>OX276375.1:2657601-7457601 GCA_946251855.1 Alsophila aescularia | reverse complement strand
CGTCTCGCTCGTAGGTTTGACGACTTTCAGCCTCCCGAAGAAGCTGGATTCCGGAAAGGCTTTAGCACCATAGACCACAACCATACGCTCCAGCAGATTATACAGAAGACCGAAGAGTATAATCGGCCACTATGTCTAGCGTTTGTGGACTACGAGAAAGCCTTTGATTCAGTCGAGACCTGGGCAGTGCTACAGTCATTACAGCGGTGCCAGATTGATTACCGGTACATTGAAGTGTTGAAGTGTTTGTACAGCAAGGCCACCATGACAGTTCGTCTTCAGGATCAGAGCACGAATTCTATCCAGCTGCAAAAAGGGGTGAGACAGGGAGACGTTATTTCTCCGAAACTGTTCACCTCTGCACTGGAACATATATTCAAGCTTCTGAACTGGTTCGGATTTGGTGTTAACATCAATGGCGAATACATCACTCACCTTCAATTTGCTGATGATATAGTCATCATGGCTGAAACCCTGGAAGACCTAAGCACAATGCTCAGTGACCTCAATATTGTATCCCAACAGGTGGGTCTTAAAATAAACATGGGCAAGACGACCATCATGTCAAATGCCCATGTCGTACCCATGCCGGTTTATGTTGGGAATGATATTATCGAAACTGTTGATCACTATGTCTACTTGGGTCAGACAATCCAACTGGGTAGATCCAACTTCGACAAAGAGGTCAACCGACGAATCCAACTCGGATGGGCAGCGTTCGGGAAATTACGCCATATCTTCTCGTCGCAGATACCGCAGAGCCTCAAGACGAAAGTTTATAATCAGTGCGTGTTGCCAGTGATGACATACGGTACTGAGACGTGGTCGCTAACTATTGGTCTCATACAAAAGCTCAGAGTTGCGCAGCGTGCAATGGAGAGAGCTATGCTCGGTGTTTCACTACGTGATAGAACCGGAAATGAAGAAATCCGTAGAAGAACGAAGGTTACCGACATAGCTCTCAGAGTTTGCAAGTTGAAGTGGCAATGGGCAGGTCATATAGTTCGCAGAACCGACAACCGCTGGGGAATAAAGGTTCTCGAATGGCGACCACGGACAAGCAAGCGAAGTGTGGGGAGACCCCCCACACGATGGACCGACGACATTGTAGCCATCGCAGGAAGTCGGTGGATGGAGGTGGCACAGGATCGCTCGTCATGGCGCTCTTTGGGGGAGGCCTATGTTCAGCAGTGGACTTCTAAAGGCTGATATGATGATGATGATGAGCTGCAAAACTTATTTTTTCAATGTGCCTTATCTTTGTTTTAGTGCGGACTTTCCGAGCGCTGCAGCCACTTTTGTGATTTTTACTTTTTATCTGTTTTTTTTTATAATTTACTTAGTTAAAAGTAGACTTTTAGTGATTCAAATTTGAGAACATTTGATTTTATATTGAATCAAATGTTCTTAACGAGATCTTTACAACAACACCCAAATCAATACTGTAGCATATCTGAATCACGTGTTATATGTACCGAATTAAAGATCAAAAATAAACATTTTACTGATTTTGCTCGGTACTTCCCATCAAGCTGACTATATATGCTAAATAATATCACCAAAATTAAATCTCTAGAGCTTATAGTTACAGAGTTATACAAATACATCGTAAGAGAATATCGGACCAATAGCACAGAATATATACACTAATAGGGGCGACGCAATGATGGAACATACATCCACATACCCACATACATAGACTGTTAAACCATTCACTTGCTTCGCCGTGCTCGGGTAAAAAGAACAACTGCCCTGCTATAAAACGAGCATATTTTTTTATAGCTTATGTTACTCGGGATTATGTAAGGATTCTAACGATACCCTATTCATCCACATCTGTTTAGATATTTCGAAGTTTTGGTGAAACAAACAAACTCACATACATTCATACATAAATACATACATGAACACTGAAAATATTACACTCCTTTTTAGGGCAGTTGTGAAAAAACCGAGACTATATCGTCTACCCTTTCCGTGACGATCCCTTTTTACCCGACGACGGTGAAGCAAGAGAAGGGTTATAAGTTGAACAGTCTGTGTATGTATATGTTCTACCATAGCGTCGCCCCTACTAGTCCGATTTTGACAAGCGATAGGTATAAATTCGTCTTCATTGCAAGTGTGTCATAGGCTATTTTTATCCGCCGTACTTAGGCGGGCTTTAGTTTTTGTATTTATGTCTTATTAGTCATTGTACCTCGTATGTATTGGTATGATTTTGAAGTCATTTCACGTCTAAAATCCATAATTTTTGCTTATGTTTTTAGACTGCACCCACAAAAGCTTTGTGGCACTTTATAAGTAGGTAAGTACTGTCACAAATGCTCTGGGACTTAATTATTTCTAGCCACGTTTATGCTATCTTGCAGCGAGGTTTTTCTAGGAAGAAGAAAGACGAAGATCCTACTCCTTTCGTCGATTCCCCAATACTGGAGATCGTGACCTTAGCATGGTATCACCTTCTATTTCATTATTGTATCCACCTAATCTGGCTTTCAGCGACGTGCACGCCTTCTGTGACTTTAATTTTAAGTGTGGTGCGGATTTGGTCCGACCAGAGTAGGGGCTAACTTGTCTCTTGCCCTCTACCTTCCCGATTGCAATGAGTTTTTGGAGAATATCTCCGATATTGCGGGCTATGTGACCAAAGAACTCGATCTTCGAATTTTCGATTATCTTATTTTTTCTCCATCTTGTGTTCCTGATGTATCCATTTGTTCGGTCTGTGTGCCATCCACAAGAAGTTACCTGTCGTCCAAAAAGATTCAAATTTCAAGCTTTTTGATGCTCGAATATACCGAATATTCGCCCAATATTTGCAAAGTAAGTAGATAAAGACCAAACTACGTAGTGACTATATACTTACTCGTAGTTACCTCCTCTGCATAGCTCCATCCTTATCTACTTCGCAAATATTGGACGAATGGAAACTAAGTGAAGTTCCAACTTACCTACTATCGTACGTACCGTACGCCTTCACTTACTCTCAAACAGAATGTAGGTATAACTTTACTCCTAACTTTTAGTTTGGAATCGCTGCCAACCATTAACTCTCTGACTCTCTTCGAGGTACCTATAAGCCACCCGGTAGAGAGATGGGCGTTATCGTTATTTTTTGTCATCGATGCGCATTGTTGTTTCTCAAAAGCCAACCGATGCCAGCATCGTTTTTTTCAGCATCGATGTCGGCCGAAACGTGATAAACTTACCGTACACATGGCTCGCGGAACGCAACGCAACGTTTGTAAGAGGACGGTGCCATAATGATAGCATAACTTTGATAACTTCAAAGTTATGCTATCGCACCGTTAAGACATCTCTACTTGATTTGTCCTGTGATATGTATAGTAAAAATTATAAATGCCCTATTTTACTAACTACCTTATCCACTGAATCAAATATAAACAATTTTTTATTTACAATACTTATTTTGTATTTGTATTATACGCCGAGTTTTCATTTTTAAATCGTATCTATATATAAATTGATCCAAAAATACCTTAGACCAAGAAATTTAAAAAAAGACGTACCCTACGCCATACTAACGCATAGCAAATGGCGGATGCGTATGTGTGAGTGAGTGGATAATTTGTGGTGTTTTATGGTTGATACACAATTTCACACAAGTAAATGAACAAAAGACTGCATTGTTTTTGATTTTCCGTGCGATCTTGACAGAAATAGACTAGTATAATTAAAAAATTAAGTATAAAATAAGCTTTTACGAGCTTCATTTCTTTAATAAATGACATGTTTCTATTTAATTTTCAGTGTTTAAGTTTTTAATGTTTACTTTTACATTTTAAACCTTTTTTATATTTTCTTTTTATTTTATTGCTTTGTCATCGGTTTGTGAGCTACCCTGAAAGTTTCAGCTGCATAGCTAATCGGGAAGTGTTCGAAATTTGAATTACAAGATTCTAGAATAAAATACATAGATACATAACTAGTCTGGCCATAAATACTGTTACATAAAAACTTTTATTTTTTCAACTTTTTAATTATTTTGAATTTGGAACGCGTTTATTTATTTTAAAAACTTCTTTTGATTTCACGCCATTTCACATATTTTTCGTGTTCATTATCAAATTACAATATGGAATGGGGTGTTAAAGAAAATAGGATTGCAGTGATCGCCTTGCACAAAGTGGGTATGAAGCCGTCGGTCATATTCCAGACACTTCAAAAGCTTGGTTTCAGCTTGTTTAATAGGGTCGATGGTATCAGCCGTATGTGCGTATATCGTACTGTCAACAGATACAACAACACTTCATCTGTCGAAGGCCATAAAAGAAAGGGGCGGCCGCGAGCTGTTAGACCTACAAAGGCTGTTAATGCTATTAAAGACAGAATTCGTCGAAACCCCATTAGGAATCCAAAAATCTTATCGCGAGAAATGAAGATTCCCGCTAGGACTCTGTCGCGTATTATAAAACAAGACCTGAAGCTTGGTGCTTATCGTCGATTTACAGGACATGCCCTAAATTAATCTTTACAATTAAAGAGAGTGGATCGATCAAAACGCATTGTCGCGATACGCAGGTGAAAGGCACAGAAATATCCTCTTTACGGCTGAAAAAAAAACACGATTGAAGAGCACTACAATAAGCAAAATGATATAGTGTACGTTCACAGTTCTAAAGAAGCTGCTCAAGTGGTCGGAAAGGTACAACGTGGTCATCATCCTGCGTCAGTGATAGTTTGGTGGGGCGTGTGTTATCAAGGTGTCACAAAGCTACATTTTTGTGAAAAAGGGGTGAAAACTTTAGCCAAAATGTATCAAGAGACTGTCTTAGATCGTCTTGTGAAACCTCTCAGCACACCACTTTTTAAAAATGTACCGTGGACTTTCCAGCAGGACTCTAAACCGGGTCGCACGAACTACCCAAACCTGGCTTGAAACCAACGTTCCGGACTTTGTAAGAGCTGAAGACTGGCCTTCATCTAGCCCAGACCTCAACCCTTTAGACTACAAATTATGATCAGTTTTAGAGGACATGGCCTGCTCTAAACGACACGTCGACATTGAGACTCTTAAAAAATCTCTGAAGCAAGCAGTGGCGAAATTTCTCATGGAAACAGTGCGTAAATCCATAGATTCATGGCCAGACAGATTAAAGGCCTGTTTAAAAGCCAAAGGTGGCCATTTCGAATAGAACATTTTTTATTTTTTGTTGAGACTTTAATAAATATGTACATATAAGTTTTAGTAATATTGCATTACTTCATAAAAAAATAATTTGCTTTTTCATTTGTAACAGAACTTATGGCCGGACTAGGTAGATACATAGATACGTCGATACACACATACAAGAGAAGTTAAATTAAAGCTTTTAAAAAAGTCGTGATCTTGTTGCGATGTGGCGGCCGATCGGAATAACATGTTATAAGTGTGTGCGTAAAGCTTGTACGTATGAGCGGATCGACGCATCTTGGATGCTCCACTTTCGATTTGGCGGTGTCGACTGAGTATTTGGCGGTGTCGACTGAGTATGTTTTAAACCTGCTTGCTTTAAGATTAGAAAATTTGTACATTTTCTCTTTGCTCAAATATTTATACTGTAACGAAAATATTACCTGCAACTCCGTGATGAGTTGAACTACCCACCCACTCACAATATTCACAATATCACAGAGGCAGTTTAGGGCCCTTGTCATTCAAGAAACTTATTAAAAAACAATAGAACTCACAAGATCAATAATAAAAATAATCGTGTTCATTAAAAAAACGATTATAAATGCATTTACTGAAAAATACCCTATTTATATAAGGATGAAATGTCTACTATTTTATATTGAAAAATAATCATCCAAATCGGTACATAAACTCCGGCTATAAAAGTGAAGTCAAATTGATAATATTCTTCATACAAGCCCACTGCTGGTGATACTCGGTCCTCAGCCGTCCTCTCCTCAGGCCAGCCGCCTTTCGCAGGTCGTCACTCGTCCTTGCCACAGGCCACAGGGCCACCTGGCCATAGGGCGTACTACGCTTCGTTTGCCTAAAAGTGGTCTCCACTCAAAAACTTGACTATTCCTATCTTGACTTGGCCGTGAGTGTCCACGATTCGGCTACGTAAGTCGTGGTAGGACGCACTGATTGAAGACTTTTGTCTGGAAGACGAAAAGACTTCACAAAGCTTGCCGAATGCTGTCCAAATTAGCTCAAAATCTTCTTAGTGTCGATTTATTATGCCAGCAACCATGCAATAATATTTACATTTACTTCTGGCGTACCCCTATAAAACGCAGTACTAGACATGTCGGTGAATATTCCAGTAATAAAGACTTTATAGCTGCCAAATATGATCGACATAAAATTAGGGATCGTTCGCCGACTCCCCTTCCGGCCATCTTTCGAAGTTTCTGGGTAACGTTCATAAACAAATGTCGGCGCTTTGTAGAAGGGCTTGCTCTGAAGTGCCGCCAAATCTGGGAAGTTCAGACAGATAAGTACGGAAGGTACGGTAAAATGATAGACAGGTAAGAAAAGTTTGAATACTTACTTATACATACCTACCATTATAATGATACAGGTTTCAACAATGTTTAAACTACTTAGACTGTTCATACATACCACATTCAAATCTGTAGACAATAATATTAAAAATAATAAAGATAGTATATATGCCCTATAATTGCTCTCAAAACGTCCCCGAAAACCTTACTAAAAGACTTAAAAGTCGCCATTACGTGTTCACTCTGCACTGCCGTGACTGCCGTGCCGTGCCAGTCTGCGTGAGGCCATCCAACGAGCGCAACGTCTGACGCGACACAGACGTTGCGCTCTTAAAAGTTGCCATTACTGGTTCACTCTGCACTCAGTATGCTTGAGGCCATCCAACGAGCGCAATGTTTGGCGCGACATAGACGTTACGCTCTTAAAAGTCGCACTTGTTCACTCTGCACTTACGTTACTTTGCGCCCGTTGCGCTCAATTACGACAAAAAAGCAAAAAATATTTCAATTTAGGCAACGGACAGCAGTGTGACCGAATTCGAAATGGCATTTTGTATGACGATAACCCATATATGTTGCAATAAACCCGTATATACACGGCTATACATTGCCTTTAGGGCACAATATTGTTGTTATTGTGTGATATATATCGAAAACTGGCTTAATACGCATGACGCATAGATTATAAAAAGGACCGCAATGACAAAAGTATACAGGTTAAGGCACACGCAACACGCACACCACAGATTGATAGTAATTCCAAAAAGTTAACCAATAACTCTCCCTTTTTCACGAGCCCGAGGCTTCTTTGACGCATCGTCAGTCTCACACAAACGAGCCGAACCCAAAAATCTCCCAAATTCAGAGGAACCGTTCACCTGTTGATTTGCTCAAAGGCTCGCAAACTTGTAAATTGCGTAAAATCAAAGGGTAACTTTTTTAATAACCCTCAGATACGGCCTCAGAAGGCCGCCAACCATACAGAGGGCACGCGGCTAATTGCTACCCACCTTGAAAGTTTACATGAGAAGTAAGTACGTTAGGATTTTTTCTCGTTTCGGTACGAAAAAGGAGCGCTTTGCATGTTAATAATTACTTATATGTTAAGGTAAAACTTACTTCTTTAGATTAAAACACACTTTGCTACGGGGTGGAAGTTAAAACGAAGTTTAGCATTTCATATTAACGGACTTACAAAGTTTAATCAGGAATGAACCGCGTACATGTACCTAATGTAGAAAAGTTAACCATAAAAGTCTAAATCTATACTCTATACTATATAATGTGTGGATTTGTGAGGTTGTAGGGGGTAAACTCTGGATCACCAAAACCGATTTTGAAAATTATTTTACCAATAGAAAGCCACGTTATTTGTGAGTGTCATAGGCTATATAATAAAATTACCACGCATTCGAAGCCGCGGGCATCAGCTAGTCAATTTATAAATTGATTTAGACTTTTATGCAAAAGTACATTATAATAGGATGATTTATGACATTGTATTCTTGCTTTAGTAAACTTTAAGTTACCTACATAAATGTGTACCTATACATTATGTATTTGTAACTTTTAAACTTTCGCGATTCGAACACATAGTTATATATTTAAACGGGACTTAATCGAGCTGAAAACTTAGTTAAAAAAATAAGTTAAGTTTTCAGCGCGATTAAATCCCGTTTAACTATATAACTATTAAGTATGTATGTAGGTACACGTAGTAAACATCGTTGGTAACTGCCTGATCTACCTCGGCTTTGACTGCTAGACCATATAATATCTTGGATATGTTTCATAATATCGACATTCAACAGGATATGGTATATTTAATCATATTTGCCTTAAAAATACTTTCCCAAAAACTCGAGCTAACACTTGCTAGGCCAGTCCGTCCAACTCTGTTTAAATAAGTATTAGGCAACATATAGACGGGGAAGAGTCAGTATTTACTTGCAAAATATTGGCCCGCCTGCCATTCTGTCCGTCGAGCGTGCATTTTATTTGCCTGTCCATTATTGAACATGTACATTATTGAATCCAATTTATATCCAATTGGCGGAAACTGTTCACGGATGCGAACAAACATTTGTGCCTAGCTATATTTAACACGCACAATTAGGTCACTTATAATGGTTATATCCATTAGAAACTTAGTAAATATTTGCAATTCCGTTGAAATATGGTAACATCGAGCGAAAAAATGTAAACGTGAATATGGATGGATCGATGTGAATTTCGTAGCTTATAGCGAGCATTTTAAGCCCTCTCATGAAATTATGTACAAAATTTAAAAAACTTATAAGCATCTTATTGCAATCAGTTTTTGTATCAGAAGCTAGCTTAGCAGCTTATCATGGCTATGTTTCATCTGTCCTTAGCTACGGTCTCATATGTGGGGGAACTGTGTCAACTCGGACACAGCTTTTAATGATTACACAAGAGATGTGTCCGAGTAATAATCAAATCATGGTTTTAGACAGTTGCAAGCCGCTTTTATGGAAATACAATATTCTTCCACTTCCTTGCATGCATCTTACATGTATATAAGAGACTAGCTTTCCCGCCCGCGACTTCGTCCGCGCGGACTACTGTTTATCGCGAAAAAAAGCATCCTATGTTCTTCTAGTATATTAAAACCAATGCTAAAGTAGGTATAGCACCAATGTTCTTGATGTTTTTGACGTAACTGTTATTTCGTTTCCATGGCAACCATTTCTTACAGCGAGTAATCAATATTTTTCCAGTTTCCCTGTGGAAACTTGCAATTTTTCGGGATTAAAAGTTGTCCCCATGTTTTATTCCAAGGTATAAGCTATCTCCATTCCAAATTTCATCACAATCCGTCCAGCCGTTATCGCGTGAAAGCTCCCCAAACAAACAAACACGCTTATTTTTTCATCGGCGGTTAAGAATCTGTTTTGAATTTATTTTACAGTATAAAGCCTTTCACAATTTATGTATATGTACCTACTAAGTTATTTTAATGTGTTGCAATTCTGCAAGTATTAAATTTCTTACTAAGTTCATACGTGTCTTACAAGTTTACTTAGGTTAGCGCTCCGTAGGAAACAGATCCTAAGGCACGTTAGGTTTCCATAACGGCCAGTACCTAACGACCTAAGCTTATGATTCATGGCTATACTAAAGCTCTTTTATTAGGGCATTTCCTCAACGTCGCAATACATAGGGTAAATATTTCGCGCATGTGAGCGAGGTTCAGAAAGTGTTTCAATATGGTTATTTATTCACGACACACGAAGCCACTTAATTTTTAATTTTATGATAATGTTTTGATCCGTTCCATGAATATCTGAAACGGGATCCTGCATTCGAGTAACGCTTTGCTCATAGGTAATCTATATAAATAAAAATGAATGTTGCTAAGCGCATAACTCGAGCATGGCTGGACCGATTCGGCCAATTTATTTTTTTGTATTGTGCTTAGGATCCACGGTTTTAAAACAAAAAAGAAGTTTTATCACCAATAATATATTTTGAAAATTCCATTAAAGCTTCTATTTTCTTACTTAATGAAAGTTTTTTTTTTCAAAGTGACATGGCGGGTGTTGGGGTTAAGGGTTGTTGTTAGGGGTTTTAAAGGGGACGGGGCCAAGGGGGGGAGGATGGGGCCAAATTAAGTAAGAAAATGGAAGCTTTAATGGAATTTTCAAAATGATAAGTGTCAAAGTGGCAGGTGTCAAAGTGACAGGTGTCAAAGTGACAGGTGTCAAAGTGACAGGTGACAAAGTGACAGGTGACAGGTATCAAAGTGACAGGTGTCAAAGTGACAGGTGTCAAAGTTACAGGTGTCAAAGTGACAGGTGTCAAAGTGGCAGATGTCAAAGTGGCGGGTGTCAAAGTGGCGGGTGTCAAAGTGGCAGATGTCAAAGTGGCGGGTGTCAAAGTGGAAGGTGTCAAAGTGGCAGGTGTCAAAGTGGAAGGTGTCAAAGTGGCAGGTGTCAAAGTGGCAGGTGTCAAAGTGGCAGGTGTCAAAGTGGCAGGTGTCAAAGTGGCAGGTGCCAAAGTGGCAGGTGTCAAAGTGACAGGTGTCAAAGTGACAGGTGTCAAAGTGACAGGTGTCAAAGTGGCAGGTGTCAAAGTGGCAGGTGTCAAAGTGGCAGGTGTCAAAGTGGCAGGTGTCAAAGTGACAGGTGTCTAAGTGACAGGTGTCTAAGTGACAAGGAAAGAATTTTCAAAATTTATTTTCTAAAGTGGTAGGAGTGGCAAAGTTTACCGCGGGCGAAGCTGCAGGGCGCAGCTAGTGTTTGAAATAAATATGTTAATGAATCATTGGTTATCCACGCGAATTTGATGTTTCCAACAACTTTGTCAGTGAACGACCACATCGCCGCCTAGTAATATAAAAGTACAAAATTAATTACATCGCCTAACGCTTTTAACCTAATTAAGTAATCGGTTTAATTATCTATTCCATTTAACACCATGATTTGCTTTAAAATTGTATAGAATCGAATAGAATATCGTTTATTATCATTGTGACATTTAACATTAAAAAAATAAAGTCTTAATTTGTAATGCCGACAATGCAGTCGACAATTATGCAGTAAAAACAAACAATTTTGTTGGTCCAATCAAACATAATAGCAGTAATTTACTCATTTACTAGTATATACCTAGTCTTTCATTAGTAAGTAGAATAATATTGAATTTTAAAGTCAGCTTTATAGATGCTTTGTTGAAAAGCTAAGTAAAAAATATAATTAGGTGTATAAAACATTTTTTTTTGTGATTACTTGTTACCTTTTATTAAACAATAAATAATTTGGAATTTTTATATTTTTATTTTTTTACTTCCAGTCCAGTTTATGTATCTTTATGTAGCTAATGATAAATTGGAACTGATAATAGGTATAATCTCTTGTCTAAGTTAAACGTTCTGGAAACCGCAACTAATTTTTCAATCGAAAGTAATATTATGACCTACCTGATAACCTTTCCCTTACGATATTATATTAATACAGTGTAAACAAACACGTTCCAAACCCTCCAATAAATAATCTCCTAGTTTACAGCAGTTTGTGTAAGTTGTAAATCGTTAACAGGTTTTGGAACTGTTGTTAGCCAATATTGCCATATAGGCCCTCAATGTGTTGTTCAACATTTAACATGTGGTATATTTCCATCATTATTATTTACAGACATTGTAAACAAGCAATATTTAGCAAAGAAATAGCTTATGGCTTAGAATAAAAGCTATATACAGTTAACCTGTTGTTAAATTGCAAATGGGAACTTATTGGTTTTGTTGTAGTAGGCCTCTAATGTCCGCCTGGGAAGTACCACACCTTTGTCAGATATTCAACCGCCAAGCAGTAGTTTGTAAATATATCTGTTTCGGTTTAAAGGGCAATGTTTCCAGTGAAATTATTGGGCAATGAGAATTGAAAGCCAATGTCTCAGGGTAACGAGCGCAGTGCAGTGACGCGCAAGATTTTTCAACCTGGGTGGCACAACTTTAATGGGCAGGCGCAACGCTGATTATCAGGCGACTGGTCACTTAACGGAATAAAAAAATACTTACACATCCACCAGTTCCGAAAATTGTGGCACAGTGCTTCTGTCTCTCGATTACACATTTTTTGACCATTGTTAAAACAAGGCTAGCTCTAGAATAAAATGCCGAGACCCAACAATATTGTTATTGCCCGCCAGGAAATCTGCTCTATGTTATAAAGGCGGTTTTGTTATGACAATTAAAATATTTAATAGAATACCCAGGGACATAAGAGACTTACCACATAAGCAATTCAAGACAAGACCGTTTAGGTGGCTTGTTGGAAAATGTTTTTTACGACGTCAGAGAATTATTTGTAAATTAAAATTATTATTATTTAGTACACTCTGACATTCTCTGATTAATTATTAATTGTATTATAAATATTGTATGTCAAACAGACAAGACAGACACCATTTAAAAAATGTTATTTGCTTTTTCAGTAGCTTACTCTAAGTCCCCTAACTGAACATATTTTTTACTGGCGTCGTTTTACAGACTTTTTGTTACATACCTACTGTTTTATTATAAGTATAAATAGATATATGAGAGCCATTTCGGTAACTGTATTTCCTTTAGAAACCTACAAAACAACTAAAGTTTCTCCCAAAAGCCCGCGAGTTGTAGATGCTGGGAATTAGTTTAAGAGTCAATAAAATCTCGGATCGCTAACAAAGAAGTATTGTATAAAACTGTTTCCACTTTATTCTCCAGTGTGCGGCCGAGATCTAGGACAAATTGAGACGAAGCACTGGAAATAGTGCTTCTGGGAGCGGAAGAAATTCTCTGTTGGAATGTTGCACTTTAGGAATGTAGCTGAAAATAGGGTATTGCAGGTTCCTTGAAAAGTAAAACACAGTAAAGAAAATTGCGCGGCTATGCCTATATTTATTAGCACTCTTTCCAGCTAAGCTATTTCATAAGAGGGCAGGGTAGTGAGCCAGGACTGTGGACAGAACAGTATTGCTAAAATTTGAACGCGCTCTCCGAGACACAACAGTAATCCGCACTGCGATTACGTAATGTTGATCATGACGGTTTCAAGCCGTGAAATTCAATAATGCTTTGCGATAGAGTCGATTTTGCTATGAAAAAAGTGACAATCTGATTGAAGCCAAGTTCTGTAATTGGGCCACAGGTCTCAAAATGACCACGCACTTACGTAGTGCGTGGGAAAATTCTAATTTATTTATTTATTCGCATATATGTGGTTACACAACATGTGGCTTAACATATCACCAATGTAGGGATGCAACTTTTTTTTTTCTTTTTTTTTTATTCATGTGTCTCGCTGTGCCCGTGGCTTTGAACGCGTGGTAATTTCTCTAGGTTAAAAGTAACTTTTGTGCTATTCCAGGACCTTAAATATTCCACTCTAGTGACTCGGCCCTGTTTCACACAGCGGCATTTTTCTTAATTTTATACACGACGTAACTATTAAAAAATACGCAAGTAAGCGTCATTCTAAATATTTAGCAGCAATGATCATAGTGTTTTTTGACCATAGACAACTGCATTATTACTCACGTACTAGTCAGACTTGTTATTATTTCGTTTCCATGGCAACGTGTCATTCCGTTCTGTATTTTTGATACCTTGGGTTACATTATTGCAATTTTCGTAGGGATCTCAAATTTCTTGAAAAATACTGTTGATGTAGCTTTCTATAAGTGAAAGAATTTTTAAAATCGGTATCTTATTTTTTGAATTTATCAATTACAAACAAAAGGTAGTATAGGTGTAGATGTAGGTAGCGTACATTACATTAACCTAGAAACTTACACATTAAGTGCGTGTAAACGCACATCTCGTTCATAATATGAATGTCAATTAGTTATTTATTAATATAACATTGTCGGCAGCTCAGTATAGTATGATAGGGGCCTGTCACTATAACATTTACAGTGACGGATCTCTATCTTGTCCGTTTTTTCCTATAGAAAATTATTAAATAAGTTTAACGAACTTCTCATCTCGTTACTTAGATCTTTAAAAAAATACGTTAACGCGAAGATTGACACCCACAAGAACAGGACAGTGAGGCAGAGCGTATTCTGAACAGAAGGACAAAGGATGGGTGTCTATAAATTCTATCGGAAACTTTGGTCACAGAACGTATAAATAATATATATTGTTGCGGTTATGTTTGTAGCGTGAGGGAGGTGTCAAAAATCAATGCGATGTTATCGATGACGTTCCGTGACCAAAGTGTCCAACACATACCCATAGTATTGTCCTTCTGTTTAGAATACTGCCTCACTCTTCTGCTCTTGTGGGTTCATGTTAACGTTTTTTTAATATCTAAGTAACGAGATGAGAAGTTCGTAAAATTTATTTAATAATTTTCTAAAGGAAAAAATGGACCAGGTGGAAAATTGGATTTATAAACAAAGCTGAAAATTTGGACGATGTTGTACTTGTCACGGTAGCGGAATTGGTAAAGGCATGTGCCGCTCAGAGGCACGGAATGATGCGGGATCAAACCCCGTTCGAGATCCAAATTTTTCCTCTAGAAAACTATTAGATATGTATTATGTATTTCATAACAGGCGTTAATGTTTAAATCAAAACATTCGTGGAACTTTTAAAATATTAAGGTACCTATTTATTTGTAATATTACGAGCGTCGACGCATGTGAGTGAATCTAATATTCTATGAATATCCCGGGAGCCATAAACACATTTCCAATGTAACTGGCAAAGAAAATACATTTGACCTACTTCCTTTTTTTTACACGTTAGATATAAGTACATTTGTATGACACTCATAGTGAAACTTAACTAAATAAATGAACAATATAAGTACCTTAGTTTCGTTGCATTGCTCAATGCTTTCTTGCTTGTAGTATGAAGGTAGTGCTGGCCTCTGGTGTCAGAGTTTGTCAGGCACCCGAGAGCCTCTGACATAGTTTAACGACTGCTATTGTGTCCTCCGTAGCATGGAGCGATAAACAAAACTAAAAAAAGTCACTGGTGCGGAGCCTAGGACCGAAACCCGATGTAGATGGATTCTAAGTCGCTCTAGTAAACCGCTAGGCTACGGAAGCTCTTGTCAATCATCGGCAATCAGCCTTAATTCAACAGATAACTCGACCCTTTCAAATTTGTTTGTAAAGTTATCGTGTAAATATATTTGAACAATAAAATAGCCAAGAATGCTAAGAGTTGCAAAAATAAATATTCATAAACAAAATTATAATTCCTGCAAAGTTCTAAACATTTCGAATATTTATAATAAACAAAATAATACAATTTCTGAAATAAAACAAAATAATTCTTTGAATGTTTGAGTTTTTGTAGATCGCCTGATTTGAATATGTTTGCTATGATAGGGCATAGGATAGGGGTGCGTGTTGCTGGAAATTTGGTAAAGTTTTGGAAAAATGACGTCACTCGGAGTCTAATCAGACCTGGGGTATACTCATCTATACTTCTATAATTATATAAGTTCAGTTCAGTTTCATCATAGCTAATATTTTTAGCAAGCTTACAAATGCCACTTTAACGTCTCTTTTATTAAGAGATACTACATAAGTCACATTTTTTTTTAAATTTGGATGTACATATATGATGGGTTATATTTGAAGATACATTTTATCCCGAAAAAGTAAAGGGTTTCTGCAGGATATGGGTCCAAAGTTATGTTAATATTGAAGTAATAAATAATATTTTTTGAAAAGTTCTCTATATTCGATACTGAAGCCAAAACTGTTATGTTATTTATAAGTATCATAGGCTATATATTAAAATGACCACGCGTGCAAAGCCGCGGGCATCAGCTAGTATATAATAAAGTCATGAGCCTTAGAGAAAAAATACAATTTCAAATTGAATTCTAGTCTTAAGCGAATGATTTTAAGGCAAGCAACCTCAGAAATGTTTAATTGAGTGTGAAATAGGACCATCATCACATGGGTAAAACCGCGGGGCGCAGCTAAACTCTATAATGTGAAATCACCTCTATCACTCTGACCGTTTGTTAATTTTTCACGAATAAACGGCTAAATTGATCTTGATGAAATTTGACATGGAAATAGTGTGCATGGAAATAGGGAGGACGACAACTATTCGTTTTACTTTCTCCCCGGAAAAATACTATGCGGGCAATGCTACAGGGCGTAGCTAGTCAACAAATTCAATATTGTGAGTATAGTTAATAACATTTCTAATATAGAAAAAAAATATTAGTACTGATGTATATTTAAACCTTTGATGTATATTAAAATATAATTATGTTATTTTTTCTTACAATATTATTTCATGTATCTGAGTTTATTTATCCCACCATAACTTTTAAATGGGGTATCATTAGAATCCTTATATCATCCCATGTAACATAGGGTTATTTATTTTAAAAAAAAACACTCTTTCATAGTTCATAGTTCATTTATTCATAACAGGGTTACACGTCAGCATTTTACGACCACATAATTAAATAATTTAAATACACCTGAGTACACATCACTTCAGGCTCCTTAATACAATCAAAAAACTCTTAAAAAATAATATTCGAACATTGTCAAAAATATGTACTTCATTCATCAAAAACAATATATAGATATATATATATATTTCAATAAAGTCATAATCCAATACAATACAATAATCTTAAAATTTTAGAATGTCATCCATAAATTACTATGGCTTTCTTCGTTATGGCTCCAATTTAAATGCGAAAAATAAACATTTCTTCGTATTTTACAATATGCGTATCAAATTTATGAGAGAGGCTTTGATGAGCAGATTCGAACAATTTAATATAATTTATTGGTTTTATTTTTTTTGTTCTTTTTTGGCAGGGCAGGCGTGTATTTTTTCAAATTATGGCTTGTTCCAATTTGTTTTCGCATTCGCTCTAAAAACATCAATGGCCCAAGGGTTAAAAGTACGAAAGGCTCTATATAAATGGCCCAAGGGTTAAAAGTACGAAAGGCTCTATATAAATGGCCCAAGGGTTAAAGTACGAAAGGCTCTATATAAATGGCCCAAGGGTTAAAAGTACGAAAGGCTCTATATAAATGGCCCAAGGGTTAAAAGTACGAAATGCTCTATATAAATGGCCCAAGGGTTAAAAGTACGAAAGGCTCTATATAAATGGCCCAAGGGTTAAAAGTACGAAAGGCTCTATATAAATGGCCCAAGGTTTAAAAGTACGAAAGGCTCTATATAAATGGCCCAAGGGTTAAAGTACGAAAGGCTCTATATAAATGGCCCAAGGGTTAAAAGTACGAAAGGCTCTATATAAATGGCCCAAGGGTTAAAAGTACGAAAGGCTCTATATAAATGGTCAGAAAATATTCAAGTATGTCATAACATTATAGATATCGGTTTCCCAACAAGTGGTTGGCTGTTTTATATTTTTGGTTAGTTTATAAGTGTTATTTGTACTATTATCTATTTTATGGTGTTAGTTCCAGACATTTAAAGTTGGAGCATTTTTGATAATTTGTGGTAATGGAACTTTTAGTGTAAGAATTATTGTTTTAGAATATATATTTTTTTACGATCAAGACAATACATTTTTACCCGACTACAGCAAAGCAAGGGAAAGTAATGAGTTTAACAGTCTATGTATATGTATGTATGTATATACGTGGATATTCCACCATAGCATACCGTAGCGTCGGCCCTATAATATTGGTCCGATTTTTACAAACAATGTGTCAATCGATTCGTCTTCAGGATTCTGTGCTTCAGGTATAGAGTGTGATAGGCTATTTTTTTACCCGACTACGGCTAGGAAAAATAAGGGTCATGTATTCAAACTTAAACTTGGTCCGATTTTTGACAAGCGAGGTATCAATCAATTCGTCTTCATCGCAAGAGTGTCATAGGCTATTTTTACCCGACCGTAGTCGGGTTTTAGATTATGTACTTATATCTTGTTTAAATTCTGTTTCCAAATTATGATTTTGATCCATGTTAAACCTGACCAGGAATATTAAAAACTTCGCCATGTTGCGGATTTTATTCTGATGAATAACAGAAAAGTCGGTATTCCGATAGGATTATTCGACGGGATAACTTAATCGGCGAAGTTATTCAGTAGAATTAAACCCGCAAGTTGGCAAGGTTTTATAACAAAGGAAGGTATCATAGGAATTTAAACCTACTTCTCAATCCAGTCTTACTTTGAATTTAAATACCTACATCCGCCTCAAGATAGAAATATACATTAAAACTTACCCTTACTTAGACTATACTTATAAGTTTAATGAGCAAAGATTAGATCAATTACGCGTAAGTACACAATTTGCTCGTAAATTCCTTAAGAAACATTTACCGCAAGAGCTGTTCATAAACGCTCATTAGAATACTTGTCTCTCTAAAGGCCCCTTTACAACATGATAACACATTGTCACTATTGCCAGTGAAAAAATTATACGTATCTTTTTATACTTTGTAATTGGTAAAAACTTTGTCAGATCCGGTTCAATATTTGTATTTGAAGGAACTTCAATATTTTTTATTAAAACAGATGTCTTACATTTTTTATTTATTGACCGAGCGAGCGAGAAGCGCGAGCGAAGCGTCTCCGATTCAGCATGGGCAAAAATGCTATCGTATGTTCGGATGTCTGTTTGGATCTCTGTTCTCCTCTACAGGTCGTATTTCTCAACCGATCTAGACGAAACTTGGTACACAGGTTAAACGAATTTTTAGTTTGTCGTCGGGTATTTTTGATTGAGGGAGAATTTTTCCTCAAAAAGGGGCAAAAAGGGGGCTACTGAATATCTCCGCCTTATTAGATCCGATTTTGATAGTTCATTTTTAATTGTAGTAACTTTAAATTGGTCTCATAAAAAATTGGTGAAGATCTGATTAGGATCTTCGGCGTGTTGAGCAGAATAGCTCACTTTTACGTTTCTACCAGTGGAATCAGCCCTTTACCCTCTAAGTAGGGATTGCTGGAGCACCTGCGTTATTAATGTTAGTTTTACAATAAGGTAACTAGATGGCGGTACTGTGCACGGCTAGATTGTTTGCAAAAAGTTTATACGCGCGAGATCTTCAGCTCACAGAGCCCTCACATAAAATAATCAGCCATATAGGCTCCGAAAAATATTTCTCTAAGCATACAGGCATACTAGCGACCATTCTAGTGAATCTACAAAAATTTGCTTCGAGCTTTTTGCCGAGCTGAGCAATTGTCATTGTTCAGCTGCGCGCCGAAGAAAAGATTTTTGACGAGCATTTATTTGAGTGTTCCCTAGAATGATCGACGAAGTGTTAGTACCGATTATTGGCTCTATTCGACAAAAATAAAGTAAATTTTGTAAGGATTTCGATTCAGTCATCACTCAAAACTGTTGACTACGTGTGGATATATTTATGTAAAAGAACTTCAATACACAAGGGCATGTGCCATATACCAGCCGCACCAGGCCATCAGCAGCGTGGAGGATCTTGGCCTATCCTTTTTCTCTGACTATCCAGCAGTTTTTTTTTTTATAATAACTCACGAGAACGAGGCTTTCATATTCTGAAATAGAAGCGTAGGAACTTAGTTTGGGGATGAAACTTCTGTTTGATAGTGCAGTGGCTAGTATTATTTGCTGCGACTATGCAAATGATACCTTATTCCACTGTGCTTAACTTGTAATCAATATACAATATACATTTTTTTTTTTTTTTTTTTATTGGAAGTTCACAAAACGGCTTATGGCTTAACGGCTTATACATTCACAGATGTATCATATATTATATTCCTATCATAGAATCTGTTTTTTTTTGTATAATGTTATTGATCCCACACACACACTCACACACAGATTCACCACTTATATTCATATATACACATGTATTCACAGATTTCTGTGTGATTTTAGTAAATAACGAACGACGCGTTCCTACGGTGACATGCTTAACTGAAATACGCTTTAAGTAAACGCCGCAACTCATTAAATACAGGCAGTGTCAACATTTGATTGTTTTACGTGGATAATGGTTACAGACGCAGCGGGAAGCGGAAGACGTTAAATCCTAATAAACCTGGCTATAAAATACGCGTAAACTTAGCAGATGTTAAACTTTGTCCGCGCTGGGAAGAAACCTGTGTGATTGGTGCGCCTTTTTAGCCGATTGCGGAGGGTTATTATTTTGGGCTGTATGTTTGTATGTTTCTTTAGCGCGTCCTACACGGCTTGATGGATTTTGATAAATGAGGTGACATTGGAATCGTCTTAATCACGACAGTGAAATAGGATAGGTAGTATATATGAAGTGTCAAGAAATTTAAAGCTTATTTGCCTCTTGTTACTCGGCTACAGCAAATCAATGGAAGGTTATGAGTTTAACAGTCTATGTAAGTACGTATGTACGTATATTTGTAAGTATGTATGAATTTATCTACATATTTATTTATTTATTTAATACTTTATAGCACTAAGAAAGTACAAAAGGAGGACTTAATTTTAAAGTAATTTCTACCATTCATCCACATATGGTACATGATAAAGGAAGTAGGCATGCATAAAAAAAATTGAAACAAGAAAAAAAACTAACATTTTAAAGCGAATATACGAATAATAATATTATAATCATTATAATCTATACTTGTAATAAAACTGTAACGGGTCCAATTCTGTACATTGAAGATATTTTGAAACTTTTTTTTGGACCTTACTCTATATTCGATACTGAAGCCAAGACTGTTTTTTTTTCATTTTTGTCTGTCTGTCTGTCTGTCTGTCTGTCTGTCTGTCTGTCTGTCTGTATCTTGGCTAGGCATCACGCCGAAACTACTGAATGAATTGAAATGAAACTTGGTATGATTTGAGTTCATACTACGAGGTAGGACATAGGTTACGTTTCATCCCGAAAAATGAAAGGTTTCCCGCAGTATTGGGGTTGAAAGTTATTTCAAACAACACTTACCACTCTGAAACTACTAGATGTATTTTGAAGCAACTTGGCACAGTCATAGCTTATATTATGGGTTAAAATTAAGGATACTTTTTATCCCGAAAAAAATAAAGAGTTCCTGCGGGATAATGTCCCAAATTCTGTAAATTAAAGATATTATGTAAATTTTTTTGGAGGACGTTCTATGTTCAATACTAAAGCCAACACTGTAATTTTTTTTCTCTGTCTGTCCGTCTCTCTGTCCGTCTGTTTGTCTGTACCTTGGCAGCGCACCACGCTGAAAATACTTAATGAATTCAAATTAAATTTGGTTTGATTTGAGTTCACACTTCGAGGTAGGACATTGGATACTTTTCATCCCGAAAAAATTAAGTGTTCCTGCAGGATAGGGATGTAAAATTATTTAAAAGAACACTTAGCACGCTGAAACTATTGGATCGATGTTGATGCAACTTGGCACAGATATAGTTTATAAGATACGTGAAAATTATGGTTACATTTTGTCCCGAAAAAATAAAGGGTTCCTGTGGGATATAGGTCCAAATTCTGTACATTAAAGATGTAGTGTTTTTTTTCTGGATGTTTCTATATATTCTATTATGAAGCCTTAACTGTATGTTTTTCCATTTTTGTCTGTATGTATGTCAGTCTGTATCATAGCCGCGCATCACGCCGCCAGAGCTACTGGATGAATTCAAAAGAAACTTGGTATGATTTGAGTTCGTACTGCGAGGTAGGACATAGGATACTTTACACATCGAAAAATTTATGGGTTATTATTTAGGGGTTGAAACTTATTTAAAAGAACACGTACCATGCTAAAAGTAATGGACGGGTTTTGATGCAACTTGGCAATGTCTTAAGTTATATAATGGGTTACAATTGAGGACACGTTTTATCCTGAATAAGTAAAGGGTTTCTGCGGGATATGGGTCCAAAGTTATGTTAATATTTAAGTAATAAAAAATATTTTTGGATGGTTCTCTATATTCGATACTGAAGCCAAACTTTACCTTCTAATTTTGTTGTCCGTATCTTGACCGCGCATCGCACCCAAACTACTAAATGAAATCAAATGAAAAAAATGCTCTTGGGTGCTTAAAAAAGTATTGAACAAATTATTTTTTCTTAATCGTGACTTTCTTTCTTTCTGTTTATCAGTATGTCTGTTTGTTCACGCATCACGTAAAAACTACGCGACCGATTGCAATGCGGTTTTCATTTTTACATAGCTTAGTGTTTGATTTAAATCTGGTGTAATTGGTATCTCAATTCGGTGAGTTAGAAGCCGAGAAATTGATAAAGTATTTTGACGGCTGAAGAAATGTTGTTCAAATGTTGGTATATTGGTCCTGGAATAGCACATTATGGTACTTTGAACCTAAAGAAAAGAACACGCGTGTGAAGCCGCGAGTACAGCTAGTAATACATACATTTATAATGTCCAAACATATTACTACTATAATTAGATAATATTAATAATACATATAGAAAAAATACACACCTTACTTACTAAAATAAATGAGGTTACTGCTATAATAATTATAAATACTTAAATAATAAATATAATATATAATGATATGAGTGACGAACATTTATGACGGCAATGAAGCTTTATGATACATATAGAATATCTAGTGTTCTCTGACAAGCCGTTTAAAACATCCTTGGAAGATGTAGAGGTTCCACCATAGCTTCGCCCCTATTGGTCCGATTTTGGCAAGCGAGGTCAATCGTTTCTTCTTCATCGCAAGAGTGTCATAGATTGCTATTTTTTACCCGACCGTAGTTAGGCCTTCCTGAACTGAGTCTTGTTTTGTTCGCAGTCGGGTTTTTTGTTTTTCATTATAATTATTTTTTAATATAGGCGTACTAACAGTCGGCTAGCTTTTGACTAGTGATTTCGTCTTCGTGGATAAGTTTTACGCGATAAAAAGAAGGTATCGTAATGCTCCCTACGATCTCCTTTCCCCAGGTTTCAAACCATCTCCAAACCAAAAATAGTCAAGATCTAATCCGCAGTTTAGCCGAGAAAAGATAATTAACAAATAGGCAGACATACTGAGCTACTTTCGCTTTTATAAGTATTTATTTGGGACATTATAAAACATTATAAAACTTGAGGAACAGAGAACTTGGTGTAACAAAGGGAATATGCTCAGCTACTATAACGCTGACATTAATATAATTCTTATTGATAGCCACATATGTGTTATATTGTTTTTCTTTTTGACGGCCGGTTGGTCTAATGTCTAGAGACCCTAGGTACGAAATCTAACGGTCGCGGTCCTGCCAGGTACAATCATTTGTCTGACGAGCAGAAATGTTTGTTTCCAAGTCACGGATGTAATATACTTAGTACAGGGTATCCTAGTTGGGGCTAGGTAATTGGTGTGGAATTGTCCCGAATATATTATATTATTATTTATTATATTATTATGGCAGCATAATACGTTATTAAAATACTCGAGTAATACTATGTTTTTTTTTAATAACTCTTGTTATGCAACCGTTTCATAAACTACTATTTGCAGTGTGACTTTTGAATGTACCATTGCCCCTTTTTAACAAGTTTTTATTCTTGTTTGTTTGTCCGTTTTTCCGGGTGGAATCTCGCAACTCAGAGCATTCTTTCAGGCTCACTAATCGATAAAAATCCAATCTAAAAAATAAACTTAAAAAAGTACGTGGTTTTTGATTACTTTTTTATTATTGTACATTTGCTGCTTGTTTCCGGCTGAAAATGCTGCAAGGCGGAAACATATTATCGTTTCCTGTCGTATCGCGACACGCCAGGGCCCCAATTCTACTAAAAAAACTGTAATGACAATTATCAACAATTTTCGCAAAATTTTCGCTTTTACCTCTTAAAAGTAGTAGCACCGAAAAATTTGTGAAATTTTTTGAATTTTGAGTTTTTCTCTTTTGTAAATATTTGATTTTGAAAATTTTCCAAAAAAAAATATTTTCTACCACTTTTAAGAGGTAAAAGTGAAAATTTTGCGAAAATGGTCGACAATTGTCATTACAATTGTTTTAGTAAAATTGGGGCCCTGATGCAGTCATTTCTACATTTGACAGGTCGCGACACGACACGACACTCCACGATCATGTGACTCTAAACCAAGGTTAAAAAATACGGAGTCTACACCGCGAAACAAACTAATGAAGCATAGATTATGGCAGCTGGTGAGTGGATAATTTGTGTTTTTTGTGGTTCATGCACAATTTCTTCACAAAAGTCTACATTGTTTTCATGAGAACTTGATATAATTAACAGACTAGAAAGGACGAGATCTTGATGAGATGTGGCGGCCAATCGGCATAACACGGTATAAGTGTGTTCATGAGGCTTGTGCGTACGAGCGGATAACAGTCGCATAATATCCAGAAGCTTTTTTATTTTTAATGTTTGGCTCCGCATGACTTAGCATTTTGTGTGTTTTTTTAACAAATAGTCAAAGGTTTGGTTCTAATATATTAAAACGAACCGTTTGTCTTACTGTCCTTCAGCTTTTGACAAAACCTTAAAACAAAAGTAACGAGACGATGGAAAAACGACTCGTTGAATTTTTATTGGAATCGTGTAAAAATGTCGAGGCCCAGTCAGTCAGGTAGTCAAAAGTCTAGTCAAGTCACGATTCAGGAAAGTGGTGGAGATTCACTGAAACTTCCTAGAGAGTTCCGGAGAGAACACGAAATGGCTCGTTTTTACGCGTTTTTATCATTTGCCAACATTCATGCACGTTAAGGACACCTAATGCACCTAATGGTTAATATTTCATTAATATTACACTTTAACACCCGAAGAAACAGAAATTTTTGAGAAATATAATAGTTTAAAAAAACTAAAAAACACGTTTTATATAGAAAACCAAACTAAAAAATAGAAAATAAATTTTAATAGTGTAAGTAAGAAAAAAATGTTTTATTTCAAATAAATCGTGGGGTGCCTGGGTCAATAGTTATAAATATTTCATTGACAGATATGAAAAGCACCCCACGCTTTTTTTTAAATAAAACATTTTTTTCTTATTTACACTATTAAAATGTATTTTCTATTTTTTTAGTTTGGTTTTCTATATAACGCGTGTTTTTTTTTTAAACTGACCGTTTAAAGTGGGTCAAAATAGCGTCCAAAGGAGTCGGTTACAAACATACAAACATACAAACATACAAGTGAAGCTAATATAAAGCGTATAAAAAACTAAGCAAAACAACCGTCTCGATTTCGTTTCCGCCGAAAATCTACATAGATGAATTACTATGAATAACTCTTTACAAAAATTCCAAGGCTTTACTCACCTAATACATCAAAGTCATAAAACACATGTTTCTAATCCTCAAAAATAGCATAGTAGGGACAAATCCGTAAAATTGCGTTCGCGTTACGGATAATAACGGTTAGAACACAACCATATATCTCACGTAAAGCAAACTCAATTGCGTAACTTAGAGCCATAAAAGTCAGAAACACATTTCACGCGAGGTCACAGTTCATCCGGAATTCGGGTAAGTCTTACGGTTTACTTACACGTAGCGTTTAGCATAATCCGGTTATTTTAGATCCCATTATTACACCACGTTTGACACGGTAGATATGTTCCAGACAGAGCGTATACAAATAATACAGTTACCTAACTTTGGCTGTTCTATTTGATTAACAAACTAAGTCTATAAAGCAAACATTAAATATGCAGGTCAACAATTCTATCTTACATCTTAATATCTAATATAATTAATATTAAGATGTAAGATAATAATTCTATCTTACATCTACAACATCTTAATTATTATGTGTCTTTAGTAATACATCTGCAACTTTAATCATATTAATTTCTCTGGGCCCTTGTAATGTTGCCATAACCACGCGTTACAGTGTTGCAAAAAAACATTATAGGGTTTATTGAGCACAGATTAGTGATACATACAAATACAAATAGAAATAAATAGAAAAACTTTATTTGTGTCAAACAACACAAAAGAAAAGGTATTAGTGTTCATAGGTATCCTATCTAAATTTATTACCCCTAACTAAATTGTATGTTATGTATGATATTACATACAAATGTGTGTATTGTATGTATGTGTATTCATATTTATGTGTATATTATAATATATTATAGTGTTAGTATAATTAAAAATTTGATTTACTGTTTCCCTCTAGTAATTTAATATCATAGTGCACCCCTCCCTCACGATTATAACAAATCCTCTCCATCCAAAGGTTGTCTTCCAGGCAACCTTTGGATGGAGAGGACGCTTTTAGCGATAAGGCCGTCCATTGTGTCTACTATTGTTCCTTTATATTGTTAATTTTCTTTGTGGTGTGTACAATAAAGAATTTATCTATCTATCTCTCTATGTTAAGTTCAGTCACTGAGTAGGTGTTAAACTGTGGTAAATTATGATTTCGGCTAAATTCTCACAACCCGAAAATTTCGTGTACCTATAAATTTTTGAAAAGGATTTAAGGTGTGACGCGCTTCACTAATAACTTCTTTGCGTGACACGTAACCTTATTATAAGGGTCATTTATGTTTTTTCTTTAGCTAAATAAATTGTATTCTGCGAGTTTTATTAAAACGCAATTTGTATGTATATATGCCATAATAATCTTAGATAAACCGTTACCGATTATCCAGTGCCTATCAACATCTAGTAAATTATCTATTGGATTTTTTATGTACTTTTCTTCATATAGGTATTGTGTTTTTAGCGACAAAAGCTGCGCAATGTTCTAATATTTCTTACTGACGTACTAACATTTGACCGGTCCCCGGCTCATCTGAGCGCTCATAGTCACTATTGGACACAATGACCAAACTACCATCTAGTTTAAATTATTTTGGTTCTGCTTTGTTTTTAGCGACAAAAGCTGCGCAATGTTCTAATATTTCTTACTGACGTACTAACATTTGACCGGTCCCCGGCTCATCTGAGCGCTCATAGTCACTATTGGACACAATGACCGAACTACCATCTAGTTTAAATTATTTTGGTTCTGCTTTGTTTTTAGCGACAAAAGCTGCGCAATGTTCTAATATTTCTTACTGACGTACTAACATTTGACCGGTCCCCGGCTCATCTGAGCGCTCATAGTCACTATTGGACACAATGACCAAACTACCATCTAGTTTAAATTATTTTGGTTCTGCTTTGTTTTTAGTGACAAAAGCTGCGCAATGTTCTAATATTTCTTACTGACGTACTAACATTTGACCGGTCCCCGGCTCATCTGAGCGCTCATAGTCACTATTGGACACAATGACCGAACTACCATCTAGTTTAAATTATTTTGGTTCTGCTTTGTTTTTAGCGACAAAAGCTGCGCAATGTTCTAATATTTCTTACTGACGTACTAACATTTGACCGGTCCCCGGCTCATCTGAGCGCTCATAGTCACTATTGGACACAATGACCAAACTACCATCTAGTTTAAATTATTTTGGTTCTGCTTTGTTTTTAGCGACAAAAGCTGCGCAATGTTCTAATATTTCTTACTGACGTACTAACATTTGACCGGTCCCCGGCTCATCTAAGCACTCATAGTCACTATTGGACACAATGACCGAACTACCATCTAGTTTAAATTATTTTGGTTCTGCTTTGTTTTTTTTTTTTGTCGTTTACTTGTTTTATATCATACAGTTTTGTGGGGTTCTTTAATGTGTAACATCTTTCCGCTCGCGTTCCTGCAATCTATGGGAGCGATTTCGTGAAAAGCGTAACCAATGTGTGACCGGAAGTGTGTAACCGCAAGTGTAGCTGGAAGCCGGGGAAGCGCGCGCTATTTGATTTGACCAATGAGCGCGCGCGGTGCTATCAAGCTAGAAGCCATCACATAAAATGTTTACAGTGCAAAATGTAAACACTCCAGTTGGGAATAGAACTCTGGTATGCAGATGGTGCATATTATCAGCCGAGCGTTTGAATGTTGTATGGAAACTATCCCGACATACTATTTTCTGACAAAAAGTAAGACCTATAATGAAGTAGTTGCTGATTCACAGTTGACCAATGAGCGCGCACGGTGCTAGAGTATGTTAAGGGTGCTTATTACCAAGGTGAGATGTCAGATGATATACATCTTAATTGAGACTACTGTAAGGCTCGCTCCTTTTTTGTACAGCTTTAGTATTGTTTACTGGCATTGTATACCTAATTTATTAGCTGTACAAAAGATTGTGAATCCCAAGTCAATGTGCCCTACGCCTTTTATAATGTTATTTTAATATATAAAAACTCACTGGTTCTTTAACCCTCTACCTACTGCATTAATTGTCATAGGAATTTAAACAAAAACAATTTGTATTGTGCCTAGTTAGCAAAGGTTATGAGAGAGAAAGTATTATAATTAGTATTTCGCTTGCTTTATATCAGTTTAAAATTTTACAGATACCAAAACTAAAACAATAAGCACAAATTAAAAATGTATATAACCCCCGACCCTTTATATAACCCTCACCCCCATTATAGCTAAGAAGCATTTAGATCACATCAGTTTTTACACATAAAAACCGCATCAAAATTGGTCCATTCGTTTGGGAGCTGCGATGCCACAGACAGACACACACACAGTGACACACACATACATACACACACACACACACACACTGTGACACACACACACACAGTGACACACACACACACACGCACACACACACGCACACGCACACGCACACGCACACGCACACGCACACGCACACGCACACGCACACACACACGCACACGCACACGCACACGCACACGCACACGCTCACGCACACGCACACGCACACAGTGAACCACACCCTAAACTTATAACACCCGTCTTTTTGTTCGGGGGTTATAAAGTGAACCCAAATCTATCTTTTATGCGATAGAGTATAAAGGGTTAAATTAACTAATTAGTAGGTACTTTACTTACTCTTGGTATTGGTAAGTAACGTTCTTAAAAAATTGTAACGAACAGATTATAATACCCCAAACTAATAAACATTTGTATACAGTAAGGACAAAATTATAACTTATTATTTAGGCACACCCCCGCTGGGGCTCTCGCTGTTTCTATTCCAAGACCTAAATAGGGCCTCAATTACCACTCCCGATCCGATCATATCTTCTAGAAAACAGTCTTATTTTTTATTATTATTAATCAAGCCTGGAAGATGTTATAATCGTCTTAGCACATGAGATTATCTGAGCTTTTACAGGATCATATGCATTTTTACAAGCATTTAACTTTACGACGTGTTATATGTTTATATGTTAGTATGTTTAGTCCCCCCAAATAATGACTTCGATGAAAATGACTTTGAAGCCATATTTTGTAGATCAAGTGTTGACTATTAAAGTAAATATTCCTACTACACCGCTTTATTTCCTGAAATCTACATAATATGGCTTCAAGTCTTTATATTTGGTATTATGTGACATACCAATATTTGGATGGGTGTGCGTTTGGGTAATGTATCCCAATACATATAAATTATACGTGAGATGATCAGAGCTTACAGAATTCACAAGGAACCATTATTTTTGTAAATTCTTCTGGAAGAGTCTACCTGGGGAAGTACCACACCTTTGCCGAATATTCAACCGCCAACCAGTAGTGTGCAAACATTACGGTGCACAGACTTAAAAGCAAATGTCTCATGGTGAAGTTCAGTGCAGTGACGCGAAAGATTTTTCAATACATTGTTCTGGGTGGCACTGCAATTGACAAAATTTCATATTTCATTATTCAATGAAATTCGAAAACTATTTCGAGATATTGCGACGCTGATTATTCTTATTTTTCCAAAATTATTAGTGCAGTAACTACAAAGATATTAAGTAATAACTTTCAACCAAGCAGAGTTCGGTGGAATATTAAAAACTCAGTTGCCTGCTAAGAAAAAAAATACTACGCTAGAGCTTGACTTTGACAGATACAAATGTTTTTTTATTCGAATGTAGCTTCTATAATCTTGTTTATAACACTGAACTCGTGCAGTTACGTCCTTTTAGAATAAGCTACTTTATAATGAATTTCCCTAAAATGTAGCTTAGAATGGAAAAATAACAAATACGTATATCTTATTTTACAATCTATACTTTTAATAAAGAAATAGGAACGAAAAAGTCTGTACAAAGATAATTAAAAAAGAAATGGTCTAGGCTACATAAAATAAGCTACTAAACAAGAATATGACATTTTAAAAATTCGTATCTGTCTTTATGTTTGTTCGCGCATCACGTAAAAACTGATGGACCGATTGCGATGCGGTTTTCACTGTTGGATAGCTTATGTTTTGACTTAAAAACTGGGGCTTATATCTCAATCCGATGAGACTACTAGCCGAGCAATCGATAAAAATATTTTTGACGGCTGAAGGAATTTTGATCAAATGTTGGTATATTGTTATTTTAGGTCCTGGAATAGCACAAAGAGTACTTTTAACCAACAGAAATGACAGCATGCAAAGCCGCGGGCTTAAGCTCGTATTCATTAGGAGAAAAAAAATTAGTTAAGTAAAAAATTTGAAATGTTGTCAATATGTCAGCGATGTGATAATTTATCCAAGATAGAATCGGGTCGCATAAAGAAGATCTTCAATGTATGTTTACGGGGGACAACATTTGTGGGAGACTTCAAATGAGTGGTATCGTAAAAAAGTCATGACAAAGGTTTAGTATTCTATTTTATGTATCACCATCAATAAAATGCTGATATTGGCAGTCCCACAACAGATGCAGCGAAATCGAGATATAAAATATTTGAACCCCAAAAAAGTTATATACCTTTCGTTATCAATACGGTTTAATAAAAAGTATACAGCTGTTTTATTGCAAACAATGACGTCTTCGTTTGGATGGAAGATACAGTAGGTATGAATATGATCGCATCAGACTATTAAATGACTATCAATGAGCACTGTATTAATAGGAACACTAGAAGCATTCGTACTACACTACCATCGCAATCGCAACAGCTTTAGTTAGTTATCAAAAACTAGCTTAAAAGCTAAAAAAACACGCCTGCCCTGTCAAAAAGTTCTAATGCCAATACATTATATACTGTTGGAATGAGCTTGTCAAGGCCTTCAATTTGATACCCATATTGTAAAATTGGATTATTATTTTTCGCGTTTGAAAATGGAGCCATACTGCCGCCATATTCAAAATTTTCAACAAAAAATAGCCGATGTTACTCGGGGGGTTGTAAGGATTATAATGATACCCCATAAATATGTACAAGCATTTAAAAGACTAAGTAATGGTGGATTAAAGAAATTCACATACATACATACAGACATACATGAATTTTAAAAATATTACACTTCTTTTTTTGGGCAGTCGTTTAAAAATAGTCTTTTCCCCATTTCTAATAAACAGGGAGTTATCAATGCGCGAGTTCCCCGCGGTCCAACTACCCCTTAGTGTGATGCAATATAGCTCTTGGCGACAATACTTCGCAAAGTTCAAGGAGTTTCTATATAAAAGTCTACTCATGTTGCCAATATCGATACCTCTGCCTACTCGGTTTTTTACCTGCTTTCAAAGTCAGTCCTCTTTAGGAGGGTTATAATTTTAGTAGCGTAAGTATGTATATATGTTCGTCGGTTCCGTTATAGCGTCTTTACAACCGAAGGTATCATTACGCATACATACATAATGTTTATTTTCGTTAGATCGTTGAATTAGCTTCGATTGTCCACGTGAGTAGGTTAGTTTTTTACCCGATTACGGCGAATCAAGGGAAGGGTAATGAGTTTAACAGGATAGGTATGTATGTATGTTTGTATTTGGATGTTCCACCATATCGTAGCATATTGGTCCGATTTTGACAAGCGAGGTATCAATCGCTTCGTCTTCAGCAGTGCGATTACGTAATGTTGATCATGACAGCTTCAAGCAGTCAAATTCAATAATGCTTTGCGATAGAGTCGATTTTGCTATGAAAAAAGTTACAATCCGATTGTAGCCAAGTTCTGTAATTGGGCCACTGGTATAGAGTGTCATAGGCCATTTTTTACCTGGCCATAGTCAGGTTTAGTTTTTGAACTTATGTCATGTTTTTAAACCAATAATGTGGCGTTCATGGTAATCTATAAAGTAATGGATTAAAACATAAATTTCAACGAATTCCATCATGATGGATATTAAATTCAAGAGCTCTAAAAACCGTTTCATTTATATAAAACATATGAGGCAAAAAAATATGAACAATATCTCAGACCATACAAAACAATATTTTCATTTCATTTTGTCGTAGTCTTATTTAAATATTTTTTCCCCGTTCTGTCTAGAACATTTGGCTCGCACGCCTTGTGCATCTGCCAATTTCAAATTGTTCCTGCTTCAACTTCTTCAATGATGTAAGTATTGCTTCAAGTATTCTTCAAGTGTGCTTCTGTTTTTAGTTTTCATTCTTTAGTAATCAATTAAAATTGATGTAGTTTTTGACACTATCATTTTTTAAAGTTTTAAACATAAAAAGCCAGACACTGTGCTTAAATGAGTTCAAACGTTTACAAACAGTAATCAAATGACTTGAAACTAGAATTCTCGAGCAGATTTATGAATGAATTGCCCAACGGTCCATTTATTTTTAGAAGCTTTTATTTAATTTAATATGAATGTAAGTATGTTTGTTTGGGTCAAATCTTGAAAGCCGAATTAAATTCCTCTTATCCTACGGAGAAGAATTTTAACGTGTTGGTTCAGTTCCGATGACAATGCATTTTGTGAGGCAAGCAAGACCTTTTTTTTTTATTACGGACTAGGCAATCGTTTGACCACGATCTCACCTGATGGAAAGCGATGATGTGGTCGAAGGTGTAGCACGCTTGCCTAGACCTGATCGACATCCAGGATTAGCTCCAGACAAAGGATCTTCTCAATGGTTAACAGCACAGACAATAAATGTTGTGCCGTATTTTATTATGATAGCCGGTTTAACTTTTACCGTGACATGGTTGCTGCACTCAGGGTTGGGAACTCCTCAACGATTAACAGCACATACACGAAATGTTATAAACGCGTTGAATTGTGATAGCGCGATCTAAGTTTCACTATGATATGGCTACTGAACGAAAGAAAGAAAGAAAGAAAGAAAGAATAAACATTTATTGGCACAAATCTCATTACAGCAAAAAACAGATCAGTTTATGTAATAAATAATATGTGACATGTTGTAGCTGCGGCTGTACCAAAGGGACCTGCGCTCACAAAAATGTCCAGTGCTAGCCTCCGGACGCTGATTCCCAGACAAACCCCGTTAAATGGTTAAAAAGGTGTGTTAAAAAGATGCACATTCATTTATAAATAGATGTAACATAGATAATATGATAATAATACTGCATAAAAGCTGTGTTTTTAAAACGTTTTTTTACTAACATTATATTTTCATATACATCGCACTCGCTAGCCGTGGAGGCGACTTTATCCATTTTATCCGAGCCGCAGTAAACAATCTTGACGGAATATCGTCTTGTTATCGAAGATAGATTTAACGAGGGAAAAGCTTGTTTTTTCGAACCCCTGTACCAATTACACGAAGGGCTTTTATTAGAAATGAGTATCTTCGCCGTCGACAGATACGTAGTTTCTTTTTAATGGTAAGGAGAGGAATAAAAACTTAAATACAATCTCCTTGTGAAGGTTTATGAACTATCTATAATTATTATTTATTTTAGTAGTATTGCACACTTGGATATAACATGACTGTATACAGATTACAGAGTGACATGTACTAGATAGTGTGGGGAAATCCTAACCTACAGCACAAAGGGGAAAATTCTGAATAAACATGGGCTAAATTTTAAAGAAAATAAAGCGTTTTTTTTATTTATTAGTTTAAGCATAAGCAATAATTAAAAAAATGGTTTCTGTTTTCTATAGCAAAGAAAAAGTAGTTCACGCCATTCGTAAGTCTACCTAGATACCTTAATAAGGAATATACGGATAATTTTCCTGAGCGTTTAATTTACGAACGGCGCTTGTTGTTTTGCATGAATCTTTACTTATAATAAAGTAGTAAGTACGAAAAAGTATGTAAGTACAACGAAGAAAAAATTAAAAATATGTCTAAAGTACTTAAAATAAGCTACTGAATAAGTTTTTTTTAATCTTGTCTGTCTGCTTGTCTGTTTATTTGTTTGTCTGTATGTATGTTTGTTTGCAAACTACTAAACCGATTGCGATGGTTTTCACTTTTGAATAGCTTAAGGTATGACCTAAAAACTGGAGTACTTGGTATTTTAATCCAATGATTAGAAGCCGAGCAATCGATAAAAAAACTGTTTGACGGCTGAAGGAATTCTAATCAAATGTTGGTTTATTGTTTTTTTATTTTTTATTACTTTTGACCACGATCTCCCCTGATGGAAAGCGATGATGTGTTCGAAGGTGTAGCACGCTTGCCTAGTAGATACCTATTCACGCTTGACTTGAACACACCGGGGTTATAATTTACCGGAAACACTGACGAGGGCAGGGCATTCCACTCCTTTGCAGTTCTTATAAATGAAGAAGCGTGACGCTTCGTTCTTGTGCGAGGTATTTCAACCATGAAAGTGGCACTTTGCTGATCGTCTAGTCGTACGGTGATGGAAAGGTGATGGGGGAATCAGGTTGTGCAGCTCTTGTGCACACTCTCCATAGTGCAATCTGTAGAATGCCGCCAGGCTTGCTACCTCACGTCGATGTGCCAGACTTTGAAGCTTACTCTTTACCAGAGTGTCATCCCCAATGAGCTTGATAGCACGCCTCTCAATTGAATCAAAAGACTCGAGCTGATACTTGACAGAACCGTCCCAGAAGTGGCAGCAGTACTCCATACAAGATCGGACCTGTGCTTGATAAAGATTCAAAAGCTGTCCCGGTGTGAAGTACCGCCTAACCTTAGACAAAATACTAAGTTTTTTTGCAGCTACCTTGGCTTTGGATTCAACATAAGACCCAAAATTCAGGTTTGATGTGAGTTCGACACCCAAAAGCTCCAAATGATCGCCTATTGGTATTGTTACACTTTGAAAATACGGAGATCGGTTTAGAGGACTCTTTTTAGCAGAAAATCAACACGCCTGCGTTTTAGTAGCATTAAACTTAATCAGGTTAGCATCGCCCCAATCAGACACGGCTTCTAAGGCTACATTTAAACGGTCTACCATAGCCTTTCTCTGAAACTGGACAGTGTCACAGCTGGCTTGAGCATTGGAAGTGTATCTCTCAACTACAGTACTGTCATCAGCATACCCAAAGGTACCGGGCTTCAGAAGGTCATTAATGTGCAGTAAAAACAGTGTAGCTGAGAGAACGATCCCTGAGGTACACCGGCATTGATAGCCATTTGATCAGACGAGCAGCCCTCTGAGACTACTCGAATAGATTGTTCCCTCAAGAAATCAACTATCCAATTGCATAAGCCAACAGGTAAACCATATGAGGGAAGCTTATTTAAAAGACCATCGTGCCAGACCCGATCAAATGCCTTCGATATGTCAAGGGAGACGGCAAGCGCCTCACCATGCATCTCTATGGCTTCGCTCATTGCGTGAGTGGCATACGCGAGAAGATCCCCAGTAGACCGGTTTCGGCGAAATCCGTATTGCCGGTCACTGAGAAGATCATTGTCTTCAAGGTATGCCAAGAGCCTAATGTTTATGACACGCTCCATACACTTGCAGAGTAAGGAGGTAATCGAGATGGGACGATAATTGGCCGGATCAGCACGACTACTCTTTTTTGGTACTGGTTGTACATTGGCAAGCTTCCAGCTCTTTGGAACTTTACCTGAGTGAAGAGAGAGGCGGTACAAACGCGTTAAGATGGGAGACAATTCGGGCGCACAGTTTTTCAACACAATCGCTGGAATACCATCAGGACCACTGGCCTTGTTCACATCTAGAGCTCGAAGCGTTCTGAGAACCTCCTTCTGGTGAATGCGAATTTCGGGCATAAAAACCCCGCAATGAGGAAGGCAGGAAGGTGTCTTGCCAGAAGCATCTAGATGCGAGGCTTCTGCAAAAAGAGAAGCAAATAAATTATCTTTGTCTCCAGCAGTGTGAGCTAGTGATCCATCAGGTTTCAGCAATGGTGGCAGTGAGGGGCGGCAGAAGTTTACTTCGACCGACTTGGCCAGGGACCAAAAAGCTTTGCTACCCGCGGGGTATGAAGCCAGTTTGGCCCCAATTCGACGTGATCAAAATGGGCCTTCCTAAGTATCTTCTTGCAGGTCTTAGCGGCAACGTTAAATTGTCTCTTCTTAGCCCTAGATATGCCGCACACTTTAGAGCCACAGCATGACCACAGCTGGATCCAAACCAAGGCTGAGCTTTGCTGGAAAGAGTCTTGTCATATACTCTTATATTACCTCTGTAACAGCAGACGCGCAAGTCGACGGGTCCTGGGAGATGAAACATGTTTGCCGCCAAGGGTACGATGCAAGGAATTGCCGCATCTTGTCCCAATCTGCTGAGCTGTATCTCCACACGCGCCTATTTCCCTTAAGGCTAGGATCAGGTGGGGAATACACTGAGACGGACTCAACCAGGCAGTGATCAGAGCTACCAAGAGGTGGGGATACTGATACGGAGTATCGGTCTGGTTCAGTCGTCATCAACAGGTCGAGACAGTTGGCAGTGTCACCGTCACGGTCAGGTACCCGTGTCGGCTCCTGCACAAGCTGAGAGAGACCTAACGCCAGAGCAAGCTTCCGCGTCTCTCTACCAGCGTGGTGGGTTTTTTGGTATGGGACAAGCATACCAAAAAAACGATACATAATTTTCTCTATGCCCGTGTCCTCCAGCACCCAAATCACCGAGAAGTTAGGTTGCTCAAGATTTCGGAGACGCAGACAGCAAATGTCATCACGGGCGTATACACAAACGCCGTCATTTGGGATAAATAGATGCTCCAAGATATAGCCTGGGTAATCCAAGTACGCCGTATCAGCTGGACATCCTATCTGCGTCTCCGACAAGAAGAACAAGTGGGGCTTAGAGGTCTCCAGATAATAATGGACCGGTCGGAGATTGGAGTGAATATTACCTACCGAAATATTCGCAAGATCCACTTTAAGTGTGAGGACGTGCATATGCCGTTTTAACTTATATCTTCTTTGGACTTTTTTCATGATGTGTTTTTGTGAATAAGTTGGACGAGTAATAGCAAACGAGATGTCGGAATGGCTAACCCACGGAAGTCAAGGCATAACTACGCCATTGAAGAACTTGCGTGGAGACTGCGGGGACTCCCGAACCCCCCTGAAATAATTCATCAGTTCCTCACATCCGGTCGCCAGCCGGCCCAATGGATCATTTCAGGATTTTTCACAAGCGGCGGGGCAGCCTTTCGTAGCTGGCTAAACTACTACTTGGGCCCCTTACAACTTGCGGTCGGCCAGCAGAGAACACCGTGCTTCGGATCCCGCTACCCTCCAAAGCAAGGTCTAAGACGCAGAAACACCATGATTCCGATCACGGTCCACCCTTCCAACATAACTGCATCCTACAACTCATCCGGACGGCTTCTCTGAACATCATGATGGAACACGACAAATCGTTTGGCATCAAGACTTTGTCCAGAGGGTGGTAATAAAAAAAGCCGGCGGCCGAAGCCTACCACCAGGTGATTCGGTTGCTCTTTTGGCACCACCCGAGGGTCACGTGTCGAGGGCTGAATCCTACGGACGCGAGCAAACAATAAACCCCCAAAATAATAATATATCTTGTGTCTTGGAGTACTTAGAGAACTTTTAACCTAGAGAAATGACCACGCATGCGAAGCCGTGGGCACAGCTAGTGTGTAAATATTGAGAAATAATCCCGGCGCACCCGCCACTTTAACATAGTCTCTCTATTCTACTTTAAAAAAAACTCTTGTTTTAGTAATGAAATGAAATGTTTATGCATGTAAATCAATATACCTATATTGATTTAAGTGAAGTGGTTTAAGTGAAAATTGTTATTAAGTCATTTCAAACTTCACTTAAACCAAACTCAACCACAAATATACAACAGCTAGTGTGTAAATATTGAGAAATAATCCCAGCGCACCCGCCACTTTAACATAGTCTCTCTATTCTACTTTAAAAAAAAACTCTTGTTTTAGTAATGAAATGTTTATGCATGTAAATCAATATACCTATATTGATTTAAGTGAAGTGGTTTAAGTGAAAATTGTTATTAAGTCATTTCAAACTTCACTTAAACCAAACTCAACCACAAATATACAACATTCATAATTTATTAACAATATATTAATATACCCAAGTAAAGTTAAATAGACTCCCAAGGGTTTCCGCCGATGTTTATCTACACTTAAAACTTTTCCAATTTATTGAAAACATGTTCGAATTAATTCGAAAACTTATTTCGGTAACTCTTTACACACCTACGATTCCACATCGATGATAAACTCTATTACTAATTTTGCAAATATGCAAGTTAATAATTGTTTTTTTAATTAATTTAATAATATTTAGAACATTAGTGTCAGCGTTTTTCATAGAAATAGGTACATTTACGAACCAGTAATCTGTTTAACGTCACTATATTTATTTATCACTGTCTAGGCAATCGTTTGACCACGATCTCACCTGATGGAAAGCGATGATATGGTCGAAGGTGTAGCATGTTTGCCTAGTAGATACCTATTCACTCTTGACTTGAACACACCTGGGTTATAATTTCTGACGAGGGCAGGGCATTCCACTCCTTAGAAGTTCTTATAATAAATGAATAAGCGTAATGCTTCCTTCTTGTGCGAGGTATTTCAACCGTAAAAGGATGGCGCTTTGCCGATCGTCTAGTCTTACGGTAATGGAAAGGTGATCTTTATCAAGCACAGGTCCGATCTTGTATGGAGTACTGCTGCCACCTCTGGTACGGTTCTGCCAAGTATCAGCTCGAGGCTTTGGATTCAATTGACAGACGTGCTATGAGGCTCATTGGAGATGACACTCTGGTAGAGAGTAAGCTTCAAAGTCTGGCGCATCGACGTGAGATCGCAAGCCTGGCGGTATTCTACAGATTGCAATATGGAGAGTGTGCACAAAAACTGCACAATCTGTAGAATACCGCCAGGCTTGCGATCTCACGTCGATGCGCCAGACTTTGAAGCTTACTCTCTACCAGAGTGTCATCTCCAATGAGCCTCATAGCACGTCTGTCAATTGAATCCAAAGCCTCGAGCTGATACTTGGCAGAACCGTACCAGAGGTGGCAGCAGTACTCCATACAAGATCGGACCTGTGCTTGATAAAGATTCAAAAGCTGTCCCGGTGTGAAGTACCGCCTAACCTTAGACAAAATACCAAGTTTCTTTGCAGCTACCTTGGCTTTGGATTCAATGTAAGACCCAAAATTTAGGTTCGATGTGAGTTCGACACCCAAAAGCTCCAGATGTTCGCCTAATGGTATTGTTACACTACGGAAAGATGGAGATCGGTTTAGAGGACTCTTTTTAGCAGAGAAACAAACACGCCTGCGTTTTAGTAGCATTAAACCTATCCAGGTTGCAGTAGGTAATTAGATAGATAAACTATTTAAAACTTTAAATTATTTTAATGATTGTTAAAAATCTTTAGAGAAGGTATTTACTATATACGCGCGTGCAAGAACGCGCGCATTGTAAATAAAACTCTTTAGAGAAGGTATTTACTATATACGCGCGTGCAAGAACGCGCGCATTGTAAATAAAAATCTTTAGAGAAGGTATTTACTATATACGCGCGTGCAAGAAAGCGCGTGTGAGATTTATATACATATGTATAGATAATTATACGTACTGTTAAGATTATCAAAACCTAAGTTTTGTAATGTTAGCCTTCAGTTGGTCAGGTTTGTCGAATAGGAAATAAAACTTATCTGCACCTAACAATAAAGCAAGTTACTTTATCCTATAGCTGGTATCTATAGTACCTAGTAGCTACAGCTACAGAATAAATAACCTAAGGAATATTTAATAAAAGCTTGAAAATTACTGAGCAGTTTAGTACCTACCTAATGTGTACTAAAAAAGGGTATAATCTAAGGATTATTCATAGAAACAAGGAAATAGAATTGTTATATTGTTTATTGATTCTACCACCAGATTCGGAATACACCACCATAGAAGAACTGGCAAGAAACTACGGGGCGAATATATTCTTTCATCATCAGTTTTACAATTATCATTAACATAGGTATCATACACTAAATACCTAACATACTAACAACCTCTATGTGATACTAGGTCATAATGACACTTTATTATCGTTTTACAATCACCATAGTTACACCAGGCACAAAATAAAAGCATTTACTATGAACAAAGTGATCCTAATCATTTCTAACACAGTCACATTGGTTATAATAACCAATATGGAAAAAACCATAGAACCGACAATATCTATTTGCAAAATACACAGTTATACACAGTAAATATGGGACAAAGAAACAGAGTAGCAGAATAACAGTGTAGGTAATATTAATTGTACTTAACTTTTGGTGTCTTGTTGATGCAACGACGACAGTAAAACGTACAGAGAGGGCTGCTCAGCCCAGAGGCTGCTTTTTATAAAGATTCTACCCGCCAAAGTCACGTAGTCATTGCAACAGCAGAAATGAGCCTGCAGATGGCACCGAAGTGACGGAAATGTACATATTTTATTACATTGAAACTATTTAATAATTGTTTACTCGGTATTGTTTACACATTGTTAATCATTTAAATAATTAAGACGTTTATATACATATTTTTCAGAATGTTAACAAATATTGAAAGTCAGCACAGTATTCTTATATGATTCTCATAAATTACAATTTTTAGCGGGAGAAGTTGTATTTTTACTACAATTATAGGTTTAAATGTACAGAGCTGATTAATTAATAACACATTAATATTAATCGGGTAAGTACTTAGTTTTAAGCATTTCTATCAATATCGTAAGTTTACATGATTTTAAATCATTCTAATTTGAACGGAAATATAAATACAGATGTTTCAGAGTTATAATACAATGACTCAGTAATTGTACTTAAAATTAAAGGATAATTGTACTAAGCATTTTAAACACCATTATATAAATCTATAATTATCAATTGTAAACTATTACTTCATAAGTTGTGGAACAGATTCCAGATCAGTTTTTCTTCATAAACAATTTGTTATTATCATAGATTATAAACTCTCCACAGATCTAAGAAATTACATAATTATTTTCAAAAAGATTCAATCGGTAGTCACTTTTGTCTTGAAGTGCAATATTTTATAAATACATTATAATATCGTCAGTGGTGAGGTGATTCAGTGAGAATATTCATTACATTGTTAAATACGTAAAACGTAAGTACCAAGTTGTATAATCTCGTCCAGTACCACAACTAAATATCGTCAGCTCTTACATTGTTATAAAAATGGCTGGTACTAGATAGATTACACATAAAGTTATAACCTAACACGCGCATTGTAAATAAAAAGGTAATAACTAGCTTAAAATCTAAAAAAACACGCCTGCCCTGCCAAAAAAGAACTTATTCCAATAAATTATATACTGTTAGAATGTAATTATCAAGGCCTTCAAATTGATACCCAAACTATAAAATTCGAAGAAAAAAATACACTCGAAATTGGAGCCATGCTACCGCAATATTGAATTTGAAAAATATACATAAATCCATGTTACTCGGGGGAATGTAAGGATTCTAACGATACCCTATACATCTAAATTATAGATATAAATATAGCCCCATACGTTCAGGAATTTAAAAGTTATGTACATACATACATGAATCCTAAAAACATGACACTCTTTTTTTGGGCAGCCGTGTAAAAATAAAAAATATATATATATATATATATATATATATATAATATATATATATTTATATACGTTCATATATATATGAACGGATCTAGTATTGATTAGGAGTTCTGATAATGTTAGCATTATCTGCCGTACTGTAAAAATTGACTTTAAAAAGAAAGAGACTCAATTCATCTGTATATAAATTATAATAATGAAAATAAAATATAAACTTAATAATCACCGCTTTATCCTTTCCTTCTTGGTAAGTTAAACAGCACTGAAATTGCTGTACACAAAACGAACCCGGAAAAGGTCAGTCTAAATAGAACACACAACGAACTCAAATCCGAACTGTGCACAAATGTGTACAAGAAGAAATCAACTAAGTTACCAAACTTCAACTATCCAATCCCTTACCTGTTCCGCCCGCCCTACAATTGAATCTTGTACTTCTAACGATCTTTTTCTATTTTTTCTACGAACTTATCTGATTATATTTCTGGATGGCTGAAGGGATTTCAGTTCGGGCGGCAACTTAAATAAACAGGCAAATGTCTGGCTCAATTCTTTATATTTTAACGAATGATTTAACATATTCATAAATTTATCTGTCATCCAAATCGTTATGACTATAGTTGCCATCATCATTATTATGCCGGAGTGGGTGGCGAAACGTATATTAACTAATAATATTTTAAGGGTTACGTAGGCAAACGAGGAACCCATAAAGTTCCTTCATGTCTCTATGTATATACTCGTATGTCAATTAATTCAGAAACTGACAGACTAATATAGCTGTTTGGTAGATATTTGTAACCGCTACATAGAATACTATCAAATCTTGAAAAAACTGGGTTACTCATCATAAGTATGAAAATTGAATGAAGATGAAAAAAGTTCAACCGTATGTTCTCAACATCAGTGTTTGCGAGTTAATAAATATGGAAAAACCGGCGATAGCAATGCGCGCTGCATTAGAAAGATTGAGCGTGGTCTCGTTTAACCTATAATTATAATCAAGCACTAAGTTACAAAAAGTCTGTACAGTAAAGATAATTAAAATAAAATGGTCTAAGGGACAGTAACTGATCAAAGATTTAACATTTTATAAAATGGTGTCTGTCTGTCATTGTTTTTCTGTCTGTTTGTTTATTTGCGGATCGCGTAAAAACTTTTAGACCGATTCCAATGCGGTATTAACTATTGGATAGCTTAGGTCCTGACTTAAAAACCGGTATAAGTACTTGGTATCTTAATCTATAAAAGCCGAGCAATATGACAAAAACAATTTGACGCCAGAACGAAGTTTGATGAAATAATGTTGTATACTGATACTTTTAGGCCCGGAATAAGAAAAAAAAAACTACGCGGGCAACACCACGGGCACATCTAGTAGATATTTTTAAACCATTTCGATGTTGCGTCCCACAGTAGAGGCTGGCTAAATTAAATCAATATTTGTAGATAATGGAAAAATATTTTATGTAATCATTTATTTATTTTTTCAATTTTTGTTTGCGGGCAAAGGTAAATCCTAAATAACGCGTTCATTTTAGAACTGTCTGATCTCTGTTTTAGAAGTCAAAAACATTTGTATCGCTATCTTCAAAAAGGTCCATTAAAAATTTAGGCATTAGGCCAAGAGGTTGAAAATTAAAAGCACTTTCGTGTATCTGTAACGTTTGAATTATCAAAGCTCAAAGCAGCTGTTTTAGAAACTGGACCACAGAATAAATAATAGTTCAACTGAATAACTTACTATATAAATTATCGGCTGCAAATTGGTACAACGTTGGTCAGTGTTGCGTTGAAATTAATATAAGTGTTGCTCTCACAACTTCCTGGCTTTAGTCTACGTCAGGTTCAGGTGACCTAGTATGTTATTGTTTAGCAGTTCTGACACGGTCTGATGTAGTTTCATGGAATAAATTGAAATGTTGACAGTGGAATCAGTTATAATATAAGTTGTGTGGAAGAAGAATTTAATTTATTGATTAATATTTAAGAAATAAATATTTGTTGGTGTTTCCGACGGTCTAGTTACCTATGTCTATACTTATTTTCTTCTATACGTATAATAAAGTAATAAGAATGAAAAAGTCTGTATAATGAAGACAATTAAGAAAAAGATGGTCTAAGGTACTTCAAATACGCCACTGAACAAGAAAATGCCATCTTTAAAATACGTGTTACATCACGAACAATTCCTGGACCGATTGCGCTGCGATTTTCACTGATGGATAGTGTAGGGTTTGACTTAAAAACTGGTGTACTTTGTATCTCAATTCAATCAGTAGAAGCCGAGCAATCGATTAAAACTTTTTAAGGTAGTTGGATCAAATGTTGTTATATTAGTACATAGAGTACTTTTAACTTAGAGAAATGACCACGCGTGCGAATCCGTGGGTACAGCTAGTAATAAATCAATAGGAACGATAAGAAAAATGGTCTAGTTTACTTAAAATAAGCTACTGAACATGAATATAACATTTTTTTAAATTGTGTTTTTCTGTTTAACTGTATGTTTGTCCGCGCATCACGTAAAACTACTGGACCAATTGCGATGCAGTTTTGACTGTTGGATAGGTTAGGGTTTGACTTAATACTTGTTATCTTAATCCGACGATTATATGCCGATCAATCGATGAAAAACTATTTAGGAACATTTAGTCTTGGAATTACACGTATGGGCTACTTTTAAAAGAAATGACCACGCGTGCAAAGCCGCGGGCACAGCTAGTCTAAAATAAGCGCGGGTGAAGTCGGAGAAAACCATCAATATAATTGGGTTTGATTCCCACAGGACTCCAGATATTTCACCTTCTTTGTATCATAAATAACGCACCGCATACGCATACGTACGGGATGTTCTCGAGAGAGTTCAGGTTTAATCTCTAGATTGTTTCGGGAATAATAAACATGAATTGTTACCTGGATTCTTCTATTTGTTCGTGTCAAGAATGGCAGTACCTATGGCGTGCTTCTAATTCGGTGTTATATATAGGTACATATAATAATGCAGTAGGTAACAAAAAGTCTGCACAAAAAAAAGATTAGTAAAAAAATTTGATTAAGGGACTTAAAATAAGCTACTGGACAACAGTATAACATTTTTTAAATTGTGCATCTCTATCTGTTTGTTGTACATATAACATAACATATAACAGACAGATAGACAGAAATACATAATTTAAAAAAACGTTATATTCTTGTTCAGTGGCTTATTTTAGATTCGATAGACCATTTTTTTAATCATCTTCTTTGTACATACTTGTTATTACTAACAGTTTTATTATATATATATGCGCAAATCCACCTTTTAGTTACTGCTTTTTAACCGGACTGAGGGTTATGTGTTTGGGTTAAATGTATGTTTGTTTGTATGTACGTTTCCTAAACGGCTTGATGTATTTTGATTAAAGGTTTCATTGGATATATGAAGTGTCAAGAAAACCAACATGGCGGCTTACAGCTGCCATATTGTATGGAACAAACAATTACCAAAACCTATCGAGTGAAGTATCAAAATACAGGTCTTTAAAAGACCATTTTCAAAATATATAATTCTTTTAAGTAAGCTTCTCACAAAATATTCCATTTTCGTTTATTTATGTTAATTTAAACACTGTAGTCTAATGTTGCAATTGCAACTAGGAGAGTTTAAGTAAAAAATATAATTAGTAACAAGTACAAATTAAAAATGTATATAACCCCCGAGGGGGGGTTGGATAACCCCCATTATAGCTGAGAAGCATCTCGATCACATCAGGTTTCTAACATAAAAACCGCAGCTAAATAGGTCCGGGAATTAAGAAAATACGATTCTCACCCCTATTTATTCAACCCCCCCTCCCCCTCCCCTCATTATAGCTAAGAACCATCTTGATCACATCAATTTTCAAACATAAATAAACCGCAGAAAAAATTTGTCCATTCCTTTGAAAGATACGATTCTCACCCCCGTTTTTTCAACTCACCCCGCCCCCGCCCCATATATCTAAGAACCATCTCGATCACATCAGTTTTCAAACATAAAAAACTGCATCAAAATGGGTTCATTCGTTTGGGAGCTACGCTCCTTAACTCAGCTTTGAACATAAAAAAACACAGCTAACTTGGTCCATTCGTTTGAAAGATACGATTTTCACCCCCCCCCCTTTTCTGGACCCCCTCCCCCTCCCATATAGCTAAGAACCGTCTCAATCACATCAGTTTTCAAACAAAAAAAACTACATCAAAATCGGTCCATTCGTTTGGGGGCTATGATCCTAATACCCTCTCCCCCCCTCTACCCCTACCCTATATATATCCTATCCTCTATTATAGCTAAGAACCATCTCGTTAACCTAAGCTTTCAAACATAAAACACCGCAGCTAAATTGGTCCATTCGTTTGGACCACCTTTTCTCACCTACCCCTCCCCCTCCCCCTCCCCCTCCCCCTCCCCCTCCCACTCCCCTACCCTTCACCACTCCCCCTCCCCCTTCCCGCTCCTCCTCCCCAAATAGCTAAGAACCATCTCGATCACATTTTCTTTCAAACAAAATAAACCGCATAAAAGTCGGTCCATACGTTTGGGAGCAACGATGCCACAGCCAGACACACCCCCACACACACACGCACACACACCCTCAAACACACGCACACCCTGTGACATGTTCAGCCGCTTAAGCGTAAGTAAAAACATGCACACAAACACCCTACCCCTTACATACATTAAAGCTTTCGTCTTTATAATATTAGTGTGATTATATTATTGCAATTTTTATGACAATTTACTTGTTATAGCTATAAATTATAGGCATGAAAGCGGTGATATTAGGTAATTTCCGAGACATTTATACCAAAATCAACATTAATTAAACATCCATTAAGTTTATAATAAAATCAGGAAACCCAATTTAAACACCGCTTCCTTGGCGAAAGAAACAACTTGGTCGATTTGTTTACGAAGCCGTTAAGCCGGAATGGATCTAAAACGATCGCTGAAACTTTTACAAACAAACAAAAGTATTTATTTAAACGTGGAATACTTCTGCCGTTTAAATAGATACTTTATAATAAACAAAAATTTTTTTTAAAAGTTTTCTTCAAAATTCGTTCAGCCTTCATACAGTTCTTAGCGATTGCTGGGCTTTTACATATCGGGTTGAGATACAAAGTACACCAGATTTTAAGTCAAAACATTAGCTATCCGACAACGCAAACCACATTTAAATCAGTCCAGTAGTTTTACGTGATTGCTCAAACAGACAAACAGACAGACACCATTTAAAAAATATATATATTCTTGTGTTCTTTCGATAGAAAATTCAATTTATTTGAGTTATTTTCGTAGTACAGACTTCTTGTATACTTACTGCTATATTATCTGTATAGATATTGCTTGACACGAGATATTTCTGCAGTACCTATTTAAGAAGTTAAATAAGTGTGCTGTCTATGTGTTATGTGTGTCCCATGAATAAGAATAAGAATAAATTTACTGTTTAAAACTGTGTACATTGAGATCTTCTTAAAATATAAATTAGTTTCAACAGTTTATTCATTCCGGACGTACAATATTTAATAAAGTATAAAAGTTTATTAGTACACTCCTACGTTTAACTAAAGCTACACACATTATAGGTATACAGTAGACAAGGTGTAAATTTATTAATATTTGGAGATCTAGACCGTCATGGAGACCGACCAGAGTTAGGTAACTATTTAGCGTGACTTTACTTGACGCCAGCACATTTTTACCAATCAAAACTACGCTAGAGAAAACTCAACATATATTGTTAATCGCGTGAGTGACGGACTGACATTTTCTGACAAAGTGAAGAATTTCTCAATTCAATATTTTTTTGTTGTTATATGCATGAGTTCCAGTATTTTTACTAGCTTGTGCAACACAAAGGACTGGTATTGTGTTTATCAGCCTATGTATGTATGTATGTGTCTGTTCCTTTGTGGCACTAATAGACCAAACACGCGGACTGATTTTGATGTTTCTTACGTCAATCGATTCGTCTTAATCTTGCTAATTCTACAAAAGACATAAAAGTAATTAAAATTCAATATGGCGGCAATCAGAAGCCATATTGTGAAAAATAAAAAATGTAACTCGACAAACTATTTTAAGTGCGGTATCATATACATAGGTATTTTAAAATCATTTTTAGGTTTTCCTTATCATTTTTCATTTCGAATGACCAATTAGGATCTATAACGATTTAAAGTTGGTTAGCAACCATTCTCACTTACGTTTTTGCTTAGTCTTTTGTTCGCAGTCGGATAATTAGCGCTTCCGATTATGCATTTATTCAGTAAATTGATTTAGACTCGGTTATTTGGTGAATCCACACAAACCACACACAGTACAGTACAGTACAGTAGGCATAGTATGACTATCATTAGTTTGCCTTACTGTTTGGCTGAAGTAAGCTACATACGAGTAGTTTCTGTTCAATCTTTTTTTTTTACTGTGATATCTCTTAGTTCTTAGCAGCAATAACACAATATCTACTTAATATAATATACTAGCTGTGCACGTGGCTTTGCGCGTTGGTCATTTTTTAGGGATCATGTTAATCCAGGACCATAAGTACCATAAGGTACAATATACCTAATTTCGTTCAGCCGTCAAATAGTTTATTATCGACTGCTCGGCATCTACTTATCGGATTTAGTTACTATATACACCAGTTTTTTAATCAAAACTTAACCAATCTATCAGGGACGACAGTACGAAACGACATCGCAATCTGTCTAGTATTTTTACGTGATGCGTGAACAAACAAACAGACAGACACCTTTTTTTATATATTCTTGTTTAGTTGCTTATTTTATTTAAGTCCACTAGTATATTTTTTAATTGTCTTCATTGAACAGAGTTTTTGTAAATCACTGCGTTATTATAAGTATAGAAAGGTAGATATCATAATAGTATTATTGGTATTACAACGAAAGAAATAGCTTAAAAGATAATCCGATAAAAAGTTCATCCAGTATGAACAAACTAATCTCTCTCGGAGCGCTGACTTCACGCGAGTTTGAGATCCGCGCCTAATGAACCGAGAACTGGGTCTGAGAGATGGATGGCTGTCCATCCAGCGTCGGGCGACATCAATATGGCTGCAGCAACAGTTATTTTTTTGAGTATGCTACTGGGCTGCTAATTTATAGCACACGTGGCGTTGGAAAGAATATGTGGTGGTATATATAGGTGCCCAGGAAGTAGTGATAAGTGGAGGTTACGAGGTAGAGAACCCCTAGGAGCACCCGAATAACCACCCATGTATGTTTTCGTGATTTTTCATATTTTCATAGTTATCCTATATATTTGTTCACACTTTGAACCTTAGTAATTTTGTTTTTTTATGTTGGTAGTCTAGTAGCGACCATTTTGTAAGACACCAAAGTCATATTGTAACTATTCAAAAATACTTTAAGATAAACAAATAAAAATTTGTTCAAAGCAAAACTCACTGGCAATATAAATCCGATACACGCAGGTAATTGGCCTAAGCTTATGGCAACACTGCATAAAGTTACTTCAAAGGTGGAAAGGTCGACATTTTCAATAGTGGGGTCAATTCGTCGTAAAAAAGTGGTCAACCGTGCATTTTGGGTAGGTTGCGATTTTAATTTGTATTCGTGATTATGGATACAATATAGGAGTAAAAATAAGTTTTCCGAGTGGCAAGCCCACCCAATTGACCGCCTTTATGAAAATAAATTGTAAAGTGTAGTACTAACATATTACAGTGACTGTAAGTCTGTCTACATTGTGACCAACTACTTTTTAATAGATAATTCAGTTGTCCTAACCCAGAATCTCAATAAGTCAACGATTAATGTTAGATGACACGATCAATGCCGTCCATTGAGCTTACCAAGGCTTATTTTGTTTTTTTATACTAGCGTCCCGCCCCGGCTTCGCACGGTTTCTCTAAAGATTTACTCGTATTTGTACAAAACGTTGCATTGCCCACACACGCTTGCAGCCCGCCATCGCCAGCACCCGTGCCTATGTCGCAGGCAGATAGCTTAATCTGTCATTGAATTAACTGCCTAGCCTTTTAATTGAATGGTGCTATTCAACTAACGACCTGAATGATATTCAGCCATTCAATAAACAGCTAGGCAAATGATTTGGGTCGATCACGTTTAACTACATGCCTAGGCTATTTATTTAAATATAGTTCCAAACTAAATTTAGTTCCACTTTCTGTCACCTGGCGCTGAAGCCCATAAACTGTCAATATACCTACGTAGTACCGCAACCTAGTCTGTGATCAATAATTATGGCATCGGTGCAATAATATTGTTGGTGCTTCTCACAGTTAACAAAAATAATGTGAATTCAACATGACTCGTCTGTTTGCCAACTACTTTATTATATGGAATAGCGCCTAGAAAACTAGGTAGGTTAGTTAGGTTTAACATGAAAACTGTTTAAAAACAATTGTCTGTTTGTAAATTACTATGTTTGATACAATTGCGTCATTTTTTAAATCATTGTCACCCTATTGTATGGTTGGCCTAAACAATCAGCTAGCCAGTTGATTAAATGTCATATGGCTGAATACCATTTAGGCCGTTAGTTGAATGGTACCATTGAAACAAAGGCCTAGGCAGTTAATTAAACGGTGGATTAAGCTATCTGCCTGCGACATCTACACTATCATACCACAGAATACACTAATAGTAGTTACGAAGAACAGGTTAGGCAGAATTAATTGAAATCCGCTCATCAAATACGTCGTAGTAATAATAATAATTTTATCTACACTCATATTGTAAAATCCAGATTATGAACTCAAAAATGGTGGCATAATGACAAACCTTACGCAAGGCACGTCTCTAATAAAAAAAAAACCTTTATAACACTGTTTTTTTGAACTAAACAATGTTATAATATATATTTTAATCATAAAAGCACTGTCTTGTCCCCGTACAACGAGGGCTTTCGCCATTTATCATCTATAGCGGCGCGTGTTGCGCAGTATGCGCGCGAATTTGCTGTGGACTGGATTATGGTGCCATAATTTACTTTAGGTACATACGAGTACATTAGTACCTTAGCAATTTAAGTGTTTTTGTTGCTCAAAAGTTGTATCCTGATTACAAATGCCCGACAGCAGTGTTAGTGAGGAGAATTTGACTCGACCTGAACTCATGGAAACATTAACGAGCATGACGAACGAGTTTTTACCAGAAAAATCAAGAAAATATTACGAAAAATTTATATGTCTTTTCATTAAATGTAAGTTCCTTTTGCACGAGTGTAGATAAATCAGTGTATGAAACGGCGCATAATTAGGTATTGAGGCGGGGTAAGTCTCGAAATCATCAAAAAGACGAATAGCTAAACGTCGAGAACGACGTAATGAAACAACTTGATGCAAACCAAAAAACACTGTAGATATAGAAAATTATACTACCTAAACAAATAATTGAACAGAATTTTCAGAAATGTCTTTGTATCCTTGGAAAAAAAAACACGAACTACTACATGGAAATAACTTGTTTCATCGCTGTTCTCGTTATGTTCAGCGACGTAACATATTTTTTTTAAACATTTGTCTGTTTGTAAATTACTAACTATGTTTGATACAATTGGCCTATACAATCAGCCAGCCAGTTGATTAAATGCCATATGGCTGAATACCATTCAGGCCGATAAAAAAAAATATACATATATATTCAATATAGTGATAGTGATGAAGTCCTCTTTCGATCCAATATCAATAGCACCAACGATGTTTCTGCTTATTGAATTTTCTTAGGTAAGTAAGCATGTCCTTTTCGTAGTCTTGTAAGTATTTTATTTACGTAGGGATAAAGTAGATTACCTGTAAGGGATACGATAAAAAATAAATAAATAAATAATTAAATATATTCGGGACATTTCCACACCAATTACTTAGCCCCAAACTAGGACCCTTTCCTATGGGCACTAGATAACGGATCAACATACATAGATAAGAATATTACATCTGTGACTCGGAAAAAACATTTCTTGCTCATCACACAAATGATTGCACTTTGCAGGATTCGAACCCGCGACCGTTCGATTTCGTACCTAGGATCTCTAGCCACTAGACCAACTGGTCGTAAAATATGTGTTGAATGTGAAGTATATTCTTTGCGTAAGTATACAAAAACGGGTTGGTTCTTCGGTTTGGTATATATTATTGTTATACTTCAAATACGTGCTGGTCAAACCCGTCGGTCAAAATAATTTTACGGTATTTTAAATAAGTACCTGAAATTTATATCTTTACGTTGAAATAGTACGCAAAACACGTCTTCACGTGTGGATCAAGTCTCTAATAACGAAGTGATCCACTGTTAACCACAAGTTTCATTAAACGTTACCACGCGGTACATAGTGATTAGCAATAAACAGAAGCTGAGAATGGTTCAGAGCAATGACAATCAATCGCCATCAACATATCCCCATCAACATATAATTAACCAAAATAAACGGATAGTCAGCGTAATACACTGGCCTTCAAACCTTAGTACCATGGCACACTTTTAATGTCTGTCTGTTCGCGCATCACGCTAAAACTACTAGATCGATTGCAATGCGATTTTCACTGTTGGATAGCTTAGGTTTTGACTTAAAAACTGGGGTACCTACTTTGTATCTCAATCTGATTAGTAGGAGCCAAGCAATTTAATAAACACTATTATTTTTAAAAGTTTGGTACTAATTTTTGAAGGCCAGTGTAGACAATAGTCGAATGACAGGTAACCTAAATACTGATCGTTTTACCTTCACAGAATAAAAATAAATTTCTTGAAGTTAAGAGTACCTAAAGGTATGCAACTATTCAGTAGATAGTCTGGTCCTCAGAAATAAGATACACGTAAAGCAACAATATTGGGGTACACTCTGCATAAAAATCTCTCTCTCTCTCTCTCTCGCTCTCTCTCTCTCTCTCTCTTTTTATTGCACTGGCTCCAAAATTGCAGCAATAATTGCCGAATAAATAGCTCGTTTCTGAGAGAGATCCTTCAAACCATTCTAGATCAATAATATGGAAAAACGTCAAGAAATGTGGGAGACACTTTGATTAACTTTGAGCCCCTGGGTCAATCAGTTGGATCTCGTATGGGTGCAGGCCCAAGTTCCGACGCAAAATTCACCGATTTGAAGACTGCGAAAGGCCGAGTTGCACGGCGAGGAATTGACTGCCTCGGTTTCTCCTGCACACATTCACGGACAGCGGCGATGTTCCCAGCCGATCTGGTGTTCCTTTGACGTACGGGTGTTGGCTGCTTTTTTACCGTCACGTTTGTCTTGAATTTTGCCACCAACAAACGTAAAATCGCCGTAAAATTGGCGCAACGCGCGCAACGTTTGCACTAACGAACACTGATTTTGATAATAAAGTAGGTATTTGGACATGTATTTGGCATTTGGACGTGCTGCTCAAACGTGTGACTTGCCATGATGATTTGGCATCAGTGACTGAATAATAAATAACGTATTTGGCAGACGCCACTAAAACAACATGGCCGCCACAACCTGTCAACATCGACCCGTCCCTATTGGAAAACCCCCTACAAATAACAGCACAATTTCATGAACTAAAACTGTGTTTGGCGAAACTCAATCACACTGCTCGTAGCTAATTAATTTTATTTTAATTAAGTTCCACTACCATATTAGCTGAACCGAATCGTGTCTCAGAAAATAATTTTTCCGTTTTATACTTCTATCCAATACCAGCTTTCATTGAATTGTACCATTATTGAACCTTAATACGACTATGTTACTGTTATGGTTAGAATTGTGGTTAATGTTCACATTTTCCTGAACCAACATGTGGTTGCCTTACGGGAACAGCAGAAAATAAAAATAGATTATTAGAAAAAAGGCTGCGAACAAAAATATGAGTTTTCGTCGTGAGGTGCGTTTATGCTGCGATAGCTGACGGACCGCCCGCAAAAGTAATAGTACTTTAAATTTAATGTTTCTACGTGAACTTGAATAACATATTTTTTTCTAAGAATCTTGAAATACAATTGCTTCTGGTAAAATAAGTATATACTTTAAGAATGGTCTTTTAAATACCTTCATTTTGATACCTTCCTCATTATATAGATTTTGGTATTTTTTTTATCTGTAGTAAATACAATATGGAAGCTGTTAGCGGTACTGCATATTAGTTTTCTTGATACATCAATATATCACACACTCGTGATTAATAGAAATCCAATGATACCTCCATAAAACCGTTAATGCTGAAGGACGCGCCAAAGAAACTTACAAACATACAACCCAAAAACATAACCCTCCGCAGTCGGGAAAACTAAAGAATAGATAAAAATGCATATGTGCGATTCAAGCTCTGAGGACCAATTTAGATTTAATATGATTTCGGACTGAAAACCTTTTTGACCTGTATTAATTTTGTTCCGTAATGAATGAAAAAAACACTGAAAATATATCAAAGCTTCTCGCTGTTAGTTTCCTCTTGTGTAGGTATACTATCGTCTATACTCATAATAAAACTGTAACAGATCCAATAATTCTGTATATTGAAGATATTTAGTTAATTTTTTCTATACTTTATTCTATACTGAAGCCAAACCTGCATTTTTGGTACCTGTGTTTTTTAAAATCATGTCTTCCTTTCTGTTTGTTTGTTTGTCCATGCACCACCTTAAATCAACTGGACCGATTGCAATGCGGTGTTCACTGGTGGATAGTTTAGGGGTTTACTTAAAAACTGGTGGTGGTGGTGGTGGTTGGTATATCAATCCAATGAGTAGAAGCCGAGCAATCGATAAAAATATTTTTGACGGCTGAAGAAATTTTGATCAAATGTAGTATATTGGTATTTTAGGTCTTGGAATTGCACATAGAGTACTTTTAGCCTGGAGAAATGAAAGCCGCGGGCACAGCCAGTAATACATACCAATATATAAAAGTGAAACGTTGTCTGTTTGTTTGTTTGCTTGCTTGATTGTTTGTTTGTTTGTTTGTTTGGGGAGCTTTCAAGCGATAAAGGCTGGACACATTTTGATGAAATTTAGAATAAAAATAGCTTATACCCTAGAATAAAACATGGGATACTTTTTATCCCGGAAAATTATAAAGTTTCCTCGGGAAAACTGGAAAATGTTGATTACTCTCTGTATGGAGCCATTACAGAATGGTCTGTGGTTGCCATGGAAACGAAATAACAAGTCTGTCAAACATGAAAACCAATGCAAAAGTGGTATAGCACCAATGCACTATACCAACTTTTGCATTGGTTTTTAATATCCTAGAAGAAAATAGGATGCTTTTTTCGCGATAAACAGTAGTCCGTGCGGGCGAAGTCGTGGGCGGGAAAACTAGTATAATATAGATGAACGAGCATATCTCTCCAATGTTACCTAAATAGCCACCTGCAACACTATCATGTACTTGCAATACAGTATATCTGTGACTTTTCCTGTATGCATTTTTAAAAACAGTATTTAACTGGATATGTACGTGGAAGTAGAGTACTCTTTTTACTCGAGCCATTTTGGATGTGAAATGTTTTCAAACAGATAACCACACCAGACCTGGGCCATTATTCTCTATGAACAGTCACACGCGTAACGCGTCTCGCTGTGGAATCGTTCGGAAAAGTACGGCAATCGAACATGCACAAATTCCACGTAGATATCTTAACGCGTTACGATATCTGCGTTTGGCGAGTGGCAATAGAGAATAAGGTCCCAGATAATCACGCTTGAAGGGGAGAAATCAGTCTTCGTCACAAAATACCAGTTGCCAAATGATTTCAATTTTCTGAAAATTAGTTCTTCGATATAAATTAGTAATAAGCGTACTTTTCTTGTTTAGATTTGTGGGCGTGTTTTGTTTTTAGTGATTATTAATTTACTAGTGTTGTGATGTAAACAACCAACTAGCTATCCATATCATATCTATGGGATGAAATCTCTAAGCTATGGCATTGCTCATTTACATCAATTGACGGATCAAACATTAAATGTATGCCAGATAGCCCACATACTACGGTCCGGCAGCGTGTGTAACGATAAATTACTTGAAACGGGGGGAAAGCAATTCCCTCTTTGACCGATCCCTGACGTGCCTAATTAAATTACTTACTGGATTTAACCGGATTGAATGTTCGCTGATATCGGGTGACGGCTTTTTGCCTTTTTAAACGGTTTTATCTGCATGCAAATCATTTATCACGGCACTTAGACTACGCCTAGGTGAAAATCGGAACAAAATCGGTTAAGTATTTTCACAGACATACAGACGCGTTTTGTGACTTTCTTTTATAATAATAGCCATACATAGCTATTGTCTTTAACTTGGCATAGAATTCTAGAGATTCAATTGGCCTTTTATTTGCAAATTCATTCTCCCAACGAGGCTTTTTTAATGTAAAATATAGATCCGAGAAATAATGAGCTTTCATGAATATAATAACATGGTCGTCTCGTAACCAACAGCAAAATATTATTTACTAAGAAGCTATAAAATCCCGCGCACTTGATACACACAAATAAAAATAAAAATGAGCACTAAAACTTTACGCATTTTTCATAATTTTACGACAAAATCGACGAAAGAATATTCACTGACCAACACATCTACCTTTCCTGAAAATTGTGCCAACGAAATCTAATTAGGTACAAGCGTTGATCAATAGTCAGAAGCAAATTCTCCGCTGAGTATTTACGCAGAGTCGATGACAGAATATGATAATTTGTTTTAAAAATGATTCCTCAGAAGAGTGCTCGTGTCAGAACTCGGAACTCTCTGATCTAGTTTATTTTCGTATCTGTGTAATCTTAATACGACTCTTATCCAAATATGTTTCAATTTAAAGTCTATTATGGTTTTCAGGTTTGTTTTATCAATTATGAAGAAGTGTGTAGACTGGTTTAAATGACTTGATCCTTTGAACCAATGTATTAAAATGGTTATCATACAGTCGAATTAAGTAGGTAGAAAGTGAAGGACCTTCTTTAGGAAGTCGATTATACAGTTATTATACTACTTACTATTCACTTTTTTATATCTGCCTATTACCAACATACTAATACGAATAATGGATGATAATTGTATCTCTATTAGGCATACAATGAATGCATAAGGCTTCAATCACTGTGAGAGCGGGCAGCGTGAGCGGATTAGCAGATGAACGTCCTCATGGATTCCGCTCGTCCGCTCCGATGTTAGAGCGTTTTTAATGTCATGCGGCTGTGAACACGCACGCGGGAATAGCCCGTGCGTGGCACCTGAAACGCATCTTTTCTTACAATACCAATAGGCGACCATTTGGAGCTTTTGGGTGTCGAACTCACATCAAACCTGAATTTTGGGTCTTATATTGAATCCAAAGCCAAGGTAGCTGCAAAAAAACTTGGTATTTTGTCTAAGGTTAGGCGGTACTTCACACCGGGACAGCTTTTGAATCTTTATCAAGCACAGGTCCGATCTTGTATGGAGTACTGCTGCCACCTCTGGGACGGTTCTGCCAAGTATCAGCTCGAGTCTTTGGATTCAATTGAGAGACGTGCTATCAGGCTCATTGGGGATGACACTCTGGTAAAGAGTAAGCTTCAAAGTCTGGCGCATCGACGTGAGGTAGCAAGCCTGGCGGTATTCTACAGATTGCACTATGGAGAGTGTGCACAAGAACTGCACAACCTGATTCCCCCATCACCTTTCCATCACCGTACGACTAGACGATCAGCAAAGCGCCACCCTTTCATGGTTGAAATACCTCGCACAAGAACGAAGCGTTACGCTTCTTCATTTATTATAAGAACTGCAAAGGAGTGGAATGCCCTGCCCTCGTCAGTGTTTCCGGTAAATTATAACCCCGGTGTGTTCAAGTCAAGAGTGAATAGGTATCTACTAGGCAAGCGTGCTACACCTTCGACCACATCATCGCATTCCATCAGGTGAGATCGTGGTCAAACGATTGCCTAGTCCGTAAAAAAAAAAGAATAAAAAAATAATTTATTATGATGCTTGCTATAAGCACGCGGGATGATAGGTGATAGGTGAAGCATGACGAAAACCCGTGCACGGGGCATTCTCATGCGTGCTTTCAAGAAAGGATCAAATGTGGCCTTGTCTCCTTTTCCCGTCTCTTATAAAGTATGTAAGCAATAGATATTTGTATATTTTTTATAATTTTTTGGAACACGACTATATCGACTAGCAATTCCCTAAAAACTGAAGCTTGGACTTACATGTGCCCGCAGTATAAACTTTTAGGCATGTGGGCCAAATCTGCCTGCGTGAGCAAATCCCAATGACACTAAAACAGAAAGACACCGACCAATGTGAAGAAAGGAAACCATACATTGATTATGATATCCGCGGGCAGATTCCGCTCTCCCCCCCCCCCCCCCCCCGCCCCACCGCTCTAACAGTGATTGAAGCCTTAGAACTAAAACTCATGCAAGACCAGAATAAGCAACATACGCATGTATTTGTTTTGAGTTGAGTCAACAGAAGTGGAGTACTTTGCATAGTGTTGGTGATTGATAAGGACTGGCATAGCATTGGAAATGGCACGGCAGCCTTGGGAGACATCATAAATGTATGAAAAGAAAACAAATTACGCTATTTTCCACTAGTCGGCTGTGCCTTTCCTGTGCTTTGAGTAGAAAACGCCCTAAAGTAACACTAAAATATCATGAGACAGATAAACTTCTGTCTTTTATGCAATAAAAAATATTTCAAACAACTTTGGAGGGGGCGTGCCCCGTGCAACCACTGGCTTCTCCCACTGGTGGGTGCACGGGGAATTCGCATTTCCCCATCCACCCACTGCACTAGAGTTGGAAACTAATGAAGAAATAATCGACAAATAATCTTGTTACCTAATTACAAAACATGTTGTTTTTTTTCTTCATAAATGTCGATTATTTCTTCATTAGTTTCCAACTCTGGTGCAGTGGGTGGACGGGGAAATGCGAATTCCCCGTGCACCCACCAGTGGGTGCACGGGGCATGCCCCCTTTGGAGCTTGATATTTTATACTACTTTCCAAAGAAATCGATCACATGAATGATAATGATAAGTTTGGTCAGCTGTTTGATAGTGAATGCCATCATCATCATGATTTGACCTCTGCTTGACATTTAACGCCATTGGGTCCGGTCTTCGGCTCATCCGATCCAGTTCCTGCCGGCCGCCTTTCGTAGGTCGTCACCGTTTATTCTAATTACCCGCGACACTATACAAAACATTCTGAACAGAGAAATAACATTAGAGACGCGCACTGGAAAACTTGCGTTAATTAAATAATATTTAATTAACGCAAGTTTTAAGTTGTTTGGTGGATTCATGGGAACTAGTTAATAGAACCTGTGATACCACTGGTACACCGTTGTATGGATTTCAGGACTTAGGGGTACCACGGGACCGAATTCAAGTTCCCGTGGCACCCCCAGAGGTGTCCTCCAGGGTGCCTGGGGTCCGGAATGTAACTGTTCAATAGTGCAGAAGGTAGAAAGAAATATGTTCTACGACACTACCGGTAGTATAGCTTGGTAGAGCCATGGGAAATGACTCCTAAAATCTCACAAGGATTGTTGAAAAGCGCAACCTCACTGCCTAAATTAACATGAAAAGGTCTCTTGCCCTTACTAGACAGGTAAGTAGAGTAAGTGTTACTTTATCCCACCGCCGTACCTCTTCAGTCTCGCCATAAACAAGTCAACAGGAGTTTAATCGTAATGTAAGAATTCGTATTCATAGCAATCGCCAACCCTTGCCTTGCAGAACTGACGCATGTGGACGTAGTCAGGAGTAAAATGGGGTTCAATGGATCCGAATTGGTCCTTGACAGATATTCTTTTGTCAATCAAAAAACGAAACACAAACGTTTCACTTTATATTTCGTTTCAAAAAACAAAGAGTTTTTTTTAGTTAAATGTTAGTTGTCGATTGTTTTTTCATATCATTGACACTGTTTAAATAGACCCATACTATATAGTATCAGAAATGTTATACCAAGTAGCAAATGTAGATTCAAAAACTAATCTAACTAGTGGCTCTGTGAGCTGTAGACCTCGCGCGTACAAACTTTTTGCAAACAAATTAGCTGTCTAGTTACCTTATTGTACAACTAACATTAATAACCAAGGTGCTCCATCAATCCCTACCTAGTGGGTAATAGGATGATTCCACTGGTAGAAACCTAAAAGTGAGAAATTTACTGCATTTTGAGGAATTACTCTGCTCATCACGCCAAAAATCCTCACCAGATCTTCACCAAATTTTTGTGAGCTAACTTTAGAAACCTTTGAAATAAAAAAAACATCAAAATCGGATTTATTATGGCGAAGATATTCAGCAGCCCCAGGTCTCATTTCTCAACCGATCTAGATGAAACTTGGTATACAGGTTTATCAAATTTGTAGTTTTTTTTGTCATCGGGGATTTTTGATTGGGGGGAGGGGGGACTGCCTCTCTCTCAAAAGTTACTACCTTTCAAATAAAAAAAAAGCCATCAAGAACCTTTGAAATGGTCTCATAAAGATCTGATGAGGATCTTCGGCCTGATGAGCAAAAAGCTGCTCAAAATGCTACTCACTTTTAGGTTTCTACCAGTGGAATCAGCCCATTACCTACTAGGTAGAGATTGATGGCGCACCTTGGTTATTAATATGTTCAATAAGATACTAGATAGCGCTAGATCTGTTCACCGCTAGATTGTTTGCAAAAAAGATTGTGTCGCGAGGTCTACAGCTAACGGTATAAAAAGTTATTATTAGCAAATATTAGCTAGAGGTAGATTTCTTTACGATGCTAAATATGATTGCTCTAGTAGTAGAATCCAGGGAGGAAATCGAGGAATAAGTTTGAATGGACAAAACGCCACCAGCATTCATTCCTCTTAAGCCCCCGCATCCTAATCCTGATTACGTCTATGCTGACGCAAGATCCTATTTCGGTATCCACGTTTACATTTTTATTGGACGATGAATATTTTCACTTACTGTAAAATAACGTTATGAATATTTTCTTAATTCGTAATTGTGTTCTTTGGCATACGAATGGCGGTAAATACGTTTGGAAAAATAATGTAGGTCTTGGGCATTCTATGAAAGGTTAATGCGTTTGCAAAAATACTACGATACTACACAGCTTATGAACAACTTTCGTCACAGGAGGATGGCAACATTTTAATTATATATTTTTTACGTTATTGTTTATCTTGAATTGTTGCACTAAATATTTCATCCTTACACATTGTTCAAATTAAATTCTCATTCATTTTTATTAAACAAGAGACGTTAAATTACAATATTTATAAAAAAGCTGATCATTCTGTTGTAAAATATGTAACAATAGTTACTGCATTTTGAGGAGCTATTCTGCTCATTACGCCAAAGATCCTCATCAGATCTTCAGCAAATTTTTATGAGACCAATTTAAAGTTACTACTTTCAAATAAAAAAATAACCATCAAAATTGGATCTAATAAGGCGGAGATATTCAGTAGCCCCCATTTTGCCCCTTTTTGGGGGAAGTAAAAAAAACCAAGACATTTATTTTTCTAAAAATTGGTTTATCCTGTATACCAAGTTTCGTCTAGATCGGTTGAGAAATGCGTCCTGTAGAGGAGAACAGAGATCCGGACATACGAAAGAATGTTTGCCCAAGCTGAAACGGAGACGCTTCAGGCAACCATACAATAAACTACATGATGTTACTTCCTTCCATACGAACATAAAATATTGATACGTTTATGCTACGAGTATTAGTTTTAAAATTTGTCTCTTTTGACAGTGTGCTACAAGAACTAGAAACTATGTTCAGTTAAAAAATACCTTATTGGTCTTTTTTGTAAGCTTTTACACATGAAAAAATAACATTACGGGAAAATACTTCCCGCTTTTTTTTTACGCTTTTTACTTATTTTATACAAGTTCTTCTTTTTACCCGACTACGGGCAAAGCAAGGTAAGGGTAATGAGTTTAACAGTCTATATATAATGTATATTATGTAATTCGATGTTCCACTATAGCGTCGCCCCTATTGGTTCGATTTTGACAAGCGAGATATCAATCGATTCGCCTTCATCGCAAGAGTGTCACAGGCTATTTTTTCCCGACCGTAGTCGGGTTAAGTTTTTGAAATTATGTATTTGTTTCATCGCACGACACAGTGATACAATATCAATGATATCTACTACAGTGTCGGGTGCACATGCGGAGAACTGTGCCCAGTATTGAGTTGATATGGATTTAAAGAGACTGGGCGTAGACCTCTCCTAATGCACGCTCCTGGGCTTGGTCTTCAGCTCTCCTCATCCATTTTCTTCCAGCCGCTTTTCGGAGGTCGGCACTCCACCTGGCCACAAGGCGCTCAAAACTACGTTTGCCTAAACGTGGTCTCCACTCGAGAACTCGTCTACCCAAACGGTTATCGGTTCTTCTGGAAATGTGACCATCCCACTGCCACTTTAGCTTGCTTATCCTTTGAGCTATGTCGGTTACCTTGGTTCTCTGTCGGATATCTTCATTAGGAATCTTGTCCTTCAAAGAGACTCCAAGCATAGCTCTCTCCGTACCTCGCTGAGCGACCTTAAATTTGTAGACTAGTTTGACAGTGAGTGTCCACGTTTTGGCTCGTTAGGTCACTGTTAGGACGCACTGATTGAAGAATTTTATTTTCAGGCACTGTGGTATAGATGACGAGAAGACTTGACGAAGCTTGCCGAATGCTGACCAACCCAGCTGAATTCTTCTGATGGCTTCCTTCTCAAAGTTTGTTCTTACTTAATTGCAATATTTTCCCAAGGTAAACATTGTTGGACAACTTCAATACGGCAATTGACTGCAATGAGATCGTTAAACATGCTCTATGTCTTATCTATGTTCATTACGAGACCGATGCGACGAAAATCATCTTCAGCTAGGTTCGAAAGCACACTTTACAAGTCTTGCAGCGACTCTGCCATTAGCACGATATCTTTAGCAAATCGTAAGTTTGAGATTTTCTCGCCATTGTTATTAATGCCCATTCCTTTCCAATCAAGCGTCTTAAAAATAGCTTCCAGGGCCTTGGTGAACAGTTTCGGAGATATAACATCCCCCTGTCTCACTCCCCTGCGCAGTTGGATATGCTTAGACTGCTGATTATGTACTTGGACACTCAAAGTCGCGGCGCCATACAGAAACCTCACTTCACTTCGATGTATCGCCAGTCCACTTGACAACGCTGCAAAGACTCCAGAACCGCGCAGGTTTCAACGGACTCAAAGGCCCTCTCATAGTCCAAAGCAAGACACAGGACAGACAGACTTCAGACTTCTGTATAACCTGCCTCACTGGTCTATATCCTCCACGAAACCCGGCCTGTTCAGCAGGCTGGAATTTTTCAAGTCTTCTTGCAAGACGATTTGGGATGACCCTCGAAACAACTTAAATATAGACTTAGCTCAAGAGTGAAATAGCGAAAAAAAAGGGTTTTATCCCTCTTTTTAAAGAAGAGTACTAACAAACCTGCTCCTAGCCTCTGGAGTTGTCCCACTGTTAAAAACTGCTAAATAACCCTTGAAGCTCTCGAAGTACGAGGGTGAAAGTTCTATAGAAAAATATAATCTCATTGTAAACTTGCACTTAACAACACACTTATTTCACATCTAACGCTACAAACAATATAATTTATTACATCCGGTAACGCAGCACCTATTCACAACTCAGTTTTCTTCTTTTCCCGACTTTATAAAAAGTTTTTCATGACAAATAGGCGTAAAGAGTTTTCACAATGGACGTACTTACATAATTGTGCAACTTTTTATCATTAAGTTTTCGGAAGGTTGCAGTTAAATTCAATGCTGTTTAATTCATCTACACTTATAATAAAGCATTAGAAACTAAAAAATCTGTACAAAAGCCAATTGAAAAAAATAATGTCTAGGGTACATTAAATAAGCTACTGAACACGAATAAAACATTTTAAAATTCGTGTCTGTCTGTTTGTTCGCGCATCACGTAAAAACTACTGGACCATTTGCGATGCGGTTTTCAATGTTGGATAGCTTGGGATTGGACTTAAAAACTGGTGTACTTGGTATCTCACACCGATGAGTAGAAGCCGAGAAATCGGTAAAAACTTTGTGACGGCTGAGGGAATTTTGATCAAATGTAGGTATATTGGTATTTTAAGCCTTGGGATAGTACATACTCGTAGAGTACTTTTAACCTAGAGAAATGACCACACGCGAAGCTGCGTGTGCAGCTAGTACTTAATAAGGGAGACAAACAAAATATTCTACAAGGCTCTTAACGGGTTATATTGTAGGTACCCACTCGAGCTCTGACAACTGAACTAAGAGATACCGTACATCTAAAGGAGTTAAAATACGATTTTCTGCAACAAGCACCAATTTAAAATGTATATAACCCCCGACATCGTCTTCTCTTCTCGTCTCTCTACGACCAATGTAACTTGATCGAAACGTCAACATAAATAAAAATAACGTTTACAACGCGATTAAGTCCCGTTTAAGTAATTCGCGAAAGTTTGAAAGTTGTAATTAATAAAGTAGTTCAAAGATACAACTGACTCGAATATTAAATTTTCCTGTGAGTAGCTCAAACGAGGACCTCACGTTTCAGGGACTCCTCACATCTCTTATACTTACTGGAACTCAGGCATCGTACTGTTTAGGTCTTCTTTCATAAAGGGTAAGAGTCATAATCCACAATGCTGCTGGCTCAATATGGTTTGGTAGTTTAAACGTTAAAATGTGCCTAGAGCATAAAATTACAATTGTGCCTTTAAGCTCTTGATTCAGTACCTAGCACTCAAGCTTATACATAGACATAGACATAACTTCATACCATTCTGAGAACTTACGAACAATGTGGCGTTAGTGTCAAAGTAAATGGGTACTTTAACATTACGTGACGCACACGCCTTCAGGGAGGGAGCTAGCTTTTAGTAGGCAAAGATAAACCTTAGAAATTTTCTATTCGACATTATTTTTATGAGCAGGCATCATTCGTTTATCATAAAAGCGAAAGCAACTCCTGTCTATCTGTTACCTTTTCTTGAGTAAACGGCTGAACCGATGTTTATGATATTTTGTATGGAGATAGAACTCTGACATTGGATACTTTTTATTTCGACAAACCGTAGTCAATGCGGACGAAGTCGTGGGCATAAGCTAGTTTGGTTATATAACAAACATATAAAAGCTTCAATGCCCCACAAGGAGTTTTTAATATCCATACCAATATATAAAAGTGAAATGTTGTCTGTTTGTTTGGGGAGCTTTCACGCGATAACGACTGGACGGAGTTTAATAAAAAATTTAATGGAGATAGCTTATACCATAGAATAAAACATAGGATACTTTTTATCCCGTTTTTTTTTAAGTTTTCACGGGAAAACTGGAAAACTTTGATTAGGAACGGTTGCCATAGAAAGGAAATAACAAGTTTGTCAAAAAACTTCAATAGCATTGGTGCTATGCCTATATTTGCATTGGTTTTTAATATCCTAGAAGAATACAGAATGCTTTTTTTAGTAGTGAGCGCGGACGTATTCACGGGCGGGAAATCTGGTATCATATATTTTGAGTATTAATATTTGTAATTATTTGGGTTTAATTAATGATTTGCAATACAATATTATTATATATTTTTTGGGACATTTCCACACCAATTACATAGCCCCAAACTAGGATACCCTGTACTATGGGCACTAGATAACGGAGAAACATACATAGATAAGAATATTACATCCGTGACTCGGAAACAAACATTTTTGCTCATCACGCAAATGATTGCACCTTGCAGGATTCGAACCCGCGACCTTTCGATTTCGTACCTAGGATATCTAGCCACTAGACCAACCGGTCGTCAACAAACACAAACCCTCTATTTTCCCACCATAAAGATGTCCAGAAACCGTACAATGTAGAACTAATAATTTTCAAGTCATTGATTTATCATTTGATAGTAAGACTATCAAATGATAAATTTAAAAATTATTATATAATAATTAAATATTTATATTATCATAGGTTGCAAAACAAACACATCCACGACTTAAAGTATAGAATTTACAGTAATAATTATTTTCAAGGTGAGATCGTGGTCAAAAGATTGCCTAGACCGTAATATAAAAAACAGACAAGTGCGAGTTGGACGACTCGCGCACCGAGGGCTCCGTACAAACTTGTAGGTAGGTATGTAAATATGTAGTTCGTTCATCACGGGAATCGCAAAACTTTTTTTGTGATGTAACTACAAATTTCGTTTTTTTTCTTTATTTGTGTTATAAGACATTGCTTATTGCCAAATTTCATGATTCTATATCAACGAGAAGTGTTAGATTCCCTTGCGACTGTAAAAATATGCGGCACAAACGGCCGTATCTTTTGATTGCGTTGACTTACAAGTTTGTTTTTTTCACATCTCCAAGGGATTGCAGACTTGAGTAAGTATTTGATATTGATTTCAACTTGATGCCTCGACGCGTTCCTGAGAAAAAGTGTCTTGACAAACAGACAGACAGATAGACAAAACGATAAAAGGACAATGAAGTGATCCTATAAGGTTTCCTTTTTTCCTTTTGAAGTAAAAAACCGTAAAAATTAAAAAAGTTCTTTAATGCCATAGATCCCTCCGATTCAGGTCTTTATTATGCTAATCATCATGAGACCCTCATATCATACCTATATGCAGCTACAAAGAATACCATGACGTAGATACTGAACATGTGGCAACAAACTCCAAACTGTCGAACTGAAATAGAGGTACCTACCCGTGATTTCTTCATAAAGAGTGATCAGCTGAATATCATAGGAACATACAGGGCCCCAATTCTACTAAAACAATTGTAATGACAATTGTCAACAATTTTCGCATAATTTTCGCTTTTACCTCTTAAAAGTGGTAGAAAAGAAAATTTTTGGATAATTTTCAAAATAAAATATTTTCAAAAAAGATAAACTTAAAATTCAAAAAAAAACACAAATGTTTTCCTTCTACTACTTTTCAGAGGTAAAAACGAAAATTTTGCGAAAATTGTTGATAATTGTCATCACAATTGTTTTAGTAGAATTGGGGCCCTGAGCTACAGACATACAAAGGTCAATCTTAATAGTTTTTTTGCGGCGGGGATTAAAATGAGAATGATCGTGATGAAAAGTTAAGGGTCCGGCAGAGATTGCACTGTCCATACAAAACGGAATACCGAAAGCATAGTTGAAACATATTTTCACGATATTATGATATTTTTCGAATTCGGATAGTATTTAGCCAGGTTTACAACAGTTTTTGTTTTCTTCAAAATGCTTGCTTGAAACGAAATATTGCATTTTGCATATTTTCAATACAATCATACAATTCGCTTACATTTCGTTTCAGATATTTTGATTAAAAAATACAGTTGGGAACCTAGATAAATACTAATATGGTGAAAATATGCTTAAATTACAAATGCTTTCGGTATTACTTTTGTATGGACAGTTCATCCTCCGCCGGACCTTTAACACATCATTCTAACCTTGGCCATAGCTCTTCCTCGTTGTGTCAATCGATAGATCAGGAGGCTCGACCGACGGGGCGCCAAATATTAATACTGATCAACCCGCTTCGAACAATTGATTGATGAATGTAATGCGATCCCATTTAAGTGGGATATACACCTACAGCAGACGAACGGATATATGGTGGTCGATATCAACGAAAAATTAATACCAATTGCTTTGATAAATAAATGAGAATGAGAAATGTAAGTCGGGTCAGGGCGGTCCCCAATTGCAATAATTGATATGTCAAAAAATATGTAATTTCATGTAGAACAGTAGTTTCTTTGACACCTTACGTCAATTAGTAGTATAAAAATACTTTTATGCAGTAGCCATATGTCATTATGCAACTTAGAATATGCATCATAATTAAATGCGTATACAACATTTCGTATCTATGTTGTTAACCTTTACGGAGTTCCCTAATCAGGAGCCGCCCCAGAGTGTACTCGTAGCAATCATGTCATGATAAAACTTCAAACTGGCTAGTACAATATAATGCGTGCACAAAATTTCGTGTCTGTGCTGTTAACCGTTGAAGATTTCCTTTATCTGAAGCTGTTCCTGGATGTCGACTCATGTCATGCTTACCATAAACATGCATTGTCATGGGAACTGAACCAAAATGCAAAAAATGCAAAATGCAATAATTCAACTCCGTTAGATAAGAGGAACTGGTACTAATTCAGCTTGCAAAATTTGACCTAAACAAACATACATACAGACACACATACAAACATTGCAAGTTAAATAAAATCTTTGAAAAAAAACAAAATCAACGTCACTTTTTCGCTATTCCGACAAAAACTGACTATGACATGTTCATGACAGTATAATTCCGAACATGCAACTAATTGACATACGGTTGGTTGTTATACCAACATTTAATATGAGGAAGTGCTATGTGATCGATGTTTCTCGATGTCGATGTGATGATAGAGTTTGTCAGGCTGCCCGATGGCCTCTGACATGGCTTAACGACTGCTATTAATCAATAGCAGCAGGGACCGACAGCTTATCGCGCCCTCCGAAGCACGGAGTGGTGGAAAACCGCAAATAACTTAGAAGAGTCATTGGTATTATCATTTTGCTTATTGTAATATGACTATTTTTGTATATTTTTACATTACAATACCGCTCTTTGAAATTTCTTTCCACCAAAGATAAAATAAGTTTATTTTTGTTAGTCTAAATTATCATAATTTTCAAGTGAACTTACATGCTCTAATAATTTTACTTTAGAAACTTTTGTTTACAAAGGTGAAGGGCTGTTTTCTTTGAAATATGATGAACATCTGTTTCCATAACTTAGTAGAACAGCCATAAAACAAAATTTCTAAAGTGATATTAAAATATATTACTGGCTCTGTGAGCTGTAGACCTCGCACAAACTTTATTGCTAACAATGTAGCGGTGCAGAGTAGCGCTATCTAGTTAGTTACCTTATTGTAAAACTAACATTAAGAACAGAGGTGCTCCATCAATACCAACCTAGTAGGTAGAGAAGCTATTCTGCTCATCACGCCGAAGATCCTCATCAGATCTTACCACAAAAAAAAAACATGGAAATCGGATCTAATAAGGTGGAGATATCTCATTCCCTTCCCCCCCCCCCCCCCCCCCCCCAATCAAAAATCCCCGATGACAAAAAAAAACGATAAACCTGAAGAATACAAACTTTCGTCTGCAATGCGACCTTTAGTCCTCTAAAGGTCGCATTTCTCCGGAACAGCCGGAGATCCGGATACACGAAAGCATTTTTGCCCAAGCTGAACCAGAGACGTTTCGCTTGCGCTTCGCGCTCACTCGGTCAATTATGTTTCAGTTTAAAGAAACTCTCAAGGGGTAAAAAGTCTAGTCTTTCGTAACTACAAAAAAGTACACGAGTAAATGTTCAAGTAATTTATTGCACCTAATCTATTTCTATACAATAATGTTACGTGTACTAATTTTACACTTATTTATAAGCACATTCAAGAATCTAAAATTATATGCACGATAATTTAGATAGATTACCATGACGCTGTAGGTTTTAGGTTTAACTCCAGTGTAGACTGGAGTTAAACCACATTAATTCATACCATGGGCGCAAGTCCACCGCGGATTATGAGCGAGCGATGTGCGTCAATTTTCCGCATTTATAGCCATTAATTTCGCGTTCAACCATAAGGCGATGATAGATTAATTAATTGTTCGCATTACCAAGGCACGCCTGCGAAATTTAACCCGAAATACCCGACAATTTTACCAACAAATGGGGTAAATAACGACAGGTTCGGGGAAGCGGTGTTAAGGCGACGTCAAAATATTTGCGCCATTAATTTTGTCTCTATTAAAACGTTCAGTTGAATAAATATCTTGTTGCTTTCTCTGCGTTGAGTAGGATGTGTGACAATTTTGCTTTAATAAAATTGATCTAGAAATACTGTATTATTAGAACTTTTTTGAATTCTCGTCTGAAAACCTCTTATTTGCTTTCGAAATGAAGTTTGTAGGGGTGTGTGAGTTTTTTCTTTGCTATATATATCTTTTTAATAGGTCGTCCGATTTTGATGCGGTTTTTTTTACTGAGAGTTATTCTTAAAATGATTAATATCGTTGTCACGAGGCGGTCCTAGGGTTTGTTCCACTAGCCCAGGGACCAAACCTCAGTGGACAACATAAAAATACAGGAACAATTAGGAGCACTCGGAGATGTTCATAAACAACGGCTTCACCTTCATGGACTTGTTGTAGTAGGAGATGACCATGTACAGAGATAGCTGGCCTATCAGCAACGCTTCAGGACTCTGCTAGTCGAGTTGGTCCTTCTGAACACGAACACGGTTACTGAACACGAACACACCCCAAGCTAGAAGTCAGCATTTTGGTGGGCATTCTATCGGCCGCTATTTTAGGTAGGTGGAATTTACGGTATTTACGCAGTAACTAAAACTGCCAGATTTATGTAGATAAAATAATAATTTATTTACCACTTTTTATCAGACATTTCGTAAAAACATCCACATGAGCCAAAAATGAATGACAATCTGGGAATGACAGGTATTTGAATTTAGAATTAATATAGATCAACTATCAAATGAGTATCATTATGATGAAAAAGGTTTGACATCGTCACTATGATGAAAAAGGTTTGACATCGTCACTATGATGAAAAAGGTTTGACATCGTCACATGGTTATGTCTTTCTAGTTTACCTTGTTTGTTAAGTTCTGTATGTGACAGAGGTTTCAGCTTTCTAGCCCTTTCTAGCTCGTCAAGTGATGGGACATAACCATACTAATCATTTAGCAAGTTTCAAGTTTAATTTTTTTTCCAGTTTAAAACTATTCAAGTGTTAAAATATTTAATATTGCAAATCGTTAGTTTAGTACCAATCTGCTCCTGTTTTTGTCTCTATAGTCCCGAACGTTGGGGAACCGCTGGGGAATAAAGTTTAATGGCGATACCCTACACTTCGCTTGCTTGTAAGTGTACAAGCAAGTGAAGTGTAGTAAGTGTGTACCCATACGATGGACCGACGACATTGTAGCCATCGCAGGAAGTCGGTGGATGGAGGTGGCACAAGATCTCTCGTCATGCGGCTCTTTGGGGGAGGCCTATGTTCAGCAGTGGGCTTCTAAAGGCTAACATGATGATGATGACAATAAACATTTTCAATGCCATTTCTATGGAAAGCAGACTATTTTTATGTGAGTTGTTAGTCTGGTGCGATACACAAATATATAAATACAAATTATTCGATGGCACGTGTTTGCATTTTGTTGAAAACACCACATGTGCCTCTATTTGTTACACATATTCCCAATTTACGTTTGAGTACATACATCTGTAAGATTATACTTGTTTTTAAATAAATTCCCATTTATTATATCGAAATTCCGGAACAGCGGTTCTCAAAAGTACTCCACTTAGTACTTAATAACGACGAGTCTAGATTTGAAAGTTAGTAAATAAAATGTTATAAGCCAAACAACTTTAATTAGGTTTTCGTGTTAAAACGTGTTTTTCGAAACGTCTAAATCAAATCATGTTTGGATGCAATAAAGTTCAATTTTCCAATCCAATAAAATTGCCCCATCGTATTTTTTACAAAATATCCCATAATTTATGTTTGTTTTACCGGGAAGGCAATCAAAACCACACTTACCTATTTGAAAGGCAGTCAATCATAAATCTTTGAATAAACAGACGATTTAAAATGGATTAAATAAAAAAAACTGAATCAATTTTGATATAATTTTACATAGAACTACATAATTGATAGATTCAGGCGTTACTTTGCGGAAATCCATATTTAAAATGAACAAAATAAAAATATGTAGCTTACTTCCGCCAAAACTGTAAGTCAGACAAATGATAAATGGTAAAATTAACACAAGTAAAACCCCACGCTAAACAAAACCCTACCCCAGATTGAACTAATGAAAAATATAAATGAAAGAAAAGCTAAGGCCTGGAGGCCAGAAAAAACACTTATATACAAATAATATATATAAATATATATACACAATAAAAAAAAACCCCAAGCTAAACAAACCCTACCCAAATACAAGTATCGAAACACTTATATATTCATATACATATAATATAAAAAAACACAATAAAAAACATATACCTCGATCCAAATACCAAACGTCTGACATCAATACGACACGTGTTTCGCCTCTGCACGAGGCATCTTCGGGTGATGTTGACTCGTCGAATGCTGGACTGAGAGTGCCTGAGCAATGAGAATATACCTATTATTGCAATGTCTTAAAATTTCTAATGGTTCCAATACACACAAACGGAAACCCTTGTCACAAACATGTAAAACATTATACGTATTATCACTCCGCAGAGAGTGACCGGACTCAATTAAATGTTTAGCGAAATTGGACTGCTCTGGATGACTATTCCTATACGCGGCCTTATGTTCTTTAAACCTAGTTTCAAATTTGCGGCCAGTCTGACCCACATACACCCCGTCACACTCATCACAAACCAACTTGTAAACACCGGATTTTTTGTGGTTCTCCATCCGGTCCTTACCATTACAAAGATGACGCAGATTGTTATTGGTTCGAAACGCTACATGAACGTTGTTTTTCCTAAGCAAGTTTGCGATTTTATCCGAAACTGGGCCCATGTATGACAAACTACCCACATATTTGTTGATTTTATCCCGTGGACCCGCAAAAAGTAATGATCGAACCCTATCTTGTAGTTTCCTTTTTATCAAATTATCTACCACTTCCTTATTGTACCCGTTTGAAATAGCAATTTGATAAATAATATGTAATTCATTATTATAATTCTCAGAATACAAAGGAACTGTCAATAACCGGTATACATAACTATGAAAGGCTGCTAATTTATGTTGAATGGGGTGACAAGACGAAGAAGGAATAGCAATATCCGTGTGTGTTGGTTTACGGTAAATTTGAAAAACTAGTTTATCAATTACCCTCGTCAAAGTCAAATCTAAAAAGTTAAGAGACCGATTTTCTTCTAGTTCTAATTTAAACTTAATTTTGGGGTGGATATTGTTGATCTCAACAACAAATAAATCAATTTGACGGAGAGTACCTGTCCAACAAATAATAACATCGTCCACATATCGAAAGTAAAAAAGAATATTGGGATCGTTAACTAAATGTTGACATTCAAAATTGTCCATAAATAACTCGGCCATCAGAGGACTCAAGGGGGAACCCATTGCTAAACCTTCTCTTTGTTGTTATTGATTGTTAAATCTAAAATAATTTTGTTCCATACAAATACTAGTCAAATTAATAAGATCATCTGTCTCACCAGGGTGTAACCGTTGTTTCTCAAAATGAGAACCCAATACTTGTAAACACTCTTTATAGGGAACATTGGTAAATAAACTGTCTACATCCAATGACAACAATTTAGCATTCGGTGGAATAATAACGTCTTTAACTTTGTGAATTAAATCTAAGCTATTTTTCAAACTATACTGTGGCTTGAAACTCGCTTTGCTTCTTAAAAGAAAATTAAGATGTTTAGCCAACTTGTATGCTGGAGCTTCAATGTTCGAGACCACTGGACGTATATATATTTTTCATTTATTTATATTTTTCATTAGTTCAATCTGGGGTAGGGTTTTGTTTAGCGTGGGGTTTTACTTGTGTTAATTTTACCATTTATCATTTGTCTGACTTACAGTTTTGGCGGAAGTAAGCTACATATTTTTATTTTGTTCATTTTACATAGAACTACACTTGAGTTCAACCCTTTCAAACAAAAATAGAATCATGCAAATCAATTCAGAAATCATTTTACAAAAGAAACCGACAATTTGCAAATATCATTCGTGTGGAAGTTGGCTAAAGAGACAAATAACAATAACCAAAACATAAAACATCGTCAAAAAAACTATTATATTACACAATATCTACCAGAAACTGTTTTTGTGCAATCGTACGAGATACAACAAGCATTTCGTGCAAACTCATCATATCAATCTGGGTATAACAAAGCAACAAGAAAAACAGAGTAAATGTATGCAGAAATATGGACGTAGCGGAAAAGTTCGGGACGCAGTGTACAGTAACATCTGGACGTGGTCCAATGCCGGTTGTTTACATTATTTGTTTACACTTGCTAGATGAAATACAGCGTTGATTGAAGACACGAAGGATCAAATGCCAGACTGATCAAGATGTAATGATTCAATGTGGCTTGAGTCGCGTTTGATTCATGTTGTTTGATTCATCAATGAAAACGCGTGTTTACAGAGCAAACAACTCAGTTTTATTGCCACTATCAATAGTTTGAAACAGGTAGGAGCCTTATTTTATTCCAAGTTTGATGTTACAATATAATGTTTGTTTTTTTTTCTAATAATATTACTATAAAATAAAGAAGCTTGTGATAAATAAAATATGAAAGAATAAAATAATTAAAAGAGAAAACCAAACTAAAATATTTTTTACGTTGTTTAATATAACTGACTATGTGACTCGCCCCGTTTTCGCACGGGTAGAGCTCACACCGTTGCATTTTTCTCACTATTAGCATTTTTATACCCGTCGTAACTTCTAAATAAACGCCAGTACGAGTAATTCAATTTTTTTGGCAGCAACGATCGTGGTGCTTTTTGACCATAGACAACTGCATTATTACTCACGTACTTGACAGACTTGTTTTTATTTCGTTTCCATGGCAACATGTCATTCCCTTCCTTACAGCGAGTAATCGACTGTTTTTAAACGGTTTTATTTAGCTTGCCATGTTTGTTGGTGTTGTTTTTAGGGTCAAATTTGTAATTGAAATTTTACACCCTTCCTGTTGACCGATTGATCTGAGTACACACCTGCAGTTCTGATGATAATACAATGATGTATATTCAGTATCATTGTTAATCCAAGATGGCCGCCGCCACAATAATCGTGGATTACAACATACATTGTTTAGCCCCCTGATAATGGGTATCAAATGAAAGAGCTTTACTACTAGAATACAGTAAATCATGAAAATTCTAAATACAACATGGCCACCACTACATAATGGCGGATTACTTTATTTTTCAATGCCCTGTCTATGGGTGCCAAATGAAAGAGTATGACAAGCAGAACACAGTACACTCAATAAAAAACTAAAATCTTGAATACAAAATCAGCAAAAAAATACAATAAAAGGAAAATAAAATACAGCCCATTTTACACGCTGATAGTTACATTTTATAGTTGAAATAATTTTTTAAATAGTTTCAGTATTTCTTGAGTTTATCCATTACGAGCAAACATAAAAAATCTTTCCTCGTTAAAGTAGATAGATAATTAGAATTAAAGCTAATTGATATAATTTTGTAACATGTTAAATCATACTCCAAGTTAGATTTTGTTATAGATCTCGATAATAGAATATATTGTACAACGCCATCTGGCGAGGAGCAGCGTCTTTTCTATTAGATCAAGTTGTGTTTTCTCCGTATCTGAAAACCAGACGCCGAGTTTGTAAAAAACGCCGAACTCCACCACGCGTGCGCCACTTTCTTCGTTAAAGGAATAATGAAAGCTTTTCTTGTTGAAGACAGATTGATAATTTCGCCTATCTAAGAATCAAGAAATAATGGTTGAATTTGCCTCTGCGAGTGAAAGGGAAAAGTTTTCATCTACTGTCTCAAAATAGATAAAATGGTTAATCCACGCAGCGACAGCTAGCTACAAGTGGCGTGAACTAGAAGAAAGGTGCAAACTAAGTGGAGGTCTCTGTCGGCAAGTAGCGAGCTTCTTAGTGTTGCTATTAATAATTGACGTTCCAGGAATATTTCGGGCTCTGAATAACTTTGGAAGAGGAACGGCTTGTTTTAAAATCCAGAATAGGTCGCATCTTTAAGTTGGCTAACAAATAATAATTACAGAATGGAGCGTTTGATATGTCGAAAATTATTTAAATCTAGAAATCGCTTGCGATGGTCACACCATGGAAGGTTTTGACATAATGCAAAAATCACGTCAAAGTTCCAGAGAAATTCTTTTTTTTGTATGGACTTGTTCGAGTAAACACCGGATGCTGGCTGATATGTACCAAATCTGGCTGGAGGACAGTGACCAGTATTACTAGGCCGACAAGGTCTACTTTACGAAGCAAATGGCAGAGTTAGTTCTGGATTTTTCGAGATAACCGGAAGTTCAAGGTCTCAGTAGAACGCTACTCGAAGATGCAAAACAAGATAGTATATAAACAAGTGAGAAGCCTGTGGATTGGATTTGGATTTCGGACGTAAAACCGAATTTACTTTACATAGTTGGCACGTAATTAAGATCGACGCAGGCGGCAGAAAAATACGCAGTTTCTCTTGTGTGAACAAAACGACCGAGGCACGCTGTCCAGAACGAAGCTGCCCTGTTACAGACGAAATAAGTATACCAGTGCAAAAGCCAGGTTAGTGTGTTTACCCGTGACTTCAGTTTTGATCCAACGAAATATCTGTTTTGATTTTGCACCGCGTCTATCTAAGGCGGGCATCCCGAGACACATTTGAACACGAAGGAACGTGGGTTTCAGGTTATATCGTGCATCTATGGTCGGCTATTGTCGTCACCACTGCGAGCTGCTGTGCGCGATCACCCGGGGCTCACCACCGTTCGTGGAAGAAGCCGGTCTACGAGGGACTCCAGAAGGACTCCAACACACCACCTGTCCAGTAGAAGATTTCACCACCGTTCGTGGTCAAGCAGTAGGAGCTGATCGAGTGGAGTAAGGAGGCGTTCCGCAGCGGTACGCGAGACGACGGTACGGCGTCCCAGGAAGCTTCCAGGTTGGTCCACTCCAAATCATTTTGAGTCAGCGAGCTACAGTGTTGAGGGAAGCCTTCGCCTTCTAACGTGTTAATATTGTTGAAAGATACTTTCTGTCTATTTTCTGTTATTATCAAGATTACTTTCTGTTATTATCTAGATATTTTCTGTTTATTTCCTAGATACTTTCTGTTCATTTTCTGTTTACTTTCTATTTTAGAGTTTGATTTCCCTCTGGGAAACACAATCATACACACACACACTCTGTTTGCACAAGTTCTCTTTTAATTTAAAACATTCTATGGCAAAGACAAGAATATTCCGTTGCGTTGTGACCAATACATGTTAATCTGCTGAGCACAGACTCTCTAAGTTTTATTGGCCTAGGATTCTCCAATACTATAGTCAATTCATATCATACAGGCCGGAGTTATGTACTAAAATTTATATGTTTGAGGAAATTATAATCACATTTGAGAATTTTGAGTTTTGAGTATTAAGTTAGTAATATTTCCTATTGTAAGGTCTTGCTGTTTATAATTATTTTGATGCAGAACAAACTAAATTAAGTGTAAAATATTTCTTTTTGAATTCCTCAGTAAAGGGGAGAGTACCATTATTCGATAACTCATGTGTGCTTTTTCTATTTTTTTGTAATAAAGCCCTTTGTTATTGAATTTACCATCTTGTTTTAATTCCTCGCCTTTACCTGAGAAGGAGGTCCGTTTCCTTAGCCGGGCAACGGTCTTTTCAATGGCGCCCAACTGAATAAATTCACATATTTTTTTTCATATTTTACATATATTTTTTTTCATTTATTTTTTTCTTACAAACTGGCGCTCAGGTACAGTGGCGTTCAATGTAAATTTGTTGGTTTTTTCTGCATCATATATAAGAGAGGATTTTTTGTAATAGGTAATAGGCACAACGCTTAATAATAATTACAAGCAAACAGATGTGTTCATGAAAGTATCTTTCAAACTGCCCCGTGGTCACGTGTAATATTACTGTGTGTGAAACTAAACTATAATATCTCTTTGTGTGTTGAACCTATAATACTGTTTGTGTTATTTTAAAATCTTGGTATGTTATTTGACTGTTTTAGGAAAAATATTATGTGTATTTAATGGTGATTCAGTGTAATTGATTGTATTTTTTTTCTATCATTGGTTTATGTATTGGTGTGATATTTAAAACAGTATAGATCTGTTAGTGGAGTGACTTATACTTTGTAGGTAGGTATGTACCATTTTATTGCAAGTGTGTCACAACACAACAGATATTTTTTTTATATATTTGTTTGACATATCGGTTCCAAAACATTATAGAACAATTTCTTTACACAAAACACATACACACATTTTTCCTTCTGTTCATTATATTTTAGGGTTCGCTCAAAATATTTGTGAGGTTCTGTAGATTCTTTTAATTGATTGGTAGTAGATTTTTTTTAGGATTTCATTTACCTTTTGTTCATTGTATTTTAGGGTTCAGTAAAATATATGTGAGGTTCTGTAGATTTCTTCTTTTTTTTTTTGGATCGTTTGTTAATTATTTTTTTAGGATTTCATTATTATTTTAGCACAACAGTATGCAGTAGCACAAATGGAGACACGCCTAATGACGCTATATTCTTTTTTTAAAGATGAGCAGATTTAGTAGGGTTCTATTTGTTTGGCAGGTTTTAAAGTCAACAACCACAAAGACAAGTCCGTCAATTCAAAATCCATAAAGCGGTGATTGGGGGTTAGTGCCGTTCTAAATCTACCTCTATTGTGAAGCATTGAACAATTTCAGGTTCATTGCTTATGTCCAGTTTTGTTTTTTAGTTAGGTTGTGATGTTTTCGTTTGGTTGGATAAATAAGTTTTGTCTAGTTTATTTTTTTAGTTCCATCGGCTAAATCTTTTGTTAAATTTTTGTAATTGTTGATATTTGGTAACCTTTTTTTTTTACAGTTAGTAACAGTTTTTTTTTTAGATACGATGGAACTTTGTACATAAGTATATACAGGGTGTCGAAGTTTTGAGGCACATTTTTATGCGCCATTATGGTACCGGTGATGACTTGGAGAAGTTTTTTGATCATGAATTGTGGACAACACATTGATCATCCTTTTGTGGATATTGTTGCGTTTGGGTAATGAATAAAGTTAATCCATACACAACATATCTTCTACTTTTCAGACCTTAATGGTATTGGAGATGTCGGTAGATGGTATCAGAGCTGAGGACAGCTCCATATTTTCAGAGGAGGGGTAGGGCCGCTTGTGCTTTCTCTCGCTCACCTCTCATTGTCAGCGTACGATACACATATTTTGCGTATATACATGAAGAATGACTAATCAGAGAATGTTTTTGTTTTGGTGATCATATATTATGGGATACATAATGATCGTTTTTTATAGATTCAGTCGTGTTCGGAAAATCGGTGGGGTGGTGCCGGTTACGACGGATCTGGTTTTTTTTTTGGCACGCCCTAGTGGTGTGACAAATTTTGTAGCACATATGTCTATGCGCGAATTTCAGGCAAGAATAACCTTAGCCGGGTTAGACTGATGGCCGGATACACGGGTGCGGATGACAACACCTGAACTAAAGAAGCCTGGGTCAAAAACATGGATTTTCATGAAGGTTTTTTGTGGAGAGTATAGAATAACCCTGGACCGCATGAGGTTGCGTGAACATCTGTCCTGGGGAAGGCTCATTACTACGAGATGATTACTGGAGTAATAGAGAAACAAAGATTTTATGGGTAGTCCAATTATTATTTTTTAGGTATATTTTTGGTGTTTTTTTTTGTTGTATTGTTATTAGCTGGCGAGTTTTGCAGGGTAAATTTGGTTTAGATTCTCAGGTTTTGGTTTCTTGTTCTAGGTTTAGCTCAGCCAACTTACTATTTTTGTGTTAGAATATAGGATTAGCCCGGACGAGACAGGATTTTTTTTTGATGTGTAGAACATTGGTCCTGGCAGTTGGAATAAAAAAGGAATGGCAATCTCGATAAGGTAAAAATGTATAGAATTGGGGTAATCACTCATGTGACATTTACTAAACGATTTAAAGTACATTATTTGTGTCAATGTTTGGCATGTTACTTTGATCGAAATTTAACAGTAAACTTTAGAGACTGGCTAGGTAGTTGGATATTTTTGTTCAGGAATATTATGTTATTTTATTTAGAAACATATTTGATCCTAGTCCAGCATGTTATTTTTTTTTAGTTTTTATCAAACGAGCGCAGAGGCGGTTTAGACTGGTGACCTCTTTAAACTCAAGCCTAGAAACTAGTTAACCAAACAGAGGCGGTTTTTTCTGGTGACCTCTATAAATGAAAAGCCTAAAACCAGTAAAAGCGCGAAGAGGCGGATTTCCTGGTAACCTCTATAATAAAAAGCCTAATTACCAGTAACAGAAATTCTAAAGCGGGTTTTACACTCGATACTTTTCTTTACAAGGGGATAGGGGGTATGAATGTTTTACCAAATGTAGCATAAGTCCCAACAGCTAAATGTTCGGTACTGTGTCTATATAGGTTGTTTAAAAGGAAAGTGAATGCTCACAATTAGGTGTGTAGCAGGACTTATGGTATGAAAGAAGGATATATAGCGACTTACTTACTGACTATACCAGATTTGTAGTGATTGATTTTTGTCAGAGATTTTGTAAATAAAAGGAGTGCAATGTAAATGTATAAATTTTTTGTTTCCACAAATAGATTCACCCGAATAGATTGGCATTATAACAAAATGATTAGGAAACATATAAGAGGAAATATGCTAAATTAGAGATCTAGATAAATATATTGTACCCGGTTGAAATGTCACATGAATGAAGGAGACAGGAGGAGAAGGGACTTAGTGCATAGGTTAATTTCTTTTTTTTTTTTTTTTTAGAAAGGTTTGTTGGTAAAATTTTAGTTCCAGGATTGAAATTATTGTTAACTTTCGGCCTGCGCCTGCAGCAGTGAACTGAGAACTGCGATATTCTGTTGGGGAATTTGGTCATATTTTTTTTGTTTTCATTCTTCGTTAAAGTTTGCGTTTCAGAGTTTGTTTGATTCAATATATTTTGTTTGGGGATTTACAATATACCCAAAAAGGTCCAGGAAGTTTTTTTTGGTTTCCACATTGTCAATGAGTTTTTTTTTTTTAGTCTGGTTATGTTTGCTTTTAAATCTCTTATTGAAATAGTTCCAGTGACTGTTATCGCTGAGGGCAGCGAGTGTTTCACATTGGCATGTGAAACTTTGGCAGGAGAGGGTGTATTGTAACATGTTAAATCATACTCCAAGTTAGATTTTGTTATAGATCTCGATAATAGAATATATTGTACAACGCCATCTGGCGAGGAGCAGCGTCTTTTCTATTAGATCAAGTTGTGTTTTCTCCGTATCTGAAAACCAGACGCCGAGTTTGTAAAAAACGCCGAACTCCACCACGCGTGCGCCACTTTCTTCGTTAAAGGAATAATGAAAGCTTTTCTTGTTGAAGACAGATTGATAATTTCGCCTATCTAAGAATCAAGAAATAATGGTTGAATTTGCCTCTGCGAGTGAAAGGGAAAAGTTTTCATCTACTGTCTCAAAATAGATAAAATGGTTAATCCACGCAGCGACAGCTAGCTACAAGTGGCGTGAACTAGAAGAAAGGTGCAAACTAAGTGGAGGTCTCTGTCGGCAAGTAGCGAGCTTCTTAGTGTTGCTATTAATAATTGACGTTCCAGGAATATTTCGGGCTCTGAATAACTTTGGAAGAGGAACGGCTTGTTTTAAAATCCAGAATAGGTCGCATCTTTAAGTTGGCTAACAAATAATAATTACAGAATGGAGCGTTTGATATGTCGAAAATTATTTAAATCTAGAAATCGCTTGCGATGGTCACACCATGGAAGGTTTTGACATAATGCAAAAATCACGTCAAAGTTCCAGAGAAATTCTTTTTTTTGTATGGACTTGTTCGAGTAAACACCGGATGCTGGCTGATATGTACCAAATCTGGCTGGAGGACAGTGACCAGTATTACTAGGCCGACAAGGTCTACTTTACGAAGCAAATGGCAGAGTTAGTTCTGGATTTTTCGAGATAACCGGAAGTTCAAGGTCTCAGTAGAACGCTACTCGAAGATGCAAAACAAGATAGTATATAAACAAGTGAGAAGCCTGTGGATTGGATTTGGATTTCGGACGTAAAACCGAATTTACTTTACATAGTTGGCACGTAATTAAGATCGACGCAGGCGGCAGAAAAATACGCAGTTTCTCTTGTGTGAACAAAACGACCGAGGCACGCTGTCCAGAACGAAGCTGCCCTGTTACAGACGAAATAAGTATACCAGTGCAAAAGCCAGGTTAGTGTGTTTACCCGTGACTTCAGTTTTGATCCAACGAAATATCTGTTTTGATTTTGCACCGCGTCTATCTAAGGCGGGCATCCCGAGACACATTTGAACACGAAGGAACGTGGGTTTCAGGTTATATCGTGCATCTATGGTCGGCTATTGTCGTCACCACTGCGAGCTGCTGTGCGCGATCACCCGGGGCTCACCACCGTTCGTGGAAGAAGCCGGTCTACGAGGGACTCCAGAAGGACTCCAACACACCACCTGTCCAATAGAAGATTTCACCACCGTTCGTGGTCAAGCAGTAGGAGCTGATCGAGTGGAGTAAGGAGGCGTTCCGCAGCGGTACGCGAGACGACGGTACGGCGTCCCAGGAAGCTTCCAGGTTGGTCCACTCCAAATCATTTTGAGTCAGCGAGCTACAGTGTTGAGGGAAGCCTTCGCCTTCTAACGTGTTAATATTGTTGAAAGATACTTTCTGTCTATTTTCTGTTATTATCAAGATTACTTTCTGTTATTATCTAGATATTTTCTGTTTATTTCCTAGATACTTTCTGTTCATTTTCTGTTTACTTTCTATTTTAGAGTTTGATTTCCCTCTGGGAAACACAATCATACACACACACACTCTGTTTGCACAAGTTCTCTTTTAATTTAAAACATTCTATGGCAAAGACAAGAATATTCCGTTGCGTTGTGACCAATACATGTTAATCTGCTGAGCACAGACTCTCTAAGTTTTATTGGCCTAGGATTCTCCAATACTATACTCAATTCATATCATACAGGCCGGAGTTATGTACTAAAATTTATATGTTTGAGGAAATTATAATCACATTTGAGAATTTTGAGTTTTGAGTATTAAGTTAGTAATATTTCCTATTGTAAGGTCTTGCTGTTTATAATTATTTTGATGCAGAACAAACTAAATTAAGTGTAAAATATTTCTTTTTGAATTCCTCAGTAAAGGGGAGAGTACCATTATTCGATAACTCATGTGTGCTTTTTCTATTTTTTTGTAATAAAGCCCTTTGTTATTGAATTTACCATCTTGTTTTAATTCCTCGCCTTTACCTGAGAAGGAGGTCCGTTTCCTTAGCCGGGCAACGGTCTTTTCAATTTAAGCGTTAGGATCGCCTATAGACAAGAAAAGGGTCTATTTCCGGCAGGTTGTAAGTCTCAGTAAACCCTATTCACGTTGTTTTTTTTAAAAAACTAAAGCCCAGTTTTGGCCAAAGACGGAAATTTAATGAATAGGACATAATGATGTGAGACCAAGGAACGAATGGACGAAGTGAATGTAAGTTGATTATCTTCGTCACAGACTAAAAGAATAATTCCATTTAGTAATTTTGTGCGCATTAAGAGAAAATGGCTTTTGGATAACTCGGTTAAAAGCCCAGTGAGCGGTAAAATCTTTTGATAATCACAAAATTATTTCGCTGATAATACAATTATTTCACAAAATGTTTTATAAATCTTGAATCACCGCACAATAAATTATACATAACATAGCATTTTATTGTAACTTAGTATTTTTTCTATTTTTTTTTAACTTTGAGCTCTATTTTTATTAAGATCGAGAAAAAGTTTAACTGATTGATATAAAACAGAAGAACCAGTTATCTCGAAACTTTTAAAGAGGATTAAAATTAAAAGCAGAGCTTTTGAGAGGAAAGTTTCCGTTGAGCACCCGCTAAAGTTTTATCACTTCGCTGTTTGTTCCGTCTTGTATCTATAGTTGCTTTTAATTGCGTCATTTTCTTGTGAGCTTTGTTGTTTTATTTATAGACAGACAGTCTTAATGTGGTTTTCCCAATAATGTACCAAAATAAATACTAATAAATAAATACTAGTAACAAAAAGTCTGTACTAAGAAGATATAGAGAATTAGTTTGTGGGATTTAAAATAAGCCACTGAACAAGAACAGACTGATTTTATAGCAGTTAAAAATCTGTTTGTCTGCCAGTAAGTTCGTGCATCACGTGACACTAGACTAGACCAATTGATATGCGGTTTCCACTATTGGTTTTGATAGAAAAACTGTAGAACTTTGTATCTCAATTAGATAAGAAGAAGCCGTGCAATCGATAAAAACGAAATGACGGCTGAACAATTTTATTTTTATTTAAGAAACTAGCTGTACCCGCGGCTTCGCACGCGTAATTTCACTAGGTTAAAAGTACTCATATATACTATTCCAAGACTTAAAATACCAACATCAAAATATTTGATCTAATATCGTCAAAAAGTTTTTTATCGATTGCTCGGCTAATTGGATTCAGATACCAAGTACAACCGTTTTTAAGTCAAACTAACAGTGAAAACCGCATCGCAATCAGTCCAGAAGTTTTAACGTGATGCGCGAACAAACATACAGTCAACCAAATAAACAGACAAACAAACATACAGACACGAATTTAAAAAATGTTATATTCTTGTTCAGTAGCTTATTTTAAGTACCCTAGACCATTTATTCTTAATTATCTTCAAAGTACAGACTTTATCATTCTTATTTCTTTATTATAAGTATAGATGTAATATATTGTATTTTTGGTAAACATAATGACCACGTAGGCGAAGCCGCGGGCACAGCTAGTACAATATAATATCGCATTGAAATCCAATACTTCTAATTCAACAATTTAGGTTTTCGTGCGACATAAAGTCGCAAATGGAGAAATATCTGCAGCGAGATTATTTATTACAAGTGCAAATTGGCCAAGTATTTATCTCCCAGATCGATAGAGTACATATTAAAAAAGCACTATTTAACTTACGTACTTTTAGAGTAATTTAATGTCAACACGAAACGCCGTTCGGCTACAATCAGAAGCTAGATTCGACTCGACATCACGGACCGGTTGTTTGTATCGCGAGACGATTTATATATGCGGAGTCCGATTAATTCCAGTCGCTAGCTAGTCGAATTTGCGACATGACATTTGAGCCGCTTTTACCTGTTGTACCTACCAACATTTACTTTTGAAATGCAAAAGGTTATACTAAAAATACGACGATTTCTCCGATAAATGGCATGTGATGAGACCCAGCTCTAGAAACGTAAAAAGTATGTTTTATGAAGACGAGTAGCTAGACTTTTTGACCCACAGTCGCTAAAATCCGACAACACGACATCGGCTACCTTTTGAAATATGGCTTATGGGGAGGCTCAGCCCAGTTAGGCCACTTTGGACACAGTAGTTGTTAACTGGGCTGAATGTATGGGTCAGTTTTCCACTAAGAAATAGTAATGTGTTAAACTCGACACATGCTACTTTTTAATTTCCTGTTTATGAAAATAAAGAGGAAAATATGTAACGGGAGAGGAGGCGACACGAATATAACCGATACGAAAAATTACTGTAGAAGCATTTTTCTTGGAATTTTAAATAAGGTCAGACTGTACTTCACACCCGGAAACAGAACTTCTATCAATAACTAGCTGGTTCGTGATCGTGAGTGGAGTACTACTGCCATCTATGAGATGGGTCAGCAGAGTATTACCAGCTCGTCGCTTTAGAGTTTTTTGATGGACATGCTGCAAGACTTACAACGACGATTGACGGTCGCTTAAGCGCGGTTCACATTATTCCAGTAGAATCCAATCCAGCGATCGAAACCAGCGATGGGATGCTACTGGAATAATATAAATCGGCACTGGAATGTACCCATTCCAGAAAGCAATCCAGTCCAGTGACTGGATTGACGGTCTACTTTTTCATTCCAGCTCGTCCATTCCAGCGCCACTGGAATAATGCAGACGGCCAATCCGGCGCTGGATTAAATGTCGAACAGTGAACACGAATTGTTGCTTTTTTGGGAATACGTATTGTTGTAGTCATTGATCTTATTAAAAAGGGTGTCATGAAGTCACACCTTTTTCAATATTAAAACTCATTGCATGGTTTCCATTTTAAATTCAAATATCTTCTGGGCCTGCCATTTTTACATTGTCATTTTTGATATAATTGGATTCCTACGAAATATATTTAAAAAAAGTTGTAATTAAGTTATTACGTCTAAAGTCTTTTAAATATATGATAGTATTTTCATGCAATCCTTTCTTGAAATCATCACTTAAGTGTTACCGATTGAACAGCTTTTGAATGACTGGAATAATGTGAACGATATGATCCATAGCCCAGCACTGGACTGGATTGACTCACTGGATTACTGGACTGGAATAATGTGAACTGTTCTTTATAGCCTTGGATGCCGCAGTAAGGTAGCTTGTCTGTCGATTTTCTCGCACTAGTTTTATAGTTTCTGTCAACCAAAGTTGATCGCAACGAAGTGGGGAGCTAAAAAACTTTACCAATAAGAGCTTTGTTTTATAAGGTTAAAAATAACACCAAAATACACCAACATTATCGTCAACTATTGACGACCATATTGGGTTTTTTTTTCCTAGCTCGCCTCGCGTCTTCCTCACAGCCATTTTTTTTCATTACTTTTATTGCCTAGACAGGCAGGTCGCCCGCCTGATGGTAAGCGTCACGCCTGCCAGCCCATAACAGTTGCAGCGCCACCCAGAACTTTGGTCGTATAAATTTGGCAATTTTTAAGAAGTATTTTTTTATGTTTTCCAAATCCTATTTCCTGGTACCTAATTGTATATTTAGTAGGTACTTCGAACTAAATTAAGGAAGAGTCAACGATCGGGCTCAGTGATGTGCTGGGAGAGGCCTATGTCCAGCAGAGGACTAATGGGTACGTGCTGATAATGATGAACTAATAAACTAAGTTATTGTATATATCTTTTCAGGTATGCACAACACTGCCGCGGCGGGCTAGTTGAGCGTGGTGCTAATCGATACAAAAAAACGGCCAAGTGCGAGTCGGACTCACGCACCGCGGCTTCCGTACAGACTTGTACGTATGTATTTTATTTATATGATGTCTCTACAAATTTACTGTTTTTGGACTTTTCCCTTTACTTGTGCTATAAGCTTAAGACATTGCTTCAACAGTTAGGTCAACGGGAAGTACCTACAGTATATAATTTTCATTTCCTTGCGATTGTCAAAATATGCAGCATAAACGGCCGTATCTTTTGATTGCTTTATCTTAGAAGTTTTTTTTTCGCTCCTCTAAGGGATTGCAGACTTAATATTTGATACTTGATACCTCTACGCGTTCCTGAGATACAGGGTCCTTACAGACAGATGGAGAACGTAGTGATCTTATGAGGGTACATTTTTTTTTCTTTTGAGTTTCGGATTCTTAACAACACACTTTATATGACAGGTACCTTGATTTTATATGTTTCGTTACCGCAATATCAGCAGTTACTTTGCAAAGTACACACAATCTGTAGACGAGCAGCACAAAACTTATGTTCCGCGCAGAAGTTGACAAGCCTCTAAAAGCATCTCCTCATATTGTTTCCATTCTGGCGGAATAGCATTATTATGTAAGTATGTAGGAACTGCATTCCGCCACGGAATAAATAATAGTACTAAAATTCCGCTTTGAATTGAGATGGTAAAGTTATATGTATGCCTTGACTTCTATTCAAGAAATAGTAGGTAACTTTCATTAGAATAATTTTACCATATTATCACATTCATACTTACGAGTAAAAAGCGAACCAACCCGTCTTTTCAAAGAGGTGAAATGTTTGATATTTGTAGGGTTCTGTAGATCCAAAATAAAAAAAGGAACCCTTTTAGGATTACTCGTGTGTATTTCCTTGTTGTCCGTCTGTCACAACCAAATTGCTCCGAATCTAATGGACCGGTTATGTTGAAATAAGTTCTGTAGCTCAAACATTGACGAATAACTTAAATTAATAATATTTTGTATATGGGGGTCAATTCTGGGGGGGATATTAGAAAAATATATTTGCTAACAGTGCCGTGTGACATATCAAATTAAATATCTTGTTGTGATGGTCTCATTTTTTTAATATTTTTAATACATATTATCACCGTTATCTTCGAAACTACTGAACCAATTTTTAACCCCCGAACAAAGAGACGGGTGTTATAAGTTTACGGTGTGTATCACTGCGTGTGTGTGTGTATGTATGTGTGTGTGTGTGCGTGTGTGTTGAGGGTGTGTGCGAATGTGTGTGTAGCTCCCAAAGGAATGGACCGATTTGGATGCGGTTTTTTCTGTTCGAAAGCTGATGTGATCGACATGGTTCTTAGATATATGGGGAGAGGGAGAGGGAGGGGAGAGGTGAGAAAAGGGGATCCAAATCCTTAGAAGAAAATCTTAGCTTTCGAATAAATGGACCGATTTAGCTGCGGTTTTTTGAAAGTTATTTGAAAGCTGAGGTAAACGAAATGGTTCTTAACTATAATGGGGGACCTCATGTGGGGTGGAGGGGGGGGGGGATTGGGGGTGATGATCGTAGCTCCCTAAACTGATGTGATTGAGATGGTTCTTAGCTGTATAGAGGGAAGGGGAGGGGTTGAGAAAAGGGGGGTGAGAATCGTATCTTTCAAACGAATGAACCGATTTACCTGCGGTTTTTTATATTTGAAAGCTGAGGTAAACGAGATGGTTCTTAGCTATAATGGGGAAGGGCGTGGGGGCGGGGGGGGTGAGGATCGTAGATCCCAAATGAATGGACCTATTTTGATGCGGTTTTCATGTTTCCAAGCTGATATAAACGAGATGGTTCTTAGCTATAAAGGGAGGGGGGGGAGGGAGAATGGGGGTGTCAACCGTAGCTCTCAAACGGATGGAATGTTTTTTATGTTTGAAAACTGATGTGATTGATATGCTTCGTAACTATAATGGGTGGTGGGAAATCGGGGGTTAAATAAATTATTAATTTGTGCTTGTTTTAAATACAGAATATTTTTCATTACTTATAGATTACAGGAAACCTAACAGAAGTCTATGGTCTCAAAATAACATAGTCATCATCATCAGCCTGTACTTTTCCACTGCTGGACGTAGGGCTTTCCTAATGCACGCCACTAGCCTCGGTCTTTAACTCTCCTCATCCATTTTTTGCCCGCCGCTTTTCGCAGGTCGTCTCTCCACCTGACGTCCGACACTATGTTTGCCTAAAAGTGTTCTCCACTCGAGAACTCATCTACTCCAACTACGTTATTGGTTTCTCGGGAAATGTGACCATCCCACTGCCGCTTTAGCTTGCTTATCCTTAGAGCTCCATTCGGTTACCTTGGTTCTCTTTTGGATAACTTCATTCGGTTACCTTGGTTCTCTGTTGGATAACTTCATTCGGTTACCTTGGTTCTCTGTTGGATAACTTCATTCGAATTTGGCATTCACAAAAACTCTATATACGCATAGCTCTCTCCATTGCACCTTAAATTTGTGGACTAGTCTGACCGTGAGTGTCCACGTTTCGGTTCCGTAGGTCATGACTGGTAGGACGCACTGATTGAAGACTTTTGTGTTCAGGCACTATGGTATACACGAAGAGAAGACTTGACTAAGCATGCCGAATGCTAGCTCAATTCTTCTATTGGTTTCCATCTAAAAGCTGCGCCTACCTAATTGGATTATTTAAATAACATGGTAAATCTCTCAATATTGTGAAATAATGTAGTCATCGCACGGAACTCTCTCCACGCGAATTCAACACGCACTTGTCCGGTTTTTAAAAGCTTTTATTTAACTTGCAATGTTTGTATGTTGTATGTTTAGGTCAAATCTTGCAAGCTAAATTAAAGCTCCAGATAAAGGAACTCTTCAACGCTTAACAGCACGAAACTTTGTACCTTTGCATTATATTAACTTTGCATTATATTGTCTTTGTAACTTTGCATTATATTGTCTTTGTAACTTTGCGTTATATTATGATCATCATCATCATGTCAGCCTTTAGAAGTCCACTGCTGAACATAGGCCTCCCCCAAAGAGCGCCATGACGAGCGATCCTGTGCCACCTCCATCCACCGACTTCCTGCGATGGCTACAATGTCGTCGGTCCATCGTGTGGGGGGTCTCCCCACACTTCGCTTGCTTGTTCGTGGTCGCCATTCGAGAACCTTTATTCCCCAGCATTATATTATGATAGCTGGTATTAAATTTTACCAATTTATGGTCTCCAAATAAAATAACTTTTCAACGGTCAACAGCACAGACAAGAAATTTTGTGTACGTATTTTATTATGATAACTGGCTTTAAGTTTTACCATGACATGGTTGCTGCACTCAGGGTTGGGTCCTGACTAGGGAACTCTTCAACGGTGAATAGCACAGACACGAAGTGTTGTATATACGCATTCAATTGTAATATCCCATTCTAATGTATTTTAAATAACTAATTTATTTTCACTAAGTTTTTAGTAGGTACCTCTACCGCTCTCATCCCGTCCGCACCCACGACACTACTACCACTAGCCTATTACATTTTACATTACATGTACTTAACATGTCATTACATGTTACATTTTACATTACATGAACATAACATGTCGTTACATGCTACATTTTAGCTTCCGAGGTAATGTATCGACGGAGACTATAATGTAACTATTATCAGCAACCACTAAATTGTTGCTCATAACCAAGTTATGAGTAACAAGGTTTATGTGGTAAAGTTTCCGGGGAAGCTACACGGAGGCTACAAGGTTTCCGGCAGTCTCGGTGATTAACCCAGTTAGTTATTGTTTACTGTCTGAAGGAGATAGATGTATTTAGCTATTACTTGTTGTTTCCGCGACTTCGCACGCGTGGTCATTTCTGTAGGTTAAAAGGAGATAGATGTATTTAGCTATTACTTCTTGTTTACGCGACTTCGCACGCGTGGTCATTTCTGTAGGTTAAAAGGAGATAGATGTATTTAGCTATGACTTGTTGTTTCCGCGACTTCGCACGCGTAGTCATTTCTGTAGGTTAAAAGGAGATAGATGTATTTAGCTATTACTTCTTGTTTCCGCGACTTAGCACGCGTGGTCATTTCTGTAGGTTAAAAGTATATATATATATATATATATATATATGTTATTCCCTAAGCTATCCAACTGTGAAAACAACATCGCAATCGGTCCAGTAGTTTTTACATTATGCTCGAACAAACATACAGATAAACAAACAGACGGACAGAATTTAAAAAAAATGTAGCAAATTGTTCAGTAGCATAATTTAAGTCCACATTCATCATCAATACTAGCTTCCCCGCCCGCAACTTCGTCCGCGCGGACTACTGTATCGCAATAAAAAGCATCCTATTTTCTTCTAGGATATTAAAAACCAATGAAAAAGTAGGTATAGCACCAATGCTCTTGATGTTTTTTGACAGACTTGTTATTTCGTTTCCATGGTAACCGTTCCTTACATTGATTAATCAACATTTTCCAGTTTTCCCGTGGAAAATTACAATTTTCCGGGATAAAAAGTATCCTATATTTTGCTATAGTTCCACATGACACATAATACATTATCCTGGTAATATTAGTCATTTTGCCAAATGATATAGAACGCGGAGTTTCTGAAACTAAGGGATATAACTCCCTTTTATGCTTTCTCTGACACCATAAAGTGCGTAGAGTTGGCAGACGAATAGGTTTTCATAGCTTAGAACAATCCAAAAAGTTTTTGTTTAACTTTCCACTTTTGGAACAATGTCTATGGCCATTGTCTCTTTCTCACTATTTCGGATTTGCATGACCTTGGAATCTTAACAATGTTTTTATCCTTCGAGACGAAATTAATACGTGCTAATACAATTTTTCTTCAATAAGTGATACATTTAAATTACAGCCCGTATCTTCACGCTGCTGGGTAAAGGTATCTCTTTTCTCTTTCCAGTCTATTGCTATTGTTTGCTACTCTTCGTATGCGTCAAGTTCGTCTCTCCTAGATTTAGCTCACAGTTGAAGTTATGGCCTCAAATCGAGTATTGAATCTAAACAAAGTTTACTGTTTAAATATATCTTCTATATATATATACTTGAAATTAAGCACTACCAAAAAATCTGTACAACGAAGATCATTTAAAAAAATGTTTATGAGACTTAAAATAAGCTACTGAACAAGAATTTAACATATTTTTTTCTGTTTGTTCGCGCAAAACTACTGGACCAATTGCAATCCGGCTTTCACTGTTAGATAGCTTGAGTTTTGACTTAAGAACTGGCCTACTTAGTATCTTAAACTAATGATTAGAAACCGAGCAATCGATGAAAAACTATCTAACGGCTGAACCAAATTTGGTATTTCGTGCCGATAGATAGATAGATAGATAACTCTTTATTGCACTAAAGAAACTTAAAATATGGCACATTAACAATGAACTTCAAATAGTACAATCGGCGGCCTTATCACTTATCTATAGGTGCTTTTGGTCCTGGAATAACACAAAGGTTACTTATAACCCAGAGAAATGACCACGCGGGTGCAGCTTGTTTTAAAATAACTGCACTGAACGAATTGTACATTACATAAGTACTTTAATACACACAATTGTACATTACATAAGTACTTTAATACACACAGAATTGTACATTACATAAGTACTTTAATACACACAATTGTACATTACATATGTTCTTTTACACACAGAATTGTACATTACATAAGTACTTTAATACACAGAATTGTACATTACATAAGTACTTTAATACACACAAATAGATGATAGCTATATAATTATATACCTTATTATATGTATGTTAGCCAGGCCAATCAGAGCTTATAGTTTTAAATATGAATAATCTCTTCACGAGCGGAAAATTTCGTATGCGCGATACAGAACTCCATACATTAGAACTGACAGTCCGTACAAAACGATGGTGGCCTAACGGTTCTATAGTGCAATTTAGAATCCAACGATACCGGGTTCAAAACCTAGGCTCCGCACCAATGACTTTTCTGAGTTATGTGCGTTTTTCCATCGCTCCGTGCTTCGGAGGGCACGTTTAAGCAGTCGGTCCCAGCTGTTGTTGATTAATAGCAGTCGTTAAGCCATGTCAGAGGCACTCGGGCGGCTTGACAAACTCTGACACCAGAGGTCAGCACTACCTCATACGATAAACAAACAAACAGCACCAACTATACTTTTATCTTTAGAAGTGTGTGTATGTTTGCTACTCATTCACGCTTAAACGGCTGAACGGATTTGGATGAAATTTGGTACCAGGATATCTTATATCCTGGATTAACACATAGGCTGCTCGTCATCATCATACATCATCATAATCCACGCGGACGAAACCGCGGGGCGCAGCTAGTCTTTAAAACGTGTTGTTATTTAATTATTTAGTTATGATTGTACCTTTTCTTTATGCACAATAAATTATTATTATTATTTACATCTAGTACTACCGCGAGTTTGCAGGAAACAACTTTGTTACTAAAGTTTCTTCGCATTATGTTAATGTTCAATTTAGATTCTATACAAACTTTTTTAACCTAGTTTTATATATATGTCCATCTTGTCCCATTTTTAGAACACGAGGCAAGGGAATTTATTCCAGTGGAGTAAAAATGTGGCCCAGTAAAAAGTTCTTCAGATTAATGCAAAAATAATATATATTTTCACTGGCTTATTTGGCCCATTATTAACTTTTACTAGCTACGCCCCACGGCATGCTGGCGTGGATATTTTTCCAAATAATAGTGACTAATATGCTCGTGATGCACACTATTTCTATCAAACTTCATCCAGGTCAGTTCAGCTGTCTAGTCGTGAAAAGGTAACAAACAGACAGATTACTTCAGAATTTATTTTGTATTTTTAGTTATAGTGTGACTGACTATCTGTTAGAATTATGCGTGTTATCTATACTATACTTTATAGGTACTATAATATAAAGAGATAAAGTTTGTGAGTTAGTGAGGTTGTAGGGGGTAATCTCTGGATATACTGAACCGATTTTGAAAATTATTTTACCAATAGAAAGCCAAGTTATTTGTGAGCGCTTTAATATCACTTAAATTAAACCTGGACTAGTTACAACTACAGGCAAACGCACCCACACAGCTACATTCCAACCCTCGTGCTTCATGTGTATCAGCAACAAAGATACGCAGACTGTAGTGCGAATGAGTCACTGCTAACACGTGCTACATAAACCTAACACGTATACTTGCCACTCCAATTGTGACGAAGGCTAATGAAGGCTAATTATGTGCCTTGCACCTAATTTATGCCATCTACGCCCGAGGAGCTGGTACCTAGTCTACACACTTTTAATTAGATCTATGGTGTATAATAATTTGTACATTATTTTTGTCTCTTGTATGTCACGAAATCTGTCTTGCATTGGTGATTAGTTATTCTAATTACAATACCATCAACATCATACAAATATGTAAAAAATGACATCTCCGTAGAGTTTCTTATTGATTTGATCTATATAACATTTTATGTATTTCTCCATGTTCATGAGATGCTAATTTTGACTTGTAACAGTGCTTTTATTTTGCCTGTTTACAATAAAATACTTTGACTTAGACATTTTAAGTGAAACTTAGTGTACTTTCGATTATGGCAACGCCAAATATTTGAGTAGGTAGCATTTAATTCTTTTTGACGTGAAACGTCAAATCACTCGGATACATATGGGTATCATATTATGGCTAAAATAGAGACCGTCACGAAAAGGGTTATATCGTCTCGCTTCTAAAATTCTGTAGCTATAAGCTCCAGAGATCTATTTATTTACATCATTTATTTATTTATTTTTTATTCATTTTTTTTTATGTTTTTTTTTTTAGCTTATATAGTCAGCTCGATGATGTAATATTTAATTTTTGTCAAAACAGGGAAGCAGGACGCACAGCAAAATGGATATATTTTGATATTTAATTTGGGTATAACTCGCGATTTAGATTGGGTATCGTATTGATTTAGGTGTTATTGTAAAGATCTCGATGTGGAAATTTGATTCAATATGAAAAAAGTTACAAGAAGTCTATTTTAGAATTAAGTAAATAAAAAAGAGGGTGTAAGTAAGGGAGTGTGCATAAGTTCAAAAATTAAAACCTGACTACGGTCAGGTAAACGTTTGCCTATGAGACTATACCTGAAGATGAATCGATTGAAACCTCGTTTGTCAAAATCGAATCAATAAGGGCGACGCTATGGTGGGACATCCACATTCCCACATATATACATAGATTAGTACTACGTACCACTTATAATTCAAATTTCTGTGTGTTTAAAATGAGACTGAATTTAATGTATACTGTTGTTTAATGTGATTAATTGATGTAATAGGGGCTTCCGTTTCAATTGAATAAATAAATAAATAAATAAATAGATACATACATACATACTGTTAAACTCAATACTGTTACACTACCCTTGCTTTGATGTAGTCGGGTAATGATATCGACTTGGTCCAAAATAAAATGAGGAACTTTTAATATACATGATGTTTATTGCGTTTCCTACTGGCCAGTATTAGATAAGATCACAAGCAAAAAGTTGAGCGAAGCAAAAAGTTTCCCATTACTTAAATTACAAGTAGGTAAATAAAAGTTTGCATAAACTTTTTTCAATTATTTTTATTAAAAGTTGGTAAAATATAAAGTTACATATGAAATTGAAAAAAGTCAGCAAGGCCGACATTAAAATTTTTTGTAAGTAAAAAGTCGGCTAAAAAATTCGACCCCTCCGTAGATGCCCTAGAGACATCTTGAGCAATCCGGACGATGAAATCGCTGCCGCAATGCAGGCAGCGATAGATTCGTCCAACCTGTCCTCACTATTTTTCAATACAATTAGACACAGACTTCGACCTCGCCGGTGAGGTCGAAGGCCCCGTAATTAAAGTCGATTTTATTCGCCTTCGAGTTTCTTGCCGATTCTTCTCGAAGGTGTATTCCGAATCGGTGGTCGGTTATGCAAATAATTCAAAGGGCTCCAGCCATTTCATCAGGGCTCTCTCGATCACTACCTAACAGTAGCGATTCAGGGGTATTTAGTCAGACCCCCGTAAACAATGGCAACTGTCCAAGCAGAGGTTCGTACCCTCTGGGTGCCCTTGAGCAAGTGGCCAAAACTTAACTTTGGCGTGCGCCTTCTGCGTCACGCATTGCGGCGGAGTGCTTTCGCACCCGCCTTACCATCCGGTGACGCTGTAGAGGTCAGTTATAGACCAACAGAATATATCCTTTTAAAAAATAGAGGTAAAAACATTAAAAAAATACATTGGCAAAGATGTAAAGAAATGTATGTAAATCATAAAAAAACAATAAAGAGTGAAACTTTACTTTTTCGCTTTTTTCGCTCTTTGTTGACTTTTTATGATTTACATACATTTCATTATATCTTTGCCAATGTATTTTTTAATGTTTTAGACTACCTACTTACTTATTTCTAAACCATAAGGTAACATAATTTCGATTTAGTTTACCTAGGACACTTAGGACACAGTATCAGTCATGAGAGCCAGTCCTAATTCTAGTATTAGCGCTTACCCCTTTCAATCAAATCATCCGTAACAACAGATGATGTAGTGGTACCACATACGAACCAGTAAGTATTTGGAGTAGTAGGCCTCTTGCGCAAGAGTCCGCTTGGGGAAGTACCACGCCTTTGTCAGATATTCAACCACCAGGTAGTAATGTGTAAACACTTCTGTTTCAGTTTGAAGGGCAATGTTTACAGCAAAATTACTAGGCAATGAGACCTCAAGGCTACATTTTCCCACTCCCCGCGCCCCTGCCACCTCCCCTGCACTCTGCCACTCGCTACCCGCAATAAGAACTGAAGTACCTGCGTAACAAGGTTGAATATCGCGAGCGCTGTTTGAACACACAATTTAGCTCGGAACTAAATGACGTATGTCTCAAAAGTTATTTATTTTATTGGCAGGCTAATAATTTAGTTCGTTAAATTTTGTCTAAACATTAAGTAGATGATAAACTATATTTTCTTGCTGTGAGATTTATTTTAGAGATAAAACTTAAGCCGTTGAGTAGAAAAATGAAAATATTACAGAAAATAACGTTATTTTTGATAAGAAAATGTATCGAATGAAATTCTGTTAATCATGTTTTTGTCTTAGTCTTAGAGAGATAAAGATCTCAAAAACATGTATGTTAAGTTTCGCATTTATCAGGTTTGTGGTTGACCCTGCATATTTATGGAAAAAACCCTTAAAAAGCAGAGCGTGGTCTTAACAACCAATGTCTCAGGGTGACGAGCGCAGTGAAGTGAAGCGCAACATTTGGCAAAGTTACAGTAGCACTGCAACTGTTAAAGCCGTATGAATTTTTTGTCCCTCTCATCTGTGATCAAGTAGAGCGGGACAGGTGGTAAGATGGTAAGGTTTTTATTTATTTGTAAGAAAACTAAAGCTTAGAACAAAAAAGTGTTTTAATATTTTCTCAATAATAATAAGGTCTTTCTCTTGGTATATCTTTGATATCAGTTAGTGACGCGGTCTCTTTCCAATCAATGTTCTAAGCATAAAGTAGTGTTACCTTTGATTTTATTTTCTATCAAGTGAATTGATACTAATCATGTTTCTGTGTTCACAAAGTACGAGATAATATGTCAAATTTTGATGTGATACCAACTTCATAATTCTGGGTTAATTATAAAAGAAGATACTGACGTTCAAAAATGATCGAAAATCGCTAAAAATGCTAGAACCGGGTCTTAAGGGCAGGCGTGACACTTATAAGACGACTGTCCTGCGCGACTCGTCAATCAAAAGAATAAAAATATATTAAGAAACATATCCATACGTAGTACTATTATGTATTCTGTATCTATACCTACTAATATTATAAAAGCGAAATTAAATCTGCCTGTTACCTTTTCACGACTAAACGGCTGAATCAATCTTTATTTAATTATGTAATGGAGATAGTTTGAACCCTGGGGAAGGACATAGTATCTATTTTATCGCTATAAAGTGTAGTCCGCTCGAATAATATCGCGGACGAAAGCTACTGTTTTAAATCTTTATTCTACTGTACCTAGAGGTGATTTTATTTCAAAGTTGCTCCCACGTAATTACCGATATCAAATTAAATTATGTTCAGAAGATTATGTAGTTTCCCAAGGGTGCCATTTTTCGGGGTACTTTTATTTACGATTCAAAGATTAAAAGTTTCTCAAAGGTGTCTTGGCGTAAGTACTTTTAATCAGCGTTTTACATCTAACATTTCCGTGTAAGCCCTTAAAAGTAATTTTATATTTCCCAATCACAATTCGTAGCTCCCGAGAGCTTTGATTTTACATCGATTTCACTCAATTTACAGCCTTTTCCTGAGCCTTACATTTAACTGCCGGTTTCAAATTTGAATTATCACATGTGCTTGACAAGAGATCAGTGATGTGCTTTGTGATTAAAGAATTGTCAAGGGAAACTTACATTATACCATGAAGCCTGCCATAGCTTCAAGTGAAAAAATCGTAAAATCACGGCCACTGATAAAACTTAATAAATCGATAGAGGACTTCAGTGCAAACAAAAACCAGCCACATATATACGTCAAACAAGAAAGTGACATTATATAAACGTGGTCACGTGGTAAAATGTTGCGTTTCTGCGAAATTGGACCTCAACGATATGATAATGACTAAAACGCCATCTTTGAGATCCAATTACTCAGAAACGCGACATTTTAGGATACCGGTGAGCTAACATTTTTTAATTGTCTTGAATTCGTCTGTCTATTTATTAAGGTTTGATTATCAGTGGCCGCGACTTAAAATGCGAGCATTTACAAAGAAAGGCTTCGCCGTTATTTAATGAACGGTAATAACTCCCAGTTAAACAAGTCGAAAGTTAAACTTTTCGCCAACCTACATCAAAAGTTTAAGAATCCCGAATAAATGAGTCAAGCAAGAGGAAATAATTCGCTAAAATGCCCGTCACACCTGCAGAAGCCCCGTATAAGGAAGATAAAGGGAAGAATTATGCAAACTGTTATTAATTAATCCCCGGACACAATTCCTAACGGAGACGTCAGTGACGTCACCTCCAGAAGCAATTTTCCCTGATGATAAAACGGGCAATTTAGGAATAAACTTATCACAGACTTTTACGAAGTAGATTTATCATCTCGCTTTGTTTACACCATAAAAAGCGTATAAACTGTTAATATACGGCGCATAAAGGCGAATTCTTGTTACGTTTCGTGGCCAAAAATGTTTACAGTTGCAGTTTCGGCAAACGAATGCTACAGTGGGACTATTTTTAGTTTTTTCATTCCGGACTATGTCATTAGGTTTATAGTGTCCCGTCTACTTAAACTTTTCGCGTAAATGTGAAATATTTTGGTAGTAAAATGTTATCGGGGACGAGACAAAATTAGATTATCTAGGCCAAAACAAAAAGGTTTAGTAAGAGCTATTCATTAAGAGAATAGTGCTATAATGCTTAACTTTTATATATCAGTTTGAATATGACTAAATAAGGAAACACTTCATATTTCTCTTTGCGTTTCTCTTTTGTATCTTCCGTCGTCTACCATTATAATAATTTATACAGAACCCAAAGGAGCAATAATTTTAACTAAATTACCCAATTGTCGTGTCACAGAATTACAGACAGAAATAAAGCAAATTAAACCTTTGAAAAGTTAAAATGAATTCAAAATTACTCTGATTTAAGACGCCTGTAGGCTCCCTTATATATTTATGCAACAATTTAAAACTTATCAGAGCAACAAGTTAAGATCAAAAACTAAAGCCCGAATCGGTTGAAACACATCTTGGGAAAGGTTGCATAGGTTTCTACCAAACATAGCTAAGAACTATTTCGCCAATTATGAACAAATGTATTGAAATCGGTCCATCCGCTTGGAACCTACGATGCCTCAAAAGGTATACCATGTTATGCCGATCGGCCGCCACATCGCAAGGTCGTCTTAATTCTGTCAATATCTCACGAAAAATAAAAAACAATGGATGCTTCACTCGTTTTTTTGGCGGTGTGAAATCCGTCTTATTAAAAACACTAGCAATGCCCGCGGCTTTGCGCGCGTGGACATTTCATTTAAAAGTAGCCCATAAGTGTTATTTCAGGACCAAATTTAGCTTTAATATACAATATACTAGATTTCTTCAAAGTTCGTTCAGTCGTCATATAGATTTTTATCGATTGCTCGGCATCTAATCATCGGATTAAGGTACATCAGTTTTTAAGCCAAACCCTGAGCTATCCAACAGTGAAAAATCGTATCGCCATCGGTCTAATGCTTTTTACGTGATGCATGAACAAACATTCAGACAAATTAACAAACTAACAAACAGACAAACAGAGAGACACAATTTAAAAAATTGTTATATTCTCCATACATTTTTTTCCAAATACAAGGACACAAAGATCCTAGGTACGAAATCAAACGGTCGCGAGTTCGAATCCTGCAAGGTGCAATCATAAGTGTGATGAGCAGAAATGTTTGTTTCCGAGTCATGGATGTAATATTCTTATCTAAGTATGTTTATCCGTTGTCTAGTGCCCATAGCACAGGGTATCCTAGTTTGGGGCTAGGTAATTGGTGTGGAAATGTCCCGAATATATTTATATTTATTTATATTTATTGCTTTATTATAAGTATAGAAAGATCGATAGAAGATTTTTGGCTTCAAACTTATAACTCTGTGTATAGGTACGCAAGGACAGCCTCCACGCCATAATGTAAACAAGAACTAAATTGTGGTATACTTACCGACTGTCCTGTCCTCAGCCAATTTTCCAATTTGCAGTCTGTCCGAATGTAAATCGTATTGTAACCGGAAACGTATGATTGACAGCTGTAATAGAATGAAATTGGTCCGCTTGAAAGGACGGGCTAAAGTACTATGAAGCAGAAAATTACCTTTAGCTCTCAGGTTCGAGTGAAACCGAACAGTGAATAGTGAACAATAGTGAATGGAATGCTTTGTTTTTCGACTTAAGGCTCGTGTAGTTAATTCTGGAATGAACGTTACTTTATTAAATAAACTAGCGGTGCCCGCGGGTATGCCCGCGTGATCATTTCTCTGGGTTCAAGTGTGGGTCAAACCACATGCAGCTTATGACGTTGCAATGTAAGGAATATTACGGGAAATTACACACCAAACGCACGATTCTGCACAGCGCTGCGCGTCTACGCGTGTCACCGCTTAGCAAGCCACGCAGAGACAAACCGAATGCGTGAACGCAGCAGGCGGTCTTGCACGGTCTGGTAACGTCGCGCTCGTTTCGTGTCCTGTGGCCGTATTACATAACTTGGCTTCAATCGAATTCTCAATATCGCAACCACTAATGCCTTGCGATAGAGTCGAATTTGCTATGAAAAAAGTGATAATCCGATTGTAGCCAAGTTCTGTAATTGGGCCACTGATGACGTTGTATTCTTGTAATAAATGACTTTCTGTAGATAATGTCACATCGCGGACGACTACGCGCGTCGACGTACAGCGCTGTGCGACACCTTGCTGCACGAAAGCGGTGATTTGTATTCAAATACAAATCTGGATGCGTAATTTAAAGGAAAAAAAAAAAAAAAAAAACTTCATCAGATGAGATACTGCACTACCATCCTTCATCAGAAAACTCAGAAATGCTAACGCTGTGCTCACTGTATTCCATTTTAAACGAAAATGGCAGATGTCCAGAACGTTGTAGCGCAGAGCGTTGCAGCACCGCACATCACGATAAACTGGTCGGTGTGACATCCTACGCAACGCTCTGCGCTGCAACGCTCTGCGATGCAAATCACACGCATCCGGTTTGACCCAAGCTTAAAAGTATCCTATATGTTATTCCAGGGACAATAGTATGAAGGAAATTATACTACATTTCTTGAAAGTTCGTTAAAATATCAAATAATGTTTTATCGATTGCTCGGCTTCTGCTCATCGCACTGACATATCAAGTACACCAGTTTTTAAGTCAAAGCTGTCCAACTGTGAATACCACATCACAATCAGTCCAGATACGTCATGTGAACAAACAAACAGACAGACAGACACCATTTAAAAAAATGTTATAGTTTTATGCAGTAGCTTATTGTAAGTCCCCTAGACATATATTTATATAGTTATATATATTTACCTAGACCATTTTATTTAACTATATTTATTGTACAGACTTATTACTTACTGCTTTATTATATGTATAGATAAAGATGTATTTAAACTGTAACAAAACAGAATTACGAGTATAATATGTTAATTAAAAACGTTAGCTTTTTATGCAGTAGCCATGTCATGGTAAAACTTAGAATGGGCCATCACAATTAAATGTGTACACAAGATTTCGTGGCTGTGCTGTTAACCGTTGAGGAGTTCCCTAGTCAGATCCCAGCTCCAACCATACGTGCAAATATCATAGTAAAACTTAAAACCAGCTATCACATTTTTTTGTATCTGTGCTGTTAACCGTTGCAGAATGCTTATCCTGGATGTCGATTCAGGTCATGCTTACCATAAAAATGCATTGTCATCGGAACTGAACCAACATGTAAAATTTCAACTCCGTAGATTAAGAGGAAGTGGTCATGTTAAAACTTAAAATAAAATCAGCTATCATAATAAAATGCATACACAAAATTTCGTAACTGTGCTGTTAACCATTGAAGAGTTCCTTTATCTGGAGCTAAGGTCATGCTTACCATAAAAATGCATTGTCATCGGAACTGAACCAACATGTAAAAATTTAACTCCGTAAGATAAGCGAAAGTGGTTCTAAATTCAGTTTTCAAGATTTGACCTAAACATACATACATACATTCATACATACAAACAGTGATAACATGGCAGCTGTAAGCAGCCATATGAGTTTTTTGACACTTCATATATAGCACTCTAGTGATTATGACAAATCCAATGATACCTCATTTATCAAAATCCACCAAGCCGGTAAGGCAGTAGGACGCGTCAAAGAAACGTACAAACAAACAAAACACATACATACAACACAAACACACCCGCTGCAGTCGGGCAAAAATAAGTACCTCATCACAAAATTCTGCACAGCCACTGGTACATGTCTCATGATCATCAGGCGAACGACATCCTGCTGAACATAGGCTTCACCTCCCCCTCCCACCGTCACTCCACTTTCAGGTCCGTGTTTTCCATTCAAGAGAAAGGTTAACTGCTCTTCGAACTGTGGCCTGCCCATTGCCTCTTCAATTTGCTAATTCAAAAAGCTATGTCGGTAGTTGTAGTTCTGTTGCGTATATCAAAATTCCGTATCTCGCAAAAAAAGGCCAAGCATAGATCTCCCCTACAGCATGTGTTTGTCTGTTTATCCCGCAGGTTCCCCAGGCGAGAATAAATAGCAAAAATAGCTGATAACAACAATAGTGGATCAAGAAGGTTTAAAAAAAACGACGGAGCCCACACCGCCAAATTGTAAGTGAAGCACCCAGAATACGCCTCACTGCAGTTCGGCCGCCACATCGCAGCAAGATCTTGACCTTGTTAGTGGTGTTAATTATGTCAAGTCTCACGAAAAATTATAAGCAATGTAGTCTTTTGTCACACCCCGGACACTCGACTTGACACAAAATCTGCGTTATTACTACCTATTAGACACATGTCGTTTTTGTACACGTGAAATTGTGTGCGTGAAGTTTAAGGTATACTTTATGAGTTATTATTGTAGAAGAAGCTTATGACACTAATGTTATTACATGTCGCTATAAATTTCTAAGGTTTTTTAAATCTTTTGAAGCTTTTGAAACAAATTTGACCAAAAATCCTAAGGTTTTAATTCTATTAGCGTTCGAGCGACCGTCCCGTGCTCAAATCAGCTCCTCGACAGCTCTCAGATTTTGTGATGAAATTTTGTATCAACCACAACTTATCCACTCACGCATGACTCACGCACACAATGGTAGCCGCCATTTGCTATTCTATATGCTTATGCAGATGATAATAATGCAAACGAAGGCTTTGAGTTTGCCTTGCCTCGACAGTTTAATTGTTCGCTGTCTGCAGCTGACACATCGCTGTCACTTGCTATAAGATGAACAGCACGTGGCTATGGGGAATAGATAACAATTCGCCTTGTCACAGAGCATCTGCTGGATCCAGTATCCGTAGTTCAACCTCTTTGGCTTGAACACACTTCTACATCTAAACAATAAAAGTGATTTGATTTTTTGAATTTTTGTATGTTTGTTTGTAATTTGATTTTCTGACATTATGAGCGAGTAACACGGATAGAATTTAATTTTTCGAAAAATTTGAGATCCTTAAGAAAATTGCAATAATGTATTTATTTATTGCAATTTTCAATAATGCAATAATGTATTATTGCAATTTTCATATCAAAAATTTGCAAAATATGTTGATTGCTCGCCGACTTTGCCGTGGAAACGAAATAATAACAAGTATGTCAAGTACGTGAGTAATAATGCAGTAGTCTATGGTCAAAATGCACCACGATCGTTGCTGCGAAAATTTTTGAAATACTCTTACTGGCGTATTTTTTAGAAGTTACTACGTGTATAAAAAAAATAAAAGTAAGGAAAATGCCGCGGTGTGAGCGCTACCCGTGCGAAGCCTGGGAGAGTCAGTAGTATATTAAAAAAAAAAAAAAAAAAAAAAAAAAATTGTGTGAGTGAGGGTGTGCGTATTTGTTTGTTACCGCTTCATGCTGAAACAGCTGATCGAGTTTTGATTAAATTTGGCAAATATGTCGCAGACAGACAGCTTAACCCGCCTTTCAATTAACTGCCTAGGCTTTTATTGAATGCATTGCAAACTACTATGTTTGATACAATGGCATCTTTTTTTGTCACATGGTCACCCTATTGTATGAAATGTCTAAGCAATCAGCTAGCCAGTTAATTAAATACATATGGCTGAATATCATTCAGGCCGTTATTTGAATGGCACCATTCAATCAAAAGGCTAGGCAGTTAATTAAACGGTGGATTAATACAATACAAAAATACAACAACACTTTATTGCACACCAAGAAGAAGGTAATATATAGGATAAACTAAAAAAAGGTACAATGGGCGGCCTTATTGCTAAATAGCAATCTATCTCTTCCCGGCAACCTTTGGATGGAAAGGATTACTTAGATGTCAAAGTCACCGGTCGGTGGTGCGTAATAAATAAAATAAAATACAAAACATTAATAAACAAGAAATGATACCTACTAATTAAAAATACATACCTACACACAAGAAATATACTATTTACACATAAATAAACATACATATATACAAGTTCAATAATAATAAACATATAACTATAATACCAGCTACACTACACACACAATAAGTTCTAATCAACAAGGCACGTGTCCAGATAAGTAGAAGTGTTAAATATACATACATACAAGTTCAATAATAATAAACATATAACTATAATACCAGCTACAATACACACACAATAAGTTCTAATCAACAAGGCACGTCTTCAGATAAGTAGAAGTGTTAAATATACATATATACAAGTTCAATAATAATAAACATATAACTATAATACCAGCTACACTACACACACAATAAGTACTAATCATCAAGGCACGTCTTCAGATAAGCAGAAGTGTTAAATATACATATATACAAGTTCAATAATAATAAACATATAACTATAATACCAGCTACACTACACACACAATTAGTACTAATCAACAAGGCACGTCTTCAGATAAGCAGAAGTGTTAAATATACATATATACAAGTTTAATAATAATAAACATATAACTATAATACCAGCTACACTACACACACAATAAGTTCTAATCAACAAGGCACTTCTTCAGATAAGCAGAAGTGTTAAATATACATACATACAAGTTCAATAATAATAAACATATAACTATAATACCAGCTACACTACACACACAATAAGTACTAATCAACAAGGCACGTCTTCAGATAAGCAGAAGTGTTAAATATACAAGTTCAATAATAATAAACATATAACTATAATACCAGCTACACTACACACACAATAAGTACTAATCATCAAGGAACGTCTTCAGATAAGCAGAAGTGTTAAATATACATATATACAAGTTCAATAATAATAAACATATAACTATAATACCAGCTACACTACACACACAATTAGTACTAATCAACAAGGCACGTCTTCAGATAAGCAGAAGTGTTAAATATACATATATACAAGTTTAATAATAATAAACATATAACTATAATACCAGCTACACTACACACACAATAAGTTCTAATCAACAAGGCACTTCTTCAGATAAGCAGAAGTGTTAAATATACATACATACAAGTTCAATAATAATAAACATATAACTATAATACCAGCTACACTACACACACAATAAGTACTAATCAACAAGGCACGTCTTCAGATAAGCAGAAGTGTTAAATATACAAGTTCAATAATAATAAACATATAACTATAATACCAGCTACACTACACACACAATAAGTACTAATCAACAAGGCACGTCTTCAGATAAGCAGAAGTGTTAAATATACAAGTTCAATAATAATAAACATATAACTATAATACCAGCTACACTACATACACAATAAGTTCTAATCAACAAGGCACGTCTTCAGATAAGCAGAAGTGTTAAATATACATATATACAAGTTCAATAATAATAAACATATAACTATAATACCAGCTACACTACACACACAATAAGTACTAATCAACAAGGCACGTCTTCAGATAAGTAGAAGTGTTAAATATACATATATACAAGTTCAATAATAATAAACATATAACTATAATACCAGCTACACTACACACACAATAAGTTCTAATCAACAAGCCACGTCTTCAGATAAGTACAAGTTTCTAACCAACAGCTTGAAAGTTGTCAGAGACTGTGCTCGTCTTATTAGAAGGGCATTCCAAAGTCGTACAGCTTGCACTTAGAAAGAACCGTCGTAAAAAATACTACGGTGCACAGGAGTTTTTAGTGTGAGATTTTCTGATGATTAATCTATCTGCCGGGGACATAAACATACTTTAGGTCCTGGAATAATACATATGTGACTTTTATCATCATCGTCAAAACCGTTGTGCGGCAAATATATTAAAGTGTTTCAGTACCGGTAGAAGATCAAATGTTGCTAGTTACTTCATTCAGTTTCATTTTATTTATAAACTAGGTGTACCCGCGGCTTCGCATGCGTGGTCATTTCTCTAGGTTAAAAGTACTCTATGTGCCATTCCAGCACCTAAAATACCAATATACCAACATTTGATCAAAATTCCTTCAGCGGTTATAATTATTTTTATCGATTGCTCAGCTTCTACTTGTCGAATTGAGATACCAAGTACCCCAGTTTTTAATTAAAATTCTAAGCTATCCAGTAGTGAAAACCGCATCGCAATCGGTCATGTAGTTTTTACGTGATGCGTGAACAAAATAACAGACTAACAAACAAACAGACAAACATACAGACAGGATTTAAAAAAAAAAACTTGTTAAGTAGCTTTTGTAAGTACCCTATTATGTTTTTATTATGTTTGTACATTTTCCGTTATTATTGCATTATTATAAGTATACAGGATGGAATTTTGAGACGGGACAGTAAGGGCAGGTACCTTAACCATTACAGTTACAGAGAAACGTGTCTAGGAGACAATCAATAAGTACCAATCAACAACGCACGTCTTCAGATAAGCAGAAGTGTTAAACATACATATATACAAGTTTAATAATAATAAACATATAACTATAATACCAGCTACACTACACACACAATAAGTACTAATCAACAAGGCACGTCTTCAGATAAGTACAACTGTTAAATATACATATATACAAGTTCAATAATAATAAACATATAACTATAATACCAGCTACACTACACACACAATAAGTACTAATCAACAAGACACGTCTTCAGATAAGTAGAAGTGTTAAATATACATATATATAAGTTCAATAATAATAAACATATAACTATAATACCAGCTACACTACACACACAATAAGTACTAATCAACAAGGCACGTCTTCAGATAAGTAGAAGTGTTAAATATACATATATATATATATAAGTTCAATAATAATAAACATATAACTATAATACCAGCTACACTACACACACAATAAGTACTAATCAACAAGGCACGTCTTCAGATAAGTAGAAGTGTTAAATATACATATATATAAGTTCAATAATAATAAACATATAACTATAATACCAGCTACACTACACACAAAATAAGTACTAATCAACAAGGCACGTCTTCAGATAAGTAGAAGTGTTAAATATACATATATACAAGTTCAATAATAATAAACATATAACTATAATACCAGCTACACTACACACACAATAAGTACTAATCAACAAGGCACGTCTTCAGATAAGTAGAAGTGTTAAATATACATATATATAAGTTCAATAATAATAAACATATAACTATAATACCAGCTACACTACACACACAATAAGTACTAATCAACAAGGCACGTCTTCAGATAAGTAGAAGTGTTAAATATACATATATACAAGTTCAATAATAATAAACATATAACTATAATACCAGCTACACTACACACACAATAAGTACTAATCAACAAGGCACGTCTTCAGATAAGTAGAAGTGTTAGATATACATATATACAAGTCCAATAATAATAAACATATAACTATAATACCAGCTACACTACACACACAATAAGTACTAATCCACAAGGCACGGCTTCAGATAAGCAGAAGTGTTAAATATACATATATACAAGTTCAATAATAATAAACATATAACTATAATACCAGCTACACTACACACACAATAAGTACTAATCAACAAGGCACGTCTTCAGATAAGTAGAAGTGTTAGATATACATATATACAAGTCCAATAATAATAAACATATAACTATAATACCAGCTACACTACACACACAATAAGTACTAATCCACAAGGCACGGCTTCAGATAAGCAGAAGTGTTAAATATACATATATACAAGTTCAATAATAATAAACATATAACTATAATACCAGCTACACTACACACACAATAAGTTCTAATCAACAAGGCACGTCTTCAGATAAGCAGAAGTGTTAAATATACATATATACAAGTTCAATAATAATAAATATATAACTATAATACCAGCTACACTATTAACCGCCGAACAAAGAGACGGGTGTTATAAGTTTAAAGTGTGTATCACTGTGTGTGTGTGTGTGTGTGTGTCTGACTGTGGCATCGTAGCTCCCAAACGAATGGACCGATTTTGATGCGTTTTTTTTTGTTTGAAACTGATGTGATCGAGATGGTTCTTAGCTATATGGGGGCGAGAGGCTAAGAAAAGGGGGGTAAGAATAGTATTTCCAAACGAATGGACCAATTAAGCTGCGGTTTTTCATGTTTCAATGCTGAGGTAAACGAGATGGTTCTTAGCTATAATGGGGGGGAGGAGGAATGTGGAGGAGGGATGGGGTGACGATCGTAGCTTCCAAACGGATGGAACGATTTTAATGTTTGAAAACTGGTGTGATCGAGATGTTTCTTAGCTATAATGGAGAGTGGGGAATCGGGGGTTATATAAATTTTTAATTTGTACTTGTTCAATTGGTATTAAATGTACGGAAAAAGTTTTTTGCAATTTCTGACCTTTCTTGTACTCTAACCTCAGTTGATCCAGTAGATACTTTCTAGTACTCTAACCTCAGTTGATCCAGTAGATACTTTTGATCCTTCTAGGAAACAAGATCAAATGACATCGAAAAAAAGTTTGTGCTAATTGCCTATTTTCTTGATGACTGAACATTTTTAACAAAAAGTGTGAATGCAGATCAAAATTTTTCCAAAAGTTGAGGACAGCCTCATAGGAACGTTTTCTTTTAGCTTATACGGTAAGGGTAATTACGACGAAGGGTAGGTACGAAATGTATGGAAAAATATTTTCGCAGTTTCTGTCATTTCTAGTACTCAAACCTCAGTCGGTCCCATATAGACTTTTAATCCTTTTACGAAACAGGATCCATTGGCATCAAAAAAAGGTTTTGTGTAAAGTGACCATTATCTTGCTGACTGCACATTTTTTTCCAAAATCTATGAATGCTGTTCAGAATATCCCAAATAGTTATGGATGGTCGTTTTCCTGTAACTATAGCGGTTAAGGGACCTGCCCTTACTGTCCCGTCCCAAAAATCCAGCCTGTTGATAGATAGATTAAACATTTACTCGACCTAACATAATATTGAACAAGAATTGGATTAACAAGTAATCTACCGGAAGCACTACAGATCTCTATCCATTGCTTTATTTCAATTACAAGATAATATAGAGACTTGGTTACTCGGAGTGTCCACCTTGATCTGTATTAGGGTTCTCGCAAGAAAAATACTGAACATTTTCGATAGTTCCAAACATTTTGAGAAATTAGGTACTACTACTTACCAATGATCATCATCGATCATTTTCGCACGACTGCCCAAAAAGGGAGTGTAATGTTTGTGTAATGTACGTGAGTTTTATTGTCCCACGATAACCTTTAAATGTCTGAACAGATTTGGATGGATGGGGTATCGTTAGAATCCTTACATCAGTAACATAGGCTATAAAAAATAGAGTTTTTTTTAGCAGGGCAATCGTTTTTTTTTTTAATTTCAGACTGAGTTCTCAATTCCGATTGTAATTTTATATGTATTTTATTTCGTTCCTCCACGAGTTCTGAATTAATTTGAATGATTATCCATCCATCCAATGTATAAACGTGAAACGTTGTCTGTTTGTTTATTTGTTCGTTTGTTTAGGGAGATTTCACGCAACAATGGCTGGACGGATTTTGATGAAATTTAGAATGGAGATAGCTTATACCCTGGAATAAAACATAGGATTTAACACTTTTTATCCCGGAAAATGTATCCTTTTTAGAACGGAAAAGGGGCCCGCCCGAGGGCCTCTGACATGGCTTAACGACTGCTATTAATCAATAACAGCCGGGAACGACAGCTTAACGTTCCCTCCGAAGCACGGAGCGATGGAAAACCGCACATAACTCAGAAAAGTCATTGGTGCGGAGCCTAGGTTTTGAACCCGGTATCGTTGGATTTGTTATTGCACTATAGAACCGTTAGGCCACCATTGGTCATAAAAAATATATAAATAATTATTGTTGAGAACAACCTACATGTTCAGTGAGATAAAGATTTCTGACAAATAGTAAATATGGCTTTTGTTATTTAGATCACCCGTTACATCTATCTCAAGATAGGAGACAAACCTGTGGCATTCTTGCGACTGTGATCAATCGAGTCTATGTTGCAATCTCCTGAGAGCGAGCCAGACGACAATGCTCCATGTGCGACCGACGACAGTGCCACAATAGACCTATTAGTCTATTCATACCTAACTACTGTCCCGATGCACATCTAATCTTTAACTGGAGCTAGGAACAGTTACGCTAAAATAAAATAAATACGAAATTGATTACTTTTTATAAAGGTTACAGTTTTACTACATTATGACAAATTAGTTCAACAATTAATGATGATGTGGTTTTACTACATTATGACAAATTAGTTCAACAATTAATGATGATGTGGTTTTACTACATTATGACAAATTAGTTCAACAATTAATGATGATGTGGTTTTACTACATTATGACAAATTAGTTCAACAATTAATGATGATGTGGTTTTACTACATTATGACAAATTAGTTCAACAATTAATGATGATGTGGTTTTCATATGTTTTTTACGGATGGCAAATATGTAAAAAAAAAAAAAATTGACGACGGTTGGTCTAGTGGCTAGAGATCCTAGGTACGAAATACACCGGTCGCGGGTCGAATCCTGCAAGCTGCAATTTGTGTGACGAGCAGAAATATTTGTTTCCGAGTCATCGATGTAATATTCTTATCTATGTATGTTTATCCGTTATCTAGTGCCCGTAGTACAGGGTATCCTAGTTTGGGAGCTAGGTAATTGGTGTGGAAATGTCCCGAATATATTTATATTTATTTATTAAGACATAAGTTCAAAAACTAAAATCCGACTACGGTCTAGTAAAAATTGTCTATGACACTCTTGCGATGAAGACGACTCGATTGATACCTCGCTTGTCGAGTTTTTAGTTTGAATACAAAACCGTTCCTTTGCTTCGCCGTAGTCGGGTAGAAAATAGTCTATAACAATCTGAAGACGAATCAAATTGATACCTCGCTTGTCTAGTCATACCAAACAAGTTCAACAATTAATAATGGTGTGGTTTTCTTTTGGTTTTGATGTTTAACAATAATGTGTAACAAGACATAAGTTATTTGTGTTTTGTGACATAAGGTAAAAAATTAAAATCCGACTACGGTAAGGTAAAAAATAGACTATCATACTTTATCAATGAAAACGAATCGATTGATACCACGCTTGTCAAAATCGGACCAATAGGGGTGACGCTATGGTGGAACATCTGCATACATACAAACATAGACTCATTATCCTTGCCTTGTTTCGCCGTAGTCGGGTAAAAAGGTATTAAAGGTTATATCTCAAAAAAATAAGGAGTTTTCATTCAGGTACGAACGACTCTTAACGAAGTCATAAAAATAAAACACTCAAAAAATCTAAACGGTTTCACCAATTTGTATTAAATTTATATCGGACAACACTGAATGCCCTTTCAAATTAAAAATTAATTATCCAAATCTGTTCAGGAATGCCGGAAATACGAGTTAACAGACACCCAAAAAAAAACTTCGAATTGAGAAAACACATGTAAAAATACTTTCGGCATATTATTTATTCTGTGCTTCCGACATGTCTATAAATATATTTGTTATACAGTAAGTGTTACGCTAAAACTTGCTATCTATACTTATAATAAAGCAATGAGAACAAAAAGTCTGTACAACGAAGATAATTAACAAAAAATGGTCTAGGTTACATAAAATAAGCTACTGAACAAGAATATAACATTTTTTAAATTCGTGTCTGTCTGTCTGTTTGTCTGTCTGTATGTTTGTTCGTGCATCACGTATAAACTACTGGACCGATTGCGATGCGGTTCGCTGTTGGATAGCTAATGTTTTGACTTATAGTGGGGTTCATTATATCTCAATCCGATGAGTCGAAGCCGAGCAATCGATAAAAATATTTTTGACGTCTGAAGGATTTTTGATCAAATATTGGTATTTTAGGTCTTGGAATAGTGTAAGGGATCTAATACGAGCCCCTAGGAAACGAAAGCTATTTTTTTTGTTGAACAAAACATTGCAATCTAATCTTAAAAACGATAAATACGAAAATAATGTGACGTGCTAAAATATTTACACAAACGCAAAATAGAGGTTAAAAATGTCAAAAACTAATGGGAACCTATAAATATTCAAATTGATTACCTGTCAAAGGAACATGTTACGTAGACCATAATTTAAAATAACATCAAACTGGACAAAGAAACACAGACACTCAAACGATAGTAAATAAATAATTTAATGGCAAAATTTCAAATGATATCTGATTTAGTATAGTTTTAAAAACACTTGAAACCATTCGAAAAGTTAAGTAAGTTTTTGCGTATCTTTCAAAGCCGTGGGAAAGGAACAACAGATTTAAGACAGGAACGCATTAAGGAGAACAAAGTAAATAGCGAATAAATGTTATTTGTAAAAAACACATCAAACCAATAATACATTAGATATTTTAAAACATAATTAATAATTACTGATTATAAAATAATCCATAATAGTTACTTTTAAATGAATGATATTAATATTAACTTATATATAGTTCAGAATATTAACTTATATATGTATTATGTACTTTCTAAAATAATATAATCAAAAGTACCATCATCGGTTTTATCGCCAACGATAGAATTACTACCAGAAAACTTTATAGTGAAGAAGATAATAGACTAATTATTTTTTCTACAGTATTATAATAAACTATCAAACTAACTAACTACCAAAATACTTATAAAACCAAATTAAAATAACAATACATGATATAGTAAACTCTATTTAAAATATCTCTATTATTCATTAAAAATGATGACTTAATGCGACCCTGTATGCCCAACACAAGTCAATATAAAAGGGCAAACCTGGATGACAGAGACCATAATAGCTTAGAACGCGACGCGGTCTCCGTATTAAAAAAAGAGACAAATACGAGTGATTTCAATAATTAATAATTCGCGTTTATTTACTATTAAAATAAAGTGTTAAAGTATAGTTTTTCAACATACGTGTCCAATATGTAAAGCGAATTTAGATGCAGTGTTAAGTGAGAAAGTGGGTGAAGCCGTGCCTATGCCTACATGCAGAAAAATTACAAAGCTAAGTAGAAAACTTGGTGTTGATCGTTTATTCTAGATAAACTCTTATATTCTAGATTACATAACTAAGTATATACTTGGCCAACAGGTCGTTTCTTCTGGATAAACTCTCTTATATTTTAAATTACATAGCTAAGTTTAAAACTTGATGTTAGTGATTTCCTGAGTAAACTCAACATATAATTATAACTAGAAGATGGATTCAAATTTGCGATTCCTAGACAGTTTACCTTATTTAAATTATAAATAACAACTGAGTCGATTTATTTCGTATATTATTGAAATATAGCAGTTGTGAATACTGGGAGGGAAAGTCTAGTGGAAATTGTTGATGATGTTTATATATATTTATTGATGTGCTTTTGTAAATTGAAGGTATTATATCAAATGAGACCCTATATGAGAACTGCGTATCCAATTAGTTGAATCATTCAGTTTTGTCGAAATTAAATTATAAGGACACTGTTTTTGGTCCTCGTCTATTAGTGAAAACACAAAAATTAATGCAAATAGTCCAGAATGCTTGTGCTCGTTTCTGCTTCGACATTCCGTTAAGGTCACATGTGACCCCATTTTTGAACAAACACTTACTTTTGAAAATGAAGCATCGCCGTAAGCTTCACTTGGCTTGTCTATATGATAAGTTGTCTTGGAAGGCTAGTCGCAAGTCCCTTGAGTCACGCCAATGCTCGACGCAGCTTGTGACAGAGCGGCACAGTTCAGCCGCCTTCAGAGGAAGTTTCCGTTATGCTGCGTCCAAGTGTTGGAATAATATCCCACCGCCACTGAGGAACCTGCAAAGTATACATGAATTTAAATTTAAGCTGAAAAGATTTATATACGCGCATCAAAAAAGCGAAGAACCTCTAAAATACGATACCAGTGCTTTTTAAACTCCTTATACTTACTTGTATTTTCCGTGCAAGCATTTTTTATATACATAAGTTTTGTTCTGTAAACCATCAGTTTTTGTCTGCCAACTTCACTTTATTTTGCTGTCTGGTCTGTGGGCACATTAATACCTCAGACAATTTAAGATATATGGAATATGCCTCACTTCCACAGACTATATAGGAGACACTCAATTCATATTCTAGTTTTTGTGTGGAATAGTGTTGCCAATTTATATATTAATTCGTTTGTTCCAATTCCTATTTACTTTATATTGTATTTTTGTACCTAATGTGTAATTTTTATTATTGTAAATTTTTTATTTTATGTGACATTTCCGTGCGTGACGTCACCTGCCGTTCCCAACGGAAGACCAGCGCTGGTTGTTATTAACCAGCATTATGCTGAGTTGGGGCCGGCTTATGGCAAAAAACTTAACTAACTACTTAGGTACTAACTTATTTCTTCAATGTTTTTATTTTGTGTACTTGTTTTTTGCCATAAATAAAGCTATGTCTATATCTATGTCTATAGCAATAGGAACGAAATAGTCTGTACAAAGAATATTGTTGTACTGTTTGTTTGTTTGTTTATTAGTTTGTTTGTCTATATGTTTGTTCGCGCATCACGTAGAAATTACTGGATCAATTGCGATGCGGTTTTCACTGTTGGATACCTCTTAAAAACTGGAGTACTTGGTTTCTCAATGTCATGATTAGATGCCGAGCAATCTATTTTATAAAAACGATTTTACGGCCGAAGGAATTTCGATCAAATGTTAGTATATTGGTAGTTTAGGACCTTGAGTACTTTTAATCTAGAGAAATGACCACGCGAGCGAAGCCGCGGGCACAGCTAGTCTGAAATACCTTACAGACTATTTTATTAGAGCCACAATATGAACGACTAAATAAATTGACAGTGAATATGCCTTAGGCACACGCGACACGCAGGCCGGTTAGCCGAACATGCAAACACGGAGCACAAATATTGCTAAAAGCCTGTTGGTTCCGCAAATATGTTGTTTAAATGGAGACAAGAGCTGGAATATTATATTAACACTCGGGCAGGATGTTAGCTTTCGCGTTATTGGATTGTATTTATTTACTAGCGGTGCCCGCGGCTTCGCACGCGTAGAAATGTCTCTAGGTTAATAGTACTCTATTTGCTATTCCAAGACATAGAGTACCAATATACCAACATTTGATCAAAATTCCTTCGCCGTCAAAAAGTTTTGAGGAATTTGTCGTCTTCTACTCATCGGATTGAGATACCAACTACATCAGTTTTTAGTCAAATCCTAAGCTATCCATGGGTAAAAACCGCATAACAATCGGTCAAGTAGTTTTTTCGTTATGCGCGTACAAACATACAGACAAACAAAGAGACAGAAACGATTAAAAAAAAACTTGTTCAGTAGCTTATTTTAAGTACCATAGACCATATTTTTTAAATTATCTTTTTGGACAGACTTTTTCTTGCTTATTACTTTATTAAGGGCACAGGGGAAGAACATGCAATGTCACATTTTTATGTTTTTTAAACTGGCAATGCCATTGTAAAGTTCAAATGTGATAGAACAAAACACCAAAACACACTGCAGTAACATGCTTAATCGCAGTGTAATCTTCGTTCAAAAATATTGATACAGTGCAATAACAAGCAATGTCCAAGTCATACAGCCAAAGAGAATATAAATACGGGGGAAGAAAAATATGCGATGTCCATGGTTGTCTGTCACTTTGACGTTTGTTTTCTGTCTTGTTTTGGAGGTTATTTCGTTCGTTTGTTGTGTTTTGCGCCGTGTAATAAAATAAAGATCCAGGCCCTGTCAAAGTTTTATGGACCAAACACTAAGCAATACTTCTCAGGGATAAAGTATAATGATTCTTAGATAAACAAAAGTATGTTACAAATTTTGGCAAGTATATATTCTTTATAAATAAATATATTTTTATTTTATTTAGTACTGAAATATACTTTTCTTTAGGGATCAAAAGAATAATTTAGCAATATCTCAGTCATTATCTTTATGACATTGCTTGTTTTTCCCCTGTTTTTCATGGACATTGCATGTTTTTTACCTGTATTTTCTGACTTTTTTCAGTTTTTTTTACCTAACTCAATAAGTATTAAAAAAAATGGGCTTTTTGTTTTTGTAACACATCCAAAACAAATATATTTTCTTAATAAACTCATATTTTTTTATTTATTGAAAGCTTAAATGTACATTTTTCACGGATTCAAAGTTTAATTTGCAATTTTCTCAGTTCATTATCTTTGTGACATTGCATGATCTTCCCCTGTGCCCTTCAAGTATAAATTTGCTTCAGACCACAAAATTCCACCATCAGAGCTCTATTATTACGAGTATATATCCGTCTGTATTGTTTGTCTATTCATACATTTCACTTTATGCATCAAACCTATGACATGTACTTATCATACACTACCAGCGCCCCGCAGCTATGCCCGCGTGGTCAATGATAAAGAGTTTATTATGTGTTGTTCCAACCACTACATACAACATTATGTGTTGCACCTATCTCTATATCAAAATCCGAGCTGAATCGCAAAAACTTACTTACAAGCTTTCATATAGACTTTCCCATTTAATTTTTCTTGTATGTTACATTCATACCTATGCGATGCTAGCGGTAGGTAGTGCGGTTTTTCATCGCTCTGTGCTTCGGAGGGCACGTTAGGCTGTCGGTCCCGGCTGTTATTGATTACAAGCAGTCGTTAAGCCAAGTCAGAGACCCTCGGGCAGCCTGACAAACTCTGACACAAGAGGCAAGCACTACCTCATATGGCAAACAACAATAACCTCATACCTGCGGCATTTCTGAACCGATATGAATTATTATTTTTTAAGATGAACATGCAAACCTCCGGGTCTAATAGTTTTTGGTAAATTCATTTTAACTAGTTCTTTTGTTCATATAATAATTATTTTATTAGTTAAAGCTACTGAAAAATTTAAATGTTACACAAAAAATGTCAAAATGTCGAAAAAATCACATAAATTATTTAATTGCTTCAAAATTTCACTAAGAACTGAATTTTTTTTTACTAGAAAAAGCTCTCGCATTACAGGCAGATACGTTTACAAATGCATTGGCATGATGCATTTTATGACAATATTTACCTTAACTTTGTCAACAAAATTTAATGAATATTAATTGTTTACTGGTGAAATTAATATGTAGCCTTCTAAAATCTCGGAACATACAGACCCACTACATTTTGTTTTATTTATAGCACCACGAAAGTATGTAAATTAAAAATCATTAATGTCGCCACACATGTTACGTGACACGCGACACGCGACTGCATGCAAAGTGTGGTAAAAATAGCACATGAAGGAAGTACTTACGAAATACTTGGTGTGTGGCAAAGGACCGCGTAATCGCTATTTTTAATCGACTTCACAAAAGGAGGTTCCTCGAGGTTCTCAAGTCGCTAGTCGTATTTTTTTACCCAACTGCGGAGGGTTGGGTGTTTGGGGTATATATGTTTGTTTGTTTGTACGTTTCTTTGGCGCATCTTACAGCCTAAACGGCTTGAGGGATTTTGATAAATGATTTCTCTTACACTATTGATAGTGTAAGAGAAATCAAGTGTCAAGAAAACTACTATGGCGCCTTACAACTGCCATATTGAATTACCGGCGGAACAAAAAATAACCAAACCTATCGAGTGAGATATCAAAATGAAGGTCTTTAAAAGACTAATCCAGATATATTTAAGGGAAATAAATTATTATAAAATCACAAGAAACATGAATAAAAAGAGGAAAACAAGCTTTAGATTTATGATTTTGTGATATAAGGTACAGTCAGAGGCATCATTCATTTCATTTCTCCTTTGATGGGATCATCTAGAACCTGGCGAGCTACTCATCATACCTCCGACTGCATATGATGTTACAACATCAAAAATCTAAAGTTTGTTTGTCTTTTTTAAATTGCGTTCCCTGTAATTTTTTCTTTCTTTTTTATTATATGAAAGGGCAAATTTAGTGTTCTCTATAAATTACATCAAAATTGATTAATTGCTTTAAATTTATTTCTATACACATACATTGTGATTTCTGAACCGGTTTGGATAATCATATTTTTTATTATAATTGGTAGACCTTCAGTTTACCTAGTAAAAATTTAACAATATATAAAAATAATCATAATATTATTTTTTTATTAACTTAAATTTTACCTAGCTGGTGCATTATTGTCACATTGAGGGTCATATTATGTACAACCTACAATACAGGATGTCCCAGAAAGTACTGATAAGCGGAAGATCCGAGGTAGAACACCTTCATGGGGTTACCCCCGACCCAAGGTAGAACACCCATTTTACCCCCATGTATATTTCGCGATTTTTTATAGTTCGGAGTTATTCCATATTTTTTATATATTTATCACAAATCTCCAGATTTTACTCTCTTCTTCTTGGTCGTTTCGTTCTTGACAGTACAGTCATGGTTGTCGTTTAGTATTATTGTCTGGGGTTGATGTTGCTCGTCATGGTGTCAGCAGCCTCATGGTGTCTTAGAAAAGGTCACTACTGGACTACCAATATGCAAAAAAAACACACTATACTAGTGTCAGTTTGGTCAAAATTACTAAGTTTCTGGCGAAATATGGAGATCACTGAAATAAATAAAAGGAAGTGATTTGGGCCACCCCCAGAGGGCCTCGGGATTTACGCTTATCACTACTTCCTAGGATACCCTATATGTACAGTACCGTTTTATGTGCAGCTTCCCTTTGCACCCAATACCTATCACCCTCTACTTTATTTTCTGTTCCGAAATAAGGGTAAAACGCTCCCAATCAAAAGGGTAGCGATCGAGGGAACGGAGGTGATAACAGTATTTCATACCGGTGTTGTTTGACCTAAAATGGTCCTTGGGTTGACTCAGTTTAAAAGAAATCCTCGAGTATACTAATCGAGTGTAGATTTGTGGAAAAGGAAAACTCGTAGTACGTGAAATGCCACTGTTGATTAAATTTTCTTGATCTTTGAGTAAAAGCATGACTTAGAATTTAATGTTATGGTCTCAATCAATTCAGTATCAAAGAAAACCTTCAGAGAATGTTGACTCATTGTCTCAATGTTTAAATTTATCGCAGGAGTCGTTATTTTGCTTTTCTCTGAAGTATACCAACTTTACAAAAAGTCACCAGGAAAATACCATCTAATTTGTTATTCACATAAGTTATACGGGGTGGCCATGAAACGGGCTTTGGCGGATTGTCAAAGGATTTTTAAGGGTATCCCATCCTGCTGCTAACGCTTTGTTTTGAATTTCGACTGGTTTTTGTGACTTTTGAATACTTAGTGATTTATATTGTGTACGTTCTAAATCGTCGTCGTCCTGGATAAAACAGGTCTAAAATCCAATAATCATCATCTAGCGATGGATAAATTTGGAAGAAGGACACTTCTCAAGATTAATAGGTATGGATTCAAATAAAGTATTAGTAACAAGTACATCACAAAAGTAAGACAAAAAATACGACTGCCCTACCAAAATGCGAACTTTTCAAATGTATGTAGATTCTAAAATAGTACATAGTATATTTACTTTTATATCATCATGATATGATCACCCAGGTGATCATAGTGGAGTAGACCTTGATAATCCATGGTGGTGAAACTTCTCACTGGTCCATTACGTCACGCACAGCTTCCAGCTTCCAGCTGTTACTTGTAAATTATCGATCGCAAAAACGATCGAATGAAAGAAAAATAAAAATAATAATTTAAAAAAAACTCGGCTGCCCTGCCAAAACTCGGCTGCCCTGCCAAAACTCGGCTGCCCTGCCAAAACTCGGCTGCCCTGCCAAAACGAACTAAAAAGTCAACAAAAGCAAAATTTAAATAAAATCGTTATCGCAGTCGGTATTTTAGTTCGTATTTGGCAGTGCAATATTGTTTATTTATTTTTTGTGTCACGTTTTGAGTTATGGCAATAATTTAGGTATATATATTATTGGAATGTGCTCAACAAGCCCTTTAATTTGATACTCATATTGGAAAATTCGAAGATTTTTTTCCGCCTTTAAATATGGAGCCTTCATCGACCTTATAAGGTCGGTGGGAGCTATATTGCAGAAAAAATAAATTAAAAAAAGGCTATGTTACTCGGGATGATGTAAGGATTCTAACGATACCCCATGCATCCAAATCTGTTCAGGCATTTAAAAATTATGGCGGAACAAAGAAAAACAGATACATACTCGTGCATACATGAACGCTGAAAACATTACAGTCATTTTTTGGGCATTCGTGCAAAAATAGAACAGTCTCAAAATATGCCAGGCCACTGAAATCTTTTTTTCTCTCTCGAGTGGTGACCAAGAACTGCAAAAGGAGCGACAGCCCCCACGAGGTGGACCGACGCCCCGGTGACAGTTGGGGGGAGCCATTGGGATACAAAAAGCATTGTGGCGTTCTGAAGGGAGGTGGACGTTTTCCGGCTGAGATAATGAAGCGCCACGCCTGTTTATAACAATTTCAGTGCTTCCCAGAACTATCAATTGCAAAAATTTGCGCGGGTCAGAAAAATACGTCTATGTTGGTGATGGAGTTGGATTTTTATAACACTGGAGAGCAAAGGTAACCTAACGGTTTAATAGTGCGAGAATCCAATAATACCGGGGTTGGTCCTAAGGTCCGCACCATTTACTTTTTAGCGGTTTTCCATTGCTCTGTGCACGTTTAGCTGTTGGTCCCGGCTGTTATTGATTAATATCAGTCGTCAAGCCATGTCGGAGGCCCTCGCGCAGCCTGACAAACTTTGACACCAGAGGCGTAACTCATACGACAAACAAACAAAATAGAATACACTAAAAATATATAATATGTATCTTAACTATTCATCTGTTTTTCTTTGAAAATAGTTTGTGAATTTTTGTATAATTTTAGTTTAGTTTAGAATTGGAAGAAACTGCTACCTACGTGTCTGAATGACGTGTTTATATGAACGATAAGGTTCAAACCCCACTGGGCCTGCTATGAGATGGAATAAAGAGCATACAAATAGGTACCTACTGCGTAATATGGGACACAATGCTAGAAATGTTATGTTTTATTTTTTTGGTCTGTAAGAGCGGTTTTTTTCTTATTTATTTATTGGGCCAGGCTGTATTTTTGCCACTTTTTGCAAATGTCAAACGGGATGGACAATAACTTAAAACGTTTATGCTTAGGTATTTTTATGCTGTAAATTAGTATTTAAGATTACTAAAACAGTTTACAAAGTCAGTTAAACAATCAACAATATAACGGATATTTTTCGTTTTTTTTAAATTTATAGAAAATTACGACGGTTGAGCTATTAATAGATATAACAATAAAAGGTTTTAACGCCATTAATGTTTTATTTTAATTATAAACATTGTCTCTTGTTTTTTTCACGCTTACGTTATCAATATTTTGAGTTTGAATGTTTAAATAATATTGGAAAAGTTCGTATGATTCGGCGGCAACCACAAACAGCAATCCAGCACTGATAACAAAAAGAACAGACCCCATTTAGTTCTCTTTTTGTGTGTCGAATAGTAGTGCCAAAAAAAAGAACAGACTCCATTTAGTTCTCTTTTTGTGTGTCGAATAGTAGTGCCAAAAAAAAGAACAGACTCCATTTAGTTCTCTTTTTGTGTGTCGAATAGTAGTGCCAAAAAAAACAACAGACTCCATTTAGTTCTCTTTTTGTGTGTCGAATAGTAGTGCCAAAAAAAAGAACAGACTCCATTTAGTTCTCTTTTTGTGTGTCGAATAGTAGTGCCAAAAAAAACAACAGACTCCATTTAGTTCTCTTTTTGTGTGTCGAATAGTAGTGCCAAAAAAGTGTTTATATTTTCCAAGGTAAACTTAGACAATGGCTTATACATAATTTCGAAATAATAACCTACTTACCCCAACAAGGTATAAGATCAAAAACTAAAATCCGATCGGGTAAAAAATAGCCTGACTCTCTTGCGATGAAGACAAATTGATTGATACCTCGCTAATCAAAATATGACCTAGATTTTAGTTTAACACATAGCCGTTCATATGCCTTGCTATAGTCGGGTAAAAAAAAGAAGTCGAATCGATTGACACCTTGCTTGTCAAAATCGGACCAATAGGGACGACGCTATGGTGGAACATCCACATACATACATAGACTGTTAAACTCATTACCCTTCCCTTGCTTTGCTGTAGTCGGGTAAAAAAGGGGTGATATGCTAATCGTTTCGATTTACTAAAAGGTCAAACACATAGAAACAAGCAAGTATTAAATTACCATTAATTATTTTTTGGTTCAAATTACATAAATTTTGTTACATTTTCAGGTTTACTATAAATTACGTACCTAACTTTTATGTTACCGTAACGTAATAGATTTATTTTATGATACAAAGTTGCAAAATATACGGCCTGGCCCTATTATTTAACTCAAGAACAGTTGGGAGTTTTTGTTGGAGCGTGGACCTCCCAGTTTCTTGATTCCCTAGATACGAGGAATCCTAAAGGTCAAGGTGTATGTTTGTGTGTGATTATTATCATCCACAACATGCCCTCGAATGAATACCCAGGTGATGACAGCAATAACAAAAGTTTGCCTGCGGTCCCAGTGGACCATGACCTCCACTTTTGTTATTTTCTTGATACATTGTTTGGAAATCCATTTGATCGCCAAAGACAGCGGCTTCAAAATAAACGCCGTGGTGAATTCAAACGATCGCTCACTATCATATTGTTTTGAACTCGTTTCCGCCTGAGAGGTTGAGAAAACTATTTGTTGAATACGAATAACGAATCCTACTAAAATTATATGGTATTATCATTTGAATGAAAAAGTGAAATGAAATTTTGTACAGACACTTCATTGAATTCACGATCATAAACAGCGGTTATAGCACTTCCCATCCCGTTTTTTTTCATGAAAAAGTAATCATTGATAATCCTTATTTACATCTACACAAATATTATAAGGAAGAAAGATTTGATTGTTTATATGTTTGTTTGCTTGTAATGGATAAAAAAAGAGGTTTAAAATTACAATACAATGTTTCCCAAGGAATCAAAAATTTGCAAAAATGTTGATTAAGGAACGGAATGACATGTTGCCGTGGAAACGAAATAATAACAAGTCTGTCAAGTACGTGAGTACGTGGGTGTATAATGCAGTTGTCTATGGTCAAAAAGCACTGCTGCCAATGATTTTGAATACACTTACTGGCGTATTTTTTTTTAGAAGTTTTGACGGATATGATAATGCTAATAATAAGAAAATTTCCGCGGTGTGAGCGCTTCCCGCGCGAAGCCGGGCGTATCACTAGTAATATATTAAATGCGAATGTTTATCCGGTCTACACGCTGTAACAGCTCAACAGATTTTGATAAAATTTGGTATGTAGATAGTTTAGGTTTTGGAATAATACATAGGATACTATCATCATCATCATCATCATCATCACAGTGGGTAAAACCGCGGGGCACAGCTAGAGTATTCTAAATATATATTATATTATTAAAGCATTAGTTAATCATTGTACCTTTTAAGTAATTATTTTTTTTTATGTTAATTTATAAGTTTTATTTTACCAAACAGTCATTAATTTTCTTTGCTTAACATTTTTTACTCATTTAATTAGATGCACACCACTGTCTACGCCTTTTCGAACTTGTTAATTATTATTTTTGTACAACCAATGCATAAATTTTAAATAAATTTGTAATGAATTAGATATCTATCTATCTATCTAAACCCAAGTGGTATTGAGCACCTATCTTTACTTCAAAGGTCATACCAGAATATGTTCTCGGAGTGCGCATGATGTGCATACTAAACCAAAATAAGGTATAAAATAAAAATATAAACTTGTTGGAACATTCCAGCACAAAACTTTTATAATGCAGGATAATATAAATTCTAATATTTGCGGCCACCCAGGGGCGAGGGCAAACAGAATGACAAATTTATGAGATATTACAACTTACCCACCATTTCGTTAAGCTGTCGGTCCCGGCTGTTGTTGATTAATAGTAGTCGTTAAGCCATGTCTGATGGCCCTCGGGCGGCTTGACAAACTCTGACATCAGAGGCCAGCACTATTTAAAGATTACCTTGGTTTACGTTTTTCATGTTTTTTTCATTAACGCTTGCTTAGCGAGTACATAGCTGATAATTTTCTAAAGGAAAAATTTGGATCACGGATGGGGCTCAAACCTGCTTCATTCCTTACCTCTCCGCAGTACATGCCTTTAACCAATTCGGCTACCGTGACTACTGGCTCATAATCCAAATTTTCCCCTTAGTTTCTAAATCCGTCTTACGGTGACGGTAACGCCATCTATTGGTAGTGTTCTGACCTGACCAACCAAACACGGTTAATATTGTAATTAACTTCGTATAGTTAACTTAATAACGTCGCTGTAAATTAACTTTATAGATAACGCCTCCCAAATCTTATGCTTTTTATGATTTTCCTTTGGAAAATTAGAAGATACCTTGATATATGTTCTCAAAATCATTATTAGTTAGATAATCGCTCAGAGCGACCTCTTTCAAACAACCGTGCACGGAAAGGAATAACGGAGGTAATAGGGACGGTGGTTTTCAGACAATAAATCATGGCCCATAAATACATATACCATAAATGAGCACTTAAAAATTATATAATAATAATGAAATTAATTAGGAAAACAATAGAAAATTGGGATAAAAGATAAACCTAATAGATACATGCAAATATATAACAATAATAAACATCCATACCAATATATAAAAGTGAAACGTTGTCTGTTTATTTGTTTGTTTTTTGTTTGTTTGTTTGGGGGATCTTCACGCGATAACGGCTGGACGGATTTTGATGACATTTAGAATGGAGATAGCTTATACCCTGGAATAAAACATGGGATACTTTTATCCCGGAAAATTGTAAGTTTCCACGGGAAAACTGAAAAATGTTGATTACTCACTCTAAGGAACGGTTGCCATCAATGGTCTGTGGTTGCCATGGAAACGAAATAACAAGTCTGTCAAAAAACATCGAGAGTGGTGCTATACCTACTTTTGCATTGGTTTTTAATATTCTAGAAGAAAATAAGATGCTTTTTTTCGCGATAAACAGTAGTCAGAGCGTACGAAGTCGCGGGCAGGAAAACTAGTATACTAATATAATAATAAACATATAAATACATGTGGCCAGGTGGAGTGACGACCTGCGAAAAGCGGCTGCAAGAAAATGGATCAGAGCTGACGACCGAGCTTAGTGGCGCTTGCATTAGGAGAGGCCTACGTCCATCTGTGGACAGGGGTCTTTAACATAAGGTTATCTGATGAACTTAGTCTACTATTGCTGGAAGTGTGGAGGAAATGGAAACGATCCTAGATAACGCGGAGAAGAGGAGTTGAAAAGAATACTCGATACTCAACCTTTTATTGCCATAATATGTAACAAAAGATCTTAATAACTAATAGGTAGAATGACATATTACCCTCATAGGGTGTAGCAATGTAAAGTAGGAGCGGACCGAACCATTTAAAAATGTTGGATAATGTATTATACTAATTTAGTTATTCATAAAATCATTAAATTATAAATTTTTTTTTAATTAAAAGCATTTTTAATTTATTTATTAAAACGTTATCTTTTTCTTCGTCTTTTATTTCGTCGGGTATTTTATTATATATTTTTTCTGACATAACATTTGGTCCAGAACTGTGCATTTTTAATATAGAAGTTTTTTTTTTTCTATTTTGAATGCTGTAGTGTATATTATTAATCGTCATTCTGTATTAGTATTAGTCCAATGCTGGACATAGGCCTCTCCTACTGCGTACCACTGAGCTCGTAAGTCGGCTCGTCTACGGTATACTTTCTCTCAGCTTTCTTGCGGATGTCGTCGCTCCATCTAGCTGGAGAGCGGCCTAAACTTTGCTTACAAACAATGTAAGCGAATTTTCTTAGTAGCTTCCAATGTTAAATAATCATCCTCTTACTGCCGTACGTACCTCTTTTTGTATAGATCTAGACAAATTTTAATTTGCTCTAATTGACGTCTCCGGGTACGGCAGTAAATCTGTTATATTCCACAAACTAATGAATTATGTCCAAAACCACGATTTTTCAAATTTCCAAACTCCAAATTATATGACCTATCTACCTATTTTCTACCTATTTTTAATTTAACAAATTATGAATAGAGTCTAACAACATAAACTTCATATAGACAAACAACCCACCGCAGGTGCACCGTGATCAATACTCGTATTGTATCTCGTACACAACCAGCAAATTTATCTATTTCCCGCACTCCGTTCCACCTTACTATCTACCTACTATTTACCAGACTGCGCAACTTAAAGGACGGGTAATGTGTTTATCAGTCTATGTATGTATGTATGTATGTATGTATGTATGTATGTATGTATGTATGTATGTATGTATGTATGTATGTATGTATGTATGTCTGTATGTATGTATGTATGTATGTATGTATGTATGTATGTCTGTCTGTTCCTTTGTGGCACTATATAAACCAAACGCGTGGACCAATCTTGATGATTCTTACGTCAATCGATTTGTCTTAATCTTGCGAGTGATACTAATGATATGACAGTAATCAAAATTCAATATGATGACAATCAGACGCCATATTGTGACATAAAAGAAAGTTGACGAACTATGTGGGGTATCACTAAATAGATATTTGAAAATCATTTTTAGGTTTCCCTCATCATTTTTCTTTTCAAATGTCCATTTAGGATCTGTATCGATTTAAAGTTGGTTAGCAACCATTCTCGCTAAAAAAATCCTCTGTTTTTGTGGCACTTTCGATTATGTCTTGTTTTATTTTCACTACGACAATAACATAATCACCGACACCATCTGACTCAAAGCCTTGACCACTCATGGCATATCTTGGCATTTCATTGCACAGCTCGTAAAGTGTCCACTGGTTCATATTGAATCGCAAACGAGACGACTTACCATTATTGCGTTGAGTAGAATGGAGGCTGTATATGGGTAGCAGTTTATGTTCTCGAAGACACTTCGACGAAGTGCAGTTCGGCTTTATGGGCTTTAAGCTTTATGCGAATTGGTTGGTAAAAGTTATTTTAGAATTTGTTTTATGGGTCGAGTTTTCTTGGGAATTACTTTTTTTTAGAGTATAAGTTATAACAAATTGTTTGATCACGCGTTGGATCCATTAAGTGACAGGATGAGAGTCTAGTTTACCATGTCATTTTTGTTCGAGGTACAGGCACTTGTATTTGCTGTACATACATTAAGCTTTCTAAAGCTTTTTAAGGGTTTTATTCATAAATATGCTGGGTCAACCACAAACCTGATAAATGTGAAACTTAACATACATGTTTTTGATATCATTATCTCTCTAAGACTAAGACGAAAACATGATGAACAAAATTTCATTCGATACATTTTCTTATCAAAAATTACGTTATTGTCGGAAATATTTTCATTTTTTTTACTCAACGGCTTAAGTTTTATCTCTAAAATAAATCTCACAGCAAGAAAATATAGTTTATCATCTAATGTTTAGACAAAATTTACCTAACTCAATTATTAGCCTGCCAATAAAATAAATAACTTTTGAGACATACGTCATTTAGTTCCGAGCTAAATTGTGTGTTCAAACAGCGCTCGCGATATTCAACCTTGTTACGCAGGCACTTCAGTTCTTATTGCGGGTAGCGGTGACAGAGTGCAGGGGAGGTGGCAGAGGAGTGAGGAGTGGTAAAATGTAACCTTGGAGCCTGGCCTTAAAAATTAAATTTAAAATTAAGAACCTATAGACATGTAAGCTTTTTAAGTTTTCTTATACGTGGACGAAATTCTGTTCTGAATGAAGTAATTTTTCAATTGCGCGTCTTATATATGATACTTCATTTTGACATAATTTAATGGTTTCATTAATTTTATCACATCACACACACACTATCACATACTCTGTACACATTTAAAAAATAGTTAACATTTGGAACGTTTGCATCTGCACAGGGTCGCCTAATACTTACCTAAAGTTCTAATTATGACAGTATGTATATGAATGTATGTGTGAATGACAAAGGCTGCTATTTCATATTAGATTGTATACGACTCCCGTGCGTAAAACATATTCATCTCATCATTATAGTGAATAAATCAAAATTAAATTAAAAATATTTATTCTACATTTCTTTAAAATTCGTTCATCTGTCAAATAGCTTTTTATCGATTGTTCGATATATAATCATCGGATTAAGATGCCAATTACCCCATTGTTTAAATCAAACCCTAAGCTAATCCAACTGTGAAAATCGCATCGCAATCGGTCCAGTGCTTTTTACGTGATGCTCGAACGAACATACAGACAAACAAAGATCATTAAAAAAAAACTTGTTCAGTAGTCTATTTTAAGTACCCTAGACCATTTTTTTTAATTATCTTTTTTGTACAGTTTTTTGGTACTTACTGGTTTATTTTAGGAATAGATTTGTTGCCAATTAAATCTTTCAATTTGTCTAATTTCACCAGTTTTTATATTTCCGGGCAGAAAGACGTCATTAGTATAAAAATAAATTTACTGATTTATTTTTGGCCCACCAAATTTTATGATAGAAATAAAAATGTGTCCCTTTTTTTAATACATTAAAGATTAGCGACAAGAATCATCTTGTTAACAAAATGCGATGTTAAATTTTCAGTTAATCCGTAATCCCATAAGACAGTCTTAGATATATCTAATTTCAATTACAGAGAACTTCCAAAGAAATTGGATTTTGCTCGATTTAAATGAGCAGAATATTCTAGATTAAAGGTGTTTATATCTACCTATTCAGAATGGGGTTAAAACCCCAGCAGTGGGCGTTAGTGGGACATGCCCTTCGAGAATTCAATCAACTCCGTTCAACAAGGAACTTTGTCTCGATGTGTCATGGACATAACTACCCATATTCATGTTAGGTTACGTTTGGTATACATATTCTGTAGTTAGGTGTTATTGAACCAGCTGTATACTAAAAAAAATGAACAAAATAAAAATATGTAGCTTACTTCCGCCAAAACTGTAAGTCAGACATATGATAAATGGTAAAATTAACACAAGTAAAACCCCACGCTAAACAAAACCCAACCCCAGATTGAACTAATGAAAAAAAAAAAAAAAAAAACACTTATATACAAATAATATATATAAATATATATACACCATAAAAAAAACCCCAAGCTAAACAAACCCTACCCAAATACAAGTATCGAAACACTTATATATTCATATACATATAATATAAAAAAACACAATAAAAAACATATACCTCGATCCAAATACCAAACGTCTGACATCAATACGACACGTGTTTCGCCTCTGCACGAGGCATCTTCGGGTGATGTTGACTCGTCGAATGCTGGACTGACTTACAGTTTTGGCGGAAGTAAGCTACATATTTTTATTTTGTTCATTTTAAATATGGATTTCCGCAAAGTAACGCCTGAATCTATCAATTACAGCTGTATACTGTTAAGGATTATAATGAACGTGAGTGACAGTTGAGGGAGGGCGCTGCTGAATGATTCTATAATCTAACAACTCAAATTATGACGTTTCAATAGATGGCGGCGTTAGTTCCGGTTTTGGCCACGTTCATTATAATCCTTGTAGCATTATATTAGCATTTTGCGACAGCTGAGCAACTGACGCTGTTATTTGACATGTCAACCTTTTGTAGTTTAGCTAGAATAGCAAAGTAACTACTGAATAAGGATGCAGTTCATTTCGAGAGTTTGAATGTATATGGCAAGGATGTCACTCTGATGTCGTCTTGAAACCCTTTGTTTTTTTCGAATGGCGTCTATTGCGCGCATTAATGGCAAAATAAATGTGAAACTAGAAATTCTACTTGCATAAGTACTACGTTTATTTTCTCTAATCTAATGCTTGAAATAAAAGCGTGCCCAATAGTCGTATAGACGAGGGCAAGACGATCAAACGCTACTTCAACTCACCGTTGCAAAAAGGAAGCTTAGTCTAGATGTTAAAAGCTTTCATGTAAATGAGTCTAGCTGCATTCAAAACAGTACAAAGCTGATAAAGTAACGACAAACTCGTTCACTCCGCCCATATGTGCACTTGTGCAGTGTAGGATATGATCCGACAGCGGAATTTCGTACGACAAATATAACAAAAATGTGTTGGAAACATCGCACTGACAGAATTGCTGAAGCGTGTGATTCTTCGACCCTTTTCCCTCGCCTGGCTTTGTGTTTGATATGGCTTATTTTAGATTATCCCTAACAATCAAACTGGCGTTATTGCGTATATAGGAATTCCCTATGCTTAGGGAATTTATCGGAGATATTGAATTCCTTATAATAAGAACGTCGTTCCGAGTCGACGCTTACACTTTGGCATTCGTCTAAGCGTTCCCTTGTGACTTTGTCTAAAGAATATACACGTTTATTTGATTTTCTTCTGGGAAATCATAATATTCGTGCAATATTAAAATACTTGCTAAGACGGCCTAGTACCGACGTCTTATTGTATGCCATAAATCTATCTATACTTATAATAAAGCAATATGAACGAAAAAGTCTGTACAAAGAAGACAATTGAAAAAAAAGGTCTAGTGTACTTAAAATAAGCTACTGAACAAGTTTTTTTTTTTTTTTTTTAAATCTTGTCTTTCTGTTTGTCTGTAGGTTTGTTCGCGCATCACGTAAAACTACTGAATCGATTGCGATGCGGTTTTTATTGTTGGATAGCTTAGGGTTTGACTTAAAACTGGGGTACTTGGAATATCGATAATATTAGACGGTTGAACGAATTTTGAAGAAATGAAGTATATTATACGAGGGTGGATTGAAAAGTACTCGGACACACAGATCCATTCAATCCTAAAAATCAAATCTACCACATTATTTAGTTCAGTTCAGACTAGTAAATTGTGTGAAGTTCGAAACGTGTGCGATAATTAGTTGTGATTTTATAAATTTATTAACAAAGCAATTGGACATAATTTCCGCGAATGGAGCAAATCGAGCAGCATGCCGTCATTAAGTACCTCCATAAGCTGGGGCTATCATCAAAAGCCATCCATTACGATATGGTCTGTATATTAAAAGATTCTGCTCTGTCATATTCATCCGTCAAAAAATGTATAGCAGAATTTAAGCGTGGTAGAGAGAGTGTGAAAGATGAACCCCGCTCTGGAAGGCCTTCGACGTCCACTATTGACGAAAATAGTAAAAAAGTACTTGATTTAATAATGTGAGACCGCAGATAAAAATTAAACAGACAGGCGAGATTATAGGCATCTCTCATGAACGAACTCAAAACATCAAGTCAACGAGTTGGGTTTCCACAAGGTGGGTTCCGCGACTGTTTTCAGTTGAACAAAAAAGGACGCGATTGACTATTTCACGCGACTGTTTGGAGTTATTTGAAGCCGATGCAGATGATTTTTTTAATCGGTTTGTTACTATGGTCGAAAAATATGTTCATTACTTTACACTGTAAACAAAACAACAGTCAAAACAGTGGAGAAGACCTGGTTCACCACCCCCTAAAAAGGCTAAGTCGATTTTGTCGGCAAATAAGGTGATGGCTTCAGTATTCTGGGACTCGAAAGGTGTGATTATGATTGATTATCTTGAAAAGAGACAGACTATAAATTCTGATTACTACTGCACCTTACTACGTCATTTACGAGAGGAAATAAAAGAAAAACGTCGAGAAATGCTCAGAAGAAAAGTCATTTTTCATCAAGATAACGCCCGTGTTCACACGTGTGTGCAGTCAATGGCTGAAATCCACAACTATGGCTTTGAACTGTTACCGCATCCGCCTTATTCACCTAATCTGCCACCATCAGACTTTTTTTTGTTCCTTAACCTAAAAACGCACTTAGGAGGTCAAATATTTTCGACAAACGACGAGGTCAAAGTAGCAGTAGACGCATATTTTGACTCTTAGGAAGAATCATTTTTTTTCAACGGTCTAAATGCTTGGAAGGGGAGGTGGCAAAAGTGCATTGAAGTTGATGGTGATTAAGTAGAAAAAATATATATAACTGATTTAGTATGTGTTTATTTTCTTGGTTAGGCCGACTACTTTTCAATCCACCCTCGTACTTTTTAGGTACTTTTGGTCCTGGAATAACACGTATGGGCTACTTTTAAATGAATTGACCACGCGGGCAAAGCCGCGGGCACAGCTTGTAGTTAAACAGGAAATAATCGCGCTTAAAACTTTATTATTATTTACCTCAACGTTTCTATCAAGTTGCATTGATCGTGGTGAAGTAGTGGGTGTCAGCGAAATGCGAGCGTTGTCTCTAACACAATCTGCATTCGGTTTTGTATAAAAATTACATAAATATCTTAAAAAATAGTACTGTTTAAGAAGGGTCTGCAAGGGGTTCGCCTTCATCAAAATCATTTAATTTGCAACAAAGGAATTGAATATAAATTCCCCCAGTAACAAATTAAAACTGAAAACTTCTCACGTTAGCACTAATTACAAAGTTATATGTCCTGGCTATTAATTTTGTTTCCTCGTAACTCTAAAGTTCCATCAAATAAATTACCAGGCAAAGTATCCGAGAGCCCAGTAAAATCTTGCTAACTGAGCATTGGAACAAAGACCTCTCGAATTATATGCCGACATAAACTTTTACTAGACGTTCTAGCTGTTACGCAAAGTATTTTCTATCTTTTATCACGCTGCGCTGGATTCCTTTTGGAGTACCCAGGTTGAATGATGATACATCAATTTATTATTCCTCTGGATTACCCAGGTAGAATGGTGATGCATCAATTTACTATTCCATTTGGAGTATCCAGGAAAAATGGTGATTTTTCAATTTACTATTCCTTTTGGAGTACCAGGTAGAATGGTGATGCATCAATTAAAAAACATCCATGGTTGAAAATACAGATTTATAACTTTCGGGCGCAGTGGTGATGGTTATGTTTTCCTGTGAAACAGTACCGTAACATACTCACTCACTGACTGAATGACAGACAATGCTCAACCTTAACCAGTGGACCTAGAGATTTGAAATTTTGAGGAAATATGCCTTAGTTATCCTAGGGGCACTAAGGAAGTTAGTGCCCCTAGGATTTGATTTTTTGAAATTCCGTCTCTAAGGGGGTGGGAGTGGTAAAGTTTGTATGAAGATACTTTTTTTTTGTTACGATGATGATACTTTGTAAATATACTGTTCAAAATAAACACAAGAACAAATTAAAAATGTATACAAACCATAATCCCCTCCGCCATTATAGCTAAGAACCAACTCGATCACATCAGCTTTTATACAGAAATAAAACGCTTCTATATTCGTTTGAGAGCTACGAAAACCTACCTTGTTCATTTTTGAGATTGTCACCGTCGCGGCATCCATCATTGTTTGGTAAGCTGCCACCAAGGGCTACCTTGCTTATCTACAAGTACAGTAAATTATAAAAAAATGTGACCAACGAGGTGTTAGCACAGTTATAGGAGATTTCGTTGTTCACTAGAGAAGTTAAATGCTAGATCAATTTGACCTTGTCCCAGTAAGTACACTTACACAATAAATGCATGTGTAAGTGCTCACGTACCACATCTTTTATTACAAGATAGATAGATAGATCTGTGTCTAATAAAGTATATTAGCAACATTTTATACATAAATCTATGTGTTGTGTTTTAACCTTGGAAACCGAGAGGAATGGCAGAAGTTCCAAACGGAACGCCACGCACCGGGTTGCATTGAATTGCGTGCGATTTGTCTTAATTAGTGTACGCATTTTGGTTTTGTTGGACTTTGGTTGTAAATTGGGCGAAAAGACAATTATAATCGTGTTTTGTTGATAAGCGGATTGAATCCACACAATCAGCTGTAAATACCCGAGTGCGGGTAATCAGAATCCGATCCACGTGTGATCTTGTCCAAAGGTAGGCGGACTGGCCGGCGAGGACGTCGTAGTGATAATAGGCTTATGAGCTTGATAACAGTATGACAATTATAGTATGCATTCAGGTGCGGAAGCTTAACCCCTCGTTCTCAGGTCCATCCCTGGACCCAAGGTGACATTGAAAACGGTGCCAGGCGCCGGTCACTCGTCGAACTTCCTAACTCGAATGGGTCAAATGGGGGGGGGGGGGGGGCGCATGTCTGATGTCTGGTACCAGTAGGTAAGGAAAAAGGTATTTGGAGAGCAGCACACACAGGAATTGCTGGTAGGCCAAACCAAGTATATTAGAAAGTAAGAAACGCTCGAAGAACTGTCGACATAGTCAGCACTGACTCTGGTCATTCCTCGGCATCAAGGACGGCGAGATCACCAGGGTCGGTGCTGAATATAAATTAATAAATCTAGCCTTGCAAGCCACGATTTAATCATGTTTAACATTTCGGATGATTCCGTTCGAATTGCAAAATCATCGAAGTTCTTGATATCAAAATAAAACCTAAATATTATTTTATTTTATCTCTGCCCATACTGATATACCATCAGGGAAGAAGATTTCGCACTACATTTATTTTTGTGTTGGAAGTCTGTAGGAAACTGAACTATTGTTGAAACTTCCCGACAGCTGCGGGAAAAAAACTTCGCAAAACCTTAGGACTGGAAGACAAGGACTTGAAATACTTTCTGTGATTGTGGCCACAAAAAGGCTCTAGTCTTTGAATTGTTAAATGCTAAACTTGTTAATTTCGGAATAATAATTCTTTCTTATTTCCTAGCAAGGCTAAAGGCTCTTGTCAGTTATAAGCTTTCTAAGAATTTGTTTGATTTTAGCAGTTAACGCTTGCTTAGCGTGAACACCGTCCCCAAAAGACTGGTTGAGATACTAAGGGCGAAATTTGGGAGATGATGCAGTGGTCACGGTAGCAATTTGGTTAAAGGCATGGTTGTAAGAGGGTTCGAATCCCGTCCAAGATCCAAATTTTTCGTTTAGAAAATTATCAGTTTTTTTTATCCCTGTCTAGGCAATCGTTTGACCACGATCTCACCTGATGGAAAGCAATAAAATTCTGACTGATTTCTAAGATTTCATCGTAATCATCTGGCAGACGTCTCTGCTGAACTTACGAGTATCCTCATAGAACGCTGAAACGATCTGTTTCTCATTGTTCGCATCCAGCGTCTCACCGCTATTCTCATGGGTGGCTGGCATAACTACTACAGTGTCAATGGTGGTACTAATGAAAATGAAGGTGAAAATTAAGAAGAAAATGATGAAGATGGTAACAATGCATTATCATGAGTTGGTTTTCAAATGATCATGTATTATAGTGAGTTGGAATTCGGATAAGCATGCATTATAATGAGTTAGAGTTCTAATGATAATGGATTATAACGTGTTGGGGTTCTAATGATCATGCAATATATGTATTTTTAATCCTGATTTCTTTCGTGGCCGGACAGTGTACTTTGTCGTAATCAACCAACAGTCTTATTTTCCTGCATTCAGCCAAGACACAGAGGATTATCAGCCTGTAGCCTCCAATAATGGCCTGCAGTCTTGAATTTGGTAATCTAGGTCTCAGAAAAAGGCTAGGTTTTCTAAGTACATAAAAAAGTATTCCGTAGGCTACTATATATAGATAGATAACTCTTTATTGCATACCACTTAAAAGTAAAGTACATCATAAAACACATAGAAATTGCGGTAACACAATTGGCCGTACCAAATATAGTGACAAACGACTCTATAAAAGGGCCACCTTTTACACCTTGGAGGATTTCTACACAATTAATATTCACATGACTTCTGCATTTTATTATCTGAAGGCACGAGAATTCATGAATTATGGAAATTAGGTCTCACCTAGGACGTACTTTATAACCTGAAAGTATTTACGACATTTAGGTATTGGGAGCTTCCAGTAAATTGAGATATAATGGTGCCCTCAGAACAAGAAATGGTGCCATGTGCTCCCAAAGTGACTACAGCTTTACGAACTTGGTCCTAAGTACTTTTAGCTTTTCCATATTACATTTGCATACATAGACGAATATCACGCGTTTGTAGCGGAATATTCTACTGTTCCTAGTTTCCAGAGAATTTCAGTTTGCCAATTTGTTAGTTTTATTAAATGCTGTCAATTTTACCACAAAATGTACAATATTTATTTTGTTTTCATTCGTCAGCATTATTAACTCCGTTTATTTTTGCTTTAATCAAATACTAAACTGAATCACAGCTGAAATAAAACATGAATCGGTTTACGACGTAGGCATAGCTATTAACCTGTACAACCTGCCCAAGATCATAACCTTGTTTGTTGTTGTGTTTACGCTCAAGATCAATAAAGTTGGGTCAAAAAGACTAGACCTCAAGCAGACAGTATTTTTTTTCTAAATTTGATTTTACTATTACAATAAAAAATACTGCCACTGATTGCTTAAAATGTCGCCTTTGAAAAAACATAATTTAAGTGAAAATCAGCTCAAAACTTTTTGAGATAAGATTGAATTAAGTTATGCGACATTTTGTACATTATTGAAAGCAAACTACGGTAAAAGCCCATTAAAGAAAAAAAACATATTTGCTGTAAATAAAGAAAAAATATAAAATCTACAAGTTCGAGAGTTTTTATAGGCTGTCGCGACGCGCAGCTTGCCTTAACAATATATTTTCACGAATTCACTGTAAATGTTAGCATTAAGTATCACATGTTTATGATAATTTTTCATAAAGTCCTAAGTTACTGAATTCATTATTTATTTTATATACCAATAAAACCGAGACCTATAAATAATTTCTATCTATCCATCTAGATATTGACCGACTGACAGACTATGAACAGCCTAAGCCGGTGAATCTGGAGATTTGAGATTTGGGAGAAATATTCCTTAAGTTTCTTAGAGTAATGCCATAAGGAAGGTTTTTTGGAATTTCATCCCTAAGTCACGTTTGCCACGGGGGTGAAAACTTTGCCAGTTTACACTCTGGAGAAGCTGCGCAAGTAGTATTAAATAAGACAAAATATATATCAAAATGCATCTGTTTGTTTGCAACCTAGTGTCAATGCTCGCGACTGTACGTGCAGTACAGTAAAGCCAAGATAATACCAGGATCAAGCAAGCTAGCAGTCTAAATGAAGAAAGATACTTTTATGACATGCAATTACATCATTAAAAACAGTTTATGAGTTCGATGTCTTCAGACATTCTAATAAGTGAATTTTGTGAACTTTTTTCTCAATTTAATGAATCACGTTAACAAACATCTTATGAAGTTCAATTAATTCTTGGCAAGAGATTATAAAGGTACTAATATTTGTTTTTATTACAAAAGTTTATAGATAATTAAACTTTGGCATTTGCTTGCATTTTTTATTAAAAACTTTTTCGTTTTTCTGTTGGAGATTTTTGATAATCTAATATTTATTTGAATTAAAAATCTACTCCAAATTGATATACCAAAAATATTGAACCTATTTTTCATGATATAGATATGAGACACTCGAGGTTTCCAATAAAAAAGGGAATCATCCAAATTGGTTCAGAAAAACCACAGTGAACATGTTTGTACAAAAATAACTAGTCGACTTTGGAAACTCCTCCTTATGTCGAAGTCGGTTAAAAATACTCTATTAATTAGGTAGGTACAGTCAAATCCAGTTTGTAGAACGTTTTTTCTCAATTTGTCGCATTAGTTTACATGTAAAGAATTGTGATTATTTCCATCTATGAAACAGTACAAAAAAAGTTTCTTAGAATGTTAACGATAAAACTTTGCACGAATATCTATCTATCTTCTATCTATACTTATAACTAGCTGTGCCCGCGGCTTTGCCCGTGTGTTCATTTCATTTAAAAGTAGCCCATTCGTGTTATTTTAGGACCAAAAGTACCTATAAAGTACAATATACTACATTTCTTCAAAATTCGTTCAGCCGTCAAATAGTTTTTTATCGATAGCTCGGTATCTAATCATTGGATTGAGATACCAAGTGCTACTATTTTACATAATAATTTTCTAATGGAAAAATTTGGATCACGTACGAGATTCGAACTCGCACACTGTGCCTCAGCGCAATTCGGCCACCGAGACCTATGCGTCGTCATCCAAATCTTTCCACTAGCTTCTTTGGACCCGTCTTATGGGGACGGTAACGCTATCTATTGGTAGTATTACGAACTGCCAACCAAACACGGCTAATATTTTGCCTATTTACAATTAAATACTTTTGTCAGTCAGTCGGTCAATAGACTGACTTTTTGATATTCTATTTAGACTTGGAAACTTGCCGTGGTGTATAGTTATACAAGCAGTGGGGAGCATTTTTTATCTAGCGGAATGTCTGCGTGTTTACCAAATTCTTTTATAAAATACGTTCTAAAACTAAAACTCGACTACGGTCGGGTAATGCCTATGACACTCTTGCAATGTAGACGAATCGATTGATACCTCGCATCTCAAAATGGGACCATGTCTTTAGTTTAAACACATAAACCCTTCCTTTGCTTCGGCGTAGTCAGGTAAAAAATTGCCTATGACACTATATAAATAAAAAAGAATCGATTGATACCTTGCTTGTCCAAATCGGACCAAGTTTTTAGTTTGACCACATAACCCTTCCTTTTATTAGGCGTAGTCAGATATAAAAATAGCCTAGGACACTCTATACCTGAAGAAGAATCGATCGATACCTAGCTTGTCAAAATTGAACCGATAGGAGCGATGCTATGGTGAAACATCTACACACATACATACATGTTAAACTCATTACTAAAATCAACGTTGGTTACCTTTTCGAAAGAATCGCACGCATACAGAAAGAACATCTTTCGTCGATATTAATTTTACGATTATAGTTAGCATACAACGATAATAACATGTTATGGCATGTCAACGAGATGTGATAGCTATACGGTAAACTGAGTGTTTACCGTATAGTTTCATGTCAAAGAGATGTGATAGCTATACGGTAAACTGAGTGTTTACCGTATAGTTTCATGTCAACGAGATGTGATAGCTATACGGTAAACTGAGTGTTTACCGTATAGTTTCATGTCAACGAGATGTGATAGCTATACGGTAAACTGAGTGTTTACCGTATAGTTTCATGTCAACGAGATGTGATAGCTATACGGTAAACTGAGTGTTTACCGTATAGTTTCATGTCAACGAGATGTGAAAGCTATACGGTAAACTGAGTGTTTACCGTATAGTTTCATGTCAACGAGATGTGATAGCTATACGGTAAACTGAGTGTTTACCGTATAGTTTAGTAGGTAGTCTACCCTACTGCCTAGTATAGACACAGAATAAATATAAGTACTACGTATAAGTAGATATACTTTTTACGCCCGGAGAAGTTATAAAAGAAATGCCTTGACGGCACACAATGACAAGTCTAAACTAGTAAATAGACATGCTTTAGTACCCATTTAGATACATTAGTGGATAACTACAGCAAATGAACCATAAAGTATACTGTACGTAAGTCATTTCATGTAATGAAAATAAGTTATTTACGACTAGTTTTGAGAGCCAGATAAAGGGTGGAAAATACCAAGGTCGGTGCCACCTTAACGGTTATTTTACCAACTTCCTTACTTTAGAAAATTAACCATAAAATTGACACGGAGACCACATTGTTGAAGGAAATGAATTGAAGACAAAAATAATAGCCCTGTTTGTCATTATGAATATTGGCGAATTGTTCCAAGTGGGCAATTTGTTTGAATCTATGGCGGTTTTATGGAAATTAATTTTAACAGTCTTCAGGTCTACTGTAACCTGATGACAGCGGTAGTCAGGTTAAAACTCTATGACACTATCAATGAAGATGAACGGATTGATACCTCGCTTGTCAAAATTAAACCAAGCTTTTAGTTTGAACACATAACACCTTTTCTGCTACGCCGTAGTCGGGTAAAAAAAAAACCAAAGACAAACCGATTGATACATTGCTTAGCACAGAATCAATATTAGTACAAGTACCAATAGGGGCAACACTATGGTGGAACATCCATATACATACGTAGACTGTTAACTTCATTACTCTTCCCTTGCTTTGCCGTACTCGGCAAAAAAAAACATTTCCCATCCCAATTCAAAAACACCTACCTACCTAGAAGGTATTCATATTAAATAACTTTTCTTGTAAAAATTTGTAGATAGAATTGAAAGCCGTTAATTAATTTTCGAGATGGACGGGCTTACCGGGAAATAAGGAAATTGAGACAGCAATTAACGAATATTTGCTCCACGCTCTGCAGCCTTGGAATGAAAATTGATCCTTATTTCAAATGAAGTTGTTTACTTGCTGATATATAAAATTAATACCCATAATATATATTATAAGTATAGGTATCTATATATATATAGATACAGTAAGTAGCCAAAAGTATGTACAATGAAGATAATATAAATAAAAGTTACTGAACAAGAATGTAATATTTTTTTAAATGGCGTCTGACTGGATTTAGTTCGCTTTTCAAAACTACTGAAACTATTGACATCGGTTTTCAGTTTTGGATAGCTGAGGTTTTGACTTAAAATCTGGCGTACATTTTATCTCATTCAGATGTGTAGGAACCGAGCGATCGATAAAAAGCTATTAGATGGCAGACGAATATCATATATATAATACTTTTCCCCAGAAAAATGACCACCCGCGTGAAGCCACGGGCTTACAATAAAGCAGATAATAACAAAGTCTATACAGGAAATGAAAAAAGATAATTTTAAAATACTCGAAGACTTTAAAATGAGCTACATAACAAGAATATTGCGTTTTTTTTCATTCATGTGTGTCTGTATGTCTGGACGGTTATTCGTGCATAACGTAAAAACTACTGAACTGCTTAAAATGGGGTTTTCTCTGTATAACTTAGGGTTTGACTTGGAATCTGGTGTACTTTGCATCTCAACCCGACGAGTAGAAGCCGAGCAATAGATAAAAACTACTGAACTGCTTAAAATGGGGTTTTCTCTGTATAACTTAGGGTTTGACTTGGAATCTGGAGTACTTTGCATCTCAACCCGACGAGTAGAAGCCGAGCAATAGATAAAAACTACTGAACTGCTTAAAATGGGGTTTTCTCTGTATAACTTAGGGTTTGACTTGGAATCTGGAGTACTTTGCATCTCAACCCGACGAGTAGAAGCCGAGCAATAGATAAAAACTACTGAACTGCTTAAAATGGGGTTTTCTCTGTATAACTTAGGGTTTGACTTGGAATCTGGTGTACTTTGCATCTCAACCCGACGAGTAGAAGCCGAGCAATAGATAAAAACTACTGAACTGCTTAAAATGGGGTTTTCTCTGTATAACTTAGGGTTTGACTTGGAATCTGGTGTACTTTGCATCTCAACCCGACGAGTAGAAGCCGAGCAATAGATAAAAACTACTGAACTGCTTAAAATGGGGTTTTCTCTGTATAACTTAGGGTTTGACTTGGAATCTGGTGTACTTTGCATCTCAACCCGACGAGTAGAAGCCGAGCAATAGATAAAAACTACTGAACTGCTTAAAATGGGTTTTTTTCTGTATAACTTCGGGTTTGACTTGGAATCTGGTGTACTTTGCATCTCAACCCGACGAGTAGAAGCCGAGCAATAGATAAAAACTACGGAACTGCTTAAAATGTTTTTTTTCTGTATAACTTAGGGTTTGACTTGGAATCTGGTGTACTTTGCATCTCAACCCGACGAGTAGAAGCCGAGCAATAGATAAAAACTACTGAACTGCTTAAAATGGGGTTTTCTCTGTATAACTTAGGGTTTGACTTGGAATCTGGTGTACTTTGCATCTCAACCCGACGAGTAGAAGCCGAGCAATAGATAAAAACTACTGAACTGCTTAAAATGGGGTTTCTCTGTATAACTTAGGGTTTGACTTGGAATCTGGTGTACTTTGCATCTCAACCCGACGAGTAGAAGCCGAGCAATAGATAAAAACTACTGAACTGCTTAAAATGGGGTTTTCTCTGTATAACTTAGGGTTTGACTTGGAATCTGGTGTACTTTGCATCTCAACCCGACGAGTAGAAGCCGAGCAATAGATAAAAACTACTGAACTGCTTAAAATGGGGTTTTCTCTGTATAACTTAGGGTTTGACATGGAATCTGGTGTACTTTGCATCTCAACCCGACGAGTAGAAGCCGAGCAATAGATAAAAACTACTGAACTGCTTAAAATGGGGTTTTCTCTGTATAACTTAGGGTTTGACTTGGAATCTGGTGTACTTTGCATCTCAACCCGACGAGTAGAAGCCGAGCAATAGATAAAAACTACTGAACTGCTTAAAATGGGGTTTTCTCTGTATAACTTAGGGTTTGACTTGGAATCTGGTGTACTTTGCATCTCAACCTGACGAGTAGAAGCCGAGCAATAGATAAAAACTACGGAACTGCTTAAAATGGGTTTTTTTCTGTATAACTTAAGGTTTGACTTGGAATCTGGTGTACTTTGCATCTCAACCCGACGAGTAGAAGCCGAGCAATAGATAAAAACTACGGAACTGCTTAAAATGGGTTTTTTTCTGTATAACTTAGGGTTTGACTTGGAATCTGGTGTACTTTGCATCTCAACCCGACGAGTAGAAGCCGAGCAATAGATAAAAACTACTGAACTGCTTAAAATGGGGTTTTCTCTGTATAACTTAGGGTTTGACTTGGAATCTGGTGTACTTTGCATCTCAACCCGACGAGTAGAAGCCGAGCAATAGATAAAAACTACTGAACTGCTTAAAATGGGGTTTTCTCTGTATAACTTAGGGTTTGACTTGGAATCTGGTGTACTTTGCATCTCAACCCGACGAGTAGAAGCCGAGCAATAGATAAAAACTACTGAACTGCTTAAAATGGGGTTTTCTCTGTATAACTTAGGGTTTGACTTGGAATCTGGTGTACTTTGCATCTCAACCCGACGAGTAGAAGCCGAGCAATAGATAAAAACTACGGAACTGCTTAAAATGGTTTTTTTTCTGTATAACTTAGGGTTTGACTTGGAATCTGGTGTACTTTGCATCTCAACCCGACGAGTAGAAGCCGAGCAATAGATAAAAACTACGGAACTGCTTAAAATGTTTTTTTTTCTGTATAACTTAGGGTTTGACTTGGAATCTGGTGTACTTTGCATCTCAACCCGACGAGTAGAAGCCGAGCAATAGATAAAAACTACTGAACTGCTTAAAATGGGGTTTTCTCTGTATAACTTAGGGTTTGACTTGGAATCTGGTGTACTTTGCATCTCAACCCGACGAGTAGAAGCCGAGCAATAGATAAAAACTACTGAACTGCTTAAAATGGGGTTTCTCTGTATAACTTAGGGTTTGACTTGGAATCTGGTGTACTTTGCATCTCAACCCGACGAGTAGAAGCCGAGCAATAGATAAAAACTACTGAACTGCTTAAAATGGGGTTTTCTCTGTATAACTTAGGGTTTGACTTGGAATCTGGAGTACTTTGCATCTCAACCCGACGAGTAGAAGCCGAGCAATAGATAAAAACTACTGAACTGCTTAAAATGGGGTTTTCTCTGTATAACTTAGGGTTTGACTTGGAATCTGGTGTACTTTGCATCTCAACCCGACGAGTAGAAGCCGAGCAATAGATAAAAACTACTGAACTGCTTAAAATGGGGTTTTCTCTGTATAACTTAGGGTTTGACTTGGAATCTGGTGTACTTTGCATCTCAACCCGACGAGTAGAAGCCGAGCAATAGATAAAAACTACTGAACTGCTTAAAATGGGGTTTTCTCTGTATAACTTAGGGTTTGACTTGGAATCTGGTGTACTTTGCATCTCAACCTGACGAGTAGAAGCCGAGCAATAGATAAAAACTACGGAACTGCTTAAAATGGGTTTTTTTCTGTATAACTTAGGGTTTGACTTGGAATCTGGTGTACTTTGCATCTCAACCCGACGAGTAGAAGCCGAGCAATAGATAAAAACTACGGAACTGCTTAAAATGGGTTTTTTTCTGTATAACTTAGGGTTTGACTTGGAATCTGGTGTACTTTGCATCTCAACCCGACGAGTAGAAGCCGAGCAATAGATAAAAACTACTGAACTGCTTAAAATGGGGTTTTCTCTGTATAACTTAGGGTTTGACTTGGAATCTGGTGTACTTTGCATCTCAACCCGACGAGTAGAAGCCGAGCAATAGATAAAAACTACTGAACTGCTTAAAATGGGGTTTTCTCTGTATAACTTAGGGTTTGACTTGGAATCTGGTGTACTTTGCATCTCAACCCGACGAGTAGAAGCCGAGCAATAGATAAAAACTACTGAACTGCTTAAAATGGGGTTTTCTCTGTATAACTTAGGGTTTGACTTGGAATCTGGTGTACTTTGCATCTCAACCCGACGAGTAGAAGCCGAGCAATAGATAAAAACTACGGAACTGCTTAAAATGGTTTTTTTTCTGTATAACTTAGGGTTTGACTTGGAATCTGGTGTACTTTGCATCTCAACCCGACGAGTAGAAGCCGAGCAATAGATAAAAACTACGGAACTGCTTAAAATGTTTTTTTTCTGTATAACTTAGGGTTTGACTTGGAATCTGGTGTACTTTGCATCTCAACCCGACGAGTAGAAGCCGAGCAATAGATAAAAACTACTGAACTGCTTAAAATGGGGTTTTCTCTGTATAACTTAGGGTTTGACTTGGAATCTGGTGTACTTTGCATCTCAACCCGACGAGTAGAAGCCGAGCAATAGATAAAAACTACTGAACTGCTTAAAATGGGGTTTCTCTGTATAACTTAGGGTTTGACTTGGAATCTGGTGTACTTTGCATCTCAACCCGACGAGTAGAAGCCGAGCAATAGATAAAAACTACTGAACTGCTTAAAATGGGGTTTTCTCTGTATAACTTAGGGTTTGACTTGGAATCTGGAGTACTTTGCATCTCAACCCGACGAGTAGAAGCCGAGCAATAGATAAAAACTACTGAACTGCTTAAAATGGGGTTTTCTCTGTATAACTTAGGGTTTGACTTGGAATCTGGTGTACTTTGCATCTCAACCCGACGAGTAGAAGCCGAGCAATAGATAAAAACTACTGAACTGCTTAAAATGGGGTTTTCTCTGTATAACTTAGGGTTTGACTTGGAATCTGGTGTACTTTGCATCTCAACCCGACGAGTAGAAGCCGAGCAATAGATAAAAACTACTGAACTGCTTAAAATGGGGTTTTCTCTGTATAACTTAGGGTTTGACTTGGAATCTGGTGTACTTTGCATCTCATCCTGACGAGTAGAAGCCGAGCAATAGATAAAAACTACGGAACTGCTTAAAATGGGTTTTTTTCTGTATAACTTAGGGTTTGACTTGGAATCTGGTGTACTTTGCATCTCAACCCGACGAGTAGAAGTCGAGCAATAGATAAAAACTACGGAACTGCTTAAAATGGTTTTTTTCTGTATAACTTAGGGTTTGACTTGGAATCTGGTGTACTTTGCATCTCAACCCGACGAGTAGAAGCCGAGCCATAGATAAAAAACTATTAAATAGTAAACGAATTTTAACCTAATTTAGTTTTTTGCTATTTACGCCTGTAATAACATATTGTGGATCTGAGTTAACCCAGAGAAAAATTACCACGCGGGCAAAGACGTGGGCACAAGTAGTCTTTAAATAAAAGTCTTTACATTTGTTAGATTGTTTGTCGTATGGGTGTCCTGGCCTCTGGTGTCAGAATTTGTCAGGCCGCCAGAGGGCCTCTGACATGGCTTAACGACTGCTAGGACTGACAGCTAAACGCAGCATGGAGCGTTAGAAACCCGAACATAACTTAAGAAAAGTCATTGGTGCGGAGCCTAAGACCGAACCCGATATCGTTGGATTCTAAATGGCACTAGTAAATCGTTGGGCTACCATCGCTCAGTAATTGCGTAATTTTATGTTTGACTATCGACTTTAGAATCGAAGTTATATTAGAATAGGGCTAGCCGTGTCCGTTGAGAAAATTATATTGCATTAAGTACTTACCTGCTAGAAATGGAGCAACTTTACAAAATGAACTTGGAATGTAGATATTCCTTGAACATCAGCATCATTAATCTGATGCTAGGGCAAACTTACGACGTGTGTAGAAACCCTTGTCATGGAGTTTGACTAAAACAAAATTTAGTTCAAAACTCCGTAGATTTCTATCCGTTCAGTAGGTAATGTAATGCCTTTATACCTGACTAGCAGTTCCCCGCAGCATAGCCTGCGTTCCAGCTTTTCCACCCCCGTTCACCCTTAAGGATGGAATTTAAAAAACACCTCCTTAGTGCACCTCTAGGGCATTTCCTCCAAATTTCAAATCTCTTGTCCACCGGTTTAGGTTGTGCGTTGTCTGTCAGTCAGCCAGCATGTCGCGGTACTGTTTTATAGCTAAAGATAATGATGTTTTTGACAGAATCAGCCAAACATGATTTACCTGGCTTTGATAAATAACACGTCACTATCCGAGGCTAAAAAAAAGTTCGCCAAAACAAAATATAAAAATGACGTTTCACTTTTTATTCCGAATCATACAAAAGAATACAAAATCTGGAGATATCATTGAGACTAGCTTGTTGTCGGTACAAACTTCGATGAAAGAAACAAAGAAACAAAAAATAAATCATTTCCCCGTTGAAGTATGAAGCTGCCACCATTATGCCTTTTCGCGTTTCGTTTCTACATTTACCTTCCCAGGTACCTTTATTTCCTGACAAATACAACATACCTAAGTGTTTTAAAATCTTTGGCCGCATCGCCACTTATAATGATCACAGATCATAATAATATTATGGTCTGTGGGTTTTATACACGAAATTTAAATTCCGTGAGATGTTACCTAGATGCATAAAATAATAAATACAATACCCGGTTTAGTTGTTGCGTCCGTCCTGAAAAACAAACGCGTTTAAAATTTTAACAGATCTCATTTTATACGCTTTATATTAGCTTCACTTGTATGTTTGGACTTGTACTTTGGACGCTATTTTAACCCACTTTAAACGGTCAGATTTCATTAAAATTTTGCACACCTGTCAAAGACCGATGACAATGCAATAATTCGAAAACAAAAACAAAAAAAAAAGTAGAAAATAAATAATAGTTTAAAAAAACTAAAAAACACGCTTTATATAGAAAACCAAACTAAAAAAATAGAAAATAAATTTTAGTAGTGTAAATAAGAAAAAAATGTTTTATTTAAAAAAAAACTCATATCTGTCAATGAAATATTTATAACTATTGACCCATGCACCCCACGATTTTTATGTAGCGTGTTTTTTTTTTAACTTTTTTTTTTTAAACTATTATTTATTTTTTAATGTGTCCTTAATCAAAAACAACCACGTTTAAACTAGCACAGTAGGTTCATATAGGTAGGTAAATGTACAGTTTAACTAGGAACCAACTAGTTCAAATTGTTTTTTCTTAAAAACACTTTTATTTTTAACTAAATATACAAAATACAGTCATCACTAAAGGAAAATTGTTTCCGTGCAGGGGTTAAACTTTTTAGTTCATAAAATAGGGATTCGAGAACGAATTATATAGTACAGTGAAGTGGCCCGGTATCGGGCGCTTTTGGCTGTCCATATGTTTTCAACAAAGTAACTTTCACATAAATTTCTTTAAATTCTTGTGTGCGTTCGCGTTGTCGCGATAAAGCTTCGTGTTCAACGATTTGTTTGACCACATTGGATAAAACTTCGCAATATCACGATAATCTAGAACGTCGATAATTAATTTCCACGGAAGAGGCGTTTGCGCTAAGAGTAAAAATGAGAAATAAAAGGCGATGGTAGATGTTATGCGTCGTAATTCAAATGCTCTTGGGGATTCCACGAAACTGGTTCAGATTGTTAGCTTTCTATAAATTCCAATATTTTCTCATTGCTCCAATCCATAATTATCACGGATCAGACGATGCAACACACAAAAATACATTCAAATTGCTCGGTGTCTCGCTGTCAACAAAGTGCGCGAAGTGTAACCAACCGCACGAACTTTGTCGCGATAAAACTCTTTGATATGCGGCAATTTACTGACAGAACCGCGAAGGGCATTCGTATTCGTGATTATGATTCGCGATAGATAGAAAGAAAGAAAGAAAGAAAGAAATTACATATATCCAACACACAAAAATAAAAGATACAAATAATTAGATTAATTAAGTAGGTACAATAGAAAAGGAAAACAAAGAAAAAGAAAAAAAAAGAAAAAAAAAAAAAGTAGGTAGGATTAATTGCCTGGCCAGACTTGTCGCGACAGCGCAAATCTTCGCGTTATCGCGGTATATGGCCGCAGCATTAGAGTAGCAAGGACCCAAATCAACACAAGGAGTGAATCATAGCTTACATTCTTGCTCAACTCATGTCCAACCGTCAGTGAGTAGTGAGTACAAAAACAAAATACGAACTATAAAAACCCTTAATATTCTTTATTCTTTGTGGTATTTTGAAGTGTTATCATGTTTGACGGCAGTTCATAGTAACGGAACGTGTGAACTGTGAAAACTGACTAAAATTTGTCTTTACCCATTATTTTCAAATCTATGATACTATTTTGTATTATGTATCTATTTATCCGTGGCGGTCTCGGCTTAGAATGATAGACACACTAAAAAGACGGCCCCCAGACCCCGGCGGCTCCGTTATTCCTGGCACCGGTAGCAGCAATGGTAACGGCGGAGCAGGGGGTGCTAAGAATCCCCGGCAGAGACCCAGCTACCAACCCCCATGATCTCTGGACCTGGCAACTTATAACGCATGCACCTTGAAAACCGATGAGAAGTTGATAGAGCTGGAAGAAATAGTAAGTAGCGCTGGGGTATTATAGGGTTATCAGGAGTCCGAAGAGAGGGAGAGGATACGGTGACCCTCAATTCCGGCAACTTACTCTATTACCGGGAGGGCAACGAGCAGTTCCAATTCAGTGTCGGGTTTCTCGTCCAAAAGTCCCTCGTCAACAACATTGTGAAGATCGAAAGCGTTTCGAGCAGGGTGGTATACCTTATACTCAGAATTACCGAATGGTATTCGTTGAAGGTCATACAGGTGAACGCCCCGCACTCGGAACGCCCGGACGATGAAGTGGAGGCTATGTATGACGACATTTCTAATGCCATACATGCCCTGAAAACACACTTCACAGTGGTGATGGAGGACTTCAACGCACGGCTGGGCATGAGGAATGGCGATGTCCTACCCAAATCCAAAACCCCGAGAGCTTTCAGTTGGAGCTCCAAAATCGCTTCCAAATCCTTACCGAATGCGATACAGTGAACGAACTAAATAACGGGCTGGTGGAAATTGTCCACGCGGTCGGGTCGGGGTTCTTTAAGACCCCCTGCAAAAAAAAAAACACAGAAACTCTCTGAGCATACACTAAAACTTATGGCAGAACAAGGCGAGATGAGGCTGCAGTCTTCAGTGGATATGTCGAGTTACAGCTTGCTTAATAAACAGATCTCCAAGTCAATGCGATACGATTTGCGTTCCTATAATACTACTTGTATTAAGAACGCAATAGAGCGGAACAAGGGCTCCAAAGTGTTCGCAAAAGCTCCATCTATTGACGAAGCAGAAAACCGACAGTGGCAGCATCGTTTCGTCGAAGCCAGAGATTTTGAAACTCGAGAAATTCTATGGTCAATTATACACCTCATCCCGTAGTCCTCCTAGCAGGACTAGCGATGCAAGGGCCCGTTTGACCCGACATTATACCGAAGATATCCCGGACGTCAGCCTATACGAGATCAGAATGGCTATCAAACAGCTTAAGAGCAAGAAGGAACCAGGGGAGGACGGAATAACGACAGAGCTACTGAAAGCAGGTGGAACACCGGTACTTAAAGTCCTTCAGAAACTGTTTAACTCCGTCATTCTCGAGGGTACTACGCCAGAGGCGTGGCACAGGAGCGTTGTGGTTTTGTTCTTTAAAAAAGGTGATAAAACCCTCTTGAAGAATTATAGGCCCATTTCGCTGCTGAGCCACGTCTATAAGTTGTTTTCGAGAGTAGTTACAAACCGTCTCGCTCGTAGGTTTGACGACTTTCAGCCTCCTGAACAAGCTGGATTTCGGAAAAGCTTTAGCACCGTAGACCACATCCATACGCTCCGGCAGATTATACAGAAGACCGAAGAGTATAATCGGCCACTATGTCTAGCGTTTGTGGACTACGAGAAAGCCTTTGATTCATTTGAAACCGGGCCGTGCTACAGTCATTACAGCGGTGCCAGATTGATTACCGGTACATCGAAGTGTTGAAGTGTTTGTACAGCAAGGCCACCATGACAGTTCGTCTTCAGGATCAGAGCACGAATTCTATCCAGCTGCAAAAAGGGGTGAGACATGGAGACTTTATTTCTCAGAAACTGTTTACCTCTGCACTGGAAGATATATTCAAGCTTCTGAACTGGAACGAATTTGGTGTTAACATCAATGGCGAATACATCACTCACCTTCGATTTGCTGATGATATAGTCATCATGGCTGAAACCCTGGAATACCTAAGCACAATGCTCAGTGACCTCAATATTGTTTCCAGGTGGGTAACTTAAAATGAACATGGGCAAGACGAACATCATGTCAAATGCCCATGTCGTACCCATGCTGGTTTATGTTGGGAACGATATTATCGAAGCTGTTGATCACTATGTCTACTTGGGTCAGACGATCCAATTGGGTAGATCCAACTTTGACAAAGAGATCAACCGACGAATCCTACTAGGATGGGCAGCGTTCGGGAAATTACGCCATATCTTCTCGTCGCAGATGCCGCAGAGCCTCAAGACGAAAGTTTATAATCAGTGCGTGTTGCCAGTGATGACATACGGCACTGAGACGTAGTTGCTAACTATTGGTCTCATACAAAAGCTCAGAGTTGCGCCAGCGTGCAATGGAGAGAGCTATGCTAGGTGTTTCACTAGGCGATAGAATCAGAAATGAGGAAATCCGTAGAAGAACGAAGGTTACCGACATAGCTCTCAGAGTTTCCAAGTTGAAGTGTCAATGGGCAGGCCATATAGTTCGCAGAACCGACAACCGCTGGGGAATAAAGGTTCTCGAATGGCGACCACTAACAAGCAAGCGAAGTGTGGGGGGACCCCCCACACGATGGACCGACGACATTGTAGCCATCGCAGGAAGTCGGTGGATGGAGGTGGCACAAAATCGCTCGTCATGGCGCTCTTTGGGGGAGGCCTATGTTCAGCAATGGACTTCTAAAGGCTGACATGATGATGATGATGATCTATTTATCGGTCATTTTTACTGCTTCACTTACATACCAGTTCAAGCGTTATGTTCTCCGGGAATTCAAATGAATTTTCCCGTATTTTCCGGGATGTCGGAGTTCCCAAATTTAGATCCCGGGGCAACAAGAATGTGGGCAGCCGTCTCGCCCAATGAACCCACCAGTTTGCTAACTTATTTGAAAACTTAGTTTAATTTACTACATTTTCCAACTAATTGTTTAGTGTTTAGGACGTCCGTCTTCCATTATCTTAATTGGTTTAGACTGCTCACTTATAGCATAAGTTTATAATTACAGGACTTTTATGCGAACTAAAATCTTATCGATTTTGAATGCTAACGCGAGTTAAATTGTTATTATAATTAGCTTAAAAGCAAAAAAAACACGCCTGCCCTGTTAAAAAAGAGCTTTTACCAATAAATCATATACTGTGGGAATGTGCTTATCAAGGCCTTAAATTTGATACCCATATTGTATAATTCGAAGTTTTTTCGAATTTGTAAACGGAGCCATACTGCCGACATGTTGAATGTTTTAAAAAAAATTTGACTATGTTACTCGGGGGGATGTAAGGCTTCTAACGATGCCCCATATGTCTAAATCTGTTTAGGAATTTAAAAGTTATGGTGGAATAATGAAACTCACATACATTCAAACACACATGAATGCTAAAAAAACAATACACTCGTTTTTTTGGGCAGTCGTGTAAAAATATAAGTTAGAACGGCTTAAAACTAACGATTAAGAAGATAGGATATACTCCGTCCAGTATCATACTATTTTAAAGTCCATTGTCTGGGAGTTTTATGCCGACAAGCCGCGACAAGCGCTACAAAAGTCAGCCGAAATCTTATTAAATATTATTCATCGTATATCCGATCTTCTTAATTGTGAGCTTAACTGTTTTTATTTATATATTAACTAAAATATTAAATTTGTGCATAATAATAGCTATAATTATACCATAGATATACCTAAAGTACGTGGTACCATTAATTATTTTGTGCCTAAAAGCTGAGCTCAAGAGTTTTTCGCTGGATGAGCTGACACTTTTAATTCTAAAAACTTGTATGTCTCACTGCATGGGTTGCGTGTTTACGTAAGTAAGTAGACACATAAGTAAGTATAAGTGTATACAGTTTTCTATCGATTGTTCGGCTTCTTATATAATTAGTATTAGACTCAAAACATCTCGATGTGACAATGTTTTGAATCAAATAGTACCTATTTATGTCTGATAGTGAAATCTGTATTTCAATCGGCCAAACAATTTTTTCCTGATGCCATCAATTAAATAATGTTTTTTTATTCAATGACCTTTATTGTACGCACGTGTTTTATTACTTACTGCTTTATTATTAAAAGCTTTTATTTAACTTCACTTGTATGGTATCTAGGTATTTTGTCCTGGAATCTTACAATTCAAATTTCAAGCACTACCCGAATAGCTATCCGCCTGAAACTTTCAGGGTAGCTCACAAACCGATGACAAAAAATATAAAAACGTAATAACTGAAAACAGAATTTAAAAAATTAAGAAAAATCTTAAAAACGTAAAAATGCAATAAAATAGAGGAAAAAAAAAAGAAAAAAAAGCATACAATGTGACAATCAGTAGAAAAAAAAAGCTCGTTAAAGGTTATTTTTTAAATTTAATTTTGTAAATTATACGTATTATTAGTTTATGATCGCCTTTACAGTATCTGAATAAAACAAATACTTTTCCATTTCTAATGTGGTGGGGGTAAACATAAACGTAACCAAAACGTTGCTACCCAGCTATCTCTGAAATTGAAACAGTCCGTAACGAGCATTTACTCACAAAGGGAAGCTATAATAGGGATGCGGGGTAGACACGTTATTTTGGTCACTTAATGCCGAAACAACGGGTAACAATGTTCTTTAATGATAGTTTCTGTCTGTGTGTGTTATATTGTGTTACCGCAAGGGACCGTCGTACTTCTAACACGTCATAAAAAGGAAAAAGTTATTAAAGGGATAACTCCAGCCCATGAGGTGGGCCGACGACATAACGAGCAACCTCTCATTGTGGTGTTCTTTGGGGAAGGCCCGTGTTCAGCAGTGGACGTAGCCCAGCAGTTTTTTTTCTGACTATTCCATCGTTTGACCACGATCTCATCGAATGGAAAGCGATGATGCGGTTGAAGGTGTAGAAAGCTTGATTGATGAAGTGAAAACATACCATTTAGGTATAATAGTCTTTCAACAAGACATAAATAACTTATGGCACTCTATACCTGAAGACGAACTGATTGACACCTTGTTTGTCAAAATCGGACAAATAGGGGCCACGCTGTATTGGAACATCCACATACCCACATACATATATACATCCATACATACATACACACATACATACATACATACATACATACATACATACATACATACATACATACATACATACATAGACTGTCAAACTCATTACACTTCCCTTACTTCGCCATAATCGGGTAAAAAGGACATAAAGAAACACTCAACTGTTTTACATAAGTCTCCCTAAATACATAATTCGAGTATATGCGCGTTGGTGGTTGAGCTTGACCGAATGACTGCGACTGGATCATTTGTCAAACCATTGTTGACGTTGCGTGGGCATGCCTGATAACGAAAAGGTCTCGTCATTCCTCGCCCATTAATTTTTAAATCAAGCGCTGGCATAATTTTTAGGGCAACCAGTAGTTTAATACAGAATCTATCGATTTAATCATTGTTGCCCGTGGTCCAACAGTGTGGTTGTTCTAGTAGGATCACGGGTATTTTTCCCGGTGTCCTTTTGTTAGGACCACGGCCAAGTCGTTATACATTCACTGTTATTAGTACAAGGTTATTGTAGTTGATACATATCAAATTAATAGAGTCAACCCATTACCATCTATGTTAAAAGCCAGTTCCTTCACAGTTACAATGAATATGTTACAATCAAATGTTTTAACATATATGTATTTGTATTTCGTTAATCTGTTTATTTAAAGAGAATTCCTACTAATAAATACAATACAGGCTAAAACGATCACTAAGCTTTTTTGAAATCCACACGGACGATTTCACGGGCAAAAATAACCACTAGGCCTTTCCGAAGTGCGCGCAGACAAAGTCGCAGGTGAAAATTACCAATAACCCTTTTAGAAGCCCGTGCGGACGAAGGCGCGGGCGAAAGCTAGTATTTTATAATTCTATCCTACTAACTAATATTATGAATTTTGTATGTTTTTTACAGCACTCAGCGCTGAAACGGCATTATAGGCCTTTGATGAAATTTGGTATGTAGATGCTGTATGTATGTATGTATGTATGTATGTATGTATGTAGATCTATTTCTTCTACTCCTTACTGTCCATCCAAAGGTAGTCTGGAATATATTGCTTTAAGCGATAAGACCGCCCATGGTACTATCATAGCTATAACTCTAAATATAAAGTGTATCTTTGCTTTAAGCGGTAATTACAATAAAGATTTTTCTGGTGCTGAAATAGAACATAAGGTAAAACCCGTATAGATGCCGCAGTGGACTATGTGACTATATATTGCGACTATGGAAAGTTAGCCATAGTCGCAACAAAGAATTAATAGTTTAATTAGGGAGCGCGGGCGCCACACATCTCGGTCCCTCGCAAGCCGTTGTGCGAAGAAGACGCGTTTCGCTTGTGCGTGTGATTATCTCCGCGACGAATGCAACGAACGCTTCAAAGTTTCAGACGTAAGTATTTACTGTTGCATAACTTAACAAGTAGGAATAAGTTCCGTTCTATTTTTATTATATCAATACACTTGTTTATTAAATACACACTTAAGTATCAATAATCGCTCTTTTGTATAAAGATCAGTTAAATAAATGAAACGGCTATCCATATCTATCCATATCAAGGATAGTTGCCTCAATTTTTCGGGGTATAGGTGCCCTTAGGAGCATCTATCCCCTATACCCCTTAAAGTATTTCCAACATAGGAAATACTTTCTTGGACTTGAGAAAAAATCAAAGGAACCAAAGATTAAATTATTATTTAAAAGTATTAGAAGGTAAAACCCTAAAAATACTAATTATTTACAGTTCGAACAGCGCAAATGAAAACAAATAGAAAGAATAGGTTTAGTATAAAGTGTGTCGGTTTTTTGAAAAGTTTACATAATACCTACGTCTTGTTAAATTAGTTAGGATTGTGCACGTTAAAACTTAAATGCTGTTAGTTTTTTTGTTGAACAAATGATTAAGATTAATTATGCTTATGCTGTCTATTAAAATTATCTTCTAAAGACTACAAATGTATTACGTATTTTATTTATTTTATTCTATAGAGCATCTATCCTACACACAGGCATCTATCCTTCTTAGCATTTTCATGGTGAGGCATCTACCTATATAGGTAAGCATCTATCCTAAAAAATAGGTCTGCAAAAACTCAATTTCAGCAGAATCTGTAATTGTTAGGTCAATAAAAACATGTAGTAATAAGAGGTAAGAGAACAAACTAGCTACATTCATATGAATTAATCATTGAAAATCAATAGTTTTATGTATAAGAGGCCCTTTCAAAAAGTGGGGCATCTATCCGGGTTTTACCCTATTATCAGATCGTATATATTTTGAGTAATATATAATTAATTATATAAACAAGTATAATATGATTATGTATGTATAATGGGTATTTTTATACATGTATAATGTGTATATTTTATATATATATATATATATTTATATGGTTGTTATGTTTTGGTATTTAGTTGTCATTTCTATTTAATTAGATATAGTTATGTTGTACATCGTTGTTGTAAGAAAAACCACCGTTCGTAATTTGTTTATGTTAATCCTCTCCATGCAAAGTTTATTAATTGTATATATCTGTATTAGATAGATAGATACATAAATTCTTAATTGCACACACCACAACTGTATTGTGGTATTTCACTAAAAAAAATCATCTATCTATCTATCATTCATAGTTTACTTTCATATCATCATGATTATCTAGGGTGGTGTAACCTCTCACTGGTCCATTATTCGTGAAAATTAAGGCGCACAGCTTCCATCTTTATTAGTTGTAAAATATCGATTACAAAGACTATCAAAAGAATGGTTAAAGAGAAAACAAGCAGACAAATGTAGATTTGTTTTTTTAATACATTTTCATCGAGTTAGTTGCTAACCTGAAAGTTTCAGCCTAATCGGGAAGTGCTCGAAATTTAAGATGCAAGATTCCACCCGGAACGTCAGACAGACAAACATACAAGACAGTGACTTAATAAAAACATGGTAAAATAGAAAGTTACACATTCAATTTTAAAGATAGCTGTTTAATTTTATTAACAATTCATATAAGACAAGAAAAACCCTGACGTTTTAAATTAGATATGACGGTAGAAGGGCCTGTGTGCTTGACCCTTGTTCGTTTTACCTCATTTAACATTTATACTCGGCTATTAGCAGAGGTAGTACCTATTAAACGTACTCTTGGTTTAGGACATCATAAACAGCCTGAGTTCGTGCACTGCTGGATATACAGGCTGTTGTTTTTAACAGGGATATCTATGGCAGTTATGATAACCGTTAAAGATAGGAAGATGCGTCCTTAAAATCCTTATGAAATGTTGATTTTACTGAAGTTGTAGCAACTTGAGAAAAATGTGTTCATAAAACTTTTTATGCTTTACAAGCAGCAAAATTTAATTCCAAGAAAATAAATTTTATCTAATCAAAAACCGTATTTTGCTTCTTAAAATTGATAATTAACAAAAAAAAATAGTTTAAAAAAACTAAAAAACACGCTTTATATAGAAAAGTAAACTAAAAAATAGAAAATAAATTTTAATAGTGTAAATAAGAAAAAAAAAGTTTATTTCAAAAAAATCGTGGGGTGCATGGGTCAATAGTTATAAATATTTCATTGACAGATATGAGAAGAAGGATTATCATTTCGATAATATCTTAAAAAGCACAATTTTTTTTTTATATTAAACATTTTTTTCTTATTTACACTATTAAAATTTATTTTCTATTTTTTAGTTTGGTTTTCTATATAAAGCGTGTTTTGTAGTTTTTTTAAACTATTATTTATTTTCTACTTTTTAGTTTGGTTTATTTATATGTGCGTTTTTTTTTCAAATTATTGCATTGTCATCGGTCTTTGTCAGGTGTGCAAAATTTGAATGAAATCTGACCGTTTAAAGTGGGTCAAAATAGCGTCCAAAGGAGTCGGTTACAAACATACAAACATACAAACAAACATACAAGTGAAGCTAATATAAAGCGTACAATAAAGTGGAATATTATTTTTCTTAAGTTGCTACAACCAAAGAGTATACAAATACCAAAAGAGTACCTATATACTGGCTACAACTTCATGAAAATCAACATTATGATTTTATTTTTCATAATGTATGAAAATAAAATAGGTTGGAATTCATGAAGTTGCAGCAACTTTAGAAAAAAAAGTACAACAATTCATTCGTTATAGGCAGCAGGATGCAATTTAACAGAAAAAATATACTTACACCTAATCGATATTAAGTTGAAAACTCGATTTAAAAAATGGTGTTCTATAATACGTTTGAAAATCTTCCTATCGATCGGTTATTGTGTAGCTGCCATAGAGATTGCAGTTAAAAAACTCTGCCTGTATAGTGATCTGTTATTTCGTGCCCCATCTTCAGATCAATTCGTGTTATTGCTACCAGGTACTTTGTGCAGCTTGAGCTTTATCTGTTCGTAGAGTGTCCTACCTACATTATATTATCTAAATATATAAAAAAAGTCTGGATATTTACACCATTTATAACTCAAGAGCAGCTGAACCGATTTTTATTATCTTTGATTTGTTGGATTTGTCTCCGCCCCGAATATCAGAATAACTATTAAACCACCGGAAAAACAAGAAAAAACATTAGGAAGAAAATTCATTTAATCATACATTTTGTATAGAACGGTTTTTTGATGATATCTCGAAAACGGATTGACTGATTTCGAATAATTTTTTTATGGTTGGGTTTGTGGGGTCAGTGGTTGTTAGGGTTTTAGAGGGGAAGGGATTGGGAGGAGGGAGGGTGTTAGAAAAGGTGGGGGGGAGGGGAAAATTTGTAGGCGTGCTATGCCGCAGGGTGCAGCTACTGTTATATTTCCTCTTAGAAGGTTGTCTTGTAGTCCTTGATATTCTCAACTATTTTGTATACCATGCCCTAGTGCGGGGTCTACTAGAAAATGTTTGTTTTTGTGGTTTTTGTACACATATATCAAACTAAATACATACAAAAATGCTAATTAAATTTATATAATAAAAATAACGCATCATTTTCATGCTTAGCACAGAAATAGTCAGTAGTAGAGTAAATATTAAATTTCTATAGTTCTTTAGTTCTCTTTTTCTTCGTTTAAAATCTTTAAAATGCACATTCAATGTCATATATCAACAAGTGCGTGTAATGTTCATTGCAAAATTCCAGGACATACATACATACATACATACATTCAAGAGAAGTTAAATAAAATCTTTTAAAAAAACTTTTATTAGTAGTCGACCTTTCGGTATTTTCTTCCTAGTTCAGGACCGATATGGATACTGAACTATCAAGCTCAATAGTCCGGTCATATTACATCCACGAACTGTAAAGACGAATAAATCTCACCAGTCCGGTGATCGACCTAAATAACCGAACTACTCAGAAATTCCGTAATTAATAATGTTAGAACTAAGCAAGTTAGCAATATATATAATATATATGGTATAGTAATATTTGAAGAAACTTTATTTATTTTCATTTTGTTTAACAATTCACAATTGCCGCAAGAGTTGTACATAGATTTTCATTAACCAACATAGGAAACACAATTTGTACTCGGATCATATAAGGTGGAACCTTACTCTTATATGATCCGAGTACAAATTGTTGTGATTAACAATTGTTGTGAATGAATGTTTCGAAATGAAATTATCAATATTATCCCTAGCATTCTTATAATATAAGTATCGTGGAGTCCAGGTTTATTGCTTACAAGAAAATAATAGGTAATAAATTGAAGTATTTTCTGATCATTAAGGTTTTTACATAAAGCCTTTATTCAACAATAATCATTCTAAATATCCAATGCAACTTTAATTAAACTATAGGACGATAAGATAAAAATTACACGATCTTCCAGTAATTTTGAAAGTAATGTATGTGCCTACTCGTAATTCGCGGGGAAATTCGACAAACCCAATTCGACAGACATCACGATTTTCTGTTAACGCATAAATAATAATGATTGCTGTAACTAGGGCATAAAAAGCATCGCCAACAATCAACAATCCTCAATTTTCCAAATAATTCGGGAACAAAACGGAATCCTACAATCGCCGAACGATAGAACATGCTAATTCGAGCGCCCAATCACTGTTTGCACGTTGGGGCGCGCCTCCCCATTTCATTATCGGCTTAAATTTCTTCAATTAACCGTGTGTACCGAGCCTGTAGGCTTGGTATAGCTTGCGGGAAATGTAGAGGAGTCAACGATTGCTGGTCACTGACTTTTTTCTGTTTTAGCCTTGGTAATTAAATGTAGAGGAGTCAATGATTGCAGGTCACTGACTTTCTTCTGCTTTAGCCTTGGTAATCAAATGTAGAGGAGTCAATGATTGCTGGTCACTGAATTTCTTCTGCTTTAGCCTTGGTAATCAAAAGCAGATGAGTCAATGATTGTTGGTCAATGACTTTCTTCTGCTTTAGCCTTGGTAATCAAATGTAGAGGAGTCAATGATTGCTGGTCACTGACTTTCTTCTGCTTTAGCCTTGGTAATCAAATGTAGAGCAGTCAATGATTGCTGGTCACTGAATTTCTTCTGCTTTAGCCTTGGTAATCAAAAGCAGATGAGTCAATGATTGTTAGTCAATGACTTTCTTCTGCTTTAGCCTTGGTAATCAAATGTAGAGGAGTCAATGATTGCTGGTCACTGACTTTCTTCTGCTTTAGCCTTGGTAATCAAATGTAGAGGAGTCAAAGATTGCTGGTCACTGACTTTCTTCTGCTTTAGCCTTGGTAATCAAATGTAGAGGAGTCAGTGATTGCTGGTCACTGATTTTCTTCTGCTTTAGCCTTGGTAATCAAATAAAGATGAGTCAATGATTGCTGGTCACTGACTTGCTTCTGCTTTAGCCTTGGTAATCAAATGGTGGGCAAACATCTCAACTCTTTCAAGTTTAAGTAAATAACTGGCATCTCTTTCGTCCCATCTGGCCAACCCCTTAAAATAAGAATATGAATAAAAAATATGTATTGCCATCAAACAAATCAATTAAATGTAGTACATGGATCTTCCTCGATAACGTGTCTCGCGGCAACCAGTTCAACTATCTAAGAAACACAACGGTAGCTAGAGGCATTCCTTGCCGAACCGCGTGTCAGTTATCGCGGTAATATCTTCTATGTGATATTGAGCTTGTTTGGCAACTTTTCTCTATCCACGGGTACTGAAAATCAAAATCTTTCAGTAAACATCATAAGGACAATTGCAAAACGATTCAACGAAGATATCGTAACGCGACGCGTTACGTGAGAGAATGGTCATAGCGAATCAGGGCCCATCTAAGGAAATTGGAAAGAGGTAAAAGCAATTTTTCTGAGCATTTAGGGAAATTGTATAATATGCCTTTTCTGAAAGAATTCACCTAGGGAGGAAACCACTCCTCGCGCCAAGCGATAGTGCAAAAACTTCTGTCTTTCGGTTTAAGAGCAATGTTTCCAGCGAAATGTTTGTTCATGAGAATTAAAAACTAATGTCTCACGATGTTCCATTCAAAGTTCTGGGTGGCACTGCACTTATTTTGAGCAGGCGTTACGCTTACCATCAGGTGAGCGACTTTCTCGTCCCGTCACTCAGTTGAAAAAAAGGGTAAGTAATCCTTGCAACAAACAATAATTCCTTTTCTTCTTCCTCGGATTAGTCAAGTCCTCTTACAAAACTCATGCTGGCATAAGAAGTACATATTTTATATATCATATTTATCGTCCTTGACACTACTGCGTAGCACTGCCAATAGTGCTCTGGGAGTTTTTTTATTTCCATGGCACTAATGCAACTTAACAATACATTGTGTCGTCCCACTATACTTTTGTCCCAATGGGATGTATCACTCAATTTCTCAGCACAGTTCCGTCTCATTTGCCGCCTTTACGGGTATTAGCCCGACTTTCAAAGTTGAATAACTTTACACAAACATGATAAATCTTCAACTTACCACAAAGCCTTGGGCAATCAATAATTCTTAGTTGCCCGTACTTATTAAACTTTAAACTTAGGAAGTACCTCGAAACCGGAAATTATGACCGATATTAAATTGAATAAAACAGAGCTTGGTCGCTAAACCGGGTGTTTTACGAGTCTTTATCAATATGCTGTAGCGGCCATAAAATCTGTTTTGCCAACTAATAGATTTGTTCTCTCCGGTCAGTCGTAAAATGGAAATGAGCTGTAGAACCATGAAGAAGTATTACAGTGTAACTTTTTTATAGCCACAAAATGTTTTGAAAGTGTAGTTAGTGTCTCTTATCCCCGTTCCTGTTTCAAATTGACCATTAAATTTCACTTTTTGTGGAGTCGCCGACTATTGTTACGGAAAATTTTAAATAGGGGTGGAAAATTTGGGGTTTTCTTTAGTGAAAACTGGGTCACATTTTGCTTCGCACGCAGTTTCGTGCATACATAATAAGATTGTATCGCTACGGGTTTCTTTTGAAACATCTTATTTTCCTCGTAATAAATAGATAGGCTCCTCTCACGCCACATGAAAAGCGCGAACACCTGCAAGGTGTCATATTTACCAAACATCTCTAATTACAAGAAAGCCCACCACTAAGGGGCATTACCGCCCTCTAACGGTTACGACATCAATTTACCAACGATACACGATATCAGGGGTCGTAGCTACCTCATAGGCTATCTTTATAGAGCTGGTAAAACGACACCCGATAAAACGAATCGTATCCCTTGCGGAGATGAAAGATTTCACTCTATTGTCCGACAGATAAGTGTTTGTAGCTGGAGTGCTACGGTCAGTTCATGCGTAAACTTTTTATGTCAGTTGCCTGTGATATGAGTTTTTAGACGAAATTCTAAGACATATCTAGTATAGAGGTTGTAAACAAAGGCATTTCCTTTTTGATAAAACTGTTTTGCTTTGACGACATCAAACATGATGGAAAATGTCGTAACTTTTCATCGCCGAAGATGGATAACGTCTTTATTCAATCTTAACTTGGAGATACCCGAGTATATCCGAGTAACTTTTGGGCTGTCTCCACACCGAGTCGTTTTAACAAAAACTCACAATTTTGTTAAAAGATATATTCTTATCTTATGTAGATATTACACTCACAGTAGATCTGTAGTGAACCTTATAAAAATAAAAATAATTCACCTTGAATTTCCACAAAACCGCCGTAGGTTCAAACGAATTGCCCACTTGGAACAATTCGCCAATGTTCATAATGACAAATAGGGTTATTGTTTGTATTCGTTTAATTTCATTCAACAATGTGGACTCCGTGACAATTTTACTGTTCATTTTCTAAAGTAAGGAAGTTAGTAAAATAAACGTTATGGTGGCACCGACCTTGGTCTTTTCTACACTTTATCTGGCTCTCAAAACCAGTCGTAGATCGTACAAAACTTACTTTTATTACATGAAATGTATGAGATGACATACTTTATGGATCGTTCGCTGTAGTTATCCACTAATGTATCTAAATGGATACTAAAACATGTCTATTTACTAGTTTACTTAATAGACTTTATGTGTGTCGTTGAGAAATTTTCTTGGAGTTTGCGGCGTTGGGTCGGTAGGTGACCCACGACATAGATAAAGATCTACCTTAGGAGTGGGCGAAATTAATTAATTGCAACGTTAGTTCAATACCTAACTTTATCAGTTATAATTTTGTAGTTAGCCTTACTCAGCCGATAACTATCCCGCACTCTTTTAGTTAACACTTCACGAGTCACTGGTCTGAACTAACGCTCCGCAGGGAAGCGGTACGTGGCGTCAGTGTTGCCTCTGGAATTATTTGGTGGCTGATGCGATGTGGATACGTCGCAGCTTGATAGTCCGCAGGTGCGGTAACCTGACTGGCGGAAGTGGGTAAAACCGGCGTGACTCAGGCCAGATGCGGTAGCAGCCCCAGTAGTCAGGGACTAGGGTGGTAGATGTATGAAGCGTAGGTAGAAACCCTGAAAGCGACGCAAGCATTGAGGATACAGCTTATCCCATAGCTGTGGCACGCTACTGCCATAACGGTGCCTTAGTCCAAAGCCCAGCGACCATGGAACTAACAATTTAAATAGGTATCGGCAGTTCGTTGTGGTGACGCGGAACAGCTATTACACATTGTATTAGCGCTAATAGTTGTAGTAATTAAATATGAAACTGGCGTTAGCGGGATATATCACTGAATTTAATAATGAGAATAACTAGCGTAATGACTAACAAAACACGCCTACCCTGCCAAAAATAATATGTGCCATTAAATTATTAATAGTTGGAATTTGCTCCTCAAGGCCTTTAATTTGATAGCCATATAGTAAAATTAGTAAAAAAAAAACTCATTTGATTTTGGAGCCATACTAAAAAATAAAAACAATACCTATGTTACTCGGGCGGATGTAAGGATTATATTGATAACCCTAAATCTGTCCAGGCATTTAAAAGTTATGGTGGAATAAAGAAACTCTCATACATACAAACAAACATACATGAATCCTAAAAACATTACACTCCTTTTTTGGGCAGTCGTGTAAAAAGCAACCTATGCTTGCACCAGTAAATCTATCTGCAGCAAGTCTGCAGTGTGGTGGTCGCGGTGTAGGTCAGCAGAAAAGGTTCTAGAACATTTTTTTTTTTACTATGTGAATGTGTGAACCAGCCTGCCGCGCTTCATAGGTGTAGCTGAGAATAGTCGTAAAAATCGCGTTTCGCCAGCGTTCTGCGGCGGCGCGGCGCTCTGATAGTACATGGAACCTTTTTGCAAAGTGTTACATTTTAATGGTTCCGCAGTTAAATATTATATTATTGTTTAGTTGTTAATTACTTAGTTTGATAGTTTTTTATTATTATTATTAGTATAATTATAGGATTATAAGAGTTTGGGACTAGTTCTGGCTAGCGTAGGATATATAATATGGATATATTTGATTATTTATATCTAAGATTTAAGTTTTACGTATTAAGGTTTCAGTAGTAAGTTATCAGTATTTTCGTTCAGCTAGTCGCAACGTTACAAGTTATTGTATAACTTCTCGGTGCGCAAAAAGTCTTATCTACATATACGTAGTACTTTTATTTATTATGTGTATATAGTAGGCAGTAGGTACTCAGTTTACCGTACAGCTATCACATCCCGTTGATATGGCAAAAAATATATAATCGTTAATTCGTCAAGACTCTTTCTCAGCAACGCAGGGAGGCAGTTGAAATTAACATCAAATACCCAAGTCTGCGATCCCTTGGAGCTGTGAAAAAAATAAACTTCCATGTCAACGCAAACAAAAGATACGGCCGTTTATAGTGCATATCTTGACACTCGCAAGGGAATCAATACCTTTAGGGTACTTCCCGTTGACTAAGGGCCTCCGCACCGTTAAGCGAGCTCCCGCGACGGAGGAGCTCACTGTAAACTAGTGATTTCTACAAAAATAGGCACCGACCAGCAAATCTCTGGCCGCACGTTCTTGCCCATCCAGCATAGGTCAACTTACGCTTGTCAGAGTCTATTTTTGTAGATATCACCAGTTTACAGTGAGTTCCTCCGTCGCGGGATCCCGCTTAATGATGCGGAGGGACTTAGAATCATGAAATTTGGCAAGAAGCAATGTCCTATAGCACAAATAAAGGGGAAAATCCGTAAACCCTAATTTTGTAGTAACCTCACTTTTTTTTTGTACTGATTCTTCGGTGCTCTTCTCCGACTCGCACTTGGCCAGTATTTCTTTTCAGATGAATTATTATTTGGAAAATCGAAATTCTGAATTCTATTCTGACATAATTTATATCTCCAGCGATATTCAGTCATTTTTAAATCTGCTGATCCCTATATGTCTTGAATATCTTTGTCACACAAGGGTAATGCTTTAATTAATTATTTTAATATACTATTGTTTTATTGTTCTCAGGAGGCCGGACGTGAGGATGCTGGACGAGCCCATCCCGACATTGGCGTCCAATGAAACCACGTCCCTCGCTGATCTCCACAACTTCTACGTCACATTCTACGATGAGACCAACCAGAAATATCTCAACCACTCGAATGTTACAGAGGTACGTGCACAATGACGTAAATCTATGTTTATTGTTGTCTCATCATCATCTGATGATGAAACAATAATTCACTGACTGATGATTCAGCCCATATTCGGCCACTGCTGGATGCAGGCCTCTCCTTGTGTTCGCTACTGAGCCCGATCTTCAGCTCTCCTCATCCAGTCGCTGCCAGACGTTTTTCACAAGGCATCACTCGAACTGGCTGGCGGGCGTACTACTGTGACGAGGTCAAAACCTCTTTCATGATAATACACTTTTGATCTCTTAATTCTTTCATAGTCCATTTCTTTTCATTTTGATAGTTCATTATTCATTCTACATACAAATATCCTGTCATTCGGACATTGATTGCATTAGCAAAACCGTAATTTTCGAAAGAATATTATAAAATACATAAATAAGTTAATTACAACTGGAGACTTGTAAATATATATAATAATTCCGTCGTTAGTGTTCTTTTTGTTTGAAGCCACTGTTTATGGAAATCACCAAATGCTCCAATAGTTCCTGACCTTTTATGTTGTCCACTGAGGCTTAGTCCTGGGGCTAGTGGAACAAACCCACACCCTGGACGGCCTCGCGACACTACTTTCGTCTATACGCGGTCTCAACTAACAGGTAGCTACCATTTACAAAAATAATATCAGGTCTGCTTCTATGCTCATTATATCACTATGTTATTATTAGTAATCAATTATTCAATAGCATCATTCACTAGGTAGGAAAGAAAAAACTACAATTATTAATTGAAATTTATCACTGAAAAAAGGTTAATTTAGAAATAATGCATGAGAATATTTCTCTCCTCGTAACGGCATGTTGCGTACCGCTACAAAACTCCGTTAATAATTTTCCTTTAATGGCACATATTTTTTATATCATTTTAAAGGAGACGTTTTGGGCTTTCCGTTGATAAATTTTATTGTTAGTTACGTACCTGTTTATTTTAGGAATCAGAAAAAAGTGATACGAAGAAATTGCGTGCCTTTTTTACCCGAAATTAATGCTTGAGAGTTTATTTCTAACATTTGTCAAATTATGTAAATGCTTCTTGTTGTACAAAAATATTAATATACTCGCCCAAACTTTAATATAATAATATATACTCGCCTAGTATAGTCATTATTGCTGAAATATTCAGTATAGTCACTGTACTTCATTTTGACTGAACTTCATCATATTTTTACACACCCAGTCGGGACACTTGAAAATTAATTATTATTATTACATAACAATAAGCCTCCTAAAGAACCACTGACCAAATAACCACGTTTGAGATCACAAAAACTAGGATTTTCCGACGCTTACAATGGCTGTCACAGATTACATATTATACGCTAGTCCCACGTCACTCCACTTCTCTGCAGCGCTTATCTCAGCGCCTACATAAGCTTTAGGATCCGTTTATGTTAGTACTGTGATATTTTAGTGCCTATTTACCTTCAGGAGCAGCCACTAAACGGACACGTTTATCTAGTGCTGTCAGGTTGACTCTAGGTTAAAGCTACATAAATTCGTGAATCCCTCAAAACCGCTTAAAATCTCCATTGTTGTATTTTCCACTTTAATGCAGTATTTATGTAAACATATCATTCTCTGATACGTCAGATGTAAAACCTTCATGCTGTTGCAGCTTTTTCGTGCAAGAATATAACATACAACATGAAAACAAAAAACACGGTGTCTGTATATACTTACTTTCATTTTTGTTGAGCAATGGCCCTATTGGTACACTCGCAACTTTCGTTATTTGTACATTTGTAAAAGGTTTTCCATTATGAGCGCTCGAATATTAAAATTAAATAAAACAGACAGTTTCAGTGATAATGCTACAATTGTATTTTTTTATTTTAATATGCATTCGATGACATTATGTGTACAGTTATATTTAGGGCCACTGCGCCTCACTGTAGGTGGCGCATCCTAGTGGACCAACTTTGGCTTATATCTCTGCATAAATGAGGGCGAATTTCATGAAGAACGCGAGTTATGTTGGCCTTCAGGACGGCAGTCGTCTATGGTTTGTCTGCATAGACCAAAAATTTCACGTAGCCCCATAGAAAATAGACGAGCAGCGTATCGTGCTAGTTTGTGACGAGGTCAAAACCTCTTTCATAATGATACTCTTTTGATCTCTTAATTCTTTCGTAGTCCATTTCTTTTCATTTTGATCAGTATTTATATACTCTTTGATTTTGATAGTTGATCATTATTCATTCTAAATACAAATAACCGGTGACTGATACATTGATTTTTGGAAAAACCGAAATAATACTATAGAATACATAAATAAGTTTATTGAAAATATATATAAGACTTTTAAATATATATCAGAATACCTACAATACCTACATAAGTGGTTTTAATCCGTATCGTCAAAGTACAAAAGTCCGATCATCTCCGCCTGTTCCTGTGCTTCCAATAGTTCCTGTAATTCTGTGTCACTGAGGTTTGGGTCCTAGGCTAGTGGGAGCAACACAAACCCTGGGACCGCAACGTGACACTGGCGCCCTCAACTTCCCGTACCCAGCCTGCTCTACCTGCCTACAAGTTCCTGATTCCTCCGAGTCTTCAAAATAACTACATGTGTTTTAATTTGTTAATCAGTGTTCAATTTTTATGTCGTCCCACAAAATTCTAAAAGGCACTAGGCCATCTTGATTTAAATTTGGATTGGATTATTTGGCAAACCCAGAACAGTTTTTATACTCAAGTGTATTTTATATTTGCATTCCAGTCATTCATGTAAGTAAGACATTTTCATTAATACGCACTTTGTTCCGAATTTTACTATCGGCCTACCTAGTTCCGAATTACGCTAAACTTTGACGCGTTATTATGCGTGACGCATTAACGCGTAGTTGCATTAACGCTATTATTTTTTTTATTTTTTTTTAAAGCTTTACTATTGCACGTAACCTTTACAGAATAAACACTTAATTTTATTCGCTGGTCTCATATTAATAAAAATGGACCCTGCACAACTAAATAAACCAATATTGATCTATGAACTAAAATGTCGAAATGCTGAGGTCCATACAACAGATACTGCAGAAAATTTACGATCAAGGTTATCGACCTTACTTTTATAGCTCGAATACTCAGGATTTTCAAAGCCCGTATACATTCGAACAGGATACATACATACATTATGTACTATGAAAGTTACATTGCTTTCATATTCCCGTACCTTACCATAATATATTTAAATACCTACGTATTACCATTGTAGGTTCCCTACTTACAAATAACCTTGTATTTAAGTTGTAAATAATGTAATTTTAATATAATTTCCCTTTACGGAGTAATGTCCACATTTTTAGCCTATTTTTTTTATTCACTTCATTAACTTTTCGGATTCATTATGAATATTGACTTCAAGTCCCTACGTATTACTATTCAGTGCTATTTTACTTACTACATACTTTAATTATTTGGTACTAATAGTAGCTAATACCCTACTTGTTAGCTATGTATTTTTTTATATTTTACAAACATAATATTCAGTTTAAAGCGAAAACAAGTTCTATATATTATTATTTACTACACCTACACACAAAACTTCCAACACTGAAAAGAGCGGCAAATGTGATTACTCTATAAACCAAGCCTAGGTCACAAAACCAGTATTATTTTATAGTTAATATGCTATTACCTACCTACATTACTCATATTATTTTAACGTTCTAACACAACGTTTATTATGTACATACACGTGCTACAGGCACGTCGTACCCTAAGGTACGTTTAGCCATTTTGGCAAAATAATTGTAAATAAATATACACATACATATATGTACACATCACACACCATACATTCACCACACATACACATACACATACACATACATACACACATACACTCACATAATCACCCTAATCAGCGGTTAGTGACTGTATAAATAAGCCTACACTACACTGTATTGGTTCCAGGAGTGACCTTATTGATATATAAGGTTCCTCTTTCATAGGAGTTTTATTTCCAAGGAATGGGAATAAGACTATGAATGATGATGAATGAATGTGTGATTTATGAATTTGAATGCATCTAGGAATCCAATCAATTGTATATTGACATTGTTAATAAACATGTTCACCTAAAAATTAAAAAGACTTCTCAGCATTTCCATTATTTTAATTAATTATTTTACTATTTTAATTTTATTACCCTTATTATATATACTTTTATTATTAACTTCTACTATTATTTTTTTCTTTTGTCCTTAGCTTTTGTTTTTTTCTTCTCTTCTTTTTTTTTAAATAAACGTTATGTTTTAGGATACCAATAACAACAAAAAATTTACATACCTTACTACAAAAAAAAAATTTTTTTTTTGTTTGTAGTAAGGTATGTAAAAATTTTGCCCGCCTCCCCGGATAAAAAAAAATTTTTTGATAGTAAAAAAAATATATTTTTTATTTACTATCAAAAAAAATTTTTTTCTCCGGGGAGGCGGGGTATTGTGACAATGACAAAACCTCTTTCATAATGATACTCTTTTGATCTCTTAATTCTTTCATAATCCATTTCTTTTCATTTTGATAGTTGATCATTATTCATTCTAAATACAAATAACCGGTGATTGATACATTGATTGGAAAAACCGAAATAATACTATAGAATACATAAATAAGTTTATTGAAAATATATATTAGACTTTTAAATATATATCAGAATACCTACAATACCTACATAAGTGGTTTTAATCCGTATCGTCAAAGTATAAAAGTCTGTGAGTTCCTGTGCTCCTAATTATTATTGTTCCTGTAATTCTGTGTCACTGAGGTTTGGGTCCTGGGCTAGTGGGAGCAACCCAAACCCTGGGACCGCAACGTGACAAGTTTACGAAGCCACTTAACCAGAAAGAGTCTCGTCACTGTATACCATAAATTGGACGCAGCGCATGGAACGTTGGGCGAACAGAGCACTGATTTTTTTAATAGGTATTTTAACAATTTCAACGCGTTGTTGAATCGTATAGCGTTGCATGATTAAATGTCAAGACTTAATAAGTATTCTCGCCAAATTTCACATCTGTAGCTTAACCAAGTTGGCCGCGATACACTGTCAAAGTTCGAGCGTAGGTACCTATTGAAAAACCTTTTACATCGTATTTTGTAGTGTTTCTAACAAGCTGTGCCCGCGGCTTTGCCCGCGTGTTAATTTATCTGGGTTAAAAGTAACCTATGTGTTGTTCCAGGACTAAAATTACCTATAAAGTACAATAACTTAATTTAAAAAAATAAAGGTTCGGTGCATTAACCATGTCAAGGTGAAACTTAGAACGGGCTATCACAATAAAATGTTATTGTATACAACATTTCGTGTCTGTACTCTTAACCGTTGAGGATTTCTCTAGTTCCAATGCCGGATGGAAACATTTTGAAAGTTTCCCAGGCAAGTATTCCGAAACATTCAGCAAAAAATCGCTAAAACTTCTTGAATCATTCCCCAAGGTAAAAGAACAAGTATCCACCGCGTCAGTAGGTATAATATTTATTGATTGACATTGGTAAGTAAGTAATAAATATTACAATTTAACTCCGTTAGTTAAATTGTAATAGTAGCTATTTTTTTATTTTTTTATTTATATTAGAATGTGATCTTCGTACCTCCTTAAACCGAGTTGGTTTAATAATAAAACTGTGACAACCCTAGCTCATTGTATCATATGTCTGAAAATTTTCAAAAATAAAGTTGTAGAATTGCCCAGTCAATTTTGAGAGATACTATGAACGTTTTAACGTTCTATAATAAAATCCTATGTTAGATTGACTATTTCTCTAAAATAACCTCTAATGGCCTGCCCATTGCCACTTAAACTTACAAACTCTGAGAGCTATGTCGGTAACCTTCGTTCTTCTACGGATTTCCTCATTTCGTGTTCTATCACGTAGTGAAACACTGAACATAGCTCTCTCCATTGCATGCTGTGCAACTCTGAGCTTGTGTATGAGACCAGTAGTTAGCGACCACGTCTCAGTGACGTATGTCATCACCGGCAACACGCACTGATTATAAACTTTCGTCTTGAGGCTCTGCGGTATCTGCGACGAGAAGATAAGGCGTAATTTCCCGAACGCTGCCCATCCGAGTTGGATTCGTCGGTTGACCTCTTTGTCGAAGTTGGGTCTACCCAGTTGGATCGTCTGACCTAAGTAGATATAGTGATCAACAGCTTCGATAATATCGTTCCCAACATAAACCAGCATGGGTACGACATCGGCATTTGACATGATGTTCGTCTTGCCCATGTTCATTTTAAGACCCACCTGTTGGGAAACAATATTGAAGTCAGTGAGCATTGTGCTTAGGTCTTCCAGGGTTTTTGCCATGATGACTATATCATCAGCAAATCGAAGGTGAGTGATGTATTTGCCATTGATGTTAACACCATATCCGTTCCAGTTCAGAAGCTTGAATATATCTTCCAGTGCAGAGGTGAACAGTTTCGAAGAAATAACATCTCCCTGTCTCACCCCTTTTTGCAACTGGATAGAATTCGTGCTCTGATCCTGAAGACGGACTGTCATAGTGGCTTTGCTATACAAACACTTTAACAGTTCGATGTACCTGTAATCAATCTGGCACCGCTGTAACGACTGCAGCACTGCGCAGGTCTCGACTGAATCAAAGGTTTTCTCGTAATCCACAAACGCTAGACATAGTGGCCGATTATACTATTCGGTCTTCTGTATAATCTGCCGGAGCATATGGATGTAGTCTACGGTGCCTTTCCTGAATCTAGCTTGTTCAGGAGGCTGAAAATCATCAAACCTACGAGCGAGACGGTTTGTAACTACTCTCGAAAACAGCTTATAGACGTGGCTCAGCAGCGAAATGGGCCTATAATTCTTCAAGAGTGTTTAATCATCTTTCTTAAAGAACAAATCACTGCGCTCTTGTGCCTCGTCTCTGTCGTAGTACCCTCCAGGATGACAGAGTTAAACAGCTTCTGAAGGATTTTAAGTACCGGTGTTCCACTTGCTTTCAGTAGCTCTGTCGTTATTCCGTCCTCCCCCGTCTTGTTGCTCTTAAGCCGCTTTTGTATGTATGTTTGTTTATTTTTTGTTTGCGCATCACGTAAAAACAACTGGACCGATTGCGATACTGTTGGATAGCTTACGGTTTGACTTAAAAACTGGTGTACTTCGTATATCAATCCGATGAGTAGAAGCTTAGCAATCCATAAAAAAAGTAAGTAATATATATATAAATATAAATTAACACCAGTTTTTAAGTCAAACCGTAAGCTATCCAACAGTATCAGTAACAGTATTTATATATATATATATATATATATATATATATATATATATAAATATAAATATATATACATATCAGGATTGGACTCCTTAGTCCAATCTTTTTGACCCGCCATTGGGCTTGGGATCCATCCACTCCGTTTAAATGACAAACTTGTGAATATTTTCATAACTTTCTACTTCTGCCAGTCTGTTTGTTTCTTTGTCTGTTTTTTCTATGGTCGTGTTTGCGTTCTTCTCTCCATCAGCGGGCCTCCTGGCAAATATGCCAGGACCCCTGCCCTGACAAAACAGCCCTTACATATTGCTGTGTGTATGGATGTTTGAAAGACTCTAAAAACACAAAATATATCGGTATTATTACTTCCATCTGACACCGAAACGAATAAACTCAAATAATCTAGGCATCGAGATATAAGCTAGCGCGGCTTTGCCCGTGTGGACATTTTCCTTGGGAAAAAGTAGATAGATAGATAGATAGATTAACTCTTTATTGGACACCACAAGTACAACGAGAAATTATAACTAAAGATAAAGTATAAAAATGAGTGTCACAAGGGGCGGTCTTATCACTCAGAGCGATCTCTTCCAGACAACCGTGCACGGAGAGGAATAATAAAATAGTGGTAAGGGACGGTTGTTATCAGTCAATAAATGAATAAAATACCTACACTAAAATATATAAATGTAAAAAATAATAATAAAAATAAAGTGTATCTAATGTATTCCAGGACCAAAAGTAAGATAAGGTACAATTTATCAAATTTCGTTAAGCCGAGGACCATATACGACGACACACACATGTAACACGTTAACACGACGTGTTCTTCGAGGTAGGTACATATAAAATATCAAATTACGTTCAGCCGTCGGACAGTATTTATCAATTGCTCGGCTTGTAAAATACACGTTTTTTAGTCAAACCCTAAGCTATCTAACAGTGAAAACCGCATTGCCCTCCTTTTTTGTAGCCGGGTAAAGACCCGCCAGTAGCAACCCTTGGTCTCCAACTGACATTAGACATGGTTACTGGCCGACAGTTAATCGTTTGAACATATTTTTATAATATTTTACATTTACACATTTTAACACTCGCACCGAGGTTTTGCACATTATGACATATAGACGGTCTGTACCCAGAGTATTATGTTTTATTAGTCCGTCAAGTTTCAAATTTAAACGTTTCGTAGTTTTCTACAGAAAACATCTGTGACAGATGGACAGATGGATGTCAGGGTTACACTTGACGTTGAATCTTATACAATGAAAAGGGTCAAGAAATACGAGTATATATGATATTTGAGGCAGTTTGGACACCACAGCCCTAAATATGCAAGTTGATGAAATATGTGTGAAGTTGGCCTTGTGTGTGTGCGAGTATTAGAATCCTAACGCTTCAGATATTTTGTCATCGGATTAGCTTATATGTAGGAGCTAGGATTAATTATGTTAAGTCTGATATGTACCAAAAAATTGTCTTCAATGCATTGGAATGGATACTAAAAGTACAGAACTAATTTTGATAAAATTTATGCGGGATCACACTGAAAGTCAACAATTTCACATACCTAATGAATAAATTAAAAAATGTTAAGAAATTCTTATAAAAATACAAAAAACCCGACTGCGAACAAAATTATTGACCGCCCGCAAAAATAATCACACTAATATTATAAAGACGAAAGTTTGTATGTATGTAGGGGTGTGTGAGTGTGTATGTTTGTTACTACTTCATGCTTAAATGGCTGAACGAATTTGGATAAAATTTGGTATGGAAGTGGCTTATACCTGGATTAATACATAGGCTACTTTTAATCCCGGAAAAATTTGTGGTTCCTGAGGGATGCTAAATGTGTGGTTCCTGAGGGATGCTAAATATAATGGTTCTTTTTTACTAACATATTTTACTTTACTTTAATAGTTGCAATTGCTACATTAGATTATTGTATTTACATTAACTTGAATAATCAAAAATTTCAAATTTTGTAAGAACCTTAATAGTACATTACTGCCGCGGTCTGTAATGACTGCGTTGCTGGCAGCGATGATGATGGCCGAGAGCGTAGCTAAGTTAAGTTCGAGGCCATCACAGCGCGGTCAGCAAGGGCTGCAATGATGGCCAAGCTTGAAGGCCGAGAACTTAACTAAGCAAAGCTCGAGGCCATCATAGCGTGGCCAGCAGGGCAGTCATTGCAGACCAAGGCTTGTATAGTGCTTTACTCAAACAATGCGAGGTATTTAAATAAAACTAGCAAACTGATGAAAAAATTATATAACCCACTATAACAACAACAACAACAACAACAACAACAACAACAACAACAACAACAACAACAACAACAACAAAAACCAAAACCAAAACAACACCAACAACAACGTCAAAAACAACAAGAACAACAGAAAAGAACAACAACACCAACAAAACAACAAGAACTATAAAAACAACAAGAACAACCAGAAAAACAACAAAAACAGCAATAACATTAAAAACAACAAGGAAAACAACAAAAACAACAAGAACGACAAAAACAACAAGAACAACAACATCAAAAACTACGATAACAACAAAAACAACAAGAATAACAAGAACAAGAAAAACAACAAAAACAACAAGAACAACGACAATAGCAACAAAAATCAACAAGAACAACAAAAACAACAAGAAAAACAACAATAGCAACAAAAAACAACAAGAACAACAAAAACCATAAGAACAACAAAAACAACAAGAACAACAAAAACAACGAGAACAACAAAAACAACAAGAAAAACAACAACAACAACGAAAACAACAAGAACAACAATAAAAACAACAAGAACAAGACAGAAACCACAACAACAACAACAAAAAAACATACTACAACATAACAATAAAAACAACAAAAATAAATAACAACAACAAAATAACAAAAACAACAAAAAACAATGACAACTTAGTTATATGTACCACAAACCCACCGTTGTTTACCGAAGTCCAATTGCGACATATTTAATCATACAAGTAGGTACTTCCTTAGATTGTGAAAGTACCAATTAAGCATTTTTGTACTTATGTTGTTTTTCTACGAATAATGCGCAGTAGAGGTACTCTACATGTTGATTTGATTTAATTGCGCATAGCTGAATAAGCATTTATGTACTTAGATGTTTTTCTCGCTAAAGTATGAGAAATGTAACTACTTAGTTGTTTATTACAATGAAGAATGTACTAGAAATCGCACACGCATTTATAAAAGTTATATAAGGAAGTTACTAAGTACAAATTGTCATTATTTTATCTTCGCTTGAATTGTACGGTCAAAAGTAAGACCAATAAAATTAACTTCAAATTTAATTTGTTGTTTATTTTATTAAAATCTCGGCTCCGTCCAATTTGTCTGGCGCAGCCGGTTGTATTTTTTTTAAAGTCGTGGAAATTTAATTTGTCCGGCGCTTACTTCAAAAACTTGTGAAATATAATTTGTCTGGCGCAACCTACATATTTGGTGCAGCTGTCCTGAATAACTTCAGTGTGTTCCTGACAAATCCACGTAAAAAAAATACTCGAACCAAACAAATACGACTGTATTGGAAAAAGGAGTTGAGAAACAATTCAGCGAGTGGAATAATCACCGAGGCATGGGATCGAGCGGTTGTAAGTGAGTCGAAAATCATTCACTTTCCGTATTCTTGCCCTGCTATTCGACCCTTAGTGTTTTTGGACAAACATTGCCAATACACTTGTTATTTTTTATTTATTCTATGCGAATTTATGATTTTTATGTGAATTTTTGACGTTTTATGTGTTTTTATTGATTTTTATGTGAATGTATTGATATTTTATGCGTTTTTATTTGAATTTTATGTGAATTTATTGATTTCTATGCGTCATAATTGATTTTTATGCGTCATAATTGATTTTAATGTGAATTTATTGATTTTATGTGTCATAATTGATTTTTATGTGAATTTATTGATTTTTATGTGAATTTATTGATTTTAATGTGTCTTTATTGATTTTTTGTGCTTTTATTGAACTTTTATGTGCTTTTCTTTAATTATATTTTGAATTTTTGTGTGTTATATGTGTTATTTTGTACAAACACATACTCAATTTTAATAATTTGAACTTATTTTAAATAATAATTTAAAATGGAACCTATGAGGATTATAACGAATGAAATTGTGAAATTGATTCCTAAATTTGATGGGAATGAAAAATTATTAAATTTATTTATTTCAAAATGTGAATATGTGCGTAGCTTAAGTGGAACCGAAATTACTGCAGCACAAGAGTTATATTTATTTCATGTTATTTCAAGTAGACTTATAGGCAGAGCAGCCTCATTATTAAGTGAACGTAGCGATATTACAACATGGATACAATTGAAAAATCTTTTTACTCAACATTTTGGCGACCCAAGGTCAGAACAATGTATTGCTATTGAACTTGAAAGTCTTAAAATTAAAAATGACGAATCCTACATCGATTTCTGCCACCGTATTCAAAATGTGAGAAGTTCTTTGATTGCAAAAGTGAATTTAATTGAAGATTCTGGAGTTAGAGCAGCAAAGGCTATAATTTATAATAGCACTGCATTAAATGTATTTATGTACAATTTATCTAAAGATTTACTTCGATTTGTGCGTCTGAAAAGTTGCGTTACATTAGAACAAGCTCTAAGTGTTGTGATGGAAGAGGTGAATTTCCAAACACAATATCAAATGAAAAATAAAAAATAATTACTCAAAAACCATTTGAGAATAAAGTAGCTTTTATTCCTCAACAAAATCAATTTAAATTTGGCATCCCACAAAGGCCAACATTTAATAATAATCCTCCAAATAAATTTATACAACCTCAAGGTTACAAGCCTTTTCTAAATAGGCCAAATAATCATTTTGTGCCACAAAATAATTTTAAATTTGGTAATGCGAATAAACCGCAAGTAAATAATTACAAAGCATCAGGGTTTTTCAAACGACAACCCTATCATAAATTTAATTTTGGTATTCCTCAAAATAAAACAACTGATTTGAATGATAAAGATGTGACAATGAGAACGGCACCACAAAAGCCAAACCATCTTCACGTAATAAACGAAGATAATAAAAATAAAATGACTATTCCAAATAAGGATTTTTTTTATATGAGGGCCTCAAAAGAGCATCCTCCGATATAGAAACTATAAATTTAAATTGTAACTCTTATTTAAAATTACCAGGTATAAATTTTAAAAATCTGAACTCCAAATTTTTAATTGACACAGGGAGTAATCGTTCTTTTATTAATCCAGAATTATCAGAACAATATTTTAAAGATTTCAAATATCAAGAAACATTTCAAGTCGTAAGTACACATGGTACAAGTACTCATCATGAAGTAATTTTTATACCATTACCTGATGAATTTAAAAATGATAATTGGTACAAATTTTATATTTATTAAGTCGATGGAAGATACGACGGTTTAATAGGAACAGAATTATTATCTTTGTTAGGAGCTAGTATTGATATGAAAAATCAACTTCTTCTAACACCTGAAACTGCAATTCCTATTAATTATAATCCACCATATGAGATAAAACTTATTCCTCGATGTGAAATGAAAGTTAAAGATCCAGTTTATCTTATATCAGACTCAGGAATTTTAAACTTTCATGAATTTTATCCTGGCGTTAGAATGCCATCAGCTATAGTAAATTGTAAAAATTCATTTGCTGAAACTATAATACAAAATACTACAAATACTCTACATAAGATTACTTTTAATGAACCTCTTAATGTTGAAAAATTTAATTTTGATGAAATACAAGTAAATAATATAGTTGAAAAAATGGAAACAGATTGTGAATTAGACGAAATATTGTCAGAAAATCTAACAAAACTGAGATTAAATCATATGAATGAAGAAGAAAGAAATGCAATTTTTAATTTATGCAATCAATATAAAGATATATTCTATTGTGAAAATTACCCCTTTCATTTACAAATGATGTTAAACATAAAATAAGAACTACTAATGAGGATCCAATATATATTCGACCTTATAGGCAACCTCAAACAATTAATGATGAAATAAACAACCAAGTTGAAAAGTTATTAAAAGATAACATAATTCAAGAATCATATTCACCATGGAATTTTCCAGTTCATATAGTTCCAAAAAAAGATGACGCATCTGGTAAAAAGAAATATAGAATGGTAATTGATTATAGACGATTAAATGATATAACTACGGATGATAAATATCCTCTACCAAATATAACAGATTTATTTGATAAATTGGGAAAATCCACTTATTTTTCAACTTTAGATTTAGCAAGTGGATATCATCAAATCGAAATGGATAAAAATGATAGACAGAAAACAGCTTTTAGTACTCAGTCTGGACATTATGAATTTTTAAGAATGCCTTTTGGTTTAAAAACAGCCCCAGCTACATTCCAAAGAACAATGGATAATGTACTGCGTGGACTACAAGGTATTCATTGTCTTGTTTATTTAGACGACATAATTATATACTCATCCAGTTTACAAGAACATATAAATAAACTTAAAAAATTTTTTGAACAGTTGAGAAAAACAAATTTAAAAGTTCAACTTGATAAATCAGAATTTTTGCGAAAAGAAGTCTTATATCTTGGACATTCAATTACAAAAAATGGTTTTAAACCTAATAATGATAAAATAAAAGCAGTATTAAATTTTTCTTTGCCTAAAACGCAAACAGAAATTAAAAGCTTTTTAGGATTGGTTGGATATTACAGAAAATTTATAAAAGACTTTGCGAAGTTAACAAAGCCTCTTACTAAATGTTTAAAGAAAAATCAAAAAGTAATAATAAATGAAGAATACGTATCGTCATTTGAAAAATGTAAAGAATTATTAACCAATGCACCACTTTTACAATTTCCTGATTTTGAAAAACCTTTTATTTTAACTACGGACGCATCAAATTATGCAATCGGTGCAGTACTTTCTCAAGGAACTGTTGGTAGTGATAAACCTATTGCATATGCAAGTAGAACACTCAATAGTGCAGAAATACGTTATAGTACTATAGAAAAAGAACTCCTTGCCATTGTATGGGCAACAAAACATTTTAGACCTTATTTATATGGTAAAAAGTTTTATATTTATACTGACCATAGACCACTAGCATGGTTGAATTCAATAAATGAACCAAATAGTAAATTGACACGATGGAAATTACGATTAGCTGAATTTGATTTTAAAATAACATATAAAAGTGGGAAACAAAATAAAAATGCGGACGCTTTATCGAGATTAAAAGTAAATGCACTAGGAGATGATGATAATCTCTCAATGAAAGTTAATATTGATAAAAAAGAAAACAAATTAACAAATAAAATTTCCAAAAAAGGAAAACAAATAAGATCAACTTCTCCAATTACAATATCTTCTGATTCAGAAAAAACTTTAAGTATTTCTAGAAGGTCACCTTATTCAATACCTTCATTTGATAGTAGTACAATTACGGCATCTGATATTCCTGAAAATTCTAGTACTGAAACAGCACATTCTCATGAAAATATGGATATGGAAAGCATACCTATTTTACATGAAGCAATTGATACAAAACCAAATCAAATATTAATTTACTCGTGGAATTTAAATAAAATGTCTGTAAAAGATATTTCAAGAAATAAACAAAAAGTTTTAGAAGTACATATGCCAGTAAATAATACAAATTTAGTAAAAGAATTTTTAAAAGGTTACATAAGACCTAAAATTAAATATTTTATATATTTTGAAGAAGAAGCACACATAAAAGATTTTGCTTCAGTTGTCACTACTTTATTTAAAAAGGATTCAGTAAAATTATTTGAATGCACATTAAGAGTAGTATATGTCGAAGATGAAAACGAACAACGTGAAATAATTTTAAAATATCATGAAGTAAAAACAAGTCATAGAGGTATAAAAGAAACACTGGCACATTTAAAAAGAACATATTATTGGAATAATATGGATCAAACAGTTGCAAGCATTATAAATTCTTGTCAATTATGTAAACGTATGAAATATGATCGTAAACCAATTAAATCTGAATTGCAATTAACGCAAACCCAAATAAAACCCTTTCAAGAAATATTTATAGATACTTTTACTATTGAAAATAAATCATTTTTGACCATAATTGATGCATTCAGCAAGTTAGGTCAAGCAATTGAAATAAATACAAAGTCTACCCCTGAAATAATAAGAGCATTAAAAAATATTTTTTATATTATGGAACACCAAGTAAAATTAGTTCAGATCCAGGTTCTGAATTTAATAATACTTTAATGAAAGAAATGTTATCTTTTTATAAAATAGATTTACATATAGGAACGCCACATAATCCAAATTCAATGGGATTAATTGAAAGGTTTCATTCAACAATTATAGAAATTTATAGACTTGCTTAATGTGAGCAAAAATCTACTGATGCCGCATCTATAATGACATATGCAGTATTGTCATATAATCAAACGATACATTCGACAACAAATCTAACACCATTTGAAGTAGTATTTGGACATACGGATTCAAGTAGTATGTTTGCTGTAAACTTTGATAAATATTTTACTCAGCAATTAGTTAAAGAGCACGCACAAAGAACAAAATATCTTTATAAATATCTAACGGAAAGGTTAGTTGAAAAGAAAGAAAGAATTAAAGAAAAACGAGGCGGAGAAAATAAATTTAATATAAAAGTAGGCGATAAAGTTTTTATAAAAGGAGTTAATACTAGGCGAAGTAAAGATAGTCCTAGATATCAAAAAGCACAAGTGACAGGAGAAATAATACGTAATACTGTCCCTGTAAAAATAAATGGTCGTAAAACTAAGGTTCCAATAAAAGATATTAAACGTCCACAGATTCGTCATCCTGACACTGATGACCCAAGGACTAGCTATTCAGCTACAAAGGATTGAAAATAATCCTGGAATATTGCCTGTTAAAAAAGGAAATTCAATTTTGGAATATAATAAATGGAAGTTAATTAAGGTATTATACTTAAGCTTAATTAAAGATGATTTATATTTAAACATAAATAAGTTGAAAGATTTAAACATATATTTAAAAGATAAAGTTAATTATACGACTAATTTTAATGATGATAAAATACAAACTGAATTTATTAAAAACTTTACTTTAGAGAGGTATGAGCAATTAGTCCCAACTTTACGTGTTAAAAGAGGACTTATAAATCCTTTAGAATCAATAATTAAATTGATAACTGGAAATATGGATAATGATGACGCAATCAAATATGATGAATTAATTAATCAAATTAAAACTAAGCAAGATGCTATTTCAAAGAAAGTTACTTTGGTTGCAGAAATGGTTGATGGTTTTGTAAATTTTACTAATACTTCTTATTATAATTTTATACAATTTGAGAATAATTTAATTGATATAGAGAAAGCATTGAATAGAAGTAAAATAAATGATTTTGAAAATAAAGTATCTCATGCTTATAGTTTGCTAACTCATAATTTTCAAATAATTCTTTCTAAGTTAGATGAGATTGATACAGCAATCGCATTAAGTAAAAATAAGATATTACATAGATCAATAATTGATACTAATGAATTATTTGAATTGTTAAAAAATATTGATAGAACAGATAAGTTAATTTTCCCTGTTAATTATGAAAATTTAGTAAACATAGAGCAAAATATAGAGATAAAAGCTTATATTAAGGGTAGGCAAATTACATATGTACTGGCAATTCCAATTGTACGCAAAAACACTTACAAATATTACCAGTTATTCCCCTTACCTATCCTTGATACTTCTAATAATATTACATCCTTGATACTTCCTAAATATCCTTTTATCCTCGTGAAGGATTTGAACTCTATTACATTGCTCTCCAAGCCATGCGACGAGATTGATGAGAAATTATTTCTTTGTAAAGAAAGTTGTGCAGTCGTATTGGAACAAGATAAATGTATAACTGATTTAATGAAATTTACGTTGAATATTACGTCGTGTTCTCCAATTTTAATCGAAACTTCAGAGATAAAAGTTCAACAAATTGAAATGAACATATGGATAATTTTTGCAAGTTACCAAACGTAATTTACAAAAACCTGTGAAAATGAGATTACTCGAGAGAAAATCCTTGGTACTTATATTTTAACCTTGGACGATAATTGTAAAATACAAGTTGAAGATATTACTCTACGGAAGAAATTGTTCAGAGGAATGAACTTACATATTCCTAAACTACCATTGATAAATTTACCAAGTATTCCAGTTACAAATAATTTCAAAAGAAAACCTGTTAACTTAGATGGAGTAAATATGGAAAATCTACAAATGCTGAATTATATTTTGAAGAAAAGTGAAAACAGTGAATATAGTGAAATGAGTGAAATGGTCAATAAAGTGCATATAAAAAGTGTTAGTTTATGGACATTAATACCTTATATTATAATGATTTTTACTATTGTATACTTTATAATAAAATATAAAAATAAGATTTTGAAATTATGTAAAATTGAAAATAATCTGACTTCAGAAAATGAACTTTCAGATAATTTTCAATCTCAGGGTGGAGAAGTTATATGTACCACAAACCCACCGTTGTTTACCGAAGTCCAATTGCGACATATTTAATCATACAAGTAGGTACTTCCTTAGATTGTGAAAGTACCAATTAAGCATTTTTGTACTTATGTTGTTTTTCTACGAATAATGCGCAGTAGAGGTACTCTACATGTTGATTTGATTTAATTGCGCATAGCTGAATAAGCATTTATGTACTTAGATGTTTTTCTCGCTAAAGTATGAGAAATGTAACTACTTAGTTGTTTATTACAATGAAGAATGTACTAGAAATCGCCTACGCATTTATAAAAGTTATATAAGGAAGTTACTAAGTACAAATTGTCATTATTTATCTTCGCTTGAATTGTACGGTCAAAAGTAAGACCAATAAAATTAACTTCAAATTTAATTTGTTGTTTATTTTATTAAAATCTCGGCTCCGTCCAATTTGTCTACTTAAACAACAAAAACTACAACAACAACAATAATAGCTAAGAACCATCTTGATCACATCAGCTTTCAAACAGAAAAAAAAACCATCAATATCGGTTCATACGTTTGGGAGCTACAACGCCTCTTTTTTCCGTTCGGTGGTTAACAAACTCACAGAATAAATAATAGTACTAAAAAAACACGACAATAATGGATTTTCAAAGGAAATTGCTGGCCGCAAAACACGACAATAATGAAATTACATACAACTTTGCTGGCGCCTATTCAAGCAGCGCAGCAAGGTCGACTTTGCCCAAAGAATGTTGTCGAAATAATGACCACATTACAAGCTTGTTTGAGTAAAAGAAAATTGTTACTGTTAAGTTTTATGAATTATATATTTTTAAAGTGGTCTTCTAAATACCTGTATTTTGATACCTCTTTTTGATTTGGGTAATATTTTGTTACGTCGTGTCAGCTTTAAGCCGCCATATTGGTTTTCTTGACACTATATATATCCTATAGCTCTCTCGTGATCAGGACAAATCCAATGATACCTTATTTATCAAAATCCATCAAGCCATTTAGACTTAGGTCGCGCCTTAGAAACGTACAAATATAATTATACAACCCAAACACATAACCTTCAGTCGGGTAAAAAAGGGTTTATGCAGTAGCCATGTCATGGTGAAACTTAGAACGGGCTATCACAATTAAATGCGTATACTACATTTCGTGTCTGTGCTGTTAACCGTTCGTTTTCCCTAGTCAGGACCTAACCCTGAGTGCAGCAACCATGTCATGATGAAATTTTAAACCAGCTAATGAAATGCGTACACAAAATTTCGTGTCTGTTCCGTTGACCGTTGAAGAGTTCCTTTCATCAATCATGATAATCAACAGCCTTCATTAGTCCACAGCTGGACACAGGTCTCTCTTAATGCGCGCCACTAAGCGCGATCTTCGGCTTTTCTCATGTAATTTCTGCCAGCTACTCTGCGTAAATCGTCACTCCACCTGTCTGGAAGGCATCCAACACTACGTTTGCCAATACGTGGTCTCCACTTAAGAACTCGTCTTCCCCACCGGATATCGGTTCTTTGACTAATGTGGCCGGCTCATTGCCACCTCATTTTGGATGCGATTCCTCAGAGAAACCCCGAGCATAGCCAGTTCCATATCTCGCTGAGCGACCTGAAATTTGTGGTCCAGTTTCACAGTCAGTGTCCACGTTTCCATTCCGTATGTCATTACGGGTAGGAAGCAATGGTTAAAGACTTTCGTCTTTAGGCACTGTGGAATGGGCGACGAGAAAACATGACGAAGTTTAATGTTTCCCTAATGCTGCCCAATGCAGCTGAATCCACCTATCGGCTTCCCACTAAAAGTTTTTTCTGATTCAAAGCAAAATTGATGATAAATCAACACATACTCCTGTACAAATTTGAGATGCATGCCACTAAAGACTATTGGTCCCGGTGTAATGTGTTGATCTATCATCAATTTTGCTTGGTCGATGTAAATGCGGAGGCCAATACATCGGGAGGCATCTGCTAGGCTGGTCAGCATTTGTTGCAACTCTTGTGACTCCGCCATAACGACAATATCGTCTGCGAATCTCACGTGTAAGATGCACTTGCCGTTTATGTTGATGCCCATTCCATTCCAGTCCAACATCTTGAATATATTCTCCATTGCGTTGGTAAACTGTTTCGGGGATGTGACATCCCGCTGTCGTAATCCCCTAAGCAATTGTATTTGTTCAGTTTGCCGGTCCTCGACTTGGACGGACATCATAGCAGTGTCAGACAAGCATCTCAACACTTGAACATATCGCCAGTCCACTTGTCATCGCTGCAAAGAGTCCAGAACATGCAAAGTTTCGATGGAATCAAAGGCCTTCTCATAGTCTACAAAAGCCAGATCAGAAAATTCAAAAAAGTCAGTCAATTATACTCTTCTGACTTCTGCATAATCTGGCGCACCATGTGAATGTGGTCTGCAGTGCCGTATCCTCCACTAAACCAGGCCTGCTCGGAAGATTTCCTTTTTTTATTTTTTTGAGCTAATCCTGGATGTCGATTCGTTTACCATAAAAATGTATTGTCATTAGAACTGAACCAAAATGCAAAAATTCAGCTCCGTAGGTTATGAGGAAGTGATTCTACTAATTTAGCTTGCAAGATTTGACCTAAACAAACACACATACATATACTTTTATTTAATTTACAATGTTCGTATGTATGTATGTTTGTACATACAGAGACGGGAAGGAAAATACAAAAAGATATATTCGGTTTTCAAAGCATTATTTCACATGAACACTGGAACTGGCCTTCTCCAGTCTTTCAGATTTCGGAAGTCCTGTTGTCCCATCTTGCTAGAACATTCTGCCACAGGAAGTCGCAAAGCGTGTTAACCTTATTTTGCTTGTTATTGTATGTCTTATCTACCGACATGTAAATGCTTTTAGCATGGGAAAAGACGGTGCTTACTCCACTGACCTACTTATTAGCGTGCAACAAAAAATTAAACCAGAAAAAAATGTGTAACATTTTGCAGAAAATATAAGCATACGTGAAAAATGGCGATGGGAATTGAAAAATCCAACAACAAAGATATTCGTTTTCGACCGGATGGACGCCGGAAACGGCCTGTTCGCGTGGAGATTCGTGAAGTATTGTGATTCGAGCAAGATATTTTTTTAGCAAACGCGTCAGTTGTGACTAAATATAACTTTTCCATTTTGGTTCGGTACATGGATTGGTTCGGTACATGGATTGGTTCGGTACATGGATTGGTTCGGTACATGGTCTTGTTAGCACTTTATTTATTTCCTTCTGCACCCAAAAAAGGAGTGTATTGTTTATAGCATTCATGTATGTTTAATATTGCCACACTACCGACTCTTATTAACAACTAACTTCTTTCAATTTTAAGGTTTTCTGGAAGAGATCGCTATGAGCGATAATACCGCCCATTGTACCTATTGTTTATGTTATTTCTATTTTGTAATTTGTTTAACTGTGTGTCAATAAAGTGTTATTGTATCGTATTGTATGTATGTATGTATGCTTGTATGTGAGTTTCTTTATTCCACCATAACTTTCAAACTTCTGAACAGATTTAGATTTAGGGGTATCGTTAGAATCCTTACATCCTTCCGAGTAACATAGGTTATATATTTTTTTTTTAACATTCAATATGGCGGCAGTATGACCATTCTCAAACTAGAAAAAAAAACTTCAAAATTTACATTATGGGTATCAAATTGAAGGCCTTCTACTTTTGGCCACATTCCAAAAGTATATAATTTATTGGAAAAAGCTCTTTTTTGGCAGGGCAGGCGTGTTTATTTAGCTTTTAAGCTAGTTTCAGTCATAATATACAGTTAGCTTACATAAAATATACATTCCAAATAGCTAACAATATTATATAAAAATATATCCTAGGGATATGAAAGATGATATCATTAGTTGTCCAATAATTAATTTTGAACTTCTTAAGTTAATAATCTTGAACTAATAATTAACTTAAAAAAAATCATGGTGATGGAACATTTAAAATTAAAAAGTTAACAGGCAAGCCATTCCATAAACGCACTGCCACTAATACAAAGGAATTGTCGAGAAAAGCTGTACTCGTCTACTCTTTGTTTTGTTGTATCTATACTTATAATAAAGCAATAGGAACGGAAAAGTCTGTACAAAGAAGATAATTAAGCTACTGAACAAGAACAGAACATTTTTAAAAATCGTGTCGGTCTGTTTGTCTGTTTGTCTGTCTGTATGTTTGTTCGCGCATCACGTAAAAACTACTGGACCGATTGCGATGCAGTTTTCACTGTTGGATATGTTTTGACTTATAAACTGGGGTACTTTATATCTCAATCCGATGAGTTGTGTTCGGCTTGTGAGCAAACGATAAAAATATTTTTGACGGCTGAAGGTATTTTGATCAAATGTTGGTATATTGGTATTTTAGGTCCTGGAATAGCACATAGAGTACTTTAACCTACAGAAACGACTATGCATGCGAAGCCACGGGCATCAGCTAGTATTACAAAATAATAAAACAAATATTTAATTGTACATACTTTATGCAACTTTCTGCTTTATTATACTTATATAGATTACTAGCTGTACCCGCGTTAGTATTTTTCTGGGATCCTATGTGTTATTCCAGAAATAAAATTATCAATATTCATCAAACTTCGTTCAGACGTCAAATGTGGTTTTGTCTAACACACAATAACAAACATTCAAATCGATGGCAAATATATATTCTAAATCTGAACTATTCTAAGCTAACGAACACATGAAACTTACCTAGTCTTATACGGTTTACAAAAACATTAATTTGTTTAGACTATAGCCTCAACCGCCCTCTAAATTTAATTACCCAGAGAATGAGAATACACACCAAAACTCATTGAGCTAAATTTTACAGCCATTTTACAATTCTTACTCAAGTAATGATTCGTGTAATTGGATTTTACGCCGAACTAAACAGTAACCAGCCCAGTTTATTCCTAAAATTATCTAGAAATAGGTATTTTGTTACGGGTAATCCAACGTCTATGATAATTAGAGTTATAAAAAAACGGTTGTCATCTAATACTGGGAACTCTAGAACACATTTAATATATATAATAATATATATATATATATATATATATAAATAGATCCTAGAACTTGTTCTTTTCAATAATGTGCGAAATCTTAATATTAGTACGTACTTTCCAAGTGCAGACACATTTATGATTTTTACTTTATTTCCACTGTTATTTTTATTTACTTAGTCCTATGTAGACTTATTGTAAACTTTTTCATATTCAATCGAATATTCTCAACGATATCTTTAGAACCACACTAAATACGCTACCTATCTAGATCGCGAGTTATACCGAATTAAAACAATCAATTTTGCTTCTTTTGCTCTGTGCGTTTTTCCCCCTCTGTTTATTGGCAAAAATTAAATATGACATCTTCGAGCTGATTATATAAACTAAAAAATTACACTAAAGTTAGATCTCCGGAGCTTATAGTTTCATAGTTATAAAAGCGAGATTTTATAACCCTTTTCGTGACAGTCTCTTTTTTAGTCACGGTCATGGTACACCGTATGTATCGGAGTGATTGCAAACACGTTTCACGTCAAAAAAGGATTTAAAAAAACCCGTTGTCGACGTATAGAGACTTATAACTATAGAACTTTAACTAAACTTGGCCCTCACTTACGGCCATGGTAAATAACGCGGTCCATGACCCTCACTTCTTAATAAGACATAACATCCCTGTCAGAGAGTGCGTGGTTCTGGCAGGTACCCTCACTTACTACTCACTCAGAAATAAAGTCTTGAAGTACAGCCACGAGTAATAAGATGTTAATGTATAGATATTTGAATTTAAGATCTTTCAATTTATTTTATCCCCCGAACAAAGAGACGGGTGCTATAAGCTTAGGGGGTGTATCACTCACTCACTGTGTGTGTTTGTGTGTATCCGTGTGTTTGTCAGTGACATCATTGCTCAAAAACGAATGGACCGATTTTGATGCGTTTTTTACTCTTTCAAATCTGATGTGATGGAGATGGATCTTAGCTATAATGGGGCGAAGCGGGCGAGAGGATACATTTTTTAATTTGTGCTTATTATTTATCTTCTATATATACTTGGAATAAAGCATTAAGTACCAAAAAGTCTGTACAAGATTATAATAAAAAAAGGTCTAGGGTACTTAAAATAAGCTGAACAAGACCATAACATTTAAAAAATCGTGTCTGTCTGTCTGTTTGTCTGTTTTTGGCTGTTTGTTCGCGCATATGTTACAAAGTTCTGGAGTAATTGCGATGTAGTGTTCACTATTCGTTAGCTTTGATTTAAAACCTGGTGTACTTGGTCAATCAATTCGATGAGTTGAAGCCAAGCAATCGGTAAAAAGCAATTTGACGTCTGAACGAAGTTTAACGTGGTATATTGGTACATTTGGTTCTGGAATAGCTCAAAGGATCCTTATACCCTAGAAAAAATATACTACGCGGTATTAGTTTATAATATTCCCTATATAAGTAGACAGAGTTCTATTCCTAATAAAGTAATCATTCAATCGTGTAAAATATATGTTATACATTTTGCATCAAGTTTGTTGGTAAAAATATATAGGTACTTAATAAAAACACAATTTCATGGTAACATACTTTTGGACAGAACTCAGAGCACATATTTTTGAAAAATATAGAGTTAATATACAAGAAATGTAGTTCACATGTGGCTGTAAATAAAGCTGAATTCATTTCGTGAGACTCTACACTCACTTGGCCTGCTTTTTACCCGACTACGGCAAGGCAAAGGAAGGGTTATGTGTTCAAACTAAAAACTTGCTCCAATTTTGATAAACGATGTATCAATCGATTCATCTTCATCACAAGAGTGTCATAGGCTATTTTTTAACCGACCGTAGTCAGGTTTTAGTTTTTGAACTTATGTCTTGTTAAGCATGTGGCGAAGTTTGAAGACCACGAATTCATGTTCCTAGATTGTAATATTATATACTTACCCCCTTACTTATAAAAAGTTATGCAATGGTTAGGCAACGATTAGTAATACAAAGTTATGCAATGGTTATGCAATGATTAGTAATACTGCGCAGTACAATATTGTACTGCGCAGTATTACTAATCATTATTCATAAAACGTTATGCAATGGTTATGCAATGGTTATGCATTGAATAGTAATACTGCGCAGTACAATATTGTACTGCGCAGTATTACTAATCATTATTCATAAAACGTTATGCAATGGTTATGCAATGGTTATGCATTGAATAGTAATACTGCGCAGTACAATATTGTACTGCGCAGTATTACTAATCATTACTTAATCATTGCATAACTTGTTATAAGTAAGCGGGTTAGATTCTAGTGATAAGATAACTACAATTAAACTGCTGACCCCACGCTGACCGAAATAAGTAGACCTATTATTAGATTGCAATCACTATCTCTTTAGTGTACTGTGCCAAGATTTTTTACAAACCAACAATTTGTTTGTCCAAATGTTATGGCCTAACATTAGGAGTTATTTGTTAGGCTCTTACTGCGGCAGACTAATAGTTCCACATAAACTAGATCAAGCTGTTAGGATTAGCTGTTGTGGGAACTCTCTTGGCAAAATGTTTGTGAAAAAGCGATATAGATAACGCCCACGAGACTTAGGTACGAAGAGGGAAAAAAGTTAGAGAAATGACACGAATGAATGAATGATGAATGAGATGAATGACATGACATTAAGTACATGCCTGCTTAAGTACGATTACATTTATTGACGGAGCGAAACAGATCTCCAGATCTTTGAATCGACATTAAAATGTATATGTATGTTCTACGATAAGTTTAGAAATGTTGATAATTGGATCTTCATTAAATTCTGGCTTTATGCAAATTCATATTTATTGTAAATTAGCTGTGCCCGCGGCTTTGCCGGCGTGCTCGTTTTTCTGGTATATATGGATCCTGTGATATTCCAGAACCAAAATTACCAAAATCATCTAAATTTGTTCAGACATCAAATGGTTTTTTATCGATTGCTCGAATTATACTAATTAGTTAGAGAAAATCAGTTTTTAAATCAAACCCTAAACTATTTAACAGTGAAAAACGCATCGCAATCGTTCTAGTAGTTTCTACGCGATGCGCGAACAAAAATATAGACAAACAGACAAACAAAAAGGAACGATTTAAAAAAAAAATAATGTTCAGATGTTTATTTTAAGTACTTACCCCTAGACTTGTTTTATTTTAGATATCTTCATTGTACAGTTTTTTTCGTACTGCTTTATCTACACTAATATTATAACGAGGAAATATTTGATTGTTTGTATGTTTCTTTGTTTCGTTGTTTGTTTGTATGTTTGTAATGGATAAACTCAAAAAAAACTGAACCGAGAATCGTAGCTTCAAAACGAATGAACCGATTTTGTTACAGTTCTTTATGTTTGAAAACTTATGTGAATGAGATGGTTCTTAGCTATATGGGGGGGAGGGTTGGGAAAAGGGGAGGGAGGATGAAAATCATAGCTCCCGAACGAATGGACCGATTTAGGTGCGGTTTTTATGTTACAAAGTTAGCTATAAGGAGTGGGGAGGGCTGAGGATCGTAGGTTCCAAGCTTTTCTTTTTCTTTTTTTTTAGAAAGGATATGTGCTGTTGGTCTATAGCTGACCTCTAGAATGGACCGATTTTGATGCGGTTTTATTTTTTTGGAAACTGATGTAATCGAGGTGGTTCTTAGCTATATGTGGGCGGGAGTTGAGAAGGGGAGGGGGGAGTTGAGAAAAGGGAGTGAAAATCGTAGCTCCCAAACGAATGGACCGATTTTGATGCGGTTTTTTCGGTTTGAAAGTTGATATGATCTAGATGGTTCTTAGATATATGGGGAGAGGGAGGAGGGAGGTGAGAAAGAAAAGGGGGTGAAAATCGTAGCTTCCAAACAAATGGACCGATTAAGCTGTGTTTTTTTCTAATCGAGAAGTTTCTATGCTAATTGGGGGGTAGGGGGTCAGGGGTTATAAAAATTTCATAATCACCATCATCATCATCGTCATCATCATACTTCACTCTCAAACAGCCGAACGTGTTTTGATAAAATTTGGAATGGATTATATCCTGGAATAACACATAGAAAACTTTTGTCATCATCATCATTACCATCATCATCACCAACATACTTCACTCTCAAACTGCTGAACGGATGTTGATGAAAGAACAAGGGCGAAATTTAATGTGATAAATCTTGCAGCGTCTTTAAATATTATTTCAACGGGTGAAAAAAAACAGATAACACAATGACGTTTCCGGTTCGGACGTCAAAATCCTCAAAACAGAACACTTGCCACCCGGTTCTATAAACCAAAGGAGGCTAAATTACGCTTACTTCCCACCCGTTTTTTTAAGGCAAAGGAGGATGAATTACGTTTACTGGCGTTAAACCTTTTATCAGTAAGCGTAATCCAACCTCCTTGCTTTAAACAGAATAATACTATAATCAAAACGGCCTCAATATAAAACCTTATAACAAAACATTATAGCAAAGAGAATACAATGCATTATAGTTTATGGAGGAAGTAACTGATACCCGTATCATCTTAGTTTGTGAATTGTTGTTATGATAAGGTTGTTATAATAATAGTGTAAGGAATTGTTGCAAAATATTTGTAATATTGGACGACTGTTTACCTGCACAGTGAAACAGCAGCAATATATCTAAACATATTATATATTGTTTTGTAATCTTGCTACGCAGTAACAGATTGAAAATAATTATTATTCAAAAGCCTAGTCTGTTAAACTAGGTAGGTAAATGAATAGGTACAATATCTTTTAACATTATATTTGTGACACATAGGTAACTACTTAATTGCCTACCTAATTAAGCAGATAAAATAATTAAAATCTCTAAGACCTGTTTCAAAAGTCGTTAACAGTAACATAACCTACAAAACTTTGAAGCCTAATAACAATCATTCCTGGCATCCCCAATAAAAAAATCTTAGACTAACAATCTCAAGAAATTATACTGAATTACTAGCGATATTTTTGGTCTCAAGACGCCGTGAATTTTACTGACATAAAAATATGTATAGGAGTTCGCCATATTCTTTGGAATGGATATATATATACCTATACCCTGGAATAACACATAGGATAGTTTTCATCATCATCCCTTACGCGGGTAAAACCGCGGGGCGCAGCTAGTTATAAGTATAGATCGATAAAAGATAAGCAAAATAGCACGTTTCTGAGAGAAAAAAACATAAATTATTATAAACAGATCATATCAATGTAATTAAGTATACTATGTTGAATTTGAAAAATAAATTTGGTTCTCATGTTCCGATTCATTGAATTTCGCACAGAAATATGCCCTTCTAACTCTACCGGTGCTTCGAAAATACGCCCGTTAGAGAAGAGAGCACCAAAAAATATAAAAGATAGTAGAAAAAAGTCCCAAAATCATTAAACATCATCATCATCAGCCTAATTTTCTACAATGCTGGACATCTGCCTCCTCTAATGCGCGCCACTGAGCTCAGTCTTCAGCTTTCCTCATCCAAACTGGGATAAAAATCATAAAATTCAAATGAATAATAAGAAGTCCCAGATAACAGCATCCGTTCACGAAAATGATTTATATACCAGTTATCATGCCAGCATTGAGGTGGTAGCAGCATCGCATCCCACAGTTTTATCGACCAAAAGCTTCTAAGTAACTATTTTGTTTTGTTCTAAGTAACTACTTTTTTCTAGTAACTATTTTGTTATAAGTTTTACATAAACACCCTATGTTTATGTTTATGTGCGTGCCTGTGTGTGTGTTGCATCGTAGCTCTCAAACGAGTGGACCTAGTTGGTTGGTGGTGATCAGGATAGTTCTTAGCTATAAAGGGTGAAGACGGGGTGAGGATCGTAGCTCTCAAACGAATGGCATATTTTATATGCGGTTTACATATATATATATAGCATTTTTAATTTGTGTTTGTTACAGGTGTACCAATCCTTCATCCTGCCGTGGTGGAGGCAGGTGGTGTGGACCCTGCTGTTCGCAGGCATGGTGGTCGTGGCGACGGTGGGCAACCTCGTCGTCATATGGATAGTGCTGGCCAACAAGCGGATGCGGAGCGTCACCAACTACTTCCTAGGTTTGTTGTCCTTGTGATACCAACAGTTCACGAAAGCTGCTACAAACATTCCAACCTCAGTTGGTTCCCTTTGTTTTCTGCTTCTTGTCTATTCCCTACCGTAATGCGTCCTACTTTCATAGCACCCGTTTGTAACATAGGTTGTGCATAGGTAGTTTATGTCGACTACAATATATCTAGCTAACTATTACATCAAACATTCAGGCAACCTACATGCCATATTTGGCTCACAAGTAGCCCAAACAAGACATAAGTTCGATAACTTAAACAAAACTATGGTCGGGTAAAAAACAGCCTATGACTTCCGGCGATGAAGACAAAAAGATTGATACCTCGCTGGTCAAATCAATCTGCCCAATAGGGGCGACGCTTTGGTGGAACATCAATATACAAACAAACAAATACATAGACTAACACTGTTAAACTCATTACCCTGCCCTTGCTTCAACGTAGTTGGGTAAAAAGAAAGGGCTATGGTTATTTTCTCTCAACTAAAAGGTGGAATTCCAACCCATTCCGTATTGTCTGGTATTCTAGAACGTATCCTTGACTTTGCTAATGAAACATTCCTATTGTTTTTATAAAAATACAAGTAGCTATACAGATTAGAATTTCAGGGTTTGTTGAGAGCAGCGTACTGGCGCCCAAGACTCGGGCACTCTAATTTCAGTTAATTCATTAGTAAGTTTTAAAAATAAAGCTTCCTTCCTTCGCAAGTAAAATAGTAAGAAAATTAAGTGCACTGTCATTTGGAACGAAGAGCATTCCCAGCAAAAGTGAATTAAAAAGCACTTGGTGCAGACCTAACTACGGAAAGTAGGAAGCTATAGCATGAGTTTGTGAGTTAAGTATTTCGGATACGAATCTTTAATCTCAGTATCTGGATTTCCTTCCCATTACACAAATTACACTCCATGTCTTCATTACCTTTGTATTTGTGGATGATTTATAGCATCTAATAACAGGTTTCTCTAGTAATTGAAGGTATGCGCGAGCTATAGAATATAGTTACACTGAAATGGAAGTAGGGAGTCTGACCGCGTCCGACGCAATGTCTGCTATTGTAGTAATTTCGTAGTTCATCATCTTCATCATAATTTCAGCCTTTAGCAGTCCACTGCTGAACATAGGCATCTCCCAAAGAGCGCTATGACGAACGGTCTTATGCCACCTCCATCCACCGACTTCCTGCGATAGCTACAATGTCATCCGTCCATTGTGTGGGGGGAGACCCCTCCCTACACTTCCCTTTCTAGTCGCCTTTCGAGAACCTTTATTACCAAGCGGTTGTCGGCTCTGCAAACTATATGGCCTGCCCATTGTCACTTCAACTTGCAAATTCTGAGAGCTCTGTCGATAACCTTGGTTCTTCTACGGATTTCCTCATTACGGATCTTACCACGTAGTGAAACTCCGAGCATAGCTCTCTCCATTGCACGCTGCGTGACTTGCCACGTGAGACAAGATTTAAAAGAAAAAAAACTTGTTTAGTCGCTTATTTTAAGTACCATAGGCAAAGTTTTTATTATATTCTTTGTACAGACTTTTTCGTACATATCGCTTAATTATAAGTATAGATTGATTTTAGGTCTAGAAAGATCCTAAGTATTTTTAATGAGTTTATAATAAAGCGTTTAGAATAAAACTTTCCAACGCCATCTGTGGTACACTAAAGCATATTTATTTACATATCCATCAATACGAGTATACTCGTATATGGTCGACTCCTGCTCCATATGCCAGCCTGGTAATTTGTTGTTTTTGTACGTATAATCTAAACGCTTATAGGTAAGAAGAACTTTAGACATACACAAAAATAAAATATCTATACTATATTAACTCGTATAGTAGAATATTTGAGCAAACAACCCTTCGCAGTTTTGACCATTCGAGCAAACGTACCTTCGCAATTTTGACCATTCGCAAAAATGACCCGTCGAGGATGTAAGAATTCGATGAATATACGTCGAGGAATAGAAATAAGGAAAAAAACGTACTTATCCCTCCTTCTATATTAAAATAAAGAGTAAGTAACGAAAAGTCTGCACAAAGAAGAAAATAAAAATAAATGTTCAAGGGGACTTAAATGGGCTAATAACAATTCGTCTTCATGTTAGTGTCATGCTATTTTTTACCCAACCGTAGTCGGGTTTTAGTTTTTGAACTTATCTCACGTTAAAAATCTTATCTGTCTGTTTGCGAATCACGTAAAAACTACTGAACTGATCGCGATGCGGTTTTCATTGTTTGATAGCTTAGATTTTGACTTAAAAAGTGATGTAACTGATAACTTAATCTGATGATTAGAAGCCGAGCAATCGGTAAAAAAACTGACCGCTGAACGGAATTCGGTATATTGTACTTTACACGTACTTTTGGCCCTGGAATAACATTAAGTTACTTTTACCTAGAGAAATGGCATCACGAGCAAAACCGCGGGCACAGCTCGTTAATAAATAAAACGCAACTTCCAAAAGTTCCTGAAAATAACCTGGGCCTCGCTATGACCATTCACGCACGTAACGCGCCGCGTTAAGATATCTTCGTGGAATCGTACGGCAATTGCCGTACTGACGTCACACGTTATCGGCAAGGAATTTCGAATGGCATGTCGAATAAGGACCCTGTTCGTACAGCGCGATATACAATTTAACAAAATACGATGAGTAGTAATTCATAGTTCCTGAAACTGGCAGTAAACATGACAGATAGACAGAATGATGGTATGGTTTAATTTGTACCGTCGTCATCACAAAACGGGTGGACTGAAAGCTCCTGTAAATAAACGATCTGGCGTTCGATAACACTTTAGTGTAGAGAGCTATCCATTACGAAATTGGACAGGATATTTTGTTTCCATGTACTATTGTCACGAGGCTTATAAAATTAGATAATTGTGGATAGGCAGCATGAATGTAATAAAGATTTTATGATAATACTAGCTGTACCCGCGGCTTTTTCTGTCTGGTCATTTCATTTAAAAGTATCCCATACCTGTTATTCCAGGACCAAAAGTACAGTAAAGTACAAGTCAAGTACTCGTAGTAGTAGTAGTGTTATTAATGTACAATATACAAAAAAATACAAAATTCGTCCGTCGTCAAATAGCTTTGTATCGATTTCTTGGCATCTAATCATGGGATTAAGATACCAAGTACAGCAGTTTTTTAAGTCAAACCCTGAGCTATCCACCAGTGAAAACCGCATCGCAATTGGTCTTGCAGTTTTTACGTGATGCGTGAACAAACATACAGACAAAGAGACGATTTAAAAAAAAAAAAAAACTAGTTCAGTAGCTTATTTTAGGTACCCTAGACCATTTATTTTTTAATTATCTCCTTTGCACAGACTTTTTTGTTCTTATTGCTTTATTATATGTATTGATTATGTAGGTACTGTAACAATACAGTACTTGTATGAGGTTGAATATTGAGATAATATAAAAATATTCTACTTTGGATAACAGCACTGTAAAGTAATAAAGATTTTCTCAATATTCAACCTCATACAAGAAACTCTTGTATGAGGTTGAATATTGAGATAATATAAAAATATTCTACTTTGGATAACAGCACTGTAAAGTAATAAAGATTTTCTCAATATTCAACCTCATACAAGAAACTCTTGTATGAGGTTGAATATTGAGATAATATAAAAATATTCTACTTTGGATAACAGCACTGTAAAGTAATAAAGATTTTATGATAATATCCGTATTATATAAAATCATAAAATCTTTATTACTTTACAGTGCTGTTATCCAAAGTAGAATATTTTTATATTATCTCAATATTCAACCTCATACAAGAGTTTCTTGTATGAGGTTGAATATTGAGAAAATCTTTATTACTTTACAGTGCTGTTATCCAAAGTAGAATATTTTTATATTATCTCAATATTCAACCTCATACAAGAGTTTCTTGTATGAGGTTGAATATTGAGAAAATCTTTATTACTTTACAGTGCTGTTATCCAAAGTAGAATATTTTTATATTATCTCAATATTCAACCTCATACAAGAGTTTCTTGTATGAGGTTGAATATTGAGATAATATAAAAATATAGCGGGATAGAATTAATTTACTAATACTACTCCCTTGGTCACCGGTGACACTGTCGTGTACCTACGCGCGTTTATGATCTTGGCGCTTATTCACTATGCCGCACGAAATTCCTTGCCGATAACGTGTGACGTCAGTACGGCAATTGCCGTACGATTCCACGAAGATATCTTAACGCGGCGCGTTACGTGCGTGAATGGTCATAGCGAATAAGGGCCCTTGTTTCGGCGAGTTGGCTCTCCTTGAATCTCCGGAGCGCAGAACTAGACAGGGACCGCTGTTTAATGTTTAAGTATACAATTTAAGCGCCGGGTCATCCCCAAAGATTTTGAATTACGCTTTGTACCCCTCTACCACAGTACATACATATCCATAAGGACTATGTATGTACCCTACGGTCGTCCCGTTAAATTCAGTCGGTCGCCGCATGGTTGCCGCGCGCTGTCGGTGACTGACGCGCCTCGTGTACACGCGTGCGGAACCGTGTACACTGCCACGCGACGTAATATTTTAGGAGTGGTAAGAAAATGAATAATGAACAAAAGTGTGCATGATATTGTATCGCATTCGGTGGCTTAAATTCAACCAAAAAAAAACCTCGCCGTTAATTTATTATTTGGTGGGTTCTGTTAATGTTACTTATATTATAAGTATGCTATTGATAAAATAATCTATATAGTTTAATAACTCACATTGAAATAAGTAGTATAATAGCAAGCATAGTACTATTATTTATTCTGTGACTACTCTATCAACCGACTCCAGAGAGAGGCGCAGCCGCGTGCGGGCGTCCGCAAGTCGATACGAGCAACCCTAGCAATATCGTCGCGCATGCATTGAGTCGAGCGGTTCAGTGTAATTTCAGCATTCTCCAATACGACTAGGTATATTTCAGTAGATATTTAAGCGTTTTCTATGGGAGTGAGTCTTCTGTACGTAGTACTATTAGTATATTAATATTTATTCTGTGGTAGAAGGCGCCGGTTCCACACACCGCGCGCCCCTTTAGTTCGATACTCCCCAAGTAATCAATGGCAACTGTCCAAGCCGAGGTTCGTACCCCCTTGAGCAAGTGGCCAAAAACTTAACTTTGGCGTGCGCCTTCTGCGTCACGCATTGCGGCGGAGAGCTTTTGCGCCCGCCCCACCGTCCGGTGACGCTCGCTGTAGAGGTCAGTTATAGACCAACAGCACATATCCTTTCTAAAAAACATAGCCGCGAGCGCTTTTACGAGCACAAATGCTTCAGATTCGTTTCTTTTTACCGGACTAGAGCAAAGCAAGGGAAGGGTAATGAGTTTAACAGTCTATGTATCTATGTGTGTTGTTATGTGGATGTTCCACCATAGCGTCGCCCCTATTGGTCGATTTTGACAAGCGAGGTGTCAATCGATTCGTATTCAGGTGTAGAGTGTCATAGGCCATTATATTTATCTGACTACGGCAAGGTAAAGTAAGGGTGTTCAAACTAAAAACTTGGTCCGATTTTGTCAAGCGAGATGTGAATTGATTTGTCTTCACTTTAAGAGTGTCATTAGGCATTTTTATCCGACTACGACAAAGCAAAAGAAGGGTTATGTGTTCAAACTAAAAATTTGGTCATATTTTGACAAGCGAGGTATCAATCGTGTTGTCTGCATCGCAGGAGTATCATAGGCTATTTTTTACCCGACCGTAAGTAAGGTTTTAATTTTTTGAACTTATGTGTTGTTGCTTGTGTTCTATCACATTTAAAAAACTGCGCCATATTTTGTCTACGGATATTCTATTGATAGTGTACTATGCACTAGCACAATCAGTTCTCACTTACTGCATAACAATATGGGGAGCAGCAGCAACTACACACTTACTTCCATTTGCAAGAGCTCAAAGGGCACTGCTTAAAGTAATGCATTTCAAACCTAGATGCTATTCAACAGAAGTCCTCTATAAAGAACTTAAAGTACTCACCGTAAGACAACTATTTATAAAAGCAATAATATTGGAACAACACTCACGGATAAACAAAGATTTATTAGAGAAACACTCTACGCGTAAAAGAAGGAAGGATCTTATTTTTAAAATCCCGTATTACCGCACACGATACGCAAGAAAATCCTTTATTGCACAAGGGCCCGTTTTATACAACCGGATCAGCAAACAAAAAACTATTTATAAGTTAAATCGAATCACATGTAACCAATGTATTACTGATATTTGCTAGATTAATTATAATCAAGCGGAAATTCTACTCCGAATAATTGACTAATCGATCTAAGCTTTTAGGAATCTGACTTATAAAAGACACACAACAACATACAATTTCTCACAAACAATATACTTTCATGCAAACACACATGCACATTCCAATATCAAACCTTCCAGGGACATACCCACCCATAAGTCTATAGTTACCTAATTATACCGGTTGGTTTCGTGGCTAGTGATCCTAGGTACGTAATCAAATGGTCGCAGGTTCGAATCCTGCAAGGTGCAATCATTTGTGTGATGAGCAGAAATGTTTGTTTCCGAGTCATGGGTGTTATAATATTCGTATCTATGTATGTTTATCCGTTATCTAGGACCCATAGTACAGGATATCCTAGTTTGGGGCTAGGTAATAATTGGTGTGGAATTGTCCCGAATATATTTATTTATTTATTTATTTTATTTATTTATAGACCTAAATGTATACGATAAGTTTATTTACAAAATGTGTACCTAGAACACCTTTGAATTACTTTGAATAAACGTTATCATTATTATATTATTATCTTAAAATCTTGTTATTGGTATCTATACTTACATAGGTAGTAATGATGAAACTACGCTTCCTTTCACAATTACAATTATTTATTCCATCAACAACTAAGATACCTTCGAATTACTGCACAACATCCCTATAATCCTTTTAGATTCGCTGATTTCAATAATCCAACCCAAATCTCACTCCTCTTCTTACACGACTGCCTAAAATAAGGAGTGTAATATTTAAAGCATTCATGTGTGTATGTATGTATGTGAGTTTATGTTTTCCACCATAACTTTGCCTGAACTGATTTGGACGTATGGGGTATCGTCAAAATCCTTACATTTCTTTGAGAAACATAGACAATTTATTTTTTGGTTACTTTCGTTATTGCGGCAGTATGGCTACATTTTCAATTTTAAAAAAAAACGTTGAATTTTATAATATGGGTATCAAATTAAAGGCCTTGATAAGCACATTCCAACAGTAAATAATTTATTGGCAAAACCTCTTTTTTGGCAGGCGTGTTTTTTTTAGCTTTTAAGCTATTTATTTATCGAACACTACAGAGTCATCGACAGCTGAAAAGCCCGGCAAACCACAAATATTCGCCACTAAGTATGGAGATCTATTATAATTATAAAAAGGTTAAGGTTGCTAACATAAGTAAAAGCGGAGACAAGTTAGCGTGTCGTGGCATGTCGTGACACGCCAGAAGCATATCGGTTTTATACATTTGGAAATAGAGACACATTATCGTGGAGTGTCGCAACATTTCGCAGTCTGTCGTGTCGTGGTGGCGGCTATGTATGCCGTGACACGACACGCAAATGTGTTTCTGTAGAACACAGCGCATTACTATGCGAGCTAGCAAATTAACTGAATCCTAATAAAACATTGTGCAGTGAACGTCCGTTCGAACGCTGCATGGTTTAGTGAGACACCACCGTTCAGAATAAGAGACGGAGCACGGCACGCCACAACACTCTTATACATTTCCGCCTTAAGAAAAAGTCTGTAAAATGAAGATGATAAAAATATAAGGTTAGGGTACTCTAGCTATTTAACTAGCTTAAAAGCTAAAAAAACACGCCTGCCCTGCCAAAATGAACTTACGCCAATAAATTATACTGTTGGAATGTGCTTATCAAGGCCTTCAATTTGATACCCATATTATAAAATTCCAAGTTTTTTTTACACGACTGTCCAAAAAAGAGAGTGTAATGTTAAGCTTAGCAGGAATACTAAAACATATTTTAATTTAGTACGTCACGTACAAAAGTAGCATCTTCATCATCATCAGCCTATATCTGTCCACTGTTGGACGCAGGCCTCTGCTAATTCAAGCCACTGAGCTCGGTCATCAGCTCTTCTCATCCATTTTTTTCCAGCCGCTTTTCGCAGGTCGTCACTCCATCTGGCCTCAGGGCGTCCTACACTACGTTTTCCTAAAAGTGGTCTCCACTCGAGAGCTCATCTACCACAACGGCTATAGGTACTTCAGGAAATATGACCAGCCCACTGCCACTTTAGCTGGCTTACCTTTAGAGCTATGTCGGTTACCCTAAGCACAGAATAAATAATAGTACAAGCCCTAAATGACATAGCCCATTCTATTTACATTTGTTTGTGATCTGCCGAATCGAAGTTTGAGCGAAATTACGTTTGCATGGAACTTCATCAATATACAACGCTCCTACCTACGTATGTTTTTAAACTAAGGCGGGGTCAGTCCCGAAATCAGCAAATATATAAACGTCGAGACCGAGGTAATGAAACAACTTTATGAGAACCAAAAAATACTGTGGATAGAAAATTATACTACCTAAAAAATAACCGAACAGAACTTTCACAAATAGCTTGACATCCTTGAAAAAAAAACACGAACTACCACATGAGAATAACATGTTACATCGCTGTTCTCGTTATTTTCAGCGACAACAACTTTTTTTTATAATTATGTAGGTACCCTATTAAACTAAACAAGTAACCGATCATTTTTTTTATTGAGTTTTATATTGAGGTATCGATAGAAAAGCACAAAAATTATCCAAAATCGACTCCTGAGCTGTATCACCTCTCCGCTCGCACTGCACCTGGACGAGTAGGACAAACATTTGAGATACTCATATTCAAAATCCTTTTTACCTGTCTGCGGCGAAGCAAAGGAAGAGTCATTAGTTTACCAGTCTATTTATTTATACAAAACAAAATACACTGCCCTTAAAGGTAATACCTGTAAAACATAAAGCTAAACTTACAGCCAATGAAGGATTTACATTCTATGAATACAACTTTGTATAAAAAAAAAAAAATATCTCTAAGAGATAAACTAAAAAATATATTTACAAAAAGTATCAATATGCTTTTAGCGGCAAAATTATTTTTATGCTGTTTCAGGTTTTTCTGATTTTTCTTTTTTCATTTTTTTTGCATCGTCTTCGATTTGTGAGCTACCCTGAAAGTTTCAGCCGGATAGCTTATCGGGCAAGATTCCAGGACAGACAAAATACATAGATACATACATTCATAGATCCAAAGATATATACATACAAGTGAAGTTAATAAAAGCTGTTAAAAAGGGCGTGTATGTATTTGGCACAGATAATCGCAAGGTTTTTGACGCCAGCTCCGGGCAATCTATGTAACCGTTGCACCTACCATGTAGAAGTGACGTGTCATCTAAACTGCGCCGATTTTCTGGGGTAGTAAGATGATGGTGATAACATGAACCCTGATAATCATGACTTACCTGTATATGTATGTATGTAGGTACGAGTATTTATTAATTTATATTTCAAATGTCTGTTGCTTGTTGAACTTATGTGTAACAAACTAATAAGGCATGTGGATGTTCCACCATAGCGTCGACCCTATTGGTCAATTGATTCGTCTTCAGGTATAGAGTGTCATTATTCTAATTTTTTACCCGACTACGGTGAATCAAAGGAAGGGTTATGTCTTCAAATTAAAAATTGATCCTAATTTGACAAGTACCTACTTATCAATCGATTTGTTTGTGAGTTTCTTTATGCCACTTCACTTATAAATGCCTGAACAGATTTTGATGTATGGGGTATCGTTAGAACCCTTCTTACATCATTCCAAGTAACATAACCTATAAAAAAATGGCGTTAGCATGGTACAAATTTCAAATTGAAAAGAAATACTTTGTCTTTTACAATATGGGTCTCAAATTGAAGGGGTTGATGAGCACATTCCAAAAATAAACAATTTATTGACATAACTCAAAACTTGTCACGAAAAACAATAAAATAAAAATAAATAATTATAAAACACAACTGCAATGAAAATTTGATTGATCTCTTTTTTGACTTTTTAGTTCGGTTTTGGCAGGGCTGTCGGCAGTCGAGTTTTTTAAATTATTTACTCATTTATTTTTATCACCCAATCCTAGTCGGGTTTTTAGTGTTTCAACTTATGTCTTGTTACAGTAAACCTGTCAGTAGCCGACGCAATGGTGTCAACCCTGAACGTGACCTTCAACTTTACCTACATGCTGAACTCGGACTGGCCATTCGGACACTTCTACTGCAAGTTCTGCCAATTCATCGCCGTGCTCAGCATATCGGCGTCGGTTTTTACGCTGCTAGCTATTAGTGTAGACAGGTCAGTATAGCCTTATAGTCTGTATACAAGCTGGTAATAGCCTTCTTGTTTGTTTACAGGCCAGTAATACCGTTCTAGTATGTATACAGGTCAGTATAGGCTTCTAGTCTGTATACAGGCCGGTAATAGCCTTCTTGTCTGTTCAAAGTCCAGTACAACTGCGATGTGGCCGAGCGGTAATAAGTAGGTATGTGTGTTCTAAATCCAACGATACCGTATTGAACTTTGGCTCCGCATCGATGACTTTTATTGAGTTACTAGTTGCGCCCGCGCCTTTGCCTGCGTGGACGGTGATAACATTATAATATGTGCTATTTTTTAATACTTATTATACCAAGTTTTATCAAAACCCGTTATAATAACAACACCCAACGCAAATGGTTCGTAATGATGATGATGTTAATGATGACGATTATGATTAAGTATTGAATTTTGGGTTATATTACAACTGCCAAACAAACATTCCTCGTCGAACTCGTTTTCCTTACCTGACCTCAACAATCTTGTGAAAGGAGCTAAGTTTTCTGAACTACATAATCTCCTGTCTTCGCCAGATACGTCGCCATCATGAGTCCGCTGCGGCCGCGGCTGGGCAAGCGCGCGACCCTTGGCATCACAGCCGCAATCTGGGCCTGGAGCTCCATCATGAGCAGTCCCAACCTTGTCTACTTCACCACAGACATGGATAATTTGCCTGATGGCACTGTGAGGTAAGGAAAATAAAAAATACTAAAGGGTCCGGCGAAGGATGAAATGTCCACACAAACGTACTTAATACCGAAAGCGTTTTTATTTAAGCATATTTTTGCCATTTTATGATATTATTCGGATTCGGTCAGTATTTATCAGTTCATCCTCCGCCGGACCCTTTAATGTTCTAATCATTAAAATTGTCAGCTACATTTCACAGATCGTAATTCCAACTCTGCTTCTTCTCCTTGTTTGAGACCTTCACTAAATCTATGCTTAGTTGGATGTGAAAACAGCCTACGAAATGATAAGTCAGTAGAACTAAAACAAAACATAGTAACGTACTTACATACGCCACACCATTTTCATATTTGTTCCGAAAATTATTACTGTCCCTTTAATGGCTTTCACTTTAATGTCACCCTAAATAAGGTTTGACACACGCAATCAGTCAGGCGACCGCTATCTTTACGGCAGGTAGGAATGACGTGAAGTTCGCAAGGTGACCTAAATTAGCACGATGTGGTTAAGGTTCCGTATTTCATTTTGTAGTAATTTTTCACTTTGTAGTGTTTTATATGAATGCTGCTATTAATCGCAAAGCTGCAGTCGTTTATTATCTACCAAGAACTTACCATGATACTTTAGAAGTTTAAAATTATTGCCAAATTACTTTACTTACCGTTATTAAAATTGTGGTGATGTATAGCAAATTTAATTGATATAACCCTTATTTTTTAAAGTTTTTTTTGAAATGGTACATTCTATGTTCTAAGTGTGTACACATCCAGAAAGATGAATTTAAGTAAAACTGTCTACCAGGTAATAACGACACAACTGTGAATGTAAAATGCTGTCTATCGTTTGTCTATGAAGCTACACATTAATACTGTCTTATTTTACATAGGTACAGTATTATTTTTCGAAATGGTCATTCAAAGTTCTAAGTGTGTCGAATCACACATTCAGAAAGATGAATGTAAGTGAAACTTTAACCAGGTAATAACGATATTACTGTGAATGTAAAATGCTGTCTATCGTTGGTCTATGAAGCTACACATTAATACAGTCTTATTTTACATAGGTAAAGTCTTATTTTTCGAAATGGTCATTCAAAGTTCTAAGTGTTTCGAATCACACATTCAGAAAGATGAATGTAAGTAAAACTGTCTACCAGGTAATAACGATACAACTGTGAATGTAAAATGCTGTCTATCGTTTGTCTATGAAGCTACACATTAATACAGTCTTATTTTACATAGGTACAGTCTTATTTTTCGAAATGGTACATTCTAAGTTCTAAGTGTATCGAATCACACATCCAGAAAGATGAATGTAAGTGAAACTTTACCCAGGTAATAACGATATTACTGTGAATGTAAAATGCTGTCTATTGTTGGTCTATCAAGCTACACATTAATACAGTCTTACTTTATCTACTCATAGAAGACAAAAAGCATTTCTTCAACTTTTTTATGAAATCACAATAACGAAGAAAGTGGTACCTACTTATTACAGAAATATTTAGATACCACACTACTGACAAGTAGACTTGTCACATCAATTAAGGCTTTGGCACACGCGATCATTCACACGGACATAATCTTTAGACTCTGTGGGCGTAAGTGACAAGAAGTTTGTAAGCCACATAACATAACCTTCGAGTAAACAACCAAGTCCGTAGTTTAGTGTTTGCGCGAAGCCTTATCTGTAGAAATTTTGCCGGTTCAGCAAAATGTGACGTTATTATTTTTTTGTAACCGTTAGGGTTCAATAGTGCATCTGAATCCAACGATACCGAGTTTGGTCCCAATTTCCGCACCAATGACTTTAAGTTATATGCAGTTTTCCATCGCTCCGTGCTTCGGAGGGCACGTTAAGCTGTCGGTCCCGGCTGTTATTGATTAATAGCAGTCGTTACTTAAGCCATGTCAGAGGCCCTCGGGCGGTTTGACGAACTCAGACACCAGAAGCCATCACTACCTCTTACAACAAACAACAAAAAACTTTTTGTATTATTTCTCAAACGTGTTTCTGTGAAATGTGTGAAATATTGGTAGAATATTAACCACTAGCTGTACCCGAGGCTCCGCACGTGTGGTCATTTCTCTAGTTTAAAAATATTCTACGTACTAGTGATGTAACGAATGTCATATTTTGGACATTCGCGAATGCGAATGCGAATGCGAATGCGAATATTCAGTAATTGTTTAAATTTGGCGCCATTTGTCTAGGGCTTGGTGACTTTAGCGGCAGTCCCGTTCGAACGAAGTGCGTTCCGTCTGTTTTTCGTTCCGAGAATAGTCGAGTTAATACGAACGCATCCGATTGAAGTGTCATTCTTGTTTGAGAATCTATTTTATTTGTTTGTTTAGAGTTAGACTATTTAATGGTCTACGGTAGAAGAATATAATTTTTGTTTGATTATCTAAATATTAAAAATACATCTAAAGACTGAGAAAAGTTTAATAGAAGAATTTAATTTTATTAGTTTCAATTGCATTAAAATGTTGTGTCACAAATTCTAATAACAATTTTTTTTTTAGCTTTATTAAAGTAAAAGACTTAATTTTATTTTTGTTTGCTTAAAGTGTTAACTGTTAACTCTGATGTAAAATGATTATATTTATACTATAAATACCATAAACTATATAATATAGATATACTATAAACACTTTGTGATTATGATGACAGCAACTCATGTTAAACTTTTATATGATTTTAATTATAGTTTATTTATTGTGAAGTATTTGTAGATTATTATTTTTAGATAAAGCAAAAAATAATAATCTTTAATTTTATCATTAAACTTTGCTAAAAATTCATAGAAGATTATTTTTGTTTGTTTACATTGCATTTAGGCCATTTAGTATATACTTTTGTTTTTTAAATTGTTATGAAAGTTTGATTGTTAAGCTTCATTGCCCAAAGTTAAATAAATAAATGATACCAAATGATAATGATGATGTGATTACGAGGTTAAGTTACTTTTTATTGCATTAAAAAACATAAGAAATTATTGGAATTGGATTTTCTTATATTAACCAACTATTATTACCTACTTAAAAAAATTATACACGCAAAAACATTCGCAATAATTTCGCAAATGCGAATGCGAATGCGAATATCCAAAAATAAGCGAATATTCGCGAATGCGAATATTCTTTACATCACTACTACGTACTATTCCAAGACCTAAAATACCAATATTCCAACATTTTATCTAAACTTCTTCAGCCGTCAAAAAGTTTTTATCGTTTACTCGGCTTCTACTCATCGGATTGAGATACCAAGTACACCAGTTTTAAGTCAAACCCTAAGCTATCTTACATTGAAAACCGCATTGAAATCGGTCCAGTAGTTTTTACGTGATGCGCGAACAAACATACAGACAAACCGATAAATTGACAAACAGACAGACACGAATTATAAATATGTTATATTCTTGTTCAGTAGCTTATTTTAATTACCCTAAACCATATTTTTGTAAAATTATCTTCTTTGTACAGACTTTTTCGTTCATACTGCTTTATCATAGGCATTATAGTGTAGGCAAATGATACATACGCAAGTTTCAAGCGTCGTCGACTCGTTCAAATAATGTTTTGAGAATGATGTACGTACTGTATTAAACGAAATGGCATGAATGGAGCTTAGCTAATGAACTAATTAGCTAGCTCCCATTATTTAGGTGTAATATGAAACTCTGGTGAAAGGCCGCAGCCAAAACCCTCCCTCCCACGTACATTGCTAAATTAGCTTTAATGGCCTAACAAATCACTAATCGAATCTATAGGGCCCAATTTCAAAATTCCAGAATGAAACTAACACGCGTAAATCCACTTGCGGACTCACTTTTAGGATAGATTGAAGATAAGTGTATCTTAAAGTTTTGTGAGGCATGAGTTGAAGTGTGATGCTGGCACGATGATTGCGATTCACAAATCGTAAATTGTTACAAGCACAACACGCTCGCCATTAAAACCATAGTGTTATAGCGTCCGTGGCCCACTCAAACCCTCATACGGAGGTTAGACTTTTTATCAATATTTTAGTCGACAGGTCCTCTAGTCTCACTTATCGTTTGTTAGATATTCCGCTTTTAGGCACGAAACATTACTTCCAAATTAAAAGTTACCATCCGCAACGCAAAGAAGCTGAACTTTGCTTGAGTCAGAGTTTCCCGATAGTTATGACCTTGGAGATTTCATGTCGTGAGTGAATAGGTTACTTCGTCATCGCTTAACATCGGTGGCATAGTGGACAAACACACCCTATCAAATAAAATACAAAGTTGTAATGTAACATGACGTTGTGTGCGTAAATTAAACAAAAGAGAAATAAATAAGAAATCCGACTGCGTACTAAAAAGAGGTAAACAAGCTTTAGATTCTTGATTTTGAATTATAAGATGCAGTCGAAGGCATAAGTTGAATAATCTTCTTTTCTTCTTTAATTATTTTAATTATCAATAATTGTAAAATAATTATAAATTTTGTGAATGGTATTTTAAAGAACTTATTAAATATTCGGAAATATAATATGGCAGCTGTATGCCGCCATATTAGTTTTCTTGGCACTTCATATATTCTATGTCACTCACGTGATTAATACAAATCTAATGATACCTTAATTATCAAAATCCATCAAGCCGTTTAGATATTAGGAAGCGCCAAAGAAACATACAAACAAAACCCTTCGCGGTCAGGTAAAAATAGCCCCATATATTTTCTAAAAATAACTCCGTCGTAAGACTATAAACTAAATTAGTCACCAACGCCATACCACTATAGCTGGCTTTACTGATGCTTTTGTAAAACACAATCACTTTGCAATAGAATTAAATCGCTACAAAGGTAACGCGATATAGAGCTGCTGAAGCTGAAAATACTAATCTGGAAAATTTGAGGTGTGCTGACTGGCATACTTATGTTACAGGAGGGTATATAATTTAATCAAGGCTTCTGCGCTGCTTCTGCTGGGTACTGTCGCAAGTTTAGAGTTTAATGAAGTTGGATTAATTCTTAAATTATGGAATTAGTTCTAAAGAATTTGAATTTAAAGCGTGTATGTAGATGATTTCAAAATTCAGCGAACTACACTCATGTGAAGGCTGTTAAAAAAGTTTTTCAGTATTTTGCCAAAAAAATTATTCAATAGAGAGCAGGTTCCTAAACTAAATTGCTAGTAAGTTTTCACTCGCTCTAACACAAAAGCTTTGACATGCAGCTTTGAACACAAGTCTGAGATTTTTAAAGTACACCACACTTAAAGTAGCCCAGACGTTGAAAGAAAATAGTAGGTGTATTAAGTAAACCATTTTATTCAACAGGCGGGTCTGCTTCAGCGAGTGGCCCGACGGCATGACTACACTGTCCCAATGGGAATATATGTAAGTACGTAAAAATAAACGAAATACCTACGCCTCCATTACGGATCGCGTGTAATGGGCGAGTAACGACACGATTTATTGTTAGTAATGGGGAAAATTCAACGTGTGCTAACATTGTTAGGTACTATTTTCGTCAGCGCAAAGGAAATTGATTTCAGTTCGATTTGAATTACGAATTTAGATAAACTAGTCTTCAAGGGCGTTCGACATTTGCAAGATATCATGCTCAAGATTACCGTAGACGATTAAATATTTATTGTAAAACCAAACAACAGCTGCGAGTTTTTATCATTACGATGTTGAATCGATCTGGATGAAATCATTCATTCGTATGGACACTTGAATGAGTTTTCATTTTTTCGAGAATGAAACTCTATTGTTGTATCATCTCTCATAAATATTTATGAATGGAGCAGTTGCTTTGAAGGGCTGATAAAATATCCAATCTCCATAAATATGTTTAGCGTTTCTTTTTTATCCGATTTCCCTTGTATCAACGTTGGGACTGAATTATTTTAATTTGCAGGTACAACGTGGGGTTTATGGTCCTCACATACTTCCTGCCGATAATTGCGATGACTTTTGCGTATACTCGAGTGGGGATTGAGCTGTGGGGTTCGCAGTCCATCGGCGAGTGCACGCAACGACAACTTGACAACGTGAAAAGCAAACGAAGGGTAAGATGAGAACCTTGCGTGACCCCTCAGAACAAAATGGTAATTGCATTGTTACAAATTTTCAGGAAAAATGAATGACCAATTTTAATCAATTGCTTGCTGATTAAAAGACAGAATATATAAGGAATGAGGCTCAAATAGCAATGATTTAAGCGTTCACAATTTTTAAGAAAATTATTTATTCGGTCTACCAAATGGAACATTTTAATAAAATAAGTAATCTTAAATATGGTATAAACATTAAAAGTATGGAGATTATCATTTTCATATCTCCGGGGACTATGAAGATCTTTTGCTTGCTTGATTATTTCCTTTTACCAAGTGTCAAAGTACATAATTCTAATTAGAAACAACAATGTTATCAGCAAACGTGCGCGGAGTTTGCAATTCATACTGTCGTGGCTTGTATTCTTGCCAAGAAGATATGTATTCCTTTCAAGTTTGACAAGCGTACATTGATAACTGGCGTGAATAATTGACTTGATAATGGCCTTAAAAACTTAGTACCACACTTTTAAAATTAATAGTTATTTTATTAAATTGCTTGGCTCCTTCTCATCCAATTGAGATACCAAGTACACCAGTTTTTAAGTCAAAATCTATGCTATCCTTCTGTGAAAATCGCATCGCAATAGGTCCAGTAGTTTTTACGTTATGCGCTAACAAACAGTCATTAGAAGTGTGGCACTAAGTTTAGAAGCCAGTGTAACCTTTCAAGTAAGAGGAGCGTACGTTTATAACTGGCGCGAATAATTTGACTTAATAATTGGAGTGAGAGAATATAGCAATCATATATTATGTTGTGTGTATAGTTTGTTATGTATATTTAGCATTTGATAAAAGTTAATGTTTTCAATCGCTATTGAGGAAAAGTAATTAAATAGTTATTTTCAACTGACCAAGCCAAGTTTCCCTACATCATTAATTAGCGTAATTAATAATTAGCGTACGTACACTAAGCCAAACCAAACCAATGGGGTGTATATATCACAGTCAAAACTCTTAACCAGTCAAAAGTACTTTTAACTAGCAAAATCAGACAAAAGTAATTTTAACCGTAGGCTTTAGACAATTTTTGACTGTTATTTCAGTTAAAAGTACTTTTGACTTGTTAAGGGTTTTGATTGTAACATAAACAATTCTAAAGCAGTACCTACCTACTCAATATATTTTTACCTTTAGATAATCCTAAAAAAGTTGTACTTAGTTGTGTTAGTAGGATAAAAACAAGAAATGTGGGCGTTTTGTTATAATGATCATTAAAACGATATACTGGGTTAATAAGAGGATATTTTATAAAGCCTCCAAGCAAACAACCAACTTTAAATAGAGGTGGTGGTTTACTCAAAAAAGAAACTAAACTGGAATCTATGCAAAGGTTCCACTTCTTTAAAAAAAACTTTAAAATTAAATTAAAACTATCGTAGTACAGTGGGTAGTCTTATCGCTTAAAGCGTACACTTCCAGACAACCTTTAGAATCTAGAGGTTATCTAAAGTTTAGGTGGACAACATAAGAGGTAGAAGAAATAATCAGTGAACGAAAATAAACGAAAATCTAAACTGACCAAAATCTACTTAGTTGCTAATAAGCAAAGCAAATTGGATGTTTCTCATTCAAAAATTGTGTTATCCTTTCAAGATGCTGATTTCCTAAGGGACAGTGTCGACTTATTACTTTATAGTAGTGTGATATCGCATCCCATAGTGTCAATGGATAGAATTAGATTACGTGTACGAGGGTGTGTCTGCGGTTCCCCGATACGAGGTCAAATTTTATGTTTATGTTGATATTTGTTATCATATAGTACCGTGCCAAAGATCTATTACTTTCGTCTGCCATAAAATATAAACGAATACGCGTACGTAATGAAATTTCATGAGATATTCGGCTCATAACAAAGTAAGAAGTTTCCATTGCTCTGTCGGTTATATCGGCCCTAAAATATGAATTAAGTGACTCCATCTTGCTGCGCAAATAAAAATTAAATTTCATATAATAGCACAGACTTAGGATCCCGTACTGTGATATTAGAGCGTTTTTTTACTGCCGAATATAGCCAAACATTTGACCACAGGCTAAACCTGATGGTGTGACATGGTCGACTGTTGTGTGACGCATGCTTGCCTAGACTTGTTTACTCTTGACAACTCCCAGGTCATAGTCAATAAGGATTAAAAAACGAAGGAGTTCACATCGTCCAGTCAAAAGTGAAACCACCCAAGATATGCCAATCCGCTCGTACGCACAAGCATCGCGCACTCACTTACATCATGTTATGCCGTAATATTATTAGTAGTGTTCATTCTGTTAAGTTCTCACGAAAAATAATAACAATGCATGTTGTGATGAAATTGTGTATCACACATACGCAGCCGCCATTTGCTATGCTTCACTAGTTTGTTTGGCGGAGTGGTCTTCATATATTTTTAAGCTTCTTGAACTTAATTATCAAATGAGGATCAAAATATAGATGGCAGCTTGGAGTGGTTTAGTCCAGTTCCCGTAATCTAGGCGCCCGCCCCCCAGTGCGGTGAAGCTGTAGAGGTCGGTAGAGACCAACAGCATTATATAAAAAAGTGGGCTGCAGTTTGAATCTTTTTTATGATTTTTTATAGCAGTTAACGCCTGCTTAGCGTAAATATATATAAAAACAATCTAATGGAAAAATTTGGATCACAGTTTGGTTTGGGAGGCGTTATCTTTCAGACACGAAGTTAATCAATATTAGCCGTGTTTGGTTGGTAGTTCTTAATACTACCAATAGATAGCGTTACCGTCCCCATAAGACGGGTTCAAAGAAACTAGTGGAAAGATTTGGATGACGACCCCTATGGGTCGCGGCACAGTATGCGAGTTCGAATCTCGTCCGTGACCCATTTTTTTTCCATTCGAAAATTATTATATATAGTTTAAATCTTGTTGTGAGCTTGCCGACTGCTAGCCCAGCTCTCCGTCTAAGGCGACTATAACATTCTAAGTTGTATATTCAGATAATACTTACTCGTGAACCATCCATCACTCAAGTCAACTGGAAGAGCTTCAGGGCGAAGCCCTTGTAGGAGCTAAGCTAATATGTTTGTTATAGACTTGTTGATTAAGATACGATAAGATAACGTTTATTTCAATGCACAATATTGTTTAGCTTAAAACTAGTTAAGATTATGTCATAAAAATTTAATCAAACATATCTGTTTCGAGGAGTAGAAAATAAGAGATCACTAAATCTTCCTGTAATTCAGTAGTTCTAGAGCTGTTATTATGCAGTATCAACTTATAACAATTAAGTCAATTTTGATATATACAATCCATACCAATATATAAAAGTGAAACGTTGTCAGTTTGTTTGTTTGGGGAGTTTTAACACGATAAAATGCGTTGAAATTTGGAATGGAGATAGCTTATACCCTGGAATAAAATATAGGACACTTTTTATCGTGGAAAATGGTAAGTTTCCATGGGACAACTGGAAAATGTTGATTACTCGCTGTACCGGTTGCCATGAAACTGAAATAACAGGTCTGTCAAAAAATATCAATAGCGTTTTTAATATCCAAGAAGAACATAGGATGCTTTTTTCGCGATAAACTGTATGTAGTCCGCGCGGACGAAATCGCGGGTGGAAAAGCTAGTTATTTATAAGCTTATTACAATTACATTAAATGAGCAAATGGTGTGTGTGCTTGTATATATGATATACCAATCACTGACGCGAAGCACAATGTATGTATATGTGTTATTAAATTAAGTACCTAAGATTTAGGGTCTGCCAGACTGCCTTCATTTTGCTGAAGCAGAATAAGCCGATTAGAAACAACTCTATATCAACGATATATGAGCATTCATGATCTTTTCAGTACATTGGCTCGGCTTAAATCTGTGATCTGATGTAATTTGATGCCAATTACGACGGCATGAACGGTATTGTGGCTTTTATGATAGACAGATTGAACTACCACAAAATAAATTGAAATTTGTTGCAGAGATAAAGCTTTAAGCGAAGACCCTCAGACAATAAAGGAGATAAACGGGCCTTTTGACATCATTAAGTTTAGTGACAGGGTGAATTCAAAGTGTAAAAAGTTGTGTAATTATAACGATAATGAAAACAATGTTGGTAAAACAGATAGTGAACATTTAACGTGGCCACTGACCGTGTTGCCAAACATACAAAATTGGTAATTAAGCGCGTCGCAGGAGCAGAGGGCACTTCCCAGCAGATTTGAGTTATTATTACCTGACTACGGCAAAGCAAGGGAAGTTTAATGAGTTTAACAGTCTCTGTATGTATGTATGTATGTATGTATGTATGTATGTATGTATGTATGTATGTATGTATGTATGTATGTATGTATGTATGTATGTATGTATATAGTTATGTGGATGTTCTACCATAGCGTCCCACCTATTGGTTCGATTTTGACAAGCGAGGTATCAATCGATTCATCATCATTTATAGTGTCTTTTTCTTAACTCGATTTCGGGGAATCATGGGAAGAGTTATCTGTTTAAACTTAAAACTTAGTCTTATTTTGACAAGCGAGGTATCATCGAGGTATATAGGATGCTTAATCGCAAGCATCATAAGCTATTTTTTATACGAACGTAGTCAGGTTTTGTTTTTTTTAATTTATGTCTGTTTTTTCCGCACGATCTCATATTTCTGATCGATTAAAATCTTATCCCCTAAATATTTGGCGAGTTCTACAAAAGACGCAACTTGTGTACAAAAATTATCTACATTCTACATGGTATGAAAGAGAGAGAAGAGTTTGCAAGTTGAAGTGGCAATGGGCAGGCCATATAGTTTGCAGAACCGACAACCACTGGGGAATAAAGGTTCTTGAATAGCGACCACGAACATGCAAGCGAAGTGTAGGGAGACCCTCCACACGATGGACCGACGACATTGTAGCCATCGCAGGAAGTCGGTGGATGAAGGTGGCACAAGATGCGATGAGATGGTGGTGCTCTTTGGGGGAGGTCTATGTTCAGCAGAGGACTTCTAAAGGCTGACATGATGATGATGAGGATGTCATGGTATGACACTTAGAAGTTTTTAACATGTATTTTTTCCTACAGGTGGTAAAAATGATGATAGTGGTAGTGGTGATCTTCGCGGTTTGCTGGCTGCCGTTCCACGTGTACTTCGTGGTGACTTCCTACTACCCAGATGTGGTGAACTACGCGCACATCCAGGAGATCTACCTGGGGATCTACTGGCTGGCCATGAGCAACTCCATGTACAACCCTATTATTTACTGCTGGATGAATTCCAAGTAAGTACGAGAGATAATTTATTCAATAGAGTATGTAACTACCCTGTATATATATATATATATATATATCATATGACGTAGTACAAATAGTTGTTTAATTATCCTAGTAAAACTAGTATTCCATAGTATACAAAAAAAAAATACAAGTGCGTAGGACGGCCTGTGGCCAGGTGAAGTGACGAACTGTGACAGAAATTGGATGCATAGCCACAAGACCGAGCTCAGTGACGTGCATTAGAAAAGGCCCACGTCCAGCAGTGGACAAGTATATGGTGATGATGATGATACAGGTGCTTACTGATCAGAATTGATATAAGCTGCTCATCTCTCTTATTAAATACGTTGAATAATTATTATTATTATAATAAACGAGTTATAATTATAGTCCCCATGTAAGTATCTGGATGATTCTAAGAAAAACATTTTATGACAATCTTGTTGGCGGAAGTATGCCTCTGAGACTATAGAATCGTAAGATCTGAAGCTTTCCAAAATTGAGGCCTACGAACTTTGTTTCCATGTAAAAGTAATTTGTTATAAGAAAAAGTCCATTAGGCTCATTATTGATAAAAAATTATGCAACTTGAATTTGTTTAATTGGTTAAATTAAGTAAAGCAACCTGAAGTGGTAATGTAAAATTAACTATAATTTAGGCTTCATATTAAATTTATTTACGAACTTTTTGATGAGATTCGATGGTTGTGTATACACTGAAAAACATGATTTTTAATATTAGCAGCAGTACCAGCATCGTCGTTTACATCCTTGAATTTTCTTTTTTTGTTGCGCTATAAAGTGTATTTTGTATTGTATTGTAAACAGGGTCTACTGTCCCACACTATTTGTGAGAAATATATTTTAATTCAATTTTTATCGGCATCAGTTTTTAATTAATTTACAGTACAGAGTAGTTTACAGTTATTTATAGTATAAGCATATGCGAAATGATATAGTCAAAGTAACTTTCTAGACATTAGACAATTAAAAGTAGCTTTATAGACATTAGACAATTAAAAGCAGCTTTAAAGACATTAGACACTTAAAAGTAGCTTTATAGACATTAGACACTTAAAAGTAGCTTTATAGACATTACACAATTAACAGCAACTTTAAAGACATTAGACAATTAAAAGTAGCTTTATAGACATTACACAATTAACAGCAACTTTAAAGACATTAGACAATTAAAAGTAGCTTTATAGATATTAGCCATTTATTAGGTTTCATCCGGTAAATACACGCAGCCCCTCCTGTTGCCAAATCCCCGGGCGCCCGATACACGGGGCCTCTCCTAAAGCCAAAATTTTTAACGCCCGATGCACTTGGTTACTGCGGCAGCCAGTTTATTTCAGTTGTCGATTAAAACTTAATCCCGCGTTTCTTACCCAATCTGAATATTTTATTCTTTTAAGGTATATTTTTCCTCTATGATTAAACACCCAATAAGTACCAATAACTTTAGTAGAATAAATAAATAAAAATTGACCTAAAATATAGGCGAAATTTTTGAAATTTTGCTGTTTTTCAAGTAGTTATAGACATTGGAAAATTTAAATTAGCTTTAAAGACATTACTATTACTATTGCTATTAGCCTGTACTGTCCCATTGTTGGGCAAAGGCCAACATGACTTCCAGATACTGCGATCTTTTGAAAAATTTCCCCAGTCATTGTTAAAGAGGTCAAGCTCGTCCCGCCATCTCTTCCGAGGTCTGCCGCGACGTCGCCTCGCTGTATGCGGCACAATTAAAAGTGGCCATAGACTTCGGTCAATTAAAAGTAGCTTTATAGACATTAGATAATGAAAAACTCCTTATAGTCTTAGAGCAGGCACAGACATAAAATAATATAAAAAGTTTTGTAATGGATTTACAAAATAAAACAGTGATCCAATTCTGATGAAATTTATATGCAGTCTAATGAATCATCCAAGTTGCTTCAGAAATCCCGAAGATATAAATGTACATACAAAAACAACAGTTGAATCGAGAATGTCTTCCTTTTGGAAGAAGAATAATAAAGTAATGCACTAATTATAAACTGTTTTTATTACTTGTCATCAGATTTAGACGAGGCTTCAAGCAATTCTTCTGGTGCTGTGGCGTCCTCGGCAGCGGAGGTCTTACAAGGCACAGACCTTTTGGCACGGACAGAATGGACAGATCCGTCCGCTCTATGTCCCCTAGCAGGAAGAATGGTACAAGTAAGCTGTTGCCTCTTTCGGTTTTTATATGCTATGTTGTCGCTTCTAATTGAAGGCATTTTTTAAGTTCCGCCATTTAGAACTAACTGATGCTGTAGCTTTAGTGAAGCATCTACAGATATATGGCATTATATTTATAGCGCAAATTGAAACCTGCGCTTAAATTAATTGTTCGTTTAGTTTTTATTTAAGTTGTAAAAATGTAAAAGAATAATAATAATCAAAAGACTTATACCCAATGTAAATATATTCCTTTTAAACCTTTTTCTGAACTTTAAAAAACAATTATGTATCTTACCAATTTGATAGACGAGTGCTATTCTTCTTCGTAGGTTTATTCAAGACGACAAAATTCATCAAAAATCCACCTGGCACTCCCCACTTGCTTCATGCAAATAAAATACACAAGTAAGAGGTTTTAAGAGGCCAGTTTTGTTGAGTGTGCTGTGGAACAAACACGTGGCACGACCGTACCGGCTTCATGTCAAACTCAGTAGTTAGGCTCCTCATTAGCGTATATATATAGCACAAACTGCTTCTCATTGCCCGCTTTGTTCATCTTATTTGGCAGCTTTGAAATTTTGTAATACCGTGAAGGTCTTTTTTTAGATGTTTAAAATGTGGGTACTTTTTGGCAGGCACCATCCGAATTTCGATGCATAGCACTTACAACAACACGCTGGTGAGCGCTGCCTGACAGCGGCGTGGCGCGTCTGGCCCGCACGCCGACTGCAGCCACAATGACGCGCCGAACGTCGAACGCACGTGGATATGACGTGAAACCCGTCCCCCGCGCGTCCCCCTTACCCCACAGGACCTCTACGCTTGAACACCATCATCTCACCATCGAGATGCCGAGAGCTTCCGTATGGCAACGAGCTTTCTATTTGACCAGATATTTTTTACTGATAGGTAGTATTTAAATGTTGTAAATAAACTTAGGAATCTTGTTCTATAAGGTTTTTAGATATACTTATTATGACATGTATTTCTCTCACGTCTTCGTTACGCTTCAGGAAATATTCAAATAACACTACGTCATACACACAGGTGCCATACAATATTTATGATGTGTAGAAATTTTAATCATGATGAGTTCTACGAAGCGTAGCGATGCGTCCTACGTGCTGCTACGACGTAGGCTTTGCTACGCTATGCTAAGAGTGACTTGTGACCTTATATAGGTGGTATTTTGTCCAGATTTCTAGTATATTTGTTGCCGAGAATATGGAAAACTATGCTATATACATATACAAGCTGTGCCCGCGGCTTTTCCCGCGTAGAAAAATCAGGGTTAAAGTAACCTATGTGTTAGTCCAGTACCAAATACCAGTCCAGTACCAGTAGTAAGTATAAGGTACAAAATACCAAATGTCTTCAACCATCAGATAGTTTTTTATCCATTGCTCGGCTTCTAATCATCTAGTTCAAACGTGATACGTGAACAAAGGAACAGTAAAACAGATAGACAGACAGACAGACAGACACCATTTCAATAAATGTTATATATTAGTTCAGTAGCTTATTTGAAGTCCACTTGACCATATTTTTTTAAGTATACCTGTAAAATAAAGTCATTTTATTTTATTTATTTTTAGTTTTTACTGACTTTTTGTTACTTTCTGTTTTATTATTATAAGTAATAAAGATATGCAGAATACGTATTAATAATTAGGTAATATATGTATTTTCTGTGAATATACTCTAACAAAGGATTAACTCGTGCAGGTTGCACTTACAATGATACTGGAATGATGTTTCGCTAAAATTGATTTTATTTTGTTTTGTACTAATTACCATTTAATAATATAATTTAATCTGTTATATCTACTCGATGTTAATTCTTGTTGTTTATTTTTTTGGTAATTTAAAAATTATATTACATTAGTACAGAACATTTTTATAGTATTGTAAATAAATTGTAAATAAGCATTAAAATATGAACGTCATAATTGTATTATCTACAAATATGTATAATTAGAAGGAGCTACGCGTAAATAAAAGCTTTATTGTATTGTTTCAAGATGTACATTTTATCTCTTGTTTTTACATTATATTTTATTGATTGTTATGTAGGTACCTACCAAATTAATTATTGACTTATTTCTGGCATTTTCTAATAGTAGTTTATCAAACGGTTGCATAATGAGGGGTATTAAAACACGAGAGTGAGGTTTTTTAATAGTATCACTTGAGTGTTTTAATACCTAGTTATGTGCCATTTCATACACTACTTTATCTACACTCATGCAATAGGAATTTACATTTAATGAAACAAAATGACATAATATTTCTTGATTTTGCTGGTAAAAGCTCATTTGTCATTTTCGTTGCTGTTTCCGTGATGTAAGGTGGAGTCAAATTCTCCTCTGCAACACACTGCTAACACTGCTGTCGGACATTTTAAATCAAGATAAAACTTTGAAAAACAAAAACGCATTACACATTAAATTGGTTCGGTACTAATTAAATGTACCTAAAGAAAATTAAGGCGCCAAAATCCAGTCCACAGCGATGTTTCACACATACGGTCATAGGCGTGCCGCCATAGACAATAAATGGCAAAAACCATCGTAGTAAGGAGCGAGACCGGTGCTTGAACGTTTTTTTTATATATCATTGTTTTGTTCAAAAAACAGTGTTTTAATGGGTTTTTTTTATTAGAGACGTGCCGTGCGTAATGTATGTCATTATGCCAACATTTTTCATTTCATAACCCAGATTTTACGATATAAGTGTAGGTAACATTGGTTACAAGTGTTTAATACATGTTTATATTTCTATATTTAGTCTGCAATCTCTTTTTACGTATTAAGATAAAATTCGATGACTCATCAGAAAATTTGATATTATTTGTTTAACTTTGTCCTGGTATAGGAAAAAGGACACTTTTCACGCAGTTTCCACAAGGAACTGGTAAACAGCAAACAGAGACACCTGATGCAGCTAGTAACGTAATATATACCTATTTCCAAAACACCACAATTTCATTATTAGGTTTATTTATTATTTTCAAATGTTTTTGTCTTCCACTTTCATGCAGATACATAATTATATTTTAAAATATTTTCTTGTGATACTTTTTATGTATATCTATATATGTCCAAATGGACCAATACACCACGGTCGCTGTGGCTACTGTAACTCAGTAGAGTCACCGTGCGCGGTGTTCTGAGCCTAGGATCAAATATGTTATTAAGATATGAAAATAATAATTACGTTTAAACCTTAAATTAATAAATGAATTAATTAATTGATGTTATCTGTACATATTGTTTAATATTTGTATACCTATCGAGTAACATTCAATTATAATAATCTGATGCTGTGGATATGAAAGAAATCTACGTGCAGTTTTCAAAATAAAGATTATATTGAAATGTCTTTTCTTCTTTCTATTTCTTCCTTTTAAGTAAAAAGAAAAAGTGTACTCGTAGGGACATATGAAAAGTGTACTCGTAGGGACATATGAAAAGTGTACTCGTAGGGACATATGAAAATCGAAGAATGAACAACATATTGGACCTTTTTACATAACTTGCAAAATAATGTGTATTTTACAAAGTAAACCATATAAGAATCGTACTTATTGCTAATGACTAGCTGCGCTTCGCGGCTTTGGGCTTTTTCTAGGAACGTATGTTCCAGGATACAAAGTACCTGTAGGTATAGCAAATTTCATCAAAATGTGTTCAGCCGTCAGTTTTTTATTTTTTGCTCGGCTTCTAGTAATTGGATTGCGATACCAAGTACATCAGTTTTTATATCAAAAATTAAACTATCTAACAGTAAAACTTGCACCGCAATCGGTTTAGTAGATTTTACGTGATGCGTGAACATTCAGACAAACACAAATTTAAAAAAAGGTTATGGAGACTTAAAATAAGCTACTGGTCTAGCTTATTTTAAGTCTCCTAGACTTTTTTTAATACAGCTTCTACTTTTAATATTATGATAGCTCGATATTAGCCTCGTGTCGTGGTGTGGCCACGAGGAATAATTATTACTCGTAGTCACACCGGTGTGACCACGAGTAAATAAGATTCCTCGAGGTCACACTAGTATGACAAAACGGTGTGACCACGAGTCCGTTGCCTTTTATTATAAGTATAGAATAGATAGATAATATATAGATAATTGCAGTGTTACGAGTAAGGTGACAATACACTGGCAGATAGTGCGCGAGTTTTTAGATATATATAATCAACATGAAAGCGAAGTATGTATTCATCTACGAGTACATACCTGTTTATCAATAGCTTTGCCAGCGGCTTAATTTTTCTTGGGTAAAAGTATCTTATATATTATTCCAGGACCAAAAGTACCTATAAGGTTCCATATAACAAATTTCGTTCAGCGGTCAAATACTTTTAATCGATTTCTCGGTTTATACTCATCGAATTGAGATACACAATTCGATGAGTATAAACCGAGTACACAATCGTTCCAGTAGAAACCGAGTACACAATCGTTCCAGTAGAAACCGAGTACACAATCTATCCAGTAGTTTTTATGTGATGCGCAAAAAAACAGACAGGCCACATTTTTTAAATGTTACATTTTTGTACAGTTACTTATTTTAAGTACTCTAGACTATTATTTTTGGAATTATCTTCATTGTACTGACTTTTTGAAAGTTACTGCTTTATTACAACAATTGCAATCATTCTCTTTGTCCCTAAATATCTTATACCTCCACCTGGACAACCGAGGACTGAGAGCCTTGGACATTCAATAAATCATACTGAACTGGCAGCTATTTCAGCCGTAAGTGAACCTAAATCAAAAGTTATGTGTGACCGGGGTACTATAAACAACTGTAATTTCGGCACAATACCTTCATCACAAGTAGGGAGCAGGTTATTTTTGTAGGAACATTAATCAATGACATCTGGTGACTTGGACTAGCGTTAACTACATTAAAACACAGAATTAGGCCCTCAAACATAGAACCACAGTTTAGCGTCTGTCTGTTCGCGCATCACGTTAAAAGTACTTTACCGATTGCGATGCGATTTCAACTATTGGATAGCTTAGGTATTGACTTAAAAACTGGTGTGTTTGGTATCTAAATGCGATGAGAATTGAGAAGCTAAGTAATTTTATAAATATAACAATTAATTTTAAAAGTGTCGTACTAAGTTTTGAATTAAACTACTGGGCCCTCGTTCGCTACTAGCTGTGCCCGTGGCTTTGCCCCCGTGGTAATTTTTTGGGACATAAGGATCCTGTGATATTCCAGAACCAAAAGTATCAAAATCATCAAACTTCGTTCAGACATTTTATCGATTGCTCAAATTCTATTCATCAGATTGAGAAACCAAGTACACCAGTTGTTGTTTTTATCTAACAGTGTAAATCGCATCGCAATCGGTGAAGTAGTTTTTAGGCGATGCGAGAACAAACAGAATTATACTATTTAAAATAAATGTTATATTCTTGTTCAGTGGCTTATTTTAAGTACCCTAGATCATATTTGTTTAAATATCTTCTTTGTTCAGTTTTTTTGAACTTACTGCTTTATTATAAGTATAGATAGATAACCACTCCGCCACGTAACGCGCCGCCAGAAAAAACAAAAAAATATTGGGGTAAAAACGGTTAGTATCGGAATTTCGGAATTCCGATATTTATTGGGTCAGTATCAGTTAAAATTCATTAACATCCACAACATTGGGAGCACACCGCACATCCTCCGAACCACAGGTTTGGCGCTGTGTTTTTCAGCTGGTGAGTTTGCGTGCCCAGTATGGCACCATTTTGCCCACGCGAATAAAATAAATACAGCCCTGAACGATGCCTGCCGAATAATAACCGGATGCCTCAAACCCACACCCTTAAACCTACTATACCCACTAGCGGGCATAGCACCACCCGAAATATGTCGCATGTGCCGTCGAAAAATACAAACAGGAACATGATTACCGACACCCACTTTACAACCACACGCTATCGCAAAGTAGATTGATAAGTCGGAAGAGCTGTCTACAGGTGACAAAATATGCCAGTAAGTACAGAAATTTGTGGTGGTGGTGTTACCAAATAATGTTGGTTAGGTCTAGACTCTGATGAAAAGTCCAAGTTTTTGACCTTGGGGGAGGGGAGCGCAAGCCGCCATCTTGGATTAAAATTTTTTAATCAAAATAATACACCAATGGTTCATTTTACGTCAAAAATGTTACAGGCAACGTTAAAGAAGGTAAAAATATTTAGATTTTTGTATAACTTTATTTTTGAGTAATACTGATAAATAATTAGTTACAGCGGCGAAAAGATTTTACCCAAAGATAATATAATCACTACGTTTTAATTTTACCAATAAGTGGAAGACAAAAATAAAGAAAAAAAAACTCCCTATACTCTACTTTATGGTGCTGTGGAAAGGAGTTTATAATTGCAATGAACTGCCAGAAATAATTTGAGGAAAATATCTAATATAGGCAGTTTATTGGTAAAATCTTTTCACCGCTTTAACAAATTAGTTATTGGAATTGGCCTTTTTATTTATCTGGTTACTGGCCTTAAAGGTTTGGAGAGTTCGGATTCACCCAACGCGAACTTCCAGCTGGCCATAACCTGCAATGGCCGGTTTGGAAATCCTTGAATCGGCTCAGGACCAGAGTTGGCCGTTGTAGGCATAATATGGCCAAATGGGGTATAATAGAGAGTCTCAAATTGCATGCAATTTCTGTGGAGACTCGAGACATACCATGGACCATCTGCCGTCTTGCCCGTCGTGCCCCACTGCCTGCACTGCGGAAGACCTAAATAAGGCAACCGAAAGAGTTATAGACCTTAGCAACTTATCTAGCAGCTTTTATTTAATTAAAGTCGAACCAATAACTCGATTGCGATGACGATTTTAACGCGAAAGTGGGTGACACAAGGATGGATGCGGGCTTGCGAAATATTGTAGGCAACTATGGTCTCGGCCAAAGAAATACTCGAGGGGAGAGATTACTCCAATTCGCAGCTGACTATAATCTCACCATTATGAATACTGTATTGCAGCGGCACCCCAGACGGCTGTATACCTGGAAGTCCCCCGATGAAAAATACCGGAATCAGATTGACTATATTATTATACTTATAAGATCTAGATGGCGAAGCTCAATTGTGAACGCATACACACTGCCCGGAGCTGACTGTCAGTCTGACCATCAACTCCTCGTATGCAACCTCAAACTTAAGTTACGTAACTCCATACTTCGTAAAACTAACAAGAGGCTTGAAATAGTGGACCAATTAAATGAACAATAAGATGCTTTTCTTTATTATAAGAAAATAAAATTTTGCCACATTCAATTCAAGATGGCGGTTAACGCATTCGGGCCTCGAGATGGAAAATTTGTAGTTTTCATAAAGATCTCATACGTAAGCCAGACAAATCAAAACATTTCCTACTCCACCTTTTGGTTAAGCAAAAATAACATGTGATTGGCCTATAGTGATAAGGCCGCCGATTGTTCTAAGTTCATACACGTTTAATCTATATACTTATAATAAAACTGTAACCGGTCTAATTCTGTACATTGAAGATATTTAGAAATATTTTTTTTGGAGGTTTCTCTCAGTTATATACTGAAGCCAAAACTGTATTTTTTTCATTTTTGTCTGTCTGTCTGGCTGTCTGTCTGGCTGTCTGTCTGTCTGTCTGTATCTTGGCTAGGCATCACGCTAAAACTACTGAATGAATTTAAATGAAACTTGGTATGATTTGAGTTCATACTACGAGGTAGGACATAGGATAATTTTAGTCCCGAAAAATTAAAGGGTTTCTGCAGGATAGGTGTTGCAAATTATTTAAAAGAACACGTATCATGCTGAAACTAATGGACGGATTTTGTTGCAACTTGGCACAGTTATAGTTTATATAATATAATGGGTAAAAATTAAGAATCCTTTTTATCCCAAAAAAATTAAGAGTTCCTGCGGGATAATGTCCCAAATTCTGTAAATTGAAGATATTTTGTAATTTTTTTGGAGGCCTTTCTATATCAATACTAAAGCCAAAAATGTATTTTTGTAATTTTTGTCGATCTGTCTGTCTGTCTGTCTATCTGTATGTACCTTGGCAGCGCATCACGCCGAAAATACTCACTGAATTCAAATGAAATTTGGTATGATTTGAGTTCATACTTTGAGGTAGGACACTAGATACTTTACATCCCGAAAAATTAAAGAGTTCCTGCAGGATAGGGGTGGAAAATTATTTAAAAGAATACGTAGCACGCTGAAACTCTTGGACAGATTTTGATGCAACTTGGCACAGACAACTATGTATGTATATACTAATATAAGATGGGTGAAAGTTATGTATACTTTTTGTCCCGAAAACATAAAGGCTGTCTGCGGGATATGGGTCCAAATTCTGTACATTAAAGATATTGTGTTTTTATTTGGAAGTTACTCTATATTCGTTAATGAAGCCAAAACTGTATGTTTTTTCATTTATGTCTGTATGTCTGTCTGTCTGTATTTTGGCCGCGCATCACGCCGCCGGAACTACTGGATGATATCAAATGAAACTTGGTATGATTTGAGTTCATAGTACGAGGTAGGACATAGAATACTTTACATCCCAAAAAAATAATAGGTTCTTGCAGGATAGGGGTTGAAACTTATTTAAAAGAACACGTACCACACTGTAACTAATGGACGGGTTTTGATGCAACTTGGCACCGTGTTAATTTATAGTATGGGATTCAGGACACGTTTTATTCCGAAAAATTAAAAGGCTTCTGCGGGATATGGGTCCAAAGTGATGTTAATATTTACGTAATCAATAATATTTTTGGATGGTTCTCTATATTAGATACTGAAGCCAAAACTGTTTTACTTTTTATTTTTGTCTGTCTGTCTGTCTGTCTGTCTGTTTGTCCGTATCTTGACCGCGCATCGCACAGAAACTACTGAATGAATTCAAATGAAACTTGGCATGATTTGAGTTCATATCATACTACGAGGTAGGACATTGGATACTTTTCATCCCGAAAAACTAAAGGCTTTCCGCAATATAGGGGTTGAAAGTTATTACAAAGAACACGTATCACGCTGAACCTACTAGACGGATTTTTATGCAAATTGACACAGTCATGTATCTATATATAAAGCAATAGGTACGAAAAAGGCTGTAAAAAAAGAACATATATAAAATAATGCTCTTGGGTGCTTAAAAAGGGAATTGAATACGAATATATCTAAATTTTTTTCGTGTCGCTCTGTCTATTTGTCTGTATGTTTGTTTGATCACGCATCACGTAAAAACAATTGGACAGATTGCAATGCGGTTTTCATTGTTAGATAGCTTAGGGTTTAATTTTAAAACTGGTCTAATTGATATGTCAATCTGGTGAGTTTCAAGCCGAGCAATTGATAGAAGTATTTTTGACTGCTAAAGAAATGTTGATCAAATGTTCGTATATTGATACTGGAATAGCACATTATGGTACTTTGAACCTAAAGAAAAGACCACGCGTGCGAAGCCGCGGGTACAGCTAGTTTGTACTATAACTCCTTTCTTGTGTTATCTATCTATATTGTGCTATATATATATATATATATATAAATCTATCTATATTTAGTAACACTCCGGAGACTAATACGGATAAGAAAATACCGACTAACCATCATACGTCAAGAAACTATTATCATACAATTCCGGGGCTTATCACGCAAATCCCTCATCAAAGCACCAATTATGGATGTAATGCCCTCGTCCACGACCGATTTCCTAAATTACATATATATTATTAACAACCGCAAATGTGTAGTGGATGCCGTGGACTTTTGGAAACTTCACTGGCCTACAAAAGTTAGTACCTACCACACTTTTAAAATTAATAGGGTTTTTCTTTAATTGCTTGGCGCCTACTTATCGGATTGAGATACCAAGTACACCAGTATTTAAGTCAAAACGTAAGCTATCCAACAGTCAAAATCGCATCGCAATCAGTCCAGTAGTTTTATTCAAAACTTAGTACCACACTTGATTGATGTTATTTTTATTAAATTGCTGGGCTCCTACTCATTGGATTGAGAGACTATAAGTACACCAGTTTTTAGTTTAAATCTAAGCTATCCAACAGTAAAAATTACATCGTAATCGGTCCAGTAGTTTAACGTGATGCGCAAACAGCAGACATTACAAGTGTGGTACTAAGTTTTGAAGGCCAGTGTATATTAGAATATATTGATATATAGTACTTACTAGCTTTCGCCCGCGACTTTTGTTCGCGTGGACTACAGTTTATTGCGAAAAAAGCATCCAATGTTCTTCTAGGATATTAAAAACCGATGCAAAGGACCAACGCTCTTTTGATGCTTTTTACAGACTTGTTATTATATCGTTTCCATGGAAACCGTTCCTTACAGCGAGTAATCATTATTTTCCAATTTTTTTGTAGAAACTTACTATTTTCCGGGATAAAACTTACTATTTTCCGGGTCTCTATATTGTACAGTACCTATTTACAAAATTTCATCAAAATCCGTCCAGCCGTTATCGCGTTAAAGCCAAACAAACAACAAACAAACAGACAACGTTTCACTTTAATATATTGGTGTAGATTAAGGTGAAACGCACTTTAAAATATAATTAATAAGACAGCGAACTTACTATCTAAGTGTTTATCATTTTGTGCAATCACTCTATTTCTCCTAAAATATATCTTGCCTCTACCCAGACAATCGAGGGCCTTCAACAAAGCATACTATGCATGCAGCTATTTCAGCCCTAATTGATTAGCTATAATCTGATGTCTTGTAATTCAAAATAGGTACCCAAAGCTAAAAAAACGGTCAGTTGCGAGTGGGATTCTGGCACCGAGGGTTCCATACAAACTTGCTGGAATGAGGGACAAACTTAACTTTTCCGTTGGAAAACTGTTGTCCCCATACATCGACATAAGTTCAGTTCAACTGCAAATTAGTTTACTACCGCAAAAAGCTTCTTTTTTTTAATGCTAATTATGTTTATGTTTTTCGGAGCATAAACATAATTAGTAATCAGGAGCAGTTATTGAAGAAAGGCACCGTAATAGGAGTGAGTGAGGAAATTGTCTGGTTGAGAAATTGCCAAGAAATTAGGAAGAAAGATAAAACTTCGGTTGACTTTAGCAGTATTCTAGAGGACTGCAAAAGTGACCTTACGAATGTGGAACTGATGATGGCAAGGAACTTGTTACTGCATTATTCTGACATCTTCTCGAAGGATGATGGCAATATTGGAAGGACAGGATTAGTTCAACACAGAATCAATACTGGAAATGAACAACCAATTCGTCAGCGACCTCGCCGAATCCCATTCGCCAAGGAAAAGGAAGTGAATGACATGATTCAAGACATGGAAGGAAATGGGGTAATAGAACCGTCGTCTAGTCCATGGTGTTCACCGGTGGTCCTGGTGAAAAAGAAGGACGGAACAACTAGATTCTGCATTAATTATCGCCGTTTGAACGACGTTACGAAAAAGGACAGTTATCCATTGCCAAGGATAGACGACACATTGAACACTGACATGACATGAATGAATTTTAAATGACATGAAATGGTTCTTCACGTTAGATCTCAAAAGTGGTTATTGGCAAGTGGAGCTGGACCCAGGAGATAAAGGAGATAAGGAGAAAACTGCGTTCTCTACAGGCAAGGGACTTTGGCAATTTAAGGTGATGCCGTTTGGATTATGCAACGCCCCGGCCACTTTTGAGAGATTGATGGAATGTGTTCTCGCGGGGCTATTGGGTGAAACTTGCCTAGTTTACCTTGATGACATAATCATAATAGGTCGAAATTTTGACGACCATCTAACAAAGTTGGGAAGCGTGTTCAAAAATCTAAGAAATGCACATTTGAAGTTAAATCTTAAGAAATGTTCCTTCTTTAAGCGGCAGGTCAACTATTTGGGGCATGTTATTTCTGAAAATGGCATAGAAACAGATCCAAATAAGATCTCCGCAGTCTGGGACTGGCCTGTACCCACTAATAAGACAGAAGTACGAGCATTTATGGGGCTTTGTGAACTTGGCCCCCGACTTTTTTTTTTATTTATTCTTATAGAGTTTCGTTTGTAGTTAATTGTATTAACATTTTTTTTGTTTGTAGTAGCTCTAAAAAAAATTAGAGGACTTGTTTTTTTTCATTTTTTTTTATTTATTCTTATAGAGTTTCGTTTGTAGTTGATTGTAACAAATGAAAAATAAGATTAAATTTTCCAAAGTTAGGATGAGTTTTTTTTTCAAAGTCCTCTAAAGTCGTTTTTTTTTTAGAGCTACAGCAAACGAAAAATTTTTTACTACAATCAACTACAAACCAAAGCCTATAAGAAAGTCGGGGATGAGTTTTTTTTTCAAAGTCCTCTATTTTTTTTTTAGAGCTACTAAGAACAAAAAAAATGTTACTACAATCAACTACAAACAAAACTCTATAAGAATAAATTAAAAAAATATAAAAAAAACAAAGAGTCGGGGGATGACTTTTTTCAGAGTCCTCTAATTTTTTTTTTTAGAGCTACAAACAAAAAAAAAGTTACTACAATCAACTACAAACGAAACTCTATAAGAATAAAAAAAAAGAAAAAAAAAGTCGGGTGCCAAGTTCACAAAGCCCATTTATGGGACTCTGCTCTTATTATCGACGTTTTGTGAAGGGGTTTTCGGATATTGCAAAACCATTGCATAGACTCATTGAAGAGAAGCGACCATTCACTTGGGATAAAGAATGTCAAGCAGCTTTTGACGAGCTCAAGAAACATTTATACGAAACACCGATTCTGGGGTATCCGGATGAAAACAGCGAGTTCATAATTGACACAGACGCAAGTAATACAGGCATTGGTGGAACACTTTCTCAGATGAAGGAAAACCAAGAAGTTGTTATAGCTTACTTTAGTAACTCTTTATCGAAGCCAGAAAGGAATTATTGCGTTACATGAAGGGAACTTCTAGCCGTGGTCAAAACCCTGCAGCACTTCAAGAAATATTTGCTGGGACAGAAATTTCGGGTCAGAACTGATCAGGCGGCGTTAAAATGGCTATTGCAGTTCGAAAATCCAGAAGGACAAGTTTCACGCTTGATCGAGCAGTTGCAAGAGTTTGATGTAGATATAGAACATCGTAGTGAAAAATCTCATGGAAATGCTGATGCCTTGTCGAGACGACCATGTTCTGAAGATTTTAAGCATTGTGTGAGATATGAAGAGAAGGAAAAAGATACAATCAGAATCCTCAGAACGGATACCATTAGTGAAGAATGGAGTAATGATGCCTTGCGAAAATCACAAGACGAAGATGAAGATTTGAAACCTATACTAGACTGGATAAAAAATGGTTTTCCACGACCTGGGTGGAGTGAAATTGCCGGCATGAGCACAACAACTAAAAGTTATTGGGCACAGTGGAATAGTTTGCTTATGCACGATGGACTATTATGTCGAAAATGGGAGAGTGTATCCGGGAAAGACATTCACCTCCAAATGGTTGTGCCTAAGCTAAAGATTCCTGAAATACTGCGGGCATACCATGGTGGAACGTCGGGTGGACATCTTGGTGTGAAGAGAACTTTAGTAAAGATTCGTCAACGATTTTACTGGTTGCACTGTAAGGACGACGTTGAGGATTGGTGTAAAAAATGTTCGAGATGTTCTTCTGTTAAGGGGCCACCGACACGGAGTCGAGGCACCTTGAAAATATACAATGTAGGAGCTCCTTGGGAACGAATAGCTCTAGACGTAGCCGGGCCATTTCTTTTATCAGACAATGGAAACCGCTATATTCTCGTAGTAATGGATTATTTCTCAAAATGCCAGAATCTTTCGCTCTTCTAAACCAGGAAGCAATTACAGTGGCCAATAAGTTGGTGAATGAAGTATTTTGTCGGTTTAGATTACCATTGCAGATTCATAGTGATCAAGGGCGGAATTTTGAATCCCAAGTATTTCACGAAACTTGCAAAATTATGAGAATACATAAAACTCGAACTACACCGTATCACCAATCTGATGGGATGGTGGAGCGTTTCAACCAAACTTGGAGCGGCAACTGACAAAAGTAGTAGAGAGCCATCAAAGGAATTGGGACGAGTTCATTCCGTTGTTTCTCCTATCCTATATAGGACAGCTGTTCATGAAAGGACTTCCAGCGGACCTTCTTGCAGGATGCCCTCCTGATACGCCAAGCTGTCTTGCGGAGTACGCTGAAGAATTAAGAAAGAAAATGGATGAGGTTCATGGACACATGAGAGAGGAAAATCTCCGGGCTAGTGAGCGGATGAAAACGCGTTACGATAGGAGTGCTAATTTCAGAAATTTCGACAATGGATCTTTGGTATGGCTCCACAATCCTGTGCGACGGAAAGGGAAGTCCCCGAAGTTACAGCCAAGTTGGGAAGGTCCTCATGAAGTGGTTACAAGGATCAATGATGTTACCTATAGGATACGGAAGACACCGAGAAGTCCTGCAAAGGTGGTTCATGTGGATAGATGGGCTCAGTACCACGGCTCTAATGATGCTCGAGACGAGCATGTCTTGAGAGGGGATGGTGTGGCGACCCTCGACTGTACGTGACGTCAATACTGGCCTATTTTCAAATAAAGACAAACCTCTTTATGTGGAAGTTTGATATGAAATAAAAAGGAGAAAGGAGAATGGCAGAACGAGAGACGTGAAAAAAAAGGACTGTGGTGATTTTGGAAAATAATAATTAGAGATCGGGAGAAATATGATTTCTACTGTTTAAAGTTTAGTTCAGATAAAGTGTAGTTTATGTACCCGACGTGTTTGTTCCTTTTAATCGGTATGGAACGCGCCTAGTGGCAGTATAGTTAGAAGTGAGCCCTGTTGTTGAAACAAAGTGTGTCAGAAAAAGCGAACAGTGGAACAGTAAACAGTGGACAGTTACAGTACTGACTAAGTGCGCGTTGTGACGGGACATTAGTGACTGTGCGGAACACAATAAATTATCTCTCCATCCATACAAGTTCTTTCCTTCCAACCCTCACCGTACCCGCTCCCGTAACAATATGTATGACGCATATTTTAAAATATGGTTTATAAACGGCCGTATTTTTTTATTGTGTTAACTCAGAAGTTTGTTTTTTTCACAGCTCCAAGGAAGATTATTTAGATTTGGGAGGCGTTGTCTTTCCGACACGCAGTTAATCAATATTAGCCGTGCTCGGTTGGTCAGTTCAGAATACCAATGGATGGTGTTACCGTCTCCGTAAGACGATATGAGAAAACTGAGGGACAAATTTGGATTATGATGCACTTGTCATGGTAGACGAATTAGTTAGAATTAGTTAGGCATGTGCCGAACAGAGGCATGGGCATGGATGTATGCGGGTTCGAAATCCGTCCGTGATTCAAATTTTTCCTTTTTAAAATTATTTGATATAAAGGCTAAGCAAGCATTAAGATCAAAGAAAAATGAGATCACAAAAGATCAAAAGATCAAAAAAAAAGCTGCTAAGACCGACAAAAAATCCCTATAAGGGTTCCTGTTTTGCTTTTGCGGTACGGAAACCTAAAAATTTGTAACTTGGGCCATTTTGTCTTTAAACATCATAGATATAACTAAACAACGTCAACCTGAAAGTGAGCTGAAAGACCAACTATTGTAAGATTTAATTACAACTAATACACAAACTTGACAAACTGCATCGAGTATTAACGTCACTAGGTATTACAAATTATGTCCAAGAAATATCATTAATCATAGCTCTGCTGTCACTTAACAAATGAGCCACTTTTAGCTTAAGTACTTTCACTATACTCTCTAAATGAACTGGGAAGTTAGGCATAATGAAATAGCACTTCGTCTCGTGCTAACTACAACGTAATTAGGCGCAGAACAACGGTCTGAAACCCAGGTTTTGGGTCTAACCACAGGTCTAACATAATTAGTTCGTATACACTGGCCTTCAAAACTTAGTACCACAGTTTTAAAATTAATACAGTTTTTTTTAAATTACTTGGCTCCCACTCATCGGAATGAGATACCAAGTACAACCGTTTTTAAGTCGAAACCTAAGCTATCCAACAGTGAATTTGCATTGCTACCGGTCCAGAATTTTATTCAAAACTTAGTACCACACTTTTAAAATTAATAGACTTTTATTAAATTACTTGGCTCCTACTAATCGGAATGAGATACCAAGTACAACAGTTTTTAAGTCGAAACCTAAGCTATCCAACAGTGAATTTGAATCGCTACCGGTCCAGAATTTTATTCAAAACTTAGTACAACACTTTTAAAATTCATAGAGCTTTTATTAAATTGCTTGACTCCTACTCATCGGATTGAGATACCAAGTACACCAGTTTTTAAGTCAAAGCCTATGTTATCCAACAGTGAAAATTGCATCGACAGACAATAAAAGTGTAGTACTTAGTGTTGAAGGAAAGTTTAGCTGTAATGTTTTGTAGTTATTAAAGTACAAGTACTTAATTAATTTTGTCAAAAAAAAATGGTATACAATTATTTTGCATGCCGTGGCGGATATCTCGAATTACAGCTTGCTTAATAAACAGATCTCCATGCGACACGATTTGCGTTCCTACTTTTATTAAGAACGCATTAGAGCGGAACAAGGGCTCCAAAGTGTTCGCAAGAGATCTGTCTATTGGGCAAAGCCTGTTGACGAAGCTGAAGACCGACAGTGGCAGCATCGTTTCGTCGAAGCCAGAATTTTTAGTGAGCTCGAGAAGTTATATGGACAATTATACACATCATCGCGTAGTCCTCACGACTAGCAATGCAAGAGCCCGTTTGACCCGACATTATACCGAAGATATTCCGAACGTCAGCCTATACGAGATCAGAATGGCTCTCAAACAGCTTAAGAGCAACAAGACACCGGGGGAGGACGGAATAACGGTACTTAAATTCCTTCAGAAGCTGTTTAACTCCGTCATCCTCGAGGGTACTACGACAGAGGCGTGGCACAGAAGCGTTGTGGTTTTGTTCTTTAAGAAAGGTGATAAAACTCTCTTGAAGAATTATAGGCCCATTTCGCTGCTGAGCCACGTATATAAGCTGTTTTCAAGAGTAGTTACAAACCGTCTCGCTCGTAGGTTTGACGACTTTCAGCCTCCCGAACAAGCTGGATTCCGGAAAGGCTTTAGCACCGTAGACCACATCCATACCCTCCGGCAGATTAAACAGAAGACCGAAGAGTATAATCGGCCACTATGTCTAGCATTTGTGGATTACAAAAAAGCCTTTGCTTCAGTTGAAGTGTATGTACAGCAAGCCCACTATGATAGTCCGTCTTCAGGATGAGAGCACCAATTCTATCCACGTGCAAAAAGGGGTGAGACAGAGAGACGTTATTTCTTCGAAACTGTTCACCTCTGCACTGGAAGATATATTCAAGCTTCTGAACTGGAACGGATATGGTATTAACATCAATGGCGAATACATCACTCACCTTTGATTTGCTGATAATATAGTCATCATGGCAGAAACCCTGGAAGAACTAAGCACAATGCTCTGTAACCTCAATATTGTTTCCCAACAGGTGGGTCTTAAAATGAACATGGGCAAGACGAACTTCATGTCAAATGCCTATGTCGTACCCATGCCGGTTTATGTTGGGAACGATATTATCGAAGCTGTTGATCTCTATGTCTACTTAGGTCAGACGATCCAACTGGGTAGATCCAACTTCGACAAAGAGGTTAACCGACGAATCCAACTCGGATGAGCAGCGTTCGGGAAATTACACTATATCTTCTCATCGCAGATACCGCAGAGCCTCAAGACGAAAGTTTATAATCAGTGCGTGTTGCCAGTGATGACATACGGCACTGAGACGTGGTCGCTAACTATTGGTCTCATACACAAGCTCAGAGTTGCGCAGCGTGCAGTGAAGAGAGCTATGCTCGGTGTTTCACTACGTGATAGAATCCGAAATGAGGAAATCCGTAGAAGAACCAAGGTTACTGACATGGCTCTCAGAATTTGCAAGTTGAAGTGGCAATGGGCAGGCCATATAGTTTGCAGAACCGACAACCGCTGTGGAATAAAGGTTCTCGAATAGCGACCACGAACATGCAAGCGAAGTGTAGGGAGACTCTCAACACGATGTACCGACGAAATTGTAGCCATCGCAGGAAGTCGGTGGATGGAGGTGGCACAAGATTGCTCGTTATGGCACTCTTTGGGGGAGGCCTATGTTCAGCAGTGAACTTTAAAGGCTGACATGATGATGATGATGATGATGATACTTATAATAAAACTGTAACAGGTCCAATTATGTACATTGAAGATATTTTGTAAATTTTTGTTGGAGGCTTTTCTTTTTTTTTTGTCTATTTTCTGTCTGTCTGTATCTTGGATGCGCATCAAGCCAAAACTACTGAATGAATTCCAATGTAACTTGGCATGATTTGAGTTCATACTACATTGGACACTTTTCATACCGGTAGATTAAAGGGTCCCCCGCAGGATAGAGGTATTTTATTTGGAGTTGGTATTCATGTTTTACTGTTTATAGTTACTTCCGTAGTTCATTCTAGGATACTCAATCAATATTCCTCCAAATTTAAAATACAGTCAGTCAGTCAGTCAGTAAGTATGTCACGGTACCGTTTTATAGACATGTTTAAAATAATTTAATAAAACACATATTTTTATTACTCTGCCCAAAATTGAAGGGATTCTACACTTATAATAAAGCAGTATGTACCAAAAAATCTGTAAAAGGAAGAAATTAAAAAAAATGATCTAATAATAAGCTACTGAAAAAGAATAAAACTTTTTTTAAATTCGTTTCTATCTGTTTGTCTGTTAGTCTGTTCACGCATCACGTTAAAGCTACGGGACTGATTGCAATGCGGTTTTGGAAAGCTTAGGGTTTGACTTAAAAACTGGTATACCTATTATCTCAATCCCATGAGTAGAAGCCAAGCAAACGATAAAAACTTTTTGACGGCTTAAAGAATTTTGTTTAAATGTTGGTATGTTGGTATTTTAGGTCTTGGAATAGTAATAGAGTTCCTTTAACCTAGAGAAATGGCCACGCGTGTGAAGCCACGAGTACAGTGGCTAGTATATAATCTAAATGCATGCGTATAGGTAAACGTAGGATGCCCTCTGGCTAGATTGAGCGACGACCTACGCAAAGTAGCAGAAAGTAATTACATGAGAAGAGCCGACGATCAGGCTCGATGACGCGCATTAGGAGAGGCCTATGTCCAGCATTGGACTAATGCAGACTGTCATCATCAACAGTGATGATAATTAATACAAATGTAGAATAAACACAGGGCACTTTTATTTTTGTCCACGCGGATGAAGCCGCAGGTCGCTAATCTATACATTCAATCTGTACATTGAAATCCAATTCTGTACATTGGTCCAATTCTGTACATTGAAGATACATTGCAAATTTTTTTGGAGGCTGTTCTGTATTCCATACTGAAGCCAAAACAGTTTTTCTGTTTCATTTTTGCCTGTCTGTCTGTCTGTCTGTATCTTGGCTAGGCATCACGCCGAAACTACTGAATGAATTTAAATGAAACTTTGTATGATTTGAGTCCATACTACGAGGTAGGACATAGGATACATTTCATCCCGAAAATTAAACAGTTCCCGCAGGATAGAGGTTGAAAGTTATTTAAAAAAGCACTTACCACTGAAACTGCCAGACGGATTTTGATGCAACTTAGCAAAGTCATTGTTTGTATGATGGGTCTAAATTGAGGATACTTTTTATCCCGAAAAAATAAAGGGTTCCTGCAGAATAGGGTTCCAAATTCTGTATATTGAAGATATTTTGTAAATTTGTTTTGGAGGCTGTTAATACTGAAGCTAAAACTGTTTTTTTTTTATCACGTCGAATTTACTGAATAAATTCAAATGAAAATTGGCATGTTTTGAATTCATACTACGAGGTAGGACATTGGATACTTTTCATATCGGTAAATTAGAGGGTCCCCGCAGGTTAGGGGTATTTTATTTGGAGTTGGTATTCATGTTTAACAGTTTCTATTTACTTCCGTAGTTCACCTCTAGGATACTCAAGGAATATTCCTCCAAATTTCAAATGCTGTCCACCGGTTTAGGCTGGGCGTTGTCTTTCAGTCAATCAGTCAGTCAGTAGGTATGTTACGGTACTGTTTTATAGGCATGATTAAAAAAATGTAATAACAAATTATTATTATTCTGCCAAAAAGTGAAAGGCATCTTGTACCATTAAGCCACCCTTAGTTTCTTAATATGGTAAATAAACAAAAACTGAAACTAAGGTATAAATATTCAAATTATAAGATTTAATAAATAAAACAAATGAAGTTAAATTATAATAAAATTATGATTAAGTTAAAAATACTAAAACTCAGAAAACATAAATTTATGAGGTCGTGGTTCGACCTGAAGATTTCTATTGTTTCCACTTCCGTAGCGTAGTCCTCCCCTTGTAACGTAAGTACGGCCTAAGGTGGTGGGTAGGCCTCAGCTTAAGGCCCAGAATGGACGCGCGATTTCAATTTTCACCCCCACTTCCCCGCTTGCATTAATCGCGATAAGTGAAAAACGGTGTTCTAAATCCACAAGCTCCCTCTATTAAGAATTAAGAACTACTTTACATTCTCAAAATCTATACGTAGTAAGCCGCCATCTATACGAGAACTCGGTTCGCAATACAGGTTTTTATGACACAGTGTAATTAACTACAGTACAGCAGATCAGCAGTAGCACAGTAGTATCGCATGGTAGTAAAGGTTTGATAAATTGATATATAGGCAAATTTACGACTGACTAGCTAGTGACTATTTAATGAGAGGTGGTAGAAGATTTTTGCAGGTGGTGACTCATCAAAGTATGATGATTTAGTAGGAATAGATCTGTTTATATTAGTATACAATGTGTAATAATATTAGGTGACAATATTAAACACTAGCTGATGCCCGTGACTTCGCATGCGTGGTTATTTTAATATATAGCCTATGACACTCACAAATAACGTGGATTTATTTTGCCAAAAGAATTTTCCAAATCTGTTCTGTAGATCCAGAGATTTCCCCCTGTAACCTCACAAACTCACAAACTTTACTTCTTTATAATATTATATAGTATTGTGACGATGTCAAAACCTCTTTCATAGTATTACTCATTTGATCTCTTAATTCTTTCATAATCCATTTTTTTCCATTTGATAGTTTGTCATTATTAATTCCAAATTCAAATAACCTGTCATTCAGATATTGATTGGATTAGCAAAACCGAATTTTACGAAATAATATGTTTTAAAATACCTAAATAAGTTTATTACAACTGGAGTCCTTTAAATATATATATGATAATACCTTCGTAAGTGGTTGTTATGATCCAAATTAATGAAGCACGAAAAATCTGTGATAATAATGCTCCTATTGTTCCTGAAATTTTGTGTCCTCTGAGGTTTGGTCCCTGGGCTAGTGGAACTAACCCAAACCCTGGACCGCCTCGTGACAGTTGGACAGTCCAGGTTTTGGGTTAGTTCCACTAGCCCAGGGACCAAACCTCAGTGGACAGTATATAGCATAGATTAGTATAGAAGTATAGATGTATATAGGTATTATAATAATTAACCACTTATACTATAAGACTTACTTTTAAATTACAAAAAAAAAACTCGATTAAAATGAATGAAACAGTAGTAAATTTTTTTGTGACCAAAGAGCTGGTATCATAATAAAGGAATGGCAGTTGTTGAGAAACTGTTCACCTCTGCATTAGAAGATATATTCATGCTTTTGAACTGGAACGGATATATTTGTTCTATCACGTTGTAAAACACCGAGCATAGCTCTCTCCATTGTACTCTGCGCAACTCTGAGATTATGTATGAGACCAATATATAGCGACCACGTCTCAGTGGCGTATGTCATCACTGGCAACACGCACTGATTATAAACTTTCGTCTTCAGGCTCTGCGGTATCTGCGACGAGAAGATATGGCGTAATTTCTCGAACGCTGCCCATCCGAGTTGGATTCGCTGGTTGACCTCTTTGCCGAAGTTGGATCTACCCAGTTGGATCGTCTGACCTAAGTAGACATAGTGATCAACAGCTTCGATACTATCTTTCCCAGCATGGGTACGACATGGGCATTTGACATGATGTTCGTCTTACCCATGTTCATTATAAGACCCACTTGTTGGGAAACAATATTGAGGTCACTTAGCATTGTGCTTAGGGTATCCAGGGTTTCTGCCATTATAACTATATCATCGGTATATCGAAGGTGAGTGATGCATTCGCTATTGATGTTAACACCATATCCGTTCCAGTTCAGAAGCTTGAATATATGTTCCAGTGCATAGGTGAACAGTTTCGGAGATATCACGTCTCACACTTCAACACTTCGATGTACCGGTAGTCAATCTGGCACCGCTGTAATGACTGTAGCACTAACCAGGTCTCAATTAAATCAAAGGCTTTCTTGTAGTCCACAAACGCTAGACAAAGTGGCCGATTATACTTTTTGTCTTCTGTATAATCTGCTGGAGCGTATGGGTGTGGTCTACTGTGCTAAAGTCTTTCCGGAATCCAGCTTGTTCGGAAGGCTGAAAGTCGTCAAACCTACGAGCAAACTGGTTTGTAACTACTCTCGAAAGCAGTTTATAGACGTGGTTCAGCAGCAAAATGGGCCTATAATTCTTCAAGAGAGAGAAAGAGAAAGAAAAGAAAGAAGAGTCCTTCTGAAGGACTTTAAGTACCGGTGTTCCACCCGCTTTCAGTAATTCTGTCGTTATTTTGTCCTCCCCTGGTGCCTAGTTGCTCTTAAGCTGTTTGAGAGCCATTCTGATCTCGTATAGGCTGACGTCCGGGATATTTTCGGTATAATGTCGGGTCAAACAAGCTCTTGCATCGCTAGTCGTGCTAGGAGGCCTACGCGCTGAGGTGTATAATTGCTCATAGAACTTCTCGAGCTTACTCAAAACCTCTGGCTTCGATAAACGATGATGCGACAGCGGGTTTTCAGCTGCGTCAACAGGCTTTGACCATTAGTGTAAAGAAAAACCTCCTTCAGGTATAAAATACTTGTATTATCCACTGGTCACTTATATTGTACTTTACATTTGTAGTAAATAACTTCTTCAGACATAAATATACTACTATACAGTCGACTTCTCCGTTCCGATGCTTAACAAGAATTCAATAATCTACCTCCTCACAATCTTTTCCGTTCAAGCAAAAAAATGGTGCCTTCATCGTGAGACTGAGTTGCCGGTAGAAACATGGCACCGGAATCGATTGCCAGGTGGCGCAATCGTTTCCGGACCTTCGTGTGACGTTGGTAGCCATGCTTTTTAAATATTCCTGAAGGTACTTGTTTTTTTTTTTTTTTTTTTTTAGTAAAATTTTATTCTAAATCTACTGCAAAAACCGAAGGGTATTTTATCATAAAATTTGGAAATCATGACATTCGGCCATCCGGAAACACATCTCATCACAATAAATAAAAACATGTAATGTAAGTGCTTAATCTAAATCATGACATGATACAAAAATAATGCTTAATAGGTAAAATATTTCTCCCGAAAAATTCATAGGTAACTTACTAACATGAATACTTTACACAAATTTTAGATAACTAAGTATTTTATATAAAACCTTAACCAGAATGTGCTGAACTCTAATGTCGAATGACATTAGAGTTCAGCACATTCTCATTACATAATCATTTATTGTAAATATTGTCAAAATTAATAGTACTATATATTATTTTCTAATACCTTAGACAAGATATCTATATTACAATCATGATATTTGCATTAATGAACTTTTGTTTTATATCAATTGTATAGATTACTTAATATTAAAATATTTCTTTGCAATATTGCATATATATTAATTTATTTCATCAACTCCTACAGTTAGATAATAATTAACTAATAAATAGTATATAACTTTATGTAGTGCATGTTTATCTCGCAATTTATAACTAATTATGATAATTTCATATTTATTTATAATTATTGTCAACATAAATGAATGCCTGCAGCTACATACCATCACTACGCAGTACGCACGAAAGAAAAACATAAAGTAACTTAGAGAAATGTCCTGAATAAACCATTGCTATCATCTTGAATCCAGTAAGAATCCTGCTGACTTGGTTACAAGAGAAATACTTCAGCCCGAACTGAAGAAAAGCAACTTGTAATGGAAAGGCTCGAGCTGGCTATCATCTTACGGGTCTTCTGAAGTGCAGCTACATCATAGCACCTGGACTAACACAGAAACCTTCCCTCTTCTCCTTAGATTTCTTGTTGTGACGTCATCGCCTTGAATTCATATTTGGCAGTGTACCAGCTTTGTCATCTGACGGCCTTGCTTCAGCTCACTGAAACATACATTGTCTGCGCCATAATCCATTCATAACAAATTAAATCTTAACTTGTCGTTTCAATGTTATTTTTCTTCATGTTATTCATATTATAATATTTTTATTTTGGTAAATAAACAAATGCTAAATAGTAGAGTTGTGAAATTATTATTCGTTTAATTGTATAATTAATATAAAATAACAAATTCAAATATCCATCAAGTCGGCTCAATGCGTTTAGAAAAATTGTTTACTCAACAAACCGACTACTAGGAGATCTTTCAACATAAATCAATAATAATTTAGCAGATTGAGAGTAATATATATCATTTTATTTTAATGTAGTTATGACATTTTAAGAGTAAAGCTCACTTAATCCAGTAAGCAAGCATAGTTTACTCAACATATGAACAATAATTTAACTAATTTTATTTTATCTTGGATGTTAATTTATCCTCATTACTCAATATTTTAAGAATAATAATAATCATTTATCACATTTATTTTAACAGAATATGTCTTATCTTTAATATCATGAAGATTAACTGATTACCATTACTCAAAAATTTCAGATGAATAATAATCATTCGTATGAATTATTTTTAGTAACATTGTAATTTATCTTCATTAAATAATGTCTAAGAGAATATGTCTTATCTTTAGTATCATTAAGATTAACATGGAAATCTAGTAAGCATACATAGCTTGCTCAGTAATTCATGGGGTTCACGCAAATAAGCATATCCGTGCAATAATCCTGTGAACTTAACACATAACAGCTCATGCAACACCTTGCGGATGACATTCCTGCTCAATAATCCTATGAGCTTAACACCTAGTAGCTCGCGCAACATCATTTATATAATCCTGCGAGCCACGAATTCACGCAACTTACTGTGGAAAATATATCCACGCAACAATCCTGTGAGTTTAACACCTACTAGCTTACGCAACAACCTGTGAAAATCATATCCACGCAAAAATCCTGCGAGCTTAACACCTACGAGCTCACGTAACAACCTTGAATATCATATTCATGCAATAATCTTGTGAGCACCTATGAACAAACATAGTTCACTAATCCAGAAGGTGACATGGAAACATTACATCCATTATAAAAATAATTCTCAAAATAATTATCTAGGGGCTACAACAACATTCCTAATCATTATAATGTATCATTTAAAGTTTATCAATGTTAATTGATAAATTTTAAATGCTACATTATACATTTAGTAATGATACATTATACATTATAACATTTAGTTTATCATTCAAAGTAATTCAAAGTTTGAGGTTTATCTCTGGAAGTTTATCATTTAAATTTAATCTTTTATTCTTTTAAGTTTATCCTTCAAAGTTTATCCGTCAAAGTTTATCCGTTAAATTTTATCATATTTGATATTTATAATTTGAAATGTATGACTTAATGTTTATCATTTAAAGTTCTAAAGTGTATCCTCTAAACTGTATCATTTAAGGTTTATATTATTTCATATGTTACCATTTGAAATTTAATATTTGAAATTTATCATTTAAATTTACCGTTAAAATGTACCCTTTAAAATTTACCATTAATTCATTTATCATTTAAATATTAAAATAATACCACTTAAAAATTTATTATTTTAAATGTACCATACAAATTTACCATTAAAATGTTACTTTTTAAATATTAACATTCATATTTAACCATTTCAATTATAGATACTCGTAGACAGATAGATAAACGCTTTATTGCACACCAAATAAATCATACACAATAATAGACATTTAACTTAAATAGAGTAGAATGGGCGGTCTTATCGCTTAAAGCGATATCTTCCAGACAACCGTTGAAGGAGAGGAATACATTTAATTGTCATGGACGGTGGTGCTCAATAATAAATAAATCTAAAAGGTACATGATACCATTTCAGATAAATAAGCTCGACCATTTAAATAGGACAATTTAAAATTAAGCATTTAAAATTGAACAGCTAAAATAAACCATTTCAAACTAAGCATTTAAAATAAAACCTTGTTTTTTAAGTGATTTAGAATTTAAAATTAACAAACTCCATCACCTAAACTCTCATCATTTAAACTATGATTTAAACTGTCACTTAAACTTTGTGATTTAAACTTCGATTTAAACTGTGAGTTAAACACTGCCATTTAAACAATTACTTAAACTATTATTTAACTTTCAGTTCATGTATCTCTATCATTTTTCAACTGTACGATTATTTAAAAGCTCATTTAAAATATCATTTAAACTCTATATTATTGTTTATTTAAATAGCTTTAAACCTTTTTGGCCTATTTATAAGATAAAATACCGAAAAGTGGCGGCCATCAAACCATAATATACCGAGAGAGCTACTTTAATGCTATCAAAAACTTTATCATTTAGCGATACGGCCGCAGATGTGTCATTTTTGTCTATTGTTTTATTATTTAAGCTATCTATATAGATAAAATTTTATTATATAAATTTATTTTAAAACCTATATTTTTTTGATTAATAATGTTAGCCATTTCATCATTTAAACTTTATTATTTAACTTTATCAATGAAACGTTATCATTTAAACTTTATCATTTAAAATTTATCATTTTAACTTTGTTATTTAAACTTGATCATTTAAGATTTATCAGTTATGCTTTAATCATTTTAACATTATCATAACCTTATATATTTAAGTTTATCATATTAACATTATCATTTTAACTTTATCTCTTAAGATTTATCATATAAGCTTCATCTTAAAGTAAATTCTATAATTATGACCTCTATCATATAAAGCCATTCCATCATTTAAACTTTATTATTTAACTTTATCAATGAAACGTTATCATTTAAACTTTATCATTTAAAATTTACCATTTTAACTTTGTTATTTAAACTTGATCAATTAAGATTTATCAGTTATGCTTTAATCATTTTAACATTATCATAACCTTATATATTTAAGTTTGTCATATTAACATTATCATTTTAATTTTATCTCTTAAGATTTATCATATAAGCTTCATCTTAAAGTAAACTCTATAATTATGACCTCTGAAATAATATAGTTTATATGATAAACTCTACCATATAATCTTTATCATATAAACTATATTATTTCACTATCAAAACTTTAGCATATTATTATTTAAACTTTATCATTTATGATTTAAAGAAAGGTAATCATTTAAACTGTATCATTTAAACTTTATTATTGTAACATGATCATTTCAAATTTATCATACAAGCTTTAATTATTTTAACATTATCGTAACTTTATATATTTAACTTTATAATTTTAACTTTATCACTAAAGATAATTCATCATATAACTTTTATCATTTAGGATTTATCATTTAAGCATTATCATTTAGTATCCTCTATCATTGTAATTTTCATTATCAATTTCATTTATCTATATTATTTAACATATCATTTATCTTTGTCATCTTTCATGATCATTTACCATATCTATAATTTATCATTAACAATTATCATTAGATTATTCATTACATTACATTAACCTTTAATTATAGGCTACAAAAAGATACTAGATAACACTTAACCTGAGTAGCATTGAAAGATTATATACGTGGAACGTAATAGTTCGATAACAATAATACTGGGTAACTTTAAAACAATATCAGATATCAAAGTTATTGTTAAATAACGATTTAATCATCCAAGAGCTAATATTTATAGATTATCAGGTACCAAATAAAATTTTCAACTAAAATGTCAAAATAAGGCACATTTGAAATCCTTTGTGGGACTTAACCTAACAGCCTAATCTGAAACTGGTTCTTTATGCACACAATAATGTAAAATTTACTAGGACTGATGTAAACGGTCATAAGTGACGTCTGTACATAATAAACATTCTTTATTTTTATTTCATTACTAAATAAATATTCAAATAATAATAATAACCATCACAGAGTGCTCGTGTTCTCCTTTGGGTAACCTAAATTATTTTTGTGAGATTATTAATTGTGTACTACTTTGACATCTCTAGTGAAACATTTACCTTAATACTGAATTCAAAAATCTAATCTGAATCTCTTACTCCATTTATGTATGAAAGCATAAAAGCATCTAAATTCAATCAGTTATTTTTAATTCGTTTAGTTGGCTCAGTCAAATATTGACAACAAAAAACGGGTAATATATCCAATGTTTCCTGCATGGGAATTAATTTTGAGCCTGCTCAGTTATAAAATACATTGAGGAATTAAGTGCACAAAAGAAACTGGCCTAAACTTTTAACCAACAAACTTTTATGATGAAATTTTATTAAGTAAATGAAATAAAATATTTACAATATAAAATTATTTCTGTAATAGTACCAAAATTATAATACCGATGTTATTTCAACAATCTCTATAATTCTGATCGTTTCAGTGGTGAAGATAATATTACTCTAATATATTCATATTTTATTCCTATATTTATTATTGTGGTACATAAAAACCATTCCATAAGAAAACCAATAAGCTTAATTAAATAACAAGATACATTATATTAATTCAGCACAACCAACATTATGGTTGAAGTAGGAACGTTAACTATTACCAGGAAAAGATTTATTGGACAAGACCATCATAATAACATTTTCATTGATCACATTATGACTGAACATTATATAGAAAAAAGCATTATTATCATTTTCATTATTCATACTTATTGTTGTTTTGTTCTTTAAATTTCATTGGGTAGCTTCAAACTAAATATTCTTAAAATCCCTTTTATACATTTACTCATTTTATTAATTTGAACCTGAAATTTACGTTTGTGACAGATTCCTTTAACAGTGCTCTGCTACACCATTATTGTACATAAAATCAACAAAAACGCTCACTTGTCTAATTATTGTTTTGTTCTTTAGATATGTTTTGTACCAATAAACATTTTTCTCTTTTTTCTCGCTACAAATAGGCACAACCCAGGTGTAAGGAACGCGCGTTATAGTACGCACTGTTCCATAAACACAAATAATTTACGCATTACCCTATAAGGAATTTGCCCCTACTTAACTTTTTCGCAAATTTATCACGGTAATGAGAAACTATTTGAAAAGGACTTATGAATATCCTAATCATCAAAAATAAGCACAAGCCAAGACATTTGATAGTAAGCACCCATACTCTCAACTACAGCGCATAGAAATAGGTGTTATACTGCCATGACAAAGATTTAGCCAAGTATCCACCCATAACCTTATCATACCGCGCTAATGCGATAATTATTGGTAAAAATAAAAAAATGGGTAAACCTAAAGAAAAACACCCTAGTTTTTCTTAAGGTTTACCCATTTTTTATTCATTTACAAGCTCCAAGTCAAAACGGACAATAGTAGCGCAGGTCCACCAAGCAACGCGGCTCGCCGCGGAATGGCAGAATTGGCAGAGACCGCGAAGCAAAATACGTAGATTGCCGTGAAAGAGTAGTGCAGTACGAAATTGATATCGCTCCGAATTAAAGAGCGTAAGCGACATTCTAGAAAAATCCCAATTACACATAAATAGATAGTCTTTCCAAAAAAATTGGACAAAGACACAATTTCTTAATGTACAAGTAATATTTAGGTACAAAATCATATCGAAATACCATTAAATGTAGGATATATTTACGGAATTGTTAATTTTCAGATGTGTGTTTGTTTTTTTTCATCGAGCCAAATACGTGCATTCATGTTTTTGGGACAAAGATATTGTTACTTATATCCTCGAGTATCATATATTTTAATTTCAGTGGGATACAGTGAGTAGTTTTTGAACAGGATCGGGAATACTTTGTGTCATTTGCCCATTTCTGCCCCTTAACGGAGCAGTGCGGAGTAGAAGGCACTCCAATTCGACCACCTCTGGCAACCCGCCAGGGGGGTATCAACACACTTAGACACAGACACCGACCTCGCCGGCGAGGTCGAAGGTCCCATAACACATAGTCAGGTATTATTCGCCTTCGAGTTTCTTGCCGATTCTTCTCAAAGGTGTATCACGAATAGGCGGTCAGTATAAAAGTCAATCAAAGGGCACCTAGCCATTGTTCAGGGCCCCCTCGATCACTACTTAACGGTAGCGATCCAGGGGTGTTAAGTTCGTTACCCCCGTAACCAGACGGCCGTCCAAGCCGAGGGCCGTACCCCCTGGGTACCCTCGTGCGGGTCGTCTTAATTTTAACTTTGGCGTGCGCCTTCTGCGTCACGCATTGCGGCGGATTGCTTGTGAGCGCCCGCCCCCAAGTCCGGTTCAAGCTGTAGAGGCCGATAAGGCCAACAGCATTAGTCAATCCTAAAAAAAAAAAAAAAAAAAAAAAAAAAAAATACACGGGTTACCCCTGTATTATAAGGAAATCCGTGTATTGAAATAAGTCCGAGTGATGCAGTTTTAGCGGTGCACCTGAAATCGATAAACCAAATAATTATAATTTGGCTCATCTATGCATCCGTTCTGAGGGCCCACCACGGCATTACGAAGAAAAGTGGGTAGGTATTTACGTAGTTGTCTTGCTGCGGTGGTACCTATTGTCAGAACGGAGTTCACAATTTAAAAGCAAGAGAAGCTGAAGACCAAATATACTAAAGGGATCGTCGTAATCCACTTGTAAATAAAAGAGATAATAAGGAATTTAGAGATATAATTTAAAAAACAAGGTTGTTGTGAAAAATTTACGTGATGAAATACTAACGGAAATTTCCAAGTACTAATAAAACTAGATTTGTGCAAATATAAATAGTATGGAAAAAGCTGAAAATGAAAGATTGATTACACAAATCGTAAAATATAACAGTATAAAAAGCAAGTCGTGATGTGTGTTTTGTGTGCTATTCAAAACTTACCCTATATCGGGAAAACACACTCACTACTCACGCGGAGTTTAGGTCGACGTTAATTGTCGTAAACCAGCTAAACCGCTGATGTTAAAAGTTTACAAATACGATCGCGCTTGCCAGCTAGAACGCCGACAATCGCTAACCTCAATGGAGGCACAGTACATATATAGTCTTATATGTACTGTGATGGAGGTAAGTAAGCTGAGAGTGCATGCGATGCGCGGACGCCAGCTGGCTTCGTTTGCCTCCCCTTCCCTTGAGTCTTGTCCCTCAGGCTGAGTGGCTGTGTGCGTGCCAATTACACAGTTACATAATGCGTTCGGGTTTAAAGGCAATGCAATGAAAGTGTTTAGAACATACAAAGAACTAAACATTTTAAAATGAACTTCAAAATTATATATATATATATAGATATATATATATATATATATATATATATAATTTTGAAGTTCATTTTAAAATGTTTAAAAAAATAAACAAATGTTTAAATGTTTAAATTATCTATATATATATATATATATAGATAATTTAGTATCTAAGTTTTCTTTAATTATTATAATACTATTTGCTAGATAAAACATACAAAAAACAAAAGTTCATTTCAAAATATAAATAAAAAAAAAAAAACTATTTACACAAAACTATCTAAAAGTCCTTCGGAGGAAGGGAAAGTGTCCAGAATGCTGGCTGCTATTAATTTGCTACAAATAAATTTACCAGTAACGTTTCGTTACAATATAATAAAGCAGAAGTTCCAAAAAAACTGTAAAAGGAAGATATTAAAAAAAAATACTAGGGTACTAAAAATAAGTTACAGAAAAATAATTTAAAAAAAAAAGTTTGTTGTGTGTTTGTTTTGTCTGTTAGTCTGTTCACGCATCAAGTAAAAACTACTGGACCGATTGAGATGCGGTTCACTGTTGGATAGCTTAAAGTTTGACTTAAAAACTGGTGTACTTATTATCTCAATGCGATAAGTAGAAGATCGATAAAAACTTTTTGACGGCTGAAGGTATTTTGTTTAAATGTTCGAATATTGGTATTTCAAGTCTTGGAATAGTAATAGAGTTCTTGTAACCTAGAAAAATGGCCACGCGTGCGAAGCCGCGGTTACAGCTAGTAGTACTATACAAAAATATTTTCCTTTACGATGACATTACCAAGAATGCTTGCTACAGAAAAATAATTTAATCTACTACCTAAATAATAAATCTATAATAACTATATCGGAAATTTGAATATAAAATCTCTTCAAATACGTGTCGTAAACTTGAGGCGTCCTCATCTCATATTTAGAATAGTAAATCTCAAAGCAAAACTGCCAAAAACCGCTGCGCTCTTCCCCGAGCTGTAGGATTAGTTACACAAAGTCCAAGTTTCTCCAAAGCCCGTAATTAGTAAACCAGAAGTGTCTAGCTTACATTCAGAGCATAATTAATTAAGGAAGCATACGGCGCTGTACTTTAGTTTGCACCGTAAAGTTGTATCTCATTAAGGGGCACAAAGAAGACGTTCAACAACTAAAACCCGACTCCGGTCGGGTAAAAAATTGCATATGACACTCTTGCGATGAAGACGAATCGAGTCTGATCACATAACCCTTCCATTTTTTTCGAATTAATAGGGGCGACGCTATTATGGGACATCCACATATATACATACATCCATACGTACAACTGTTTAACTCATTACCCTTCCCTTGCTTCGCCGTAGTCGGGTAAAAACGAACATTCTTATTTCGATAGAATAGATATCCAACGTCGATGCAAAAGCTAGGTATATAGAAGTAAAAGTATTATTAGTATTATTATTATTAAAAAAAACATAAAATTTGTAGCTTAAAACTAAACTTGTATAATCATGTTACCTTCAGTAGGTATGGTATACAAACATCATATAAAATCATATTAAGGGCCTTGCATACCTAACTTTTGAAGATGGTTACAAATCAAAGGGAACTTTGATATCAACCACAAGGAGACACACAAACTGAATGTGAACATTCAGCAATTCTCTAAATTCAAAAGCTAATATGTAAGGGACTGAAACTATGTACTTACCTCAAATACACTGCCCTTCAAAACTTAGTCCCACACTTTTAATGTCTGTTCGTGCATCACGTTAAACTACTGGACTGATTAAGATGCGATTTTCACTGTTAGCTTATGTTTTGACTTAAAAACATAAACCTGTCTGTGGTTTTGATGGAGATAAAGAAAACCACAAACATTACAACGGCACTTTCCGCCTACTATGCTTGTGCTCACTCCTGGTTACAGTATGGCATCATACTGTGTGGGAATTCCGCCGAAGCCGATCACTTATTTAAAATTCACAAAATATGTATACGTATTCTCGTACATATTGAGAGCACTGAAAGTTGAAAGCCTCATTTTATCGAACATCAAATATTGTCTTTAATTTCTATTTACATTTTAGAAATTTTCAAATTTGTAAGAAAATACCCGCAATTTTTATTAAGTTTAACGATACCTATGAAGGCTCACATAATTTAAGACATAAAGAAAAGCTAGTCCTCCTAAATTCTAATATCAAAATCCATAGCACGATCACTCGTGTAATGTCGATTAAAATGTATAATCATAAACCTGAATATTTAAAAGAAATAGAAAAATAATCTATATTTTTTAACACACCTAAGAAAACTCTACAAATGCTACTATTCTCTACAAGACTTCTTTGGCGATAAAAATAAAATATAAATGTTATTCTTTTGCGACCACTCCTTTCATTATATTTTATAATTGCAATATTTAATGTTTCTTATCCGCTTACAAATATTCGGTAGTGCCCACCAGGGTTCCATGTTTTTAAGATACTACTGTTATTTTTAAGACCAAGATTTTCTTGTGGAAACAGATAAATAAATAAATAAAAACTGGTGTAAATGGTATCACAATCCGATGATGATCCATGCACTTTTATAAAAAACTATTGATTTTAAAAGTGTGGTACTAAGTTTTCTCTACTACTAACACTGAGTAAAGTGCAGTTGTCTATGTATGTACCTTAACTAGTACAAATCGAAAGGCCTGATAATATCAATGAATAGTATCGAACTCCTATAAATTTATGATGCTCTGGTAGATTTCCACAAAAATAAGCATGTTTTTAAATGTTTTTGTGTTTTCTGTACACTGTATTAACGTAAAGTTAAATTAGCATAACAATATGCCTCATTATTCCTATTAGCCGAAGCAGAGAGACTCGACGCTGCGGTAATAAAATTATCGCCTCGACCCAATTACTTACCATTTTAAATACTTATCACAGTATCACTACTAGACGATTCGATCTCGGGATCCCGAATACCGGGATCCCGGGACCCCGACCTCTTTTCAATCCCGAAATTTTCAGGATTAAGTTTTACTGAACCCGATATTTTCGAGACTGTCATAATTTAAATAAATACGAGTATGTAAATTAGACTGCGTGAAGTGAAACGCTCATTTCGTTTTCCCTGCAATATGTCAGCCATCTAGTTTATCCGAAAATTTGACAATGACATTAGCCATCTTGTTTTTTTAGCTCATTTTATGCAAAGCCTATGTGCAACAAATTGAGAAGCAGGCTTGATAATTAGATACTGGTCGCGTAGTTATTTCGAAGATCTAACTTCCCAATTGAAATTGAAAGCGCTCCTTTTAGATTAGATTTCTTTATCATCATCATCATCATCGTCAGCACGTATTTGTTCACTGCTGAACTTAGGCCTCTCCTTGTGAACGCCACTGAGCCCGATCTTCGGCTCTCCTCTCTTTTCTTTATAATTAGGTGAAATGTGACTGATAAATATTTATTTTGGAATACTTTTTGTTTTGAAACTTACTGTCTAATCACTAAGTTATTCCGTGGAAGTCATCATTTTAGTCTTATATCTGTGATTTAGTCGATGCTATAACAGATTTTTGTAATTTATAAAAGTTTTTTTATAAATTACAAAAAGTTTCTTACATAAAGACTTTAAAGAGATCTCACTGATTATTGAAAAAGAGTAATTTTAACATAGTGACAGTGATATTAAATCTAGTTAGTCTGAGTCTAAGTCTGATTAGTTGAGTGATTAGATTAGTTAGGTGTATCTGTATACCGTAAAAAACTTTGATTATTAATTTTGATTTGTTGAGAGCCAATTTCTGAAAGATTTTCCTTATTTTAATTTGTAACCTTCAATCCCGGGATCCTGGGATTGACTAAGTATAATCCCGAAATCCCGGGATCAGAAATAAGGGCTGAGATCGAATTCTCTAATCACTACTGATATTATAAAAGCAAAAGTAACTTTGTTTCTCTGTCTGTCTACCTATTTGTTACTTTTTCACCGTTGAATCGATCATGATGAAATTTAATAGATACCTGTCGCAAAATGCGACTTTCAGAAAGTAATATTCTCGTATTAAATCGATTCTGGAATGATTTTCTTTGCTGAAACCTTGTGCCTTTCTGAACAAAAAATGGAAGGTACCCACAAAAAGGTACCCAGAAAAAGAGAAAAAGATTTTATGTATTTCTCCTTATATTTAATTTTGACTTGTAAAAGTGCCTTAAATAAAATAGGTATTTTGCCTATTTTATTTTATCTATCTATACTAATAATAAAACTGTAACAGGTCCAATTCTGTACATTGAAGATATATTGATATTTTTTTGGAGGTTACTCTAAATTCGATACTGAAGCCAAAACTGTACTTTTTTCATTTTTGTCTGTCTGTCTATCGCCAAAGCTACTGAATCAATCAGTGTTGCTAGTAACCTATGGTCAAAAGTAACACGAGACAGCTCAAAAAGTAACATTTTCACGAGAAAACTAACATTATTTAATTTTATGTAGAAAACGACTCTAATACTACTGAATGAAATTAATTCAAAGGAAACTTGGTACGATTTGAGTTCATACTACGAAGTAGGACATAGGATACTTTTCATCCCGGAAAATTAAAGGGTTCCCGCAGGATAGGGGTTGAAAGTTATTTAAAAGAATACCTACCACGCTGAAACTACCGGACGGATTTTGATGCAACTTGGCATTGTCATAGTATATAATGATGTATTAAAATTGAGAATACTTTTTATCCCGAAAAAATAAAGAGTTCTTGTAGGATAGGGGGTCAAAGTTATTTTTTTTGGTGCTTACTCTATTTCGTATACTGAAGCCAAAACTTTTTTCTTATCATTTTTTCTGTCTGTCTATCTGTATCTTGACCGCGCATCACGCAGAATCTAATGAATAAATTCAACTGAAACTTGGTATGATTTGAGTTCATACTACGAAGTATGACATTGAATACTTATCATTCCGAAATTGTTTAATGTTCCCGCAGGATAGCGGTTGAAAGTTATTTAAAAGAACAACTACCACGCTGAAACTACTGGACGGATTTCGATGCAACTTGGCACAGTCATAGTATATATGATGATATAAAATTGAGAACTCTTTTTCCCGAAAAAATAAAGGGTTCCTGTGGGATAGGGGTCTAAGATATATTAATTTGAAGTTTTTTTTTTGGAAGTACTTTATTTTGTATACTGAAGCAAAAACTTTTTCTTCTTATTTTTCTGTCTTTCTGTCTGTCTGTATCTTGACCGTGCATCACGCAGAATCTACAGAATTAATTCAACTGAAACTTAGTATTATTTGAGTTCATACTACGAAGTATGAAATTGGATACTTTTCATCCTGAAAAGTTAAAGGGTTCCCGCAGGATAGGAGTTAAAATTTATTTCAAGAACACGTATCACGCTGAAACTACTTAACGGATTTTGATGAACTTAACATAGTCATAGTTTATATGATTGGTTAAAATTAAGAATACTTTATATCCCGAAATAATAAAGCGTTCCTGCGGGATAGGGCTCCAAAGTTATGTTAATTTTAACGTAAAATATATGTATACGTATAAATAAAGCAATAACTACGAAAAATTCTGTACAAAGAAGATCGAAATATTGGTCAAGGGTACTTGAAATAAGCAACTGAAGAAGAATATAACTGTCTGTCTGTATGTTTGTTCACGCATCACTTAAAAACTACTAGACCGATTGTGATGCGGTTTTCTTTGTTGGGTAGCTTAAGGTTTGACTTAAAAACTTGGTATCTCAATCTGATGAGTAGAAGCCGAGCAAGCGATAAAAATACTTTTGACGGGGCGGAAGGAATTTTTGATTAAATGTTGGTATATTGGTATTTTAGGTCCTGGAATAGCACAAAGAGTAATTTTAACCTAGAGAAATGACCAAGCATGCGAAGCCGCGGGCACAGCTAGTTTAAAATAAAATACGTTGACTTTGAAGAACATGATTTGACTTCCTGATAAAACGGGCGACGACAAGTTTGCCTCGTGGCGACTAGAAAGCGCGGAAAAGGAAAATAACTAGCTCAAAAGCTAAAAAAACGCCTGCCCTGCCAAAAAAGAGCTTTTGCCAATAAATTATATACTGTTGGAATGTGCTTATCAACACCTTCAATTTGATACCCATATTGTAAATTTCGGAGTTTTTTTTCGTGATTAAAATGGTGCCATATTGCCGCCATATTGAAAATTATATTGCCTATGTTACTCAGGGGATGTAAGGGTTCTAACGATACCCCATACGTCTAAATCTGTTCAGGCATTTAAAAGTTATGGTGGAATAAAGAAAGTCACATACATACAAACATACATGAATGCTAAAAACATAACACTCCTTTTTTGGGCAGTCGTGTAATAAGCATTTTAGCAGTGCCGATTGCCGGGCAGTTGTGAGCGGGAATGTAGAATGTGCACCTAAAGGGTATAAAGTGTAAACTAGTGAAATATGACTGTATGTGCAATGTAAGTGCTGTCAATGATAGTGAAGGAACTAACTAAAGTGCCAAGTAGAAATAACCTTTGCGCCAAACAAGACTCACGGAAGAAAAGGCTGGTATCTAGTGCGAGATCACTGCCGCGTGTGGTGAGGGTCAGCGGTGAATTTGTTGAATATGTTACTGAACATCACGCAGGGGATGTAATGAAAACTCCCGAAACTGTTTGTACTCGTGTATTGCTTGGTTTTACATTAATTTGGAATTTAAAGATGTGAACAATGTTTCACTCGCATAATGCATATATGAGAAGGGGCGGTAGATAAAAAAGTCTCTTAAAAATATAAGTGGGTAAGATACGGGACAGTGCGGATTCTCTTCACAAAAACGCAGGCGTTAACTTCCTCCCCCCCGTTGAAAAAGCTTCGTTTTTCAACCCTCTAGATCTTCAGCAGTAGGCAAAGCAGCAAGCCAGACCAATGGGCGGTGTACGCAGCCTTTCGATGTAGTGACATCAGCAACTCTGGGTATTTTGTCATCTGGGCCACAAAATAGTCTTGAAATGCGGCCTAGTCTCCAGCCGTGAGGAGGGACATCGTCTTCTTTTAACAGCACCAAGTTTGGCACATTTGGGCTTGAGGAGTTGGTCTTCCATTTGTGGCGTTGCTTTAATTCAGCAATATATTCCTTCTGCCAGCGCTTCCAAAAGTGTTGATATATTTGCTGTAGTCGAGCGTAGCGTGTGAAGTTATTTGGGTTGCAATCTTCTTCTAGATTCGGCTCAGGTAGCGCAGTAAGAGCCCGACCAATCAGAAAGCTCCCAGGACTTAGACAAAGGAAATCGAGCGTGGAATTTGACAATGGATAAAGGATGCAGCTGTTTAGAATGGCTTCCACTTGTGCGAAAAGAGTGGACAATTCTGATTGACAAATGTCAAGTGTGAATTACCCATAACGCGTTTGATATGGAATTTTGCGGATTTAACACCAGCCTCAAAGATTCCGCCAAAGTGAGGAGCGTAAGTTGGAGAAAATATAAATTTAATACCATCCTCACTTGCCTGATAAAGAGTCAGCAATAGATTAAAAAAAAATATTGATTGATGTTACGTCCATTGTCACAAAATACCTCAGTTGGTCTTCCGAGACGTGACACAAATCGATGAAAGGTCATTATAAAAGCATCTTTTGTTAGATCCCTAACGGTCTCAAGGTGGAGGCATTTGTATCGCAAATAAACAAAAAGACAAACTTATGCCTTAATAACGAATGGCCCGGCAAAATCTAAGCCCACAGTCTGAAATGGGAAACCCGGCGTAACGCGTTGCGAGGGCAAGTTACCCATCATAGGCTTCATGGTTTTTGCTTGTAATCGTCTACATCTAAAACAATTGTAAAACGTGCGTCGGGCTAGGAGTCTACCTGACTGGTCTACTTGACTGGTCACACAAATTCGCGAATAGTAGCTAGCAAACATTATGGTCCAGCATGCATATTGCGTGTGTTCGTGTTCAAACAAAATTTTTGTTAAGTGATGGTTGGCGTGCAACAGCACAGGGTGTTTTTTGTCAAAACTAAAATCAGACGCCTGTAATTAGCCACCAACTCGAACTACACGGTCTTCGCTAAAGTATGGAGTCAGTGATAAAATGTATACCTTTTTTCTTGGAGAGCAATTCATACAAAGGATTCTTGTTGTGATAATCGACACAGGTGAAGAAAAGAGCTGTTCAGTTCTTCTACAGTCAGAGGAACGGTAAGTTGGGCTTTAGGACTCGTGTCGTTTGGGTACTCGTATTATGCACAAAACGCAGCACGTAAGCAAAAGATCGCTTTAATTTAGTAAAACTAGAATAGTTTTTAAAATATATTATAGGATTATGGTTAATAGTTAAATTAGATATAGTTGAAGTAGATTTAGTTTCTGGTAAGTTCGTAAGATCATTTTTTTCATTTATGGTATGGTAGGCCAAGTACTTTCAGATTCAGATAGGTAAGAAGAACTGACCACCATATGGTTGTATTACCTATTTGAGCTAGACTAACATCTCTAGATATAAGATCAGCTGGGTTAGCAGAAGTAGGCACGTAGCGCCACGAAGCAGAGTTTGTCATTCCACAAATTTCAGTAATCCTGTTTGCGACAAACGGTTTTAGATTTTGGAAACTGCTACGGAGCCATGCTAGACCAATGGTCGAGTCACACCAATGAATTTTGTCATATCTTAGCGATTCCCTAAAGGCCTTGCATAATTTTGCGGCCAACAGAGCGGCACAAAGCTCGAGCCGGGTAATCGTAGTAGTCTTGATGGGAGCTACTTTAGATTTGGATCAGAGTAGCCTTACAATGACTTCATCATTGAAATTTACAGAACGCAAATAAACGTAGGTGCCAAATGCATTCTGTGACGTGTCACTGTATGAAGCTCTATGGATTTAGATTTATCGCTTGAGATACCCAGATGGGTACTCTGCTGATGGGCTTAGAAGAGTGGGTAATGCGTTAAAAAAAATTATACCAATCCCTTTGGATATCATTAGGGATTGGATCGTCCCAGGATAATTTGTGGAGCCACAACTGCTGCAAGAAAATGTTGTCAAACTTAAAATGGCTATAACTTTGAAACTAACGATCCTGGACTAGTAGTTTCTTTACAGAAGTGATAAATCTCATTGACATCTTCGTTTTGGATGACAGGTTTCAAAATTAAAATGAAGATTTCAATGAGATCTATCACTTTTGTAAAGAAACTATTAGTCTAGGATCAATAGTTTCAAAGTAAACCCTTAAGCCCTTTTAAATTAGACAGTGGTCATCCAAAACGAAGATATCGATGAGATCTATCACTTCTGTAAAGAAACTACTAGTCCAGGATCGTTAGTTTTAAAGTTATAGCCATTTTAAGTTTGACAGCTGTCATCCAAAATGAAGATTTCAATGAGATCTATGACTTTTGTCAAAAAATTACTAGGACAGTCATAGATACGATGCCCTTCTTGACAAACAACACACATAGGACGTGGAGAAGCATTGGTGCCTTCAACGTTGGAGCTTACAAAGGATTTTGTATGAGCTCAGTTATTATTGTTATTAGATGCCGTTACTACAAATCTACCCAGTCTACATCTAAATGTAGACTGGGTAGATTTGTTTCGACCAATAGACTCGAGCACGACCAATTAAAAATTTATTAAATTGATCCAAGTTGGGTATGTCATCTAAAGCGCCACGACTCTCTTCCCACTTCAGAAGCGAGTGATTGTCCAGCTTAGAGTTCATTATATGGGTTATTAGGCATCCCATTTGTCTGTAGGCTTTCAGAGACTGGATAATGCATGCAAGTTTTTACTTATATGATCCACCATAAACCTCAATGATCTATCAGACTCGCGAGCAGCTTGCTGAATATTTAACAGTGAATTTAAGCGTCTGTATAATTCGCGCTGGAAACCTCAAAATTAGAAATAATGCGTGCTGCATCACCAGTTAGGTAAGATATCAAGTAATGAAACTTATGTATGGGAGCGATGCGCTCATTGTTGTGGATTAGAGATAAGAACGTGTCACGGAACTTGAGCCAACAGAAGTATGATCCGTCAAACTTAGTAACTTGTATTTGTGGTAATTTAAATCCCAATAATGGTTCATGATGATGATCGACCTTGCATTGAGGCGTTGAGATGTTACCGCTTGAATTGAGGTCCTTATAGTTGCTCTCATCATGTTTACTTGCGTTGTATTTTTGAATAATGCTCTGAGCGGCGACAATGTTGGAAATAAATAGCTGCTCAATGTCATCTCGCTCATCAATTTCGTCTTGTAAGTGTAACGTAACGCTTAAGTATTAAGGAAGGGGAGAGATAGATCTCTCTAAAATGGGAGTAAGAGGAGGAGGAGGTAGGAGGTGTTACGCCATGGTATGACGTAACGATAATGTAGATAGGCGGTATTACCTCTTTGCGTTATTTTATGACGTAACGCTTGGAGGTAAAATCAATGATTATCTAGAGTGAGATAGGAGGTCTCACCTCTTTTCTCGACGCTGTAACGTAATGCTCAGAGGAAAGATCTATAGCCATAGAAGAACGTTATGATATAACCCTCAAGGAAGGACTGGATGGTAGTGGTAAGGTAAGATTATGAATTACCTACTTCCAGTTGTCACGAGGCGGTCCCAGGGTTTGGGGCTTGCTCCACCAGCCCAGGGACCAAGCCTCAGTGGACAACATAAAAGGGTCAGCATTAAATTAGGAGCACAGGAACAGATGATCACAGACCTTTTGTACTTCGACGATACGGATTAAAACCACTTACGTAGGTATTGTTATATATATTTAAAAGACTCATATATATTTGTAATAAACTTATGTAGATATTTTATAACATATTATTTTGTAAAATTGCAGTTCTGCTAAAAATCAATATCCGAAAGACAATTTAAGAATGACAGGTTATTTGAATATAGAATGAATAATGAACTATCAAAATGAAAAGAAATGGATTATGAAAGAATTAAGATATCAAAAGAGTATTATTATGAAAGAGGTTTGGACCTCGTCACAATACCCCGCCTCCCCGGAGAAAAAAAAAAATTTTTTGATGGTAAAAAAAAAGAAAAAAAAATATGCTAAGAACAAAAGAAAAAAATAATTGTAGAAGTTAATCATAAAAATATATATAATATGGGTAATAAAGTTAAAATAGGAAAATAATTAATTAAAATAATGGAAATGCTGAGTCTTTTTAATTTTTATATGAAAATGTTTATTAACAATGTCAATATACAATTGATTGGATTCCTAGATGCATTCAAATTCATAAATCACACATTCATTCATCATCATTCATAGTCTTATTCCCATTCCTTGGAAATAAAACTCGTAAGAAAGAGAAACCTTATATATCAATAAGGTCACTCGTGGAACCAATACAGTATAGTGTAGGCTTATTTATACAGTCACTAGCCGCTGATCAGAATGATTATGTGAGTGTATGTATGTATGTATGTATGTATGTATGTGTATGTGTATGTGTATGTGTGGTGAATGTATGGTGTATGATGTGTACATATATGTATGTGTATATTTATTTACAATTATTTTGCCAAAATGGCTAAACGTACCTTAGGGTACGACGTGCCTTTAGCACATGAATGTACATAGTAAACGTTGTGTTAGAACGTTAAAATAATAAGTAAGGTAGGTAGGTAATAGTATATGAACTATAAGATAATACTGGTTTTGTGACCTAGGCTTGGTTTATAGAGTAATCACATTTGCCGCTCTTTTCAGTATTGGAAGTTTTGTGAGTAGGTGTAGTAAATAATACTATATGGAACTGGTTTCGCTTTAGACTGAATATTATGTTTGTAAATAAAATAAATAAAAAGTACATAGCTAACAAGTAGGGTATTAACTACTGTTAGTACCAAGGCATTAAAGTATGTAATAAGTACAATAGCACTGAATACTCGTAGCAATACGTAGGGACTTGAAGTCAATATTCATAATGAATCCGAAAAGTTAATGAAGTGAATAAAAGAAAAATATAAAAATGTGGACATTACTCCGTAAAAGGAAATTATATTAAAATTACATTATTTACAACTTAAATACAAGGTTGTTTGTAAGTAGGGAACCTATAATTGTCATAAGTAGGCATTTAAATGTATGGTAAGGTACGGGAATATGAAAGCAATATAACTTTCATAGTACATAATGTATGTATGTATCCTGTTCAAATGTATACGGGCTTTGAAAATCTTGAGTATTCGAGCTATCAAGTAAGGTTGATAACCTTGATTGTAAATTTTGTACAGTTTCTATTGTATGGACCTCAGCATTTCGACATTTTAATTCATAGATCAATTCTGGTTTATTTAAGTGCGACAGTAACGCTTTAAAAAAAAAATAAAAAAAAAATAGCGTTAATCTAACTACGCGTTAATGCGTCACGCATAATAACGCGTCAAAGTTTAGAGTAATTCGGAACTAGGTAGGTCGATAGTAAAATTTGGAATAAAGTACGTATTAATGAAAATGTCTTACTTACATTGAAAGGACCGTTGCCCGGCTAAGGAAACGGACCTCCTTCTCAGGTAAAGGCGAGGAATTAAAACAAGATGGTAAATTCAATAACAATGGGCTTTATTACAAAAAATAGAAAAAGCACACATGAGTTATCGAATATTGGTACTCTCCCCTTTACTGAGGAATTTAAAAAGAAATATTTTACACTTAATTTAGTTTGTTCTGCATCAAAATAATTATTCAGCAAGATCTTATAATAGGAAATACTTCTAACTTAATACTCTAAACTCAAAATTCTCAAATGTGATTACAATTTCCTCTAACATATAAATTCTAGTACTTAACTTCGGCCTGTATGATATGAATTTACTATAGTACTGGAGAATCCTAGGCCAATAAAACTTAGAGAGTCTGTGCTCAGCAGATTAACATGTATTGGTCACAACGCAACGGAATATTCTTGTCTTTGCCATAGAATGTTTTAAATTAAAAGAGAACTAGTGCAAACAGAGTGTGTGTGTGTGTATGATTGTGTTTCCCAGAGGGAAATCAAACTCTAAAAACAGAAAGTAAAACAGAATCTAAGACAGAAAGTATATATAGAAAATATATAGTAAATAAACAGAAAGTATCTAGATAATATCAGAAAGTAGACAGAAAGTATCTAGGAAATAAACAGAAAGTATCTTGATAATAACAGAAAGTATCTTTCAACAATATAGGTATTAACACGTTAGAAGGCGAAGACTTCCCTCGCTACCGTAGCTCGCTGACTCAAAATGATTTGGAGTGGACCAACCTGGAGGCTTCCTGGGACGCCGTACCGTCGTCTCGCGTACCGCCGCGGAACGCCTCCTTACTCCACTCGATCAGCTCCTACTGCTTGACCACGAACGGTGGTGAAATCTTCTACTGGACAGGTGGTGTGTTGGAGTCCTTCTGGAGTCCCTCGTAGACCGGCTTCTTCCACGAACGGTGGTGAGCCCCGGGTGATCGCGCACAGCAGCTCGCAGTGGTGACGACAATAGCCGACCGTAGATGCACGATATAACCTGAAACCCACGTTCCTTCGTGTTCAAATGTGTCTCGAGATGCCCGCCTTAGATAGACGCGGTGCAAAATCAAAACAGATATTTCGTTGGATCAAAACTGAAGTCACGGGTAAACACACTAACCTGGCCTTTGCACTCGTATACTTATTTTGCCTGTAACAGGGTAGCTTCGTTCTGGACAGCGTGCCTCGGACGTTTTGTTCACACAAGAGAAACTGCGTTTTTTTCTGCCGCCTGCGCCGAATCTATCACGTGCCAACTATGAATGCAAAATTCAATTTTACGTCCGAAATCAAAATCCAATCCACAGGCTTCTCACTTGTTTATATACTATCTTGTTTTGCATCTTCGAGTAGCGTTCTACTGAGATCTTGAACTTCCGGTTATCTCGAAAAATCCAGAACTAACTCTGCCATTTGCTTCGTAAAGTAGACCTTGTCGGCCTAGTAATACTGGTCACTGTCCTCCAGCCAGATTTGGTACATATCAGCCAGCATCCGGTGTTTACTCGAACAAGTCCATACAAAAAAAAGAATTTCTCTGGAACTTTGACGTGATTTTTGCATTATGTCAAAACCTTCCATGGTGTGACCATCGCAAGCGATTTCTAGATTTAAATAATTTTCGACATATCAAACGCTCCATTCTGTAATTATTATTTGTTAGCCAACTTAAAGATGCGACCTATTCTGGATTTTTAAACAAGCCGTTCATCTTCCAAAGTTATTCAGAGCCCGAAATATTCCTGGAACGTCAATTATTAATAGCAACACTAAGAAGCTCGCTACTTGCCGACAGAGACCTCCACTTAGTTTCCACCTTGCTTCTAGTTCACGCCACTTGTAGCTAGCTGTCGCTGCGTGGATTAACCATTTTATCTATTTTGAGACAGTAGATGAAAACTTTTCCCTTTCACTCGCAGAGGCAAATTCAACCATTATTTCTTGATTCTTAGATAGGCGAAATTATCAATCTGTCTTCAACAAGAAAAGCTTTCATTATTCCTTTAACGAAGAAAGTGGCGCACGCGTGGTGGAGTTCGGCGTTTTTTACAAACTCGGCGTCTGGTTTTCAGATACGGAGAAAACACTACTTGATCTAATAGAAAAGACGCTGCTCCTCGCCAGATGGCGTTGTACAATATATTCTATTATCGAGATCTATAACAAAATCTAACTTGGAGTCATGATTTAACATGTTACAATTTTCTGCCGCCTGCGCCGAATCTATCACGTGCCAACTATGAATGCACAATTCAATTTTACGTCCGAAATCAAAATCCAATCCACAGGCTTCTCACTTGTTTATATACTATCTTGTTTTGCATCTTCGAGTAGCGTTCTACTGAGATCTTGAACTTCCGGTTATCTCGAAAAATCCAGAACTAACTCTGCCATTTGCTTCGTAAAGTAGACCTTGTCGGCCTAGTAATACTGGTCACTGTCCTCCAGCCAGATTTGGTACATATCAGCCAGCATCCGGTGTTTACTCGAACAAGTCCATACAAAAAAAAGAATTTCTCTGGAACTTTGACGTGATGTTTGCATTATGTCAAAACCTTCCATGGTGTGACCATCGCAAGCGATTTCTAGATTTAAATAATTTTCGACATATCAAACGCTCCATTCTGTAATTATTATTTGTTAGCCAACTTAAAGATGCGACCTATTCTGGATTTTTAAACAAGCCGTTCCTCTTCCAAAGTTATTCAGAGCCCGAAATATTCCTGGAACGTCAATTATTAATAGCAACACTAAGAAGCTCGCTACTTGCCGACAGAGACCTCCACTTAGTTTCCACCTTGCTTCTAGTTCACGCCACTTGTAGCTAGCTGTCGCTGCGTGGATTAACCATTTTATCTATTTTGAGACAGTAGATGAAAACTTTCCCTTTCACTCGCAGAGGCAAATTCAACCATTATTTCTTGATTCTTAGATAGGCGAAATTATCAATCTGTCTTCAACAAGAAAAGCTTTCATTATTCCTTTAACGAAGAAAGTGGCGCACGCGTGGTGGAGTTCGGCGTTTTTTACAAACTGGGCGTCTGGTTTTCAGATACGGAGAAAACACTACTTGATCTAATAGAAAATACGCTGCTCCTCGCCAGATGGCGTTGCACAATATATTCTATTATCGAGATCTATAACAAAATCTAACTTGGAGTCATGATTTAACATGTTACAACATGAATGACTGGAATGCAAATATAAAATACACTTGAGTATAAAAAAACTGTTCTGGGTTTGCCAAATATTTCCAATCCAAATTTAAATCAAGATGGCCTAGTGCCTTTTAGAATTTTGTGGGTCGACTTAAAAATTGAACACTGATTTACAAAATTAATGAAGTCGATAAAACACACGGATAAGAAGACACGGAGGAATCAGGAACTTGTAGGCATGATGACTGGTCGGTCAGGTAGAGCAGGGCAGGGTAAGGACACGTAGAGGGCGCCAGTGTCACGAGGCGGTCCCAGGGTTTGGGGCTTGCTCCACCAGCCCAAGGACCAAGCCTCAGTGGACAACATAAAAGGGTCAGCATTAAATTAGGAGCACAGGAACAGATGATCACAGACCTTTTGTACTTCGACGATACGGATTAAAACCACTTACGTAGGTATTGTTATATATATTTAAAAGACTCATATATATTTGTAATAAACTAATGTAGATATTTTATAACATATTATTTTGTAAAATTGCAGTTCTGCTAAAAATCAATATCCGAAAGACAATTTAAGAATGACAGGTTATTTGAATATAGAATGAATAATGAACTATCAAAATGAAAAGAAATGGATTATGAAAGAATTAAGATATCAAAAGAGTATTATTATGAAAGAGGTTTGGACCTCGTCACACAGTTAAACCTTTAGTCTATGACTAATGGACCGTAGAGATAAGGCGTTATCTTACAGTTTGCATGATTATGAATTACGCTTACTTCTGCATTAAGGCCAACCCAGGTGAACTGAGCAGGTGGACCATGACCAATGCCCGCACTAGTAGAGGGTATGAAGTCTTATTGTTCTACGATAATGGTTTGCCACTCTAAAAGAATAGCCATAAAATGATGGATGGGGATCTATGCTTTTTAGACATAAATCCTCATGAGCATGAGACGTTAACCTGGCTATAGTATGCGTTGCGAACAAAAATTAAAATTAAAGAATAGATTTTATGTATATCAATACTCTTTGATTTTAAATATAATGACAAGACATGGGGGTCTTTTTTAAGATATGTTCAAGATCTGTTTATAGTTCTTAAGAGTAACAGAATTACTTCAAGATATCCTTATAGAATAACTAGAGGGAAATTCGGAGGTTTATCTCTAGGTACTCTATTAATCAGAGACTGTCTTGAATGATCGAGGCAATCTATAGAATTACTCAAATCAGTCAAAGGAAATAAATTTTAAGACCATACTCCTAAAGGTTAGGAAAGAATTTTGAACTCCAAAGTTTTCCCTATCAGATTTCCCTAAATTTAGTAAATTGAGGACCTACCTATCCTATAAGGGGAGGCTTCCTAAATTTAATTATGTCATAAAAAGCAAAAATTAATACGTAAAGATAGTGAGGTAATAATATGTTGTTCGTAGTATCTGGAACTGTTCGAGATGAAGACAGCAACTCGGAGAGGAAGACAGCAACTCGGAGAGGAAGACAGCAACTCGGAGAGGAAGACAGCAACTCGGAGAGGAAGACAGCAACTCGGAGAGGAAGACAGCAACTCGGAGAGGAAGACAGCAACTCGTTCTCAACTGCCTCGGAGTAGGTTTTTGGTCTGATGAAGAGTTTAGGTCTCCAACTTCAGTCCTCGGCGATGTGGAGGAACTGGTCCTGGAGCCGTCTTAATTCTGGAAGATCTGTGGGTAAATCAGGTGCCTTGGGGTACTTTAACTTCCATACCAGATCTCAACGGACGAGCTTCTTTCAAATTAAATCTGTATTGATTTTCGGCAGGTGTTTCTCCTCCGAGGAACTTCGGGGTCCGGTGACGTCACATCCCAGGCGAAGCCATCGTAGCTGGTGGAGAATTCTCAATAATCTATGAGTTGAAGGGGGATTATTTACAAATTCCTATGTATGATCACTTTTACCAATAAATGGACACTTATAATTTTGAATTCACTTTTTTATTACTTTAACAGTTTTTTACATAGATTTTAAGAGATCAAAAAGATGTTAAGATGAAATCACTTCTAGAAATTTACTTGTTTATTATATCATATCTACAGGATAACTTATTGAAATCTAAATGATAACTCATTTTTACACAATTTCATGAATTATTTAATAATATTTCCAGTCATTCACAGTTTATTATTAGAGGCCAATATTTTTACACAATATCACGAATTATTTAATAACATTTCCAGTCTTTCACAGTTTATTATTAGAGGCCAATACCACAGTACATACATTAGTCTTTACAGACAGTAGTGTATCGAGGAGTAAACCGTAGTATTTATATACTCTTTGGAGTAAACGGCCGATTTGACAGACGCGGTGCGGGGGCCGGGAGGCAGGGGTCTCAGCGTGGTTTTGAAAAGAACGCTACGAGCGAGATGCGCGTATGAAGCATCATCACGTAAAAATACGAGAAAGAGATATTGTTTTCTGCAAGTCGGATGTCAGTACCACAAATAGATTGGACCAAAGAGTATAGTAATATAAGTATATATCAAGATTGGACTCTTTAGTCCAATCTTTAGTGGGTATGTATGTTTTTTTTGTTTTTTACGTTTCTTTGGCACGTCCTACAGACTAAACGACTAACTTTATCTGATTCGTCTTAACCGCGAGATTGCTATTGGAAATACGAAGTGTCAAGTGACTTACAATTGCCATATTTTATTGTAAAAATTTAAAGAAAAGTGTTTGAATAAGTCTAAAAACTCACAAAATATATCGTTTATGTTTATTACTTCCTTCTGGCAAAAAAAAAGTAAGATAAGAATAAACTAGAATAATAGGCTAGTTCAGCGACTCGTCCCTCAACAAAGTCGTCCCAATAGGACGAGTTACTGAATTACAAAAATTAGGCGTAGAGTAGTTTTATATTATCCTCCGCGGCTTTGCCCGCGTGGACATTTTTCTGGGGGAAAAGTAGCCTATGTATTCCAGAACCAAAAGTACAATTTACCAAATTTCGTTCAGCCGTCAAATATTATTTCATCGATTGACGGTCTTCTCTACTCATCGGATTGAGATACAAAGTAGGAAATTAAAATTGAGATACAAAGTAGGAAATTGAAATTGAGATACAAAGTAGGATATTGAAATTGAGATACAAAGTAGTAACATTCGTTTAGGTACCTACCCATATAGACTAATATAATATGAATACTACTAATAAGTACAATTTTTTAACAATATTACATACTAGTGATTTGCCCCGGTTTCGCACGGGTAGCGCTCACACCTCGGCATTATCCTTAATTTAAGGCGGAGATATATTATGTGATTTGGCCTCAATTTGGGGACATTAAAACCTTTTTTCTCCGTAATCTTTATAGAAAAAACTTCAAATAAAATATATGTTAATTTACATCATACAAAGCAGCTCCTCTTCAGCTTAAAAAATCGAAATTACAATTTTAAATATCAATAATAAATACGCAAAGTTTCTGCTTTTGTAGTTATTACCGTTTTTCTTCTAAACTAACAATCACGTATTTTTTTATTTCCTTTAGCATATTCAATAATGAAACGCTGAGGGAAATAGTATTAAAAATTAGTTGGAATTAGTTTTGCAAATATCTTTCCTAATTATTTTTATCATTTTTTTTTACGTAATCTATACTCGCTAATCGCATGGGCAACCCCTCTGTCGCCCAGTAAATCAGTGCGGGACGAGACGTTGTGCTGAACGGACCTGCGACACTTTTCTCCGCAAAAGGCACCTATTATTAATCTGTGGCTTGTCTTGCGCATAACCAATTTGGAAATCGTTTAATATGTCAATTTTTAGTTGTAGGCGGGATTATTTGAGTGTGTAAATATAATAATAATGATATTTTTTTAGTTTTTTGTAATAAGGCTGTACATAATAGTATAGTCTTTTATTATAGTTATTAATTTACCTATTCGTATTATAGTCATGATGATGATGATGATATTATAGTAATTATTATATATATATATATATATATATATTATATATTTGGGACATTTCCACACCAATTATCTAGCCCCAAACTAGGATACCCTGTGCTATGGGCACTAGATAACGGATAAACATACATAGATAAGAATATTACATCCATGACTCGGAAACAAACATTTCTGCTCATCACACAAATGATTGCACCTTGCAGGATTCGAACCCGCGACCGTACGATTTCGTACCTAGGATCTCTAGCCACGAGACCAACCAGTCATCATAGTAGTAGTAGTGTCAGTCATTATAGTCAATTACAGTCAGATTATAGTAATTATTATTTAATTAAGTATCAAATAATGTTTATCAATTATCTAAATAAATAGTACTGGTACCTTAGACATTATTTTTATTATTAATTATTATTTTATTAAATTATTTAGTTCTATGCGTGAGTTTATGAAATAATAATATTTTTTCAATAACTAGTTTTTGGTTTCTGTATGATATGGTAACAATTCTATTGTACCAATCAGGGCTTGATATTGGTACGAACAATACTAGTATCATAGCGGTAAATACCGGTATTTTCCGTTTCGGTACTTGAATATCAATACCTAAGAACCGGTATTTTCCTCTCAAGGTACCGGTAGATAATTCAGGTTCCTAGCTACAATGCTAGAATGCCACCATACACTCGTACTAACGCAGCGGATGTCTACGGATTGCGACGTTGTGCCTTCACACGAACTATTTGAGTCACACAGTGTTCTAACACAGTGATAAAAAAATAATACAACACGGGATTTCAGCCTCAGATTTGACAATCACCACCACAAGCACTTTTTGTTTTGAATGATGAGACGAAAATACAAATCATGTGTATGATAATGATTAGGGAGTAGAGACTTTGTATTATTCATCTTAAACCTCATTGTTCATTATCAGTGCTAAAATTCTAAAGTTAACCGTAGGTACTGTTTTTTTGAATACTTGACTCATCTTTCTTAAGATCTAAAATTTTGTCGATATTTTGCTTTCAAATCAGTTAAGATTCTAAATTGTTTTGAAACCCAAATATTGTAGGTAGGTATTCCAATGTTTGGTGTGTTTCACGGTCGGATAATAATAATAATTCATATTTTTTTTAAATTAGGTTCCTTGTCACACTGAACTCCAGACTTTTGAAACATCAGAGATTGTAATTTATTGTATTTTGATGAAACATTATTTACTAAAAAACGCGCACTAATAGAGTAAATTGGAGACATTTTTTTATTGGAAACATAATTATTATTTTATACAAAAAATTGATTTGATTAAAAAAAAAAAGATTATTTATATTTTCCGGTTTTCTCACACTTGTATTGAAAAACTTCGTATAATGCGTGTGCGTAACAGATCATTGACCGAACAAACTCATTGACCGAAGGCAAGTCAGCTTGTGCTTACCAACGATTATTAATATTTTATTCACCCCGATGCAATAATAATCATCATCAGTTTATATCTGTGCTATTCTATCTATCACTTTCTTCCAGCCACTTTTCGCAGCTCGTCAGTCCACCTGACCACAGGGCGTCCTACACTACGCTTGCCTAAACGTATTCTCCACTCAAGTACTCGTCTACCCCAAAGGTTATTGGTTCTTTGGAAATGTGACCAGCCCACTGCCACTTTAGCTTGCTTACCCTTAGAGCTATGTCAGTTACCTTGGTTCTCCGTCGAATATCTTCATAACGAATCTTGTCCAGAGAATCTCCAAGCATAGTTTTCTCCATAGCTTGCTGATCGACCTTGAATTTGTGGACTGGTTTGACCATGAGTGTCCACGTTTCGGCTCCGTAGGTTATGACTGGTAGGACGCACTGATTAAAGACTTTTGTCTTCAGGCACTGTAGTATAGACGACGAGAAGACTTGACGGAGCTTGCCGCAAGCTGCCCAACCTGGCTGAGTTTTTCTGTTGGATTCCTTCTCAAAGTTGTTTTTTGGGATATTATTGCAATTATCTTGGTAAACATATCTTGGTAAACATATTGTCAATAGATACACCACTTGACTGCAATCAGTTTCGGGTCAACAAGAAATCAACAAATAAACATGATCTTGGTCTTGTCTGTGTTCATTCCAAGACCGATGCGTCGAGAAGCGTCTACTGGGTTGGACAGCATACTTTGCCAGTCTTGCAGTGACTCCGCCATTAGGACGATATCATCGGCAAATTGAAAGTGTGAGATATTCTCCCAATTGATATTAATAAGATATGTTTAAGATGCTGGATTGAAAAGGAATGGGCATTCCATTCCAATCCAGCATCTTAAACATATCTTCCAGGGCATTAGTGAACAGTTTTAGGGACATAACATCCCTCCGTCTCACACTCCTGTCATTTGGATATGCTTAGACTGCTGGTTTTGCACTTGAACCCTCATAGTTTCGGCGTAATACAGCATTTCGATGTATCTTTGCAGCGGTGTCAATCCACTTGACATCGCTGCAAAGAATCCAGAACCGCCCAGGTTTCAATGGAGTCAAAGGCCTTCTCATAAGCCACAAAAGCAAGACACAGGGGCTGGTTATACTCTTCAGACTTCTATATAACCTGCCTCCCTGAGTATATGTGGTCTATGGTGCTAAATCCTCCGCGAAATTCAGGAGACTGGATCAAGTCTTCTAGCGAGACGATTTGAGGTGTCCCTCGGAAACAACTTATAGACGTAGCTCAAAAGTGAAGCAGGTCATTAGTTCTTTAAAAGAGTTTTATACCCTGTTTTAAAGAATAGTACTACCAAACTCCTGCTCCACACCTCTGGAGTTCTCCCACTGTTAAGAACGATAATAAATAACCCCAGAAGCTCCCAAAGTACGGACTTCCACCCTGCTTTTAAAAGTTATACCATCCTCACCGTGGGGGCCTTTCGATTCTTAAGTTGTTTGAGCGCCATCTCAATCTCGTCTAAGCTGACGTTGGGCAGTTTGTCAGTTTAGTGGCGGGTCAGTATTGCAATGCAATAATATAGATAGATAGATAGATAGATAAACGTTTTATTGCACACCAAATAAATCATACACATGAATAAACATTTCACTTAAATAGAGTACAATGAGCGGTCTTATCGCTTAAAGCGATTTCTTCCAGACAATCGTTGAATGGAGAGGAATACATTTAATTGTCATGGATGGTGACGCTCAATAATAAACAAAAATAAATAAATCTAAAAGGTACATGAACTTAAACAACAACTACACATATACAAATATATTAAAATACAATACATACACACATCTACATAGACTTAATATAATACAAACAAAGAAAATGTACACAATAACTTAATTTATTCCAATTTGCGATGAGTAACATATTTTTTCCGTTACTTAAATACGTTTAATGATGGAGACTGACGTATCAGAACCGGTAGACTGTTCCATAGTCTAACAGCTTGTACAGCGATGCATCATAGATTGTTGTAACGTGCAAGGGTATTTTCAACTGTAGATGTTAATGTATTTTGAAAATTTCTGGCCATAAGTTGGAGAGATGTATTGATATGAATTTTTGTTGTTGGCATTAATATTGCCTATCATGTGCTACAACAAAAATCTCAGCAATTTGTGTCTAGAAATTTTGAAAAAAAAAACTCAGTTTTATAATTTTACTTATTATTGCATCGGGATAGAATATTGAGGACTGTTGCTGCATTCACGGAAATGAGCCATCAAAATATTCTTCGAGAACGACTTGTTTTTTAATGTCTTCTTTCTTTCACGATTTAAAATTATCGTAGTATAGCGAGAGAAAATAAGGAAGGAATAGAGAGTTACATGGGGTGAGACACTTGCGCTGTGCGCCTCTTTACTGGCATCATTCGCCTACTGTACTCTTTCGCTCACACTTATGAAAAGTAGGTACTACGGGAACCGGTTTTAGAACCTATATAAGATACCACTTTATTAAGTAATACCTATATGTTAGTTAAAATGCCAACACAGTACCGGTACCGCCCCAAAGTCAGTGGAACTGGTTTAAAAAAATAGCGGTATTTCAAGCCCTGATTCCAAGTTGACTAAAATAATTTATATCAAAGTCCATAATACTCAGGAATAGTGGAATGTAATAGTAGTAGATATAGTAAAAACTTATTGAGTCAATTACAATGCCAGTAATGTAAGAGAATGCGTGTTTTATACGAGTATGTGTTTAGGTATAGGTATGTACGAAAGCATGATTCATATGTGTAAAAAAAATACTACAAAACGCTATATATTGTAAACATAATAATTAGGTAGGTACTATTCGATAGAGTATGCTATCTAAAAAAGCTGTGGTAGAGGGCGCGCGGCTGGCGTAACTTTTGTCAGGGGGCGCGGGGCCTGCGCGGGGCATTTTCATCGGTAACGCCCAATCGTGCAAGGTCAACGGCGTATATTCCCACCTTAAGAATTTTTATACGCATTGTAACTTCTAAAAAAAATACGTCAGTAAGCGTAAAAATCTTTTGCAGCAACGATCATGGTGTTTTTTTACCCATGGACAATAATTGCATCATTACTCCAACAACAGTAAGAAATGTCTATTATTACTCACATACTTGACAGACTTGTTATTATTTCGTTTCCATGGCAATGTGTCATTCCGTTGTATATTTTTAATCGACTTCACAAAAGGAGACGGTTATATGTTCGGCTGCATGTTTTTTATTTTTTTATTGATTTACTCCGATTTCTTTGAAAATTCTTTTTTGATTGATTGGGTATACTCTCCAAGTGGTCCCATATAAATTGTATCAAAATTGGTTCAATAGTTTTTCTAGTAGATCCATTTGATTTTGTGTTTATATTGCCCCAAATCTCTAAGATTTCTAAACAATTTTGAATGGTTGTTGTTTTATTCAAAAGGGTAGACTTTCAGCGTAGTCCCATAGCTTCATCAAAATTGGTTGAGCAGTTTTTTATTGGGATAATAAGGATGAAGGATTTCTGTAACAATTTGAATGATTCTTGGTTCATTTAAAATGATTGACTTTTATTGCTGTCCCACATCAAATTTAACAAAAATGGTTTAGTTTTTATTAATAAATTGATTTGTTTACATGTTAACGTTCTTTTATATTTTAAAGAATAAACATACAATGTCGTACTGTATAAAATTCATCTTAGTAGTTAATTTATTTAAGAGAAGAGATTTTGGACCGATTGTGAGGCGGTTTTTTATGTTTGAAAGGTGACGTGAACTTAACTATATAGGGGGGGGGGGTGAGAAAAGGGGGTAAGGAACTTAACTCTTTCTATTTTAAATTGTATTACATTTTTACTTTTCTTAATGTGATAGTGTTTTGGTTCTATTGTAATTATTTTATTCTTTTTAGTGTTTGTTTAGAAAAGAACATTTGAATACGAAGTTTTTTTTTGGTATAACATTTTTATTGATTCCCTGGGTTACAATATTGCAATTTTCGTAGGGATCTCTACTTTCTTGGAAAATATAATAGTGCCCATGTTACTCGCTGATAATGTGGCTTTCTAATATAAAATAATATTTTTTAAATCGGTTCTGTATTTTGTTCGTTTGTCCATTACAAACAAAGATACAAAAATACAACATACAAAAAAAAAACAAATCTTTCCTCATTATAATATGAGTGTAGTAGACACGCGCGTGAAATCGCCAGCCCGTGATGTTTATTGTAAGTACCTTAAAAAGAAGCTTTAATAGAAGAATTCTACAAATTTAAAAGGTTAGCCGTAAATTGTGGTCATGTACAAACAGACGAACATACATACATATATTTATTCATGCACACATAGGTATTCTGATAAAATCATAACCCTCCTTTTTTGTAGCCGTGTAAAAACCCACAGGTGAAAATCATAACCCTTCTTTTTTGGAGCCGTGTAACAACCATCGGTCTCGTCATCGGTCGACTGACAGTAGACATCAAACTCGAAAAACAATGCTTCGATACACTACTGTCTGTAAAGACTATATATTATGTACTGTGCCAATACTATCAGCGGCCACCCACAGCCAAGTTAAAAAGATAAAAGGTGACTCGAAGACTATCCCAACAGTCCGGCGCAACCACAAAGAAATTGTCTCAAATGTATGGACTTTGGCAGAACAGTGAAGTTCATTTGTTTACTATATATATAACTATAGAGTTCAATCATGATAATATTACTATACTCTATGGTCCATTGAAATTTTTCAAGAAAAATCCAAAAGTTAGGTTATTGTTATGCTAATTTTTAATTTTATTCATATTTTTGTTAATAACGTGCTGTTTTGTTTTTTCATAAAAGAATCATGAGTTTATAGTGTTAATCCGGTTTATATGATAATTTTAAAATGCCTCCTACTTTAGAAAGCTACAGCAGATGTGTTCTAAGTGTAGTTCGCGCCAATCGCGAAAACCATAACAAAAGGGAAATTTATGGCATGATTTCCTATTGATCAGCCCCGGTAAGCATTAATTATGATATTGCTTAGTGCCACCTCCCATCAACGTGACCATAAATGTTAATTTACATGATTTTCATTTTGTATTTTCATATTGTTTTAACACTAGGGATGCGCAAGGTCAAAGAACTATTAACTATCGATAAAGCTATCGTAGGCTAGGTCAGGCTGCCTTTAACTTATTTCCTTATCATTAAATCAACATGTTTATTTCCAGATGCAGAAAATGAGGATCTAGCATACATTCCTATAGAGGCCAGTCGTAACATACACTTATGAGTGTGAGTGCGTGAGATAAAGGTAGAGCAGGTACATCGCAAGGTCTCAATTCAGAGTGAAGCACTAGTAGGTAAGCTTACCTATGTTTGCAAAATCAATTTTCGTATTTACATTGTAAAAAAGTATTATAAATAAAATGTTCCGTTGTTCAAACGTGTTTTATATCTAAGTTTTTATTACATGGCTCCACAGTTACCTGTTGCAATGGGCATCCAGTTAGGCCAACGTTGTTGCATTGTGAGAAAACAACGTTGGGCTCATTGGAACCGTCTTTCATTAATATGAAACCTTGACGAGGGCATGCATGTTTTATCGATATCGATAAACCAAGAATACGTGCAAGCAAGCACTACTCTATCCGTTAGGTTGGTGTCATTGTCAAGATAGGCTAACGTCTGACTTTTAATGCTAGTAATGTTGGATGCATTGATGCCAATAAAGAACATAGGCGGAACTGTATGCGATAAATCTTGCAGTGTCTTGACTTATCATTTCTACAGAATTTAAGTAATTATTTTTCTACGTTTTTTCAATATTGGCTGTAAGCTAGAAAAACCCAGGTTAACAAATCAATTTAAAAAATCATGAAATTGTAACTTCATTTCCTTCCTACAATGTTTAACCGTCCTTGTTGCCTGCCCAACGGGTGAAAAAATATATATAGTACAATGACATTTCCGGTTTGGACGTCAAAATTGTCAACACAGTATACTTCCGACCCAGTTTTTTAAACTAAAGGAGGTTGAATTACGCTTTCTTCCCACCCGGTTTTTTAAACCAAAGGAGGTTGAATTAAGCTTACTGGCGTTAAATCTTTTAACAATAAGCGTAATTCAACCTCCTTGCGATAAACAGAATAATAATATAGACTGTGCTATAGACAAAATGGTACGTCAATATAAAACCTCTATACAAAACATTATACTTGTAGCAAAGGGAATACAATGCATTATAGTTTATGGAGGAAGTGTAAAGAATTGTTGTTATATGGTATGTTAATTTATTTAATTGATTTGCACAAAAATAGTGTAGGTACAAGGAAGGACTTAATGCTTAACAGCTTTATCTACCAGTCATCCAGGTACTGAAAAAAAAATAGTACATAGGGCGAGTTAGTTAAAGTATTGAACAATAAATACGAAAGAAACAAAGGTTTGTGTAAATAAAGTATTTAGTGTAAGGAATTGTTGCAAAACATTTGTGCTAATATGGGACAACTGTTGCCCTGCACAGTGAAACAGCAGCAACATATCTAAATGTATTGTTTTGTAATCTCGGCAGGCAGTAACAGATTAAAAATAATTCTTATTCAAAAGCCTAGTCTGTTACACTAGATAGGTAATTGAGTAGGTAGGTAGGTACCTACAATATCTTGAAACATTATATTTATCACGCATAAGTACTTACTTGCCTACCTAATTAAGCGGATAAAATAATTAAAATCTCTAAGACTTGTGTCAAAGGTCATTAACAGTAACATAACCTACAAAACTTTGAAGCCTAATAACAATTATTCCTGGCCTCCCCAAAAAAATATCTTAGACTAACAATTTCAGGAAATGATGCTGAAATACTAGCGATATTTTTTGTCTAAAGACACCGTGAATTTGACTGACATAAACGTATGTATGGGAGTTCGCCATTGTTCTTTCTGCCAAAGTGCTTTAATTGGCTAGTAGGGAGGTCCCGCTTCTTAAAACGTAGTGATTATATTCTCTTTGTATCTGAACGTAACTGATGTACTTCTCGAAAATTCTAAGAAAAGCCCTACTAATGAAAATAGAATAGCTAAGAAGACAATTTAAAGACATTATAACAACAATAAAACAAAGAGGCGAGGTTGAACGAGTTTCGCGTACAACCTTATCCTTTTGTAAATATTAGTCCTAGTTCAAACAGTATTACAAAATTAGGTTTCGGTTACACAGAGAGAAATACAATATTAGAAAATTGAATTAATAAAATGAAATAGCTTCGGTTAACAGAGAGAAATACAATATTAGAAAATTGAATCAATAATGAGATACTACATAAGTTACTAGAATTTAGGACTTCTATCTGATTCTGTAAGTGATCAAATCGATTGAATAGTGCCTCAAATTTACCTACTTTTAGTGTCAAGTCTTCTAGGTCAATTGAAGTTAATATTTCTATTGCAATGCCAGATAAATAATTTTTAAACTTGATAATTTGACCTTTTGCAGAACTGTGTTTCACGAACAAAGTTAGGTAACTCTTGAGAATCCTTTGCACTAGTTTCACCTTCCATGATTTAGAAAATAACAATAACTTGCCAATTAATTTAAGTTTTACAAGCGTTTAATTAATAGTAATTTAGTAAGCGGTTACTTCGTTCAATACAATTCAACTTACAACTTTAGGGTAATGTATTATGTACCCAAAAGCAGTGAAACTCGGTACAAAAAATAAATATTAGTATCATTCACTTTCAAAAGTTTGTAAAGTAATTAAAATTAACTCACGCTCCTTCACTATGCGTCACCTATCCTGGAGTCCGGCCCTGGAGCACAAGTACGGGACCTGGCAGCCCGGGGCTTCGGTCGTATACCGCGATTAGGTAGGCGGTAGGTATGGCGTACTGCGCATACGCAATTACGCACCGTTTGCCTGGAATGTTCGGCGAAATAGTGTAAATAGATTGCAAAGTAAAGTACGCACAAATTAGGTATGAAGGGGCAAGATAATTACTTTCTATACTGCGTAATTAACTAATAAGTTGGAAACAGCACAGTGCTTTAGTTTGAAAATATAATAATAAATTGTTGTTCTATTATGATAGCAGGTAGGTAAGTAATTGAATGACTTGACGATGTATGGAAATGAATTTATCTGGATTGAAGGCTTGATTGAAGTTAGGAAACACTGAGATTGAAATGATATAAGCGCAAGTAGTAGTATGAAATATTTCGGCAATTTTATGGAGTTTAGGTAAAATGGTTGTATGTGTAGTGGACGCGTGGAGTAGGATAGGCACTTATCTGCATTGGCCGGGGCTGCGGCACGACACTGATGGATGCAATGGATGTATTATGCTCCTCGTTGCCGTTTTATTGTCTTCGCGCAGTATTTAGAACGGCACTTGTATTCTTCTAAAGAAATATCGTTACGCCGTAATAAAGTGCGGCTTGACCTTCAGAGCCGTGAATTGTCTTGATGAATTCCGAAGTCTTCTCGAGTCCTGTCACGGTCGCCATATGAACATCACGCAGGGGATGTAATGAAAACTCCCAAAACTGTTTGTACTCGTATTGCTTGGTTTTACATTAATTTGGAATTTAAAGATGTGAACAATGTTTCACTCGCATAATGCATATTTGAGAAGGGGCGGTAGATAAAAAAGTCTCTTATAATAAGTGGGTAAGATACGGGACAGTGCGGATGCTCTTCACAAAAACGCAGGCGTTAACTTCCTCCCCCCGTTGAAAAAGCTTCGTTTTTCAACCCTCTAGGTCTTCAGCAGTAGGCAAAGCAGCAAGCCGGACCAGTGGGCGGCGTACGCAGCTTCTCGATGTAGTGACATCAGCAACTCTGGGTATTTTGTCATCTGGGCATACTATTAAAATAATAGCGAAATCCAAACAACATTGTCAGAGGCACGGGGTGGTAATTTACACGTATTAAGTTGTCAAGTAGTTAACTTAATTTTATCTTAATTTTAAGTTACTTAGTGCATGTAAACCATGAATTTAGTAATAAGTTGCAAGTTAAAATTTAGTATTCAAGTAAACAAGTAGAATAGAATTTTGTCTATTTTTCGGTTAAGGCCGCAACAATGGTGAATCACGAAATATGCGCGATGTTCAGAGGAACCTTTAGATGAATCCTTTTGTTCATTTCCTATATGAAAAATGTAAAGTAAACTTAAGTTCGCCATAAACAATTTGTATTGTTTAAAATAATATTTACGAACATTGTAGAAAAAATCCTAGAGCGTGTGCTATTTTTAAAATACATTAATAAAAAAATACCATAGATCCGCTCGTCAGAGACATGTAATTTTTTTACACAATGTATGTTATGACATTTTCAACAACTTATATTGTTTAATTTGTATATTTTGTAATAAATAAATGGAAAATAACATAAAAACCGTCAACGCAAAACGTTTTCATTTTCGTTTAGCGGCCGGCCCGGCGCCATGACATACAGTCTCGGCAGTTTGAGACGGAAGGACCACGCTCACGTTACGGATGAAAATATTTTGATCTTTTCTAGCTTTTAGACGATTTTCTTGAATTAATAAGATAACAAATAGTGATAATTAATAATTTCAATGTATTTCTGGGCCTGTATGTAGAGATATTGATGATTTTTGTATTAGTTTTATTGTTTTTGAGTTCATAGAATCTAATGTTATATTTTGTCCAGAAGTGATTTACCTACCAAATATAGGAATAGCGTGGACATCGATTGGTTTTGTGGTAAGTACCTACCTACTTTACATATTATATATATATATATATATATATATACTTTATTTTTACACCACTGAGTGACAAGACGAGGAGGTCGCACGCCTGATGGTAAGCGCTGCGCCTGCTCGTAACAGTAATACTTATTTTTTATTACTTTAAACAATTCATCAATGACATTATTTTCAGTTCACGCACCATCAGAATTATTGTGAACTAGTGACTCGCCTCGGCTTCGAACGGGTAGCTAAGGGTATCTCATTATTTGTACACGATTCTACCCGTATTTAAACTAATTTGAACAAAAAACGGAGTAAGCGAAGATAATTCAAAAGTTTTGGCAGCCGCGGTGTTTTTTGATAGACTTGTTATTATTTCGTTTCCATGGCAACATGTAATCGATTTTTTTATAGGCAATTTTTTGATACAACCGTATAACATAAATATCTTAACCAGGACCTGCTACTTTCATTGTACGGTCCGCGAAGCATTTTTGAACCTGTTTTTTTATTAGACTATAACTTCAGCCCAATAAATTGTCCTACAGCAGTTTAGGAGAGGCCACGTCAAGCTGTGGACAAAATATATAGGCTGATGATATACCTATGTAGTTATGTAGTTTGTTGTTTGAAAGCGATGCTTTTTCAGCAGATTTGTCGGTAGTAACACCGCATGATGTGGGTTCGGTTCCAACTAACCAAGCAAAATAAGCATGAGCTTTCGATGATGAAAACCACTGTTATAAAACACTGTTATAAAACACTGTTATAAAACACTGTTATAAAACACTGTTATAAAGCCATACTGGTAGAGAATACTAGTCCGCGATAGCTACTATCCTCAACCAGAATGCCTGTCGCCAAAAAGCCCCTTTCGAGATGATACATCGTGACAGAAGTACATGAACGTGTAAAATTTTGGTGCGATCATACTACAAACTAAAGTTAAACATTACTGGGCAATGAGACTTAAGAACCACCATCTCAGGGTGTCGAGCGCAGTGCAGTGACGCGCAAGATTTTGCAACCAATGTTCTGGGTGGCACTGCAACTGTCATGGGCAGGCGTGAAGCTTACCATCAGGCGAGCGCCTGCCCATCTAGTCACTCAAAGCAATAAAAAAACGTGAATATAAGAAGACAACATACAAGTAACTAATTAAAACCAGCCAAGTGAACCGAACTTGTCGATACAATTTTGTATACCTAAGTATACCATACTATATCGATGTTCAAAATAATTTTCGAGGGTGTAAAAATTTTTACTTACAATAATAGAGCAAGTTTAAATTTTAATTTCAAGTACTAAACATAGGTAATTTAGCTTTAGTTTTCGTGATTGTTTCAGAACAAAAATGAGTTTTTAACATCGATGGGTTTATCAAACCTCAATCAAACTAAAAAGTTCCGATCTGGCTTCTAGTTATTGAATGAACATGTAAATTTGTATGAAGTGGTAAGATTCCACTAACTTTCACAACCCTCGTAAGGATAACAACTGGATTTCATCTTAAACCATTGCTGGTGTAGGGAAAAAGGGTTTCAGGGCTCTGCCTCCTTCCCTTGGCTCGTCTTCACCTGTAATTACAGTTGTGTCATTGGTGCGACTAAATTTAATTTTAGTGTATGGTTTTCGGTGGTGGGGTTTTCCGAGGATCACTATGTGTCTGGGCGATGAGGCCCTGCCGGGTGACACCCCTAGTTGCCCAGGGGAGGCCCAGCGAACCGATCAGCGCTCGTAAGGATAACTGTAGGCGAATCAATATAAGCTGAATTTCTACTTAAACCATAGATCTAATTAAATAAATGTGGGCAGATTAGGTACCAGCTCCTCGGGCGTGGTCCGCATAATTTTGGCTTCTTTGGCCTTAGTCACGATCGAAAAGGCGTTTGTGTATCACATGTTAGCAGTGACTCTCATTGGCGCTACAGTCTGCGTGTAAGTATCTCTGTATCTTTGTTGTTGATACACGTGAAGCGGGAATGTAGCTGTAAGGGTGTGTCGCCTGTAGTTATATCTTGTCCAGTTTTTGTTTACGTGATATTACCCTATCTCTCCTTTTTTATCTACTCGTAGATCCCTAAACGCTATAACGAAGTCAAGGCGAGATTAGGAGCAGTTGAAATTAACTTCAATCGCCTTTGGAGAGTTTTCGACACGTTGGCAGCGAGCGTTATTGGATTCCAGAGGAATGCATATTCATTAACCTCAGTTGCAATGGAGCATTGTGGACTTGAGATAAGGTATACTCATAATAGCTAGATGTCTCTAGGTCTAAGAACTGAGAAACAAAGTCACCGATATAGCTCAAAGGATCAGCAAGACTATATTTACGCCTTTTGTGGCTCTCAACTGATTCAGCCGCCGCTGCAGCCTTATTTTGAGTTCCTTGAAGAAGAGATGGCGCAAGGGTGTCTACACAAGTAGCGTCCCACACGAAAAGCGTCCTATCTTCCATGGAATAAAAGTCATTCCGTCAGGTATTTTACCATCGTCACGTATGAGGCCATCAGGCTCTAAAATAGCAGCACAGTTGGCGGTGGCAAAAGCCAGACGGATGATATCATTTTTGAAACTGATTTGTTCCGAACACAAATACAAAACAACTGCCTATACAGTTTGTCATGTCCGGCGTAGTTACTTCGTTAACATCTATTACAACCTGTTTATTATTATTGTTTATCGTTTTTGTATAAAAACTAGTAAAATACCAAAAACTTTTTTTAACTTAATTCTGCAGGTGTCTCTGACGACTAAATGAATGGTCACATTAAGTGTACTGGCTAATAGTGATGATGGTACAAATTTAGTGCAAGCCTCCAGAATGTGACAGGGCAAAGAGATTGCATTGACTCTATTCTAATATATTTTATAGTAACCTCCGGATATTGCTCATCATATATGTAAAACATTTTGCATTCACATTTATATTTTTTGTGACTTGAATTTTATGATCCAGTTAGCTATAAAGTAGGAATGAAATACCCACATAAGAAGACGTCGACCGTGACATCTTGAATTTAGATGAGATGGTATAGATGTGTGCTTGTTCATACTACTTTTTGTCGTGGTGAATTACTTAACAATCAAGTCAATTCGTGAAAGTTTTTTAAAGTTCAATTTTAGCCGTACGAGCGAGTCTGGAAACTGGCGAAAAACGTTTCTTTTAGTGGTACAGTATTCACTAAAAATATTTTTAAATTTAAATGTTTCGTTAAAATATTATGTAATTTTTTTACGGCCCAAAACATACGTGCTAGTATATATGAATAGTTCGACATCAAACATCGGCTGTAATTTTGCCCGAGCAATGTGACACTATATAAAATTGATAGAACAATGTGACATGGGTCGCCCGAAACGTAACCTCTCTCTCGCGTGAACATTCCTCATTGGCATATAAAGTAGTAATTTCTTACATGTAACCTATTCCTGTTTCAGTTTGTGGTGCAATACCAATATTTTTTCTTGTATATTTACAGGATATCATCTGACAACTTCCTAGCCTTACGTGCGAATGTGGTAAGCCTAGAGAAAGGGCTGGCTTTCCAAGAACTGCCTTTACACCTGAGAATTCAAATTCGCTTAGCAGGCTATGGAACGGGCTATGCTCGGAAATTCTTTAAAAGATCGTATCTGAAATGAAGTGATCTGACAGAGAACCAAAATCAATATAGCCCTTAGGATTAGCAAGCTGAAGTGGCTTTGGGCTGGACAGCGTCGGACTGGCCTTATAGTCGAGATGGCGTTTGTCAGCCGGACCCTAGCCTGTGCGGGCCCCCCACGGGCCTGGCTTGCGGGCAGCGAGGTGGTACGTACGGAGGGGGCCCGAGTAGGCTATTGGTATTCTACCTGGCTATGGCTTATGGGCCTGGTATTCTACTTCTTTCGTATATACGGCTATAATTGACCGAGCGAGTGCGAGTCCGTTTCATCTTGGGCAAAAATGCTTTCGTATGTCCGGATGACTGTCCGGATCTCTGTTATCCTCTATAAGTCGCATTTCTCAAGCGATCTAGACGAAACTTGGTATACAGGTTAAGCGAATGTTTAGAATTTTTAGACTTCGGGGATTTATGATGGGAGGGTACTTCTGCCAAAAAAGGGCAAAAAGAGGCCTACTGACTGTATTCGCCTTATTAGATCCAATATTGATGGTTATTTCTTTCATTTGAAAGGTGGTAACTCTAAACTGGTCTCATTAAAATTTTGTGAACATTTGATCAGGATAAGCAGAATAGCTCCTCAAAATGCAGTAAATTTCTCACTTTTAGGTTTCTACGAGTGGAATCAGCCCTCTCCCCACTAGGTAGGGATTGATGAAGCACCTTGGTTGTTAATGTTAGTTTTACAATAAGGTCACTAGATGGCGCTACTGTGCACTGCTAGATTGCAAATTTTGTACGCTCGAGGTTTACAGCTGACAGAGCCACTACGCCATCAGTAAATTAATATTTCGATATTTTTGCGCTCTCTTCTAGTGCCTTTGTATTATTATATATTTTCGCATGCTGCCACTAGTTAGGGACTCCATTAATGTACTATTTTTTGCTGTGACCATTATGCAGCTCAGAGACTTTTTCTAAAGTTTTCGCTCTTGTTACACTGGCATTCCATAAAAAGTATTATTAGGTTTATTAGTTATTGTTTCCTCACTCTCATAATGTACCAGAAATAGCTCAAAAATTTCGAACTCGCTTCGCTCGCGCTTTTTTGATATGAGTATTAATGTTTTTTCACTCACAGATGATCGATTATAACCGCTTATTTTTTTCCACATTATTGCACGTTGTCTGTAATTAGCATGATAAAAGTATGAGCACCTCAAAATTTTCAAAATTTGTATTATAAATCACATATACACTACCTACATATACGGAAATGTTCAAGGATGCGTAAGAGTTCACGATAGATATTAAAAGCCATTTCTGGCACTAAAAAGTTCCTCACCCGGGGCGCCCAGATGTCTAAGGCCCTGTAAGCAATTTAAGTACCTACTTAGCGGACCTATTGTGAGTTTCATATTTTTTTCAGGGTCTGCACCATGCCACAGATTGCTATAAGGGCATACTAAATACATACCTCACTCGCCGACTTGTCCCGAAATGGAAATATGCGTGAAATTCAATTCAAAATTCATTTACTTCAAGTTAAAAAACTGTACCTAGTATGAGCTAACTATATCTTGGCCCTTGGGGCTTTGTGAAGCAATCAGTCTAGCCCTTAGGCTAAAAAGTTTGAAGACCCCTGTCTTAGATCGAACTGCAAAGGACACCAAGTGTTTTTTCCGAATTGGTTCGAACCTCTGCGAAAGTTGCATACCACGTGCATGTAAACTTTTATCACAATGTAACATCCTTAGATGATGCATATTGTGTAATTTTAACAATTTCGTTCACGAAAGTGACTTGTGAGACATGATTTTCAGCGCTGAAGCGCATTAAAACGAGATTTTGCTCTCTATTGGGGCAAGAACTGTTGGATTCGTCGATTATATTAAACACAGAATCGGATCTTATCAAGGATGACGAGAATAGCAGCTTTTACGATGAAGTTATTGACAGCTTAGCTGAAACTTCAACCCTTTTAAAATAGAATTGATTGGCTAGCTTCAGATTTGTTATATTAGAACAATATTTACTCAATAATATATATCGTTGATAAAATTAATAATTTGTATATTTCATAATTTTTTATAGTATCCCATGTACCACTATCCCACCCCGGGCCCGGGCTTGTGGGTTGCCACCCGGGCCCTTTCGGCCCAGTCCGACCTTGGGGCTAGTCGTATTTGTCGACCGATAACTGTTGGGTAGACGTGTTCTTGAGTGGAGACCGCGACTCGGCAAATGTACTGTATCACCCGCCAGCTAGATCGAGCGATGATAATGCAAAATAGTCGTCAGCAGTTGGAAAAGAAGGGCTGAAGATCGAGCTCAGATACCTTGGGAGAGGGCTACGTCCCGCTGTGTACTGACACGGGCTGATGATGACGATGATGATCCGGTGTTTTCTTTGCAACTGTGTCGAAACGGACACGACGGGTAGGTCGTACACCCGATGGTAACTAAATTAAAATAAACCTATTTACTTTATTCGCTGAACGTAAAATTAAATAAATCAATCGTGCTAGTAAGTATGAAATACTTAATTATTTGTTGGGTGTATTTTTGAGGGTTAAGTTTCATCCTATCCCTTAATGTAATTAATTAGTTTGAAGGAGAGGGTATCATCCCATTTATGCCACATACTATACAAACGGAGGTTCACTTCACACAGATAATGCATAGGCCATAATGCTCTATCCAAAGTTTCATTTGTAAATTACATAATTGGAAATCTATAATCGAAAGTCGAAGACTCAATTACTAGCTAGGTGCATAAGATATCGACACCTAATATGAATAACTTTGTAACTTTTTATACAATAATATTCAACTATACGCTGAGCTTATTCAGAAAATAAAACTTTGTACTCTAAATACACAGTTTTGGAATCATATTTCCACGACAGTAAGATCCATTTATGCATGGGCAAAATTATCATTATAACTAAAAAAAGTACGATTATATTTCATATATAATATCGTTGTTTAACACGTTCAAAGTGGCAGTGATTTTTCTATTCTTTCCATTCCTGTTGTACAACGCATTGTACACCTGGTCATAAAACTATCATTGTGGCGGTATAGGGCTTATTAAACCTTGTAACGTTTAAGAAACAAAAACCCTTTTTTTGGCTTCATGTAAAAATAAAACTGATTTTTTTGCTTTGAATATTAACAGTAATAAATTAATTGACATGAACCTGAAGGCGTACGTCAACAGCTTGTTTTGTTTAAAAGTTATAGCTATAATAAAATACAGGATCTTATGCACCCTGTGCCACACTGAATAAGGGAAGTTTTCTGCATATTTTAGGGATAAAAATAAAAATATATTGTTCCCACTGTCTTCACGAACATCGTAGTTTATTTTTTTACGGCACCTTTTCGTCGGTTTGGACGCCATGTCGACGCGTGCGTTTCACTCGAATGTGATCCAACACTAGCCACGTGAAGCTAGCGCGGGGTGCGGTACAAGGTGCGCGGAATACCAGGAGCATTCAACCTGTTTTCGCACTGCGATGAAATTTTATCTCTTCTGTGCGGTACCTGGCCGAAAAAATCTGGTATTAAGGTAGCCACACCAATGGACTCTATTTTAATAACACATCTTAGATATATATTCATCTCTTTCCTACACCGAACCAAATTCAATTTATGCCTTTCGCACGACAAAGAGGTCTATACTTTTCTTATCCGCACTGTAAGCGAGGCATAGACAAGGTGTTTCAGATCTGGTTTCGCCGCAACAACGTGTTAATACAGTTATAATGTAAAAAATAACTGTTCTATGGGATGTAAGGGAGTACAACTACCACCTCAAACCTCAAAGTCAACCTCACCTGCCCGTGGTAATCCTGCCGAACAACGGACCAGGCTCTGACGACCGACAAATGGCGGTATAACCATTAAAATTGACGCAGTTAAATTCTACAGACCAGTGACGGTGCAAGGAACTGTGCCCTGCGATCGTCAGCCCAGCGTGGCAATTATGGGCATTACCTCCCTATGATAAGGACAATGCAAGTACAGCCCCCAGTTCTCGGCAGCCCTGCTATTTCTGACCACGGCGGCGGTCATGGTCACGGCAGGGCAGGGGGTGCTAAGAATCCCCGGGCTACAGAAGGCCGACAAAACCAACTGACTCTGAGTACGTATAACGGAAGCACGTTACGGCTCGACGGACATCTGACGCAACTAGAAGAGGAGCAGGGGCATATGAGATGGCACATTCTGGAGTTATGTGAAGTCCGAAGAGAGGGAGAGGATACCGTAACCTTAGAGTCGGGCCATTTTATGTATTTCAGGGACCAGCAATCCCAAGCCCAGGCAGTAATTTTACGTTATTATGACGTTGAATTAAGGTCGGTCACAGACATGACGTCTGTGTGGCGTTCGTCGAGACATAAAAATGTCACAGGCACACGACGTCGTAATGTGATGTCAGTGGGACCTAAGAATCTGGTAACAATGAAAAACCAAAAAACGACCAACATGCTACGTCCAGGTGACGTATTTAATACCAACAAATGGGCTTTAATGTAGTTTTTTTTTTTAATATTATTTTTCGTGTAGCTGACCTGTACTAACTAGATGTTCAAAGACTCTCTCAGTTTTATTAACCCTCGAACAAAGAGACGGGTATTTTAAGTTTAGGGTATGTATCACTGCAAGGGCGTCGCCAGCTCATGGCTTAGGGGGGGGCAAGTTGATATTATATGGAGGACGAAAAAGTATGAATTGTAAGAACACAGTCAAGAACACATGATACTCGTACTTGACAGGTGAGGTGAGGTGAGGTGAGTAGCGTGAGTTTATGCCGCCCGGAGCCGAACTGGAGTTTTCCACCACCAATTTTCTTCAATTTCAAATATATTTATACATCAAAATGATTAAAAGACGCGAGCAGAGCGATCGCAAAAATGTTGAGCTATTTCTCTTACTGGAAAATGAAATATAATATTTAACCATATTGAAAAACTAAACTAAACGCGAGCGAAGCGATCGCGAAATATTTGTGGCATTTCTATCATATGCATATGCTGAAATTAATTGATATTAATCATTATCATATAAAAATCATTGTATGGACAAGCACAAAAGGCGATGACGAGCGAAGCGAGCGTGAAATTTAAGATATTTCTTTAAAATATTGTTCTGATTCTAAAAAATAACACTAGATTGAGTAATAAAAAGCGCGAGCTAAGCGAGCGCGATTTTTTTTAAATTATTTACTTTTAATGTACCTACATATCGAAACACAATGGCTCTACGCATGGGAGAATAATGAAATAAACTATAACCAATAGGCACTGACAGAGATCACGAAAATATTAAGCTAGTAATACTTGAATAGAAATTAAAAAAGTGCTTAAAAGACAAGCTATTTTCACTGTAAAATAATTCAAAATTCCCAATTATAGCTCTTGGCAACAAAAACTTGTAAACAAAGTGCGGAGCCGTTTTGGCGGGAAGATTTTTTCGTTCGTTAGTATATTTTTAGATAGTTTTATTACTGTTTAGAATTTTTTCTTGGATCTTTATTGTTTTATCGATAATGGTTTAATACATTATGTCATTTATTGTAATAAACTTTTCATCAAATATAAGTTTTGTTCGGCGATTACCGGCCAATATCTTTGGTTGCCGATTTTAAAATTATTATAACGATTGCATTTTTTTTTAAACTTATTTTAGAGAGGAAATGTTATAGAGAAACCGAGGATATAAAAACAAAATTGAAAAAATATGTGTTCATTTAAAGGTTTTTACAAAAATAACACAGATTTTCAAGGGTGTTTTCGAATCAAGCAGCTGTAGTTAATAAAATTGTTATATATATGATATTATAATTTTTAATTTGTGCCTTGTTTTAAATTAAATTATTTAGATTGCACAAAGTAGCCAGTGACGGGGAGCGAACCCGGTGCCGTGGATTGCTTTGGTATTCGAATCCATCACACTATTAAACAATATTACTACTGCGTAAAATGGCTTTTATTTACTACTTGTGTGCATGTTGAAGCATACTATTTGGAGATTAAGGATGACGAAAAAAGTGTGTACAAAGACATGCTTGGAGATTCTCTGAAAGATCGTATCCGGAATGAGGTGATCTGGCAGAGAACCAAAGTTGTCGACATAGCCCTTAGGATTAGTAAGCTGAAGTGGCAGTGGGCTGGTCATATTTGTCGACGGACTGATAACCGTTGGGGTAGACGTGTTCTTGAGTGGAAACTGCGACTCGCTAAACGTAGTGTAGGGCGCCCTCCAGCTAAGTGGAGCAACGATATACGCAAAGTGGCTGGCAGCAGTTGGAAGAAAAGAGCCGAAGATCCGACTCAGTGGCGTGCTTTGGGAGAGGTCTGTGTCCAGCAGTGGACTGACATGGGCTGATGATGATGATGATGTACAAAATATGAACTAAAAAGACGTGTAGAGTTTAAAAACATTTCAAATTCTGATATCATGGTGTTTCATCTTTACATTTCGATTGTCTTTGCCTAAGGTTATAAACATTTGTTGATAGATAACATCTCAACAAGCACAAATTAAAATAATATGTAAAATAACATTCGGTCCACCGAACATCAATTTGCAGAAACAGAACAGTATATTTGAACAATATCAATATCGCGTGAGTACTGCCGGTCCTGTTGTTTATTTTCCGGACTAATTCATTATTGGTAATTCGCTATAGGATAGGGATCGTGTCAAAATTGGTTGACATGGTGGTTCTAAATTTCAAGTGAATATAATTGCAGTGTGTTAGTAACGTAGGTACTGTTAGTCAATAAGAAAAAAATAAGGAAAAATTACATACAATTTAAAAAAAAAAAGTAAAATAAATACTTACTAGTTATTTTCTTCTTTTTTTTTTATTGCTTTGTCACTTTTTACGTTTCTAAGTTTTTTTTTTTTGTCATCTGTTTGTGAGCTACCCTGACAGTTTCAGCCGGATAGCTAATCGGGAAGTGCTCGAAATTTGAATTGCAAGATTCCAGGACAAACAAATACATACATACATACATACATACAAGATACAAGAGAAGTTAAATAAAAGCTTTTAAAATATAGTTATTTTAAGTTAAACAATTTTATTGTAAAGAAACTTTAGAATGTTTTTTTTTTTTACGGACTGGGCAATCGTTTGACCACGATCTCACCTGATGGAAAGCGATGATGTGGTCGAAGGTGTAGCACGCTTGCCTAGTAGATACCTATTCACTCTTGACTTGAACACACCGGGGTAATAATTTGCCGGAAACACTGACGAGGGCAGGGCATTCCACTCCTTTGCAGTTCTTATAATAAATGAAGAAGCGTAACGCTTCGTTCTTGTGCAGATAATGTAATAAAAGCAAAAAATAAAATAAAAAAAGTGGGGCGAGTCGAATTTCTATTCTCAGGTTATACTACTCCCCACGTTTTTATTAAGTCACTTACTTGTTTGTCTGTTTGTCGTTCCGGGTCTCGAACACTTCCCAGTTAGCTATCCGGCTGAAACTTTCAGGGTGGGTCACAAATAGATGACAAAGCAAAAAATAAATGGTTTTTAGAGTAGTATCTACATTTGGAATGGAGATTGCTTATGCTCTAGACTAGAATAACACATAGAACACTTTCATCGTCATCATCAAGTTCCAAAAATCAATGAATAGGTTTAAACAACTCTATATTATATATTTTCAGCTAAATGCGTTCGTACTATATTGCACCTGTATAACGACTGACAAACAAAGAATATAACTGACAAACGTCACACACGTAGGGTGCGACAACGCTCTACGAAGCTGAAATTAGCCGAGCCTCTTTCCAAAGACCGATGTGCATTATTTATCGCCGGGTACTGTACCTTTATTACTTCTGTGTTTTTTGGTCTTGGATAAACACATAGTTTACATTTAACCAGAAAAATGTTCGGACAAAGCGACGGGCACAGCTACTCAGCTAGAGTAGCTGAGTAGTTACGATTGTCGCAAGTGATGGGCTTTAGCTCAATATTGCGTCAAATACTGTCATTATACTGTAACCGGAAGCGCGCCGCCCAATATTGAGAAATGGGCCGGGCGGGCGGGCGACATTAGCATTCAACGTTTATTAGCAGTGTACTGTTAAAGCCAATCGCAATGCTAATCTGATTAAAGATAAAATTAATTTAATTAGGATGGTTCCCTACCCACGCGGCTGTAGAAACCGTAGGTGTAGGTTTTGCAATATATTTTCCGAGTAATTTGCTATTTGGGCGAATCGGAAAACTCAGTGTAGGACGCCCTCCGGCTAGATGGAGCGACGATCTGCGCAAGGTAGCTGGCAGTCATTGGAAGAGAAGAGCCGAAGCTAGGGCTCCGTGGCACGCGGGAGAGGCCAGCAGTGGACTAGCATAGGCAGTTGATTATGATGATGTTTCAACCATACTAAACCATAACCAAATCCAATAATTCTTGTCTATTTTATTAATCAGAATGAACTCGTTTACAGCTTTTTATTTTTATCATAATTTGTAAAGAATTTCAATTAATGAGTGATTAAATACAGTAATTTTCTCGTAACATATCTTTCAAGTTCGTGTACTGCTTAAATGAAAAAAAAACGGAAAAAACAAAGGTATATACGTATTTTACTGTGCTATTTTTAAAAACATACAAGAATTATTGGATTTTGTTATGGTTTAGTATGGTAGAAACGTTTCCTCCCAAAACGCAAATTTCACGGAAAATGTAAGGCCAACCCTTTAGAAGCAGTCGTCGACAGCCAACTCATAAGGTCAGAGCAGACTTAACGCCCCGGCACCGGATCGGCAACGCCTCGCCTTGGCGTTACGTAGTAACTATGCTTACGGCGCGTGGTCAATCCGCCGTCACCGCGCTTACGTCTCGGGGTCGCCGCTGCTACGGCTGGTGGACTCAACTTGCTCCTAGCGGCCTGCTCACCCAAGCCCAGTGATTACTTTCATTGTAAGAGTTTAATCTTATAACATTTTTCAGTAGGAATAAAATCAATACAAATCATATTTTTTTAGTATGCATTCTTTTACTTAAAAGATCTACTTAGAGTGCAGTATAATGCAAAGTCATTTTCTACGGTGTTCATTTAGTCCAAAAGCATCTAAAATCAAGGTACTTACTTCATATCAATAAGATCATATTAGCATTTATTGACATAATCAGATTTAGTAATATTCGGCATTTACTGTGTTCATTTAGTCAAAATACGTTGAAAAAAAACAGGTACAAAGTTCAATAAGGTCGAAAATAGTCTGATACCGTCTAAATGGTTTTGGAGCTATGTACTTTGCAAAAATTTGCGTCGCACTATTTCGACCCGTATTGACATTAATCAGATTTAGTCAGATTCTGCATTTCATGTGTTCATTTAGTCACAATTCGTTAAAAAAATATTAATCAGATGAACAATGCGCGAAAGCATAATTTATTTTCAATTAGGGACATAAGCTCAAATAAAATATATAAAGAAATGAGTATAATTAAAAGAGAATTATTATATATAAATTTACCTATTTTTACCAAATTACACGTTAGTGCTTCTATGCATCATTTATGAGATACGTGGGACATTAGGGAATTAAAATCCCAATAGTCCAGTTAATGGAACCTCTGGGAAAAAATACTACAAAAAAATCATACTGAACAACCATAGCGGGACTACTGAAAATACACCAAGTCTAGACGTCAACCAGGCCGCCTTGCCGTAAGGGAGGCGTCGACCCATTACGTCAACCAGCTGTAAGCGAGGCATTCCGGTGCCGATCCGTTGTCGGGGCGTTAAGTCTGCTGTGACCTTTAAAAGTAAAGTAAAAAAGGATGTACAAAAAGCATCAATACAAAAAATATACAATTATATTTAAGGGCAAAGGGAGTAAACTCAGCATGTGTTTCAGCTACGCCACTGCTCGGACTACGGTGTTAGCCGAGGAAGATTTGTGATTTGCGGACAAAGTTCATTTAAAAATATTAACATTAGGTGTACTCGTATCTCAGCGACACAAACAATTAAAATCTATTCTTATATTATTATATACATATATAATAAAACATAAAATAAATACATCATTATTAGTAAGTCTGAACATGTGGGCTTGTGGTATATGTATATTGTGTGTGTGTTTGTTGCATGTGTGTGTTTGAGTGGGGATGCGTGTGTGAGTATATTATTATTTGTTTGATGCTGATTTTGTGAAGGTTGCTTCAAAATTGTGTTTTTGGCTCTTCTCATTTCTTATTGAAGAATCGAGGTTTCAATGTTGCCATCTGCAAACAACAAAAGGAAATGCAATGCAAAGTTACAATTGACGCAAATGACTGGCAATATTGCATCAAATACTATCATATAGTCCCTCGGTGTAACCTGTGGCCCTATTACAGAACTTGGTTACAATCGGATTATCACTTTTTTCATAGCAATTTCGACTCGCAAGGCATTAGTGATAGCGATATTGACAATCCGATTGAAGCCAAGTTCTGTGGTCGGGGCCCTGATACCGTACGGGCCAATATTGACAATGGCCCTGGCGGCACGAGATTTGCATTCGTATTATTGGACCACTTCCAAGCCACACTCAAGCAAATGTTAATTAACAATATACCTACAGTTAAAGTTAATTGCAATGCTAATCGGGTTGTAGAGTGAATTTCTCTCATAACAGTGATATAATAATAACCTACCTACTAACATGGCAAACCACAGAATAAATATTAGTACAGAAAGATAACTCCGCTAGACAATTAATTCTAAACCTGGATGTCGATTCAGGTCATGCTTACCATAAAAACGCATTGTCATCGGAACTGAGCCAACATGTAAAAATTCAACTCCGTATGATAAAAAGAAGTGATTCTAATTCAGCTTGCAAGATTTGACCTCAACAAACATACATGCATACAAACATTGCAAGTTAAATAAAAGCTTTTAAAAACCGGCCATGTGCGTGTCCAACAATCGTTCCAGTAGTTTTTAAACGGTTTTATTATTTTAACGGCTTTTTATTATTAAATGTTGTTGGTTTTATTTAGTTTTTTTTAATTTTACCTCTATCCTGCAGCCCGATTACAGAACTTGGTTACAATCGGATTATCACTTTTTTCATAGCAATTTCGACTCTATCGCAATGCATTAGTGATATCGATACTGACAATCCGATTGAAGCTAAGTTATATGGTCGGGCCCCTGTTGACCGATTGATCTGTGGTACAAAACTTTGGTTCTGATGACAATACTGCCGTCCTTATTGAAAGTGCAATAACTAAGTCCAAGCTACTTTCGAGAAAAACGCGGTTAAACATTTTATTTTTGTTTTGTTTGTATCTCCATCCCCATATAAGGTATTGACTCGAAACTTTTACGAGATTATAGATAAAAATGTATAGAATATTATGTAGTACCTAAAATTAGAAAATATGTTTATAAAGCTATTCAGAATCATTGTATTGTACTGATGTTTAGTACTGTTTCACAAATAGACGGAATGTTTACTAGACATAACCGCAATAAGTAGCAAAGTTATTGCACTTATCGTTAGTATTTCAGTTGGTGCTTGCTGTATGTTAATGAATGTTCTAACCATAAGTGCAATAAGTGACTGACCTATTGCAGTTTTCATTAGTCTGACAAGCTAGCCTTACATAAAAGATGTCAGTACTTGTAAAAATATTGGGTGTCTTAATAAAATCTGTATAAATAAAACGAGTTGGTATGTAAGAAATTGTTTAATTAAAACTAATTTATTGCAAAACGTTACAAAATCTTAATACTAAATATAACCTAATCGCATATAAGTACTTACTCATATGGTCTTAAACACTTTACAACATAATACTGTAACGTTGCGTTTATCTTTCTAACAAATAATAAGATCTTAGTACTAAAACCTTAATAAGTAAAACTTAAATCTAAAATATAAATGACTAAAATTATAATTATTTTTTTATATGTACTACGCTAACCAAAACTAGTTCCAAACTCTTATAACCCTATAATCATACTAAAATAATAAATCTATCAAACAAAATACTTAACAACTAAACAATAATATAATAATTAACTACGGAACCATTGAAATATAACACATTGCAAAATGGCTCCGCAATGTACCACAGCGCTGATACGGGACTCCGGCGCGAACGCGATTTCTTTGACTACTCTGAGCTAACCTGTGTCATACTGCAGGCTAGTTCGCTCTCCTACAAATTAAATAAATGTTCAAATGTTCTCGAAACCTACGCCTTGACTTCCATTCTGCAGACAGACGTACTAGCGCGAGCACGCGTCACCTTTTATATAAATAATTTAGTAAATTTTGTGTTATTTCCCTCTAGGGTGAGTTACCATTACTTAATTACACACTGCCTACTATATTCTTATAATGTCTCACTCTAAGCTGTTCTGCCTCACATTTTAACAAGCTAACTGCGGTTATTTCCAATCATTCACTCGAATTACTGAAACTTGAGCACTTGACGCGTTCGTTACCACCGCGGCTTGGCAGACAGCTCGTCTAAAAGATGAGCCTAATGCTGTTCCTTGTTCTAGGATTTTCCTACGGGAAGGATATCTCCTGTCTTGTCATCACCGGTCCTACGACCGCTGTACCGACAGTAAGGACATCGTTCCAGCTTTGGGAACCTGGCCGTGCCAACAACGAGTTGTACCAGCATCAGACTGCACTAACTACAACTATAAAAAGAGTACTGGAAGAGAACAGCTACGTGCGTGATCGCGGTTGTTAAGGCCATTAATTGAGTGCTACAGAATCTTAGGGGAGTGCGGGGACTGGGCGGCTGTGTGACGTTAAGGGACCTTAAATAAAAGTTGTGTTACTGTAACACAGTTTTTATTCCCACGACGTGTGATCTACCTATCTACCTGTGTGTCGTGGGTCGCCTAACGACCCAACGCCACAATACCTAACTCAAAAGTACTTTATCAAACTTAACATTAATATGAATCTCATTTTCAATACTTAATTATTTATATCTAAAAATCTATGTATTTAAACGTTCATGTAAAGCACAACGAGATCAATGTATTAATTAGTCTGAAAAACTTGTCTTTTTTTAAGTAAGCCTAATTTTGTGAAATCTTTTGCATTCACAGATGGTTCTTTGTCATGTTCAGTTCCTGGTCATTGGAGCATTCAGTTAAGCTTTTTTCGATTACTAGTAGCAGCGTCATTCTCTGCATGTTTTGTCTCTTAGTTGTATGGTCTCGACTAGGTCAGATGCTTCTATAACTTTTCTACATCATCAATCAGGGTTATTTTTAGATGTTGGTTTTTGATAAATTTCAGTAGTACCAATTGCACTTGTTGTAATTATTTAATTGCAGACGGATGAGTCATTGTCAGAATCGTTAGTCAAATCTGGGCAATAACGACCATATATCTGGGCATATTTGACGACCGGTTGGTCTCGTGGCCAGAGGTCCTAGGTACGAAATCGAACAGTCGCGGGTTCGAATCCTGCAAGGTGCAATCATTTGTGTGATGAGCAGAAATGTTTGTTTCCGAGTCATGGATGTAATATTCTTATCTATGTATGTTTATCCGTTATCTAGTGCCCATAGCACAGGGTATCCTAGTTTGGGGCTAGATAATTGGTGTGGAAATGTCTCGAATATATTATTATTATTATTATAGGTATCTTATTTTTGTGTAAGTAGAAATAAAATGTTGTGCTCCAATGAAAGAGTTCGGATTTCGAACTTAATTTAGGACCCAGGACCCCTTAATTATTTTTATATATATATAAAAAAAAAAAAAAAAAAAAAAAACTTCAGCATTATCACATTAATCTTCTTTGGATGACGGAAGGTTTTCATAACACTTTAAAGAATGACGAGTAGACGATAGTGTCTACTTTTGAGCTCTGTTATTAAATGGTGATGAATGGTGAATGTATTTGAGAAAAATTACTCTATTCGTTCTGGAAATGATTAACGAAACTAAAAACTAAGTTTGGCTCTTAAATATTTATCAAATAAAATTAATAAAGTAGGTACCTACTTACGCGTAAATTTTCTCGCACTGGCACCAGGCGTGGTGACATGCGGCAGTTCGGCGTGGTGGTAGTGCCACGTTTTACTGACTAGCTAGCTAATACACGCGCGTGAGACAACTTTGTTTCCCTTCGTACCCCTTGACATGTCCAATAAAATGTTTTTGCTTTGCATAAATGCAATAACTCGTCAATATGTTGCTATTATACTTTAGTAGGCATGTTGTTAATGTGTGATTTTGCTACAAATAAATGCAATAACTTTACTTTTTACTCTAAATATTAACGATCTTTTAATTTAAATTGATGATATTCCTTTAAATAAATGCAATAACTCGACTTGTTGCACTTTTGACTAGTAGAAAAGCTGCAATAACTCAAAGTTATTGCCCTTATGTCTAGTAAATGAGGCCTTCAAAGTAAGAATGTACTTATTAAATAATAATAAAAACATCTTATTGCAGTTATCGTTAGTAATATTACATAGAATTTTAGCTTACCATGCCACAACTCAAGTTATTTCACTGTTGGTAAGAAAACTAAGACCAAATACCAATAAAATTGTGGTTATGCTTAGTAAAAAAACTGGATCGTCGATAGATACGTAAAAACAGTCTAAGAAGAAAATATAAAGCTCGTTTTGGTGATTACGAATATGTATAAAACTCTGTTAGGTCTAAAAACCGAGTTATTGCACTTTTGATAAGGACGGCAGAATACAGTTATGTATTTTCAGTATCAATGTAAATGGCCGCCGCCAAACAATGGCAGTTTAGTCCATCTTTGACAGCATAATATCATGTAATAAAATAAGTAATTTTTTTTTTTTTAAATTAAACAGTTTTATTGTAAGAAACTTAAAAATGATGCAGATAATGTACTAAAAGCTAAAAAAATAAATTAAATCGTGGCGTTAGTTAAACATGCAACTCTAGCAAAAAGGTCACCAAGTAATAAAAAAATTACAAAGAAGCCTCATTATAATATTAAAGTAACTATTCATCGAGACCCCTCTCGATGGGGCTACAAAACATATATTTTTTAATCGACAATTTTCACTTATACTATTATTTATTCTGTGACATAGCCATTCAAATAATAATAATTTTGTATACACCGTGATATTTCAATAAAATTAAAACTGGAATATCTCATAAACTAAGTGTTTCCGTGGGGAGGGAGGGGTAAAGGGGGTAGCCCTCCACCACCTCCACTCCCCCCACCCCCATCTCCTTATACACCTATTTCCTAAGCTCCAAGTTAGGTATTATCCACTTCGAAGGCAGTCTGTGAAAATGTTTAGTAGGTAGTCTACATTTACGCTATCTACATCTACACTAGTATTATAAAGAGGAAAAATTTGATTTTTTGTATGTTTGCTTGTAATGGGTTATCTCAAAACATACAAAAAAATAACTTTCACCTTCTTACCTATATAGAAAGCTACATTATCAGCGAGTAACATGGGCAGTTTTTCATTTTTCAAATAATTTGAGATCCTTCGAAAATTGCAATAATGTAATCCAAGGTATCAAAAATATAGAAAAGAATGACTTCCATGCTTTCCATGGAAACGAAATAATAATAAGTCTGTCAAGTACGTGAGTAGTATGCAGTTGTCTTTAAGGTCAAAAAACACCATGATCGTTGCTGCCAAAGATTTTGAATTACGCTGTAATTTTTTAGAAGTAACGACGTGTATAATTTAAAACAAAAACACGAATGCCCCGATATTCCCCCGACTGCAATGTCAATTTTATCTTGTGTTTGAATTTTTAGTTTGTTTTTGGCAGAGCAATCGTGTTTTTTTTATTACATATTTATTTTTATTTAATGTTTTGTGACAACTGTTGAGTTATAGCCATAAATTATATTTATGGAATGTGCTCATCAAGCCCTTGAATTTGATTACCTACCCATATTGTAAAACACGAAGAAAAACTTTTTTTTTCTTTTTTTAATATGGAGCCATAGGAATATGCCGGCAGGCATATTTAGCTTTAAAATCATAATTATAGCTTGTGTTACTCAGGATCAACGACTATTTCTAACGATACCCCAACATCAAAATCTGTTCTGACATTTAATAGTTATTGCGGAATAAAGAAACTCACATACATACATACATATATACAAACAAACATACATCAATTCTAAAAACATTTCACCCCTTTTTTGGGCTGTCGTGCAAAAATACTAAAAGTAAAAAAAATGCCACGGTGTGAACGCTACCCGTGCGGATTTATTCCCCAGAGATACATTTTCCCCGTAGAGACACTTTTAAAGTTGCGCTTCTGGTTTTTTGAGATCTACCAAAAAAGCAGAAACGCATGCAGCAGCGATCCATTTCGGATAATACGCAAATAGAAAAGTTTTTTCAATCCGTATTTCGTTTTTTATTGCTAATCCCCAGAGATACAATTTCCAATGCGAACCAAACTGAGAATAAACATTCACTTGTTTTTAATAATATACCCTACTCGTAATAATTGAACCGCTGCCTAAAATAAAATTAACTAGTTCTATTTTCAAAGGTGAAAAAGGAAACTAAATTAATATTAATGAAACAAATTGAAGAAATACTCATCACTGTGGATAATAACAGTGTTTTCTTTTTAACGGATTAATGAGAGTTGACAAAGGCACTGTTCCATATCGGTTATGGAGGAGGTTAAGAGTCTCCTTGTTTGATATGTATATATTAGCGAAGAAGTCAGATATCAACTAAATAATAAATAGATACCTACAAAAATAGATTGTATGTGCAATCAATTTATCTTCAACAAAAAAGTGTCTCTACGAGGATATTGTATAAGTAACTGGGGAATAATTCTGTTTTAAGCACAGCGTACCGAAAAGTACACCTAAGAGGACAAACTGGTTTAAAAAGTGTTCTTACTGGAATAAAAGCGTAGGTTTATTAAAAGTGTCTCTACATGGAAAGTGTATCTCTGGGGAATAAATCTCGTGCGAATCCGGAGCTAGTCACTAGTAACATATATAAAGGTAGGTTAGTAATAAGTATTAATCAAGCTTGAGATTGATCCTTTGGTGATGGAGGAATAAAGGAAGCACAGACGATTAATTTTTGGGAGGCTGCTGTCTGTGTATGGCGTAATGAAAAGGGAGGGACGGATCTTAGCGTCGAATATCAGAAGCTTTTGTATAGGTAGGTACCTACTTCATCTTTTGGTATTGGCGTTTCAAGGCATTCATTTAAGAATATTCTTGTATTTTATAAGTATGTAAAGAATGTCGAATGTTGTCTACTTGTGAATCTATATGAATCGAAACCTTAGTTCAGTTCAATGAATTTCTAGGTCTGTGAAAATAAATGGGCATTCATTTTCCATCATGACATTGAAAACTTATAATTAAAAGTATATGTACATTGTAATTATTCACTTGAGTTGAGCCTAAGCATGTCTAAGTGAACTCGACTACCTAATAGACACGAACATTAAGCCTATAATTTTATAAAAACTTAGGCTGTTTGTCTATTTAATCGATAATGACCACGGAAAGTCCGACACGACAGGTGTCAGTCCTCTAAATTGGAATTGGCAACATAAGTAAGAATTTCACTGCATTTTGTATCGTCGTCTGTCCACGAGACCTCTGGCAGCCGACAACGAGGTATACGTAGTATAGGGAGACCTATCGGACCGAAAAATCGATTGTCGTTATTGGTAAAATGGACGAACAGCCTCACTCGTATTCATATGTAATTATTTATAATCAATATCCTATCAGTGAATACCTACTAGCGTTGGATGTAAAATTTACTGCAAGCAATCTTTTAGGTATCTATTTATTATAATAGGTAAAAACGGGAGTTACTAATGTTTTGTTATTATTCATTTATTATCATTACATAACGTTTTCCACTCCGATATCTTTGCAATTTTGATAAGTTTCGAAAAACTGAATCGAAAAAAACATATAATTATCGAACCTGCCGACAAAATTTCATGAGAATCGGTTGAGAAATGCGACCTGTAGAGGAGAACAGCTGTACATCCGCCGGACATACGAAATCATTTTTGCCCAAACTGAAACGGAAACGGTTCGCTCGCTCGCTCGGTCAATTATTAGTACTTTACTAAAACCAAAATTACTTACTAGTGACTCTGTGAGCTGTCTTTGCACATTTAAAACTGAATAAATGTTCACCGCACAATTGAAAACAAAAATATATAAAAATAAAGTGAAAGAAAAAACTCAAGGACAAATAAAAAATATATTTATTGAACCTGCTCGCAAAATTTCACGAGAATCGGAAGAGAAATGCGATCTCTGTTTTTTTTTATGTTTACAAATGTTTCCGCCGTTTTGAAAAAAATACGAAAATCTGATTCAACAAAAAAAACATAACAATTATCGAACCTGCTCGCAAAATTTCATGAGAACCGGATGAGAAATGTGAGCTGTAGAGGAGTACAGCCGGACATCCACCGAACATAAGAAAGCATTTTTGCCCGTGCTGAAACGGAGAAGCTTCGCTCGCGCTTTGCGCTCGCTCGGTTAATAACTATAAACGAATATATGATGTAAATGTAGGTTTTTAATTAATAAACTACCAAAAGTAAAATATATGGCACATTTCTTTGAAAAATCGATTAATGCTGGATCCGCGCTGGTTCCAGCTGAATTTGCTTTGACCCAAAGTAAACCCAGATGTATTGAAAAAGCCGCTGGATTGCAATCCCCAGCCAAAACTACTGAATGAATTCTAATGAAACTTGGTAAGATCTGAGTTTATACTACGGGGTAGGACATGGGATACATTTCATCCCCAAAAAATAAAGGGTTCGCGCTGGATAGGGGTTGAAATTTATTTAGAAGAAAGAACACGTACCACCACAATTTTGATGCAACTTGGCACAGTCATAGTTTATATTATGATGGTTTAAAAATTGAGGATATTTTTTATCCCGAAAATATAAAGAGTTCCTGCGAGATAGGGCTCCAAAGTTATGTTAATTTTGAAGTAATAAATAATATTTTTGAGTATACTCTACATATATTCGATACTGAAGTTGTTGCAGACTCTCGCATAGGTGCGGGGTCCCAGTAGCAGATAAATGAGACTTCAATGAGCTCAGGATGTGCGGACGAAACGGAAAAGCACTTGATTCACGTTTCGAATTAATTTATTGTCACTTTCGAAAACAATGTTAGAATAAGAACTTAGTTATGCTATTTTACAAAGTTTGGCTACGGAGCCCTAAATACACTGGGTGGTACTTTCACTAATGTTGGTCACGTATAGAAGAACTTGTGACTTGCTTGAACGTCGATCGGATAATGCACACTGTTTATTAGCAAGTATTGGTTTTTATACTTTTGTCAGAAGCGTTTAAAACTCTTCCATTGGGCGACCAACTACAAATTTTCCACGACGTAATATGAGCCTTTGTTCTAGACAAGAACTTTCCCACGCACAAGAAATAGGCACAAAAAATAGTGTCGGGCTACGGGTGCGAGGGATCTTCCGATCTTTCAAGCTTTTCGCATTCGTACAGAAACGGCACCTATACTTGAGATAGCTAACCTATGTCTGACTCAGAATCATGACATTCCAAAGTATGACTCATTGTTTGTCAACAAGCTTGACCGTTTTTAGAGGAGCTTTCCTAGCTCGTTCTCGCTCTCGCCGCTGATATAGTCAGTTACCTTCAATTTTATAGATCTAGTTCAGGTCCACCCCGCGTTGTAAATTAATACCCTTACAAAGCGGGGCAGTTCCTGAGCAGAACCTGTACCTCAACCACAGAGAACTCCAGTGTCTTCTGTGGCTGCATGACCCTTTTATCCTATAACGTTACGTGCCATTCCGTATGCTATAGTAGTCATACGAGATGGTAAGCAGTTTTCAGAACTACGTTTGCCTTTTTCCAAGCCTTTATTAAATATTATTTTGCTTTCTAACGCGTTGGCCTATCATTATGCGGATTATGGCATAATGTTCCTAACACTAGTCTATCATCGCGTGTTGTCATTTATTTCCTACCTAAGTGCCTCTTTTCTGCAAGTTCAATAGCGCAACTTAAAATGTTAATGATTTTATACATTTATATTTTGCCTATCTTATATCTATCTAGGCTGCTATTGATAACGTGACTGTTGCGCTCGTCAACAGAAGCCAAAACATATTTGTTTTCATTTTTGTGTGTCTGTCTGTCTATCTGTATCTTGACAGCGTATCTAGCCGAAACTACTGAATGAATTCAACTGAAACTTGGTATGATTTGAGTTTATACTATGAGGTGAAAAATGAAAGGGTTCCCGCAGGATATTCGTTGAAAGTTATATAAAAGAACACGTACTACGCTGAAACTGGTGGATGGATTTTGATGCAACTTGACACAGTCATAGTCTATATGATGGGTTAAAATTGACGACACTTTTTATCCCGAAAATATAAAGGGTTTCTGCACGACAGGGTAAAAAATCATCATAATAAAATTTCATCCGTTTGGGAGCTACGATCATACGATGTTTTTGACGGCTGAAGAAATTTTGATCAATTGTTTGTATTTTTACCCGACTGAGGAGGGTTATGTGTTTGGGTTGTATGTATGTTTGTATGTTTGTACGTTTCTTAGGCGCGTCCTACAGCCTAAACGGCTTAATGGATTTTGATAATTGAGGTATCATTGGATTCGTCTTGATCATGCGAGTGGTTTAAGATATGAGGTGTAAAAACCAATATGGCGCCATATACATATTATGCCATATTGTATTTCCGACGGAACAAAAAAATGACCAAAACCTATCGAGTGAGGTATCAAAATACAGGTCTTTAAAAGACCATTTCAAAAATTTATAAGCCATTTTCTTTTAAGCTACTTACACTTTTTTTAAATTTAGATTATTTATGTTAATTTAGATTGTATAAGTTTTAGTACTATAGTCTAATGTTGCAATTGCAACTATTAAGGTAAAGTAAAATAAAATATGTAAGTAAAAAAGAAACATTAAATTCATATAAATACTAGCTCCGCCCCGCGTTTTCACCCGCAGCCCTCAGGAACCATAAATTTTTCCGGGATAAAAAGTAGCTAATTTATGTTAATCCAAGTTATAAGCTACCCCCGCACCAAATTTCATCCAAATCCGTTAAGCCGTTTAGGCGTGAAGAAGTAACAAACATACACACATGCCAACACACCCTCACACACACACAGACACACACACACGCAACGCAAACACACACCCTTCCATACTAACTTTCGCCATTATAATATTAATGTGATTATTTTTGGGGGCGGTCAGCTCGTATTCAACAATGTTGTTCGCAGTCGGGTTTTTTGTATTTTTACAATAATTTTACTTGTGGTATTTTATGTCTTGGAATAGTACTTTTATCCTAGAGAAAACATAGCTCAAGCAAGCTAACGTGGGAGTGGGCTGGCTACAAGAACCGATAACCGCTGGGGTAGACGAGTTCTTGAGTGGAGACCACGTTTAGGCAATCGTAGTAATCTACGAAAAGCGGCTGGAAGAAAATGGATGAGGAAAGCTTAAGACCGAGCTTAGTGGCGTGCATTAGGAGAGGCCCACGTCCAGCAGTGGACAAATATAGGCTGATAATGAACCTAGAGAAATAAACACGCGTGCGAAGCCGCCGGTACAGCTAGTACTTAATTAGTACGTACTTAGATTAGGTAAGTTCAATAAAATGCATTCAAACACAAAAATCAACAAGGATTGTTATATGACATCAATTTGGTTCACAAAATCTCTTTTAATTGTTATCCAACCGTCTCTGAGTGCCCCACAAAGCTTTATTTTACATTCAGGGGAGCAATAATACCTAATTGTAATTATCCTGTACAAATGCGCTTAAGCTCTTAACAATTACGAGACCTCTGATATTAAATCGTAAAGATCTGTAATAAAAGGTTTAAAATTAAATTTGGCTGGTTTAGGGCTCGTATTTCAAAGTAGTACTTCTGTCACAACTAATCTAATCTAATAACAAGTAGGTACTTACTCTGAAACAAAGCTTCGAAAACGTCTGAGTGCCTACCCAACTACTAACGAAGGTTATAAAAATAATAATATAGGGGCAAGGAGGTGCGGTTGCTCCCCAATTTGTTTACAAGTTTTAGTGGTCAAGAGCTCTAATTGGGAATTTAGAATTATTTTACAGTTAAAAATAGCTCGCCAGGTAAGTTACTACTACTTCAATTTTTATGAACGTATTAGTAGCTCAACATTTTCGCGATCTCTATCAGAAGGGGACGGAGTGGTCAAACCTAACAAATTTTAGTTAAGAGCTCATATCTTTAAAATTTAAAATCGTATGAAAATGTTTTTGAGAACCTGTTAAGGGAAAAATATTTTTCTACAATATATTATTTAAAAAACGGTAATATAAATAAATAAGTAATAGGTGCCGGCCGGGATTAAAAAAAACTCCGTTATTAATTTTTACCCTGACTTCGGGGCTAGTTTTAACTTGGCTGGGGTAGGTATAAACAGGAGGGCTAACAGTATTAAATAAATCTAGTTTATAGTGAAATTAAACAAGTAAATATTTTTATAAATTCTTTAATTATGTATATAAGGCACGTTTTTTCTATTATATAGAAAACTGCTTAGTAAGCATCAGTCTTTCTTAAACAGTGATATTATTAATCTTAACAAGTAAATTATTACACAATCAATCACATTTCTTAATCCCACATGAGCATTTGCTTAACAGTAACCTAGAAATTAGACAGCCTTGTATGCATTGTAGGTAATAATTGAACAAATTCTTCAGGAAATTGCTTAGTAAATAGGAGTGTTGCTAAAGTCTTGTTCTGACAAGTTACGAAAATCGCATTGCCTACCTATAGCAGAAAACTTTAAACGCTTACACATCTAATTAACAAAAATATTTTTATTATTAATAATTAAATTTCTTGTCATCTATCAAGTTCTATAATCTAATCTATAAGTTTCTATCAAGTTAATTGTTACCCCATCAATATGTTACTTTTAGTCCCATGCTCCCATTTATTAAATTTGTATTTTACCAAAGTGCGTTAATTTTAGAGCTCCACATCCAGCCAACTACAGGTGAAGTACTATGGCAAAAAAAACCCAGCAAATCCGGAACAAAATCTCAAAAAAACATCTGCATTACGGCTACGAATTGTACCTAGTAAGCGAAAAAGCGAATCAACAAGTGATTTCAAATCCAAAAAAAAATCATACGCACAAGCAGCATCAAGAGGGAAAGAAAAGGTCTCAGAGGTTCCTAATGCTGTAAACAGTGATAAAAAGCTAGATTATATCTTGAAGTTTATGTCTACATTCGACGAAAGAATTGAAAAAAATAATGAAAAATAGTGGAAAAAATAAATACCACAGTCAAAATTTTCGCATGAAATTCAAATGGGCTAGAAAAACATCTTAATAAGTTACATCTTAGTAGTGTCCACAAAGCAATCCTTTATTAATTTTAAAGGGTGCAAAGTGTATCATGCACTTCACCCAGATAATACTGCAAGAGGCGGTAGTGCTGTCATTGTTAAAGAACATCTCCAGCGATTTGTCTCCAACCAAGAAATTTCCTCTTACTGTATCTGCTTTCTACTGCCCATCTCAATACATGATAAAAAGAGAACAGTGCATTAGCTTTCTAGAACACCTTGGTAATAGATTTGTCCTAGGATATGACTTCAATACCAAGAACATGTATTGGGGCTCCAGACTAACCAATACTAAAGGAAAAGAATTATTAAGATGTATTATGAGCAATACATACATACAGCTGAACATATAACCGTCTCCTTTTCTGAAGTTGATTAAAAAGAAACGAAATGTGACGTATTTTCTACTGTAAAGCCAACTTACTGGCCGACGGATCACAATAAAATTCCTGACCTCATAGACAGACTTTTTTGTTACCAAGAAATTATCATCTAGCTTCTTGAGAGTGGAACATAGCGATGATAAGAATTCGGACTCTGCGATACTATTAGAAATAAGTGAAAGTGTCTTGCATAAAGAAGATGCACTGATACTAGTTAATAAGTTTACCGATTGGGAGAGCTTTAAGATAGACTTAGATAGTCATATAGACCTCAATGTTTCACTTAAGACACCGGAAGATTTGAATTCAGATATAGAACATTTTACAAGGCTAATCCAACAAACAGCTTGGGAAAACACGCCAGACATCAATAAAAAAACGAAAGGGAATAAGTACCCCTGAGTATTAAGCAACTTATTATGGAGAAAAGGCAAAATAAAAGTGGCATCAATCTAGGTGCCCTGAAGACAAAAGAAAGCTAAATAATTTAACTAAAAGAGTCAAGAGGACTAACCTGTGACCGAAGTATAGACTACTCCCTATGGAAGGCTACTAAGAATCTTATAAGGCCAAACACCTAAATCCCACCCATTAAAATGGCAAACGCGAAATGGGCAGTTAACAACGAGCAAAAAGCTAAGAGGTTTGCAGAGCACCTAGAAACTATCTTTAAACCGAATGAGGGTAAAACTACCCTTACTTTGTTTAACAAGTTGTCACATGATAATGATGATTATATAAAACTAGTCACACCTAAAGAAATTTTCACTGAAATAAAATAAAACATTAGTCAGCGGAAATCACCAGGGTATGATTTAATATACAGGGAACTACTTCATAGCCTTCCAAGAAAGGGTATTGTCAAGTAAACAACACTCATTAATGCCACACTATGGTTAAAGCATGTACTAGGCTTATGGAAAGTTGCAGAACTGATTATGATAGCAAAACCTGGGAAACCTGCTCATGAAGCAACTTCATACATACTGATCTCTTTGCTACCCATCATGTCAAAGCAATTTGAAAAGTTGTTGCTCAAAAAAATAAAATTAATCATAGATAGCAGGAACCTAATATCGAATTACCAGTTTGAGTTTCAAGAAAAGCACTCAACCATAGATCAAGTGCACCGAAATGCAAGTGCAAGTGCAATCACAAATATCATCGAGAGAACTCTTGAAGATAAAGAAGTGTGCTCTACGGATTTTCTAGATGTAGCACAAGCTTTTGACAAAGTATGGCATGACGGTCTTATATATAGGATTATTGGTAATTCGACATATTCCCGTTAGGTAATAGAGGTGACTATTTGCAAAAAATTTAACCACCATATGCATTATGCAAAAGTGAACCATTTTTGAGTTACCATGTTTTTTAGCTTTTGCCAAAATAAGTTAAAAATGCAACATAAACAAATTTATTTAAAAAAAAGTATCAATTTAAATCTGTTTTTTTTTTCTGATTTATAAAAACGATTAAACACTGGTTATTTATCAATATTAAAACAACAATTATCGGTCCAAATTTAAAAATGCGAGATGATAAACGATATTATTTCAATATTTTTTTGTTTTTTTTCACTAGAATGCCTTAAAAACATAGAAAACGTTATGAAACTTGGCTTGTACATTATTTTAAAAACATTACCGTTTCCTTAGCTCTTCAACAATTCATAACAACTAGGAACTTATTTCAAAGAAACTAAAAAAAAAGATCACAAGGATGCAAGGAAGCAGGCGAAAATTCGTATTCAAACTAAACTTCTTGATGAATCAGCTCTTTTCCAGCTCTCTCTGTTCCTCTTTATTCCTGTTTTTCATCTCCTTTCTTCGGGATAGAGTATGTGATGTCAGCTGTCTTTCTTTTGGTCTTTTCCCACCTAAATGTTTTTTAATTGTTCCTAAAACAATATTGGTGACTGTGTCACTGTGCGAGTCTACGTACAGATCTTCCTCTTGAAGCAGTTCAAACCGGTTTGTAAGTTCGGGACGGAAGTCATTATCGAGCAAGAAATAATCTTCTCTTTCATATCTCTGGTGGTGCAACTTTACCAAGTTGTTTCTCTCTTTCGCTAGGTTACATCTGAACGTAGGTCTTACTCAGCGGTAGTCTCTACTAGTTTTGAAGTTTGTTAGAACCAAGGAAGTTCTATGTACTTGCGTATAACGTAAGTACATATAACTTATTTGGTTAGAACAGTCACATCGGTAATATTGTTTTTCTGTGGAGTAAGAATAAAGTCAATTTCATTTCTAGTCCAACCGTCCGGGCTGGCCCAAGTCCATTCCCACGATACACGTTTTTGAAAAAAGGTGTTCATGGCATAAAGCTTGTGTTTTTCTAGGAATTTGCACCCGTGGATTTTGACTTCCTATTCCATACTTTCCAACAGATTTTTCATTTGCTAAGATATATTCCCAACGGCCCCATTAACGTTCCCATCAATGGGGCCGATGGGAATTTAAATTCTCATCGGCCCCATTATTCACGCTAATGGAGCCGATGGGAATTTCAATTCCCACCTGCCCCATTTTCCACGACAATGGGGCAGGTGGGAATTTAAATTCCCATCGGGCCCATTGATGAGGACGTTACTTTGAAATACTTTTGACATACATTTAACGTACTTAAGACATACATTTGGCATACTTTTGACATACTTTTGTAATCATTTTCACATAATTTCGGCATATGGCATACATTTTGGTGAGCTGCTCGGTCGTATCCTTTTGATGGGTTGGAGGTTTGAAGGCGGTTAGTATCAACTGTTTTTTATATGAAAATAGCGACTCACCCCGGCTTCGCATGGGTAGATATATAGAAAGATAAAATTAGTAGGTACTTTATATGGACAAATAAAACAACAACAATTTCTTACTCAAAATGTTTATGTTTATAGGTTTTATACTCACGTACCATTTCGTCTATAGTATATATTCTGTTTAACGCAAGGAGGTTGAATTGCGGTTACTATTTCGTGTATTATTAGCATAACGCATTTCCTACGTCAATGATTATTAGTATGTTCTGTGATTTCGTTTCCATGGCAACGTTCCATATACAAAGACCCGTATCTCCTTCTTAGTTTGTGATCTTACGTAGTATTTATATACTCTTTGGTTCGTGATACAAAGTAATCGAGATTTTTTGCAAAATTTGATACCTCGGGTATCATTATTGTAATTTTCGAAGGCAACTCTAATTTTTAGTATAATAAAATCCTGCTAGTGTTACTGGTTGATGATTTAGCTTTCTTTAAGTGAAAGAATTTTCAAAATCGGGTCTGTATTTTTTGAGTTTATCTATTACAAACAAACAATCAAATCTTTCTTCTTTATAATATTATTATAATATTATAAGTGTAGATGTAGATGTAGATTTGTGATGGACATTGAGTAAATGTAGTTGGTGGGTTAGAATGAGACTGATTTGAGCTGAGCTGAAGGACAGAGTTAACAACATCGGCATAAGATTTCGATACCTACTGGTGGGACCAATTTGGATGCTTCGCCATATGAGATGCTATTTTCTGCCATAGTAACCTTGATTTGCTTTTGACGTGTGAATTCGGGGCATGATTTACTAATTGTGAAATGAGTTCCTGAACACTTTCGTGTTGTCTGTGTGTAACACTTTTATTGCCTAGCGATCATCGAGCATTAAGTTATATTTTAAGAAAAATTAAAGGCATTCCGCAAACCGCTGCGAGTCGCTTATAAAGATACGCGGTCGATTAGCCGCATATAATTTTGATATCGTATTTGTGCCCTCCTCCCGAAATAGTATTGCTGATTATTTGTCTCGCTTGCCACTTAATCACACAGTGAAGAAACAGTGTAATGATGAAATGTTAGGAGGGAGTTATTTGAATTTTGTCGAAGATAGATTGCCGGTAACCGGTAACATGCCATGAAGTTAAAGCTGAGACATCAAAAGATCCGTTGTTAAATAAAATAGCAGGATCAAATCTTCTCAATATCCGAGTCTATGCCTTCCTACCATAAATAACACCGAGCGACCAGCTTCATTTCAACAACAACAAGTTATATGTACTTATTACATTTAACATCCATCATCTAGCAACTAAGGATTTAAGAGCCTTCATTCCATCTTTCAATATTACTCGAATGGGTGTGGTCCGCGGAGTGCCAACGGAATGGTCACCAGACGAAGTGACAGAAAACATATCTGTGCCCAGCGGATTTGGTAAGATTCTAAAGGTAAGAAGGATAAATTATAAGACTATAGTAGAAGGTTCCCGGTTTGGAAACCAACACAGAGCGTTGTCCTTACATTTGACTGACATTTTGACATTTGAGCGTTGTCCTTATTTTTTTCAAGTCCTACCTTATAGAATTTTTATTTGCTACCATTCTCTGCTAGTTGAACTTTACATGTACCCGACTATTCAATATTTCAACTGTTGCCGTTTTGGTCATACAAAACTTCAATGCCGCTCTAAGCCCATGTGTTACAATTAGTGTGGTAATGAACATTACTGGTGATACTTTTGATGTGGAGGAAGAAAGCGTTTCGTGTTGTCTGTGTACAGGAACTCATTTCGCAATTAGTAAATCATGCCCCGAATTCACACGTCAAAAGCAAATCAAGGTTACTATGGCAGAAAATAGCATCTCATATGGCGAAGCATCCAAATTGGTCCCACCAGTAGGTATAGAAATCTTATGCCGATGTTGTTAACTCTGTCCCTCAGCTCAGCTCAAATCAGTCTCATTCTAACCCACCAACTACATTTACTCAATGTCCATCACAAATCTACATCTACATCTACACTTATAATATTATAATAATATGATAAAGAAGAAAGATTTGATTGTTTGTTTGTAATAGATAAACTCAAAAAATACAGACCCGATTTTGAAAATTCTTTCACATAAAGAAAGCTAAAAATTAGAGTTGCCTTCGAAAATTACAATAATGATACCCGAGGTATCAAATTTTGCAAAAAATCTCGATTACTTTGTATCACGAACCAAAGAGTATATAAATACTACGTAAGATCACAAACTAAGAAGGAGATACGGGTCTTTGTATATGGAACGTTGCCATGGAAACGAAATCACAGAACATACTAATAATCATTGACGTAGGAAATGCGTTTTGCTAATAATACACGAAATAGTAACCGCAATTCAACCTCCTTGCGTTAAACAGAATATATACCATAGACGAAATGGTACGTGAGTATAAAACCTATAAACAAACATTTTGAGTAAGAAATTGTTGTTGTTTTATTTGTTCAAATAAAGTACCTACTAATTTTATCTTTCTATATATCTACCCATGCGAAGCCGGGGCGAGTCGATAGTTTCATATAAAAAAACAGTTGATACTAACCGCCGTCAAACCTCCAACCCATCAAAAGGATACGACCAAGCAGCTCACCAAAATATTATCAACGAGTATAATATTCCCACTCCACAAGACGGTTGCGCTCTTAAAATCAAACGGGTGGCTGCACTAACGAGCAGCACCACCCATCACGCAAAAAGGGCCGATATACGGCCTAATTGCGGAAAAAAAGCCTGCGCATCAAGTAGGTATCAAGTATCAAGTAAAATTTTGATTGATGATCACTGTATTTAGGGGAAATTCGCCATACAAACGCAATATCCCCGAAACAATAGATGCATTTACCTCAAAAATCATAACCTAACTACGAAATTATCAATTATCATTTCTTTAAAAGTAAAACGATTTCTATAAAAATAACTATTTGTGTCGACAAGCTAATTCATAGTGCTTGCATGCAGTATAAAATTAATACAGTAAACCAAGGACAAATGCGGATTCAACGTGATTATTATCACTTACCTTACGCAGCACCACTTGAAAGAAAGCACGTTATTTTCAAAATTGCTGACATTTCGATTGGATGACGTACAGCGCCCTCTAACGAATCTTCATGTTATTAATTTAGGAAAAATAATTATGAACAGCTGTCAGAAGTTGTTATATTTTTTGAGTAATTTCTAAAAAACGCAATAGTGCCCCATAAACGCCACTACCCGCACAATTTTAACACCTCATTTCACAAGCACTGAAGTTCCTGCCTAACAAGGTTGAATATCGCGAGTGCTGTTTGAACACACAATTTAGCTCGGAACTAAAAGACGAAACTTTTGAGACTAAAAGTCTCAAAAGTTATTTATTTTATTGGCTGGCTAATAATTTAGTTAAGTAAATTTTTATCTTGTAAATTATATATTTTTGCTGTGAGATTAATTTTAGAAATAAAACTTAAGCCGTTGAGTAGAAAAATGAAAATATTACCTACTGAAAATAACGTATTTTTTTATAAGCAAATGTATCGAATGATATTCATTAATCATGTATTTGAGTTAATCATAGAGAGATAAAGATCTCAAAAACATATATGTTAAGTTTCACATTTATCAGGGTTGTGGTTGACCCAGCATATTATGGAAAAAAAAACCCTGAAGAGCCTGGTCTTAACTCTAAGTTTAATATACTACGCTTGCATACTCGATAGTTAAACACGGAACGTCTTCTGCAGAGAAATGCTTATACACAAAAATACTATATATATAAATATAGAGACGTCATACCCATTATAAAACACTAAAAATACGGTGAAATTGTACTATAGCTACTTACATAGAAGTTAAGTAACTATATTTGCATCATTGAAGAGGCTAAAAGATCACAGACGTATACAGAACTGCGTCGTCAGAATGAGATAATGATATTTTCTCAGTTACAGTGAGTTGCAGTGAGCGGCCGATCACCAATCACCGCCGATGACGGCCTGTGATGTAATTTGCGTCGGCTAGCAGCTAGAGTAAACCGGGGCAAAACGGATAGAAGGGTTTATTCAAGATGAAAACAAAATATTTTTTTTTAAAAACAAATACTTTCATAAGAATAGTTCTATATATCCCGGAGAATACCCGTAGAGACTAGACGATCAGCAAAGCGCCACTCTTTCTTGGTTGAAATACCTCGCACAAGAACGAAGCGTTACGCTTCTTCATTTATTATAAGAACTGCAAAGGAGTGGAATGCCCTGCCTCAGTCAGTGTTTCCGGTAATTTATAACGCCGGTGTGTTCAAGTCAAGGTGAATAGGTATCTACTAGGCAAGCGTACTACACCTTCAACCACATCATCGCTTTCCTTCAGGTGAGATCGTGGTCAAACGATTGCCTAGACCGTAATAAATAAAAAAATGAAAAAAAAATATGTTCGCCGGACACTTGTAACACGCGCGTAAAGCTTCTTTTTTTGTGAATTGCTTATAGAATAAATTACATAATGTCATATACCATTTTAGGGCAGGAATGTAGTTGCTATATCGTTGATTCGGGGGGGGAGGGGTGGAGGGAGTAGAGGGGAGTGGTGGAGGGAGTAGGGGGATGTAAGAACCCCCCCTTTGAAGGAAAAGTTGCGCAACCCCCCTCCCACTTTCCGTTTTTTTTTCTTTTTTTTTTTCATCCTTACTTCTGATGCCATTGATTAAAGGTGGGCAGAGGGCTACCCCCTGGTACCTATCTCCCCCCACGGAGATGCTTATTTAATGAGATATTTCAGTTTTAAATTTATCAAAAATCGGCCTTCGGCGACCAAACACCTGTAAATTAACTTTGGCGCTTGCCGGCCGCTGCCGCGGCACGCTCGCTTCGCTCGCTCGGCTCGCGCGATGTGTAGTCATGTTCTAACCTAACCTACCCTAGTCTTTGGGCGATTTTTATTAAACTTAAAACTGAAAATGTCATAAATTAAGGGATTCCGCGTGGTGGGGAGGGGTAGCAGGGGATAGCCCTCCACCTCCCCCATCCAGCCCTCACATTAAACAATGTCATCAGAAGTAAATTTGAAAGTAAGGATGGAAAAAAAAGACGGAAATAGAGCGGCTGCGCAACTTTTCCTTTAAAGGGGGAGTTCCTGCCTCCCCCCCTTACCCCCTCCACCCCTCCCCACCCCCAAAATCGATGGTATAGCAACTACAGTTTAACCCATTTTATAGGTAAAACAATAAAGAACATCGAAAAAGATACTATTAAACTATCAAAAATATACTCACGTTAACATTTTCCCGCCAAAAGTGACGAAAGGCACTTTGATGCACTTTGTGCCAATCATCACTCACGGGACACTAAACACAAAATTATTTTAATATGTTCCTTACACTATTATTAGAAGTAATAACACCAAATACAAGCTATAAATCACTAAAAACACACAAGATGGCATTTTTGATTAATTTTTCATGTTTCGGAAGTCGCGTGTATTTACGTGTTGCGTCGTTGCAGTCTGTTTGGGACTAAGTCGACACAAGCTGATTAGCTTGTCTTTGCTTTGCCACGCAGAGCGGGGTACAACGTATCTTCATCAGTTTATATATAACATCATTGCATTTATCTAAAAAATCACAACCTAAGTTCAAAATTATCAATTATAATTTCTCTGAAAGTAAAACGATTTCAATAAAAATAATTATTTGTGTCGACAAGCTAATTCAAAGTGAATGCATGCAGTATAAAACTAAAACGGTAAACGAGGGAAAACTCAGATTCAACATGATTATGATCACTCACCTCACGCAGCACCACTTGAAAGGAAGCACGTGATTTTCAAAATGACTGACATTTCGATTGGATGACATTGGAATGATATGGATATGAACAAATGGCAGGAGTTGTTATAATATTTTGAATAGACGCCAATACCCCGGTTAACCTTACTTATGTAAATACTTAGAAGAAGGTAAGTACATTAACCGTCATAAAACGAATTTTATTTAAACCCGTTGTTTGGACCATGTCTGAAAGTTTAAAATGTTTCACTGAGAAACTTATGTTGAGTTGTGAACCAAGCTTTTTAAGAGGAGAGCTCAGTGTTCTGTACCATCGAATGGGGGTCGAATGTCGCCATGGGGCAGCAACAAAGAAAAAATTAAAAAAATTGATTTCTGTGGGCAGCAAATTGTGTAGTACTTATAACTACTTAATTTTGTATTAGTTCGTACAGAGTATCCACGATATTTTTATATCCAATAGGTAGGTATTATATTTACACTACAAATTCCAGATAGAGCGTGTGACAGAAAACTCTTTGAACTTACAACACCCTAATCATGTGAAAAAACAAGACCTAGGTTAATTAAATCAAAAACTACGACGACGACTACGTTCGGGTAATAACTAGCCAATGACACTCTTGCGATGAAGACGAACCAATTGATATCTCGGTTGTCAAAACCGGACCAAGTTTTTAATTTTAACACGTAGCCTCTTCCTTTGCTTAGCCGTAGTCGAATCGATATTGATCGCTTGTCAAAATTAGACCAATAGGGGCGACGACGCTATGGTGGAACATCCATATGCCTACATACATTCATACATACACATTGTTATATTTTTAACCATACCCTTGCTTTGCCGTAGTCGGGTAATAAAATACCTATGGATTTGTTTTTCGTATTTTCCCACCAAATCTCCCTTTTTTTTGCATCGTCGTTCCCCATGCTGCCAGTATTATCTATATATAGCCTCAGATAATTTATCTGAGTATCTAGCTATCATTTTAGTGCGACACACGCTCAATATTTCAGTTTTTTACTAAGTTGAATTATTATTTAATTTTTTACTTACTGGATATCATTGTATCCAAATTATTTTTCCATAGACAACCGATTGACAAATCGGCTGACTGACTGACCGACCGTCAGAAAAAAAAGACAATATGGCTGACTGCTTCCAATGGGGCTGCTCGCTGTTACGTTTTACAAATTTGCGGTTAAATTAAATAAATCAACTAATTAAAAACATTGCTTACATGATAATGTAAGTCAATGTGCCTAATGAAGACTTTCACGTGAGTTACCTATTGTGAAACGGTCGTGTTCCGGCAACATCATTGACATGCCTTGAGAAAGTGGCCTTCGTAATTCATGTTTTAATTACCTCTTGGCGGTTTATGTTACAGGTATACTGAAGATGCCAGTTAACTCTGTATCGGAAACAAAAAAAGGTGTCGGGAAACCGAGATTTTCGCTATCACTTGCTAGAAATAATGTATCGTATCTGAGCAACGAAAAGCGGTCCATCGAAAACTCGCATGAAAACGGCGACTCTTGGAAGCAGAATAACGGCACTAATAAAGAGAATAAGCCTGTGAAACGTCCATTGAATAGTATTTACACAAACACAGCGAGTCCTGCAAAAAAAATTAAACCTCTGTCAGAGACCTCAAAGCATTCAGGTATTGTGTAACTATATTACAGTCACTATGGTAATAATCACACATCTATTGCAGCAACTAATAAAAACAGAAAGAATGTTCACAGTTCGATTCATGTTTTTTACAGACCATTTTTGAAACTTGACTCAAATACCATCAAGTATTTTGTTACGAATCATAGTGAATCTTACTACTGATACAAGTCATTATCTCACATGATAGTGTGTTATGATGTATCCATAATCAGGTTAATCTTGTAAATTAAATAAAGTAATTCTTATTGTATTCTAGGACGTTGGTTAGAGCCAGAACTCATAATCCTGGATCCCAAACCTTCCACGGCCATGTTGAATGGCCACCACCCTCTGGACAGTCAGTATGGAGGCACAGTGCAGAAGAAAACACCTATCGCCACCCTTTCCAACTTAGGAAACACTTGCTTTCTCAACAGTGTTCTTTATACTCTTAGGTAAGTTATGTCGGCAATATCTTAAGATAAAAGACAATACTAGTCACTGCTGGCATCATTTTTAAAACACTCATAGTGCTATTTTCAAAGGTTTTGGGTTTATAGGTGAAGCAGTTGACCAAAGATGATGCCATTGATCATATTGGATACACACAATTTTATTTATTTATTTTCTTCAACTACTGGTTTGTATATTCTTTTGTACCAGGATAATAATGAATTAAAGGCAGGAATAAGAATTATTAATAAAAACGAAACCTAATAAATTGTTCATCATAGATAAAACGTATAAGAAAGGACAAGACTGGTCAGGAAAAGCCGTAAATGTAAAAACCACACTTTGCCTCACAAACCAATGAAAATTTACAGTTTGCAAATTGCTGTGCTTGGATTGCTTCAACAAGATCCATTAAAGAATATCATTAAAATATCAATGGAAATGTAATATCTTTTAAACGTTTTCAATTCGAACACGTAGCTAAATATTTAAATGGGAAAACTTAACATTTATTTGCCTCAACGTTTCAACCAAGTTGCAATGATCACAATCAATGCAATTTGATTGAAACGTCCAGTTAAATTACAGTCAAATACAAATTTCATTTCAGATTCGCACCTAGATTCCTACATAACCTACACCATCTGGTATCAGACTTAGCGAGCGTGGAACAGAAGCTCGGCAGCATCAGGCTGAAGAGCTCGTCTCTGGGGCGGAGTGCGGCAGGCCTAGCTGCGTCAGGGGCCCGCTCATGGAGCAGCAAGGATCTGTTGTCATTGGGACAGTCAGAGAACGGAAATGGGAAGAGTAAAATACAGGTAAAAGATTATTTACATTCAGCAGTGAGCAGGGAAGTGGGCAGGATGAGTATGTAAACGCAATACTTCTCATGCTGCTGCCACTCGCGCTTTTTGCCCCTCCTCCCCAAATGAGAGATTTTTGTGGGAATTGGACGTGTGTGCTGCCTTTTTTTTTTACAGTTTTTATTGTAAAAGACAGTTGTATGCGATTTAAATAAGAATAGGATTTAAAATAAAAATTCAAGGCGCCATCTTGAACCTCGAATGTCAACTGATTCAGATTTATTAGTAAAGTGTGCAAAACAAAAATTACGTTAAGATTGTAGTAATAGGAACCAACTTTTTTTCTTTAGATTAGTGAATACAATTGAATTTTTCAATTCCACTCAAACTGATGTATTCTCCCTTTTTTTAAATAATTTTGTCAAAACAGTATTGGCAACATTTTAGGATGTTACGTCACATAATACCCATATGAGGTTGCTTCGTTACATCCCTTATTCGTCAAGATACTCAGTAACTCAAAGAACACGAGTTACTCAAGGAATATTCCCTCCAAATTTAAAATCTCAACTAACCCAGTCAAATTAGGTTTTCAACTCTGAAAACTGGAACTCTAAAATGTGACTAAACTCTGGAATGTGAGATAATAAGCTGGAAACTTGTATAAAACTTAATTTTGGCATTCTAAAAGTTGTCTCAAAAATCTTATAAAATCTCGTGTCTGCATCTTAAGTTATTATTCATGGTCAAAGGTCGCAAAAGATTTTTTTTTTGCAAATATCTGAAAATGTACAAATTTCAGCGGGAAGTCGAAAGTGAAGTCTACCACTTCACTGCAGAATGTAAACACACACTTCCCTCCTTTTTGCAGTATTTAGGGAATTATTTCTGACCGGGACGGCAGAGGCTGGATGTAAATGAGGCATTTAAAGTCTCTCACTCACGAACGAACAAGCAAGCGAAGTGTAGGGAGACACCCCACACGATAGACCAACGACATTGTAGCCATCGCAGGAAGTCGGTGGATGGAGGTGGTACAAGATCGCTCATCATGGCGCTCTTTGGGGGAGGCCTATGTACAGCAGTGGACTTCTAGAGGCTGACATGGTGATAATGATGACTCAACAAGTTCCTACAAGCTTGGGAATCGATTTTAGATCATTTTTGTGCTTTTCTATCGATATCTCAATATATAAAACTCAATTAAACAAAAGTGTTCGTCAGAATGAGGAGTGCAGACTCATCTAACTGTTCATCTTGCGGGGTCTGAGAAGATGTTTCACTTTCAGGTTGACTGTGTACGGAGCGAGTCTATGAGAACATAATATATGATCAAGCTATTACCTGTGGACCCGGTGTTTCCACCCGTTGACAGGTCCACTGGTAATTGTATTTACCTCTAGACCCATGATAGTAGAGATAGAACTGACTATAACAATGTAAAACTGCAAAAGGAAAGCTATCAATTAGTTACAAAGTTTACTTGTTAATTATAGAAATATGATTAAACGTTAAATAATTTCTATTAGCTACTAAACATGTTGCTGAACTTGTCACGAAACCGCTCGATTGTCACACAAGCTATAATTGTTTGATGAGTAGTTTAAAAGTTACAGTGATGTTATTGATGAGCGAATTTCAAATGCTACCCTTTCTGCGTACCTACTATTAGTGTATTCTGTGGTGCAATAGTACAAAGTCGTGCGGGCGGGCTGCGGGTGGATAATATCAAGTTATGTACAAAGAAATATTTAGATTAACCTGCTCATGCGAAGCCGGGGCGGGTCGCTAATGTTATTTTGTTTTCAAAACCATTGCTATACTTACGCGGGGTACCTACGCTCTCAAATGTTTGTCCTGCTCCTCCAGGTGCAGTGTGAGCGGAGAGGTGAAGCAGCTTGGGAATCGATTTTAGATCATTTTTGTGCTTTTCTATCGATATCTCAATTTATAAAACTCAATTAAACAAAAGTGTTTGGTTATTCATTTAGTTTAACAGGGTAGTTATATAATTATTAAAAAAACGTTGCTGCCGCTGAAAATAACGAGAACAGCGATGCCACAAGTTATTTTCATGTTCCATTTCTGAAAGTTCTGTTACAGTTATTTGTTTGGGTAGTATACTTTTCTATCCACAGTATTTTTTGGTTTGCATCAAGTTGTTTCATTACGTCGTTGTCGACGTTTTGCTATTCGTCTTGTTGCTGATTTCGGGACTGACCCCGCCTTAAGAGAACAGCTCCTCTCTTCAAGGCGATGTGAGAAGCAAAAGCTCTATATTTGGAATCAAAAATGTAATACTTCTATTCAAGTCACAATTCTAATATTTTCATTTGTATTTGTCTAGTCTTATAACTATATTTTAACCTGTGGAAAACACGATCACACTATATTTTTTAGAACAAAAGTTTATTTTGAAACTTTGCTCTTTTTCGGAAAGCGAAATATCTTTAAAACTATTATTAAATCGACCCGGAATTTGCTTTGTAAGATAGTGTTTAAGTTGATTTAGATTTTTCGATACATCACGTATGTCGTTCAAAATAAATGAATTTATCTAAAATCTACTCCCGAGCTGCATCACCTCTCCCGCTCAATTTGCACCTAGATGAGCAGAACGAAATTTTGAGAGCGTACAGCGCCTTAATGGAAGAGCTCAGGTGGAGAGCGGCAGGCTAGGCTGCTTTAGGGCTCCGCTCATAAAGTAGCAAGGATCTACCTACTGACGCCGGTCACCGTAGACACAAAAATCGCGTTAGGTCGCAAAAATCTGTTCAGTCCTGTTTTTATACGTTTTATATTAGCTTCACTTGTATGTTTGTAACCGACTCCTTTGGACGCTATTTTGACCCACTTTAAACGGTCAGATTTCATTCAAATTTTGCACACCTGTCAAAGACCGATGACAATGCAATAATTCGAAAAAAAAAACACGCTTTATATAGAAAACCAAACTAAAAAATAGAAAATAAATTTTAATAGTGTAAATAAGAAAAAGCGTTTTATATAAAAAAGCGTGGGGTGCTTCTCATATCTGTCAATGAAATATTTATAACTATTGACTCATACACCCCACGATTTTTAAGAAATAAAACTTTTTTTTCTTATTTACACTATTAAAATTTATTTTCTATTTTTTAGTTTGGTTTTCTATATAAAGCGTGTTTTTTAGTTTATTTAAACTATTATTTATTTTAGGATGTTGTTAGAATATGTACCAGTAGTGTAAAACTAAATTTGCAGCTTCGAAAGACCTGTGCTAACTGCGTGGTGCTCGAAAAACTCGGTCTTTTTTTCAGATTTTGGCTTATAACTTCTAAAAATTGCTTCCAACTGAAAAGTTATCTATTGCACTTATAAAGAAGACAACATTTGATATAATTTAACCGCAGCTCTATAGGCCAAATAAAACCCGACTTCAAACATTGGTCATTGTCTCTAAATTGTAGTTTTAGCCGCGTTCCGAGCAGAACATCTATTATATAATACTCATGCTACGGGGAAAGTCATAGGAAAGGAAGTTGCAGCACAGTTATTTAGCTTTAATTTAAGCACAAGCTGAACTTTGTAGAACCAATAGTTCCCATGTAATCTGGAAAAAACTAAAAAAGCAGGTGCTGGTGGCCGACTGATATAGCTTACTGCTATTAATTGTTGAGACTGGGACGCTGAAGCACAGACCGATGTCGAATCCGCATTTATCTTTAAAATTTATTGACGTGGGGCTGATGATCAATCTCAGTGAAAATGGATTGTATATCACTTAGCAAACGTCGTGATTGAGACAGTTACGCCTAAACGACTGAACAGACGTTGATGAAGGTTGGCATAGAGACAGTTTGAATACATACAATACTTTTTATCGCGACTGAAGACCGCGCGAAAAAAAAACGCGGGTAAAAGCTAGTTTAAAATAAGTAGGAAATAACGTGTAACTAAAACAGTGTATGTCATTGACTCTGTTAGTAATGGATGTTTGTTTATCTCTAAAATGATTGACATGCAGATAAAGAATTCCTTGGAAATTCATCTTGTTTATACTTTCAGTCACATTTGTATCAAGATTCGTAAGATGTGAAAGATTAAATAAATATTGGAGTAGCATACTTTTTATGATTATTAAAGTTTAATTTATACTCACAGTATGGGTCGACAGTTTAAAACAAGGAATGTCGAGACTGTTAATAAAGCTGGTAGTAAAACATGAGCTAGAACTTCCAGAGAGAGTTTCGTTTAAAGCAGCCTTGATAAAAAGGCTATTACATAATATTGAAGACTACACCTAAATGTCTTTAATATGCATTATGTTAAGTTTTTTGTTTTTATAATTAGATGTACTTACAAGTCCTATAATATCTACAATACATAAGTTTATAAAACTAAAATTAATTACATTGTTGTAACATAACATGAGAGTTATCATCTGCCTACAAACTACTTAGCAGTTTGGCAGAATATTGTTTTATAATATTTGTGTTCAAACAAGATTAGATGTACTTACAAGTCCTATAATATCTACAATATCTAAGTTTATAAAACTAAAATTAATTGCATAGTTGTAACATAACATGAGAGTTATCATCTGCCTACAAACTACTTAGCAGTTTGGCAGAATATTGTTTTATAATATTTGTGTTCAAACAAGATTAGATGTACTTACAAGTCCTATAATATCTACAATATCTAAGTTTATAAAACTAAAATTAATTGCATAGTTGTAACATAACATGAGAGTTATCATCTGCCTACAAACTACTTAGCAGTTTGGCAGAATATTGTTTTATAATATTTGTGTTCAAACTAAAAACTTGGTCCGATTTTGACAAGCGAGGTGTCAGTCGATTTGTCTACATTTATAGAGTGTCACAAGCTTCTTTTTTTACCCGACTACAGCGAAGCGAAGGAAGGGTTTTGAGTTCAAACTAAACTTGGTCCGATTTTGACAAGCGAGGCATATTTGTATGTTGTCTTTTGTTCTCGCATCACGTAAAAACTACTGAACCGATTGAAATGCTGTTTTCACTGTTGAATTGCTTAGGTTTTGAAATGTCACAATCTGATGAGTAGAAGCAGAGCAATCTTTAAAAATCTTTTTGATGGCTGAAGAAATTTCGATGTTACTTTATAGTACGATGATGACAACCTCCCTTCTTAATTCCTAGATAGCCACAGAGAAGCTCCACGAGACTTACCTGAACCTGCGTGCGGCGGAGTCCAAGTGTCTCAACAGCAGTTCTGCAGACGCCAGCCCGGAGCCCTACGCCGCCGACGCGTTCCTAGCCGCGCTTAGAGACGTTAACTCCACTTTTGAAGGTAACCAACATGTAGATGGCAATTCCCTCCTTTCTTATGAATATAATTAAATAAATTCGGCACAATTCTCATCAATTATCTAGCCCCAAACTAGGATACCCTGTCCTATGAGTACTAGACAACGGATAAACATACATAGATAAATAAATAAAATTAAATATATTTGGGACATTTCCACACCAATTACCTAGCCCCAAACTAGGATACCCTGTACTATGGGCACTAGATAACGGATAAACATACATAGATAAGAATATTACATCCATGACTCGGAAACAAACATTTCTGCTCATCACTCAAATGATTGCATCTTGCAGGATTCGAACCCGCGACCGTAGTCAGGGTCACTACGAAGTCAACCGGGGCGAGTCACTAGTTATAAGTAAAGATATAGATTATTGCTGAAATTAAATTAACTCAAAAACCTAAATAAAACATTTACATGTGTTCAGGTAACAGACAACAAGACGCACACGAGCTGCTGGTGTGCATTTTGGACACCATCCGCGAGACGTGTCGAGCGCTCGGTGCACGCGCCAACCGTCTGCAGATACATGAAAATGGCGACAGGTATACCAATTTTGAGCAGCAAAAGCCCTGTATTTGGAATGATAAATGTAATACTTCTGATCGCAAAGCTTATATTTTTATATGTATTTCTCTAGTCTTAACTAGATTTTCACCTGAGGAAAACACTATTACGCTATTTTTTCTCGAGCAAAAGGTTTTTGAAACTTTACTCTTTTTCGGTCGGAAATAACTTAACTATTATGAATATATCGACACGGAATTTGCTTTTTAAGATAGTTTTTTAGTTGATCTAGAATCTTGCCTAGTGATTTTTCGATACATATGCTATGTCGTTAAAAATCTTCCGTCCACTTGGCTCCCCTAACATGGATCCCCTGGGGGATTCGTTTGGATTTTTGTCCACATGGATCCCCTGGCCAAGAAGAATCACTGTAGATCCTCTGGGGGTTTTATTTGGACTGGGAATAAATCAAAAACAAAATTAATTAAAAATATATAGTGCTTCCGCATGGTCCAAGGGTAGAATAATATAACATTATAACCTCAGGTAGGTTATAATGTTATATTATTCTACCCTTATGCTTATTTATACATGGAGGTGATGGATAATATCAAGCTATTGTTTTAGTTGAATTTTGTGAACAAAAATATTCCACATCTTTCAACACACATGTGATAATTAGAAAATTGACAAAAAAACAGGCGTCGAAAAATGAACTAACTCCTTTTGTCCAAAGTTCAATTGATTTAACTTATAGTTGATCTTAGTGGAATAGGTCCGAGGGGATGTGTGGAGAAAAATCAAAATGAATCCACCAGGGGATCCGTGATGAGAAATAAAACCAAATGAATCTCCCAGGGGATCTGTGTGGTCAAAAAATCCAAATGAATCCCCCAGGGGATCCTTGTTAGTGAAGCCAAGTTAACGGAAGGATATGAGATCGTAGAGCCTTACATAATATGTTCTAGGCAGATTCTCTGTAGAATCCAAGCATATGTTATGTATAGTAGTATGGTCACATCACAGAACATAATATATATGTTCTGTGGGTCAAATAATCAGCCCAGTGCTGGTTTGGTAAAAGGTCACAGACAATAGATACATTTCGTCAAGTAATTGATTGGCTGCAGAAGATTTTAATGATTTTAGCATTAAGATCAGACTTTTTTTTCCATAAATATGCTGGGTCAACCAAAAACCTGATAAATATAAAACATAACATATATGTTTTTAAGATCATTAACTATCCGTGATCAAGTCAAAAACATGAACAGAATTTCATTCGATACATTTTCTTATCACAAATTACGTTATTTTTATTTTGCTACTCAACGGCTTAAGCTTTATCTCAAAAATATATCTCACAGCAAGAAAATATAGTTTATTATCCACTGTTAAGATAAAATTTACCTAACTAAATTATTAGGCTGCCAATAAAATAAATAACTTTTGAGACTTACGTCGTTTAGTTCCGAGCTAAATTTTGTTCAAACAGCGCTCGCGATGTTGCTATGCAGACACCTTAGTGCTTGTTCCGGGTTGCGGGTGGCAGAGTGTAGAGGCGGAGCTAGAATGGGGAAAATGTATAACGTACGGGACTCGGAGGTGTAGTGGTCAATATAGCCGAATTGAATAAAGGCATGTGTCGCGGAGAGGCACGGATGGTACGGGTTCGAGTTCCGTTCGTGATCAAAATTGGTCCTGCCAGAAAGACCTACAGATTTATTTTCGCTTATATAATATTAATATGGACTAGGTGTGCCCGCGCCTTTGCCCGCGTGGTCATTTCTCTGGGTTAAAAGTTATCCATGTGTTATTCAAGGACCAAAAGCACCCCATAAATGACAAATACCAAATTTCGCAGACGTCAGATAATTTTTTATCGATTGCTCGGCTTCTACTCATCGGATTGAGATACCAAGTACACCAGTTTTTAAGTTAAACCCTAATCTATCCAACAGCGAAAACTGCATCGCAATCGGTCCAGTAGTTTTTACGCGATGCGCGATCATACAGACACTTTTTTTTTATCTTCGTTGTACAGACTTTTTGGTACATACTGCTTTGTTATAAGTATAGATAATATTCCAGCAACGGCATCGGTCGTCAGCCGAGCCTCGACGGCGACGGCGGCAAGGCGACGCTCGGCAACCTGCGCAAGTCGTGGAAGAAGCGCAAGGAAGTGAAGCGCAGCTCCCCCACCGAGGAGCGCGCGCCCTCGCCGCAGCCGGAGCGGGACGAGAGGGCGCGCCCCGGGTGGGACTTTGTCGCTGAAGACTTTGAAGGTAACTTCACCACATACAACGGCATCGGTCGGCAGCCGAGCCTCGACGGCGACGGTGGCAAGGCGACGCTCGGCAACCTGCGCAAGTCGTGGAAGAACGCAAGGAAGTGAAGCGCAGCTCCCCCACCGAGGAACGCGCGCGCTCGCCGCAGCCAGAGCGGAATGAGAGGGCGCGCTCCGGGTGGGACTTTGTCGCTGAAGACTTTGAAGGTAACTCCACCACATACAACGGCATCGGTCGGCAGCCGAGCCTCGACAGCGACGGCGGCAAGACGACGCTCGGCCACCTGCGCAAGTCGTGGAAGAAGCGCAAGGAAGTGAAGCGCAGCTCCCCCACCGAGGAACGCGCGCGCTCGCCGCAGCCAGAGCGGAATGAGAGGGCGCGCTCCGGGTGGGACTTTGTCGCTGAAGACTTTGAAGGTAACTCCACCACATACAACGGCATCGGTCGGCAGCCGAGCCTCGACAGCGACGGCGGCAAGACGACGCTCGGCCACCTGCGCAAGTCGTGGAAGAAGCGCAAGGAAGTGAAGCGCAGCTCCCCCACCGTGGAGCGCGCGCCCTCACCGCAGCCGGAGCGGGACGACAGGGCGCGCCCCGGGTGGGACTTTGTCGCTGAAGACTTTGAAGGTAACTTCACCACATACAACGGCATCGGTCGGCAGCCGAGCCTCGACGGCGACGGTGGCAAGGCGACGCTCGGCAACCTGCGCAAGTCGTGGACGAACGCAAGGAAGTGAAGCGCAGCTCCCCCACCGAGGAACGCGCGCGCTCGCCGCAGCCAGAGCGGAATGAGTGGGCACGCTCCGGGTGGGACTTTGTCGCTGAAGACTTTGAAGGTAACTCCACCACATACAACGGCATCGGTCGGCAGCCGAGCCTCGACAGCGACGGCGGCAAGACGACGCTCGGCCACCTGCGCAAGTCGTGGAAGAAGCGCAAGGAAGTGAAGCGCAGCTTCCCCACCGAGGAACGCGCGCGCTCGCCGCAGCCAGAGCGGAATGAGAGGGCGCGCTCCGGGTGGGACTTTGTCGCTGAAGACTTTGAAGGTAACTCCACCACATATCAATTAAAGTCTGCCATATCCTATATTATTATTTTTAAGTTCCGGTTTTTTGGCAGGGCAGTCGTGTTTTTTCTCTTTATTGATGTGTTTGTTTAAATTTTTAATTTCCCTTGTATTCAATTAACCCATACTTTCTCCCTTTCCAGGCACAATGATAGTACGGACAATGTGCGTAGAGTGTGAGACGGTCACTGAGAAGTCTCAGCCGGTGTGCGAACTGTGCGTGCCCGTGTGTGACGATGGGGAAGATGAACCTTTCCGTGCCGCCTGTCTTTCTACCGAGTACTTACGGGACTCTAACAAGGTAATAAGGTTCAACACTCATCCTACGATACCGGGTTCGGTCCTCGACTCCGTTATTGATTAATGGCAGTCGTTAAGCCAAGTCAGACGTCCTCGGGCGGACTGAAAAGCTCTGACACCAGAGGCCAGCCTGCACTCTCATCCAACAAGAAACACAAATTTCAGACTAAGAATTTTAGGAATACTGAGGTTTCAAAGTCTCACAAATTTGGGTTTGGATCATCTACCAAATCACCGTTAAATCAAACCTGAGCAATTTTCTAAGTAGTCATCCCAATATCAAAAAGATACATGACCACTACGAATAAGTAATAAGTCAAGAAACGTAACAGCGTTAATAAAATGACCGAACAAAAGTCGTGCCCAAGTAGGTGGGGCTTAAAAGTCGTGTCCAGCACGTCATCAGTCGGACATTTTTCATGCAAGCACACGTCATATCTTCGCGTACGTTTTAGTTTTATCATTGTGAACTACAGCTGTGAATTATCATGCCAACATGTGTTGTGAAGTGGTGCAGGAGCCATACAAGATTAAAATGTCCAGGGATCACTTTTCACTAGAAGTAGTTAATATAATTATATTCAAAGACGTTCAAATACATTATCAAACCGAGATGGTCAATACCATGCAAAATGAAGTCAGTCAAAAGTTTTTTCTTCTCGATGAAATTTTGAAATTAAGCTGTTATTTTTTCACGCAGATTCATACCGAAGAAACGTCAACATATTTAGGCGATACTAAACAAAATGAGAAAATAAACAATAATGAACGATTACAGTTGGTATGTAATATAGGTTCGGCTTTTTCGACTCATGGGAATAACAATAGCATTAAAAAAACAGTTCATAGTTTGGTCGAATTACCTGAGTTGCAAAATATGAAATAATGCAAACCCTCAAGCGCATAAGGCACAAAAATATTGTAAGATTTCACTATTATTTTTTCCACTTAATATTTAGGTTCGATAGGATTTTTTATTTTAACTGTATATGCGTATCTATTTCAATTAGAGACAGTCTTTCATAGATTTGAAACTGATCTTCAATAAGGTTATTTTCAGGAGAATAATATCAACACTGAATGTAATGACGATGTTGAAGAAGAACCAAGAAAAACAAAATTAAAAATAATCTTATTTCAACCGAAGTCTATAGTTTTGAAGAAAGAGGATCATGCGTTATGCCGATAAATATACCATCGTCAGATATTGAATCTCCTCTGAATACTCCTAAAACACACATTTTAAAGCAAAAACTAAGAAAAATACTATTTTGGCAGTATAACTACTATCACAGATCAGAAATCTACAACGCCCAAGATGAGGAATATTTCACTTAAAAATATTTTATCCCAATTGAAGAATAATGGATTTGGCGATACTACAGAAAATACTGCATTGAATGATTTTTCGGACGATATAGTTTTAGCCCTTAAAAGGAAAAAGTCAATAGTTACTTTGATCTTTGATGGCTGTGCATCTAACATCGCTACGGCTAAGATGTTGGGTTGCAATTTTGAAGACACTAACAATTTAAAATCGTTTTTTGACCACCCATCTACCGGAGACCCAGTAGTTGTAATATTAGATCCATTTCATATGGTGAAACTTGTGCGTAACACATTAGAGGCGAAAAAGACACTCGTAGATAAAAACAAGAAAAAAAATTGAGTGGGCACATTTGCAGAAACTGAGAAATGTTCAAGATATCATTGGATTGCATTTTGGGAATAAGTTGTCAAATCGGCAGATAGACTTCCGAAATAATATCATGAACGTGAAACTAGCGATTCAAACCTTAAGTCAAAGTGTAGCTGATGCGATTAAGTTTGGTTCGCAACAGTTAAACATGCCTGTTTTTCAAGAAACAGATGCAAATGTTGGCTTTTTAGAAACGTTTAACAACCTTTTCGACATACTAAATTCAAGACCACTTTCTGGACACGGGTTTAAACACCCTTTTTCAGTGGTAGAAAAAGAAAAACTACATGACGTTTTGGATCAAAGCGAAAAATATATTAAAGGTCTCTAAATCAATGTGCAGTCAAAAAAAACTCGAACAGTAAATGGACAAAGAGTAACAGTATATACTAACTCCTTGAAACCAGTGACCAAAACTCAGTCCAAAACTGGACTTCTAGGACTCCTCATATGTATTTCAAGTTTTAAATTACTTTTTGCACGGCTAGTAGAGGTACAAATATAGAAATTTATTTAACCATATTAAGCCAAGATCATATTGAGTTGTTTTTGGAGTGATCCGCAACCACGGCCGTTGCAACAATAACCCAAACGCCTGACAGTTTATGGAAATATATAAATATAATTTACTGAACTTGAACTTTAACTCTAAATTCACAGGCACCAGCATACCATTGGAGGACATTCCGTTTTAAATTTCTCATAATCCGTCTTCACTACATTGCGAAGAAAGATTCTCTTTTAATGTCTTCTAGACAAAAACTTAATACATTAATTGTATTTCGCGGGACAAAGAATTCAATGAATTGTAAAAAGTGAACCCAAAAAAACCATTGTACAATAATATTGTTTTATTACTGACTTGGTCCGGTCCACTTATTGCATAACATCGTCCACGCCGCTATGACTCAGCTGTCATAGCAGACATACACGCGTAAACCAATCCCTGCTTTCGTTCTGAATTTAAACCAATCACCAAGCATGTCTATTTGTAACCTCGGAAGTGATTCGTACTTTGAATCTTACGTCGTTTTGTTTGAAGAAGGGCACTTTTAATGTGGCATTTGTTCTGAACTAAAGTTCCTGACTTGTTTATTATTCGTAGCATGACCATGATCATTCAATGTAATTAAACTGTATTACACTTTCAAATATTGCCCATGGCTCCCAAAACATATTTTTTTATCAGTGTGTAACGTCTTTCCTCTCGCTTTCCTGAAATCTATGGGCAAATTGTAATTTCTTATTATAAACTATACTTTTATATACTTGTCATATGTCATATTATGTTAATATTGGTGGTTAGTTTCTGAGGATTGATTTATTAAGTTTGAGGGTACTTTCCACTTTATTGTTTTATTAAAGTAGATAAACGTGGGTAGGAATATAACACGATGACATACTCCCTTGTCTATATTGGCTACCTAGCACAATACATGGTTTACAATAATTATGATGTGTTTTAATTAACTTACGGACTTAATAATACTTTACTTTTATATATGATAAAACAGATACGTGCCCTATATACGTGGCAATAGAGAATAAGGTCCCTGTTTTATCATCACTCGGTTCAAACTGTTTATCATAATATATTAAAATTTATTAGATTAATTTTATTTTATTTATTGTTTTATCTCTGTTTTATTATTATATGTATATATATATATATATATATATATATATATATATATATATATATAATGATAAACAGAGTTTGAACCGAGTGATGATAAAACAGGGACCTTATTCTCTATTGCCACTCGGCCACGTAACGCGCCGCGTTAAGATATCTGCGTGGAATTGTTTGTGCATGTTCGAGAATTGCCGTACTTTTCCGAACGATACCACAGCGAGACGCGTTACGCGTGTGACTGTTCATAAAGAATAATGGCCCAGAGCTTGAACCGAGCGATGATAAAACAGAGCTTGAACCGAGCGATGTAATACAGGGCTTGAACTGAGCTATGATTAAACAGAGCTTGAACCGAGCGATGACCGAGCACATACTACTATAAGGCTCGCTTGTTTTTATATTTCAAATGTGAACAAGATGCGCTTAGAAAGAAATAATAAAAAAAAAGTAAAAAAAAAAAAAAAAAAAAACTTTTTTTGCATGTTCTTCGGTTTGTGAGCTAATCGGGAAGTGCTCGAAATTTGCATTGCAAGATTCCAGGACAGACAAAATACATACTAGATACATACATAGATAGATAGATACAAGTGAAGTTAAACAAAAGCTTTTACAATAAAGGATGAGAGTTGGGAGTCATTATGCTATGAAATCAGCACATAGATAATAACAATTCTAATATATACTTGATATACCCAGTACTGGTGCGAGCGTTGCCTGCGCTACAACGAGGCGCGGCGCTCGGTGGCCTACTCCCGCCTGCCGCGTCTGCTGGTACTCCAACTGAAGCGGTTCAGCGGCGGCATGGAGAAGATCACGAGGCACGCGCCCACGCCGCTCCTCGTGCCGTGCTTCTGTGAGCCTTGCAACACGAGGCCGCCCAAGCAACCGCCTAAACACAGGTAGGTGCAACTAATTTGTAACAAGCGCAGTGGGCTATTGTAACGGTTCAGTGCTAGTATGGAGATCGTGAGGCACGCGCCCACGCCGCTCCTCGTACCGTGCTTCTGTGAGCCGTGCAACACGAGACTGCCCTAGCAACCGCCTAAACACAGGTAGGTGCAAGTATATTGTAACAAGCGCGTCGGCGTACTGAAGTGGTTCAGTGCTTGTATAAAGATCACGAGACATGCGCCCACGCCGCTCCTCGTGCTATGCTTCTATGAGTCGTGTAACACGAGGCCGCCCAAGCAACCGCCTAAACACAGGTAGGTTCAGGTATATTGTAGGTATAGATACAAGTATGTTGTATCAAGTATATTGTAACGAAAGCAATGCATTCATTGCCCAACGTGAAGCATACAGACATAGAAGATGCCTTCATGAAGCATGCAGACATAGAAGATGCCCTCATTAAGGCATCTTCTATGTCTGCATGCTTCATCTTGGGCCACATTGTCGCTTACCGAGTGAGATGGTATTCAAACCTAGATCTATCTATACGATCTCTGTATTCATATTCGATCGAGTCGACAAAAAGGCAGCCAGATAGTTAACATTGGACAAGCTCACATGACCCGATCGTAATAACTTCAGACATATCTAACTTTTTTATATATTTTTTATTTGCTATCTATACTTGTAATAAAGCAATTAGTATGAAAAAGTCTGTGCAAAGAAGGTAATAAAAAAATGTCTAGGTTACTTAAAATAACCTACTAAACAAGAATATAACATTATTTTATATCGTGTCTGTATATTCGTTCGCGCATCACGTAAAAACCGTTTGCGATGCGGTTTTCACTATTGGATAGCTTAGGGTTTGACTTAAAACTGGGGTACTTGGTATCTTAATCCGATGATTAGATGCCGAGCGAACGATGAAAAACGACTTGACGGCTGAACGAATTTTGATGAAATGTAGTATATTGTGCATTATAGGTACTTTTGGTCATGGAATAACACGTGTGAGCTACTTTTAAATGAAATGACCACGCGGGCAAAAGCCACGGGCACAGCTAGTAATATTATAAAGAGGTAAAGATGTTTGTAGGAAGTAAGTAATTTCTGTAACTATTGATCCTTTTCTGGAAACTCATTAATTGATATTAAGATACTATTTCAGAATCTGGAATCGTATATCCTCTGGGAAAAACTAAAGTATCCGTGAAATATCGAGAAAACGGAAGAAAAAGCCAATCATTGTTACTTATTTCTTTCTTATTTCATTTGTAAACCAAAAACCATATTTTTTTTCAAAATGCTTTTTCTTCGATTTGTGAGCTACCCTGAAAGTTTCAGCCGGATAGCTAATCGGGAAGTGCTCGAAATTTGAATTGCAGGATTCCAGGACAGACAGAAATACATTGAAACATAGATACATTCATACAAATGAAGTTAAATAAAAGCTTTAAAAAAATAAGGTTTTTGAAATCAAGCAAATTAGCAAACGCACTGTAAACCTGACAGTGTTTTTGAGTACGACATTTAACAGATTACTAAGCGCCAAAGCAATTAATAATGACCAGTGCTTTTCTGCCAAAGGCTTTCCTTATACACTGACTAGCTGTGCATGCGGCTTTGTCCACGTGGTCATTTCACTGGGTTAAAAGTATCCTGTATTCCAGGACCAAAAGTAGCTTTAAGGTAAAATATAAGAAATTTCGTTCAGTCTTCAAATAGTTTTTTATCCATTGCTCGGCTTCTACTCATCGGATTGAGATTCCAAGTACAACAGTTCTTAAGTCAAACCCTAGGCTATGCAACAGTAAAAACTGCAATTCAATCGATACAGTAGTTTTGATATGATGCACGAATAAACAGACCGACACGATTTATAAAAGTGATATATTCTTGTTCAGTAGCTTATTTGATGTACCCTAAACTCTACATATTTTTTCTTATCTTCATTGTACAGTTTTTGAAGTACCCTAAACTCTACATATTGTTTCTTATCTTCATTGTACAGTTTTTGAAGTACCCTAAACTCTAGATATTGTTTCTTATCTTCATTGTACAGTTTTTGAAGTACCCTAAACTCTACATATTGTTTCTTATCTTCATTGTACAGTTTTTGAAGTACCCTAAACTCTAGATATTGTTTCTTATCTTCATTGTACAGTTTTTGAAGTACCTAAACTCTACATATTGTTTCTTATCTTCATTGTACAGTTTTTGAAGTACCCTAAACTCTAGATATTGTTTCTTATCTTCATTGTACAGTTTTTGAAGTACCCTAAACTCTAGGGTAAAATATAAGAAATTTCGTTCAGTCATCAAATAGTTTTTTATCCATTGCTCGGCTTCTACTCATCGGATTGAGATTCCAAGTACAACTGTTTTTAAGTCAAACCCTAGGCTATGCAACAGTAAAAACTGCAATTCAATCGATACAGTAGTTTTGATATGATGCACGAATAAACAGACCGACACGATTTATAAAAGTGATATATTCTTGTTCAGTAGCTTATTTGAAGTACCCTAAACTCTAGATATTGTTTCTTATCTTCATTGTACAGTTTTTGGTACTTTTATTGCTTATAAAATCCCTCACTTTTCCAGATATATCTTATGGGCGGTCATAATGCACCTTGGTCAAACGCTAACCGGCGGCCACTACGTGGCGTACGCGCGCGACACTTCCTGCGACTTCAAATGTGACCGCGAGGGCTTCGGCGACGCCACCACCGCCTCATCGGGCTCCAGCTTCATGAGAACACTCTTCAACAGACCGAGAGCACCCCCGACTGGTTGCGCTGCAAACGAATGCTGCGTCCCCAGACCGAGGACAGAAGCATGCTGGCTCGCTTGCGACGATGAACTAGTCAAACCCATCTCGAATGAGGAGTTTGAGGACTTGCTGTCGGCCGAGCCGAAGATGAGATCAGCAGCTACTCCTTACCTTCTGTTCTATGTGAAGACCGAAGTCGGCTAGTGAATGTGTAGTGTTGTGTGTGTTGTGAATGGTGAAGCCCCATTGTTAATGAACAAGACTAGATATCAGAAAGTTTTGTTTGAAAAGTACAGGACTAGCCAGCTAAGGCCCGGTCAATATACAGAGAGAATTTCGTACATTGACCCCTAACTACTTATCTCTTTCACTCACGCACAAATGTATTGCTGTTGCGCTCGCACATGAGTGAAGAGCGAGCGCGACGCAATACAAATAAGCGCGAGAGTATTTTTTCTATGTTTTATTATTGACTAGGCAATCGTTTGATCACAATCTCACCTGATAGAAAGCGATATAAGTAATGAGGGTAATTTTACGAAATTCTCTATGTATCGTGACCGGGCTTAAGTATGTGTGATGGGCTTGCAAACCTAAATGTGCTTAACGTTTTAAAATTTTAATGATTGATTTCAATCGCTTGAATCTGTTGAAAAGTTGATTGCTCAATTTAATTATTCTAAACAATAAAACTCGTAAACAACGATGCTGAGAGGTTAAAATGCCACTTGGGGAGACACGTCTTCCTCCCCTGACAGTTAACCTAGCTGTTTCTGGTTAGCTTGATTTGCTTTGTGGGACCCAATTGCTTAACTTTGGCAATATTGGTTATTGCATTATGTATGATAATCGAAGAAATTAATTTGTGACATAAAGTTCATTAGACAGATGGGCTACTTTTCTGTAAAAAAAAAAACAATTGATGCAGTGAAAAATCTCCTTTATGTACGAATGAAAAGTGATTAATTTGCTAAAACACATAATTGAATAAAAATATGTTTTTTTAATGAGAATACTCAAATCTTTGACATCGACTAATGCCTTCTTATATAAATATTTACTATAATAATGGCTTATTAACAATGGGGTACTTAATTAGATGCTTAAAAAGACATTATAGATGTAGGCGGAGGCTGTAATATGTGTCGGCCTGACGTGATATTATGTAGCAAAATGTATAGAAATGGCAAATTATATTGTATAGTGTAAGCATTCACGCGTACTTCACTTGTTATTATGAAATAAACTGACAATATGAAATATAGATAAGATTCTATAAGGATGCGGATATGAAAGATACAACAATTGGAATCACAAGTGTGTTCAAAATCTCAGAGTATGAATGCCACGAAACAAAAAATGAAGCCTGAGCGAAGCAAGGTATCCAATCGGATCAGCTGGCTTACTCTCGAACACCATTCCGATTCAATCACGATCCCAACAGTGCAATTCAGCTATAAAACCTAACCTGCACTGCAACTTGGTTGCTACTTTTCGATGTGGCAAAATGTTCGACATCTTGGTTTAACAAAGAAATCGTCTTTTACCCACATTCCCACCTTTCTCCCACTTCCCCCCACCCTTCCTTTATTTCCCCCTTACTTTCTTCCACTTCCCGCACGCTTTTTCACTTTCCCCCCACCCTTACCCCTTTCTCCTACTCTGCCACAACCCTTTCCACTTTGCAGTGCAGGTTAGGTCTTCTAGCTGAATCGCACTGTTGGGATTCTGATTACATCGGAATGGTGTTCGAGAGTAAGCTAGTTAGGCTATTGTATGTATGTATGTTCATTGATAACGTTGAACCGTTGATCTGATTTTCGTGAAAGGTAGGTGGATTAGCGAATAAACATAAATATACAACATTTTTTACAAAGCTGTACTGAACAGACAAACAGACAAGTGTTATTGCTTTGTCATCCAATTCTGAGCTAAGTTTCGAGTCTAGCTCATTGGGAAGTCTGTTTAAAATTTATTACAACACTAGCTACGATGATAATGAAAAAAATAATTAAAATACTATATAACTATACACCCAAGTATTGACGTGAGTAAAACAAACAAAACAATGGTCCAGGCATTTTGGAGTTTTCGCGAGACTAACGCACGGCAATAGATTTTTATATATATATATATAGATTTGTACATAACAGAAACTAGTTACGAGACAATCAAATAGTTTTTAACACATTTTTATTAAGTCACTTTCTTGTTTGTCGTTCCGGGTGGAATCTTGCAACTCAAATTTCGAGCACTTCCCGATTAGCTATCCGGCTGAAACTTTTAGGGTAGCTCACAACTAGATGACACAGCATTTTGGAAAAAAAAATGGTTTTTGGTTTAGGTTTATAATGTACATTTGCTGATTGTTCCAAAACAAACCTATTGAGCAGATGCATATTGTGAACTCTATTCACTTGTCCTCTGATATAGCGTCTTCATATCCACATCCCATCCTTGTATATTAATGTTCATTCTAAATGTACTTAAACATTGCTAAATACTGGCCTAAAAATTGTTACGGTTTTTTTCTTTTCAATTTGAATATTATAGCTAGTGTAATGGAATCCATGGTCCAATCCCTTCAATTCAAGCTGATTTTACTTTGATAGTGGTGTAGATTCTGAGTGCACCAATTATAACTAAAACGAAATTTGAGAGCTCTAAAATTGTTGCTGTCCCTTTCGTTTCAAAAATGTTTGAAAGTGACAGCATTTTTTTTTCTGTCATATTTAGTTTTAATTGGTGCACTCAGAATCGACGCTTCTACCTACTAAAGCACTGCTGCGATGAGGGTGAAATTCGTACAATGGCCCCTCACTACTTATCTCTATCGCTCGCGTCATTCAATAAGTAGTGAGGGGTCATTCAATATTAGTTCAATATTAGGGGGTATTGCCGTCGGGAGCGATAGAGATAAGTAGTGAGGGGTCTTTCAATAAATGTATTGCCGACGGGAGCAATAGAGATAAGTAGTGAGGGGTCATTGTACAATTTTTTTCCTCTATCGCTGCATTGCTTTACTTAAACTTTATAGAGAAGAGCTTCAAATCCCATTGGGCAATTGGGCTATTTTTCATAAACTGATACGCATTACCCAATGGAATTTGTCCATAGAAAGAATTTGCCAGCAACAAACCGCAATCCAATGCGATATTGATGATATCACAGACTAACGTTTTTTTTTCTTTTAAGTACGAATTAATTCTAACATGAAAGTTTGTCTAACTAAATATGCCCCTAGTAACTTAATGTACAGTTCGCACATTATAACCTTGCCGCTATGGACGTAGCAACAAACAGTGGACTCGTTCTGAAAGATGCACACAGCTCTTACTCGTGCATTAAGTTTGAAAATATACTGGTTTTGTTTATATCAGATATCTTAAACGGCTATTCTAACACTTACTATTCATCAGTATTGCATGCAGTATACATTTTTCTTTTCACATTCAACTGGTAATCTTGTTTTGAAGGTTTGTTTACTTATGTATTGTAAAAGCGTCAGTACGGGCTCACTGTTAGTTGCTGTTTAAAGAGGCAAAGTCAAAATGTAAGGCCTCAATTAAAATTGGTTCAGTAATGTTTTAGTAGATCCATTTACCCCATTCCTATAAAATTGAAACGAGTCATTTGTCCAACGTCTCATACTTTGACGTTTTTTGTATAGCGTTTATGTCAAAAATTGATCGACAGTTAGCGAAAACGATTTGTTTTAAGATATAGGAACCGGCCTTTAAAGTCGGGACGTTGAACGCCTGCTCTGGGTCTTTGAAGTTTTGCACTTTCATGTTGGACGATTCGGTACTGGTGAAATCTCTGTAATTATAAGCGTAAATTTCAAATTAATCTAAATCCTACAACTGAATTTTTTAGTTAAATATTTAACCGTTGAATTATTTTCAAAGAACATTAGGTGCATTTTTTCCATCTAAACCTGTGTTACGTTTTTATGTACAATTTGCAAGCGCTGAATTTATGATTGTCAGAGATGAAAATGTACTTAATGTATGGTAGCTGTAATATTTGAACAATCCAAGCTGCACCTTTTCTACAAAAAAAATAACTACCCTAAAATAGACAGTTGAGTTTCTCCCCTGAATTTCGAAATACAAGTGCGCTAGTCAGGTTGGCGGAATGATATTGTTTTTATGTAAAGGCGTGTCTAGGCAACGTGAGGGTCGTGAATGTCTCACTACTCAGTGAGTAGTGAGGTAACTCACTACCCATGCCTCGTGTCATGTGGACGCAGATGTTAACTAAGCATTGGAGGAGTGTGCGTGCTGTGATAGATGCTTTTGCTCACTCATTGTGGCAACATTTTCGCTTTCACCCCTTTTGGTATTATACCAAAATTTTTGCTTTATGGGTTTTCGTTTGACGATAAATTTGATATTAATTGTTATAAATTATGATAATTATAGTTTTTTTTTTCTCTATATTGTCACAATTTTGTCATAATTCATTAACAATCTAACAAACATATTTTTAGTAGATTTGGGGCCCTGATGGTTTGATTGTAGTTAACGTGACCGACGACACCGCCGTATCAGGGATATGTCTTTTACTGGGAAAGCGAATGGCTCTAGGATATTTTGTACCGATATTTCGATCCGAGGCATGAGTGGCGAGGCATTCGCGACGCATGTCTGGATACGCCTTTAAATGATTTATGAGAGTCATTTTCCAAACAGTCCAGCGTGGGGGCTCCCCAAGTATATGCGTTTAGTCCCAACGGATCTTTATGGCTGTGAAGTTAGTTTCTATATACGTTTGCGCAGGTACAGTTGTGAGGGTAAAGCAGCATAAAGTAATCGAGATAGATGATGCGAAAAAGGTAAGCGAGTGAGCAAGGCAGTTATACAATGCAGTCTTCACCTTCAACATTGAGGTTGCGCCTGAAAAATAGCAGCTTACACAGCGACTTGCAGACAACTTCCGAGTCGTAAAGATCCATTGTGACTACTGTTATTCTGTATAAATATATACTTAAGGATTTGGGATAGTTTTGTCGCAGTGCGATATACATAAAACACCACCTAACGCATTGCAAGTGTATCGCGTGTGGAATCTAAAATTAACGCACATTCATGGTTGTTATTAATATTAGCAATACGAATCTTTGAAAGTACGACTTTGACTACTGCTTTAAAATGCCGGCTGCTTTCTTTTTAACATATTAATAACTAGACTTCGTCCGCGCGGACTACAGTTTATAGCGAAAAAAAGCATCCTATGTTCTTCTAGGATATTAAAAACCAATGCAAAAGTATAGCACCAAAGCTCTTGATGTTTTTTGACATACTTGTTATTATTTCGTTTCCATGGCAACAACAAACATTTCTCAGTTTTCCGTAGAAACTTACCATTTTCCGGGATAAAAAGTATGCCATGTTTTATTCCAGGGTATAAGCTATATCCGTTCCAAATTTCATCAAAATCTGTCCAGCCGTTATCGCGTGAAAGCTCCCAAGCAAACAAACAGACAACGTATATTCTCTACTGTTCAAACCCGCTTTCCCATCATTATTTCATCTGAGTTATTTTTTTTATATTGATTTTTTATTTTAAATACTGTGTATTTTCCTGATGCAGCTAAATATGTACTAAGCGGTTTAATTAATCTCGATTGTTTTACTAACCTTAAATTCTGGTGTTTTCTGGATTGGTATTGATACCATTAATATTTTAATACCTAATCTATGAAACTCGATACAAACGTGATTATATTACAGTTACAGTCAAAGAAAAGGATGCATAAAAAAAACATGTCACGGATGGTTTATAAAGATTCTGATTCGACAGTTTCAAAGGCAGAAAATACAGGTTCATGTTCTATTAATAGATATCATGATCCTCACCAGCCGGATGACGTCCTGTAAAATAGGCCTCCCCATAAGCCACAAATAAGGGTTCCCAGCGACTCATTGGGCTGTTTCACCTCATGGGGAGTCGTCCGAGAGAACTTTTCTTCCCCGACAGTTTTATCCAACATCCGATTAAGATAATTTTCTTAAAAACATTGCAGCTACGGCCACGTAGGTACATAGATCTTTTCTTTTCCAATTTGGTTCCGACATTCTGAATTCTTGTCTTGAACAAGTGTGGGCTTTTATCAATGAAAATGTACATACCGGAAATCTGTTTTATCCAACTTCCGATCAATATCATTTTCTTAAAAACATTGCAGCTACGGCCACGTTGATACATAGACGTTTTTTTTTTCAATTTGGTTCCGCCATTCTGAATTCAAATGTTTTGAACAAGTGTGGTCTTAAGTGTACATACCGGAAATCTGTTTTATCCAACATCCGATCAATATCATTTTTTTTTAAACATTGCAGCTACGGCCATGTTGGTTGGTCTTTTCAATTTGGTTCCGCGTGACCGCCATTCTGAATTCAAATGTATTGAACAATGTGGGCGTTTATCAATAAAAGTGTACTTACCGGAAATCTGTTTTATCCAACTTCCGATCAATATAATTTTCTTTAAAACATTGCAGCTACGGCCACGTAGTACGTACTGTACACCTTTTCTTTTCCGATTTGATTCAGCGTGACCGCCATTCTGAATTGTGTGGGCGTTTATCAAAGAAACTATGTACCGGAAGTCTGTAGGTAATCGCTGATTTGCATTGTTGTTTATAGTTATTTGATAGATAAACTATTTAACTTCCTTAAATATTTATACACATACGTTAAAAATCTATAGAGAATGTGTTAAGCATACACGTGGTTGCGCTGCGCGGAAATGAAAAGGTCTAATGGACTTCGAAGATCGTTAATGAGATTAACTAATATATTATCTGCGAACTATATTCTGCCTATTTAAAAATAAACTTAATTTATACAACGAACGCTCGTCCGATGAAGGAAAGAAATCAGTGGCGTGCCATATTTTTCGCCGTGCACTGTAATATTGTTCTATTCTTAATTTGATACAATGATCAAAGAAAGAAACTAAATAACTCAGTTTATTTATGTATTTTGATTATTGTATGCAAAGAAATAACCTAAATTACTTAGTTTATTTATGTATTTTGATTATTGTATGCAAAGAAATAACCTAAATTACTTAGTTTATTTATGTATTTTGATTATTGTAATATGCAAATAAATAACCTTAATTACTAAGTTTATTTATGTATTTTGATTATTGTATGCAAAGAAATAACCTAAATTACCCATTTTGATTATTGTATGCAAAGAAATAAACTAAATTACTCAGTTTATTTATGCATTTTGATTATTGTATGCAAAGAAATAACCTAACGTACTCAGTTTATTTATGTATTTTGATTATAGTATGCAAAGAAATAACCTAAATTACTTAGTTTATTCATGTATTTTGTTGCGGATGCCATTCCACACCTTTGAAAAAGGTAATTAAATCTTGTCAGTAGCTTATAATGTGAGTTTTGTTACATTAAACCTTCCAGGAAGCAACCAACTCCGTGAGTTGGTGGTTTGCTCGAAGTATTAAACTGACAAAATGTTATTATTATCGTTCATTTTCATTGTAAATTGGATTTGGATAATAAAAATAATTTCAACGCAATTTGATTTATTTTACTGTTCCCTCCCCAACATTTGGTGACCTACGCTTGGATACAAGATTCAATGTACATACACCTCCGTCCTACATCATTTTCTTCATATTTATCATTCTTTTCATACCTATTTATTGAAGAAGAATGTACTAGGTATGTACATAATCTACTTGTCTCAGAAATCATGACTTCATGACCTACTAATGAATTCCTCATATTAATCTAAATATAGATTATCCAGTTATATTTGAAGCTACTAAAATAAATGTTAATTTTAGCATAAAGAAATTTTTGACCTATTTGTCCACCAAGAAAAAAAGTGAGTAAGTACTTAGAAACACTCAATTGACTTATTATCCTCCTAATTAACCTCATATACCTAAAACCTTTGGATGGACAGAAATGAAGTATCAAGGGTGGTTGTGCTTACGAAGTGCCCTACACAGTTTGGACTAACCCCCTTCTAAAAGGTCATGTAGGTCAGGCTATTTTCGATCATCAATAAAAAACAATGGTAGATATAGAACTACCTCTATAGAAAGGGACCTAGTTTTTTATAGGAATTTAATTAAATAACTCTTAATTAATTAGTTCATTGGTCTGCAATTTAATTATACGGTAAGCAAGAAAAAGTACCTATTAAATGTATTGAAGCAAGTATTTTAAAGTTCATAAGTTTGACTTACTGATCTTGATAAATAGCCTAATTTTACCTAACTGTACCTAACTTTAGGTCTGCCCGATACGTAGCTAGTTATTTGTTGAATAAGCCTGTTTTATTTGCTGACCACAAATTGCTGCCCTTTGCTGAGGGAATAATAATATGTGGTGACCAAAGTTTCAATTTTCTGCTGGTCATTCTTTGATAGCCATCAGATGCATCAATGCTTGACTTTGAACACTTAGAATAAGTTTGGACATTTTGAATGAATCCGTAAACAAAACTTGTTCACCAAATTAATAATCACGACATTCACGATTCGTAATCAAGAGCCACATGTAGTTTGACTTATTGACTGTCGAAGATAAGAGGAACTTCTTGGGTATCGTCTTTTTATCAGTTCTTGATAAACTCCGGTGCGGGAGACCACTAGCCAGTGTCGCCTGATAATCGGTCCCAGGTGGTCCCAGTGTAGTATAAAATAAGTGTTTTTAGATCCTGTGCTATAAAATGAAGGCTGTTGAAAGGAATTCTACAAGTGTGAGTACTTAATTTTCTTCCAATAATTCAACCTCTTTCATCACAATACAGAATAGTGTACATACCTATGTTTTTTTCCACTATATCAATTACTATTATTTATTCTGTGGTTATAGGTACTCCAAGCGTAGCACTAATAGTTATCTATGTGCTCCAAGCTCCAATGCCTCTAATCCATCTAGCGGTAGTACTCACGGTAGGTGTAATTAATTGAGAAATATCCAAGGACTATGTTGAGAATTTTAATAATTAAGGACAAAAACAGTTTCCTTTTTTATTAATAATAATATATTCACGTACCATGGGATATTTGAATAAAATTGAAAACAACATTTTTGAAAATTGTAACTAATGGCTACCTACTTCCGGAAAATTTAAACTCAGGGATCGTAAACCACTCCCATAGCGTACCTATGAATTTACAAAAAAATACATATTAGCGGGGTCACTAAAATTTTGCCAGCCAAAAGCCAAGGTTTTAAAATTACTTACATACAAATAACGTTATAAAATAATTATTTTGAATAACTGAGCGAGGTATGACTGATGTTGGATTGTGTATACCTACGGCTATATTACCTGCGTATCTATAGCGTGTTGTCTATGACATTGGTTGACCTCTAAAAGTCCTTGCATGCAGAGAGTCAGACCTGTCAAACAACAAAACTTCTAGTGATAGTGTCGGCATTCATTTTTAAAACTTCTAAGAAATTTATTATGGCATTTGTAAGTAGAATTCAAATATAATCTAACAATTTGTAATTCAGATAGCACATAAACCTCTATACCCATAATAAATGGCATGGTTTAGCTCAAAAACTTGTTGACTCATAAACTAAATAGACATCTACGACGAACAGACATACAAAAGAAGCGCTCCTCTGGGAATAAATTAATGGGTGTGAAATGTTAATTAACTTTCCTCACTGGCCAATTGCAATTATTACCATTCGGAATATTCGGATACCTAATTTTCTTGTAATTTAAGTAGTTACAAATTTTACTCTAGATAACATAAAAGGTTAATCATTAATTGCTCTAAATTTAAGATCTTACTAATATTTCTACGTTTACAGCTAATTCAATTTATTCAGTTAAATTTATTTGCTGCTTTAGATTGTGAAATGCTTTGAAATTGTGCTATTTTTTTGTTTGAATGACTTAAAATTCTAACCTAAAAATGTGAATGGAAGATTTTCAGCAGATTTTTAACGATTTCTATACTGTTTTACTATTATTCTTCATCTGTTTAAAAATATTGGAAGAGTAAAACAAATCAGACTAAAAACAAAAAAGGTGTTCTCATTGCAATGCAATGAAATTTCATTAAACTAAAATTTATGTGAGAACCACTGACAACTGTGGTTATTTAATAATGAGTTTTTAAAAAACTCGTTGTTACCATGCAAACAAAGCATAATTATTGACATAATTACTTTCTTAAGTACCTACGTAGGTATTTTCACTAACATAGGTATGAACCAAATGCTAAAATGAAAACTTTTGCGATCTTTTAATTTATATCTTGGTGTCACTATAAAGTATTTATATGAAGGAGGTTCAAACTTTCAAAATGGTGGGGTGTCATATTATTATGATAGGGTTTTTTTACATCTTGGTTTTAATTTTAGATTTTATAACATTGGAGATATTAGGCAAATATTACCTAAGTATATAAAAATAATCAGTACATCAAAACAAAATATTTTGTCTTATTTTAGATATCATATTTTTTAAGAATTATTATTTATACATTTTAATATTTTTTGAAATCATAGTTTATTCACGATTAGCGAGGTCTCAGTTAAGGGGCTTCGGGCGAACCACTAGTTGTAAACAGTTACAGTTTTGACCTTGGGATTGAAATAAAATTTATCTTGGGATTGAATTTTGTAAATGAGATGTTCACCATCATCAAGACCATTTACATTTCCCTAATTGTCTGAGTGAAATAATTTAAAGTCATATGTAGGACCTTAATTTTATACATTTTATATTATTATATTCATGGTGTAGTTAATATTTATAAACCTCTTTTTAATTAAATTACAATAAATATTAACAATTAATTATTTAAATTGGTTGAGATAAGATTTTAAATAAATCTGTAATTTTGTGCCATACCATAAGACTTCAAAGATAAAATAAGTGCGTCGCGGACCATGCATAGGGTTCCATAGAAAGTCCATTATTCTAACTGGTTATACTTTAGGAACAGTATAAATTGAACCTGAACCATATCTCCATTCGCAATTATTTAGTATCATACTAAAGGTTGGCAAAACTTGAATATTCAATTATTATCTCGTGCCTGTCTACTAAGCCCTTTTTAATAACAGTAGGTACTTACTATTTAAAAGTTACAAAATAAAACAACTTATTATTTATAAAAAAGACGTATTAAAATGATACTTTTAACTTACCCACGTAACCATTCAATAGGGTGGGTGAAAAATGTTATTATATTTAATTTTAATAACTGCAATCTTCAGATATAGGAATACAATCATGTAATGTAATCAATCATGTTTACCAGGCAGTCTTCTTATCGTACCAGGAAGATTTGTGGGAATCTACCGAGTATATCTTCATATATCTTGAAATTGAACTTTCTTAATAATGATTGAACTTCGCATGTGAAGTTTGATCATGTTTTAGCGACAGTAGATATTTGTATCAAATAAAAATACTCATTTATCATTTAGTCTCTTACGTAGACGAGATTTATGCATGCTAAATTTCATAAAGGAGAAATAGAAAAATCCTGAAATAAATCATGGACTAGATTTAGAAGAAAATAAAAGTGATGTTATAATTTAAATAACGGAGATATGTCAGTTTTATAACAAAATATTTTTGGATGATGTTCTACATTTACGAACTAAATCATGTAAAACAATCATGTGTCTAAAGTTGCTAGAAGATTCTTTGTCGTATGAGGTAGTGCTGGCCTCTGGTCTCAAAGTTTGTCAAGCAACCCAAAGGCCTCTGACATGGTTTAGCCACCGCAATTAAGCAGTAACAGCTAGAAATAATCGAAAATAAATATACAAATTAAGAGCACCACCACACCATATACCCACCAGCTTGGTGGGTATAGATACGCGCTACCAACTGGTAGAACACTTGGGCTACATACGTATTATAATCCTTTAGTGGCAAGCCCAATTGTTTCTTGTAACAGTTGGTTAATTATATTTTTTAGTAGATAGTTGTTAGTTAATGAAGGATCTTGCCCCTTAAAAAATCTTTAGACCTATGTGTCGTACCTACATTAATTAAATCTTCTTAGAGAACTTCATTGTTGTTAATAATATTTTTCCCTACGTCCTATGACTATGGTTTGAGTTTTTTTCATAATGGGTAAAAAAAAACACCTTTAATACAGACGAACAGACAGATAGTCAGACATTGAAAAATTATCAGGGTTCTGTTTTCACCATTTTTATACGGAATCATAAAAACAAGTTTGCCACAAATTAATTGTGCCATTATTTATTCTGTCACAAACGCTTGCCTACTTCTATAGAATAAAATTATTAATTTCTTAGGTTAATGAAGGTTAATGTTTAAGGCTAGGATTTGTTCTGATTACACAATAAATGACACAATAAATGCCCAAAATGCATCCAGATATGCACTTTTTATTTTATAAATCCGTATACTATTACTATCCGTATAATTTAATTATTATATTTAATTTAAGTAAGTTTAAAATTAATTCATTAATAATCCACTTACATAAGTTTATTACTTTATTAAATTAGGTACATAAACATTTATTAACTTGTTTTTCTTGAAAACCGGATGAAAGTACCGAATGTTGCCTACTTCTTCGATTATGAACATAAACAATTTATAAACCACTTTCGCTTGTTTATATTCAGTGGGTGATTTTATGGCGCGTGAGATTAGCTTTCATGAGATGACGTCCCGTCTGAATGAAAGAATAGGATGAAATTAAGAAGTAAATAAAAATATTCTGTGAGTATTGTTTCAATCTGCTAGCCTTTGTAATAAATTGGCAAGGTCTCAATAGTATATTTATAACCCGTAACCGCGCGGTTACTTTTCGAAGGGAGGAAACCACACCTGCAGTTTGTACACAGTTGCGGTGTAATTAACGTGAGAAAAAGGTGATAAAATAGGGTCACTATTCGGTTTCGGTAGTTGCACTCACCCTGCGGTGTGTGCTGCGACGCGATTCTGCGCGCGTCGCTGTTTTGTCGAGTACGCCGCTCGAGCCGCCTCGCCCCTCGGCTGCGGGCTTCAGTTTTTCACGCGGAAGGGCAGTTCAAGATCACGAAAGCCGCACAATCGACCTCGCGCGGAGTACAGTGAAAAACCCATACATTTCAAAGTTAAAATGGTTTGGCCAACTATCTACGATGGAAAAACTGAGGTATGCACGTTATTAAACTTAGAATTCTATTTTCGTTGACTCTATTACGTGAGCTTTGTTGATTTGTTACGGTTTTGCGTTGCTCCTGCGAGATTTTTTCGCTCCCGGCTTTCAGCAGCTGTTCATAACTTCTATTAGTTATTGATTAAAAATGGTACCTAACCTAGTGATTGAATAATAGTTGTAGTTATGAAAATTGTTACCTACTACGACCATACTTACTGAATTTTAATACCTATGCCTGTAGCCCACCAATTTGTTAAGAATTTCAAATCATAAAGTAATTTTTCGCTTTTCTTAACTACAAGACTATAATGAATACAACATTTTCTTCCATATCTTATCGCTGATATTGCAATGTAATCACAGCAATTCATTTGTCAGCAGATATGATGTGAAGTGAGCTTTTATATGTAAAAGAGAGTTTCAGCACTCAATATTCATTGACTTGTCTTAGCAGGTGTAGGTACATAAATATAACAGTGTTTTGAATAAGTTGCTGAATTAGTGAAGTGTGGCTTAAAAAATATAACAACTTTTGAACCTCCTTTTTTTTGAAGTCAGTTAATAATAGTTTCATTGAATTTGAAACATGCAAGTAGGTATAATTTTAATTTTGCTCAATGTAAATATGTTTGAATTAGAATCATTTATTGGTCATATAATAACAAAGTTAAACCAGCCCTGGTTTAACTTTCTTTGTTATTATATTATTATTTCATAAAGCGTCAAATCATAATAAAACTAGAAATGTCCATCGAATAAGCCAAACCTGCATTTCATATATCAAAAAACACGACATTTTGATAGTTTGACTGACATTTGTCAGAGTACTATAGTTTTATGAAATAGGGCCCAGGCAAGTCACATTTTACAATTCATCATAATTAATATAAAAATTTAAGGTATAATATACAAAAAAATACACAAAATAAAAATCAAATTAGGCAAAGAATAAATAATAATATAAAACTTTCATTAATTGTAATTTTTCATTTAAATACACAATTTGTTGACATATAAATAATTATAGTAATTGGCCAAAGCCGTATAAACAATTAAATAAATAAATAAATGGGGAACATTTCCCTGAATAGTTTTTTCAGAAAATGTTCTATAGTGTTAATTAACCAGGTGTATGTCTATTCCCTTAAGTTTTGATAAATAAATAAGCAAAAAAAGCTTAAACAACTTTTTTCGAATGACGTGACCACTTTACTTTGAAACACCTAAGTATAGATAACCAGTTGCTTGCCGCACGCGCACGCGCATGTATGCATGTTTCCCGATGATCTTCTGGATAAATAACATTGAAGAATATAATAAAATACCTACAGTTAAGTACCTAGGTAAATAAACACAGCAGACGAACCAAAATATTTCTAATACTTTACATAGTAAGGAACATTTTCTGAAAAAACTATTCAGGGGACTGTTGCATGACTTAAATGCCCACTTACAATAAAGGTAACAAAAAGTCTGTACACAAAAGATATGTAAAAGCAATTGTAATTGAGATTTAAACTAAGCCACTGAACATGAATATGTATTTTTTTAAATGGTATCTGTCTGTATGTTTGCGCATCACGTAAAATCTACTGGACCGATTGAAATGCGGTTATCTCTGTTGGTCTGTTGATTATGTTATGACAGTATGATGTACTTAGTATCTCAATCAGAGAGGTAGAAGCCGAGATATCCATAAAAAAACTATTTGGTGTCTGAACGAAGTTTTATCATATTTTGTTTATATTGGTACTTTTTTCTTTTTGAATATCTCCACAGAATAAATAATAGTCTTAAGATAACACATAGGGTCCATACCTATACCTATCTTGGAAAAATTACTATGCAGGCAAAGCCACTGGCACAGCTAGTGTAAACATATTAATAAACAATGTATACTTCCTTCACACGATTTCATTACTAAGCACAAATAGTAACTACAAGTACAGTTGACTCCATAAATACATACTAACAAATCTTTAATTTTCATGAGTGCATTCATGTACGAAAACTGATGCCTGCAAATCAATGAAATGAGTAGTTAAGGTATCAATTAATTAAGTAATGCTACACTAGTTAAATAATAAATAAAATTACTTTGCCTATTTATAGAAAATCAATATAATGAAGTGTAAGTTATGTGCGGTTTTCCATCACTCTGTGCTTCGAAGGGCACATTAAGCTGTTGGTAACGACTGTTACTGATTGATAGCAGTTGTTAAGGTATGTCAGAGGCCCTCGGGCGGCCTGACAAACTCTTACATCAAAGGCCAGCACAAAACAAAACAAACAACAAACAAACAACTAATATTAATTCATGTACGTTAATTTTAGCTCAGTGGCGTGCATTAGGGAGATGTCCAGCAGTGGACAAATATAGACTTATGATGATGATGATGATGATGATGAAGTAATTTTTATTAGTAGGTACCATCAACATAGTACCAATGGACATCGGGTTGTGAACAAAATTCACGACAAAAGTGTCCTGAGTTAACATATATATACTTAGGTGTATGTATAGAAATACTACAAAAATAAAACATTGCAATTTGAATCTTTTGTCACCACTCGCAGGACTTAATTTTGCTTGCAAAAATTTATCACCCTTTGCTTCTTCAACTCAATTTTACATTATTTTTTAACTTAGGCAGCTCCAACCTGTGATTACGCGAACATGGAGTGATGATGGAGTAGCTTTTGTTTATAAAACTATTTTTGGCTATAGAATCTAAATATGTTAGTTATGTATTATTTATTTTAAAACATGACTAAATATTAGTTCACTTGTAAATACTTACGTATTTATGAAAGCTCCTTTATTGCTTTGAACCTTATAGCCTAAACATCTCGATATACTTTTTAATTCGGAAGTCATTGTACTTAAAGGTACTTCTTAACCTCAAAAGTAACTAATGAAACAATAAAGGTTGCCTGGTAGAGATCTCTTTTAGTGATATGTTTTGTTTTTCTTATGATGTAGAGCTGGCCTCTGGTGTCAGTTTGTCAAACCGCCTGATGACCACTGGCATGGCTTTTGAACTGCTATTAATCAATAATAGCCGGGACTGACAGCTTAACGTGCCCTCCGAAGCGCCAAATTAATTGAAATAAAATTATATTATGATTTTATTTCAATTAATTCATAATTTGTAGGAAACACGGGTTCCTACGCCAAATATTAATTTCAAAATGGTAAAACAATTATCTGCATCCCGAAAATATGATACACCACCATCTTTTCTCATTTTGGTTGAATAGTTTTTACAAGTTTTTACTACACATCATGGCATTGCGGACGTGTAGTAAGTCAGACGTTGAAACGAAGACTGACACACGATTCGCCCTCTTTTTGCGTTTTAACACCAATTGAGTTCGGACACTTTTGAGCGCAAACCCGAGGTCCATTTGGTTGTAATTCAGTGGTAGGTACAATTAGTTGTTATTTTTTAAGTTTTCCTACATAAAAAGAGTCAATATTTTGACTAACAAAATGTGTGTAGACCCCTCGTTAACAATTTATCTAGTTGACTGTACAAGTATGTTTTTCCTGCTGCCTGCTGTAAATGGTACTCAATTTACAGATATGAAGGAAACTAATATTTACCTGTTTGTGTAAATGTTACTGAAAATAAAATATTCCTGTCTGCACTGCTGCTTAAATCTGTTGTATACATATAACTTGAATTACTTTCAACATTACACTAATTAACTTTCAACATTACACTAATTAACTTTCAACATTACACTAATTTTAATATTACAGTAGTAGTAAAAATTAAAAATAATAGAAGATTTTATTTAACTTCCTTTAATAGGTACAAATTGTCTTGAAAACCGTAAAGAACACAATCTATATATACTAGCTGCGCCCCGCGGTTTCACCCGCGTGGATTATGATAATGGATGACGATGATGATGAAAAGTAGCCTGTGTTAATCCAGGATATATGCTATCCTGGTACCAAATTTCATCCATATCCGTTCAGACGGCTAAGCGTGAAAGAGTAACAAACAAACATACACAAACACACTCACTCACTTATAAAGATATTATTATTATTATGAGCCTGTAGTGTCCCACTGCAGGGCAAAGGCCTCCCTCCCCTCCTTCCAATTTTCTCGATCTTGGGCTGTAGCTGGCCAATCTTTCAGGTAGGCGTCAAGATCATCCCGCCATCTCCTCCTGGGCCTGCCGCGTCGCCGTTTTTTATCTCGTGGGATCCATTCAGTTGTTGATTTGGCCCAAAGTTCTCAGGCATTCGGCTGACGTGGCCTGCCCAGTCCCACTTAAGCGTTGCAGCTTTCCGGGTTACATCCGCTATTTTGTCCGAGAGCGCAGTATAGTGTTCCGGATGCGGTCCGTCAGTTTCACGCCAAGTATACTACGCTCCATAGCACGTTGACATACCTCGAGTGCGCACCTCTGCTGAACTGTGAAAGACCATGTATGTGCGCCATACGTGAGTATGGGAAGGATGCACACGTCCAGGAGTTATCTTTTTAAGGATAGTGGGAGATTTCCCTTCATTAGATTCTTCATGGACCAAAAGCACTTCCAGGCGTTCTCGGTGCGTCAGCAACTTCTTTGTCTTGCCTCGCCTGGAAGTAGACTATTTGGCCCAAATATATGTACTCCTGAACATATTCTACCTCCACACTCTAGACGTAGGTTTTGCGTTTAAAGTTGTTAGACATTAATTTGGTCTTCGACATGTTCATCCGAAGTTCACCCAATAAAGATATAGATGGCGCTAATTAATTTTTATGTATTTTATGACATTTGGTAAGGACTATCAGTTCTAATGTAAGGAGTTCTGCATCGCGCTTACAAAGTTTTCCGCTCGATAGAGAGTATTCATTTTTAAAAGTAAGCTTTTTTTTTTTAAATTGGTCTTCTTTGTACGAATCAGGTTTATAGGGGAAGAATAATTGGAAAATTTGCCCGGGAAATTGGGGTAATTCGAGAAAAACCGCACCATACTCCTACTTACTATCCTTTATGTAAGGTTCAGGCAAGCAGTAGGTTACTATTATGAGCTATGATGATTTTGGCATAGCAGACAGTCCGCCATATTGATTTTATGCAAGTTTGCGGCGCACAATGTAACCTGTGTATATGGATAGAGGACAATTACTTAAACAAAAAATATACTGGACAATGTTCTAAAGTACCTGTAACGTCACATAATCAAGCATTTCATATTGCCCGAATAACAGATTTCACTTACAAATACAATCCAACTAAACATTTTATTACGGACTAGGCAATCGTTTGACCACGATCTCACCTGCATTCGAACATATAACCGTCTCCTTTTGTGAAGTCGATAAAAATATGAACCTTGCTGAAATAAAACCAAGCAAAGTTGTATTATTTATGTTTTTGTGGAGCCGAAATGGTGGTGAATTATCATTTTGGTAAAAAAAGACATGAATATTTACTTTCTTATACAAAATAATTAAATTGAACTGAGAACTGTTATTTCAGCAATATTTAATGATTAGAAACATTTAAATAGTTAATTTTTATGATGTTGTTGTGTAAGTTGTGTTCAAATTAGCTATCTTTACGTCTAATTATCTCTGTAGCGTGGGTCTTTAGAACAATGTACTCCAGAATATTTTTTGTATACTATCCATATTAATAAATGAGCGCAACAATCTTAAAAAAAAAAACAAGGTGGCGGACGGATTACTATTCCTTGTAATGTGACTCGGACTGATTGCGATTCAAGGCCAAGGTCATTAGCTACTTAGTTCTGTAATTATTACGGACATGCGGAGCGCTAACCACCAGACAATAAACCTGGAAGTCGCGTCATTTCATATTCTCATTGTCATAGATACAATGACAGTGATGGTGGTCGAGCGGTATACTAGTGCGCGTTAGAATCTATACCGGGTTCGTTCCTCGGCTTTGCACCAATGACTTTTACTAAGTTATGTGCGAATTTCCATCGCTCTGTTCTTCGGAGGGCATGTTATGCAGTCGGTCTCAGTTGTTATTGATTGATATCAGTCTTTAAGCTTTAGTTCTTCACAGATGCATGTGAGATTTGGATTATTATCGACACACACGTCGTCATCAGCAGTAGGCGAATATAGGCTGATGACGACGTGCTCAGTGGCGTTCACTTGGAGAGGCCTACGTCTAGGCTCTGAGCGACTTTTAGTTTTACAAAATACTTTGTTAGAAGCATTTTCTATTTAAGCGACTTCACAAAAGGAGGCGGTTATATGTTCGATTGTATGTAACTTTCTTTTTTTATTTTTTATTTATGTCTTTCGATATCTCCGTCAATTGCGGACCGATTATGAAAATTCTTTTTTTGGTTTGAAAGGGTATACATTCCAGGTGGTCACATATAAATTGTATCAAAATTGGTTCAACAGTTTTTCGTGAATAATTTTTGAGTAAATCCATTCTATTTTGTGTTTATATTGCCTTGATTTTGTGTTTATCTCCAAGATGGTTGTTTTTTTGAAAACATTCTATATGGCTATTTTTTCTTCGAAATTTACAATAAGTGTATCAAATTGAAGGTCTTCATAAGCCCATTCCAACAATATATAATTTTTTGGCAAAAGCTCTTTTTTGGCAGGGCAGGCGTGTTTTTTTTAGCTTTTAAGCTAGTTTTATTCAAAAGGGTAAACTTTCTGTGTAGTCCCATATAAACGTCATCAAAATGGGTGCAGTAGTTTTATTAGAAAATCTTTTTGTTTTATAGTTTATGTTCTCTGATATCTTGGGATTTCTGAACCGAATTAGATGATTGTTTTTACTTGAGTAAGAAAACCTCTAGTGCGGTACTGTATAAATTTCATCAAAATTGGTTTAGTAGCTTTAAATAAGCTTTAATTTAATTCACTGTGTTATTATGTTTGGGATTGGATTGCAAGTCAATTTTGAACAATTTAAGGATGATTAAAAAACTACAGTAAGTAGTAGTAGTATTCAAAGGATCTACACTACCGGATGATGGAATCCCTTCGAGTTTGAGCTTATTTGGTTTGTCTTGATGAAATCTCTGGTTTTATGTGGTATCCAGGGTCTGATGATGGAGCCAGAAAATAGTTACAGGAACTCAACAACAAACTGATGAGTTTGGGCTCATTTGGTTTGTCTTGTTGAGTTCTCTGGGTTTATGTGGTATCCAAGGTCTGATCATGGAGCCGGAAGGTAGTCACAGGAACTAAACAATAAAATGATAAAAACCCCTTCGAGTTTGGGCTCATTTGGTTTGTCTTGATGAATTCTCTGGCGTTATGTGGTATCCAGAGTCTCATGATGGAGCCAGAAGGTAGTCTCAGGAACTCAACAACAAACTGATGAGTTTGGGCTCATTTGGTTTGTCTTGATGAATTCTCTGGCGTTATGTGGTATCCAGAGTCTCATGATGGAGCCAGAAGGTAGTCTCAGGAACTCAACAACAAACTGATGAGTTTGGGCTGATTTGGTTTGTCTTGATGAATTCTCTGGCGTTATGTGGTATCCAGAGTCTCATGATGGAGCCAGAAGGTAGTCTTAGGAACTCAACAACAAATTGATGAGTTTGGGCTCATTTGGTTTGTCTTGATGAATTCTCTGGCGTTATGTGGTATCCAGAGGCTCATGATGGAGCCAGAAGGTAGTCTTAGGAACTCAACAACAAATTGATGAGTTTGGGCTCATTTGGTTTGTCTTGATGAATTCTCTGGCGTTATGTGGTATCCAGAGGCTCATGATGGAGCCAGAAGGTAGTCTCAGGAACTCGACAACAAACTGATGAGTTTGGGCTCATTTGGTTTGTCTTGATGAATTCTCTGGCGTTATGTGGTATCCAGTCTCATGATGGAGCCAGAAGGTACTCTCAGGAACTCAACAACAAATTGATGAGTTTGGGCTCATTTGGTTTGTCCTGATGAATTCTCTGGTATTATGTTTATTCATCCTGGGTTATAATTTACCAACGATTTGAGTCTAAAGTGAGTTCCGATGTTTGCTTAGGCCACTCAAAATCAAAAAATAAAATATTTTCCAAAAAATAATAATCGGATTTCATATTAAAAATGTTATTTTATAAACAAACACTACAAAGAAAAAAAAAACAATTGAGCCAGAACAGTATCACTTTTTGAAATTACCAACGTAATAATAATGCAAAAATACAACATAAGATAAGAAAGAGTTTTTTTGAAGGCGTTGGTAATTTCAAAAAGTGATACTGTTCTGGCTCAATTGTATATTTTTTTTCTTTTTAGTGGTTGTTTATACTCGTAGAATAACATTTTTAATATGAAGGCGATTTTTTTTTTGAAAAATATTTTATTTAGTCGGTTTCTCAAGGAGGTTCTCATACAGTAACATGTTACTGTAGGTGGTTTATCTGTATAGAGTAATTGAACGTTCAGGACAAAGCTGTGTGGGCACATTGGTGGCAAATGGGATACCTTTTAAAAACTATTCACACACACACACGCATGGATGAGGAGGCCCTCACCTCCTTTTATAAAATTGGTTAAAAAAAAAATTGTTTAAAAAAACTAAAAAACACGCTTTATATAGAAAACCAAACAAAAAAATAAAAAATAAATTTTAATAATTTTAAATTAAATAAGAAAAAAATGTTATATTTAAAAAAAATCGTAGGGTGCATGGGTCAATAGTTATTAATATTTAATTGACAGATATGAGAAGAAGGATTATCATTTCGATAATATCTTAAAAAGCACCCCACGTTTTTTTTAAAAAAAAAAAAACTTATTTAATTCAAAATTATTAAAATTCATTTTCTATTTTTTAGTTTGGTTTTCTATATAAAGCGTGTTTTTTTAGTCTTTTTAAACTATTATTTATTTTCTACTTTTTAGTTTGGTTTATTTATAAGAGCGTTTTTTTTTTCGATTTATTGCATTGTCATCGGTCTTTGACAAGTGTGCAAAATTTGTTTGAAATCTGACCGTTTAAAGTGGGTCAAAATAGCGTCCAAAGGAGTCGGTTACAAACATACAAGTGAAGCTAATATAAAGCGTATAACAATATGAAACGAACGATCTACGTTCCCAAAGAGACACAAATACTACGTTAAGTACCACGATAGTAACATATACCTATCTAAATTTCCGTGATGGAATGTTCAGGGGTCGGCGGAGCATGATTTTTCCATACAAACGTAATACCAAAAACGAAATATAAGCGAATATTCCATATTGCATATAACTATGGAAAATTCAATATTAGCTAATATTTCGTTTTAGGTAAGCATTTTGAAAACAAAATATAGTTGGGAACCTGGATAAACACTATCCGAATCCAAATAATATCATAACACTGTGGAAATATGCTCCAATTACAAATGATTTTGGTATTACGTTAGTTTGGAAAAGTCATTCTCCGCCGGACTCTTAAGTCCTCAAATCGTGATGTGGCGACATGTTACGCGTTAAACTAAATATTTATTTTCGCGTTACAACCTTGGACCGCCATGCTCACATGTAGATTAGTTCAGACTTCAGGCACGTAACCTAATACCTACAGCCTTTACTGATAGTGGTTAGTGACAGTAACAGCATAATGAACTTTATGTTTGTGGTAAAAAAGTTGCTAGTAGTTATGTGTAGTTTGAAAATGGAGTGGCAGCTTTTAGATTGTTTGGAATTGTTAGTAAATTTGAATAAGGTTTTGCCCTTTTTCTTGATATACCAGCATAGATAGGTATAGAATTAGAGTTATTTATCTAAAGAGGTTTTACCAAATTATTAATTTACTGTAGGTTCCCCCAAAGTAGGTAAGTATCTGTGTATGACTGTAAAACTTGGAATGTAATGAATAGACTTTGTATGCAAATAATAATTAAAAAAAAACTCGGTGAAAAAAACCAAACTAAACATTTTTCTATGAGTTTAGCTAAAATAAAATATGATTAGGGTCGACCGTATCTCTACCGCTTTTAATTATTACCACGTTTTCCAAGTTACTTTCTTGTTTGTCGTCGGTGTCGGAAAGTGACTTGAAGATTCTACCCGGTAGTGGAATCTTGCAACTCAAATTTAATAATTAAAAAAAACCCATTTTTCCGGAATCACATCACAAATCACAAGGGAATCATCAGCTTTCGGAATATAACTCCGAGGTCTACAGCCCACAGAGCCACTAGTTTAATCTACATTTGCTCTTTGTTGCGACTGCCCAAAAAGAGGAGAACATTGTTTTTAGCATTCATGTATGTATGTTAGTGTCTTTATTCCACCATAGCTTTTAAATGCCTGAACAGATTTAGACGTAAGGGGTATCGTTAGAATCCTTACATCCCCCTGAGTAACATAGGCATTTTTTAAAATAAAAAACAATATGTCAACAGTATGGCTTCATTTTCAAAGTATACTTCGAATTTTACAATATGGGTATCAAATTGAATGCCTTGATAAGCACTTTCCAACAGTATATAATTTATTGGCAAAAGCTCTTTTTGGCAGGGCAGGCGTGTTTTATTTTAGCTTTTAAGCTAGTTATTTTACATTATACAAATGTCCTGAATAAATATATGTTTGTCGTACAGGCGGGTACACCAGAAAAGCCCGGCATGCAGATGGCTGCGGCCAACGCGAGCTCGCACTTGCAGCACATCTGTACCCTGGACATCGACTCCGAGGCATCCTACATCCGCCTTTCGGGCATCATCTGCACTATTGGTGAGTGGACACTTCCACAAAATGCTGGCAAATTTTGTAGCATCGTAAACTAGCTTGTCATATTTCAGACCAGCTGGTTTACGATGCGATGTTCTTGACATATTTTGTAAACTAGCTTGTCATATTTCAGACAAGCTCGCTTACGATGCGATGTTCTTGACATATTTCGTAAACTAGCATGTCATATTTCAGACAAGCTGGTTTACGATGCGATGTTCTTGACATATTTTGTAAACTAGCTTGTCATATTTCAGACAAGCTGGTTTACGATGCGATGTTCTTGACATATTTCGTAAACTAGCTTGTCATATTTCAGACAAGCTGGTTTACGATGCGATTTTCTTGACATATTGCGTAAACTAGTTTGTCATATTTCAGACAAGCTGGTTTACGATGCGATGTTCTTGACATATTTCGTAAACTAGCATGTCATATTTCAGACAAGCTGGTTTACGATGCGATGTTCTTGACATATTTTGTAAACTAGCTTGTCATATTTCAGACAATCTGATTTACGATGCGATGTTCTTGACATATTTCGTAAACTAGCTTGTCATATTTCAGACAAGCTGGTTTACGATGCGATGTTTTTGACATATTTCGACTGCGAACAAAACTAAAAGAAGCAAACAAGCTTTAGATTCTTGATTTTAAAATATAAGATGCAGGCGAGGCATGAGCAGCAGCTGGCCAGGTTCGAGCTGATCCCGTCAAAGGAGAAATGAAATACATGATACATGTAGCCCAAAAATCTTATATACGTATAATAAAGCAATAGGAACGAAAAAGTCTGTACAATGAAGATAATTAAAAATAATGAACAAGCTACTGAACAAGAATATAAGTTTTTTTTAAATCGTGTCTGTATGTTTGTTCGAATATCACGTAAAAACTACTGGACCGATTGCATGCGGCTTACACTGTTGGATAGAATTGATAGATTCAGGCGTTACTTTGCGGAAATCCATATTTAAAATGAACAAAATAAAAATATGTAGCTTAACTTCCGCCAAAACTGTAAGTCAGACAAATGATAAATGGTAAAATTAACACAAGTAAAACCCCACGCTAAACAAAACCCTACCCAAAATAGAACAAATGAAATATATAAATGAAATGAAAGCTAAGGCCTGGAGGCCAGAAAAAACACTTATATACAAATAATATATATACACAATAAAAAATAAAAAAAAACAATTTTGGGTAGGGTTTTGTTTAGCGTGGGGTTTTACTTGTGTTAATTTTACCATTTATCATTTGTCTGACTTACAGTTTTGGCGGAAGTAAGCTACATATTTTTATTTTGTTCATTTTTTTTACTGTTGGATAGCTTAGGGTTTGACTTTAAAACTAGGATATGTTGGTATTTAAAGTCCTGGAATAGCACTTTTTTCTTGTTTTTTTATTACGGACTAGGCAATCGTTTGACCACGATCTGACCTGATGGAAAGCGATGATGTGGCCGAAGATGTAGCACGCTTGCCTAGTAGATACCTATTCACTCTTGACTTGAACACACCGGGGTTATAATTTGCCGGAAACACTGACGAGGGCAGGGCATTCCACTCCTTTGCAGTTCTTATAATAAATGAAGAAGCATAACGCTTCGTTCTTGTGCGAGGTATTTCTACAATGAAAGGGTGGCGCTTTGCTGATCGTCTAGTCGTACATAGAGTTCTTTTAATCTAGAGAAATGAGCACGCGTGAAGCCGCGGGCATCAACTAGTTATAATTACGTTCCAGAGCGCTTACCACGAATGAGAGATCTCCGTGGCACTAGCTCTCATGTGAGGGTTTTTTTGACATAATTATGTTATTATTTAAACTTCTATAAATTAACGCTAATAAATCGCTAATTAGATTTAGTCGGTATTGAAAGTCTTGGGAAGTTTAGTTATAGACTGCTGTATTGATAGTCAGATAATCATGTTGATAGTCAGAGGGCATGAACTCACATGTGGGTGAAGCAATTAACATACATAACATGTAACTCAGATTATGGAGTTGTTTGTTGCCGTTAGTCGATTGAGGTTAAATCTAGAGTTCATTGGCTACTCCTAAGTTTCAAGAGCGAAGTATGTTGAGATAAGTATACCAGAGAACATATTATACACTAGCTGTGCCCCAGGGCACAGGGCTTATCTGGTGTTCTCTGGTTCTCTGGTATGGTTTTGGTCCTGGAATAACGCGGGCAAAGTCCAGACTTTGCCCGCGTTATTCCAGGACCAAAACTTTCTAAACAATACAAAATACCAAATTTCGTCGTTCTTCTCATCGGATTGAGATAGGTACCAGGTACTCCATTTTTTAATTCAAAACTTAAGCTATCCAACAGTGAAAAACCGCAACGCAGTAAGTTCAGTAGTTTTTACGTGATACAAGTTTATATGAACAAACAGACATACACGATTTATAAAAATGTTATATTCTTGTTCATTAGCTTATTTTAAATACCCTAGACCAATTATTTCCTGTTATCTTAATTTTACAGACTTATTGGTACTTACTGCTTTATTTTAAGTGTGGAATAGATAGAAGAAGATAGATCCTGAGACCCTACTCAGACAGAAGAAAAAACACGAAGATTCGGGCTAAGTTTCGGACAATTGATTGGCACTCTTTCTAAAATTATAAAGTTTTATTTTATGAAATCTTATATATTTTTCTAAGGATATATTGGAAATATAGGAGGAATAGGAGTACGGATCTTTCTAAAATTATAAAGTTTTATTTTATGAAATCTTATATATTTTTCTAAGGATATATTGGAAATATAGGAGGAACAGGAGTACGGAGCTTTCTAAAATTATAAAGTTTTATTTTATGAAATCTTATATATTTTTCTAAGGATATATTGGAAATATAGGAGGAACAGGAGTACGGATCTTTATAAAATTATAAAGTTTTATTTTATGAAATCTTATATATTTTTCTAAGGATATATTGGAAATATAGGAGGAACAGGAGTACGGAGCTTTCTAAAATTATAAAGTTTTATTTTATGAAATCTTATATATATTTCTAAGGATATATTGGAAATATAGGAGGAACAGGAGTACGGATCTTTATAAAATTATAAAGTTTTATTTTATGAAATCTTATATATTTTTCTAAGGATATATTGGAAATATAGGAGGAATAGGAGTACGGATCTTTCTAAAATTATAAAGTTTTATTTTATGAAATCTTATATATTTTTCTAAGGATATATTGGAAATATAGGAGGAACAGGAGTACGGATCTTTATAAAATTATAAAGTTTTATTTTATGAAATCTTATATATTTTTCTAAGGATATATTGGAAATATAGGAGGAATAGGAGTACGGATCTTTCTAAAATTATAAAGTTTTATTTTATGAAATCTTATATATTTTTCTAAGGATATATTGGAAATATAGGAGGAATAGGAGTACGGATCTTTCTAAAATTATAAAGTTTTATTTTATGAAATCTTATATATTTTTCTAAGGATATATTGGAAATATAGGAGGAACAGGAGTACGGAGCTTTCTAAAATTATAAAGTTTTATTTTATGAAATCTTATATATTTTTCTAAGGATATATTGGAAATATAGGAGGAACAGGAGTACGGATCTTTATAAAATTATAAAGTTTTATTTTATGAAATCTTATATATTTTTCTAAGGATATATTGGAAATATAGGAGGAACAGGAGTACGGATCTTTATAAAATTATAAAGTTTTATTTTATGAAATCTTATATATTTTTCTAAGGATATATTGGAAATATAGGAGGAAAAGGAGTACGGATCTTTCTAAAATTATAAAGTTTTATTTTATGAAATCTTATATATTTTTCTAAGGATATATTGGAAATATAGGAGGAATAGGAGTACGGATCTTTCTAAAATTATAAAGTTTTATTTTATGAAATCTTATATATTTTTCTAAGGATATATTGGAAATATAGGAGGAACAGGAGTACGGATCTTTATAAAATTATAAAGTTTTATTTTATGAAATCTTATATATTTTTCTAAGGATATATTGGAAATATAGGAGGAACAGGAGTACGGATCTTTCTAAAATTATAAAGTTTTATTTTATGAAATCTTATATATTTTTCTAAGGATATATTGGAAATATAGGAGGAACAGGAGTACGGAGCTTTCTAAAATTATAAAGTTTTATTTTATGAAATCTTATATATTTTTCTAAGGATATATTGGAAATATAGGAGGAACAGGAGTACGGATCTTTATAAAATTATAAAGTTTTATTTTATGAAATCTTATATATTTTTCTAAGGATATATTGGAAATATAGGAGGAATAGGAGTACGGATCTTTCTAAAATTATAAAGTTTTTTTTTATGAAATCTTATATATTTTTCTAAGGATATATTGGAAATATAGGAGGAACAGGAGTACGGATCTTTATAAAATTATAAAGTTTTATTTTATGAAATCTTATATATTTTTCTAAGGATATATTGGAAATATAGGAGGAATAGGAGTACGGATCTTTCTAAAATTATAAAGTTTTATTTTATGAAATCTTATATATTTTTCTAAGGATATATTGGAAATATAGGAGGAACAGGAGTACGGATCTTTATAAAATTATAAAGTTTTATTTTATGAAATCTTATATATTTTTCTAAGGATATATTGGAAATATAGGAGGAACAGGAGTACGGATCTTTCTAAAATTATAAAGTTTTATTTTATGAAATCTTATATATTTTTCTAAGGATATATTGGAAATATAGGAGGAACAGGAGTACGGATCTTTCTAAAATTATAAAGTTTTATTTTATGAAATCTTATATTTTTTTCTAAGGATATATTGGAAATATAGGAGGAACAGGAGTACGGATCTTTATAAAATTATAAAGTTTTATTTTATGAAATCTTATATATTTTTCTAAGGATATATTGGAAATATAGGAGGAATAGGAGTACGGATCTTTCTAAAATTATAAAGTTTTATTTTATGAAATCTTATATATTTTTCTAAGGATATATTGGAAATATAGGAGGAACAGGAGTACGGATCTTTATAAAATTATAAAGTTTTATTTTATGAAATCTTATATATTTTTCTAAGGATATATTGGAAATATAGGAGGAAAAGGAGTACGGATCTTTCTAAAATTATAAAGTTTTATTTTATGAAATCTTATATATTTTTCTAAGGATATATTGGAAATATAGGAGGAATAGGAGTACGGATCTTTCTAAAATTATAAAGTTTTATTTTATGAAATCTTATATATTTTTCTAAGGATATATTGGAAATATAGGAGGAACAGGAGTACGGATCTTTATAAAATTATAAAGTTTTATTTTATGAAATCTTATATATTTTTCTAAGGATATATTGGAAATATAGGAGGAACAGGAGTACGGATCTTTCTAAAATTATAAAGTTTTATTTTATGAAATCTTATATATTTTTCTAAGGATATATTGGAAATATAGGAGGAACAGAAGTACGGATCTTTCTAAAATTATAAAGTTTTATTTTTTGAAATCTTATATATTTTTCTAAGGATATATTGGAAATATAAGAGGAACAGGAGTACGATTCTTTCTAAAATTATAAAGTTTTATTTTATGAAATCTTATATATTTTTCTAAGGATATATTGGAAATATAGGAGGAACAGGAGTACGGATCTTTCTAAAATTATAAAGTTTTATTTTATGAAATCTTATATATTTTTCTAAGGATATATTGGAAATATAGGAGGAACAGGAGTACGGATCTTTATAAAATTATAAAGTTTTATTTTATGAAATCTTATATATTTTTCTAAGGATATATTGGAAATATAGGAGGAATAGGAGTACGGATGGAAATAATTATTGAAAAATTTGACGTGTTTTGCAGGTATACATGAAATTATCAATTCTAGAAAGTGTATTAAACAAAACTTATTATAACAACTATACCTCGAAACTCAGTCCGAATCGAGATTACAGGTTAAGATATTGCGTTATTTATGGAAGGCGATGCCTTTTTTATTTGGAGTAACCTAAACTTACCCAAAGGTGGGGAACCACCAAGGACTGCGCCCTTTTTGTTTGGAGTGGGGCAAACGAAGCAAACCTAACCTAAGTTAACTAAGGGTGGGCATTCACCTCGATCTTGACGTCACTGACCTTATCCTCGAATTAATTGATCTTGCCCTTGAGGTCAAGTTCACACTCGCGGTCAACGAGGTCAATGACCTCCCTAAACCCATAGTAGAATATAATTATTATGCCCCGTAATTGTTTTCGCCCTGAACCAACCTTCCTTCCCAGGGCCCGTATCCCGCGATGTCGCTGTGCTGGAGAAAATGATGGAGACTGGCATGAATGTGGCCCGCATGAATTTCTCGCACGGCTCTCATGAGTACCACGCGGAGACCATCGCGAACTGCCGCGTGGCCGAGAAGAACTACAGCGCTAAGATGGGATACCCCTTCTCGCTGGCTATTGCTCTGGACACCAAGGGACCTGAGATCAGAACTGGACTTCTTGAGGGTGTAAGTACTTTATTTAGTTACTAGTGACTCGCCCCGGCTTCGCACGGGTTTCTCTTCATTTGTATACGATTCTACCCGTGTTTTGATTGACTAATTTGAACGAAAAACGGTTATTGCGACTTAACTATAATAGTTAGACATATAGACAGAAAAGAAAAATACGGCAGTAAGCGTTATTCAAAATCTTTGGCAGCATCGATCGGGGTACTTTTCGATAGACTTGTTATTATTTCGTTTCCACTGTAACACGGCATTCCGTTCCTTAAAGCGAGTAATCCACATTTTTATTGGCTTATTTTTGATAACTTAATTTTTATCAGTTTTCGTAAAAATCTCTAATTTTTCGAAAAATAAAATACGTCCCATGTTACTCGATGATAATAAATCGGTTCAGTTGTTTTTGAGTTTATCCATTACAAAGTTATAATAAAATTAAATCTTTCCTCTACATAATATTAGTAAAGATGTGGATGAAATCTAGTGCGTGATTAAGTTTGTTTTTTTTTTCACTGGCCGTGAACTCCGTTAGGAATACTTTTCTATTTTTTTTTATTACGTACTAGGCAATCGTTTGACCACGATCTCACCTGATGGAAAGCGATGATGTGGTCGAAGGTGTAGCACGCTTGCCTAGTAGATACCTATTTACTCTTGACTTGAACACACCGGGGTTATAATTTACCGGAAACACTGACGAGGGCAGGGCATTCCACTCCTTTGCAGTTCTTATAATAAATGAAGAAGCGTAACGCTTCTTTCTTGTGCGAGGTATTTCAACCATGAAAGGGTGGCGCTTTGCTGATCGTCTAGTCGTACGGTGATGGAAAGGTGATGGGGAATCAGGTTGTACAGTTCTTGTGCACACTCTCCATAGTGCAATCTGTAGAATACCGCCAGGCTTGCTACCTCACGTCGATGCGCCAGACTTTGAAGCTTATTCTTTACCAGAGTGTCATTCACTATGAGAAAAATAAACCTGCGATAAGTGTCACCACCAGACTCTTGTTGCTTGAGATCGTGTGACGTCTCCAGACATCTGACTCGCGAACTTTTTTTTTTCGCATTATTGCATGCATGACACGACGATTTTCTGAACCTTCGTTCGAAGACCGCTAACATCACGTGAATTATCAACTTCGCACGACGCGACCCTTTTTACGAGACTGCCCAAAAAAGGAGTGTAATGTTTTCAGTATGTGAGTTTCTTTATTCCACCATAACTTTTAAATGCCTGACCAGATTTGGATGTATGGGCTATCGTTAGAATTCTTACAACATCCTAAATAACATAAACTATAAAAAAGGTTCGATTTTAGGCAGAGCAATTGTGTTTTTTCGCTTTGTTGGTGTACACTTGTTATATTTTGTGACCGACGGACTGGCGATGTGAAGACACGCGTCGGGATATATTTGTCATCTAGTGGCTTTAACTTTCGATTTCATTTTCCTTATCTAAGACGATACTATGATGTCTGTTTATTACGATAAATCAGGGTTAGTGTGATCTATCATAATATAGATAAAGGCTAGTCATATCAACATCAGTGACGATTAGGGATGTCCCACAAACACTAACAGAACTTTACCACCAGGGCGGCTCAGCGGAAGTGGAACTCAAGAAGGGCGGCACCATCAAGCTGACCACCGACGACGCCTACGCTGAGAAGGGAAACGCCGACATCATCTTTGTGGACTACAAGAATATCACTAACGTCGTGAAGCCTGGCAACAGGATCTTCATCGACGATGGACTGATCTCCATCATCTGCAAGACTTCTGGAAACGGCGCTCTGGAGTGCGTTATTGAGAATGGAGGTAGGTTCTAAGTATTGTTCTGTTGGTATCATCTTTGTGGACTACAAGTATATCACTGTTGGAATCATCTTTGTGGACTACAAGTATATCACTGTTGGAATCATCTTTGTGGACTACAAGTATATCACTGTTGGAATCATCTTTGTGGACTGCAAGTATACCACTGTTGGTATCATCTTTGTGGACTACAAGTATATCACTGTTGGAATCATCTTTGTGGACTACAAGTATATCACTTTTGGAATCATCTTTGTGGACTGCAAGTATATCACTGTTGGTATCATCTTTGTGGACTACAAGTATATCACTGTTGGAATCATCTTTGTGGACTACAAGTATATCACTGTTGGAACCATCTTTGTGGACTGCAAGTATATCACTGTTGGTATCATCTTTGTGGACTACAAGTATATCACTGTTGGAACCATCTTTGTGGACTACAAGTATATCACTGTTGGAATCATCTTTGTGGACTACAAGTATATCACTGTTGGAACCATCTTTGTGGACTACAAGTATATCACTGTTGGTATCATCTTTGTGGACTACAAGTATATCACTGTTGGAACCATCTTTGTGGACTACAAGTATATCACTGTTGGAATCATCTTTGTGGACTACAAGTATATCACTGTTGGAACCATCTTTGTGGACTGCAAGTATATCACTGTTGGTATCATATTTGTGGACTACAAGTATATCACTGTTGGAATCATCTTTGTGGACTGCAAGTATATCACTGTTGGTATCATCTTTGTGGACTACAAGTATATCACTGTTGGTATCATCTTTGTGGACTGCAAGTATATCACTGTTGGAATCATCTTTGTGGACTGCAAGTATACCACTGTTGGAATCATCTTTGTGGACTGCAAGTATACCACTGTTGGTATCATCTTTGTGGACTACAAGTATATCACTATTGGTATCATCTGTGTGGACTACAAGTATTACCAGCGTCGTGAAGCCTTGGGTTCCTCACAACGCAACTCTTTCGAGCCGTCTGATCTTCGCTAAATTTGCAGATTGGTTAAAAGTGTCATTAGGTGTGTCTCGTCGTACCCCTGACCCCTTACCACTGATAATTGAGTTCACCGTTTAATTTATCTCTGCCAGGTATGCTGGGCTCAAGGAAGGGAGTGAACCTGCCCGGTCTACCGGTCGACTTGCCCGCCGTCTCTGAAAAGGACAAGTCAGATTTGCTGTTTGGCGTTGAACAAGGCGTAAGTTTCTTATATTTTTTTGAGAAATGGTTATACTCGTATTTGCTTTCAAGAATGCCATCGAAATTAAACATTTAAGTATAAACTCAGATTTCCTAGATGCAATACTGCCCAATATCTCTTCGGAGAGTGGTCAGAGCCAGGGTTGATTTGTTTTAAATAAAGTTTAATAAAAAAAAGAACAGTAATTTAAATCAAATTCATTTTTTTCCACAAAAGTTCATCGATTAATTAAAATCATAAATGTTATGAGACTAGAAATTACAAATGCTTATTAAAATATGTTAGTATGTTTTATGCTTTTACAAAATTCGTTTCCCCAAAATTATGCAAAAATATTATTACTTAATAAAAATAAAAAAAAAACAATAATCATGATTTATTTGTTATTTTTAAATAAATCAAACAAATCGGTCAAAAACAAAAAAAAAACAGGTTTTTATCAACTCTGATCAGAGCTGAATATCTAGAAAAAGACTGCACTGATTTCTTCCAAAAAAAAAGGAATCTCCGGTCCGTCTGTTTGGGAGCAACGATGACGACAGAGAGGTAATGGCTAGATATCGCTTCAAACTTATAATACCACTAGCTGTGCCCGCGGTTATTTCTGTGAGACGTCGAATCCAGCTATGTACTGAAAACAACGGTCATCATTTTGAACAATTAATCAGTTATGGTTTAACTATTTTCGTTAAAAATGAGCTCCTTCCTTAAGTTTGCCGTATGTCATTTCTTCCCAGAATTCAATCCTTATTAGCGACACTATCGAATGGTGTAATAATACAGTGTTTTTTTTCCAAAATCAACGTGTTCGATTCCTGCCTAAAAATATTGTTTTTTTCAAAAATCCAAAGATGCAGTTTTAGTTTTCATCAAAATCGGGCCCGAGACTCCTTTGAGTACTTTTCGCTATTCCTCATAGTTTCTGATTTAGCCATCCACGCCCACTTGGAAAATTCAGCCTGTATACTAAGTATTTTGCATTAAAATTTGTTCATCCGTCAAATAGTTTTTTATCGATTGATCGGCTTCTAATCCTCGGATTGAGATACCAAGTACACCAGTTTTTAAGTCAAAACCTAAGCTATCCAACAGTGAAAACCGCATCGCAATTGGTCTAGTAGTTTTAACGTAATGCAACACTAACGAACAAACACTAGGTAGTTTTTTATGTAACCTAGACCATTGTTATACGCTTTATATTAGCTTCACTTGTATGTTTGTATGTTTGTAACCGACTTCTTTGGACGCTATTTTGACCCACTTTAAACGGTCAGATTTCATTCAAATTTTGCACACCTGTCAAAGACCGATGACAATGCAATAATACGAAAAAAAATAACTAAAAAGTAGAAAATAAATAATAGTTTAAAAAAACTAAAAAACACGCTTTATATAGAAAACCAAACTAAAAAATAGAAAATAAATTTGAATAGTGTAAATAAGAAAAAAATATTTTATTTTAAAAAAAGCGTGGGGTGCTTCTCATATCTGTCAATGAAATATTTATAACTATTGACCCATGCACTCCAATTTTTTTTTGAAATAAACCATTTTTTTCTTATTTACACTATTAAAATTTATTTTCTTTCTTTTAGTTTGGTTTTCTATATAAAGCCTGTTTTTAGTTTTTTTAAACTATTATTTATTTTCTACTTTTTAGTTTTTTTTTTATACGCTTTATATTAGCTTCACTTGTATGTTTGTATGTTTGTAACCGACTCCTTTGGACGCTATTTTGACCCACTTTAAACTATCAGATTTCATTCAAATTTTGCACACCTGTCAAAGACCGATGACAATGCAATAATTATACGTTTTAAAAATTTTCTACTTAAAAAAAATGGATTGGGGTGGGCGGGAGATCAATTTTTGTCACAGTAGTTATACAACTTACACAAAAAAAAACCCACCCAATTTGAACAAAAGTACAAAATTATCGGACATTCACTTGAACATTTTATCATACCACTAGAAGCTTCACACTTATCACTTGTTCCGGTCCCACACCTCGACGCGTGATATAGAACCATATTTACTAATGTACCTCCCTACAAAAAGTCGTCATTACCATCTGTCTGTAATTGAGAGAAATATTTGATAGATTTTATGGGTTGAATTAACATTTTTAATACGTATTCCTATTTCAGGGATTAGTTAGGATATGTTCCGCTCTAAAATCTGTTAAAACGTTTATTAAAATCGGCTGAGTAGTTTTGTAACAAACGGCTAGATATATACACTTTTAACAAAGAATACTAACTATTACACTTAGGCCACTGTACCATACCATCCAAGTTGTCAATTATTGAGAGATGGTTGCCTACATTCCGTAGATTATTGGCCCCGCCAGTGACTTAAGACCAGGCTCTGCTTTTTAAGGGGTTTTTGCATAAATATGCTGGGTCATCCACAAATCTGATAAATTTGAAACTTAACATATATGTTTTTGAGATATTTATCTATCTAAGACTAAGACAAAAACATGATTAACAAAATTTCATTCGATACTTTTTCTTATCAAAAATTACGTTATTTTCGGTAATGTTTACATTTTTCTACTCAACGGCTTAAGTTTTATCTCTAAAATAAATCTCACAGCAAGAAAATATAGTTTATGATCTAAGGCTAAGACAAAATTAACCTAACTAAATTATTAGCCTGCCAATAAAATAAATAACTTTTGAGACATACGTCATTTAGTTCCGAGCTAAATTGTGAATTCAAACAGCGCTCGCGATATTCAACCTTGTTACGCAGGCACTTCAGTGCTTATTGCGGGTAGCGAGTGGCAGAGTGTAGGGTAGCTGGCAGGGAAGTGGGGAGTGGGAAAATGTAACCTTGGAGCCTGGCCTTAAGAGTGAATCAGCCCCGATTGTTGTCACTGGAAGTACCTAGTACTGCAGTGATTTTGTTATGTACGGATTTGGCATCATTCCATGCTAAGGAGGTCACGTTAAGCGGTTGCCGTCTGTACAGGTTGCTAACAATTGATAATACAGTCGTTAAGCCAAGTCAGAAGATCTTAGGCGGCCTGACAATCACTGACACCAGGTCGACACTACGTCATACGACATACATACCCATACATACTAAACTGGAACAATCATCACCATGATCAGCCCATACTTGTCCACGGCTGAAAGTGGTCTCCACTCTTGACTCGTCTACCCCAACGGTTATCGGTTCTCCGGTAAATGTGACCAGTCCACTGCCACTTCAGCTTGCTTATTCTTAGAGCTATGTCGGTTACCTTGGTTCTCTGTCGGATCACTTCATTAAGAATCTTGTCCTTCAGAGAAACTCCAAGCATAGCTCCATAGATTAAATTTGTGGACAAGTCTGACCGTGAGTGTCCATGTTTCGGCTCCAACAAGAACGATAAGAAAGCCTAAAAGTTTAGGTAGGTATGCACATTCAAAGCTGATATGAGTACAGATATGTCGCGCAAACCCACAGGCAAAACTGAGTAAGGAACTAATAAAAGTGAACAACTCTAAAAGAATTCGCTTATCAAACTGTGTCACTGCAAAGATCGATGGTCGAGGAGTGATTTCAGCTACTGCGTCACAAAAAACAACACGCGCATTACTTGTGATGTGTGGTAACTACTGTAACTAGCACTTATTCTGCGGTGATAAGATATTTTATCTCTGAAATACTTATACAACATTACTATAATCTCTAAATTGTGTAGAATAATTGTGTAATTGTGTGTAATACGTTAAGAACTTAAATATGATAATTAAAATAACACTGTTCTCGCGGATGATAGGTAATTGCAGGTTATCTTTCTTTAGTTAATTGTTGTTGCAAAGAGAGATATCAAGTAGCTCTGTCGATATCATGAAGTGTAATATAACGTAGGTATGTTTACTACAATATATGTCATTGTCAATGGTAGCTTTTTACCAAAATGGTAGCTTGGTACCAAATTCAAACGGAACCCTATCGATTTTGCCACGATGTCTGTGTCTCTCATACGGGCTTGTAGCACCTAAATGAAATCGTATAGATATTCTTTTGTCATTTACACACAATGAAGTTACAAGGCCCGAAATGGAAAATCACAAAAAAATAGATTTCAATATTGCCAATCTTAGGCCCGTATTAATAAATCGCTCTTGGTTGAGCTCTCAAGTGCGATATCAACTGATACGCTCTCTAGTTGTGATCAGCGTCTTAAGATCGTCGCTGATTAATAAAGACATTACAAGAGCATCTCAGATCATGTCGCTTTCAAGAGCCGCATCTCAAGATGCTACGTCACGAACCAGAACTTGAGAGCAAGATTGAATGAACTACGAATGAACGATTTATTTTCTTTATTGAAAGTTCGGTTTTTGCTCAAATAAGATATAACGTAAGGTTACAATTTATTACTTCGATGTAGTTGAATTAAATTAAATACGATTATATTAAACGTAATGTTTATTTTGTACATAATTATCATAACCTTACTTTAGTTTTATTGTTTTTTTGATGTAAGCCATAATATGTGTATATATTTTCAAACTTACACTATCTAAAAGAACTTAACGCAATTCATCAATGACTATAATTTATGAAAATAAAAGTTCGTTTATTGGCCATGCAGTATTTCCAGCGCGTATTCCTTTTGGTTACGATTTCGGATCTTTTTAGACTTCAGCGAGTCCTCGCCAGGTTCTGATATCTACCAAATCTTCGGATCTTTTCGCAATCATGCCAAATAAATTTGTTTATTCCCAGAGTAATATAAAAATATTCCTATAATGATGGTTAATATAATTATAATTATCAACTTCTGACATAATATTTTCGAAATCCTTGATTCTAGCAACTGGCAATCACGCTCTCAAGTCACGGATCGACTGCACTCAACATTCTGCATCTCAAAGCGCATCTCAAGTGCGCCCTTGAGAGTCGAGATTGATTTATTATTAAACACTAACTGAGCTGATTACGGCATCTCAATCAACAGCTTAAGATGTGTTTATTAATTAGATTCGCATCTTGAGATCGCTCTAAAGAGCGCTCTTGGAGTTGAGATCGGTTTATTAATACGGCCCTTAGAAAAGAAGGACAAAAAAAATGATTTGCCTTATACTGTGTTACGGTTCTATATCTGAAACGGGTTGAATTAGAAACTGGAATAGAATAGAATCTATACTAATAACGAAGCAGTAAGTAACAAAACGTATGTACAAAGAAGATGATTAAAAGAATATTGGTCTAAAATAAGCTACTGAGCAAGATCTTTTTTTTTATAACATTCCTGTCTGTTTGTCTGTCTGTTCGTGCATCACATAAAATCTTCTGAACTGATTGCGATGCGGTTTTCACTGTAGCTTAGATTTACGTTTTGACTTTAAAACTGGTGTACTTGGTATCTCAATCCGCTGATTAGAAGCCAAGCAATCGATAAAAACTATTTGTCGAATGTTCGAAATTTGGTATTATGTTTTTTTATAGGTACATTTGGTCCTAGAATAACTCCTAAGTAACTTTTAACCCAGGAAATAACCACGCGTGCTAAGCTAGTTGTCCAATATAATCACAGTAAACAAAAGAATCATATAAGAAGAAAGGCTTAGAAAATACTATAGCCTTGGTGCTTTCGTTGCAAGACTAGGTTTTAACTTACAAAATGGTATTGCAATATTTCCTGTTATACAATAATTAAGAAGCTAGGCATCACGATGTTACCTATTCGACGATGTTATTATTTTTAGTCTCACTGTAACAATCTCATGTCCAGGTGGATATGATCTTCGCGTCGTTCATCCGCAACGGCGCCGCGCTGACGGAGATCCGCGGCATCCTTGGCGACAAGGGAAAGAACATCAAGATCATCTCCAAGATCGAGAACCACCAGGGCATGGTCAACCTCGACGAGATTATCGCCGTAAGTGTATAACTTGTCAATTTCGAGTTTGATTAAGACCAGGCTTCAATATCTAAGGGTTTTTTTCCCGTAAATATGCTGGGTCAACCACAAGCCTGATAAATGGGAAACTCACTCCACGGAGTGAGATAAGACAATTAAGGCAAAACGTGATTAACAGAATTTCATTCGATACATTTTCTAATAAAAAATTACGTTATTTTCAGTAATGTTTTCATTTTTCTACTCAACGGCTTAAGTTTTATGTCTAAAATAAATCTCTCCGCAAGAAAATATAGTTTATTATCCACTGTCAAGACAAAATTTACTTAACTAAATTATTAGCCTGCCAATAAAATAAATAACTTTTGAGACTTACGTCATTTAGTTCCGAGCTAAATTGTGTGTTCAAACAGCGCTCGCGATATTTAACCTTGTTACGCAGGCACTTCAGTGCTTGTTGCGGGTAGCGGGTAGCAGATTGTAGAGGCGGAGCTAGCGTGGGAAAATGTATTAATGGAGCCTTAAAGTAGATTCCGTAGATAGATAGACTTTTTTGTGTTTAATAGATACAAGAGACTTCAAACCTTTAAAATTGTGTAAACATTTTCACTGTTGCTTTTGGCGGTCATGCCTTACTTGTTAGAATTCATCAAAGAGTTGCATAATTAATTTATAATGAAAAACATAAACCAAAAATCAATTACGTTTCAAACTTTACATACATTGAAAAATAAGCAACTACTAGAATGAGTGAGTGTCATACATTTTATCTGCACAACTAACGTACCTACCTATTTTGATTAATTTCAATTTTGCCTGTCTGCGAATAATTGATGTTGAAAGATATAACGATAGGGTGAATTCAGATCCACAGTACAAAAATTACCACACCACATTAGTTCTTAAGCCAGCCGTGTCATTATGTTACAATCGACGGATGCTCGCAATTTTGGATTAAATAGGTCATGTCATGGGTCTGCAAAATTGCAACCTAAATAGACTTACACATACTGTTATACTGTATAATCTGTGGCCGCCTTCCAATGGAAGCCAGATTCAACTAGATGTAGATTGAATAATGTCTCAATTTGTCTCAGGAGTCGTGTGATCGTTATTTTTCAATCAGTGCTCCGATTGATATGCTGAAATGTATGTCGATTCGTTGGAGTTTGATTTGTAGGTAACTATTTTATAGACCCGAGAAAAGACTTTTGCAAAGTTTACCATAATTTTAACGATGGTTATACTATCTACAGTAAACTTGCAAAATGTTAAGTAACCTGTGATTAAATAAGGTTTATCCATAGTTAGCCAGAAGTTAGCCAAAGACAAAATTAGGAAAAGCACAATGAGGTCGAATTACGCTTATGGAAAAACAGCTCGTTTTTCTCATTTTTTTAATTTTTCTTCGCTATCTTAGGTGAAATCCGAATGCGTGCGCGTGATGAGAGCTTGCACGCAGCGGTTGTAATGCATGAAATTCTAAGATGACAGACGGCCTACGTGGCATGCGCGTGCGAATCATCCTTAGAATTTTATACATTACTAATATTATGTTAGAATGCAAGTGAGCTTGCCATGGCGTTAGTGTGCAGCTCTAGCTTGAAGTTAGCTTGCTATGGCGTTTCGTAGCGTTTGTGTACTCTTTGGCATTTATGTTCGCATGATACAACACAACAACAATAATTTCTGTTTTTTGTTACACCTAGTTTTTTTTTTATACTTACGATTATAATTAAAATTGAAACTGTATTTTCAGGCATCTGACGGCATCATGGTAGCGCGTGGTGACCTCGGTATCGAGATCCCGCCAGAGAAGGTGTTCCTCGCACAGAAGACCATGATCTCTCGTTGCAACAGGGTAAGTTCTTTTCATACTGATGACAATGTAATATCATGTTCATCAATTTCGTGGTTGATTATGAAAATAACGCGATAAGGGTTAACCATAATATGAGTACGTGAAACGGCTAAAAAAATAAAAGTTTTTAAACGGTCATGGTCACTAACATTAACCACGACAGTTTAAAAAATGGACAGTCGCGGGACGCCTGGTAGATGTGTTAACATGGAATATGGTCGTGCTGAGGCGGAAAGAGCCAACGCGCCGCGACGCGTCGGCGTTACCCCCGTACCGCGCTATTATATTTTTACACATCAAAACTTTATTTGTTATGAGTCATCGATATTTGGGTGCCATGATTTGGCGCCTGCAACGGTGCCGAACGGTGCTGGTGCATGATCACGCACTAGCAAAATGATGTTCTTGCGGGCGGGTAGTTTTAAGGGCTGACATATCTCATCTACGAGTAATATCTCATATTTTTTATGTGTAAATATCTAATGGCGCGGTACGGGGGTAACGCCGACTGTTCGCGTGGCGATCGAGCGGTTCCGCGACGCGAGCGCTCGTGTCTCGGTCGGCTCTTTCCGCCTCAGCACGGCCATATTCCATGTTAACACATCTGCCAGGCGTCCCGCAATGGGTTTTTTACGGTCAAGTTTGGACCGTAAAAATGAAATAAAATATAATATACCAAATATCCCGTTTCTAATGGTAACACCAATTTAAATAAAGTCCCTCGTTTAACGTTCTAGGTCGGCAAGCCAGTAATCTGCGCCACCCAAATGCTCGAGTCAATGGTAAAGAAGCCCCGGCCGACCCGCGCCGAGACCTCCGACGTCGCCAACGCTATCCTCGACGGCGCAGACTGCGTGATGTTGTCCGGAGAGACCGCCAAGGGGGACTACCCTCTCGAGTGTGTCCTGACAATGGCAAACATTTGCAAGGAGGCCGAGGCCGCCATCTGGCACAAACAGCTATTCAATGACCTGGCTGCTGAGGTAAGTGACCTTTTTAGATTACTCTTCTGGTTCATTTAGGTGTCGACTACGTCATGTCGTCCGGTTGAGTCTCAGACTGCCGAGGGGGTCTACCTCCTCGAGTGTGGTCTGACAATGACAAACATTTGCAAGGAGGCCGAGGCTGCTATCTGGCAGAAACAGTTGCTCAAGACCTGAGCGTTGAGGTTAATGACCTTGTAGAATAGTCTCTATGTACTGATAGTGTTTTACTATCCGTAGCGACTGCTAAGGGGACTAACTCCTAGAATATGTCCTGACAGTGGTAAACATTTGCTAGAGCCGCGTGCCACTATCAAGCATAAACGGTCTAGAAGAGGTATCGACTGAGGTAAAGAACTTTTAGGATAGAAATAGACAGAATGAGGGTAAGATAAATATGTACTCTGAGAAATATTTTGTTAATTATTTTCTACTACTCCTTAATGAAATAACAAAGTAATGTTTATATGATTTTAGCAATAACGCCTGCTTAACGAGAACATATCTAATTATACGGATCACGGACGGGGTTCGAACCCGCATCATTCCGTGCTTCTGCGCGGCACATGCCTTTACCAATTCGGCTACCGTGTACTAGTACTACTTTATGCAAATTTCTCCTTTAGTCTTTCCAAATCCGTCTTACGTGGACGGTGACGCCATCTATTGGCAGTATTTCGAACTAACCAACCGAACACGGCTAATGTTGCAATTAACTTCGTGTCGTTAAGATAAAGGATTTGATAACCTTTCATGCCGATATGGAAAATTGATGATTTTGTATGTGAATTGCCACTTCGATGTCAAAGTGACAGGAGTCAAAGTGACATTTGTGTCAAAGTGATAGGTATCAACCCTAGGGGTGCATTAAGGAGGGATTTTATGATATTTAATTTCTAAATTGCAGACGGGGTTGCAAAGTTTGAACACGGGGGAAGCTACGGGTTGCAGCTAGTTATGTATAAGTGTATTACCTAAACATTTTTTGTTTGGATCTTACTGAAGATCAAACAGATTTCACAAAACTGATTCAAATGATTTTGACTTGTAAATATGTAGCCTGTTTACAATAAAGTTTTTTTAATAATTAAATTCAATTCAGTTCATTCAATAAAGTTTGTTATAACCAATTTATATACTCCGCAGGTGAAAGCACCCATCGACCCGGCTCACTCCGTCGCCATCGCGGCCGTGGAAGCCGCCACCAAGTGCCTGGCGTCGGCCATCGTGGTGATCACCACGAGCGGCAAGTCGGCGCACCTGCTCAGCAAGTACCGGCCACGCTGCCCCATCATCGCCGTCACGCGCCAGCCGCAGACGGCGCGCCAGGCGCATCTCTACAGAGGCGTACTGCCTATTGTGTACTCAGGTAACGGCAGATATTCATCACAGTACTCTCTCGGTAATCCGTCGCTCGACTATCCGGTAACTACTATAATCCGCCGTTTTATGTAGGATGCACCGACAAATTGGAAAAAGCTCCGGATGACCTAGATATTTATATTAAGGCCAGGCTCCATTAATACATTTGCCCACTCCCCTCTACACTCTGCCACCCGCTACCCGGAACAAGCACTGAAGTGCGTGCGTAAGAAGGTTGAATATCGCGAGCGCAGGGCCCCAATTCTACTAAAACAATTGTAATGACAATTATCAACAATTTTTGCAAAATTTTTTTTTACTTTTGAGTTTTTCTTTTTTGGAACAATTTTTTATTGAAAATTTTCTTAAAACATTCGCTTCTACCACTTTTAAGAGCCAAAAGCGAAAATTTTGCGAAAATTGTTGATAATTGTTATTACAATGGTTTTAGTAGAATTGGGGTCTAGTTTAAACACACAATATAGCTCGGAACTAAATGACGTAAGTCTCAATAGTTATTTATTTTATTAACAGGCTAATAGTTTAGTTGAATTTTGTCTTGACAGTGGATAATAAACTATAGTTTCTTGCCGTGATATTTATTTTAGAGATAAACTTAAGCCGTTGAGTAGAAAACTGAAAATATTACTGAAAATACCGTAATTTTTGTTTTTTTTTTAAATATATGGAATAAAATTCTTAAAACATGTTTTTGTCTTAATAACGAAGAGATAAAGATCTCAAATACATATATATTAAGATTCACATTTATCTAGGTTGTGGATTACCCAGAATATTTATGGAAAAAATAATAATTGGAGCTTGGTCTTAAATGGGCTCAAGAAATTGGAATGTCATGCAATATTGTTACAAATTTACGTAAAATGCGTGATCAAGTTATTAAGAAGTTATGTTCTGGCAAAAAAAACTAGTCTAATTAGACAATTTTTCAAAACCCGAGTGCTAATTAAAGTTTCTCTCATATTGATTTTTAAATACAATAACATAATCATAAATTCAGATGTACAATATGATGTGCGTGTTGCCAGTGTTGATATACGGCACTGAGACGTGGTCGCTATCTATTGGTCTCATGCAGAAGCTCATAGTCGCGCAGCGTGCAACGGAGAGAGCTATGCTCGGTGTTTCACTACGTGATAGAATCCGAAACGAGGAAATCCGTAGAAGAACCAATGTAACCGATGTATGTCTCAGAGTTTGCAAAGTTGAAGTGGTAATGGGCAGGCCACATAGTTCGCAGAGGCGACAACCGCTGGGGAATAAAGATTCTCGAATGGCGACCACGAACAAACAAGCGAAGTGTAGGGAGACCCCCAACACAACGGAACGACGACATTGAAGCCATCGCAGGAAGTCGGTGGAAGGAGGTGGCACAAGGTCGCTCGTCATGGCGCTCTTTGGGGGAGGCCTCTGTTCAGCAGTGGACTTCTAAAGGCTGACATGATGATGATGATGAAATTCCGGTATTATATTCATTTTTGTATTCCTGTATATTATAATCCGCGGATAGTTTTTTGATGATTTGGATTTTGTGATGGTGGATTAGCGAGAGAGCTATGCTGAGCTATGCTTTCTATAACTACACAATTAGCTACTAGACTTTGTCCTCCGAGTCGATTTAATACTGCGTGTCCTCTCTGTTGAATGGTCATACCACAGAATAAAAAAACAAGTGGAAGTGCAACCTGTGCGGTGACCTGTGCCACAGTTATGCAAGAAATCATAACTGGCGAACAAATAATTCGTAGGTAAAAATAAAATTAACTCTATCAAGCAGTTTAAACATGTTTATTATAATTTCTGACATGTGAAAAATGTATAAAGAATTAACAAATATGTAAAAAATTAAAAAACAGTCAAATACAGTACAGTCGGAACGGTATACTTTTGATTTTATCTTTTGTGGAAACTCTACTCGGTGGATAGAGTACAGTTTTGTGTAAACTCGACTCGGTGGATAAAGTACAGTTTTGTGTAAACTCGACTCGGTGGATAGAGTACAGTTTTGTGTAAACTCGACTCGGTGGATAGAGTACAGTTTTGTGTAAACTCTACTCGGTGGATAGAGTACAGTTTTGTGTAAACTCTACTCGGTGGATAGAGTACAGTTTTGTGTAAACTCGACTCGGTGGTTAGAGTACAGTTTTGTGTAAACTCTACTCGGTGGATAGAGTACAGTTTTGTGTAAACTCTACTCGGTGGATAGAGTACAGTTTTGTGTAAACTCTACTCGGTGGTTAGAGTACAGTTTTGTGTAAACTCTACTCGGTGGATAGAGTACAGTTTTGTGTAAACTCTACTCGGTGGATAGAGTACAGTTTTTCTTTAAAGCGATTTTGTGTCCTAGCACGCAGTGAATGTATGCAACGCTGCACTAAAGTCAGTTGATTTATTTAACCACAAATCACGTAAATCCTCGTTTGTGTTCCTCAGATACCCCCGCCGGCGACTGGCTGAAGGACGTGGACAACCGCGCACAGAACGGCATCGCGTTCGGGCGCGCGCGCGGGTTCATCCACACGGGGGACCGCGTCGTGGTGGTCACCGGCTGGCGGCAGGGCTCCGGCTTCACCAACACCATGCGCATTATGTCAGTATACAAACAAACAACGGAATCGCGTTAGGGCGCGCGCGCGGGTTCATCCACACGGGGGACTGCGTCGTGGTGGTCACCGGCTGGCGGCAGGGCTCCGGCTTCACCAACACCATGCGCATCATGTCAGTATACGAACAAACAGAACGGAATCGCGTTCGGGCGCGCGCGCGGGTTCATCCACACTGGGGACCGCGTCGTGGTGGTCACCGGCTGGCGGCAGGGCTCCGGCTTCACCAACACCATGCGCATCATGTCAGTATACGAACAAACAGAACGGAATCGCGTTCGGGCGCGCGCGCGGGTTCATCCACACTGGGGACCGCGTCGTGGTGGTCTCCGGCTTCACCAAAACTATGCGCATCTTTGTCAACTGCGCGAACTACACTGTGAACCATCCGCGAAATTTTGCGAGTGTGGAACAGTGAACAGTTCTTGCCGAGATGCGTGGCGTGATTCGCGCAATGAATTCGCACGGGAATCTTGAGCGGGCTTCACAGGCATGTTGCAGCGCACTGATATAGACTTTATTTCAATGGCATTTCGTTGGATATTTTGATGATCTATGATGGTTTGGAACCGGTTTAAAATACCGGTTAATTTCGGTCGCAATATCGGTTAATAGATTCCGTCCTGCCGATTGGCGTCTTTGAGCTTTTCATACAAACTAATGCATGGGACATGGAACATAAATCGTTCTTTCACTAACCGGTTAATTAAACCGAACGGTTTAGTAAACCGACTAAAAATTGGTTTTCGTTATTCAATAATGAAAAATTAATCACGGTCCTCTATCGCATCTGTCCGACTTACCGACTGACCAATAGCAAAGAGCCGCAGAGAAACAAATCACCAAATGTATTCGTAACCAGTTTATTTCGCGAAAACTACCACAATTTGGTAAAAAAAACGGTTTGCTATTTTAACCGGTATCAAAACTTAACCGGTTCCCGGCCCTGTGAACCATGCGATGTTTTTATATAAACTTACAATTACTTTACCTAATCTGTTTAAATTTTCTTTTGCAGCCACGTGGAGTAAAGAAGCACAAAATCACACAAACATAACATAATATTTGTTGAGTATTAACGCGAGGACAGCGAACATAGAGTTACCCAAGCCAAGTCATTGTATTAAAATGTTCACCTTAAAAGGGAATATGTTAGGTTACACTTTAATCACGGGTAAAAGATTCTTTGCAGGGTTAACAACAAGAAATTACTTAACTAACTAAAAATAACTATAACTGGCGGTCTTATCTTTAAAAAGCTATCATTTTCAGACAATCAAAGCATTTGTACATAGATATTCTGTGATTAAAAACAGCCAATGACAGCGCGTTTAGTTCGTTCACTTTTTTATCTGTGCCTGGTTTAGTCTACGGCCGTTATTTTGGTTCTAAATTTGACACATCGAAATGTCAAAACGTAAAATTCAATCTACCGTCAAACTATTCTTGTTTTTATTCGACCGAACGATACAAATATATTATCTTCATACAATAGCTAAAATGCTTGTTTTGACCCTCCCAGTGTTTTTGCTTGTGATTTCTGTGTATAAATAGTAGTTAGGGTAATTCTTTGCCAGCGATATCCAGTGATATATGTATAAAAGGAGTGTATCTCGAAGTTATACCTTAGAACTAGGCGTACATATTTATTTATATGGATAATTCATTTGTACCTACTGTAGGTAACGTATGTTGCATATGCGTAATGCGATTAATAAATGTTGAAATTATTTTGCGTTTTTTGTTTCTTATACTTCCCTGCTTCGAGGGCCTCGGAAATGGCTTAACGCCTTTATATTAGTGATGCAACGAATAGTACTTTTACGAATACGAATACGGATATCAAACCTACTATTCGGCGAATACGAATACGAATATCTCGCCATGGTAATAAAAGACTAATTTATTTGATACATTTCTATTCTTCTAATAATTAAAATTTACAACAGACAAATTTTTATTTAAAAAACATAAAATTTGTAGATTTTCTGGTTTAAGGCGATTTCTTTTTTCAGTCTGAATGTTCCCAGCCGTTGAAAAAAGTCTTTCTGAGGCGACTGTACATGGCTTCAGTGAAAAATATTTTTGGGCAAGTTTTTTCAGACTTGGAAAATGGACATCTTCTCGCCAAAAGGCCAGTGGATCAGCAGTCGGCGATAAATTTGGGAGCTTTAGATAAGCATCTATTTTGTTTTTAGTTTGCGAATCCCCTGTAAAAAGACATTTTGAAATTAAATTTAACTTTTAGTATACTATGTAGATGACAAAGAGTACCTATTACCTATTAATAACTTTTCTAACTTTTTTCATACTCACCAGAAAATATTGAAATTGGCTCTTCCATTTCAGCCTCTTCAATTATTTCTTGGCATATTTGCCAAATTCCTCTACTTGTCGACGGTTGAGGTTCTTCTGGAGGTCTTGTCGGTCTTACGGCCTCGCTGCCATCAAAAGCAGCGTTAAGAACTGATCGAGCGGTTTCAGCGACCACTGTTGAGCTGAAAATCCTTGTTTTGAACCGTGGGTCAAGGATCGTTGCTAATAGATAAGTTTCATCACTTTCCATAAAGGCAAATCTATTCGAAAGCCCACTGAATAGGGAGTTTGCCAGATCATTTACATCAGGATGAGAAGAAGGATCATTTGAAATTTTATTGAGGCAAGATTTTAGACTTGGTATTATTGGGATTGCTTGAGATAACGTCGTTGATTCTTTGCTTAGCTCTTTAGTAGCTTCTTCAAAATTGGCCAGAATATCAATGATTTGGCTCATAAGAGCCCATTGCCTTGCTGTGATTTCATGACGACAATTTGGTAGAGATGGTAAAACATCTTGAATCGCTATGCGTTGTTCATGTAATCTCTTCAATATCTGATATGTTGAGTCCCATCTAGTTTCAAAATCTTGAAACAAAACATGTTTCGGTTTATTGTTAGCTTGTTGAGAATCTTTCAGTTGTTTGAGTGCGGAGGTTGAGTGATTAAAATGAGTAATAACTCCCCTGTATGTGGTTAACATTTCGGTCAAGCGTTCTTGACCAAATAAACTTTTTTTCAGCGCTAATTGGATAGCGAAATATGTTTAATACTAAGATCAAGCTCATCATTTGCTTTAACCATATTCCGTGCGTTGTCCGTTACAACTGCTGCAACTTTACCCAATAGCTGCCATTCCAGAAACATCATATGCATATTGTGGGCAATATTTTCTCCTGAATGTGAGTCACCTTCAAAGGGAAACACTTCCAGACAATAAGATTTGAGCTGGAAATCTTCATTGACACCATGTCCAGTAAGACTTATAAAATCATTGACTTGTGAGGAAGCGTCACTGGTCCACATGTCTGTTGTGACAGAGAGATATGGGGTCTTTGTTAACTGCTCCTTCAATTTTATTTTAACACGTTCATTAATATCCGGCAGTTTTTTTCTGTAAGGTGGGTTTTAGATATAATATTATATCTGTAAAAAAAAATAGCAGTCAGGAATTAAAAAGGGTTTTGTGAAAGTTGAAAGAAAATCCCACTGATATGTATGAATGAACAAATGTATAGCATTTTAATAAAAGCAAACAAACCTTGGAGCTAGTTCACTGAGCAAACGACGGTATCCCTGTTTATTTACCAAATTCAGGGGCTCCATGTCTAGACAAACTTGTTCAGCAATCAAATATGTGATTTTGACAGCCCGAGGATCACCCGTTTCATACGTAGTTCGCTTTTCCCATATTTCCTTTAAGGACGCTTGTTTCTTCGCTGGAGTTACTTCAACTTCAGTGCTTGTTTCGTCTACAGTACTTATACTGGCAGCAAGCTAATTTTCGTGAAATCTCTTCACATGAGTCCACAGTGCGGTCGTAGTAAATCCTTTAATATATGCGTTTTTCCCTCCCCGAGACAATTCACAAGCACAATATCTGCATCTAGCTTTGCTTTCATTGTCTAAAATAAAAACAACACAATTTAAAATCCTATCCCACTATTATATTACATGTGAAAGTAAAACCGATGTCTGCGCGGACGAAGTCGCGGGCAAAGTCTAGTACTACATTGACGCAGCCATTAACTACCAACGTTCGTCTAAGTTACTTACTTACTATCCTACCTTTTGTTGATACCAAAGAAATACAGACCATAGGTACTCGGTAATTTATCGAAGTGTTTCCATATGTCACTTTGATCTCGTTTACGAGAAGACATTTTCAATTCAACTTTAACTTCTTTTACTTCGCAGCAACCTCAGAAAATAAATAAAACAATACTCTCTTGCTTGACTTCTGCTTTCGACTAACAAATGAAGTGAAAGAAATGAATCAATCAATCAATGGTTCGTAATTGTAATGATAGGGAAACTCCCGGAGCTGTACAAACTATGGCCGGGAGTCCCCCGTTGCGTCGTCGTTGCGGTTAAGGCCCTCTGCACACGTGCGTATTTTTACACGCGCGTTTTTCAAGTCTGCCAGTAATTAGAGTTGCGTTTGTACGTAAAATATTAGTTTTTAAATATTCGTATTAGTATTCGCCGAATACGAATATTCGGTAAATGTCTACTATTCGGCGAATACGAATATTCGTATTCGTTGCATCACTACTTTATATCACTAGTACTGGTAATATGGTAATGGTACTGTTGGTGGTAAGGACCTACAACATGCGGTGGGTATCATAAGGGAAGAAGGGTCGAAGTTATGTCAGAGGCAGCGTACAGTTACGAAGTGCAAACTCTCTGCAGAGACTTCAGCTAATGGATGTGAGACGAAATGATGTACAGGCCACTGAAAGCGGGAGAAGCGGGCCCTCAATCTTAATATCAGCAAGCTGGTGCGACGGGACCTCCAATGCACAACACACGCCGTATAGAGAAGACTTTCGAGCAAAATTGGGGGACCAAAGTTTTCGCCCAGCAATTGAGAAGGCCCAATCTGACGAAGCTTAAAACATCATCTGGCAATACCGTCACCTCACAGACGGAGATTCTCTCCGAGATAGAGGACTTCTATGGCCGACTGTACGACTCGCATGCTCTGCGGCCTGAACCCAGCAATGAGGACTCCCGAGCCACATTGAACCGCCACTACACCGACGACCTGCCGTTAGTCAGTCTAAACAAGATCGAGATAGCCCTCAACCAACTTAAAATTGAAAAGCCCCAGGGGAAGACGGAGTTACTTCAGAACTTGAAAGCTGTAGGAAGTACAGGGGCCTGATTCCGTAGAGTTAAAGTGCGGTTCGGTTAATGCCACTTGGATCATTCATTGCCACCGATCACTCGTTTCCAATTCCGTAAGCTCAGTGAGCATGTGCAATGACGTCATTAAGGCGATGAGCACTCAACCGCACGGAAACTCATTTTACTACGAAATTCAAAACCGGTAATTCAAAATCAGAATTCACAAGGAATTCAGTAGCAATGAAGAGCACCCGGTGCGTTCATTGCATTTACTATCTAGCAGTGTTTGGTTAGTGAAGATCATTGATAATGTATAGTTACTATGAAACTTATAGTTCTAACACCTACCTAGGTACACTTTGTTTCATGTTTTATCGAGCCATGAAATTGTGTTGTTTTTGTGAAAGGTAGGTTTAATGACATGTATGTATGTGGTATTTCATAGAACCTACCTAACTATTTCATAGCTAGAATAGGATTTTAACCCTAAAATAGAAAATTACCTACTGGTTTCAAAATCTACCTAGTAGTTTTCTTACAAAGCCTAATTATGTGAAGTTCTGCTAACAACGAGGGGTCAATGCAAATATAAGCAAAACAAAAAAAAGTGTAAGTATTAAATATCATGTAATAATGTTATAATTTTCACATAAATTGAGATTTACACTATCCTATGAGCTCGGAAAGCGGAGATCTATACTTTCATATGAACTGCAGTTCTGTGTGCATCCACCTGAAACAAATGTATCATATTATTAGTATAATCAATTAGATTCAATATAGTTATGTACTTGTCTATCAAGTATATAACTATATTGAATATATATATATAAACTGGGCTATAATTATAAAACTGTCGAGCTCTCTCCAAGACTTCATCATCATCATCATCAGATATTTTTTTGTGAATCTACGATACATAAGACTTAGGTAGATACAATACACTTCTATATAGGTACAAAGCAAGAGATTTCATCTAGAAATACATTTCTAAATAGCAAATATTTTTTTCTTCGTTTATTGGCGTTTTAATTATTTATTGATTTCATTGTTTTGCAACAAAGTAGTATACAAGGAATGACATGTTTTCATTCACAGAATTTTTACTCGACGACAAAGATTATTTTTAGTTGAAGTTTAACTTAACCTGAGACTGAGAAGCACTATAGTCACTATACCTATAGGAACATGTTATTTATAAGCAGTCGTAATAATTATTTGAAGTAGGTAAGTACATTATTGCTGAGAAATAATATCAATGTTTAGATTTTCTTTCAGAGACGTACAATCTACAAAAAAGTTTATTGGCATATTATTAGATCACTACAAAACTTACGATGCTATTTAACTTTTAATTATACTTAATATCTACACGGGAACAACATTTTAGATAGATTAAAAGCGAGAGAGAAAAAACAAAATAAATTCAGACAATGATTGTTGGAGGGCGATTGTCGCCATTGGTTGGCTGGCACGCCACCCATAGATGAACTCACTCGAACATAAAACCCGGCAAATTTTGAAAAGTCTATTTCTTCTAGAAGTATTTATAGGCCTAGCCTTTAGCTTAATTCTGCCGCATAGTTACCGGTTTCCCTGTATTAGTGTTGTTTGCGGGTGCTTGACGGGTGCGCGTTAACTGTTTAGTGAATTCCAAAACCTTCCCGACCTTCAAGCGCACCCGCAATGGGTGCTCGGTGGCAATCACTCAACCTCACTCCTTAGGGAATCAGCCTGCAGGTCTTCCTGTCTTCGAGAGTTCCAGAAGCTATATAACTCTGCTCTGAACGATGGGAGAGCTCCTAAGGCGTGGAACATTAGATGGTAGTAGAAGCATGGTAAGGTAAAGACCCCAATTATGGACAGTATAAGGACAAAATTTTGTCTTTATGGCCGTTTCTGACAATGTAATGAAGTTTATGACGAATAGTACGAAATAGGTGAAGGTCGTATGTTTATTTCATATTAATATGACTCAAAAATGATGTTAATTCAATAAAATAATTAGATATTGACAAATCAAAAATGTAATTTTTTGATCCAGTAATGTACAAAGAAAATCTAGTGATGGACAACCATTTATGGACAGTCCCCAATGTTGGACACCTAATAATGGACAGTCTCCAATGTTAGGCGCCTAATAATGGACATAGAAATCTAACAATTTAAATAATGAAAACATTGGTGTCCATTCTGAGTGCACCAATTAAAACTAAAACTAAATTTGATAGCTCTAAATTTTAGAACTGTCAAGTTTAGTTTTAGGTTTAATTGGTGCACCAAGAATCGACACCAATGTAGATTTATTTTTAGTCTTTATTAATCTATATGTTCCATACATATTATCTACTAAAAATTATAAGACAATAGTGAAAGAAATGGAGAGGTATACTCGTAGTTCTATTTTATCACACACATTTTAATCTTAAACAATGTCATGTATGTAATTTTAGTAGATATATTATTATCAAAAATAAGTAGAAACTTTATGACGTAGGTACATTGCCATTAATATCAATAAGATGTACCTATCTACCTTTACTCGTATATATATAAATTATAATAAAGCCACCTTTATGAATTTCCCGTAAAAAAACATGGTACATATTTCATAGGACTCTTTAGCTACATTTCGATCACGCCTGGAAAATTTTCCTTCTCATATGTTATAATTACTAAAACTCTCTTAGAAAGCTTGTCAGTTAATGGTAATTTTCTTAGAGGTTAATTCTCGTATTCAGTGCTGGAAGTGGAATCATGCCTAAGTTGAGGGTACCTGATATTAGCCAAATAAGTCTCGTCTGAATAATCGCTCTCAGCATATTGAATTTCAGTATAAGTCTGTTCTGAAGAAGTACCATCAGGCTCTTTCCTTGTACTTTTACCTTTCTTTGCTTTAGTTTTTTTAAGAGTCTCCTCTATTATTTTCTTATCTGCCCTATTTTGCTCTTCTCTCCTTCTATTCTAATTGTAGCTTTCTTTTTTGTTTTCATGGTACTTAATCCACGACTAACTCATTACAACTGAAGGTAATTTTTATCTTAGTTTGGGTTTCTTCCCATTTTGTATTTCGTCTTCTTCTGGCCAAAATGAATATCTTTTAAATGAAGATGGTATGATCATTTTCACAGAGATTTCTTGCAATGAGTCAATTGTGATATTAGTGTTTTTCAATGCTTCTATACTTGGAGGGTTTGATTCTAGTTCTTTGCGAGGCGTTATTTCCACAATAGGTATTATAATTATGTCGTCTATCTTGCCATGTGAAGTCCCCGGTGTACTTATATTAATGGTTTCAGGCTACTTCAGCGTTGGAGCAGGAGCTTCATCATCAGCGGCTGCAATTTCTTTAAGCAATGCAATATCATCAATTTCGAAGTCCATAACAGGAGGTGCAATTTTTTCAAGCAATTAATTTTCCGCCATTTGAGAGTTATCACAGATGTGTTGTTGGTTTCGTTTTACGCAGCAACATAATTTTTCATATAAGTCCATAGTACGTACAGAAATGTGTCCTCTGCTGGTAAGGGATCAAACAATTCGTTTAAGTTTTTGTAATAAAGCTGCTTGAACAGATCTAGCTTTTCGTGCCGAAACAGTAGGGTTATTTATTTTTCTAGGTGCTAAAGGCAATTACTTTGGGAACTCTCTAAAGTTTTAGGATGTCGTGAACGGTGAAATTTGATGTTTGTTAAATCAACGTAGCTTGGCCCAAAAGGACATAAACCAGCGCCACGGAACCCATTTCTAATTGTATCTGTGTTTCAAGAGCAGTTTTCAAAACCGGAGCATAATGACCCTTTTTGAAATTTTGTGCAAGGTTACGCATCTTCCAATTTGTTACTGCCTTTTTCCACGAAGCTTTTAAAGATCTGAAACCGGCAAGGTCCATTGGCTGCATGATTACTATTGGGGTTCAAATTGACTTCTATTCCATGTTTTACACATAAATTGGACAAATGCAATGAAAAAAAGATTTGTGGTGCCAGTTGGCCCGCTGCATTGCCTGTTATCATTACAGTAAGATTGTCTTTTTCATTGCCTGAAGAACTATAAACATGCTTTTCTCGTTTTTGAGCCAATACCCTCCCTAGCTTTGGCAATAAAAAGAACGCACTTTCGTCGGTATTAAATACCCGTTCATGTTCTTCTAAAACTGACAAAAAATCTTTATCTCGTAAATCTTCAACTTCCTTGAACCACCTTTCTATATCTTCTTCTGAGATATTGCCACGAGCCGTAGTAAAATTCTACACTGTCATTCCCGAGATGGAAGGATTATGTTTTTATGTTTTAAAAATAAATTGTACCACTTCTTGCCGCGCCTGTTGTTGAAACGAGATTCTTTTTTTTATCTGTAATTATGCGTTGTACACTTTCCAGTAGTTCGTCTTTTGTTATTGGAATGTGCTTATTATTAATGTCAATTATCAATTTTTCAAGAATTGTTTCATCTTCCTTTTTTAGACGACAGGACTTATTTCTGTTATTTTATTAAGCATTGTTACACGTGGCACCCCAAATTTTAAGGCAGCTATTGCCACTTTTTCCCCTTTCTGGTCCACATCCACTGCATTCTTCATTTGTTCTGGGGTGTATTTTTTTGAAGCCATTTCTGCAGTTAAACAATATTTAATTTTAATAAAGAAATTATAGAGTCCATAATTGGATTGTATGAAATACTCAGTAATGGACACCTTATCCATTACTGGTACGAAATCTTTTAATAGAAAATAAGAATTATATTTCTAAAGGGGGGGATAGCACATTAATAAAATTAAGTTGAACAATAGTGTGAAAAATAATATAAATTTCGACATTTGTCCATTATTAGAGAATGACAAATTTAAAATCCAATAATGACATCTTACGCGCACATGTAAAATTTAAACAGATACAAATCTAATAACACAACACATCTCGTAAATTATTCACCTACAATACCCTGAAATAATGTATTATTTCATTTGAGCAAAGCAAATACTAGCAAATTCAAATATTTGGTACTCACTGTCTAAGCGATGGCTACAGTAAAATGGGATTTTTATTGATGGCGCCGCCCGAGCTCACATTCCTCTTCGTTATTTGCAAACAATATGGCCGAATGCAATGAAATGTCATATTAAGGAAGCTAGATAGTTGTAGTCTATGGGCAAGTATCGGAAGTGCGCGAAATTTAAATTTTCGTCCTTATTAATGTAATTTGTTTTATTTTTTGTCCATCACTGGGGTTTTGTCCAACACTAGGTTCTTTACCTTAGATTAGTTTATAAAAAAAAAGGAGATAAAAAGCTCCTTAAAAACTGCAAACCCATCTCGCTTCTGAGCCACGTCTATAAGCTGTTTTCGAGGGTAGTCTCGAATCGTCTAGCGAGAAGACTTGATGAGTTTCAGCCTCCAGAGCAGGCTGGGTTTGAAGGGGTTTACGGGACCATGGATCACATCCACACTGTGCGGCAGGTTATACAGAAGACTGAAGAGTATAACCAGCCCCTGTGTCTTGCTTTTGTGGACTATGAGAAAGCCTTTGACTCTGTCGAAACCTGGGCCGTTCTTGAATCCCTGCAGCGATGCCAAGTGGACTGGCGATATATCAAGGTGTTGAGATGCTCGTATGATGACGCGACAATGTCCGTACACGTACAGAACATGCAGACTAAATCTATCCAGCTGCACAGGGGAGCGAGACGGGGATGTTATATCACCGAAACTGTTCACTAACGCTCTGGAAGGTAATAATATGTTTAAGACTCTGACCTGGAGAGGAACGGGCATTAATATAAATGGCGAGGACATCTCGCACCTCCGTGTCGCCGATGATATTGTCCTTAAGGCGGAGTAGCTGCAGGATCACGAGCAAATTCCCCGGACGGTGGTCCCCTTGAAGTTGTTCAGGAATATATTTACATCGGGCAGAGTATTTAATTGGGTAGGAAACAACTTCGACAGGGAAGCCTTGGTAAACTGCATCAGGTCTTCTCATCGTACATACCACTATGCCTAAAGACGAAAGTCTTCAACGCGTGCGTTCTACCAGTTATGACCTACGGAGCCGAAACGTGGACTCACAGTGAGAATGGTCACAAATGTCGCTCAGCAAGCTATGGAGAGAGCTATGCTCGGAGTTTCTCTAAAGGACAGAATCCGAAATGAGGAGATCCACCGGAGAACAACCACCACCGGGTAACCGACAGCACAAAGGACAAGCAAGCTGAAGTGGCAATGGGCTAGTCACATAACTTGAAGAACTGTCAATCTTCGGGGTAAACGAGTTCTAGAGTGGAGACCGCGTTCGGGCAAGCGTAGTGTAGGGCGCCCGCCGGCCAGGTGGAGTGACAACTTGCAAAAGGCGGCTGGTAGCGACTGGATGAGGAGAAGATCGGGATCAGTGGCGCTCACAAGGAGATGCCTACGTCCAGCAGTGGATAAATACGGGCTGATGATGATGATGATGATTATTGGTACCAGTGACACTAGTTTGTATCGATAGTACCATTAAATAAAATACATGTATCAAATTCCAGGGTTTACTTAAAGATTGTACCATTATTGGTATTAGAGACACTATATACTTTATAATGCTAGTACCATTATAAAAAAACACGTATCACATTTTAGGGCTTAAACAGCTGAATGGATTTGAATGGCGACTGACTCGTGGTCACACCGTTTTGTCACACTGGTGTGATGAAATTTGTATGTAGGTAGATACTTTGATGTGCTGGGATAACACACTACTTTTCATCATCATCAGCTGATAAATAACTAGGTTTTGTTGGATTACTTTGGTCCGTAACTTCGTTAATACTGAACGAAATTAAAGACCAAAATCAAGAAGAAGAAAAATACGTTCTTTCAATTTATCACATCAATTAAATGTAAATCGACATACGAAAAACAAAACGTCAAACACCAATACGGTGGACTATATATTTTGTCTCTTTTTTTTGCTTGCGGGGAAGAGAGATAGAAATATGTAGTGTGAAGTTCGTTCAATCGAGCTCTTCGAAATTTTTTATCGTTTGAACTTCATTTGAAAACATGAACTCGTCCGACCGATTACACACAAAACTGTTAGTTTAGCGAGCTCACGAAACTTTTTTCCGTTTTATTAATGTGCAAACTTGTACTAGGCGTACTGTTATCAATCAATAACCCCCGGGCCCGGGACCGACAGCTTAACGACCGATGGAAAACTGGACATAATCACAGTAAAATCATTGGTTCGGAGACCGAATCCGATATCATTGGACCTGTGGCCCTATTACAGAACTTGGTTTCAATCGGATTATCACTTTTTTCATAGCAATTTCGTCTCTATCGCAAGGCATTAGTGATAGCGATATTGACAATCCGATTGAAGCCAAGTTCTGTGGTCGGGGCCCGGAATTCACACTAGTATACCGCTCGGATACCATCATCGCCATTATGGTATTAGACTACCCAAAGCAAGCTGTAGCGGTGTGAGTAGTTCATAAACGTACAGTAGGTACGCGCAATGAATCTTGGTCGCCGTGAAGTTAGCTGTGGGCGGCATCGCAAAAGATTTTGACTAATATTTATGGTCAGCTCAATAATGTTCTAATGCAAATTAATGGACTTCTGCAGCCTGTCGGTGAATTCTGGCCATAACGAGCGCTTCTCAAATTTTCTAGTCCTCCAGCCTAGGTTGATCTCATATAAATTGTATCAAAATTGGATCATACTTTTTTTAGATTTTAATCCATTTGATATCGGTTTTTTTGTACCATGCTATTTTGTCGGTAGAGCTTTTGTTTTAGTCAGTTTGTCTCATTTTCTAAATTACTACTTCTAAAATAACCTCTCTTACACAACAACACACCACAAACATCCAAGACTCGAAAGCAAACATTTTGACTCATCACACAAATGTTTGCCCTGGTCAGGATTCGAACCTGGCACACTATTCTCAACAGGCAGGGGTACTACCAACTGTGCCACAGTGTCTTTACATTCTCCTACCTTCACTACGAGCTAACAACCAACGCCGTTCAAAGTACGTTCACAAAGTAATCTGCCATCGATATCGACTTACATAATTGTCTTCTAGCGACATCTAACTTTTACCTCTGACGTTGCTTCCAACGTCTATTAAGTAGATCTACTTGTTTACTGGACACTTCAAAGTATCAAATAGATTCTAATTTGAGAATCTGGCTCTGAAACCCTGAAATACTCTGAATCCCACAGTTTCTATTTCTGTCCGCTAACGGCGGTGGCGCTACTAGTTCGTAGTTCTTAGCTGTATCTACGTCATCATCAGCCTATACTTGTCCACAGCTGGACGTAGGCCTCTACTAATGCACGCCACTGAGCTCGGTTTTCAGCTCTCTTCATCCATTTTCTGCCAGCCGCTTTTCGCAGGTCGTCACTCCACCAGTTTTGAGTTCTTTGCTAAAGATACGAGCTAGATGTCGCTAGTTGTTTCAAAAATCTTTAATTAGTTTCTGACGGGCTACCGAGCTTTCACTCTTCTTTCATGTCTATGATTTGGCACCAACAACAGATAAACAGCTTATCATTTCTTGTCATACATTCTTCACAGTAGTTAGTAGTTCATGGAGTAGGTCGTAGGTTAAATATTTTGCAATTATTGAGCCTGTTGAGAATTCATGTGAATATTCATAGGTACCCACCTACACAGTAAATATTTTCTTTTCTTGAGCTCACTCGTATCACAACATTCAGCAATTTAAAGAATCATTCTGTACTACGGTCAAAGTTGTTTATGATTCTCTGGACTGGCACAAATGATGATGCTAATGTCTAAGTGCGAAAGCTTGCGGCACTTTATAAGCGTCTGCTCGAGATCATTATCCGACGCGGGCGCAGTTTTTGTCACCCCCGGCGTTGCGACGGCAGCGGCGGACGCAGCCACCCCAGTTCCCGGCCGTCAGACACCAGTACAAGCAGTGTCCCGACCCGACACCACGCCGCGACTAAAAATAACCGCGCGCCGCTCAGTACCGCCGCAACTGCCGCGCGCGTCGCCCGCTGCGCCCGCGCATCATAACCATGGCGGAGACAATCGAGGAGATGTACGAGACCGCGGTCACCCGCAAGGTGGTCCGCACCAGCCTCAAGATAGAGGAGGTGAGGATCGACACACGACAGTTTTATGTAACGACGCGACACAAATATAGCCCGCGTCGGCGCCGCCGCCGCGACCACCTGCTCACATAACAGATAACACGCTTGACAGTGAACACGACGTAAACATCGCGTCCGCGCTTGCGACGGCGAAAACGCTCGAATGCGCGCGCGCTGTCACTCCTCCTCAAATTAGTTCTGACATTCTTTTCTGTTTCGAACGTCCGACGATAGACATCCGGATGTTCAGAAGTATTCCCGGAATACACTCCAGTTTAACCCGAAATGCTGTTCGGCCGCCCGAAGGCCCGCTGCCGATCTGCGTCAGTGGAGGAAGTGCGCGCGTGACGCGCCGTTCACCCCAAGACTTGTGGCAATCGGCGATGTAAATAGAACAGTCGGTTGAATGAAAGTTTCCGAGCCCACCTTGACTTGACGCGTGTGCATCGACCTGTCTCGTATGAACACTCCACGTGCGACCTTGCAAGACATACACAACACCTCACAATGAACTCTCAAACACAACACACAACACAATTAGGTACAGACTTTCTTGCATTGCATCATACTTTCCCAGAAATATAAGAATGAAAAACAAAGCGGTTTTACTGTTCAGTGTGCTCAGATCTTTATTTTTACCCGCAAAGTGGCATAGTTACAGATGTTTTAATTTGTTTCAGCAGTGATTTAGATTGAAATGAGACTTTTTCTCGTCTGAATACTTGGTAGACATACTGGTATACCATTGGCAGAGAGAGCAAGCAGCAAGTAGGGCTCGTTATCACATTCCATCAGCGAATTAACAATGCGTTTTGTTTTGTCTGTGATGCTGCGACTACTGTTCGTTTCCAAAGCGCAAAATCCAATGGAAAAACGCGGTGTGGCATATTTTCGTCTTGGCTCCTATCCTAGTTTATCTGCTACATTACGATGTTTATTCACAATACGAATGCGAGCATTAATGTGTGCGTTTCGGCCATTTGTGTTAGGTCTTACAGTTGCTTGGGAGAAAACTGGTGTGCTATCATCAAGGCGTAGACTTTACGGAGATGGTCAATCGAGAAGTTCAAAATACGGTGAATTTCATCGCAGCATTTCCATTTGGAAACATTACAAGGATGTTTACCTACAGTCCTAAACTCATAAAAACTCGTTATTGTCTTTTATTGACATGCTTCGGGGAAGCAGAAGAGACCGGCAATACGTTCGTATGTTTTATTTGTCCGTTGAGTGTCCTTGTGTGCTCGAGGCGAGATACAAAATATTTGGACGATTCTTTTTGGCAAATGCCTTTGTTTTTTCCTGAAGAGCGATTATGTGAACGCATCAAAGGGACACATTAATGCGTGGAATGACGGACGGGGGCAGCTGCAACAAGGTACCTACTCTGTACGCAGAGCTTTTACCGACATTAAAAAGTTAACAGTTTCCGCTGAACAAAATCCATGATTAATAATCGAAATACTTGCAATACCTACGTGAAAACAAGATACTCAATTACTTATGCTAAATAAACACGTGCGTGCGAATCATCAGAACTCGGTTTAATTAGTGACATGATTAAATCGGTGGTTCCCAAGAACTCGTGGGCGGAGGCAAGGCGTGTAATTATCAAGGGAGTATGTTTTCGTTGTGTTGTGGTGTACACAAACGCCACAAAATCGCCAAACATCATGATGGTCTCACTTGGCTTTGCGTATGGTGACGGGTATTGGTATAATTAATATGTACATTAACCCGGTTATTTCGGAATCAGCTTTTTATGGTTACTTGCACATAATTAATATTCAATTAATGTTTTTTTTAAAATAAAATGTTCATATATTTTTTCATTGACGGTGTATTTGCTAGAAGTTAGTATTTTTTTATGTTTTACGTAAGAAACTTTTTTTTAATATAAACTTCTAGTCCAACCTACAACAGACCTATCTGCGGTATTTGGAAGACTGGGGGGCGGGTTCAATAGCTCCAGCTACTGAGAAGTTCGACAGCAGTAGGTACGAAAAACTGTACCTACACAAAACAATAATCAAGGTCTTCATCCTCGCCAGTATAAGTCTTCATTTATCTAGCAATCATTATATGACTGTATAAGATTACTAGATGCTAGACATAGATTCTCAAATCGCGCACATCAGCATGATCTACGGATTCTCCAACTGCTGAAACCAGCCTTTCCGGGTTCATCAATCCTATAGTATTAGATACATAGATAGATAGATAGATAACATATGGCACATTAACAATGAACTTAAAATAGTACAATCGGCGGCCTTATCACTAAGCAGCGATCTCTTCTAGGCAACCTTAGATTAGAAAGCGAGAACATGAACATTAATGAACGATAGTGTGCATATGCAAGTATACATTTACTGAACAGAATAAATTTATATTTTTAGAATATAAATACGATAAAATATTACTTATAAATAACATAAGTACAAAATATAAAGTAAAATAAATATATATATAATATAAAAATACATACATATAAACATATATACTAATAATAATAATACATACTAAAATAAACAGGACCTACACATTAAATACATTACACTACATAAACATATTAAACATAAAAATAAGTAAATACAGCAACATGTCATAGCGTTGAATGATAAAAGTTTCTGACCCGATCTTTGAAACATTGAAGCGATGTCGCTTGCCTTATGGTTACTGGCAAAGAGTTCCATAGTCTTACCGCTTATACAGCAAAAGACTTGTCATAATAGAAGCTCTTGTGTAGAGGAGTCTTCAGGAGAAGATTATCTGATGACCTAAGATTTAAGATGTGAGAGCAATGAAGAAATTGAAAACATTCCTTAAGATAGCGCGGGGAGGAAGGATTAAACAGTATAGTGTAAAGAAGAGAAAGGATGTGAGTATTCCGACGAAGGCGAATTGGGAGCCACTTGAGCTTAACACGAAATTGAATGACATGGTCATACTTGCATAAGCCAAATATAAACCTGATACAAAAAATTTGAAGTCGCTCAAGTTTGTTCAGGTGGTCCTCAGTAAGATCAAGATAGCAGGCGTCAGCGTAATCAAGAATAGGAAGCAGAAGATATTGTACAAGCGCAATTTTAGTAGCCGTAGGTAAAAAGTTACGGAGCCTTCTGAGTGAGCCAGCAGATGCGAAAATCTTGCGGCTTACTGCCGTGACCTGTGGACACCATGATAACTGTCGATCGATCATGACTCCAAGGTTTTTAACTACATCGCTATAAGGAATCAAGATTCCATCAAAAATAACAGATGGAAGATTAACCCAGTCAATCCTATTAGATATTAGGGATTCTTCATTCGTATCCAGGGTTCAACCATTTAGTCCTTCGAAGAGAGAAAGTTGTTCGCGGAGGTTCCTGTCTTGAATCTAACAAAAAGGATGAACTGCTCCAAATAGTTCGATTGACATTTCCGAGGACTTTGTAAAGTAACTAAATAGATCGATAACTAGGTGGATCGTTAAAAATAACGCGCAAACTGCATTCGAAGACTTCAGTTTAATGTATAAGCAGGACCTCCGGGATCGTCACCTCCTTGCCAATTCAATGGTGTAACTAAGTCATTTCGTAAGAGCTTTTAGCTCAGATGACGATGTTTTAGGAAAGATTGTGTTGGACCGGAACAAATGCTCGAATATCATAGGTATGACCAGCCGGACGCAAGGAATTCCTTGTCGACGATCCACCGCAGGACATATTCTATGAAACTTTGAAATAGTTCGTTTTTAATTGCAATGTTTGTATGTATGTATGTATGTTTTTGTTTAGGTCAAATCTTGCAAGCTGAATTAGACATTTACATGTTAGTTTAGTTCCGATGACAATGCATTTTATTATGGTATGCATGACCTTAATCGACATCCAGGATTAGCTCCACATGAAGGAACTCTTCAACGGTCAACACCATAGACACTACATTTGGTGTACGCATTTTATGATGATAGCCAGTTTTAAGTTTTACCATGTTGCACTCAGGGTTGGCCCCTGACTAGTGACAACAGAAACACGAAATGTTGTATACGAATTTATTGTGATAGCCCGTTCTTTTATATTAACTTATTAGTTTTTATGTGCACCTAGTCCTACCTAACCACAACGATTTCAACTCTTGCCCTACTACTTTCTAGTGATTAAGATAACAACGAATTAAAACATTATTGTGTAGAATAGCCAGGCTGCAGTCCAAATCTTTAAAAATACTCTTACAAACGCTCCCAATATATGCAGGTATTATTCCTTGGAATAACAACATCAGGGTTAAAATCATCGATCGTATATTAATGTACTACCAAATGTCGACGATCGTCCTTTTCAATTATTATAATCGGACAGATGTCAGTATTAGTGTATAATGTTTGCCAAAAATGGCTAATGATTTAGAGTTGTCTCATTTCGCGAATTGCGAATGCATATTTGTAAATCAGTACTGTCAGTAGGTACACTGTAATAGCAGAACTAATAGCGTACCATACCATGCCAGACCTAGCGTTCCAAGCATGCATCTGAATGAATGTGGAGGAGAGCTGAAGACCGAGCTCTGTGGCGTGCATTAGGAGAGGCCTAGACAAATATAGGCTGATGATGATGATGAATGTAGAGGAAGGGAATTCGACCTTTGTCCGAGGGAGTTGTCTGATCCATAGAGATGATTTTCTCTTGGGTGGTTTAATGATAAGTATAGGCACTATAGGTATATAGTATATACATAGTATAAAGTACTAACCCTATACTTATTCAGTCAGTCAGTAGAATAAAGAAATCAGTAAAAAAAGTCTGTACAATGAAAGTAATAAAAAAATGTGAGGGACTTAAAATAAGCTAAGTCTTGTTCAGTAGAACAAGAATGTAACATATTTTTTAATCGGGACTGTCTGTTTGTGTTTTTCACTTATGCAAAAACTACTGGACCGATTGCGATGCGTTGTAAAGCTTAGGGTATGACTTAAAAACTGGGGTAGGTACTTGGTATAAGCCGAGCAATGGATAAAAACGATCTGACGACTGAATTAAATTTTATATTATGTACTTTATAGGTACTTTTGGTTCTGGGATAACACATAGGTTATTTTTAATGGAAAATGACCAAACGAGCAGCAAATGCAGATTAAATAAGTAAAATTTGAAAAAAAAAACTTTTACGAGTTTATTTTCACAATTTTATTGAGACAAAATAAGTTTTAGTTTATTTTTGAAAATTCTTATCAGGAACATGCCTCGGAGTCTCCAGTGGAATATGGATGTTATTATTTTTCAATCAAGTACGTTAACGAACACAATCGAAATCCAACACTAAATCAAGTGTAAGCTTCGAGCCTTGTTCGGGTTGTAAGTTTAGTTCATGCGTGTTTTTCTCGGCTTTTCCTGGAAATATTTTTACCAGTGCCGGTAGACGTTTTAAAAGCAACACCAGTCATGAGATTTGGCAACACATTTTTGCAAAAAACACAGTTTTTTTTCATCAAAACATCGGCTTCAATGAAAGCGAGCGTCTCATAATAAAGAGAGCAGCGAAGAGTAAATTAACTATTGTTTCATTGAAGGAAGAAGGTACACAATTCATTATAGGTTCATGCTGTCATAATTGTTTGAAAAATAACTATGTACTTACCTAGTATGGTAAATCAGAGACTAACACCAACACAATACAAACCAAATAAAGAGAGTTCCTTAATAACATTATTTTATAAGCGAGAGTAACTATCAATTACCTTTCCACGACTAAACGGCTGAACTGATCTTCCTGAAATTTTATAACGTGATAGTTTGAACCTTGGGGAAGAACATAGGATACTTTTATAACGTGATAGTTTGAACCTTGGGGAAGGACATAGGATACTTTTTATCGCGATAAACTGAAGTCCGTAAACACGCGGCAAAAGCTATTTAATTTAAAGTATTAAATTTTAAAAAGTATTCGAGAATAGGTAGATTTAGGATTAAGCTGTTCTACTAGAACTCTGCCAAACAAACACTTAGACACCAAAACAAACATTTGTTTCTCAACTCTCGGCCCTAATGGAAAATTAATTTTCAATAAACAGCTTTGGCTTCAGCTTTCATGTTTCTTTTTTCATCTAGAGCAAGTAAACGTGGTGTATTAAAGTATATTTTGTGAGAATTAAATGATGAAAAACTTGCATGGTTTGATATGGTCATGCTTTGAATACTCGACAGCGTCCCGACTACCGCCATGCAAGCTTGCAAACGCAAAACCGCCTTTTACGGGCATGCCCGAAACGGCACCGCCGTGCACCGTTCCGCGAATCATACACGCTTAAATCTTCACAGTGGAACAACTGTTCGGGAACGCTGCCAAATGTGCGATTTTACCTAATTGACGAGCACGGAACATCCCGCTCGTTTGATCGCGCAGTGCCGGCGCCATCAACTCTGATAAAACAAGCGAAACTCGCTTGTCACTGCTACATGCCCCAGAAAAAGTTTATGCATCATAGCATCGTAGGGTTGGTGATCGCAAATTGGCGTGGCGTTATAACTTTTTAATTTTAGCGCGGGCTAGATGCACGCCGTTCGTCACTCTGCTTCGACAGCCGATGGGTCAGCGTCAACTTGCGGAAGCGCGGCTAAAATGGAACGCAGCGGATATAATTAAACCGCTCAAATACAAATCGTTGGCGGTGAATTAACGAGCGAATTCAGTCAGCCGCAGTCCTGTGAAATTGGGCAAGAAGCGTTTTCAGCGCTCTTGTTGTCGTTGTTGATAAGCGACAGTAAATGGCCCGGCTAATGTGGCGACAACGGTTCTCAAAAGTAATTATTTCCGCACTAGATCTGCTCCCGATACGATTTATTCTGGAGTTTCGTTTTAGAAGCACAGAGAAACGAGGAAGTGCGATGTCGGTCGGTGGTCGAATAAAAACACATTAACTACGCACCTACTACCACGTACTGCCAATAAATAAGTCAGATCAACAAACTTTTGAGCATGAACAAACTGATTTGCCCAAGCATCTAATGGTGCTAATGCTAACGGTGTGGAAAATTTCATTTCTTTGAAGATTACAGCTCTCACGTATGCTGCATCAATGTAGTCCACCTACATATTCCAACCATCTATTATTATTATTATTACCTTTTATTTTCTTATCTTTGAATTAATCAGCAATCAACTAAGTAATGCTAATTTTACTCACAATTAGCTACGTTGCTGTCAAGAAAACGAAATCATTTAAGTACAGTACGGCCGATAAGTCACTCGTGTCAGTCGTCGTGGCCACTCTGAACTTCGTGCAAATGGCTGGGCAATGAACATTTTTAGGAACCGAATTGCGGAATGAGGCGACGTGCACGGGGCTGTGGTCTAGCTTAAAAATAAAATAATGCAATGCATAACAATGAGATGCGAATTCCGATTCGGTTCCTAAACATTTTCATTGCGCAGCCATTTGCATGAAGTTCAGAGTGGCCACGACTTATCGGCCGTACTATACCTACTAATAATATTTTAGTGACGCATGCTTAGCGAAACCATTATTTTTTTAATTTTAGTGCAAACGATTATTATGATGATAATCGTAAGTTCAAATATGTATGTTCAAACTGCACAATCTGATGCCCATCACCTTTCCATGAACGTAAGACAAGACGATCGGCAAATAATACTTACCTCGTAGTCGCACAAGAATGAAGCGTTACGCTTCTTCATTTATTATAAGAACTTCTAAGGAGTGGAATGCCCTGCCCTCGTCAGTGTTTCCGGTAAATTATAACCCAGGTGTGTTCAAGTCAAGAGTAAATAGGTATCTACTAGGCAAGCGTGCTACACCTTCGACCACATCATCGCTTTCCATCAGGTGAGATCGTGATCAAACGATAGCCTAGACCGTAATAAAAATACATAATCTGTAATCTGTAAGAAAAGTGAACAACTAAATATTAAAAACAAAATATGTAACTGCTTTCAATTGTACGTAAGAAATGTTGCTGCTTGCCCATTTTCTTACTTCTATGCATTGCTTCTGAAATCATATTAAATGCCTTTATTTATGAGACCTATCACGCGGAGTTCGAACTTCATTATTTCAACACTGCTCAAACACCTATTTCAAGCAAATGTGACCCAAATAACGAATGATTAATCAGATAAACAGATAATTTTCGCTAAAATGTTAATAGGTTCTTTGCCACCGATAAAGCGCTAATTCAATGTCACGCAATGTCGGTCGAAGACGGTGCGTCTCTATTTCTATTCTGAATACATCTACTTACTCAAAATATTGTACCAATCTAAATGGTTTTTAATTTAATTCATCCGTTTATCGCATTCGAATACCTTGCTGGTATTCAATACACATTCATACCCTGTATTCGGATTGACAAAGGGGCGTTTTGGGCAGTTTGGTTGAAGGTTTAAAACTCATTTTTTTTCTTCTTGATTTGGATTGTCATTTTTGCCTCTACAGATCCTTCTCAAACGGAATAAAGACGCTTTTCCGATGTCAAATTTTGCTGTCATGTCATCTTAACATGAAACGAACGGTGATCGATACTTACTGTTATTTTTGATAATTTTGCTTCAACATGAACGGCAATAGAATGATCGATATCTGCAGAGCGTCTGCGCTACTTATTATTATAATATACCTAAGTATATTAAATTTTATATGCCATCACTTCTCCTTCATCAACAATATTTAAACTTACCTATACTTACCTATTTTTAATCGACTTTACAAAAGGCTTTTGAGTGGTTATCTAAAAGATTGGGTAGGTATTAATGTAACATTTTTTCTGTTCCTACGGTTGAATCTGGATTTTACTTATTTCAAACTGCTAACACTTTTTCGATATTTTCGAATGAGCTACTTTGTAAAGCAGAAGTGGCTTCGAACCATATATATTTATATTTTCCTTTTAATTGCCCTATTTTAAATTCTACTGCACCATTCTTCTACTTGTACAATTTACAGGCTGAAAAATTCCTTTCATTCAATTCCTTCAAAAACGTTTGCAACACTTACCAAATGTTCTAGTCCCAGAACAACATTCCCACGGGAGAACATTCTACCGAAACATGAATCCCGAACAGTGACTGATGTCGTCAGAGCCCGTTCAATAGGCCACAAGCACGTCAATCAGTGTAAATGTGTACCGCCGCGCGATCGTTGTTCAAGGCCCAACCGTCTGCTATCCAATATTTCTAATGCAAGGCTTGTTTTCGCATTGAAGTACTGGCCACATCGGTTTTATGTACTTTGTCTTTAATGTCTCCTATAAAAAAATGCTTTAATACCGAAATGATTTTAACGACGAGCGAGCCTGAAGATTTTTCAGGTTTCCGTTCGTGCACTCTTTACTATGTATTCTGTGGTGCTGTCACTTGTAAAGTATTAAGACATAGTAGAGGTTCGTGATTAAGACACCCCTTTGATTGCCTTTGTTAGGCTTATAGCAAAGAAAAACACTACACGACGCGACATAGTGAAAATACTTATCTAAAAAAAATGCCTATTATTTATTCTGTGACAACAGATATTATAATATTACAAATTATATTTTATTTATAGGGCACATTTCACTTACTTAAACAAGAATGAGTGACAGCGATGTCTGTGCTGAAAAGCACAACTTATATTCATGTTTATTTTCCAAGAAGGTTTTTTGAACGAGCAAGCGCGAAGCGCGAGCGAAGCGTCTCCTCTTTAGCTTGGGCAAAAATGCTTTCGTATGTCTGGCTGTTCTCCTCTACAGGTCGCATTTCTCAACCGATTCTCGTGAAATTTTGTGAGCAGGTTCGATAATTTTAAGGGATTTTTGCCGTTCCATTTTTCGAAATTTTTAAACTCAATATGGGGCATGGGGCCCATATTAAGAAATTTCTCTTAGCTTTTTTGTTTTAAGGTTACATTTATTCAGTTTTAAACTATGCAAAGACAGACTCGCGAGGTCTTACAGCTCACACATAGCCACCAGTTTAATATTGTCTCGTGTTGTGTTCATGTTTTAATGTCCATTATATTATAGTACCATGTTTATGTCGTTGTTTCGTTTTTTTTTTTGTGTAAAAGTTGCTAGAGTAACTTCTGCAGTTGTCATGTAATTTTTGCGAAAAAATAGTTTATTTGTGTCAAGTGTTTCTATTTTCTGCCAGCACGTGATCATCTGCAACATTCTTTAATTTTATTGAACCATTTATTATAAACAATATAAATATAAACATTTTTGAAGGACGAAACGTGCTGGTCTAGAAATATGTTTCGCAAATATATTATCGTACGCGCTAACTAACGGGTTCGCTAAGATTTCCTCGGGGCGTTGCGCTAGTTTCATTTTTTACAATCTGGACAAACCTATAAATATACCTAAACATGTAAACAAATTGATGTATCTGTCTGTGCTTTTAAAATACGTTTTTTCCGACGCCAATAATTCAATGGGTTTAAACGAAAAACAAACAGCGGAGGAATTCTGCGTTGTGTTTAGCTGCCACCGCGGCTTTGCCTACAACCCACATTCAAAACTTTGTCACCCAATTCACCGCCATTAGAATGGCGGCAATTAGGATGAAAATTCAAAAATCCCGCCTGTGAACGCCTAGGGTACAGGACCTACTCAAAAAATAGATCTTCCTAATTTGAAATCTGTAGGTCCACCGGTTTATGCTGTGCGTTGTGTTGTCTGTCTGTCAGTGTGTTACGGTACTGTTTTGTAGGTAGATACAGATAACTACTTAGGCAAGTTCTCAACAAGCTGGTGAGATGCTACCTAATAGCCGCATGTGACATACTGATTTGGCTGACCTAAGTACTTCGGATTCCGACCAATCTGATGATCTAGCCCTAATCGCAGAATGAATAATAGTACTCCGTACCTGTCAAGTGTTGTCATCAACAACCTATGTCCACTGCTGGACATGGCCTCTCCCAAGGCGTGCCACTGAGCCCGATCTTCGGCTCTTCTCTTCCAATGATTGCCAGCTATACCTAGCGCAGATCGTAGCTATCGATCGACCCCAACGGCTATCGGTTCCCGTAACCGATAGCCGTTGGAGTAGACGAGTTCGTACAAACGAACGTAGTGTAAGACGCCTTCCGGCAAGATGGAGTGACGATCTGTTGTGACCAGACCACTGCCATTTCAGCTTGCTTATACTCTATACTATGTCGGAGTGGTCTGATAAGTCGGTATCTAATGTAGGTATCTGTTACTGCTGAGCTCTGCCCTTATAAAGAAACTATACTATAACGCGGCGTTGTATAAGTAGTAGGTGCCTACAGGTAAGTAGTAGATAATTCTGATATATGCTCGAAGTAATTCTATGAGACGCGTACAAGTAACTACATAGGTTTCGTTCTTAGTATTTTGTTCGCCATCAAAGAAAATAAAGATTTTCTGATACTGTTTTTAACTTAGTGCTTCTCTTTAGAAAAGCGTTAATTTTTGTCACTGTTATTTCATATTTTCTTCCGATGTGCATAAAATTCCGCTAGTACTACAATTAATAACCTTCAAAACTTTGTACCACACTTTTTTGGTGTGAGGTACCAAGTACACCAGTTTTTAAGTCAAAACCTAAGCTATCCAAGAGTGAAAATCGCATTGCAATCGGCCTAGTAGTTTTAACGCGAACAGACTGACATTAAATTAAAAGTGTGGTACCACATAATAAACAATAAGTGTGGTACTAAGTTTTGAAGGCCAGTGTATGACTATAATTATTAAGCTATCCTCGCCTAGCTATTTGGAATTAAATAATTATGTACTAGGTACTCGTATATATGTACGTTTTTTAATGTACCTAAAGATAATTTCGACCGACAAGTGCCACATCGATGTGTGGGTGAGTCATACAGTGAACATACCTATGCCAATGAACTTAGCGGTCCAGTGTAGTAGAGACATAGAGAGCTTCTAATAAGCTTGTTTGTATGGTTTCTGTGCTTGGGTATGGCATTTTATATTGGTCGATGGGATAAGAGACCAATATGTATGTAGATACTTCTACTTACACAACTTCCTACTTATAGGTAACAAAGATTTAGTAAGTACCTACCTAGGAAGTTTAAAATTTTGATTTCAAATTTATATCTACTTAATCTAAACAATGTTAATATTTTTTTTAGATGCAACATCGATCGTTAATACTTCGTACACATGTCGTAGGTAACTATTCTAAGGTCGTCGCGCAAGGGACGAATAAAATGTCCGAAGTGTAGGCTGCCATAGACAATGCATACGCTTTACCTCGACATTGGTTACGCGAGTCGCGCCGCGAGAATGCTCTATTTCTGAACTGGTGACCGTGCTTGTTTTTAATATTTGAACATTTTTTTGCAAGCCCAGTTTAATTCAGTACTGAAAAATTAATTTCAGTTCCGAATTGAACTCGGTTGAAACTGCGCAATACTATCTTGATGTATAGGTACATAAGTAGCAAGTGAGCAACTGCGGATGTTTATCAACGTTTACTCCATACCCGACCCAGATGGCTATTTCAATACAGATTACAGCAAGATCAAATTAAGTGCGTTTCTGTAATTTATAGCAGAAAGTTCATAACGCTAACGAAATTAAACCCTATCATGTAATCAAGCAAACGTGTCGTCAGTCGTCAATATTAAAAAAAAACAAACACTCTAATACCACAAAATTTTCAAACAAGTGGGAGCTATTCCAGAAACATGATGTAGTGTAGGCATAATAGAAACAAACATATCCGCTGACAGAAACAAAATGGCGGATCGTTTCACAAAGTACCTACAGAGCAGTTTACGCGCGACCCAAATGCAAAAACTGATTTGTAACTGTCCTGGATTGATGCGTCAGGCGGTCGTTGTCCCGCCATAACATTCGTTTGGAAGAAAGCTAAATGTGCGGGCATCGTAAAAGCCCAGCGTTCAGGGATGAACGTAGAACCATAGATAAATAATATTTATTATGAGTCATCGGAAGCACAATATTGTCATTTCTGAACGCAGACTCGCTAGCGTGAAAATGATTGATTACCTAAGTTCTACCAATTTATCTATGGTAGAACCTAGATCATCAGTAATTTTTCACGCAAAGGAGTCTTATTTATTTATCTATGGTAGAACATGTCATCAGTCATTTTCACGCAAGGCGAGTCTTTGTTCAGAAATGACAATATTGTGCTGCCGGTGACTCATAATAATGATAAATCGACTTTTGTTGTTGCTGTCTACTCATGAACATGAACCTTTGAAGAACTAACTATCACCTTTGACAGTTGTACTTTGTTATATACTAGCTGACTCTGCGGCTTTGCTCGCGTGGTCATTTCTCTGGGTTAAAAGTAATCTGTGTATTCCAGGACCTACAAAGCACTTTTTGCTACAAAGTATAAAATACCGTCAGATATAGTTTTTATCGATTGCTCCGCTTCTACTCATCGGATTAAGATAAAAAGTACACCAAATTTTAGGTCAAACCCTGAGATATTAAACCCGTAGTTTAGACGTGATGAGCGAACATACAGACAGACGCATATTTTTTAATGTTATATTCTTGTTTCTGTTTTTCAGTACTTAGCTTATTTAAGGCCTCTATTTTTATAAATTATTTTCTTTGTACAGACTTTTTGTTACTTACTGCTTTGTTATGTTTGTTAAAAATACTTGCTTTTTATTAAATCCTTCAGATCAAAGGAATCAAAAGGAAAGGTTCCTTGAGTAACTATATGAATTGATTATTGCTATACCCGCGGCTTCGCACGTGTGGTCATTTCTCTAGGTTAGAAGTATATAATTATGTGCTATTCCAGGACCTAAAATACCAATATACCAATATTTGATCAAAATTTATTGAGCCGTTAAAATATTTTTATCTATTGCTCGGTTACTTTTGGATTGAGGTAGCAATTACACCAGTTTTTAATTCAAACCCTAACCTATCCAACAGTGAAAACCGCACCACAATCAGTCCAGTAGTTTTTGAGTGATGCGCTTATAAACAAACATACAGACAGACAGACACGTTTTTTTAAATATTATCTTGTTTAGTAGCTTATGTTAAGTACCCAGACCATTTATTTTTTATTATCGTTTTTGTACAGACTTTTTCGTACTTAGGTATATATTGCTTTATTATAAGTACGAGTACATAAGTATAGATTCCAAAAAAGCCCATAAACGCATTCGTCCACAGGTTAAAATAAAATCACTTACTACGCCCAGTCACCCATTCATCTAGTCTACGTAATGATGCTATTAGCCACGCTAGATTGTAGGTATACCACTAACGAACAATTAAATCAGAACGCACAATATGTTTTAGTAATACTTATAAACCTAGCCACATTATTAAAGTACGTTAGAGCGCTAAAAATATAGGTTCCAACTAAATAGACATTAACTTTGACATTAGTCTTGCAGTTTCTGAAAGAAAAAAACATATGTAAGTATATCTAAAAATGACTTTTAAACCTCCTTCTGTTTTAATTCGGTTAAAAAAGGTTTAAATACTGAGTCTAAACAATGAGGACGTATTTAACTTGTAGTATTATTTATTCTGTGACTTAAGGACGTATACTTAAATTAGGTGAGACTTGAGGCAGGTGGAGTTTTACACAAATTATAGAGTGCCATATTTTTCATGCTTACCTTACTATATTAATTTAATTACCTATATCATCAGAAGTATTGCTTGCTTGTCTTGTGAGGTAGTGTTAGATTCTGATGTCAGAGTTTGTCAGGCGGCCCGAGGACCTCTGACATGGCTTAACGAATGCACCCCCTTAAGTAATAACAGCCGGGACCGACAGCTTACCGTGCCCTCCGAAGCACGGAGCGTTGGAAAACCGCACATAAGTCATTGGTGCGGAACCTAAGACCGCACCCGGTATCTTTGGATTGTAAGTCGCACCAGTATACCGCTAGGCTGCCATCGCTCTCAAAAAAGACAAAAGTATTTAAAACCCATCATCAGAAAAATGTCCACTGCTGAAAACCGCGATCCATAGCACAACACGTAGAGCGCGCGAGCGCCGGAAGAAGAGATTCTAAAGCGCCCTTATAGTAATATGTCCCTTGTCCGTACAAAATGAAAAACACACTTATCTACACCTTAAATATATTTTTTCTTTATTTAACTACGCTAATATAAATCTTCGTTCTTCTAAATTTTTAAGTTATTGTGCTGAAACTATGGCAAATTGAAAATGATCTATTGCAAAAAAGGGTTTCTTAAAAAAATGAAAAGTTTGAGCGTAGACTATAAAAAAGTATATTCAAGCGATTGACACTAATAACAAATGATTTCACCCAAATTTAGGAGGTGGAAAGTGCTTAATTTCTATCAAAAAATATACTACGCACCAGCAACCAGCAACTCTCTCTATCGCTCGTATAGGGGATCGAGAGGAGGAAAGGAGATAGCAATACATTTATTAAATTTGCCATGACGTCGCTCGATGTGTCGTGCGACTCGTGTCGCGAAACATTTGTGTCCTACTGAGTACGAGGCTTTCTCGCTATTTGCATCCAGCGGTTTATCGCGACTCTCCCAGGTAGTATCAGTCCACTGCTGGACATAGGCCTCTGTCAAAGCACGCCACTGCGCCCGATCTACAGCTCTTCTTTAACTACCGCCAGCAATCTTGTAGGTACTACGTCGTCGCTCGACCTAGCCGGAGGGAGTCCTGCATTACGTTTTCTATTCAAGAACACGTCTACCCCAACAGTTATCGGTCCTTCGGGAGATATGACCATCCCACTGCTACTTCAGCTTGCTAATCCTGTCGATAACTAATCAGTGTTTCCGGTAAAATATAACCCTGGTGTGTTCAAGTCAAGAGTGAATAGGTATCTACTAGGCAAACGTGCTACACCTTCGACCACATCATCGCTTTCCATCAGGTGAGATCGTGGTCAAACGATTGCCTAGACAGTGATTAAAAAAAACTTTGGTTCTTTATCGGATGACCTTGTTCCAACGGCTATCGGTTCTCGAGATTGTGGCCATTACTAAACCAATATGCCAATATTTCTAAATGCCATCAAGTTTACCAAAATGCTGTAAAATCTTAATTATAATAAACCAGCCATACTTATAAAAAAGTTAGGTAACTATAATTAATTTATAATATCTTATTTTTTTGCCTAATTACTTACAAACTCAGGAGCAAAATGGGGCAGACGATAAACCGGCACATTAGTGGACAATATGTCTCCACTATCACTTCTGGTTAAATTATTTACGTCGCCTTGTCAGTGCCCGTTTGACGCGGCTGCTGTAATTCAATTAAATAATATTAATCATTTCGACGACAGCAGATAATAAAGTTTAACGTCCACCGAACGCGAACCTTTTAATTAGCTGAGCTAACGTAGCAAAGGTTTCTGACCTCTGAAGGATAATCTCTAGGATAAATCTATATACTTATAATGACCTTACTTTATATTCGATACTGAACCCAAAACTGTATTTTTTTTCATTTTTGTCTGTCTGTCTGTCTGTATCTTGGCTAGGCATCACGCCGAAACTACTAAATGAATTTAAATGAAACTTGTTATGATTTGAGTTCATACTACGAGGACATAGGCTACTTTCATCCCGAAAAATGAAAGGGTTCCTGCAGCATTGGGGTTGAAAGTTATTTAAAAGAACACTTAGCACGCTGAAACTACGGGACGGATTTTGATGCAACTTAGCGTAGTCATAGTTTATATGATGGGTTAAAATTGGGGATACTTTTTATCCCGAAAAAATAAAGAGTTCCTGCGGGATAATGTCCCAAATTCTGTAAATTAAAGATATTTTGTAATTTTTTTTGGGGGCCGTTCTATATTCAAAACTAAAGCCAAAACTGTATTTTTTAATTTTTGTCTTTCTGTCTGTCTGTCCGTCTGTCTGTATGTACCTTGGAAGTGCATTACGCCGAAAATACTCAATGAATTCAAATGAAATTTGGTATGATTTGAGTTCATACCTCGAGGTAGGATATAGGATACTTTCATCCCGAAAAATTAAAGGGTTACTGCAGGATAGGCGTTGAAAGTTATTTAACAGAACACGTATCACCTTGAAACTACTTGACGCATTTTGTTGAAATTGGCACAGTCATAGTTTATATAATGGGTAAAAATTGAGGATAGGTACTTTTTATCCCGAAAAATAAAGTGTTCCTTAGAGATAATGTCCAAAATTCTGTAAATTTAAGATATTATTCAATACTAAACCCAACACTGTATTTTTTTAATTTTTGTCTGTCTGTCCATCTGCCTGTCTGTATCTTGGCAGCGCACCACGCTGAAAATACTTAATGAATTTAAATTAAATTTGGTATGATTTGAGTTCACGCTTCGAGGTAGGACATTGGATACTTTTCATCCCGAAAAAATTAAGTGTTCCTGCAGGATAAGGGTGGAAAATTATTTAAAAGAACACTTAGCACGCTGAAATTATTGGACGGATGTTGATGCAACTTGGCACAGACATAGTTTATCAGATAGGTGAAAATTATGGATACAATTTGTCCCGAAAAAATAAAGGGTTCCTGTGGGATATGGGTCCAAATTCTGTACATTTAAGATATAGTGTTTTTTTGGAAGTTACTCTATATTCGATAACGAAGCCTAAACTGTATCTTTTTTCATTTTTGTCTGTATGTCTGTCAGTCTGTATCTTAGCTGCGCATCACGCCGCCGGAACTACTGGATGAATTCAAAAGAAACTTGGTATGATTTGGGTTCGTACTACGAGGTAGGACATAGGATACTTTACATATCGAAAAATGTATGGGTTATTATTTATAGGTTGAAACTTATTTAAAAGAACACGTACCACGCTGAAAGTAACGGACGGGTTTTGATGCAACTTTATATGATGGGTTAAAATTGAAACCACGTTTAATCCCAAAAAAGTAAAGGGTTTCTGCGGGATATGGGTCCAAAGTTATGTTAATATTTAAGTAATAAAAAATATTTTTTGGATGGTTCTCTATATTCGATACTGAAGCCAAACTGTTTTACTTTTTAATTTTGTCTGTCTGTTTGTCCGTATCTTGACCGCGCATCGCACCCAAACTACTAAATGAATTTAAATGAAAAAAATGCTCTTTGGTGCTTAAAAAAGATATTGAACAATTATTTTTTTGTTAATCTTGTCTTTCTTTCTGTTTGTCTGTATGTTTGTTTGTTTGTTCACGCATCACGTAAAAACTACTGGACCGATTGCAATGCGGTTTTCATTGTTAGATAGCTTAGGGTTTGATTTAAATCTGGTGTAATTGGTATCTCAGTCCGGTGAGTTAGAAGCCGACCAATTGATAAAGTATTTTTGACGGCTGAAGAAATTTTCTTCAAATGTTGATATATTGGTCCTGGAATGGTTTTGAACCTAAAGAAAAGAACACGCGTGCGAAGCCGCGGGTACAGCTAGTATCAAATAAAATCATCATCATCAGCTTGAACTTGTCCACACCTGGACGTAGGCCTCTCCTAATGCACGTCACTGAGCTCGGTCTTCAGCTCTCCTTATTCAGTTTCTGCCAGCCGCTTTTCGCAGGTCATCACTCCACCTGACCACAGGGCGTCACTCTAGAACTTGCCTACCCTAATGGTTATCGGTTCTTCGGTAAATATGACCAACCCGCTGCCACTTGAGCTTGCTTATCCTTAGAGTTATGTCGGTGATCCGACAGAGAACCAAGGTAGTTCTCTGTCGGATTACTTCATTACGAATCTTGTTCTTCAGAGAAACTCCAAGCATAGCTCTCTGCTCGCTCGCTGAACGACCTTAAATTTGTGGACTAGTCTGTCCGTGAGTGTTCACGTTTCGGCTCCGTAGGTCACGATGATTGAAGAATTTGTCTTGAGGCACTGTGGTATGGACGACGAGAAGACCTGGGAAATCTTGCCGAATGCTCCCCAACCTAACTGAGGTCTTCCTTCTCAAAGTGTTTCTTGCCCTAGGTAAACATATTTTTGGACCACTTCAAGAGGTATACCTGCACCATTGACTGCAATCGGTTCGATGATCGTTAAACTTGATCTTATTATATGTTCATTCAGAGACAGATGCGACGAGAAGCCACAGAATAAATAATAGTAGTAATGAGAAGTATCTATTTAGTCAGTAAAGTAAAAAGTAATTTTCTTGTATCCTTTGTAGGTTAAAACTAAAGCTTTTGATAAAAGATTCCATAAAGGTAAACAACTTCAGGGACCTTATTCTCGATTGCCACTCGGCCACGTAACGTGCCGCGTTAAGATATCTGCGTGGAATTGTTTGTGCATGTTCGAGAATTGCCGTACTTTTCCGAACGATTCCACAGCGAGACGCGTTACGCGTGTGACTGTTCATAGAGAATAATGGCCCAGTAGGTAGTCATACCTATTTCCCAGGATTATATTTTTATATTTATATAAATATACCTACTTGTGCTGTGTAGATACCCTATATAGTATAGCTAAGCTACCCAATACCTACACAATATTACTCTCATATCTGTGATTGAAAATCAATCGCGAAATATTAGGTACTTATTGCAATTATGTACCTAATGGGTAATATTTAACTGCAAATCAAAAAACTGCCTTTTACAATAAAAAATGCTCATTTCCCGTCAAAAATACTGATTGCACAGCAAAATACTTCCATCAATATATATTATTATCTAAGCAATGATTTAAAAAAGATCGCTATTTAGCTGAGAGCGCAGCATTTTTCTGAACGCATATCAAATAGGCTAAAATTATCAAGTTGAAAACAAAATACCTAGTTTTTAAGCGCAAATCAAACATATGAAATATATATATACCTAAATATATATATATATACATACCTAGTAAATGAAAATGAAAGCTAATTTGATGTTCAGAATTACTTTTTCGGAGGAGTGGACTGTATTACAATTTTAAATCGCGTATTCACTTTTTCGGTCATATATTAACAGTCAGTTTGTTATAAACAGACTGACTGCCTTTATTTACAGTAGTTAGTAGTCGTAGTAGTTTCATTCGTTGAATCCTCGAAGCTCCTGAACCACGAATAAGTTATTGCTGTTGGTTAATATATGACCATAAGAGCATTTTTGTAAATAAAGGCAGTCAGTCAGTTTGTTATAAACTGACTGACTGCCTTTATTTACAAAAATGCTCTTATATTTATACAATACAATTCAGGTAACGGTACCTATCTGGTCACAGGGAGAGCTCGGGAGCAAGGCATCGTTCGTTAATTGTTTTACTACTTAGGCCTTTACTTTGTCTGCGCATAGCGCGTGTTATTATCCTAAATATCGTGGGAATATAGCTGTACTTAGTCTAACAGCAACTACCCTACCTGCCCTAAGGGCTCCTGTAATAAACACATTGCGCATTGCATTGTCTAACAAGCTTAAATCATAAACATTTGGCGCTTTCATCTATTTCTAACCTAACGGAGGTTTTTTCCCTAACGGTAACTTTATTTTTATCTTCCTTAAATTACACGTCAAATCTACCTACTTACTCTTACTCTAGGTGTACTATTATTTCATCTTATTCTAGTTTTATACAAAATAACTGTAGCGAAGCCTCGTAGCCGAAGTGCTTACACGTCGGTCGGTCGGTCGCGGTCCCTTTGCTCTGGCCGGTGATTCCCGATGACTAATTACACATTCGCGGTCACGTGATTTACGAACGTGGGGTCACGCGGCATCTGCGAGGCGGACAGGCTCGCTGTCCTCAACATTTGATGTGTTATCAGTATTTTTGAAATGAAATTGAAATTTAATTTGATGTGCAATCAGTATTTTTGATATGAAAATCATATTTTTGTTGTAACAGTTATTTAATTGATGGGTGATAAGTTTTCTGATAAGCAAATAAAAATAATCCGTAGGTAACTGTTTGTGTTGTGGTTAGGTAGTTACCTACCTACTTCATGTCATGTCAACGCAAATGAAGTCATAGATACATTTTTTTATTCCGTTGAGTGACGAGTTGAGCTGGTCGTTCGCCTGATGGCAAGCGTCACGCCTGCCCAAAACAGTTGCAGTACCATCCAGAACTATGGTTGCAAAATGTTGCGCGTCACTGCACTGCGCTCGTCGCCATGAGACATTGGTAGCGATTCGGGCATCTCCTGAACTAAACTTAATTTCTTCAAATGTAATTTAAACCTTGTTGGCTTCGTAACATGGTATTTTTCCCGTGGCATCTAATCCTCACTCACTAAACTATCACTAAAGCCAGTCAGCGTAAAATCTTTGTTTCCACGCGGCGAGAGTCCCGATTTGTCCAAACGCTGTCTCAGAACGTGTCCGAATTTATTGAAACGCCTTTTTGCCTGTAGATTCGATAGAAACATTGCCCTTCAAATCGAAACACAGAAATGTTTCCACACTACTGCTTGGCGGTTTAATATCTGACAAAGGTGTGGTACTTCCCCAGGCGGACTCTTGCGTAACAGGCCTACTACTACAAAAACTAATATTATACATGCCCTATTATTTATTCTGTGACTAAACTAAGAAAGCACGGTCTGGATATTCTAAATTTTATTTTCGTTTCTCTCCTTATATTACGTCCCGGTGGAGATTCAACTTTATTGGTGAGTGTTTGTTGACACCATTACAAGTTTAGTGGTCGACCAACTCGACCACTTGCTGGATAATCAGATGATAATCTAAAGCACAGACACGTCGCTTGTCGTACCTAACTTCTGGGAAAAATCCATATTATAACCACAGTACATATATAGTGTCGCGAAAGTCATGACAAACAATCCAGTAACCTTTAATCCAGCGACTGTCTCTAATTATTAGATAAATATCAGTAACTGGTCCAGTTCTTTCCACATGAAAATGTTGTTGTATTACTAGCGTCTCGCCCCGGATCTGCACGGGTAGTCAGTTACCCGTAGAAACCGTAGGGTTTCTCTTTATTTGTATACGATTCTACCCGTGGTTTGATTGACTAATTTGAACAAAAACGGTTGTTGTGACTTAGCTATAAAGACATGTAGCCTCGTGGACTTTTTTTTTTATATTGATCAGTACTATAAACATGTAGTACATTATTCAATTTATCATCAATAGTTTTCGCAGGGCACGCCAAATAATGACTTGTATAGGCAAATTTTTGATAACTTGGGTTACATTATTGCAAATTTTCGCAGAGATCTCTTTTTATTTTGTAACAAAAAATCTAATATTTTCTCTATAAATCTAACTTTAGTGTAGAAGTGTAGATGTAGACAAGTGAAATATGAAGCGTGGACTGAAGCTCGTTTTAAAATAGCAATAAGCATTTGAGAGAGTTTGAAAATAAGATGCGATGCGTACTGTTTTATATAGTTCTATCACTTGCGTAACGTTATGGCAAGCCAGGCCAATTAGTGATTAAATAATATGAGATGGCAACACCCACTCGACGTCATTCGTCCGTCCGTCACACAGAGGGCCGACTGTTGCGAAACTGGACATAGTAAAGGAAGCTTAAAAAGCTATTTTTCTCCGGATAATGTGTCTTAAGTAGGTTAGTCCGGATTATCGTTATCTTTAGAGAAAAGGGTTAAGTACCTATTCAAATTTTGAAATACAAAGATAAAACTAGGCATAGCAACACATTTGGAAATATTGGTGCCTAGTTTATTGTAATATACACTAAAAAATCAAATGTTAAACAGAGCCTACGTTTAATAAAATATAGGTATTCGAACTAAGATATTATAAATGATAGATTTATTACGGCTACCTCTACTATTTATGTAATTATACCGCGAGCGGTTGCAGCCGTGCGGTAGGTAGGTATATCATGTGCATTTTACAATCCAACTGCAGAAAGTTCAAATCCTCGGCCCTGACTTAAGTTGAAATTTTAAATTTATTCTCTTAATTTTAAAGAGAAATCAGAATGAGTTTTGTAACTGAGATCTCTATGGCAGCTACGATAACCATTAAAAATAGGACGATGGTGTTCTTAAAATCCCATCTAGAGGTTTTGAAACCTATTATAACTGCATGTAAGGATTCCTGAAAAAAAAACTAAAATAAATTAAATACGTTTTTTTTGGGTAAAATTAAAGTAAGTAAAGCAGAATCCAATTTAGCGGAAAAAATGTATCAAAAAATAATCCCTGTTACATAACTCACGCTGTAGGCTGATGATGATGTTGTTGACGACGTGCGAGGTGCCGCAATCATGTACTATTATTTATTCTGTGCCGCAACCTTTTCCCACAATAATAAGTTAATTAAAAAAAAGGTTTTATGCAGTAGCCATGTCATGGTAAAACTTAGAACGGGTTATCACAATTAAATGCATATACAACATTTCGTGTAAGTGCTGTTATACCGTTGAAGAGTTCCTTTATCTGGAGCTTATCCTGGAGTCGTTTCAAGTTATGCTTACCATACAAATATATTGTCATCGGAACTGAACCAACAAGTAAGATAAGAGGAAGTGGTTCTAATTGAAGGTTTGACCTGAACAAATATTGCAAGTTAAATAAAAGATTTTAAAAATAGCATTAGCAATTGGACCCTTTGTATGAGGAACTTCAAAATCATATCCAAAATAATTTAGGTACGTATATGTACTCATATTGTCATTACATACGCTAAATCCTTACATGGATAACTAGCTTACACTACACTATATACAATCGATTTTGTGGGGGAGAAGGAGTGGAGGGGGTAGGGAGGGTATGTAGTAAGGGGGAGTCCCCTTTGAAGGAAAAGTTGCGCAGCCCCCCGCCCTTTCCGAGTGTTTTTTCTTTTATTTCCATCCTTACTTTCAAATTTACTTCTAATGCCATTGATTAAAGGTGAGGGGTGGATGGAGGAGATGAAGGGCTACCCCCTGCTAAAACCAACAAAAAGTTCTATGTCAACATAGAACTTTTTGTTGTTGGCAGCAGTTTTGTTGTAGCTATCTTCAACATAGTAATTTGAAGCTATCAAATTTCTATGTTGAAGCTATCTTGCCGCAGGGATGTAAGGATTCTAACGATACCCCATATGTCTAAATCTGTTCAGGCATTTAAAAGTTATGGTGGAATAAAGAAACTCACATGCATACATACAAACAAACATAAATGAATCCAAAAAAGATTACACTCCTTTTTTTGGGCAGTTGTGTAATCAAGATAAGCTTTGAGTATTTTCCTTGTATAATGTCCAAGTTCAAACAGTTTATGAAAAGTTAGTATCAAATAGTTTATTTCTATATTGCTCGATTCGGATTGAGATACAAAATACACCATATTTTAAATTAAAACCCAAGCTATCCAACAGTCAAAACCACATTTCAGACGGTTCAGTGGTTTTGACGACAGACAGACACGATTTTTAAAAACGTTATATTCTTGTTCTGTAGCTTCTTGTTATTTGAAGTTCTCGAGACCATTTTGATTTTAATTATCTTCTTTGTACAGACTTTTGTTACTTAAAGCTTCATTATATTCCTTTGTATGTCGTTATTAAAATCTTTAAAAACAAGGAAGAGGCGAGCACTCCTTGTTTGTTCAGTCTATGCAGCATCTACTTTAGGCCCACTCATCTTGCCATAATAAATCCCAGTAGATAAAATGAGATCAATCTAGTGCTGAACAACGAACATTCTGGCGATGCGATATCTGACCTTTGTCTTTCATTAGGTTCTACATTGCGGTAGTGTGGATTCAGTGACTCACTAGTCACAGAGATACATTATGAACACTCACAGAGAGTTCTTTGTCAAAGTCAGATTTTAATAATGGGTCCTAATGGGTTTTCAATGCAATTGGGCATTTTTATATTTGTCTGATTACCATGACGTTAGGGACATGTTTTCATAGTTAACATATGTGTCCTGTCTATACATTTAGCTAATGTTATTTATTTATTAATGTTATTAATAATATAAAAAATGTATATATGTTTTTTTTTGTAAAAAATGAGCTCCTCAATGTACCCAAATTAAATACTATAGTTGCAAATCTTAAATAAGTATATCTTTGGCTTCTGTTCCATAATAAAGAACCTTGGCATTCTCAACTATTTATCTACTCACAGTTTATTTTTATAATAATTATAGAATATGCTTAAATCACTATCCATTTAAAAAAAATGAATTCTTAAAAAATAGCTAGGTAAGTATCTACCCGAAAACATGTTATATTCCTTGATCTAGGCATGAGTTTATTAAGAGAAAGCTCTACGGCTCCACGAAAACCAAAACAAGGAATTTCTTATCTACCGTGCAATGTCGACAACAAAATTTAAATTGATGCAACGCTCTAGTTGTCCGTAGTTAATCGATCTTCATAACGATCGTACAAAAGTGAAAACTGGAGAACTGTGTCGAAGTAAACTGTACGAAACGTGACGACAATAATGTTTTAATCTCTTTTTTGGTTTTGGCGAATCCGGACAAAGACTAAACCGAAATCATTTCACTTTCACTGTCATCATGTAGGTAGGTAAGTACCTTCTTCAATCATTAATTGTAACTGATTTCTTATTTTGTTGTTATTCATTGCACGATTTCAGTTTTTTTACATCCAATGTGTACTCTTGAGTTTTAGTAGTAGTAGGCATCAATCTTTTATAGTCTGTTTCAATAACGTATAATCTGTTTTATTCTTGACATAAGCTTCATTGAAAGAACTTAAGGTTATAAATTATGAGTTAAAATACCTGCCTTAGTAATTTGAATCAGTTTGAATCAGTAGTTAGTATTATGCTAATGTACACACTACTTTTCTAGGTTACGCCGTACCTATATTTTTGAAATGAAATACATAATTGTCTGTCTTCTATACTTATAATAAAGCAATACGTATGATAAATCTGTACAAAGATGATAATAAAAAAAAATGTGTTTAAAATAAGATAAAGAAAAAGTAAAAAAAAAAAAAGTGTTTTTCTGTTTGTCTGCAGGTTAGTTCGCGCATCAAGTTAAAACTGCTGGACCGAGTGCGATGCGGGTTTCACTGTTGGATAGCTTAAAGTTTGACTTAAAAACTGGTGTTCTTGGTATTTCAATCCGGTTAGTAGAAGCCGAGCAATCGATAAAAAACTATATGACGGCTGAAGGTTTTTTATCAATTGTTGGTATATTGGTATTTTAGATCTTGGAACATTGAGTACTTTTAACGTATAGGAATGAACACGCGTGCAAAGCCGCGGTCACAACTAGTATTCTTAGAACACTGTAGGAATTTTAAGGCGTGGTGGTAGCGTATGATTTATGTGTCCCACTAGCATTTTTGGCATGCGGCGAACAAGATTTATTTTAGTGGCCGTATGTCGATCAAATTCATTGTCAGATCGCTATCGGGGCAATAATTTGCAGCGAAAATTATAGTATTAAAATTTATAACCCTGATACAAGTATCTTCCCACTCCGTCGAACAAAAATAAGATTTTATAGGCCGTAATATTTTTATTACGCTTTTCTTAGAATCAATTTTCAGCAAGACAAAGCACAGGGGACAAATAACCTTCAGGAAAGTATTTAATAAACCTAGTAGCTGTGCCCGCGGCGTCGCACGCGTGGTCATTTCTCTAGATTAAACGTACTCATTTGCTATTCCAGGACCTAAACTATCAATATACCAACATTGGACCGAAATTCCTTCGGCCGTCAAATAGTTTCTATCGATAGCTCGGTATCTAATCATCGGATTGGGATACCAAGTTTTTTATCCCAGTTTTTGAGTCAAACCCTAAGCTATCCAACACTGCAACCCTCATCGCAATCGGTCCAGTAGTTGTAGTTAGTAGTTTTTACGTGATGCGCGAAGTAGATACGTTAGACCTTTTTTTTTAAAATTATGTTCTTTATTCAGACTTTTGCGTTCTTATTGCTTTATTATAAGTAGGTATTGATTTATGTCCTATTCATATCTATACCTATCTACAAATGTTTGCCCCATATGTCTTGTTATTTTTCCGTGATCGAATGCTGTTATGCCTAAAACATCTATAAATAAAGCAATATGAACGAAAAATTACGTACAAAGTTGATAATTTGATAAATAATGGTCTATGGTACCTACTTAAAATAAGCTACAGAACAAGAATATAACATTTAAAAAAATCGTGTCTATTTGTTTGTCTGATTGCGATGCGGTTATCATTGCTGGATAGCTTAGGGTTTGACTTAAAAACTGGTGTACTTGGTAGGTATCTCAATCCGATGATTAGATGCCGAGCAATCGATAAAAAGTGTTTAATTTTGACGGCCGAAGGAATTTCTTAGTGTTGTTATAAGTATTGGCTATTGTTTATTCTGTGGTATTGGTAGTTTTGGCTCTGGCAATAGAGAAATGACCAGAGATATAACAGAGATATGACATGAGATATTAGTCTTAAATAAAATCAAATAAATAGGTGCCCTTTAATTTTTCTAATATCAACGGGAAGAGATAAAATGTTCTAGAATTGGCTTTTATTAACAAAACTGGACCACATTGCAATATTTGCGAGTCACCCAAGTAAATTACAAAAACAAGCGCCGAACGTTAATTGAGTTTCCGTTGGCGCACCGCACTAATTCATCTGTCGATAATCACCAGGACGGAAATACTGGTTCATAATCAGTCCAATAGATGTCGCTACATGCATTAACCTAGATCGACTGTATAAACACGCATGCGCAGCTGCCGTCGCATTATTTATCGGTCATCCCTGCACAGTGGAAAAAAACATTATTGGACAAAAATTCTACTCGAAATAATTGCACTCGCTTTAATGTTGTGTTTATGTGCTAATGCGAGTAAATCAAAATGAATGGATGTTTAAAAGAAAATTAAGTGGTGCGTCACGCGGACACGACCACTAAGAAATCTCAAAGTTAAGCTGAAACTTGTAAACAAAACTTTTATTTATATGTCAATGAGTAATAATGCAATTTTGTTTGAGATTTGTAACTCTGAGTATTTTTCCGATCTAATAATTTGAACTAGCAGTCAACAACACTATTATTGAAAATAAATTATCTTGAATTTATTTAATAGAAACAAGCAAACGTCACGTGCGTCGTAAATGTTTCCTTTGTTTTTTAACAAAGAACGTCATGAAATCACAATATAATTTTGTCCTCATAAAGCGAAGAGCGTCACCCACAGTGTTGACATCGTCATTATTTCACACTCAGTATTGCCAAATCCGCTGGTAATAAATGCCGGAATTATACTTGGAGTGCAAGGATATCCGACTTCCTATTTGTCGTCTAAAGCCAGCACGATGATTCAGTTATTTCTTCCCTGGATGGATGGACAATTCTTCCTTATTATCCAACTATGTAGCAAATATTAGCACAAAGCTGCACCTTGATACCATATTGATCCATACCATACCAATATATATAAAAGTGAAACGTTGCCTGTTTGTTTGTTTGGGGAGCTTTCACGTTATGAGAGACTAGGTATGAATGATCCTCTTTGATCCGTGAAATGTAGATACTTATCTACCAACCCAATCGAAGGCACGTGACGAACCGATATGATGGAAGAACAGCTATGATCGCCAAATCTGAAGAGGAAATCACACAATTATAGGAAACATCTATGACCAATTATAGGAATTATAGGGCCAGGCGCCCGTCAGGTCTAGACAAAATCAAACTGTACCTAATGATATTTATGTGACAGATAGGTTTGATTTCTGTCATATGAAGAGTTATTGCAGTTAGTAAAATTGGCTGAATGTTCCATTCGCACTAGGTGTCAGCCATAGGTACAAATAGTGGAGCCGATATTATGTCACCGTTGCAAAGACTACATAATTGTCCTAAACATTTGATTAGACCCGCTTGAGGGTAAGAAACTTGAGGTTCGCCATCATGTATTCGTTGTCAAAGTAACAGTCTAGAAAGATACACATTTTTAAAATCTTTTATTTAACTTCACTTGTATCTATCTATGTATTTATCTATGTATGTATTTTGTCTGTCCTGGAATCTTGCAATTCAAATTTCGAGCACTTCCCGATTAGCTAACTGGCTGAAACTTTCAGAGTAGCTCACAAACCGATGACAAAGCAATAAAAAAAAATAAAAAAAAAAGTGAAAAGCAAAAAAAAAAACAACATAAATACGTAAATGTTACAAATTTAAATTATACTTATTCTTTCTAAACTGCACATACTTTAAGACCGCCCATTGTACTACTTATATAGTTTTAATTATAATTTCTGTTTTTTTAAAAACTGGTAGGTATTTACAATAAAGAGTTTCGCATCCTATACTTTCATTATTTTCACTGTCGTTGGTACTTTCCCATAAAATTTATCACAATTGCAAGTTTTATATAGGAAATGGTAAATTGGTATCGTTTATTTCGGGCTTAGGGGCTAATTGTTGATACTTTTTAATCGGCCAATCTTTCGAATATGACGGCATTTTGATCGTAGGCGTACAATACATTTCTGCTTACCTAGAGTTTAACCATTAACATACTCTGCAGATTTGACTGTAGTTTAAAGTTAACTAAAGATGGTGCAATCCAGCCTTAGATTTATACAAAAAGAACGCGCGCTATTGTGTAAAAAGCTAATGAATTGCGTAACGCGTTATTACGCTTGACATTTAAAAATAGCCGCGTCTCTCGCAAATTCTATAAAAGAGACGTAAATCAAAGTTTAATCTATATTAATAGCCACTGGCCGCAAATCAGTGAAATAACCGTTTCCTACGCGTCTGTAATCTCATCATAATTTAATTTCTCGGTAAATTTAGCTAAGCGTTTGTTGGCCATAATCAAATGCTTTCATCGAAATTTACAGCGACACTGATGGTCGCATTAACGAAAATATTATATTTTTTTGTCGAATGAGATGCTTTAGGCCTAACATCTTGTTTACAGATCTGTATATTAATCATATTACCTACTTTGATCTATTTGCTACTATTTGATTAGGTACATTGCTACTCTCATTAACCCAGAGAATCTCCAACACTTTTCTTTTTGTAAATTGAAGGAGAAAAAATAATCTAAATAGACTAAATCAATAAATTAGGTCAACCATATTTCCCTTTCTAAGGAAATTTCCCTTTCGTGTGCCGACTACCGACTCAGAGTTGAATCACGCACAGGAAAAGGAAATAACCTTATAGCTCTACCGGTGCGGTGCTTCTGGGCCCCGATTCTGTAAGCTATTGAACCGCGATAACGCAAGTCGATCGCTTGAAATTTTTTGAGAAATTTTCTTATTTACCACTTAAAAGCGCTTTTTTTTTCTTCTTCTTTTTTAATATTTCCAAAAAAAAACACTTCTAGCACTTTTAAGTGGTAAATAAGAAAATTTCTCAAAAAATTTCAAGCGATCGACTTGCGTTATCGCGGTTCAATAGCTTACAAAATCGGGGCCCTGTTCGAGAAGAGAGTACCAAGAAACTACGCGTTGTAATTTTTTGTCAATATTATATTTTTGATAAATGTAACATATAGAAATTTTAATTATAATACACATTGACATGTTAAATTTATAAGTGAGATGTCCCAAAGTAAAAAAATATGCTATAATAATATAATGAAGTGACTAATAAGACACCAGGCTAGACCAGTCCTAACAAATAGCACCCGTTCATCACGAGTTTGACATGTGTGTCAGCCATCACCCACCTCAACCATTTTAGAGGGGGGAAGTCAGTTATTGTCGTATGAGGTAGTGCTGGCCTCTGGTGACCGAGTTTGTCAGACCACCCCTGTGTTTCTGACATGGCTTAACGACTGCTATTTACAATAACATGCCCTCCGAAGCACGGATCGATGAAAATCCACACTTACGGCTTTAGAGGCCGAAGAGTCCCACTGTCTCATTAGTCGACTTAACAAAGGTGACGTATGCTTTTTTTAGTGTATGTATGCTTTTTTTAGTGTATGAATACCGATTTCTCCGTCAATTGCGGAAGGATTTTGAACAAACTTTTTTTTTAAAGGTATCCTCTCCAGGTGGTCCCATATAAATTGTATCAAATTTGGTTGGTTGTTGTTTTATTCAAAAGGGTAGAGTTTCAGTGTAGCCCCATATAAACTTCATTGAAAGGAGCAGTACTTTTATTTTCAGTTATTAGTTAATACATTTGAACTCGATTTTTAGTACCATGGTATTTTGTATAGCACTTGTTATATGCCGTTGTTACTTCCTACGATAGCACCAAGTTTTAGTGTTCACATTAGAACATTACTTATATGTTCTGTACACTATTGCTTGGCGGTTAAACTGGCAAAGACTGCAGAATTTCCCCAGCCGTTATCTTGCGTAAGAGGTAAGATGTCTGAGGACCTAAACAACTACGAAATTCCATGTCGATTAACAAGGAATGACAGTAGTTTATTTTTAGTATTTAGTTAAACCATTTGAAGTATTTTTGTACCACATTTTGTACAGAACTTGTTATCGCTACGATCATAATTGCCTGTTCTTACAAACTCATTCTGTCATGATAAATGCAATCATGCAAAAAGATAAATCTCTTTTACGATGAACAGTGACGCGAGACGTGAAAGCTTTTAAATATTAATGAAAACCTCATTGTTGTTCAATGTAAACAGACAGACGTGTTACGCTCTTCATTATGTAAGTACATAATGGTGTGCAAAATAATAACGCTCTCGGCTTATGAAAGGAGGAAAGGTCAGGAGCTAAGAACACATCAGCTGAACTGTCTCTCGTGATCAACACTTATGACAACTTCATCAATATATGGATAATCCAAGGAAGCTGTACAAGAAGACGACTTGAAAAACCCGGCAAAAACTTGGCAAAATTAAATTTAAGGATAATACATTGGGCCGCAAAGAAAGCGGGTAGATTATAATAAATGCGATAACTTTTTAAACATTTGACCAAATCTTTTAAATTTAATACTAAATTAGTTTATTTTATTACAAATATGTAGAGGGGGGAAGGCGATATTTGTACGCATGCAAAGCCGCGGGGCGCAGCTAATATAGGATGGAGTAAAACCTTTTAATTTCTATTAGTGATAAAAAAAATAAAGACGTTTTTTATAACATAGCATCGGCTCATAAATCTGCTTTGGAAATCTGGTGAAAAGCATGCCAAACATTAACAGTAATTTTTTTTCGAAATCTAGTGAAAAATGGTCGAAATGAACTTTACAATCTTGATTTTTTATGACGTTTATTTAAGCACTAAAAAATTGTATATATACGGTCTATAATACGGTCTTTTTCATAAAGATAGTTGCAATATTTTGGAAGTTATCGAGGTTTTTGCTACCGAACCCGCTTACGGACCCGCCTTCTTCGCGGCACAGTGTATAAAACTATCAACCCGCACTAAGACTAGAGTAGTTAGTAGGTATTTTAATAAATTGATTTCTATGATTCTTAATAAATCCGGCCAACCCTGGGCTAATAGGTATATCTTCCCTTTGGGAAAAGGTGTTTACTATAAAAATGCAATAAAAAATGGTGGATCACCATTTTTTGCTGTACTCATCGCAGTTTATGGGGCTGCCGCACGACGAGTGGATGTTGATTCGTAAAGGTGGATGTTGATTCGTAAAGGTGGATGTTGATTCGTAAAGGTGTCCGAGCAAAAAGCAGACACATCATAATCGGCAAGAAAAATAATTAAGTCAATTTTCTAGGCCAGACTAATTTTGGCCCTTCTCTATTGGAGGAGGCTTACCTATAGCTTAGCATTGGGTAAATTAATGTTCTTTCTTGCTGGTCGTATGAGATATTGCAAGCCTCTGGTGTCAGGGTTTGTCATGCCCCCAACAAGTTTTAAACTGACTGTTGTTAATCAATAGCAGCCGGAACCAGCTTAACGTGCCCTCCGAAGCACCGAGCGATGGAACCGAAAATCATTGGTGCAGAGCCGAAGACCGAACCCGGTATCGTTTGATACTAACTTGCTCCAGGAAACCCGGCTACCAATCAATTCACCAAGTCTAATTAACTGCAAATAATCACGATTCAAATTTCTCAAATAAAACAGTCTGCACATAATTATTTGGAACCGTCTTCGCCGCACTATTTTTCACACTAAATATAATTCTGCGAGATTTAATTCTGTAAATCATTGCAGGTAAGTTACCTTGGCATGCGCGATGGGGAGCCAAATGGGAAGAGGCGACAAGCGGACATTAACAATGCCACGTGAGTATTTCCTGTCTCAAATCTAGCCGTATACCTACCCACACAATATCTGTGTATATCTGTAAGTAGAATGACTGTGTAGGGATAGAAACGAACTGCATAAGACCAAGTTCAAGCGCCCTCAAAACAATGACACAGTAGACAATGACTAGAGTTATTTCTGTAAGTGGAATTTCTTTATAGGAATAGAAACGAACTGCAGACCCAAACGCCCTCAAAACAATGACTAGAATCTGTAAGTACCTATATGTTCACACGATCTGAATGTGAATTTGTAGAAATGATTTCTAGTGGATAGAAACAAACCATACCCAAACCAAACACCGTTAAAACAATGACTAGAATCTGTAGTCGCAAGTAGATAAATGTTCACAAAATCTGTCAATTAAGTAGAAATGCTCTATAGGGATAGAAACGAGCTGTAAAAGATCCAAGTGCTCTCAAAACTATGAAAAGAATCATAAGTCTATAGGAACACAAAATGTGTAGGTACCTATATATTTCCGTAATGAAGATAACTTTGTAGAGGTAGAAAAGTATATTTCAGAATATTTCAGGATATCAAATCAATGCTGATTTTAAAATATTTAGGTAGGTATAGTACGTAGGTCCTTACACCTAATAGCCAATATCAATATCTTATTATATCAATACCTGTTATAAGTGACTAAAATAACTATTAAATAGTTGTAGTAGAAAGGAACTAGAGTGGCAGAGTAGAGTTGGACAGTTGATTGTTGTTCAATGGGCACAACATAGTCACACCTTAGTCGCTCCCGCTAGAGATAAACAAGAAGGGAAATCAATAGGCATTGGTGGTCTTGGCACATTGAACAGATGAGCAAAATTCTCCACGCGTACGACAATAGACGCATCTTCGTTACGTTTCGACGCTCACCATTTGTTACTCACCACCTAATGATCGCTCAACATGAAAGAGATTTCGATAGTATTACCGATTACTCGTGCATAAAAAACCTCTGAAAATATGGAGAAGAGAATGAGCCATAAATAACACAATTAACGACGGCTTTCAACGTAATTTGAACTTTGTTTCAAAAACTTCAAGGTGCGAATTTCCAGAGGTTATTCGCTGGGATGAAAGTTTGTAAAATTTAGTGATGCGCCGGCGTTCGATAGAGGACTCTATCGATATGACGTTAAAACAGCGAATCGGTCGGTATTCCCCGACGCATGGTACAGATTTATCGCGGGTTGTTTGGAGAACCGCGTATTTATATTAAGTGGAGAAGCTGTCAGCGCCTACGCTGACGCCGCAGCTGGATGGCTACATACAATCACCTCAAGCACAAAAATTATGCCAATTTCGTAAGGTATCCAAGAAGTACGTTCTAATGCACTAGATGCCTATTTTCAAATAGTTATTTTCCGTTCAACAGCGTAGTCTTTAAAAAATACATAAGTCAAATTCGTCAAAATAGAATAATAACATAAGACTAACTGATAAAATTGCGGCCTTTCGCTGTGAATTCCTATCTGATGTTAATTTAGATATTATAAAAAAACTCTGAAATTGAGCCAAATCTCATAATAGCAGGCAAAAACTACAAAAATTCTTGCGATGAAGTATTAAAATCAAAAGAAAAAAAAGGTGGTAGGGTGATATCAAAAAAATACTTAGTCGCAAAGAAAATAAATCGTTTATTGGACGTACTGGAGCATTCGGATGAGACAGCAAAGAGCCATTTTGTGTCAAAGTAAATTCTGAAAGGCTCGCAAGACCAGCTGAAAATAACATAATTAGGTATTTAGCAGTGTAAATAATAAACACGGAAAATAGGAATATTAATGTAGGTAGTAGTTTAATTCATGTAAAAGGTCACAGCGACACTCATCTCTTTCGGCTAGATCGTCCAACTAATAATACTCTCGCACGTGAAATGTTTTGGCTGGTGCTTTTTGTTCGCCGCGGTTATTTCAGTTTTCCAGTAGGATTTTATACAACACCAGGTCTGGCCGCCTCGCGGTGCACCGGTAGATAGAAAGCTCCTGCCGACGTTTGTCGCGAACTTTACAGTGCGCTCTAGTGTTCATCGACTGCAATGGATGCACACCATAACGACGTAAAAGGATATATCGAATAAATAATAATACCAGTCCGAAGCCATACGAAAAGACGTGTTTTCAAGTGCTCTACAAGTGCAGTGAATGTGTGTCAAAAATCTTTTGGAGTTCAGTGCTGTGGGTGATAAAGGATACACCAGACAACATGACGGAATTCTTCCAATCGTGGAACAACGATCCTGCGGGGGACGAGGAGATGGAGACGGTCGAAACGGTGGAGACCATCACCACTACCACTACAAGGAAACGCATTCCATCAGTAAGTTGCTTTGCGACATCAAAGTTCGGATGATAACTATTTTGTGACAGAATCAATCACACATGTAGGAATTCTCGAATAATGCCTAAGCAAATTCAAAAAATCAAGGCACTTCATTGCTTTAGTCATTCAATCGCAATTCCTGTGACACCTGAATTGGAAAGAGAAAGCAATAGGCGACAAATATACATTTTTATTGCGGCTGCCTGTATCATTGTTAGGTGTTTATTTTGGACAAATCCAGCCGCCGCCGGTGTCACGGGCGCTGTCAATGCTGCGTGATACAAACCAGCAGTCCAAGGTGAAGGCGACCGTCCCACTCTCAACCGTCAACTGTCTCCTATCTGCATAAATCAACTCAATTTACTCACAAATCTAAAAATACGAATTGCTCTAGCGCTAGATTAGACCTCCATCCTCCAAGTCTAGCTTTTGTTAGGACACTTTATTTTACTGGAAAGACATGGTTTTCAGTAAAAAATATGATATCCACATTCACTTTAGCGTTAGTGACCATATCAGTTTAAAAACTTCTATCCACTGCCTATTTGCGTTTGAAGAACTTTTGATGTTGGATTTTTTTATGACATCTTCTTTATAATACCTAGCTCTAGAGAACTTTTTTGCGTCAATATGTAGGTAGAATATTAAAATCCAGTCGTTATTCATATCAACTTATGAAAATATTTTCTGTGCATTTTTGTTAAGATATTGGCGAAGTAACATTTATTGTCATTGCTTTATCGCTCTTAAAACATATATTATTGTCTCTTGAATAAAATTACTTGTGGTAAAAATGACCTTCGACATACTCCACTTATGTAACAAACGTGAAATGGCAAAAAATACTGTTCAACGGGTGAATTTCACCTTAGGACGAAATGTTTTTGTTTGTTCCTAATAAAAAAACAAGATGTGTAATTTTAGCGTTTCGCTGTTTCTCTGATTTATTCTCATAAGAACTAACCTGACAGTCGTCTTGCAAACGCCTTGTCAGACAGTTTCTTGTGTAGTGAGTGTAATTTATAATCTGTGGTCTATATTATGGCATTCAAATACTAATAATTTGATTATCGATATCGATAAAACATTGTCTACCTGCAGTATCAACCTACGAACTCTATAGCACAGTACATAAGTAAAGAGTAAAGACTATATATGTACTGTGTCTATAGCTTCTGATGTATCGACCATTATTTATTCTGTGGTATCGATTTGCCATATGCTACCTGTTTTGTCAATAACATTCATTTTCACGACTCAATGTAGAGTTGATAGAATAATAAGCCACTGGCGATGGTCGTGAAACACGATCAAAAGTCGTGTGTTGGGAGAATGTAAGATTCTTGTAGATCCTTTGTACTCATAAAGTGTATGACCCTTTGTGTTCCACGACAATGGAGTTATAATAACAAGATTGTCTTATAAGGCTTAGCTCATCATTCTGCAAAGTGAAATATTGGTAGGAAGCAGGAGGCAAGTTTTTTGTAAAATACCTAAAACAACTGAGGTTAGAACTTTGATATTCTTCAAATAATAATAATAATAATAATAATAATAATTTATTTCAGGCATACAACCCATACAAGCGTAAAATAAACTTAAAATTAAAACATGGTATCAACACTGTAAAATGGTGCAGTCAAAAACAGGAATAAAAAAAATATTGTTACCTACGCTTTACACAATAGTGCTGAGTCACTTTTTGTTTTTTCATCCATGTGGATACAAACCAATCTCTTAAATATTGGACCACTTAATGTTGTCAGAGACAGCCACGAGGATCCCGTTGCTGGTGCACATATATGTGTTACTCTATCTAGGTACTGATTAACGATTAATGAAAGAAAGAAGAAATATGTAAACATTACACAACACTAATGTTACCAAAAGCCCCAAAAGGGATTGCAATGTAATAAAGGATTATATTTTCTATTCAAAGGAAGGATGATTGGGTATATTCGTATGCTGCATACAAAGGAAGGATGATTGGGTATAATCGTATGCTGCATACAAAGGAAGGATGATTGGGTATAATCGTATGCTGCATACAAAGGAAGGATGATTGGGTATATTCGTATGCTGCATACAAAGGAAGGATGATTGGGTATAATCGTATGCTGCATACAAAGGAAGGATGATTGGGTATAATCGTATGCTGTGTGACGAGGTCCAAACCTCTTTCATAATAATACTCTTTTGATATCTTAATTCTTTCATAATCCATTTCTTTTCATTTTGATAGTTCATTATTCATTCTAAATACAAATAACCTGTCATTCTTAAAATTGTCATTGATTCGCTCAAGTCTGTGTTCTTGGACCTAACTTTAAAAAAGAAACAGAATACACACGCTATATATACTAAACTAAATATATTTCATTTCAAAACCTAAGTTTGCTGAATATAGCTGAAGGAAACGTGTACGTATGAAGACTAGCAGCTACGAAGCCTCCGCTGCCCGTTGAAAAATGAAGGCTCGCACTACTAAGTACAATTAAATTATTGTGAGCAAGGAGTCCCTTTGAGCTGGTAGACACCCTCGGGGGGGGGGGGCTCCGGCCACAATTGGCGCCCTCAACGTCCCCGTACCCAGCCTGCTCTACCTGCCTACAAATCCTCCTGATCCTGAATCCTTCCTGATTTCTCCGTGTTTTTTTTAATCAGTGTTCAATTTTTAAGTCGCACCACAAAATTCTTAAAGGCACTAGGCCATCTTGATTTAAATTTGGATTGGAAATATTTGGCAAACCAGAACAGTTTTTTTATACTCAAGTGTATTTTATATTTGCATTCCAGTCATTCATGTAAGTAAGACATTTTCATTAATACGTACTTTATTCCGAATTTCAATATCAGCCTACCTAGTTCCGAGTTACTCTAAACTTTGACATTAACATTATAATTTTTTACATTAACGCTATTTTTTTTATATATTTTTAAAGCGTTACTAACGCACTAAACGCACATCCATTTCTTTTCATTTTGATAGTTCATTATTCATTCTAAATACAAATAACCTGTCATTCTTAAAATTGACATTGATTCGCTCAAGTCTGTGTTCTTGGACCTAACTTTAAAAAAGAAACAGAATACACACGCTATATATACTAAACTAAATATATTTCATTTCAAAACCTAAGTTTGCTGAATATAGCTGAAGGAAACGTGTACGTATGAAGACTAGCAGCTACGAAGCCTCCGCTGCCCGTTGAAAAATGAAGGCTCGCACTACTAAGTACAATTCAATTATTGTGAGCAAGGAGTCCCTTTGAGCTGGTAGACACCCTCGGGGGGGGGGGGGGGCTCCGGCCACAGCTGTATACAAAGGAAGGATGATTGGGTATATTCGTATGCTGCATACAAAGGAAGGATGATTGGGTATATTCGTATGCTGCATACAAAGGAAGGATGATTGGGTATATTCGTATGCTGCATACAAAGGAAGGATGATTGGGTATATTCGTATGCTGCATACAAAGGAAGGATTATTGGGTATATTCGTATGCTGCATACAAAGGAAGGATGATTGGGTATATTCGTATGCTGCATACAAAGGAAGGATGATTGGGTATATTCGTATGCTGCATACAAAGGAAGGATGATTGGGTATATTCGTATGCTGCATACAAAGGAAGGATGATTGGGTATAATCGTATGCTGCATACAAAGGAAGGATGATTGGGTATAATCGTATGCTGCATGCAAAGGAAGGATGATTGGGTATATTCGTATGCTGCATACAAAGGAAGGATGATTGGGTATATTCGTATGCTGCATACAAAAAAATAATGTAACATAACATAAGTTCTATAACTAGAACAGAACTAAGGTCGGATTAAAAGCCTACGACACTCTTGCGATGAAGACAAATCGACAAAATCGGACGAATAGGGGCGACGCTATGCAACATCCACATGCATACATAGACTGTTAAACTCATTACCATTCTCATGCTTCGCCGTAGTCGGGTAAAAAGGGACCTCCAAGGAAAGGAACCTTCGTAGATCTTCATGAAATATGATTTATCTAGATCTAAATGTACAAGACGTGACATAAGCTTTCCTCTTTATGGTTTCGTAGCAAACTCTTTAGCTACTAACTGTAATAATTACGAGTAGGTATGTGCTCTACATAATTTCAGTTCATTTTCTAATTCTGCACAGAACTGAAACATTGTTCTGAAACAGCGTAAACACAACTATGATTCATTGGATCGCCTGGCCCAAATACTGCATAGGTACTGAATAATATGGTCTGAACCCATCGGCTTCGCAGTGCATAACAATAAGCCTATTTTTTGTTTTAAAATATCCTGAATGACACTGTATATTCTAACAGTGCTAAGAGCTGATGATCTTAAATTGTCTGAAGTGATTAACATCAAAATATAGCTAAGATACATCTAGGATAAGCCAGCTTTCAAACAAAAGCCGCATCAGTTCATCGATTGCGGAGCTACAATTCCATTTAACACACGCAAATCTGCACACGAGCCTCACGTACACATTTACACATACCATGCTATGCCGATCGGCCACATCGCAGTAAGACCTCGACCTAGAAAGTATAAAAAAAGACGGACTTCATACCGCCAAATCAAATGTGAAGCACCCAAGATATGCCGACCCGCTCGTACGCACAAGCCTGCACGCACATATTTACACCACATTATGCTGATCGGCCGCCGCATCGCAGCCAGATCTCGACCTTGTTAGCTATGTTAATTCTGTGAAGTTCTCACGGAAAAACAAAAACAACACATTTTCTTGTGATGAAAATGTGTATCAACCACAAAACACCACAAATTGACCTATGCTTCACTCGTTTGTTTAGTGGTGTGGAATCCGTCGTTTTTTACCCGAATACGGCGAAGCAAGGGAAGGGTAATTAAAAGGTAAGGGAAGGGGGTTAGGTAAGGGAAGGGAAGGTGAATTTAACAGACTTTGTATGTATGTGGACGTTCCACCACAGCGTCGCCCCTATTGGTTCGATTTTGACAAACGAGGTATCAATCGATTTGTGTTCAGGTATAGTCTGTTTTTTACCCGACCGTAGTCGGGTTTAATTTTAGAACTTATGTCTTCTTCAAAAATCTAAAATTGAGAAAGCTCTGGATCTAGCACTCACAGCAGCGGAGCTGAGCTGACTATAATGACAATAACTAGCTTAAAAAGCTAAAAAAACACGCCTGCCCTGCCAAAAAAGAACGTATGCCAATAAATTATATACTATTGGAATGTGCTTATCAAGCCCTTCAATTTGATACCCATATTGTAAAATACGAAGAAAAAAAACGCATTTGAAAATGGAGCCATACAGACGCCACAATTAATAAAAAAATATGCCTTTACTAGTCGGAGGAATGTAAGGATTCTAACGATACCCCATACCTAGGTCTAAATCTGTTCAGGCATTTTAAAGTTATGGTGGAATAAAGAAACTCACATACATACATACATACATACAAACATACTCGTACATGAATCCTAAAAACATTTCACTCCTTTTTTGGGGCAGTCGTGTAATAAAAAACTGATAGTGGGTATTGAGACACGCGTCTCCTTGAGACAAAGTAGAAAACCTGGAAGCGTGGATTAAACGTGCACATGGGTAGGTACTTTGTAACACACGTAGGTAATTGTGCCGGCTGCTTGCACCAGAATGTTCCCAGAAAGAAGTGAATTAGAAGCGAATGTTTGGTTGCGAAATCCGCTCCATTATTGAACGCAGTTTCGCCGATGTTTGAAAATAGCTATTATGCTACTTCATCGTAACATCAGCATGCATTTAGTAAACTTATAAAAAAGGCAAGGTTTAAATAAAGATAGTCTGCACCGCTAAATCTTTTTTTATTACGGACTAGGCAATCGTTTGACCACGATCTCACGTGATGGAAATCGATGATGTGGTCGAAGGTGTAGCACGCTTGCCTAGTAGATACCTATTCACTCTTGAGTTGAACACGCCTGCAGGCCTAGCACGGGGGGTGGACAAATTATCTTTCCCCCGTTTGGTTATAATTTACTGGAAACACTGATGAGGGCAGGGCATTCCACTCCTTTGCAGTTCTTATAATAAATGAAGAAGCGTAACGCTTCTTTCTTGTGCGAGGTATTTCAACCATAAAAGGATGGCGCTTTGCTGATCGTCTAGTCATACGGTGATGGGGGAATCTAGTTGTGCAGTTCTTGTACACTCTCCATAGTGCAATCTGTAGAATATTGACAGGCTTGCTACCTCACGTCGATGCGCCAGACTTTGAAGCTTACTCTTTACTAGAGTGTCATCCCCAATGAGCCTGATAGAAAAAAGAAATAAAGAAAGAAAATACATTTATTCAACACACATAGAAATAAAAGATACAAATAATTAGAATAATTAATTAGGTACAATAGAAAAGGAAAACAAAGAAAAGGTTAAAGTAGATAATTAAAGTCACCACTTTAATTATCTACTTTTACTTTTTTTAATTATCTTAATTATCTTCTTTTTTTTGGTGATGAATGGGCTTTAACCCGGCATTAGGCTGTTTGCCGAAGGCACGCAGCGCTGGTTTTCAGCTAAAGCCCAGAGGGAGCGGAAAAAATTAACATACAAGAATAAGTATGTCACGGGGCGGTCCTAGGGTTTGGGTTTGTTCCGCTAGCCCAGGGACCAAACCTCAGTGGACAACAAATGAACAGGAACAATTAGGAGCACTTGGAGATGATCATAAACAGCGGCTTCACCTTCGTGGACTCGTTGTAGCAGAAGATGACCATGTACAGAGATAGCTGGCCTATCAGCAACGCTTGCAGCTCTGCTAGTCGAGCTGGTCCTTCCTTACTAAACACGAACACGCCCCAAGCTAGAAGTCAGCATTTTGGTGGGCATTCTATCGGCCGCTATTTTAGGTACGTGGTATTTAAGCAGTAATTTAAACTGCCAGATATAGATAGATAAAATAATAATTTATTTACCACTTTTTATCAGATATTTTGTAAAAACATCGACATGAGCCAAAGCAATATCGGAATGACAATCTAGGAATGACAGGTTATTTGAATTTAGAATTAATAATGACAAACTATCAAATGGAATGAAATGGATTATGAAACAATTAAGAATTTATGAAGAGGTTTCACACATCGTCACAAGTATAAAAAATGAAATTAAATATGAATACATTTATAAATACATATATATATAATATATATATATGTACAATAATAATAACATATACATAATTTAAATAAACATGGATAAATAAATTTAAAAAATTAAAGATTATTTTAAGGTATAGCAACGACAAAGGAATTAAATAATGTAGTATCTGAATGGTGTCAAATAACTGACAAAATAATAATAGATGCAATTCAATCTAAACTGAAGCACCCAAGACATGCCGATCCCTCGTTCGTACACGCCTCGCACACACACCATGTTGTGCCGATCGGCAGCCACATTGCAGCAAAGCCTAGACTTCATTAGTCGTGGCAATTATGTCAAAAACAATGCAGTCTTTGTGAAGAAATTGTGTATCAATCACAAAAAACACAGGTTATCCACTCACGCACACTTAAGCAGCCATTTGCTATGCTTCACTCGTTTGTTTGGCGTTGGGGACTCCGTCTTTTTTAAACCTTCTTGATTATGGCCTAGTTTTTTCAATTACTTACTGTTCTTGAGTTGAAAGGACGGAGATGCGACTCAAGCAAAAAGGTCAGAATTTTAGCTTTAGCAGAACCGAATATTTCGTAAAAGGAACCCAAAAGAAGAAAAAAACTTTCAAACGAACCTCATTTACCGAGCGAGCGAAGTGAGCTCAAGTCTCTGGTTCAAGTACAATCAATTTGATTTCATCTGTCAGTTTCTTGGTACTTAAGACTAGGAGGATACTTTAGAAATATTTGGTCTGAGGTTGGTACTCTCTACAGGTCGTATTTTACAATTGATCTGGCCGAAACTTGGTATACACCAAAGAGAATATAACCGCTAACGCTGAGTATACACGTTTAACCTTCTTTTTTATATTTTAGTCGTCTGGGATTTTTGATTGGGGGGTACTTCCTCCATAATGGGGCAAAAAGGGGGCTACTGAATATCTCCGCCTTATTATATTCAATCTCTATGGGTTTCTTTTTATTTGAAATGTAGTAGCATTACATGTAGTAGCATTAAATGTAGTAGCATTAAATGTAGTAGCATTAAATGTAGTATCATTAAATGTAGTAGCATTAAATGTAGTAGCATTAAATGTAGTAGCATTAAATGTAGTAGCATTAAATGTAGTAGCATTAAATGTAGTAGCATTAAATGTAGTAGCATTAAATGTAGTAGCATTAAATGTAGTAGCATTAAATGTAGTAGCATTAAATGTAGTAGCATTAAATGTAGTAGCATTAAATGTAGTAGCATTAAATGTAGTAGGATTAAATGTAGTAGCATTAAATGTAGTAGCATTAAATGTAGTAGCATTAAATGTAGTAGCATTAAATGTAGTAGCATTAAATGTAGTAGCATTAAATGTAGTAGCATTAAATGTAGTAGCATTAAATTGGTCTCATAAGAGTTTGGTGAAGCTCTGATGAGGATCTTTGGCGTGATGAGCAGAATAGCTCCTCAAAATGCAGTAAATTTCTCACTTTTAGGTTTCTACCAGTGGAATCAGCCCTTTACCTTGTTTGTTTGTTTGTCGTATGAGGTAGTGCTGGCCTCTGATGTCAGAGTTTTTCAAGCCGCCCGAGGGCCTTTGACATTCCTTAAGGACTCCTATTAATCAATAACAGCCGGGACCGACAGCTTAACGTGCCCTCCGAAGCACAGAGCGATGGAAAACCGCACATAATTTAAAAAAGTAATTAGTGCCTAGGTTTTGAACCCGGTATCGTTAGATTCTAAATTGCACTATAGAACCGTTAGGCCACCATCGCTTTACCAATACTTTACTTTACCGGTCCCCCGACTGCAATGTCAATTTTATTAATCTCTATTAATAAAATTGACATTGCAGTCGGGGGACCGTTCTTTGAGTGTTTTTGTCTTTTTATACGCCTTATACTAGCTTCACTTGTATGTTTGTATGTTTGTAACCGACTCCTTTGGACGCTATTTTGACCCACTTTAAACGGTCAGATTTCATTCAAATTTTGCACACCTGTCAAAGACCGATGACAATGCAATAAGACGAAAAAAAAAAGAAAAAAAACTAAAAAGTAGAATATAAATAGTAGTTTAAAAAAACTAAAAAACACGCTTTATATAGAAAACCAAACTAAAAAATAGAAAATAAATTTTAATAGTGTAAATAAGAAAAAAATGATTATATTTATAACTATTGACCCATGCACCCCGCGTTTTTTTTTTTAAATAATACATTTTTTTCTTATTTACACTATTAAAATTTATTTTCTATTTTTTAGTTTGGTTTTCTACATAAAGCGTGTTTTTTATTTTATTTTAAACACACTTGGGCATACGCGTCAACTATTAACATATTCCATAGTGAGAGACACAATCCAACCGTTGGCGCACAACTTTTTTGGCGTATTACATAAAAACTACTGGACCGATTGCAATGCGGTTTTCATAGCCGCCCCGGTGTCGTGTAGCTTAGCATCCTGCCTACAGAACCCTAAGTCTATGCGTGTCCTATACGCGCTTAGTCGTATTCTTTCTATTATGCAAAGAAGCACCGTTTTATATAACCCTCACGTTTAAATAAATGTAGACTCATTTATTGCACTCGAAGCCCAATTGGCAGTCAGAGATATATGTACATATATCTCTATGTTGGCAGAACATATTTTAGCCGATCACTGTCTTCTAATGAAATTAATGGGTCGATGGTCGAGGCCCGGTTCTAGCACTTTTAGCAATTTTCGACCGTTTTTGAACGTCTGTATCTTGTTTTATAATTAACCCAGAACTATGAAATTAGTAACACATCAAAATTTTACATATTATCTCCTACTTTGTAAACACAGAAACATGATTAGTATGAATTCACACGATAGAAAATAAAATCAAAGGTAACACTACTTTATGCTTAGAACATTGATTGGAACGAGACCGCGTCACTAAATGATATCAAAGATATACCAAAAGAAAGAACTTATTATGATTGAGAAAATGTCTAGACACTTTTTAATTCAAAGCTTTAGTTGTCCTACAAATAAATAAAAACCTTAAATTTTACTCCCGAGATGTATCGTAGTAGTCTCCCTAGTAGTCGTATACATTTTAAACTTTGCAAATATTATTTGTTATTCCGATGATAATCTATAATTAGATAGGTATATAAAAACTAATTTAAAAAAACCGACTTCAAATCGTATAATCTTAGAAGAAATAAATAATTTTAAAAATTGAGGACTGTACTACTACGCCCAAAACGACTAAAGTAAGCAGGAACTTACCAGGCACAGACTCCAATAAATTTTAATTATTTATTTCTTTTAAGATTTATACGATTTGAAGACGTTTTTTTTTAAATTAGTTTTTTCGTTTTACTTTTGTGTTTCGTTATAGTGGACCTAAGAAAATGTTATTCCGTACGCTAAGAAAAAGTCCATACTGGAAACAGTTAATATCTCTTAAACTACTGAACTGATTTTGATGAAACTTTAACTATTCCTGAAGCTGAAAGAAACCGAAACGAAACTATTGCAATCGGACTTGTAATTTCCAAGAAATACGTGGACAAACATACATACACACATGAAATTTGGTACATTTGTTCAGACACCCACATAGATTAACATAAATGAATATTACCTATGCATTTTTAACAATATTACATACTCGTACATAGGTAAGTACACATAAACTTGGTACATTTGTTGAGACACCCACATAGACTAACATAAATGAATATTACCTATGCATTTTTAACAATATTACATACTCGTACATAGGTAAGTACACATAGACTTGGTACATTTGTTGAGACACCCACATAGACTAACATAAATGAATATTACCTATGCATTTTTAACAATATTACATACTCGTACATAGGTAAGTACACATAGACTTGGTACATTTGTTGAGACACCCACATAGACTAACATAAATAAATATTACCTATGCATTTTCAACAATATTACATACATAGGTAAGTACACATAAACTTGGTACATTTGTTCAGACACTCACATAGACTAACATAATGAATATTACCTATGCATTTTTAACAATATTACATACTCGTACAAAGGTAAGTACACATAAACTTGGTACATTTATTGAGACACCCACATAGACTAACATAAATGAATATTACCTATGCATTTTCAACAATATTACATACTCGTACATAGGTAAGTACACATAAACTTGGTACATTTGTTCAGACACTCACATAGACTAACATAATGAATATTACCTATGCATTTTTAACAATATTACATACTCGTACATAGGTAAGTACACATAAACTTGGTACATTTGTTCAGACACTCACATAGACTACCATAATGAATATTACCTATGCATTTTTAACAATATTACATACTCGTACATAGGTAAGTACACATAAACTTGGTATATTTGTTCAGACACTCACATAGACTAACATAATGAATATTACCTATGCATTTTTAACAATATTACATACTCGTACATAGGTAAGTACACATAAACTTGGTACATTTGTTCAGACACTCACATAGACTAACATAATGAATATTACCTATGCATTTTTAACAATATTACATACTCGTACATAGGTAAGTACACATAAACTTGGTACATTTGTTCAGACACTCACATAGACTAACATAATGAATATTACCTATGCATTTTTAACAATATTACATACTCGTACATAGGTAAGTACACATAAACTTGGTACATTTGTTCAGACACTCACATAGACTAACATAATGAATATTACCTATGCATTTTTAACAATATTACATACTCGTACATAGGTAAGTACACATAAACTTGGTACATTTGTTCAGACACTCACATAGACTAACATAATGAATATTACCTATGCATTTTTAACAATATTACATACTCGTACATAGGTAAGTACACATAAACTTGGTACATTTGTTCAGACACTCACATAGACTAACATAATGAATATTACCTATGCATTTTTAACAATATTACATACTCGTACATAGGTAAGTACACATAAACTTGGTACATTTGTTCAGACACTCACATAGACTAACATAATGAATATTACCTATGCATTTTTAACAATATTACATACTCGTACATAGGTAAGTACACATAAACTTGGTACATTTGTTCAGACACTCACACTCACATAGACTAACATAAATGAATATTACCTATGCATTTTCAACAATATTACATACATAGGTAAGTACACATAAACTTAAAAACCTCTTTTTGTGAAGTCGGTTAAAAAGAGTTTCTAATAATCATCGCACAGGCCAAACTACCTAACTACCTATAACTTGAAATTTGCACAGGAGATTCCTATCATATTGAATCTGTAGAATAAGATGCGATTTTGCTAAATTCATCCCTTAGGAGGGTTAAAAAGGGTGCTAAATATTTGTATGAATCTTTTTTATTATTTTATTATAGACCAAGAAACTTTGTTTAAAGTATCTTCTAACAAACGTCAGAATATTGTATGTCATCATGTTTCAACATTATTTTCATGTGAAGAAGAAAATCTGTTTTCAAAGTTTTGGTGGTAAAAATCACGTTTTTCCAAAACATTACAAGTTACAGTTTTAATCCTCTTTAGGTAGAATCAAAATTTTGAAAAACTCTGATATTACAAAGTCTTTGTTTGCAATGGAAAGTCTAGACAGTAATGTTTAAGGCAGTCGTATAGGTATAATTTTCAGCAAACATCCGTATCGCGAAATCTATCAATAAACAGTACTTATACCTCTTCATTTATCAAGTTTCGGGATTTTTTAAATAACAACTCTTATGAGGGTAAAAAATACATGTTTTTTTAATGTAATGATTTTTTATTCATGTATGTTTGTTTGTAGGTATGTATTTATGTGAGTTTCTTTATTCCACCATAACTTTTGAATGCCTGAACGGACGTATGGGGTAACATTAGTATCCTTACATCCCCCCGAGCGAAACAAGGTTTTTTTTAAACTCTTTTAGAAAATTATGTAAGATTCATAAATAAAATGCGAAAAAAACCATCGAACATATGTGTGTATATACGTGGCACGGATTAAGTAGTACTTACTCCGCAATAGTGAAATGTTACAATGACGCGTAACAAACCTCTTATTTGCAAGTCGGGGAGTTGAAATCCCCGACTTGCAAATAAGAGGGTTATCATCAAGAAAGAAAAATCATTTCAAACATGTCACGAGTTTTTCTGAGATTGTTCTAAAGCCATTGGTAAGCATAAAAACATGACAGCCAAATCCATGTCAGCTAACGTCTCGAATCTATTAAAGTAAAATCCTGCCTTTTAATCCATCCAAAAGAAACTGATCAAAGATAAAATGTTTCAAAGTTTTCAAACATTGTAGAAAGTGCAATAATTTCTGGAATCCGTCCGCGTCCGGCGGTCGTCGACCCCTGTTCTTAAACGTTTATACCTAATGCTAATGCTATATCTGGTGGGAATGGGAACCACGCTCGAAATAATGCAGGACATTCCTCAGCCAGAATGTCATAACTCACGGTTAGACGAGAAAGTTCACTCAACGATTATGGGACAAAGAATTTTGACCAATAAGGGATATATTTCACTGAGAAACCAGTCGTGCCACTGGTCGCGCAACCGTGGTGTCTACTAATGAGACACCACAATCCTCACGGGTTACAAAAAAGACGTAGAAAAGTAGTTGCCTTCCTGTTCTCCAAAAAAGTCCACAACTTCCTCCTAGCATTTCTGTTTTGTCTCTATTGGAATAATCAATATAGTTACGACGACGATCAATAGTTAATTCAGTGCACGCGTCGTTGCATTTTTCGTTCGTCGTTCGTCGTTGGGAAATGATGATGATCTTCCCAATTATCTCATGATGAGTTGCAGACCTCCTGAACTGACAGATACGAGGAAACAAAAATATAAAAACCCTGATGATTTTATCATAGCATAGCTAAATTTTCGCAATAAAGATTTCGGAAAATAAGTAAGTGCTATTGACCGGTGCGTCGTGTAATTACCAATAAATCGAAATAATGTGTACTATGATAAGCTGGAATGTAGGGTAGAATAAGCAGACAATACAAATGAGAAAATAAATCAGGCACTATAACAAAAGCTGACTAAAGCTCTAGACAAAGGTGAATGTGCGTCACACGCCACGGATTCCAAACAACAGCAATCAATGACGCATCAGTCATCCAAAGACACAAATCGTGTGTGGGATTCGAAAAACAGCATCTGCTTCGAACAATCGTAGTAGATGTTAGGATTTAGCAAATTATTAGATGCGGATTGCGGACTAAACTTGTCAGACATCGACTAGACTGTGTTTTGTTCTAAATCTACATTTGTTTTAGATGACATTTCGACCTGCAACTCTTTTCATACAGCCTTTTTCTAAACCCTAAAGCGCCACTCGTCCCACGGACCAAGATATGATTATGTAAAAATTGCAATGGCCTCATTAGCATAATTCTAGTGATTTATTTTCGTAATCACATTTCATGAGTAAATCATTAATCGATTTCCACTTGGAGATTCACGATTCGACTTGTTTTTTTTTTGTAGGTTCATTCAAATCCTGGAGATTTGATTTGGATTTTAAAAAAATCAAGTCGATTTGACTTTATTTTTTTATTGAAATGGTAGTAGACCTTCATTGTGGCAGACGTGGTTCCATATAGGTATAACCTACCAAAATTTCAACATAAATGGTTTTATCTATTGTATTTTTATTCTTTTCCTTTACAAAAATTAGATATGTTCTCTCTAAGCAGGCGTTAATGATATAATAACGTATATGTTACTTCAGAATACTACCAATAGATAGACGGGTTTAGAGACTAAAGGAGAAATTTGGATGAAGAGTCATTGGTTTGGTAGCCGAATTGGTAAGACTTGTGCCGCGATAGTCGATAGTCGATGTGCCGAGCAGAGGCACGGAATCATGCGGATTCGAACCCCGTCCGTGATCCAAATATTTCTATTAGAAATATTAGATACTAGCTTTCCCACCTGCAACTTCGTCAGTGCGCACTACTGTTTATCGCGAAAAAAGCTTCCAATTTTCTTCTAGGATATTAAAAACCAATGCAAAAGTAGGTAGGTAGAGCACCCAATGCTCTTGATGTTTTTTTGATAGACTTGTTATTTCGATTCCATGGCAACCACAGACCGTTCTGTGATGGCAACCGTTCCTTACAGTGAGTAATCAACATTTTCCAGTATTCCCATGGAAACTTACAATTTTCCGCGATAAAAAGTATCCTACGTTTTATTCCAGGGTATAAGCTATCTCAATTCTAAATTTCATCAAAATCTATTTAGCCGAAAAATTAAATTTTTATTTTACCTATTTCACATAATTTAACAACACAAATAGGTACGCAGTGAAATGTTTTACATAGGTCATTTCCATTATTGCTAGAAGATCTTCCTGGAGAGTTCCATCAAAGCTATACCTACTTGGACACGAAAACGCTGACTGGACAGATACGGCAGGAAGTAAAAGTGTTACACGGGCGCTTGGGAAGCATCGTCATGGATTTCATCACAATGGTGTGCTGACAGCCGACGAATGTGCTAATTGCTGCGACAACTGACTAAACGCTCGCCGTCGCGCAAACTGAGCCAACTGACATTACGTGAGATCTACAACATTGCGCGCTTTGTACACTTCTCGATCATTCTTCTAAAGTTTCGCATCAACTGACTCTTTTCAAACAATTATATATTTTTTAACAATTATACAGAAAGTCTTCATATGTGATTGAATCAGCATTCGCTGCAATTGAAATATTTTTTCATGCATTTTCGTATGAGCGTAATGACTCGATAAAATTTCAAAAGCGCATAGGTACTTTGCTCAAATAAAATTTATTGCATAATACACATGTATATCGGTCATATGTGTCTCATAAATAAATGAATAGAGGGCATTGTAATGGCACATGAAAAGTTCACTTTTTTTTGTTTACATCGCATAGTGTATAAATAAAAACGAACTTTCAGTACAGAGTGTTAGAGACGAGAGTTCGTCCCGGACGAACTTTTTCAAATACGACATTATTGAATTGAGTAAAACTGAATCTAAAATAGAACCAACTGCTCCGCCCGAGCGAGATACGTACATTTTTGGAAATCAAATAAAAGCATTGCGTTTAAAAATACATTTCAAACAAGGTTATGTGTAAATAGAGAGTAGGTACTATGCTCCGGTGTTTCACTCAAAGGTCATTTGTACTTTGCTAAGGTTATAGTTATAGTAGGAAGATCAATCTAAAAATAGAAGTGGGATATGTAGCTAGGTGAGTATTTGCCGAAGAAAACTTTGAATTGAGTATAGAATACTGATTAGGTATATCTATAACGAAGAAGTGAACTAGCAAGTTAGAGATTATTAGAGCAGTGAAAACAAGGAGCGCCACCGTAGAGCTAGAGAGTGACGTCACTACAGACAGTAAACTCATTGGAATTAAAACAAGGAGTGCCACCGTAGAGCTAGAGAGTGACGTCACTACTGACAGTAAACTCATTGGAATGAAAACAAGGAGCGCCACCGTAGAGCTAGAGAGTGACGTCACTACTGACAGCAAACTCATTGGAATGCCATGTTTTGTACCTACTAGTCTTTTATCTAGGGGGTTTTTTGAAAAAAATCAAAATGTTGTGATGTAGAGTTAGATTTTATTCTCAATCTTGTGTATCTTCGAGTGTTAATGTGTAATATTGGTGGAATATTAACCATTAGGTGTTCGTTAACGTGCACGAGTGCGGACAAAAGAATCAAACGCAGGAATAAATGGCATTTTGTGATTTTTCCAAATCTCCCTCGGAAGTTTCAGTAAATGTCCACCATTTTACTGATTCGTGACTTTGACAATAATTGACTGTGACGTGACATTACTTTAAACTATAATACACTTGACATTGGCGAAATTGCTAGTAGGCCAGTGCCTCCGCAGAAGCCATCCAATAAAAAAAAGAAGTCTTTTATCTACAGTTTGTGAAGAAATATTGCTTTATTTTTTTGACTGTCCTTGGTGCTAAAATGTTTCTTTTCGGCAAAAAGATGTGGTAAACTTTTTATAATGGTTACTTACCATGGTTGAGTTTATTAAATACACTTAGCACAATGGCTAAAAAGCGAATTGACTTATTGTGGCTTATTCTGCCAATATTCATGAGATGGTGTTTTCTAAGAATAAGGTCTGTGCTGTATAGAGAGTATCAACTGAAAGGTTTTGTCTATGCATGATCAATGAGTATGACTATGATATACCATCAGCACCAGGGATAACGTTCAAACGCTCACCTTTAAGCCTTTAACCCCTAATTTTAAATTCTTTTTGTTTTGTTTAAAACAAAAAGAATTTAAAATTAAACAAGTCAATGTTTATTCTTGAATATTATGGAAATTTTTAGAATGCATCTGAAACAAGACATACGTTCAAAAAGTAAAACCCGAATACGGTCGGGTAAAAAATAGCCTATGACACTCTTACAATGAAGACGAATCGATTGATACCTCGATTGTTAAATGGAGATCGGACCAATAGAGGTGACGCTATGGTAGAACATCCACATACCCTTATACGTAGACGGTTAAACTCATTACCCTTCCCTTGCTTTGCCGTACTTGAGTGAAAACTAATGAATTTCCTTTATATTCGTCCAAGAATTTAGAAACTCACCAATGTGTTCTTCTTTGAAAAGGTCAGGACAGGAATCAGTCACTGATCAATTTAGCCAAAGAAAAATATTTGGCTTCAATCAAGCAGTAAGGACAGAGAAGTCACATTCAATCATCAGTCAGTTCAAGGCCGTGCAAAGACCCTTCCAAGCAAGTAAATAAAGAAGTGAATCAAGGCTGGCGCTGCGCAGCAAATCGAGAAACGTACCTCACTGCTCTAATCCCGGACTAAATCTGCATTAACAACATTCAGTTATAACAGCACTGATATATTGCTGCGGTAGGCTCATAAACATACAAGATGCGGTGAGATGAGGATTTCTGTTTTGAAACATACCTACTGGTGAGATTTTGTAGTGGCAGGCCTCTTACGCAAGAGTTCGCCTGGGAGTTTCCACAGCTTTGCCAGACATGCAACCTCCAAGCGGTAGTGTGCAAACATTTCTGTTTCGGTTTGAAGATCAATGTTTCCAGCGAAATTTCTAGGCAATGAGACATAAAAAACTTCGTCTCAGGGTGACAAGTGCAATGCAGTGCAGTGTTTTTGACGTTTTGGCGGAGAATCGAGTTTTTTTTCTTACTTTTTAGTGTAAGTTTTGAGTTATGCCAATAAATTATATATTCTTGTAATGTGCTCATCAAGGCCTTCAATTTGATACCCATACCTATTGTAAAATTAGAAGTATTTTTTTCTATGGAGCCATACTCTATTGTATATGAGTTGAGATGAGATATACAATACAATACAAATACACTTTATTGCACACCAAAAAATAATACAAATGAAGATACAACTTATAAATTGAAGAGTACAATTGGCGGTCTTATCGCTAAAGAGCGATTTCTTCCAGACAACCTTAGTATGGAGAGAATCAGAGATTAAATTCCTTTCAGTCGGTGGCACAATAATATAGTTAATTAAGATACATACTTATTACAATATAATAATACATATTTTATTAAATAATACATTACTTATATTTAAAAAATACATAAATACAACTATATATATATATATATATATATATATATATATATATATATATATATATATATATATATATATATATATATATATATATATATATATATTTAAATAAACAATTAACAGAGATATATAAATATAATAAAATAATGATGTAACAATTCCAACGATACCCCATACATTTAAATCTATCCAGGCATTTAAAAGTTCTGATGGAATAAAGAAACTCACATACTTACATACAAGAATCATAAAAACATTACATTCCTTTTTTGGGCAGTCGTGTAATAAGCCTGTCTTGGGATTGGTTTACGCACTTAATGTCACTGTGAAACTGAGTCAATGTCCATTATTGAATAAGAAAAAAACAGCTCTATTGCATTTGACCCAGGTATCTATTTTGTTAACATTCGCGTCGTTATATTTACCGCTAATTATATTATATTTACCGCTAATTGTCCTCATTTGTCATTGTTTGAAGCAATGCAATTAATTTAAACAAGTTACATAAGCACAGAAAGTGAAATTGTTTCTGTCACAATAATATTAGTAATGGGACAGTGGAACGCGAATTATGCGAGAAATTTAACAATAATGTGAATATATTTCCTGGCTATTTAAGTATGTAACATTCAGTTTCCGGAAGAAAGTGATAAAAGAGAAAAAATATTACATAAGTGTTTATTATTTAACTTGTAAAATAGTTACAATTTTCACGTTCGATACTTTCATTAAAGTATACGTACCTACTTACCAACATAATATTAAATCTAAACAAATAAATAAAATTGAAGTGTCTGTTTGTAATATCAAAATAACCGTTTTTTACTGAATGCATATGCAAGCATATACGGTACTTATAACAAACACATTTTTTAAAGTTTTTGTCTTTCTGTCTGTTTGTTCCCGCTAACCTCTGAAACGGCTGGACCGATTTTGACTGGACTTTCACTGGATGATAGCTTATTTTGACCACGCGGGCAAAGCCGCGGTCACAACTAGTTTTAATATAATTTTAAGTCTATCGCAATATATTTTTGGCGATTTCAGTCTTTCGCATTTATAATATTAGTAGGATAGTAGGATTACCCATTTATCATTACACACATCTGTAAGATAAACAGTAATACTATTCCAAAATAACTAATAAGTACCGTTGTATTTAATTAATCGTCACGAAAAGTGATTTATCGCGCTTTTTGCAGTGCCAAAACGAAAATTATTATGGAACATGACTTCCTATACTTACGAAACAATTTATAGTAAGTAGGTACTTATTGTTGGGAAGCACGTGAGTTGAGGCAAAACAGGAGATGCAAATTGGAATGTTTGGAACGGAAGTGTCGAGGTTCCTTTCAAATCGTATTGAGATCCATACTTAAGTAAGTATCAATTAAGTATTCAACCTAATTTACTCTTTCAACTATCAAATCACCAAGAAATTCATGAAATTCTGTTATTATATTACCTACCTGATGCCCGCGGCTTCGCAAGCGTGGTCATTTCTCTAGGTTAAAAGTACTGTATGTACCTACTATTCCAAAACCTTATACCAATATTTGATCAAAATTCCTTCAGCCGTCATAAAGTTTTTATCAATTTCTCGGCTTCTACTTATCGGATTGAGATACTAAGTACACCAGTTTTTAAGTCAAACCCTAATCTATCCAACAGTGAACCGCATGGCAATTGGTCCAGTACTTTTTACGTGATGCGCGAACAAACATACAGATAAACAGACAAACAAACAAACAAACAGACAGACACGATTTAAAAATAAACTACTCTTGTTCAGTAGCTTGTTTTAAGTACCCTAGACCATTTTTTCCTTAATTATCTTCATTGTACAGACTTTTTCGTTCTTATTGCTTTAATAAAAGTATAGATACACACAGTACCGTGACATACCTACTGAGTTACTGACAGACAGACAACGCACAGCCTTGACGAGTGGACCTAGACATTTTAAATTCGGAGGGTTTTTTTTCAATATTTTTTTATCGGTGCGCATCAGTAGTTAATGATATTTATAAGACTTCGTTTATCGGTGCGCATCAGTAGTTAATGATATTTATAAGACTTCGTTTATCGGTGCGCATCAGTAGTTAATGATATTTATAAGACTTCGTTTATCGGTGCGCATCAGTAGTTAATGATATTTATAAGACTTCGTTTTTGTCTTACTTCATAAGAAAAAGTGTCAGTTTGTGAATTTTGATGTTTTTAGTTTGTTCTTCAATCACGTGAATTTCAATGAAGTTACAATCAAATGGGCGGTTTTATAACTGCTGGCGATCTCTATCAGCCAACTATGCTAAGCTGACCACTTTGAATACGACATAAGTTCAAAAACTAAACTACCATCGGGTAAAAAATGACCTGACACTATTGCGATGAAGACGAATTGATTGTTAACTTGTTTGTCAAAATCGGAACAGGTTTTTAGTTTAAAACCTTTCCTTTACTTCGCTGTAGTCGGGTAAAAAATAAGCCTATGACACTATGATTTATACCTCGCTTGTCAAAATCGGAGCACTAAGGTCGGCGCTGTGGTGGATCATACATATATTCATACGTACATCCATACTACCCTTCCCTTGCTTCGCCGTAATCCGGCATAAAGTCGTTGAAACGGTAAAAATAAACTAAAATAAAATATTTTATTACTTCAATATTAAAGCTAATAAATATCTATTCAAATCCCGGAATTGATTCATTCCAATGTCCACCTTCCAATTGGGACGTAAAGTCTGAAGGTCTCGCGTCATCCGGTAGCTATCTGGACCGATACGAACGTGGATACATTGGATAGGTTAGTAGTAGAACTGTGCCGGAAATACTGCGCAATCACATGTTCGGAAAATGCACCATGTGGTTTTCGGCGCAGGCGCAAAAGCATTGGCACGGAACGAGTGATAAAATGGTTTGATATCGGTCTTTAGAGACTAGCGTAGGTACCTACTGGTTTGTTTGTTTGTCGTGTGAGGTAATGCTGGCTTCTGGTGTCAGAGTTAGTCAGTCAGGCCGCCCGCCCGAGGGCCTCAGCTGCTATTAATCAATACCTCCGGGACCGACAGCTTAACGTGCCCTCCGAAGCACAGAGAGATAAAAAACCGCACTTGGAAAAGTAATTGATGCGGAGCCTAGGACCGAACCCGGAACCCGAATATCGTTGGATTCTAAGTTGCACTATTGAACCTTTAGGCTACCATCTCTATCGCGTATTTAGGGCAATTTCAACATGGGTTCAGGACACTTAATAGAACTAAAGTTATTTATTATTGAGCCTGAATTTTTCCACTGCTGGGCAAAGGCCACCCTACCCTCATTCCATGAACTATGATCCAGGCCTTGAATTGCCAATTCTTCCTAAATGAGTCCAGTTCATCCCGCCATCTCTTTCTGGGCCTGCCAAGACGTCGTTTAACGTTCCGTTGGCTCCATTTAGTGGTGAGTTTAGCCTGCAGCTCGTCTGACATGCAGATGTGACTGTCCAGCCCAGTTCCATTTCAACCTGGTAGCTTTTTGATCAACGTTGGCTATTTAGGTCAGTATGCTGTTTCCTATGCGGTCAGATAGTTTGACTCCCAGAATACAGCGCTCTATTGCTCGGTATAATACCCTAGTATTTTGATATTTTGAGCTCCCCCAGAAGTATTCGGTGAGTCGAGCAACTTCTGTTTCATGTCCAACCTGTGTACGAGTAGACTCCAAACTTTAAATTACTATTTGTTAATTCTTGTGCTGAATTTGCCCATCTTGGATCCGTGCATTGTGTTGACTGTAATAAAGCTGATTATGAAAATCTGACTAATAAGTCTCCAACTGGCATGTCCATTGGAGCCTTGGTTCCGTTTTGGAGAAGATCAAGACGTTGTTATGGTTCTTTACCTGTAAAGGGAAACGAAACCCTGATAGGATCACTTCGTTGTCCGTCTGTCTGTCTGTCTGTGAAGATCCTTATTCTCAGGAACGCGTTTATCAAGTAGAATTAGAAATTAAGAAATTAATTTCAAATACAAACCTTTGGAGCTGTGAAAAAATCAAACTTCTTATTCAACGCAATCAAAAGATAAGGTCGTTTATGCCGCATATTTTGACACTCGCATCAAAACCTATAGAGTATGTACTTCCCGTTGACCTGGAGTCATGAAACTTGGCAAGAAGCAATGTCTTATCTTATAGCACAAGTAAAGGGGAAAATCCGAAAACCGTAAATTCGTAGTTGTAGTTAAATCACAAAAAAGTAGTTGGTAAATTGACCGCGATGTATGTCGATGTATGGAGATAACAGTTTTCCAACGGCAAAGTTAAGTTTGTACGGAACTATCGGAGCGCGATTCCGACTCGCACTTGGGCAAATTTACTTAATTTTGAAATATTGTGATGTACGTGTAATACCTAGGATGTAGAGTTGTAGTAGAGCATGGTGCCAAGTAGAAGACCTTTAATAAAAAAATAACTTGTATTATACCCTCAAGACGAAAGTTTATAATCAGTGCGTGTTGCCAGTGATGACATACGGCACTGAGACATGGTCGCTAACTATTGGGTCACATACACAAGCTTAAAGTCGCGCAGCGTGCTATAGAGAGAGCTATGCTCATATCCATGGAAGAATCAAGGTGACCGACATAGCTCTCAGAGTTTGCAAGTTGAAGTGGCAATGGGCAGGCCATATAGTTCGCAGAAGCGACAACCACTGGGGAATAAAGGTTCTCGAATGGCTACCATGAACAAGCAAGCAAAATGTGGGGAGACCCCCACACGATGGACCGACGACATTGTAGCCATCGCAGGAAGTCGGTGGATAGAGATAGCACAAGATCGCTCGTTATGGCACTCTTTGGCTTTGGGGGAGGCCTATGTTCAGCAGTGGACTTCTACGAGTAAAGGCTGACGTGATGATGATGATGATGATGATCACACCCTTATGTATCACCCAAAAATTAATCAAATTGACCTACAAAAAGCTCACACGGCAGTCAATGTCATATTTTCAAACCATTTCGCGAAAATACATCTCCCAGACCTTCGAAAAGTTAGGAAGTGGTTCGTATGTAGATAGATGTATATCGTAGAGTGTGGGTGTATGGCAACCTTCAGAAAGTCGGTCCAGGAATGTTCTGCGTTTATCCTATTTATTATGTCGCGAGTGACAAATCATGACGGTCAAAATAAAGTAGATTGCTTTATTACGAGTGTATTTTGATGTTGTTATAAAGCGGTAAAGAAAATGTCGAATAAAAATATTGAAAACTGTTGCTCCAATGAAAACGTTTTTCAAGTTTTCGGTGAATTTGGTTTTCCATTGGAACGATGCAGAGAAGATGGTGCTCACGCACGCACGACTCAGTATTAGATCTTTTTACCCGACGCGTAGGGTATTGTGTTTATCAGCCTATGTATGTATGTATGTATGTATGTTCCTTTCTGGCTCTATATAGATAGACCAAACGCGTGGGCCGATTTTTATGATTCTTATGTCAATAGATTTCTCTTAATTTTGCGAGTGCTACTACATGACAGTAATCAACATTCAATATGGCGTCAAGTAGACGGCATTATTGTAAAAAAGTTGACGTGGGGTATCATTGAATAGGTATTTAAAAATCATCTTTGGTTTTCTCATATCATTTTTCATTTCAAATGACCATTTAGAATCTATAACGATTTAAATCATTTTCAGGGCCTATTAAAAGACTAAAACACGAAGTTCGAAGGCAATATACGAAAAATTGAGCTTTTAGCCCCGTCCTATTCATGAAGGTAACGTGAACGCTATGGAGTAATAAAGCAGCACATATAACAAGTATCGAAACTTATCCACTTAACTTTTCTTATGTAATCAAATAAAAATACTTCAGCAATGCAAGTTTCCATACCTTAGGCTTAGCCGCTCTACTTACTAATGATATCGTTTCGCCCACATCTCTTACAAACGTAGGTACTTAATTGGATAAGTTGTAGCTACCTTACCTACATCACTTAGTTCAAGCAGGTTATTAACTTAACTTGAGATCGGTTTAGGAATGTGAAACTGATGGCAGTCTAGTTTACGCAGTAGCATCCTTTAAAATTGTTTCGATCTATAGAACTACAGATCCAAAAAATATGGTACAGATTAAAATGTGAACAAACAGCAGATTTAAAAAAATAATTAAAAAAATCGTCTATTTGTGTTGTGAGCTACCCTGAAAGTTTCAGCCGGATAGCTATCGGGAAGGGCTCGAAATTTGAGTTGCAAGATTCCATCCGGAACGGCAGACACAGAAGAAAGTGACTTAATAAAAACGTGTAGGTATAATTGTAAGTATAATTATAAGTATAGATTACTCTATAGATACTCTATGAAGATATTTTGAAACTTTCTTTTGGTCGGTACTATATATTTGATACTGAAGCCAAAACTGTTTTTTTTTTTCATTTTTGTCTGTCTGTCTGTCTATCTGTCTGTCTGTCTGTCTGTCTGTCTGTCTGTATCTTGGCTAGGCATCACGCCGAAACTCTCCATTCTATCCAACAGGAAAATCACCAACATTCTGCTAAGGCTGACTAGGCAAGACCTTCGTCTCATGGTAGGTCTTTATCACGGGTCATTGCAACTTAAACTACCACCTGCATAAAACTAGAGACACGGACAGTCTGCTGTGCCGTCGATGTATGCAGGAGGAGGAGACTGTGGAGCATCTGCTTTTGCTTTGTGCAGCCACGGAAGAGATAAGACTAAAAACTGGACTGCTACAACAGGGAAAAGTGGATTTACAGTCAGTGAAATACAAACTCCAATATTTTAACACTATCTACAGCGACATCACTGGAACAGCTGTGCCAGCGACCTAAAGCCGTGCTCCGGTACATAAAGGAGCTTGGGTTGCTTGGGTAGAGGCTGGCAGGGGGAAATGCACAAAACACCCCAAGCGGGACGTCAGTGCAGGCCTTATCGCCCTCATCTCAAATAAGAATAAGAGGATCAGATAAGTGATTGAGAAGATGGTCATGAGAACTATCCATCTTACTGTAGTTCTAGGTATTTTTTAAACTGATTTAATTTTGTTAAAAATGTTCTGTGAATGCGATATCCATATTATCTCGCTAACCGCAGTAAATCGATTTGATTCCGATCGATTGAGCAATTCGATTTGCGTTCGATTTAATATCGATTATGGCCATTAGACCGTGACAGCGCACGATGGGTGTAAAACTGCATTGTTATTGTTCATATTTACTGTAAAATGAATGAGATTTATAAGACGTGCAAACATCGGCAATATACGAGTATACCATATGCCACATAATCCTATGCAATGTTCTCGAGTTGAAGAGTGCAGAGCAGGGCCGCGCAAGATTATGTAATAGGTTTACAAAGTTCTGTATCATATCATCTATATTCCTACCAAATATTCGGTGATTCTTGCTTATCACAAAGGAGGGTAGCGTCATAAGTAGCGATGAAAATTCCCGGGAACATTCCCAATACTTCCACGAAAGTTTCCAAAGTTCCCGGAAACATTGGGAATATTCGTGAAAAATCGTGTACCTACTGCGAAAATTATATTAACTGTACTTAATTGGTTAGTAAGGTGAAATAGTTATTAGTAGGGTAGTATTTTTTAAATTATCTAAAACAAACAATCAAAAATTATTGTTATTTCAGTTATTTTCTTACTGATAATCCAAAGAAATAAAAAAAGATTTTTATACTTCATTCGTCATGAATCCATACCTATTTTAGAAAAATCAAATATTATGTGGTTTTCTACCTCTTATTGTACTTATCTTTTATTTAAAAAGTATGTATCCGTGCATGATATACTCGTACTAAGTATATTTTTTTTACATATCATTGTTTTATACTACAAATATTATTTTTTGGTTCACTTCTTGTGTTTAATTATTTTGATATTAATATCCTCTTTCGATGATAATAAATTTTATAAGTGCAATTGTAAATAACCTATGGGTTTGGTTATACCATATATTATGTAATAAATTAGGATTTATTACACATATGGTTATACTGAAGTAACGAGTGTCACAGTTTCAATTTAATTTAACGTATTTCAATCGCTTACTAAATATTCATTAAAATAAGCAATAGTTTATACAGTACTGGTAATGGTCATAAATTTACCACTATTTATAACCTCATGTGTTAATAAACATATATAATATCATTTTATAAATCCTACGAAAACTGGGAACTTTGGAAAGTTTCATGGGAATGTTCCCAACGTTTCCGGAAGTATTGGTAAGTTTCCTGGAAAGTTTCGGAAAGTTTCGGGAATTTACATCCCTAGTCATCAATCATAATAGATAGGTCAGTTGATATTAACTTTGACCGTGTGGACATTTTTCTGGGATAAAAGTAGCAAATTTAGGATAATAGCAAATTTCATAAAAGTGGTGCAGCCCCGTCAAATAGTTTACTATCGCTTAATCGGCTAGGAGCCGACTGAGATGAGATGGCTGATTAAGTACCTACACTAGATTTTAAGTCAAATACTAAGCTATCCAACAGTTAAAACCGCATTTCAATCGGTCCAGTACTTTGTACGTAATGCAAAAACACACAGAAAGATAACATTATAAAAAATAACTCGTTTAGTTAGCAATCGCCCATTGTAGCAATTTTCTATTATCACTCGTGTGTCTGTGTGTCCGTCCACAGCCAATTTGCTACGAATCTACTGGATAGTTAAAGTTGAAATTTGGTACTCATATATTTTTGTGACCCAAACAAGGACGTATATATATGAATTTGGAATATGGGGTCACTTTGGAGGTGCAAATAAGAAAATTAAAAAAGTTTTGTGAAGTGTTCTATGACATATCAAAATATGAAAGACACTGACGTCTATAATATTACCTATACTATTATGAAAGGGCTTGTTGTGTGGGTCTCCATTTTTTTTTATAGTTTTGAAAGAAAATATTTCTTTACTTATACATTACCTATTTCTCAATTTCTGTATAATCAATAATTGTTAGGTCAACAAAAATAAGTCGTAATGTTGGTAATATGAAAGATAATACTAGCTATATTCTTAGGAATTGCTCGTGATAATTCAATATTTTTAAAATTAGGAGGTCTTTGCTAAAAGTGGTGCATCTGTCCCGGTTTTACCCTACCTACAGGAAAATAACAAAAACAAATGACATAGTAAATCTCTCAATATTTTGAGTGCTAAAGAGTATACTGGTAGATGGTGAATAATAAAATAATTAATTAATGGACTGTATTATAGGTATGGTGTAATTGCTGAACAAAATATACAATATTTAATTAAGTGAGAACAATACGAAAGGGAGGCGTAGGGGCAAGTGTTCGCTGGCGGCGCGTGCGCCCCGGAGCCCTACCTATATATATATATATAAATGCCGGGCTGGCGTGGTGTAGTGGCTGGTACCCCCTCTCGACCCCGCACTGGCGGAGTAGCCGAGCTGATGCGTCGTCAGTGAGACAATAAATATATTTATCGTAGGGAACCCTCTACACGCGAGTTCAACTCACACTTGTTCGGTTTCTTTCTTGTTTTATTTGATTGGTATTTTAATTAAGAATTAATTAAGAATGATCTATCTACGTATATGGAAATCTATCTTATTTCCCATCGACCTGATGTCCCATCGACCTTATTTTTAACTACCTATCTTCTTTGTACAGTTTATTCAGTGGCACAGTCTTTTTGTTCCTTACTGCTTTACCATACGTACCTACCTAGGTATATTAGACTTCGCTTCCTATTAAGTGAGATCCTAACGGATATTCCAATCCCAACATCGAATTACAAAAAAAAACAATTATTATAAAGTTATTTATTTTCACCCAATTTTGCATTACACAAAAAAGTATTTGCGGTGTCAAACCGGTACAGTAACGGGAGTCCGGACAGTCATGCAAAAAGTCCACAAAGTCTTTATTGCAACGCGCATTTTGTGAAAGCACCTGTAAAAAACGTTGATTTTTCAGATAGATAATTTGAGCAGTGAACTGATTATTATATTTTTAAATGTTAGCAGGAACCCGTTTGATTTCTATAGTAAGTTACTGAAAATAAAAGTCAGAAACTACTCAGAAGGCAAACAATTGACGGATCATAGGCCGATGTTCTGGTAAGCCTGGACCAGCAGTCTCGACATAGATAGTGATAGTTTACAACCTATATCGGTACATATACCGATGCCAATCGTTAGCTTTGACTGTTAGTGTCAAAAGCTATGGACCGCCATCGCTATCTTTACTGACATTGATCGTGATTGAGTCGATATTTTGGTAGAGACTACCAAATATCGTTATAATCTGACTTTGCGACCGATTTCGGTTGGAAAGCATTCCATAGCGATGTCAAGAGTGCAGGCCCAGACCTCTTTGTTGAAGAAATAACGAGAAATTTGAGAAATAACCAACCTAGATATAGGTTCCTACCTATATCTAGGTTGGTTATTTCTCCTGTGAATGGAACTAACACTTCTTCACTTCACATGCCTAAATTTAAACAGGTAAACCTGCGTAAATAGATAAGGCCATAGAGACCCAAAAATATAATTGTGCACCAATCAGTTATGTAATTGAAATGTGATGTTTATGAAAGTTTACACATAGGGCTACACACTTCCACCGCGGGCCGAGTTGCCAGCAAAATCTCAGAAGAATAAAAAAAATGAGAAGGAAACTTGCTAAATTCTAAAATAAATTGCACCCATTTGGTTGGAAGGTAAATTAAATGCCTTCTGAAAGAAACCAATCTAAAGAGCTGGAAACAATAGGTTGCAACCCCTCAGTCTGTCACAACTTCTGTGTTGCCAGGTGCAAACGAGGCTATTTCATTATAAATTCACCTATCATGGCAACGTGTTCACTAGATTTTTACTCCAAAGCCACGGTTTTCCTCAACATATGTATAAAATAACATGATGCTATAAACAATTGAATACTGAATACGCCGATAAGTAGGTAGGCAGAAGAAATCCATGCAGATTGCAAACCTTAGCTTCCTTGTTAGAAAAGTTTACAGACGCTGTTTTGGGTACACGAATCGAGGCACAATCAAACAAAATTAAATGTCAAAAGTAGAGGTTGCATGTGCAATCACAATCACGCTGCAAAGTCTATCACGAATCACGATTTACGCCTAATGGCGATGTGGTAATTACTTGCCATTTTATTCTCAACCGTCAATTTCTTCACTTCTTGCCAATACAGTTTTTGCTGTTTTCCGCGATCATTGCGCAGTTACAAAACTTGTAGGGCGTAACGGAAATGCAGCGAATATAAATCCAGTCCAGTTTAGCAATGTCATATTATTTATTCTGTGCCAATGTAGAGCAGGTGAAAACTGAACAGTAGAGTCTAAAAGGAAAAACTTAGGTAATTTAAAGTTAAAACTAACTTATTAAACTTATGATAAAACTTATTAAAAAAACTAATTATAAAACTTATACCGATGCCTAATACTGATGATGACTTATGGTCGATGGGTTTTAAACTTATTATAAAATCGTTTGTATAACATGCTAAGTAAAAACGAGCTCATTACCATTATTGTTAAGAAAACGATCTACAAACCACACCTACCACTCGCAACAATCGGCAAAGTATTAAGTAATGGGTAGGTAATAACTGTAATGTTGCTGTATGTATGGTATGGTTACCAAACGTTACACATCGAGCGTGCTCCGTTTGACAATGGACAATGGCCTCAGATTGCCCTGGGGCAGTTCATACTGGCGGCAGTTCACTCTGGCAGTACCGACAGTCTGTACACTAAACTAGCACTAAACGCTTCACGGGTGGTGTTTCCTGTGCCCGTAATACTCGGGAAAAGCCTATATAATTCTATTATAATTTATCTGTGGGAAAAACTCGAAATTTGAGAGGCAAGATTCCACTTGGAATGACAGACACAAAAAGGAAATGATTTAATAAAAACGTGGTAAAATAGGTCTCTCTCGTGGTCATAATACATTACTTATAAACCTACAGTTGCAATCAACATTAGTTAGTTTATTGGGATTACTTTTTGGATCACGCGCCTTGTCTTGCACCAACATCAAGTCTTTTCAGTCGATAGTTAGCAATTTATAGTTGTCCTTACCTAATAAGAAAATATTGAATGAATATCTCATAGCAATCTTTTGACCTCAATTAGCAGCCGGTCTTCCGTAATCGCAATGCTGATCTCTCTCAGATTGGGCACTCAAAAACTTGACCTACCCTGGACAAAGAGGAGTGGTTATTTTACCAATTTGAAATTAATTTATATTATTATTATTATTTTCTGCAATCTGTACTGAAACTACGAACTTGGAGTTCATCTTCAACGAAGACGAAGAAGTATTTATTACATTTGTAGTTTACTAACTTGATTTGATAGGTATTTATAATAAGTATAAATAAATACTTGTTCAGGAGACATTTAACATTTTGATATATAAAAGTGCTATTTACGTTGCCTATATAAGTACCTACTATTGAGTTTGAGTACTTGTACTATTATTCATTCTGTGATTTGAGTCTGAGTTGGATCGATTCTAAGTATAGGTATCTAATATTAATTACATTTACAACACTCTCTAGGCAAGAGTCACAGAATAACTAATAGTATTACGGTTAAAACTGTTAAAAACGAATTTGATTCCAGATACCTACTTACTTCTTTTTATTTTCTGCTGATCAAATGAAATAACATAGTTCAACTGATTGAACAGAGAGTAGGTAAATGAATTCTCATTATGTAGATCAGTCAGGCAACTGAACTGGTCAACGAATTCTCATTATGTAGATCAGTCAGGCAACTGAACTGGTCAACGAATTCTCATTATGTAGATCAGTCAGGCAACTGAACTGGTCAACGAATTCTCATTATGTAGATCAGTCAGGCAACTGAACTGGTCAACGAATTCTCATTATGTAGACCAGTCAGGCAACTGAACTGGTCAACGAATTCTCATTATGTAGATCAGTCAGGCAACTGAACTGGTCAACGAATTCTCATTATGTAGATCAGTCAGGCAACTGAACTGGTCAACTGAAGTTGTGTGAATAGAGATTTAAGTTTGCCTTATTCTTCCACGACATCCGTGAGACGTTTCGAAAAATGCAAATTATTTTCACCCCAATTAAAGTTCTAAAAGTCTAAATTCTGCAGTAGGAGTTCACGATGACAGGGAATAACTGCACCGTTCTCAAACGTTCTGACCGCAGGCACAGAATAAATAATCAGGTACCCCCAGATGATTTATCAGTAACGGGCGTGAGCAAGTAGGACGTCACAGTTCCACGCCTCATAAGCAGGCCATGCGGAGACGAGGTCAGCTCGATGCATGATTTATGGAGGTGTTTTACTGACTCCATGCAACGTGTGTGTCGCGCAGGTCTTTGATTTTCAAGTTTCTGGTGATACTGTTGTTGAGCTGTAAAATATGTGACATCGATCAACCCATACTGCGCTAGCGTGTGTTGGATAACAGCCCATACTTACTCTCTCTCTAAAAAAAATAACCTGTCCTGTAGATGATGATGGATGATAAAATAAGTAGTTTTGTACGTTTAAAGTTGAGGCTCATCAGAGCTCATCAAACAATCGATCAACGTAACAGGTCTTCCTGCCAGGAAGACTATATTTAAAGTCAGCAACATGAATATGCAGTGTGTTTAGTTACGAAGGCTGCATACAATGTGTGTGCTCTGCCTATAGGTACTCACTGTTTCTTAAACTGAACCCCACGTACCTACCCCTGTCGAAAGCTACACTGAAATTAAATAACAGCATAATAACAGTATTGACAAATTGACAACATAATTTATAAACTTATAAGTGCCTGTACGTTCATTATGAGGCCTCTCTTTTTACCCGAGTGCACGGAGGGTTATGTATTTGGGTTGTATGTATGTTTGTTTGTTTGTACGTTTCTTAGACGCGACAAATGAAGGTATTTAAGAGAGACCATTTCAAATATATATATAATTCTTATTACCAAACAGTAGCAATTGTCTTATAAACTTCTTACAAAAAATTCAATTTTAGATTGTTCAAGTTAATGAAAATAATTTAGCAATTGAACTATTAAAGTACAGTTGAATAAGTAAGTAATTAGGAAACATTAAAATTTATATAAATACTAGCTGCGCCCCATGGCTTCACCCGCGTCCCTCAGGAACCGTGCATGTTTCTGGGATAAAAAGTAGCCTATGTGTAAATCCAGGGTATAAGCTACCTCCATACCAAATCCGGTCAGCCGTTTAAGCGTGAAGAAGTAACAAACATACACAACACCCATACATAAATATAAATTTTCGCATAAAAACATTAATGTAATTATTTTTGCGGGCGGTCAGCTCGTATGTAATAATTTAGCTGGCGCGTGTTTCTTAATTTAGCTTGCAGTAGGGTTTTTTGTATTTTTATAATTTTACTCGTTTGAAATCAGTTGATTAAAGGCATGTAGGTAAGTTTATATTTGTTTCTTATAGGAAAGTGGTTAGTTAAAAGGTTGAAAGAAGAAGAAAGTGACCCAAATGTTTTTTTGCCAGTATCTCAAGATAAGGCACTGACCTCCTGATTTGAGGTCCCGTGCTAGTTCGCCCAAGTCCACTGATACTCCCCGTAGTCCCGACATTGTGACAGTATTGTCTCAGAAAATGCCGTCTGCGTTGTCTTTGGATTTGGAATAAGTCCGTCTGGCGCGTGTTTCTTAAGGCCCTGGATGACTTTTTCCCCCTTATAGGGTTCTCAAACGAAAAGTTTGGGAATTCTTGGCTTCAGTCGTGCATCAGCGGCCAGCAACGCCTTCCCGTTTACGTATGCGTAAGTTACGGACTACGGTACAGTTAAATAACTTGAACGGCTGTTCCGTTGAACGATCTCCATGCACCTGCTATGAACTGGATTACCTGTTCAAAATTTTAATAAATATAACCTAACCATGTTCGGCTTACGAAGGTACAGTTCAATAGAGCCCACTAACTGTAATAAAAATTAAATAACTTACGTAACAAGGAGCTAAGTTATAAGCATTTTTTTTGGTATTGCATTAACTATTATTGTTCTATCTACTTACCTGAAAAGATGAAGGTGTCCACTTCGGTATGGTTTGTGGTTACCTAGGTAAAATATAATTATTTTCATGTAAGTAGAGTCCAATGAAAATTAAGGTGGTAGAGCACAGAAGCGAGAATACAAGAGTTGCGTTACCAACCGTGGAAAAACATTCATAGTTGTATTAAAATTTATATTTTCCCCATTTGTACTCAGTGCCGGGACACAAGTACACTAGTGGCTCTGTGAGATGTAGACCTCGCGAGCACAATTTTTTTTTGCAAACAATCTAGCGGTGCTCAGTAGCGCCATCTAGCTACCTTATTGTAAAACTAACATTAATAACCAAGGTGCTCCATCAATCTCTATCTAGTAGGTGAAGGGCTGATTCCACTGGAAGAAACCTAAAAGTGAGCAGTTTACTAGCTCTATTCTAACTTCTTCTAACTAGAGCTATTCTGCTCATCACGGCAAAGATCCTCATCAGATCTTCACCAAATTTTTATGATATAGAACCCCCCTTTTTTCTCCTTTTTGGGGGCAGTAAAAACGCCCCCAATCAAAAATCCCCGACAACTAAAAAATTATAAAAAATCGTTTAACCAGTATACCAAGTTTCGTCTAGATCGGTTGAGAAATGCGACTCTCTAGAGGAGAACAGCCGGAGATCCGGACAGCGCGCGTGCTGACATACGAAAGCATTTTTGCCCAAGTTGAAACGGAAACGCTTGGCTCGCGCTTCGCGCTCGCTCGGTCAATTTATGTATTATTATTATTTATTATTATTTTTTGTAACAGCGTCAGATTCAGATATACAATTATTATTAAAGATCCTGTTGGTACAATCTGTGCAGGTAGGAAACGATTAAGTTTGTACTATTAGGTATATATTCTGTGAACTCGAGTTATTACTTATTCATATGCCAGCATTACTATTGATGGTACTAGTGTAACAGTCTAGTGCCAGCAGTACAATTGATGGTACTAGTTGTACTTTTATTTATTCTGGTTACTAGCTAGTGGCATATGGCTAATAAATCCTAATACACATATGCTATTGGCACAGAACACCTCTTTGAGAATATAGAACATATTCTCAAAGGAACACAATAATACTAGTGGTACAAAAGAGTGGCAATTGTACAATCAATGGTACAAACTGATGGTACTAGTAGTCCTGTGGGGTGGGAACAAAGTTGGTGGTACCAAAGGTACATACCACCTGGGAATGGGAATATACTATTTCGTGTAGGTATTTAACTAGATACCTAGTAGATCCTAGGTCTAGTTCTTACTTGACTTCTTCTATTTAACTTTTTGTTGTTAACTAGAATTTTGCCGTCTTTAGTTACTCAGTTCTAATGTACCTAACTACCCTGGTCTTCAAAACTTAGTACCACACTTTTTAAATTAATAGTTTTTATTGTTAAATTACTTGGCTCCTACTCCTCGGATTGAGATACCAAGTACACCAGTTTTTAAGTCAAAGCCTAAGCTATCCAACAGTGAAAATCCCATTGAAATCGGTCTATTAGATTGCGCGATGCGCGAACAGACATTAAAAGTGTGGTACAAAGGTTTGACGTAACCATTCTCAAACATTGAATAATCTATTATTCCATACACTTCCATTGCAAACCTAATGACTCGCATCGATCAAAAAAACAACTTTCTCCGCCAACTTCGCCATTGAACCCGTGAGAAAACCGGTAATGTTTCGATAAAAAACCGGTAAGTGAGGCTTTATTTGCCAGCGTGAGCGACATGTCCACATCCGTAGAAAGTAGAAAAGTACGCGCCATGTATACTCGCATCTCGATCTTGATCGGTTCATGCCGTGTGAATGTTAATATCGGTGTACTTGACATGTGTAGTAACAATACTGTTGCGTATTTTACCACTCAACGGTGAAAACTGACAGCTTTTCCCGACTTTCGATTCTCGAGGAAAGTTGGTTGATTGGCGGCAATTTACGCAATCTTTGGTTGCAGCTCTTTAGATTTCTAACTTCATCAAACGTCTAATTTCATCAAATGACCACTTGCTTTTTGTCCGAGCGAGTGCGAAGCACGAGCGAAGCATCTCCGTTTCAGCTTGGGCAAAAATGCTTTCGTATGTCCGGATGTCTGTTCTCCTGTACAGGTCACATTTCTCAGACGATCTAAACGAAACTTGGTATACAGGTTAAGCAATTTTTTTTTTTATTTTTAATACTTCGGGGATTTTAGATTGGGGGGGGGGGGGACTTCCCCCAAAAAAGGGGGCTACTGTATATCTCCGCTTATCAAATCCGATTTCGATGGATCTTTTTTTATTTGAAAGGTTTAAGTTAACTTTATGTTAGGCTCCTAAAAGTTTCGTGAAGATCGGATGAGGTTCTTCGGCGTGATGAGCAGAATAGCTCCTCAAAATGCAGTAAATTTCTCACTTTTAGGTTTCTACTAGTGGAATCAGCCCTTTACCTATTAGATAGGGATTGATGGAGCACCTTGGTTATTGATTTTAGTTTTACAATAAGATAACTAGATGGTGCTACTGTGCACCGCTAAATTGTTTGAAATAAGTTCGTACGCGCGAGGTCTACAGCTCACAGAGCCACTATTAATTAAATACCACTGTCTATTTACCCAACTGCGAAGGGTTATGTATGTATTTGGATTGTATGTAAGTGGGTACTTATAATGTTTGTATGTTCCTTTGTCGCGTTGGTCCTACAGCATAGACGGTTTGATGGATTTTGTTACGGATCTTGATGAGGGATCATTGGATTCGTCTTAATAACGAGAGTGACGACATAGCGATGGTGGCCTAACGGTTCTGTAGTGCAATTTAGAATCCAACGATACCGGGTTCAAAACCTAGTCTACGCACCAATGACTTTTATAAGTTATGTGCGGTTTTCCATCGCCCCGTGCTTCGGAGGGCACGTTAAGCTGTCGGTCCCGGCTGTTATTGATTAATAGCAGTCGTTAAGCCATGTCAGAGGCCTTCGGGCGGCTTGATAAACTCTGACATCAGAGGCCAGCACTACCTCATACGACAAACAAACAAACGAGAGTGACGTGACACTGGATATTATCATCATCATCATCATCATCTATCGAGTGGGGTATAAAAATGAAGGTTTTTAAAAGACACTTCCTAAAAGACATAATTCTTATAAAATGTGAAATAAATTATTCAACTACTACCTTGTTACGCGTGCGCACGCACTGTATGCGCGTGGTCGTGCGCCTGGTAGCTTTTTCGCGCGCAAGCAAGGTAGTAGCATGAAACGGGGTAAAAAATAGCCTATGACATCTCTTGCGATGAAAAATAATCAATTAATACCTCGCTTGTCAAAATCGGACCAAGTTTTTAGTGTGAACATATAACCCTTCCTTTTTCATATCGTAGACGGGTAAAAAAATGCCTATGACACTATACCTGAAGACGAATCGATTGATACCTTGCTTGTCAAAATCTGACTAAGTTTTTAGTTTTAACACATAACCTTTACTTTGCTTCGCAGTAGTTGGGTAAAAAATAGCCTATGACACTCTATACCTGAAGACGAATCTATTGACACCTTGCTTGTCAAAATCGGATCAATAGGGACGACGGTATGGTGGAACACCCACATACCCATATACATACATAGACTGTTAAACTCATTCCCTTGCTTCGCTGTAGTCGGTTAAAAAGGCAAACAATTAAGTATCCTACGACACAGAATAAATAGTAGTAGAAGTACCTACGATGTAATGATATTTTGCTTATTTTCAATTATTGCTGGATTGCTGCTATGATTTGTGTGGTAATTTTTCCTTAAATCAATTGGCAAGAAAATACAACATGGGTAAATAGTGGTTTATCTAGAATTTATAATACAACAACCTCTTTATAGGTTCTCTTTATAAGTAGGCAAACGTTATTATGTTGATGGTATAATTATTTGCATTTATCATCAGGTTTGCCAGAATCATCAGAGTCTACATCAAACAGTTTCCCGGTCTCCAGAAGCTTGACTGTTGCCTTTTCTTCTGCCGCTATTTTCTTTTTCAGCTCAGCATTTTTTTTATCTCGTATGATCTTTCTCTGAGCTTCTTCTTCTCTCCACGCATTTTCCTGACGGTCGTATATAGATTGCTTGATTCGAGCATAAATTATCCCTGCAAACAGTAGAGCGAATCTAGCCCCTCTTATCAACGGGGAAACATACACCGGAGTTCCGAAGGGATGCGACATTATTCACAATTTCTCATATCAATTTTACATAAAAAATTAACTGCTTGTGTTGACTTGTGCAGCAAAATCAAAGAGTAATAAAACTATACCACAGGAAAGCAAAATGTGACAGCTTTATTTTTTTAAGCGGCTGACACGTTAAAACTTTCTCTGACATATTTTTAGAACGAACAAAAAGGTCGTTCACCCGCGTTGTGAATCGGAAATCTTTGCACTTGGAACATCCCTACCCGGGTTGTAGGTCAAGTGCGAATACAACAATTATTTATTTTTCTGTCGGAATAGCGATTGTGGGAAGGCCAGTGGCCGAATCGTGGGCTAAGAATACCACTTGTCTCCGGCGGAGTGACCACCAATTATAGCAGACTGGCGAGCGGCCAGCGGCCGAGATATCGCCGCGTGGTCTGCAGGAACTTATGTATCGATATCGATCCAGATCAATCATTACCCTATCTGTTATGCATGTATAATCCTAGTGATTTGGAAGGGTAGGTACTTTTAGAATTAGAGTTCAATGGTATGGCCTTTTGGCACCTCCTATGTTTATCTACCGTGTGTTTATCTGTTTAAATTTTATTTCTACCAGAACTTGAGTAAATAGATAGCACTTATTAATCAGTGCTATTGAAAATAAGAACACAGAAACAAGAACACAAAGAAAATTCATAGTACCTAATTAATCAGTTAATAAGAACACAAAGTATATATATATATATATATATATATATATATATATATATATATATATACACTTTGTATCAAAATTCATAGTACCTAATTAATCAGTGCTATTGATGCCCATCTGAGTATTTTGTTTCGTAAATTGGTTAGCGAAACTATAAAATCTATACTTATATTAACTTACACTTATACGTTAAATATCTGTTTACTCAAGTTCTGGTAGAAATAAAATAAAAAAAATATGTATAAACACAATACTCACAATAGCTACGTTATGTGTGTCACCAAGAATAATTAATTTTAATTTAGAGTACTTTCCCATAATACAAATATATTAACAAAATTACGTAGGTACCTATAGTAGACGCAGCGAAAGTATGTGTCACGGATGTTATCTGCTAGTGGCTGCGCAAGCAAACTACTATTTTTCAGGCGCAATCCCAATGTTGAAGGTGAAGACAGCATTGTATAACTGCCTCGCTCACTCGCTTACGTTTTTCGCATATTCTATGTCGGTTTTACCTTATGCTATTTTATCCCCACAGCAGTACCTTCGCAATCGTCACAGAGCCTAACTTCACAAAGCCACGGCTATCTGGAATTCACTAATTTATGAAATAAAGCTGAACAAGTAGATCTAGGTAATAATTATAATAATAATAATGTAATTTACATAAAAATCACAAAAGTGTCTGCAGCGCCCGGAAAGTCCGTACTAAAATAAAGATTAGAAACCTTGTTGGAAAGAAAAGTTCTGGAGCTCAACGGTAACCTAAACTCCAGCACAGAGCCAATGAGAGGGTTCCAGGACCGGAACAAATTGTGGCGTAGACGTTTCACGAAAAACGAAAGGCCATGCGCCCCGACACATTAACTAGGCACCTAGCTTCTTTTTCTTACTAATTACTAGCCGAATGTTTATTAAGTAGGACCTACCTATTGCTATTTGCAAAATAAGGCGATTACGGTGAGATAATATTGGGCAGCCATCTAGCCGCAGATCTATTTGACATATTATTACACTAGCTGTGCCCGCGACTTAACCCGTGTGGTCAAAATTCATGGGTTTTTTTTTGCGCGGAATACTAATTCATAAAAAAACTATGTTACTCCTTATAACAGCAGCTATCTTCCAGTGAAAGTCCCATCAAAATCAGTCCAGCCGTTTCGGAGATTAGCGGGAACAAACAGACAGACAGACAAAAATGTGTATTTGTTATAATTACTGTATATACTTTCATATGCATTTAGTAAAAAGCTGTTATTTTGACATTACAAACAGACAGATCAGTCCAGCCGTTTCGGAGATTAGCGGGAACAAACAGACAGACAGACAAAAATGTGTATTTGTTATAAGTACTGTATATACTTTCATATGCATTTAGTAAAAAGCTGTTATTTTGACATTACAAACAGACACTTCCATTTTATTTTATTGTCTAGGCTAGACTAGATCTAGATAAAATATTTAGTCTGCATCTGCACTCTGGAGATGAGCGTACAATAAGTTGTACAGGCTTAAGCAAAAAGTAGGACGGTAATTTTACTGTTACAAAATCATTTCAGAGAGTTATATAAATGTACAACATAGGTACTTAAAATCATTTCTGAATGAGACGCGTGAGAGTGAGATAGGCTTGGAAGATCAACATTAAAGCTAGGATAAAATCTAAGTAATTTAGGTACCTACCTGTGCCTATATCATAAAGTCAAAGTACAATTTTTGTATGAAATCACATATTATTCCCTTTACAGTTTATAGACAATAGACAAAGCTAATTATGAAACGCGTACTCACGGGTGTATGTTACATTACAGCATGAATAGACCTATTGTTTAAGGAATTTACACAATGGTGGATGGATACCATTTTGTTTGGAAATATACTCATGATTCACGGCTCAATTTCAGATTTTATTAGTAGTAAGTATTATATAATAAAATTCCTCTCAAAACTTCTTAGTAACTAAATACACGAGTATACTGGGTCTTCATCAGCACAACATAAGTAAATTATTTAGCCATTGACCACCAAATAAACCACCTGGTTTTAGGAACACAATGCTAAACCCTGATTAATAATAAACTTGTCTGTCTATTATAATTATTATTGAGCTGAATGTTAGGTGAAGAATTTGTAGGTATTCGCAAAAACATTTTACAAAAGCACCTTCGTTCAGAGGAAGTTTCTCAAGTTTGTTTTTATCTGTAAGTAATATTATCTAGTGTTTGACAACGTATCCCTAGTTTCGTTAAAATATTTTTGTATAGTAGGGTAATTTTAGATGAAGATGGTAAACAGAGTAAACACACTAATGCACTAACCATATGAGTCACCTAAATCAGATGCCTAAATATTTAGGAGGCCTAGGGCAAAAAAGTTTCATCAAACTTTAGGTGATAACTAGTGACGTTAGATTGTGACGAGGTCCAAACCTCTTTCATAATAATACTCATTTTATCTCTTAATTCTTTCATAATCCATTTCTTTTCATTTTTGATAGTTGGTCATCATTGATTGATTCTAAATACAAATTACCTGTCATTCGAATATTGAGTTTTGGAAAAACCGAAATACTTAATATTATAAAATTCATAAATAAGTTTATAACAACTTGAATTACTCTTTTAAATATATATATATATATATATATATGATAATACCTACTTATGAGATTATTTTCATCCGTATTGTATCACCACGAAATTCTCAAAGTGCTCCCTATTGTTCCTGTTCCTGTAATCAAGGGCGGATCCAGCCTTAGATTCAGGGGGAGTCACACACTTATATTCAGCTTAAGTTCCAAAATTATACTATTCTAGATGTTCCCCGCGGTTTCACTCGCGTAGCCTATACCCAAAGGTGGATCCATTTATTTATAGAGATTATATTATTTTGAAATTTTATGATAAGCACGAGAGTAGTGAGTGGGAAAATTTTGAGTTATTTCTATCAGCTCTGATTTGTACAAAGTTTGTATTTGGTGTAATATCAAAAGCGCGGGCGCAGCGAACGCGAAATTTTTGCATTATCAGTGTGTACACTATTCAATTAAAATATCATTCCAGAACGTGTAGAAATAGGCACTGACGTGATTTAAACTTACGAGAGTAGAGATTAATAGAATACTGAGCTATATCTACCAAGATAGTAAATGAAAAAAAAAACAAATCGAAAAAATATATATGAGAAAACTAAAATACGCAGAAATTTTGAGCTATTTCCATCGGTGTAGAAGTTAAATAATATTTTTAAGTCATAAAAACAAACATTGAAATAATAGAACGACGCGAGCGAAGCGAGCGCAAAAATTTTGACCTGTTTCTGTATACGATTCTAATAACATAATAAAAACATAATTCTAAATCACATAGAATTTTTGCATTGAAATGATCAAAAACATGGGCATGATATGGGCGGCGAACTCGAAATTTCCGAGCTATTTATGTTAATATAGATTTTAAGTACAAAACATCTTAATCACATGATAATAATGAAAAATAACCACAACAGCGAGCGAAGTAAGCGCGTTTTTTAACACTTCTGCCAGTTAAATAGTTCTAAAAACATAACTCAAAATAATATTCAACTATGCATTGATAAGAACAAAACATGCAAACGCAGCATGCATACTGCACGAAAAGTTTGCGATTTCTTTCAGTGTAGAAATAGAATAATTCTAAATCATACGTAACTAAACTATTTACGTAACTTCTATATCTGAATACAAAGAAGCGCGAGCGAAGCAAGCGCAAAAATTTTGAAGTTTTTCTTCAACATAAATTTAACATAACTAAAGGATGAAGCGAGCGCGATAATTCTTGGCTATTTCTATAGATTTTTTGTTTGTCTTATGAGGTAGTGTTGGCCTCTGGTGTCAGAATTTGTCAGGCCGACCAGGGGCCTCCGACATGGCTAAATGACGGCCATCAATAACAGCCGCGACCGACAACCTAACTTACCCTCCATAAAATTTATATAGTGTAAAACTAAAACATAATTTGAAATTACACAAAAACGAAAACAGAGAATCAAAAGCGCGAGCGCAGCGAGCGCGGAAATTTTTAGTTATTTTTATCAGTGTACAAAATAAACATAATAAAACATGTGAAAATAACAAACGGAACTAAAAAAAAACTGATTGACATATGCCCAGACATATGACATGGGGGTCATGAAGACACCCCTCCCCCCCCCCCCCCCCCCCTGGATCCGCGCTTGCCTGTAATTCTGTGTCACTGAGGTTTGGGTCCTGGGCTAGTGGGACAAACCCAAACCCTAGGACCGCCTCGTGACAAGGCGTCACTTAAAGTTACGAGACCGATTCGGGGGTGCCTAATGATAAGCAACTCGTAAACTGACAGCCCACGCCGCGCCACAGAATAAATAATATGGCCGCGCTTGATCACTCGTGTGCGAGCGAGCACACATAGTTTAGAAGTTACCTATTAAAAATGGATTGGTGAAACAAAAGATTATGAAAAGACCTTACTTAGATTCGAATAGGGGTTCATTAGTTAAGCGTCCCCTTGTTCGTAGTAAGTGAAAACGGGCATTACCCAGCCAAGTTGTTTTCTACTATCGCAATAACTGCAATGCCTTTTAGGTAGGTATTATGTACGTATCTACTACCTACTAAGTACTTACTGTAATATATCAAACACTGACTTGAATTTTTGATCAATATTAGAGCATTAGGGGCCGCTTAGGTAATATTTTGAATGCAACACACTTCCACTTAATAATGTAAAAGAATAGAGCAGGTACAGATTACAAAGATGGTGAAGATAGTAGCAGACACCTTGGCGGCCTTTCTATTTTTGGTGTGTGACATAATAAGACCTTTGAATAAAACAATAAAAGTCGTGATTATGTATATATGAAGATTTATATATATGTATATTGCACAGGTAGGTACTTATACAATTCACTTATATAAAATTCAAATCACCAGTCTATTGATTCTCACATATATATTTTTTGCGTCATTGAAAAGTAATTATTTTAATCTTATTTTAATGCAACGAATGCAAAATTATTTGTTTCGATCTAAGTAGAGAGTAATTGGTCTCCAAGAATTTTATATATTCGCACGTTTTTGAGAAGATTATAAAATTAAATATACTTACCTATCTCCACCTAACCAAGATAAAGTTATGTTAAAACTTTTGGTTAAAACTATCTAGTAAGTAAGTGAAGTAGGTACCTTCCTAGTGAAACAGGTTGTAAGTACTGTAAAGTTTGAAGTTAATACCTACCTACCTATTTTCGTTTCTACCATTTGTGATATTCACTGCTACTGACCAAACAGATAGGTTACAAAGTACCACAGATCATGAGGTCTGAGTAATCTTTGTCGTGGATACGACCTACAAAAAAATGTTACTAAAATCTAGATAAGTATGCTCATATAAATAATTTTCAACTAGTGTAGGTACCCTAAGTCAGAATGTCTATTATGGCATAGAGATATTATATGTAATAGAGTTCAATGTTCAATGGTCAGAATTTTTAGATCGAGAGCGTGCGCAAAGTTTAAAAGGCTCGACTAAATTATCTCATTCCCAACGCGAAAGGTCGCGGGTTCAATGGTAATATAGGTGAGGTCGTCGCGTTGTTCTATGAAGATTACGTAATCTTGCCATTGTAGAGGTATAAAACATGCCCTAAATGTCACGAAGCCGCTTCGTGTGTAATTATATTTTAGGATTATAATTACGCTGGTGACATTGTAGCCTAAATAAAATAGAAGGTGGTAAGTTGTAACTCCTCATAAACCACCCATTATTTTCTCTAGATTTCTTATCAAAGAATTTTAATTACGCTTACGGCTTATTACGCCCCTGCCTTCTTTTTTTTTCGTTACGTTTCATTTCATTCATCAACATTCGTGTTGTGTCCTACTCGTACGTGTCTATTTTTGTGTTTACCGCCTGATAAGAAAACCGGTATTCGTAATCTCATTTTACCATCGACCAATCCCTTCTCTATTTACCAGCTATCTCTTTCTGACTTCACTAAAATCCAATGCTATGATCTCGCTTGCTCTTTGAAGATTTTTTTAGTCCTTATTTGTCGTTTGAAGAGGTCGCTTGTGGACGCGGGTCGCGGTTGTATTTACAGTTTTTAGAAATTCGTGTTTTAATTTTTTATTGTAAGAAATTGTTCTTTTTTAATAATCTAATCACTAAATTATTTGGAACAACCATAAAAATAATAATAACCCTCACGCAAATCTACAGACTCCAAAAAAATAATTTGTGGGTGTGGTAAACGCCGCAAGTGTTCTGTCAAATATCGTTTTAATTTGCGATTATTTCCTAGAATCCTTATCATTATATAAGTAATTCTAGCTAAAATTAAGCCTTTTATCCAATCTTTTGATTTGATTCATAAAGTAACCTACAAAGATTGAAAGGTGCAGGAACAAGTTTTATAGCATTCTGCAGTGCAGCCTGTTCAGTGTAGTGTTTTGTGTTGTGCAGAAATCGTCATCGACGAAGACTACGACGATGACGACGCCTGCGAAGCTGTTCGGGCGGGAGCTGTCCGCGTACGACGAGGTGGATGTGGACGAGCTCCTGTCCAAGCTCACGCAGGAAGAACTCAGTATGCTGGCCAAGGAGGTTGACCCAGACGTGAGTACTTCTTTATTATTCTGACGGCCCAACCAAACAGTTTGGCAAGATGCTTGCTCAGCACCAATATTTAAAACAAAAAATAAATATTACCTAGATCACAGATTATTATTATGTTAATCCATTCAGCTGTTTCAGTGCCGCATAGTAACAAATATAGAAACTTTCGCATTTAAAATATTAATATGTTTTTAAAGCTATGTTAATTAAAACTTACATGTTTGCTTGTCATATTACGAGGAAGTGCTTGCCTCTGGTGCAGTTTGTCAAGCTGCTTGAGTGCCTCTGAAGTTACTTATGACTCCTATTAATCAATAACAGCTGGAAGGACAGTTTAACATGTCTAATTAAAACTTTGTGAATGCCAAGTACATAAGTATATGTACTATCATTTATTCTGTGACATAAGTAGGTATTATTTTAACTCACAATATGAAGGCTAAAAAGATTCCAGTACACACAATGGCAGTACAATTTACCGAAGTAGCTCCCTGAATTAGAAGCCACAAGTGAATAGGCGGCGAAGGCCGTCTGCGCAATCAACTGTTCCGAGATAATGGTTTTGCTGACATTCAGAGTTTAGACAGAATACATATTATTGCTATGTTCACTCTTGTTGCTTGGGGTTATCAAAATAAGTTTTCATTTTCACCCATGTGGATGATTATAGAAAGATAGAAAATTCTTTATTGCACACATAAGATAGGTACATAGGCAAACTTAATGCTAGTAAGCATTATCTTCCAGTTAACCTCTGTGTATTGTGATGTTTTTAATGCGGAATAGTGCCTACTATTGATAATATATATATTGTGTGATTATAGTTATGATGATGATGAAAGTATGCCTTATGTTATTCCAGGACCTAAAGTTTCTACATACCAAATTTCATCAAAATCCATTGAGCCATTTCATAGTGAAGACCGGACATACATACACACACAAACTTTCACATTTTATAATTTATGTAAGATTAGTAAAATTGTTAGAAACCTTTACTGAACATAAATTGTATTGAGTTACAAAAAGAAACCAAACATGTATTTTCGAGGTTTTTACCTCCATTGGTATATATATATATATATAACCTAAAAGCTGATATCAAACCCCTATATATATATATATATATATATATATATATATGTGTATATATATAGGGGTATGATATCAGCTTCGGAGTCACTAGCTGTACCCACAGCTTCACACGCGTGGTCATTTAACTAGGTTACTCTATGTACTATTCCAAGACCTCTAATACCAATATACCAACATTTGATCAAAATTCCTTTGGCCGTCAAATAGTTTTTATTGATTGCTCAGCATCTAATCATTGCATTTAAATACCAAGTAACCCAGTTTTTAAGTCAAACTAAGCAACCCAAAAGTGAAACCGCATAGCAATCAGTGCAGTAGATTTTATGTGATGCGCAAACAAACAAACAGACAGACACAATTTCAATAAATGTTATACTCTTGTTCAGTAGCTTATTTTAAGTAACTGAGACCATTTTTTTAAAAATTTCGTTCTTGTTGCTTTATTAATTATTTATGATTAATTAATTAATGGAAGAAGATCTAAGAGCCAAACCTGTAGAATGTTGGTTTGCCGATGACTTACCAGAAATTCTTCTTGAAGAGGTAGAATGGGCACTCAGTCGAATGAAGTCTGAAAAGTCACCCGGTGAAGACGGAGTGACAGTTGAGCTAATAAAGGCTGGTGGAAAGCCAGTTTTAGGGGTCCTGGTAAAACTATTTAACAAAGTACTTGCAAGTGTACATACGCCAAATGCATGGAAAAATGCCATAGTCACCATTTTGCACAAAAAGGGCGATAGCACAAAGCTATCCAACTATAGACCCATAAGCCTCCTCTCTCAAATTTATAAAGTCTTTGCCAAAGTTTTGTGCCATAGATTTACCCGCCAACTCGATGAATCAGCCTGTCGAGCAAGCAGGTTTTCGGAGCGGATATTCCACTATCGATCACATCCATACTGTGAAGCAGCTGATGGAGAAGTGTGACGAATTCAACCGGCCCCTGTGCTTTGCTTTTGTAGATTACGAAAAGGCTTTTGATAGCGTGGAGCACTGGGCCGTGTTCCATTCTCTCCATCGCTGCCAAATAGATGCACGGTATGTCGATGTCCTCCGAAATCTGTATGAATCTGCGTCGATGCAAGTACGGATGCACATTCTCACGAATAATATTCCGATTGAACGAGGCGTGCAACAAGGGGACACCATCTCACCCAAGCTTTTTACCGCAGTCTTGGAGGACGTACTTAAGTTACTCAACTGGGAGGATAAAGGCGTCTTAGTTAATGGTGTCCACTTGTCCAATCTCCGTTTTGCCGATGACCTGATTCTGATCAGTGAAACAGGGCCAGATCTCCAAGTGATGCTGCAAGATCTATACTATGCTTCTCTTGGAGTTGGCCTGAAGATGAACATGTCCAAGACGAAAGTGATGACAAATATCTCAGGGGTGTCACTTCCAACTATTAAGGTTGGAGGTGGTCACTAATTACGTTTATCTTGGGCACTGTTTATCTTTTGGTAGAGAGAATAGACACAAGGAGATCAGCAGACGCATTCAGCTGGGATGGGCTGCGTTCGGAAAACTTGACGACATACTCAGGGACCGAAAAATGCCGCAATGCCTGAAGACCAGTCTTTACAACCAATGTGTCTTGCCCACAATGACGTATGGTGCCGATGGACGCTCACTAAGGAAACTATGCACAAGATGCGAGTAGCACAGCGGGCCATGGAGCGCTCCATGTTAGGCATCACGTTAAAAGACAGAGTTCGAAATACGGAGATCTGAAGGAGAACCAAGGTGGAAGACATCGGATCCCGTATAATTAAACTCAAGTGGAGATGGGCAGGACACTTAGCAAGATGTGATGACGGTAGGTGGAGTAGGTCTCTGACAGAATGGTGGCCACGTACAGGGCAACGCAGCCGCGGAAGACCTTTGGCACGATGGGTTGATGACATCGAAAAATTGGTCGGAAAGATCTGGCCATGATGGCTCAAAACTGGGATGGATGGCGTAAGAGGGAGGAGGCTTATGCCCTGCAGTGGGCGGAGATGGGCTGATGATGATGATTAATTAATATCAATAATTAATAGAGTATGAGTTATTAATGAATTGATATCAACATATGAGTGATCACTTCAATATTTCTTGTGAAAATGAGGACTAAATAACCAGTGTTTTGACTTGTGACTGATTGCTGTAGGTACTGTCCTAATAGGGGTTTCAAATCAATTTATGAGACATTAATTATTTCTTATGAAAACGAGGACTAAATAAGCAGTGTTTTGACTTTTGATTGATTGCTGTAGAATCTCAGAATGAGCTGAAAGATCTATTAGTGCTCACATCTGAGTGAATACTGAATCCTGCAAACAGATTAAATTGTTCACACTGATTGTTGATTTCAACCATTTCAAATTAATAAAATAATCTAATTCTAATGCACCTCACTCGATGCTAATTGCAAGTTAAAAATCAAAATCAAACACTTGGCATTATGCTGAGGCATGACCCTTTCAACACTTAGATTTATATGTTTAATTTATATGTTAATTTTACTCCTTTTTATATAAGTGTTGATAAACGATTTTTGTTTCTTTTTTCCTTTTTTTTTTTTAAATACCATTCATTCTATACATCACATTTTTCTTCAATATACCAAATGCAGTCTTAAGATTTAGTTTATACCCGTAATTGTACAGCTAGGGTGGCGAAATCTTAATGAATGGGATTTTTTGGCACACCTCCAGGTTTGACGGAATGCCCCTGTGGAGAATTAGTAGTGGGCAGGTATTTTGGTTTAACTCTGTTTTGTTTATTGATCTCTAATTGTATAAAAAGTGTAAACAATTGCCAAGAATATTGATGGTGTTGTTGTTGTATTCTCACTGTCTCTTGGGTTCAGCCATAGTTTCTTAATTCAGTGAACAGAAATAGATATCAGTGTGGGTTCTTTTTTAATTGATCAGGTTATTTGGTTTAACTCGGAGTTATTTATTGATATTTTATCTATAATTATAATAAAGTAGTAAGTAACAAAAATACTGTACAAAGAAAATAATTCAAAAGCAAGGTCTTGGGGACATAAAATGCCTGAAACAAATGAACGGCTTTTGTCAAAATTAGGAACGGAGATAGCTTACATACCTATACCCTGAAATAAATTAATAAAATGACCAAATAAATGACACAATGTTTAGGCTGTTGGCTCCTGAGCTAGTAATCAGATTACAGACGCCAGAGCCCTCAGATTTATGGAAATTTATAAAGCATAAATAACACACAGTTTACTGTTCACCATCATCTACGCAGGTAAAACCGCCGCGCGCAGCTAGTGAAGTAGTAATAATAATTGTATTTTACATAATTACCAACTAAACCTGCTTCCCATTTGCATATGGTCTCATGAATGCTTTTGTACATTTATTACCATACATTTGTATATTATTTGTTCACCGATTCCGTCAAGAATATTATGTAATACAGCGATGATATCAAGAGAATGAATTTAATTTTTATTTATACTGGATATACATACTTTATATTAACACTAGCACGGCACTAGCCACGGCTTCAGTATCTTATTTTAACCTAGACCATTTGTTTTTAAATAATCTTCTTTGTACAGACTTTTTCGTTCCTATTACTTCATTATAAGTATATATAGATCAAATCAATAAAATTTTGGTACACTAAGTTCGCTTTGAGTTTGAAAAGGAAATTTCTCTTTCATGTGCTGACAGAGTTAAATCTCACACGGGAAATGGAAATACCCTTCTGTCTCTACCGGTGCTTCGGAATTACGCCCGTGAGAAAAGAGAGCACCAAGAAACTCTACAGGGGTGTCATTTGTTAATTATACTAATTCCTAGACTAGGTTCATAGTTCATTCACATTATGTAGTTCATCCTTTATTACAATTAAAAAAGGATGAACAAGTTAATAAGTTGGTTATTACAAGTTGTTGTAATAACTATAGAGATATATGTACATACATATATCTCTATGAATATATGTACATACATATATCTCTAATATATCTCTATGGTAAAAACAAAAAAGGTTTAAAAAAAGACAAGAGTCTACACCAACAAACAATAATATATCGAAGTGCTGAGATGTCTGTATGATGCTGCTACGATGACAGTCCAAGTACAGGACCGGAGTACTGAGCCTATCCCATTGCTTAGAGGTGTAAGACAGGGTGATGTTATATCCCCGAAACTGTTTACGACCGCAATGGAGGATATTTTTAGGAAGCTAGACTGGAAAGGGGCAGGCATCAACAATAACTGCGAGTACATCTCACACTTGCGATTTGCAGATGATATCGTCCGTATGGCGGAGTCGCTGCAAGAGCTGCGACAGATGCTGACTAGCCTAGCTGACCCCTCACAACGAATTGGTCTCCACATGAACATAGACCAAACAAAAATCATGGTCAATGACAATATTATACCGGAACCAATATTAGTCTCTGGAAATTGTACAGGAGTATATTTACCTCACACAAATTGTTAAACTGAGTAGGAACAATTTTGAGAAGGAACTGAGCAGGTGGATTCTGCTGGGCTGGGCAGCTTTTCGAAAACTTCGACAAGTCTTCTCGTCACTCATTCCACAATGCCTGTAGACAAAAGTCTTCAACCAGTGCATCCTTCCCGTGATTACATAAGGAGTCAAAACATAGAGACTGATGGTGAGGCTGGTCCACAGGCTCAAGGTTGCTCAGTGAGCTATTCTCGGAGTTTCTCTGAGAGATTGAATCCAAGATGAGGTGATTCCGCAGAGAACTAAGGTAACTGACATAGCTCAGAGAAAAAGCAAGCTGAAGTGGCAATAGGCTGGACACATTTGTCGACTGTTGATGACACAATTTCATCACAAAAGACTGCATATATTTATTCCTGGGCTAACAAGGTCGAGATCTTGCTGCGATATGGTGTCCGATCGGCATATAATGGTGTAACTGTGTGCGTGAGGATTGTGCGTACGAACGGATTAGCATATCTTGCGTGCTTAACTTTCGATTTGGCGGTGAGGAATCCATCTTTTTTAAACATTCTTGGTAATAACTAAGTATTATCAATGCCATTGTTAAACACTTTGTAAGGTATCGGCAAAGATTACTGTTGGTAGGTTGTGTTGATATCTCGACTATGAATTTGCCTACAGTGTATTAGGTCATTCCTGTAGCTATTTGAAACCAACAAGCGTTCATGCTAAACGCACTTAGATACCACGCTCTACCTCCTCTGACAACCCGTCGGGATAACCAACACACTTAGACACAGACTGCGACCTCGCCGGTGAGGTCGAAGGTCCCGTTATAGTTAAATAATCATTTATATCAATTAATAAAAAAAAATACAATCTCATACAAAGTAGGTATCGTATTATAATATTTTCAATTTATCTGATTCAGTTTATGCCAATTAATTAGGACGACAGATATAATACAAACACTTGTACAAACAAAAATACGAGGTCAATCATAAACTCGCGTAAAACAATTGATATTGGATACATTAAAAAGTCAATTCGCTTTTAAAATGATAACTATATTATTAAATACTACATAAAGACTTATCTGTGTATATGATAAGGGCCGTCCCACATTGCATTATCTTTTGTAATTGAGGTGATTTCTTAAGGCTTCTTATTGTAAAATGAGTAATCCACACCAATATATAAAAGTGAAACATTGTCTGTTTGTTTGTTGGGGAGCTTTCACGCCAAAACGGCTGATCGGATTTTGATCTTTGTAAATAGGCACTATACGATATAGAGACCAACATAGGTTACTTTTTATCCCGGAAAATGGTAAGCTGCCACGGGAAAACTGGAAAATGACGATTACTCGCTGTAAGGAACGGAAGGACATGTTGCCGTGAAAACGAAGTAAGAACAAGTCTGTCAAAAAACATCAAGAGCGTTGGTGCTATACTTTTGCTTTGGTTCCTAAATGAACATAGGATGTTTTGTTTCGCGATAAACTGTAGTCCATGCTGACGAAGTCGCAGGCCTAGGTCTGTACATATAATATAGCAATGAGTAACAAAAAGTTTTAACATTGAAGGTTTTTTTAAAAAAAAACTTTGTAAAATAAGTTACTGAACAAGAATATAACTTTTTATATGGAGTCTGTCTGTCTGTTTGCGCATCACGTAAAAACTACTGGACTGATTGCGATCCGGTTCTCTCTGATGGATAAGTTAATGACTTAAAAACTGGTGTACTTGGTATCTCAATCCGATGAGTAGAAGCGGAACAAACTTTGATGAAGTAGCAAAAGGTAAACAAAACGATAACTGCATCGAGGATAATTTTACGGGTTAATTAGACTGTTTGTTTTTGTACTAGCGACCCGCCCCGGCTTCGTACGGGTGTAATAAAGAATACAAAAAGAATTGAATAATTTGAAGTGTTCGCACACTCAACCCTCACTCCGCATGGGGGGTCGGCGGCTCGCTTCGCTTGCCGCCTCCCCCATCGCTACGTTCAGGCACAGTACATAATTACATATATTATATATATATATATATATATATATATACATATTTAGTAGAGACTATATATATATATATATATATAGTCTCTACTAAATATTAGAGACTATATATCTCTATATAGTCTCTAATATATTTAGTAGAGACTATATATATATATATATAGTCTCTACTAAATATGTACTGTGGTTCAGGTCTCGTATGCTCGTATTATCTATATATAGTATCTATCTATCTATAATTACAATAAAGCATTAAAAACGAAAAAATCTGTACAAAGAAAATAATTTTAAAAAAATGGTCTATGGTACTTAAAATAAGCTAATGCACAAGAATATAACATTTTTTAAAATTGTGTCTGTCTGTTTTTCTGAATGTTTGTTCGCGCATCACGTAAAAACTACTAAACCGATTGCGATGCAGTTTTCACTGTTGGATAGCTTAGTGTTTGACTTATAAACTGGGGTACTTGGTATTTCAATCCGATGAGTAGAAGCCGAGCAATCGATATAAATATTTTTGACGGCTAGTACTTATAATAGAGCAATAAAAACGTAGAAGTCTGTATAAAGAAGAAAACGATCGTGGAGTCCCTCCGCGCGGAAGAAGTCCCTCCGCGCGGAAGAAGTCCCTCCGCGCAGAAGAAGTGAAACTTCGTAATGTGGAAATGAAAATAGGAAAGCCTCCATGGTAGCGTTAAACGTTTAACGCAACCTTGTTGGAAGTCGCATAAGAAGTTTCACTTCAAAAGCCCGTGGAGTCCCTCCGCGCGGAAGAACTGAAACTTCGTAATGTGGAAATGAAAATAGGAAGGCCTCCATGGTAGCGTTAAACGTTTAAAACAACCTTGTTGGAAGTCGCATAAGAAGTTTCACTTCAAAAACCCGTGGAGTCCCTCCGCGCGGAAGAACTGAAACTTCGTAATGTGGAAATGAAAATAGGGAGGCCTCCATGGTAGCGTTAAACGTTTAACGCAACCTTGTTGGAAGTCGCATAAAGTTACACTTCAATAATTTAAAAAAAAGGTCTAGGTACTTAGAATAAGCTACTGAACAAGAATATAACATTTTTTAAATTCGTGTCTGTCTGTCTGTTTGTCTGTATGTTTGTTCGCGCATCACGTAAAAACTACTGGAACGATTGCGATTCGGTTTTCACTGTTGGATAGCTTAGGGTTAGACTTAAAAACTGGTGTAATTGATATCTCAATTCGATGAGTAGAAGCCGAGCAATCAACAAAAACTTTTTGACGGAATTTTGATCAAATGTTGGTATAGGTCTTGGAATAGTACATAGAGTACTTTAACCCAGAGCAATGACCACGCGTGCGAAGCCGCGGGTACAACTAGTATATATATATAAACTTTCCGTGAAAATGTATCTAAGTGATGGTGAAAACCGCATCAAAATCTGTTGCGTGGTTCAGACAGATAGACAGACTTGTAAAGCGACTTTGCTAACCCTAAGATAAATAATGTGCCTTGTGATGGCATTGTAAAATTATTGTCGAGTGGAGCTATCTAATGTCATGTATTATGCATAACAAATAAGCTCAATACAATATGCAATTCAATTTCAAACAATACAAAAAAAACATAAATTCTTATATACATTTAATACCATAAGTTTCATTGTTTATTCCTAAATTATATGAATAATCTGAAATAACCTGCCCTTGATCATCTTATGACCATCCGTAAACCAAATACAAACACTTATACCCCATTCCTATAAAATTGAAACGAGTCGTTTTTCCAACGTCTCGTTACTTTTTGACGTTTTTTGTATGGCGTTTATGTCAAAAGCTGACGGACAGTAAGCGAAAACGGTTCGTTTTAAGGTATATGAACCGCCATCACAAGAAACTAATATCTGTTTTTCTCATTTCCAGGACAACTGCCTGCCACCATCACTAAGGACAAACTACGCGTGTGAGAAGGACCCCACGGGTCCGCTCAACCGCAAGAAACTTATAGAACACATCAACAAACAAGCGTTGGAGACCCCAGACCGGCCAGAGGTCAAACCTTTTGTTGCTGGTGTTGTAAGAGGGAAGAAGGTATGTCAACACTTTCATAAGCATTATTGGGTTCCTACAATCGCAAGAAACTAATTGAACATATCAACAAACAAGTGTTGGAGACCCCAGACGGGCCAGAGGTCAAACCTTTTGTTGCTGGTGTTGTAAGAGGGAAGAAGGTATGTCAACACTTTCATAAGCATTATTGGGTTCCTACAATCGCAAGAAACTAATTGAACATATCAACAAACAAGCGTTGGAGACCCCAGACCGGCCAGAGGTCAAACCTTTTGTTGCTGGTGTTGTAAGAGGGAAGAAGGTATGTCAACACTTTCATAAGCATTATTGGGTTCCTACAATCGCAAGAAACTAATTGAACATATCAACAAACAAGCGTTGGAAGCCCCAGACCGGCCAGAGGTCAAACCTTTTCTTGCTGGTGCTGTATGATGGAAGATGGTATGTCATCACTTTCATAAGCATTATAGGGTCTCAACAATAGCAAGAAACTAATTGAACTCATCAACAAACAAGCGTTGGAGACCCCAGACCGGCCAGGGGTCAAACCTTTAGTTGCTGGTGTTGTAAGAGGGAAGAAGGTATGTCATCACTTTCATAAGCATTATAGGGTCCCAACAATAGCAAGAAACTAATTGAACTCATCAACAAACAAGCTATGGAGACCCCAGACCAACCAGAGGTCAAACCTTTTGTTGCTGGTGCTGTATGAGGGAAGAAGGTATGTCATCACTTTCATAAGTATTATAGGGTCTCAACAATAGCAAGAAACTAATTGAATTCATCAACAAACAAGCGTTGGAGACCCCAGACCGGCCAGAGGTCAAACCTTTTGTTGCTGGTGCTGTACGAGGGAAGAAGGTATGTCATCACTTTCATAAGCATTAAAGGGTCCCAACAATAGCAAGAAACTAATTGAACTCATCAACAAACAAGCTATGGAGACCCCAGACCGGCCAGAGGTCAAACCTTTAGTTGCTGGTGTTGTAAGAGGGAAGAAGGTATATCATCACTTTCATAAGCATCATAGGGTCCCAAAAATCGCAAGAAACTAATTGAACTCATCAACAAACAAGTGTTGGAGACCCTTGACCGGCCAGAGGTCAAACCTTTAGTTGCTGGTGTTGTAAGAGGGAAGAAGGTATGTCATCACTTTCATAAGCATTATAGGGTCTCAACAATAGCAAGAAACTAATTGAACTCATCAACAAACAAGTGTTGGAGACCCTTGACCGGCCAGAGGTCAAACCTTTAGTTGCTCGTGTTGTAAGAGGGAAGAAGGTATGTCATCACTTTCATAAGCATTATAGGGTCTCAACAATAGCAAGAAACTAGTTGAACTCATCAACAAACAAGTGTTGGAGACCCTTGACCGGCCAGAGGTCAAACCTTTAGTTGCTGGTGTTGTAAGAGGGAAGAAGGTATGTCATCACTTTCATAAGCATTATAGGGTCTCAACAATAGCAAAAAACTAATTGAACTCATCAACAAACAAGCGTTGGAGACCCCAGACCGGCCAGAGGTCAAACCTTTAGTTGCTGGTGTTGTAAGAGGGAAGAAGGTATGTCATCACTTTCATAAGCATTATAGGGTCTCAACAATAGCAAGAAACTAATTGAACTCATCAACAAACAAGCGTTGGAGACCCCAGACCGGCCAGAGGTCAAACCTTTAGTTGCTGGTGTTGTAAGAGGGAAGAAGGTATGTCATCACTTTCATAAGCATTATAGGGTCTCAACAATAGCAAGAAACTAATTGAACTCATCAACAAACAAGCGTTGGAGACCCCAGACCGGCCAGAGGTCAAACCTTTAGTTGCTGGTGTTGTAAGAGGGAAGAAGGTATGTCATCACTTTCATAACCATTATAGGGTCTCAACAATAGCAAGAAACTAATTGAACTCATCAACAAACAAGCGTTGGAGACCCCAGACCAGCCAGAGGTCAAACCTTTTGTTGCTGGTGTTGTAAGAGGGAAGAAGGTATGTCAACACTTTCATAAGCATTATTGGGTTCCTACAATCGCAAGAAACTAATTGAACTCATCAACAAACAAGCGTTGGAGACCCTAGACCAGCCAGAGGTCAAACCTTTTGTTGCTGGTGTTGTAAGAGGGAAGAAGGTATGTCATCACTTTCATACTTGGTGTCTTAATTCGCTGATGAGAAGCCGAGCAATCGATAAAAACTATCTGACGACTGAACGTTTTTTTTTTATATTGACCTTTATAGGTACTTTTGATCTTGGAATAACTCATAGGTTACTTTTAACCCAGAGAAATGATCACGCGGGCGCAGCTAGTACTGAATAAATTCAAAGGAATCGCATTTACTCGTAATGTCTGAAACGGTGATGACTTCCTACAGAATGCCATTTCTTCCTACACGCGGACGACGCTCATTAACACTACATGCATGAATAAGACTCTTTCGTCACTTTGGTCACAGATTTAATAATAGGAACTATGTAACATTGGTTAGACAAACATAAATAAGAATGACTACATTGCGTTATCAGATCTCGCCTTGACACTTGAGAGCTATTTAGAAAAGCTAATGTTTTCGACATTGTACAAAAGAGTACTTAGTGGTAGGCCTATTACGCAAGAGTCCTCATGCGGAAGTACCACACCTCGCTCAGATATTCAACCGCCCAGCATTAGTGTGTAAACATTTTTGTTTCGGTTTGAAGTTACTAAGCAATGAGACTTAAAAACCAATGTCTCAGGGTGACGAGCGCAGTGCAGTGACGCGTAAGATTTTGTAACCAAAATTCTTGGTGGCACCTGTTATGGGCATGCGGGACGCTTACCATCAGGCGAGCGACCTGCTCTACTCGTCACTCAATCAAATAAAAACGCCAAGACTAACAATAATTTAATGATGTTTTTATTTGTTTGTCGAACCCATGAGGTAGTGCTCTGCTGTCAGAGTTTGTCATGCCTCTGACATGACTTAACGACTGCTAATAATCAATAACAGCTGGGACCGACAGCTTAACGTGTCCTCCGAAGGAGCGATGGAAAACTGCACATAACTTAGAAAAGTCATTGGTGCGGAGCCTAGGACCGAACCCGGTATCGATGGATTCTAAGTTGCACTATTGAACCGTTAGGCTACCATCTCCTAATTAAATTATATATAGATAATACTTTATTGCACCTACGAGTATAAAGATATTATCTATACTTATAATAAAGCAATAGGAACGAAATAGTCTGTACAAAGAAGATAATTAAAAAAAATATGGAAAAATGGTCTAGGGTACTTAAAATGCTACTGAACAAGAATATAACATTTTTTTAAATCGTGTCTGTCTGTTTGTTTGTTTGTCATCACGTAAAAACTACTGGGCCGATTGTGAATCGGTTTTCTTTGTTGGATAGCTTAGGGTTTGACTTAAAAACTGGGTACTTGGTATCTCAATCCGATGAGTAGAAGCCGAGCAATCGATAAAAATATTTTTGCCGGCTGAATGAATTTTGATCAAATGTTGGTATATTGGTATTTTAGGTCCTGGACTACTTTCTGGAATAGAATAGTTTTATCCTACAGAAATGACCATGACTCTTGATGTTGACAGACTTGTTATTTCGTTTCCATGGCAACCGCTCCTGACAGCGAGTATTTAACATTTTCCAGTTTTCCCGTGGAAACATTAAATTTTCCGGGATAAAAAGTATACTATATTTTATTCCAGGGTATAAGTCAAAATTTCATCAAAATCCGTCCAGCTGTTATCGGATGAAAGCTTCCCAAACAAAAAACAAACAGACAACGTTTCACTTTTATATATTGGGATGGATTATGTACACCAAAATGACTTTGTACTTATTGCAAATGAAGCTTCATTAGTACTGTTGATAAACGGTATTGTTTTATTCCCAGTTTATTCCTCTTTCTTATTGTTAACATGGTTTATCTAAATAACGACAATGAGTTTATTTTAAATCGATACGAAACGTATAATTCCTTTTCCTGCTACCACATTCCAGCACTACGAATAATCTGTAATGCATTGCTATAAACGAGAACTATCTCGCAGTAATGCTCGGGATACACGAGGCTAGTTTTTCATAGGATAGCAAGCTAGAACTCGGTATACTATCCTGGCTCGATGTCTTGGCTTGGGACATGCTAGTGCTGTTTACATGTTAGATAATTTTAAGCCATTGCAGTGATTTAGGTAACAATACGTCCGTGAAATAAAATTAACTGCATACGTATTTTTTGTATGTCTTCGATAGTCATTTCTATTCCCATTTCCAATAATTCGCCACGTATTTCTGTAGTGCTGGAGAACACATAGGCTTGAGTTTATAAGATGGAATGCTGCCACAAACTTTCCTCCTCACGGTACAATTGTACCAACTTTAAATTAATTTCGGTACTTACTTAGTTTGGGCATCTTAATGTATTAATTGATTCTGAAAACATTTGGTTGCGGTCAGAAAATTAAAACGCTTATTCACTGCCAACTGTCACTGTCTTAGCCAATCGAATACTAGATTAGTCGCTGCACACTAGCCAATCGAATACTAGCTTAGTCACTGCACACTAGCCAATCGAATACTAGCTTAGTCACTGCACACTAGCCAATCGAATACTAGCTTAGTCACTGCACACTAGCCAATCGAATACTAGCTTAGTCACTGCACACTAGCCAATCGAATACTAGCTTAGTCACTGCACACTAGCCAATCGAATACTAGCTTAGTCACTGTACACTAGCCAATCGAATACTAGCTTAGTCACTGCACACTAGCCAATCGAATACTAGCTTAGTCACTGAACACTAGCCAATCGAATACTAGCTTAGTCACTGCACACTAGTCAATCGAATACTAGCTTAGTCACTGCACACTAGCCAATCGAATACTAGCTTAATCACTGTACACTAGCCAATCGAATACTAGCTTAGTCACTGCACACTAGCCAATCGAATACTAGCTTAGTCACTGCACACTAGCCAATCGAATACTAGCTTAGTCACTGCACACTAGCCAATCGAATACTAGCTTAGTCACTGCACACTAGCCAATCGAATACTAGCTTAGTCACTGTACACTAGCCAATCGAATACTAGCTTAGTCACTGCACACTAGCCAATCGAATACTAGCTTAGTCACTGTACACTAGCCAATCGAATACTAGCTTAGTCACTGCACACTAGCCAATCGAATACTAGCTTAGTCACTGCACACTAGTCAATCGAATACTAGCTTAGTCACTGCACACTAGCCAATCGAATACTAGCTTAATCACTGTACACTAGCCAATCGAATACTAGCTTAGTCACTGCACACTAGCCAATCGAATACTAGCTTAGTCACTGCACACTAGCCAATCGAATACTAGCTTAGTCACTGCACACTAGCCAATCGAATACTAGCTTAGTCACTGCACACTAGCCAATCGAATACTAGCTTAGTCACTGTACACTAGCCAATCGAATACTAGCTTAGTCACTGCACACTAGCCAATCGAATACTAGCTTAGTCACTGTACACTAGCCAATCGAATACTAGCTTAGTCACTGCACACTAGCCAATCGAATACTAGCTTAGTCACTGTACACTAGCCAATCGAATACTAGCTTAATCACTGCACACTAGCCAATCGAATACTAGCTTAGTCACTGTACACTAGCCAATCGAATACTAGCTTAGTCACTGCACACTAGCCAATCGAATACTAGCTTAGTCACTGTACACTAGCCAATCGAATACTAGCTTAGTCACTGCACACTAGCCAATCGAATACTAGCTTAGTCACTGTACACTAGCCAATCGAATACTAGCTTAGTCACTGTACACTAGCCAATCGAATACTAGCTTAGTCACTGCACACTAGCCAATCGAATACTAGCTTAGTCACTGTACACTAGCCAATCGAATACTAGCTTTGCCGGCCAGTTGAATGTCATGAAAACTTAATTTGCCGCAAAATAAGTTTTCATGAACCCACGATGAGTAATAGAGCAGTAATTGACAAAAAACGGAAGAAAATTTGAATTTGGCGCGCTGAGCGAAACGTTACAAACTCCAAAATAAGTAATGATATGGAACGGGGATGTTACTCATCCATTCACGGCCCGCTCGTTGTCTACACATACATCTTTCATAATATACTACTGCTAAGTCAAAGTATTTATTGTAAATAGGCAAAATAATAGCACTTTTACAAGTCAAAACTTAACATCTCATGAACAAAGAGAAAACGTAATTTATTATAAATAGATCAATTCAATAAAATTAGATAAACTAAGTATGCTTTGAGTTTGAAAAATAAATTTTCCTTTCATGTGCCGACTCAGAGTTGAATCTCGCACAGGAAAAGGAAATAACCCTTGACTCTTCGCTCTTCGACTCTGTGCTTCGGAATTACTCCCGTTAGAGAAGGGAGCACCAAGAAACTCTGCGTAGATGTAATTTTATCAATGTTTGACAGTTCTTGATATATTTTTTTATGTGTCTGAAAATGTAAATGTCTAATACAAAATATTAAAGTGCCAATTTGACGTCCCACAATAATCACACCGATGATAAATAATAAAACTACAAATGACTAATAAGAAACCAGGCTGGACCATTCCCCACAAGCAGCATCCGTTCACAAGTATGACTTGTTATTCATCACCCCTCCTCAAACATTTAGAGGAGAAGAGAGTGATCCTGTACACAGAGCCGCTGCAAGTCAAGACATTTTAGTGACCATGACCATAAAAATTTGTTTCTCTGACCCCATACTTTCTAACTATGCTGTATGACCAGCTAACATCAAAGGTGCTAATTTATGTCTCCCCATGCGTTTCAGTGGATCCCGCCGCCGACGCCCGAGAACGTTCAGAATGCGGACGAGCAGATCACGATCGACCTCGGTGACGAGTACGAACAGGCTCTTACCGACGCGTCGCAGGAGGAGATCATTGACCTCGCAGGTAATATACTGGGTGTTAATACTGGCTGTGAAGTGCTTAGGCCGTCGAAATGAGGCTAGAATTTTCAGAACGCGGACGAACAGACCTCGGCGACGAGTAGATCACTATTGACCTCGGCCACGAGTAGATTACGATTGACCTCGGCGATGAGTAGCTCACGATCGACTTCTGCAACGAGTAGATTACGATTGACCTCAGCGGCCAGTAGATCGTGATTGACCTCTGCCACGAGTAGATTACGATTGACCTCGGCGGCGAGTATGTCTACCTCGGTAGTTATGTTTTTTTTCAACTGTGTCGTGGCGAGGTTCGCCTGATGGTAAGCGTCACGCCTGCCCATTTGCAGTGCCACCCGGACGATTTTGCAGCACTGAGTAACTGACTGAACCACTTTTAATAAAACTGAGTGTGACAAAACGCGTTCTTCAAATATCATAGTAATATTATAAAATGCGAAGTTTGTGTATGACGAGTGATTATGTATGTTACTGTTTCACGCTGAAAGCGCTCAACAGATATTGATGAAATTTTGTACTTTCGGTCCTGGAATAACACAGGATGCTTTTCATCATCACCATCATCCAAGCAGGTGAAACCGCGGGGTGCAACTACTACCTACATAAAAATGAAAACACTTCACGAACCATTGTAACATGAACTCCAATGTCACATACATAAATAAGGCAACACGTATAAAATTAGTAAACACTAAAAAAATAAAGAGTGTACATAAAAAGTAATTACGTGTGACAGCTGAAAAGTCTGCTGAATATCGTCAGCGAAAATCATTGGCAAGCTCCTTGAAACTTTTATCTTCCGTGTAAAAGCTGACGTTTTCGCCGTACAAAAACTTTATAACATTCAGAATCATTATGAAAACAGGGAAAGACGGACAGTTCTTGAGAATTCCATTCGCAAGAGTTATGGGGACGGCACACTGACCGGTACACGACAAAGACACGAACTGTATTCAGAGCAGGCACAGTTTTATGTGTCATAATCTTTTATAACTAATTATTCTCTTTTGCAATAACAACGGGAGAATGTTAGGACCTGCGACATGTTGGCAAACACCCAGTATTGTGGACGTTTACTCATTACAACATACTTTTAATAGATATGACAGAAAAATATTGTTTGCATATATATCTGTGCCGAATGCATAAAACATTTTATCTGCATATCAAACACTTTTCCGTAAGTGTTGTAATCGTATCAAATCCTCGTATTAAACCATGTTTTTTTCGTATCGAAAAAGATAAGACGATTAACGTAATTTACTTGCACCAAGCTGTTTTGTGTGTCATATACATTCTTTTATCGCTATTCAAGCATGTATTAAAATCCTTCTTTATTGTTTTTTTTTTGTCGTGATTAACTAAAGTAAATAATTTTCTTGGTTGTGAATCTAGTTGTAATTGTAACTAGCTGATGTGATGCTGTATTTAAATTTATTGTCTCACACATCAAAATAATATAATAATAGTAATCCGCATTTCTCTACGCTGCGGCGGCGGCTGTTCTTCTGATGCCCTATATTCTATATCATATTTTTGCGCGCACAACGCTCAATAAATAATAATTATGCATAATGTATATTGAAATACGAGAATGTGTTTAATGTATCTTAACCAATAGACGAGGTAATTTACAGCAACAGTTGTCGAGTGATTCGGAGTCGAAAATATGGGGAACAGTATAAATCTTATCGCATAAAATTTAAATTCAAACCCTTTAATTTTGGCACTAGGCGTCGGCTCGTAACACATTTTTTTTCAATACTGCGAATATTCGCTACTATACTTCCTCGGTTTGATCTACTAGCCCGGCGCTACTAGAACATCGCGTAATTTCATTGTTTTAAACGAAATTAAACTAGTAAACAATGGTGCGGAAAGATAAATGTTGAAGAAATTGACCTCGAACGTAAAGTATTGGCGTAGAGTCCTTAGGTTGAGCCGAGACCAAAAGGTTCAGAACACTGACAAACAAATCGACCTCGGCGACGAGTAGACCACGTTTGACTTCAGTGACGAGTAGATCACGATTGACCTCGTTGACGAGTAGACCACGATTGACCACGGCGACAAATAGACCACGATTGACCTCGGTGACAAGTAGACCACGATTGACCTCGGTGACGAGTAGACCACGGTCGCCTCTGCGAGAAGTAGCCCTATGACTATGGGTTGGTTTTTGGTATCTTTTAAGGAAATTGATAGATTTATTTAGGTTATTGCCACATTTTTATTCGGAAAATATCTGTGAGTTACAAGTTTCTCGTGCTGCTTGCACGAGAAACTAAAGTGCATAAAGTAGCTTTTCCGATGTCAAATTTAACTGACATGTCCATAGGGAACGCTGATCGAAACATATTTAGCGTTTTTAACTGTTATTTTCGATCATTTAGCATCAAAACGAACAGCCCCAATGTGCACGAGTCTAGCAAATGCAAAAAAAAACATTACGTGTTCTTTTCGAAACTCGCTATGAAAGCTCTACCACTTACTGAATTGTGACTTTGTCTGTGACTTGACTAAACTTTTGACTACCTGACTGACTGAGACTCGCCATTTAGACTATTTAGTGTAAAAAAACATATAATTCTTTACTCGACGCTGACTAAATGCACTTATCGTGCGAAGCCAATCAAAATATACAAAAATTAGTATTCAACTCTGCAGTACCCTCAAATTTTTCTACGGTTCTTTATCCGTGCAGTTCATGGAAAAACTTAAGAATTGAAGAACTTTTATCACAATGTGACGCAAAAATTTGTCGAGAAAGCGTACAAAGTTGCCCGGCAATGTTTGTCTACATTCAGTCCAGCGCACCGCGGTAACACTTTATTTCTGTTGGTTCCAGCTATCCTCGGGTTCCACTCCATGATGAACCAAGACCAGTACCACGCGTCACTGCTGAACAAGGGGCAGCCGGTCGGGCTCGGGTGGGACGGCATCACTAAAGCTACCAAACAAAAGGTAACGTACTGGATAAAAAAAAAAAGTTTACTTCAAATTTACGGTTTTCAGATTTTGACCTTTGTGCTACAAGACTTATCAAATTTCACAATTCTAGGTCAACGGGAAGTACCCTACAGATTTTGATTGCTTAGATAAAGTTTTTTTTTCACATCTCCATGGGATTGCAGGGCCCCAATTCTACTAAAAAAATTGTAATGACAATTATCAACAATTTTCGCAAAATTTTCGCTTTTACCTCTTAAAAGTAGTAGAAGCGAAAAATTTATGAAAATTTTGGAATTTTGAGTTTTACTTTTTAGGAAATATTTATTTTGAAAATTTTCCAAAAAAAATTTTTTCTACCACTTAAAAAAAGAAAAAGCGAAAATTGTTGACAATTGTCATTACATTTTTTTTAGTAGAATTGGGGCCCAGATCTGAGTATTTGATATTAATTTCAACTTGATACCTCCACGCCATCCTGAGAAAAAGGGTCTTAGCAGATAGACAGACAAACAGACAACAAAGGTAAGGGTTCCTTTTTTCCTTGTGAGGTACGGAACCCTCAAAATACGAATTTGGTAGACTCGGATTATTGACCAGTCTTACTTCGTCTTACAACGACAAAGTTATCTATCACTACGTATTATTAAATAAAGTCACCAAACGCGTCTGTCTGTCTGTCCATAAATCTAATTTTATTTCGGTTTTCACTTACATTATGATTCAAGAGAAAGGTTTTAAAGTATATAGCTCATACATTTTATTAACGAACTCGGAAAAATCATCCGTCCCTGTAGTGGTTTTTGCGGGCGCTGCGACTACCGTTAGTTATAATAAAATAATGTTTCAAACTGTTGTCCTCCTCATACAAAAACCTCCTCCTCCTCTTTGTCTACAAAAAAGTCCACGGCAACGAATGTCATCTAAAATAGTAATTAAAAAAAATTACATGCTGTATATAAATATACTTTTTTATTTTAATAATAATGTGAGAAATAAAAAAAATGCTAAGCCATTTTTTTAAATTTTTTATATCCGACTTGTTATATAAAATTGACATTATATACTATTAAAACAATATGTTGGAATGTTCCAGGTGTTCCCGATGGACCCGCCCAACGACACGGACCCCGACGACACAATCAAGCGCGTGCAGACCGACGACCAGAAGCTCACTGATCTCAATTGGAATAACATTAAGGTGAGCAGCTTGCATTGGTGTACAGTATCTCTGTCTGTGGCATCGTAGCATCCAAACGAATGGACCGATTTTGACATTTTCTTTTCGAAAATTATATATTTTTAAAAATTGTTCTTTTTATTTATATTTATATTATGGTGGTAGTATATATAAAATAATTATATGATGCGCAGCTGGATAAGATTATTCTGCCGGTTCTGGACATGAACGGACATGTCATACAAGCAACTCATGACCTCGATGTATCGCCAGCACGCTTGGTATAGCTGCAGTACTGTTTCGACAGTCAAAGGCTTTCGCATAGTCCTCAAAAGTAAGACACAGGGGCTGATTATACTATTCAGTCTTCTGTATAACCTGCCGCACTGATGTGGATATGGTCCATGGTCCCGTAACCCCCTCGGAAACTGTTTAAGGCTCTGTAATGCCCATTATCATCAAACTATGTAACCAATAGCAATAAGAAATTAGCAGCTGTTTATTTTCCATCTAAATAAATAACCCAAACTAACCTCATTCCACCTGCCAATTCCAGAACATTAGCGACGAGAAGTTCGAGAAGCTATTCGAAGCGCTGAAGAGCAACACGCACCTGGAGGTCCTGTCCCTGGTGAACGTGGGGCTCCACGACCGCACCGCGGGGCTGCTCGCAGCCGCGCTGCAGGCCAACAGCGGCCTGCGCGTCGTCAGCGTGGAGACCAACTTCATCAGCCCGCCCGGAGTGGTGCAGCTGGTCAAGTCGCTGCTCACCACCAACACTGTCGAGGAGTTCCGCGCCTCCAACCAGGTGAGGACAAATGATCATTAATGCTTCTAAGTGTGATTCTAAATTTTCACGTTTTCTCTCCCTAACTAAACCGTATCTTCACATTTCTTACCTTTACAGAGTAATCGTTTTCACTTTTCCTGCCTCTAAACCGTATAATCTTCATCTTTCTAACCTTGACGGTACAATAGTCACTTTTTCTGCCTTAACGGTATAATAATTATCACTCTTCCTCCCTTGAAGCTATAATAATATCATCACTTTTCCTGCCTTGAAGGTATAATAATCAACACTCTTCCTGCCTTGAAGGTATAATAATCATCACTCTTTCTCCCTTGAAGGTATAATAATCATCACTCTTCCTCCCTTGAAGGTATAATAATCATCACTCTTCCTGCCTTGAAGGTATAATAATCATCACTCTTCCTGCCTTGAAGGTATAATTATCATCACTCTTCCTGCCTTGAAGGTATAATAATCATCACTCTTCCTGCCTTGAAGGTATAATAATCATCACTCTTTCTCCCTTGAAGGTGTAATAATCACCACTTTTCCACCATTTACGGTTTAATAAGATTTACTTTTCCTGCCTGGTAAAATAGTCTTCACCCAACTTCAGTTGACGTTATAGTTTCACGTTTCCCCCCTCACGTTGTGCTATTATATACTTCAGTTTTTCTCAGATGTTGTACTAATGTACGTCCATTTGTTCCAGCGATCGCAAGTGCTCGGTAACAAAATCGAGATGGAGATCACAACTTTAGTGGAACAGAACCCAACTCTTCTGCGGCTCGGCCTCCACCTCGAGTACAGCGACGCGCGCCATCGCGTCGCCTCGCATCTGCAGAGGAACATCGACAGAAGTGAGTACCGCGAGACTGAGACGGATGTATGGGAACGTATGAGGTATGAGCGAGACAAATGTGACTTACGTACAGAGACGTGCGACAACGCGTCCTCTCTAATCTGCAGAGAAACATCGACAGAAGTGAGTACAGCAAGACGGAGACGGATGTATGGGAACGTATGAAGTGTGAGCGAAACAAATGTGACTTACGTATGTACAGAGACACGCAACAACGCGCACAACACAACACATTGCCTCGCATCTGCAGAGGAACATCATCGGAAGCGAGTACCGGGAGCGAGACAGGGATGGATGTGTGTGAACGCGTGATGTGTGAGCGAAACAGAAGAACGCGCGCAACCGCGTCGCCTTGCGCCTGCTGAAGTGAATACCGCGTGATAGGGACGTATGTATGGGAACGTCTGAGGTGTGAGCAGGACAGAACACGCGACGCATGATGTGCGTTCTGTTCGTTATCCTGAGAGTCCTCGAAGAAGTCAGTTGGTACTGTTTCAATGCTGTTTCGATCAGGTGGTTTAGATCTAAGAGATCTAAAACACCTTCCTGGGTTACTGGACGGATCAAATGAGCAAAGAAATATTTTGTTTTGTATGGGGCGTTCTGGGACTATAATTAATGTACGGGACACTTAATTCTTGTTTATCTTTTCTCTTTTCTTAGCTTCAGGTTTCATCCGAGGGGCTACGTTTATCATGCTCTTGTGTGCTGTTAACTACGGGTCGTTAATTTTAACTAATATTATTTTTCAGGGTCTATTAGCTAGATACTTATAAATATATGTAATTTATTTCAGAGAAATTCATTCTATTGCTGTAGAAGTAAATAGCGATAATTGAAGCGGTGCTTAAAATAAATTGTATATGTACCACTTCTACTATAAACTTCAGCATTTTGTGACATTCTATTCTATCACATCGCATATTTTTTTGTTACGGAGGTTTCCAACGGGAGATAAATAGATAGATAATTCTCTGATTATCGCTAATCTATCTTTTCTAGTCTCCGTTTGTATGGAGAGGAATTAACATCCGCCAGTAGATATGTCATTAGATTGTAACAACCGCCAGAAAGGCGGTGTTAGTAGTCCAAGGAACAAAATAAACTGTTTGGTAACCATACAGTCATATCCCTTGATTTACTGACTATAATAAGCTTTTCCAACTGCATCTCATGGTAGAAGCAAGTTCGTTTCATCCAACTATGACAGTTAGAATGATGATTGGATGGTTCGCGAGACAAGATGTTGGACGACATCCCCGACACGTGTCGCGAGACATTTGTCATTATGTAAAGCCTCGTATTTACTAGGCAAAAAAGGCGTATTTTTTTAAATTACATATACAATATACTATTACAATTAATAAAAAAGTATAAAATAAAAAATATTAAAAAAATATTTTTTTTATTGCATTGTCACTTTGTAGTTTATTTTTTCTTTGTCTTCGGTTTGTGAGCTGACTTGAAAGTTTCAGAAATTTGAATTGCAAGATTCCAGGACAGACAAAATACATACAAATTAAGTTAAATAAAAGCTTTTCATTTAAAAAGTTGGGAACCTCTATGGAATGTCTCATAATATTCTTGTCACACACATCGGCATCAACACGAAAATTTACCATATACATTAAAATATAATTATCCGTCATTAAATTAACAAGCTCTCAGTAACATGGATGCGTTCGCGGACCGTCTCCGCTCACACATACACACACTACTCGACGTCACAAAGTTTGCATTTCTATATCTCGCAGCACCTGGTCGTACTACTGAATACTGGTAGATATAAAAGGACAAATCTCTAAATTAATTGTTATGTGAACATGCGTTCAGCTCAATATCAAGTATAGTAGGCGCAGCGAAAGTATGTGTCTCGGAAGTTATCTGCTAGTCCCTGCGCAAACTACTATTTTTCAGGCGCAATCCCAATGTTGAAGGTGAAGACAGCATTGTATAGCTGCCTCGCTTACTCGTTTACGTTTTTCGCATATTCTATCTCGCTTTTACTTTATGCTATTTTATCCCCACAGCAGTACCAGGGCAATCGTCACAGAGCCTAACTTCACAAACATACATTGGCTGCGACTACGGTACACATGTGACTTATTAAAAGGCAAACCAAGTACAGTAGTCGCAGCCAATCTATATGTTTGTGAAGTTAGGCTCTGTGAACGATTGCGAAATGCGAAAAACGTAAGCGAGTGAGTGAGGCAATTATACAATGCTGTCTTCACCTTCAACATTGGGATTGCGCCTGAAATATAACAGTTCGCGCAGCGACTTGCAGACAACTTCCGAGACACATACTTCCGCTGCGACTACTGTACATACTAGCTGTACTCTAATAATACAATACATTATTGTCGAGTAAGGTTTACTTTTTTCTTGCAAAAAAAAAAGAAATAATGAGCAAAAATTCGCTAAAAATAATTTGTCTCTCAGCCGCTATTTTGAAAAAAATTGACAACCATGCGAATTGTATTTGTAAATGTTTCTTTATTTATTTCACAACGCCAAGCTTAAATGCTTCGTTCTAAAATTATTATCAATCATAGTAAAACAAAATCATTGGAAAAATCTATAGATTTAGCTTAATGGCGATGAATGCGTTCAGCTCAAAATCAAGTGCCGATAAGTTTTTTTTAAATAGTTTACATTATCAAGTTTGATGTATTATTTATATGGTCTTTTAATAACAAAAAAAGCAAACACTACACGTAGATGCTATGGTGGAACACTCACATAAATACATAGACTGTTTAATTCATTACCCTTCCCTTGCTTCGCCATAGTCGGGTAAATACCTGTGAAATATATATCTACCAGATGCAATAAATAAACAACCATTATATCGCTCATGCACACATAATGACGCCATCAGCGGTTTGAGATCATACTCGCTTATTAACCGTCATGGTCGGCCGACCGCTCCCTGAAACGAGACTACGTCCATACAAACAAACATACAAAAGATAGCTATAGAAGACAGACCCGACGAGATATCTATTTTATCCCCACAGCATTTATACCTACTTACAGTCTATTGTCGATCATAAAAGGAACATTAAGAACAGCAGTGTGTGATTTAAATTATTCGCGTTTTATTAAGTTTAGTTTCAAGTTTCATATTATGCTATAATACATAGCATAGCAATTTGTTGCTTTTCATGTAATAATAATAAATCATTAATTTAAAAATCACCAGATATAAAAAAAAAGAAAAAAAGTTTTGAATATTTTGTGTTGAAATGGAAACTAAAAAATATTATAATAAAAATCTGTAGATTTATTTGTATTTTCCCAAAATGGGGCTCGAGTAAGAAGTTAACACTTTCACTGCTGACCTTAAAAAAGCGAGTCTAGCTTCGGGTTAAACTCACGTCTAAAAACACGCTGGGCGTGTTTTGCCACACTGGCGCCGCGCTTTCAAAGACACAACGTATGTGTTTTCAGCAGTGAAAGAGTTAAAATAAGCACCGTCTAACTAAACTAAAAACTAACAAAAGGAACTCAATCTGCGGCATCACGAAGAACATCGTGTCAAAGTTCTGTCATAGAACAAAAACATCTGCGTGTGCGCAAAGTGAAACGAAATTCACGAAGCAACGATAACACGAACATAACATCGATATTGATCATTTGTGTTAACAGTAACACAGAAAAAAAACGATATCACGACGAAAATGCGTGTCTAATGCAAGGTTAGACGACGACATAAATTAAAAAGAGTTAAATTTCATTAGCTCTCCGACGTATGTCGCCTTTATAAAATTTCACTTTTAGAATGTTCTTTTAGATACTTATTAAATTATCTCTGTCTGTCGTGAAACCACCAAGTACCCCCAAAAGATATAGGTATATAAAATTTACTATTTGACTCATTATATAAAAAGTTGAATTATTGAACTGATATTACTATTAGCCTGTACTGTCCCATTGTTGGGCAAATGCTTCCCAACATGACTTTATTTTTTCTTTGAATTGAAATTGTTTAATTATATAAAAGCATCCGAATAACTTTTGAAATGTATTTTTAGTGACAGAAGCAAAACAATACATTTTTAAATTGAAAAAATAAATCAATTCTTTGTTTTTGTGATTAGAAAGTAATAGTTTCTGATTTGTTATGCGAAAAATTATCGGGGCATGCCCCGTGCACCCACCAGTGGGTGAAGCCAGTGGGTGATCTATCACTTTGTAAAAAAACTACTAGTCCAGGATCGTTAGTTTCAAAGTTATAGCCATTTTAAATTTCACAGCTGTCATCCAAAATGAAGATTTCAATGAGATCTATCACTTTTGTAAAGAAACTACTAGTCCAGGATCGTTAGTTTCAAAGTTATAGCCATTTTAAATTTCACAGCTGTCATCCAAAATGAAGATTTCAATAAGATCTATCACTTTTGTAAAGAAACTACTAGTCCAGGATCGTTAGTTTTAAAGTTATAGCCATTTTAAGTTTGACAGCTGTCATCCAAAACGAATATATCGATTAAATCTTATCAGGTGTTGACGTATGACTTTGAAGTTTGACATGTCACTTTGACATCTGTCACTTTAAAATGTCTTACTACCTAGTTATAATACTTGGTGTTTTTTTTTTCTTAATAATTGACGATTATTTTGACATCTATCACTTTGAAATCTGTCACTTTAAAATGTCTTGTTACCTAATTACAAAACATGTTGGTTTTTTTCTTCATAAATGACGATTATTTCTTCATTAGTTTCCAACTCTAGTGCAGTGGGTGGACGGGTAAATGCGAATTCCCCGTGCACCCACCAGTGGGTGAAGCCAGTGGGTGCACGGGGCATGCCCCAAATTATCGTATACATATCTGTCATAGTGTCAAATACCATATTAGCTGAGCTATTTATTTTCTTCTATTACAATATGCCTGTTTTCAAAAAGTTAACATTGCATTAGACACGAGCATCGATATCAAATTCAATATCGCAAATCAGATTGCCGCGTGAACAAGCGGGCTAGCGCGTCGCTCAGCCTGCGCCTGCCGCGAGGGCGCCCACCGCCCGTGGGTGTCGACAGTTCCTTCTTCAATCTAACCCCACCAAGTGCTGAGGCTCTCACCCCGACCAACGAGGACAAACCGTTAGTCCTCACTGAAACTGTTGAACAGTCCGTCACAGTCGAGGCTAAAAACCCCGTCAATGGAGAACCGGCAGTTACAGACAGAACAGCGGACGAAATCACTGAACTTAGTTCTGACAACGGAAGTGAATTGCCGACAACGCAAAGAATTTTGCCGGATCAAACGCCGATCATAACTGACGCTGAAGTAACACAAAATAATGAAAGAGTCGCAGAGACTGGCGAAAGGGTAATCCCTGTAGATTTAGAAGAATCTGGAGCCAAAACGGTTGAACTGACGAACGGAAATGCGACGGATAAGTTCGTCCTGGCTGAGAGACCAGACTTTAACCCCAATCCCCACTCGTGAGTAGTCATTATGTGACACACACACTCACGCAAACCCACCCGATGTGTTCATGTTGTAGCTAGGTTACACTACTTAATTGAACTTGGACCATGTTTTGATATTCTTTTTGATAGAAAATGTATGTAATATTTAAGTGTATTTGAGTCAAATCTGTAAACAAACATTGCTCAAGTTCGCCTTCCAATCTATGTTGACCACGACATACCTACACATGTGTGACACTAGTTTGAGAGTATTATCTTGTTCCATTGCAGTACGGAAAGACCTAACTCTGCGACTTCAATTCAGATTCTTTAACAACCTACCCAAGGGGGCGCGTAGCAAATAGACATACAGAGGTACACCGCGCAAGTGGTTGTCGAAATGTTAGCACGGCGGCGTTTAACAATACTTCGCTTATACAGCTTGTAATAGTGTCGATTTTTGATTGTCAAGACTTACAGAACCCGGTGCAGTTTTATATTGTTTGAAAACTTGTCACTTCTTACAAAAAGTTGGGAATGGTTTGACAGATTCGTAAAATCGGACGAGAGGGTGCTTCACTTTCAGCGCCTGGTTTTGTTGAAACGTATTTGATATAACAGCAAAATTGAAACTATGCTGAAGAGCATGAGGAACTCGCTCTAAAAAAAACTCTAAGCAAAAATAAATGCATTTTCTTCTTCTAATTATTGAATTTGCTGTGGCTCAGTTCTCTTATAGTATTGCTATAAAACTGCACTAAATATAAAAGCAAAATATTCCACTTCTATAGCGCTTCCGATTCGCGAAACGAGTGGCATATTTACAATCTTAACATGTTTTACACTATACCTCTAAACCAAACTATCTAAAACATTCAAAAATACAGTTTTTTTAAACTCAATCCTCGAACTCAATACACTAATATCTTATAGTATTTGATGTGTTACACGATTCTAACCGTTAACATTTAATTTTTAGCAGAGAGGGGAGCATAGAAACCAAATAATTTGTAGAAACGGCACCAAACATCGGTAAAACTCCTGTTGTCTTATGATTGCTGCAATACTAAGGCCGTTAATACTTTCTTTCGGGAAATGTTTTTTTTCAGCTCAAAGGCTTCTGCTAATATTTAGTTTCGCTTGGGAAAGCCTAGGCTTTTCCAGCAACAATGGGTCCCAAATGTGACAGGATATTCATACCCTTTTGTGAAGCATAGCACTGGTTAATATTAATCAATAGAAACGCCAATAAAGACTAGTTAGTTTGATCAGAATTTTAAAACCCCCGACCAAGAATTGTTTTGTTCAATACTCCATTTCAAAGTTTTTCGAGTCACAGTTCCTCTCGCTTTAGGTATTCATATGATCTGAGCACCATATCCTTATATGCCATCGAAACAGAACTTTTGGGAACAAATTCAAAGTTTTCTAGCTGTTGCATGAGATCCCTTCACAAGATGTGATCAGAGCTGCATATCTTGGGAAAGGCTGCACCCATTCCAAAACAAACATGAGAACCATCTTGGTAACACCAGAATTCAAATTAAAAACAGCATCGCATCCGTTTGAGAGCTACAATGCCACAAACAGACAGACAAACTTTACATGTCCAATAATATTCTAAATGAAACATTTGGATCACGAACGGGATTCGAACCCGCATCATCCATGCCCTCTACGCGGCAAATGCATTTTGGCTGCCGAGACCATCATCATCCAAAATTTCCCCTCAGTTTGTAAATCCGTCTTACGGGGGACGGTAACGCAATCTTTTGGTAGTTTGCTGAACTAACCAAGCACAACATGTTTTCCTTTAGAAAATTATTAGATATGCTCTCGCTAAGCAGGCGTTAAAGCTAAATCATAAAAAAACATTAAACTGTACATTTTTGCGTCGGGGGTTGTGACAACTTCGCTCATGCTGTCTCACTCATATTGTATTAACCTGAAGAAGACAGCATGCGTGAAAGAGGCCATGTTAAGACAAACCGTATCTTTATTGACGCAAGCGATAAATATTGAAGATACCTACTAACACACTCGCATGTGACTTGTTAGTGAAAATTAACTGGAATGACTTTCGTCTGGATACTAAACCCACTTGATGAGTTTTCTTACAGCATGGATGTGAACTGATATTTTTTCCTTATTTTCCAGAGATGTGATAATAATTTGAGATTTGATTTGTTCCTTTGTAATTAATTTATATTTCTATATTGTACCTTGATGTTTTCTGCTGACATTCACTATAAAATGGTAAGCTCACTTATGGAAAAAAATATATGAAAAATAAACATCATACCTCATTATCATAATGAGATAGTAATGCGATATTGGTCAAAAGCGTTATTTGTTAGATTTTAATGGTCCTTTAAAAAACTAAGTTAAATTAAGAAATTGGACTTTTGATGTTCAGTCTGACATAAAATTGCATATATATTGTTAAACTGCATGTTATAGTGAATGTCAGTGTATGTACCTGTATGTATACGATGCGTGACGAATGTGTGTGTGCATTGCAGTACGCCAGCAGCGCCGGAGCCAGAACAGCGCTTAGACCCTTCTTCTTGAGCTTTGGTAAGTTTATATTCTAATCTAATTAATAAATCCTGACCGTGGTGTAGTGGTTAAAGCGGTGGATTTTGTAAGGAAGAGACGCGGGTTCAATACCTGCGCTGACACAAATATTTGTGAATGAAAAATGCTCACGTGTTTGTTGTGTTTTATTGTGCATTATTGCTTAAAGCAGATGATGGATTTTGCCAGTAAGCTCTTCGCCTAGTATCATGGTATAGCAGAAAACCAGTGGCTGCCCATAGCAGATTTGTATTTTTTAATCTTAATTTATTTTAATGAAATGCCCATAATTTTAGTTTAAATATCAGAAACATAAGCATATTTCGAGCGTCATGTCAACATTCTTCAGTACTCATGGTGCCACCGAATTATGCCAAAGGCGTATTCGTAAGTAATGCACCGACCCATGTGCATGTACTCGTTCGGTTTGTGTCAAAATGTGCACCTATTTATGTTATGTTTCCGTATAATAAGCTACATTGGTAGCGATTCGGACATCCCCTGAACTAAACTTAATTTCTTCAAATGTAATTTAAACCTTGTTGGCTTCGTAACAAGGTATTTTTACCCCTGGCATCTAATCCTCTCTCACTGAACTATCACTAAAGCCTGTCTGCGTAAAATCAACTGTGTTTCCACCCGGCGAGAGTCCCGATTTGTCCAAACGCTGTCTCAGAACGTGTCCGAATTTATCCAAACGCTATTAGACAGCGTGCAGCTTAAATTGACGTAAGTTTAGAATAGATGCCAGGGGCAAAAAGATCTTGTTACAAAGTCGACAAGGTTTAAATTACATTTGAAGAAATGTAGTCTAGTTTAGTTTAAAGAGTAAATTGACCAAATTGCTGCCATTGTGCATTAAATGTTACCCATTCCACTTCCACAGCTGTGTCAGTTTATGTTGTATAGGTATACATAAATATTGGTCAGTTTAAACTCGGATAACTTATTGGTCAGTTTAAAATGCAATAATACATTGGTCAGTTTAAACTGTGACAACTCATTTTTCAGTTTAAATTGTGATAATACATAGAACGTTTTAACTGTGATAATCCATTGGTCAGTTTAAACTGTGGTTTTAACCACACCCGGAGGAAAAGTACTCTAAATACTGGAGATAGCAAATTTTACTCAAAGGAAACATTCCTTTATTTTTAAAAAGAAACAAATCTTTGTTTTTAGATTTTCGAAAACTCGCTTGCCACACTCGGGAATCGAACCGTCTGAAACCTAAATAATAAAATGCTGTACTCTTATGGCATCAATCGATAGGGTCAATCATAAGAATTAAATATCTCTAACAAAAAATATAAATAAAATAAAAGGAAATCTATAAAATCTTAACTTATTTTAATTGAACGAAATAAAAGGGTAAGGTAACTAATTAGTTGGCTCGAAATGAGCTCCATTTTGTTGGATACACAAGTTTGTTCTTTTAATAAAGAGAAGAGAAATGATCTAATAAGGAGTTTATTTACAAACACGTGAAAATTGAAATCTAAATAGTTCTTCGTCATTTTAATAAATAAATGACGTCAAAGATAATGGTAAATAAGGTACTAACATAAGGATCAAATCTCTTTAACCATATTTGTTAAAGAGATTTGATCCTTATGATTGACCCTATCGATTAATACCATAAAAGTACAGGATCTTATTTTTATGGATTTTATCAGATTCGATTACCGAGTGTGGCAAGCGACATTTCATAAATCTTTGAATGCAGATTGATTTCTTTTAAAAATTAAGGAATGTTTCCTTTGAGTAAAATTGCTATCTCCAGTATTTAGAGTACTTTCCTTCCAGGTGTGGTTAAAGAATTCCACCCTGTATATACATTAACCAGTTTAAACTGGGATCGATAATTCATTTTTGTTGTGACAGTACATTGGCCAGTTTAAACTGTGATAATATATTGGTCAGTTTCAAGTGTGATAATCCATTGCTGTATAAACTGTGGTAATACATACATTAGCTAGTTTAAACTGTGATAGATAATACATTTTTATTGTGACAGTACATTGGCCAGTTTAAACTGTGATAATACATTAGTCAGTTTAATTAAACTATGATAATTGATACATTGGTAAAGACGTGCCGAAAGCGTTTCAAAATGGGGTAAAGTAGTGGGTACTTTACCCCAAAAAAGTAGTGGGGACAAATTTACTTATATTCTTGCAGACCCCTGCTACTGTCTCACACAATCTTTTTGCACTTCTACACAAATATTACAGCACTAAGGGCGTAAGGCACTAAGTTCACTCTTTCATACAGCCATAGTTTCGTTTTAAAAGTGAGATCATAACCAAAACTTTGTTTTAGATTGAGCTTCGCTATTTGATGTCTATAATTTCATTTTTGGAAATAGCTTTCAGAAAAAAGTTACAACGAATTTAAGTTTAGTTCTGATAACTAAAACTTACTTTAAGTTTGTTAGCATAAGCACCTTGAAGAATAATTAATAACATCGGTATGGAATAGCCCACTTCATCTTCAATTAATCATTTTGTGAAAACTTTTTTTTTGTATTAAATCTACGTGTCTTTGGAATTTCACTGGTAAGGAACTCCCTTGACCATCTCACTGATGGAATACCTGTAAAATCCAAATTGTAATAATTCGTTCAATCTGCAGGCGGTCGCGTGCGTCGCCTGACGCAGTTCACTCGCAGCCGCAGCTACGTCGTCGGCTGGATCCCGTGAACGCACCGCGCACGCACCGCGCCCGCTCCGCGCACGCACCGCGCACGCACCGCGCCCGCTGGCTTGCACCCTCTGTCCCGCTGGGTCTTTGTCGTTGCGTACTTGTAATGTAGCTTCTTGATTATAGGTATAACTTGCGCTCCATTTCATTGACAATACTTAACATTCAGCTCAGAGATGAATTGATCTTGGAGAGATTAAAACTGAAGTGTGCGAGTCACGAACCTTGTGCAACGCCGCGCAGGACTGCGATTCAAAGTCATGTGTGGTGCTGTCATTGTTATGGATAAGCGTGGCGCTTATTCCTTTGCGAATCGTCACTTAGTTCTTTAAAATGATAAATAAACTGTCACCAAAGCTATATTGAGCAAAGTTTAAGTATATTCATTGAAATCGAGTAATAATCGCGATAATTTTGTTTATTTGAAAATTTTAATGGATAAACAAAATTAGGTGTTTCCGACTAAGTTCCTAGAGGTTTATAGACGTAACTTTTATAACATTTTGATAAGCTTTCGTATGGTGCCTTGCTTAATTGGTGTAATGATGTATAATTCAACCGAGAAAAACCGTTGACACCTTTTATACAGTAATGGCGAATGAAAACTTGTGTACGATATTAGAATATAAGCCAAAATTGAAAAGAAACCAGTTTCCAAGTACCCAATAACAAAGACCTCTCCTATAGACAGAAAAATGTACGTGTGAAGATGGATTGTTGTGCTCAAACCAAGAATTGTCATTTTATACAATGCAAAAAGTCCTATCAAAATACGTAAATTATAAATACACTGGGCCGAAAAGAAAGCGGTTATAAAAAACGCGATAACTTTTAAAATATTTGAGCAATCGTTTTAAAATAAAAACTAAGTTGAAGTTTATTTTTGATGATGTACTAAAAACCATAAATAAAAAAAAACATTTTTTTATCATCGGCTCAGAAATCTGGTGGAAAGCATGCCAAACCGTATAACAGCTGTACAGCTCGTGGTGGAAATTCAAAAATACTAAAATGTGTAAAAATTGCATATTTGATACCGTAGCAAATTTTTTGTGAAAAATTTTCACTGCTGCTTCACTGCTGCTACTTTTATTCAAAATAAATTCATAATCTTGAACTTTTATGACATTTATTTAAACACTATAAAATTGTCTATAATACAGTCGATGTTTCATAAAGCTAGTTCGAATATTTTGGAAGTTATTGATATTTTTGTTACCGGCCCGCCTCCTTTGCGGCCCAGCGTCTCTACAACACTAGTGAAATGGCCGGACCACCGCTAGTAGAACACTGTAATTAAGAAAATGACAATTCCTGAACAGTGAATGGTGTGTGCAGTGCGTTTTACAATTAATTCTTACTTTAGTGTGCTAATAAAATTGTATTAATTCTAATAAGATTATAAATTGTAATATATTTTATAGATGTCCACATTCCATTAATGCGAAACATACTTCTCTTGTCTGCTTTTAGACGTTTCGACTAATCATGACTAATATAATTATGACTGAAGTTTTTGACTAATGGCCTATGGGCTGTGAGCTGGCAATTTTAATATGACTTTACAAAACTTGTACTAACTCAATGAATTTTAATTTCCTCTGTGCTTCGGAGGGCACGTTAAGCTGTCGGTCCCGGCTGTATTAAACAGCAGTTAAGCCATGTCAGTGGCCCTCGGGCGGCCTGACAAACTGATACCCGAGGCCAGCACACGACAACATGCAAATATTGTTCTATACAAATTAACTATAAGAGAAGTAATGTTCTGCGTCAATGGAAAGTTCTTTTAACATAACATTTTTCAACTAAGCACTAGGTTTTGTTCGCATTTTATATAATTACCTACCATTTATATCAATACAGTCAAATCAAGATCAATTTGAATTTCAAAGAGTTTTGAAAGTCAAACCAACATTAATTTGAATTTCAAAGATTTTTGAAAGTAAAATCAAGATTAATTTGAATTTCAAAGAGTTTTGAAAGTCAAATCAAGATTAATTTGAATTTCAAAGAGTTTTGAAAACCTAACCTTTTGCTTTCTTGAAACAATAAATATATTGCTTATCTTTAAAATATAACTATGTATATTTGATAGAATCTTGGAGGAACTCTAGGTGTCCGTAACATTGTGATAAAAACATCATGTTTTTTCCATTAAAAATCTGCTTCGACTTTCGTCTTTTAGTGTCAATAAGAGATTATTTGTATATGAATTTAGATTTTAAAAGCGTAATATTATGTTATCGTGACAGTTATAATTTTTTAATATAAATCATAATTTTATTGTTAGATTTATTTATGTTGATTGATATTACGGTTCGGCAGCCTTTGCCCAACGAAGAGTCGCAGTGCTGTAGTTTGTGACAACTGTAAAAAATTTAAATAAAGTACATAAACATTTTGCCCTGATTTTTATTTTATATCAGCTTTTGTCCACGATTTCACCCGCGCCGTCTGCAGTTTATCGAGATAAAAGTATACTGATGGAATGTGCTTTTCAAGACCTTCAATTTGATACCCATATTGTAAACATCCAAGTATTTTTTTCGAATTTGTAATCTTTTTTTTTTAAACTATATGGCACACTGATTTAAAAAAAAAAAGAATTTGTTATTTGGAGCGAGCAAAATTACCTTTGCTCGGAGGGATGTAAGGATTCTAACAATACCCCATACGTCTAAATTTGTTTAGGCATTTAAAAGTTATGATGGAATAAAGAAACTCACATACAAACATACATACATGAATGCTAAAAACATAACACTCCTTTTTTTTGGGCAGACGTGTAAAACGGAGTGTTATGTTTTTAGCATTCATGTATGTGAGTTTCTTTATGCCTGAACAGATCTAGACGTATGGGGTATCGTTAGAATCCTTACATTCCCCCGAGTAACATAGGCTATATTTTTTTAAATCCAATATGGCGGCAGTATGGCTCTAATTAAAATGGCGAAAAAAATATTTCTTTTAGTTTTACAGGGTATCAAATTAAAAGCCTTGATAAGCACATTCCAAGAGTATATAATTTATTTTCCAAACGAAAAACGCAGGACCAATTTAGCTGGAGTTTTACATGTTTCAAAGCTGAGGTAAACGAGATGGTTCTGAGCTATAATTGGGGAAGTCGGGGATTATAGTTTTTTTTTTAATTTGTGCATAAAAATTCACAAACATATACATTGGCTGCGACTACTGTACACGATTTTTTACAAATGTCGATGCACTATTACCACATAATTAAATGAGCACCGTTAAATTACAAAAATCGGTGAACATAGACGCCACAAAATTAATTAAACACATTTTAGAGCAGAAAAAAGATTATAGCTAGTGTTCATGGAGTAGTGGCAAAAAGTTTGTTCAGAATATTTTGTTTTGGAGTTGTATTCGAATTTTCGAGTCATCATCATCATCATCAAATTCATAAAGTACGACAAACAAACATGTAATTCGTTTCAGAAATGCCAAGATATTAGAGAACATAAACTATAAAACAAATAGATTTTCTAATTAAAACTACTGAACCAATTTTGATGAAGTATACATGGGATTACACAGAAAGTCTACCCTTTTGAATAAAAAAATAACACTAACTGAACCAATTTTGATACAATTTATATAGGACCACCTGGAGAGCAGGTACAAAAAAAGATTCAAAATCGATCCGCAATTGACTGAGAAATCGGCCAACATACATTATAAAAAAAAACAATCGAACATCTATCTTTTGTGAAGTCGATTAATGAGTTCGATTAATAAAATAATATCTAGTAATCGACTGGTCATTTAACGCCAAAGAGAAAGCCAATAATTCAATTATAGACATTTTAGTATACATTTCCCTCGCCCCTTTACAGCAAATTTTATTGAGTATTATTATTATTATTAATGCTCTTATACAGCGAATAATGAATTTTACCTATTTTAATATAATTAATTTTATTCGTGCTTAATTTTTTATATTTATTTCATATTTTGTGCCATTAAAATATATATTTTTTCTCTTATATTAATTTACTTATATGTTTACTTATTAAATCATGGTATGAACAATAATTGACTTGATGACGAGACGGAAAGTTTTCCGTTAGCTTTTATTGTTAATTGTAACATTTCTTATCAATAAAAAATATCTTATCTTATTCACTATCGTTTTGCATCGGGCATCGTGCATAACCTTGGTGGGCTGTACCTAAAGCAAGATGGATCGTAAGTATGGCCCTTTACTGAAACTTCCTAGAGAGTTCCGGAGAGAACTCGAAATGGCACATTTTCCGCGTTTGTATCATTTACCCACACTCGTGCACGATAACGAACGCCTTATTTTTATGGTTAATATTCCACCAATATTACACATTAACACTCGAAGAAACACAAGTTTGAGAAAAAAAAACGAGCAACCCAGCGTCTCGATTTCGTTTCCCGCAAAAATCTTTCTATTTCTCAGAATAGACCGCCAAAAATCTGCTTCTCGTTAAATTTTTTTCGACTTTTAATTTAATAGACCTCATAAATCAACATTAAATTCTCCTTCGTACATTATTTTGTGCATAGTTTTTACGCTCCAGTAACCATTACCTCTTTGTATTAATTAGATCTTTTGTAATTCAAAAGACTTTAATTACGTCTACATTTTCCTGTTCACAGTTAAAAAAAGTGTGCATTCATTTTGGCGGCAATTTAAGTGGTGTTGTGAGGTTAATACATTTGGGCTTCAGGACTTAACCACAATATAATTTTTCGTTAAATTAAATTTGCATACGGAATTACACAAAAATGTTTACGCCCAAAAAACAACAACTTGAAATATGTTTACTGAAATCAAACTTACAAAAAATTGAAAATGATTTGGTTGTCCAGGTGAGCCAAAAGGGGGCGTACGGAAAAGAGAACGAAAATTATTTTAATTCCGTTCAACTAGGTAGGTACAGTAAATTCACATTTTTGTTTGTGTTTTAGAATTCAGATTTGCCAGCTTTGGATGCTGAAAATGAGCAAAAATATCGTGATACGATGGCAGTACTAAAAGTCACGCGCTACTGGAAAGCCGAGGAAGAGAAGATTAGACTAGAAAACGGTAAGAAAAAAATTATTCAGTAAGTATAGGGAGTTAGGTACCTCCGAGTAATATTTACTCGGTGTCATAGGTTATTATACACTAGTACTTGTACTATTATTTATTCTGTGACAGCTAAAGCTAGCTATAGCTAGCTATACCCGCGGCTTCCCACGCGTGGTCATTTCTCTAGGTTAAAAGTAGGTACTCTATGTACAAAATACCGTACAAAATACCAATACACCAACATTAAATCAAAAATCCTTCAGCCCTCAAAAAGTTTTTATCGATTTTTCGGCTTCTACTCATCGGATTGAGCAAGTATGTATCCCAGTTTTTTAATCAAACCCTAAGCTATCCAAGAGTGAAAACCGCATCGCAATCGGCTTAGTAGTTTTTACGTGACGCGCGAACAAACATACAGACAAACAGACAGACACGATTTTTTAAAATGTTATAGGTATTCTTGTTCAGTACCTTATTATAAATCCGAGATACTTATATGACTAACTTTTTTTATTTTTCATTTCTCATAACATTAATAATACGCACACGATTTTCATATGTGCACTAACTTTCAATTCAATTACAATTTTCATTCACAATATTGATTCGAATGATTCGGTTCGCTATCAAAAGGTTCTGAATCGGGGGGCAGCTTTGCCTGTACTGTTTTATTTACCCGATAACTTGTAAGCCAACAACAGTAATTCTTAACATTATAATGATGATTTAAGCTGTTTCTTGTTATTAAATTAAAACTAAATTTATTTTCTTGTTTATTAATTACTAGCTACACCCTGCGGTTTTGCCCTTGTGGACAATGATGATGATCATGAAAAGTATTCTATGTATCCATGACCTTTCTATATGCCAAATTTCATTAAAATAATCTATATACCAAATTTCATTAAAATATATTCATGGATAATCCATACTAATATTATAAAAGCGAAAGTAAGTCTTTGTCATTTTGTAACCTTTTCATGACTTAATAGTTGAACTGATTTATTATATAGATAGTTTTGGCCTTTCCCAGTAGTCTTATAAGTAAGACTATTGGTAATTTCTTCCCAATAGTCTTATCGATAAAACAACTTGGAATGTATGTAGACTTACTGGTAAGACCATTGAAAATGATCTTCCAAATATCTACACTGAAAAGGCATAAGCCACATTTTTTTCTCTTATCGCATAGTTTACGGTAAGGTCAACTAGGTACGAAATTAAAAATCCAATGGGAAAAGACAACTGGGAAAAGAAATTCTCTTAGTACTAAAGTTAAAGTTTACAAAAAAAACAGACTTCTGCTTGCAATTTATCAAACAAATTTATTACCATTATCTACTTGAATACTACTACTAGATTCTAGATATATTAGTGAGTTCCAAGAGTAACTGATTACATATAATGAAGGCGGGCAAGTAGCAAACATTTTCTTCGAATTAGTTGTGTATGAGATGATTACTGCAGTATAGCAATTTTGCATGATTTTTAAATAATTGCGCTTGCGTCGTCCCGGTGGAAATGGATTACTGAGCAGATATGAAAATTCGTCTTCTACGGTATCATATTTTTTATATTTTATGGTGGTATGAAACATAATTCCTAGGGATCTTACCAGTAAGTATATGGAAGAAAATTCTGAATAGTCTTACTAGTAAAACTAGTAAAACTGGGAACGGCAGGATAGTTTAACCCTAGGGAAGGATGCGCAGACAAAGTCACGGACAAAAGCTAGTAGCCAATATAATCAATTTAGGATAATATAAGGTATTCAATCATATTACTCACTTTTATAATTAAATATTCGATTATATGTATTACTAGCGTTTGCTTGCGATTTGGCCTGCGTGGACTACAGTTTATCACGGTAAAAAGTCTTTCCCATAAAAAGTCCATGTCCTTCCCCAGTATCCATACCAAATTTCACCAAGATCAGCCGTTCAGTCGTGAAAAGGTAACAAAACTGCGGGGCAATTACGTATCTTCTTGCAATCAGATTTTCCTTATCACGTAATTGTAGGTACATTAGCATTCCGTTTCGTTATACTTACTTATTTTTTTGCGTATTATTGAATAGATTGGAACGTTTTGAATGAACCGTTTTGTTCAATGAATGAAGGTTACATCTTATCTGTGGTTGGTCTAGAGTTTGCTTGGGATCGTCTCGGGATCGTCTCGGGACCATCCAATCTTTCTGTAGTCCCGCGACCATAATAACAACGTTTTCAAGTCCAGTTTAAACCTTGTCAAAACCAAAACTTTCCTTAGTCCTGAACTTCGTGAACCTAGGTTTAAACCTTCAACCATAATAAGGCAGGTGAAGTCTAAAAGCGGCTGCGTATCTGTGCGTGAGTGGATAATTTGTGGCGTTTTGTAGTTGATACACAATTTCATCACGAAAGATCTTTCGTACAATACAATGCAGTCGACTGCATTGTATTTGTTTAATTTTTTAGATTAAACAAATACAATTTGTTATATTTCTAACAAAACCTAAACAAATGTACATCATTTAGGCATCTAAACAAATGTACATCATTTTGTGGATGTATGCATGTAATATTGTCAAAAATGCGTAATATTCACATAAAGTTAGTCTAGGTGGGCATCTAAACAAATGTACATCATTTTGTGGATGTATGCATGTAATATTGTCAAAAATGCGTAATATTCATATAAAGTTAGGTTAGGTTAGGTCTAGGTGGGCAACTGGCTTGAGCATTGGAAATGTATCTTTCAACCACAGTACTGTCATCTGCATACCCAAAAGTGCCGGGCTTCAAAAGTTCATTAATGTGCAGTAAAAACAGTGTAGCCGAGAGAACCGATCCCTGAGGTACACCAGCATTGATGGCCATTTGATCAGACGAGCAGCCCTCTCGAATAGATCGTTCCCTCAAAAAAACAGCTATCCAATTGCATATTCCAACAGGTAATCCATATGAGGGAAGCTTGTTTAAAAGACCATCGTGCCAGACCCGGGAAAAAGCCTTAGATATATCAAGGGAGACGGCATACGCCTCAGCATGCATCTCGAAGGCTTCGCTCAATACGTGAGTGGCATACGCAAGAAGATCCCCAGTAGACCGGTGTCGGCGAAATCCGTATTGCCGGTCACTGAGGAGATCATTGTCCTCAAGGTATGCCAATAGCCTAACGTTTATTACACGCTCCATACACTTACAGAGTAAGGAGGTTATCGAGATGGGGCGATAATTGGCCGGATCAGCACGACCCTCTTTAGGTACTGGTTGTGCAGCGATATGATAATTATATCACCAGCATTATAATTAATGCAAAGCCGTGGCATATAACATGTATGCGAATTAGGCGCTCACTCAACGCAGGCGCCGACACAGCTGGCCGGCCGCGCCAGTCTGCGACACCGAACGCGAAGCGCACGACGCCTTGCTCCGCAAAAACTACACGCAGTGTTTAAAATACGTCATATTGTTGTACTTATGTAACCTTTTGGAACAATATAATATAACTATTTGTTAGTGAGTGAACTTATTTATTCCATCACCCACAGTTGTACATTGACAAGCTTTCAGCTCTTCGGAACTTTACCTGAGTGAAGAGAGAGGCGGTACTAGGAGACAATTCGGGCGCACAGTTTTTCAACACTATCGCTGGAATGCCATCAGGACCACTGGCCTTGTTCACATCTAGGGCTCGAAGCGTTCTGAGAACCTCCTTCTGTCGAAAGTGTATATCGGGCATTAAAATCCCGAAATGAGGAAGGCAGGAAGGTATCTTGCCGGTAGAGTCTAGATACGAAGATTCTGCAAAAAGAGAAACAAATAAATTCGCTTTCTCTCCAGCAGTGTGAGCCAGTGCTCCATCTGGTTTCAGCAATAGTGGCAGTGAGAGGCGGCAGATGTTCACTTCGACCGACTTGACCAGGGATCGAAAAGCTTTGCTATACCCGCGGGGTATGAAGCCAGTTTGGCCCCTATTCGACCTATGTGATCAAAATGAGCCTTCCTAAGAGTCTTCTTGCAGGTTTTAGCGGCAACATTGAATTTTTGTTTCTTTACCCGAATATCAGAGGATTTGCGCTTTTGAGCATCAACCCAGTCCAGTCCATGTCCAGTCGCATGCTTTAGGGCCACAGCACGACCGCAGCCAGATCCAAACCAAGACTGAGCTTTGCTGAGAAGAGGCTTATCACTGAATGGAATGTAATATTCCATTGACTGACATATTACCTCTGTAACAGCAGACGCGCAAGTCGACGGGTCCGGGGAAGTGAAACATGTTTGCCGCCTAGGGTACGATGCAAAGATTTGTCGCATCTCGTCCCAATCTTCTAGTACGTAAAGTTAATAGACGCGTGTGGAGCTACATCCACACGCGTCTATTAAGTTTACGGCTAGGATCAGGTGGGGAATACACAGAGACGCACTTAACCAGACAGTGATCAGAGCTACCAAGAAGTGGGGATACTGACACGGAGTATCGGTCTGGTTCAGTCAATATCAGCAGGTCAAGACAGTTGGCAGTGTCACCGTCACGGTCAGGTACCCGTGTCGGCTCATGCACCAGCTAAGTGAGATCTAACGCTAGAGCATGTTTACGCGTCTCTCTACCAGCGTGGTCGGTTTTTTGGTATGGGAAAAGCCACTCTTTTTGGTGGGCATTAAAATCCCCCAAAAACACCAATTGAGCAGACGGGTAACGCTGTTGGGCCACACCAGCCGCCTCACAGAGATAGACCACCAATAAAGTCGTCCCCCGATATTCGCTGTGAGAGCGGTACACACAGGCATAAAAATAGCTCTATGGCCGTGTCCAACAGCAGCCAAATCACCGAGAATTTAGGGTGCTCAAGATTTCGGAGACGCAGACAGTATATGTCAATACGGGCGTAAACAAAAACGCCGGCGTTTGGGATAAAAAGGTGCTCCGAGGCCTGGGTAATCCAAGTATGCCGTATCAGCTGGACAACTTATCTGCGTCTCTGACAAGAAGAACAAGTGGGGCTTAGAGGTCTCCAGATAATAGTGGACCGGTTGGAGATTGGAGTGAATCCCACGAATATTCGCAAGATCCTCTTTGATTGTGAGGACGTGCATCTGCCGTTTAAACTTATTTATTTTTTGGACTTTTTTCAAGATGAGTGTGAATAGGTTAGACAAGTAATAGCATAAGAGATGTCGGAATGGCTAACCCACAGAAGTCAAGGCATAACTACGACTTTGGAGAACTTGCGCGGAGACTGCGGGGACGCCCGAACCCCCCTGAAATAATTCATCAGTTCCTCACATCCGGTCGCCAGCCGGCCCAATGAATCATTTTAGGATTTTTCACAAGCGGCGGGGCAGCCTTTCGTAGCTGGCTAAACTACCACTTGGGCCCACTACAACTTGCGGTCAGCCAGCACAGAACACCGTGCTTCGGATCCCGCTAGAAAATTAAAGTAATTGTAAAAAAATGGGGTGCTTTACGACATTCTTACACTAACTCTGTAATTCGAAATAGAAATAGTAACATAAATAATAAATAAATAAATGAATAAAAATACAACAAATAATATCGAGCACCCCACACTTTCTTTTTACAATGACATAATTATCTCGATACTTTATTCTTATATTTAAATTTATTTTTTACTTTTTAGTTCGGTTTAATGGCATTAAAGCATGTTTTTTAGTTATATAAATATATATATTTTAAATTATTTATCCGTTGCTTATCTCTCCCTGACACCATTTTATTTATTCTAACTGTCCTGTGGTTCCTGTTAGTCATCTCACCCTTTGTACGGGAATGGGACAGATGTCCATTCGACCGAATAAAAATAAACGGTTCCTAGAAATAAGGCTAATTCATTATATTTTATAAAAGCTTTTATTTAACATCACTTGTATGCATGTGTGTATTTCTGTCTGTCCTGGAATCTTGCAATTCTAGCTAGGTAGTCTAGTCTGGGTAGCTCACAAACCGATGAAAAAGAAAAAAAACATTGAAATAAACTTTAATACCTACATAAAAAGGGAACATTTTTTGTTTCTGTTTATACTTATTTTATTAAAACTTACAGATTGAGATATGCTTGAGGTATTTTCTCTAAATTCTCTTTTAACACAGATAATAAAATATTCATTATTTTCAAAACTATCGGCATCTCACCCAAATTTACCCTAATAGCGTCTAGTCAAGTTGTTGTTTACGCGATATTAAAGTGTGCCTTATCTCAAACTAGCTGTGCCCGCGGCTTTGTCGGCGTTGTAATTTTTCTGGGATTTTAGGATCCAGATATTCCAGAACAAACGTACCAAAATCATCAAACTTCGTTCAGTCATCAAATGGTTTTTATCGATTGCTCGAATTCTACTCATCAGATTGAGATATCAAAAGTTAAACCCTGAGCTTCCAACAGTGAAAACCGCATCGCAATCGGTACAGTAGTTTTTACGTGATGCGCGAACAAACGTACAGATTACCAGAAGACACGATTTAAAAAAATGTTATATTCTTGCGCGAAGCATCTCCGTTTCAGCTTGGGCAAAAATGCTTTACATACACACACGTATCCGTCTGTCCGGATGTCTGTCTGTCCGGTTGGATCTCTGGTCTCCTCAACAGGTCACATTTCTCATCCGATCTAGACGAAACTTGGTATACAGGTTAAAAAAAAATAGAATTTTTTTAGTCGTCGGGGATTTTTTATTGTGGGGGAGGGGGGGGGGGGGGTTCTACTGAATATATCCGCCTTATTAGATCCAATTTTGATGAGGAGAGGATCTTCGGCTTGATGAGCAGAATATTTCCTCAAAATGCAGTAAATTGCTGACTTTTAGGCTTCTGCCAGCCCTACTAGGTAGGTAAAGGGCTGACTGATGGAGCACCTTGGTTATTAATGTTAGTTTTACAATAAGGTAACTAGATGGCGCTACTGTGTACCGCTAGATTGCTTGCAAAAAATATTGTACGCGTGAGGTCTACAGCTCACAGAGCCACTAGTTATAAGTTTATACCTTTAGATAATGCGCCTTACCTAGGTGGCTCTAGATATGCCTCATTATTTAACAGGAATTCCTAATCAAAGCAGGAATTATTGGTTGGGTTCAAGATTGATGTTGGTACCATAAAATAACTGACATGAATCTGTTTCAGTGCAACTGACTGCTAAACGGATGCAACTAAAGCAACAATGCGACGAAATGTCACAGGATCTGGAAACTCTTCGCGAAACTCGCGACAAGCTCACGGAGGCCAAGATGCAAGAGGATCAAGAAATTGAGCTCTGGGTGTATGTTGATCAGTTTAAGTAGTTTTAGTCTAGTGATACCTTAGCTCAAGCATATTCCGCGCAGAGGCTTGGATGCTGCCGGATCGAATCTCGTCTGTAATAAGGGTTACCATCCGTCCAGATTTGTCCGGACATGTCCGGACTTTTATTTATTTATTTATTTATTTATTAGGTGCACAAAACAGATTACAGAAATATAGCATATGAGAATAAAATGGTAAATTATGCGATCGATTCCATAATCCAATCAATATGTGCACACGGCATCAATAAAAAAAAAACAGCTAAGTTGCCAAAAATATTAATACTTATAGCTAAAGTTGCAAGCACTATTCCACAATATAGGTAGGTATTTTAAAAGAATTGTATAGTACAGGCGAGCAGACTGCAAGTTCCCTTAATTGCCTTCTACCTGCAATGATAGGTGTATTATAACCATGTTATCAGGCATACACCCGTCACTATCGCCACCCAAAAACGCAAGCTGTTGAATTACAATAAAGAAATACCTAACTGTGAACAAGTTGTTGTTTAGTCTTATGTCCGTACTTTGTCCGGCTTTTTGATTAGTTCGGATTTTTTGGCCTACGTATATGGTATTCGAGTAATAAAACTTACATAAGTTCTATCAAATTCTCTCATTCATCTCAACAAAATATTAATCTTCTTTTAACAATTAATTTAAAATTTCAAACTATAAATCCCCCTATAGCACACAATTAACTAAATCCACATGAAATCCTATATTACAAACAATCTTCTGGTTCAAACGTAAAATATTTTCTTCAAAACAAAACTAATTTTATGTAAAAACATTTTTTTATGTAAAACCCGCATTCCGCAACTTCCCTTCAATCGAGTCACGCGTGCCTCTTTACCATACCTACCATAACACTAAAAACCTTAGTTCAATACTCCCCAAGTAATCAATGGCAACTGTCCAAGCCGAGGTTCGTACCCCCTGGGTGCCCTTGAGCAAGTGGGCTAAAACTTAACTTTGGCGTGCGCCTTCTGCGTCACGCATTGCGGCGGAGCGCTTTTGCGCCCGCCCCACCGTCCGGTGTCCGGTGCCGCTGTAGAGGTCAGCTATAGACAAACAGCTTGTGCTGTTATAGACAAACAGCTTGTGCTGTTTGTCTATAGCTGACCTTTCAGCTTTTTTTTCTTGATCCTTTCTAAAAAAAAAAAAACCTGCGCAATGTTTGACTCAAATATCCGGACTTTTCTTGAAGTGTCCGGCTTTTTGTCAGGACTTTTCATATCCCTATCTACAGATAATTATTTTTTTTGTTAAGGAGTGAATGGATTACAATCCATTCAATCTTTAAAAAAAAAATGAAGTATTTAAATATAATTTACATATAAATACTATATTACAGGTGCAAATACGAAGATTCTCTCCAAGAGAAAGCAGATCGATTTAGGAAAGCGCATGGATATTATGTAAGTATTTACCTATACGAATTTATTATCTAGCTACCCATCACCCATATCTGTTCTATCAAAGAGTAATTAAACTTTAAATAATAATATGACTAATGTGGGAATTTCCAAATGTGCAAAATATAGACATCCGGTACCGGCGTTGAGAGAGGGGAGTAGAAGGGGAAGGGGGGGAAGTCCCCCACGATCCCCTCCTCTTTTCCAGGACAATCTTAGTTTATGAGATAGTGAGTAGTCGAGGGGCAGGAGTTGGGACGGAGGGTGGTGATGGGGGGGGGGGGGCTAGTACGTAGAATGTGTTTTTTTTCCTGTGCTTTCGCCAGAAAGTAAATTGAAGATGTCAAGTATGTATGGCCCCAAAGACTAGGGTAGGTTAGGTTTGAACATGAATACACATCGCGCGAGCCGAGCGAGCGAAGCGAGCGTGCTGCGGAAGCGGCCGGCAAGCGCCAAAGTCAACTTACGGCTGTTTGGTCGCCTAAAACTGAGAAATTTTATAACTCAAAACCTATACATTTTCTGGACAGAAGGGCGGTCGAGGGGGACTTCCCCGGTATCAGATGCTATAGTTTTACCAAAGTTAACTCCGATGGCCAGTGGTCCCAGAAAATCTTGACAATTTTAATTGTGTCTAAATATGACGATCCCAAATGCTACCTAAGTACCTACATAAATAATACTGAGCACGGACGCCATAATACCAGGTACTTGCCACAGGAAAACTGGCCAATATTGGTAGATATGAAGTTACTCTTCTTCATTCCGTAAATCAAGAGTGTTCCCATCATTTTAATAATGTCTCGTTGAAATGAATTTGTTTCGTTTAGAACAAGAAGGAAGTAAACAAAGAAATAGACAAATTAAACAGCTTAATTGCTGATCTCAGGCACGAAACGAGCAATATACAAAGCAGTGTTGATGAATTGAGAGCGCAACTGGGCGCCATACAACCGCAGACTCCGGAAAATTTCCTCGAGACAATGTGAGTTTTTTTTTAATTTATTCAGTTTAGTTTCCGGTTGTCTGAAAGCATTCCCATAAAATAGGTGGTTATAGGAATAAAAACACGATCAAATGACTAGCGACACGAAGTTGAATAACCTAAGAATAAAGAGTTGGTTTTATGTGTGTTGTTTAGACACTACAGGCAATAACCCTTCAATGCATCGCTGTATACATAAAATAGGTGGTTATAGGAATAAAAACACGATCAAATGACTAGCGACACGAAGTTGAATAACCTAAGAATAAAGAGTTTGTTTTATGTGTGTTGTTTAGACACTACAGGCTGCACCGTTCAATGCATCGCTGTATACATAAAATAGGTGGTTATAGGAATAAAAACACGATCAAATGACTAGCGACACGAAGTTGAATAACCTAAGAATAAAGAGTTGGTTTTATGTGTGTTGTTTAGACACTACAGGCTGCACCCTTCAATGCATCGCTGTATACATAAAATAGGTGGTTATAGGAATAAAAACACGATCAAATGACTAGCGACACGAAGTTGAATAACCTAAAAATAAAGAGTTGGTTTTATGTGTGTTGTTTAGTCACTACAGGCAATAACCCTTCAATGCATCCCTGTATACATAAAATAGGTGGTTATAGGAATAAAAACACGATCAAATGACTAGCGACACGAAGTTGAATAACCCAAGAATAAAGAGTTGGTTTTATGTGTGTTGTTTAGACACTACAGGCAATAACCCTTCAATGCATCGCTGTATACATAAAATAGGTGGTTATAGGAATAAAAACACGATCAAATGACTAGCGACACAAAGTTGAATAACCTGAGAATAAAGAGTTGCTTTTATGTGTGTTGTTTAGACACTACAGGCAATAACCCTTCAATGCATCGCTGTATACATAAAATAGGTGGTTATAGGAATAAAAACACGATCAAATGACTAGCGACACGAAGTTGAATAACCTAAGAATAAAGAGTTGGTTTTATGTGTGTTGTTTAGACACTACAGGCAATAACCCTTCAATGCATCGCTGTATACATAAAATAGGTGGTTATAGGAATAAAAACACGATCAAATGACTAGCGACACGAAGTTGAATAACCTAAGAATAAAGAGTTGGTTTTATGTGTGTTGTTTAGACACTACAGGCAATAACCCTTCAATGCATCGCTGTATACATAAAATAGGTGGTTATAGGAATAAAAACACGATCAAATGACTAGCGACACGAAGTTGAATACCCTAAGAATAAAGAGTTGGTTTTATGTGTGTTGTTTAGACACTACAGGCTGCACCCTTCAATGCATCGCTGTATACATAAAATAGGTGGTTATAGGAATAAAAACACGATCAAATGACTAGCGACACGAAGTTGAATACCCTAAGAATAAAGAGTTGGTTTTATGTGTGTTGTTTAGACACTACAGGCTGCACCCTTCAATGCATCGCTGTATACATAAAATAGGTGGTTATAGGAATAAAAACACGATCAAATGACTAGCGACACGAAGTTGAATAACCTAAGAATAAAGAGTTGGTTTTATGTGTGTTGTTTAGACACTACAGGCTGCACCCTTCAATGCATCGCTGTATACATAAAATAGGTGGTTATAGGAATAAAAACACGATCAAATGACTAGCGACACGAAGTTGAATAACCTAAGAATAAAGAGTTGGTTTTATGTGTGTTGTTTAGACATTACAGGCTGCACCCTTCAATGCATCGCTGTATACATAAAATAGGTGGTTATAGGAATAAAAACACGATCAAATGACTAGCGACACGAAGTTGAATAACCTAAGAATAAAGAGTTGGTTTTATGTGTGTTGTTTAGACACTACAGGCAATAACCCTTCAATGCATCGCTGTATACATAAAATAGGTGGTTATAGGAATAAAAACACGATCAAATGACTAGCGACACGAAGTTGAATAACCTAAGAAGAAAGAGTTGGTTTTATGTGTGTCGTTTAGACACTACAGGCTGCACCCTTCAATGCATCGCTGTATACATAAAATAGGTGGTTATAGGAATAAAAACACGATCAAATGACTAGCGACACGAAGTTGAATAACCTAAGAATAAAGAGTTGGTTTTATGTGTGTTGTTTAGACACTACAGGCAATAACCCTTCAATGCATCGCTGTATACATAAAATAGGTGGTTATAGGAATAAAAACACGATCAAATGACTAGCGACACGAAGTTGAATAACCTAAGAATAAAGAGTTTGTTTTATGTGTGTTGTTTAGACACTACTGGCAATAACCCTTCAATGCATCGCTGTATACATAAAATAGGTGGTTATAGGAATAAAAACACGATCAAATGACTAGCGACACGAAGTTGAATAACCTAAGAATAAAGAGTTGGTTTTATGTGTGTTGTTTAGACACTACTGGCAATAACCCTTCAATGCATCGCTGTATACATAAAATAGGTGGTTATAGGAATAAAAACACGATCAAATGACTAGCGACACGAAGTTGAATAACCTAAGAATAAAGAGTTGGTTTTATGTGTGTTGTTTAGACACTACAGGCAATAACCCTTCAATGCATCGCTGTATACATAAAATAGGTGGTTATAGGAATAAAAACACGATCAAATGACTAGCGACACGAAGTTGAATAACCTAAGAATAAAGAGTTGGTTTTATGTGTGTTGTTTAGACACTACAGGCAATAACCCTTCAATGCATCGCTGTATACATAAAATAGGTGGTTATAGGAATAAAAACACGATCAAATGACTAGCGACACGAAGTTGAATAACCTAAGAATAAAGAGTTGGTTTTATGTGTGTTGTTTAGACACTACAGGCAATAACCCTTCAATGCATCGCTGTATACATAAAATAGGTGGTTATAGGAATAAAAACACGATCAAATGACTAGCGACACGAAGTTGAATAACCTAAGAATAAAGAGTTGGTTTTATGTGTGTTGTTTAGACACTACAGGCAATAACCCTTCAATGCATCGTTGTATACATAAAATAGGTGGTTATAGGAATAAAAACACGATCAAATGAATAGCGACACGAAGTTGAATAACCTAAGAATAAAGAGTTGGTTTTATGTGTGTTGTTTAGACACTACTGGCAATAACCCTTCAATGCATCGCTGTATACATAAAATAGGTGGTTATAGGAATAAAAACACGATCAAATGACTAGCGACACGAAGTTGAATAACCTAAGAATAAAGAGTTGGTTTTATGTGTGTTGTTTAGACACTACAGGCAATAACCCTTCAATGCATCGCTGTATACATAAAATAGGTGGTTATAGGAATAAAAACACGATCAAATGACTAGCGACACGAAGTTGAATAACCTAAGAATAAAGAGTTGGTTTTATGTGTGTTGTTTAGACACTACAGGCAATAACCCTTCAATGCATCGCTGTATACATAAAATAGGTGGTTATAGGAATAAAAACACGATCAAATGACTAGCGACACGAAGTTGAATAACCTAAGAATAAAGAGTTTGTTTTATGTGTGTTGTTTAGACACTACTGGCAATAACCCTTCAATGCATCGCTGTATACATAAAATAGGTGGTTATAGGAATAAAAACACGATCAAATGACTAGCGACACGAAGTTGAATAACCTAAGAATAAAGAGTTGGTTTTATGTGTGTTGTTTAGACACTACTGGCAATAACCCTTCAATGCATCGCTGTATACATAAAATAGGTGGTTATAGGAATAAAAACACGATCAAATGACTAGCGACACGAAGTTGAATAACCTAAGAATAAAGAGTTGGTTTTATGTGTGTTGTTTAGACACTACTGGCAATAACCCTTCAATGCATCGCTGTATACATAAAAGTCGCAGGGAAATGATAAAAACAGGGATTTGATCAAATTTTGAGATTTGACCAATTCACAGTAGATGTTATAATGAGCGTTTATAATATAATATAATGATGCGGAAACTGGGTACTAGTAGGAGCACGAGTATATCATGTCCCTATTCTCCACCGGTAGGACCTTAAGGATAAGTAATGTCACCGTGATCCTACTACAGGGAAAAATGAGGGATTGCGGGGAAAAGACGGGGGGAAGTGTGGTAAGGGTGGAGAGCCTGGTGATGGGAGAAATGAGAGCAGGGTGGGGAGACTGGGGTTAAGTGATGGGAGGGTGGGGGTAGTTTGATGGGTGCAATGGGGATACAAGTGGTGGGTGCAATTGGTGCTTCAAATGGGGGGGGGGGGGGGGGGTGCAAGTGAAATACGGGAAAATACGGGATGCAAGTTGGAGGTTGGAGCTATGTGTGAGCATTACAAAAATTAGCGTCACACGATTTTGAACCTTATTGATATTAATCAGATTTAGTCAGATTCGGAATTTACTATGTTCATTTACCCCCATCCTCCTCCCACTTACCCCCACTCTGCTCTCACTTACCCTCTACTCCTTCCCAACATTCCTCGACTTCCCTCATCCTCCCCACAATTCCCCCATCCTCCCCACACTTCCCCCATCCTCCCCACATTTCTCCTCCTCCACCCTACTTGTGACTTTTGGCTATTGACTTGTGACTTGCAACTTTTTTTTTTGACTAACTGTCTTCACTATCACTTTGATTTAGAATTTGACTTTCACTTGCACCTCCAACTTACAACCCCCTCCCCCACTTCCCTCCAACTTCCCCCACCATGTCCACCTTCCCCAACCTCTGCTCACTTTTCCCCAAATTCCCCTACAGTAGTCCGCGCGGACGAAGTCGCGGGCGGGAAAGCTACTGATAGTAAGGATATCATAAGGATATATTAGTCCTCGTGCTCCTCTGAGTACCCAGTAGAAGCATGCGGATACGCCCGTTATAAAGACTAATCGATGTTGTAATTTCCCTAAACAAATCCACGTACCTAGTGATTTAATCATAGTGAAATCATAATAAGACAATTATTAATTTTAGGTTCAAATGGCCATGGAAAAATCGAAATTAGAAAATTTGCAATTGGCTAAGTAGAAGTACTTACTTAGTTTAAAAGTCTGTCGCAAGATTTAGGTTGGCTATACAAACAAGGGGCAGGAGTTGGGGCGGGGTTATTGGTGGGTTGGGCTACCCCCGGGTACCCCCCCACCACGGTGGGGGGGGGGGGGCACGACGACGCTTAGTTTATGAGATAGTGTTAGCTATAGAATCGAGGGGCAGGAGATTGGAAGGTGGGGTCGGGGGGAGTGGGGGAGGTGCAGCGCTGCCCTTCCCCCTCCGCGGAGACGCTTAGTTTATGATAATTTTAAGTTTATTAAAGTTCGACTGTTTAGTCGCGGTAAATGAAATAAAAAATTAGTAGAATGTGTTTATTTCCGCTTCTTTCGCCAAAAATTTTGAAGATGTTATGTATGGTCCCAAAATCTAGGGTAGGTAGGTTAACTTTGAACATGACTACACATAGTTACTATCGAAGTTAACTTACGGCTGTTTTTTTAATGTTTATTTTGCAGCAGATTTTTTATAAACTGTTGGCGACCAAACATCCGATTTTTAATAAACTTAAAACTGAAAGTCTCCTGCGGGGGAGGGGTACCACGGGGCAGCCCGCCCGTCCCCCACCCCGCTCATCTACTTCCCCTCGATTCTATATATTTCCCCAAGATTTAAAGAAAACGAACAACCTATTACGTTTTCGTAGCCATTGTTGTTTGCCATATAAGATGGTCCGTGGTGTAATGTTTGTCTATATTCGATAAATAAATAGTATGCACATTTAATTATATGTGCCCTTACCTAACTATGAATGATGAAAACACTATTTAACTACTGGCCCTTTTCAGCTATCTATTGTCTTAATGGAGTTTAAAAAGGCCAAAATGTCATTTTTTCATTTCCTTTGACTATAATAAGAAATATATACTTATTAATTCTCAGAGGGATTAAGCAAGAGCTGGAAGAACAAGCGCAGTCTCTCGAAGAAAAGTATAACACCCTAGTTGAAACCCTACAAGAAAAACAAAAACTGTAAAGGCTGTACGCCGCTGATTTTTTGTTTCGTGTACCTACTTACCCTTACCTTACTTATAAAAAGTTATGCATTGGTTATGCAATGATTAGTAATTCTGCTCAGTACAATATTGTACTGCGCAGAATTACTAGTCATTACTTAATCATTGCATAACTTTTTATATGTAAGGGGGATAATGTTTATCTTAAACCTTTTTTATTTAATAATTAAATAAAAAAACTGTACGGGTTTTAATAACTAATTATTAGTACATACATAACTGCTGCGGTCTGTAATGACTGCGTTGCTGGCAGCGATGATGATGGTCGAGAACTTAACTAAGCAAAGCTCGAGGCCATCATAGCGTGGCCAGCAGGGCAGTCATTGCGGACCAAGGCTTGTATAGTGCTTTACTCAAACAATGCGAGGAATTTAAATAAAACCTAGTATAATAAGAATTTACTCAAACAATGCAACAACAACGAAAACAACAACAACAACGATAAAGACAACAACAACAGAAACAAAAACAGAAACAACAACAATCAAGATCACATCAGCTTTCAAACAGAAAAAAAACATCAAAATCGGTCCATTCGTCTGGGAGCTACAACGCCTCTCTTTTCGCGTTCGGGGTTAACGAACCCACGGAATAAATAATAGTACTACGACAAAAGACGACAATAATGGATTTTCAAAGGAAATTGCTGGCCGCAAAACACGACAGTAATGAAATTCCATACAACTTTGCTGGCGCCTATTCAAGCAGCGCGGCAAGGTCGACTTTGCCCAAAGAAGGTTGTCGAAATAATGACCACATTACAATGATGTTATATATAAACCTCATTGCCACATTACCAGTATTGTTTGAGTAAAACTAATAATAATAAGTTTTAATTTACCTACTTATCTCAACCCTTGATTTTTTGTTTTGTACCTTTTGTATCTACCTTATGAGTGCATAATAATAATTTTGGAATAACCTCTTTGATACACATAAATACAGAAAAGTACGGGGTTTGTTCATTATTAACCTAACCTTTATCTAAACTTGTAAACTATTTATATGTTTTAAATTTTACTTAGATATAAAAAGAAAGGATATCGCTGATATTTTGTTATTATACTTAGTAAAGAAGTTCAAGTTTTGAATAATCTACATTATTTAGTAGCCGTAGAGATTTTCTTCATTATTTATTTATTTAAATTCCACAATGTACAAACATTCGTAGTTAGACTTATGAATAAGACACAAACTATTTCTAAGTACAATGACCCTGCTACGGTGTCACAAATATATAGAGGAGAGGGAACAATTCTTATTACCTAGGTACTTGGTAAGTACACTAGTATGGAAAATTATTTTCTGTTATTTTAAATAAATTATCTATATTATAATAAACTTTCTTCAAATAGCACTAAATAATAATACCTATGGATTTAAATACTCTAGTTTACCAATAATTATATTTTCCATTTGACTTTCATAAATTCGTTGATATTATAATAGGCCTTTTTAATAACGATAGATTTTTTGGAATATACTATCCCTAAGTATACTTTTGAGGCTGTCTGGTAGATTATTATAGATTTGGATACAACGATATTGAGGACTATTTCTAAACATTTCTAATCTAAGTGTAGGTAGAACTAATTTGGTATTGCGGCGTTTATTTGTATCGAAAAATGATAACACCATAATATTATTCATGCCATAATGTAATATAGTAGAATAATCACAATCACAATATTATGGTGAATATAATGTAAAGTCCAAATGAAGTGGTCTATTTTTGCCTGTTACAAAACATAACCTTTTTGATGCAATTCTGTAGAGCAATTTCAACATAATAAAACAAACACATGGGTGGAGTAGATTTAGCTGAATCTACTCCACCCATGTGTTTGTTTTATTCTTTCCTTTCCCCGCTCCCAGGGGATCAGGGGGTCATCGTGGAGCTTGCCATCATCATGCAGCTTCCCTAATGGTTCTAGCACAGAAGGTACGTCGATGGTGGTGATATGTGACGATTATGAATAAATAAACAAGGAAAGATTTTTGATTTCACACAGGTTAGGTTAGTCATGGGGATGCGGTAGGCTATAACATGAATGCGCGCTTCATTGTTTAGCCCGGTCGCAGTTGCAGCCACTGCGCTCGTGTTAAGATTACCTCGACAATCAACAATTCATCACCCAGTTCTTTCCCAAGGTATCTTAGGGTTATTCCACAGGGTATTTACAACGTTGACCTCACTGTTTATGCGAGATAAGCTGCACGTTCAATATATTCGGACAAATACCTATCGGACTTTTTAGGTATATTGGGTTCCGTCTTTCAAGATGTATTCAAAATGTTGAAACTAAATATCGTTAATGATAGTGATAAGATTGCAAATTGTATTGCATTATGTTTAAGTGCGATGTATTTTGTGTTTCGGTTTTTGTTGTAGATTAACACTAAAAATACAAACAAGATAAAAATATAATAAAAACAAATGATATGCTTGCTTTAGCGACAGGATATACCTTACATACAGGATATACAGGAAGATACCTTCAGTGACTATTCGAAATTTCAAGTTAGCTTATATTAGACTACCTAGTCCATCTTTCGGTTTACCGCAGCGTCGAGTCTTTCTGAGTCTCTGTAGCTCGCGGCCAGTAAAAGTATTAAATATAAATAAAACGGCTAAAAACTCACGAAATAGAAGATCGGAAATACTCCGACCAGTTTCGGACTATTTTGAAGTCCTATAGTCAACATTTCAACCAGAATAGCTGAACACATCAGAAGCGTCAAGAATATGGATACCGATCGTAAAACGGCTAAAAACTCACGAAATAGAACATCGGAAATACTCCGACCAGTTTCGGACTATTATGAAGTCCTTCAAAATAGTCAACATTTCAACCAGAATAGCTGAACACAGAAGCGTCAAGAATATGGATACCGATCGTAAAACGGCTAAAAACTCACGAAATAGAACATCGGAAATACTCCGACCAGTTTCGGACTATTTTGAAGTCCTTCAAAATAGTCAACATTTCAACCAGAATAGCTGAACACATCAGAAGCGTCAAGAATATGGATACCGATCGTTCAGCGGTCGCGGAACACGCCCACATCCCGGACTCTGGTCATTATTTGCGTTTTGATAGGGTTTCTGTGCTAGCGAGGGAGAAGTATTTTGTTCCTCGAAAGGTACGGGAGGCTATCGAAATTAGTCGCTATTCCAACTTTAACCGGGATCATGGGTGGATTATTCCTTCGGCGTGGAGACCAGTTCTTGATGCGACTAACACTGGGACCACAATGTGGGGTCACGAGCCGGACACAACAAGCGCAGTGTGCCAACAATCAAAGTTAACATAAGTGAGTGACAGTGATGACCCCTCGACAGACAACGAAGTGACTGTGCAGGCCGAACATAGTCGAGCGCCGCAGTCGCCGCCCGCGCCACGCACGCGTTTTCAGTTGCGTGCTGACGTTCGTAGCGCTCGTCGCGGCTTGTCGGCATAACACTCCCAGATGAAGGACTTCAAGATAGTCCGAAACTGGTCGGAGTATTTCCGATCTTCTTTTTCGTGAGTTTTAGCCGTTTTATTTATATTTAATATGAATATCACTCGCGTTAGTTTTCAAAATCAAATAGTAAAAGTGTTGTTGGAAAGAATAGCGACTTTTAGAAAATATTAGACTCATACTATTATTGAACTTCGTGAACCTACCTAGTTTGTGATTGCACGGTAAAACTGGGCCGTGATCCCTTAAGCAGTCCCATACATCGACCCTATTAACCTTTGTTTAATAGGGTCGATGGTCCCATAATAAGTTATTTGCAAGCAGGTAGAATTGTGTCAGTGCAAAGAAAATAACTCCGCTCAACCGAGAGAGCTTGTGTTGCGTGCGTAGGAAATGGTTATATTTTTCCCCGTTGTATTAGAGCGTGGATCTATAAGCAACTATATTATCTATTGCATGCCTTGATCAAACGTTTAACCTATATTCAAAAGAAATTAGAAGACATTTTACATGTAGGTTTAGCTTCCTTAGAGTTTGTTTATTCTGTCTAGGTAAGTACTTATATGGATCCTAGTTAATTTTGGTTACGGATCTCTAAAATTTCGTACAAATAAGTATATAAGGTCTGGAAGTGTACTCCATTGCACATTCTGAGATACCTATTACATAGATACAGTGTGACTTTTCAACATGTTCAAAAACACACAAACACTCGACACTTTTGTCTTTGTTATGTTTTGTCTGTTCTATGTTAATTTTCATGAGCTGTATTCTGGTTTGGATTAATTTGCGTCTAAATAATGCGATTGGAGACAATTGTAAATCTGTGGCGATCGATAATGGAGAACCAACGAACGAAGCCATACTTACTTGGATGAATAGCATTGATCACAAATTCGATGCACTGGCCAAGAATATCCGACACCAAGAAGACAACGTGGACCGGAGATTGCATGCCCTGGAGACAAATATAACTCAGAAATTCGAAAAGATTCCAACCCACAAATTGCAACAAAATATATCACACAAAGAGTACAAGGATAGCAAATTAAATGGACTGGAAAATTTGGAAAAGGAGGTGCTGAGAAAATTGGACGAAGGATCGAGAATGCACTGCAAGGAGCAGCTGAGCCGGGGCTACAATTACAACTCTCCTCTTTACCACATGGATAACAATACATTCAACCACATTACAGTAAAGAGAGATAATGATAGCTCGCTCGTCCAATACTTCGAAATGCACTTAGCCGTAAAGGCGCCGCGAACCGCAATAATCCTGCTGTCGCCGACGCAAGGGCGGGATCCCAGCTTGACTTATTATGAAATTGTATTAGGAGCAGACAATAACGCCGCAATTCATTTTCGATTAAACTTCTATACTGATCACCAAATATTTCCCATAAACTTAGCGGCGCCCAACATCTTGAGCGGTACTGAATTTGCAGCATTTTACATCAAGATTTTTGATGGGGGACTGGAATTTGGTAAGGAAGGTAGCTCGCCGCTCATAAAGTATCACGACACCTTCCTCAAAAAGGTCGAATACTTCGGCTTCGCTTCGTGGAGTGATACCGAAGCGGATTTCCTGTTCGACTGTCCTGCTTGGGATCATGCAATTTTTTAAGTCGTAATTATGGTACATTATTTTTAAATATTTTTTTTTGTACATCATCTTTTACTAATAAGACACGACCTGATTATTTTGGTTTTATCTCTCGCTGAATTTTAAATATGTAACTTATTAATAAAAACTCTGTTGCTACGTAGGTCGTCTAACTGTATTTTGCCCCACCACCGTGTCCGCCACCGCGGTGGCTGTCCGCAGCTTACTCACGTAGAAGCAAGCTCCTTGCGTGGCGTGGGTGAGATTTTGCATTATGTAGGTATGTAGTGATATTTGATTCGACATTTATCCAAATAAAGTTTTCACCGTTTCCAAGTAAGAATATCGCGCGACCAATCTTTTTTGCAAAAAATCAAGCTGTGCACAGTAGCGCCATCTAGTTACCTTATTGTAAAACTAACATTAATAACGCAAGATGCTCCATCAATTCCTACCTAGTAAGTAAAGGGCTGATTTCACTGGTAGAAACCTACAAGTGAGAAATGTACTGCATTTTGAGGAGCTACTCTGCTAATCACGCCAAAGATCTTCATCAGATCTTCACCAAATTTTTAGAAACCAATTTAAAATTACTACCTTTCAAATAAAAACAGAACCATCAAAATCCGATCTAATAAGGCGGAGATATTCAGTAGCCCTCTTTTTGGGGGAAGAACCCCCTACCCCCAATCAAAAATCCCCGATGACTAAAAAAATCTTTAACCTGTTTACCAAATTTCGTGTAGATCGGCTGAGAAATGCGACCGGTAGAGAAGAACAGAGATCCGGACATACGAAAGCATTTTTGCCCAAGCAGAATAAAAAACGCTTCGCTCGTACTTCGCGCTCGCTCGGTCAATAAAGCAATATAAATTAATATAGCAATTTCTCGAACGATCAGCTTTATCACAATATGAGATAAATTACCTAGGTACCTAATACATAGAAAAAACTTGATATCTACTACGTCTTTAGGATTTACATAGATATATAGATAAATAGTAAACAAGACAATCAAAGGTACTACATACTTATGATAAATTTCGATGAACGAAGACCAAAAAAATCAAATCTGGGTAAGTACCACGGACAAGAGGAAAAATAAAGTACATACATTACCCATGAATTTATTAAATAAGTTAGTGTACCTAATGATAGTGAAAAGAAAACAAAATAAAAATGGAAGAAATTATATTTCAACAGCAATTAGTTAAGTATGCATTTTATACAAAAACAATTACGTATTACGGTTTACACTAAGCGAGTACACGGACAAGAATGCACTAGATAAATTATTTTAAAACCAGCTAGGCCAGGGGTTCCCAAAGTTTTACCATACGCGCCCCCCAATTTTCTTCTAATGCCACAGCACCCCTTTCCCTTTTAGAATAAAACTACACGGTCAGCGCCGCTTAAGTTGATGAATGTAAGTAAACAAAAGACTGAATGTACTTTAACTAAAACCAAACATAATTAGTGAGAGTCCTGCGACGGCACTTATCTCATCAATTGGCGAGTTTTTGGCTTTAAAATAGTCGGTGCACACCGATCATTTTTTATATGCAGTCTGTTTTCTTTATTTGGTCTTTGTTCCCAAAAGCTTTGAAAACCCTTGTTCACAAAGGTTATTATTATATATGGTACATGATTGGCAGTGCCGGAAATGGGAAAAATAGCAATTGTTATGATATTGTACAGCAAGTTTTTATCTTTTTATTTCACCAACAACATGAATAAAATAAAATAACGTAGTTCATTTTTGGAGACGCCCCGCGCCCACTTTTTGGCCACTCTCTGCCCACCTGGTGGGGCGCGCCCCACCGTTTGGGAACTCCTGCTCTAGGCTAAGAACACAATACTGCCTTATGTTTCGAGCACTCGGTGATAAGATCATAAGTAAAACTATCGTTATTTTATTGTCATTTTATTTTGGCTAGTCTTATAGTACATGCACAATCTAAGTACATATAGGCCTAACTCTCGAAGACTGTGACGTGCAAATACTATTACATTTTCTAATTTTCGTAGTTACTAAATACAATTAAGCATACAAAACGTATCTTGGTTTCTGCGTATCCAACGATACATAGGTGAAAAACGATTTGGATTGTAAATGTGTTATACACGTTTGTGTAAAATGCAAAATTAGCCCAGTCGCTAAGGAGAAAAAGAGGCCTTTGTCTTACAAAAGGAGGAGGAGAAGCACTTTTGATTTGTATTGCTTAGGTATGGGCTGTGGTTTTCGCTACTTGTAGATTTTTACCCGCTCAGTTGTCGCAGCGCCACTGAAGTTGCTTAAGTTTTTTGCGCGAAATTGTCTTCACCTAACCAAGGTTACAAATTTAAAATGTTTGCCAAAATGCTTGAAACTCTATTTCTATGTGGTTAGAGTCGAAAGTCATCGTAGTAAACCGTAGCTAAATATTTTTTTGAGACAAATTAAGCGATATTACCAACACAATGGAACAAAAGCCACTGGTATAAGTGGTGTCACGTGGTGTTTTCCACAATGTAGCGCGCTTTTTATTCACGTGTAAACAAGCGAACGGTTGGGACTTACAGAACAACTGTGAATGCAAGAAAAGTTGCAAATATTGTCTTCTTTAGACACTTTTGACATAAAGCCAACTGATAAAGAACTATTTAGAATGTTGGCACCAAATCAAGATGGGTACTAACGCTTCTAGCCCTCGAGGTCTTAAACTTGATTTTTTCATTTAAGCAATACAGATCAAAATTTTATCTCCTCCACCTTTTTGTAGGACAAAACTACCTGCTGACTGGACTAAATGAAGTTATATTGGTGATGTCTTGTCAGAGGCCCTCAGGCGGCCTGACAAACTCTGCCACCAGAGGCTAGCACTACTACACACGACAAACAAACATAAAATAGTTGCACAGTACATACACGAGTATATTAAAGACTAATATATGTACTGTGGTGATAGTGGCTGGTTTTATTTACTCTTTTATTTTTATTATTTGTTATTTTTATTGTAACAAATAATAAAAATAAATGGCTTTGTGTAGCGATATGTAAACAGGAAATGTATATAGTTTTACTACTATAACTATATGAACTATGTATAGTTAAATAAATTGGCAGTCGATCTAAGCTACATGCGAAATTAATAATAAAATGTATCAACTTCATACAAAACCAAATCATAATTTATTATTAAAAACCATAAAAAATGCATTATTAAATCTATTCTGAGCTAACTGTTCAAAGGCTTATTTCAGTACTAGATGCAAACTATTTTATCGTTAATGTTGATATGTAGTTCGAAATGATTTTGCTCAGATGGCTCGCTGCATCAATATTATTGACCAGTATAATATTGAATAACTACAATATTTGTACATTAAATAGTCAATAGAAACATTTTATAGCTAATTACTTTAATTTAATTCCCAGAAAAAAGGGCCAAAAAATGTTTTGTTAGGTCTTAGTGAAACAAGCCTTGAACTAACAAGAGATCAACTTAAACACTAACACATTCATTTGTTAATCTTTTATTAATAAATAATTAATTATAACAAACCGCTGCAAATGTTTATTATTATTATTACAATAATAATAATGGCCTTTATAAGAACCCATAAAAACCATAAAATCTAGCTTTGCTAAATATATAACAATATCGATTAGCTGATAGCTTCGACCAATATAAAATGAATGGACTTGCTCAAAAATAACGAGTCAACTATCGGAGTCCGGTTGACATATACTTCAACATTTATTATATATTCATTTCGTGCATTTAATACAAAAAAAACATGAGAAAAATATATAAACTGCATTGTATTTATCTTTTGCTTAAGTGTCGTCACTGAGACCAAGTGAGAGCCGGGCGCTCACTTTACAGACATCAAAAATCCGCCGCTTAGGCCCATCCTTTCATTTTATATATATCGAAGGTACATATTAGATAATACTAAAAAGCGCAGCATTCGCGCAACTACCTTTTATAAACAACTTGGGAAGTAATTCATAATAACGAATTACACATACTAATATATAATTAATAGATCTATTGATTGAATATATATTAGATATGCAACAATTGGTATGCCAAGAAAATATGTACACAGCAAAATAATTATTTGAGCAGCAGAACTTGAAATTGAATGCCTTTTTTAAAAACAAGTTTTTCCCGTAGAAATAAATTGTACGCTTATCAAATTATTATGAAATCCGACTTGCTTCTACGTTACTGCTGCAAATTGTGTTTAATTAGCTGAACAAATAAATTTAGTGCTGCCTAAAAAGCCATTATTAACTACCCAGTTTATTAATTTTGGTTGACCACTAGTTGCTGCCAAGATCCTTTAATTTGCCGACAGAAAATTTTCAGGGCCGACCAAAACTGCAATGTTTTGCTGACCGTTTATATTATTGTTGTAAGTTTTTAGTTTAGCTCTTCATATAAATATACGCTCTTTAATTCGGATTAATAAAGTAATAATTAGCAACAGATAATAAAATAAGCTTATAAACAGCTACTACTAATGCTACTCTATGAATGGCATGATTTTTGGTCGTTTTTACTTAATTTATTAAAAAATAAATCACTTCTACACATACCTAATTTATAAGAACCAAAAACCGACTTCAACCGGATTTATTAAAAAAAATACAGAACCAATTCTTTTTATACAAAAAAATACATTCGATTTAAGAAGCTCCTCGTTGAAGTCGGTTAACAATTAAATTGTCAGTAAAAAATAACTACTAACATATATGGAAATTACCTCAATGAAAGAGCACCAAAAATTAAATAATTGCCACAGAAAATAAATTATGACAATATTATTATTTATTATGAATTAATGTAAATAAAAACAATCATCAAATATAATTTATTGTATATATCATAGATAGATACAATAAAAACAATAATCTATTCAAATACATAGTTCCAATGAGCAATGATTACAAGCTAATTTTGAACGATCATAATTAATATGATTTCTATAAGTAAGTACAATTTAAGTAAAAGCATTATGCCACAAAGCGTATTCGCAATAATATAATTAAATAATAAATACAATTAAAAACAGCCCAAAATAGTGACGTCTAAAATAGAATTATCAGATTTTTCTAGAAACAAAGATTTGTTACATAGAATTGCAGGTTATAATTTTTATTTTATGGCACTATTCGTTACATTCACTTCAACAATTAAGTTTTAACCAAGTCATAACTTCGCGGAACCCTTCGCGGTTACTTAACATTCGTAAATTAAATGATATAAAAAAACTTTAAAATAAATATTCTTTCTTAATAAATCAACAAGTCCAATCTCTAACTGATCATAAATATTATTCTAATAGAATGATATCTATTATCGGGTGAATAATCGAATCAGTAATCAGAATGCAATGTATAGCAAGTCTGTAAAAACAGATATTGGTAGCGATTTGGACATCCCCTAAACTAAACTTAATTTCTTCAAATATAATTTAAAGCTTGTTAGCTTCGTAACAAGGTATTTTTTCCCCTGGCATCTAATCCTCACTCACTAAACTATCACTAAAGCCTGTCAGCGTAAAATCAACTTTGTTTCCATGCGACGAGAGTCCCGATTTATCCAAACGCTGTCTCAGAACGTTTCCGAATTTATCCACACGCTGTTAGACAGCATGTTAAAAACCTGTTTTAAATACGTTATTTTAAGCGGTGCCGCTTAAATTGACGTAAGTTTAGAATAGATGCCAGGGGCAAAAAGACCTTGTTACAAAGTCGACAAGGTTTAAATTACATTTGAAGAAATTTAGTCTAGTTTAGTTTAAAGAGTAAAATTACCAAATTGCTGCCATTATATTGCAAACAAATTGAACAAACAACGTACACAATACAGAGCAATATAGATACAATAGCTTTAGAAGCTTATTATAAGGTTTATCGTCTTATTATGGTTTGTAGATGTTTTCAAAGTAAATAAACTTGTAAATTCTAATTAGTTTTTTTTTCTATTTTATTGATCCAATTAAAACACCGCAATCACAAAATGACAAGCTTTGGAATTACTCGACTTTACAACAGTCGTAAATCTGTTCGGTTCAATGGGTATATTACATAATATGGTCCGTTTTGTGATCCTGTTACAGACAATTTTGGTTATAACTAAAAATCAAATGAATAACGAGCGAGGACACCATTGCCCAGATCTGGACTTAGCACTCACCAGAGACGCGCCTGCTGGAGCGGTTCGAATCTCTTTCGCATTTGAAAGATGGAATAAGGTTGCATTATTAAACCCGGCCATAGACACAAATTAAGAAAATATAGTGTCTAGAAGTTATTACTTATCTGTTTCTTAAGACCAGGCTCATATTAAAGGGGACGGGGGGGTCAGATATTTAAGGGTTTTTTCCACAACAAACCTGATAAATGTGAAACTTAACATATATGTTTTTGAGATCTTTATATCTTCGTGATCAAGAAAAAAACGTGATTACAAGAATTTCATTCGATATTTTTTCTTATCAAAAATTACGTTATTTTCATTTTTCTACTCAACGGCTTAAGTTTTATCTCTAAAATAAATCTCTTAGCAAGAATATATAGTTTATTATCCACTGTCAAGACAAAATTTACCTAACCAAATTATTAGCTTGCCAATAAAATAAATAACTTTTGAGACTTACGTAATTTAGTTCCGAGCTAAATTGTGTGTTCAACAGCGCTCACGATATTCAACCTTGTTACGCGCACCTCAGTGCTTGTTGCGGGTAGCGGGTGGCAGAGTGTAGAGGGGAGGGGGAGTGAGAAAATGTATTAATGGAGCCTGGCCTAAATCTGTTTTTGTATGTTGCTTCTAGTCATAAACTGTAAACGTTAAACCAAGAATTTCTTAACCCCTAACTTTGATCGATGCTTATTTGGTTCGACTTCAAATGGATTGCAGTTATTAATTGTTTATCAAAATTAGTTCAGAAGTTTACACCTGAACCGATTTTGATAAATGTATGCGACCACACTGTTTGTCACTAATCTAACCTTTCAAATAAAAAAGTTTCATCCAAATCGGTTCAGAAATCCCGGAGATATGAACACAGAAAAAAACCCAGTCAAGAACCTCCTTTTGAAAACGGATTAAAAATATTCACGTTTAGTTAGACTACAAAAATAATAAGACGGTAACCGTATTTGTCCGCAGTTTGTCCATAAACTGGATTAGTTTTCGTAAAATAAAATAACCTCTTTGTGATCGTGGTAGACCCAACCACTGTCCCATTTCTATTCTATACAGTGTCGGCGTTGAGTTTATTGTTCTTGTCGTCTCGTCTCCACGTGAGCAGGTCGTCCAGTAACGCCTCCAAGTGGGGGTTGCCGCCGAGACGAGACACCTGAAAACGTTTTGGTAAGATACATTGTATAGTTGACAGTAAACGAAAAAAAATAACAATAAAACAAGGTATAATTTTTATTTTATAAAAAAGCGTTTTATTTATGTCAATTTTTATGTTATGTTTCTGTTTTTAAGTTTCTTTTTACGATGCTAAGCTTTTTCCTAAAATTGTTATTGCTTTGACGTCGCTTTGTGAGCTGACATGAAAGTTTCAGCATAATAGCTAATCGGGAAGTGCTTGAAATGTGAATTGCAAGATTCCAGGACAGACAGAAATACATCGATACATACATACATACAAGTGAAGTTAAATAAAAGCTTTTAAAAAGAAAACCCCCCCAGATTCCGCCTCCTCTATTATAGCTATAAGAACCATTTCGATCACATCAACTTTCAAACAGAAAAATCCGCATAAAAATCGGTCCATTCATTTGGGAGCTATGATGCTACAGACAGACAATGATACACACCATAAACTTATACACCCCATTTTTTTGCTTGTCTGATTGTGGTGTATGTATGTGTATGTTCTTGTTAGGGTGTGTGTGCTTGTGTGTATAATTCCAAATATTATGTTTAGCTTAATTCATTTAATAATTAAAAACATTTTATTTTTATGAACAAGCACAAAATCAGTCCATTCGTTTGGGAGCTACGATGCCACACACACACACACACACACACACACACACTCGCGTTCGGGGGTTAAAAACAAGTAACTTTTTGGCTCCTGACTAAAACACTGCGCAGTGCGTACGCATGACGTCATTCTTCCTAAATTTACGGTTGTTTTGTTCTTGTGTGGCTTGCGTTTTTGTCTTGTTTTTGTTCACAGTGACGTCATTCGATTGCCGTGACAGCAATGGTCGTTTTGGCGCCATTAAATTCTAGCAACTCTCAAAAAAAATGTATCAAAAATTTGTCAACTACCGAAATATTTTTAAATAAAAAATCGACTTCACCGACTCAGTTCGAACCACTAGTGTTATATCGACTCACCTCTCTCCTCGCCTCGTCGTCGAGCGTTATGAGTATCTGGCGCGTGTACTGGAAGCTGCCAAGCCGTTCTAACAGAGAGATACAGTACTTGTTCACTTCCACTTCGCGAGGTCTCAGTTCGACCCACTAGTGTTATATCGACTCACCTCTCTCCTCGCCTCGTCGTCGAGCGTTATGAGTATCTGGCGCGTGTACTGGAAGCTGCCAAGCCGTTCTAACAGAGAGATACAGTACTTGTTCACTTCCACTTCGCGAGGTCTCAGTTCGACCCACTAGTGTTATATCGACTCACCTCTCTCCTCGCCTCGTCGTTGAGCGTGATGAGTATCTGGCGCGTGTACTGGAAGCTGCCAAGCCGTTCTAACAGAGAGATACAGTACTTGTTCACTTCCACTTCGCGAGGTTTCAGTTCGACCCACTAGTGTTATATCGACTCGCCTCTCTCCTCGCCTCGTCGTTGAGCGTGATGAGTATCTGGCGCGTGTACTGGAAGCTGCCAAGCCGTTCTAACAGAGAGATACAGTACTTGTTCACTTCCACTTCGCGAGGTCTCAGTTCGACCCACTAGTGTTATATCGACTCACCTCTCTCCTCGCCTCGTCGTCGAGCGTGATGAGTATCTGGCGCGTGTACTGGAAGCTGCCAAGCCGTTCTAACAGAGAGATATACAGTACTTGTTCACTTCCACTTCGCGAGGTCTCAGTTCGACCCACTAGTGTTATATCGACTCACCTCTCTCCTCGCCTCTTCGTTGAGCGTGATGAGTATCTGGCGCGTGTACTGGAAGCTGCCAAGCCGTTCTAACAGAGAGATACAGTACTTGTTCACTTCCACTTCGCGAGGTCTCAGTTCGACCCACTAGTGTTATATCGACTCACCTCTCTCCTCGCCTCGTCGTTGAGCGTGATGAGTATCTGGCGCGTGTACTGGAAGCTGCCGAGCCGTTCTAATAGAGATATGCAGTACTTGTTTATTTCCACGTCGCGAGGTCTCAGTTCGACCCACTAGTGTTATATCGACTCACCTCTCTCCTCGCCTCGTCGTCGAGCGCGATAAGTATCTGGCGCGTGTACTGGAAGCTGCCGAGCCGTTCTAACAGAGAGATGCAGTATTTCTTCACTTCAACGTCGCGCGTCCTTTGACGTAGTATGTCTGATGCGTGGGCTCAGGAATTATATTGTGAGATTATTATCACATTAATAAGTCTTAGTAACAGCCTTGATACTGCTAAATATTGATAAAATCAGGATTCTCGAAAATCAGGAGTTAATGCTAAAATCATAAAATATTAAACTTCGCAGGCGTTATCTTTCCGCCACGAAGTTAATTAGCCGTGTTTCGTTGGTCAGTTCAAAATACTACCAATAGATAGCGTTACCGTCCCCGTAAGACTGGTTTAGAAACTAAGAAAAAAAAATGATGATGATGGTCACGGTAGCCGAATTAGTTAGAGGCATGAGCCGCGCAGAGGCATGGATGTAGGCAGGTTCGAATCACGTTAGTGATATAAATTCTTCCTGTAGAAAATTATTTGATATGTTCTCGCTAAGCAGGAGTCAATGCTAATAACTAATTTTATAATAAATTTGTTATTAGCATAAAACACTTCATAAGAGTACAAAAAAATAAAAAATGATCGGGGTCTCTTTGGATATTATTATGTCTTTTAAAATTATAATGCGAAAAAACATATTTACTAAAAATGGTCGAATGCCGGAACAACGTATAAGCCATCACATGTATTTTTATGTGTAAAATGTAAACACTTCATTTGGGAATTGAACTCCGGTACTACATACTTGCGGCCGAACGGTTTCCTCGTTACGCCAACCAGACTTATGGTATTAGGCCGAAAAATAAGTATAGATCAGATTGCTGATGTTTAATGTAGCCAGGCGTCCCGCGACGGCTCATATTTTTAATATATTTGCTATGTAAAGCAAAGCAAAGTAACAACTGTTTTTTTGTTGATGAGTAAATAAATAAAATATATTCTTTGCTATGCGAGAGACCTCATTCAGCAGTGGACGGATGACGATAACCATAGAAGTATGCGCTTGCTTTTGACGTACGTCGCAATGAAAGCATTTGATTATCGCCATTTTGGAACTTTAATTTGGCAGAAGTGAGCGTCCACGGAACTAACGTAATTGTACTGTTATTTATTATGTGACTAACGTCAGGAGATAGATTACATAGATTAACTCTTTATTGACACCAAGAAAATAAAACGATACAGCCAGGAAAATACTTAGTACAATGGGCAGTTTTATCGCTAAAAGCGATCTCTTCCAGACAACCTTTGGACGGACAGAAATGATTGATTAACAAGGACGGTGGTGTAGAAATATATATAGGTGAAATAAACTATAAATAGGCATAAAAAAACTAAATAATTTAGATAGATAGATAAATGATTTATTTGTTTCTATAAAACACACACGTAGAACATTAAATGCAACAGGCAAGCAGATTTAAATATGGTATAATAGGTACATATCTCTTAACATTATTCATATTTTGTACACGTCACTTGCACCACACATATGCACAAAACTCCTGAGATACTATACAAAACTAAAGTACGTGTGTGTTGTAGTAAAACAAATGGGTCTTAGCTCAACGAATAATATTGCTCAAGGAGCAAACACTGATTGTCAGCTATTACCATATTAGATGACGAGCGAAGCGAGCGCAATATGTACAACAATCAGTAAAAGTACCCATAATATTGTGTATTCATTTTTAAAATATAAACTAGATGTATAACAAGAAAAAAAATATATATTGTAAGTGTCGCCCCACTGATAGCACCAGTCTCTTAAGAGTCTGGGTACCAGAGGAGGAAAAAGCACATTAGAAGGTGTTCGTATGGTCTCATCAGCCCCACGACTTGCAATCTTATTTAATTAAATAAAAATACTGCAGGGATGTGCAAGTGCGTGTAAGTGAGAAGTTAATTTACAATACTTACATACTATAAATTAATACAATTACAACACATATTATTATATATACATATAATACTTATAGTAGTAATAATTATATTAATATATATATAATATATAAGATAGTCATGCGTGGAAATAAGAACAATGAGATGAGACAATGTCAATTTTAGTTCCATGGACGCTCGGTGGGGCGCTTTGAATCAGCACAAACGAATGTACGGCAGAGCTAGCCCAAAGAGATCAGTGTTAGAAAAGGATACGCAGCACTTGGTTGTCGCCATCCTGGTTCCGCACGGCGTGTATGACGGGGAAGCTGAACTTGCCCTCCGTCAGGTCCTCGCAGTAGCTCTTGTTCTCTGTGTACTGGAAACAGAGTCATTATCGTCATCAGCCCATATCTGGCACTGCTGGACGTAGGCCTCTCCTAATCCACGCCACTGAGCTCAGTCTTCAGCTGTCCTCATCCATTTTCTGACAGCCGCTTTACGCAGGTCGTCACTCCAGCTGACCAAAGGGCGTCCTACACTACTTTGGCTAAACGTGGTCTCCACTCTAGATCTCGTCTATCCCAACGGTTATCGATTCTTCGGGAAATGTGATCAGCCCACTGCCACTTCCGCTTGCTCATTCTTAGAGATATGTCGGTTAACATGGTTCTATATCGGATATCTTCATCATCATCTCCCCAATAATCATCAACTTTTTACGTCCCCAACAGTGATTAGTATGAGAGAAAGGGGATGGAGAGAGACAAGGAGGGAAAGGGGGAGGGACGAGAAAAGAGGCAGGAGGGTTATAAAGAGGAGAGAGACAAGGAGGGAAAGGGGGAGGGGAGAGGAAAGAGAAGAGGGGAGAGAAGAGATGGGAGGGTTATATCATCGTTTGGTCACATGGCCGGAGAGTACCAATAAAATTATTCTTTAAATCTTAGGCAAGGTTTAGCCCTGATTTCTAAACATTAGCACACATAGAAGCGACAGGTTGAATATTCTCTGCTTTGAAAGTAGAGGCCGAGTAATTTTGACAATCGATTCTTCTTCAGGTATAGTGTCAGCTTTTTTTTTTACCTGACTACGCGAGATATCAATCAATTCGTCTTCATCGACAGTGTCATAGGCTACTTTTTACCTGACTACGCGAGATATCAATCAATTCGTCTTCATCGACAGTGTCATAGGCTACTTTTTACCTGACTACGCGAGATATCAATCAATTCGTCTTCATCGACAGTGTCATAGGCTGCTTTTTACCTGACTACGCGAGATATCAATCAATTCGTCTTCATCGACAGTGTCCTAGGCTACTTTTTACCTGACTACGCGAGATATCAATCAATTCGTCTTCATCGACAGTGTCCTAGGCTACTTTTTACCTGACTACGCGAGATATCAATCAATTCGTCTTCATCGACAGTGTCATAGGCTACTTTTTACTTGACTACGCGAGATATCAATCAATTCGTCTTCATCGACAGTGTCATAGGCTACTTTTTACCTGACTACGCGAGATATCAATCAATTCGTCTTCATCGACAGTGTCATAGGCTACTTTTTACCTGACTACGCGAGATATCAATCAATTCGTCTTCATCGACAGTGTCATAGGCTACTTTTTACCTGACTACGCGAGATATCAATCAATTCGTCTTCATCGACAGTGTCATAGGCTACTTTTTACCTGACTACGCGAGATATCAATCAATTCGTCTTCATCGACAGTGTCATAGGCTACTTTTTACCTGACTACGCGAGATATCAATCAATTCGTCTTCATAGACAGTGTCTACGCGAGATATCAATCAATTCGTCTTCATCGACAGTGTCATAGGCTACTTTTTACCCGACCGCAGTCGTAGGGTTTTAGTATTTGAACAGTATCTATAGATTCATGTAGGTAGATAGATCTGAACCAGCACCTGATAGAGACACCTAGATGATTAGCATTACCTCTTTGAGCGACAGGTTGCAGTAGTCGTCTCTGATCTGGAAGTAGAGGCCGAGGATGCCGGAGAGCTTGCTGAAGTCAGACTTGTTCTCGCTGAACAGCTGCATGAGACGGATGGCCAGCATGAACAGGCCTCCCGTTTCTACAGAAATAATACAATAGAAAAGCTGATTGTATTGCTGGAAAGAAGACCTAGCCAAAAAGTTTTTTATTATTATTATTGTATCTGCCGCCCGTACCATACAGGAAAGTCAGTAATATGACATACTTAGCCGGTCATCATCATCATGTCAGCCTTTAGGAGTCCACTGCTGAACATAGGCCTCCCCCAAAGAGCGCCATGACGAGCGATTTGTGCCACCTCCATCCACCGACTTCCTGCGATGGCTACAATGTCGTCGGTCCATCGTGTGGGGGGTCTCCCCACACTTCGCTTGCTTGTTCGTGGTCGCCATTCGCGAACTTTTATTCCCTAGCGGTTGTCGGTTCTGCGAACTATATGGCCTGCCCATACATTAAACTAACTTTACTTAACTTGTACTTAGCCGGTACATTTAGTTATTTATTTAATACTTTATGCATAAAAACAGTGTACAGAGGAGGACTTAATGCTATGACAGCATTTTCTGCCAGTCATCCTGGTTGTGCAAGAAAGATGTGTATAGGCGTGCACTCGAGATATGGACAGTAAAATGGAAATAAAGAGAAACTAATTGAAATGAATTGTTATATATAAAACTTTGTAAAATATGTATATACAATCTATACAATAATAAAACTGTAAAAGGGCTAAATCTGTACATTAAATATTTTTTGAAAATTGTAATTGAGATAAACTTCAAAATCGATATGGAGTGCAAAAGGGTATTTTTTTATTTTTTGTCTTTCTGTCTGTCTGTCTCTTTGAACACGCATCACGCTGAAACTACCAGACGGATTTTGATGCAAATTGGCACAATTATAGTTATGGATTAACATTTAGAATACTTTTTATCTCGAAAAAAACATGAGTTCCCGCAGGATAGTGGTTGAAAGTTATTTAAAAGAACACATATTACGGAGTTTGATGTAACTTAATTACGGATTCTTTTTATCCCCAAAAAATATAGGGTTCCTGCGGGATAGATATTCAAAGTTATGTTTATTTAAATACAATATAAATAAAACATTAAAACTGTATCATAATTTCGACCTACTCGCAATGATGTTGTGTGACACAGTGGAAGCGTGCCAGCTTTCCAACCCGGACGTGAGTGGGTCGAAATCACGCGCTTCTTGAAATATTTTGCCCCATATTTTTAAGCATTTACATATTTTATGCATTATTTTTACATTTTCCTTGATATTTTTAAGGCTCCTGTCATTTCCTGAAGTAAACCGTCAAATAGTTTCAACAAAATAGGTCACAATAATTGCAATTCGGATAATTTAAAAAAAACTCAAAAAAAGAAAAGAATTCTGACAATTTACTTAGTTTTTTTATTTGTACATTTTTTAGTTTTACCTGAAGTGCATGTCTAAAAAAGAAATAAATTATCATTATTTTATAATTTACAATCCCTCATAAAAAGCGCCCTCTTGCGGCTGTTTTTATTGGTAACTTGCTGTTACTTGCTTACTGTTTCACATTTTTAACCCCCGAACAAAGAGACGGGTGGTATAAGTTTAAGGTGTGTATCACTGTGTGTGTTACGAGTATAGCACAATGGAGTATCCTACTTCCCTAACACGGGCGTAAGTCTTTTTATTGTAGGACCTCTAAACTAGAGAGCGTAGTATATGTACTTATAATAAAGCAATATGAACAAAAATTACGGTAAAAAGAAGATAATTAAGGTTGTAACACTACATAATTTACCAGCATCAACAAATCAAGCGCATAAACCAAACGCATCAAAGTTCTCCCTCCATTTAACTAGATGGCGCTGATTGACGTTAAAACACGCAAGCATTTCATTCACTGCAACCAAGGGTCCCGCTAAATTCAAGTCTGGGTTATTTTTTAATTCGGCTCACACTAGCTTTAGCGCCTTTCCTCAGCACGACCTCCAGCTCTCAATCTTGCGACTGTAGGTTGTCTGATGAATTGCCTACTGTCCGGTTGATATCGAATTACTCTGCGCATAACTATATATATCTATAGATCTACCTAATCTGAATATACAAACTGCATATTTTCTTCGCTTCATCTGCAAGCTGCACGTCATTCGTTATACCTTACCGCCCGTAGCATTACGACGTCTTACAAGGTTTGATTTAAAAACATAAGTACTTGGTATCTTAGGCCTTGCACCAAAGAGTATAGTAATATCCTTGCACGCACTGCCTTGCGGTGGAACGTGGTGCGTTTATTCTAGCGTATATTTCATAGTGTATTATATGCGTTTATTTCATCGCAATACGTGCACTTCTATGACACTCTGTACTTATGAGTTATAAAAACGCAAGGCAGTGCGCGCTAGCCTTATTCCGATGATTAGATGCCGAGCAATCGAAAAAACTATTTAACGGCTGAACGAATTTTGATGAAATGTAGTATAATATTGTACTTTGTAGGTACTTTTGGTACTAGAATAATACGTGTGGGCTACTTTTAAATGAAATGACCATGCGGGCACAGCTAGTTATTAATAAATATATATAAATATTACATAATATAAAATCATAAAAATAAAATACATATAAATATTATAAAATTAAACAGCTGGTGTTGTTAATAAGTCTTTTTTAAATGCTCTCGAGTTAACCTTTTAAAATTTATTTAGTTTGACACTTTCTAATGTGCTCACACTGTAATGAGCACAGTTTGAGTGCATCCTTGTAATGTTAAAATTAGTTTTTGCATTTTTGAAGTTCATTTATTTCTTTACTTCTTATATTTATTATTGTTTTGCTGAGTGTGTCCGTGCCGTGGTGTCACCGTAAGGCCCCAACGGAAGACCAGCGTTGGCTGTTTTACAACCAACATTATGCTGAGTTGGGACCTTTGCTGCAATTATCTTTTAAGCTTTATTATTTTATTATTTCTTATTTATGTTTGTAATTGTAGCAAATAAACTTATTTCTTCTTCTTCTTATTTTTATGTGAATTGGATGTGAGTTCCAGAGACGGACTGCTGAAACCTGGAAGGAGTGATCAAGGGAACAAGGTGATAGATTGCCGCGTGGGCACACGCAGATATCACTACCAAAAAGACAATTTATATTGTGTCCAGTTAACTCTGGTCATAGAATAAATAATCTCTAATAATCTATTTATATATGCTTCAAAACTTACGTCAAAAACAGTAAAAATATGTTTAAAGTGCATTCCGGTTAGGAACGGTTGTGGTGGTGAAATTAATAATAACTAGCTTATAAACTAAAAAACATACCCGCCCTGCCAAAAATGAACCTATGCCAATAAATTATGTACTATTGGAATATACTTATCAAGGCCTTCAATTTAATACCCATATTGTAACATACGAAGAAAAAATATATTTTTTGAAAGTGAAAATGGAGGATTATACGCAGAATGTCAAACACGCAGAAAGTCAAACACGCAAAATGTCAAAGGACTGTAAGTTTTTGCAAAATGTCAAATACACACAATGTCAAACACGCAAAATGACAAACTCTCAAAACGTCAAAAAAGAGCCATACTGAATTTTTAAATTTTTTCAAAAATATTTATATAGTCTATGTTACTTAGGGGGATGTAAGGATTTTAACGATACTCCATACATCTAATTCTGTTCAGGCATTTCAAAGTTATGGTGGAATAAAGAAACTCACATACATACAAACATACATGAATGCTAAAAACATAACACTCCTTTTTTGGGCAGTCGTGTAAAAAGTATAAGACATCGCGAGGTACCTTTTTAAAAAGTTTGTATTGTAACTAAAACTATAATGGTTAAAATTATACAACAAATAGTAAAGACATGTACTAACAAATCCCTTTCATGTTGCACCATACTTAACAAGACATGTACTAACAAATCCCTTTCATGTTGCACCACACTTAACAAGACATGTACTAACAAATCCCTTTCATGTTGCACCACACTTAACAAGACATGTACTAACAAATCCCTTTCATGTTGCAGCACACTTAACAAGACATGTACTAACAAATCCCTTTCATGTTGCACCATACTTAACAAGACATGTACTAACAAATCCCTTTCATGTTGCACCACACTAAACAAGACATGTACTAACAAATCCCTTTCATGTTGCACCACACTTAACAAGACATGTACTAACAAATCCCTTTCATGTTGCACCACACTTAACAAGACATGTACTAACAAATCCCTTTCATGTTGCACCACACTTAACCTGATTGTATCACTTATAAAATGTAAGCCATATCTTTAATCGATTTATAAACAAACGGAGTCGATTCAAGATTTCGACTTAAATACGACCATACCATACCATTTACATTTCAATAAAATTGGTTCAGTTGTTTCTTTTTTGTAAATCCGCATGGAGACTTTTTATACGCTTTATATTAGCTTCACTTGTATGTTTGTAACCGACTCCTTTGGACGTTATTTTGACCCACTTTAAACGGTCAGATTTCATTCAAATTTTGCACACCTGTCAAAGACCGATGAAAATGCAATAATTCGAGAAAAAAAGTAGAAAATAAGTAATAGCTTAAAAAAAAAAACACGCTTTATATAGAAAACCAAACTAAAAAATAGAAAATAAATTTTAATAGTGTAAATAAGAAAAAAAAAAAATTAAAAAAAAAAGCGTGGGGTGCTTTTTAAGATATTATCGAAATGATAATCCTTCTTCTCATATCTGTCAATGAAATATTTATAACTATTGACCCATGCACCCCACGATTTTTTTGAAATAAAACTTTTTTTTATTATTTACACTATTAAAATTTATTTTCTATTTTTTAGTTTGGTTTTCTATATAAAGCGTGTTTTTTATTTTTTTTAAACTATTATTTATTTTATTCAAGGAACAATTTTCATTCTTTACGACAAAGAAGCTGGTATTATTAGCCTTGTCAGTTAGTAAATTCAGAAACTAACAGATGGCGTTATCGTCCCTACAAGACCGAAATAAAATTGAAGGAAGAATTCGTAGACATACATAGGCTGTTAAACTCATTATCCTTCCCTTGCTTCGCTGTAATCGGGTAAAAAAGCATTTGCCGCGCAGAAGCACGGATGGTGCGGGTTCGAGCACTGACATATTTTTTTTAAGAATTATGCTATTCACTCACTTTTAATAGTCATTTCCTTGTACTCTTCTTCAGAAGGACACTGGAAGTTGTCCCTCCAGTAGATCTCCATCCCTTGCCCTCGGTGCAGTTCCAAAAGCTGTTCCGTGTATACCTGCGTTGCCTGGAATTATAAGACAAACTGTCGGTTGGACAAACTGACAACTGGAAGTGTGCGACTGATATTGGCGAAATAGGCTATTTGGGCAACTAACCATTTAGACTACAGTTGGACAAACTGTCAAATAGAGATGTCCAAAGCAAAATAGGCTATTTGATCAGAAGGCGGAGGCGGGCCAACGACCTGGTGAAAGTTGCGGGTAGCCGCGTCTTCCTGCTGGTCACACTTCCCACTAAAATGGTCGAGGGGGGGGGGTTGATGGCTGGTACTGTTATACCCCTGTCTAGCAGAACTTAATGCTGCCCTGGCACATTTCGGTCAGCAGCCTTTTTTTCTTTGACTTATTACAGTACAATTAGAAGTCAGTCTACTGCAGGTCTTCAAAGTTGACGGTTGTCAAAAGAAGAATTTTCATATAATAACTATTGCCACGGAAACCGATTCCATATTTCCAAGTTTATTCAAATAAAGGTTCCGCGAGTAATAAATCTTTTTTTTAAAAGTGTCCTGAATAATATCTTATAACAGTACGCAAATCATATTCGTGAACTGGTACTGCTTGTAATAAATATAGCAGTATTGTAAATATACAAAATAATAGCACTTGTACCAGTCAAATGATCATGTTATGAACAAGGAGAAACACATAAAAAAATAATTAAAAAAAACTTCTGCTAACAATGCTAAAAAGGAGGCAAACAAGCTTTTCTCCTTTGACGGGATCAGCTAGAACCAGCGGGATCAGCTAGAACCAGCGGGATCAGCGAGCTAGCACTCTACGGGGATGTACATTTTTCAATTTACGACAATTCTTTATAATTTTTTTAAATGTCTTATAATCATGTAAAAATTATAATAATTTACTCTTGTAAATATCAAAAATAAAAGAGGCAAGTTATGTCCCTCAATCATCAAACCATCAAACTTGGAAAAATATAATAAAAATACAAATGACTAATAGGAAACTACTAAAATACAAATGACTAATTAAGAAACTAATAAAATAAAACTACATCGCAATCGGTCTAGTAGATTTTACGTGACACGCGAACAAAACGATTTCGTAGCACGATGCCTACACGATGTATAAATGGTAACAACTGCGTCATTGAAGAAATAATTGTCAGCGCAACCAAATAATAATGTTATTCGCCGCTTCTATGTAATGAAAACAATTCATTACATACAACAACTTAAATTTTCGACTCTTATTATTTACCAAGTAATTAAATGTCTTGATAAACATGACAACATCGCGTTGAAATCTTTTATACGGGCGGCACTGAATAACGCAGTTGTCTATGACGGGCGGTCAATGAGGGTATTCGCTGAACGTGACGGGCACTGATTAGGTATTTGACTGCGTTGCGCTAGGTATTGTTACATTATTAGCGGAGCGCCATTGACATTAACAACAGGTTTCTTCGGAAACCTACGTCAGGCACCAATCTCGCACAACAGATTTACATAACATTTATTTTATTTACTGTATTGAAACTAATTACAATTAAGAAAATCTTTATAGATTTTGAGGAAGATTATAATATTTAAGTTAATGTTGTAATACTTTTTAAATAAATTGTTGATATCTGGTGTCCCTGACACTTAAATCCCCACGCATTTTTTTGCCGTGGCGTAGTTTTGTGGTTTCTTACCATGGGGTGTCCCAGCTCCAACGTTTTCTCGAGCGCCACTATCATGGCGTAGTTGGCTGCATTGATAGTGCTCGCCACGCCGTAGATGGAGTGCGCCACGGGAATGCCGCGACGGAGGATGGAGTTGTCTTGGATGTCGTCAATCCTGTCAAAGCCAAAACGCTATAAAACACGAGAGTGAGTTTAAAAACTCTCCTGCGGCTCGTTTTTTAAAGTATCACCTGAGTGTTTTTAATACCTAGTTATGTGCCGTTTCATACACTACATTATCTCATGCAATAGGAACTTACACCTAACGAAAAAAATGACGTTATAATTTCTTGATTTTGCTGGTAAAAGCTCGTTCGTCATGTTCGTCGCTGTTTATTTGATGTCGGGTGGAGTCACAATTCTCCTCACTAACACTGCTGTCGGACTTTTTTAATCAGGACAAAACTTTTGATCAACAAAAACAGATTATATTGGTTATATACTAATGTGAAGTAAATTAAGGCGCCAAAATCCAGTCCACAGCGAATTCGCGCGCATACAGTCAATACACGCGCCGCGCGAAGGTGAAAAATCCATAAAAGCTGGTCAATACCTACAAACGTAAAAATTTGTGTGAACAATATTATGGACTTCTGCAACAACATCCTCAGTAGTGACTTCAATTGGGCGAACAGAGCGTGGAGCATCAGATGTGCTTGACAGACCACGTTTAAAATCATTTATCCAGTTATAAACAGTCTGCAACCTTGGTGCGTTAGTGCCATGAACAGAATCAAGTTCAGTTTTTATTGTGGCAGCACTGCAACCCTTCATAAAAAAATGTTTTATAACGGCACAAAATTCTGATTTTTCCATAGTTGTTGAAAATTTACGAGTGATCACAGTTAAACAATGGTTAAACTGACAAAAACTTGTTTTCCTTTTTGCTGAATTTTAGACAGTCTTCATTTGAAAGATTGTGCCTGCCAGTGTTAATGCCATTTATCAGAAAAAAGGTTTTATAAATAGTTTTTAAAAGGACTTATCAAACAGCCCTCGTACACAGCAATACAGACTATCACAGAGCACATTATAGAGAAAAAGTTTACTTTGATAGTGTTTTACATGATCAATTTATCACAGGAAACTGGAACTAATCAGTCTCCAAGGAGGGTATCACAGATCAGAGAGATATAATACCAGGGCTACGTTCGTAAACGTCGCCCGACGACGCTCGATGACATAAACGCGTTCTAAAACCCACGGGGCGATCGCTCGGCTATCACTCGTAGGCGTTTTTAAATGACGCTCGACGACGCTCCGGTCCCCTCACGAAATAGGTGGGTGAAAGTCGCCCTGACGTTTTAATGACACTTTTGAGTGTCGACACAAAGTTTTTTTAGATTATTTTGAGGTTATTCTAATCATCGCAAGCAAATTTTTCATGGAGGGGTATGGAAACTTCTATGGAAGATACGGAAATGAGAATTGTTATTGATAATAGCCAGTTAATAGTCGATGAACGATGAATTTTTGTTGTAAAATCTATTTTGTCAGTGACAGCTCCGCAGTGTCGTTCGAAAATGTCCGATGATGAACGTCGCACGCCATAGGGCGAACGCTAGTCGTCGGACGAGATTTAGAAACGCAGCCCTGGGCCCTGTTTCATAAAACTTACAATTATAGTTTACCATTACGATTTAGTGTACATTGATGCATATGTTAGAGTGTTACGTGTAAATATGACTTTTGCTAGAAGGTAAACTTCAGTGTACACTAAATTGTAATAGTAAACTATAATTGTAAGTTTTATGAAACAGGGCCCTGGTAGTTTTCATTTTACTGTCTACTCAATGTCACCGTTCGTCATTTGTTTTCGTTCGCTTTGCTTACGGCATTGTGGATACTATTCAACATTTATTCACATGCTATTCACAGAGTATATTTTTTTAATACAGGATACCTTTTCATGCGATTATTTCTGTGTATAAAGTGTAGTATACTAGTTTTACATTGTGAACAACAGTGGCAAAACGAGAGCTAAAAAAATGAAAATTCAATAAAGTGTGGCTTAATCACAAGACCAGGATAATTAAGCAGGATCCAGGGGGTCCTAGATCCGCAATTGATCCGCGCGGTCCTGAGCGTCGTGGGCTTATTTCAACCAAAAGTTTTTTATTCCATTTGTATTTTTTATATATTTTGTACCTAATCGTGTTTATTTGTTTCTATCTATCTATATCACTCTACATCAACCTACTGTTGAGTATATGCCACCTCAAGTGCACGCCATTCTTTCCGGTCCTGCGCAAAGTGGATTTACTGCATTCCTGCCACCTTGATTATTTGTTTCACTGAAAGAATTGCATCATGCATTTCATCTCCTTTGACGGGTTCAGCTAGAACATGGTGAGCTAACTCTTCATAACCGACTGAATCTTATAATTAAAAATTAAAAATTATCTAAAGCTGGCTTGCCTCTTTTTAGTTTTGTTCGCAGTCGGGTTTTAATTTTTTTATAATATTTTATTTTTATTTTAACTTTTTAGTTTATATTTATAAGAATTAGTGAGAATGGTTCCAAACCAACTTTAAATTGTTATAGATGCTAAATGGTCATTCTAAATGAAAAATAATAAGAGAAACCTAAAGATGATTTTCAAATACCTATTCAATGATACCCCACATGACATAGTTCGACGACTTACAACATTTTTCTTTTTCACAATATGACGTCTGGTTAAGGGCGGATCCAGAGTAAGAAGAAGAACGAAGCGTTACGCTTCTTCATTTATTATAAGAACTGCAAAGGAGTGGAATGCCCTGCCCTCGTCAGTGTTTCCGGTAAATTATAACCCCGGTGTGTTCAAGTCAAGAGTGAATAAGTATCTACTAGGCAAGCGTGCTACACTTTCGACCACATCATCGCTTTCCATCAGGTGAGACCGTGGTCAAACGATTGCCTAGTAAGTAATAAAAAAAATAAAAAAATAGGGGGGGAGTCACATACCTTTATATCCAGCATGGATAAGTTCCAAAATTGTACAATAGTGGCTGTTCAATGCGGTTTCACTTGCGTAGCTTAAGATGCCTAAGGCCGGATCCAGGATTTATTAATGAGAGGGGAACAATACATAAATATGTATACTATATTTGCCATCTCTGTGTGCCTCGGAGTGCATGTTAATGCAATGTAATTCCTCAGCGTGCGAAAACAGGTAATAATTACAAAGGCACGAGCAAAGCGAGCTCAAAAATGTCGAACTATTTGTGGTATGTATGACAAAAGAAAAAATATATGGATCCATTGATTTGATAGATAGATATATTAAAGGAAAAAGGAGGAAGTAACAAGGCGCAAGCGTAGCTAGTTATTTCTTGAAGTGTTTGTTAAAAACTAAAGGAAAACAAGATCCGCTTTATGCTTCATTCAACAGGCAATAACAGAACAAAGGTGCCAGTGTAGCGAGCGCGAAAATTTAGAGATATTTCTAGTATCAAAATTCAAATTATATATATTTGTAAGAATATTGTGTTAATAAGATGTTCATGGTTAGTAAAGTGCAATATTCTACCGTTTCCGGTGAACAAAGTATTATGCATGCAAGCCATTTAGGTAAGTTCTATAAATTATACAAAATTATGAAATGATTTTTACATGGTGACAAAAATTAACTTTAAAATTAAATTAATAAAATAAAACAATTATAAAAATGACAAAACATAAAATTAATACTAAAAGAAACATGTCAAAAAAAATTACGCATTAATAATATAAAACAAACAATTGAATGTTAAAAATATACCTATTTGAATCGTTATGATCTTTACAAAAATGACATATTCAGACTTGATTAAAAAAATATTATAGTTACCTACTTATAATAAATTATTGTCTTACAATTCTATTTGCCCTCCAAAAATTCAGTGACGGTGTAAAAACAATTTGACAAAAGGTAATTCATAAGTTTGGTTTTAAACATTTGAAGGGTAAACTCTTTATAGCTGACAGCCAGCTTATTATAAACTCTAATTGCCATGCAATACACATTGTCATTAAATACTTTTAACCGTTGTTTTGGGACATGCAACTTAAATTTTAACCGGTTATTTCTCCTGGCTGCAATATCATTGTGTTTATCAAAAAGTGTGTGGTATTGATGAACAAAAACACATATTTCGTAAATATATGTTATATGTTTCAGTGACGTTCAAATTTTCACTATGACGTTTGACTGACTACTGCGCAGTAGACTCACATGAGCGATGTATGTTGACAAGCACATATTCAAGGTCACGATTAGTAGATTAGTTTTTATCGATTGCTCGGCTTCTACTGATCGGATTGAGATACCAAGTACACCAGTTTTTAAGTCAAACCCTAAGCCATTCAACAGTGAAACCCGCATCACAATCGGTCTAGTAGTTATTACGTGATGCGCGAACATACATACAGACAAACTAAGAAACAAACATTTTTTTTTAATGTTATATTCTTATTCAGTAGCTGATTTTAAGTAACCCAGACTATTTTTTTTAAATTATCATTATTGTACAGACTTTTTTGTTCTTATTGCTTTATTAGTTTTCCCGCCCGCGACTTCGTCCGCGCGGACTACAGTTTATCGCGAAAAAAACATCCTATATTCTTCTAGGATATTAAAAACCAATGAAAAAGTAGGTATAGCACCAATCTTGATGATCTTTGACATACTTGTTATTTCTTTTCCATGGCAACCGTTTCTTACAGCGAGTAATAAACACTTTTCCAGTTTTACCGTGGAAACTCACAATTTTCCGGAATAAAAAGTATTATATGTTTTATTCCAGGGTATAAGCTATCTCCATTCCAAGTTTCATTATAATCCGTCCAGCCGTTATCGCGTGAAAGCTCCCCAAACAAACAAATAGACAACGTTTCACTTTTATATATTGGTATGGATTATAGATATTTTTAACCGCTACATCGGTGTTTACAAAACTCGTAAAATATTTGGCGGTTCTTATTACAGCGGAACACTTTAACCACAACATACCTACTTAGTTTTGAGGTGACATTATTAGACCAAACTTTTATCATACGAGTATTTCCTTAATAGATATCGACGCAACAATCAATTGGTTCACATGAACCACCATGACAAAGAAAGGGCGCTAGGTACATTAATTCCGTATTCTATACACAGTTTTACCTATTGTTGTTACTACAAAGAAGTTGAGTTACCCAAGCATACGAATAGGTACTCATGTTATTACTTATTCTTATGACCCAAGCGCCTCTTCTATGAACTATGAATATTTAGTAGGTTATGTGTTATCCTCACTTTAGTTATTATAGTCTGTTGTTCAGTTCAGCGCCGGGTGATGTTTTGAAGACTGTCGCTAGGCATGCGTTAAGACCAGGCTCTGCTTTTTAAGGGTTTTCTCCATAAATATGCTGGGTCAACCACAAACCTGATAAATGTGGAACTCAACATACATTTATTGAGATCTTTCATTAGAGAGTTGGATTATGAGTTGACAAAAACATGATTAACAGAATTTCATTCGATAAATATTCTTATCAAAAATTTATTTTTAGTATTGTTTACATTTTTCTACTCAACGGCTTAAGTTTTATCTCTAAAATAAATCTCACAGCAAGAAAATATAGTTTATCATCTAAGATTAAGACAAAATTTACCTAACTACATTATTAGCCTGCCAATAAAATAAATAACTTTTGAGACATACGTCTTTTAGTTCCGAGCTAAATTGTGTGTTCAAACAGCGCTCGCGATATTCAACCTTGTTACGCAGGCACTTCAGTGCTTATTACGGGTAGCGGGTGGCAGAGTGCAGGGTAGGTGGCAGGGGAGTGGGAAAATGTAACCTTGGAGCCTCTTTATGTCACGAAGTTAATTGCAATATTAGCCGTGTTAGTCTAACTGAGATGCCAATAGATGGTGTTACCGTCCCCGTAAGAGGAGTTTAGAAAGTAAGGGAAAAATTTGGATGGCTGTGTAGTGGTCACGGTAGCCTAATTGGCACGTGCTGCGAAGAGGGGGTTCGAGTCCCGTTCAAATTTATCGATGACGATGTTCGATGAGAAAACCAAAGTTGAGGGTAGACAAATCCATACCAATATTGTGTCTAATCTATTGTGAAATGAAAATCTATTGTGAATTTTGCGACACGAATAACAGCAACAACACGGACATGCTTAGACCACGCATATACAAACTTACTTAAAAGTAGCTGCTTGCAGGTAGAACCGCTAGATATGAATGTATCCGATCATTCGAACACCGGTAACACTGTACAAATACGACGATTGTTTTCGAACATGAATATTGACAGTTCTGTAACTAGTTTGACACTACATGACTGGGTTTTTACCATTAATAGGTCACAATGTACAAATGAGACCTTAAATTACATTTTTAGCACTATAAAGCACTTTTATGACACACACTTTCCGTTAAAAAAGTATCCTGCGCGAAATAATGTCAAGGATTAGTGAACGTGAACTTCACATGACAACACATAGCAACAGTGATAAGTTAGATGAGGAACTCCGTCAACTTGAGTGTAAACTTTTCACGGAAATAAAAGAATCTCGTAAAGCCTTAGTGAACCATATTATAGACAAAAATTAAAACGTTTTTTCGAGGTGTTTGGCAGGCCATAGCGACTGAAACTTGTCGCAACAGAAAATGTGCTGCGCTGGACCTTCTTATCAGCAGGTCACAGGGAGAATGCGCGTGCGCGTACTGCGAGTGCAGCTTCAGACTTGAACCGGTCTTGTATAGCGGCCAACAATAATATTAACGTAATACCATGCACCGATAGAACCATGTATTATCTAAATTTATATACTCCTAAACGGGATTTGGATTTTGTGTGTAATCCGTTTACCATCCAAGAATTCATGAGTACAGTCAAACAGATCAAACGTAAGGAATCTAAGGATATTCATGATATGTCGACCCATATTCTGGATTACTTTCCCGGAGTCCTTCTAGATATACTCTGTGATTATTTTAATAGGTGCCTTCAAATCGGTATATTTCCGGAAGCTCTAAAAATGGTCAAGGATTTCGCCTTTACAACCTATTTGTAAAGGCGAAATGCATCTTTTAAAGAACTTTAGACCAATATCGTTAATACCCGTTATGTCTAAAGTTCTAGAAAAATTGATGAGTAAAAGACTAATGAGCTATTTCAATAGTAACCATCTCCTAAATACTCATCAATTTGCAGCCGGGGCGGTCTACGGCGGACGCAACAAAAAATGGGTGAAAGTGCTGTCCCACAAGGTTCTGTCATGGGAAATAACCTATTTTTGATACTTATGAACGACCTGACAGCTGCTTCGTCAGACGCTGAATTTTTGATACTTATGAACGACCTGACAGCTGCTTCGTCAGACGCTGAATTTTTGATACTTATGAACGACCTGACAGCTGCTTCGTCAGACGCTGAATTTTTGATACTTATGAACGACCTGACAGCTGCTTCGTCAGACGCGAAATTTGTTATCTTCGCCGACGATACTTGTTTGATTGTAGCTGCTGAGGACTTCACTCAACTTAACATTAAGTTGAATAATGTTATGGGTGAGGTCTCAGGATGGTTTACTGCAAATGGCATGTCGTTAAACGTAGACAAAACTAACATGTTGCACTTCCAAATCGGCAGGAAAACGAACCCAAAATTAAATGTCACCTGTAATGGCTTAAAAGTACCTCAAGTCGATCACCTTAAATACTTAGGCTTCATAATCGATGAGGGATTAACGTGGAACCACCAAATCGACAACGCGTGCGGACGGCTGTCATCAGCAAGTTTTGCTCTGTCTCGTCTTGTTGGCAGTCTTCACATAGACAACGTAAGAAAAGCTTACTTTGGATACTTTCACTCCATCTTATCGTACGGGGTCGACTTGTGGGGATTGGCAGCAGAGAGGGATAGGCCGTTCAGGCAGCAGAAACGCGCCGTGCGTATCATGTGCAATGTTGAGTGGGATCATCCTGCGCGGGAACTGTTTATAAAACAGAAGATCCTCACGTTACCCTGCCTAATCATCCTAGAGGTTGCTAAATACGTGAGAGAGAACATTGTGTAGTTCCCAACGTTGGCTGATTCGCACGGATATTGCACAAGAAAGCGTCACCGCCTTAAACTCCCGAAAAAACGGCTCAAGAAGTCAGGCAGGCTTATAAACTTTTTAGGTGTGAAGGAATGCACTGCCTGAAGGCATAGTAAACGCCAAGAACTATACCTTGTTTATAAAAAAACTTAAAGTGCTACTGCTTGATAAGGCTTACTATTCTGTTGATGAGTTCCTCACTGACAAGTCACTCGCTAATCCTAATCCTGAGAATAATAATTACAATATACTTACATAAGTATACATGTATAATATATACCTTGTGATAAATTAAATTGTTTTTAAGGACATATGCTTAGCATATCTTTATATTTAAATGTAATACTCTTGACTTGTATGATACAATATCGTATTAATGTTATATATATAAATAAAATAAATATATAAAAGTGAAACGTTGTCTGTCTGTTTGTTTGTTTGGGGAGCTTTCACGCGATAACGGCTGGATGGATTTTGTTGAAATTTGGAATGGAGATAGCTTATACCCTGGAATCAAACATAGGATACTGTTTATCCCGGAAAAATGAAAGTTTCCACGGGAAAACTGGGAAATGTTGATTACTCGCTGTTCAGAACGGTTTCCATGGAAACGAAATAACAAGTCTGTCAATAAACATCAAGAGCGTTGTTGCTATAAGTAGGTACCTACTTTTGCATTGGTTTTTAATATCCTAGAAGAACATGAGATGCTTTTTTTCGCGATAAGCAGTAGTCCGCGCGGACGAAGTCGCGGGCGGGAAAGCTAGTAATTGAATAAAACAAGACGTAAGTATTTGTACTATTATTTATTCTGTGACGTAAGTTCAAAAACTACGGTCGGGTAAAAAATAGCCTATGACACTCCTGCGATGAAGACGAATCGATTGATACCTCGCTAGTCAAAATACTAGTCACTGTTTGGTGTGGATTTTGGTCCGGCAGGATCATCTATCAACGACGCTCGACTATTTTCTGTGGGGCCGTCCTGAAGGCTAACCTCGCGTTCTTCATGAAATTGGGCCTCATTTATGCAAAGATTTCCAAAATTGGTCCACTAGGATGCGCCACCTACAGCGGAGGCGCGGTGACCATTTGCCCGAAATATAATTCCACAAATAATTCAATCGATTGCACATTAATTAAAATATAATAAAAATGTAGCAATATCACTTAAAACTTAAATTTTAAATTTCGCTCTTAATGAAAGACCCTTTACATACATCTATATCTATCTATCTATACTTATAATAAAGCAATAAGATCGAAAAAGTCTGTACAAAGATAAATAAAAAAAATGGTTTAAGGTTCTCAAATAATATTAAATAATATTATCATTTAATATTATTTGAGAACTCTCTTTATCTCAAGAATATTACGTTTTTAAAATTCGTGTCGTTCTGTTTGTTTGTTTGTTTGTGTGTGTGTGTGTGTTTGTTCGCGCATCACTGTTATATAGATTAGGGTTTGACTTAAAAACTGGTGTAGGTACTTATTATTTCAATCCGATGAGTAGAAGCCGAGCAATCGATAAAAGCTTTTTCACTGCTGAAGGAATTTTGTTTAAATGTTGGTATATTGGTATTTTAGGCCTTGGAATAGTAATAGAGTAACATAAAGAAATGGCCACGCGTGCGAAGCCGCGGGTACAGCTAGTTAATAAAATTCGTCAATGGACGAGATGAGATGCGCCTACCCACACCTGTAGTTTACGATGTGAACAGATACAAAAAAAACGAGACAATTCATACCAATTAACCAGCCCCAAACTAGGATACCCTGTACTATGGGCACTAGACAACGGATAAACATACATACAAATATTACATCCATGAATCGGAAACAAACATTTCTGCTCTTCACACAAATGATTGCACCTTGCGGGATTCGAACCCGCGACCGTTTGATTTCGTAGTTAAGGTCTCTAGCCACTTAAATACCGTTTAATACGAAAATTTCATTCTACCGCACCATCTTTGCAAGTGTAGATCTAAATATAAATACTTTGTTTCCTAGGAACTGCCGCCATAACATCAATAAAAGCAATTGGCGTTATTGTTAACACAGTACAGGATATTCTGGGTGAGTCATCGTAAATAGCTAATACAATGTTCATCAGTTAAATGCTCGCCTCTAAATGGATAGAATTGATGGAAATAACATGACAAAGATCAAGTAGTTAAGTAATGAATAGTATAGTAGGTGGATGGTATATTGGAGTAGGTACAAATTCTTTGAACAAACACTGACTTCAATTTGATTTATTAAATAACTGCTGAACCACGGGACCACCACCCCGAAGATCTAACCTTTCAAACTACGAATAATGATAAATCTATATCTATACTTATAACTAGCGACCCGCCCCGGCTTCGCATGGGTAGATATATAGAAAGATTGTGAGAAAGATAAAATTAGTAGGTACTTAATTTGGACAAATAAAACAACAAAACGTTTATATTTATAGGTTTTATACGCACATACCATTTCATCTATAGTATATATTCTGTTTAACGCAAGGAGGTTGAGTTACGGTTACTATTTCGTGTATTATTAGCATAGAGTTATTTCCTACGTCAATGATTATTAGATGTACTGTGATTTTGTTTCCATAGCAACGTTCCATTTACAAAGACCCGTATCTTCTTCATAGTTTGTGATCTTACGTAGTATCTATATACTCCTTGGTTTGTGATACAAAGTAATAGAGATTTTTTGCAAAATTTAATACCTCTGGTTTCATTATTGCAATTTTCGAAGGGAACTCTAATTTTTTTTTAATAAAGCTAGTGTTACACGCTAATAACTTAGCTTTCTTTATGTGAAAGAATTTTGAAAATCGGGTCTGTATTTTTTGAGTTAATCAATTACATACAAACAAACAATCAAATCTTTCCTCTGTATAATATTAGTGTAAAGTGTAGATTACACATGATACACAATAAATATGCAAGACGCCTTAAAGTATACATGGATGGATCTAAAAGCTGTGACGGTATTGGTGCAGCCTACTACAATCCCAGTCACAATATGTAGGAATGCTACAAAATTATTTCTGATGTAAATTGTATTATGATGATTGAACTGTTTGCAATCTTAGAGGCAGTGTTGTATATTGAAACAATTGGTTATAAGAATGTAGTCATTCTGACTGACAGCAAAAGTGCTTTACAGCATATAGCTCGGTGTGTCTCTGGAATCAGAGGTACTTCGATAGCTTATGCGATTTTAGAGAAAAATCTAAAATTGAATGCTAAGGACATGTCTCTGAGATTGCAATGGATCCCTTTTCATGTGGGTATCCGCGGTAATGAGGAGGTTGACAAGTTGGCCAGAGATGCAATTACCATGGGATCAGATACATATGTAGTTCCAGAATATACAGAAGTACTGACAAAGCATAAGATATATAACAAATGGAAAAATAATTTTGAAAGAGTTTCACAAGACCAAAGAATCTGGTACAACCCCCTCATTTACTGTGGTTCCTAATGACCAAATTAAAAAGACAGATGATTGTAATGGCGTGTAGGCTTCGCTCCGGGCATATTCCACTCAAACGCTTTAAACATATAATGACGAAAGACGATTCACCAAATTGTGAAATTTGCGGCACTGTCAACATACTCAACACTTTTTGATGGAATGTGCCCGTAGTGAATCAATTAGATGTAAGTAAAAAGATTTGGGCCTAAATTATGAAGATGTAGGTATATTGCAGTGTCTTAGCAGAGCCAACATCTGGCATTGCTAAAACATTCTACAATTTGTGTCATAAAGTCCTTAACCCAAGTGATGTATAGCTATTGAATTTACCAATGGGACTGGTATAGCAGTGAGTAATGCAGCTAAAAGTCCTTTAAAATAGAGAAGAATTAATTTTTAAAAACTTACGCTTCGCTTCAGTGTTAAGAATCTAAACAAAATTTTGTAAAAATTACCTAGCAATTTTTTTATTGACTATTATGCAAAAACTGTGAAAATAAATATTTGCAAAATTCATGGTCAGGTGTCCAAGTGTATTTTCCTGTTCATTTATGCTTTATAATACATCCTTCCACACCATTGATTATGAGATATAACAAAAAAATATGTAATAATAAGATATCACGTAAATGCCAGTCTCGAGGGGTCAAATTAAAATGGACACTTTCAAAGTGGCTTATGGACCATAAACCACAATCTCACTTGTCTTCACTATTGACAGAATAAATGTTTGAAATACTTACAGCAAGCTAGAGTTATGGAGCATTTGCACAATCTCTCCTACCACTCGGAGCTTCTCGTCCGAGATTTGAAGCCAGTAGTTGAATGCTGCGGCAAGCTTCGTCCGTATCTGCTTGCCAGGCACACTCTGAATGTATGTGTACGGCATGAGGATTTTCTGTGAATAATTTAATTGGGTAAATACCATTATTAACTAAAACTTAAATATTTTGTATGCCTGTAATGGTATATGTCTGACTGTTTTACGGCATAGCCAAGTGTTCAGATTGGGCTGAGGGAGTTGATGTTGATGGCTGTAGGCAGTTTCAAAATGTAGGTACATTTTAAACACTCCGTTCATTTTGATTTTCAAATAATTTGTAATTTCTGCCAACTAAAAATCCTTCCACAACTAAATGACAAACAACCCTATTCACTAGGGTGATCAAAAACATTTAAAATATTAATTTTGCCCACAAATGTCCAAAACAAACATGATAATTTTTGGCATTGGTAAAATGAACAGTTAAAAAAACTGTTAATTTTGCAAATTCTTCCAAATTGAATCACCTAAATAAATAGTTATAATTCACTTAAAAATTAAATTTGGCATTGGCAAAATGAACAGTTATGAAAACTGTTAATTTTGAAAATTCTTCCAAAATGAACCACTTAAATAAATTTAGTTGTCATAATATTATAATAAATATATATTTAAAACCTGCTGTTAATATTACTATTAATTAAAATATTATGAGATAGTTACCATAATGACTGAACACGGTAGTAAAAATATTTTGGTGATTAATTTTTAAATTGTTTTCAAGTATGTCTAGATACTTTTGAATGCTATGGCGAATACCTTGAAACTGACCAAGTGACCACAGCAGAATGTAGAGGCAGAGCTAGTCGGGCGCATTGCGTCATTTTAATTTTAGGAGCACATTAACGCGGTCTATTCATATAACCAACTTTGAATTACAATAGGCAAGTCTAATTTTAATACTACAAAGGAACTGAGAATAGTTAATGCAGCAGACGATAATATCGGCAACAAATGCGGCATGCATGTTTTACGAAATATTTGAATTATCATAATGAATGGTTACCTCATCCTGAGTTTTGTCGCCGCTTTTAGTACTGATTACAGACATAATGATAACAGTTCACAGTCACTCTCAAATTAATTTATTGTTTAATTACTGCAAATTTATATTTTCTGATCACAAAAATCGATTAACTCTCTTCACATTCAGCAGAACATCAACTCACACTCCACAGATAAATAAATATTAAATAATTTGATTTGACTGATTGACTTGACATTAGATTAGCCCTGCGTTCGTGATGATGAGATGGCATTGTGGGCAGTTTCGAAATGTACATTTTTAACAATCCGTTCTCTTTGAAAATTTTCAACACTTTTGTCATTTTTGCAACTTTTGACACTACCAATCCTTTCCAAACTGAATGAAAAACGACACTATGATTGACGAAATAAAGTCGATTTCCCTATGTCAACATGGCATCGACGAACGCAAAACGAACGGTGATCGAAAACGTTCAGAACGCTAATTTCGTCCACAAATGTCCAAAGCGAACGCCAAATGTGATTATATTTAGCGTTATATCAGTTATTTTCGCCATTTGATACTAAACGAATGGCCCCTAATAGGTTGACTAGTGAATTAAAAAAGTAAGACTAATATAAGTACTGTGTCTGTGGTGTCAAGTATAAAGGCTTGCGTACACCCAACGCCCCGGCGGCGCAAGCCATCACACAGTGGGTGAAAAAACAAGCTTTCTTTGCTTAGGATTTTCTAAAAAATATATGTGATTTTTGTCAGTTTGAAGCATGCAGTATTGTTGAAAACAACAAAACACTGCAAAATCTCATAGTAATGTGATGTTATTTTTGTATAAACACCACAAAATATGAATTTATACATTTCATATGAATGAAAAAGGAATTTGTTTTCCTAAAAGACTCATTCCGTCCTGCCGGTCAGGCTGAAACTATTAGGACTTGTTACCGAGTGTGTAACAAAGCTGTATGACTTTTGACCTTGACCCAGGACGTCCCCGTTTAGAAGATATGGATGAATTAAAAATGCGTATTTGGGCGATATTGTCATACGGTAAAAGTACCTCAAAACAAATAGTTTGTTATACTTGTTTACCAAATATTGTTACCTGATATAAAGAACAAGGCTTAATACCAATGCCTTAAGACCAAGGCTTTCAATAAATGCATCTTGCCTATCCTCACTTTCGGTGCAGAGACATGCCCGCTCACAAAAGAGTACCTACATGCACAAGATAAAATATATATTTGGTACTTCTAAAAATAGTTATTTGAACATTATTATACAGTATTGAAATACTAGGAAGTCAATAATTAGTAATTACTTATCTACGTACTTTTCTAGTTAAACCACCTAACTTAATAGCAATCATCACTTGCCCTCAATATCCATTGTTATTCCACAGGAGTGGCGATTTTATTTGACTAATACGGGTGATTACGTTATTTGTAAATATGGATTTACGCAAAATAACGCCTGAATCTATCAACTTTATTGTGGTCGTCTGATTGTCTTAAAAGAACAACAATTCTTGGAAATCGATTAGAGTATGGATTCCGTTGACATACTAGGTGACCATATCGTTGAAACATCAACGTTTAATGTTATTTGAATCCACGTTTGGCCATTTAATCAAAAATTATTACTGTAATGATACCAAAGGTGTTCAAAGAGATAGGTTTTCAAAGCTAAAATAAAAGAAAAACGGCACAAAAAAAACTTGAAGCTGTGAAGAAGGAAGAAAGGCATTTCATGAAATAAAAGAACTATTTGGAAAAACAGGGTTTGAACTTCAGGAAAAAAACAGCAACAACGATGGCCTAGCAAAGGAGATGAATGGAAAGGATTCTGAAGAAAGGGACATAAAGAAACGATTCAAAATAAAAGAGGATGAATTAATAATGATATTAGGCCTTACCTGGAATCGCAGCAATGACACCTTCCAATACGCAGTCATTCTTCCACAGTTCCAGCAACTTTAAACAAAAATAAAAATTACATGGGCCATCTCACGACTCTATAATCCACTTGGGTGGGTAGGACCAAGCATAATAAGAGCAAAGGTAATGATACAAAAGCTTTGGTTAGCAGAACTGAGATAGGACGAGGAATTTTATTACAGGAATGGTTGATTTACCGCGAAGAGCAACTGATGTTGTATAAAATTCACATACTAAGATGGGTTGGGACGAATGAAATGATTCCCAGGTTGGTTGCGTCCAAAATAGCGTATACGGCAGCGGTCTTTATCCGTGTGATGGACTCTGAAAGAAAAGTAAAAGTGTCTTTAGTTACTGCAAAAGGTACCACCAGTGAAACATGTATGCATATCTTGCTTAGAATTGTGCGGTGCTGTTCTGCTCACAAGTTTGATTCTGGCAGTGGCGAAAGTTCAAAACACGAAATCATCATGCGTGGACCAACTCTACAGTTGTTCTTGCATGGCTGAATAGCCATCCAAATAGGCGTTGCTAATCGGGTCTCAGAAATTTTAACGCATCTAGGTCCACAAAACTGGTGTCATGTCACTTCAAAACAGAATCTAGCTGACTGTGTATCTCAAGGGTTGCGAACATCTGAATTAGTTGACGATAAGATGTGGTTTCGAGGGTCAAAATTAATTTCATGTGAAAACATCACTTGCCAGAGACCAAAGGATGTACTATCGGCAGCATTCATGCCTGGACACTTTCAAAACATTTCGTTTTCATGTTGATCTACGCTAGCCTCGCCCGTTATTTGCGATGGGATTCAAGGGCTGAGAGAACAAAGACAGCACTGGCTGCACATGTTGACCAGATGTTGAGCTTAACTGCGGGTCTCGAATCTTTTCGAGACCCTTGTAAATTCTATGTTCTATGAGAAATCGTTTGTTCTCTAAGGATTTTGATAATTTAATCCTCAATTAGCGTTAACTGACGATTATGAGTGCGGGAGTAAGTATATAATGTTCAATAACATTAATTTTATTGACAGGCTTTTTAGTAGTCAAAATGAACTTTTACAGTTTCGCCATCTCTATCTGCCCGTCCGTCTTTCTGTATGTATGTCACAGCTATTTTATTAAGAAACTATTAAGACTACAAAGTTGAAATTTGGTACATGTATAGGTATTAAACTTTATAACCACTTCAAAGAGTATTAACAAAAGACTTTTTTTTCGATTTCCTCATGACACTTTCCTTTTCACTTTCTTTTCACTTTTCAATTTTATTTTTTCCAAGTGAAAAAATAAAATTGTTGCTTCCCTTTCAGTTGAATAGGTAATATAAAAATATATTAAGGTTTCTTTGATAGTTTTTCTAATTGATTTATTTCAAGATAACGCATTTATACAAAAAATAATAAGAGCAGGGTGTGCAGGGCGCAGGGAGACTCATTAACAATTGCCGGGAAAATGATAGGAAATTAAATGGAACTTATCTTACAGCAGAGAGTTAAGGGAAGTTTTGAATGTATGTATTCAACAATGCCAATCCAATAATTTTATTGAGGAAAATAAATAAGTACTATTAAAGAAAAGAAGAACTTACCCAAAATCAGCAAAATTCGCGCGTTGTACCAGTTTCTAGACGAGGATGCCATCCTCGTGGTGAGAGTGGGAGGCAGGTTGAAGTTTTCGTCAGTAAGCTTCGATAGAATACATCCGATCTTAATTCCAAAGGAGTCTTAATTCATGCAACTTATAATCGCAGATGCCCATTTAAAGACTCTGCATGGCGGGCCACAAATAAGACTAACTTACATTCAGGCAAGGTACTGTATCGTGGGAGCAAAGCAGCTTCTGAAATCTTACTGCCGTGTGTTAAATGTACCAAACATGCTGCTGCTACTAAACAGCCTTTAATGGGTCAACTGCCTACCATTCAAGTGACACTGACTTGCCCGTTTAAACACAGCAGTTTTAATTTATATGCAGGACCGATCCAAATCAGAACCAGTAAAGGTAGAGGCTATAAATTTTATAAAGGCTACATCTGTCTATTTATTTGTATGGCTATGCAGGCTATACATTAAGAATTGTTATAGTTCACACAGCGCAATTAAGTTGAATAACCAAAACGATGGTGTAATAATAATAACCTACTGCAAAAATAATCTTCTATATGAAACTTAGGAACCTCAAATTAAAGATGCTTCCTGTCTTATAACGAAAATTTATAAGACTATCATTTTCATAGCTATCTACCGCCCACTATCATTTCATAACATTACATTACAATACAATAAAACTTTATTGACACACAGTTTAAACAAATTACAAAATAGAAATAACAAAAACAATAGGTACAATGGGCGGGCTTATCGCTCATAACGATCTCTTCCAGACAACCTAAGGATGGAAATAAGTTAATTGTTAATAAGGGTCGGTAGTGTGGCAATATTAAATTTCTATACAAATTTAATGTAAATAAAAAGAAATAAGTAAAATATAAAATAAACTACACAGTAATAGTTACTTAAATACTATGTTAAAATATATAGCTATAAGTAATTATAAACTTACATACATCTAGGTGTATAATTATACATACATAAATACATATCAAATCAGTGCTAGTCAGTCAAGTTAAAGCCTGTGAGGAGCTGGAGAGGTAAAAAAAAACACTAGGGTCTATCTAATATATCCTATCTAATCTAATCTATTGATAGCTTTAAGCTATCAATAGATTGTGCACGTTTGATGGCGACTAGATGGGCATTCCAGAGGCGCACAGCTTGGACAGTAAACGAGGAGTCATAGAAAGAAGTAGTGTGTACTGGGGTAAGGAGGACTACGTTTTCTGATGATCTTAGAGACAGGGAGTGAGAGGAATGAAGAAACTGGAATCTTTCCTTGAGATAGAGGGGAATAGAGGGGTTGAAGAGTATGTTGTAGAGAAGAATGAGAATGTGAGTATTCCGGCGAAAGCGAACAGGGAGCTACTTCAGCTTTGTGCTTTGTACGAAATTCCGAGGCATGGTCGTATTTCCGGAGGCCGAAAATAAACCTTACAGAGAAGTTTTGAAGACGCTCAAGCTTGTTCAGCTGCTCCTCTGTAAGATCTAAGTAGCTGGCATCGGCATAATCAAGAATGGGAAGTAGGAGAGTTTGAGCAAGCGCAGCTTTAGTCGCAGTGGGTAAAAAGTTACGTAATGTATTCAAAGAAGCTGCAGAAGCAAACATTTTCTGGCTAACCGATTGCAGTTGTGGACCCCAGGATAAACATCTATCAATAATCACCCCAAGGTTTTTCACCTCATCACTAAATGGTACAGTAACCCCGCCAAAAACTATTTGTGGGAGTGTTGAAAAATCGATTTTACTAATCGTTCTGGAGCTTCCTATAACGATGGCCTGAGTTTTAATAGGATTTACCATTGATACTTTTCTCAATTTGCTGGATGAAATATTAAACTCTTTTCACAATTACATAAACGTGATTATAACGGGTGATCTAAACATACATTTACTGGCCATTCCCGTTGGTATGAATGTCTTTGATTACTTAAATAGAATAGCAATCCATGGTATCCTTTCAGCTCACTTGTTTCCTACCAGAGGAAATAGCTGTCTGGATCATGTCATGCTAAGATCATCGTAATAATGTCAAACATTAGTAATAGAAAACAACAGTCTGACTGACCATGATAAAATATTATAGTAATGGAAATAAAACAAAGTAATATACATACAGCTAAATTAATTAATAGAGTTAATTATCCTAAGATCACTAAATATTTAAATAATACAGATTTTTCTTACGTTTACAAAACAGGAGATTCCAATGCCACAATTGACTTTTTGATAAAAATAGTTTCACTGATAATTCTTAATAATACTATAACCGTAATTATTCTTAGAAGAAGGATTGGAATGAAACCTTGGATCACTATAGGATTTATTCGATGCATAAGAAATCATGACCGCATGAACATGATGCTCCGTAAAAACCGGAAAATTGCATTTTAAAACATTTTACATAAGATACAGAATTTTTTGAAAAATCCATTCTTAAAAAATCTAGTTAAGAGCATCTTAGAGAAGCTAGTAATAGTAAAAATAAAGGCTTGGTATGTAATTAATGAACAAATTATAAAACTACCAACCTACAAGACAAGAATCTTGTATAGACCTTTTACTTAGTAATATTGATGGCGCTGTTGGCACATTGTTTGAACTTGGTCTTTCGGCCCACAATACAGCCCAAATGTTAAATGTCCCAATAAAAAGTAAGACTTTACTACTTTCTATCTTTTACACAACTAAAAACGACTACGGTGACGAGAACATGCGTAAGTTCCACTATTGCCTAGATCAGTTGTCGTTTTTGCTGGTTTACAATAAAAACGGCATTTGAAGATTTTTGTGATACCTTCTCTTTATTTTACAAGTTGTGTTTTCCCACTGCGCTGATCAAATCGACATATAAATGTGACAGACCTAAGTGGATTACAAAAGGAGTACGGAAATGTTGTGAAACCAAGAGATCACTGCGTTATAAATACTATAGGGATAGATCTAGACGAAACAAAAATAAGTATCAGTCTTGTTCTAAAGTACTTCGAGGGCGTTTGAATGGAGCACAAAAAGTATTTAATGGTAAATAATTACGTAACTCAAATAATATGTGCCGTGCGTCTTGGAAACTGGTAAAAGCGAAAAAAACGATGTCACTGACCATGAATATATCACAGAAATTAAAGTAAATGACACAACGAATTCGAATCCAACTGACATAGCCAATGAATTTAATAATTATTTAATTGCTTAAAAACACTAATGAAAAACGCAAGCAATGTAGTATGTTTTTAATGCCATGTACTCCAACAGAAATAAGTAACACAATCTAATTCCTAAAAAACACAAATTCAGAGGGATTCGATGAAATCTCCACTAAACTTGTAAAACACTGTAAACTCATATTAGCACCTGTCTTTACATTTTTGATAAATGTATCCTTCGAAACAGGTTGTTTTCCCGCGCAGCTAAAATTATCAGTTGTCAAACCATTATACAAAAAGGGAGTCAAAGAAGATATTAGTAACTATCGCCCTATTGCATTATAATCGGTATTTAAAAAAATAATGAGAAACTCTTTCATCTTTTCCAGATCTCCACAATGATCTATCACGGTTTTTCGCTCCTAACAACTACCGCCGTAACAGAAAGCATAAACTTTTCGCAGTGCCTTTGTGCCGAACTAAGGCTCATGCTCGGTCTCCCATTCTGCGAACCTTCACTGCACCTTCACTGAAACTTCACTGCTTCCTGGACGCAATACCTAAGTTTGATATGTTTGCGGATGAATGGAAGGTGATTCAGTCCGGGTGCTTGGAGTTCTGTGAGAAGAGTATGTTATAAATAATTATAAATTTATATTACGCCAATGTTGGCGATTGTATTAAGTATTGTTTGACTATTACATGCCTAACTTGACTTTTTATGTTTTTATTTGACTAATTGTGTTAATTTTGTATTTGAAATTTTATTCCTATCATCATATTATTTGTTATTCCTATTTTATTCAATGATTATGTCCATTCTTTTCCTTTTTATTCAATTGTGTTAAAAAAATATTGTGTTATTTTTTCTGTAATTAGTTAAAGTAATTGGCCAAGGCCGTACAATTGGATAAATAAATAAATAAATAAAAGAGTTATCGATTTCACCGATAAATTTGGGATCATCAAAAGGAGCAATTTGGATTCCAAAGTAATAAGTTAACATGTGACAATTTGGTTAAATGCAAATATGACGAAAACGAACTACATACAATTTCAAAATTATGGTAATAAGCAGCTTAAACTTAATATTAATTACAAAAACACTGCTATTAACGAAATACATGAAAATACATTTTTAGGAGTATTCATGGACCAAAATTTGAATTGGAAATCTCACGTGCATTACCTGTGTAGTACATTGAACCGGCACGTTTATGTTCTCACCAGGTTAAGACAAACCTCAGCTCTAAGTACGGTGCTAGCAGCTTATCATGGTTATGTGTCCTCAATACTACAATACGGTCTATTGGTGTGGGGCAACTCAACAGACGTTAACAAGGTATTTAAAGCCCAAATGAAGTGCGTACGTGCAATATGCGGTGTACCTCCATTCGAGTCTTCTAAACTCCTGTTTTAGAAACTCAGTACACCCCTTCCGTGCATGTAAATTTTTGAGCTTGCAACATACGTAAAAACAAACCCCCAAGGACGGCACGTGATGTCTATCCCAGAAATACTAGAAATCCAGACAGACTGGTCTATGATACACATCCTAAGACAACCCTTTACCATAAGCAATGTCACGCTATGTTTATTAAAGTGTTTAATGCTTTACCAAAATATATAAAAACACTAGATTTAAAAATATTTAAAAATAAATTGTTATACTGGCTACGAGCTAAAAAATTACTATTATGTTAATGAAATATTAAATAAAATGTAACATTCATTGCATTTAATAAAATATAATTGGTACCAGTTTGACATTCATGCCTAGTAAAATTGTATAAATTTAATGAATTATATAAATATTGACATTTGGATAGAGATTATGAACTTGTATATAATGCATGCTGTACAATTGTAGATAATATGTTGCACACTCCTAAATGGGGTAGATTGTATGGGACTCTACATTGCTATACTTACCAACTTCCTTACACCTACATCTGTGACATATAAATTTTATTTCATTTAATTTCATTTCTACCACTCCTACTACTACTATTCCTGGTCGGATCTGGCGGGTGATCGAGATACATGGAAGACCTTTTCCCAGCGGTGGGACAGCATAGAATAAGAAAAAAACTATTCCATTGTCACAAGATCTTTTAAATATCAATCTATTTTTAATTTAAATATATTTTTAATATCGCAAAAATTATTAAACGATGTTAATCACTTTTTTGCTAATATTGATAAGTCTTTAGCGCAACAAATTATCCCGGATGGAAGCTCCCCGGTTGGAATTTCTAATTCCACCAACGGAAATTTCCATATTTATGCTAGGCACAGACGTTGTCGTTTTCCTAAAGCTCTAAAGCATGCTTTAAATTTCTAATCACAAAAACGGTTACCAGAATGTGGTTGGAAATTATCAACCCATTTCTATTTTGACGTCATAAAGAAAAAAAAAGTTTATAAAAGATTTTTGATTTTCTAGAAACGCATAAATTATTATCCCCCAATCAGCATGGATTCCGCAGAGACAAGTCAATCTCAGATGCAGTCCTTAAACACACAGACTTTATAGCTTGTAGCCGTGCTGTTTAGCTCTTTTTCTTGATTTGGCTAAGGCTTTTGATAGCGTCTCAATGCCCTTATTGCTAAGCAAGCCGGACAGACTGGGTATCAGAGGAACACAACATGATCTTGTCAGATACTATTTGAGTGATAGGACTCGGTGTTAAAATTGGTGGCATATCAGTAAACCTTTGCATTTGAGGTTTGGTGTTCCACAAGGCAGTACACTCGGCCCAACATTCTTCCTTACTTATATTAATGAGCTCTGTGATTTGACTATCGACCAAGGCAATATAATTACTTATTCAGATAACACAGCTGTTACATTACAGGGTGAGAGCTGGGAAGAAGTGTTACTTTGCGCAGAGTACTTTTAACAAAAACTTATCGTGGTTGAGGAATAATTTGCTAACTCTTAATGTGGATAAAACCAAATATAATAATAATAAAGACTTTATTGCACCAGAATTAAGGGAAAAAATATACATGAATTTGTTTTAAAAACAGGCACAGTGGGCGGTCTATATGTTACTTTTGCTATAAGAGGTTCACTGTCTAATAATAAGTTATCACTAGTAGGCCATAGATCAGCATCATGTTTGGACTCAACTTCATCTACGTGAACATGTCCTGCATTGGAAAGAGTACCTACGATAAAATACTTGGGGATTGTCATTGATGATAGACTCAATTTTGAACCTCACATTAAGTAATTAACTAAACGTGTTCGAAAACATAAAGCAGTTTTATAAAAAAAAGTGACGTGCAGAGTTGGACATCATAAAGCTATTATATTACTATCTTTGTCAGTCCATTATTGGTTATTGTATAAATTCGTGGGGAGGGACTAGCAAAACTCTTTGTCCACCAGTCGGTTCTACTTTAACATGCACTAATATAATATGACCTCAACATCATCCTCATTTTTCGATGATATTGTTTGTGTTGTGATTCCAGTAAACACTACCTTTGCTCCTTTGCTCGCAAATATTTCAAAGTTCTTGGACCGTTCCTTTATATTTATAATAAAATAAATAAATTTAATAAGTTATACCATTTAACTGCGTTTGATTTAAAAAATAAACTGTTCAACAAATTAAATGTTTTACACTACAATGACACTGAAAATTTATTAATTTCACTGAAATAATGTTTGGGTTGCATCAAGTACTCGTATACCCTTACCCATTGATTCTATTTAATAGGGTCAATGCCCTTACCCTCAAAAATACTACTCTCATACATTCACACACACATCATGCAGTTTTTTGTGAATAAAATCATAGAATTTAGGTATCTTGTTTTTGTGTATAAGTAGGCTTTAATATGTTGTGCTCCGATGAAAGTGGCCTGGAACCTATCGTACGGGTTTGGAAGCTAGTTTAGGACCCAGGCAGGTGCTTTATTTAATATCAATGAACCTTTTTGCCTATATCCCAAATAAAATATTTACTAGTGGCTCTGTGAGCTGTAGACAGTGTGCGCACAAACTTTTTTGCAAACAATCTAGCGATGCACAGTAAAAAAAAGGGACAAAAGAGTGAAGTCCATCGGTTCGTGCACATTAAAAAACCGGGGAGCAGGCGAAAGCCACCGCCGTGAGTCAGTCAGTGCGGAATCGTTTCAAGGAGAGGTCACGCGCAGATCAGCTCCCTGGAGCTTACGTACGTAACGGGCTAAACGGCGCGGGCGGCCGAGTTAGTCGTCGCGAGACCTCTCCTTGAAACGATTCCTGCCTCACGTACAATTCAATCTCCTTAGTGCAATCTGTAGAATACCGACAGGCTTGCGACCTCACGTCGATGCGCCAGACTTTGAAGCTTACTCTATACCAGAGTGTCATCTCCAATGAGCCTCATAGCACGTCTCTCAATTGAATCCAAAGCCGATTGAGCCAAAAGCGAGCTGATACTTGGCAGAACCACCCCAGAGGTGGCAGCAGTACTCCATACAAGATCGGACCTGTGCTTGGTAAAGATTCAAAAGCTGTCCCGGTGTGAAGTACCGCCTAACCATAGTCAAAATACCAAGTTTCTTTGCAGCTACCTTGGCTTTGCATTAAATGTAAGACCCAAAATTCAGGTTCAATGTGAATTCGGCACCCAAAAGCTCCAGATGGTCGGCTAATGGTATTGTCACACTACGGAAAGATGGAGATCGGTTACGAGGACGCTTTTTAGCAGAAAACAAACACACCTGCGTTTTAGTAGCATGAAAATTAACCAGGTTTGCATCGCTCCAATCGGACACGGCTTCTAAGGCTAAATTCAAACGGTCCACCATAGCCTCTCTCTGAAGCCGGACAGCGTCGGAGCTGGCTTAAGCATTGGAACTGTATCTCTCAACCACATTACTGTCATCTGCATACCCAAAGGAACGGGCTTCAATAGGTCATTAATGTGCAGTAAAAACAGTGTAGCCGAGAGAACCGATCCTTGAGGTCTGGAAGAGATCGCTTTTTAGCGATAAGACCGCCCATTGTCCCATTTATTTTGTATAAATGTTTTAGTTATTATTGAATTTTTTGTTCTATGTGGTGTACAATAAAGAGTTATCTATCTATCTATCTATCTACACCAGCATTGATGGCCATTTGATCAGACGAGCAGCACTCTAAGACTACTTGAATAGATCTTTCCCTCCAAAAATCAGCTATCCAATTGCAAAAGTTAACAGGTATTCCATATGAGGGAAGCTTGTTTAAAAGGCCATCGTGCCAGACTCAATCAAAGCCTTAGATATATCAAGGGAGACGGCAAGCGCCTCACCATGCATCTTCATGGCTTCGCTCAATACATGAGTGGCATACGCAAGAAGATCCCCAGTAGACCGGTTTCGGCGAAATCCGTATTGCCGGTCACTGAGGAGATCATTGTCCTCAAGGTATGCCAATAGCCAAACGTTTATGACACGCTCCATACACTTACAGAGTAAGGAAGTTATCGAGATGGGGCGATAATTGGATAATTGATTGTTATGCACTTTGGTCCTACTAACCAATCTAGGTTGTATATTGGCAAGCTTCCAGCTCTTTGGAACTTTACCTGAGTGAAGAGAGAGGCGGTACAAATGTGTTAAGATGGGAGACAATTCAGGCGCACAGTTTTTCAACACAATCGCTGGGATGCCATCAGGACCACTGGCCTTGTTCATATCTAGGGTTCGAAGCGTTCTGAGAACCTAATTCTGGCGAAACCCTGCAATGAGGAAGGCAGGAAGGTATCTTGTCGGTAGCGTCTACTCGTAGATGCGAAGATTCTGCAAAAAGAGAAGCAAATAAATTCGCTTTCTCTCCAGCAGTGTGAGCCAGTGATCCATCTGGTTTCAGCAGTGGGGGGCAATGAAGGGCGGCAGAAGTTCACTTGAACTGACTTGGCCAGGGATCAAAAAGCTTTGCTACCCGCAGGGTATGAAGCCAATTTGGAACCTATTCGACCTATGTGATCAAAATGAGCCTTCCTAAGAGTCTTCTTGCAGGTTTTAGCGGCAACATTGAATTTTTGTTTCTTAACCCGAATATCAGAGGATTTGCGCTTTCGAGCATCAGCCCAATCCAGTTATGCCTTATGCTTTAGAGCCACAGCACGACCACAGTCGGATCCAAACCAAGGCTGAGCATTGCTGCATTGTTTATCACTGAATGGAATGTAATATTCCATTGCCTGACATATTACCTCTGTAACAGCAGACACGCAAGTCGACGGGTCCTGGGAAGTGAAACATGTTTGCCACCAAGGATACGATGCAAGGGATTGTCGCATCTCGTCCCGATCTGCTGAGTTGTATCTCCACACGCGTCTATTACCTTAACGGCTACGATCAGGTGAGGAATACACAGAGACACACTTAACCTGACAGTGATAAGAGCTACCAAGAGGTGGGGATACTGACACGGAGTATCGGCCTGGTTCAGTTGACATCAGCAGGTCAAGACTGTTGGCAGTGTCACCGTCACGGTCAGGTGTTAGCTCATGCACCAAAAACACCATTTGAGCAGACGGGTAACGCTGTTGGGCCACACCAGCCGCCTCACAGAGATATTCTACCAATAAATTCGTCCCCCGATCTCCGCTGTGAGATCTGTCTATGCCCGTGTCCAACAGCACCCAAATCACCGAGAAGTTAGGGTGCTCAAGAATTCGGAGACGCAGACAGCATATGTCATCACGGGCGTAAACACAACGCCGACGTTTGGGATAAAAAGGTGCTCCAAAACATAGCCTCGGTAATCCAAGTATGCCGTATCAGCTGGACATCCTATCTGCGTCTCACAAAAAGAACAAGTCGGGCTTAGAGGTCTCTAGATCATAGTGGACTGGTTGGAGATTGGAGTGAATCACACGAATATTGATCCACGCAAGATCCACTTTGAGTGTGAGAACGTGCATCTGCCTTTTAAACTTATTTCTTCTTTGGACTTCTTTCATTATTAGTTTGAATAGGTTGGACAAATAATAGGATAGGAGATATCGGAATGGCTAGCCCATGGAAATCAAGGCATAACTAAGAGAACTCTGTGGGGACGCCCGAACCCCCCTGAAATAATTCATCAGTTCCTCTTATCCGGTTGCCAGCTGGCCCAATGAATCATTTCAGGATTTGTCACAAGCGGTGGGGCAGCCTTTCGTAGCTGGCTAAACTACTACTTGGGCCCCTACAACTAGTGGTTGGCCAGCAGAGAACACCGTGCTTCGGATCCCGCTACCTCCGAAGCAAGGCCTCCAACGCAGAAACACCATGATTCCAATCACTGTCCACCCTTCCAGCACAACTGTATCCTATACTCATCCAGACACCTTCCCGAATATAGTGATGGAACACGACATGTCGTTTGGCACCAAGGCTTTGACCAGGGGGTAAGTAAAATAAAAAGCCGGCGGCCGAAGCCTACCACCAGGAGTTTCGGTTGCTCTTTTGGCGCCACCCAAGGGTCACGTGTAGGACATCGAGGGCTAAATCCTAAATACCAATTCTATCTAAAACATTTGAAAAAGCCATGCATCACAGGCTATATAGTTTTATATTGAAACACAACATCATTAAAACAAAACAAAACGGTTTCCAAAAACATAAATCAACTACTCTGGCTAGTTTCCTCTTGGTTAATAGTATTACAGAATACACAAATGAAAAAACTCCACTGTAAGTTATTTACTTCGATATGAGTAAGGCCTTTGATTTTGTTTGCCACAAAATTTTACTCAAAAAACTGGAGTTATATGGAATTCGCGGGATTGCTTACGATTGGATAGAGAGCTATCTTCACGGTAGAAAACAGTGTGTTGAAATGAATAAAATTAATAACAATAACGTGATGACTAGTTCTAAATCTAATTATGAACATAACAAATTTGGCGTACCACAAGGTAGCGTATTGGGACCTCTTTTATTCCTTTTATACATAAACGATCTACACAATATAACGTCTCATAAATGTGTCCTTTTTGCTGATGACATATCTTTAATAATTCCAAAACAAAAGACAAAAGACTTTCAACTTGATATTAATGAAACAATTGTAAATGTAATAGACTGGCTTAACATAAATAATCTAAAAATAAATGTAAGTAAAACGAATTTCATGCAATTTTATAATATCAGGTCTAAGCCATTAAATCTTAACATAAAATATCGTAATTATATAATCCATGAAACTAATTCTGCAACATTTCTTGGAATAACTATTGACCAACACTGTGATTGGAAGGCGCATGTCGACAAAGTGTGTTCAAAACTTAGCAGTTTTGTTTTTGCACTTCGTAGGTTATCGTTAGTAGCTTCAAAAGAAACATCGCTTATGGCCTATCACGGATATGTGGCTGCCGTTTTAAGATATGGTCTTCTAATCTGGGGAAACTCAGTGGAGCTTAATCGAGCATTTATAGCACAAAAACGATGCATTCGCGCTATTTGTTGTGCCGAGCCTCTAGATGCTTGTCAACCACTCTTTAAAGATTTAAAGGTCCTTACGCTTCCATCAATGTATATTTTAGAAATATGTACATTTGTAAAGAAGCACCCTGAACAAAAAATAAAAGATAAAGGTATCTGCTACTACTCTAGGTACCCGAATAGGTTAGTACTACCGCAATGTAATAACGAGCTTTTTCATAGAAACTGCTATGTGATGGCAATAAAAAAAATTAATCACATCCCAGAGTCATTAAAAAAGTTGACCTACTTTAGATTTTGGAGTCAGCTTTTTAAATTGTTACTTGAAAATAATTTTTACTCTATTAAAGATTTTTTTGATATAAAATTTTAATGTTCATAGATTTTACATTATGCCGGTGAAAGTGTTAAGTTAGTATCTATTGTGTTGTAAGTATAGTAACGGTAATTTTTTATATTTTGCTTCAGATATATTGTATTAAAGTAGCTAAAATAATTTAGAGTATGTATGTAGCATGTAGGTATTAATTTAAAAATGATTATAATAATTGTACGTCCATTTCGGATAAAACTGTTGCGACTCATATTTTATCATAAGACCTTTATACCTAAGGGACACAGTTTATACAATACAAATTTATTCTATTCTATTCTATTCACACTTTATCTACATTAGTCGATATAGACCGAGGATCATCCATACAAACATAATCAAAGTCCAGCGTACTAAGACATAGATAATATGCTCACCGACTGACTAAACGAATGAAACGCTAGGCTATTGACCGAAATATGAATGAAGTCACGAGCCAAGCCACAACCTGCAACACGCACTAGGAGATCCGAAACCACAGATTAAGTAACAGAATGGATGGAGCTTAATGCTTGGGTAGCATGTCCATTTTATGTTGGTATGAGTTACCATAGCTACATTAGTGTGCGTGAGTAGGGAAGTGATCGCTAGTGCCGGCCATATCGATAAAAACATATATAACCAAAACTGCAAAATATGAAAATATAGGAAATAATATTTACGTTACGTTGTCAGACAGATCCATGTCGTGTTAATTTGACTGTATTAAATCAAGCTAATTCTAAACATAAATTACGAAAATAAGAAAATACGATGACTTCTTATTTTTTGAATTCTATGGACTGGTAAGGCAAGTTATTAAATAATATAGTTAATTACGAAATAAATTTAATAAATACTTATCACATTGACACTCGACAGGAGCACGCTATAATATCTACAATAAGTTACACTTGACTTTTGCCAGGCAAACCACATGTCGTCGTGTCGTGTTAGTCGTATTAGCGCTGTAGGAACATCACTAGTCTGGAGGCGGAAAACAAAGCATTTAATTAACTTAGATTAAAGCTTTAAATGTTAGTTAATCATCACCACGAGGTAATTATATGATGTTAATTATATGTATCCTTAATGTGAAATACATTTTTGCTTTGAAACTTCGATAATTAAGATAATAATAGCCAGTAGGTAAAGACATACCTGTGAAATTATAATTCCGGATCTTTGACTCCTTGTTTTGTTGTTCTTGATGCACAAAACACAGCACAACACGACATAGTTTTATTATTTAGCTAGAATGTCTAGTCTTAACAAAAATATTTCACTTGGATTACACTTTATATGCACACAGGTTGCAATGTTATGGCCTCCTCGGAGGTCAACAATCGGCATGAGGCACACGGACAGTGCAAGGTTGCCAATCTTACAATAGCTTTCTCATTCACTCAAGGGGGCGATCCGTGTAAAAGACAAAGAAACAAGACAACGTGTAAACGAATGGCCGGGCGGAGCGGCAACGTTGTATAGCTATATCCATTCTGATACTTAATCTGTGCCCGAAACCCATTGTCAACCCCCAAGAAGGAGTGAGACTTGCGCATCACATAGATCTCTAGTCGGGTCGTGTGATCGAATCGTTGGTCAGCGCGTGATTCGATCACGCATATAAGGCTCGCGATCGACTTTGGGACCTCTGTGGCCCAATTACATAACTTGGCTGCAATCAGATTGTCACTTTTTTCATAGCAAATTCGACTCTATCGCAAAGCATTATTGAATTTTACGGCTTGAAACCGTCATGATCAACATTACGTAATCGCACTGCAGGGGACACCGGAAATTGTGCAGTGGCAAAAAATGCAAAAGTGTTGAACTTGGTTAAACCGAACGGATAGTTAAAAACTTATACCCTGTTTCCTATTCATCATTATTTAGCGGAAAGTACATTTGGAAACTGCCCACAACGCCATCTTCTCGAACGCAGGGAATACTAACGACATTAGTAGACAGCTGTCAATACTGTTATTTTTCTTAAATTCCATCAATTCCAATCGTCTATCCAACCAATCTACATATCAATCTCCAATCCATTCCATTTGATGTTGATTTTTGTTTCATTGATGATCTACAAAAAGTAAATAAATTTCTCCGTATGTAAACTATTATCTGCATCTTAATATCTTAATTTATAATTGCCATAAGAGTGACAATGGGCTTCTATGAAAACAGTATAGATTCTAATTGATAATGTCCGCTCGAAATTACTTATCGGCTCGAGAGAAAAATTACGGCAAATTGATTGATTGTCTACCGAATATCAACCAGCAGAAGTTTGTGTATCGTTCGAGTCAGGAGCTGCCTCCGTTGTCGGCGAATACCAGCAAACTATTAAACCGCAATCTCAACTATTACGACTACGAAATCAATTCGTATCTGGAGAATGGTGAGGATAGATCTGGGACACCTTTCTCGGACTTTTTTTCCGAGAGTGAAACAGGTAAATATGTCAAATTATTATAGAGGTACTAAATTACAAATTACTTTTAAATCATTTGAGCTAGGATGCTTGTTGTATTTATTTATTTATTTGTTCAACAAAATTCACTGTCCATAATTAAATCTAATACATGTAAAACTTATAACATAACTTACTAATAACGGATTTACATTTTACGAATGAGACTTTCTATGAAATAAAAATAACGATACCTCTATAAAATAAAATATGAAAGTAACAATTAGTAAAAATTTCAATTTAATAATAACAATCTGTGTGTAGTGATCACTTTGCATTAATATAGACCTAAAATGTACACACAATTAAGGAATCTAACAAGGCTAGTGCCTTTATTAACTAACAGCTACTACAATATGTAACTCACAGGTTGCCCAAATGTTCTAGCCCACTACCTGTTGGCAGCATACCCAACATGCTGGCTGCATTGCCCTGCTGAATTGCAAAGCTAATTCGATGATCTAAATAGATACCAGCATTTTGGTCACTCATGCATGGACCAGGCAATCAGATGTGTTTTTAAAAATACAATGATCTCCCATTCCCCATGGCCCCAGTGTTTCAACACCAAATGGCTCCAATATGTAGCCACTACCAAGACTAGCATATTTTCACCGCTTCAGCTACTCTGCCGATGTAGCTGCGGTGCCAGCCCTACTCTGTGTCTCAGGAAGATGAGAAGTTGCCAGCGTGTCGATGCAAGTAGCATCCCACATTAGACAAATTAAGAAATCAGACAGTTGTATCTCCCTGTAAACATAGGCCTACCATTTTCCAAATTCTCATTTACATATTGTGCCGCTGTTAGTTTAGTTACTCTTGCTCAATGATGCAGAGATCCGTACAAGCCCCCATACAAACACATCCCCATACCATAACTGACCCTCCACCATATGCCCCTTTTCCAATGATATTGCACTGAGCTTAATACCTCTCTTCCGGGGTCTCCACACGGGGTTAATCCTTCCATCATTAGACATCAGGCAAAATTTGCACTCATCTGTAAATAGAGCTTGACTCCAAGCTTTGTCATTCCAATTTTAATGATTAAGAGGATAATTAACTCAAACTACTCGATGGCATGTGGCAAGACTCTGGCAGGCAAGTTTAAATTTATTCTAACCAATTCCAGTATTCTTCTCACAGTTTTTGTGCTTACTGTAACTAGGGCGTGAGCTCCGGAATTCCGTTATTAACACAATTCCTTAATTCCGAAATATTTCAGCAGTTGTTTGTAATACCGGAATCAGTGTGATAAAAAAAGTAAAAAAAGTCACGGCTTGACGTGCGAAAGCTTTACACAAAAGGCTTCATGTCGTTAAGATAACTGTAGTCGCTTTGTCAGAAAAACGCTAGTTTGATGATGGCTAATATAGCCCTAAAGTTCATGTTAAAGTATTTAGATAACCAAAACTGTGACATCAACAAAAATCTGGCAATAAGCCTTCAGAACCACATTAACCTATGGACGAATGCATTTTTGGAGTTCTTGGGCTATTTTTTTAAATAAATGTTTAAAAGATTTGCCATACACAAAATCTGTCAAATCAAAAACCAAAATCAAAAAAATATATATACTTACATATTTTTACATTTGTAATTTTTTGCAAAATTTGCAAAAATAACCTCATATATCCCGTACGGGATACCGATAGCCAACAGGTTAAGAAAAGACTTCTTCCTATAGCGTATGTATTGGCATATCTTTACGATCCAGAAGATGATTACGAAGACAACTTTGACTGTGAGACAATTTTAAAACTGACAAGCGAGGAAATATAAGCGGATTTTATAAAAATCACTAAAATGGAATAGCTCGGTCTGCAGTAGTGAAGAATAAAAACAGCCACACAATTCAACGACCGTTGGTTAAGTTATGCCCTCTTCCAATAGTGAATTAGCTTAAATCGTATCACAATAATTTAATTTGTATCACTATCATCTTAATCGTATCATAATCATCCAAATCGTATCACAATCATATAAATCGTATCAAAGCCATCTTAAATTGTATCATAATCATTAGTTAAGTATATCATAGTAAAATCGTTATCTAAGAATCGATCCTTGTCTCTAAATTTGCTGCTTCTTTCGTTTAACTGGAAAATACCATAGGCATTTTGGTGGGCGGAATGTTCCGTTATCATGTAGCTATACTTATGCATTTTTTTGCATACCCTATCGATGTCAAGTTCTCGTCAGACTGCAGCAGAAGGTAGTCGCATTCTGACCGCCCATGCATCGCGTACTAATAAAAGTTTGGATCTGTTAAGTGAAGAAAATCAAAACTACGTGAAATATCAGTCCTAAAGGACACAAAAAACCTTTTCCGTACCACGCGTGTGCAGAACCATTTTACATCCCTGTGAAACAACTGGATCATAATCTGAAGGTGGAAGCTCATCGAGTGCTTGCAGCAGTCCAAGGCATTGTATTCTGCTGTAGGCCTTGTTGAGTTTTTGAACATCGTTTTTTTTATCGAATACTTATTGTCCCAGTGTAGTGTAAACCCCTATTTTGGCTTGGTGCGAATGCTATAGTTGATGTCTTCTAAAAACAATATAATGGAATATTGACTATATGTATGACGTAGGAGGTAGTGCTGGCTCTGGTGTCAGAATTTATCAGGCCGCTCGAGGGCCTCTGACATGGCTTAACGTCTGCTATGAATCAATAACAGCCAGGAACGACAGCTTAATGGAGAAAATTCACTAGGGCTAAGCCTAGGACCGAACCCGGTATTGTTGGATTCAAATTTGCACTATTTAACCGTTAGGCTACCATCGCTTTTTGATATTCACTAAGCCCGGTAGAAGAAAATTGAGATTCTGATGAAGAAAATGTGAAAGGAGAAACAAAAGAAAAAAGGTATGAAACCATAACTACAAGAAACTATTCAAAGAAGACTAATAATTAAAAGTAATAGAAAAGCGACAGTTTTGAATTGGAAAGTTTGATAAGTGCGGAAATGACAGTTTTTAAAAATGGCAGCGATATAGGACTATATCTTACCAAATTATTGCAATATTTTAAAACAATACCGCCAATAATAATAATCATTTGTATGCCAACAACCTTCAGTTCCACTTCAACCGATAATTTGAACCATACTATCAATGTCTTAATCTATTAATGTCTTAAGCCTTGTCAGAGGCCTTCGGGTGGCCTGACAAACTCTGACATCAGAGGCCAGCACTACATCATACGACATAAAAAAAAAAAGTCTTAATGCTGAACTCCTGCAACTTCTTAACTGGTCCGATAGCTATGGAATCAAGGTTATTCCAAATAAATGTCAAGCCATCTTGATTGGCTGCTCGATGCAGCTTGTTAAGGTTGATATTTCCAAACTGTTGTCACTCTCTTTCAACAACTGTACAAATCCTTTCTTGCCTACGGTCAAAGTTATTATTGACTGCAATCTTTAGCTGGACCCCCATGGAAATCTCCCGCAAATTTTACGGCGCTCCACTCTATACCTAATAAGATTAAAACATTATCTTCCTGTTAAAACTAAAATCTCCCATGTGAATACTCTCCTCCTTCCTATTATTTTCTATGCGGACATCTGCTTAGTTAATCTTTTTGAAGAGCTCTTAAATAAATTAGACCGTTTACTAAACTCTTGTATCCATTTCATTTTTAACCTTCGAAAGTACGACCACAGACGTAGTTAAAATGGCTACCTTTCCGTGAGCGTAGGCACATACGTATTCTCAGTCTCCTTTTTTCAGTGTTAAATTACTAATATTTTTCTTGTATATTTCTGTTTTTTTTTCTCATATTTTTTTCTGATTTTATTCTTGTATTTAGCGATTTTTTTTTCTTAATTTTTGTGTTTTTTTGTTGAGTTGTCTTCAATTTTCTGTTTTTTTTTTAGTTTCTTTGAATTAATTTAGATTTTTTCTTTTTTCTGATATTTGTCTTGAATTATTCTGTTTTTTTCTAGTATTTTCTAATAAAATATACAAAAAAAAATATTTGTTATGATTTTTTCTGATATTTTTCTTGTTTTTTTTTTCTGTATGTTTTCTTGATTTTTTCTGTTTTTTATCTCGTTTTTTTCTGACATTTGTCTTGAGTTTTTCTGATTTGTTTCTTTGATTATTCCGTTTTTTTTCTTGTTTTTTTTTCAGATATTTACTTTAAAAAAAACTTAACCAATTTATATATGAGATCACTCTGGTAACTACTAGGAAGGTACTATCTGAAAAGAAGGAACAATAATTTAATCAAACTAAAAATTTAATCACTAAGAAAAAACTGCTAAACCAATTTTGATAAACATTTGAATGACAATCTATTGACTATCTAATCTTTCCTATACTATAAAATAATTATTATCTAAATTGGTTCTTAAATACCGGAGATATGAAGTCCATAGGACCAGAACAACAACTAAACTTGAGACCCCTCCCATTCCTCCCGTGGATGTCGTAAGAGTCGACTAAGGGAAATACACACCGGAAGATGGGCAGCAGCATCCTCCGAGTACATATTTGTAGCACTGCGGTCACCAATCCGCCTGCCAAGCGTAGTGACTATGGCAAATCCCCCCTTTTTGAGGGAGGCCTATGTTCAGCAGAGGACTCCTAAAGGCTGATGATAATGATAATTTTCCAGGCACTCCAGACTTCCGCAGTGAAGAGAGTGACAGCAGCTCGGGATCAGCTATACGGAGGAGCACAGCCGAAGCCTCCAAGACCCTGGCACTGGAGTGGGAGCGGATTGAGAGGACCTTGTATAATGAGGACGGGGAGAAGTCCAGCAGGCTGGCGATTATCGAGGAGTGCAAGCAGTGGAGACAGTTGCATCCACAACTTAGGTGACATGCATTTAATTACTAGCTGCGCCTCGCGGGTTTGCTCTTGTGGACATTTTCTGTGTGTGATAAAAGTATCTGTGGAGGTAAAGATGTGGGAGAGGATAGGTAGGTATAGGCTATCGACTATGGAAGCTCTTCCTTCATTATGGGAAGTACTTGCGTTGCGACAAGGTTTGTATAGGTAGGTATAGGCTATCGACTATTGAAGCTCCTCCTTCATTATGGGAAGTACTTGCGTTGCGACAAGGTTTGTATAGGTAGGTATAGGCTATCGACTATTGAAGCTCCTCCTTCATTATGGGAAGTACTTGCGTTGCGACAAGGTTTGTATAGGTAGGTATAGGCTATCGACTATTGAAGCTCCTCCTTCATTATGGGAAGTACTTGCGTTGCGACAAGGTTTGTATAGGTAGGTATAGGCTATCGACTATTGAAGCTCCTCCTTCATTATGGGAAGTACTTGCGTTGCGACAAGGTTTGTATAGGTAGGTATAGGCTATCGACTATTGAAGCTCCTCCTTCATTATGGGAAGTACTTGCGTTGCGACAAGGTTTGTATAGGTAGGTATAGGCTATCGACTATTGAAGCTCCTCCTTCATTATGGGAAGTACTTGCGTTGCGACAAGGTTTGTATAGGTAGGTATAGGCTATCGACTATTGAAGCTCCTCCTTCATTATGGGAAGTACTTGCGTTGCGACAAGGTTTGTATAGGTAGGTATAGGCTATCGACTATTGAAGCTCCTCCTTCATTATGGGAAGTACTTGCGTTGCGACAAGGTTTGTATAGGTAGGTATAGGCTATCGACTATTGAAGCTCCTCCTTCATTATGGGAAGTACTTGCGTTGCAACAAGGTTTGATAAAAATCATGTTTTTTTTGTTTATGACAGTTTTTTTAAATTTTTATTACTTTTTCTTATTTTTTTACCGTAAACAATAGATTTGACTTATCTGCTCGATTCACTATGGAATGAAGTCGCTTTTCCTATGTCATATTTAACTATCAATAATATAAAATAATGTAATTTTAATAATAGTATGTCATAAAAACATGTAAACGAACGGTGATTGAACACTTTGAAAACGCTAATTTCATCCACAAATATCCAAACCGAAAGGTAAATGTGCTCATTTTTGTTTGTTGCCTATTCTGGGCACCCCCCCAGAATAGGGGGTTTCCCCATTTAAGGGCAAAAAAATATTTTTGCAGTATCTGTGTATTTATATCATTTTGTAAAAAAAACAAAAGTGTATGGATTTTTGTAAGCATTTTTAATTTCTAGTGTCATAACATTATGATTTTAATTAATCGATGAACTTTTATGGAAAAGAAACAAATTTGATTTATATCACAATTTTTAATTAAAAAAACACTTCCGACTGAACCAGGTGTTATTGGCCCGGTGTCACTTGGTACTTTGCGTTCGGGATCTTTTCCGCATCCTCAACATCAGCCCCTTTTGCGTGACTCGGGCGGCGAACACTGTTCAGCCACCCGATGTCTCACAGGAAGGCCAGCAGCTCACGAATTCCGGCGAAGGCTATCTTCAGTGCTGGAGATGTTCCCAGGAACTGTTCCCTTTGTGGCGCCAGGCTTTCACACTCTAGGAGCACATGCGCGGCCGTTTCTTCTGCCCCCATGCATCCTCTGCACAAGGCGCTGTCTGTGACACCTAATCTATATAGGCGTTTGTTAAAAGGGTAAATGACCAGTGACAATTTAGACTGTCCCGTTTAAGGATCAGAAGTTTCCGGGAATATCTCGGATTTAACTCGACTGTCTACAAACCTTTATAATTGCCCATAGTCCCTTATGTAATTTGTTAGTTCTTTGACGTATCCAGTCTCGAATTTGACTGAAAGGCAATGGAATCATTGGCTCCGGTCCTGCAGGGTACATACCCGAACCCGAACCTCCCCTTATCAGTTTGTCGGCCAAGGAGTGTTCATATCTTTGGAGTTCTTTTAAGACTGCGGCGCTGTCTGAGAGTATTCTGATTTTATAGTCCGATCTTCCTGCGCAGTATCGCTGTTGCTGCCTGGATTATACCTACACATTCTGCTTGGAAAATAGAGTTGTGTGTACCCAGTACTGCTGCTATATGCATGTTCAAGTCTTCCGAGAACGTCCCCGCTCCCGCCCCCGCTTCCATTTTGGAACCGTCTGTGCAAATTCTAACTTCGTGAGCGTTTGAACAGATCACTTGTTCCTATGTTGTTATGGTAGTTGTATTTTGTAGTGCTTAAGTAAAGAAGTGTTGTTTTGGTGCTCTATCATAAATAGAGAGTATGTTCTCCTTATCCTTCCTTGGGTTATCCTTTGCATACTCCCGTATGATGGTAGTGTAGAATGTCTGACTATGTTGATCCCACAGATTGAGTGCTTTGAGTCTGTAAGCCGATGCAGCAGGCTCCTGTCGAACACAGCAGGACAGCTCCTCGGGGGTTCCTCGTTGGAAATTCTATAGTATATGCTACTTCGTGGCGAGAATTTAGTTTGCTTTGGCACCATCTGTGAGCGGTGTGTGTAGTTCGCCCAATACTGGACTAGGTGGCGCTGATTTCAATGTGGCGGGTTGAGGTCGGGTGATATCCTATTCTAGGACCTAAAATAGGTACCTATATGAGTCTGGAATAGTGCAGCTTTCAATCAGTTAAATAATGTTCAAAGTCAGGTCAGTAGTTCTAGAGAAAACCTCCTACAAACATACATACATACTAACAAACTACCTCTTTATAATATTAGTAGATAGACTGATTGACGCAGTGTGACTGAAAGTACAGCGACGTATCCACAGAAATGAAACTTAGAGTATATTCCTTAGAGGGTATTCCTTAAATATTTTTCGATCAACTTGCAAAAAAAAGATTACTCTCAATTAGATTGTATATAGTTTTATTTTGTGCGCTTGAGTTATTCCATGGATTATTTTCTGAATGAAAAGTTAGATCTACAGTGTGGTCAGACTCAAATTTAATCAAAATATCTTTAGCCTTTTCATTAGTAAATCTAAATTTAGTCCATTTTATTATTATTATTCTATTTTAAATTGTGTTAACTTCATATTACATTTATTTTTTTCTTTACTTTTTAATTGGAATATATAAAAATACAACAAGAAAGGTAATTCAATTTCTAAAACTGCTATAAGTATTACTAATAAGATTACAATCTGGTACTGGTATGGCAGGGGATTAAATAACAGTTAGGTAACACATTTTAGGTACAAATTAAAAACACGTTAACATTCATATCATGCCATAACCCACTTACCTAAATACTACCTACCTAACTAAAATGCTTCAAGGCCATTACATAAAGCTTACATCACACAACTTCAGTACACTACAAGGATACGTAGCCTTCATTCAAATTGGTATAATGAAAACTAATATTTTATTCACGACGACCTTCGAAATGTAACATGTCACCTCCGTGTCACAGCTTTAATATTAGATTATCGATTTTCAGAATCGTCGGCAAAGCTCTCCAACTGCCAGAAAAGAGACTGTGCTATAGACAAATCGAACACGACGAGGTCATCGCCATGCATTATAGTGACTACGAACAGTTCAGTGAGAGTGAGGAACGGTTATCGCAGAGCAGCAGTGACGTCACACCTCAAAACTCACCCAGGCCGTCCTTCGAAGACCTGCTCGAACCAAGACTGTCCAGAGAAAAAGTATCCTTTTACACTACTCACGATGAGGAACCAGATCTGCCGGAATCATTCTGCTCGCTGCTACAAATCACTCCCATTCAAATACGAAGCCCGTCGCATAGAAAAAAGCCAAGCCCTTGTATCCTAAGGTCGGAGCTTGCATCGTCGCGATGGATGAGGAACTCCAGACCGGACTCTTCAGTGAACTGTGATAGAAATAGCGCTAAGTCGTTTGTTTCATTGGACACAAAAAACTATAACATGGCGCTGAGTGCTTCGGAACGTAACAATATGTTAAACGGTAATAGCAGGGTAGTGACAGCGAGGCACAGGGAGCTGGCGAGGTTAGAGCCACTTTGCACACCGGAATCTGCACAGAACGATGTGTCGAGAGCACTGAATGGTGCGCAGTATAACATTAGAAAAGTGTCCCTACCCCCTTTACTTTTGGAGGAAGAGAAAAGGAAAGTAGCTTCGGCTAAAAAGCACATCAAGAGCAGAAAGAGCAGCACCAAGTCATTTTATCAGTTGGATCGATTTAGGCACTGACATACGTGGAAGTTAACGTCATTTATTTGCGCAGAAAACAGTCAAACTAAATATTCGGGATTGGTAAGTATATATAATATAAGCTGCATATTTTATAAAGTTACAATAGAAGTACTGTTCCAATAAGACCGGCATAGCCGCGAAAAATGCTTCTAAACAAACCCCTGAAATTTATCAGAGAAAAGTCCACTAAGGAATAGTTTTAGATGGGTTCTTAGTTTTTACACACACTACCATTGTAATGTGATGTTCAGTGGCAGTATTTGGCTAGAACTGTAATTGATCAGTTATTTTAATAATTGAAAAAATAACGACTTGTGTGAGAGATAAGTGAAGCGTCATAACCAACCCTAGAATATTGTCATATTGAAATTCGTTAAGATTTTAGGCAGGGATAAATGTACTATTTTTAGTTAGTGCTATTCAAAATTCGGGGTTATTATAATACTAGCTTTCACCCGCTACTTCTTCCGCGAGGACTACAGTTTATCGTGAAAAAAAATCCTATGTTCTTCTATGATATTAAAAACCAATGCAAAAGTATAGCACCAACGCTCTTGATGTTTTCTGACAGACTTGTTATTATTTCTTTTCCATGGCAACCGTTTCTTACAGCGAGTTATCAACATTTTCCAGATTTCCCGTGGAAACTTTTGCCGGGATAAAAACTATCCTGTTTTATTTTATAAGCTATCTCCATTCCAAATTTCATCAAAATCCGTCCAACTGTTATCGCGTGAAAGCTCACCAAACTAACAAACAGACAATGTATCACTTTTATTTATTTATTATTTTATTTTTATTACGGACTAGGCAATTGTTTGACCATGATCTCACCTGATGGAAAGCGATGATGTGGTCGAAGGTGTAGCACGCTTGCTTAGTAGATACCTATTCACTCTTGACTTGAACACACCTGGGTTATAATTTACCGGAAACACTGACGAGGGCAGGGCATTCCACTCCTTTGCAGTTCTTACAATAAATGAAGAAGCGTAACGCTTCGTTCTTGTGCGAGGTATTTCAACCATGAAAGGGTGGCGCTTTGCTGATCGTCTAGTCGTACGGTGATGGAAAGGTGATGGGGGAATCAGGTTGTGCAGTTCTTGTGCACACTCTCCATAGTCTATAGAATACCGCCAGGCTTGCAACCTCACGTTATATATTTTGGTGTGGATCATAAATTGGACCACTGGTTCACTTTAGGGCAGTACTATTATAATTAAGTTTAAGAATACCAAAGTCAACACAACTTTGATCTCAGTGTGATTGTGTGAGTATATATTATTACGCTCTCAAGTTTGTTTACAAATGCACTGTATGTGTGTGTGTAAAAATATAGATGCATACAATATTTTTGTGCTTATAAATAAATGAATCACATGCCTATATATTTTTAAAGGGCAAGTTTTAGATGTACAATATTTTTAGTATTATTGTGTCATTTGTTTGTTTAATATAAAATTATGAATTAAAGGCATTAATTAAGATAATGCCTGCACTATTTTTGAATGTAGAAAAGGTTTGTTATTTGTTAGAAATGTTAGAATACAAAGACTTGACCAAGGAAATGTGTTACATTCTCAATATATTTTTGTACAAATCATGAAATTGTTTTATTTACTTTAGATAACAACCTAGCTCAAAGATAATTATTACAACGACTGCTACATATAATAAAAAAAAACTAGGCTGGACCATTCCCCACAAGCAGCACTTTTTCAAGAGTATGATTTGCACCACTAGCCACTCCATGATGACACTCGTGTAAGGTAGGTTAGATCAAGTTTTCAAGCCAGGGATAAATGTTAAGGCTTCGTCGTTCCTTTTCAGTTACTTCGGCCGTTTTACTCTGCTAATCCATGCGGAGTTCAAACTAAACAAAAGGGTTATTAAAATACTTGATCAAATACAAATACAGAATTTATTTTGATATTTACATTATTTGCATTTTATTAACAATCAACATCAACAATATTAAATAATTTGTTCTCGTGGTGTGACAATGAACAGTCTATAATATAACATAGCCTTTGCACGTGCCGCCATTTTGATTATTTAGGTAGGTACACAAAATGGCCGCTTCATTTGCAAGGACTATGTAATATTATTTGAGATATAAATAGTGGTTTTACATAGTAAATGGTTGACTAGAAGCGGTGAAATATGGATTATAATTAATGCTGAAAAATTTGAGCAACTGCGGAGAAAGCTGTGAGCTAGATTTTTGCAGGTTGCCATATTGCCAGTAAAATATGTTTACGATTAAACAGTTAAAAGAACACAATGTTAGTAATTTTAGATTAGTCTAAATTATTGACTGATGTGAAGATAGCAAATAAGGTATGATACGTCCAAGTTAAGAAACACGTAGTTGGTTCTGTTTTGGCAACCGTTTAATTTGATGAATCAGCGCGGCTTAATTTTCCAGAACTTTCAAAGAATTTTGTATGGGCACTGTATTTTATTGTAGTGGTAGGCCTCTTACGCAGGAGTCCGCCTGGGGAAGTACCACACCTTTGTCAGATATTCAACCGCCAACTAGTAGTGTGTAAACATTTCTGTGTTTCGGTTTGAAGGGCAATGTATCCTGCGAAATTACTGGGCAATGAGACTTAACAACCAATGTCTCAGGGTGACGAGCGCAGTGCAGTGACTCGCAAGACTTTGCAACCAAAGTTCTGGGTGGCACTGCAACTGTTATGGACAGGCGTGACGCTTACCATGAGGCGAGCGACCTGGCCGTCTCGTCATTAAACGTAATAAAAAAAAAAAAGTTTGTTGGTAGGTAACTTTTAAGGACTGTTGGTACTTCTGATCGTATTTAATTCTGTAATAGATTGTTTAGTTTCTATCTTCCGACTTCAGTGCCAATACAAATGTTACTGTTTCGCTAGGAATTATGACAATTGCAGTTTATTTATTTATCGATTGAATGTAGCATAGATTTAGACATTGCTACTCGTATTGGCATCTATTTCTTCTTTTTGAATGAGAGATGGCGCTGCTATAAACTTTGAACGTGACTTCTTACACGACTGTCTAAAAAAGCAGTGTAATGTTTTCAGGGTTCATGTATGTGAGTTTCTTTATTCCACCTTAACTTTTAAATGCCTGAACAGATTTAGATGTATGTGGTATCTTTAGAATCCTTACATCATCCCGATTGACATAGGCTACATATTTTCGAAAACTTTATTTTTTGGCTGTGGGCAGTCGAGTTTTAAATTAAAAGCTTTTATTTAACTTCACTAGTATGAATGTATGTATTTCTGTCTGTCCTGGAATCTTGCAATTCAAATTTCGAGCACTTCCCGATTAGCTATCCGCCTGAAACTTTCAGGGTAGCACCTAAAGAGATCACAAAAAAATATGTATAAAGTGAAAAAGATTTTTTTGTTAAATACTTAAAAAGTTAAAATGCAATAAAGAAAAAAAACTCGTAAAAGGTTTTTTAAATTTAATGTTTTAAATTATACTTATTTTTCTTACCTTGATGGTTTACTTCCTATGAATTTCAGTATCTCAGTTAAAACTACCAACGATCATAAATCCTATCGATTCAGCGAAATACATCCTATGACCAGTTGCGACAGAGCGTACATTTTATTTGCGTACATTCTATTTTATATATTTTTCCTCATTTACACAAATATAAATTTAAATTGTTTACAATTATCTCACAGCCATCATTATATATATTGATACTACTTTAATTAGACAGGACTAGTGTAACACGAGATGGCCTCAGCTTACAAAAAGGACTAGCGAACGTTTTAGCGTAAAGATATATTTATATATTACACGAAAAATTCACCATTTTCCGTTCTAAAAACGTTAACAACCTCAAGCTATTATATTAGCAATAGTCAACAATGTTGGTAATACTAAGATTTAATGCACACAGCATGTACTAGGTAGCTTTAGATATAGGCGAGTGTTTCGTATAAATTTAGACGTGAGAGACTCGACGAATGCAGCCGTTTGTTTATTAAGGTAGGGCGGGAGATATTTCAGTATTTTTTTCGGACAAATTGACATCACTTCAATCGTATAACAATGCATTAACTTTTTTAATATTTTATGGATTAGTAACGCTAATAAAAATCATCTTCACTGCCATCACATTTTTTTTTATTAAAAAGAGAAAACCATAGATTAAAACATATCTCAAAAAAGAGAAAGATCTTGTACAACTTTTGGTTTAGGCATACTAAAAAGAACTGGACGAATTTAGCTTTAGGGGCAAAATATGATTAGGCCTGTCTTTTTTTGCCTAGTTATTTCATAGCCGGACAGATTGCACTTTTACCGATATTGTTTTTAAACGAAGATTGGCAAATTAATTTTATAAATATAACCAAATTATTACATTTATTTTCAAAACATTTGAATGCTCTTTAATGATTAGGTAATTATTCTTTATAATGTTCAAATAGCTGATGAGACGGCGCCGCATTTCTTACGCAGTTTATTTTAATAAGCAAGCTCTTGTCCGTCTCATCTGATGTCATATCTCCCGCCAAGAACTAAAAATAAAGACGCCACTAAAAATAGCTGCTTCTTTACAAACATTAATGAGGTACCTGATGAACCTATGTGCGTAGCACGAAGCAAAATAAACTATCAGTGGGACGGGACTTATTTAAGAAAAAACTTTAACTTTAAAATGTAGTTTTACATGTACCTGTCGTGATATAAATGTACCCGTATTGATATCGTGTAATGTACTTATGGTATTCGGCAAGACGATTACATTTACGTTACAGTACAGGATACTACAGTATGGGCACTATATAGAAATCCCGGCTCGATTTACGCATGCTTGTTTTTCAATATCTTTTTAGACTTCGTGTTTGGCGACAAGCGGTGTTTCGAGCGTACGCAAATCGAATCGGTAAACTTATAAGACTTGTCCCGTTTTATGTTATACTGAGGTTTATGTAATGAAGTATCCCCTAGCAACAAGTTCCCAAGACATGCATACGGACATACACATTGCATAAACAGTAATGACGTTAGCCTCCATACAATCACGCAGAAGGACTCAGCTATATTCTCTCTCGTTAAGGCGATTATATAAACACTATAATATACTTTCAAATTGCACACTGACCCACCTCTATAAACTTTTAATTGCGTTAAATACTTTGTAATGCTGTATAAAAATATTAAAGGAAAAATCGTCATTTATATTAAATACTTATTTAACATTCATATTAATTTAAATTGATAGCGTTTATGTTACATTTTTACAAGACGCCCGAACACTATACGTTACCTGGCTAGCATACAGTGACATCGAAGCCTAATCACAACGAACTACACACGTTAGTATCGAATTAACTTTAGCCGTAGCCCTCTATTTTAATGCAAAGGAGACGTATATTGAAAAAACCTTACGTAACATATAAAATTACATCTGAATATGTACAACATTCTAGCTAAACAAATTAAAAGTTTGAGACGAATGCAATGCGGTACTCTAAATATTAGGTACCTAGTTTGGCTTCTAGGGCTCCATGCATGGGTCTACTTACCGATGTACCAAGCTCAAATTATTACATGTATACGGCTATTGCGTCGTCTGGTGGTCGGCACTCCTTGCCCCTACATACCTACTATTGGCAACTTTTGGCGAAGCCCTCATCCCAACTAGCCCATAAGACTTACATACATTTTGGACAGACCAATTAATTTTATAATATAATTTAATTACCTATCGTGCACAACCATCTCAAAACTTTACATACCGCTTACCGCTCGGTGATTTATGTGTAGTAATTTTAAAAGTGTTTTTCTTGATGTAATTTTAATAACTCTCCAATATAACTTAGAACATCCAATGCTACGAAAGCCAATTGTACTTTTACATGGTGGCTCTAATTGTGTGCTTTTGAAATGTTATATAATTTTCTGTCTTATACTTTTTCGTTTATTATACTGATTACGTGAATATTACAAAAATATGGCAGTATTTTTATATTCAATTCCTTAACAAAGTAGGGTTCTGTAATATTTGGTTTTATCGATTAAAAAGGGACTCATTTAGATTTGAAATTGGAGGCTTTAGAGCGCATACTTGGAAGTATTCCGGCGTCGAAACTCACTCCCGTGCCGTCACGCTTGGACCGCACAGTCGAACATTCAAGTACAATACCCAAAATTACATCTAGTTGTTTTAAATTAAGGCCGGTTTTGCCTAATCTATACGAATGAAATGACTCACTATAAATGTCGACGTGAAAAAAACTATGTACAGGATGTCTGACAAATCTTTAAATTTAATCAAACTTTACTCACTATCAGTAAAATTGAGGTATTCATTCAATTTATCAGTTATTTTATAATTAATTTAAAAAATAATTTGGTGCTATTTCGTGCATCGCTCGCAGACTTGGGTTGTTTACGTTCATCAAACATCTTGTAGTATTTTGGAAAATAATTGTTTTGTCTGTAACCGATTTTTAGATTTCTAATGGATCTAGTTTGTGATGCGAATGTAACTATTAACTAGTAAATTCTAAAAAGGTACTAAAACCCATTGCACGACTCCATCCGTGATTGGTTTCTTAGAATTTAGTTTTGTGGCTTAACAATATACAAAGTATGGGACATTGCGTAGAAGGCGCACGATTACATACACTGACGGGCCTACTCACACACGCTTATGCAGAATCTCTCTTCGATGGCAGCACAATCGCTTTGGCCGCATGTCATTCGAATCGCGCGTCTTTTCCGTACTACCCTTACTGTCTATTGTAGTGTCGTGCTATGGATTCAAGTAACGCCTTATCTAATACAATCAAAGTTGTAATCTACGAGAGTCCACAATCGTCAAAGCACCCGGAGTTAACACTAAATACATCGCAGGCTTTAGAAGCCCTATTTCTTTTATAACAACGACCTTTTGAAAATAATATCACACATGTATAGCGAAACACTTTGCACTCTGTCCCTCGCAAAAAAAAACCGTCTAGAAAGATCTCGACCAATCACGCAATGCCATTTAAATATAATATAGTTTTTTTATCTATTTTAACAGTTCATAGATCGTTCTCGTAACGTGCAGCGCCTTTTAACCACGCCCACTTTGACAATCCCCCAACTTTACCCAACTGTGGGGATAGAAATAGAAAAATAAAATAAAAAGGAACAAAAAAGGCTTATTTTTTATTAAAAATAAACAAAATGTGCTAATTTCTAAATGTGTAATAGAATGTGAATAAGTGATACGCAAATATTTTATGTGCATATCGTCGCATATAATTTGAGTATTATTTAATTATTTACTATAAGTTTGTTATGTTATGTTTTAAAACCATGAAACATTATGTTTGTAACGTTGCACAGAAAATACAAGCAGTATAATAATTCCCTAAATTTAAATAAAACAAACCAAAAATATAATAAATGAAAAATGAGCAAATGGAACCGTACACAGACAACTACCTTACGTGCATTTAAAATATCTCCAAGAAATTACTGAATTTATCTTACAACTACATACATAAATTAAGAATTCAATGTGAATTCAAATATAAAACTAAACAACTTAAAATAATAATTACTATAAAATGTCTATTAATCACATCAAATAAAATTATGTTGTCTATGATGTTTTCAACAATCAATCAGTCGATCAATATAATTAAATGCTTTAAATATCTAATTAACAGCTTTAGAAAGCGACAAGAGGAAACATCTAATGAGTAAAAAGGAATGATTCTACAAAGAAGAAAAAGACAAAATAGTGTACACTGTACAGTAATTTGTAATGTTTTTATACAAATGTACTTAAAAAATATCATGCAATTAAAAATATCAAATATAATATCAATTCAATATAGAATAAAAAAGCGATTATTGAAATGAAAATGAATCTGTGAAGAAAAATAACAAAGAAAAGCGTATTCCTCGTAAATGCGCGGGAAATGTCTGGCTGATACGCAAGATGGCGGATGTCAGGGCGCGAAATAAAAAGATACGCAAGATGGCTGAATTGTGAAGTCGTGTGAAATGTAGAGTCGATGTCGAAAATTACATAGATGAATTTAGAATTAAGCTTATCGAATGAAGCCTCCATGTATAGAAAAAGAGGTACGTCAGTAATAACCTAAAATAACTGGATACAAGTGTATATAATCTCCATCACCATTTTAAAAACACATTGATATATACTGTAGTGCAATATTAAATTAAAGAGTTAAATCATAACATTTAATAAAATAATGTGCTCGGTATCAAGAATAGTTACCTACTAATGATTTCCAATCTATACTTATAATTAATCAGTAAGTAACAAAAAGTCTGCACAAAGATAATAAAAATATCGTTTAGCGGTCTGAAATAAGCTATTGAAAATTGACTAAAGGCTGAACGAAATTCGGTATTTTGTACTTGATAGGTATACTTTGGTCCTGGAATAACACATAAGGTAAGTACTACTCTTATCCCAGAGAAATGAGCACGCGGGCAAAGCCATGGGCACAGCTAGTCACGAATGAAATTAATACTTTCATTTGCTTATCGTAAGAGTGTCCAATAGCATACCTATTGAATAACCTAAATTGATGGGCTAATAAATTTTTCTTTATAACAAAAATCGTTCTGTTATCGATACTGAGCACTGGTTCTATTTAATGCCTAGTTGATTTAGTCTGCATTTGTAATGTCTTTAATTAATGTTTTTGCTATACTTTGACCTGATCTGAACCAATTACCTAGTGTTTTTGCTCTACTTGGCCTGATCTGAACCAATTAATGTTTTTGCTCTACTTTGGCCTGATCTGAACCAATGAATGTTTTTGCTCTACTTTGGCCTGATCTGAACCAATTAGTGTTTTGCTCTACTTTGGCCTGATCTGAACCAATTACCTACCTAGTATTTTTGCTCTACTTTGGCCTGATCTGAACCAATTACCTACCTAGTATTTTTGCTCTACTTTGGCCTGATCTGAACCAATTACCTAGTGTTTTTGCTCTATTTTAGCCTGATCTGAACCAATTAGTGTTTTTGCTCTAGTTTTCCCTGATCTGAACCAATTAGTGTTTTTCGTTGCTTTGGCCTGATCTGAACCAATTAATGATTTTGCTCTTCTTTGGCCTGATCTGAACCAACTAGTGTTTTTGCTCTACTTTGGCCTGATCTGAACCACTGTTTTTGCTCTACTTTGTCCTGATCTGAACTAATTAGTTGTGTTGTGTTTGTGTCATTTGCTATTACTCAGAAACTTCAGGCCAAAAGCGACAACATCTTAAGATTGTCAAACTACACTAGATAAATTATGTACCTTTGACACTCATCGTTACTAAAATCTATGACTGTAACAGTAAGTAATATAATAAATTAACAATGCTGTCCAATACGTGCCATCCTTAAGAGATTCATAATCATTCATTATTCCCATTTCATGTATACATAAGTTAGTGTTAATTTGGAAAAAAAATACACTTAATACTACTTAATGGGAGCTTTACACCTTAAAGTCTCGTGCTTGATCTTTTTGCGTTGTTTCAAAATCAATACCTAACATATTTTAACGACATCTATAGAATCGGACAAAACAAGAACTGCCAAAAACTTGCGCACGGTAATGTTTATATGGAAAACCGTGCACAGGACAGGTTTTTGTTGAGACAAATTAATAGGACATTGTTGAGTTTTAGGCATGAAATTTTTAGCATGAAAACTGTTTTTTCACCGTGATTTCAGCTTAGGTACCTACTCATTTTTGACGCTTCACACAGGAAATTTGTGCTAAGTGTCTAATAATTTTCTAAAGCAAACATTTGGATCACGGACGGGACACGAACCCGCATTATCCGTGCCTCAGCGCGGCACGTGCCTCAACCAATTCGGCTAAGCAGGCGTTAATGCTAAAATTATAAAAACAGTGTCTCAAGAGTGCATTGTAGGGTGTAGGTAGATTGCCGTGCATCCAGAAACTTTGCCAAAATAAATTAAAAGGACAGTGTCACTCGTCTCGCTTACACTATCATGACCGTGCACGTTTTGTGTCGGTACATAGCTCCTGAAATTAAAAGCCCTATATTTTGTACCGAAAATTGTGCATTGATGTTTGAATTGCACCTACAAAAAAAAGTTAGGGGTTAGGAGCTTAAATATTTATTCCATCGCTCTCAATTGTCTCATGTTGAATATCATCCGGTGAATGAATATATAAGACGGCAAATAACAGTGCAAGTTATTGACGTTTGTATTTCAAAAGTGAAACATTGTTTGGCAGCATAATAAGTGGATTTTGGAATGCTGCCTGGTAATAGATGGAATCATGATCTCCTCGTATAGACCGAGATTAGGTCCCGGCCTGACACACATACACGTGAAACTTATTAATGTATCTGCAAAGTCTGCAATTCATTTTAGTTCTGGTTTCACTTTTGATATGAAAATGCCAAGTATTAATTATAAAGTATCAGTCCTATTCATCCATCAGATACTACATCCCAGTGAGCTATGAAACACCCCATGCTAAACTTACGTAACAACACAAACCCGTGCACGACCAAAAGTAGGAGATAGGTAAAAGCTGGACGAGTCTCAGTGAGATCGAGTCTCAGTGGGAGTGGGTCTCAGTGAGAACGGGTCTCAGTGTGGGTCGGATTGTCTGAGTGGGGGGCGAGGGCCCTACTGCCTAGATGTAGGAGTAGGGCCCGTCGGTGAGGGCGCTGCACAGCAACAGTCAGGAGGCGTCGTCCTTGCCGCCGCTGCCGGTCGCGGAGCCCGCGCGCCGCGACGCGCGATACTCCACGCCCGGGTCGAACTGCATTAACACGAACACCTGAAAAGATGCGATTTATTTACTAGCAGCGCCCCGTGGCTTTGCACGCGTACAAATTTTGACCCCCTTGCCCGTCTATCCCACCTCTCCCCTCCCTCCACCTTTTTATAAAATAAAAATTAAATCTCTGGTGAAGCTGGTCTAATTGTATCTCAAAGACTTCATCATCCATACTCCATTTTTATTACATAAAGAGAATATTGTGTAGCACCTTTAAAAAACATTTAGACTTTGCGAACTCAAACAGTCCCTGATGTAGCAGAACCGCATCGTCACGCTACAACAGTTCGTGCTTGCGTACATTACCTGATCTGTAGGCAGCAGCGAGAAGTCGTCAGGCGGGTTGGTGATGACGTAGCGCTTGCTGCTCGCGTCGCACGACGACGACGTGTCTCGGAACCGGTACAGGCCTATGCACAGCATGCCGTAGGTGCCGAGCGCCGCCACGAACAGGTCACCGTACTTGCCGGCCTCGCCGAACTGCGCCAGCGGACCGTCGTACAGCGATATCTGGCCGACCCTACACCGGTCCCTGGGATAACGACACAAAGTTGGATCGACAACATTTGGGAGAGCGAATGTAGGCGCTTCACAACCTAACGGCCGGCACCCGGTTCAAAACCTCGGCCATGCACCAGTGACTTAAATAAGTTACTAGCTGCGCCCCGCTGTTTAACCCGCATGAGGGATGATGATGATGATGATGATGATGATGATGAAAGTATCCTATGTTAAGGGTTCCAAATTTTATCAAAATCCGTCTTGCCCTTTGAGAGTGAAGTATGATGATGATGAGGATGATGATGATGATGATGATGAAAAGCATTCTATGTTTTATTCCAGGGAATAAGCTATCTCCATTCCAAATTTCATCAAAACCCGTCCAGCCGTTATTGCGTTAAAACTCCCCAAACAAACCGACAACGTTTCACTTTTATATGTATACTAGCTGAACCCGCGGTTTTGCACGCGTGGTCTTTTCTTTAGGTTCCAAGTACCAAAATGTGCTATTCCAGGACCAATATACCAATATTTGATCAAAATTTCTTTAGCCGTCTAAAATACTTTTTTCAATTGCTCGGCTTCTAACTCGCCAGATTGAGATACCAATTACACCAGTTTTTAAATCAAACCCTAAGCTATCTAACAATGAAACCCGCATTGCAATCGGTCTAATAGATATACGTGATGCGTGAACAAACAAACATACAGACAAACAGACAGAGCGACATTTTTTTTTATATTCTTGTTCAATACAACAAAAACCTTTTTAAGCACCCCAGAGCATTATTTTATTTATCTTCTTTTTACGGACTTTTTCGTACTTATTGCTTTATTATAAGTATAGATATATAATAATAATATAATATATTCGGGACATTTCCACACCAATTATCTAGCCCCAAACTAGGATACCCTGTGATATGGCCCTGTGCTGTGTATATGACTGTGTCAATGTGAATAAAAAAAAACCCGTCTAGTAGTTTCAGCGTGATACGTGTTCTTTTTAATAACTTTCTAACCCAATATTGTGGAAACCCTTTAATTTTTCGGGATGAAAAGTATACAATGTCCTACCTCGTAGTATGAACTCAAATCGTACCTAGTTTCATTTGAATTCACTCAGTAGTTTCCGTGCGATGCGCGGTCAAGATACGGACAAACAGACAGTCAGACAGACAAAAATAGAAAGTAAAACAGTTTTGGCTTCAGTGTCGAATATAGAGAACCATCCAAAAAATATTATTTATTAATTAAATATTTCAGGAACTCTATATTTTTCCGGGATAAAACTTATCCTCAATTTTTACTCATTATATAAACTATGACTGTGCCAAGTTTCAATAAAATCCGTCCAGTAGTTTTAGCATGATACATGTTCTTTAAAATAACTTTCAACGCCTATCCTGCGAGAACCCTTTAATTTTTCGGGATTAAAACTATCCTATGTCCTACCTCGTAGTATGAACTCAAATCATACCAAGTTTCATTTAAATTCATTCAGTAGTTTCGGTGTGATGCCTAGCCAATATATGTTTTGGTGTGAGTATGTACGTGGAGTTACGGTATTCTCTCTCTCTGGGTGAAGACATGTTTCCCAGCAGTGGGAAATGTATTAGGCTGATTGCAAACATTTGGGAAAACTTAAAAAAAGGAATTATTTAAGAAAAGCGTGTCAGAACGGGAAAGGCGAACAGATATCTCGTAATGGGTTGGATTAAGAGTTCAGCGGAGGATGAAAATTCCATACAAACGAAATACCAAAATCATTTGTAATTGGAGCACATTTCTACAGTGTTATGATATTATTCGGATTCGCATAGTGTTTATCTAGGTTCCCAATTGTATTTTTTTTGTACATGTAAGCAAATTGTGTGTTTGTCGTGATAATATGCAAAATAGAATATTCGCTTATATTCGTTTCAGGTAAGTATATTGAAAAGGCTCTGCTCCTGCTCTTTGTAGGAAAACCTTAAATCCAGCCTGTCACAGCGTAGAGTAATTCTTCTTTAAATATTGAAGCCACGATGTCTTGACGGTGATTTTAAATCTTCACCAACATGAACATGAGATGAACTACATACTGTTGATGCTCCTGTTACCTGTTAGCTAAACTCTCAGGCGTGGAGTACCCTCCTCGGAGACCAGCTCCTTCCGCGAGGATCAGCTCCAGCTCCGGAGTCGCGCCACCAGTGATCAGCGACCGGATCAGCGTTAAGGCATTTTGGTTGAAGTAAGTCTGGAACACGGAACACGTTACATCATAATATGAAACCTACATTGAGAATTAGATTGGCAAGAGCTACCAAATCCCCAAAACATACCAAACCTACCTGCTTCCCAGAAATTCCTCAAACTTTGAGATTTGTCGAATAAGAAATACTTATTTAAGACGCGGAGTTGTGTGAGCTGCGCCTAACACTAACTGCTGCTGCGCTTAACCTTTCTCTCTTTGTTTAGCCTCAACTCGTACCTTAGGCACCAACAATACTTAACCTTTCTCTCTTTGTTTAGCGTCAACTCGTACCTTAGGTACCAACAATACTTAACCTTTCTCTCTTTGTTTAGCGTCAACTCGTACCTTAGGTACCAACAATACTTGAAAGAAAATTATTACTGATAGTGCAGTAATGAACCCATGGCTGAATTTTTGAAACGAAAAGAATGCTTATTTTTATATAAAAGCTTTTATTTAACTTCACTTGTATCTATCTATGTATGTATCTATCTATGTATTTTGTCTGTCCTGGAATCAAATTTGCAATTTAAATTTTGAGCACTTCCTGATTAGCTATCCGGCTGAAACTTTCTGGGTAGATCACAAGCCGATGACAACGCAATAAAAATTTAACAAAAACTTTTAAAGTGAAAAACCAAAAAGAAAAAATGCCTTATAAGTATTTTTTTATACTTATTAAAAGATTTTATTCAACTTCGCTTGTATCTATTTATGTGTCTATGTATTTTGTCTATTCCGGAATCTTGCAATTCAAATTTCGAGCACTTCCCGATTAGCTATCCGGCTGAAACTTTCAAGGTAGCTCACAAACCGATGACAATACAATAAACAGAAAGGAAAAAAAGAAAAATAATAATTAAAACGTTAAAAATGAAAACTAAGATTATGGTGATTGACAGAGCAATGAAACTGAATGTCACTGGTTCTCTCAGTCTCGAAACAGTAGAAAACTTCACATACTTGGGTTCCCACATAAGTTGTAGTGGATCTTGTGAAACCGAGATACGTAGACGCATTGGAATGGCCAAAGGTGCCATGTCTCAGCTTCATAGAACTTGGAATTACAGAAAGATCTCTTTGAAAACCAAAACCAAACTTGTGAGCACATTAGTGTTTTTAATTTTCCTATATGGGGCTGAGACATGGACCATAAAGGCATCGGATCGCAAACGCATTGATGCTTTCGAAATGTGGTGTTGGAGAAGAATGCTGCGGATACCCTGGACAGCATATCGGACCAATGCATCGATACTTAAACAACATAAAGTGTCAACAAGACTCTCCAGCACTTGCCTCAAGAGAGTGCTTGAGTACTTTAGACACATAACCAGGAAAAACGGAGACAACCTGGAGAAACTCATGGTCACTGGCAAAGTCCAAGGGAAAAGATCACTAGGTCATAGCTCGATACGTTGGTCCATTCAGATCCGTGCCACACTCGATACCTCCGTCTACGATGCTCTGCAGGTGTCCAGCAATGGGAACAGATGGCGTGCCATAGTTAAGGATAGGATAGTGAGAGGTGGTCACGACCCTCAGTAATGAGGATTACGACTCAAGGAGGGAGGAAAAGTAAAAAGCAAAAAAAAATGAAAAAAAAAACGTTAAAGGTGAAAAGCCAAAAAGAAAAAAAAATAACACGTAAAAGCATTTTTTGTTTTTTTTTTCATTTTCTCGTATGGTACATGGTCATGGTCGTACATACATGGTACGTACATGGTCATGCAAGACCATCTTCTTCTTATTCTTCGTATCGTTGTTCTTTTTGAACCAAAACTTGGCAACATTCACCGCATGATCAGTGGCCGAGTTAAGGTCTTGTTTAGAACAATGAGTCGGACATGAGGGGCAACAGAGAAGACGTGACATTGACTAGACGGCAGCACCACAATCGCACTCCTCCTGATCTCCTATACCCCATCGGTGCATGTTTTCCCAATAGCGGCCAACCCCAGCGCGAAGCCGATTACAAGATTTCCAGATTGGCCACTGCAAATTTTGCCCTGGTGTTAGGGTTTTTGCTGGGGTTATAAAATCAGGTGGTACCACGTCTTGTACTTGCCATAGTTTGCATCTTCTCATAGCAGGATCAGATTTCATTGCTACTGTATTTCTTAAAAAGCTTTTACAGAGGTGTTCCTATGGTTGTTCCTGTTAATTGGCTGGCGTAATATTACTTGACTACCAATGCTCAGGACGAGCATGTCTTAGGAGGGGGCAGTGTTACGCCGGTCGATTCTTAGAAAGCAAAAGGTAGGTTGTTCGAGAAGCCACGGCTGAATGATGCAATATCTACTACTACAGGTACCTAACACACCACTGGCGCATAGGTACCTACGAGAAGATTCTGGAGCGCGTAGTAGGTACTTACGGGCGCAGCGTGACAAGGCAACATTGATGTTTTGTTTGAAGGCGGCGCCGGCCTTATAAAACTACGAGCGCGGTGCGACGCGGCAATATCAAAGGTGGCACCGGCCTTGAAGGTTCACGTACCTACCGACTACTGCGAGTACATACCAATACCTTCTTGAAACCTCCGTCGCGGTATAAATAGGGTGCGCATCGGCTGCCTGAAATAGTCTTGACTTGGCATTCGGAACGACACGATCAAAGTGATTCAAAGCGAATATTCAGTGATGATTAATTAGTGTGTACAGTCGAGTTAAAAAGTGTTTGAGTGTTACTTGTCGGTTTAATTTCTTTATGTGGTTTTTCGAACAAGGGTGTTAATTTTTGGTTTAATTGTCGTACACTAATTTAATCCGAACCCAAGTTCATAACAATACTAACAGTGGACATGAGAGAGTCGAGCACGCTGACAGCGAAGGCGGTTCCGCACGCGAACGGCTGCGTGAGGTACAGCTCCGTGTCTGGATCGTCATCGTCATCCTGATCCAGGAACTGCACGTTGCTGTCGTTCACCAGCTCTGGAACAAAGCAGTGATAAAGAGGGGTCCAGATCAGAAATTAATATCCATTTGGCATTTTTTCCCTAATGTTCGATGAAAATCGCAACATAAATAAGTCTATGAAATAGTTGAGTGAGAGGAATAGCTCAGGAGTTCCATTGCGGAAATCCACTTATAAAATTAACAAAGAAAAAATATATGTTTGGCGGAAGATAAGCTACATACTTTTACTTCGTTCATTTAAGTCTTTGAGCCAAAAAAAATATAATTGTACAATCCATTTTTTTTATCTAACCCAGATCACATCGGCTTTCAAACAGAAAAAAAAACCGCATCAAATCGGTCCATTTGTTTGGAAGCTACGATGCCACAGACAGACACACCCACATACACACCCAAAACTTAAAATACCCCTCTTTCTCTCGTTAGGGGGTTAAAAACAACTGAACATACTGAAAAGCTTTGAAGATATTCATTATGGGATCCCACCGGAAGTCTTTTTACAAATGAAAACTCGTCTAGATCAGTTCAGAAATCCCGGAGATATGTTGAACATACAAGCAAAAGAAAAATTCAGTCGAGTTGGAAATCTCGTCCTTTTGGAAATCGATTATAAAGTGACTTAAGAGGAATAGTTGCGAGACGTGCAGTTTGTTCGCCTTAAGGCAAGCGCCATGCTTGCTCATGGCAAATACAGTGCTACGGCTATCTATTGCAAAGCTGATGTTATCGAGATGGTTCTTCGCTATAACGGGGGGTTATAGCGTACCCGTGATCATAGGAACATTGGCTCCGTACACGGACCCTCGCCGCTGCAGCAGCACCGGCGCCGGCGGCTGCCCCGGCGGTGGCTGCGCGTTGGTGCTACCGGTGGTGCCCACGCCTCCGCTCAGCACCCCTAAAATGAAGACACCATTGGGATTTAATGGAGAAGAGGGTAGAGGAACTAGTTGAGAAAGAAAAAATAATACGTATATTCAGAGGACATTTATGTTTCACGACCTACAATAATTCTTTTTAGCATTAAATAATTCATTGTGCTCTATTTTGTGCAAAACTATCAAATAAAAAAAGATTCGTAATTAACCAGATTTGGAGGGCTAAGAAACGAAATGAAAAAAAAAAGATGTGGGACGCCTGGCAGCTGTGTAAACATCGAATACGGCCGAGCAGAGCCGACGAGCCACGAGCGGTGCGGCGATACCCCCGTACCGCGCCATTAGATGTTTTCACATGAAAGTTACACTATACCAAGGTGTTAAGCTATTTGGTTCAAAGTAACTATGCATTATCAATGATCTTCGTCTTCGTCCCTTATCTCTTATCCCTTCTTATTCGCTACGAGACGCGAGCGGCTCGGCAACGCGTCGCCGGGCCGCTCGATCGCCACGCCAAGAATCGGCGTTACCCACGTACCGCGCCAATAGATGTTTACACAGAAAATTTATAAGTAGAACAATTTGAAAGGATAAAAAAAAAACAGAATTAATAATAAGCGTAAGAAAGAGTCTTCCTGTTCTACTGATTACAAGTTGATCGCTGCAGGAGAATAGAAAAAAAACTATCAAAACACATAATTATACATTATACATGACAGGACTGTAATTTTTTTTTTAGTAAGGACTAATGCTGTTGGCCTTATCGGCCTCTACAGCTTGAACCGGGCTTGGGGGCGGGCGCTAACAAGCACTCCGCCGCAATGCGTGACGCAGAAGGCGCACGCCAAAGGGGGTAACGAACTAAACATCCCTGGATCGCTACCGTTAAGTAGTGATCGAGGGGGCCCTGAAGCTAGGTGCCCTTTTATTGACTTTTATAACTGACCGCCGATTCGTAATACACCTTCGAGAAGAATCGGCAAGAAACTCGAAGGCGAATAATATCTGACTATGTGTTATGGGACCTTCGACCTCGCCGGCGAGGTCGGTGTCTGTGTCTAAGTGTGTTGATACCCCCTGGCGGGTTGCCAGGGGTGGTCGGATTGGTGACAGGACCGTAAGAAAATGGCCCAGCTATATACACCGGGGACAATAGGGTATCTTCAGCTTGTTCCCACTTCATGTGTCCGCTGTTTTAGTGCAAACATGTGCAAGTTGAGTCTTGCACCAGACGCGAACACTCAATGTGTTTGTGGAGCACCCATAAAACGATGCTGCACTTATATCTTGCACTTCGTGCCCATAGATTCCAGTGGCCCAATTACATAACTTGGTTACAATCGGATTATCACTTTTTTCATTGCAATTTCGACTCTATCACAAGGCATTAGTGGTTGCGATATTGAGAATTCGATTGAAGCTAAGTTATGTGGTCGGGCCCCTGATCTCATGAAGGCTTTATGAAAGCCACAGACTGGCCACATTCCGGACCAAGCGAATGTAATTTTAGTGTTAAAAGCCTGAATTACCTACACGAAAAAAAGAATAACTGATTCCAATTCTCCTTTATCAAATACTAGCGACATACGCCGTCTTCGCGCGGGTAGCTAAGGGTTTCTCTAAATATTTATTTATACAACATTTCTAATCTTTAATAAATGGTTATTGTGACTTAATTATAATAGGCAGTTAGACAAATAGCCTCACGAGCTTTTTGTGGGTAATGATAGTATTATTATAGATAACAATACATGTAACATTATTTTAAGTATCATCAATAGTTTTCACTTTAAAGGATTTTTTTGATACCTTGAGTTAGGTACATTATTGCAATTTTGATAGGGAAAAATTAAATACAGTCAATGTTACTTGCTGATAATATAACTTTCTTTAGGTGAAATATTTTTTAAATCTGTTAAGTATTTTTTTAATTTATCCATTACAAACAAATATTTTCTCTATATAATATTAGTGTACCTAGATGTAGTGAAAATTGTGGATTCAGAGGATCGACTGAATAAAGAGTATAATGGGCACTACAGCAATGGTTACTGGCTCGAAGTATGGAGAAAGTTCACCTATAGTATCGTCGAAAGTCATAGCCTTGATGTTCAACGAAGCCAAGATAGCTTCCTTGTCAGCCAGCGTGGGGTCGTCGTTGGACGGCACCTTCGCTGACAGGATGCAGCACATGTCACACAGGTTGACGTTAACTGCACGCAAGTCGGCCCGGCTTAGCGGTGAACCCTGCAAACAAATGTACGCCGTGATCAGGAGATGGTATACGAATGGACTACATCTATACTTCGATCAATATAAAACTAGTGGCTCTGTGAGCTGTAGACTTCACGCGCAAAAACTTGTTTTGCAAACAATCTAGCGGTGCACAGTAGCGCCATCTAGTTACCTTAATGTAAAACTAACATTAATAACCAAGGTGCTCCATCAATCCCTACCTAGTGGACAAAGGGCTGATTCCACTGGTAGAAGTCTAACAGGAGTAATTTACTGCATTTTGAGGAGCTATTCTGCTCATCATGCCAAAGATCCTCAACAGATCTTCACCAAATTTTTATGAGACTAATTTAATGCTATACTACCTTTAAAAAAATAACTACCTTTAATAAAAAAGAACCATCGAAATCGGATCTAATAAGGCGCAGATATTCAATAGCCCCCTTTTTGCCTCTTTTTTGGGAGAAATACCCCCCTAATCAAAAATCCCCGACGAGTAAAAAATTATAAAAGTTCGTTTAACCTGTATACCAAGTCACGTCTAGATCGGTTGAGAAATGCGACCTGTAAAGGAGAACAGAAATCCGGACTGCCATCCGGACATACGAAAGCATTTTTGCCCAAGCTGAAACGGAGACGCTTCGAATAAGCTATTATTATAATTATATACCAATAATAATATATCATTTTTTTTATATTATTCCTTTTTATTATTATTCATTTTATTGATCAAAAACCATTATTGACCAATTTTTTATTTTTTTATTTTTTTTTTAATTTCATTTGGTAGTTTTTTTTTATTCATTTTATTATTATTCATATTCTTTTTCTTTTTTTTTTCAATAAAATGAATGGATGGACCCCAAGCGGCGGATTTTTAAAGTCTATAAAGTGGTCTCACCCAATCCTACCTCACTGACAACCCGTCAGCGGATCACACACTTAGACACAGACACTGACCTCGTCGGTGAGGTCGAAGGTCCCGTTATCAATAAAAAAACAGTTATTCACCTTCTCTCCGAATTCTTCTAGAATGTTGCATTCCAAATCGGTGATCAAGTAATTAATCAAAGGGTCACATTTATTCAGGGTCCCCTGGATCACTACTATCACTAGCGATCGGATTGTTTAATCCGATCCTCGTAATATAGGCTACCACCCTAGCCGAGGTTCGTACCCCGTGGGTGCCCTTGAGCTGGTCGCCAAAATCGAGTATCCTAGAAGTTCACTATGAAAAGATTTTGTGAAATTCCATCCCAAGGGGAATGAACAGGGGGTGACAAAGATTGAACACAGGCATAGCTACTACCCAGCTACTTCTGGAAAAATCAGAAAATTATAAAATTGACTATGGATAAAACGCTGTTAGAAGCCTCGGGCAGCAGCGGTATCATGGATGTTTCTGTATAATATCATATCTGGAATATCTTGTGATATCATCTCGCGGTGACATGATATGGCGACATGTTGATGTTGTGATGTCATGTTTCAATCTTACAACAATAGATAACATTGTTTACGACACGGGCGTTGCTTGTTGGGACTGATACAGTCTGGTTTCTTATTAGTTATTAGTTTTTTATTAACTCTTCATTTTTATGATTGTGGGACGTAGCATTGGCACTTTATCTTTTGTATTTGTCATTTATTTTTACTATAGTTTCTGACATTTAAAATATATCTAAAGAATTGTCAAAAATGGAGGAAATGACACAACCGTAGAGTTTCTTGGTGCTCTCTTCTCTAACGGGCGTATTTCCGAAGCACCGGTAGAGTCAGAAGGGTATTATTTCCTTTTCTTGTGCGAGATTCAACTCTGAGTCGGCACATGAAAGGGAATATTCCTTTTCAAACTCAAAGCATAGTTCCCCTAATTTTATTGGTTCAGGAAATAGAATCGCCCGCAGAAATACTTACATTCAACACAGAAATCTTGGGTAGATTCTGCAACATCTTCCATTCTCTCCTGATATAATCGACGCTGCCCACTATCACCACATGCTTCAGTTCGTGGTAGTGGAAGTTGGATGCTCTTAACGGCATCACCAGGTTCCGCAGACCTATTAGCGGCGAGTCCGGATCAGCGAACAAGCAGACCACCACGTGTCCGTTTAGCACTGTCATTGCCGCTTGGTTTCTGTCCTGTTGTTCACAAAATATTACCTTATTTATTTCGAATGAGACAATAATCTATGAGATGAGAACATCATGAAGATTTTATTGTTCGTGAAAATACTTTTAACACAATAAGTTCAAAAATTAAAACTCGACTACGGTCGGGTAATATCTTACAACAATAGATAACGCTGTTTACGACACGGGTGCTGCTTGTGGGGACTGGTCGAGCCTGGTTTCTTATTAGTTATTAGATTATTTTATTTACACACTCTAAAAATGACTCGACTTTTTGACATTATTGATTTTTTATTTACACTATAAATGAAGATGAATCGATTGATACCTCGCTTGTTAAAATCAGACCAATAGAAGCGACGTTATGGTGAAACATCCACATACATACATACATACATAGACTGTTAAACTCATTACCCTTCCCCTGCTTCGCCGTATTCGGGTAAAAAGCTGTAAAGTAGCTCTGATGGCTCGAATAACCTGTCTTTCAGACAGTGCTTTACTGAAAATACCTATAAATCAATCGCCAACATTCGCAAGTTTAAAACTTCCACCAATACGATTACCTAGTCAGTAATAAATTAAAAAACCGGTCAAGTAAGCGTCAGACTCGTGCAGCGAGGGTTCCGTACAAACTTGTAGGTATGTAAATAGCTCGTCCATCAAGGGAATAAACAGTTTTTGTATTGTTATGTATTTACAAATTTACGGTTTTCGGATTTTCCCCTTTACTTGTGCTATAAAACATTGCTTCTTGCCAAATTTCATGATTCTAGGTCAACGGGAAATACACAATAGGTTAACATTCCCTTGCGAGAGTCAAAATATGTGGCTTATATGGCCGTATCTTATATGGCCGTATCTTTTGATTGCGTTGACTTAGAAGTTGTTGTTTTGACTTCAGTATTTGATATTAATTTCAACTTGATACCTCCACGCGTTCCTGAGAAAATGGGTCTTGACAGACAGACAGACAGATAGGCAGAGGGACAACGAAGTGATCCTATGAGGGTACCTTTTTTCCTTTTGAGGTACGGAACCTCAAAATACTATAAAGTATATCAAATTAACTACAACAATGTCATATACAGAAAGGTAGCTTACTAATATACAGTCCTCCAGATTTCTGGCGGGGCTCCAGTGGAACATCCCAGTGGAGTCGTATTTCATTTCAGTCTTTTCAAAGTCGAAGTCCTTCGACTGGTCATCCGCCAGTCCCGCTGGCAGGCTGACACCATTGCTGTTCTGGTTGCCACCGCTACTTCTGCTCGTTGGCCTATTCGATGGAAAACATTCAAACTCAACGTGTCGCACCAATTTGAAAAGAGATGGCGTTACTGTGCGATACTTTGTAGTGACTTTATGTGGGTAGTTTTAAAGCTTGTTTTAAGTTTGTTTTTAATTTCTAAAGAGGATGCAAGTGCTCTATGGGAATGTAGAAAATTTCAATTCGATTAATAAACTAGGTACATTAATGTAAGCAAAAACATATTTTGTTTAAAAGAATAAGTTGATGTTGTACATGTTTAAGTCCATATCTATAGTACTGAAATTTAAATTATTGGCATACTACTATATAATTCTTATGCATACCAGATTAAAAATTAGATATACATGCGTTTCTATCATAAAATAGTGTGACGTGCTACATTTGAGTGCAAAATAAAATATAAAATAGAGATGATACAACTTTATAAATATAATTCAACAAGTAAGTAAAGATTTACAAGCTTAACACGTTTATATAACGTCGTGAGACAAGCACTACGGTCTACAATTTTTGATAACTTTTTACAAGGGAAGTCTGCATCACAAAATTAAACCAGACATTAATAAAACTGATTATCATAAATTATCCCATTAATTATCAATAAAACTAATTCCGATTTGTATACTGTTTTAACACTTAATTTATTGGTGTTCATGAATATCATAGGTACTATATATTTGTCCATGATTTGAAAACCAGGAGTTGTCCGATCCTGGCTCCTGGATCTCTCCTGGATCTCTCCTGGATCTGGTCTGGATCTCTGGTTGTCTGATCCTGACCTGGCTTGGTAGACGAACTAATTAATGGGTATTAGCCACTTAGTTGTTGTTTGGTTTAAAAATAAATGAATCACAAATTTTTAGAAAGACAGAATCAGACTTCAGAATTTTCTAAGGCAATATCTATGTCGTGGCGATATCATAGAATTGATTATTTCATGAAATGGTCGATAATTTCATGAAATGGATATTTTTCAATGGCCAACTAAAACTGACCATATCGATGAAACATCAATCCCGTCTAATCGGTTCAAACCGGTTTAATGACGGCCGGTCAGTCTCACTAGACTAGAGACCCTAGTACGAAAACGAACGGTAGCGGGTTCGAATCCTGCAAGGTGCTATCATGTGCGTGATGAGCAGAAATGTTTATTTCCGAGTCATGGATATAATATTCGTATCAACGTATGTTTATCCGTTATCTAGTGCCCATAGTACAGGGTCTCCTAGTTTGGGGCTAGATAATTGGTGTGGAATTGCCCCAAACATATTATTATTATCATAAATAAAAAATAAATAAAAATAACCATCCACGTTTGGCCATATCATTAAATATCATTAATGTAGGGTTTCATGGTACCAAAGGTGTTCAAACAGATAGGTTTTCAAGGCTAAAAAAAAACACGAAGACAAAGGCCTGGAGCTCGCTACGCTTCGCTCCCGCCTTCGTCTTTTAACCTACCACGGCCAAGACGGGTTACCGCCTAGTGCTTCTAGCGGTGGATAATGTAACTATTTTACTATATGATCATTAATATTTGACCATATCATGAAGTAGCCGTGCGATTGACTGTTCCTATCGCTAAAAGCTAATCATTCATTGATCTGGCCAAACCATTTCATGATGTCAACGATAATTTCATGAAATAAAAATTTATCATGATGTAGCCAACCATTTCATGAAATAATAAATTTTACGATATCGCCACGCCATCTACATTGTACTGCAGACTTCACTTGTATTGCATCTACGATAAGAACCATATTGCACTGTACCAAACTACTGAAATTGAAATCATCTAGCTGATATATAATTTGGAATTACATGAGTTTTTTCACTTCGTAGGCAAGGTGATACGCCTGGTAATTCGTATCTTGGTCCTGCGGAATCCTGTAACACAGGGTCAGACAATCGTCTAGGTTTCTTTCAGTTTTACCATACATAGGGGTGCGGGAAAGGATTGCTTAGTACAATAATATAGTTCAGTGCGCAGTGTATATCGTGCCAAAATAAATATATTGACAGCGATAGCGTCGATGTAGGAAATAATTACATGGTCTAGGTTTAGGTGGTATAGAGTTTTATGTAGGTATAACTTTATAGGGGTTTTAATTTATTCGTTAGGTTTAAGAAGCGTCAGTTTGTAAGTATTTCTTCTTGATATATTCTGGCGCAATTTCTTACATTTTCTCGTTGAGCGTAAACAGGGTTTAGTCTGTAGCAGAACACTCGTGAATGAAAAGTTTATTTTAAAATGTTTAGGAATAGCATTAATTGGGTTATTCCCTTTCTCTCCACTAGCTTTGTACCACTAGTGGGGAGAAATATAAAAAAATAAAATTTATGGCCTTCCTCCCCACTATGGAATATATTATTTGACAGTGTGGAGAAAGGTAATAATCGAAAAGTATTCTCTTTCACCCCACTACGCAATTGTTGATATAATTTGCAGTGGTGAGAAGGGGAAGTAGCCAAATACACCATACTCGAATGTCCCACTGGACTTGAATGGTATTAACATTACTATCAATATAGGCAATAATGTTTGTACCTAATTATAAAGTCATAATTATATCATAGTATGGTCATCTGATAGAATTCAGTTTTTATTTCATAAATGATTAGATCGAGTGATTTAAAAGTATATCAAGGATTGCGTAGTGGGAAGAAAGATAATACTTTTTCAATTATTACCTTTCTCCCCATTGTTAAATAATATATTCCCTATTGGGGAGAAAAGCTATAAATTTTATATTTTTCGCTTTCTCCCCACTAGTGGAACAAAAGTGGTGGGGAAAAAGGGAATACCCCATAAATTTAATGTTTAGTTGTTCTGATTTCTAACGCAGTTTCTTTTTAGTTATTATTGAACAGTGATTGATCTTTGAGATTAAGAAATTGCTAGCCAGATACATATCATTCCTAATTATACTAAGATTCTGGAGATGTTCAGAAACTTACGTGTCTGGCGGTGCTCTGTTCACATTTGGCTTAACCTTGTTCACTTGCCTAGTGGCCGTCGTATTCATAAGTTGGTTTGCCATCGGTGACAGCAGAGCGGTCGGTGCAATGCTTCGATGATTTCGATTTATTACTGAAATAATCATAAAACATTTTTACATACTCGTACATGGCTTGTCTTGATCAGCGACATTGTTTTATTTTTCACGATTGCTCGCCTTCTACTCGTCGGATTGAGATACAAAGTACACCAAATTTTAAGTCAAAACCTAAACTATCCAACTGTAATCCGCATCGCAATCGGTCCAGTAGTTTTTACGTGATGCGCGTACAGACATACAGACAAACAGACAGACACGATTTTATAAATGACTAGCTGTGCCCGCGGCTTCGCAAGCGTGTTAATTTCTTTAGGTTAATAGTACTCTATGTGCTATTCCAAGACCTAAAATACCAATATACCAACATTTGATCAAAAATCCTCCAGCCGTCGGAAATATTTTATCAATTTCTCGGCTTCTACTGATCGGATTGTGATACCAAGTACACCAGTTTTTAAGTCAAACCCTAGGCTATCCAAAAAAAACACATCGCAATCGGTCCAGTAGTTTTTACGTGATGCGCGAACAAACATACAGACAAACTGACAAACAAACAGACACGAATTTTAAAAATATTCTATTCTTGTTCAGTAGCTACCCTAGACAGTTTAGTTTTTTCTTAATTCTTTTCATTGTACAGACTTTTTCGTTTCTATTGGTTTATTATAAGTATTATATATATCTTCTTACAGGTAGGTATTTACACAGTAGTCGCAGCGGAACTTTGTGGCTTGGAAGTTGTCTGCAAGTCGCTGCCCAAACTGCTATTTTCAGGCGCAATCCCAATTGAAGACAGCATTATAAAACTGCCTCGCTCACTCGCTTACTTTTTTCGCATATTCTATCTCGCTCTTACATTATGCTGTTTTATCCTCACAGCAGTACCTGCGCAATCGTTCACAGAGCCTAACTTCACAACCACAAAGTTTTGCTGCGACTACTATACTGCTTTATTATAATAAGTATAGATTTAAATTAAAATTATCTAATCTTAATCGTCTGTGTATCGTTCATTGCAACTGGCAACTTTGTACAGTCGTTTTAAAAGTACCACGCAGGCAAAGCCGGGTATCATCAAGCTATTCATTATTTTTAAAGTAATTTTTTTGTTACGGGCCGTATCACAAATTTTCAAATATTTTTTTCTTTTAGATGCGAAAAAATAATAATAAAACTAATCACCTAGCGGTATGAAATATACTTTACGACCTATTCTCATACCTACCAAATATACATACACAATTTAATAAAAGTCGGTCGAGCCGTTTTGGAGGAGTGCGGCCACAAACTCCGCGACACGAGATTTTTATATATATTTAGATAGAAGATGGAAATAATTATACTTACAGCTAATATCTTCCCCCCTTTCTCTTGCAATTTCGCCTGAAAAATAAGTAGATGGATTTGGTAGGCGCTCTCAGTATTATTGGTAATCAAAAATATTATTTTGGTTACAGGATAAATTTATGTGTCAAAAAATTGTCAAACAATTACTTTATTTTTATGTAACTTGAATTTTTAATTTTATATATGAAGTTAAATATTTGATTTACATTATAAAATAATTCAAATTCTACAACAGAAGCCGTTACAACATTCAACACAGTGTTGCCAAATTTGGATCTTTACCTTATTATTATCTCATTTTAAAAGAAACATATCGGATCTATACAAAATTTATTAGCGATGGGATTTTATAGTCCATTAAATTGGCAACACCAGTTCAAAAATATAAAATATGGAGGATATATAGACAAATGCAATACCATGGTATATGTTTGCAATGCTCGGCGCTGGGGTACAAACCACAAATGATAATACATCCGCTGTAGAGTTTACCAAGAAGCACAGATCGATGGAAAATTTAAATTTTGATTTCATCCCATTCAAATACATAGTGATTGCAAAAGTAAAAGAAAAAAAATTGTTACCTACGTAGGCTTTAACATTTTAGAGGTTAAGTTTCGTTGTTTGAGGGTAGTCGGGGAAAATCGCTCGCTCTAGCGACAGTGGGTAGTGTTAGTCTACTTCAGCCGGGTCTCATGCTTGAACAAGCGGTTCGGTTCAGATTCCCAACGGCTTCTCTGACCGTTGACTTCAGTGCTCACTATGAGAATGCGTGATAAGCATCTAAGTGCACGGTACCTCAAGGTACGAAGCACATTGCCGGTTCAATGGATCAGTGTGGGCCGATGATAGAAAAAAACGAAATAATAACAAACACTCAGTCCTTAGAGCCTGAGATATACCTCGAACATGGACCTTCTTGGGCAACTCTGGCGGCGTGAAGGTGGGGGGAGGATGGTGATCATCTGCAAAACATCAGCACATATTCGCATTCCGATACACCACTCAGTAAATACAGTACCTACTCGCACATCGCAATATCTTACAGCGTGTGGCTGGTTAGTCAACAATGACATTGTTATGAATCTTTCCATCATTCGGTTTCACCTTTTCGTAAATGTAAGCTTCTGCGCCGGCGAAATAATTTGGAATAACAATCAAATACTTAATTGAAAGCGTGTTGATAGGAGCTTCAAGCGAATTTAAGTTAATCTAGCCTCAAACGTAACGTAGCGTAAGCTTTAAAGTAATCGAGTTAAAGGTGAAACCGAATTACACAAAATACTTATCAAACGATCAATTATTAGTTTAAAATCTACAGTCTATGTTACAAATAAACTCTACCAAACCCCATGCACCAAACATACAAAAAAGCTAACACGTAAAAATACATATAAATAAAATAAAATAAGTACTAGCTTCTAAACAAGCTCTGTGCGCCATACTATTGTATGCTTCTGCTATTTGAATTTAGAATCCTATTTTAGTAATGGATTAGTCTAATGTAAAGGAAATGACTCAATGGTTAAATGGGGGTGATGTATTAGGTGTCACAGAGCGCTCTAAAGATTGAATGGCTTACATGAAGGCAAAGAATTACTGGAATGTGAATGTACTTCAGCGATATACCAAGATGTGGACTGGACCAGGCGCAGTAGACAACGACTGCAAGTCCTGACGGTTCTATCGAGGCGGAATCATCTAAAGTCAACGTTCCCTATGCAGGGGTCCAATTAACGAATCATCTTCGGAAATTGTAAGCGTAATAAAACTTTAATTTAAAACTATTAACTTCACAACATCAATATCAGAGGGACTATAATCGATGCAGAAATCAGGGATAAAAAATACTCCTAGAAAATATTCCGGTATGATAATAATAAATAACAACAACACCAAAATAAAATAAACATCACAAATTTCTCCCGATGTTTATAGTATAGGCTAAGGAGAGGCAAACATCTAACTGCTGTAAAAATGCACATAGAGTAACGTATAAAGACAAGACAATGATAACAGGACACGGTATTGCTAGAGTGCGCGCCGGCAGCGTGGAGCGTGACCGACCCTTGCCACGCCGCCGCGTGTCATATAAAACATCACATTGACATTTACACTGAGTTCCATACACATAGGTTACGTACTTGCCCTGCCAACCATCTGGACGGCTCGTACGCCCTTCCTGAATGTAGCCACTGAACCGAGAAACAATCATTTTAAAGCGTTGCGTTTAAACTAGTTCAACCTGTTCAATCGAGGGAAGGCAAAGGAAACGCTGAGGATGTTTAGGTTATGTATAAGATACTTAGCGGATACAGATGCAAAGCAGTTGTCCACGGGTCAGAAATTTGAATTGACCGCCGTCTTCTAGACTTCAGATTACGTTAGCCCAGAATTAGATTAGTCGCAGTCAGGTGTTAAATAATTTATGATTGGGGCTGAGAGGTAATCGAGGTCTTTCGGAAGTCTTCTAACTAAAGAAGGTTAAGGGTTTTGGAGTGGAATGTGTATCTGGAATTCTACCTAACACTATCAACTCCATAAATCATACGTAAATAAGCATATCCAGTTAATATTCTGTGATTTAGCCAGCTGCCATATACTAGCTGCGTGTATCGTTTAATCGTGTATTAGCGTACTTTAGCCCAAGTTTATCATGAGCAATATGGTTAGTTGATGCAAACAAACTAAATTTGTGTATGATAATACGGATTGTCGGGCTATGGTTCCGTACCGTCGAAAACACGGTACGTATTAACAGTTTGTTTCACCATCCCAGACTGCATCATCATCATACCGACATCTGTAAAAATCAAAAACTGACAAACACGTATGTATCCTAATTCCTAACCTAACATGATTATGTGGATTCGAATTTACAAGTAATTGTCTATTCTGATAGCATCAAATTCAAAATTGAGATTCGGGTTACCAAATTTGATCCTATCACAAGCGTGAGTGATGGAATGCTGTGATCATAGTTTAGTTTCCTTATTAATCGTTGTCAATTAGCAGACAAGCCGGAACTGTTGTATGAAGTCTTTGTCCTCGGAAGCTCACTCTCAATGGGGCAATTCGTTTAGCACTTTGTGATTGTCTTCACTCTCTTTGTTCTGAGACATGCTTTCATGGATTCGTATATCTAAGTGTTTCTGGATACAATGACGGTGCATTTTGCTGTTTGCGATATTTAGTTCTACTTTATGTTTACATGCAATTACTGTCTGTGCTGGGCTGTAGAGTGCATCATATCAACTCTCGGTAACTCTAGTTGATTTGCATCGAATTTGCTTTATAATTTTGATAAGTGAACTTTGTTCGTGTAAATGTGCCTGATCACTGATTTTTTATGTCATCGTATGATGCACTAAATCCTGTCAATGTCGATACAAATCAGAACAGAGCGATCTCAAAAGGCAGAAAATTGTAAGTGTTCGGGTGCTTTAATTTCGTGGCGGTATCCAATCAAGAGCGAGCGCACATACACAATGATCGCTAATATAGGGTGTGAACGAGCACGGGTCAAGAATGCCTTGCAGCCGATCCAGTCTGTGAGGTAGGTACGGACGCAACACCACTAAAGCAACTCAAAAATTATATAGACACGAAAAATAATAAATATCGGAAAACGTTTATTTGTGAGGTTAGGTGTGGTGCAAGTTACCTATGTCGGCTCCAACCTTCCGCTGGTGTGCGGTCACTAAAAGTTTAGCCGAACAATTCCATTAATGTCTCACGAATAGAAAATAAACAGTGTAAGGTCGATAGCGGAGGATTTGCTGTGTCGACCGCCCGTCTCGGAGCGGTCTAGATGGGTGTTCATATCTTACATGAGACAAAGATAACATAACGCATTGAAACGTGTATCATCGTGAATTATATTACAGGACACAGCTTGTGAATACAAAACTTATTCCAGAAAGGATGTCACAGAATCTCGTTATGTTTCAAATTAGTTGTAATAGAGATGTTGGTTTTAAGATTATTCTTATTGAATGTGGACTTGAATGAAAGCAATTCAATGATCTTACAGTTTTTGCATTTGCACTTCTTGATGAGTGTTTCGTCTTTGATGTCCTCGTGGCAGGCTTTGCAGTAGAACCAAGCTCTGGAAGGTCGAGAATTTAAGTAAGTGAGTCTCTGTAAGTTAGAGATGCACCATTTCGCAAAATATAGTATGTTGCAGCAAAAAGAGAGTTATGATTCTACGAACTAAAAGAAAATGCACGATACAGTAAGGAGTAGGTATTAACACTACTTTGGGATCTTCCTAGCGTATCTAGTCATACGTCAGTCCCTGATTTTAGATAGAACTAAGAAAACCAACATCAGATAAGTTTCTGATAGGTAGGTACTGAAACCTTGTCTGAAGATGAAAAAAATAATCTAGTGAGACTGACGTGATATACTTATTGCCTACCTATAACTTATTATATGATTATATGCGAATTTCTATTCCATAGTGAGCAGTGTTCGCTGAACCTACTTTATCTAGGTAACCAATGGTTACAACATTCAACTTAGTTCGATTCAAAATGTACTATAGAATCTTGTATAAATCTATATTTTGACATTCTAAAAGTTGTCTCAAAAGTCTCTTAAAATCTCGTGTCTACGTCTTAAGTTATTCTAGGTCGCAACAATCGTTTTTTTGCACAACAATCCCGGTTTCTATGGCTCCAATGATGTTGATATTTATTACAAAACTAGCTTTTGCCCGCGACTTCATCCGCATTGACTACAGTTTATGGCGGAAAAAGCATCCTATATTCATCTATGATATTAAAAACCAATACAAAAGTGTAGCACCAACGCTCTTGATTCTATTTGACAGACTTGTTATTATTTCGTTTTCATGGTAACCGTTCCTTACAGAGAGTAATCGACATTTTCCAGTTTTCCCGTGGAAACTTTCATTTTTCCGGGACAAAAAGTATCCTATGTTGGTCTCTATATTGTACAGTACCTATTTAGTTTACAAAGCTTCATCAAAATCGGATCAGAGGTTTTGGCGTGAAAGCTCCCAAAACAAACAAACAGACAACGTTTCACTTTTATAATGGAATGAAATGCAAAGTCAACCGTGAGTTTGACTTTGTATGACTGAGCGCTGCGAGTTCTCCATTTCAATAGCGCCTGAAATGTTTGGAACAAAATTTATTACAAATTTTATGCTTTACAATTTTATAATAAACGTTAACATCATTGGAGCCAAAGGTACAGATATTTGCAAAAAAAAAAAGTTTTTGCCACCTTGAATACCTTAAGACACAGATGTGAGATTTTATGAGACTTTCGAGAAAACTTCTATACATGTTTTCAGCTTGTTATCTCATTCCGAGGTGAAACCCCTAATATGACTGGTCTAAATATTCTGATCATCAAATACCTTTTAACTTCGTCAGCGGACTGTGCAATGAAGAACCCTTGTGTGTTGGCGTGGATTTTGACGTTCCTCGGGTTGATGGAGATCTTGCTATCAGCACCTTCCTCGCCCTTGATCTCAATGGCCAGCAGAAGCAGTTTTAGCTTTGTGAAGCATAACCTGGGGAAATTGCGATGCTGTACTCCTGGAATTATTGTGGAGTCTTTGTTGTTTATGGGTCGTCGGAAATGATTTAGTAGGATAAATCCTTTAATAACTATCATATTTTAATTATATTTCAATATTTTTTGTAATAACATGTTATTCTATTAAAATACACATTTACTATATTGTTAACTACCGAACGGGAAAAGAGACGGGTGTTACAATTTTAGCGTGTATGTGTGTATGTCTGTCTGTGGTATCGAAGCTCCCAAACGAATGGACAGATTTTGATGCATTTTTTATTCTGTTTGAAAGCTGATGTGGTTGTGGTGGTTCCTAGCTATAATGAGGAGAGTCGCAGGTTGTTTGGTATACTTTTTGTTGCATTTTATTCACAGCTTGAAAATATTAGGCTAAAGTTGATATTGGACTAGTATTGCACATAAACCATAGAAGTATTTTTTTGTATCATTAATTTAGCATGCATGGACAGGATGGTCTATCACTCATGACTTCATGACTTTTTAAGTTATCACTATATTCAATTTGTTTACCTATTTTATCCTTTGGTTTATTAGAAAAGTACCTCGTTAGTAAGATTCAGCGTATGTTAAAATTTGCATGCGTTACTGTCTAATACTAGTTAGATCACCAAGATGAATATAATCTTATGTTCTAAAGCTCCAAAGATTTAATTCACAAATTAGAATAGAAATGAGTAAATATGAACAAAACTAATTGACAACGTTACCGCAAGCTGAAGTAGGAGTAAAGCACTCTAACATGTATAGCATGAGCTAGTTTAATCTGTTAAAGTAGTTAAAATATACAATAAAAATTAACATGCAATGAAGATGGTCAAAGTGCATCATAACTGATAAGTATATTGTTAGACTAGTGTCTTACTGCACTGAAACCAATTGATGAAAGTTGAAACACTTAACTGATTTGCTAAACAACAATCACTTTAATGCAACTGAAGTACGTAGGTGTAAATTAATACTACAGTGTTAAAAAGTTGACAAGGCATTCTAACAAACCTATATTTTCATCGGATTACACTACATACATACCACTAATCGTCTAAAATTCCATTCAACATGCACAATCTAATTCTGAAAACCAGACGACCAATCAGTTCTACCATCCTAAGACACGTGAGCTAAGGTTAACACATTCGTTGGTGCAGACTATCAGCTAGGGTTAGCAACTCGGCACACATAGTCTACGGTGCGGGGGTGCAGGCGGGGCCGAGGATCGCGTGTTGTCTTACTCGCTCGCCTGGGGAAAACTCATTCCCGTGAAGGAGGTCGACAGTGTTTCCGTGTACATCTCGCATCCAGTACCCTGCAGGTAATCGTTCTGCCAAGCTTGTGTGTCGGGGGACTGCAATCAACGAACAGGAAACGCTAAAGCTCGTGCCATGTTAGTCTGACTTCGAGAACCTCGATAAACCTCGCTGAAGTCTTCCGCCGTCGCCATCGCTAGCTCCTATATTAGATTTCTATCAGCAGAATTAGTAACATCGTCCTACACTTATTCTATTCTAGCAGCTATGTTACCAACTAAAGAGTTATTCAGTGCAGTACCTATGAAATATTACAATGAGATTTGAGAAACACATCCAGATTCGAATCGCAGATCGTAAAGCCGGCAAACAAAATTGTACAGGTAACACTAATGAGAGAAGCTATGCGTTTATAAATCGGTTAGTGACGATTTTCCTTGAACAGTATAGAAAAGTTTGTGTGTGACGTCGTCTCACGCCACGGTATTGCAAGCATCTCGTTCACTGCCCACTTACTCTGCGGCCTGCGAGAAGGGCATCCCGATAAACGTGGTACTTAGGGTCTCGGTGTACATCTCCATGCCGGTACCTCGCATGTAGTCATTAGTCCACTTAGCCATCTCTTGGGACTGTGGAAATGCCGCATTAGTTGTTAGAACTTTGAGCATGGTCGAAGAATGGGACTTCAAGAGGGAGTCGATTAGAATCTGCTGCCAATTTTTCACGAGCATGCTCTGTTTTTGAAAATATATGTTATGGAAAGAGGTGTAAGAAAATGTAATAAAGGAAAGGCTGACCGTCTTAAAACTCCTCATGGCGAAGAGGTTGGCCATCATGGTGGAGAATCCAGGGGCGAGGCAGCTCTGAGCGATGAATCCTAGTTTCAGTTCCGCTAAACAGATCACGTCGTCTCCTTGTTTCCAGTCCCACGAAGGAATGTTAAGAAGATATGCCTGAAACATTGATAAGAAAAAGTTAAGGCTCGTGAGCCAAAAACTGTAATGATACTAACAATAATATAAAATATAAAAAAAGGGAAAAGAAGCTTTTGATTCTTGCATTTGAAATATAAGACGCAGTCAGATGCATCATGCATTTCATTTTTACGTTGATGGGATCAGCTGGAACCTTGCGACCCTCATGCCTGTCAATTTTGAAATTCTCCGTTTTTAGTATAAATATACAGCCTAATAAGACGACCCTCCTCAGTCGGGCAATAATTACAATCGTATCATTGAAACAAAACAAATTGTTCACATGTATAAATATGTGGTTTGTGATGATCATACCACACGATTCAAAATTGATCAGCCAACAACGATGTGCCGAAGTTTGGTAATATTTGACAGTCTAACAATACAATACCACAACTTTTTATTGCATAACAAGCAAAAAAAAATACCACAGGAGATAAGAAATTTAAAAACTAAAATATAAAATTGAGGCCGTCAGCGCAATAGTGGCCTAACCCACAATTTTTCATATTCGTACTTTTGTATTGCAATTTATTCAAAACATAATAAATTTTGATGCAAAACCGGCCTATCCCTAGTTTCACCCATCGATAACAGATGGCGTTGTAAACATTCTTTTTGCGTGTATTGTTTTTGCCTACGAAGCAGTGTAAAAGTAACCTAACAGAGCTTAGGCCATTTTTGCATTCTGGCAATTAATATGAAACAAATGATGCATACATGTTTATGTGGGATAAAAGCATAGCTTAGTAGGTCTGAGTACGTAATCAAATGCTACAGAAAATAGGTTCTTGCATAATGTTTTCCTTAAAAACATTGTAATGTGTGAGCATTTGATTACGTTCTCAGACCAATGTGGCGGCCAGAACCTCAATATTAAAATGGTTGTTCTATGCCAATACATTGTTTCCAATTCTGAGTTCACTACAAAGAAAATTAACCACATTTTTTTAGTAAGTGGTCATTCGTATATGACTTGTGATCAAGATTTCGGTCTTGTAAAAAACAAAAACGTTTCAAGATTGTTCCAATCTTGAGAACATGAATATTTAAAAAAAAACGTTTTTGTTTTTCTACAAGTGATTTTGGCTGCCCGGAAAACAAGACCATTCCTAATCATTACTATGACAAAAGATCTTTATTTTTCCACTCAGTCACTTGAAAGAAACATAACAAACAGAAAAGTTTCTGTAAGCAAATGCAAAGTCGAGTGGCTGAAAATTCAATGGCTAATGTTTCATGAAATGCATCCATTCAATTTTTTTTAATTACTCCTGTAATATTGATGTACCTACTCTTTGAAAAGGTTGATTTGAACAAACGCAATTCTGTTTTCATACAGAACCTAAATATTTTATATCCTGATGGTCATGTCCTAAGTGATAAGAAAAAGAAAGATTTGATAGAGTTATTACATTATAAACAATCATTGTTTTTACAATGAGTTAAAGACATCAGCAGCTGAAATTGATGTTATTTTTAATAATGAACCTATTGATGACTAGTATAAATTCCATTAAAGTACTCTGTTTAAATTAAAATGTAGTTTTGTCATAATTTGAACTAAAAAGATGATTTCAGTTACATACGCATTTTGTTTTTGGCCTAACCTTCTGGATATTAGGGTAAATATACTTACTAAAAATAAGTACTACAGTACAGTTACCTTAAATGCAAAAGTGGAATATGCTACAAAAAAATATTTTTCAAAATAATCTTATTCTTCACAAATAATTTACATAGTTCATAAATAAAACACACCTGGAAACTAAATTTAAGTATATTATAATCACTTTATATTCAATTTAAATTCATGAAAATTCAAACCTCGTTTTCTCCATACTAACTATATTCTATGTTCCATACATACTAGCTTAGGCCACTTTTGCGCTGACGGCCTCAATTGGCGGCCTTATTGCTAAATAGCAATCTCTGGCAACAATGAACACAATTAATAATGAACTGATCCAGAAATTAATTACAGATTGGTTTTGACTCGAATTACAAAATAACTGACCTTGTTATGGTACTGCATCAGCTGAATGATGACCCGGATGTCATCCGAGTAGTTCTTGATTGAGATGACCCTCATAATGTTGGCGGCGTCTTCAGCATCAGGATCCTGGCAGTATTTGTTAGCCAGCACCAGACACGCATCCGCTTCATGTACCTACAAGCAGACTTGATGAAAGATAATGCTTTAGCAAAATAACAAGATTTGCAAGGCTTTGAAATTTGTCAAGTTATCAGCAACGGCATTGGAATTCAATTATACTTACCAAAATCAAAAGAATCATAGAATTTTCGATAAAATCAATAATATGTAACAGATTTTTAATGGAACAGTATTTTTCGAAAAGGATTTCATTGAGAAATACTCCATTAAATTCAAGTATTAAAGTCTTTAACATAGCTGTGTTGTGATGTTAAACCGACAAATAGATTAGTATACATCGATAATAATAAATATAACACCAAGTTAGTATCTACGACACACACTATTTCAAGCGAAAAATGTTAATATCAAGCATGAAAAAGCATGCATAACGATAGCAGAACCAATACACAAAGTAAATGTCCACTACGATTCAGTACCACAATTTCTAGTTTACTCTCTCAAATACATAGGTAAGGTACTATATAAAATTACACACAACACCGATTTGTTTACGTAGTGTCCATTTAGGAAGAAGCAGGGTGCTTGAAGTGAACAAAGTTCATGCGGCGAACGCTAGCATTCCATAAAGCCATGTGGATCAACTTACCACAAATGCTCGACAATCGACAACTGTACTTGAAACTACATCAATATAAATTTTGAAATGGTAACCCTTTCTTCGGCAGCCATTAATGCCAATACGGTGTGAATGTACAGTCAAATCGATATCGAAATAACACACGGGCCAGCATCGCATACAACACCCATTATTGGTACAATAAGACATACGGTGGCCGGACTGGGCGCGGCGAAGGAGTCAGAGAACACACAGAAGCCTCCGGGTCAGTACGGTACAGTGGGTAGCCTTGCTGAGCCGGGGCGAGAACACTCAGTAGCGACAGGCATAGACAGCGCTCAGGTCAAACATTAGAAGGGAACACCGCATCGAGAGCATCTCGAGTCAGTTAGTGAACGAGCATCGCTCTACTCTATAGAAAAACGACAATCTGTACAGCTTTAAACCGACACCACGCCCAAAGATCAATTTCCGTGTGCAATTTTACTTACTTTTACCCTCTGAAGGTCGATTGGATTCATAATGGTGCCTTGAAAGAATTCCACAGTAGTAAAGTGTCTCTTGAACAGGCCTTCGAGCTCCAGGTCGGGCGGTTTCCTGTCATCAACGCTCAGTTAACACTACTGACCAGGTTTGGGACAGTCCGCCGCCTGTCGTGGCCTTACCATGCATCTCTATTTACCAAATACGCAGTCGTGGGATGGTTCGGAGGCGCCTCTGGGACGAAGCGCCACCGGACCACCGTGAGAAGCAAATGATTGCATCAAAATAATCACAAGATAAAATTACCAAAGTGATAAAAACCTACAGTGACTATGAACAGCATCATTAAAAGAAGAAATATCTGTCTTATGCACATATGATAAATAAATAAAAATTCACGTAGACGCGTATTAATGATAAGAACGGCCGTGCGAAAATCTAATGCCTGCTCTATTTGTCTTACTCTAACCTTGACTCGTTCAAGGTCGACGGCATTCATCATTGTACCCTGAAAAAACTCGACGGTGGTGTAGTGACGCTTCAGTAGACCTTCCAGCTCAAGGTCGGGCTCTTTTCTGAAAGCGTCGTGCGAGCACACATGATACACCACCTCGTTGACATGGTTATTAACATTTACCACCGCTAGACTCATTTTGAATCCATTATTCGTTTTCCTCGATTGAAAGGCAAAACAATCGTGATCATCAGTAGTTTTTGATGCCTCTTACTTTAATTGTTATCTTATAATAGAGGTATGTGCAAATTTAAAATTAAAGTGGCTATAAATACATTCAGATAATTATTCAATACTGACCTGTGTAAAAAAACAACTTCAACATCGACATCCTCTCGGTCCTCATGTAGGAAGTCTTTTAAAAAATGGCTTACTGATTCGTATGTTATGTGTCCACATACTACTATATGCCTGAAAACGTATAATATGTTATACTATCGGCTCTTAAAATCAGTGACATAGGTGCATCTACGAAAATATTGCAATTTGAAATTAAAGAAGCAGTTTAAGCAGATTTGTTTTAAGAAGATTATTAAAAGCTTGTTTTTATTGCGAGTTCAATCCAAAATTTAAATTCTTTGCAAAAATATTTGAAATTGTAAGCTTTGCAGTTCTCAAATTTGTAATTTACTTTGGCTTTTGTTTCAGTAAGCAAAATTTAATAAGCTTTTAGTCTTACAAATAGAAAGATAGGAAAGATAGTATAAAGCAATTTGAAGTCTTGTTTAACGCCTGGGACCACAAAGAGACATTGATATTCAAGTAAAAATATATTTAAAAACAACAGGTCACAACAGGGTTAAACAAAACAATACGTGATAGAAGCGTGAAAAAACTACATTTAAAAAGTAACAACGTTTTTGTTCTGAGAGCCAATTTCTATAATCACAGACCTTAACCAATCCGAAACTCAGATTTAGTATCAGCGAATATACGACAAAATTTATAAAAACAAAGACGTTGCTAAATTAATAACCTCCATAATTTACAGTTATGATGTTCATCAATTTGTGGTTGATCTGTATTTGAATTTAATTTTAAAATGTCTCCAACGATCGAGTTTGGGAAAATAACTTCAATGGTTAGCTCTGTGATCTTTATTCCACAAAGAAATGAACCACTTATTTATGAAGCTCAGTTTCGTTCAGGACTTGTGTAACTATCTACCACACTATAGAAAAATAAATACGTATATAAATTATATCAGGATTAGGGAAGGGTTCTGCTTGCCAGGACTGTATGATATTGGGGTAACATCAAATGTGAACGAATAGCATTCCTTTTAAGGACAAAAATAACCATTACGGAGAGGATATCTGTGTAAAGGGTAAAATGTAAAAGGTTGATATCTAAACACAGTCTTAATGCATGTCTTTGGTTCATCGAATACTTTGATTGTTAATGTAATTTTTTAGGAGTCAACGAAATAGTAAATAATCAATGTGGCACTGTGTTTAGACTAAAAGGTGCAAAACTTGTGTCTCAGTACAGTTTGAAATGTATGCGAGTAATTTCATGTAAGTTCGGTGCTCGAATCTTGAGTATTGTCTCCATTTTGATTTAAATCCATTTATTTAGAGGGTTAGATAACGACAGTAAGTAGTTTGAGTGTAGACAGTCAAAGTGTCGGTATAATGATGGAGGTTAAGCTTTAAAAACAAACCAAAGAAAAGAGAGAGGCCCTCAAACTCACTAAAATCATCACAGAAATCAGAAAAGAGTGAAGAAAAAAGTTATAGATGCAATTGCAAAACTACGTACAAACATGCAATCTAGATTCATCTAAGGTGTGGCAAAGAACTGATTCCATTTTCATTAAAATTTATTTCAAAATTGTCTACCTTGAATATTTGAAAATACCGCATAAACATTGCAACAATTTCAAAATTAAGAAATCCAATATTTAGTAAAAATGATTCGTGTTCACTGCTAGATGATGTCGATTGTTAAATGGTAAGTCGATAAACTAAAACTAATTTTGCGTTAAAAATGTCCTCAATGCACACAGCCTTGCCACGCTCTATGAATTTATATACGAAAATACATTACACTAAATAACCGAGGGGATCGATCCAAAGTATAAAAACAGATCATAAACATTAAAGAGGGTCAACATTAAGAGTAAGAGTACAGATACATTTACAGAATACAGTCGTGCAGGCAGGAGAGAGGGAGGAGGCGGTGGTGGCACTCACTAGGTACGGGCACGGTAGGGCACGGGACGGGCACGGGCACGGGCACGGGCAGGGTACGGCGGGACGTGCTCAACAGCGCCCTCGGCAAGCGCGAGCGCGCCACAGAGAGGAGCTGTCGAGGCCTCGCTTCGCACGCCACAACTCCAACAACGCACTACGGTACGGTACCACTCAACATTTAACTCTCCGTAACTAAGCTTTACGATAAACATTCCTTTACGTATGCTAACAGAACATAATCAATAAACCTAAATATATACGACGAGCGATAACACTAGCCACTATCTGCTGTTCGCTAGTTAACTGAACTCAAATCAATTTAAAGGTAATTTACAATATCGACTCAAAAACAAAGACAACTCGCGGGACTCGCGTCCCGCCAAGATAAGTGAGAACACAGAAGCGTGCTAAGAGAGGAAAAGGAAGAATATAGATTTCACAACACGGAACACATTCAATGGAACGGAGTGAAGACAGCGGCTCACCTGCGTCCCCGCTCATTCTTGAGGGTGCCGCCATACTTGGGTCTAGTGCCGATTAAGTCAATTATCTCTGGGATACAACTGGCAAATATCGCCTAAACGCCGACAGACAAAACAAGACATTCACATTCAATCGAGTGGTGAGTCGTGAGGGCTTGGCGGAAACGAGCCGCCGGCCGGCGGGCGCGAGTCGCGAGGCGGTTCGCGGCCGGCGGCTCGCTTCCAGCGCTCCTCTCTGGGCGGCGCGGCGGTAGGGCATGGGGCTCTCGGGCACGGCGGTTAGTGGAGCGCGCGGGCAGCACGGGCAGCGGACCGTGCGGCGGGCGCGGTCGGGTGGGCGGCGCGGGCACTGGCTGTGTGTGATCGTCGGGACTCGTGGCGAGGTGCCGGAGCTAGCGCTACAGCGTGGCGACAGGCATCGTGTGCAAGCGAACAAACCAAACACTACTTCATCGACAGCATTACAAAACTTTACATCGGCTCTCTCCAGATCTAGTCTCGTTAGAAGGATTAAAAAGCTCAAGTTATCTCGAGTAAAATTTACGAAAAAAGGCATGTAGTAGTGCGTCGGTCGACCGCGCGCCTGTCTCTCGTGTTCGGGGAGAGGGGCGCGGCCGCCGAGAGCTAACTCTTCGAGCATGCGCCACGGCACCGAGAGACCGATTCTAGTGAAGGATTAATAAATTTCATTAGCAAACTCCGCATTCAATCAACCAAGATCGAAACCGTGAGAGGTAGGAAGGCAGGAAGCCGCGTGGAGCGGGGGCGTGAGAGCAGGGTACCTGCGGCGGACGTCCTTGTTGTATCGGCCGCCGTATTTGTTCCGCTGCGCCGCCAGCTCCGTGATCTCGGGGATCCAGCTGGCGAACACAGCCTACGATACACAGCAAACACCGAGAGGTGAGACACCCGCGTCGCCCCCCCGCGCCCCGCGCGCCCGCCCCGCCCCGCCCGGCGTACCCTCGCGCTCGCACAAGGCTGTGTGGTTTGAGTGTCGTCTGTCTGCGTGGTGGCTGTGGCTGTGGTGTGGGTGTGCGGGACTTGGGTGCCGTGCCGAGCTACGCTAGCGGCGGGGGCTGTGACCGACGCAAGCCGTGACGGGACTCGTGACCGGGTGCATGCAAAGCCTAAGGATACATACGCTAACTAATCGATGAACTGAACTTAAAAGAAATCGGTACGTCCGGTTCCTGAACTAAAACGGTGGGTATTCGATATAGAGTATAGACGCTTGGTAGAGCGCATTCACAGGTCGTCCGTTCCAGCGGGCCGTGGCAGGGCCGCTCGCCCTGGCTCTACTCGCACGAACCGGTCGGAACTGCCTCGTAGAGAAGGGGCGACACGCACCTGACCACCCACCCGAGAGGACGGCGAGTGAATACGAGTAGATGACACAATACATCTGACGGCACTGAGCAAGCTTCTTTATAGGTGATGACCTCATATCTTTCCGAGAGCTCGGGCGAGTCATAGCGAACGAGTCGCGCATAAGTAGCACGCCTTGCTGCGGAATGAATCGCCTTCACTTTCGGCGATCAATTTATATATCAAACTGATACCTTTTTCCATGTTCACGCTTCAGCTCGCCACTGTACTTGGACCTACTTCCTACCAGCTCTATAATTTCGGGAATGCTACTAGCGAACATTGCCTGCAACAGACCACGGTGTCGATCGAACATCGAGTCTGGGCTCACGCGGACACCATCGTGTGGTGCACGACAATGTCCACCTCGAGTCTCGGTAAGTCTAAGATGACGCAGAGTCGTAAAGTGTAGCCGGTAGCGGAGCGAAATAAAAATAAAAGGAACGAGTGTGTGTCTACCGGTGATGTGAGCAACTGAACACAGCCAGGCACAGGTGCGGCATGCAGAGATCGCGAGGTGGGAGGGGGGGTCGCGGCGCGGCGCCGGGCCGCCGGGCGCGAGCAGTCGGCGCGGACGCGGACGCGGACGCAGTCACGGACTACAAGCTCGGCTCGTACCATTGTCCCCATTACTCATCTCCAAACTTAAGGACGGCGAGAGAGATCCTCCGGCGGCACAATAGTGGTGAGAATCACGTAACAAAGCAAAAGAAAAAACAAAAGACACCCATGCGATCGCTCGAAATGAAGCACATTAGAGTGTTCGGCGATAGTAAAAGAGATACGTTCAAGTAAAGGCGGCCCACGTGTAAGAAAGTAGCATATAACGACGGTGAGGCAATCGCAGCCACGATTGGCCTCCGGCAGGAGGCGCCACTAGGCCTCTACCGAACGTTAACCGAAATTATTGACATGCTTCTATAAGATGGTGCACTAGTCAGGCTTACAATCATTCAACGAGCTGTGCGGTAAACAAGTACGCTTGTCTAGCAAGTCCCATGTGAACTATTTGCGTAACCTTTAAATGGCAAGTCATAATTATATTTCCTTTTGCTTTGTTATTTATTCAGATATGCAAGGAATAGCAAGCTTGACGGATCGAGAGGCTTCTTTTCGAAAAAAAAAACGATGAGCGTCATAATGACTACTCTATTCAAAGAATATTTAATTAAAATTAAAACTTGCCTCTCCTTGCAAATGTAAAGATTCAAGTCTGTTGTGATATCAAATTAATTCATTAAATTATATCATTATAGATATGGAGGAATCATATGAAAGTGAAACTTACCAAGCCAACGAGGAGAAAAAATACCAAAAATGTTCTGCCAAGTACTGTATGACAGAAAACGTCTCCATAACCTACTGTGGACATGGTGACTATTAGAAAGTACACACAAGTCCAGTATGATAACTTCTGCGAGTTTTCAAATTCTAATGGATCACCAGAATTTTCCAGCTGAAACAGAAAATGATAAATGGTTAAACGTTTTAACTCCTCGCGGGCCATTTGGGCTTTTAAACCCGTCCATCGCAAGCACGCGCCGTACGGCAACGGAGTGGTGGCCGTTGAAAAGTTAAAAAGTAATTGCTTGAACTTATTACTATGAAACAATTTCTTATTTAAACGGTGCTTTCCTCGTAGCCACGACGTGTCGTTTCGTGGTCTTCTCGTGACCAACATAATTAACATTATTATTTTCAATATGATTATAAGTACCAGGTAAACTAGAAACCATGTATTCGAATAGCAAGAGCTGTAAAATAAACAAACTGTACAAGAATAATCTTCGACTGAATATAGAGTTGAATTTATGTTTATTTCTATCTACGGTTTCATTTCTGCATACAACCAAATATTATAAGTTGAACATGATACTCATCTTTCGATAAACACAACCAATTAAAATACTATTCTGAATTAAAATAATATATATTACGGCCTGAGTATTTAGCCTAAACTGTATAGCTTTAATAGTGAATGATCTTAAGTATATTTTCATATGATTAATGACATACTTAGATGACATAGTCACAACTATCAAAATATATTATAGCTTAGTTTAGCTAATTATCAGACTGCGCCAAACAAAGGCTGGGTAATGTGTTTATTTTCATTCGAGTTTTGCTTCAGGTATAAGTCAGGTAAGTTTCAGTTAATAAATAAAATTATTATTAAAATATGTTATAGAATTTGTTACGAACTAAAGTGTGAGGTGCGTCATATAGGTATAGGATGATTAGTTACCTGGGTAACCAATTAACTAGACAACTGACCAATTGACTAGTTTAATATACTTTACCTAGATAAAGTATATTAAACTTATTTATATTATTTACATAGTATATTTCGAATAAGGTAGTGCAAACCTCTGGAGAGTTTTTCAGGCCTCTGACGTGGTTTAAAGACTGCTATCAATTGTTAGCAACCGGCCTTACTGTTTGTTCCTCCGAAATACGGAGCGATGGAAAATCTGCACGTAACTAGGAGCTGTTACTGTCTATTGATCCAACTTCTGATAACAGAGACCACCAAGGCTATAAAACTATGATTAATGTGAAACTATTAACTAACTACTAGCATCAAAGTACGTTGACAAACGAACAAGGATTGATAATTAGTTATTTGTTTTTTATGCATCGTAAGAAAGCACTTGACCGCGATCTCACCTGATTCCAATGACTACGCGTCGGACATCTAATTAATAAAAATATTGTTCAGAGATACTTACTAAATGAATAATGCCGGCGGCTGTGAGCCACACTGATATAAATATAGAAACTAATTGCGCCAACCGAATTGAGCTCGATGTCTTTAATATATTGAGGTATTGCAAAATATCAGGCACGGTCATTAAGCGTAGAGCTCTGAGAAACCTCAGCCCTGGAAAAGAAAATTAGCAGAATTTAATTTTAGTGCACATTACAGAAATGTATGTACAAATACTACTACTTGCCCATTTAATCTGAGGCACAAGGAAAGATTAGCGCTTCCTAACTCCAAACTAAAAATGCACAGCTCAAGCACATATGTTATGTCGATTAAAATTTATAACCAAATCCCTAAAAGCATACAAGAAATTGAAAAAGAAAATGTATTTGTCGCTAAATTAAAACTTTTTCTAATTAAAAATGTTATTATTCTTGGCACGATTTCTTCAAAGATAACAAACAATATTAAACATATACTTAATTAAAGTAGGAATCAAAATTTATTTTAATTTTAATTGAACTGTTATAGGTAAAGAAACTAATGTAGGTTTGTAACTCCTGCTCTCTTCTGGTTACTGTGCCCAACAGGGTCCATAATGATCTGTTACTTTATTAGTTATGTTTACCACCTAATTTGTACATTATGGAATGCAATAAACAATTTGAATTTGAATTTGAATTTGAAATGTACTGTTTTTTTTTAACGAATGTATATACATACATTATAGAAATGATCAAAAGTTGCAAAACGTAGAAGTGATTCCAGTAAGCCTTACGCCTTAGTGTCCCTACCTCCTTTTGTCGTATGCGCCATATTTCTTTGGAAAACCTATATTCATGTCTTGGTACTGAATATTATGGGGTACTTACTAGATTTGATAAAATCGTCAATCAAAGTAACTTACCTATCCATGTTCTATCCAGGTATATCGATACAAAGGATGGGGGTATCGTGAAATAATCTACAAATGAATACATTTCGAGCATGAACCATAGTTTGTCACTAGCTGCTATAAACTGAAAAAGAAAATAGACAACATTAATAAAATTGCACTCGAGGAATATACAAACCAGACGTTAGAAGGATACTTACTCGTATAAAAAAGTAGACCATAAAAAATATGTTAAAGGCAAGGTCAATTTGCTGAGTAATATTGTCACTCCATTTCTGGCACCGCTCCACGTCTTCGCTGAAATTGGATATGTGAAGCATAGGTAACAACACTACGACATAGATACGACAAACAAGTAACAAGTCACGGGTAAGCCACTTTCTAATTAACATATATTCAGCTGATAAATAAAACAAAGCACACATATAGACTAGTTGCAGCAAACGTTTTGGACCACATTTATTTTATTACAGTTGGACTCACGTATTCCTTATGATTTCAGCATTATTACAAGATTATTTCAATTAATACATTATAGCAACTAAATGAAATTCAAACCAGAGATTCGGAAAATAAATTACCTGGATGCGTCAATGAAGTAAATGATGAGTGAAGCTATACTCAGAATGAACACCAACACTACCTGAAAAGTACAAAAACACTTGGTAAGTAAAGATTAATTGCAAACATTGTTGATGGAATGGGAGCACTTTTAAAACTTATGTAGGAATGCATGCTTTTTTCAATGCAAAATTTATTTTTCTGTTCTTGTTTTAATCAATAAATCAATAGGCGATTGCACTTTGCAAAAGTTACGTAATCAATCCAGCATATCACAGCCTTAAATTTCAGAATTAAAATTCCTCTTTTAAATCCATCCTCTAGCATTAATCCAGTAGACAAGCCCTGTTCTTGGCGACTGACTGTCAGGGTGTCCAACAGTCCCACTCTAGGCTTAGCGGATACCACCTTCAACCACATTGTCAATAATACCCTTGGGATGATTCTCGGGCACGTGAGACTAGCTTTCATACGAGATGACGTCTCTTCTAGTATGGCACAAAATTTTCGAAGTATGGAGATGTGACGTCATCTCGTTTGAAAGCTAATCTCGCATGAACCTAGAATCACGCCCCCAGGTAAGATTGCGGCCAAAAGGTAGCTAAGCTTAGCACCTATATAATTTAAGTTAAAAAAAATGGATTTGTCTGTTCTCGCATCACGTAAAAACAACCGGACCGATTGAAATGCGGTTTTTATTTCAATTAGGTTTGTTGGATGGCTTAAGTTGACTTAAATTCTGGTGTCCGTTGTATCCCTATCCTTTGACTAGAAGCCGAGAAATCGATAAAAAAACTAATTGCAAATCTGTGTATTTTCGCATTAAGTAAAAACTAGTAATCTGGTTATAATGCGGGTTTCACCAATAGCTTAAAACTCCACAAATTTGTACTTTACTAAAAAAAGCGTAAAAGTTAATTGTTATTTAACTAGATGGCGTTAGTAGTATGCAATGACTGGACCTAAGCTATGTGTTTTTTGAACGGGACTACTAGGCTTAAATTATAGTCCAAGCAGACGAAATCGCGGCGAAAAGCTAGTAATAAATAAAAAATACAAAGTTAAGTTAGTATACCTAATTTTAAAGTAAGTAATAACGTAAGCAAGTATCAACTGCACGTCTCGTCAGTCAATGTAATAAAAAAAGAGTTTATAATCAGACAACATCTTATAGAAGTATTCATTCGGCGAAGATACGTAATACAACATTACTCACCTATTCTAATTGATATTCTCCAGGTTTAATTCAAAGTCAATTAATCATCCTACACTTATCATGAGTCTATTTAAATCATCTTTATGACTTCATGGTCCATCATCAATACGCATGAGCCATTCTCACGTTTCCGTGAATTAAATTTAATGTAGGTATGGGCATGGCCGTACGGAAATAAAGTGCACGCACGCATTTGTCTGTCGCCTGTACATACTAAATTGAAAAGCTTTAAAATGACACTAAAATTGCGATAGTTGTTCTGGGTGGTACCTACTGCCATTGTTTTGGGTGGGCTTATGATCAACAAAAAGATGTATGAAAACTAAGTAGTAGGTATGCGTGCTATAAACACTAAATAAAATTACGTTTTCTCTCAGCGTACCTAACTGTCTTAGTGGATTAAAAAGTCACAAACAATAATATTCAAAATTTTAAACTTTGGAGCCTTTTTAGAGCCGGGGGAGGGCGCTTTACCTGCATGGCTTAATACTGGTAAATTTATACTTCTTTTTTTTTTATTGGATGGCTTCTGCGGAGGCACTGGCCTACTAGCAATTTCACCAATGTCAAGTGTATTATAGTTTAAAGTAATGTCACGTCACAGTCAATTATTAAAGTAAAATGGTGGACATTTACTGAAACTTCCGAGGGAGATTTGGAAAAATCACAAAATGCCATTTATTTCTGCGTTTGATTCTTTTGCCTACACTCGTGCACGTTAACGAACACCTAATGGTTAATATACCACCAATATTACACATTAACACTCGAAGATACACAAGATTGAGAATAAAATCTAACTCTACATCACAACATTTTGTTTTTTTTCTAAAAACCCCGGTAAATTTATAACGGCCCTAAAGTTTTAAATTGACAAATGAGGTATCGACAGTCAAGACGCTTCCAACATTTGTCAAATAATGATAATTATTTTAGAAGTTATGAGGGAACAGATCCATATACATACTTACATACATACTTACATACCGGTCAAAATCATAAGCCATCCTTTTTGCTTCGCCGCAGTCGGGTAAAAACTCAGTCTCGACAAAATTTTGTATCAAAATTACTTACTCGTATTACCTATTGGAAGCCAAATGGAAGCCGGTGTCGGAACACTAAAAGCGATAGTTAAAAGCTCACTGAAACATTTTCAAATTATGTAACTTTTACGGATGAAAGTTGAAAAGGGGAAGTTAGGATCAAGTGGTCCCGACTTGGCAACTTGCCGATAGATCTTACACAAAATGGAAAGTACGGATTCTTGGCTGGGACGAGCATTTTATGTTTGACATCCAATTCGCCCGCCGGCTAGGTGGAGTGACGACTTGCGAACGGCGGAGGGTAGCGACTGGTGAGGAGAACCGAAGATCGGACTCAGTGGCGTTCACGACGAGAGGCCTATGTCCAGCAGTGGACGAATACGGGCTGGTGATGATGATCCAATCCAATAGATTTGAGTACCATAAAACCTCCAGTTAAACTCAGCAGAACATGTGAACAAGCCGCAGAAATAATGGGTGTTATTTTATTATTAAATTATAACATAACTCAGGGCAGTAGTGCACGCAGGAAAGATAATCCAGTTACAGTGATATCCAATTATGCAGAACCGTGGTATATGTGTAAGTGTGCCACTGGACTGATACATCAAGGTTTCATGATTTGAAGCGAAGATTTGTTACAATGGGCTTAGAAGATAGCCTTTAAGGCAGGACACTCGTTTCAGCGAAGGGGATAATACAAATGCTTTGTGCGACACACTCTTATGTTCGAGTTAATGGGGCTAGCTGTGCTGCAAGATACGAGAAAAAAATGAAGAAATATCTATGACTAATACCTTGCCCACTTTTGCACGGGTAGCTAAATTTCAGTGTTCTACATGCGTAAGTAATTCTAAATCTTTGGCAGAAACGCTCGTGATCGTTTTTGACAGACTTGATAATATTTAGTTTCCACGGCAATATGGCATTCCGTTTATATATATATATATATATGTGTGTAAAATTTTTGATACCTTGGGTTACATTATTGTTATTTTCGTAGCGATACCAAATTTATTGAAAAATAAATTTCATCCCTTGTTACTCACTGTTACAAACATTCAAAAAATCAAATCTTTCCTGTATCTAGATGTATGTGAAACTACGTGGCTTCTTCGCCAATAAATGACTGAAATTCGCTACCAACAACATACGTTAACATTAATGAATTACGAGAAGGTATAAGGGATTGTTTTACTTTGACCTGACTGCACTTGGATTGTATGTATGTTTGTTTGTACGTTTCTTACGCTCGTTCTACGACCTAAACGGCTTGATGGATTTTGATAACTGAGGTATCATTAGATACATCTCGATCATGAGAGTGCTTTATGATATTATATGAAGTGTCAAGAAAATAAATATGGCGGCTTACAGCTGCTATTTTGTATTTCCAACGGAACAAAAAAAAAAATATAATGAGGTATCAAAATGAAGATCTTCAAAATACCATTTCAATAATATATAATTCATATAACCAAACAGTACAGTTACTACTGTTTGGTTATATGAATTAATTATAGTCTTTTAAGCTTCTTATTATATATTTTTATTTTCGGTTATTCAATGAACTTAAATACTATACTTAGTCTAATCTTGCAATTGCAATATTAAAGTAAAGTAAAATATGAATGTAAAAAGGAAACATTAAATTTATATATAAATACTAGCTGTGCCCGCAGTTTCACCCGTGGCCCTCAAGAACAGTGCATTTTCCGGGATAAAAAGGATCCTTTTTGTTAATACAGGGTATAAGCTACCTCAATACCTAATTTCATCCAAATCCATTCAGCCGTTTCAGCGTAAAGAAGTAACAAACGTACACACAGACACCCTTAAATACATAAAAATAATAATTGGCCTTTATATTATTAGTGTGATTATTTTTGCGGGCTCGTATTCAATATTTTGTTTGCAATTGGGTTTTTTGTATTTTAATAATAATTTTACTTTTTACTTCATCTTTCTGAGGGTAGGTATGTCTTTGTATACCACTTAGACATGCGCGCCGCGTTTTGTCCACGCCGGCGCGCGCCGCCGCCGCGCCTAGCACTCGGAGCGCCGATTGGTGTTAAAAATTTAGATCTTTTAAAAATTCGATCTTATTTCAAATGTTTCGTCTGTTTTTATCTTTTTTGGCCATATTTAAAACTACATCTTCTGGGCAAGCCTTGCTATCCAAACTTTCCAAGAAATACAGTAGCAGCAACATCACAGAGGATGCTGAAATTTCATAAGAATGTTGGAAGTACCGGGCTACTTTGAGACCAGGAGATGTAAATGTTGTCCAAGGAAATATCCTTAACTATTGTAAGGAAAAAGAAACAGCATTTCCGTGGCTAAATGCGCTCGCTAGAGCTCTACTGGCAATCCCAGCTACCAATACACCCAGTGAGGGCGTGTTTTCAGTCACCAGCCTTGTTGTAAGTGCGCAAAGGTGGCTGGGCACTGTGAAAGTCAACAAAATTATATTCATCCACGACAACACAACACATACCTACACGCGTAAGCGTTATTTAAGGAAAACCGTAATCTTGAATGAAAGCACAGTTCTCTTTGCACTTTAAATTTTAATTATAAAAGTTTTCGATAAAACTTATCGATTTTAATGTTTTTGCTTAAAAAAACACTATTTCCTCCGCCGGCCGTTTCAGGCCAGCGCACCGCTGCTGGCAAATTCAGGTTCGGTGCGCATGTCTAATACCACTTAATGGACGTAATGATGATGTTTTCTTTTAAACTTTTCCCTTGGGTATCTTCTTCTATATGTGTACTTTTTGGATGACAACTGAAGCTTTAACAAGAGTAGATTACTAAAGCTGCAGAGGCCAACATAATTTATTTTGTAACTAAAGAAGCTTTATTCATACGAATGATTTAATCGATAGAGGTTGAAACAACGATAATTTTAATATATAACACTTGTTATCCCATGAACTTACGGCAAATTTGCAGAATTTACAAAATATTTCTAAGTTAACATTTTTTTTCTTCCGAGTCATGCGTCACAGTATATTTTTTTTAAAGTAGAGTGAATCTGTTTCTTAGATTTTAGCATTTTATTGCGTTGCTACATGATATTACCAGTACCGTAGATTAAAATTAAAGGCCCTTGATACGATACAGTTCAAATAAATCATAAAATGTACAAATTTGGTGCAAAAGCATCGATCGATGCACGACGCACTCGAGGAAATAAAACTAGCAACCATCGAGGCTTGACCACTTGTACTATTATTTATTCTGTGGCTTGACTCACTTGAGTGATCTTTTTTTTACCGACGCACGTGAGCGGCTATAAATCTATCAATTTTGTCGTTAAAATACTATTTTTATTAATTTGTTTGAACTTCATATTTTACATACTAATATAAGCAATTTTGTTTTTCGTTAAAAAACATGGATCTACACTAATATTATAAAGAGGAAAGATTTGATTGTTTGTGTGTTTGTAACGGATGAACTAAAAAAATACTGAACCAATTTAAAAAATGATTTCACCTATTGAAAGCTACATTATCAGTGAGTAACATGGGCACTAATTTATTTTCCAAAAAATTAGATATCCTTATGAAAATTGCAATAGAGTAACTAAACCTATCAAAAATACAGAACAGAATGACACGTTGCCATGGAAACGAAATAATAACAAGCCTGTCAAGTAAGTGAGTATAATGCAGTTGTCTATGGTCAAAAAGCACTGCTGCCAATGATTTTGAATTATGTTTTAAAAATGCTGAAATTAAGAAAATTGCCGCGGTGTGAGCGCTACCCGTGCGAAGCCGGGGCGAGTCACTAGTATTACGTAATTTAAGTCTGTTATACAGTTGTTATTATGAAATAGTAAATATTTTAGTGAATAGCTGTTGGGACGGCACTGGCACCTGAGATACAGGAACTCGCCTAGTTCAGGTGTCACATGTTCAACATAAAAAATGTTGTAAATCTGATCATCATCAGCCCGTATTCGTCCACTGCTGGACGTAGGCCTCTTCTTGTATGCCACTGAGCCCGATCTTCGGCTCTCCTCATCCAGTCGCTACCAGCCGCATTTCGCAAGTCGTCACTCCACCTGGCCGGCGAGCCAGGCCCTCTCCATAGCTCGCTGAGCGACTTTCAGGTATCACATGTTCAACATAAAAAATGTTGTAAATCTGATAGGCACCTACTATTAATTGAGAAATTAGTTTTAATTGTAAACATTATTAAGTAAATAAAACTTTGATTTTGAATATTAAGATGTAACTGCTCCGACTGAAATTCAGAGCTTTATTTTGTGACGTCATGTACCCCAATTTAATGTCCTATTATGTAAGCAGCCAAGTTCATTATCATTCAGAAAATAAACAACCGAGCTCAGGAGCAATGCCCCAATAATCCGCAGACGAGCAGTAAATACGCCATAAATTTAATAACTCGCCATCTTTATTGAAGCAAGGGTGATTTAGACGAGACTGCTCCTACTGAGAGACTTTACGTTGCATTCTGGGCATTCCTCAATGTAAACAGTAACATACAGTGCAGCTGACAGAATACCAGTAAACAGTAACATACAGTGCAACCCACAAAATACCAAAATTAACATACGTTGCAACCCACAGAATCCCAAAACGTAACATAAACAGTGCAACCCGCGCTGAATACCAACAAGTAACAAACGTTGCAACCCACAGAATACCAAAACGTAACATAAACAGTGCAATCCACAGAATACTAGAAAGAGGATGAACGTTTTCACTTTGGAGAATAGTGAACCCTTACTAATGAATAATTTAATAAGTTAAGAGTAGAACACCACTGAACATTCCACAATGTAAACAGTAAAGAGCGTAAACACATTCATTTTGGAGAACGGTGACTAATTTAATAAGTAATGAGTAGAGTTTCCCTTCCTCTGAAATATCATGATAAAACTCCCAACTAATTCAAATTTTAAAGGCATGTTGCAACCCTTCTGACCCAGCCACGAGAACCACTAAACCACTAGAACAACATGTCTCAGAGAGAGAACTTCAGTAGGTATCACCTTGCTTGCTGGTCGTATGAGGTAGTGCTAGCCTCTGGTGTAGTTTGTCAGGCCGCCCGAGGGCCTCTTACATGGCTTAACCAGGACCGACTGTTTCACGTGCCTTCCGAAGCAGGAACGATGACACATTACTTAGAAAAGTCATTGGTGTGGACCCTCGGACCGAACCCGGCATCGTTGGATTCTAATTCACACTAGTAAACCGATAGTCTTACAAGTCAGTCAATGGGATTGCAAGTTAACGAAACGAACTAGAAATTATGCGTAGGTACTATAACATCCTTTATACTAGAATAAAGATAACTGATTGTTTCTTAAACTGGATCAATCCGTTAGTCACATACTGCATATAAAATTCACAAAATACAATAAAAGCTTTTATAGTTTCACCTTAAATATTTAGAGTATTCCACTCTTTCTATTTGTTTCCAAATGCCGTGTTTGTTCCGAGTAACATAAATAAAACGTTAATTGCTGTGCAGTAGGACACGCAGTCTGTTGAAACTATTGACCTGAATAAACTGGGTAGGAAGAGAGTGGAGTACCAGAATTTTCTTCATCGTGAAATTAAGTTGATAGACCAAAGTTCATCAATGTTTAATTCTATTTGTAAATAATCAGAATTGAAGACACTATCGTCTACTAATTGCAACCGAATTTCGGGACTGCCAAAAATGGCTCAATTCCGAAGCGATGACGCTTGAAGCATCCACATAAAAGAATAGACTCAAAGGAGCAGAAATCGATTTTCATGTAAATCGCAAGGATATCATTACTTCCACTCTCCGTGATGCGTTTCGTAAAATAAACATGTGTGCAGGGAAAAGCTCCAAAAATTGGGTCACCTAAATTCGTAATAGGAGCCCGAAGTGATTTCTCAAGGCCGTACCCTCCCTGAGAAGAAAGGGGTGGAGAAATCGCAAGATATTTTTGGATTAGTTAATGATTCAATGACGACATGAAGATGATTTTTTTGCTAGATATCAGCAATAATAACGAAAATGAAGCAGTTTCGCCTTGTGGATGTGTACAAACAGTAATTCAGACTGAAGGTTATATGTAACAAAGATGAAATTAGAGAAATGGAATGGCAGTCATTAATAAGCAACAAGGGCTTGGCAATGTTTATTACTATGAACAAGTCGAACTGTTCCAGCATGATGTTCCGTGCAGACAGCAGTCAAGCTCATTTCTTAGGCCGATTATCTCCTCATCAGACAATACATTGAAACAAAATGCTAGCCAATCTGGTACCATAATAATTGCGAGCCTACTTGAGACTCAGTAAGTTCAGCGGAATAATTTTCAAAATACAGCAATATAAAGACTACTTAATCTTTCGTTACATCTTTTCTCTTTCTAAAGGAGTCTGAAGATACTGAAGAATTTCAAATTAAGCTCAGTCGGGCCGTGAAGAAATACGATTGGCAATGAAACGTCAGGTGGAATCGAGGATCATAAATCAGCGGAACCGTAACGGGGTGTCAACGAACTGTTTGAACTTTAAGTATTTGGATATTGATAAGGAATGAGTGGGGGGCTTGCTAAGTTGGGTTGCAGTTACAGGAACATTTTAAGGTATGGTTATGGATGCATTATTAGCGACCTACAAGTTTGCTGTGATCACCTGCGTAAGATTACGAATTTAAGCAATACTAAGAGTCATGCTTTTTCTCAAATACAGAGTGAGCTTTATCTATGGTAGATAGATATCTATACTTATAATAAAGCATTATGAACGAAAAGTCTGTACAAAGAAGATAATTAAAAAAAAGGTCTAGGGTACTTAAAATAAGCTACTGAACAAGAATATAACATTTATAAAATTCGTGTCTGTCTGTCTGTTTGTTTGTTAGTTTGTTTGTCTGTATGTTTGTTCGCGCATCACCTAAAAACAAGACCGAGTGCGATGCGTTTTTCACTATTGGGTAGTCTAGGGTTTGACTTAAAACTGGGGTACTTGGTATCTCAATTTGATGAGCTTCTGCCGAGCAATCGATAAAAATCTTTTTGACGGCTGAGGGAATTTTGATCGTATCAATGTTGGTATCTTGGTATTTTAGGTCCTGAAATATCACATAGAGTACTTTTTACCCAGAGAAATGACCACGAAGCTGCGGGCCCAGCTAGTTATCTATAATTTACCACGTTGAAACTTCGTTGAATCCACGTTGAGCTCGGTTTGGAACTTAGATACTCGAAGATTAAAACTCGTACAAGCATATATTTTTTTTGATGATTGTACTGGTTAGAGGTGTTTCGTTCTATAGAAACCATAACAAAAATAAATAAAAAAAAATTTGTCTGTATTCTTATTCATTACACCAACTAAACTAAGTACATTTCCACAGATGTGAGTCATACGAGTATTTTAGTAATTTTAATCCCAGCGGAAGCACTGCCCTACTGTCCGCCCACAATGCAAGTGAGCGTCTTTTGTGTCAATTTGCATTGTAGTCTAAATGGTACTTTGGTATTTTTTTCTGTTTGTTAACATAATTATATTAACATCTTTAGGCCACATATGGGCCAACCAAGGAAAGTTTGTTTTGTTTTATTCGACCAGTTTTATTTTTTGTTAATTTTGTTGAATTTTAATATGCTTCAAAAACTTGTTAAGTTGACCCTCGCACGTCCTGCGAACACTAAAAATTAAGACACAAAAGATTTGCATAAACAAGACATTCGACGGGGTAGGTAAATTGAGATTTTTCTGTTCCTTAAAATGAAGTAGTAAGTTTTGTTTGTATCTATTGCTTTCACTATGGTAATACTGCAAGATGCAGAGATGCTACCCGAGCTATAAAAGTATCTATTGCTTTCACTATGGTAATACTGCAAGATGCAGAGATGCTACCCGAGCTATAAAAGTATCTATTGCTTTCACTATGGTAATACTGCAAGATGCAGAGATGCTACCCGAGCTATAAAAGCTTGAAAAACTTTTCTAAGAGTTCTTTAAAAAGATATAAGTCCATCATTCAAATCTCAACTAAAATATTTAAACACTCGAAGAATTTAAAAATAATCCCTATTCGAAAGAGCTTTACATGCTTTATTTCGGTAACGTAAATAATAAATCCACGACTGAACAAATACTGATAAATCTTTGGGCCGTTTGTTTACGATTCGGATTTCGGATATTAAATTGAATACATTTATTTGCTTATCGGATGTATAAATAACATTAAAAACTGTAAACGTTAACTAAGCAATAGCTGTTTCGCAACTTTATATTGGTGGATGGAAAATTGGATATTTAAAAAAATGTTTAGGTATGTATACCAATATAAAAAAGTGAAACGTTGTCTGTTTGTTTGGGGAGCTTTCACACGATAACGGCTGGACGGATTTTGATGAAATTTGGAACGATGATCGCTTATACCCTGGAATAAAACATAGGTTACTTTTTATCCCGGAAAATTGTAACTTTCCACGGGAAAACTGGAAAATGTTGATAACTCGCTGTAAGGAACGGTTGCCATGGAAACGAAATAACAAGTCTGTCAAAAACATCAAGAGCGTTGGTAATATACCTGCTTATGCATTGGTTTTAAATATCCTAGAAGAACATAGGATGCCTTTTTTCGTGATCAACTGTAGTCCGCGCGGACGAAGTCGCGGGCGTGTAAGCTAGTACTATTATATCGTCTACATATAGGTAGATCTATATATCTTTCAGAATCCTCTTCTTAAAGGATTATTTTCAATCCAAACGCAGCGGCGTTTAAAAATATACAGCATCTTCAGCAAGACCTGCCCTCACTCCACACTGCCACAGTACCTAAATACCTAGGTGTAGGTACCTACATGCTAATTTATGTCGTCCCATTTTAACATTGCTACTTATACTTCTATAATAAACAATGGGTCTTATTTACACATCCCACGATTGTTAAAACATCGATACGAATGAAAGAAGATAAATATAATAGTGATCATCTTAAATTAGGTAGGTATGTGCCAGATCATTCATAACAGTACTCTATTCACTCAACATTTCTATTCTGATCCGAATTATCAATTCGCCAAATTACAAACAGACATCTGGACTATTACTAGAGCATATAAAACGACTTCACGTGAGTGTAAAGGAACACGTCTATTTTAATAGTGACACAGAAATCCGGCGTTTTCCGCACCGAATGACAAATGTAAGGGTATAAATAAAGTGGATTCCTTGCCGGTTTCGACGGCGGCTCCGCCTTTACCAAGTTTAAATGAGATGAATTTTGTGGAGGATAAACAAACTACCGGTAGGTTTTCGTATGGATAACTTCAAATACGATTATTGGTAGCGGATGCTTTCAGGTTACGTCATTGAAACGCTTTGGCATTGTTTCTTCGGAGAAATCCGGCGATTACGATTGGAACTTCAACTTCAACTGAAAGCCTAAGTAGTTGACAGAGCAAAGCGAGGTCTCCAAATTGATTTGGACAAATCAGTTTTTGACTATTTGTTTGTCCGAAGATAACATTTTTGGTTTTTCGATTTCTCAAGTTCGTATAATCAGCTAAATCGATTGGGGGTCTATATTTAGACACGGCGGTACAAATGAGGGTTAAACGTTTCAAAGTGAGGCAATTAGGTTAAGAGTGGTGTCATTTGGCATTAATGAATAATAATTAATAAATCAATGACTCAAAGTAAATCCTAAATCAATGATTCTAGGGATTTATTTCTAAATTTCAAAAGTATCTAATTTTTAGGTGGGTAGTTCTAGTATTTGTAGATAGACAAATTAAAAAGAAAACTGTGTCGCGAGTTAGTTCGGATATATCCATAGACGAAGGTACCTATTCTTATGTTGTTTCGGACGATCCACTCGTATCTACATAATGTTTTTTTTTCTGAGTGATTTTATTTTTCTACTCATTGTGCTTGGTGGTCGTATTTCGCCTTCGAGCAAGAGGATAGGGCACCCACGAGGTTTCTACAGGTTTTGCCTTACAGTTTCCGTGAAATTTGTGTTTTGGTAGAAAACGTTTCTACCATACTAAACCAAAACCAAATCCAATTATTCTGGTATTTTTTATTAATCACAGAATAAACCACGTTTATAGATATTTAAAAAAAAACATTTTGACTTCTCTTGCCATTTTGACATTTTGACGTCAGGTGTCTGTCCACTATTGAAGGTCATCAGTTAGCCTTCGAAACACTTCTATCTTTCTTTAAGCCGGTTCACTTTCTAACACAGGACAATTACTATGATGAATGTAAAGACAATGTTCTTCTCCAGATTATCTTTTGAATTATCTAGTTGGCATTAATCTAGCATGCCCATTAATATGAATAAAAAAATGAGTTCATTCTTCCAATTCTTGTTATTGTGTGGGATGTAAAATGCGACTGTACCACCTAATTTTGCAGTTTAGAGTGGAGGAAAATTGCTTTAACAAAATTTGCCTCTTAAAATGTCTACTGCTTCATATCAGTCTGAACCAGAAAATACTTTTGTCCCGTTTCGACCACAAAAACGTTTACCCATAGACTCCAGTTACTGTATAAATAATAGAACTACGTTCTCCAGCTACAAGTAAATAACCCCACCTACACCCTTGACCTACTTACACAGGTAGTTTCCAACCCGCATCCTGTTTTTGATTCATTTGCCGTTTTCGCCGATTTAACTGCCAGTAAAATAAGAGTGTTCGTTTTATTTAATTGCTCGTTTAAAGTTTTCATCCTGTCTCTGTCATTTGCAATTAAAATTAATGCTTGATCATTTTGAACCTTCATGTTTGGGCTTAAAGTCGAAGAAAAATGTGCTTTCTCATTTAGGCAGATGTAGATATGTGGTTTATGGGTGTTATAAATTTGTCTTTTATTGCATTATACGTTTCGATTGTGTTCTTTAGGTGACGCGAGAAGTGGCGGCTCATCATGTGTGTTTGTTTTCATCAGTTTTCTCATTTCCATGTTCGATGGCATTCAAATCTTAAGTGCTATTATTATAGTCATTAAAACGGAATCAAACTTCCAGCGTCATTAAAACGGAATCAAACTTTTGATTTGCGTGAGTAATAGCAATATCTAGTTCTAACTATAACAGTTATATAACAGTTTGTATCTATATATAGTCTAGGGGCAGTTCTTTTACCACCCGTGTACGTTTTATGAACTCGTCTTTACCTACCTATGTTTATTATTCAATTTAATAACAAAATGAGCAAGATGCTCATCAGCCTGATGGCAAGCTTCACCCCCGCCCATAACAATTGCAGTGCCATCCAGAACCTTCAGTTCTGGATGCAGTGATGCACAGGAGCGCAGCACTTTGAAACATTGTTGTTATAAGTCTTACGTCCGGCGTTTCGCTGGAAATAATGGAACACAGAAGCGTATGTACAGTGTACACTGTTGTACATACGTTGTTGTTGTAGTTCTAGATATTCAGCCGGAGAGCAGTTGCTCTGCGGCTGGATATCTCGCAAACGTGTGGTACTTCCCAGGCGAAATCTCGCGGAAGATTCCTACCGCTAAGCTAAATATACTCAGGAGATATGCTATTGTCTGTTTGCTGAATTTCTTTAGCTGGTTTCCACAGCACCCACAGGATAAAAAGGAATGGGGCCACTCCGTTTTATCCTGCGTGTTCTAGGAACTTGACTTACTATGATTACCCAGTCCAACACACAAGAATAACCGTCTTCAAACGTTTTCTTTTAAGTTCCTTTAAAAGTAATATTTTCCAATGAAGGCGTCGTAATGCCCCCAATATAGGAGTTATTAATGCGCCAATGTCACGCATATTTAAAAGGGGCGCTGACACCCGAACATCGTTTACAAGTTTATTACTGTTTTATTGAGCTTTGAATTGCCTTGGTCAAGTGCTTAAAGATGCAAGGTCCGTGATGTAATTTTAGCCCTCCAAACCACAATCTTTGAATACTAAGTTTAGGAAAGTTTGTGGTCCTAGAATAGTATGGCGGAGAGGAATAGTATGGCGGAGAGGAATAGAATGGTGGAGAGGAATAGAATGGCGGAGAGAAATATTATGACGGAAAGGAATAGTATGGCGGAGAGGAATAGTATGGCGGAGAGAAATAGTATGACGGGGAGAAATAGTATAGCAGAGAGGAATAGTATGGCGAAGAGGAATAGTATGGCGAAGAGGAATAGTATGGCGAAGAGGAATAGTATGGCGAAGAGGAATAGTATGGCGAAGAGGAATAGTATGGCAGAGAGGAATAGAATGGCGGAGAGGAATAGTCGTCTCAATTAAAGCCAGCATTGATTGCTTAAAGTTTGTGTATAGATTAACATATCCAAAAGATACCTGTTGACCCTGATACCTTCATTAGTGATAATGTTAAAGTGCATGTTTGTGTACTTATGATTTCAGTCAATATGGAGGATTATTTATTCATTTCTACAATGCTTAGCACCACACTTTTAAAATTAATAGAGTTTTATTAAATTGCTTGGCTCCTACTCATCGGATTGAGATACCAAGTACACCAGTTATAAAGTCAAAACTTAAGCTTTCCAACAGTGAAAAATTGCATAGCAATCGGTCCGGTAGATTTAACATGATGCGCGTGACATTAAAAGTGTGGTACTAAGTTTTGAAGGCCAGTGTATTTATGTCGAACACTTGCGAGCACCTATAGGTACATACATACTCGCTTCCACGATGATTTACCATACCTAGTATCTATACCCACTTACGACACGCATTATATCCGAATTCCGATGCTGCTGTAGAGTAAAGGTCCATAGTAAGTTAGGCAAAGTGCCAACACTCAGAGCATTTATTATTTCGTCAGATCTCTGAAGTGTTCTTATCGACGATCAGTTGGAGAGTGACGAGAACTGAAGGCACAAAGACAAAAACTAAAAATAGAATTTCACAACACTTGCAATTACGGTACGCAAGTATTTGTAAAGGTAAAATTAAATATTGGACTAATTCTGCTTTTACTAGTGTGAGATAAACGCGAAATATTTACGAGACATCAAAAGTCATACTCCTGATTAATTCCAATACAAAAGGTTTAACTTCAATACTTTTTATTCGTGCTGTAATTGTGTACGTAATTTCTACTTAAACTAACAAATATAACGAGCCAACCAGGCTTATTTATTTTAATATGGTATTTACGTGCACCTTTTGAAACCCGTTCAATGGGTCAGCATTTCGAAAACATTCTTTTCCCCAATCTGTGCCTACCCTCAATTACCAAATTGTTGCCAAAACTGCTATTACCGTCACACACGCAAATTCAGCCCTATCGATCCAGCGTAAAAGCCTGAACGTATCACCCTTGACCTTTAGACCCTAGAGATAAGGTTTAAATTGGCCTGTCAGGGGAAGCGGGGCACCGGCGGGCGATGTCGCGCTATGTGACACGATCGGATATATTTAGCAGGGTATATTTAGCGCAGCGTCCAACGGTTAGCGGTCTGGTGACGGCCGCGTGCGTGCAAATGATCTGTTATTGGAAGCTTGCTGGATCAATAAACAATTGCTTTTATTGCGGAATAGCGGAAAGTTGATCGAGTGGATCATTGGTGGAATGGGAAGTTTTATTTTTCTAAGCTTGTTTATGGAGATTGAAACTTCGAATGCGTGATCTCGAGGACATTATTGAAGATGTAGGTGACGAACACTAAACAGTGAACTAAAATTTAATGTTTGGATGGGCCACTAACATTTTAATGGGAAAGCTTGGTGCTTGCAATTAAGCGCATAAGTCGTCAAAATAATTAGTTTAATCGAAAAAATCGACTTCAATTGGATTTACTAACAAGCTACTGAACTAATTTTGATGAAATATCTTCTCCCTACATCCCCACACCCTCCTTACATTTTACCTCACTCCCCCCTTCCCCTCACTTCCCCACCCATCCTTCCACTCCCCCACACCACTTCACCCCTCCAATCTCCAACTTCCTAAGGGGTTCTTTCTTTGCTCTCCTGGTAATTTGAGACTATTTTAAATATCATAATTCGATAATGTTTTAGCCTCGTGAAGTGGTGTAACCACGTGTCCGTTGCCATATACAGAATGTAACATAATAATAATTACCTATTAGGTACCGGGGTGTGGTATTCTACACGTCATGGCGAACAACGTTAGTTTTACGACTTATCGAGATTTCGATGTTTTTAATTCATGAATTTACTCATAACAATTCCTATAAAAATATTGTACTCCAAACCCTAGTAGCACAGAATAAATAATGGTACTCATGTTTAATAATTTTAGCATTAACGCCTGCTTGGCAAAAACATCTATCTACATCAATCTATACTTATAATAAAGCAATAAGTACGAATCTGTACAAAGAAGATAATTATAAAAAAATGGTCTTAAAATAAGCTACAAAACAAGTTTTTTTTTAAATCGTTTCTTTCTCTTTGTTTCTGTATGTTTATTTGCGCATCTTGTAAAAACTACTGTATCCATTGCAATGCAGTTTTCACTATTGGATAGCTTAGAGTTTGAATTAAAAACTGGTGTACTTCGTATTTCAATTCCATGAGTAGAAGACGAGCAATAGATAAAATCTTTTTGACGGCTGTGTTTTGAGTTTTGATCAAATGTTGGTATATTGGTATTTTATGTTTTAGGTCTTGAAATAGTCGGTACATAAAGTAGTTTTAACCTAGAGAAATAACCACGCGTGCGAAGCCACGGACGCAGCTAGTATCTAATAATTTTCTAATGGAAAAATGTAGAAGATTATTAGATTATAACCCGCATCACTCCATGCCTCTGCGCGGCGCATGCCGCGCATAAGGTACGGAATGATGCGGGTTCAAGCCCCGTCCGTGATCCAAATTTTTCCTTTAAAAAAATTATTGGATACTAATTGATGCCCGCGGCTTCGCACGCGTGGTTATTTTAATATATAACCTATGACACTATAACAGTTTTGACGAATTGCGAAATTGACTAACTAAGCTTTTGAATTGTGTAGCATTTGACCAACCGAGTATTTGACACCCTCTCTGAGAGTCTCTGCGAAACCCTCTCAAATAACGTGTCTTCCTATTGTTTTTTTTCAAAATCGTTTCATTAGATCCAGAGATTACCCCCTACAACCTCACAAACTCACAAACATTACCTCTTTATAATATTAGTATAGATAATAATAGTATTGCCTAGTGTATTGCTATTTATCTTGTTTTATAATCTGCTGGGAAAAAAAAATATCATCTTGGCCTCGAATTTTTACTTGTCAAGACCTCGCGCATCAAAGCATACTGCACAGTGGTCAGTCGCATGTCAGAAGGTAGATCTTCACAGTAAAAATCTAAACGTCAGAGTCAACTACTAATTTTCTTTATTATTTCTTAAGAAGCGAATAAAAAATAAATAAAAGTGTTAAATTTGTGATCAGTGTTACTTATCATTGTCGTTTCTTAAGCCATCAGTGTTTTCTTCAGCTATAAGTGGCACTGCTTACTCGAACTATGTGCGTGCAGAGAGACAATAGGCTGGCTCGCCTCACATTTGCTCGGCCTGGTGATCAATGTTACATTTTCTTACTCCCCCCTCCCCGGCCACCTCCCCTACACTCTGCCACCCGCTACTCGCAATTTAGCTTGGAACTCATTGAAAACGGTAACGGTATGTCTCAAAAGTTATTTATTTTAGTGGCGAGCTAATAATTTACTTAGGTAAATTTTGTCTAAGTATTAGATAATAAATTATATATCTTTATGTGAAATTTATTATAGAGATAAAACTTAAGCCGTTGAGTAGAAAAATGAAAATATTACCGAAAATAACGTAAGTCTTGATAAGAAAATGTATCGCATGAAATTCTGTTAATCGTGTTTTTGGCTTAGTCTTAGAGAGAAGATCCCTAAAACATATATGTTAAGTTTCACATTTATCAGGTTTGTGGTTGGCCCAGCATATTTATGGAAAATACCCTTAAAAAGCAGAGTCTGGTCTAAAGGCCCGGTTCTAGCACATTTAGCAATTTTCGATTATTTTTGAATGTCTGTATCTTGTTTTATAATTATCCCAGAACTATGAACGTGATATCACATCAACATTTTACATATTATCTCGTACTTTGTAAATACAGAAACATGATTAGTATGAATTCACTCGATAGAAAATAAAATCAAAGGTAACACTACTTTATGCTTAGAACATTGATTGGAAAGAGACCCCGTCACTAAATGATATCAAAGATATACCAAAAGAAAGAGCTTATTATGATTGAGAAAATGTCTAGACACTTTTTAATTCAAAGCTTTAGTTTCCCTACAAATAAATCAAAACCTTAAATTTTACTCCCGACATGTATCATCTTTCCCGCTCTACTTGATCACGGATGAAAGGGACATAAAATTCACTGACACCTTTCCACCAGCACTTATGGAGGAGAGGCCTAGCAAACTGAACCCGCATATGGAGCAGTATGTATGTACTTACTTTTTGTGCGAAGTGACAGAATAGTAAACAAAAATTTAGGGTTGTTGAAAATTTCAAATTGTTACTTTTGTATTGGGATTTAATATTCGATATATCCAATGTACACGTAAACTTTTCATGCTTGATCGAAACAAACCTGCTGCGTACTTATAAGGCCATAAATACATACGTTACATATAGGATTGTGGTCCACTGGTGAGAAACATCAATTTATAAAAAATAACTGCGTAGTTAACATTAATTGGTACTTACAATTATTTTGTTAAAGTAATATGAAATTGTAGGTAGGTACTTACAAGAGATATCTAATAAAATTTCTCAATAATAATGCAACACTAATTATTTAATTTACTCGGTATTAAGCAAGCGTTAATGCTAAAATCATAATAATATTACTTATAATTGATGTCCAATGAAACTTCTCTACTATTTTTAAATCGGGTCATTTTGTGGACCTAATAGCACCTTGTTATCTCAAAAGTTCCTCTCTTTTGGCTCTTGGTTCGGTTATTTACATTAGAGTTTAGCAAGCTAGCAAATGTATTATTATGGTAGACAATGTAATATAAAGATGTCAAACAAGGTCAAATCGATAACGTCGGAGACAGTACTCCGGAGAAAACATGGCAATAAAATACATATAATGTTCTCAGCGACCTTCTAGACATCCCATCCTCTAATTGACCTGGCAACTTAGATCTTTTGTGGAACAATTTTTTCGGTAGCTTAAAACATTAACTAAACTACACCTACAACCTGCTTGTACCTAGATAATAGGTACAAGCTGGAGATAAACCAGCCAAAGCACAAGTACCTGAATGAAAACACACGTTTGTTTTGTTTGTTCATTCGAAGAGTCTGTAATAGTTTCTTTGTAGTTAATTATTTAAACGGGACTTAATCGCGCTGAAAACTTAATTTTATTTATCTCGACGTTTCGATCAAGTTGCATTAATCGTGGTCACAAGAAGACTGAAGTAATAACGTGTGGCGGTGTCGAGAAGGGCGAGCGTTGACTAACTACCCGCATTTTGTTTTGTAAAAAATCTGAATTGTCACTCTCACGAAATCGCACGAAATACAACACTAACGACATCTACAGATTTCTTCTGTCACAAACGGGAACACTTGCTTAAGGGATTCCAAGATGCAGCAAACTTGAAAACTGTTTCGAAACGCAAAAGTTTATAACCTACAATAGTTTCTTTGTGTTCAGTAATTTTTTATGCTACAGTAGGTTTTAGCATAGACAGATTGATTCTTGAGGGCAAGATTCCGGCAAAAATATGTCCGGGACATTCACGTCGTAAATGGTTGGATGACATCAAAAGGTGGACTGGATTAGGCTTCCGGAAACAGGAACGCAGCGTAGGATCGCAATAAATGCCTACTGTTGCCTACTGACCTCCATTATCATCATCATCAGCCTGTATTTGTCGCCTCTCCTATTGCACGCCACTGATCTCGGTCTTCAGATCTCCTCGTCCAATTTCTTCCCGACGCTTTTCGCAGGTCGTCACTCTACCTGGCCACAGCTCGTCCGCCACGTCGTCGTCGCTACGTTTGCCTAAACGTGGTCTCCACTCGAGAACTCATCTACCCCAACGGTTATCGGTTCTTCTGGAAATGTGACCATACAGCTATATTTTAAGATGCTATTATGGTTAGAGTTTGCTTATCCTTAGAGCTATGTCGGTCACCTTGGTTCTCCGTCGGACACCTTAATTACGAATCTTGTCCTTCAAAGAAACTCCAAGCATAGCTCTCTCCATGCCCGATGATCTCTGATGAACTGCCCGACGTCAGCCTAGACGAAATTGAGATAGCGCTCAAACAACTTAAGAATGGAAAGGCCCCTGGTGGGGATGGTATAACTTCAGAGCTTTGAAAGCAGGGGGGAAACCCGTACTCCCAGGGGTTATTTAGAACCTTTCTTAACAGTGGGACAACTCTAGAGCCGTGGAGCGTTTCGTAGTCCTCTTCTTTAAAAAAGGTAATAATACCATCTAAAAACAGTGGATAATGCCATTAATTCCGCTTTGATACAAAATAAAGAACTACCTGTCTACAGAATAGGAACTAAATATGTTTTGTTACGTAATTCCAAATAAAAACCTGCATCGGTCTTCGAACTTGCTCCACTCCCACTACAAAGTCATTGTCCTCCATTTTTGGCATCAACTACACCACTGGTTATTGCTGACGGCTCGAACGACTGCGATGACGATAGCTGACGCGAAAACCGCTCGATTTTATTAGTACTGCTTTGTCACGCCTACAGATATATTGACGGACAAGACGAAAATTACGTCATTAATAGTGGAGACTGAAGGAAATGTATCTTAATTTTTATCACTTAACAAAAAATATTGATATTAATTACGATACTAATAGATGAACTGAACTATAAGAAAATTTCTAAATTAACAGTGGAACATGAAGGAAATATATCTTAATTCTTATCACGTAACAAAAAAGATTGATATTAGGTACTACTAGATCAAATATACGAAATAAGCAGTGTGTTAACAAAAAGATTGATATGATACGAAAATCACGAAACTAACAGTGAATCTTGAAGCAAATTTTTTTACGCGGTACTTCACACCGGGACAGCTTTTGAATCTTTATCAAGCGCAGGTCCGATCTTGTATGGAGTACTGCTGCCACCTCTGGGACGGTTCTGCCAAGTATCAGCTCGAGTCTTTGGATTCAATTGAGAGACAATTTCTAAATTAACAGTGGAACATGAAGGAAAGTGAAAAAAACATCAGTGGCCCAATTCCATAACTTGGCTACAATCGGATTATCACTTTTTTCATAGCAAATTCGACTCTATCGCAAGGCATTAGTGGTTGCGATACTGAGAATTCGATTGAAGCCAAGTTATGGAATCGGGCTGCAGGCTCATTGGGGATGATACTCTGGTAAAGAGTAAGCTTCAAAGTCTGGCGCATCGACGTGAAGTAGCAAGCCTGGCGGTATTCTACAGATTGCACTATGGAGAGTGTGCACAAGAACTGCACAACCTGATTCCCCCATCACCTTTCCATCACCGTACGACTAGACGATCAGCAAAGCGCCACCCTTTCATGGTTGAAATACCTCGCACAAGAACGAAGCGTTACGCTTCTTCATTTATTATAAGAACTGCAAAGGAGTGGAATGCCCTGCCCTCGTCAGTGTTTCCGGTAAATTATAACCCCGGTGTGTTCAAGTCAAGAGTGAATAGGTATCTACTAGGCAAGCGTGCTACACCTTCGACCACATCATCGCTTTCCATCAGATGAGATCGTGGTCAAACGATTGCCAAGTCAGTAAAAAAAAAAAAAAAAAGGTACGATACTATTTGGCAAACTATACAAAAATTACGATATTAAAAGTGAATCTTAAGGAATTGGATCTTAATTCTTATAACTTAACAAAAATATTGATATTAAGTACGTACGATATTTTTTGCCGAACTGTACGGAAATAACTAGCTGAAACGCTAAAAGCCGCCTGCCCTGCCAAAAAATAACTTATGCCAATAAATTATATACTTTTGGAATGGCTTATCGAGGCCTTCAATTTTATACCCATATTATTATTAAATTATTTAATTGATTTATTGTAAAATTTAAAGAAAAATATTCTTTTCGCATTTGAAAATGGAGCAATACTGACAAAACAAAGAAACATTTCAAAAAAAACTTATTTTTCTTGGGGGATGTAAGGATTTTAACGATAACCCATATGTCTAAATCTGTTCAGGCATTTCAAAGTTATGGTGGAATAAAGAAACTCACATACAAACATACACGAATTCTAAAAACATTACACTCCTTTTTTTGGGCAGTCGTGTAATTATGAAATCAACAGTGAATCTTGAAGGAAATGGGTGTTAATTCTTATAACTTAGCAAAAAGATCGTTATAATGTAGTTTTTTCATTTATGGATGGGTACCATACCATACTATTTGATGAACTATACGAAAATTACGAATTTAACAGTGGATCTAGTGCTACTTGAAATATAGGTACATAAATTTGGAAATTAATAGTAGATCTTGAAGGAAATGGATCTTTATTCTTATCACTTAACAAACATATTGATATTAGGTAGGTACGATAGGTTGAGTAGTACTGGATTAACTATACGAAAATTTCAAAGTTAACGCTTAGGCGTAGTGTAGGACGCCCTATGGCCATGTGGAGTGACGACCTGCGAATAGCGTCTGGCAGAAACATGAAGCAGAGAGCTAAAGACCGAGCTCAGTGGCATTAAGAGAGGCCTACGTCCAGCAGTACAATTTTATTCCTAGCTTCTTCAAAGTTAGTCAAAATATTTAGAGTTTATGTTGATAGATTGGAAATCAAAAGCTTAGGATAGAACCCGTTCGTATTCTAAACTAGCTATGCCTATGGCTTTGCATGCGTGGTTATTTCTCTCGGTTAAAAGTACCTTATGGGTTATTCCAGGACTTAAAATACCAATATTAGATCAAAGTTCGATCAGCCGTCAAAAAGATTTTAAACAATTGCTCAGCTTCTACTCATTAGATTGAAATAAGGTATCAAAACTTAAGCTATTCAACAGTTTAAGCCGCATTTCAATCGGTCTAGTATAGTTTTTACGTGATGCGCAAACATACTTCCAGACAGATAGACAGACACCATTTAAAAAAAATAAGTCGTCGCGGGATGCCTGTTAGATGTGAAACATCGAATATCGCCCAGCTGAGCCGGAAAGAGCCGACAAGCCACGAGCTGCGCGTCTTCACGCCCGCGGCGCTCTTGGCGATCGATCGCCACGCCAAGAGTCGGCCTTACTCCCGTACCGTGCCTTTAGATGTTTCACATCAAATAGTTAGTAGCTTAGTATAAGTACCTTAGACCATTTTCTTTTATTATCTTCTTTGTGCAGACTTTATGTCACTTCCTGCTTTATTATACGTTTGTAGATACTTTGATGTTTTCGTGAACGACCATAAAAGTACCTCATTACCTACCTACTTAGAAATATTCTGAATAAGGAATCTATTTCACTTGACTCTCTGCTGTTTGCACTTTTTTCCATGCGCGAGTTATTGTTGTCCGGTGTCGACTATAATTATCTATCTAGTAGTGCCGCGCCATTTTTCTTACTATTAGCATTTTTTTAAAGTCGTAAATTAACAAAAATAACACAATTAAGCGTACTTCAAAATCTTTGGCAACAACCAATGCTTGTGGTGCTTTTTGACCATAGATTACTAATTACGCGGTATTCATATTTCATACCGGTGTATTCCCGTTGTCCCCATTGACCCATTAATGGGGACAGTGGGAATAAAATAAAATAATTAAAAATTGTTCCGTTGTCCCCGTTACCCTGTCCCCATGAATATGGACAGCGGGAATTGAATAAAAATATTGAAATAGTTCCCGTTGTCCCCATTACCATACGCCTATTAATGCAGACAGCGCAGCGGAGATGGTTTTGTGATTATGTCTCCACTTGATGGGTTTTAGCTATGTTGCGAACTTACCTATGCATTGATCCTATCAAAATATGAGCTTGGAACTGGATTGGGTACCTACAAAAAGAATACAAGTACCTACAGCCCTCAGCAGGTGTCAAATTTAGGTCTAGGCTCTATGCTACATACAAATATATCTGTCCTAAGTATCTATACTTATAATAAAGCATTAAGTCTGTACAATGAAGATAATAAAAATAAAATAAATAAATAAAATAAGCTACTGAAAAATAATAGCTACTAACCCGACCCCCTTCTCCCCCTCCCCTCCATTATAGTTAAGAAGCATCTCGATCACATCAGCTTTCAAACAGAAATAAACGCATCAAAATAGGTCCATTTGTTTGGGAGCTACGATGCCACAGACAGACGGATACTTACAATTATACATACATTGATACACACCCTAAAATTATAATACCCTTCTCTTTTAGAGTTCAGGGGTTAAAAACATTTGACGTCTGAACGAAGTTTGATGATATTGTTACGTTTTATTCGGGAATAACTCATAGGATTCTTATATCCCAAAAAAATAACCACGTGGGCATCGCCGCGGGCACAGCTAGTGAACAATTATTATTTACCTAGATAGTATATTGTACAGAATAGGCGTTAATTATATACTTACCTACCTACCCTTATTGCTGTCATGAGAGTTCCATCGAAACAATATCAAGGTTAATTGCGTGGTTGATAATAATGTGAACCTACTTTTACTACCTCAAATGCTCATAGGTGTAGCCCAGTTATCCAAGGTGTGGCCAAAGCTAAGTGTGCTATAATACTTTATCTACACTCATATCGTAAAATCCGAATTAAGAACTCAAAAATGATGGCATAATGATATATATACATTACGCACGGAATGTCTTTAATAAGAAAAAAATACATTATAACACTGTTTTTTGAACTAAACGATGCTATAATATATTTTCCCCCCATAAAAGCACCGGTTGGCTCAGCATCTACGAGTTTTCGATATTTATTATCTATGGCAGCGAGTGCTAGACCGCGAATTCGCTGTGGACTGGATTTTGGCGCCATTACTTCACATTAGTAGGTACCTAACCAATTTCATGTGTTTTTGTTGATGAAAAGTTGTATCCTGATTACAAATGCTCGACAGCAGTGTTAGTGAGGAGAATTTGACACCACCTGACATCACGGAAACAGCAGCGAACATGACGAACGAGCTTTTACCAGAAAAATCAAGAAAATATTACGACATATTTTTTTTCATTAAATGTTAGTTCATATTGCATCGCGACTCATCGAGCGCACGCTTGACACTCGACTGAACGGACCCGAATATTTGGTCCTCGAATGTATTTGTACTTGTTGCGGAGTGCGACCGCCCTGCCCTAACCATAAACATCAACTACGGAAGTACTAATATTTATTCTGTGCTAAGGAGGAGCCTCATGTCACAGAATAAATAATATATAATAAGTAATACAATTACATAATTACTGGTACCGTACCTACCGTAACCATTTACGGCAAATAGATTGTCCAATGCTTGTGTATGTAGCAGATAAGTTAGTTCCATTCCACTATGATCACCTGAGTAATCAAGACTAATATATGTACTGTGTCATAGGCGACTCTTTAGCGTCCTTTAATCAACAGTGAATGTAATCACATAGGTGATCATAGTCGACTCCAATCAAATTATCAATTCAATTCTTAGTAGGTATCATAGGTATATACATAAAAAACTTGACATATTAAGTAGTAGGTTGGTAAGTACGTAATTAAACAAAAATATTAGGTACTAGCGACCCACCCCGGCTTCGCACGGGAAGATATATAGAAAGATACAATTATTAGGTACTTTATTTGTACAAATAGAACCTATCAACAATTTATAAAACAAAAAAAAACACAATTGTAACATGAGAACGATTCCTTACACTAAATACTTTATTTACACAAACATAACCTAACCAAAATTCCTCACACATACTTCCTCCATAAACTATTGTATTCTCTTTCAGGGTTGCCAGATATTAGCTAACTCAGTTCGCCTAACATTTTGAGCTATGTAGCCTAAATTTATCCGAAATAGAGAAACGTAAATAAAGAAAAACAAAAAAAAATAGCTTCATGTTTTTATTTATTTAATGTACCTATTCGTATTTTTCTTCTTTACATGTCCTCTTCTAATAACATAATAACTTCCTGCAGAAGTTTACCATCATCATCAGAGGGAGAATCCTTATTTCCACTAGAAGTGGTGGCGGAAATAGATGACCCAGGCGCGTCAATAAATCTTATTTGGTACAAAATTTACAGTAACAAACTTTTCTTTTGATGATAACAACAACTCATGAAAGATACAAACAGAACAAACAATAGAAAAAACACCCCCGTGTGGCCTGTTTGTGCATGTACAAGTTGTGAAGTTGCGTTTCGCTTTCTTGTTTCGATTTTGAACATTGTCACGTCAGCGAGTTAGAATAAGTTAGAAATATTGTTTTCTCGTTGTCATACGCCTTTGTCTATCTCACTCTTACAAATAGTGGACGCAATGTAACGAAATCAGCTTGAATTAGCTGCAGACGTGCATATTACGTTTCGTTACACGTATTTTAAGGAATTATCAAGGAATTATTCAATAAATTTGGTGTAATCCTGGGATAGCCTAAATGGCCCGCTATTTTTTCCTAGGTAGCCTAACTGGCTACTGGTAGCCGATCGGATTTTTTGGTCGCCATTTGACTCCCTGAAGTAGCCTAAATGGCAATAATTCGCCTAATCTGGCACCCATGTTCTCTTTACTTGTTTTGTTTAAAGGTTTTATATTGACGTACTATTTTGTCTATAGTATTATTCTGTTTAACGCAAGGAGGTTGAATTACCTACGCTTACTGTTATTTAAGATTTAACGCCAGTAAGCGTACCTCCTTTGGTTTAAAAATCTGGGTGGGTCTGTGTCGGGCGCACGGCCGTTTGTTTGTCGTGAAACGTCTAGGCCCATGTAGATTTTTTTAAATCGGCTATGTATCTCTTGAGTTTATTGAGTTTATCGGTAATCATCTCAATTTTAGCATTTATATACACGTCGTTACTTCTAAAAAAAGGCCAGTAAACGTAATTCAAAATCATTGTCAGCATTGCATAGAAGTGGCAGTACTTTTTGACCATAGACAAATGCATTACTTACGTACTTGGGACTTGTTATTATTTCGTTTCCATGGCAACGTTCCACAAAGTAATCGTAATTTTCACAAATTTTTGATACCTTGGTTACATTATTTAAATTATTGTAGGGAACTCTATTTTTTTGAAAAATATAATATTGCCCGTGTTACTCGCTGATAATGTAGCTTACTATAGATGAAAGAATTTTTAAAATCGGTTCAGTATATTTTGAGTTTTTTAAATCTTTCCTTTTTATAATATTAGTGTAGACATGCTTCGAAGTCCGTAATTAAAAGTACTGTGCCTGGCTTTCATACGCATGTTTTTATTACATTTTCTGGTCCTTAATAGCACCCAGACTCAGTGAAGTTTTAACCTTAATAGCACGCAGGCTCAGTGAAGTTTGAACCTTAATCAAAAAGTATCATATGGACTGATTCGGCAATATTACCAAAGTTAGTATGTTATTAATGTGTTATTGTAATGGATACCTATGTTAAGAAATGTTTATGCCTCATTAAACTTACTCAATTTTAAAATAGAGCCGTCAATAAGCTAACATTATAAAAATACTCAACACACACATTAACACATGTCCGCCACTCCATAGGTCACGTGCCATGACGGTTATGATTCAAAACAAACACATTTTTATAAATAATTCGCTTATTCTAGAGGACAGCTGAAGTGGCATGCCGCCAAGATTGTACTATTGTGTAGTGACGTCAGAGGAACGGAGTAAACGTCACGGGCAGGCGCCATATGTCACGAGAATGGGTTGGGTGCGATCAGCGAGGAGAATGGAGAAACGCGAGCCAAAGTTCATTTTTATCGGCTGCGGCGACAAACCGAGGCAACCGAGGGTAGGACTGCTGAGTTGGGTATATAACTAGTATTTATTCTGTGGTTGGATCGAAACCAGGAAGTAGGTCCCTACGTGTATTTTATAGCTAGGTACTAGTTACTGGTGTACAAGAAAGCATTATTTAGACATTAATTTCAAATATACTTGTATAGCTTTCAGGTTCAGTTTTTTTTTTGAAATACTCTTTTTTACATTTCTTTTCTAATGTTTATAGTCCATGATGGGACCCTAGATTATAATATTGTCTGGTTCATCCGAATATGTACGACACGCACTTGGCCAGTTATTCAATACTTTTATGAGCATCAAGTCGATTCATGCGAAGTTCATATACCTAGATATTAATTGGAGTTCTTTGAAAACTATTATCTTTTTACCCGATTACTAAGGGAAGGGAAATGAGTTTGACAGTCTATGTATGTATGCATGTATCTATGTATGTGGGTATGTGGATGACCTATAGTGTCGCCCCTATTGGTCCGATTTTGACAAGCGAGGTGTCAATCGATTCTTCTTCATGTGTAGGTGTCATAGGGATAGGGGAGTTTCACCCGACCTTAGTCGGGGTTTAGTTTTAGAATTTAAGTCTTGTTTAATAAACAATAAAACTTACGCACATTGAAAAATCCAGACTGAGAATGGTTGCTAACCAACTTTAAATCTTTATAGATCCTAAATGGTCATTCGAAATGAAAAATGCTAACAGAAACCTAAAGATGATTTTCAAATACCTATTCAATGATACCCCACTTAAAATAGTTCGTCAATATATTTTCTCTGTAATTATGTCGTCTGGGCCCTATTTCATAAAACTATAGTACACTGACAAATGTCAATCGAACCAACAATTGTCAGTCAAAGTATCGAAATGTCGTAATTTTTTGTTATATGAAACGCATGTTTGGCGTATTCGACTGACATTTGTAGGTTTATTATGATTTGTCGCTTTATAAAATAGGGACCTGGTTGTCGCCATATGGAATTTTGATTACTGGCATTATTTAGTAGCACTCGCATTATTAAGACAAATCGATTGACGTAAGAATCATCAAAATCGGTCCACACGTTTGGTCTATAATAATGCCACAAAGGAACAGACATAAATAGGCTAATAAACACAATACCTTTAACTTAGTCGGGTTAAAAGTAGCTGTATTAGGAAAGACTAAAGACAAAACGCGGTGAATAACTCAATAAGCCTCGGATCAAAGCCAATAGAAAAATGCGCAAAGGTCCAACACTGCTCTTTTCATTTCAGAAAGCGAGAAAAAATGCCCGCAAGCGAGTGAATATCCTCCTGTAATAAAATGGTAAAAGAGAGCGCCTGCCAGTAATAAACCGATTCGCCGCAACGGACTCTTGAAGAGGCATTGAGTATTCGCAATTGAGCTCCGTAGTATTGGAGCTTTAGAATAAATAATTCTTGTAGAAAAAGGGGGTTTTTTTGCGAATCAATTGTAGGCTTCAAGGACTCATTGAATAGTTGAATCTGTGGACAACTATAAAAACAGACGTAACGCATGCGCCGTTAATGCTAAAATCATCATATTCTCAGACGATGAATCAATACTAATATACTTATACTTACTCAACCGTTGTGTTTTCTGATGAGTTGTTTTACTCAACCGTTGTGACCTCAGAGGAGTTGTTTTTCTCAACCATTGTGTTTTCAGATGAGTTGTTTTACTCAACCGTTGTGTCCTCAGATGTGTTGTTTTACTCAACCGTTGTGTCCTCAGATGAGATGTTTTACTCAACCGTTGTGTCCTCAGATGAGTTGTTTAACTCAACCGTTGTGTCCTCAGATGAGATGTTTTACTCAACCGTTGTGTCCTCAGATGAGTTGTTTTACTCAACCGTTGTGTCCTCAGATGAGATGTTTTACTCAACCGTTGTGTCCTCAGATGAGTTGTTTAACTCAACCGTTGTGTCCTCAGATGAGTTGTTTTTCTCAACCATCGTGTTCTCAGATGAGTTGTTTTACCCAACCATTATTTCCTTAAATCAAGTAGGTTTAAAAAATACGGAGATCACACCGCCAAACAAACAAGTGAAGCATAACAAATAGCGGCTGCGTATAGTGCGTGAGTATATACGAAAAAACTGCAAGGCAACAAGGTCGAGATCTTGCTGCGATGTGGCGGCCGATCGGCATAACATGGTATAAGTGTATACGAGCGATTCGGCTTATCTTGGGTGCTTCACTTTCAAACCTTCCTGCCTCAAATTAGAAACATTGTGGAGGCAGGATTAGCCAGCTCGACTGCGATGACGCAATCTAGCTATCAAAGGTGCGCCGACCGTTCTTAGAATCATGCGGTCGATTTATATCAGAAATATACTCGGGGAGGCTTTACTAGAAATTAGTTCAGTTCATGTGCGAACATAGATAGGTTTATTTGTTAATTAAAACACCATTGTTGAAACAAGTTAATTAAAAGACGTTTTTTTTTGCGGTAGCCATGTCATGTTGAAACTTAGAAAGGGCTATCACATTTAAATGCGGACATAAAACATGTCGTGTTTGTGCTGTTAATCGTTTAGGAGTTCCCTAGTCAGGACCCAACCCTGGGTGCAGCAACCATGTCATAGTAAAACTTAAAACTGGCTATCATAATAAAATGTGTCCATATAATGTTGTCTGTGCCGTTGAACGTTGAAGAGTTCCTTTATCTGGAGCTTACCATGGATGTCGGTTCAGGTCATGCTTACCATAAAAACGCATTGTCATCGGAACCAACTCCTACGCCTCATATTTTCCTTTCCAAACATTTAAACTTAAACCAGGCGTTATTTCGAACAACTTGTTACAGCTCTTGATAAATAAGGCACCTGGTGAATTATTCATAGACCACCTGCGAAGGCCGACGCTGAAACGACCGGCGATACCGTGAAGGTGTAAGGTCATTGTCATATCGTTCGCTGAAACTTTTTGCGGAAGACTATATCTGCATAGTTGTCATTATCTTATAATAGCTGTGCCCGCGGCCTTGCCCGCGTGGTCATTTCATTTAAAAGTAGCCCATTCGTCTTACTCCAGGACTAAAAGTACCTATAATAAAAAAAACCACATCTCTTCAAAAAATAAAAACAGCCCTCAATTTGTTTTTTATCGAATGCTCGGTATCTAATCATCGGATTAAGATACCAAGTACCCCAGTGTTTATGTCAAGCCCTAAGCTATTCCACAGTGAAAACCGCATCGCAATCGGTCCAGTAGTTTTTACGTGATGCCTGAACAAACATACAGTCAAACAAACTAACAAACTAACTTGTCAGTAGCTTATTTTATGTACACTAGACATTTTTTTTAAATTATCTTCTTTGTACAGACTTTTTCATTTCTATTGCTTTATTATAAGTATAGATATAGATAGATAGATAGATTGTGGGTATTGTCACAGTACATATAATATGTACTGTGGTATTGTGGGATTGAAAGAGAGGTGGATGTCAAATGCACGTTATAATACCTATACTAGTGAGCTGCCCCGACAGCGCACGGGTAGCTAAGGGTTTTTTCTCTAAATATTTATTTGTACAAAACGTTACAAATAAATACACACACACACACACACACACGCACACACCCCGCACGACCCCGCGCCGCGTCTTTTCTATTAAACTATAGAATAAACTAATAGTAGGTACGAAGTCAGAATTAATTGAAAGCCTCTCATCAAAAACATTGTCGTAACCTTTAAAACTACTTGTCAAAAAGTTTGGTGTAAATGGCAAGTACTTATGTTCGCAAAAAACCGCTACCGGTGTTTTTTTCGACTTTGTTGAGTAAAATTGCCTTAAATCGACTAAATTTAAACAAAATCCTTAAACATTATATTTTAAACTTTTCCTCTTGAATCAACCTACTCCTAGATGAAAACTGAAACAAGATCGGTTAAGTTTTTTCTGAGATATTTGTTTTCCGACAGACAGCGTTCGGTTACTTTCTTTTATAATTATGTTAGTGGTAGGCAATCATTTGAGATATTAATAATTTGTCAAAAGAGTTTGTCCACGAGGAAGAAGTCCCACTGCTTAGATTTAAGGGGTCTAGAAATCGATCAACAGTGGTCAAGAAAATATGGGATTCGCGAAAAATCGATCGAAATTCGGAAAACCAGACTATATCAGAGAATTACTAAGATATTTAACTTCATCAAATAGCCGGTATTTTTAAAAGCTTTCTATCTATGTATTATGTGTGTATTTTATCTGTCCTGGAATCTTGCAATTCAAATTTCGAGCACTTCCCGATTAGCTATCTGGCTGAAACTTTCAGGGCAGCTCACAAACCGATGAAAATGCAATAAAAAAAAGGAAAATAAGATTGAAAAAGCCAAAATGAAAAAAGAAAAAAAAAGAAGGAAAATGAAAATGTTAGAAGCGAAAAGGAATATAAAAGGAAAAAAAAGAAAACATAAAAAAGAACCCGTAAAACCTTCTTTTTTATATTACTCTTATTTACTTTAATGAGTACAATCAGTAGGAATATTCTAAGCAGCAATTTATATACTATCCTAGGTTGCTGAACAGATCGCAAACGAGCTTTTTACGTATATAGCTCTCGTTTTCGTCAAATAAAATACTTAACTGGTAGTTAAGTTAACTCGTTACTTGACTAAACAAAGTGTACATCGGGGCTTAAAAAGTGTACATTGTTCTCAAATAGCCAAACAGAACCAACCCTCGTTTCACAGTAGCCTGGCGTTCTTGCGAGCGGTGGGCTCAATCGATAGGGCTCCACCCAGTGACCTATTTACGCGGATTAGGAGATACTGGAGCCCCGTTTTGTGCTCCTTAGGCGTTTTTGGCTGGTGTTTAGGATCGTTTCTTTTGGGCCGTTTAAGTTAATTGTTTTTTAAGAGGCAATGATTTTAAGACGCGGGTATGCATTTTTAGTCTTCCAGGAAAAACAGAACACCAGTATTTTTCTTGTACAGATAGTTATCTTAAACTTCACCTTTTATAGATTGACTTTTAAGAATTTGATTTGATGATACATATCTTTGCCTTAAAAATACTTGAAAAATGAGGTGAAAATAAAGTCAAAATTAAATACCTAATAAAGAGGCCCAGCAGTGAGACAGATAAGCTGACGGAAAAAGTGGTCCTTCGAGCATGGCTCTACAAGAATTTATGGCCCAAGAAAAAGAGGTTCATGCAGGTAACTACAGGCACGAGCATCTGAAATGTACACTTACGAGTATAAGTATACCTACACTTTTCATCATGTTTTATTGATGAAATGTGTACTTTATTTTGACACAATTTATACTTTAGGTTAGGTTAGTATGTAGCTACTCAAAGTAACATCATTTTGAACAGAACCATATGAGCACATCATTTTGATAAATATAGAGGAACATACATGCTTATGAAAAAAACCCTCAGTACACGTGGTCCGACAGCTTGGTCCGCTCGATCGAACGTGTCGTGTTTTTTTTTCCTGTTAGTCCGATTAGACAATTGGTGACACCACGAGGACCATATTTCTTTTGGAACAAGTTTCCCGATCTTTCGGACGATATTATTTATTTTTTCCTGTTGGTCCGATTAGACAATTGCACAACGAAGACCATTTTTTTTTTGGAATAAATCGACGATTGGAATTTTTATTTCCTGTTGTTCCGCCAATTATAAATATTATTTTATTGAAAGTATTTTATATTATTATTATTAATTTTAAACCTAAAAGGTAATAAGGGAGACTCGAGTATATCGCGCGGCCAAAAAAAACGAACAAATTTGGTTTTGAATTTGTATATATTGAAGTTCCTAAAAATGCCCGTTATAATATACCACCAGTAGTAGTGGTAGTAGTAGTAGTAGTATGATTTACATGACCACTTAAAATGCATGTAGATGTGAGCTTGTTACGTGTTTGTTTAAGATGTCGGAAAGTAAAAGAAAATATTATTATGAGGATGATTTAGAAAAAGCTGTCCAATCTTACCTACGTATTTTTATATCTTTATGTATTTCCTTCCTAATGAAAAGCCAAAAACTGACCTTTTTAATGATTCTGTTGTTATTTGTTTTTCTTTTGTAGTTTCATTATAAATGTTTATAATAAAACGACAGTAAAAGTCAAAGTCCGATGAATCATTGTCCAATGAGTCATAGTGCGCCTCATCGGACTTTGAGAATTCAGGATTCTTCAACGTCCGATGAATTGGACCTGAGTCGGACTAACAGAATTAAAGAATCCTCGTTGTCCGATGAAACGAACCAGCAGAAAAAAGTTCACGTCGTCTTTTCGAGCGGACTAAGCTGTCGGCCCACGTGTTCAGAGGAGGAACCATTTGGAACGCTTACATTTCAGGTTGGTGTACTGTAGTAATTATTAAAAAAAATAAGTATTTTATCAGTTCGTTCAGATCTATTATATGTACTTAACTTAAAGCAGTATGTACTAAAAAGTCTATACAATTAAGATAATTAAAAAAACAAGTGGTTTAGAGTCTAGGGGACTTAAAATAAGCTACTGAACAAGATTATAACATTTTTAAACTGGTGTGTGTATGTTTGTCTGGATCCTTTTATGTCAGAGAAATGACCACGCGGGCAAAGCCGCGGGCACAGCTAGTAAACAAATAAAACCTTCTATCTTAAGGTTCAGAACGATGACCTACTTAAAAGGTTTAGGAAGATACTGGGGACCGTTTCGTGAAACTTTGCGGCAGTTACCCGTCTTACGATGTCAGTTTTGTCACCACCGGACTGACTGGAGGCTTATTTCGATGAGGTCAAGCAAAATCCGTGGAAAGCTCGGGGCTATGGCGAAAACGCTTCTTTAACGTTCTCGAACAAGAAAACGAAGGAAAGTATTGCTTGTCTTTGTCCCCGGACGCGAACAGAGAGCGTTCTAAGGTTAGGGTGTATGTGTCTCAGTCTGTGGCATCGTAGCAACCAAACGAAAGGACCGATTTTTTTTCTGTTTGAAAGGTGATCGAGATTATACATTTTTTTTATTTATTCTCGTTTTTATAGCTTTAATGTATTTTTAGCTTGTTTAGACAAGCACACCACCTGATGGCGTTACAAAGTTTGTATTCCTTACGACGTCATACCGATGTGCAAACTGTTTCGAAGAATTTGACATGTCTCTGCGAAACCGATTATGAGTATATGTGGGATTTTATGACAAAAACATATAAATCAAAAAAAAAATGAAAGCGCCTACGCATAGACTATTGTCAATTTTAAATGTTATTACGCACGAGTTCCAAGATGTCGATATTTTTGATGACAATTTGAGATCAATTGTTAACAATGTGAATTTATTTTTAACGAATTACCTAAGATAGTTAGCGTGTTGGTCAATACTGTAAGCTTACTATTTTTAACTTGATGAATAAATAAATAAAGAAAGAAAGAAAGAAATAAAGCAAATACATTTATTCATAACAAAAACAAAACAAATTAAAACAATAAATAGACTAAGCAAAGAAAATAGTCATGACTCGGTCCCAACTCAGCACTTCTCAAAATGGTCTATGAGGCGTTTGTCGACTTTCGCTCTTTGTCGACTTTTTATAATTTATATACATTTCATTATAGAGTTGCAGACTTTTTGTATTTTTATATATTTACTTCGCATTTAGCCGACTTTAAGTTCGGACTTGGCTGCCTTTTTTTAAATTTTCTATATCCATACCAATATATAAAAGTGAAACGTTGTCTGTTTGTTTCTTTGTATGTTTGTTTGTTTGTTTGTTTGGGTAGCTTTCACGCATAACGGCTGGACGGATTTAGATAAAATTTGGAATGAAGATAGCTTATACCTGTATAAATGCTCATGAATGCTCTTGAAGTTTTTTGATAGTCTGTCAAAAAACTTCAAGAGCATTGGTGCTATACCTACTTTTGCATTGGTTTTTAATACCCTAGAAGAATATTGGATGCTTTTTTTCGCGTTAAACAGTAGTCCGCGCGGACGAAGTCACGGGCGGGAAAGCTAGTAACTTTATATTACGGAAGACTTTTAAAAAAAGAATGCAGGTACAAATGCAAACTTTGTATAGGAGTTAAGTACCTATTCAATCACTTTTTGCTTTTGATAAAGCAACTTAGTTTAACAAAACTACGTTCTTAATAAACTTGCATTATATTTTCGGAGCAGATTCAAACAGAAGCTTAAAACATTACTTTGCTCAGCCTGAGAACACATTATTTTACTTGAAATTTATGTTTTAAAAGATCATCAACTGTTTTTGTTATACGCTCATTAATCAGACTAATAGAATCTTAAAAGTCGGCAAAGTCCGAACTTTGAAATCTATTAGTTTGATAAAAGTCGGCAAAGTCCGAACTTTGAAATATATCAATTTGATAAAAGTCGGCAAAGTCCGAACTTTGAAATATATTAATTTGATAAAAGTCGGCAAAGTCCGAACTTTGAAATATATTAATTTGATAAAAGTCGGCAAAGTCCGAACTTTGAAATATATTAATTTGATAAAAGACGGCTAAATGCGAAGTAAAAATATAAAAAATATCAAAATGTCGGCAGCGCTATAATAAAATGTATGTAAATAATAAAAAGTCGACAAAGAGCGAAAGTCGGCAAAAGCCTCATAGACCCTCAAAATAGCCGTTAAATCAAATCAAATCAAATCATTTATTTGCAAAAACACATAATAGGTTAAGTTTTTCCACCGGGTCAGAGTGCACGTGCAAAATCAGGGATAGCGGTACAGCGATCCCGAACATTTCTACTCGGCCCTTCGCAAACCTTTTTTTTATCACAATTTTATCGCATCTTGGTACCTCCAAAATTGCTGCTCTCAGTTTGATTTATTCCCTCGGGATGCGGCAAACTGTATGACGAGCTCGAAGTTAGCGAAGTTCTAGTAAATTTACTTGTTTTTATGTGTGTAGGTACTAGTGCTAGATACCTACTTAGAACATTGAAATTATGGGTATCTCTTGAGTGTTAAGTATGAATTATAATGAACTAAAATATGTATATCTACTTTAATCTATTAATTATAATAAAGCAGTAAGTACCTACCAAAAAGTCTACAATGAAGATAATAGAAAAAAATATGTCTGGATACCTAGAATAAGCTACTGAACAAGAATATAACGTTTTTAAAAATCGTGTGACTCTGTTCGCGCATCACGTAAAAACTACTGGACCGATTAAGATGCGGTTTTCACTGTTGGATAGCGTAGCTTTGGACTTTAAAATTGGTGTACTTAAATTTACTTTGGTTCTGTTGAATTTGGAATTATATGTAGGATACTTACCTATATCCAAGAAAAATTACTACGCGGGCAATGCCGCGGGCACATCTAGTAATAAAGAAATGTATATAGAAACACTAGCCCGCGGCTTCGCACGCGTTTTCTTTTCTTCAGGTTAAAAGTACTCTATGTGCTATTCCAAGACCTAAAATACTAATAAACCAACATTTGATCAACATTCCTTCAGCCGTCAAAAAGTTTTTTATCGATAGCTCGGCTTCTACACATCAGATTGAGATACCAAGTATCCCAGGTTTTAAGTCAAACCCTAGACTATCTAACAGTGTAGTGAACCACATCGCAATCGGTTTTAGTAGCTTTTACGTGATGCGCAAACAAACATACATACAGACTAACAAACAAACAGACAAACACGATTTAAAAAAAAACTTGTTTAGTAGCTTATTTTAAGTACCATTGACCATTTTTTTTAATTCATCTTCTTTGTACAGACTTTTTCGTCTTTGTTGCTTTATTATAAGTATAGATTGCCTCAGAATAAATATTTGTGACACTGCCCTTCAAACCGGAAGATGTTCGCACAACAGCGTAACCAAAAACACTCGCCCCTAAATTCATGAGCACAGCGCGAGCCCCACCACAGAGAGCCTAACGTACCATTCGTTACATTCCGTCAGACTTGGCCATAGACAGACCAATTAGACTGGAAGTGATCAAATGGGTCACTGGCTTGGCACTAACTGCTGTTTGTGTACGCAGGTAGGTAAGTAACTTATGTACATTGTGTTTTTTTTTTCTGTCGAGTGTTTTGGTATATTAATGAACCAATGTCCATTTATTTCAGGCAATAATATTTATACCGAAGAAATAATATATGAGCATAATCATAAGCATAAGCCCCGGCGGACATAAGCACGAGATAGATTTCAGACGACCAATAAGCATAATAATATATTCAATGATGTCTCTGTGATCAACAGGGTTAAAACCGGCAGTGATCACCGCATGGTAAGAGGCTCATTGAATATCAACGTAAAGCTGGAGAGGTCTCGTTTGATGAGATCTACTCTTCGCCCAAGTCCTGCCCAAATCCAAAACCCCGAGAGATTTCAGTTGGAGCTCCAAAATCGCTTCCAAATCCTTACCGAATGCAATAAAAAACTTATGGCAGAACGAGGCGAGATGAGGCTGCAGTCTTCAGTGGATATGTCGAGTTACAGCTTGCTTAATATACAGATCTCCAAGTCAATGCGACACGATTTGCGTTCCTATAATACTACTTGTATTAAGCACGCAATAGAGCGGAACAAGGGCTCCAAAGTGTTCGTTACGAGAAAGCCTTTGATTCAGTCGAGACCTGGGCAGTGCTACAGTCATTACAGTGGTGCCAGAATAAAGGTTCTCGAATGGTGACCACGAACGTGCAAGCGAAGTGTGGGGAGACCCCCCACACGATGGACCGACGACATTGTAGCCATCGCAGGAAGTCGGAGGATGGAGGTGGCACAAGATCGCTCGTCATGGCGCTCTTTGGGGGCCTATGTTCAGCAGTGGACTTATAAGGCTGACATGATGATGATGATAATATATAATGATAATGCTAGTAATGACTAGCTATCCCCGCGACTTTGCCCGCGTAGACATTTCTCTGGGTAAAAATAAATGTAACCTATTTAATTCCTGCACCAAATGTACCTATTAAGTAATTGTAGTACTTAATAGGTACTTACTTAAAATAAGCTACTGAACAAGAATCAAACATTTTTTAAATTCGTGTCTCTCTGTTTGTTTGTTCGCGCATATTTTTTTGGGGGAGGCATATGTTCAGCAGTGGACTTATAAGGCTGACATGATGATGATGCTGATGATGATATATATATTATACATACACTGAGGTGCTTATAGTATATTTTTTTATTACTTACAATCGTTTGACCACGATCTCACCTGATGGAAAGCGATGATGTGGTCGAAGGTGTAGCACGCTTGCCTAGTAGATACCTATTCACTCATACCCCTTCTATTGATCTTCTTTTTACCTCGATTTTGAAGAGTGATCGCAATATGTATGTATGTATGTATTTCTTATTAATTATTACGCAATCGCAACTGTAATTTCTAAAAAGGAACATATATTTTAGGCAACTACATTTTCTATTAGTAACTTTGTAAACATTCAATAGATTAGAGAATACTGTACACATTATTATTTTTATTTTGCCACATGCACGATATAGGTACATTATACACATTGTTAGATCATAAGTACCTATTACAGTTTTTTAGACACACTCCTACCTACACACCTTTTAATAGGTGTATGGTCCAGCCAGCGATGAAATCATACTAATTCGTCAAGAATCATTCATAGTCATTTTTGACTGAGTCACGAGGCCATTGGCTTGGCTTTAAATCTGAGTCATTAAATATTTTCGTTCAGTTAATACCTACTTACTTGCCATTTGAAAAATAAATAGATAATATACCATTTTCACGGAAAATGATGAAAGCAAAATTAATTATTTGAGTTTTAATAATTTGCGTGCAATAATCAGCGATCAAGATATGGGAACTCGTCTTCGATTGATTTTTGGAACTATTTGTTATTCTTTTATTGATTTATAGCAGTCGTTAAGTCAAGTCAGATGCCCTCGGACGGCCTGACAAACTCTAACACCAGAGTCCAGCACTACCTCATACGACAAACTTTATATCGTTTGCCAAGTCGCTACATTTGTACACGAACAAACTGTACCCACTCACATTTGTATAGTAAACTTGCTTTATTCTGAAACTCATTTCAAAATAGTTATGGTAAGGTACTCGTAGTATTATGGCTGCAAAAGGTCGGTTCCGGGAAGTCCGGGGAACCACTTTACAGAATACCTCAACTAACTGGAAGCCAATTTGCTACCGGAATAAAAGCTTTGTTGGATCACCGGAATATGGAATAGTCCCTTTACGTTGTAACGTAGGTACAAACCATGACTATAATGTTACCTAAGCTATTATGTCGTGCTTTAGAAAGTAGAAGGCTGAATTTTGTTCCAACAATTAAAACTTATTTTTTAAAAGCTTTTATTTAACTTCACTTGTATGTAAGTATGTACCTATCTACGTATATTGCAATTCAAGTTTCGAGCACTTCCCGATTAGCTATCTGGCTGAAACTTTCAGGGTAGCTCACAAAAAAAAAACGTATTAAGTGAAAATGCAATCCATACCAATATATAAAAGTTAAACGTTGTCTGTTTGTTTGTTTTTCACGAGATAACGTCAGGACGGATTTTGAAGAAACTTGGAATGGAGATAGCTTATACCCTGGAATCAAACATAGTATACTTTTAATACCGGAAAATTGTAAGTTTTCACGAGAAAACTGGAATAACTGTTTTTTTTATTACTCGTTGTAAGAAACGGATGGCACCCGTTTCTTACAACGAGTAATAAAAAAAACAGTTATTCCAGTTTTCTCGTGAAAACGAAATAACAAGTATGTCAAAAAACATCAAGAGTGGTGCTATACCAACTTTTGTATAGAACATAAGACGGTTTTTTTTTTGCGATAAACAGTAGTCTGCGCGGACGAAGTTGCGGGCGGGACAACTAGTATAAAATATATGAAAGTTTTATATTAAAATCCAAAAAAAGTGAGAATGCAAATAAAAAAATAACATGTATTAAAAAAAAACTCCTATAAGCTTTTCTTTTTTAATTTAATTTCTTAAATTACGAGCATACTTATTTTCGTTATGGCTTCTGCGGCGGCACTCAATGATATTTCTCCAATGTCCTATTTTTAGATATTGCAAGTACCAATTGTCTCGTCAAGTCAAGTGTCAAAGTTTCGTACAGTAAAATGGTGGACGTTTTACTGAATCTTTCGAGGGTGGGGGGAATTGCATTTATTTTAGCGTTTGTATATTTTTCCCACACTTGTGCACGTTAACGAACACCTAACGGTTAATATTCCACTAGCTTTCGCCCGCGACTTCATCTGCGCGGACAAAAGGCATCCTATGTTCTTTCAAAATTCAACCTTCAATCTAAACTACTTTTTCTTCTAGAGGATCAGCTCTAATATTTTTTTGTACTCGCAATTGTTTTGCATATTAGTATATTTCAACTTTGGTATTTGATGATAAATATATTTTATTGTCCATAATCCATATCGTTATTTTTCTACCTACATATGTAGGTTTATATGTATGTGTTATTCGGGCCAGCATGCACTAAGTACTCAGTAGGTTCAAACCAAGGAAGAGATCCAGACATCCGGACATACGAAAGCATTTTTGCCCAAGCTGAAACGAGCACGCTTTGCTTGCGCTTCGCACTTGCTCGGTCAGTCAAAAACAACAGAACAGGAAGGGGGAGGGGAGAGGGGGGATTGGGGTGACGAACGTAGCTCTCAAAGGGATGGAACGATTTTTATGTTTATAAACTGATGTGATCGAGATGCTTCCTAGCTATAATGAGGGATGGGAAGTCGGGGGTTATATAACTATCTCGAATGCAGAATGTGTTTAGGGATTACATTGCGGATTTACGCGGCGGAGCGCTTTTGCGCCTGCTCCACCGTCTGGTGACGCTGTAGAGGTCAGTTATAGACCAACACCGACCGGTTGGTCTCGTGGCTAGAGATCCTAGGTACGAAATCGAACGGTCGCGGGTTCGAATCCTGCAAGGTGCAATCATTTGTGTGATGAGCAGAAATATTTGTTTCCGAGTCATGGATGTAATATTCTTATCTATGTATGTTTATCCGTTATCTAGTGCCCATAGCACAGGGTATCCTAGTTTGGGGCTAGATAATTGGTGTGGAAATGTCCCGAATATATTATTATTATTTTATTATTATTAACACCATACAACCAAAAAAAATTATAAAAAAACTATGTACTTACGGTTGTACTAGAATAGTACATACAACTTACTTAGTTGAAACTGAGTTCTATTATATAGGTGTAAATTAGAAAAAAGCGAGTACATGGCAATTCCAGTTTTGTTACTTTTACATCTTTGTAATGTTATTCTGTAGCTATGTGGGTATGCGGAAAATTGCTCTTTGTTTATGGTTCGATGATTTTAGACCCTTTTATCGAATAGAGATTATATTAGGGATATTGATTGATAAACGGTTGGGTAGGGTAAAGTGGTTTCGATACTTTATTAACGTTAAAGTAAAAACCTATCGGAGTAAGGATTTCGTTATAAAAACAAATACCAATATACCTCATATACCTATTATTTAGAGCGGTGGTAGCCTAACGGTTCAATAGTGCAACTTAGAATCCAACGATACCGGGTTCAATCCTAGGCTCCGTACCAATGACTTTTCTGAGTTTCGTGATGTGCGGTTTTTCATCACTCCGTGCTTCGGAGGGCCCGTTAAGCTGTCGGTCCCGGCTGTTATTGATTAATAGTAATCTTTAAGCCATGTCAGAGGCCCTCGGGCGGCCTGACAAACTCTGACACCAAAGGACAGCACTACCTCATACGACAAACAAACAAAAGTAACAAACAGTTTGTACAGTGAATACAATTTAAAAAATATGGTGTAGGGGACTAAAATAAGCTATAATAACATTTTTTTAAATGGTTTCTGTTTGTTTGATCACGCAACTCGTAAAAAATACTAAACCGATTGCGATGAGGTTTCCACTGTTAGATTTTGACTTCAAAACTGATGTACTTGGTATCTCAATCCAATGAGTAGGAGTAGAGCAGTCGATAAAAAACTATTTCTCGTCTGAACGAAGTTTGATATGATATTGGTACTTTTAGTTCTGGAATAACACATAAGAAGAACCTTATATCCCACAAAAATAACCAGTCGGCCAGATTATAAATAAACCATTGCGAGTGTGTAACGAGACTAACATTCCTGTTTCTGACCGAAAATGGCATTTGTTTTGGCCTCAATTTCCATTTCTATTTTTAAATGGGGTCAAACGGGACGAGACAGTTTTAAACGGTAAAAGTGAATTTAAGATCCATTTCAATAAGCGAAGACAGGTATCGTTTGGTACTTTACTTTGTACGTCAAATATATAGGTAAGTACAGCTTCAGCGGTTTCATCCTTTGGTTCGGAAATAAATCAAATGCCCGTTTTATATTTCATCATCAGCATTTACTTGTCCACTGCTGGACGTGGTTCTAATGCACGCCACTGAGCCCGGTCTTCAGATTTCCTCATCTATTTTCTGCCAGCCACTTTCCGCAGGTCGGCACTCCGTCGTTTTATATATATGACGGGAATTTTTAGTATAGTTCAAATTGATTAATTCTTGGGTGCAGCGTACTCTGGAATGAGGGTCACGGGAAACGATCGCGCTACGATAGTTAGACTAATCTACAAATACTTAGTAGGACCAACCTATTTATTGATAGCGGCCAATAGATAACACAAAGGCTACCAGGTTCAGTCACAGCGAGTCCAACATGCAGGCGCATTAGCAAAATTGCATCTCATGCAGTAATAAATAAATTATGTCTTCGAGCAAGCTGATGTATAAAGAAATCATGGTGTGGAATCTCATGATACGAGTAGGTACCCAACCCGCTATCAACCATACGCTATCTATACGATAATATCATGACAATAGATTCAATAAAGCATCACGTATTAGATGCTTACTAGTCATGTGAGGTAGTGCTGGCCTCTGGTGTCAGAGTTTGTCAGGCCGCCCGAGAGCATCTGACATGGCGAATGCTATTGCAACAGCTGGGACCGACAGCTAAACGTGCCCTCCGAAGGATAGAGCAATAGAGAACAGCGCATATAACGGAAAGTCTTTGGTGCGGAGCTAACTCACGTTAGCCATCATTAGAATTAGATCAAATAGACATTAAAAAAAACAGAATTAGATCAAATAGACATAAAAAAACATTAGAATTAGTTCAAATAGATATGTAAAAGTGGTAACCGCATCAAATAACAAACGATAAAAAACAGATTTTATAGACAAATAATAATAATAAATTTGTATATTTGAAACTATAGAACATTGTCCTGAATTCGCTCCACTTACGGATGAACGGTCTCCAGTAACAGATGCGCGATATGGCCCACATGTAAGATATGGCAAGAATAGTCGAAGCCTATTTCTAAAGTCGGTTCCGGAACTGACGGTTCCATAAACCTCCATTTTATTATTTTCATCCCAACTCATATGTGTTCTATGCCCGACATTCCCGAGTATGCCTGAGCTTCGAATACAAATGTATTCGAAGAAAATGTATTTGTAAGGCATTGTAAGAATATACTTCATAAGATAAAAGAATGGTAATATCTTTCGGAATGACATGGTTCAGCAAGAATAAATAAATGGGAAGAATATTGACTAACTGTACCCGCGGCTTCGCACGCGTGGTTATTTCTCTAGGTTAAAAGTACTCGATGTACTATTTCAAGACCTAAAATACCAAAATTTGATCAAAATTCCTTCAGCCGTCAAAAAGTTTTTATCGATTGCTCGGTTTCTATCCATCGTTTTGAGATACCAAATACCCCCAGTTTTTAAGTCAAACCCTTAGCTATCCAACAGTTAAAACCACAGTAGTTTTTACGTGATGCGAGAACATACAGACAGACAAACATACAGACACGAATTTTTAAAATGTTATATTATTGTTCAGTAGCTTATTTTATGAACCCTAGACCATTTCTTTTTTAATTATCTTTGTACAGACTTTTTCGTTCCTATTGATTTATTATAAGTATAGATAGTAAAGCATAGTTTTGTATTACAGTAAAATACCAAACATTTGAAACCAGAAGTTTTGAAATTTGTTTTAGTTGTGAGTTCTGTTCTAATGTGCATTGTCCAAATAATGCGCATCGAGTCACTGAGGTGCTTTGTTGTCTAAAACATAACTATTACTGATATCTGCTGGCTGGACTAGACTACAAACTAGATACAAAAAATAAAAAACATTTCACCGAGCTGAAATTGATTGGAGTTCATGTCTGCATGGCTCTAAATTGGGATAGAGATCGTTCGATACACTAGACCTAGTTGAAAGGTCAACCCGGTCTGCAGACGGGTTGTCCAAATATGGCGGCTTGTTCAAGTTTGTAGATGACCTATTCCTAGCTTAAAGTGTTCGTCTATTTTAGTTAGTAGACTCGATTGAATAATGTCTGAAACAATCATCAAATGTAGTTTAAAAATTAATGTAAAAAAACACCTTTTTTTTAGAATGCATTGTCATCGATTTGTGAGCTACCCTGAAAGTTTCAGCTGGATAGCTAACCGGGAAGTGCTCGAAAATTTAGTTGCAAGATTCCACCCGGAATGACAGTCAGACAGGCAGACAAACAAGAAAGTGACTTAATAAAAATGTGGTAAAATATGAAATAGGAAGGAACACTAAAAAGACCATGAAGAAAATTGGCGCAATTTTTCGCAGACTTTTTTTCACGCGTCCTTCAATGAAATATGGAATTGTTAATTCTAGAAAGTGTAACAAATAAATCATGTTAGTTCAAGTATACCTCTAAACTTAGCCCGAACCGAAATAATTTAATGTTTAGATATTTCCATAGATTTTTGTAGGTCAGGCGGACAATTTTTTAATGAGGTTTCATATTTGTAGGACAGGACGCGCATTTCTATGTTCGCACGGCCATCAATGAAACACGGAATTATCAATTCAGTGTAAAAATAGAAATGCGACCTACGCCACCTTCCTTACAAATATGTGAACCTCATTTACTCGATTCAGACTGAGTTTAGAGGTATACTTGGCATAGTATGATTTGTATGTTACACTGTCTAGAATTGATAATTCCATGTGTCAAAGATGGCCGCGCAAATAAAATTGTGTGACCTACCCTACAGATATGTAAACCTCTTTATCTCGGTTCAGACTGAGTTTGGAGGTATACATGTCAGAGTATGTTTTGGTTGTCTATCTTGAATTGATAATTCCATGTTTCATTGATGGCCGCGCGAAAAAATAAACGCACCAGCACCCTTACAAATATGTGGTTTTACCAATTTATTACTGCCAGTGCCCATGGCATTGTCCATTGGTTTTACCAATTTGTTACTGCCAGTGCCCATGGCATTGTCCATTGGTTTTACCAATTTATTACTGCCAGTGCCCATGGCATTGTCCATTGGTTTTACCAATTTGTTACTGCCAGTGCCCATGGCATTGTCCATTGGTTTTACCAATTTATTACTGCCAGTGCCCATGGCATTGTCCATTGGTTTTACCAATTTATTACTGCCAGTGCCCATGGCATTGTCCATTGGTTTTACCATAAGCTCAATCAAATTTCAGAAGACTATCAGGTACTAAATTAGACTCTAAAAACAATACAGAAAACAAAAACGTTGGTCTGATCTGCAAATAGCCAAATATGGCTTTAAAACAGACCAATTTTTTTCAGTGCTCCTATAATATGGATACAGCTCTAACTGAAATCCAAATTCAGGAGAAATTTTGACCACATTCAAAAAAAGAGACCTGATTTTCAAAGGTCAACTTACCGTCGGATTGTCCAAATATGGCCCCCGTGGCCTGAATCACGTATTCCATTTCTGAAGGCGTTGTCAAGTTCTAAAACTGTTAGAAAGTTCTATATAGGTCACAGGTGACAGTAGGTGTGACCTCTTTGCATTTTAGACGAAGCTTAAACAATAATGCTGGGTATCGACATTGCGGCCGCTGAGTTGCAAGGGACGCATGTATATTGTCACGCGCGCTCGTGACTTGGCAAACGAACATCTTCATAATCTAGTGAGATCATTCAAACGTATACTGACGCCTCGCACGCTCGGCGTGGCTCATGTTAACTGTGTAGACGGATCTTGAGCAGCCCCGCGAGCAATCTCGCGAGCAGCCTCGCTATAGTCGATACCCAGCTTAACGTTAGTTAAGAGTTAAGGCTCTATGGGAGCCAATTTTTTTGTCCTGCTCTTCAAGGTGCAAGTTAAGCAGGACAGGTGATGCATTTCAGAAGCCGATTTTAGTTTATATTTTCAATGTAATTTTTACTTTTTTTAATAATCTTACGATTTTTCAATAAACTGATTTCACAGAAGTATTTGAATGTTTATTGGGATTGCACACATATTTTTTTGTAAAATTATCTTCGATTACTGAATGAAGTTGATTCATAACATCGACGGGAACGTCAAAAGGGGTGTTTTTTAGGAAACTTTACGAGGAAACTATCGAACCAAATTTATTTAATCGTGTTTCGGTGACCAAATCCGGATAAAGTATTTTGTGAACATTTATTACACATAAAAAATAAAGTCTATTAAGTCGTTTTCAAAGGTCTAGTTTTAAATATTCGTGAGGACGATTTGTCAAATTAGGAGCCCATTTCACCTTTAAAAGAAACAAGCAAATATTGCATTTTCCTTATTTACATGCAAAATAGAATATTCGCTTATATTTAGTTTCAGAAGTATTTTGAAAACATGATACAGTTGGGAACCTAGATAAACACTATCTGAATCCGTATAATATCATAACTGTGGAGATATGCTCCAATTACAAATGATTTTGGTATTACGTTTGTACGGAAAAATCATCCTCCACGGACCACTTAAGTACCTAATTTGAGATGGCCTGTGTCTTTGACACTTTTGCATTAGTGACTCTACAATAGTGTGCCATATTTTGAACTAGATTTCACGCCGTGACGTCCGCGCGTACTAATGTTTATCGCGAAAAAAGCATCCTGCTTTTCTAGGACTAGGAATTTTCCGGGATTAAAAGTATCCTATGTTTTATTCCAAGGTATAAGCTGTCTCCATTCCAAATTTCATCGAAATCCGTCCAGCCGTTATCGCGTGAAAGCTCCCCAAACAAACAGACAACGGTTACTTTTATATATTGGTATGGATTTTGAAATGAAGCGGTAGGTACTTAGGAAACTTGACCTGATAAGACCTTGTTTGTAATTATAGACAATGCTGGCGGTCGGCTAACAAACATGGAGTAATAATATTTGAAAATATAACGTAACATTAACCTAATACTGTACACAACTTTGAGAAAACTGTTTAGCAAATTTGCTACATTTTATTTTGTTCTGTTTCTTTTGTTCTGTTTCTTTACACCAGATTTAAACTTTATTTTAATATGATTCCTGCAAATCAACATGGACTAATTGGCGTTTGAATATATGTTTAATCTCCAATAGCTTTCAGACCGTTCATTCAATCTTCATAAAATGTGTGCAGAAATTCGCAAAATTGGATCTTGCTGTATAATGAACAAAAAGTTTTGTTGAAAAGTTGCAACCACTTCATGCAAATCAAAAAAACTCAAAATTAAAAATATTAAATATTACGAGTATATATGATGTTAATAAATATGTTAAATGTTTGTGAAATAAGGCCCAGGGGTGCAATCCCATAACTTGTTGCAAACATATATTCATTTTATGCACTTAATGCGGCGCGTTAGAGTCGATATTGCTATGAAAATCTGCTTGCTACAAATCGCATTGCCGTAGGGAATCAAACTGTACGAAAAGTATACCTTCCGCAAAAACAATAAAATCAAAGTTATTTCTCTAACTAGTAAACATCAAAGCATTCTAATGCATTGTAGTTGTACACAGACTGGTGTTAAAACAGAGGTGATATACCTAACCTACTCGTATACTTTAATTTATGGGTAGGTATGTAGCGTATCATTTATAGACATCTTAAAAATTCGTTGTTGCCTGAAATGTGCAGGTGGCATTTTGTGATTATGGAGATTTGAGCGAAACGCGTTTTTGAATTACTTATCATTAATTAATGTAGATACATGTAATCAAAAACGAAAGTAAGTCTTTTTTTATGAATTAGTACATAAATAATAATCCTGTTTTACTCACACATTCTAATTAATTGCATAACATTGCCATATAGATAAGGAAATTCCTCATCATCTAAAACGTAACTTACGAAATTTAACCACAAAATGATTGGGTAAACTTAGTATATAAACCTAAATAATTAGTTACCTACTAGATAACGATTAGGGCTTTAGGGGGGCACAATCACCATCTCAGTGCCCCAAGGCAAACTCACCTATTCGTGGTACACCCTGCCGAACAACGAACGAGGCTCTGGCGACCGACAAACGGCGGTATATCCATTCAAAAAACCTGCGCAGCTAAATGGCACAGACCGGTGACAGGCAGCAGCGCTACTGGTGCGAAGAGTTGCGTACTGCGATCGCCAACCCGCCTGCCCAGCGTGGCGACTATAGGCATATTCTCCCATGACAAGCACAACAAAAAAACGGCTCCTAGTTCCCGGCGGCCCTGCTATTCCTGACCACGGTGGCGGTCATGGTAACGGCAGTGCGAGAGGTGCTAATAAATTCTTTCTTTAACTGCAAAGAAAGTGGACGTGGCGAAGCCCGGATGTTTTTACCAAAAATGAGATCGACTTTATCATGGCAGATAAGAAGCACATATTCAGAGATGTTTCAGTGATCAATAGGTTTAATACAGGCAGCGATCACCGATTGGTCCGAGGCACTCTGAATATTGACTTTCAGCTTGAGCGAGTCCACTTGATAAAATCCATGCTCTGACCAAACCTGCTCCAAATTTTGTCTGGATCCGAAAACATCCAGGAAAATCTGAAAAGACGATTCGATGCCGTAGATACCACATACGACGTGAATGAGGGACTTGACAAGGTAGTGAGAATCCTTACAAAAGAGGGTCAAAAGTTTTGTAGTATGCAGCGTAAGGGTAAAAAATCCAAGTTCTCAGACGAGACTTTCCGGCCCATGACACGAAGACGAGAAAGTACGCAAGCTCCTTTGGCAGAACAGGTGGCTCTTAACAAAATGATTAAGAAGTTGACACGACGTGACCTTCGGTCCACCAACGCACGCCTTATACAAAAGGCAATAGAGCAGAACCGAGGATCTAAAGTGTTCGTTCAGCAACTTGAAAACAGTCACCTGACAAAGCTCAAAACAGCTGATGGCAGAACCGTCGTGTCAAAACCGGAGATTCTTGCCGAGATCGAAGATTTTCACAGAAACTTATACGCTTCGCATGCTCCTCGGCCACAGACTGTTTGTGAGGATTCAACAACTCAACAACTCAACTTTGATTCGTAAGTATACTGATGAGCTGCCAGACGTCAGCTTGGAAGAGATGGAGAGATGGCCCTGCGACAATTGAAAAATGGAAAAGCCTCCGGTGAAAACGGAGTTACATCGAAGCTCTTAAAAGCGGGTGGTAAACCTGTTCTCAAGGAGCTTCAGGTCTTATTTAACTCCGTTGTCAACTGTGGGAGAAGGCATGGCACAGGAGTGTGGTGGTACTGTTTTTCAAGAAGGGTGATAAAACCTTGCTTAAAATTTATAGGCCCATCTCACTTGAGAGCCATGTCTATAAATTGTTCTCGAGGGTCATCACAAACCGTCTCACGCGAAGACTTGACGAGTTTCAGCCTCCCGAGCAGGCTGGGTTTCGAGGAGGATATGGCACCGTAGACCACAACCACACAGTGCGTCAGATTATACAGAAAACCGAAAAGTATAATCGGCCGCTGTGCTTAGCTTTTGTGGACTACGAGAAAGCCTTTGACTCAATCGAGACCTGGTCTGTTATAGAATCCTTGCAGCGAAGCCAAGTGGATTGGGGATATATCGAAGTGCTGAGATGTCTGTATGACGCTGCTACAATGTCAGTCCAAGTACAGGACCAGAGTACTGAGCCTATCCCATTGTTCAGAGGATGACGAAATTGTACAGGAGTATGTTTACCTCGGACAAATAGTTAAACTGGGTAGGAACAATTTTGAGAAGGAAGCCAGTAGGATGATTCAGCTGGGCTGGGCAGCTTTTGGAAAACTTCGTCAAGTCTTCTCGCCACCCTTTCCACAATGCCTGAAGACAAAAGTCTTCAACCAGTACGTCCTACCCGTAATGACATACGGAGCCGAAACGTGGACACTGATTGTGAAACTGGTCCACAAGCTTAAGGTCACTCAGCGAGCTTTGGAACGAGCTATGCTCGGATTTTTTCTGAGAGATCGAACCCGAAATGAGGTGATTTGGCAAGAACTAAGGTAACTGACATAGCTCAGAGAATAAGCAAGCTGAAAGCTGATCACATTTGTCGTAGAACCGATAACCGTTGGGGTAGAAGTGTTCTAGAGTGGAGACTGCGAATCGGCAACGTAGTGTAGGATGCCTTCCGGCAAGATGGAGCGACGATCTGCGCAAGGTAGCTGGCAGTCATTGGAAGAGAAGAGCCGAAGCTCGGGCTCCGTTGCGCGCCACGGGAGAGGCCATGTCCAGCAGTGGACTAGTGTAGGCTGTTGATCAGATAACGATAAACCACAAAATTACTTCTATTAAGTATAATTCAGTCAAAGGGATAATAAGTTCAAAAAGATTTAAAAAAAAAGATTTATGCAGTAGCTGTGTCATGATTTGCAAATTTATACACAAGCTCCTTTAGACCAGTTGCATACAGCTATTGAAACAATCAATTATGACCTCAAACGTATTTCAGACTGGAGTAAATCATATGGCCTTAGTGTAAATCCCTTAAAGACCCAAGTTATTGTAATCGGTAGTTCAAGACTAATATCTAAGATTGACTGGTTTCATCTCCCACAAGTTCTTTTCGATGGAACACATATCAAAATAAGTGAAACTGATAAAAACATGGGTGTGCTTATTGATAGACAACTATCTTGGGAACCTCAGTTAAGTGAGGTAAGTTTATGCGTCAGCGGGTTCACTTAGAAGACTGCGCAATTTTCTTCCCACTACCACCAAACTTGCTCTAGCACAGTCTCTTCTGCTGCCTTTACTCGACTACGCCTGCTATTTGGACTTAACCGAAGAACAGCTAAATAAGCTAGAGCGCTTACAAAACATTTGCATTCGGTTTGTTTTTGGCTTACGCAAGTATGACCATGTATCTGATTTTCGCACAAAGCTCAAATGGTTACCAATCCGACGTCGCCGGGATACTCATGCCCTCTCTCTTCTGTACAGTGTCCTATTTAATCCATCGACCCCTCCCTATCTCAAAGAGCGATTTGAGTTCCTTCATCTTTCCCATTCCCGTATTCTTCGTTCCACCAATACTCTGCAGTTGAAAGTGCCTCACCAATCTACGATGTGTTATCACAACTCTTTTACTAAACGGGCTGTAAGACTGTAGAATGCTTTGCCCATCAATATTAGAAAAGCTAAGTCGATAGCTGTCTTCAAAGAAGCACTACCTGTCATAAAGCTGGATACTATGTTATTCATACATTATACTATTCCTTTGTGAACATGCTATTTATTTATGTATATTATATTATAAATTTGGCAATATATATGTTATATTATTTAACTATAGTATATATATTTATGTGTTTAACAAAATTTATGATAACACATATGTAAGTATGTATACAAATATTAAGTTATATAGTTGTTTTTATTTATCTATTAACTTTTTTGTTCCAAAGTAAGTCTCCATCACTGACCGCAATATTTATTTTATATTCATGTCCATCCAAAGGTTGCCTGTCAGAAATTGCAAATAGCGATAAGGCCGCTTATTGTATAACATTAGATTTTATTGGTGTGGAAATGTTCCGAATATATTTTTATATTTATATTTATATATCATTACTGTTATGTTGTTTTTTATTGTAATGTGTTCAATAAAGAGTTATTGTATTGTATTGTATTGTATGGTGAAACTTAGAACGGACTATCACAATTAAATGCGTATAGAACATTTCGTGTCTGTGCTGTTAAACTTTGAGGAGTTCCCTTGTCAGGACCCAACCCTGAGTGCAGCAACTGCGTCATGGTAAAACTTAAAACTATTAATTGGTGGCTATTATAATAAAATGCGCACACAAAATTTCGTGTATGTGCAGTTAACCGTTGAAGAGTTCCTTTATCTGGAGCTAATACTACAGGTCAGGTGCTGATTCAGGTCATGCTTACAATAAAAAGGTGTTGTCATCAGAACTGAACCAATATGTAAAAATTCAATTGCGAAGTGGTTCTAATTCAGCTCGCAGACTTGACCTAAACAAACATAATATACATAAGTACAGACATACAAACATTGCAAGTTAAATAAAAGCTTTTAAAAAGAGGCTGTACCCTACAAATGGTGAAGTAGAAAAGTTTTGGATTTGTATGGCTTAGGTATGGGATACTCAAGACATTAAAAAAACAAAATGAATGAATCAAATCCTTTTCCCGCCTCTAACTTTTTACCTAAAAGACATACAAAGTAAATATACCTACAAAAAATGTTAGAAATTTTGTCATTTTTAAAAATATTGTACACTTTAGTCCAAAATTTGTAAAAATTCAACTGCGTAGGATAAGAGGAAGTGGTGGCGGGTGGCGGTGTTTGTTTTGTTGTTAAAGTTGAGGCATAATTTTAACACATTCAATTCAATATACTAAAGCGTGCAAAGCCTCGAGGTCGAAAATTGTAGAAAAATACCTACTAATTGGCCTAGTAGGTAGGTATATCACCAAGTCAACCAATTCGACGGACTTTCTGTCTACCTACTGTATGTTATGCTAGTACTTACACAAAAGTTCAGAGGTGAAGTGAGATCCGTTTTGAACACTATTTATACGCAAACGAGCTTTTAAAACGATATTAAAATTAAATTGCCAAAGCAACAATCACTTTGTGTTAGACAAAAAAAACTTGTTATTCCTCATGGATGACCAAAAAACACGCTCGCGCAAAAACGAACAAAAAATTTGCGTTCGTTGAAATCTTTTGTAAGACGCTCGTGATCGTGAAGTTATATTGTATATACCACAGATTAAATAATAGTAAATAGTATCTATACTTATATTAATTATATCAGCGGTTTGTCTGTTCGCGCAACACGTAAACACTATTATACTGATTGCGATGCGGTTGTCACTGTTGGATGATATAGGGTTTGACCTAAAACCTGGGGTACTTGGTATCTTAATCCGATGATAGAACCAGAACAATCGATCAAAACTATCTGCGGCTGAACGAAATTTGGTATTTTGTACTTTGTAGGTACTTTTAGTCCTGTAATCACATAGGTTACTTTTAACCCAGAGAAATAACCACGCGGGCACCGCTGGTACAGCTAGTGTATAATAATTTCTAGTTGAGATCTACATTGTATTGTTATACAATATACAGACGGACGGTCAGACAGGCATGCACTGGACGATATTATAAAAGTTCCTTGTTGGACTACTCTTAAAGTTCCTTGTTGGACTACTCTTAAAGTTCCTTGTTGGACTACTCTTAAAACTCTTTACTTTTTGCTGTTACGAGTATAAAGGTAGGAATGAATGCATGAGTGTAAAACGTTATACCTAGAGGAAATACAGGATCCGTCACTCGAAGTGTTACCTACCAACTTCACGCTGCTGCAACCTTTAAAATATTCATGACAGCTCGGAAAAAAAGGCAGAACTCAAGATTTGCTATCTTAGCAACATGATGAAAAAAACTAACATTTAGCAATAAGGATGATAAACGTTGATTGAAGCAATTGTGTTACTGCCTTGCATTTGGCTGGGCAATCAAAAGCAACCATTGTTTGAGAGCTCCAGCGCTTGCAGGCGAACCATGTGAAGCTGTCGGGAATGGGACCGAATCCCACAATAATCTATCTTCGTGAGATAGTGCGATAGCATTTTAGAGCGATGACTTTGGTGGAAGGCTCGATGCTATTATTTATGTCAAAGGTCATACTCGTATCTATACTAATATTATAAAGAGAAAAGATTTGGTATATTGTTTGTTTGTTTATGTGTAATGAATAAACTCAAAAAATAATTATATATAAAAAAAAAACCTTTCACGGATCTAAAGCTACACTGTTCCAGATGGACATGGCTACTTTTAATATTTTTTTCTATTTTACAAAAAAAACAACATTCTTTGATAACGGAAAAACTACGGGCGGCGCCGAAGGGCAGAGCAGGTTTCCCCTGAAATGTATTTTTTTCAAGCAATACCCTGAAATTTATACCTATTGACCAATTAGGTAACAACATTTTCAATGGGGGATTTTTCGACAGACGATAATAAAATAAGTTTCCAAAATGATCCAATAGATGGCGTCAGTGAAACAACAATGAAGTGATAAAAAGTGAGTAGCCAACTGCCATCAAGTCAAGTCAGTCACTGTCACCATCCTCTTTGAATGTCACAGAGTACTATCGGTACGAATGCGCATATAGTTACCATCACCGACCTAGTGTAGTATTCTTTGACTACGTACGTATTACGGCTTATTCCATAAATCCCCTTCGACAATCCCCTGCGAAGGGGATTTTTGTAACTTTAGTCCAGAAATCCCCTTTGCGTTCCGTTTGCGTGCCGGAAGGACATTAATGGACATAAAGTCCAGAAATCCCTTTAAGCATTTTTTTATTCTTCCACTTTGCGTGTCACCTTTTTCGTTATGTTTAAAATCAATTACAAACTAATTAGGTAATTACACTAATTACAAAGACTTTATCTTTTCAAACATAACTTATCGATATCAATGTACTATAACAATTTTCACCGTTGTAGACATAAATCTCTCATACATTTACAATAATAAAATAAACACTAGAGTTAAAATATCACAAAATGTCACATTTTACTGTAATCTTTCTACAAAATTAAATATGTTCCATAATCACAGATTAATTATACCAAAGTATTGTATTTTTTTTAAATGAATTATGTCAAATAACTATATTAGTGGTATCACAGAAAAATCACTTTATTACAATAAATTTTAAATATTTGTCTAATTGTAAACTGTCTGTCAAAATTCAACACCTCAAATATTAAATTTGGTCAGCAACTCCGTACTAATAAAAAAAAAATGGCAAAATAAAAAAACGGTATTTGAAAAAGAAACACAGCCCAATACGACTACTCACTGCGTTGTCTGAAGATGCATCGTTTTACAATGTTCGCGCCACTCTATTTACAGCTATCGGGAAAGGTATAACAGCGATCGCAAGAGAGCATTGATCATGATCAATACATACAGGAAGTCTTAATGGAGTTCATTAACGGTGACATAACGATTAGGCATTGCTTAACATCGTTGATTTATTGTTTCTGCAATGTACTATGCCAATTTTTTACATTTCATATTTTAGGTTTGTAATTTTGACAGACATTATAATATAGTCAGACAAATATGTAATCTTCATCATCATCATGTCAGCCTTTAGAAGTCCACTGCTGAATATAGGCCTCCCCCAAAGAAAGCCATGATTAACTATATTGTGCCACCTCCATCCATCCGACTTCCTGCGAAGGCTACAATGTCGCCGGTCCATCGTGTGGGGGGTCTCTCTACACTTCGCTTGCTTGTTCGTGGTCGCCATTCGAGAACCTTTATTCCCCAGCGGTTGTCGGTTCTGCGAACTATATGGCCTGCCCATTGCCACTTCAACTCTGAGAGCTATGTCGGTAACCTTCAGTCTTCTACGGATTTCCTCATTTCGGATTCTATCACGTAGTGAAACACCTAGCATAGCTCTCTCCATTGCACGCTGCGTGACTTTGAGCTTGTGTATGAGACCAATAGTAAGCGATCACGTCTGAGTGCCTTAATAATTATTGTAAATAATTGATGCTGTGATACCACTATATTATGTTTGACGAAATTTATATAGGTATAAATATTCAATAATGTTGTACAAATTATTTGTGATTATAGAACTTATTTGTAAGAGGATGAATGTAAGATGTGATTTTCTGTTATATTCTAATTATTACGAAATTTGTTTTAATATTTTAAATGTGTGAGAGATTTATGTCTACAATGGTGAAAATTGTTTAAGTACCTACGTTGATATTGATTAGGTATGTAGAAAAAATAAAGAAAGTTTAGTACATATATTGATGTAACTCTTATAAGTATAACTGTTCCGTAAAAAAAAACCTACAAACGTATCTGTGATTATAGAACTTATTTGTAGGAGGAAATTAGAGTAAAATGTGTTTTTCTTTTTTACAGAAAAACACATTTATATTTCTTATTTACCTATATTGATATTGACTAGGTATGTTTGAAAAAATAAAGAGTGTGTAATTACATAAATAGTTTGTTTGATTTTAAACAGATAACAAAAAACAGTGACCAACAATTTCGCAATGCGTCTTTTTGTGCAATAATGTCCTTCCGGCACGCAAACGGGACGCAAAGAGGATTTCTGGACAAAAAGAACAAAAATCCCCTGTGCAGGGGATTCTTAAAATTTATTTTATATTAATAATAAATGATTAGTGGGATTTCTGGACTTTTTGTCCAATAATCCCCTTCCACCACGCAAAGAAGACGCGAAGGGGATTTCTGGACAAAAAATCCTAATATCCCCTTTGCAGGGGATAGTCGAAGGGGATTTATGGAATAAGCCCGTATTACCCATGGTATTACCATTTTCAGCTTTAGGGAAAGTAAGCGTTTCTATTTTAGTGTAGAAAGCTACAACAAATGGAAGTTTTGTTTATTTATGTTATTTACTTTCAAGAGGGGCGATAAACAAATCGAAAAATGACAATAAAAATAAATGATGTTTGACTATTATTTTATAGATTTGATCTTTATTTTTACTGTGACATTAGACCATGATGTCTACTTCAATTCTTTTATTTATGGCTTCTACAGGTTTATTTCGAGCAATTGTCGATGATTAATATTTTCACGGGAACAGCTTGCTCAGCAGCACAGCAATGTAAACAATATTTCTGGGAATAAGTATTTCCGACTCCGATTTATAATAATTATGATTAATAATATCTGTGTTGATAATCTTCGATTACTACTTCTAAAGTCTAAATCAGTACAAAGTTATTGTAAACGTCACAAACGTCAAAAAGCCAGATAACGAATAGGTTAAATTAAATCATAGACAACCGCACAGTACTCAATTTAATGCTCGAAGGGTCACACTGACTTCATTATTTGTCAACGCCATCTATTACAATCTTTTAGTATATTTATTTTATTTTTTTGAGCTGTCTAATCCCCCATTGTGGACAGTGGACATGGCCTATTTAGACCATTTCAATTTTGTACAAGCGTCCTTACGAGTTACTTCTTGTTACTTCTGTGCGAGTTTTATTTTAAACTACTATAATATACCGATAACCGGTGGGGTGACGGATTCTTTAGTGGAGACCACGTATAGGCAAACGTATTGTAGGACGCCTTCCAGATGGAGTGACGATTTATATAGCTGGCAGCAATTGCATGAGAAGAGCCGAAGATCGGGCTCAGTGGCGCGCATTAGGAGAGGGCTATGTTCAGCAGTGGACTAATACAGGCTGTGATGATAACGATGAGGAACTTTATTAAATATACGCAAATGAAGGATACACGAGTAAGAAGAGCAGATATAAGCCGATCAGTTTTCGGACTATGTCCGCATAACACTCGCGTTAGTCTCAAAATCAAATTATGCTATCATTATACATCACATAGACCCTCAGTAGTAAACTCATATGCAGTGCTAAAGTGTGCGTTCTTGCATTGAACTTCAGCTTAGTTCAGCCGTAGCGTAGCCGTGAGAGCGCATCAATGGTGAAACGAAAGGGAAAGGGCGGGGGCTCGATACTGAATCTAGGTCAGGGTTGTGCCATGGCGCGTTACGTTGCCGCCGCGGGATGCACGGAACTAGGACCAACGTTTAGGGGGGGGGGGGGCAGTTATTACCAGGAGCGGATGTATCTATAAGCCAAGTAGGCCCGGGCCAAGAGGCAGCCAACCATTAAGATGAAGTCCTGAAACAAATACGTCTAGAGAAATAAACTTCAAAATTATCATCACAATTAAGCATGGGGAGATATTAACGGCCAACAGCTAGTAAATTCATAAATTTTAGCACAGTATTAGGCCTAAAAAGTAATTTATTACCCTAATAGATGCGCGCCCTCGGCTTTGCCAGCGTGGACAATGAAAATAAAAATCCAATGTATCCAGGACCTATTTCTATATCCAAGATTCATCTAAATCCTTTCAGGCGTTACGGAACATTTTTAACCACTGAATTCGAAAATAGAAGGCTATTATAAGTTTAGTGTCTGTGTGTTGCTGTGTGTGTGTCTGTCTGTGGCATCGTAGCTCCCAAATGTGTGTTGTTTTTTTTGATACCCCAATTCACTCCCGTAATGCGGGCCTGGCAAGCATTGGAAAAGCGGCGCCCCGCGCTAATCTCATTAACTTAGTGGAGCTAGTATGTAAGGCTACTAGAGTAGTATTTACTGGATGGTTCATTGGTAGCTTTGATTTTGATTGGCAATCTAGTTCTAACTAGAAGGGAATTAGATTCGCTGTTTTCATTGTAGTGATAAACGGTGCGCCAATAGTAGGATTTCATACGGTGTTAGGTAATACCTGGGTATTGGAGAATGAGGTGCTCAAGGCTTGAGTGGATTTTAATTTGAGTACCTAGATTAATTAGTATTAGCATGCTTGCTAAATACATCTGAGTATGATAATTAGGTACTCAAATTATTAAAGAAGAGTATTTAGCAAGCATGCTAATGCTAATTATTGTCAGTGTTACTATCTGTAGTCACGGGCAAAAAAAAAATGGTACTGCCAGTAGTACCATCTTACCACGGGTAAGTCACGGTATTATTGTTTGCGAAATAAATGAGAGATTAAAAGCTCGTATTTGAAGAATTGCATTGAATTATTAAAAAACGTATTTTTTTTGCTAGTAATATGCAAACGTCACTGATAAAATCAAATACGAGAAGCAGAGGAATACTAAGTCACTGTATTTTTGTTAACTTTTTACAGATTATATAATTTTTGAGTTTTACTCCAAAATCCTATATACATAAAGAATACTAGCTGATGCCCGCGGCTTCGCACGCGTGGTCATTTCTCTATGTTAAAAGTACTCTTTGTCCAGGACCTAAAATATTTTTATCGATTGCTCGGCTTGTACTCATCGGATTGAGATATAAAGTACCCCAGTTTTTAAGTCAAAACATAAGCTATCCAACAGTGAAAATTACATCGCAATCGGTCCAATAGTTTTTACATGATGCGCGAACAAACATACAGACAGACAAACAGACAGACAATAATTTTTAAAATGTTATATTCTTGTTCAGTAGCTTATTTTAAGTACCCTAGATCTTTTTTTAAAACTATCTTCTTTGTACAGACTATTTCGTTCTTATTGCTTTATTATTAGTATAGATATAGATAGAAGATAGATAGATAGATAGATTAAGTTGGCTTCGGTTGAGGTGGTATTCTTTTGTTAATGTAAGTTAAACTTTTAAGAGTTATTCGAATATTTGACTTTACCAGGATAGTCTTGTGAGCGTATTTGTAGGCAAATGTTCTATAACATTCATAATTGAAAATGCTTTCGTATTTGCGGCGGATGTCCGGCTGTTCTCCTGTCGCATTTCTCAACTGATTCTCGTGAAACTTTGTGAGCACGTTCGATGACTATATGGTATTTTTTAACGATTCAGTTTTACGAAATTTTACAAAATGGCGTAGATATGGGGCTGAAAAAGTAAAAAAAAACAATATCGTCCATTTCGAAAAATATTCAAAAAATCATAAAACTGTTTTGTTACCCTTATTAAGACGCATAAAATTTAAGGGTTCGGGGTGTGAGGGGGTGGAAAATACCTAATGAAAAAAAACGCAAATAGACTCACGAGGTCTTCAACTCACAGAGCCACTAGTAAAAATATATTAGTTATAAAAAAAAAAAAAAAAAAAAAAAAAAATGTTAAATTAGTTAATTCGTTTTATTTAATATAAATTAGTTATAAAAATAAAACCCACCGCAAACTAAACTAAAAAGAGGCAAATAACTTTTAGATTATTGATTTTGAAATATGAGATACAGTCGGATGCATTTCATTTCTCCTTTGACGAGATCAGCTAGAACGTGGCGAGCTAACTGCACTGCGTCTTATATTTTAAAAATCTAAAATATAAAGCTTCTTTGCCTTATTTTAGTTTTGTTTTCAGTCGGGTTTTTGTTTTTTATAACAATTCTTTTTAGTTTATATTTATAAGAATTAGTGAGAATAGTTGCTAACCACCTTCCTAAATGGTCATTCGAAAGGAAAATAATAAGAGAAACCTAAAGACCTCATTTTAGTTTTGTTTTCAGTCGGGTTTTTGTTTTTTATAACAATTCTTTTTAGTTTATATTTATAAGAATTAGTGAGAATGGTTGCTAACCACCTTCCTAAATGGTCTTTCTAAAGGAAAATAATAAGAGAAACCTAAAGACCTCATTTTAGTTTTGTTTTCAGTCGGGTTTTTGTTTTTTATAACAATTCTTTTTAGTTTATATTTATAAGAATTAGTGAGAATGGTTGCTAACCGCCTTCCTAAATGGTCATTCGAAAGGAAAATAATAAGAGAAACCTAAAGATGATTTTCAAATACAAATTCAATGATTCATGATATAGTTATTCTTTTTTCTTTTTCTTTTTCACTTTATAACGTCTGCTTGTGCCATATTGAATTTTGATTAATGTCATGTCTTTTCAGTCTTTTCAGTCGGATTTTTGTTAGTTTATATTTATAAGAATTAGTGAGAATGGTTGCTAACCACCTTCCTAAATGGTCATTCGAAAGGAAAATAATAAGAGAAACCTAAAGACCTCATTTTAGTTTTGTTTTCAGTCGGATTTTTGTTAGTTTATATTTATAAGAATTAGTGAGAATGGTTGCTAACCACCTTCCTAAATGGTCATTCGAAAGGAAAATAATAAGAGAAACCTAAAGACCTCATTTAAGTTTTATTTTCAGTCGGATTTTTGTTAGTTTATATTTATAAGAATTAATAAAAATGGTTGCTAACCACCTTCCTAAATGGTCATTCGAAAGGAAAATAATAAGAGAAACCTAAATACCTCATTTTAGTTTTGTTTTCAGTCGGGTTTTTGTTTTTTATAACAATTCTTTTTAGTTTATATTTATAAGAATTAGTGAGAATGGTTTCTAACCACCTTCCTAAATGGTCATTCGAAAGGAAAATAATAAGAGAAACCTAAAGACCTCATTTATAAGAATTAGTTAGAATGTTTGCTAACCACCTTCCTAAATGGTCATTCGAAATGAAAAATAATAAGAGAAACCTAAAGACCTCATTTTAGTTTTGTTTTCAGTCGGGTTTTTGTTTTTTATAACAATTATTTTTAGTTTATATTTATAAGAATTAGTGAGAATAGTTGCTAACCACCTTCCTAAATGGTCATTCGAAAGGAAAATAATAAGAGAAACCTAAAGACCTCATTTTAGTTTTGTTTTCAGTCGGGTTTTTGTTTTTTATAACAATTCTTTTTAGTTTATATTTATAAGAATTAGTGAGAATAGTTGCTAACCACCTTCCTAAATGGTCATTCGAAAGGAAAATAATAAGAGAAACCTAAAGACCTCATTTTAGTTTTGTTTTCAGTCGGGTTTTTGTTTTTTATAACAATTCTTTTTAGTTTATATTTATAAGAATTAGTGAGAATGGTTGCTAACCACCTTCCTAAATGGTCTTTCTAAAGGAAAATAATAAGAGAAACCTAAAGACCTCATTTTAGTTTTGTTTTCAGTCGGGTTTTTGTTTTTTATAACAATTCTTTTTAGTTTATATTTATAAGAATTAGTGAGAATGGTTGCTAACCGCCTTCCTAAATGGTCATTCGAAAGGAAAATAATAAGAGAAACCTAAAGATGATTTTCAAATACAAATTCAATGATTCATGATATAGTTATTCTTTTTTCTTTTTCTTTTTCACTTTATAACGTCTGCTTGTGCCATATTGAATTTTGATTAATGTCATGTCTTTTCAGTCTTTTCAGTCGGATTTTTGTTAGTTTATATTTATAAGAATTAGTGAGAATGGTTGCTAACCACCTTCCTAAATGGTCATTCGAAAGGAAAATAATAAGAGAAACCTAAAGACCTCATTTTAGTTTTGTTTTCAGTCGGATTTTTGTTAGTTTATATTTATAAGAATTAGTGAGAATGGTTGCTAACCACCTTCCTAAATGGTCATTCGAAAGGAAAATAATAAGAGAAACCTAAAGACCTCATTTAAGTTTTATTTTCAGTCGGATTTTTGTTAGTTTATATTTATAAGAATTAATAAAAATGGTTGCTAACCACCTTCCTAAATGGTCATTCGAAAGGAAAATAATAAGAGAAACCTAAATACCTCATTTTAGTTTTGTTTTCAGTCGGGTTTTTGTTTTTTATAACAATTCTTTTTAGTTTATATTTATAAGAATTAGTGAGAATGGTTTCTAACCACCTTCCTAAATGGTCATTCGAAAGGAAAATAATAAGAGAAACCTAAAGACCTCATTTATAAGAATTAGTTAGAATGTTTGCTAACCACCTTCCTAAATGGTCATTCGAAATGAAAAATAATAAGAGAAACCTAAAGACCTCATTTTAGTTTTGTTTTCAGTCGGGTTTTTGTTTTTTATAACAATTATTTTTAGTTTATATTTATAAGAATTAGTGAGAATGGTTGCTAACCACCTTCCTAAATGGTCATTCGAAAGGAAAATAATAAGAGAAACCTAAAGACCTCATTTATAAGAATTAGTTAGAATGGTTGCTAACCACCTTCCTAAATGGTCATTCGAAAGGAAAATAATAAGAGAAACCTAAAGACCTCATTTTAGTTTTGTTTTCAGTCGGGTTTTTGTTTTTTATAACAATTCTTTTTAGTTTATATTTATAAGAATTAGTGAGAATGGTTGCTAACCACCTTCCTAAATGGTCATTCGAAATGAAAATAATAAGAGAAACCTAAAAACCTCATTTTAGTTTTGTTTTCAGTCGGGTTTTTGTTTTTTATAACAATTCTTTTTAGTTTATATTTATAAGAATTAGTGAGAATGGTTGCTAACCACCTTCCTAAATGGTCATTCGAAAGGAAAATAATAAGAGAAACCTAAAGACCTCATTTTAGTTTTGTTTTCAGCTGGGTTTTTGTTTTTTATAACAATTCTTTTTAGTTTATATTTACAAGAATTAGTCAGAATGGTTTCTAACCACCTTCCTAAATGGTCATTCGTAATGAAAAATAATAAGAGAAACCTAAAGATGATATTCTTTTTTCTTTTTCTTTTTCACTTTATAACGTCTGCTTGTGTCATATTGAATTTTGATTAATGTCATGTCTTTTGTACCATTCGCAAGATTAAAACAAAACGATTGACGTAAGAATCATCAAAATCAGTCCACGCGTTTGGTCTATATACAGTGCCACATAGGAAAAGGCATACGAGAGTAGATAAACAGGATTATTACCGAAATCCCCATCAGACCGTCCCCACCAGTGGGGATTACAGGAATAAGCAAAAACACATTTTTACCGTTTTCCCCACACTCATTACCGGGCCTTTGCGTTGCAAAGTCTGGTAAAGAGAAAGGAAACATTGGTTGATAATATATTACTTATGTTGCTATGTTATGTAATATAGCTTATTACACTACATAGCAACATAGGTACAAAATTTTAGGTGATAAAAAGACATGGACAAGTTATAATTTTATACAAAACACTGTGACATTTAAATTTGTACATGACATTTAATTTTATTTCTTGGTTTTGTTTACTTTTATGTTTATGTTTGAAAACTCACTTCTAATTGAATGTTCTATTCTTATTTCTATCTTATACTGTATTTTGATTAATTTTTATTTGAATTATTTAAAATGGTTTTTAAATGATAAAATTCTGTTTTTTCTGATTTTAATAATACGATGTTTTGAAATTTGTAAAAGAACACTGACCATTAAAAAAAAAGGAATTTAATTGAATAATTTAAATGGAGTTATTTATTGAAGCATTTTCCTTATTTTTAATTGGCAACAAACATATTGCATACAAAAGTGCATTATAGGTAGTGTGTCAGTGTTTACAGTCTTTTGTGAGTAATTCGAGGAAAAATGTTACTCAGAAATCAAACCAACCACACAACAGAATAATGGATGCCTGATTGGTTTCTTCATGTTAGAGTAACAAGAATTCTCGTCAAACATCAGTCATAAGGTATTTAGCTAAATATAAATAAAAGTTATTTATTTATTTTTAACTAACATAACACATCTTTCATACCCTCTTTCATATATACATATATTTCTTTAATAATGTTTAAAGAAATATATGTATGTATCTACTATAATAATGGTTTTAATAATGTATGGTTATTAATGTTAGTTGTACAATAAGGTAGATGGCGCTACTATGCACTGCTAGTATTTTTCTTCAAATAAGTTTGTACGCACGAGGTCTACAGCTCACGGAGCCACTACTAATTATAGTGGAGAAATATAGGAAGGGTTTTCTTATACAAAGAGCAAAAAGCACCAAACCCACAAGAACGAGATTGGCATAAACATTGCCTAAGTAAGGGGTGATCTCATAGGACGAATAAGTAAGGCCGGGAATTCATAGGAGTAGTATATAATAAGGGAATGATGTGGAGGAATACCAATTCCTGTGACGTTATCTTTCTAGAAGCATGGCAGGGAGTGGGGAAGATTTATTATCTGTTCTTAGGGAAGAATAGTAATGGATGTCATAGCCATATCGACCTAATATAATAGTTTATGCCTGTAATGTATTTTTTCATGTAGCATAGTACGTTTTCACTTCACGTGCTCGTATAGTTCTTGTTAGAAGTAAAACTGAATTTTATGCTCTAGTGCATATTAAGAGTTCTCTATGGTCTCCGACCCGAAACTTAATGAAAATAGTAAGTGGCGGGATCTGCTCTCGTCTTTTCTTAGCAGTATATAAATGTTATGTTTATTATTGAAAGTTATCATGAAATAATACATTCTCCTTACAAAATAATGGTAAGAAACGCAAAGAAGTCCAGCAGATATAGCCACCAAAATCTAGGCAAATACCTATATTTTATTACGTACGTCAATTTCATGCACTGGATAAACGGGAACAAGTAAATATTTACAATGTCACTGTATAACTTCTTTGCAATCGAAGTGAAAAGCAGAGTGAGATCCTCTACTTCAATATCTACCCTCGCCTTCGGCTTGGGCTGATAAATGTCTCGGATAAAATGTTAGACACAGTTAATAACTTCCATGCCACAGTGGAAAAAAACATCAAAAAAAAAAAACTGAATTAGTTTAGTAAATAGTCTGTTTCCTTGATATGTTTTCGCTTACCGTTTTGAAGATATATACCGTACCTACGGCGGGGACTAGGTAAGATTTAATTAAACAAATTCCTCCAGATTAGTTTAAATTAAACACGATTTAAACGGTGATTTATTCAGACATCACCCAACACCCCACTTATTTTTCATAAGTCTAGCCTTGTACTATAAGTTATTTTACATCGTCATTAGTCCACTGCTGGACATAAGCCTCTCCTAATGGTTCCCACTGCGCCCAATCATCGGCTCTTTTTATTTAATTGCTGCCAGCTACTGTGCGAACGTCGTCGCTACATCTGGCCGGAGGGCGTCCTACACTACGTTTGCCTATACGTGGTCTCCACTCAAGATATCGGTTTTTTCACCTGACTGGGATTAGGATCGAATACGGCTGCGAACCAAATGATGTGTGAAACTCAGTGTCGCCTATTGCATGTTCGAATGATGGATATCCATACCAATATATAAAAGTGAAACGTTGTCTGTTTGTTTGTTTGGGGAGCTTTCACGCGATAACGGCTAGACGGATTTTGATGAAATTTAGAATGGAAATAGCTTATACCCTGGAATAAAACACAGGATATTTTTATCCCGGAAAATTGTAAGTTTCCAGTTTTTTTTAAAAGTGTATGTTTTGAATAAATCTACTGGACCGATTGCGATGCGATTTTCACTATTGGATATCTTAGGTTTTGACTTAAAATATCTCAATCCGATGAGTAGAGGGCGAGAAATGTATTAAAAAATCTAAATCTATTAATTTTAAAAGTGTGGTAATAAGTTTTGAATAAATCTACTGGACCGATTGCGATGCAATTTTCACTGTTAGATAGCTTAGGTTTCGACCTAAAAACTGGTGTACTCGGTATCTCAATCAGATGAGTAGGAGACAAGCAATTTTCTAAAAAGTCTAAATATAATCATTTTAAAACTGAGTTTTTTTTAAAGTGTAAGTTTTGAATAAATCTACTGGACCGATTGCGATGCGATTTTCACTATTGGATATCTTAGGTTTTGACTTAAAATATCTCAATCCGATGAGTAGAGGGCGAGAAATGTATTAAAAAATCTAAATCTATTAATTTTAAAAGTGTGGTTATAAGTTTTGAATAAATCTACTGGACCGATTGCGATGCAATTTTCACTGTTAGATAGCTTAGGTTTCAACCTAAAAACTGGTGTACTCGGTATCTCAATCAGATGAGTAGGAGACAAGCAATTTTCTATAAAGTCTAAATATAATCATTTTAAAACTGAGTTTTTTTTAAAGTGTAAGTTTTGAATAAATCTACTGGACCGATTGCGATGCGATTTTCACTATTGGATATCTTAGGTTTTGACTTAAAATATCTCAATCCGATGAGTAGAGGGCGAGAAATGTATTAAAAAATCTAAATCTATTAATTTTAAAAGTGTGGTAATAAGTTTTGATTAAATCTACTGGACCGATTGCGATGCAATTTTCATTGTTAGATAGCTTAGGTTTCGACCTAAAAACTGATGTACTCGGTATCTCAATCAGATGAGTAGGAGTCAAGCAATTTTCTAAAAAGTCTAAATATAATAATTTTAAAACTGAGTTTTTTTAAAGTGTAAGTTTTGAATAAATCTACTGGACCGATTGCGATGCGATTTTCACTATTGGATATCTTAGGTTTTGACTTAAAATATCTCAATCCGATGAGTAGAAGGCGAGAAATGTATTAAAAAATCTAAATCTATTAATTTTAAAAGTGTGGTAATAAGTTTTGAATAAATCTACTCGACCTATTGCGATACGATTTTCACTGTTGGATATCTTAGGTTTTGAAATAAAAACTGGTGAACCTACTTAGTAATTCAATTCTCAATCAGATGAGTAGGAGCCAAGAAATTTACTAAAAAGTCTAAATATAATAATTTTAAAAGTGAGTTAAATAGTTTAGAATAAATCTACTCGACCGATTGCGATGCAATTTTCACTGTTAGATAGCTTAGGTTTCGACCTAAAAACTCGGTATCTCAATCACATGATTAGGAGCCAAGCAATTCAATAAAAAAACTACATCTATAAATTTTAAAAGTGTGGTCATAAGTTTTGAATAAAACTACTGGACCGATTGCGATGCGATTTTCACTGTTGGACAGCTTAGGTTTTGACTTGAAAACTGGTGCACTTGGTATATCAATCCAATGAGTAGGAGCCAAGAAATTTAATAAAAAAACTAATTCTATTAATTTTAAAAGTGTTGTACTTAATTTTGAAGGCCAGTGTCTCAGTGATGAGCGCAGTACCGTGCAAGATTTTGCTATCCAAACTTAGGTGTCATGCTATAGTTAGATGTGACGCTTACCATCAGGGGAGCACCCTGCTCGAATCGACACTCGTTAATTAAAAATCTATCAGTTGTTGTGATGTATCGAAATTAACCAAGACGTCTGTATATGCTCCTTGATAGCACTTGTCGACGCTTGCTATTAGTAGATGAGTCAGACAATCAGATTAATGCAAAATCCGAGGCGTGTCAGTTCGCACAGTTATACAAGAGTGTAGATGACTCGTTTCCGTATATTCCTACGTAGTAAAAATAGTGAAGTAAATTAGAAGCTATTTTCACAAAAATCAGTTTTATTTTATTTTTGCGATCTCTTTAGGGTACTTATTACAAATCATCAATCATCATCAATACATAGTATAAAACAAAGTCGCTTTCCGCGTCTGTCTATCCGTCTGTCTCGCTGTCTGTTTGGCCGATAACTACTCCTTAACCACGCAACGGATTTTGATGCGGTTTTCACCATCAGTTAGATATTTTTTCACGGAAGGTTTATCTATTGTATAATACGAGCATACGAGACCTAAACGTAGCGAAGGGGAAGGCGGGGAGCGAAGCGAACCGCCGGCCGGCCCCCCAAGAGGAGTGAAGGTCGAGTGTGCGGGAACTTCACATTTTTCAGTTGTTTTTTCTTCTAATTTACACCCGTGCGAAGCCAGTACGGGTCGCTAGTAATTCATATAATATATCCAAAAAAAATATGTTTACTTCTTTCTCATTAAGGTACCTACTAATCCATACCAATATATAAAAGTGAAACGTTGTCTGTTTGTTTGTTTAGGGAGCTTTCACGCGATAACGGCTGGGCGGATTTTGATGAAACTTGGAGTGGAGATAGCTTATACCCTGGAATAAAACATAGGATACTTTTTATCCAGAAAATTGTAAGTTTCCACGGAAAAACGTTGATTCCTCGCTGTAAGGAATGTTTGCCATGCAAACGAAATAACGAGTCTGTCAAAAAACATCAAGAGTGGTGCTATACCTACTTTTGCATTGGTTTTTAATATCCTAGAAGAACATAGGATAGCTTTTTTTCGCGATAAACAGTAGTCCGCGCGGACGAAGTCACGGGCGGGAAAACTAGTTAGAAATAATTTATAAACTATTTTCATAATTTTTCTTTTAAATTGATACTATCTCATTAATTTATTAGAAATCGATTCTTCACAAAAAAAAAGTTTTTTGTGTTTTTTAAGACAATTCACACAAATTACCTATCCCCAAACTAGGATACCCTGCACTATGAGTATTAGACACCGGATTAACATAGTACATATATACGAATATTACATCCACGATAGTTGGTTTGCATTCGTGATTACCACTTTTCTTAAAATAATGTCTTACAGCATCCCACTATCAGAATCGCTGATAAGCAAAAATAAGTGAGAGTTAAATTCTATGAGTAAGTATTTTCGGTACCCACCTACACTATAAAAATGTATAAGGTACATTATCTCTCCAATTTATAATGTTCATCTCAAATAATTGATTAATTTCACTGTTGACTGAGTTATTGGCACTTAGAACCATTTATTTATTTCTTCTTCAGTGCGAATAGACAGCATCAATCAGTATATTAAAGTACAGTGTGATTCGAGTATCTTGGATAGTAAACAGATCGGGAGTGAATAATTTGAAATCGATTATCTCTCACGATGATGCGATTTATATATACCTACTTATAATAAAGCAATAAGAACGAAAAAGTCTGTACAAAGATACTTAAAAGAAAATGGTTTAGGGTACTTTAAATAAGCTACTGAACATGTTTTTTTTTAATCGTTTCTGTTTTTTTGTTTGTCTGTATGTTTGTTCGCGCTTCACGTAAAAACTAGTGGACCGATTGCGATGCTGTTTTCACTGTTGGATTGCTTAGACTTTAAAACTGGGGTACTTGGTATCTTAATATGATGATTAGATGCCGAGCAATCGATAAAAAACTATTTGACGACTGAATGAATTTTGAAGAAATGTAGTATGTTATATTTTTTAGGTAATTTTGGTCCGTGAATATGGGTATGGGCTACTTGTAAATGAAATGACCACGCGTGCAAGCACAGCTAGTCTTAAATATATATCGCAACATCAAGAACGATAATCGATTTCAAATAACGACAATAAAAACACGCGAACAAAGCCGCGGGCATAGCTTACAGGTTAATAAACTGCTACAACAGGAGACTAAAAGAAATATTTAGTTCAGTAGACTGGGCATATCATTAAGTTGAATTAGCCCTATATAATTCGGTTCCGTCCACTTGGCTCCCCTAACATAGATCCCCTGGAGAATTCATTTATTCAACAAAGCTGACCAGTAACTAGTTTTTCTGATTAAAAGTAATCGTGAACGACGAGAACCATATAGTTTCCCTTCATCGGAAATATTTGCTTATAGGCCGAGCGAGCGCGAAGCGCGAGCGAAGCGTTTGCGTTTCAGCTTTCAGTTTCAGCAAAAATCCTTTGCGGTTGGTTGGTTGTTGGTTTTTCATAATATTGATTGGGGGGTGGGGGGTGGGGGGGGGGGGGGGGGGGGTATTCCCCCAAAAAGGGGCAAAAAGGGTGCTACTGAATATCTGCGCCTTATTAGATCCGATTTCGATGGTTCTTTTTTATTTCAAAGGTTCAACTTTAAATTGATCTCATAAAAATTTGGTGAAGACCTGATGAGGATCTTCGGCATGATGAGCACATTAACTCCTCAAAATGCAGTAAATTTCTCACTTTTAGGTTTCTACCAGTGGAATCATCCCTTTACCTACTAGATAGGGATTGATGGAGCACCTTGGTTATTAATGTTAGTTTTACAATAAGGTAACTAGATGGCGATACTGTGCACCGCTAGATTGTTTGCACGCGCGAGGTCTACAGCTCCAAGATACTTTTATTTTACCTATCGTGTTGTAGGTAAGTAAGGATGGAAGGATGGTGTTTAGGTCAAATCAAGTTCGCTGGAAAAGGACAACTTTCTCTTGACCTATCAAGGTGAAAATTTGTTTGTACACATATGCCCGATGATAATGCAATATTTTGCATGAATGATAATGATTATCAAATGTATTATATGTGTCCAGGGTATCTCCATACCAAAGTTCATCAATATCCGTTGAGCCGTTCCAGCGTGAAGAAGTAACAAACATACAATGATACACACACACACACACACACACACACACACACACACACGCACGCACGCGCACACACACACACACAAACACGCTAACGCCTGGAACATATCAATAAATATTCAAACTGAGATTTTATTTATTATTTGTTTTTAAACTTTATCCGTACAATTACGCACACTGTTTTTTTACTAAATTGGCCGAGACATTCTCGAGTTTTAACGAGACTAATAATAATAAACACTTTATTACACCATATAAAGAACAAATACGAGAATATATTTTAAAAATAGGTACAATGGGCGGTCTTATCGCTAAAAGCGTCTTCCAGACAACCCCACAACAGAGTACTACGTGGCAATTGATTTTTAGATATAGATAGGAGATAGGTAGATGAAGCAGCCAGGAGTGACAGTGACTCATGGGAACTCCTCATTCTCATCGCGTTTGGGCTAAATAAACTTACTATAGCTACCCATCCATGTCCATTATCGATAATCAAACCCACAAACTTCATGTTCGAGCATACCTGCTAATTAACAAGCAAAGCACGATTAAATCAATAGACCTGTTTGCATTACGCCGATCATTGTACAATCCCTAAAGATAAATAAACCAAAACCATTCTACGTAATCATCACTTAACAACGCCTTGACCTCTTCAGACCCTGGATAATTTACAAACAAGCTTCAAAGAAAAATAAGCTTCCTTCTAAGAGTCTAACTGCTATCAGTTAATCTAAAGTTAATACATCAAGAAATAAGTTTAGCATGACGTCATCAAGAGAAACCCTGCCATCATGCTCGCAAAAGGGTGTGATCCGAATTGAAGATAAAGCCCGATTCCACAAATGGACTGACGTCATGATGGGCAGGATGAGGGTACCTACCGATGTATATTTAATATCATGGTATTTTGGGGTTGATTTGTAGCTAATATCTATTACCTCCGTTTACAGAAGAAGGTAAAAATATGAACTGAAACCTCACGAATATGCATTATTAATTAGTAACGAGAAACAGTTTAAAGTTGTGTAGATACTGACAGGTCTAATAGAGGGTAGAAACAAATTACTGTCATGCTTGATATATTAAATTTTTCATTGGAAGAGTTACTTATGGTCGTAAAAAGTGGTGGAAACGATTATCTCATTGTAGCAATGGAAGGATAAGATGTCATTATTATCAAATCAATAGATTTTGGAAGTCTGTATCGATTGTCCGTGATGCAACTGATAATTCGTGGACTGTCAATTTAGGAGGACAAAGTTTCTAGTGAAAAGCTAAACTTACCAATATCCGCCCTGTGGTGGTCTGACCGGAAATAAGTTCGCCAGCCCAGTCTTTCGCTTCGGTCATGAACGTCCCCTCGAACTCCTGCTTCCCCTGGCGCGCCGCCTTCTGCTCCTTCTGCTTGGGGTCGTTGGGGGCCAGCTCCGGCTCCTTGTGGCAGCAGACGAACGCGCACGCGCGCCATACCAGCACCACCATGAGCCCCGCCAGGAACGTGAAGATGGACGACAGCAGGAAGCACCACCATTTTCGGACACTGAGGCATTCACTGACATCGTCAGGGAGCGACGTGGTAGTCGTCTCTTCCTCGGACGAAGCCATTCCCCGAGGGCGCGAGGCATCCAGTCAGGCGCGCCATGCACGTGCGGCGATGCGCGCGCCCCGCAGTCCCGCGCGCGACTGAGCCGCGTCCCGCCCGCGCCGGTCGATGCCGCGCGATCGATCCGCGCCGGCGCACTCACGCACTACCGACCCGAAACCTTCCTCATTCTTCCCCGACGACTGTTTTCCTTTTTCTCCGCCTTTATGGTCCGCGCCTTACTCCGCCGGGCTCGACGCCTGCCTCGAAACGCCTTTTACGACTGCAGATGTTGTTTTTATCGACGCCATAACAGGATGCTTTAGTATTTTCTTGACTTGTAGTGTTCTCTCGCGAGCGACGCACGCGAATAAGAGGGAATGCGGTGGATTTTCGTCAAAGGTCAATGTATTCCGCCCGAGTCCCGATAAGCGCAGCGCTACGCCGCCCTATTACTGCGTCAGCGGGCGCTACGAAGCTCGTAGACGTCTACGGGTGCGCTACGATTGGTCGGCTGCGGAGTGTCGTGGCTACCTTCAGTCCGGTCTCCAAAGTACCTATTTGTCTTTTCTTTGTTACATACGGAGAGTGGTTAATGTAAGTTGCCTCCAGTTAATATAAATGAGCCAATTAGGAGGTAATGTTAGTTTTTATGTTGCTGCCAAAGTACGCGTTAAATTGTTATGTAACTGAAAACGATCGGTGATTTATCATTGCTACCGAATTAGTAGGCAGTGACGGAGAAATTTATGAACGAAAAGTTATAGGTAACTAAATCAAAAATTGCCTCCACCATACTTTATATCCATACTCCACACAAAAGTGAAAGTGACTCTGTCTGTCTGTTATCTATTTGGCCTATTAAGGCTGAACCGATCTTAATGAAATTTGGTATGGATATAGTTTGAACCCTGGGCCAGAACATAGGGTATTTTTTCATATTTTTAAACTGTAATCCGCGCGGGTGAAGTTGCGGGCAAAAGTACAAATATCTACGTAAAAGCTAGACAAATTTCCCAATGGAATGATTCTAACTTCATTGATGTATTCAACGCAATAAATAACTAAATACTAGCGTACATACATAATGTAGTTGAGGCGCTCGTACCAAAAATAAGTAGGTATTTGCTGCGAAAGAAGTGTCCATAAAACACCCGCATGACTTTGGTCGTAAAAGGCAAATCATAAAAGTATTTTACTAAGTTAAATGTTTATCTTCAGAGTCGCTGGTCAGATAACATAGTTTCTTTAGGAGAATGAGGACACATTTTTATAATGATAGCACTATATAGCTGTGTCCGCGTGGTCATTAATCTTTGGTATGATAACCCTATGTGATATTCTAGTACCTATAATACCAATCCTCAAAATTCCTTCAGCCGTCAAATAGTTTTTTATCGATTGCTCGGCTTCTACTCATCGGATTGAGGTAACAAGAAAACCAAATAACCAGTTTTTTAGTCAAAGTATAATCTATTCAACAGTGAAAACCGCATCGCAATCGGTTTAGTACTTTTTACGTGATGCGTGAACAAACAAACACCATTTGAAAAACCCAGTAATTAATTCTTGTGCAGTAGCATATTTTAAGTTCCTAGACCATTTCTTTTATTTATCTTCATTGTACAGACTTTTTGTTACTTCGATACTGCTTTAATGTAGTTATAGATAGATTATAAAAAACGACTACAGAGAACAATATACCTAATCAAATTTCGTTAAGTCGTCAAATATTTTTTCTCGAGTACATGCTGTCCAACAGTAAAAACTGCATGCAATCGGTCCAGTAGTTTTTACTTGATGCGAGAACATCTGGACACCATTTCTAACGTTGATTTCCTTCGACTAAGCTTACTTTGTAGTCTTTAAGTTTGCGATTGACTAGAGGCCAACACTGCCTCATACAACAAAAAAGCTGCCAGCTACTTTGCGGAGGCCATCACTTCATCTAGCCAGAGGTCGTCCTATATATACATGGTATCCATTCAAGAACTCGCCCGCCACATCGGCTGTTGGTTAACCACTATAACACCTGATGATAAGTGGACATGCTGTCTACGGTGGAATTAAGACCTTCATCATCGTCAACTGCTCGCATTACCACTCCTGGACATAGGCCTCTCCTAATGCGAACGACCGCGTCCGTTCGGCAGCTCTTCTCAAGTAATTTAAATTTCAGAGTTATTGGTAGCTTTATGCTTCAATAGTGCATCTTAGAATCCAACAATACCGGGTTGGGTCCTAGGCTACGCATCAATGACTTTTCTAAGTGATGTGTGGTTTTCGATCGCTCCGTGCTTCGGAGGGCACGTTAAGCTGTCGGTCCCGGCTGTTATTGATTAATAAAGTCGTTAAGCCTTGTCAGAGGCTCTCGGGTGGCCTGACAAGCTCTGACGCCAGAGGCCAGCACTGCTTCATACGTCAAACAAACTGCCAGTTACTTTATGCAATTCGTCGCTCCATCTAACCAGAGGGAGTGGAGTGGAGACCGTGAGGAAGCTCACGGTCTCCACTCGAGAACTCGTCTGCCCGATCGGCTATCGGTTCTTCGACATGGTTATGTGACCTGTCAAGAAGTAAGACCTTACCTAGAAGTAACATAATATTCGCCGCCGAGGTTGTAGCTGCAGTTATCTGTCGTTGTCATTTTGGAGTCTTCATAGAAACTGAAGTAAAGATGAGAATTCTATTGTACTTAAGTAATCTACGCTTCGTATGTCTGCTTAATCTTGTCAGTACTTGAACAGCTCAGTTGTGATGTGATTCGTAAGAGCCTAGCTCTTGAGTTGGCATGCTATTTGTAATATGCAATATGTGCGTAACATGCGTTGCCCCGTTCACCCCGTCAGGGATTGAAATTCATAAAATCCTCCCTTAGTGCACCTCTAGACAGGGACCGCGTAAGGACTGTATGACGGGGGGGGGGGGGGGAACCTTAAGACAACCTTATCAAATTATTGTATTGTCACCGGTGCTTCACAATTGTGCAGCTTCAATTCAAACTGGACGATCTATGAGGTTTTTGCCAACTTTCGCTCTTTGTCGACTTTTTATTATTTACATACATTTCATTTTACGCCAAACACTTTAAAAAACTTTTGTTTTTTTAAAATATTTTTACTTCGCATTTAGCCGACTTTTTACAGACTATCACTAACTGGTGGTTCGGTTAGCGCTCTTGTTTACTTATTTTATGTTAGAAACTCCAGCAAGGAGTTTGAATCTGTAGCAGTTTTTCCTTTAGCTCATGCTGATTGTTAAGGTTTACTGCGCGGCTCCCGACCTCCTTAACGTTATTTTCGATGAGACTTAAAAGCACGTAAAACCGAAGCACTCTCCTAATTGAACATAATTATAGCACGATACACTATGCAGTTCGACCGCATTTACGAGCACATTGTGTAGATTCACGAAGCTATTAACTTTAATAGCTTCATAAAGCTTCACATATCTAAATAAATCAAATTGATAAATTTGATATCTAGGTGCCTAAAAACATGTGCAATACAAAAGAAAGTCTACATAGAATATTTTCCTAGTGTTTAAAAGGGTAGGTTTGTTGTTTTCTGAGGGTTTATTGTTTGCGCCGTCCGTATTGAGTATTGTGTCGTCCGTAGGATTCAGCCCTCGATGTCCTACACGTAACCCTCGGGTGGTACCAAAAGAGCAACCGAATCACATGGTGGTAGGCTTCGGCCGCCGGCTTTTTATATTACCACCCTCTGGTCAATGTCTCGATGGCAACGACTTGTCGTGTTCTATCATTATGTTCAGGAAAGCCGTCCGGATGAGTTGTAGGATGCAGTTGTGTTAGAAGGGTGGACCGTGATCGGAATCATGGTGGTTCTACGTCGGAGGCCTTGCTTCGGAGGGTAGCGGGATCCGAAGCACGGTGTTCTCTGCTGGCCGACCGCAAGTTGTAGGGGCCCAAGTAGTAGTTTAGCCAGCTACGAAAGGCTGCCCCACCGCTTTTGAAAAATCCTGAAATGATCCATTGGGCCGGCTGGCGACCGGATGTGAGGAACTGATGAATTATTTCAGGGGGGTTCGGGAGTCCCCGCAGTCTCTCGAATTTATTTGCTTCTCTTTTTGCAGAAGCTTCGCATCTAGACGCTACCGGCAAGATACCTTCCTGCCTTCCTCATTGCGGGGTTTTTATGCCCGAAATTCGCATTCGCCAGAAGGAGATTCTCAGAACGCTTCGAGCTCTATATGTGAACAAGGCCAGTGGTCCTGATGGCATTCCAGCGATTGTGTTGAAAAACTGTGCACCTGAATTGTCTCCCATCTTAACGCGTTTGTACCGCCTCTCTCTTCACTCGGTTTACTTGTTGGCTTATGCAATTGGATAGTTGATTTCTTGAGGGAACGATCTATTCGAGTAGTCCTAGCTCTCTCTCTCTAGTCTGCTCGTCTGATCAAATAGCTATCAATGCCGGTGTACCACAGGGATCGGTTCTCTCGGCTACACTGTTTTTACTGCACATTAATGACCTTCTGAAGCCCGGTACCTTTGGGTATGCTGATGACAGTACTGTAGTTGAGAGATACACTTCCAATGCTCAAGCCAGCTGTGACGCTGTCCAGTTTCAGAGAGAGGCTATGGTAGACCGTTTAAATTTAACCTTAGAAGCCGTGTCCGATTGGGGCGATGCTATCCTGGTTAAATATAATGCTACTAAAATGCATGCGTGTTTGTTTTCTACTAAAGAGTCCTCTAAACCGATCTCCGTCTTTCCAAAGTGTAACAATACCAGTAGGCGACCATCTGGAGCTTTTGGGTGTCGAACTAACATCCAACCTGAATTTTGGGTCTTATATTGAATCCAAAGCCAAGGTAGCTGCAAAAAACTTGGTATTTTTTGTAAGGTTAGGCGGTACTTCACACCGGGACAGCTTTTGAATCTTTATCAAGCACAGGTCGTACACGATCTTGTATGGTACTCCATACAAGATCGTGTACGACCTGTGCTTGATAGAGGTGGCAGCAGTACTCTGCTGCCATCTCTGGGACGGTTCTGCCAAGTATCAGCTTGAGTCTTTGGATTCAATTGAGAGACGTGCTATCAGGCTCATTGGGGATGACACTCTAGTAAAGAGTAAGCTTCTAAGTCTGGCGCATCGACATGAGGTAGCAAGCCTGTCGGTATTCTACAGATTGCACTATGGAGAGTGTGCACAAGAACTGCACAACCTGATTCCCCCATCACCTTTCCATCACCGTACGACTAGACGATCAGTAAAGCGCCACCCTTTTATGTTTGAAATACCTCGCACGAGAACGAAGCGTTACGCTTCTTTATTTATTATAAGAAATGCAAAGAAGTGGAATACCCTGCCCTCGTCAGTGTTCGGTAAATTAAATCCGAGGTGTGTTCAAGGCAAGAGTGAATAGGTCTACTAGGCAAGGGTCATCATCGCTTTCCATCAGGTGAGATTGTGGTCAAACGATTGCCTAGTCCGTAATAAAACAATAACATAAAAAAGGTATTCTTAATTTTGTTTCACAATACCAATGAACATAAAAAACTAATGGACTTAGTAAATAACTAGTTTAAAAGCTAAAAAAAACACGCCTGCCCTTCTAATAAAGAACTTATGCCAATAAATTATATACTGTTGGAATGTGCTTATAAAGTCCTTTAATTACACATATATACAAACATACATAAATCCTAAAAACATTGGCAGTCGTGTAAAAAACACTTATTCATCAATTTAGATATTACATTATTTATATTATGCTAGCTGTGTTATACAACTAGAACATACGCAACTTGCTTTGAGTAACGTAATCATCTAATGTCTATGCATGGAAATATACAGTACCTATAGTTGATATTCGAAGGGAAGCGTCGAAAGCATATAACATTCCTAGCGTGGTTGTTCGTCGTGACCTACAAAAATGTTACACGACGTTCTCAATATTAAAATGTGTATACTAATCGGAATGTTTGGTTGTCTAGTAAGTTTCCAATGTTTTTTGATGTTCACATATATATTCGACTGAATAAAATTTCTGAAACTTTTATCTTGGACGAACAATTTGGGTTTCGCCAGGGCCACTCAACTGTTCAACAGTTGGCAAGAGATGCTGAAGCCGTGTCGTACAATCTTAACCTTAAAGTATCAACTGGCATGTTTCTACTTGATATTGAAAAGGCCTTTGATACAGTTTGGCACGATGCTCTTTTACATAAACTTATAAACCTGAATATGCCAATGTCGCTCGTCAAATTAATAAAATCATATTTATCCAACCGTTCCTTTCAAGTCCATATTAATAATTGTTCATCTTCTTCTAAACCAGTCCCAGCAGGGGTGCCTCAAGGATCAATCTTGGGGCCTCTCCTTTTCCTCATCTTCTTAAATGATATGCCCATACAGACACGAACAAGTTTGGCTTGTTTCGCAGACGATACTGCATCATTTACTTCATCAAAAGATATTGATTTAATCACTGATCGCTTGCAATTATCTATTGACCTTCTTCTGAATTTTTTCTTAAAGTGGAAACTTAAAATCAATGCTTCCAAAACTGAAGCCATACTATTCACCAGGCAGCGCACGCTTCCCACACGTATGTTAAAGGTTGGCGGTTGCACGATTCCGTGGAGTCGCTCTGTTAAATATTTAGGTGTTGTCCTAGATAATAAGCTTAATTGGACGGATAACACTGCAAAATTATGCATCAAAGGGATTATGGCACTTAATGCACTAAGCACAGTATTAAACAGACGATCATGTCTCAGTAGCAAAACTAAGCTAAACATTTATCGCACCTTAGTTCGTCCTTGTATCACGTACGCATGTCCCGTCTGGAGCAGCACTTGCTCAACAAATGTGAAAAAACTTCAAGTTATTCAAAATAAAGCCATTAAGTATTCGTATAACACCCCCTTTTATACTAATCTCAGTAGACTACACTTAAAAATAGGCTTACCAAACATAAATACGTTTATTTATCAATTATCGAAAAGATTTTATCTATACAGTAACCCTTATAACAAGAACAAATTTATTAGAAACATTTGTAAAACACGTAAACAAGATCTCACCTTTATCGATAAATATAATCGTTACAAACTACCTCACCACTTATTCCTTGCCTGCGATGAATAGGTACAGTCGCCCGTTAACGGTGTGCGCGCGCCACTCGTCGCTGCAGCGCGCCATACTCGCCCGTATTATCTAGTGATATGAAGAGTGGACATGGCGTGCGCGACACGTAGCAGCGCGCACGCTCCTTTCGAGGGATAGTCAACATGCATAACAAAGTTCTTGCTGCTAACTGCCTATTGCTGTGCGCTTTGCGCTTGCACTTTATTTTTGTTTACCGCCCTAGGTTTATTATTTATTTTCAATTCAAGCCAATTAATGTATTGTTGTAACTAAAACGTGCATAAGTAATTAGTAAGATTGTAGCTTAATAGGTACATTACATTATATTTGATTTGGATAATTATAAGATATACATACCATGCATAAAGATTTATGAAAGCTATGTAGTAGCTTGTAAAATGAAATATTAACATTATTACTTGTCTTCTCTAGGAAATACTTACACTAGAAATGTACAATACTTTTTCTTCATGGTTAATAAAGATAATTTGAAAAATAAAAAATAAATAATGTTTTTTGATGGAAGTGCTTGCAAACAAAGCCCTGATTCCCAACGTGAAACAGCGAGGAGGCGAGCACGCTCTGCAGAACAAACGGACGTATCAAGAAGATGTTTCCGTTCAATTTCGCATAGCGGCCCGTCCCAATGCTTCTGGGAAGGTGGCGCTTTGGGCAAGGACTGATTTGGGCAGGCTATTTTCCAAGCGTCCCTAGCCTCATTCAAAAAACTTATTTCGTAATTTGTAATACAGGGAGATAGAATAGCTCCGATAAATTTTTGTGTACTATAAACTGAAGATATGAAAGCTGGTAGAGATACACTAGAAATTTTACGTATGCCAAGACCACCGAACCTTAGCACCAAGAGCGATCATCGAAAGGTACATTGAGGATGGCGGTGAGCGTATCTCTTAAATGCTGTCAAACTGTTGTATAAGTAAGGTATGATTCCAAAGTTGACAACATCTTAAGAAATACATAAATTTTGGGACAAAAAGGTAGTAACGAATTATAAAATATGCCATGTGTATTAATTTTATGTAAGCGATTCGAAACAAAAAGAAAATTTTGAATTTTTTTCTTCGATGAAATCTGGTAATGATTCATCGAGGGTCGAGGGCCCTAAAACACGAAGTGAACTGTTTTGCAAAATTTTAATATTAAGAGCTATTTTTCTAAAAACATCTATAGTGTCGTTTTTTGAAATGATTGGATTCACATTTAGAAATTTTTTGAGTAAGACCTATTGTTTTGAATTGTCTAAATTTTTCGAAATCTTTCGCAACTGTGTTCACATCGACTCCTAAAGTTCCATCTTCCAGATACCACACGTTAAATTTTGATTCTTAATTTGTAATGATTGTATATGGAGGTATAGCGAGTCTGAAAATCGGTCCAAGTGGATCTCCTTGTTGACAACCTACTTCTGAAGAGATGAGATGATATTTGTATATTAATTTTGAGGGTTGACCATAACAAGGAATTTTGTCTTTTATTTCAGTCAAAAGGGCGTCTCTATCGACTGAATTAAAGGCGTTTTTAACGTCCACCTTCAACAGCACATCACCTCCATTGTGGCACAAAAAAGTTCTCAAATCATGAACCGCCGCCTCACAGCCACCGCGCGAACCAAATCCAAACTGTACAGGTCGGAAGTATGTACAGAGGGATTCACTTATTGACTTACAGCAAATCTTGGCTGTAAGACGACGATAAACTATGGCAACAGCAATGGGACTTATGCCCCTATCCTTAGCGCACAAATCAAATTTTCCCCGTTTAAATATCTAGAATGTAGGTGTTCACTTTTCCAGAAAGCATGAAATTAGTCCGTTTTGTTATTTCTATTAAAAGAGCGTCACCGATCTCGCCGCAAACACCACTTATTAAGTCTTAAAGGTGCTGAGGTGAGAGAGCATCGAGACCACCTGCAGACCCACTGAGGAAAGACGCAATGGCATTCGCTACGTCTTCAGGTGTTGCCATTAAGGAATCCTCATCTTGGCCTGGGGCAAAGGCATATTGGCATTAGCTGCAGAAGGTGGATGCTTATCCTTTAGTGCCAACAAGGTTTCAGGAGTATTTGGGGCAATAGTGTCATTAGAAATTAAATTCTTGCTGAACCTTTTATGTCACCTTCACTCAACCTGTTTTTGTTTCATAGGGATTGCTGTGAAAATGATAAATCGCCATTTTGTAACGTCCGCCATGTTGGATTAAAAATGGCGGAGTAATCGCGCATTGTCACGAGAACCAAACGTGTGTGCCAAATCTCAGCCTGATAGCTTCAGTGGAAGAAGGTGAAATATTGATTGCAAAATTCCGGAACATACATACAAATGAAGTTAAATATAAGCTTTTAAAAAGTATCGAAGAGAAAATATTTAGCTTACTTCCACCAAGCAGTCTGAATATTGATATATCATAGAACTTCAACAAGATCTTTGTGATAAATAGATAAATTAAAGATGAAAAAACTCGCAAGTAATATCTCCTACTCTAACCAGCCCTTACATCATCTTCATCAGCCCGTGCTCGTCCACTGCTGGACATAGGGCTCTGCCAATGAACGCCACAGAGCCCGATCTTTGCATGTTCTCATCCAGTTTCTGACAGCCGCCTTCCGCAGGTCGTCACTCCACCTGGCCGGTGGGCGTCCTACACTATGTTTGTCAAGATACTATCTCCCCTCGAGGACACTTCTACCCCAGCGGTTGTCCGTCCTTCGAAATATGTGTTCTCTGTCGGATAATCTCGTTTCAGATTTAACCCCTCACCTAAATTACCCCACCACGGATTGACTACTCTTTAACCCACAACCTGTATACATAAATGTAATAAGGGTCTTAGGCCAAGGATAAATATATATAGATACTACGCATAAGTAATAAGATTTATTCGTAGTATAGATACGAATAAAGTAGGTAAGTATTCTTGCTTTGCCTGTACTTCTCCTTTTCTTGCAGTTGTTTTCCTGGAGTATATTAATAACCTATATCTGTCTATAGTGTACATTTTATCTAAAATTGTTATCGTTATCGTTTATCGTTCTTTATAGACGAATCGATTGATGCCTCGCTTGTCAAAATCGGACTGTTTTTGGATTAATTGCCCATGGTTTTTAGTTTGAACACATAACCCTACCTTTGCTTCGCAGTAGTCGGGTAAAAAGGTAGATAGATAAATAATAAAATACATTAATACTTATTAACTTTTTATTTATAACTACATAACATAATATTTTATACTTAAAGTGACGCAGTAAGTAATAAAGTATGTACAGTAAAGAAAATAAAAATAAAAAATGGTCTAGGGGACTTAAAATAAGCTACTGAACAATAATATAACACATTTTTTTATCTGTCCGGTAGCGGGTTTTTTTTAACAATAGAATGACAATGTAACTCAACTCCATATGGAGTGGTCGGTACTGGAAGCCTTAATAGTGTTCTCTGTTCTTTCGCGCATCACGGATGGATAGCAAAGAGATTGACTTAAAACTGGTGTACCTGGTTTCTCAACCCGATGAGTAGAAACCGAGCCATCGATAAAAACTATTTGACGGCTGAACGAAATTTGATATTTTTTACTTTACAGGTTCTTTTGGTCTTGTAATCGTAGGTAATTGTAATTGCACACGTAGGTTACTTTTAGCCCGCAGAAATTACCACGCGGGCAACGCCGTGGGCACAGCTAGTGCTATAATATAATGCGTGTTTTATGTATGAAGCCTGTATCTGTAGCATCGTATTGTAGGTAATAATTATTATTTTTCCATCTTACCTTGTCTTCTATGATTGAAGAGTTAAATGCTGAAATGGCTGCCAGCCGCCCGGACAATCCTAACATTTGCGCTAAAGCACTTTCAATGCTAATAAATGTAGTGATAATTTTCTGTTAGTAAACTATAATGCATTGAATAATCTGTCATGATGATATGTAACCATCTTTAAGAGCGATGGTGGCCTAACGGTCCTATAGTGCAATTTAAAATCCAACGATACCGGGTTCAATATCTAGGCTCCGCACCAATGTCTTAAATCGCTGCGGTTTTCCATCGCTCAGTGCTTCGGAGGGCACGTTAATCTGTCGGTCCCGGCTGCTATTGATTAAGAGCAGTCGTTAAGCCATGTCAGAGACCCTCGGGCGGCTTGACAAACTCTGACATTAGAGGCCAGCACTATTACCTCATACGACAAACAAACAAACCATCTATATAGTGTATTTAGTGTTTACACTTTTAATGGGGTCTACACTCTACCTACACCAAAGAGTTTGAATTAAGCTTAATGCTTTTGTTTCTCTAGAGGTCTACAAAGGTTCTATAAACAAGTATATAATTCATAAGACTTCCTTGTAATAGACCTTTTTATCAGCCGCTATACGCATGCGTGGCCGCTATGTTGAATTCAATTGTTTCGAACTGTGTTGGAGTTTTTCAAAGAAACTAGTTAATTTACGAATCGGAAATCTGTTTAGGGTACATAATCGCATTCTTTTTGTAGTAATTAGATAGATAATCTATATAAATATCTTAAATTGTTTAAATTACAACAAAATAATTATTAAAAAGTCAAAGAGTTTACTATAAACGCGCGTTCGTAATCGCGCGCACCGGAAATTAAAAGGGTCTCTGGTACAATTATTTTGGTGTAATTTTAATATTTGACCAAGCGAGCGCGAAGTGTGAGCGAAGCGTCTCCGTTTCAGTTTGGGCATAAATGCGTTCGTATGTCCGGATCTCTGCAGCCCGATTCCATAACTTGGCTTCAATCGAATTCTCAGTATCGCAGCCACTAATGCCTTGCGATAGAGTCGAATTTGCTATGAAAAAAGTGATAATCCGATTGTAGCCAAGTTATGGAATTGGGCCACTGTTCTCCTCTACAGTTTGCATTTCTCAACCGGTCTAGACGAAACTTGGTATACAGGTTAAAGGATTTTTTGAAATTTTCAGGCCTCAGGGTGTTTTTATGGGGGGGGGGGGGGGTACTTTCCTCCAAAAAGGGGCAAAAAGGGGGCTACTGAATATCTCCGTCTTATTAGATCCGATTTCGATGGTTATTTTTTAGTAGAAACTTTAAGTTGGTCTCACAAAAATTTGGTGAAGATCTAATGAGGATCTTCAGCGTGATGAGCAGAATAGCTCCTCAAAATGCAGTAAATTTCTCACTTTTAGGTTTCTACCAGTGGAATCAGCCTTTTACCTACTAGGTAGGGATTGATGGAGCACCTTGGTAATTAATGTTAGTTTTATAATAAGGTAACTAGATGGCGCTACTGTGCACTGCTAGACAGTTTGCAAAAAAGTTTGTACTCGCGAGATCACAGAGCCTCTAGTTTATAAACAGGTTATATAAATGTTGTATTTACAAAAAAAAGTCGAAGTCAAAGTATTTATTGTAACTAGGCAAAATAATAGCACTTTTATAAGTCAAAACAACATCTCATGAACAATAAGAAAAACATAAATTATTATAAATAAATCAAACAAATAAAATAATATAAACTATGTATGCTTTGAAATTGAAAAGGAAATTTCCCATTCATGTGCCGACTCAAAGAAAAATCTCGTAAAACATTACAAATTAGCAATTACTCTAAACAGATTTCCAGTTCGTAAATGTACTAGTTTCTTTGAAAAACTTCAACACCGTTCGAAACAATTGAATTTAGAATGGTTGTCTCCCAGAAGCAAATCGGAATTGAACAGTTCTATGCTCTAACATTAAACTGGTTGGTTTGCTGGCACTGTTTCCCCGATCCACTTCAAGTATGGTGGGTTCCCGTTCTTGATTGGAAGTGCGATGACTTCGCAGACTTCATACGGATGGTTGGAGCGTACGTACTCAGTGACTCGGTCCACTTCTGATGTACGTGTCTTTATCATGAGAAGTGCCTGAAAAATAGGAAGCTTGTGTGTTTATTCTGTTTAATTATTGCATGCTATTGTTATTTATTCTAATTAAAGTATCTAATATATATAATAATAATGACGAATAACTTGACTATTCTTCATAGGGAATGCCGAATAATCACCTACTCGCGGCTTAAATTTATATCATGCTCATCCTGTCTTTGGGCTGAAGAGCCTTTTGGCTTTTAATTATTTGGCAAATAAACTCCTTGAAACATACAAAGCAGATTCCGATGGCCTCTTTGGACATTGTATAACACCTTAAGTCATACTAATGATATCATATAATTTTGCCCTACTGACTACTTTAGTGGGGCATCTCTGTTGACGTTAATTCATTCATTGTTCATTGTACAATAAACGTGTTCCCGACAATTTGAGGTACCTGGTCTTTCGACAAAAGAACAGCCTGAGATGTTCAACAAACACTCTACAATTGTACAAAGAAGCACTAGGCATTGTGATTGTAACAGTTTATTTACCAAATAGTTGATTAGACATATTCAAGATAATTTAAATTGTAAAAAGATATACAGGTTGGATTTTTGAGACGGGACAGTAAGGGCAGGTACCTTAATTGTTATAGTTACAAGAAAATGTTCCTACGAGTAGGAGGCAATCCATAACTTTTGAGATATTAAGAAATTCATTCACAGATTTTGGAAAAATAATACAGTCAGCAAGTAAATAGTCACTTTACACAAAAACTTTTTTGATGCCAATCGATCCTGTTTATTTTAATGTGCAACGTTTCGCTCAGCGCCATTTACAGCTTAATTACGCATTGTGGATTCATGAAAACTTATTTTGCGGCAATAAATAAGTTGTATCAAGAAATTACGGTTAAAATGATCATCTAGATAATATTGGTTTAGCTACAATTGTCAATAACCTAATTTCCATCTTGGTATTTGATTTATTGACAAATGTACTTAAACTAGCTTTAACCTTGATTTTTTTGTTGTTGGAATTTCATGATACAACCTATTTACTGCCGCAAAATAAGTTTTCATGAACCCACGATGAGTAATAGTGCTGTAATTGACAAAAAACGCAAGAAAAATTGAATTTGGCGCGCTGAGCGAAACGTTGCACCTTAAGGATCAAACGTCTTTATCGGACCGACTGAGGTTTGAGTACTAGCAATGCCAGAAATAGCAAAAATCATTTTCCATACATTTTCTACGAAATTAAAACCCTAGCTACAGGAAAACAATCTTAGGATACTCTAACTTTTGGAGATATTTTGACCTGCATTCACAAATTTTGTTAAAAAAAATCCCCTAACATTTAGAAAAATTGACAACTGAAACACTTGTTTTGATGCCAATCAATCTTGTTTCTTATAAGGATCAAAAGTTTCTACGGGATCAACTGGAGGCTAGAGCCAGTATTTCTAGTACTCAAACCTCAGTTGGTCCGACAGAGACTTTTAATCCTTCGAAACAAGATCGATTGGCATCAAAATAGTTTTCGTGTAAAATTACCATTTTCTTGCCGACTGTACATTTATTTAATCATGTGTGAATGCAGTTCAGAATATCTCAAAAAGTTATGGATGGTCAAGAGGAACGTTTTCCTGTATATAGTGTTGTTTGGCATAGCGCCACCCTTTTATATTTGAAATATCTTGCACAAGAACGAAGCGTTACACTTCTTCATTTATTAAAAGAACAGCAAAGGAGTGGAATGCGCTGCCCTCATCAGTGTTTCCGGTAAATTATAACCCCGGTGTGTTCAAGTCAAGAGTGAATAAGTATCTACTAGGCAAGCGTGCTACACCTTCGACCACATCATCGCTTTCCATCAGGTAAGATCGTGGTCAAACGATTGCAAAGTCCGTAATAAAAACAAAAAAAGAAACCATGTGCAAAAATAAATTTAAATAAAAACAAATATTTCTAAAGTGTCAAAGGATTATTTACAATCTTAATTATAATTAATAACAATTAATTTAATCTTCATTAAAACTGACATATTTTATAATTACTATTATGATGACTTAATTTCCATTAATATTGCAACTATTTGACATTCTGATGAGCCTTATTGATAATTGAGATATAAATAAAATAAATAAATATATTCGGGACATTTCCACACCAATTACCTAGCCCCAAACTAGGTTACCCTGAACTATGGGCACTAGATAACAGATAAACATAGATAAGATTATTACATCCATGACTCATTTATTTGTGTAAATTAAAATGTAAGACATACAAAAACATTAGGTACATTATACTATAACATGCATGCTAGACATGTTATTATACTATAACATGCATGCTAGACATGTTATTATACTATAACATGCATGCTAGACATGTTATTATACTATAACATGCATGCTAGACATGTTATTATTGCACACCTCTGTTGAGGTAAATTGTACAAGACTCATAGCACTGTAACAACTGTATCAATTTACCTATATTATAATATATTTAAAGGTAATTTTGAATTATTATTATTAGTACATGAAGATTTAAAAAAAATACAGTGTCTAAACCGCCAAAAAAGAGTGTAGCATAGCAAATGGCGGTTGCGTATACACAGTTAGTGAATAATTTTTGGTGTTATGTGGTTGATACATATTTTCACATAATTTCATCACAAAAGCTGCTATGTTTTTTATTTTCTGTGAAAACTTGACACAATTAACATGACTAACAAGGTCAAGATCTTGCTGCAATGTGGCAGTGTTTGTGAGGCTTGTGCGTACAAGCGGATCGGCATATCTTAGGTGCTTCACTTTCAATTTGACGGTGAAGAATCTGTCTTTTTTAAACATTATTTTATCAATTGTAATTTTTTAACAATTAAGTTTCTCAAGGCAATAGTTAGAAGCAAGCTGTGTAGGTGATTTAAACTTAGACCAGTAACATACCTCACTGTCCTCATTGATTTCATTCTTCCACTCGTAAATAGATGTGACTTGCGGGATGATATTGACGCAAGCGGCTAGTTTTCCCTTCACCAGCCCATGGGCCAGAACCTTGCCGACATCTGTGCTAGGAACTGTCACATAGGCTATGGAATATTTATCTGGAAATTGAAAATAACAATCAAATTCATTACTCTAGGCTACTCACAATGCAGATTTAAAAGCTTTTATTTAACTTAACTTGTATGTATCTATGTATCTATGTATGTATGTATCTATGTATCAAAGTATCTTTATATCTATGTATTTTGTCTGTCCTGGAATCTTGAAATTCAAATTTCAAACACTTCCCTGACACTCCGTCTGAAACTTTCAGGTTAGCTAACAAACTGATGAAAAAACAACAAAAGAAAAAGTAAATAGCAAAAGAGAAACTAAACAAACATTTCAAAAATGAGACGTTCATTAAAAAAAAAGGTTGTAAAATCTTATTTTTTTTTAAATTATAATTATTATATTCAACTGGCGATTCAATTTGTTGAAGAAGAGATTGACCATACTCTACTCACATATCAATCTTGCTCGCAATTTAATTTTGGTACTGTTTTTTAAGCAGGCACGTGTCTAAGTGTCCAAGGCATCATGATTCCTTAAAAATACCATAAAGTGGTAATTGCCTTTTATTGCATCAATAATGATAAAATATATAAAGACATACCTATTTAACAAAAACATGCATTCTTTTCTTTATTGTTTAATTTTTAGGTAGTTAATACTATTAACGATGAAGATGTGGAATAGTGGCAATACATACAAATGTGCAACAAACATTGTGTCCTGAGCACAAATGACACCAAATTGAATCATCTGCTCTATCTACCATACAATCTGTTGATCCAAATCGTCAATTGCTAGGATGGTCAACTCTACATTCAACATGTTGAAAGTAGGGGTCAATTTTCCCCCTCAACGCGCAATTTGTCAGTTCAACTCAAGTTGAATCGAAACAACAGATTGAATAAGAAATGGCATCGTAGTAGAGACACATCTATAAACTTCGGGCTGAAAAGTGCACTTTGTTCTTAATTATCTCAGTAATTTTTAGACATGTATGATGATATTATGGTCTATTATTGAATTAGTTATGTTTTTTTTTAAATGAATGAGCCACAGACATTTTTCGAGACTACCCGAATGATAGTCTGTCGTAAGGTATTGGGTTAACTCAATGACAGTACGAAATATCTCTATAGATAGATAGATAGATAACTCTTTATTGTACACCACATAGAACAAAAAATACAATAATAACTAAAACATTTATACAAAATAAATGGGACAATGGGCGGTCTTATCGCTAAAAAGCGATCTCTTCCAGACAACCTTTGGATGGAAAGGAATTAATATACGGCAAAGACGGTGGTGCATTATAATATAACACATAAATAATAAAAACTGAATACAAAAAAAATAATAAATAATGACTTTTTAATGTTATGTGGGATAAAGGAGCTAAGGCCTGAAAGCAGCTATTGATCAGCGAGTTAAATCAAAGTTAGAAATAATAATAAAACATTGGCTCAGCCAGCGGTAACTTACCGGCGTCGACGCTTCCAGAAGACATATTCGCGTACGTAACACCCAAACACGGTCGCAGAATAGAAAAGTATAACGTAAAAATGGATTTCTTCGTCAAGGAAAATATCATTTCAATTTATATTCGCGTTTATAGAATTGTCGACTGACTTGAAATATTGCTTTTTTTTTCATCGACCCTGTTTTTTCGCGATAAACAGTATTCCGCGCGGACGAAGTCGCTGGCGTGAAAACTTGTACCTATAATTTAAAAATTATTGTACTGTACAGTACCTAAGTACATATTTTGAATTTGATTTTCATAAAATTTCTGTGATCTTTTCACTCAGCGATAGCGGTTCTATTCTCTTTAATTTTCACTTTGTTTATTACTCCTGCGTTCGAGATGATGATTTGGCGTTGTGGGCAGTTTCGAAATGTACATTTTTAACATGCCGTTTTCTGTGAACATTTTCAACACTTATGTAATTTTGGCAACGTTTGACACTACCGATCCTTTCCAAACTGAATGAAAAACGACCCTATCACGAACAAAGACGATTTTCCTATGTCAACATGTCATCGAAACTTGCATAACGAACGGTGATCGAAAACGAGAACGCTAATTTCGCCCACAAATAGCCAAAGGGAACGCCAGCGTAGTTAAACAGAATACAACCATCGACGAAAAACGCATTTTGAGATACAGCCGTTTAAAGGGGGTTTTCACTGCTGTTTGTACAGTTCAGAATTGATTTAAATGTTATACTTATATCAAAGGACACAGAGGCTACGAAATGGGCTATTTATAACTAGAAAATTGATTAGTTTTGTTAATAAACTGTTGAGTTAAACAAGTAGTCGTTTTCTGCTTATTGCAACAATTCATAATTTAGTTTCTTGCAGAGCGCATCCATAAAAATGATTTCCTTCAGCTTATTGAGGTTGGGACAACAACCGAGATATATGCAAAGCCAAATCAATGGTGTTATTCTGCAAATGGTATTAACCATATAAAATAAACCTAGAACGACTCAAGGGATTGTTATGCTCTCATGAGTTCTTTCCATAGCACCCTGCCCCCTGTGTGATGCTACACGAGATCAAAACATGGACGAAATCTTATCAAGAAAAATATTATAATACTCGTACGGCAAAAATATATGTTATGCAAAACTTGAACATTGCTATGGTCGGCTTCTGCAAATAAAAAATGGGAACTATTCCATTATAAATAATATTTGCAGAAGCCAGACCAACTGCGATAGTCGGATTCTTCGTACCACAATTTCCTCTTTTATCCTCATCCCCTAAAATGCTCGGCTTTAACACAAAATATGGGTGATAATGGCATGTGGTCCTATTGGAAAAGTTAATATCTTGACCTCAGAATGTGCTTTGAAGAAACGTGTCTTTGGAATACGTAAAGTAAATAAAACCTTAAGTCATGGGCATTATAACTCATTTACTCAAAAAACAGGGTTGGTCGCTTTCTGCTTAACTATGCTCAATTGTGACTGATCATATTTAGCGTTTTTAACAGTTATTTTCGCCTATTGTTACAAAAGGAACGGCCCATTCGTAGTTACCCTGCGTTCGAGATGATGAGATGGCGTTGTGGGCAGTTTCGAAATGTACATTTTTAACAAGTCGTTCGCGTTCATCACTTCAACACTTTTGTCCTTTTGCATCTTTTGACACTAACGATCCTTTCGAAACCGAATGGAAAACAAACCTAGTATCAACGGAATAGAGTCACTTTACCTATGTCAAATTTAACTGTCATGTCATCTAAACATGCAAAATGAGCGTTGAACGAAGACGCTAATTTCGCCTACAAATGTTTAAAGCGAACGCCAAATTAAGAGTTTTTAACAGTTATTTTCGCCATTTGCTACAAAACGAACGACCCCGTAGTATTTACATTCTCTTTGAATTCTTGCTTTGATTAAGTACGTGCAACGTTCGAATTGGCATTTGGTTGGGTTTGTTTACTTCACAAACTAAATGAGGAGCATCTGAACAAAAACCGACAAATCACATTCTGAGCCATTTCGGCAAATCAAGAAAAACGGCTGCATTTATGGTCTTTAAAGTTAAAAAGAATGTAGTATGTAAATTTATTGTTAAGGGCAACACTTTTTGGATGCCTTATTTTCATATGCGTGCGAGGATATACAAACAAGAAATAAAAAAAACAAAAATAGATATATCAGTGGCCCAATTACAGAACTTGGGTAGCCAAGTTCTGTATTATCACTTTTATCGGTTAACTACTCTCGAAAACAGCTTATAGACGTGGCTCAGCAGCGAAATGGGCCTATAATTCTTCAAGAGGGTTATATCACCTTTCTTAAAGAACTTTTCATAGCAATTTCGACTCTATCGCAAGGCATTAGTGATTGCGATATTGAGAATTCGATTGAAGTCAAGTTATGTGGTCGGGCTGCGGCAGCCCGATTACAGAACTTGGTTACGATCGGATTATCACTTTTTTCATAGCAATTTCGACTCTATCGCAAGGCATTAGTGATATCGATACTGACAATCCGATTGAAGCTAAGTTATGTGGTCGGGCCCCAGTTACTGATCAGACTGAACTATATACTAACTGATATATCGGTATTTGTAAATTCATTATCATTTTACCCGCAAAATAGACATTTTTTGAGGTTTTTTTTGTAATAATTGTTCAACGCGGTCTTCTATAATCCCGATCACATAAATAAGGAATATTGCCATTAGAAAATTATGATATATTTTTACGCTTAGCAGGCGTAAACAGTGCTGAAATCACAAAAAAAAAAGAAAACTCATTCAGTGGATTTATCGACTTATGGTTAAATCAGTGCAGTTTATATTTTTCAAACGTGTTTAGTGGTTTCTGTACAGATTGAATATAACATTAATGTAGGTACCAATGAAAACTACCATGTCATGGCACAAAAAAGTAAAATCTCAAAATGAGATTTATCTGTTTTTGTTCTGATGCTCTTAATTAAAATAAAAGATACGGGTATGGTGACTGGGTTTCTTTCTCATTAGGTAGATACCTACTGAATGGGTTTCTCCCGGTTTCTCCTTATACGGAATAGACAACTGCATATTACTCCGTACCCATGATTTTGAATTACGATTACTTACGTGAAAAGATCCCCCGCTAATCAAATTTTGTTGCATGTTTTATTTTGGTCTGGATGGTCTTTAGCAGTCAGGCGAAACAGCTTAATAAAAACTGTTCATAACTGTTGTATCAAACGTGAGCTAATTTCTATGGCGGCAATCTTTTCTACTTCACTATATGCATGACCTTCTTGCACGCCATGGCTGTGTTCACTTACACGCTCGAATCATCCGTGCGATTATCGCTCGATCATCCGGAGTTAGTGAGCGACTTTGGACGTCCACATAGAACTGACAACTGTCAAGTGTCAGTTTCATACTATTCCTCCCCTCCCCTACTATTTTTCGGATGACCCAGGCGAACGCCCGACGACGCCGTGAACGATTTCGAGTGATCGCGCGGATGATCCGTGCGTCCTCGAACGTAGTAAGTGAACGGGCCCCTTCGCTATGAATATGTTATATGTGTTCTGTGGTTTAACCTGTGGGTTTAACTTTGTTTACAAAATTATGCTTTTGTGATAATTACCGTCTGTTGATGTATTTAATGCTTTGAAGGTCTTTGTTTCTACATTAAATAAATAATAGTGTGATTGAGTATGAAAGTTTTCTATGCAATGAGCTATAAAACTTGCGAAATTTGTGGTTTGCGATCTGTTAGAGCGATGGGTCAAAAACGAACATTTATGGCTAAATTTACACTGAATAGAGATAGGTAAGTGGTAAATCTATTCGGTAATCTATTAGGTACAAGAAAATAATGATTTATTTCTTTCATAATATTCAACAAACTAACGTAGCCTTGCTAGCACTAGTGCGGTGCCGGTGTTATCGATATTTTTTCTAACTCGTTATTCGACATTTGGTTCCTAATCTTATTCTAAGTCCTTCTGCATTCCGCGCTATATAATAGTAAACGTAGTAAAAGTATAAATTTAGAATACCTAATGTCGCGTAACCTAAAACCGCTTAATCTTCTAATTTTCATTAAAATTCTTATTTTCAGGTGCAAAAACTGGATACAAGTGACCGATAAAGAGGACTTGACAAACATACCGATCGAAAAGCTGCATGAATTAAATATTTCTGTGGCAAACATTTTCGAAACACCGAAAACAAAAAGAAACAACCCAATTAAAAAAAAAATGTTACTCCTTAACTGCTATTAATCACGGACCACTGCTAGTTTGTAATATTACGTAAGGAGTAAGGAAGATTAGACATTATTTTAAGGGAAAAAGACACAAACTGTGTTGTGTACTGTATAATGTATTATTTTTGTATGTAATAAAAACCAAATGCTTAGAAAAAACATGTTATTATTATAAACCCCATATAAATTAAAATAGTCCTAATACGTTTTTTTTTCTCAAAATATCGATATCGGTAAAAATGTGCTATGTTTGCAGACATCCTTTTCTGTTTGTCATGTTAGCTAACATGCTCGATATAGAGTGTTATTACCTATGGTCATTAGTTTGTTATGTTGCACTTATTCTCAGCGCACGTTTTAAAAATTCACAACATCCGTTCCAATATACGTTAGTCCCGTCTCTTCTAACGTAGTATTTATATACTCTTTGGTCTATAAGAAGAAGTTCTTCTTTTTCTACTTTTTTTTATTAGATGTCTTCTGTGGAGGCACTGGCCTGCAAGCAATTTTGCCAATGTCAAGTTTAATAAAGTTTATTCTAAGTATTGTCACGTCGTCACAGTCAAAGTTGTTCTTCTTTTTTTATTAGATGGCTTCTGCGGAGGCACTGGCCTACTAGCAATTTCGCCAATGTCAAGTTTAATAGTTTATAATTTATAATTAAGTCATGTCACAGTCATTAATTGTCAAGTCAAAGTAACGAATCAGTAAAATGGTGGACATTTACTAAAACTTCCGAGGGAGATTTGGAAAAATCACAAAAGGCCATTTATATCTGTGTTTGATTATTTTGCCTACACTCGTGCACGTTAACGAACACATAATGGTTAATATTCCACCAATATTACACATCAATACTCGAAGAAACACAAGATTGAGAATAAAATCAAACTCTACAACACAACATTTTGAATTTTTGCAAAAAACCGTCAAAAATCTAACAGATATCAAATTCGTTCACAGTCAAAGTTAGGTTAGCACGAAAAAATTCAATTTGTCAGTTATGACTAGCAGAATTCAATTTACTTGCATAATATTACGACAGTGATGTACAATAGTATGAAAATATTTAGTGAATCGGGAAAATATTAAATATAAATATTTTTGCCAGAGCATAGCTTGTTTTCTACTGGTGTGCCAATCACATTTATAAACGAAGCAAATTGAATGCAGCATTCTGCTTTCATCGTTAATACATTTTCAATAATAGAATAAAAGAAGCCTAAAAGATATTCCAAGACCCAAAAGTAGTACCAATCAGGTCCAATATAAATATATAGTACCAAATTTCGTTCTAAGGTGCAAGGGTGTAAAATCAACAACTTAGTGCTCCAAGCCAACCTCACCTGCACGCGGTACACCCTGCCGTACAACGAACGAGGCTCTGGCAACTGACAAATGGCGGTATATCCATTCACAAGCCACCAACAACGACTGAATTTGGCTACGTATAATGGATGCACTCTACGGCTGGATGAACACATGGCACAGCTGGAAGTAGAACTGGAGAACATCACATGGCACATTTTGGGATTGTGTGAAATCCGGAAAGTGGGGGAGGACACAATTACCCTGAAATCGGGCCATCTGATGTACTTAAGAGAGGGAAACCACCGATCCCAAAGCGGCGTTGGGTTCCTCGTTCATCAAGTCCTCTCTAACAACGTTGAAGAAGTTTGTAGTGTGTCGACTAGGGTAGCGTACCTCATTATTAAACTCACCAAGAGATATACTCTCAAGGTGATACAGATCTACGCACCGACTTCGTCGCACTCAAACGATGAGGTTTCAGATATGTACGATGACATATCCAAGGCCCTCCATACCACCAACGGCCCACTTCAATGTTGTTATGGGGGACTTCATCGCTAAAGTGGGAATAAAAGACTGCAAGGAATCGAGGATTGGACCACATGGGTTTGGCAACAGAAACACCAGAGGGCAAATGCTTGTTGACTTTCTGGAGAGGGACAGGATCTTCTTAATGAATTATTTCTTTAAGAAGCAGCCCCAGAGAAAGTGGACATGGCGAAGCCCGGATGGCGTTACAAAAAATGAGATCGACTTTATCATGACGGACAAAAAGTATATATTCAGAGATGACTCAGTGATCAACAGGTTCAATACCGGAAGTGATCACCGAATGGTTCAAGGCACTCTGAGTATTGACTTTAATCTTAAGCGAATCCGTATGAAAAAGTCCACACTCTGACCGAATTAGCTGCAAGCCTTAGTTGGTTTCGAACAATTCCAAGGAAATCTGGAGAAACGATTCTTTGCCGTGCAAACCACAAATGACGTTAACGAGGGTCTTAACAAGTGGTGAGTATTCTCACGGAAGAGAGCCGTAAATTCTGTAGTCTGCAGCGTAAGGGCCAGAAATCCAAGCTCTCAGACGAGACTCTCCGGTTAGTGGCACAAAGACGGAAAAATGCTAAGGCCTCTTTGGCAGAGCAGATGACTCTCAACAAGAAAATCACAAAACTGACGCAAAAACCTTCGGTGCTTCAATATAATACAAAAGGCAATTGAGCAGAACCGAGGGTCCAAGGTTTTCATGCAGTAACTTGAGAGGAGTCATTTGACAAAGCTAAAAACATCTGATGGTAAAACCGCTCTGTCAAAACCTGATATTCTCGCTAAGATCGAGGATTTCTATGGCCGATTATATGCTCCACATGCTCCTCGACTGGAAATCCTTACAAGAGGATTCAAGAGCTAGACTGACCCGCCACTACACCAATGAGCTGCCAGATGTTAGCCTGGACGAGGTGTAGTTAGTATTTGTCAAGGAAGTTATATGTACTACTACAACTAGAACGATATCTTCAAAGAAAAAGCGGGGTATCGATTATTTGACCTTGAAAACGATAAAAATAAAAAAAGTCAAGGACGTGAACGGAAGCCCTTGTTGTCTCTTTCTTATTCATAGTGCCAATCTCAGATGACAGCAAATACTTCGAAAAATAAACAGGACAAGAACTTATTTAATTTCCAGAATAGTATTTAAAATCTCATCAGATACCAAAAAGGATGTACTATGTAAATGTATTAAATAGGTGACCTCTATAGTACAGTTGTCTTTGTGATGATTATTTCGCAAATTTATTGTAGTCTCCGTATACTTCCTTTTCTCGCATTTTCTTTTTAAATTACGTTTTCGGTGAGACCACTTTTTTATATGAGAGATATCGTTCCAGTTGTCCAGTGGCCCAATTCCATAACTTGGCTACAATCGGATTATCACTTTTTTCATAGCAAATTCGACTCTATCGCAAGGCATTAGTGGTTGCGAGACTGAGAATTCGATTGAAGCCAAGTTATGGAATCGGGCTGCAGTTGTACGTAAGTACATTTAACTTCCTTGGTATTTGTATACCCTTTGGTCAGTTGTGTCAATAAACATCGTTGTTTTTGGTAGCAGTCATGGCGCTGTGGTACGAGAGTTGCAGTATTTTGGTGAAAATAAAAAAGGATTTTATTTTTTTCAATGACATTCTTAATTTTTTGAGTATTTTTCAAGAAATCTTCTTTTTTTCTATCACCGAAGTTGTTCAGCCTATAGCCCAGTTTGTAAACAACTCTTTTGACATAGGAATGGCGACTTTATTTCGGTTGGGTATAGAGTCGTTTTTCAATCGGTTTGGGAAGTTGGCGTCAAAAGATGTAAACTTTAATTAAATGTAGGTGCAGCCTTGCTAGGCTACAGGGCAGAGCTGAATGAGACCATGGTATTTCTGGTGGATGTTTATTAAATTAAATAAGTTGAAGTGTTGAAAGTGAAACAGAAAAACCGAAGAAAATTAAACTCGTATATTTTCCTATGATGATTTTTCTCGACAGACGTCACACACTTCTTTTTTACACAAATCAAACTTGGAACTACAATGCAGATACAAAGAGGTTCGATCTTCAACACTCTCCCTCATTGAATGGCTACTGACTGTGTGTGAGACTTAAGTAAAGTAATCTCTTATCCAAATAAACCTAGGCCTTGGCAAAGCCTTCGTCAATGTATCGGCTAATTGCATAGATGAGCTCACTTTCTTTACTTCTACAGGTCCTTCAGCTACTAGCTCACGTACGAAGGAGTGCCTTATTTGTATGTGCTGTCCTCCTGTGGAACTCGGGATTATGAGCCAAAAGAATAGCTGCTTCATTGTCTACAAACAGTACAGGCTTGCTAGCTAATTTTGTGATCGTCTCATAAATCGTTTTAGCCATTTAAGCTCTCTGGCTCCTTCACTGGCTGCAACCAGTTCTGCTTCTGTTGTTGAAATAGCAACGGATACTTGTTGTTGACTCAGCCAAGATATTGCTCCACCAGCATAACAGCATACAACACCAGTTGTTGAGCGTCCAGTCAAAACATCACCACCATGGTCGGCATCACTGTATGCTTCTAAATGTTTGACTTATTCTGGCTTGTATTTTATACCGTAAGTAGTAGTACACTTCAGGTAGCGCATAATTCTTTTCACTTTAAGCTAGTCCCTTCCTGTTGGTGACTCTAACTTCCTTGATGCGACACCTACTGCGTACGCGATATCAGGATGCGTACCAACCATTAGATAAGCAAGAGCTCCCACTGCTTCACGATACGGAAAAGATTCTTCAGAATCTTCAGAAGACTCAACTCTCCCTGATTTCAAAGTCTCTTTATCCAGTGAAGTCGAGATGGGATTACAATTACTCATCCCGAATCGCTCTAAAACTTTCTTGATGTAAGCTTCCTGCTTAATAACAATGCTGCCTTCTTTACATCTTTTAATTTCAATTCGAAGATAGAAAGTAGCAGGGCTTGACGTTATCTTAATTTTCTGTTTTAATTGACTAAGAAACTCTTCTGATAATTTCTCATCTGACGCAGCAATTAATCCATCATTGACATATAAAGTAAGAATTATTTTCTTAATTCCTTTTACTTTTGTGTAGAGACATGGAACTGCTGTGCTCTGTTCAAAACCAAACTCTTTCAAAATTTGATGGAAACAAATATTCCAGCATCTCGGTGCTTGCTTTAATCCATACAGGCTTCTGTTTAGATGGCAGACTTTATCAGAACCGTCTTCAAAACCTTCGGGTTGTTTAATATAAATGTCTTCATCTAAGGAACCATTCAAAAATGCTGTTGCCACATCAAACTGCGTCATGTACAGTCTTTCACTCGCAGCAACACTAATCAAGGAACGGATTGTTGCCATTCTGGCTACTGGGCTAAGGTCTCCTCATAGTCAGTTCCCTTTTTTTGTAAAAAGCCTTTGACAACTAGTCTCGCTTTAAATCGCTGTATGGTCCCGTCTGGGTTTCTTTTAATTTTGTAAGCCCATTTTACAGGTATAGCTTTGCGTCCCTTGGGTAGTTCTTGCAAAGTCCGTGTTCCATTTTCTTTTAGTGACTGTATCTCATTTTCCATCGCTAGATGCCACTTGTCTTTATCTTTGCTTTGCATGGCATTCTTGTATGACGAGGGCTCCGGTGTAATTAATACGGACATAGCATAGTCGTCGAATTTTGCTGGTCTTTTCAGTGGTGATCTATCTCTAAGATCATATCTTGGTTCAACTGCGTCTTGAAATTCATCCATCTCATCATCACCATCATCGTCATCATATCCAATCAAAATGCCTTTTGCAGCCTTCTTGTGTAACTTTTTCCTCTTTTGTTGCGGAATATGTGCGTAGCAAGTACTTCCGATTATGCGTAAATGCCTGACACTTTCTTTCTTTCCGTACCAGAGTTCGTATGGAGTTCTACCATCTTCTTGTGTTGGGCCGGTACGATTTAGTATGTAAACTGCAGTATTTACTAGTTCAGCCCATATTTCAACTGGTAATTGCTTGTGTGCATACATTAGAGCACGTGCAGTTTCGACTACGGTTTGATTCTCTGTTTCGGCACAACCGTTTTGTTCTGGAGTATAGGGACATACGAGCCTCTGACTTATCCCTTCTTTTTGTAGAATATCTCTCATATTCTTGTTGTTAAATTCACTGCCTCTGTCACTCAAAATTTCTCGGACAGTATTGCCTGACGTTTTAATTTCAGCTAATAACTGTTTTAGCTTACTAGGGACCTCTGACTTTTCTTTCAGGAAATAGACGAAACGAAAATTCGTAAAATCATCTTTTATGATCAGGATCAGCGATATTTCGAAAAAGAACGAGGTTCAAACAAGCACATACATCTCGTTCAAAAAAGAACGAGATGTATGTAGGTCCACATACATCTGCGTGCAATAATTCTCCTGCTTGAGACGCTCTTGTTCGCGTGCTAAACTTAAATCTGTGAGCTTTTCCATTAATACAACCTTCACAAAGTTCGTTTGACTCGGAAGGCAATTCGATACCCAATTCTCGTTTAACAAACGCTCTAACGTGTCTCTTATTTTGGTGACCAAGTCTTTCGTGGTAAACTTGAGTTTCAGTTGTCATTAACACTTCCAATTTTTTGGCTGGGTATACGTTCTTGACCTCAAGTTTGTACATCTTTTGACATCGTTTGCCAGTTATTTTTGTTTCATCCTCGACTATGAAACTGCATTTAGTCGGATTCGACATAAAACTGCTATGCGGAATTTTATCGTGAGCAGCTAAGACTGAGAACAGGTTTTTTTGTGATCGACGGTACGTACCAAACATCTTGAAGCGTTATCGGTACTATCTTTCCATTAACATTTGCTTCAAAAATTATGGATCCTTTACCTTTGAAAGACCGTTGCCCGGCTAAGGAAACGGACCTCCTTCTCAGGTAAAGGCGAGGTAATTAAAACAAGATGGTTAATTCAATAACAAAGGGCTTTATTACAAAAATAGAAAAAAACACACATGAGTTATCAAAGCTTGGTACTCTCCCCTTTACTGAGGAATTCAAAAAGAAGTATTTTTCACTTAACTAAGTTTGTTCTGCATCAAAATATTTCTAAACAGCTAGTTCTTATAATAGGAAATACTACTAACTCAATACTCAAAACTCAAAATACTCAAATATGATTACAATTTTCTCAAACATATATATTATAGTACATAAATTCGGCCTGTACGATATGAATCTACATTAGAACTGCAGTATCCTACGCTAGTAAAAACTTAGTGAGAATAGTGCTCAGCAGTTCATCATAAATTGGTCACAACGCAACGGAATACTCTTGTCTATGCCTAGAACGTTCAAAATTAAAAGAGTACTTGTGCAAACAGGAATATGTGTGTGTGTGTGTGTGCGTGCGTGCGTGCGTGCGTGCGTGCGTGCGTGCGTGCGTGCGTGCGTGCGTGCGTGCGTGCGTGCGTGCGTGCGTGCGTGCGTGCGTGCGTGCGTGCGTGCGTGCGTGCGTGTGCGCGTGCGCGCGTGCGCGTGTGCGCGTGTGTGCGTGTGTGCGTGTGTGCGTGTGTGCGTGGGGACACAAGTTATTAATAGTAATGCGAACTATGCAAATCGCGCCCTCCGCGGCGCCAGTTGCCTTACCACCTTAGTGTCGAATACGTATCCGCATGTCACGCCTTGTCTTATATTTTTGTATCGTGTGACTGTGTAAATAATCAGAATATATAGTGCTAATTGGACTGAAGATAAACTCTTTCATTTCCTTTCCGGTAGTTTAGAAATTGAATAATAGTTAGGTAAATTGGTGACCCCAACGTGATTTGAACACGCAACCTTGAGATCTGAAAAAAAACGTGACGTGATTGGTGACCACCGCGTGTCTACCGGAAAGAACATTACGTGCAGTGAAAGTGAACTTTATTTTCATTATATTTGGGAGGTAACTCAGGGGCTGGCATAGCGGCACGACACACATTTTTGTGATCAACTTTACACTTAACTCGTAGTTCTGCACAGTTACATAATGACGTCACCTCAACAGGCTCCTATACCTGCAGCGATGAAGGTGGAAGACGTAGGACTGGCAGCAATTTCCTTGACCAGTCGTATTCCTGATTTCTGGACTGACCAGACCCGTGTTTGGTTTATTCAGTTGGAAGCAGTGGTAGCTTCACAGAGGATTAACGATGTTACAAAATTCAACCTTGTCATTTCCAAATTGGGAAGGAGGTTATCCAGAAAGTCACGGATATTTTAATTCATTTATTCATTCATCGTGTCAATAAGCTCTTTTATAATATTATTAAATTTCTTTGCTCCAGTATGTAGCCACCTCCACGGCCCTATCGGATGCCTCAATCAGATCTTCTCGTGTGCAGGTAGTCGGGCAGAGGGCAGGAAAGCAGATGTAGCATATTTTGTGTGGGAGCACCGCACTCACACTGTTCTTCAGATACCTTGATTATTCCCCATTTGGCTAAGTTACTTCTGCAACGACCAACTTGGGTGCGGAGTCTGTTAAGCGACTTCCAAATTGGCCACTGCAGCTCATGTCCAGGTGGCAGATGTTCTGCCACCTAGACCTAGATATTTTAATTAACCCACCAGAAGAGAAAAAGTACGAAGTGCTCAAAAACAGACTGCTGACTATTTACGAGGAATCCGAAAATCGCCAAATTCAGAAACTCATCGGGGAAATGGAGTTAAGTGATCAGAAGCCAACACATCTACTTCGTAAAATGCAAGATCTGGCCCGCGGTAAAATAAGCGTCGAGACACTCAGCGTCCTGTGGCAAAATCATCTACCAGCAACTGTGCGTGGAGTTCTTGTGGCAACTGAGGCGACGGACTTAGAGCGTCTCGCCGCAATAGCAGATAAGGTGATGGAGACCATGAGACCCGTCCAGGCTTCGGAGGTCTCAGAGAAGGTACCCCTTGATAATTCTTTTATTATAGCTGAGATTGCAAAACTCAGTATGCGCCTGTCAGAAATGGAACGTTCAAGGCCACAAGAAAGGCAACGTCATCAGAATTACCGTTCACGTTTGCGGGGGAGGAGTAACAGCAGGACCAGACGCACCCCGTCCAGTTCCGACTGGTTATGTACTTATCATTATAGATACAAGGATAAGGCTACCAGGTGTGTACCGCCGTGTAATTGGAAAAAGTCGGAAAACTAGTGGCGATGCAAGGATATCCGGTGGGTACTTGCGTCAAGATTGGAAACCACCGGCTGTGTGACAGATAGAACAAACGGTATGCGTTATTTAGTTGATTCGGGTGCAAACATTTTGGTTTTACCTCGTGAGTATAGAGCCGTGCGCAGTAGTGTACAAGACAGTGATTATAAACTTTATGCGGCTAACGGGAGTGAAATTAAAACTTACGGCACAAAGACTTTAGAGTTAAATCTAAATTTACGACGAGCTTATAAGTCGACATTTGTTATCGCTGACGTTAACCAGCCTATACTAGGGGCAGACTTTTTGTGTAATTATAACTTGCTTGTAGATTTACAGGGCAAACGATTGATCGATAAAGAGACGAACTTACATGTTTTATCGTCGATCGTGAGCGTTGAACAACCGACGGTTTTTATCATAGTAGAATCACACCCATGTTACTATTTGTTGAGTAAATATCCAGGTATAACTAAACCGGTATCTTTTAAGGAACCACCTCGTCATAATGTACAGCATCACATAGAGACGACAGGACCGCCGGTACACGCGCGGGTAAGGCCGTTACCGCCGGATCGCTACAAGCAGGTACGTGAGGAATTTAGACTAATGCAGGAAATGGGCATTTGCAGGCCTTCTAAAAGTTGTTGGTCATCACCTTTACAATTAGTTGCAAAGAAGGATAATAACATTCGTCCTTGTGGTGATTATCGTGCTTTGAATTCCATCACAAAGCCCGATAAGTATCCTATTCCTTATATACGAGACTTTACATCCATTTTGGCTGACAAAATGGTATTTTCACGCATCGACATAAATAGGGCATATCATTTTATTCCTATAGCACCTGAGGATGTGGAGAAGAGTGCAATTTGCACACCTTGTGGTTTGTATGAATGGCCTTGCATGTTGGGTAGGAGGCTACTCCGAAATCTTACATCCGCTTTTCCAGAAATCTCTAGAAACTACTCTGCAGCTTGCATCGTAGTTCAGACCCTGTCGGCCTAGCTATACAGGTCTCTGTCCTCCAGCCAGCTCTGGTGCATTCCAGTCAGGATCCGGTTAGATAAGGATTTTTGCATATAAAAAAAACAAATAACCTCGAAGTTTTCTGTGTTCTACTCTATGTGTCAAAATATTCCATGGTGTGACCATCGCAAGCGATTTGTATGTGTAAATTATTTTCAACATATGAATCGCTGCCCTCTGAGTTTCTGATTTGTTAGCCAACTCAAAGATGCGACTTATTCCGGATTTTTCAAACATTTTGCCCTTTGTTTGAAGCTATCCAGGGCCTGAAATATTCCTGGAATGTTTATTATAATAGTAACACTCAAAAGTTGTGCTACTTCCCGACAGAGGTTTCCGCATCGTTTACACCTTCCTTCTAGTTCATGTCTCTCGACACTAGCTGTCGCTGCGTGAATTTACCATTTGAACCATTTTGAGACATAAGATGAAAAATTTGCCCTTCCACTTGCAGAGGCAAATTCAACCATTATCCATTGATTTTTAGAAAGGCAAATCATCATTCAGTCTTCAATAAAGAAATGCTTTCATTGATCATTCATCGAAGAAAGTGGCGCAGCGAACGGTCGCTCGGCGTTCCTTACCAAACTTGAAGTCAGGTTTCCACTTGAGGAGAAAACGCAGCTTGACCTAATAGAGAAGACGCTCCTCCTCGCCAGATGGCGTTGTACCCAATATATTCTATTTAATCGGGATTTATAACAAAATCTCCCTTGGAGTCATGATTTAACAAGCTACACCTTTAGCTGTAATTGTATCTCCATTGGCTGTGGTTACTGTGGACTTCTCATCAAAATACTCAAATTTCTGGAAAAGATCATTTCTATGTGTGATGTGGCTCGTTGCACCGTTATCTACCCACCAGCTATCTCTATCGTGTTCTGCAGAAAATACCGCCGTATTTGTCTGTGCTGTCTCTACAGACATGAGCATCATGTTTGCATTTTGTTTATTGCTCTCCTTCTTGGGTGGTTTGCCATCTTCAATCCACTTTGGACAGTTTCTGACTCGATGACCCAACTCTGAGCAATAATTGCACTTTAACTTTGCATCTTTATTCTTATTATACTTCTTTTGCTTATGCGTACTCGTAGTTGCACCAAAGATCTCTTCGTCAGGTACTCGTTTACTAGACATGGCTCTTTCAAAAGCACAAAGATGACTTGTAAGACTCAACATTCCTTGCTGTCTTAGGAATTAAAAGCCAGCTGCTCCTGAATGAAAAATACTCCTCACCAAGTGTATCTTGTATCTTACAGATAGACAGTAGTTCGGGTAACTCCTTGTTGTCGTGAGACATTTCTAAATTTAGCTCGGTCCATATATTTTTCAATTTCGACTTATTAGTAGCGATATCATCGTTTAACTCTCGCTTTATCAAAAGAAACTCATACATAGATTGTAGAAGCGGTCTTCACTAACACCATCATAGAGTCTATGTAGTTCCATCCAAACCTCTCGAGCGGTTGTGTAACGCATGACTTTCTTCAGTGCGTCATCACTCATGTTTGTCGTCAATACAAGAAGAGCACTGCTGTCAGCTTTAACAAAGGCTGCTAGATCAGTCTTGTACTTGTTGACATCAGCATCATCTGCTCCATCTTGTATAGGAACCGGTCGTACAACTTCGATAACTTCAATTGCACTTGGTATACTTCTCAAGAGAATACATACTTTGTATTTCCAGGTGGACCAGTTGGTTTTACCTTTAAGCAACCCTATTTGCAATTTCGACGTAATATTCTCCATCCTTTTTATCTGCTGACGACCGTAACCTAAAGGTGTATAATCTGAATTATAACTGTATTATACGAATTTGCAGAGTGCGTTACAGTGAGCTAGATATAAATAGAGAAAAACCGAAGAAAATTAAACTCGTATATTTTGCCATGATGACTTTTCTCGACAGACGTCACCCACTTCTTTTTTACACAAATCAAACTTGGAACTTCAATGCAGATACAATTGAGGTTCGATCCTCAACAATATGCCCTGCAGACTGGTCAGCGGTCGACTCGGAGACGCCTCCCAGTCGAACCCGAAGAGACGGTGTGGAGTGGAGAGTGCGTGTGTGTGTGTGTGTGTGTGAGGGTGGCTTGTAACTTAGGGCCCCGCCGGCCGTTAGGTAAGACTGCAAAGATCCCACGGAGAGTCCCGAAGTTGTATTTGGAGTGTTTCAACAATACGTCCAATAAATACAAACAAAAAAACCCTGTTCAAGACAGAAACACAAGGGGGTACCTACTGGATATATTCTCTCAGCGGCACCGACTGTAGATGTTGGAAACACGGGGAATAAACTACTGATGGCCGAGCACTCTATGCCCTTCCCAGCATTACAAAAAGGCTGCTTTTCCGTCCGAATCTCTATTTATCGCTTTCCCCCTTCTACCAAAACCTGACGTAGTTCATTGTTCTCAATTTTTGGAAGCCAAGGTCTCAGAGGACAAGCCCCCTAACTATCGACATCGAACATTGTCGATTTATAGTTCCTTTTTATTGGTAGGAAGAAATCAAACTATTTATCTGATAATTGATATATTACGAGGATTTAGTTTATACTATATTTACGCTTTAACCTTTTACTGAATATACTTTTACCCTAATTTGAAGGCTCCAGCACTCCTTTTTACCCCAATATTCGGGAGTTTTTCTGTCGGTGTCTCAAAAACTGACAGCAGCGGTGTCAATTTGACATTTCATTCCTCCACCCTTCTGGTTTAAGGGGGTCAATTACCGTTACGTCATTATGATTACAACATGATAAATTTCACCGCTCTTTTGAGTGGTTGGAAGCAAACCAGGGGTTACAAAGTTGCAAAAATGCCAAATGTATTGAAAATGTTCAAAGCGAACGGGTTGTTTATAATGTACATTTAGAAACTGCCTGCCCACAACCCCCAACGCCATCTCATCATCTCGAACGCAGGGCTAGTATGAACGTTACAAAAACGAGTCCCAGCAGCCCGATTCCATAACTTGGCTTCAATCGAATTCTCAGTATCGCAACCACTAATGCCTTGCGATAGAGTCGAATTTGCTATGAAAAAAGTGATAATCCGATTGTAGCCAAGTTATGGAATTGGGCCACTGGATGCGTTCACTTACTACGCTCGAGGACGCACGGTGGCCCTATTACAGAACTTGGTATCAATCAGTATGTCACTTTTTCATAGCAATTTCGACTCTATTGAAACGCACTAATGAATTTGACGGCTTGAAACCGATATGATCAACATTGCGTAATATGACTGCGTATCACCCGTGCGTATATCACTCGATCACCCAGATTTAGTGAACGTCTTTGGACGTCCACATACCCTGCATTCTAGATGATGAAGTGGCGTTTTGGGTTGTTTCGATTGCCATTTTTGACACTAATGATCCTTTCCAAACTGAATGAAAAACGACCCTAAAGGCTATCACTTAGCCGCTCGGTTGTCCACGCGCTGAAGACCGCAGGACCAAACTGATAACCCAAAAAAAAATGGCCGACGCGATACATCTAACCTCAAATTGTTAATTGATTGTATATGCGTTGAGACTACAGCAGCCCGATTCCATAACTTGGCTACAATCGGATTATCACTTTTTTCATAGCAAATTCGACTCTATCGCAAGGCATTAGTGGCTGCGATACTGAGAATTCGATTGAAGCCAAGTTATGAAATCGGGCTGCCGGTACGTGATGGTCAACCCACAAAAAAAAGAAGGTCGACGCGACACATCTGGCTGCAAACTGGGGAATTATTGGGTACGTACCGAGATCACAGGTATCTGATTGTCAACCCACAAAAAAAAGAAGGTCTACGCGACACATCTAGCCGCGCCGACTTTGCGTAAACAAACAGTTTTTATGACCACTTCATTGAGCGCTTAGATAAACAAACTGGTGATTTATGGAGCTAAATAGGTACGGCACATATTTCAAGTGTTTATGTTGTGGGTTTCGAAGCAAAATAATTCTATAAACACGCTTAGATTTGAATGATTATTGAGGTCAATAATGTTCAAAATCGAGTGGCAAAATTTACGTCGCTATCGAGTGGTCCGATGATCGATGAAAACAAAAAATGTGACTGTAGCGTTAGTTGCGATGATCAATGAAAACAAAAAAAGTGACTGTAGCGCATAGAATCAATCGAGCGGATAAAGTCGCTTTTCTAATGTCAAATTTAACTCCAAAGCGAACACTGATCGAAACATATTTAGCGTTTTTAACTGCTATTTTCGATCATTTAGCATCAAAACGAACGGCCCAATAGAACTGACAAGTGTCAAGTGTCAGTTTCATACTATTCCTCCCCTACTATTTTACGGGTGGGTCAATGGCGAACGAAGGAAATGTGTGACTCGGGCGTACGCCCGACGATGCTGTGAACGATTTCGAGTGATCGCGCGGGTGATCTGCAGTGCTATTACGCAATGTTGATCATATCGGTTTCAAGCTGTCAAATTCATTAGTGCGTTGCGATAGAGTCGAAATTGCTGTGAAAAAAGTGACAATCCGATTGAAGCCAAGTTCTGTAATACGGCCACTGTGCGTCCTCAAGCGTTTATGTGAACCGTAGAAACTGTCTACGAAGTGAACGCACCCCATAAATTACACTGTATTACACGGCCAAGACAATAATACGCGACCAATATTTCGTGGATTGGCTGCGTAATATCAGGGTGTACAATTTTGGTCTCGTATTATTGGCCGTGTAGTAATATCACCCCGAGCAGATTTACAGGCGATAATACGCAGCCAGGATTACGAAGCCAAATTATGTACACGTATTATTGGCTGTGTAATACTGGTCAGATACTTTTTGGATAGGAATGTACTTGCTATACCGTCGATTCGGGGGGGGGGGGGGGGGGGGGATAATACGTTTACATCACAGACAAAAATATAGAAATGTCATAGTCAAAGCCTCGTTTGCTCGTTCCAGTATCCATTTACCACAGAATCTGTGACACAGATTATGAATCGCGATTGTTCCGGCACTGCGGAAAGTGCTGCCCCTCCGCCCTTGCATAACAAAGCACAGGTACCAACGCTCGCCTCCGCAGCTTCGGCTTTTTGGTCACCTTCGGCAAACAGCCTCCGCTGCTCCAGCTCACCCTGGTACCTGCACTTTGTTTCAGCGGGTGGGGGCTGCACTCCCTCCGTGCCTCCGGCTTTTTAAAAACACTCTTATGTAGGGCAGACAAGACCACGTGAAGTCAGGGTTGGCCGATTTGGTTCTGTGACAGTTCTTTTCTTCTCGACACTCGCCTAGACAAACGCGGCATCAAGGAGTGGTTCTATGTTTGTCTATGGTTGGCTTCGTATTATAAGCCGTGTAATATTGGTCGTACAAAAACTGTACGGGCTGATATTACGCAACCAGTAATTGGAAGCCTGTACACGTATTATTGGCTGCGTAATACTGGCCGTGCATTATCAACCCGGACCGATTTTGTACGGGCAATAATACACGGCCAGTATTAGCCGTCCAAATATTCCCATGTACACCTAATATCAGGCCGTGTAATATTTGCTGTACAATATACTTGTACATAATACTTTTTAATTTGTGGTACGATACTGGTTGGTCTTAAATTATTTTGGTCGTGTATTATCCCCACAAAAACAGCATTATTTGGCACAAAAAGCCTGTTAAAACGCATAAAATTAGAAGAAAAAGCGATAATACACAATTTTACTAATTGTTCTCTCATAGTTATTCAACTTATTTATAATTAAAGGTAAGTTTGCTTGAAATCAGCAGTTCAAAAACCATGTGTGTTATGAGGTCACCAAAGCTACAATTTATATATTTTTTACTTCTTCTATTTCTCATTATTTAACTCATTTGCATACTTTATTTTCAGTCGAATAACATCAAATAATAATTCCCAATTGTTACAGTAAGGTTTAATCCCCAACTCCCTTTTTTCTGGGCCTTGAGTCTGTGTGGGTAGGTACCTGTACCTACAGAAGTTTATTTCTTAAGTTATTATAAAATTATTGAATAAATCATTTAGCCAGTGACAACTTCTTCACTTCATTATGCTTATGAATAAAATAAAAAATGCACTGCTTGGATATGAATAAAATGGAAGTCAACTTTTTTTCGCCAATACTAATAAAAAAAGAAGAAAACATACTAACTTTCAAAATAACCCAGTGACCTTTGTAATTGACAAATGCTATTATACTCTTGACAACTTTTTAAATGATAAAACTACCTACACACAACTGTCTGCTTGCTGCTTGTTGCTACGATGATGATGATGAAGTCCTAGACGTAACCGCCAATGGTGAACCTTGTTATCTCCGGATGTGTGAACTGGCAAAGCCAAATTTGGTCTTAAATGGGGTAAACTATAGATATCCGTTTCGTGGGAGAGGAGGAGGATGAGAGAGGGGGAAGTCCCACTCGACCACCCTCTCCTCTCCCAAAAGATATATAGTTTTTGAGTTATGTTTTTTGTAAAATGTAAATATATAAAAAAATGGTTTGGCTACGAAACAGCCGCAAATTAACTTTGCCGGCCGCTGCCGCGGCACGCAATCATATTCAAATCTAACCTAGTCTTTGGGGCCATACATAACATATTCAATTTACTAATGAAATAATTTTATTTACAGCAACCTAACAACCCAATTTTAATAAACTTGTGACGATGTGAAAACCACTTTCATAATAATACTCATTTGATCTCTTAATTCTTTCATAATCCATTTCATTCCATTTGATAGTTTGTCATTATTATTAATTCTAAATTCAAATAACCTGTCATTCCCATATTGATTGTATTAGCAAAACCGAATTTTACGAAATAATATGTTATAAAATACCTAAATAAGTTTATTACAACTGGAGTCTTTTAAATATATATGATAATACCTTCGTAAGTGGTTGTTTTGATCCATATTGTTGAAGCACGAAAAGTCTGTGATAATGCTCCTATTGTTCCTGTCCTTTTGTGTCCACTGAGGTTTAGTTCCTGGGCTAGTGAAACAAACCCAAACTCAAGGATTGCCTCTGGACAAACTTAAAACCGCAATATCTCATAAACTAAGCATCTCCACGGAGAGGGGGAGGGGGGGGGGGGGATACTAGGGAGAAGCCCTTCACCACTCCTGCCTCTCGATTGTACAGTCAACCCAGCTTATAAACGAAACGTCTCCTGGCAATGTGGGGTTGTGGGAGACTTCTCACCTTACAGCATAAAAACCGACTATTAGTTTCAGCTTGGTACGTGTTCTTTTAAATAAGTTTCAACCCCTATCCTGCGAGAACCCATTGATTTTTCGGGATGTAAAGTATACTATGTCCTACCTCGTAGTATGAACTCAAATCATACCAAGTTTCATATGAATTCATCCAGTAGTTCTGGCAGCTTGATGCGCAGCCAAGATACAGACCGACAGACATACAGACAGAAACGAAAAAACATACAGTTAAGGCTTCACTGTCGAATATAAAGTACACTCCAAAAAAAAAATTTCTTTTCATCTTTAATGTACAGAATTTGGACCCATATCCCGCAGGAACCCTTTATTTTTTCGCTTCAAGAAGTATCCATATTTTCACCCATCTTATAAACTACGTCTGTGCCAACATCCATCCAATAGTTTCAGTGTGCTCAGTGTTCTTTTAAATAATGTTCCACCCCTATCCTGCAGGAACTCTTTAATTTTTCTGAACTCTAATGAAATGTATCCAATCTCCTAGCTCGAAGTATGAACTCAAATAATACCAAATTTCATTTGAATTCATTGAGTATTTTCGGCGTGACGCGCTGCTAAGGTACAGACAGACAGACAGACAAATTAAAAAATAAACCGTTTTGGCTTTATTTATGAATATCGAACAGCCTCCAAAAAAAAATTACAAAATATCTTCAATTTACAGAATTTGGGACATTATCAAGTGGGAACTCTATGTTTGTAACCGACTCCTTTGGATGCTATTTTGACCCACTTTAAACGGTCAGATTTCATTAAAATTTTGCACACCTGTCAAAGACCGATGTCAATGCAATAATTTGAAAAAAGAAAAAAAAAAACGCTCTTATAAATAAACCAAACTAAAAAGCAGAAAATAAATAATAGTTAAAAAAAATTAAAAAACACGCTTTATATAGAGAACCAAACTAAAAAATAGAAAATAAATTTTAATAGTGTAAATAAGAAAAAATGTTTTATTTAAAAAAAAGCGTGGGGTGCTTTTTAAGATATTATCGAAATGATAATCCTTCTTCTCATATCTGTCAATGAAATATTTATAACTATTGACCCATGCACCACACGTTTTTTTTGAAATATTTTTTTTTTCTTATTTACTCTATTAAAATTTATTTTCTAGTTCTCTTTTTTAGTTTTGTTTTCTATATAAAGCGTGTTTTTTAGTTTTTTTAAACTATTATTTATTTGGTATAAAAAGTATCCTCAATTTTTACCCATTATATAAACTATGACTGTGCCAAGTTTCAACAAAATCCTTCCAGTAGTTTCAGAGTGATACATGTTCTTTTAAATAACTTTCAACACCTATCCTGAGGGAACCCTTTAATTTTTTGGGATTAAATGTATCCTTTGTCCTACCTCTTAGTATGAACTCAAATCGTACCAAGTTTTAAATTTAAATTATTATTATTGTAATATTGTGGATTCTAATTTAAAAAAAAAAACAAGTACTTTGGCAGAGGGTAGCATTCATCTTGGAGGGAAACCCTGCTGGGCGAGGGGTACCATGTGGTAGCCCTCCACCTCCCCCACCCCAACAAACCACCACCCCACTCCGACGCCTACCCCTCGATTATATAGCCAACCCAAAACAACCTTTAAATCTGGTGGTCTTGTATCTATGAATTGAAAGAGTGTGCAGGGATTTTTGGTGATAATATGTTTAATCAGTTTCTGAGACAAATAGGTATTATATTTTTTATCCAATTTTTTTTGAGTCATATTTGTCAGATATATCAACTAAAGTCCTAATTTATATTTTAAATGAAAAAGTATGTAACCATCCCTCAGCCTGTCTGTTGAAGAAGAAGTCGCGGGCAAAAGCTAGTATTTCATGATATTTCAGAAACTATTGATGGTATAACTTGAGCTTGACTTGTACCTGAAGGTTCATAAAAATATGTGTAATTCAGCATTTTTTTTAATGGAAAAAAGCATGATAACTCAAACTTTTTTGTGTCTCTCGACCATTATGTAACTATCTTCTATTAATATTTTTACCTTATGCGGTTTTCGCACCTACCCACATCCCCATTCACCCCTTCCTACTTGCACACAAGGAGAGTATAACCATATACAGAAAAAGACAATTTCTATTAAGCATTTAATTAAGAGTGGTTCAGTTTGCAGCCATGGCAGGCATGGATCAGGTGCTGCAGCATGTGGCACAGACCATGGAGAAGCAGCTCGATGCTGAAATTGAAAGGTAAACCCTATTTGTTGACAACCGGTTGGTCTAGTGGCTAGTGCCTAGGTACGAAATCAAACGGTTGCGGGTTCAAATCCTACAATCATTTGTGTGATGAGCAGAAATGATTGTTTCCGAGTCATGGATGTAATATTTGTATCTATGTATGTTTATCCGTTATCTAGTGCCCATATTACAGGGTATCCTAGTTTGGGGCTGGGTAATTGGTGTGGAATTGTCCCGAATATATTTATTTATATATATTCATTTATGGTAGTGGTGGCCTGTACGCAAGAGTCCACACCTTTAGAAGTACCACAGATTTGTCAGATATTCAACCGCCAAGCAGTAGTGTGTAAACATTTCTGTTATTTTGGTTTGAACGGCAATGTTTCGTGAAATGACCAGGCAATGAGACATAAAAACCAAGGTCACTGCACAATCTTGCGCGTCACTGCACTGAGCACAGTGCAGTGACGCGCAAGATTGTGCAAACAGTCTGGGTCGTATTGCTACTGCTATGGACAGGCGTGACGCCTACCATCAGGCGAGCGACCTGCTCGTCTGGTCAAACAAAGTAATAAATAAAAAGTTTGTTGCTATTTCAGATTTAAAACTATCGCATATATAAAAATATTATCTGCCGTCTGTTTATATTGTCATATTCATAGATTTCATAAAAAATGGGAAGATTAGGTACTCCACATAAATAAGGTGCAATGCGTAAAATTGGCCCCAATCACATTTGGAGTGGCATTTGTTTTGCATAAGACTTAGAAGTTTTTTTAATAAAATTGAAACTGTTTGCTAAATAACTCTCTTAATATAGTATTGTAACATTGTGCACACTCGTGTTGCAGGTTGGATGCTCTCGACAACAGTGACTTGGAGTCCATCCGGCAGCAGAGGCTGCAAGAGCTGAAGAAGCGCGCCCAGCTCAAGCAGGAGTGGCTAGCCAACGTACGTACTTTCTTTTATTACTAGCTGCGCCCCGCGGTTTACCTGCGCGGGCAATGGTGACAATGGAAAGTATCCTATGTGCAGGAACGGTATCTTATACCAAATTTCATCAAACTCCATGCAGCTGTTTCAGTGTTGAGTACAGTGCTGACCACTGCACGAAGGAAAGCGCTGTTCTTTGCTTCAAAACCAACTTCTAATAGATTTACTAAAAACATAGTGAACAAATTTTCATGAAATTTATTTTTGGCCAGGCAGGCCGGCCTCACTCTAATGTTTAGCTATAAAATTGAAGCGCCCGCGCCGCCTGTCCGTCCGGCTAAATTCAGAAGCTGGGTATTAATTGATCTTGAAAACGAATTAAAAAGAAAAAGAGACAAGGGAGTTGAGCTGAAGCAGATGTTGTCTATTTCTTACATAAAGTGCCAATCTCAGATGACAGCATGTTTATTTTATAGTCTGTGCGTACAATCGGAAATGTTGTACGAGAGAGAAAGAGATAGCCTATGTCACTTGGGATGATGTAAGGATTCTAACGATAACCCATACATTCAAATCTGTTCAGGCATTTAAAAGTTATGGTGGAACAAATATACATACATGAACCCTGAAAACATGACACTCCTTTTTTGGGCAGAAGTGTAAAAAAAATGTTTGATTTGTATTTATAGGGTCATGGCGAATATACAGAGATAGACGGTGAGAAGGAGTTCTTCACAGTGTGCAACAAGAGCGGTAACGTGGTGTGCCACTTCTACAAGAACGATTCTCCGCGTTGCAAGATAGTGGACATGCACCTTAAGATACTCGCCAAGAAGCATCTCGAGGCGAGATTCGTCAAGTTGGACGTGGAGAGGGCGCCCTTCTTAACTGGTATGTTGACAAGCCATAAGTTAAAAAAATAAAAAACACTCCTGCACTCAGGCATTTAAAACTTATGGTGGGATAAAGAAACTTACATACAAGCATATATGAACCCTGAAAACATTACCTCCTTTTTGGGCAGTCGTAGAAAAAGAGGATATTCGTTTGACGAGAGCTTCACAAAGTAGGTACAGTAGTTGCAGCCAATCTATATGTATGTGATGTTAGGCTCCGTCAACGATTGCGCAGGTACTGCTGTGGGGATAAAACAGCACAAAGTAAGAGCGAGATAGAATATGCGAAAAACGTAAGCGAGTGAGCGAGGCAGCTATACAATGCTGTCTTCAACTTCAACATTGGGATTGCGCCTTTAATAGCAGTTTGCGCGGCGACTAGCAGACAACTTCCGAGACATATACTTCCGCAGCAGCTACTGTATTTAGTAAATGTATTGCTATCTCCTTCCCTCCCCCTGATCTATACGAGCGATAGAGTGGCTGGTGCTTTTTTTTGGTGGTGTTTTGGGGAAAAGCACTTCCCACCCCCTAAATTGTGGTGAAATCTTTTGTAATTAGTGTCAATCGCTTGAATAGAATATACGCTTATACCATTTAGGTTTTTTAAATAAGAGCATTTTCAAATTGTCATAGTTTTAGGGCAAAAAACCGCCAGTTACGGTTTTTGCTTTAGTCTAGACTAGACTCTTTCCTTTTTTCTTATTTGGATTTTCCTAAAAAAAAAAACTTTTTTTTTTACTCTCTTAAACAATAGCTGTGCCCCGCGGTTTCACACGCTTGGTTCTTGAAGATGTGCATATGTTACTCTCCGGACCTTGAAGTATAACTAAGCAAACAAGCACGGTCAAACACCTTCGCAAAATCCGACTGCGAACAAAACTGAAAACCTCTTTTTAGTTTTGTTCGAAGTCGGATTTTTGTCTAAACTTTCAGTGAGAATGGTTGCTAACCAACTTTAAATCGTTAAAGAGAAACATAAAGATGATTTTCGAATACCTATTCAATGATACCCCACTTAATATAGTTCGTTGACTTTCATTTTTACTTTTTCAATCGCTAATCAGACGCCATATTGAATTTTGATAGCTGTCACGTCTTTAGTAGCACTCGCAAGATTAAGACAAATCGATTGACGCAAGAATCATCAAAATCGGTCAACGAGTTTTGTCTAAACAGGGTGGATTTTTGAGACGGGACAGTAAGGGCAGGTACCTTAGGGGGCAGAAATGGGCAAATGACACAAAGTAATCCCGATCCTGTTCAAAAACTACTGACTGTATCCTACTGAAATTAAAATATATGATACTCGAGGATATAAGTAACAATATCATTGTCCCCAAAACATGAATGCACTTATTTGGCTCGATGAAAAAAAAAACCAAACACACATCTGAAAATAAACATTTCCGTAAATATATCCTACAATTTAATGGTATTTCGATATGATATTGTACCTAAATATAACTTGTATATTAAGAAATCGTGTCATTGAACAATTTTTTCGGAAAGACTAACAATTTATGTGTAACTGGGATTTTTCTAGAATGTCGCTTACGCTCTTTAATAAGGGGCGATATCAATTTCGTGCCGCACTACTCTTTCACGGCAATCTACATATTTTGCTTCGCGGTCTCTGCCAATTCTGCCATTCCGCGGCGAGCCGCGTTGCTTGGTGGACCTGCGCTACTATTGTCCGTTTTGACTTGGAGCTTGTAAGTGAATGAAAACATGGGTAAACCAAAAGAAACACACCCCAGATCCGGAAAGAAGCAAAAAATTCAAACATCGCCACAAGCGTATGATCGCTAAAATAAGTACGTAACACAATAGTTGCTGTTATTGACGATTATGTATTTTTAGATGAATATACCTATTGTGAGCCTTATCTCAATTTCATAAGCTACAAATTCATGTGTGAACTTCTGAAAATGTACAATTTAATATATTACTTTTGTCGAACAAAAACAAGGAATCAGTTTACAGGACTGGTATTTTTTAGATTCACAGTACAGAGTAGAAACAGAAGGCAAACAGGCTACCCAAATCACACGGTTTACTTAGGCTAAAATACCACTATTACGAGCTGCAGTAGTAAACGCTCTTGACGTTACAACTCAAGCAAAAGTATCTACGTGACTGACCGGTAAGACAATACAGTGGTTAGAGTCCGACTTACGAAAAAAGTCTCACAGACGCGGCGCTAGTTTCCTTGTAAAAGCGAAAAATGTTTAAGCGTTCAACGTTAGTTCCTCTTATCGCCGCTACTTCTTTCGTGAGACGGATTGTCAGTTTACATGTTTTTGGTATTATGGGTCACTATTTCTACAATGGCTATCGTCAGTTAACGCTGCTGCAGTAGTTATGTCACTCACTGGCATTTATCATCGTGAGTGAGTGGAGCTGGGTTACATTATTACAATTTTCGTATGGAGAGATAATATTTTGTAAAATGAAATATATACACCCATGTTACTAGTTGATAATGTAGCTTTATATATGTGAAATAATGTTTAAAATCGGTTCAGTATTTTTTGAGTTAAACCATTATATTTTTGTAACTATAATCGTATTTTACTTTATCTAAACAGATCTGATTTTTTGTTTTAAACAAATATTCAAACAACAAAAAAAAACTGTTTACTCTAAAATGAAAAACACAATCGCTTGCTCGATGAAGGCTCTCACAACGCCATCTAGCTGGATTCGGGTGAACCAAAATGACAATGCGTTTGCTAGCTTCTGTTTTTTCTCTGTCTTTTTCATATATTTAGAAAAAGACAAATTCTAAGAAGGCGCCAGCATGACGGCGTAAAATCTACAGTTCTTCACGTATTGTCTATTTTTATTGAAGTAGAGTTAGCCGACCTCTTAATAGAGCTATAGATTAATAGTGTCAAATAGTTCCGCTAGTTGCGCTGCGCTGGATTTCATACAAAAATGTTACGATACTCGATAGCGAGTACAGATTTGAGCGTTTGATTGAACTCATAATACAGGTACTGGTAACAAAGCCACACATACTCAACTACTCGAGAATAAAATATTATTATATTATCTTTTCTTTCAGATCTAATAATTTCAATATCTTTTACAATGCATTACCAAGTATTAAGTAAGTACAATCAAGGAGTTGGTGATAAAAATGTTCAAATCGCGGAAACGTAAATATATTTGTCTGTAGGTAGAAGTAAACATTAAAAAAAATATGTGTTCGCAATATTCGCATCAGATACTTCCTAACTGCATATACAATTTAAGGTACAAAATAAAAATCACGTATGCTTGAGTGTGTGTTTGGGTATGTGTGTGTTGTGTGTTTTAAATGAAATTTTCAAATATACTAAGCCATTTTTTTTTAGATCTGTTCTTATATTTCTTGACAATATCGTGACATGTACAAGTATTGTAGAAGAAGACTGACACTTTGCCGTGTCACACTCCAACTTTCGAATGGTTAATTAGTACTAATATCAATCAATCAAAAAACCGTCACCTTTTTTATTAGCAGTTTTATTGAGATTTGTAATATGAATTTAACACACGTTAGTTTTTAAAATCAATAGATTGGATGTGAATTGAATGTGTATCTGTCTGTCTGTATCTTGGCCGCGCATCACGCGGATACTACTGAATGCATTCAAATGAAATGATTTGAGTTCATACTACGAGGTAGGACATAGGATACTTTACATCACGAAATATTAAAGGGTTCCCGCAGGATAGGTGTTGAAAGTTATTTAAAGAACACGTACCACGCTGGAACTACTGGACAAATTTTGATGTAACTTGGCACAGTCAAAGATTATATGATGGATTAAAATTGAGGATACTCTTTATCCCGAAAAATTAAAGGGTTCACAGGATAGGGCTTGAAAGTTATTCAAAAGAACACGTATCACGTTAACAATATTAAACGGATTTTGATGCAACTTGGCATAGTCATAGATTATAGGATTCGTTAAAATTGAGGGTATCTTTTATCCGTATCATACCATCCCATACCATTTATCCTTTTACCAATAGAAGGCCACGTTATTTGTGAGTGTCATAGGCTATATATTAAAATGACCACGCGTGCGAAGCCGCGGGCATCAGCTAGTGTTTAATATTGTCACCTAATATTATTATACATTGTATACTTATATAACCAGATCTATTCCAACTAAATCATCATACTTTGAAGTCACCACCTGCAGAAATATTCTACCGCATCTCATTAAATAGTCACTAGCTAGTCAGTCGTATAGAAAATAATCAGTGCAATCAGTGCGTCCTACAAATCATGACCTACAGAGCCGAAACGTGGACACTCACGATCAAACTAGTCCACAAATTTAAGTTCGCTCAGCAAGCTATGGAGAGAGCTATGCTTGGAGTTTCTATGAAGGACAAGAATCGTAATGAAGATATGCGACGGAGAACCAAGGTAGTTGACATAGCTCAAAGGATAAGTAAGTGGCAGTGAGCTGGTCACATTTCCCGAAGAACCGATAATCGTAGGGGTAGACGAGTTCTCGAGTGGAGACCAATTTTAGGTAAACGTAGTGTAGGATGGCCTATGGCCAGGTGGAGTGACGACCTTCGAAAGGCGACCGGAAGAGAATGGATGAGGGGAGCTGAAGAGCGATGATATAAATATTCGGAATATTTTAGTCTATTGATACGAGGTTCTTTTTCGTACTGTCAACTACCCTACTATGTGCGTTTGTGCAGTTTATGCGTGTATCCGCCCCCGCGCGTCGATCACTCACCAAATGTTTCTTTGTGCTGAACGTAACTCTTGTAACATTGTGAACTGTGCTTGTGCAGGGCGGCTGAAGATCCGCGTGATCCCGACGGTGGGGCTGGTGGTGGACAACAAGACGAAGGACTTCGTGGTCGGTTTCACTGACCTCGGGAACCGGGACGACTTCTCCACGGAAATGCTCGAGTGGAGGATCGCCAGGTAAATGTAAAGTAACGTTGTGCAGGGCGGCTGAAGATCGCGTGATCCCGATGGTGGGGCTTGTGGTGGATAACAAGACGAAGGACTTCGTGGTCGGGTTCACTGACCACTGGAACCGGGACGACTTCTCCACGGACATGCTCGAGTGGAGGATCGCCAGGTAAATGTCAAGTAACGTTGTGCAGAACGGCTGAAGATCCGCGTGATCCCGATGGTGGGGCTTGTGGTGGATAACAAGACGAAGGACTTCGTGGTCGGGTTCACTGACCACTGGAACCGGGACGACTTCTCCACGGACATGCTCGAGTGGAGGATCGCCAGGTAAATGTCAAGTAACGTTGTGCAGGGTGGCTGAAGATCCGCGTGATCCCGACGGTGGGGCTGGTGGTGGATAACAAGACGAAGGACTTCGTGGTCGGGTTCATTGACCACTGGAACCGGGACGACTTCTCCACGGACATGCTCGAGTGGAGGATCGCCAGGTAAATGTCAAGTAACGTTGTGCAGAACGGCTGAAGATCCGCGTGATCCCGATGGTGGGGCTTGTGGTGGATAACAAGACGAAGGACTTCGTGGTCGGGTTCACTGACCACTGGAACCGGGACGACTTCTCCACGGACATGCTCGAGTGGAGGATCGCCAGGTAAATGTCAAGTAACGTTGTGCAGGGTGGCTGAAGATCCGCGTGATCCCGACGGTGGGGCTGGTGGTGGATAACAAGACGAAGGACTTCGTGGTCGGGTTCACTGACCACGGGAACCGGGATGACTTCTCCACTGACATGCTCGAGTGATCGCCAGGTAACTGCCGGGCTCGTGGGCCCACTGGGTAGATGTGGGACCACTAGGGGGTTCTGGGTACACAGGGAGGTTGTGTGGCCCTATGGGGAAAACGACCAATGTTTGGTTGTGAGCCCATTGTGTGGTTGTGATGCCTTTGGGAGTTAAGTTAAGTTAAGCTAATATTAGTATTATAATAATAATTAGAAATGGGATAATCTACCATGTATTTTATTTATTTTGTTTTCAAAATATTTCGTCACTGTTGCAGGGGCTGATACTGTCAGTGTTGTAAACAATCGACTTAAGAACCTTTTCTTCTTTCATAGTCAGAAAAAAGATAGTAATGATTGTATGGGTGTATGTATGTATATAAGTGTATGTTCATTCATAGTGCCGAAACTACTTAAAATTGGCCGCGGGACATATGCTACCTAGTTATATAGTTTATACTTTATTGTATACCAGTTTTCAAAAATATTCAGTTTATAGGAACAATCTAGTTATTTATATTAAAAACCAATTTGGCCTCCGTTAAATATCTGGTGATTTCATTATGATGGGTATTGAATTCATAAGCTTTAAAATACCATTTCAACAATATACAACACATGTGGAGTCAATTTTGGACATTGTACAAAATATACATTTCAAGAAGTCGGCATTTTTGTGTCTCAGATATTTTATTGATATTTTCAGATCCCAAGTGATTGAGTATGCTGGAGACCTGCTGATCCCCCCGGAACAGGCCAAGAAGGCGCGAGCTCTGCAGCTGCAGGCCAAGTCCACCATCCGACAGACCATGAGTGACTCCGATGATGACCTCAGTGATTAGCAGCCATTGAGCGAGAGTGAATAGTTAACAGTGAACGGGGAAAATTAATAGTGAATAAGTGCCAGAATAAACAGGTGAACGAATGTTAAACTGTGAATAAGTGAATAGTTAAATTTATGAGTGAATGGTAAAGTTTATGATTGTATGGTGAAGTGTAGGAGACAATAAAATAATAACAACTAAATGGAATGAGTGTATTGAATAATGTTCACTTGTTCATTAGAAGTGTCCAAGTAGTATGTACTGTGGTCTTGGTAGTTGAAATACAAACAAAAAAAACGAATTTGTATTGTCTGGGTGACTACTTGACCAGTGCTGTGCTAAATGCCTTGAGTGATGGGCTTCAAAAAGGTGAGGTTGTCAAAACGTTTTTTTAATGTATTTACACAGGTTTCTCTACTGTAGGCCGATTTGGATGATTAATGTGTTTAAGTCTGTTTTGCGACCACTGTGCAGGTATACACCTTCAAATGAAAGAGAATCATCTAAATCGGCACAGAAATCTCAGTGCAATCAATGTACATACATTAAAAAAAACATTGAATTAAGAACTCTCCTTTTTTCAAGTCTGTCAAAAACGCTTCAATACTGCATAGCTTAATCTTTAAAATTAAATTTCAGCATCACTTTGAAGTCCCCAATGACCTAAAGTGAAGCATTTAAAGCATGGGCCTTATTAGAATTACATACAGCACATTTTACAAAAAACATAAGACGTGTAGCTCGAACGTCGCCGACTTTGCTGTAAGAGGAATGAAGGAGATTCCAGAAACACAAGAGACTCCAGATCGGACGCAACTGAAGTGCTGAACGAAGACTCCAGTCCGGACTTTCTAAATGATCCGAGAGACGGCGAAGTCCCACCTTCGAAGATCCGTAAACTCAGTTCGCCAGAGTCTCCTAACGGACGGAGAAATCTGTCCGGTCTGTTAGTTTCCGGCGATCACAGATTGGTGGCGATAAATGTGGATACCTATTCGGATCCCAGTGCGTTCACTGCTGGCTCAAAGCGCCAGCAGAGCAGCCAACATCCGGCAGAGGACAGATCCTGTCCCACTTGTAGAAGCAGAGCCAACATCAAGGACTTGAGGTTTACATACTCCAGGAGACACGTCACAGATCACAGCACTGCAGAAACAGAACGAAACTCTCCAAACGGAAAAGAGCCAGACCGAATTGGAACTGCAAAGGTCCAACGTCAAGCTCAGATCTTGCGCGATGCAATTGGAAGTCCTTCGCTCCTTAGTGAAATCGCGAGCGAATAAAGGGCAACAGGCGAGAAAGTCCTGGAGGTCCGTCCGTACGATTGCCGAGTCGCGGTCTCCACTCAAGAACACGTCTACAACGGTTATCAGTCCTTCGACAGATATGACCATCCCACTGCCACTTCAGCTTACTAATCCTAAGGGCTAAGTAGACAACTTTGGTTCTCTGCCGGATCACCTCATTTCGGATACGATCTTTCAGAGAAACTCCGAGCATAGCCCTTTCTATAGTCCGCTGAGTGACTTTAAATTGGTGGACTAGTCGTATTGTGAGTTTCCATGACTCGGCTCCGTATGTCATAACAGGTAAGCCGCACTGCTTGAAGCCTTTTGTCTTTAAACTTTCTGCTTCTGGCGATAGATCCGTAGTGTTGCTGTGTTCAACGGAGTTTTACCTTCCTGCCAGGTTAACTCGTGCTGGTTATGGGTAGCGAATAATAGACAGTGGGAGCCGCGCTCGTCGGCCATTCTTTCATGTCTCCGTGTTACGACATCGAGACGCACCCAGCGTTGATCTCTTGCCGGCCGCCTGCAAACGGTTTGGAGAGATCGAAGTTAACTTCTGCAAGTTGAAGAGAGGTTCTATTTAGTATCGGCTCGGTCGTCATTCATGTCCCGAGCGAGTAAGGCGCCCGCATCGTGGCTCATTCGGAAAGCGACTGTACGCACCTCCACGGGTTGGACGGCTCGAAGACCACGTCACTGCCGGTCGCGGAGCCAGCTTTGGACGTGTCAAACTGAAGAGTCTCGTTTAAGGATATACAAGGCCTTAAGATCTCTGTACGACTGTTTTTTTTTGTAATCGCGGTCGATAGTTCGGACTAATTAAATAAATCTAAATTATTATTGATAAGTGTTGATAAGACATTTCTCTCGTTGTTAATATTTAATGTAACAAATAAAGACTAAACAACGTTTACTTGTACATCACGTTATAAAATAGACTATTTATAAAATTAAAACGTCAACGATTTTGTGAAATGTGCTGTACTGTACGTAACACTATAAAAGGTTTAAAAAAAGATTAATCCACACCGCCAACCAAATGAGTGAAGCATAGCAAATGAGTGAAGCATAGCAAATGGCGGCTGCGTGAGTGGATAATTTGTGTTGTTTTGTGGTTGATAGATTTCATCACAAAAGACTGCACTGTTTTTGGTTTTCTGTGAGAGCTTAATAGAATGAACATACGAACAGATAGAGCAATGCTGCCATGTAGCGCCCGATCGGCATAACCTGGTGTAAATGTACATTTTAATGCTTTACTTTGAGTCTAATTTCGTAGTTGGTTAAGTCCTTGTGATGTGTGATGTGCCTGAGAAGTATTTGAATAATCCAACGCGGTAGCGGGCTCCGTCAGTTCTGCAAAGCCTATGTGTGTATGGGCCTAATGGGCTTCTGCGCTTGCCAACGATTATTGATATTTGGGGAATTTGCTGTTTTTTTTTGTATGCGCATTTATTCTGCTTTATGCTGTAGTTTATTTCGCTAGAAGTGCTTGTTATTTATATTGCATCATTGTGTGTTGAATGATAATTAAAATTAATTGCAAAAATGATTATAATTAATTAAATATTTTCATACAAACTACATGTGTGGCTTTATTAGAATATCTCCTCTGTCTTTGGCCACTGTATCACGGTGTCAAGGCGTCACAGAAAGGTGAAAAATCAAAGGTGAAACCTAACCTTAATTACTACCTGAGTAAACAATGAAAAGGTGATAACTATATTCTAGAGAAGTTCATTTACACGGAATTAAAATATACTACACCATTTTGTGACACAAAGAGAATGTAAATACCTGAGAGACAAGTTGTCATTCTCATCAAAGAGAATACAAATACTACGATTCTCATCTTAGTTCAAAGTCTTTGGTCCAAAGTTGAATTTGTTCAAAGTCTTTGGTCCAAAGTTGAAATAGTTCAAAATCTACTACTATTTAAAGTCTTGCGTTTATTAATTTCTTACTCGGAAGTTTGTGTTTTTGCGATGGATTCTGTACCAGGAGGTAATTACGTATTTTTTATAAATTATTTTAGATACTCAATGACTTTTTTTAAAACATTAATAACACTAAATCGAAGTTTTTTTTTCTTAGAAATTTTCATGAAATGAGAAAGTTGAATTTTCTGGCAGATCCGGCTTTAATGTTAACATTGTTACAAAGAGTAATCATTAGACTTGCTAAAACCATTAAAAAAGATCCCGCCCGTAACGCTTTAACAAAAGTTTCACTAATTTTTGTTTATTAATAGTTTTAGGATCAACTGACGAAGAAGCCTGGTTTAGCAGATACACTCTTATCAGCTATTATAGGTAGTGTGCTTCCCGAAAGCATCACGAAAAACTGACATATCTACTTGCTGGAAAAGATGAAAAAAAAATATTATTGACCAGTATGAAATTATATTATTGACCAGTATGAAATTAAGGGGAAAGGTAGTTTGTAGAAGAGAAAGGGGGTTTTTAACACTAGCCTGTTTATTTTTAGAGTCGTATGAATTGTAACCCAAAAGCTTACCACCCCAGCTCATTTTTGACCCGTTTTTTGAAGGAAAGCAGTATATTTGGTAGTTTCCTCCGTCCCCACTATACCTCTATCCCTAAAACTGGAACAGGAACAATCCTTCACCCAATCCTATGACAAATTTAAAAAAAAAAAAGATTTGGCCATCTTTTTTGGATTTTCTCCTCTGTGCACAGGGAGCGCCCCCCGTTCACAAAATACGGGGGGCGCAGAGAGCGCGATTTATTTTACTGCTTTAGTGTGATAAGTAGCCAGTAGGAATTTATTCAAAAGGTACTAACTGCTGCGTGGACATGTTTTGGGATAAAAGGATCATAATGTATTATCACCGCCAGTAAGTAAACTGCTAGTAGGTACCTAAGTACCTTCGTTCAGACGTCAAATAGTTTTTATTGTTGCTGTAAGAAGCAAAGTACTTCTCTCAGATTGTCAAATCTTATGTAAAATACCTACACGACGTAAGTTCAAAATTAAACCCAAAGGTAAAAAATACCCTGACACCTTGGGATGAAGACGAGTCGATTGATACCTAGCTTGTGAAAATCGGACCAATAGGGACGACGCTATGATGGAACATCTACATATACATAGTATACGTACACAGACTTAAACTCATTACTCTTGCTTCGCCGTAGTTGGGTATTAAAATACAATCAAGATGATGGGGATGTCGTGGCGACTTCAACCGCCGCATTGAAATTAGCGCCATCGAGTCAAATATCAAGCGAACTAAGTCAACATAAATAGTGCAAGAGTACCTAATTATATGTACCACAAACCCACCGTTGTTTACCGAAGTCCAATTGCGACATATTTAATCATACAAGTAGGTACTTCCTTCGATTGTGAAAGTACCAATTAAGCACTTTTTGTACTTCTGTTGTTTTTCTATGAATAATGCGCAGTAGAGGTACTCTACATGTTGATTTGATTTAATTGCGCATAGCTGAATAAGCATTTATGTACTTAGATGTTTTTCTCGCTAAAGTATGAGAAATGTAACTACTTAGTTGTTATTGCAAATGAAGAATGTACTAGAAATCGCCTACGCATTTATAAAAGTTATATAAGGAAGTTACTAAGTACAAACTGTCATTATTTTATCTTCGCTTGAATTGTACGGTCAAAAGTAAGACCAATAAAATTAACTTCAAATTTAATTTGTTGTTTATTTTATTAAAATCTCGGCTCCGCCCAATTTGTCTACCTACACAACAAAGCCTGCATCGCGCCATCGAAATTTGGGGATTTCCCCGTGGACCCACTGGTGGGACTACAGGTTTCCTCCCCCTCCCCCTAGTCCCACCACGATAGAGATGGAAATAAACGATTAAAATTATTATAAAAATATAAAAAACTCAACTGCCAACTGCGAACAAAATTATTGACTACGAGCTGACCCCCAAGAAAGGCGAAAGTTTGTAATAATATGTATGTAAAAACATACACATTGTTTTATACTTCTTCACGCTTAAACGGCTGAACGGATTTGGATGAAATTTGGTATGGAGGTAGCTTATCTATTATTTATTCTGTGCTTATACTCTGGATTAACGCATAGGCTACTATTTATTCCGGAAAAAATATGGTTCCTGAGGGACGAGGGTGAAACCGCGGGGCGCAGCTAGTATTTATATAAATTGGATGTTTCTATTTTGCTAACATATTTATTTTACTTTAATAGTTGCAATTGCAACATTAGCTAATATTTTACATTTACTTGAATAATCTAAAATTGAAAATTTTGTAAGAAACTGAAAAGAACATTGCTACTGTTTAGTGAAAAGAATTATACATTTTTGAAATTGTATTTTAAAGACCTGTATTTTGATACCTCACTCGATAGGTTTTGGTATTTTTTTGTTCCTTCGGAAAAACAATATGGCAGCTGTATGCTGCCATATAGTTTTCTTGACACTTCATATCCTATAGCACTCGTGATCAAGACGAATCCAATGATACCACATTTATCGAAATCCATCATTCCGTTTAGGCTGTAGGACGATACATACAACCCAAACACATAACCCTCCTCAGTCTGGTAAAAACAAACTTATCGTAGCATACTCTAGCTAATCTCGCCATGAATTAGAATGTTACGAAGCGTTACGCTTCTTCATTTATTATAAGAACTGCTATGGAGTGGAATGCCCTGCTCTCGTCAGTGTTTCTGGTAAATTATAACCCCGATGTGTTCAAGTCATGAGTGAATTGGTATCTACTAGGCAAGCGTGCTACACCTACGACCACATCATCGCTTTCCATCAGGTGAGATCGTGGTCAAACGATTGCCTAGTCAGTAATAAAAAAATATAAAAAAATGTATAGACTTTCCAACGAGGAACAGTTGGATAGCTGTCTCCGGGCCAACAACACCTGACTCGGTCTGAAGAACTTCCCGTAATGATGGAGGAGCTTCAACAGTGGATACCTACTAATTCCTACTTAACCTACCTATTTACTCCCACCCCACACCTTTACCTCCACTCCTATTATTTATCTATGCCTCTGCCCTCTACCCACAATGTAACGAAGTAAAACACCAAGTCATCGCTTCAAGCCAGCCTCAACTGCACGAGGTGTTTTTTTTTTTTTTTTTAGAAAGGATATGTGCTGTTGGTCTATAACTGACCTCTACAGCGTCACCGGACGGTGGGGCGGGCGCAAAAGCGCTCCGCCGCAATGCGTGACGCAGAAGGCGCACGCCAAAGTTAAGTTTTTGGCCACTTGCTCAAGGGCACCCAGGGGGTACGAACCTCGGCTTGGACAGTTGCCATTGATTACTTGGGGAGTATCGAACTAAAGCCTGCACGAGGTGTATTCTGCTGGTTTACAATCTATTTGAAAAGTGACCCCATTCCAAGTTAAAAAAATCTAATGACCCCTAGGACCATAGACAAACATATTTTTTTGTGATTTTAAACCTACGTCTGTAATATTTTATCTGCTGGCAGCATGTTAAAAATGGGAATTCATTCAGTATTGACGTGTTCTGGATGAAGAGAAAACTTTAACATCCAAAGCTGGCAAGGCACGTTTTAAAATTATTAGTGTCATTCGCTACTTCTTATACCTATAGCGGCACGTAAGTCCAGCGGTGAACGAAACGTGGCGGGGATCTTGGCACAGTCAAAGTTTATATAATGTGTTAAAATGTTGAATAGGTACTTTTTATCCCGAAAACTGACTGTGCCAAGATCCCCGCCACGTTTCGTTCAACGTTAGAGTTACGTGCCGCTAGCTATACCTATGTAACTGACGTTCTCTTCAATGGTGCACATTAAAACTAAAAAGAGAAATAAGCGTCAACTAGAAAATTATTTGATTATTAACATCTCCTAAGTATAACAACGATTAAAATATTTTTTTACTGTAGTGTAGAAAAACAATGGTGTGGTCCTGTATGATACATTGCCTGGATAAGGGTTAAAAAGAGGAAATATTTGTGTTTTTGTATGTTTGTTTGTTTGATAGACTCTAAAAATACTGAACCGATTTTAAAAATTCTTTCATCAATATAATGTAGCTTACTAAAGTAAGTAAGTACTAACTAAAAAGTAAGTACTTAGTGTAAGTAGCTTACTAAAGTTAGCTACATTAGCAGTGAGTAACATGGGCAGTAATATATTTAAAAAAAAGAAGAGATTCTTACGAAAATTGCAAAAATGTAACCCAAGGTATTAAAAATACAGAACGGAATGATTTCATCCGATCCCCGTAATCTAGGCGACCGTCCAAGCCGAGGTTCGTACCACCAGCGGCCTTGTGCCGGTCGCCAACATTTAAACTTTGGCGTGTGCCTTCTGCGTCACGCAGTGCGGCGGAGCACTCTCACGCCCGCCCTCCAAGTCCGGTGAAGCTGTAGAGGCCAATAGCACTATACAAAAACAAACAACGGAATGACACGTTGCCATGGAAACGAAATAATGCCAAGTAGTCTATGGTCAAAAAACACCACGGTCGTTGCTGCCAAAGATTTTGAATACGACGCTTACTGGCGTATTTTTTTTAAGTTACGACGCGCGACCTTTATCTATGGCCACACTATACGAGCTAACGCGAAGATTTGCGGTTTGCGGTGTCGCGACAAGTCTGGCCAAGCAATTCCGCCGCAACATCGCTGATAACCTTACACGATGTTTTTATTGCGACATCGCGACACGAATTATCGCGCGATAGCGGCCGCGGTGTGAGCGCTGCCCGTGCAAAGCCGCGGCAAGTCACTAGTATCAAAATAAAATTATCAGTGATGGGCAATGTACAATGATTGTATAATCTTAATGTTTAACACATCTACGAAGTAAGTAGTAAATATTTGCATTCAAAAATGAGTTGATAAATTGGACCAAAAATACTTATGGCGTATACCTACCTACTTTTTTTTTATTGTTGGGAGACTACAAAACCGGAAAATACATTGTGAACATTCTTAGAAAGATTACCTACACAGTGCTATTTACGAAAACGTATTTCCTTCCAGATGTGGACCTACTGTACTTACCAATTACGAACTTGAAACGACTTTGAAATAATCTATAGATAAGTATATATAAATAAAAATGAAATGCTGTTTGCGCACAACAAGTCAAAGTCAAAGAATTTACCTATTGTAAATAGCACTATTAAAATTCAAAATTAACATCTCATGAACAAGGAAATACATAAAATATTATAAAAAGATCAAATCATGATCTCATGGCATGTTGTAACTTGAGAACTGCTGGACTGATTTTGCTATTTTGTTTTAAAATGTTTGTAATAGCTTGTACTATTATTTATTCTGTGGTAATAGTCCGAATTAGTTTATAAGAGTAGTAAAATTGGAAAAGGTTCCCGGAAAATTTTCAAATTCGGGAATACCTAAACTTCTTGTTTTCTATGGGAATTTTGTTTACCCGCCAAACTTGACTTGGATACTTCGTTCGAAACTTAAGAATAAACAAATACGCCTGACAGTCGTGCTTCTTTCCCTCAGCTGGCCTCATGGCAAGTCACGGATAAACAAAAAAGTTTGATCTATGGATTATAATAGCTACTTTTCATCATCATCATCATCCACGCGAGTGGAACCTTGGGGCGCAGATAGTTAGATTAAAGACACTATCCCGTATATGCAAACTTCATTTAATAATTTGGATATAAACTCTTTCTTACAAATGTTCGTGGGCATTTTAAAGAGATAATGTAGATCGGTACTTGCGTAAACGCGAGTATGGGTATGTATTTGGGTCAAAAATTACTGTATGACATTGAGGTATTATAATCTACGTTACCTCTTTGCTGTATGATCATTATTTCGCAAGCTTATTTTTTAGTCTGTGCAAAAAAGTGTCGTTATTCGAGAGAGAAAGAGACTTCTTGCTTTCGTGCACTTCCTTTTCAAACCTTTTTTGAATATGACAGTTTTGTTAAGACTACTTTTGTATTAGACAGATATCATTCCAGTTGTACCTACACCTAGAACTTCCTTGCGAAGGTAGGTCCTATAATTAAATTTAAGAGCTCCAGTTCCGGTATAGTACTTACCGTCTATTAATTATTCTGTGGTTCCAGGCAAACTTGCGAAATTGCTTAACAAGCAACCGCCAAAACATCCGGCAATTTTTAGCGTCCCAAAAAACTCCACTATTGTTCATTAAGTCATGGTTTAGTAACAAAAAGCGTTCTTAGTTCATTGTATACCTGCCTTGTAACCGTGATACATACTTAATTAATTACGTGGTCCCATTCCGCTCCATATTTTCTGAAAAAAAAAAAAAAAAAAATGTCTCATGTAGGTAAGTCCATAAATCCATAAAAAAAAATACATCGAATATTTGCAAATTTAATTAAGACTTTTTCTTTAAGTTGGATGCCTATACTTAATAACTATAATTAATTTCTATCTCATTAGCATACAAACATCACACTTTGTGCGCTTACCTTTCCGTGGTAAGTATGGCTTCTATTCAAAACCAAAAAACCTTAACTTTTATAGACAAAAAAATAAGGCATTATCAAAAAACTATACAAAATTAGTTGAAACCATGAACGCAAAGATTTACCTATACCTAAGTAATGAACTGTAAAAACTCTAGCATGTTCTTCAAATGTTTTCTATTATAATCTGATTAAATAATAGGTAGGTGGCTGCTCGTTAACGAAACTGCAAGTGACAAATTAATGTGTCGATTGTTACTTTCTCGAACCAGACTTTTGCAAAGGAATAGATTTATTGCATGGTAATAAGGTAAAAAAAGGTTTAAAAGAGTGTAATCTGCTCATTTAAATCGGTATTAGCTTTAAAACACCTTGTCATCGAATTAAGAATATCACATAGTTATGCAAGTTTACCCTACCTACACAGTTAAAATACCTAATCATATTAATTGTCAATTTCATAAAAGTAAGTAGGTGGCTATATACCTAATAAGTATTGGTAAGGTACTATCATAACATCAAATGTGGCAAATAACTCTTCATTCTTTTTGTTTTGCAGTGCTATTACGCAGTGGTGATCATATCGGTTTCAAGCCGTCAAATTCATTAGTGCCTTGCGATAGAGTCGAAATTGCTATGAAAAAAGTGACAATCTGATTGAAGCCAAGTTCTGTGATGGGGCCCCTGTTTATCCTTATTACGTTTTTTAAGGCTATCGTTGGGTTCTTCCTCGTAGTCAAACTTAGACCACTATCAAACCCGTTGAAATCGAATGTGCAGTATAGGTATCTAAGATATGCCGATATGTATACAACACAAGCTCAGTACATACATGGTATACAAGCCTCACGCACACACTTACATTATATCATATCATATCATATCATATCATATCATATCATATCATATCATATCATATCATGTCATGTTATGTTATGTTATGTTATGTTATGTTATGTTATGTTATGTTATGTTATATTATATTATATTATACCACAGATTACCCCAATCTGTGTATTATACCGATCGGCCGCCACATCGCAGCAAGATCTCGACCTTGTTAGTCGTGTTAATTCTTTCAATTTAAAATTATGATTTTAGTTTGGTTTAACCCTGCAGAGATGCTTTGGAGAGCACTTTAAGCTATTGGGCCCAGCTTTTATTGATTAATGACCGTCTATAAGCCACACATAACCTCGGGCTTCCTGACAAACTCTGACACCATAGGCCAGCAGTACCTCATACGACAAACAAACTATAGAAATAGCCAAAAACGTTTGCAGTCCAAACGCTCTTGACTATTAGTTTGCATTTTCTTCGGTCAATAAGGGATAATGCAAGGTATTAATTATTTTAATATGATTTGGAATTATTTTTAAGATTGATAGAAATTTTACGTCAAAATTTTCGCGCTTTGTTATATCCTGCGTTCGAGATGATGAGATGGCGTTGGGGGCAGTTTCGAAATGTACATTTGTAACAAGCCGTTCGCTGTGAACATTTTTCCTTTCCTTTGTCAAATTTAACTGTCATGTCATTTAAACATGCAAAAAGAACGGTGATCGAAAACATTTCAGAACAACATTCAACATTTCAAACATATCGCATTTTTAACAGTTATTTTCGCCATTTGCTTTAAAACGAACGGCTTCTTTCGGGCTTCTTGATTTGTAATTAATATCATATTTACTCGTACAATGTCCAGATGCGCACCCAAAAAAGGTGCGCAGATAAATTATGTTAAATTTTATTCCATAAAAGAACCTTATAATTTTAGCCCCGCTTCGCTCGCGCTCGTTTGAATAATTTGCAGTTATTTTTATATGACTTGGAAAAATACCTTAAAATTTTCGCGCTTCTTGAATTAGTACCAGTAACGTAAATCGGTTACATTCGTAAGATTTATAATTATCCATTTTCTACATTGAAAGAAATATCGCAAACTTTTCTAACATTAATTAGGTGTGCTCACTGCGTTTGCGTGTTTTTTTATTAACAATGCATATTTGAATATTAATTGGTGTTATGTTTTTAGATCTATTTAACTGCAGGACTGTTAAAAAGATTCGCGCTCACTTCGCTCGCGCTATTTTTGGAGTTCTTTTTAATTATTTTCACATGGTTGGTTCTGTTCGAATATTCTTCAATAACATAAATTGCTCGGAACTTTCGAGTTCCCCACCCTCATTGTATTTTGATCATTTCAGTGTACAGGTAAGTTTATATGATTAAGAATAATGTTTCAATTGTGTTTTAAGGATTGTGTAAAGAAACGGGTAAAAATTTTTGCGCTCGCTCCGCTTGCGCTTTTTAGTTATTGAGAAGTTTCTTATCATATGAATTGTGTTTTTTTTTAATTTCTATACCGATCGAAATAGCTCAAAGTGTTCGAGTTTGTTTCGATCGTACTTATTTTAGTTTTTTATAATTTATTGTATGTTTTTTTTCTATTTTTTATTTTCTATTTTCTCGGGCGGCTCGGGAAACTCTGATACCAGAGGCCAGCACTACCTCATACGACAAACAAACAACAATTCTCATCAATTTTAATCATGTCAAGGAGTATTTTTACATGTTATGGAATGATTAGATAATATAACATTAATTTAATAACTATTTACTCAAATAGTTCAAAAGTTTCGCTATTCGTATTTCGTAATTTGCTTGGGAATAGGCTATGAGAGTGAAACCGCGGGGAACAACTAGTATTGTGTAATTTTGGAACCCATCCCGGATGGATATAATTGTGTGAGTGTGACACCCGCCCTTACTCGAAGCACAATACATGTATCTATATAATATGTACTGTGCTCGAAGTCTAGATCTGCCCTTGTGTGTCTCTGTGTTTTGTCTCTTTTTTGGCAGAGTATTTTTAATACTATTATAGTTGCTATAATAGACCTTTTCATTTCCGCGTAGCGCGATCACGCGTGCGCGTAAATAATGGAGGAATCCTTGCCTTCCAAGGAACACATTTTTTTCTTGTAATTAGACTACGTCTACGTGACGATGTGGTAGACGGTAGCACGCTAAAGGCTATAATGGGACTGCTGTCAAACTACTTGCCAGTCAGAGGCAGACCAGCAGTCTTGGCCGCCCTATATATGTCGTGTAGCACCAGCCGCTCAGCTCCAATACTAAGCTTGTTTTGTAGTGGTAGGCCTCTTACGCAAGAGTCCGCCCGCTGAAGTACCACACCTTTCTCAGATGTTCAACCGCCAAGCAGTAGTGTGTAAACATTTCTGTGTTTTGGTTTGAAGGGCAATGTTTCCAGCGAAATTACTGGACCAATGTCTTAGGGTGACGAGCGCAGTGCAGTGACGCGCAAGAGTTTGCAACCAAAGTTCTGGGTGGCACTGCAACTGTTATGGACAGGCGAGCGACCTGCCTGCCTCGTCATTAAAGAAAAAAAAAACTAAAATCTATAAGGGCGTCCTTCACTACTTTTACCCAAACGTGGTCTCCACTCGAGAACTCGTCTACCCAAACGGTTTTCGGTTCTTTGGGAAATGTGACCAGCCCATGCCACTTCAGCTTGCCTTAGAGCTATGTCGGTTAATTTGGTTTGCAGCATTCGGCAAGCTTCGTCAGGTCTTCTCGTCGTCCATACCACAGTGCCTCTAAACAAAAGTCTTCAATCAGTGCGTCCTGGTAGGACCTACTAGCCGAAACGTGGACACTCACGGTCAGACTAGTCCACAAATTGAGATCGCTCAGCGAGCTATGGGGAGAGCTATGCTTGGAGTTTCTATAAAGGACAAGATTCGAAATGAAGTGATCCAAAATAAAAAGACGCGCGAATGTTTTATTAATTTCCGACATTGGCCGCCCTTAAATCTGGCCGCCCCTAGGCCCGGGCCTACTTGGCCTTGTACCACAGAATAAATAATAGTACAAGTACTTGTACTGTAATTTATTCTGTGATTATTATTTATTTTGTGCTATAGGCAAATCCGCCTGTTACCAGTAATCCTCGAGAGAGGCGATCTTGGAGTACTACTACTGATGCAAGTAAGTACATATGGTCACGTAACTCCCTGCATATCAAGTAGAAAGTCACACGCACATCCGGTAAGGAAACGTCTGATACATTTATAAGACTGATAGTAAATGATGAATCATCGAGAAACTGTCTAGCACAATTTGATGAGCATACCTAATAACACACAGAACAATGAACTGAGTAGTGTAGAGAGGCGGAAACTCAACTTAGCATACAAATGACAAAATAAGTAGTTACGTGTACCTACTTAATATAAAAAACTACAAGTCGGGTGAATAAGAGATGCACTTTGATGTCGATATAGTTTTTACTCAAACAATACTAGTAATGTGGTCATTATTTCGACAACCTTCTTTGGGCAAAGTCGACCTTGCCGCGCTGCTTGAATAGGCGCCAGCAAAGTTGTATGGAATTTCATTACTGTCGTGTTTTGCGGCCAGCAATTTCCTTTGAAAATCCATTATTGTCGTCTTTTGTCGTAGCACTATTATTTATTCCGTGGGTTCGTTAACCCCGAACGCGAAAAGAGAGGCGTTGTAGCTCCCAGGCGAATGGACCTATTTTGATGTTTTTTTTGTTTGAAAGCTGTTGTGATTGTGATTGTTGTTGTTTCTGTTTATGTTTATGTTTATGTTTATGTTTATGTTTATGTTTATGTTTATGTTTATGTTTATGTTTATGTTTATGTTTATGTTTATGTTTATGTTTCTGTTTCTGTTTCTGTTTCTGTTTCTGTTTCTGTTTCTGTTAATATTTAGGATAATAGTACATTCCAGCCTTGGTCCGCAATGACTGCCCTGCTGGCCACGCTATGATGGCCTCGAGCTTTGCTTAGATAAGTTCTCGGCCTTCAAGCTTGGCCATCATTGCAGCCCTTGCTGTCCGCGCTATAAAGGCCTCGACCTTCGCTCTCGGCCGTCATTCCAGCTTGGCCATCAAGGGCTGCAATTCTGACCGCGCTGTGATGGCCTCGAACTTAACTTAGCTACGCTCTCGACCATCATCATCGCTGCCAGCAACGCAGTCATTACAGACCGCGGCAGTAATGTACTATTATCCTAAAACAAACAAAAAATAAAAAAGTTAACCTGTTTTATGTGCAGCACCTGCCTACCAAGGTACCTACTCAAAATAAAATTGCTATTTAGTAAATTGGTACTAATCTATATATTTTTATAGGTAAACCCTCGAAAATTTATTTTAAATATCGGTTTCGTGTAGTAAAGCCCATAAGTTATACGATACTAGCCGCCCGGGTGAAAACTTAGCTAAAGAATTTGATCACCCTAAAAAATACTTCATAATAAAAATGTTATATCTCTACGTCCACGGTCTATACTGTGCGTTGTCTGTCAGTCAGTTACGATACTGTTTTATTGATAAGTAATCCATACCAATATATAAAAGTGAAACGTTGTCTGTTTGTTTATTTGTTTGTTTGGGGAACTTTCACGCGATATCGGCTGGACGGATTTTGATGAAATTTAGAATGGAGATAGCTTAAATCCTGGAATAAAATATAGAATACTTTTTATCCCGGAAAATTGTAAGTTTCCACGGGAAAACTGAAAAATGTTGATTACTTACTGTAAGGAACGGTTGCCGTCACATAATGGTCTGTGGTTGCCATGGAAACGAAAAAACAAGTTTGTCAAACAAAACTCAAGACCATTGGTGCTATATCTACTATTGCATTGTTTTTGATATCCTAGAAGAAAATAGGATACTTTTTATCCCGGAAAATTGTAATTTTCCACGGGAAAACTGGAAAATGTTGATTAACCAATGTAAGGAACGGTTACCATGAAAACGAAATAACAAGTCTGTCAAAAAACATCAAGAGCATTGGTGCTATACCTACTTTTTCATTGGTTTTTAATATCCTAGAAGAAAATAGGATGCTTTTTTTCGCGATAATCTGTGGTCCGCGCGGACGAAGTCGCGGGCGGGAAAACTAGTTTAATAATAACGTCAGATTTTAATTTGACTCTTATCTAAGTCTGTAGGGACTTTACTGGTAAAAAAAAAGCCATTTGAAGTCACAAGTTTATTATTGATTCGCTCATCAAACCCTTTCATTTGATACCCATATCATAGGAGTTACTATAATGATAAATCGCTATTTTGTAACGTCCGCCATATTGGATTAAAAATGGGCACTTAAGTTTAAGTAATAGTGCATTGTCACGAGAACCAAACGTGTGTGATAAATTTCAGCCCGATAGCTTCAGTGGAAGTGGGTGAAATATTGATCGCGATATTCCAGGACATAGGTACATACAAACAAGTGAAGTTAAATAAAAGCTTTCAAAAACTCCTTCAGGTAAACTACAGATTATTTTATTTTACTGGATAGAATAGAATACAAATAAAAACAGAGCAAGGAATACTTCATTCACATCATTTAATAACTAGCTATTAATTGGTTTAATTAACTTAAAAAATAAAAATGAAAGATTATTTCTTACATCGCTAGGCCACACCCAATTTCTATCCGTTGAGACTTTTGTCAACGATCCTTTCTTGAGATCTTTCACACACCGTAATCATTAACTTAGTATTATTTTTTTCAATATCTTTACTCAGACAGAAAATCGATCACACAATTAAAAAAATTCAGGTAACGTCTGCTTGGGATAGGCTGTGGCATTGAGACTAGAATTACAATTCCTATTTATATATTTTATAACAATTATAAAACAGGGTATTAAATTAGATATAGTTCACAATGAAGCTTCAAAATTACAAATACGCAGTTTATTAATCATGCAAACATATTACTAACATTTTTTTGAGCATAAGATAGATATCATAAGATAGATATCATAAGATAGATATCATAAGATAGATATCATAAGATAGATATCATAAGATAGATATCATAAGATAGATATCATAAGATAGATATCATAAGATAGATATCATAAGATAGTCAACTATGAAAAAATAGGCGAAGGTAATCAAGCTGTTGATTACCTTTGCCTAATTTTTTATTCCTACAAAACTTCTAGAACAAATTATACAATTTACTTAACCCCTGGAGAATAATGAAGCCTCGTAAAACAGATCGTTGATCCATCATATATTCAATCACACATATGTATGTACATCTTATACAAAGGCTACTTTCTCGTCTGAGACGAATTTCTTTCATTTACACATTTATTCATGTCATTTTCATTAATACCTACCTACAAACAGCTACAAACAGCTTATACAGATGGTCAAGACACTTAAATACCTACCTAGGTATTTAATTTCCTAGCAATCCTTTACTGGATAACCTCAAACTAGATAATTTTTATATTAAAAACTTGAAGAAGCCCTGCTGCAGTGGCACCACAAACGGCCCCACTGTGCTATGTCAGCCGTGCCACTACTTTTCAAAAAAATCATCAATCAGAACTGCCCTGATATGTATATTTTATGGAGCCAGGACTTGGAAGCGGGACGGAAGGACCACCAGCACCACACTACAGTGGCACCACTGCAGCGCTTCTTCAAGACGGCTAATTTGAATGATCAAACACCTAAATGCTCCCCACTCTGCCATGGTTCCGACAAGCGGGAGCAGTTTGCTATCTGCTTGAGTGTTTCAAGTTACATCCAGTGGTAATGCAAGAGGAATAACTTATCACAACCTTCACACATTTTGTGAGTTTAGATGTTCTCACCTCAATCTATATCTGCTGACCAGATTCAAATGTTGGAATAAATAAGTAGATAGTCTAAAATCCTGGATTAGCAGGGATTATTCATCCTGGAAAATAGCGCAGATGTAGCTAGTAACTTCCTAAATTATCTGCTAAACGGATTGACGGTAATGACGCAGGAGCAGCAGCTGGGAAGCTTGAGTGACTTCTGGATGTGGTTCTTATTATCATCGAGGGCCTCCACCATTCTGTAGACGTACTTCTGTCTGCAGCCTGCTGTATAGCCCTCTTGGAAGCTGGCGATAGGGTTGCACTCAGAGTTGATTTTGCTGTAACGATAAAAAAAGGTAATTAAAAATGGCAGTTACTTTATTTACGTTAGTGAGCCATGAAAAGAGGATCATAGATCAGAAAGCTTTTATGTCTTGCAAGCCTCTTCTTCCTTAGTTTTTTTTTAAAGACAACCAAATAATAATTACACTTGCAAAAAGGAAAATAACTAGCATTCATAGAGGATGGGGTTGTACCCCCTCTTTTATTTTTTCAGCAATTAAATTAAGTATATAGCGCACTGTCTGACTGAGTATTGTGTTCATACACATTGTATAGAATGTGGAAGTCCTTACTAGGTGAAGATAAAATAAAATCAGATCTGAAGATGGTGGTGATCCTGCGCTGATTATTCATTTGTTAAGGCTGCATGTGATTGACTTAATGATATATGATATAAAGGCAAACTAAATTATTGCAAGCAAATGTCCAAGAAGTTCAAGGATATTTCAAATACCTACATCAACACGACTGACGTTTTGGTGTACTATCTTGATGGGCCACTAGTCCCAGCCGTGAGACGGTGATAGGCCAATGATATATAGTACCTACATAAGATGGACTTAGGTACTCACTTGCACATTTCTGCCCGGAACCCTTGGACTGGATTGTTCTTGGGGTTGATCACAGTGAACCACTTGCCGTCCTTATCCGGTGCTGATTGCGGGTAGATTATCTGAAACAAAATTATGACTTAAGTATTCAAGTGCAAGTGCGGATTTCGTATTCCAAACTTTTTAACGTATGGCTAGTATTTTCTCGGAAAAATACACGACAAAGTATTTTTTTAAAAGAAAAAATTCTTCTTTGGGCTTTTTCAAATATTTAGACAATCTTGACCCAGCACCAGGCTCCGTAAAAATATCGAGTCCTTCAAGTCGTAAGTAAATAGAGAATGCTACATCAGTAAGTATGTAAAGCACATACCTACTAACTGCATAAGGTTATGGATTACTAGACCTTACATAGGTACATATTACTAATCTTTCAGTGCACATTTGCAGAACTTAACCTACCTCTTCAGTAAAGTTGCAGAGCTCAATCTCCTGCTCCGTACCGGTGCCTCCCAGCCTCTGCGCTATCTGGATGTTGTTCTCGTCTAACTTATCCATTTGGAACTTCACTGCGTCTCCCAGCTGTGGACACCATGATAGATTGGATAAGTAAACTAGGGTGGAAAGGTTATGAAAATAGTAAAAAATCGTTTGCAGCAATTTTTTTTGACGTACGGTTTCTTTTCGAAGAATTTGTGATAATGTATGTATAGTATTGTAAGGATATGAAAGAAACAGAGAGACCAGTTTCAGTTTACGCAAAAATACTTCGTTATGCTGCATCTCTGGCATAGTAAAAACATAACTGTGCAGCTAGACTTTATCATCATAGTCTAGCTGGCATCTGTAAGCACGATGTTTCAACCCTATCACTGACACTGTAGTCTATACTGTATGAGCTGCTACACTGCCAAGAGTCCAAATTGAACTAAACACATTGAACGATGAGTTTTAAAGAGTTGCAGAACTTCCAAAATACAGAACGTGTGCAAATTCCTATACGATTACTTCAAGGATAAAAAGAATCACACACTTACTTTTGCCACTAATTTATCCACAAACTCGTTCGGGTAGTTGGGCACTTTTTCGCAATAGCCCTTTCTCTTGCATTCCTCTGGAATATCTGGCTGGTATCTAGAGGACGTTGATGTCGGCCCGGGGAACACTACCCTGTCATTTGGACTCGATAAAGACTCTTCTAATGCTCCTGGAATTAAAGATGCACATATTATGGATAAATCTGAGTGGAATCATCATCATCTATCGGAGAAAATATGGAATCCCAAGTAAAACTTGTTCGGATATCTGTAAGAACGACTTTGAATAAGCTTGACGCATTATATTACGTGCTAAATATACTTTTAGCTCGACGACCTACAGTCTACAGTGAATAACTTATAATCGTTCATCGTATAAATTGGTTCAGTAGCTATTTAAAAAGCCTATTTGAAGACGATTTTATGGCCTAACGAATCATTAATGTTATCAATGCAATGACGTGTACCTACACCATGTGACAAAATTTTAATTAGCTGCCAAAAACTGACCGTATATTAAATGCAAAAATAAATCAATCAAAGAAGTTTTGTATCTAATTTTAATTCCAGAAAACTATGATCCTAATCCAAACAGTTATAACATTCAATTTCTCTATATTCGAGAAATATGATGAGATAAATATGTACGTGGAACTTGTCTCAAGCTCTCAAGCAGTGGTCAACACTTGCACACTTAGTTGGTAATATATCTACTGGTTGAATGAATACTATGATAGCCATAGAATTATCACTAGAAACGAGATATTAACCATGTGCCTACTTAATTTGTTTTATGTTTGCAAACTCATTGCTCAATGGGTTGCTCGTGATCATGGTGCCTGCAAAAGAGCTGAAATATCGAGAACTCAAAGCAAGTAAATTACATGGTAAATATCTCTATTCTAATGATAATTATAATGTTAGGAGACTGTCTTTTTATCTTAAATTCATAAAATTATATACTACTCAAAACAAAACTAGGGCCACCCTAATATTTTTTTGAGACCATTTTTTGCTGACCTTCGTTCAGTTTTTTTTGCTACTACCTTGTTTGCGCGCGAAAAAGCTACCAGGCGCACTACCACGCGCATACTGCGCGTGCGCACGCGTCACAAGAGACTATGGTTATGAATTACACAATTACATTGAAGTACCAGGCAATTATTTTTCTTGAGGGTATGGTAAAATGCTCATGTCTCACATATCGCAAAGTGCATAATTTTGTTTATTTTTTAATTCGATAAAAGATTAATTTCACACGAGTTCACTAAGTGCTAAGGTTATTTTTGGAAGTTTAACGAGGAATTCTATCATTTAACCTTAAAATACTATAATAATGCTTCTGCTACCAGAGCGTAGCGATGATCGAGGCTGATCAGTCGCAACGTCCCATTGCTTTACAGCTGGGATATTCAAGAAGGGTTATCCAAATCCTTTAAAACCGGTATGAGAAGACCGGGAGTGTATCTCGGCGTCGTGGCTCGGGAAGAATTGGTGCTACCACCGCTAAGGAAAACTGGTAAGTGTGACTTAGTGCGCGACGTGATCGTATTGTGACAGCGCGAGCACCAGACCACCATGAATTGTTTGCACGAAGACCAGCAACGTTAAGGTCAATCAAGGTTTTCACTTTTAACATCTTGAATGGGGCATGGAGGAATGGAGTAAGTTGCTTTTCATGGATCAGTGTAAGGTGAACTTTTTTAGTGACTATCGACGTGTGAGAGTGTGGGGAAGAAGTGGAGAAAGATTTTTTGATCATTGCATTCACGAACGTCACAAGTGTGGTCCAAAAAAAAAAGAAATAAAAAAAAATGTGATGACCATTATTTTGATTTGAGTAGTTTTTATTATCTATATTATATTCATAGCTTAACATTGGAATAATGCGATTAAATTCCCCCACCCCCTTAGTCAGCAAGACGATACTCCATTGTTATTAGCGAAAATAGCAAGCAGCGTTATTGGTTTGCAAATATTATGGTACCCGAGGAGATATAGAGTAAATTGCTGGTAAATTTTCTAGGAAAAGCCAATCCAATTTAAGAAGGAATGTAACAAAGAACGGATAGAAGAGTATGACAGTAATTTCGGTGTAGAAAATTTAGTTGCTTGGCATAAGTAAACTCAAATGGATGACAATGTACCTACCTATAGTAGCTTGCAATTCCATTAAAAGTATTGTATACAAATTAGTTCTGTGCCCACCTCTTTTGCTCAGTTGGAGTCTGTTTAAGATTTTAAACGTTCCATTTTCTATTCTTTGAATACCTTGCGGGGTCCGCGTTTCTAATCTTTGTTTTCTCGCCTCCTGGCTTCTTCTAGATTGTGTTTCTGAGATCGGAATGTTGTCATTCTGTAGGATTCTGCTCTGTGGTCCTGTTTGCCCCTCAATTGGGTTTTGAGGGGTCAATACTCCTGCTTGATATGTTTGGTGATAGAAATAGCCTCTTTGAGTCCGCGCTGATGTCATAATCTGGAATTCAAAGATTTGCTTTGTTAAATCTAAATAGTCGAAGATGTTTCATTTTTATGACACAATTCTCGAACTCAATTCGACTGATATCTCCTGGACTCTGTTGGATTTTGGTAAAGTAGACATCTAGTGAACATCAACATTGTTAGAGCAGTTATTTTTTACCCGACTGAGGAGGGCTATGTGTTTAGGTTGTATGTATGTTTGTTTGTTTCCTACAGCTTAAACGGCTTGATGGATTTTGATAAATGAGGTATAATTGGATTTGACTTACGAGAGCGCAATATATGAAGGGTCAAGAAAACTAATATGGCGGCTTATAGCTGCCGTGTTATATTTACGACAGAACAAAAAATTACTAAAACTTATCGCACGAGGTATCAAAATGAAGAACATTAAAAGGTCATTCTAAAAATATATAATTCTATAACCTAAACAGTAGCAATTGTCTTTCAAGCTTCTTACAAAATATTCAATTTTAGATTATTCAAGTTATGTTCATGTTGAAATTGCAACTATTAAAGCAAAGTAAAATATGTAAGAAAATAGGAAACATTTTTATTTACTACTGGCTGATGCCCGCGGCTTCGCATGCTTAGTCATTTCTCTAGGTTAAAAGTACTAACTATATTATGTGCTATTCCAGGACCTAAAATATCAATATACCAACATTTTATCAAAATTATTTCTGCCGACAAAGTTATTTTTATCGATTGCTGGGCTTCTACTCATTGGATTGAGATACCAAATACCCCAGTTTTTAAGTCAAACCCTAAGCTATCCAACAGTGCAAACCGCACTGTCCAAAACCGCATCGCAATCGGTCCAGTAGCTTTTACGTGATGTGCGAACAAACATACAGACAAACAAACAAATAGACAGACATGAATTTTAAAAATGTTATATTTTTGTTCAGTAGCTTATTTTAAGTACCCTTTTTATACGCTTTATATTAGCGCTTTATATTAGCTTCACTTGTATGTTTGTATGTTTGTAACCGACTCCTTTGGACGCTATTTTGACCCACTATAAATGGTCAGATTTCATTCAAATTTTGCACACCTGTCAAAGACCGAAGACAGTGCAAAAAAATCGAAAAAAAATAAACATAACTAAAAAGTAGAAAATAAATAATAGTTTAAAAAAACTAAAAAACACGCTTTATATAGAAAACTAAACTAAAAAATAGAAAATTAATTTTATTAGTGTAATTAAGAAAAAAAAAAAATTAAAAAAAGCGTGGGGTGCTTCTCATATCTGTCAATGAAATATTTATAACTATTGACCCATACACACCACGATTTTTTTGAAATATAACATTTTTTTCTTATTTACACTATTAAAATTTATTTTCAATTTTTTAGTTTGGTTTTCTATATAAAGCGTGTTTTTTAGTTTTTATAAACTATTATTTATTTTTAATTATCTTCTTTGCACAGACTATTTCGTTTTCATTGCTTTATTATAAGTATAGATAAGATCAAGATGTACATCGTCTTAAAATAACCTGGTAAATCTCTTATTTATCATGGTATATTGAGACATAATATATTCATCGTACGGACCCCTCTACACGCCAGTTCATCTCACACTTTTCCGGTTTTCTATTTGTACGTATGAATGAATTATATGTCTGTTAAAAGAATACCTGGTCGTTTGGTGACGACCTGCGAAAAGCGGCTGGAAGAAAATGGATGACGAGAGCCACTGAGCTGAAGTGGCGTGCATTAGGAGAGGCCTACATCCAGCAGTGGAGAGGTATAGGCTGATGATGATGATGATGACTATCAACAATTTCCTCAGTAATGTCTTGGACTAATGTAGCATACGGCATATCTAACCAGGATAAATAAATATACAATTATATTAAATAATTGAATTCTAAATAATAGATACATTGTGTTATGAATTCTAATTAACCAGTAATTGCAACCTACTGCGATGACAGATAATAACCATTTATAGCTTTTAAAAAGTAGCATTACCCTTTTCGACCACTCATGGCTTAAGTTCATAATTAAACCACAGAACCTAAGTTGGTAAGTACTTCGATATTTCCGGAGGGTAATTAAATTTAAATTACTAGCTTACATACATCGGAAATTGTGCAATTTCTTAATTAAATTTATTAAAACTTGCAATAAAACTTATTCTCGGCGGTTTTATGTTAATGTCTCATTACCCATTATCTACTTCAACATGTAGAGTACTTATGTCACAGAATAAAAAATAGTACAAGTACTTATGTCCTTACAATATAACAACAACGTCATGTTTGACTCATGTTGATAGTAAAATACTTAGGTACGTTTGATTTCATTAACAGTAATAGAAAATACTGTCAAAAACTAGAGTTAAGCGTGTGTTGTGGTCGACGAGTTCCGTACCCGAACTCGCAGCTGTGGCAATGCTGTCTGCCAGCCCCCACTTGTATTTACTCTCATGGTTTCTCAGTTCATGTTAAAACAGATGATTCCGAGAAAACCTCTTAAGATTGCAAGCGGTGGACGACCTTCAAAACAAACCTAGTTCATACACACATGCATCCACAATGTGGTAAGCAAGAAAAAGGTAAGTGCTATAACGTAGTACTATTATCCATTCTGGACTATAAGCTGTTGTGGAGAGACGTTTAAATTCAACTTTTCATTTTAACCATATTAGGTGTTCATTAAAAAAAAACGAGCGAGCCTTACAGTAGTCACATATGTGTAACATCTGACAATTTAAATACCTTACTCTAGCACCGCGCGCGCTCATTGGTCGAATCAAATAGCGTGCGCTTTCCCGCCCTTGCTGTTACACAATTCCGTTCCTTTTCACGAAATCACTCCTACAGATTGCAGGAAAACGAGAGGACAGATGATACACATCAAAACTGCAAGACAGACCGCCATCGAACTTTTTAGAAGGGTGAAAGTAACAAATATCCAAACCCAAAGATTTTTATTCTCAAACCACCAATCGCAAAAAAAATTGCTGCTTTAAGATTTAACACAGATAACTAAAGCAAGTCATGTTTTTCATCATCATCATCAGCCCGTATACAACTGCTGGACTTAGGTCTCTTCCAATGAACGCCTCCAAGCCCGGTCTTCGACTCTTCTCATCCAGTTTCTGCCGGCTGCGTTCCGTCCGCAGGCGTCCATCATTAATTTTGCCAATCAACTTCTCCACTCAAGAACACGTCTATGTACGTCTAAGTAGGAACTACGTTCCTTTGGGACCTTCACCGGTAATGAACTCCTTGCATTCTTCTTCTTCGTGTCATTGGTTCGAAATGAATTAAAATACAAAATACTTTACTCAACCTGCATTACAGATATACCTGTTACTTGTTTTAATTCTTGAATGTAAGCTCTATTTTTTTATTGGAACTATTTGACCTCTTTGAATGTACTTATGCAAATACCTTGTTTGCTACGCTTGTGTGCAATGTATGTGTGCTAGTTTGTCTGTAATCGCTATTAATAGTTACATTTTAGATATTATTGGGGTACTAGGGTAGAACTTTGACTGGTTCGTACATACATTTCGAAGTGCTAATTTGTAGCTTACTGGCAATTTTGGGCGCATTTTTAATTCTTTTTTTTTATTTTAAGTCATTTTGTGTTTCACGGGAGATGGTTTGGTTGTCTTGATGCTATTTACTTGTTTAGATATTTCCGACAGCGAACACAATGGGGATATTCACAAACATTTCAATAATAGTTCGACCACTTTTGTATTTGAGTCCGAATTTATTCCAACAGCTTCAATTTCTTAGCTCCTGGGTTGCCACAACTTGCATTCGGGGTTTTTTATGTTGCGTAAGTGACAGTACCAACAGATTCAATTTCATAGCTCCTGGGTTGCCACAACTTGCATTGGGGTTTTTTAAGTTGCGAAAGTTCAGTTCCAACAGCTTCCATTTCTTAGCTCCTGGGTTGCCACAGTTTGAATTCGGGTTTTTTAAGTTGCGTAAATTACATGTCATCGCCAATTATTTGGCCAATCGTTATTGCAAACTACACTCTAGAGAAACATACAATGTCGTAATATTAAGCGGATGCACATGGTGCTTATGCCGTTATTTATAATTACATTACGTAATTCAAGTTGTTATGCTATAGTAGCATTCATGTTGGTTTTCCGTAATGTTATGCTAATTAGGTTATTTGCAATAATATTCTTTGGAATTCATTGTAAAATGCAGATCAAAACATCAGCCTAGTTATGTATCGGACAAGCGTTAGGTTTGGGTTCCGTATCCAGGGCCCTAAGGTACCTAACTCTGTGTGCATTGCAAATAGTTCAGTAGTTTTTATGTGACACGCCAACAAAGTTTTTATTACGGTTGGATTATGTCTCTCACTATGGAATTTGTTCAGAGTTGGTGCGGGCATAAAATGCGTTATCTTGGTCGGCTATATCTCGTAAACTAGTTAACCCTAGATAGCCGTGATGATTTAGTAAGTAAATGCGTAATATGTACTAGTGCCCTAGATTTTTTTCATATATTTTTTCTATACGTATATGCATCTAACTGTGTCAATGCACGCAACTCAAGCAAAATGCTCACTTTGGAGCCAACGAGGAGTACGTCAAGGATGCATTCTATCCCCAATATTGTTCAATCTATACTCGGAAAGTGTAATAAATGAAGCCCTGGAGGGTGTTGAGGAAGGAGTCGATGTTAACGGGCACCTGATCAATCATCTACGATACGCTGATGGCACTATCTTGATCACATCGACAGAAGAGGGTCTTCAAAAGTTACTTAACCGGGTATTTGAGTACAGTGGGAAAGTGGGACTTAAAATGAACACATCTAAGACCAAATTCATGGTGGTTTCAAAAGTGCCAAAGCAGTGCAGCATGCAAGTAGGGCATGTCAATCTTGAAAGAGTACAGAAGTACCGGTATTTAGGATCAAGGGTGACTGACTCTTGGGAGAGCGACACTGAGATACGAGTTCGGATAGAGATTTCAAGGGTTCCGTTCATGAGAATGAGCAAAGTGCTCACTATAAGAAGGTTGTCTATTCAGCTCCGCACTAGACTCTTGCAGTGCTACATTTGGCCAGTGGTTATTTATGGTTGCGAGTCTTGGACCATCAAGGAAGAGCTCCGTGAGATACTGGAAGCATTTGAGATGTGGGCGTATCGCCGCATGCTCCGCATAAGCTGGACGGATAGTCACCAACGTTGATGTCCTAAAATGAATGATGAAACAAGCCCAAACATGTAAAAATAAAAAAGCAGCGAAAAGTTGCGTATCTGGAACACGTCTTGAGACATGACCGTTACCAACAGCTGCAAACAATAATGATGGGAAAAGTGGCGGGCAAGGGACGTGTAGGTAGACGGAAATTGTCCTGGCTTCGTAACATCAGACAATGGACCGGGATTAGTAAAGTCGAAGATCTGTTAAAGCTGACAAAGAGAAATTTAAGCGGATGACTTAAGCCGACCTTCTGTAGTGGAGAGGCACTTGAAGAAGCAGAAAGAGCCAAATAGAATAAAAAAACAGTCAAACAGTCTTTTCATGTGAGTTTTATTTAAAATATTTCTTTAAACAACTATATAGCGGTTATATAAATAAATACTTATATATGTGCCAAATTTTAACATTGCAGTGTTAATAGCTTTTGAAAAAAGTGTCTGTGACATACAGACAGACAGACGAATGTACAGACATGATGAAACTACAAGGGTTCCTTGTTCGACTTTGGAGCCCTAAAAAGGAAGGTTGGTCGTCTTCTCGTGACAATTACAGCAATTAATACAATTTGATCGAAAAGTCGAGGTTAGTCACAATGCTGTTTGATTGTTGCATGATTGTGGGACATCTCATTGTCACTTTTATGTTTTAATTTGTAATATTTTGTAATTTAAATAGTTTTTATTATATTTCTGACATTTGAAAAGTTATAATGAATGAACAAATATGGAAAAAATACATCTCAGTAGCATCTCCAAAGCATACTTATTTTACCATACTTAGTTTATCTGGTGCTCTCTTCTCTAACAGGCGTATTTTACCATACTTAGTTTATCTGGTGCTCTCTTCTCTAACAGGCGTATTTTACCATACTTAGTTTATCTGGTGTTCTCTTCTCTAACAGGCGTATTTTACCATACTTAGTTTATCTGGTGCTCTCTTCTCTAACAGGCGTATTTTACCATACTTAGTTAATCTGGTGCTCTCTTCTCTAACAGGCGTTTTTTACCATACTTAGTTTATCTGGTGCTCTCTTCTCTAACAGGCGTATTTTACCATACTTAGTTTATCTGGTGTTCTCTTCTCTAACAGGCGTATTTTACCATACTTAGTTTATCTGGTGCTCTCTTCTCTAACAGGCGTATTTCCGAAGCACCGGTAGATTCAGAAGAAGGGTATTTCCTTTTACAGTGTGAGATTTATTTCTGCTGGCACTTTTCATACTCAAAGCATACTTAGTTTACCTAATATTATTGATGTGATCTAATTATAATATTTTATGTATTGATTTTATGTTTTTATTTTATATTTTATGATGTTAATTAGTTATTAGTTTGCCTATTAACAAAAAATACTTTGACTTTGCTGTTTTAATATTTTGCCTGCAATCCAAATATTTATTCTGTGTCCAAACGTAGATTATTAGGTAGTACAGTAGTCAGAACGAATCACGGAAGTTGCACAAGGGGCTATTTTTCAAGCGCAATGTTGAAAGTGAAGACAGCATTGTATAACAGCCTCGCTCACTCGCTTACGTTTTTCGCATCGTCTATCTCGCTCTTACTTTATGGTGTTATATCCTTCGCAATTGTTCACACAACCTAACTTCACAACCACAAAGATTCGTTGTGACTACTGTACTGTTATTTATAATCTGATAAATTAGGTCTATAAAATTATTAGGTAAGAAATCTAGAAATTTTAAGTTAAACAGATTTATAATTACTTTACCTACCTACTCATTAAAAACGTAGCATAAATAAGTTAATCTCTTGCAACCTATTGATTGGCCATTGCCTAATATTTTTAGATGTTATAAAATAATAAAGGTACATCTATACTATAATAAAAAAGTAACTAGGCTAAATCTGTACATTAAATATTTTTTGAAAATTATAATTGAGATAAACTTCAAAATCGATATAAGGTGCAAAAAGGGTATTTTTTGTCTGTCTGTCTGTCTATCTGTCTATCTGTCTATTTGTCTGTCTGTCTATCTGTCTCTTTGAACACGCATCACGCTGAAACTACTGAACGGATTTTGATGCAACTTGGCACAATCATAGCTTATGTTATGAATTAACATTTAGAATACTTTTAATCCCGAAAAAATCATGAGTTCCTGCAGGATAGGGGTTGAAAGTTATTTAAAAAAACACATATTACGCTGAAACTACTGGATGGAGTTTGATGTAACTTGGCACAGTCAAAGTACTTTATCCCCAAAAAATATAGGGTTCCTGCGGGATAGGTATTCAAAGTTATGGTAATTTAAATGTTATATAAATAAAACATTAAAAGGGTATCATAATTTCGACCCTCTCGCCACTATACTGTCTGGTTTAGCGGGACCATTTCTACCTGCCAACCCAGACGTGCGTGGATCGAAATCACGCACTTCTTGAAATGTTTTGTTCCATATTTTTATGCATTTACATATTTTATGCGTTATTTTTACAATTTCTTTGATTTTTTAAATTGTTTTTTTTTTCCTGAAGTAAACCGTCAAATCTTTACAACAAAATAGGCCACAATAATTCCAATTCGGATAATTTAGAAAAAAATCAATAACAGAAAAGAATTCTGTCAATTTACTTTGTTTTTTTTCTACTTTGTAAATTTGTTAGTTTAAAAAATAAATAAATTATCATTTATAATTTACATTCCCTTATAAACCCTCTAGCGGCTGTTTTTATTGGTAACCAAACTGCTTACTGTTATACATTTTTAACCCCCGAACAAAGAGACGGGTGTTATAAGTTTAGGGTGTGTATCACTGTATGTGTGTGTGTGTGTGTTTTCGTTTTTTTTTTTGGTTGAAAGCTAATGTGATTGAGATGGTCAACAACTCCAGCGCATAAACCAAACAAATCAAAGTTCTGCCTCTAATTTAACTAGATGGCGCTGATTGACCTTAAAACACGCAAGCATTTCATTCACTGTAACCAAGCGTACCGCTAAATTCAAATCTATAATGGGAGGGAGGGGATGGGGATGGGCGTTAGGATCGTTGATATCAAACAAATGGACCGATTTTAATGCGGTTTTTTATGTTTGAAACAGATGTGATCGGGATGGCTCTTAGATATATGGGGCGAGAAAAGGGGGGAGTTTCGAGAAAAAGGGGGTGAGAATCGTACCTTTCAAACGAATCGACCAATTTAGCTGCGGTTTTTTGTTTCAAAGCTGAGGTAAACAATCGCCACTGAAGGTTGTTAACACAGGTAGGTAGGTACCTATATTGGTACTTTTGGTACTGGAATGACTCAAAAGATCATTACATCCCAGAAAAACTACCACGCGAGCAACGCTGCGGGCACAGCTATAGGCAATAATAACGTAAAAGTCTGTACAAAGAAGATAGTTTTAAAAAATTGGACTGAGCTACTAAACAAAAATAAAATATTTTTAAAATTCGTGTCTGTCTGTATGTTTGTTCGCGCATCACGTAAAAACTATTAGACCGATTGCGATGCAGTTTTCAGTGTTGGATAGCTTAGGGTTTAACCAAGACCTGGGGTACTTGGTAACGTAATCCAATGATTAGAAGCCGAGCAATCGATAAACTTTTTAACGGCTGAAGGAATTTTGATCAAATGTTTATTTTAGGTCTTGGAATAGCACATAGAGTACTATTAACCTAGAGAAATGACCACGCGAGCGAAGCCGCGGGCACAGCTAGTCTATAATAAAATTGTACTTACCTACCTAGGTTGGTCAGATTGTTCAAAATTACTGGGCAATGAGATTTAAAAACCAATGTATAATCAGGGTGGGTGACGAGCACAGCGCAGTGACGCGTAAGATTTTGCAATTGCCTGTTATAAGTATACTATTATTTATTCTGTGGGTTTACTCTTATACAAATGTGTAAATTAAGACCAGGCTCTATTAATAATTTTCCCACGCTAGCTCCGCCTCTGCCACCCGCTACCCGCAACAAGCACTGTCTCTGTCGCGCGCGCGATCGAGAACGCGCGCGCGACTCAAGTACAGAGCGAACAGAGAAAGTACGGAGTCGTCCTAAGATCTTTATATTATTTGAAGACCAATATTATTTTATGTATCTATTGCAAAAATAATATATTATAATAATATAATATATTGTTTTATTTATATAATGTTATTTAATTGTTTTATACCTACTGGAATATTTTTTACATGTCTGCATCTTTTACTTTAGTAAAACTGAAACCGAATATGTACTTCATTGTGATTCTAATTATAAATAATACATTTACTATTTAAAGTTAAATAAAACTGCATTCAAAAATTTTACAAGTTTATTTAAAACAAATAAATAGGAATATTTTTATTTATTTTATAATTATTCTTTTGTTTTAACTAATTTATAATGTGGTTTAGCCTTTTCGATATACATGCCTAGACCCCGTATTGCCCGCACGGAATCGACGAAATTATTATGTACTACACATGGTAGATACGCTTCTCACCTACCTACATCAGTCAATACAATAAATCACTATCATTGTTGCGCTTGGAAAAGAAAAATAAATTATGCCACTTTGTGCTATGAATTGTCAGTCATCTTATACTATTTTTACGTAGTTGAGCACGTTGCGCAAGACGCACACAATAAGCCATTATCTTTGATAGACATATGATTGATTTTTTAAAACTGAGTAAAGTCCAACTTTCGTTTGAGAACTGGTGAAACTGATGAACTTGCAACTTCCGAGCAGTCTGACTGCAATTTACGTTTTTTGGCAGTTGTCAGATCTTTGGCAGTAGACACTGCTTGATTTGTGACATATACTGGATCCCGTATTATTTTTTTCCGTGTATGGCGTGGGTCTACTAACTCGGGCAGTAAACAGTCCATATAAAAACTTAATAATTTTGGCTCCATTTCTTTTCTCCAAAACTCGTCGTCTTTTTCTATGCATTCAACTTTTAATTTATCGTCTCCATACCATACCGCAAAAATGCATTTTGATTTCTTTGCAATATGCATCTGACCTCGGGCTTGGTAGTACCAGTCAGATTTTTTATTAAGGTATACCTGCAAAAAATTCATAATATTAGGTATGTAAGAAATTCTATAGTGTACAAAGTTTACATATTCATAAAATCAAATGCCATGACATGTGTGACTACGAGACGTTTCAAGTGCATGTCACCCTTTAAAAATAGCTTATACCCACTTGTCCTTTTTTGTTCTTTTTCCAAAAATTAACTTTGTTTTCATCAATTGCTGCATCAATACTTCCCATTTTGAAAGGAGCAATAGGGCATTTCACTTCTACTACCAAATCTTCAGTAATACCGTCAGGGGTGGCCCCTAAAAAATTATGTGTTTCGTCTATGAACAGACCACATTTAGTTATATTAATGTTATGTAATTTAGATAATTGATCCAGAGCTACTGCTTCATATTGTCTACCGTGCTGTATGGAGTTGACGTGGTCTATCGGAGTGGCGTAAAGCATGCTCTTTACCATGTTTCTACAGCTATGAGTCTTTCTTCGTTTTATGACTTTTCCACAATTAGAAGCTGTCAAAAGATTGCGTCTAAGCTCAAGCCATTCAGCACATTCACTTTGTAAAACTGTTTGTTTATTTATACGGTGACGTTCTTCTTCTGTCTTATGCAAATTATGCAGAAACGTTTTTTTGGCCATTTCAAAACTTTCCGGATCTAGGTCTGGTTGCTCCGCATTTTCTCCATAGTTCGTATCGTTTTTGTTAATATTCCTTTTTAAATAGCGCTTTCTTTTTGAATGTGTCACTAGTCGGTTTCTTTCTCTTTTTCGGCATATTCTATCTTCGTACTTTTTCAAGCTTTTCCTGGGTGTATTTTTGCTAACATTTCTGTGGACTGATGATAGAAGTTTTCCTGTGTTAAAAGATACGACAGCACCTGCGCATCTAGTTTGATAGCCACGTCGTTGTGAGTAATTGATACGTTTACCACCTACTAATTTTGCAATAACTCCGTTAAATTGTTCAACAACGTTGCTGTCAACATCCTCAATGAGACTTCTGGAATGTGAAGCAACATTGGCTGCAAGTATTTTTATTCTCTGCCAAAGGCTAGAAGTATTGAACTCCGTAAAAGTTTCATCAGTGTGCGAACATATCTGGTTATTACATTTTGCGTGATTTCCAAAGGCATGATAAACTGAATTATTAATGTCACTGTGCAAGTTCTCGTAGTTTTTGTCGGCTTTGTTTTGATGTTTAATGGCGTCACATATGTATTTGCGAGCGGATAAGATTTTCCCTTTTGTGATGAGCTTTCTATCTTTTACAGGGTATCGTGTGTCAGTTGTAAGTTTTTGCATGTTATTGCAGAATCGACGCATGATGTGGTTTCTGCAGTTAAGTTTCTCTACTGTTATGTTAGGGTATGGGCGTGATTCAATAATTTTGGCATAGGTGCTACTATCACCGTCTGCTATAAATCTTGCATATATAAGATTGTGCATTTGGATAGATCTTTTAAAACCTTCTGCTATTATCATTGCTTCCATTCCCGTAGATGGCCCCTCATAGTTTATGTAGCACAGATGTTTCTTATAAATTTCTCCATTTTGTTGGCAGATGCAACAATATTTATTTTTCACTGCCATATACACAACCTTACCAGTGCGTCTGCCTATTATCGCTGCACATCCAGAATACGCAGCGTAGTTGGTTTGATACGACCTTTTGGACCAACAACCATCTACAATTACGTCGATCAGCGCTATGCCATCTTTGTTGACACGGCATTCCTTCAACGCAATTTCCCTTTCTATAGCACCAGCTTTGACCATTTCCTCCCACGCTGTACTCTCCCATTCATCGGCTACTTGATCTAGTAAGATAAGTATATATTTATTTGCTAAAACACGAGTAGGTAGTATAAACACATAAATAAGCATGCATTGATGAAGAAAGTTTTCAAAGATTAAAATTGTTTACTCATACCTTGTACTTTTAGATATTTTGTTTGTTTAATTTCGGGCAAGTCAATAGCGGCTGTGAGTTGCTGTAACTGAGCATATCCACTACCACTTGCCATAACTCCAGCTACAGCATCTTTATTTATATTTCGATTAGTAGTCTCAATCTGAAATTTTTTCTTGCACATCAAGCATTGCATGTTTAATCGAGAATAAAATCCAATTTGGTGTTCAGAAACAAGATCTATTGAGGTAAATCCACAATCAAAGAGAGACTTATGATTGGCGATGCTTTTCAATTTGTCAAAAAAGCTTTGTAAATCTATTATACGTCTGCCACTAAGTTTAGCGCATTCCTGAAATTATAATAAAAAATATAAATATATATATTTTTTACTAGGTACAAGTCATCTGACTTAAATATCGAGCACAATCAAAAACGTTAATCTTACAATTTGACCATAATCTTGCACTTCATAAGGACATTCCTCATCTGCATTTAGAGCATCTATTTCCTGAACTTCTAACTGAAACACAATATGGATATGGTCAATTAAATATTTGCGAAGTTAAAATAAATAAACTAATTATATAATTATTGTAAAAGTAGACGCACTAGTTCAGGTACGTTTGTGGACAACGGTGGCGAATTTGTACGACGCAAATTTATATTGTTCTCATGATTACCACAAGGAGACAAAAGTGCCGGGTCAATAGGACTTAAACTGAAAAAGTAAATAAATTATGTGGAGCCGTCTATTAGTACAAGACATTTAAAATAAAGTTTTTTTTTATTAATTTATGTTTTATGCATCAAATTTGACCAAACATCCTTATTGAAGCATTTGAAGCTATTGAAGCTGTTGAATCAAATTCGACCAAAAATCCTTAGAATTTTAAGCTTTTGAATCAATTTCGACCAAAAATATTTTTTGCCCAACCTGAAACGGAGACGCTCCGCTCGCACTTCGTGCTTGCTCGGTCAAAAATAAAGTATTAAAGTGGGAAAATTTGTATGGAGAAATCTAAATTATACACATAGACATACTTTTCATTAGCATCATTCCACGCGGGTGAACCCACAGGGCGCAGCTGGTATAATTATCTTACCCTTTAGTCTATTGCAAAAGTGATGAAAGGTATAGAATATTTTGTCATGCCAGATAGGTACGTGCAAAAAGAAAACCCGACCCCCATTATTATCTAAGAAGCATCTCGATCGAAGAACCATCTTGATCACATCAGCTTACAAACACAAAACAAAATCGGTCCATTCGTTTGGACTACGATTCTCACCCCCCCTCGCCTTTTCCTCCTTCCCCCATTATAGTTAAAACACATCTCGTTTACCCCAGCTTTCAAACATAAAAACCGCAGCTAAATCGGACCATTCATTTGGAAGCTACGATTCTCAACCCCCTTTCCCCCCACCCCTCTCCCCTTCCCCTACCCATATATCTAAGAACCATCTCGATCACATCAGCTTTCAAACAGAAAAAACAGCATCAAAATCGGTCCATTCGCTTCGGAGCTACGTTGCCACAGACAAACACACACACTCACACACATACACTAAACTTATAAACCCGTCTCTTTGTTCGGGGGTCAAAAACACCGACAAAGTGTGAGTAGCATGAGTGGTTGCTGAGTACAACAACATACATACATACGGACGGACGGATATACATATAGACAGACACTGAAGTCTCACCATAAGTTTACCAAGCATAGTATCCCAGTACGCGCTAGTGCAGCGAAGGGCCACCCGCCGCGCCTGCGCCGCGCCGTCCCACCTCGGCTAGATATGTATACCGCTTATATGTCTACATAATTATGTAGTTATTGTGTGCAGTTACAATAGAAATATGATGTAAGAGTAACTTACTTTTTTTCATAGATCTCGGGAAGCGAAACTATATTTAACTGTTCAAGTGGCGACTCCACTGGTTTTTCATGTTCCCGATACTCTAGCGAAGAATTTTTGTTCCTATGAAAGTAGGCAGGTAAAAATAATTATCAATGAATTCATTTTTAACAATCTAAATCTAAGTATAATTTTAGCTTATTTTACTCGGAAAATACTTACATCTTTGCTTCTCTCATTTTTCTTGCAAAATCTTTAAAACGATTTGCTTTCTTTCTTTTGCAAACATATTTGTAAATAGTTTTGTTTCCCATTGCGTAAATACGTCCGCTTGTCGTTGTGGCACAATCAATCACAGGTCCGTCTACTTCGGCGCACAGCGCTGCACTGGCAAGCCGCTCGTTTGAATAACTATTATAACGCGAGGTGCCTGCGTAATAAGGTTGAATATCGCGGGCGCTGTTTGTATACACTTTAGCTCGGAACTAAATGACGTATGTCTAAAAATTTATTTATTTTATTGGCAGGCTAATAATTTAGTTAGGTAATTTTTTTCTTAGTCTTAGATAATAAACTATATTTTCTTCCTGTGAGATTTATTTTAGAGATAAAACTTAAGCCGTTGAGTAGAAAAATGTAAACATTACCGAAAATAACGTAATTTTTGATAAGAAAATGTATCGAATGAAATTTTGTTAATCGTGTTTTTGACTTAGTCTTAGAGAGATAAAGATCTCAAAATCATATATGTTAAGTTTCACATTTATTAGGTTTGTGGTTCACCCAGCATATTTATGCAAAAAACCCTTAAAAAGCAGAGCCTGGTCTTAAACAGGTTTTATTTATGTCGCAGACATTAACAATATCCATACTAGCGAAAGTGACTCGTTCTGTCTGTTCCCTTTTACTACACCAATCTTGTTGAAATTTGGAATGGAGATAGTTTGATCCCTGGGGAAGGATACTTTTTATCGCAATAAAATATAATCCGCGCGGATGAAGTCATGGGCAAATGATTACTATCTATAAGTACTTATAATAAAGCAATAAGAACCATAAAATCTGTACAATGATGATAATTTAAAAAAAATGGTCTAGAGCAGAGTCGGACTGGGCCGTAAGGGCCCGGGTGGCTCCCGTCAAGCCCGGGGCTCGGGATAGGATAATGTTAGATAGGATAGTATCGAAAAATAATGAAATATACAAACTATTAATTATCAATATATTATTATTCATTATTATTCGATATATATTATTCAGTAAATATAGTTCCAATTACTTATAGTTAATTATCAACGATATATATTATTCAGTAAATATAGTTCCAATTACTTATAATATAACAAATTTGAAGCTAGCCTTATTTTTAAAGCTTGTGTATTTTCGCTAATTTGTCAATAACTTGATCGTAAAAGCTGCTATTCTCGTCATCGTTGATTAGATCCGATTCTGTGTTTAGTAGAGAGCAGTCTTGTTTTTATGCGCTTCAGCGTTGAAAATCGTCTGTCACAAGTTACTTTCGTGAATGAAATTGTGAGAATTACACAATATGCATAATATAAGGTGGTGTACGTGCTGATGTGTATGTTAAATTGTGAAAAACACTTGGCGTCCTTTGGCCAGACTGATTGCTCCACAAAGCCCCCGAGGGCCAAGATCTAGCTAGCTCATGAGATTAACATACCATTACAGTTTTGAAACTTGAAGTATATAAATTTAGTATTGAATTTCGCGCAGATTTCGGGACCAGCAGGCGAGTAAAGTATGTATTTAGCATGCCGTTGTAGTCATCTGTGGCAGGGTGCTGACCCCGCACAAAATACGAAACTCACAGAAGATCCGCTAAGTACTTGCTTAGAGGGCTTACAGGGCCTTAGACATCTGGGCGCCCCGGGCGAGGAATTTTTTAGTACCCGAAATGGCTTTTAATATCTATCGCGATCCTTTATGCATCCGTGAACATTTTCGTATTGGTATTGTATTAAGTGATTTAAAATTCCAAATTTTGAGCTGCTTGTAAGTACTTTTATTAGGGTAATTGTAGAAAAATAGCAATACTGTGAAAAAAAAGCGTTTATGATCGATCATCTCTGAGTGAAAAAACATTACACAACACGAAAACGCGAAAATACACGAAAATTTTTGAGCTATTTCTAGTACATTATGAGAATGAGGGCCTCGAGCCTTTTATTGAAGGTCCGAGTAGCAAGAAAGAAAATATTAGAAAAAATCACTGAGTTGCATTACACTATTATAATGCACGTCAGTGAAAAAAAAAGTAGACCTTAATGGAGTTCCTCAGCGTGCGAAAATATCTAGGTAATATTTCAGGCACTAGTAAAGCGAGCGCAAAAGTATCGAACTATTAATTTATTATAGCCGTGTATACGAAAGAAGTAGAATAATTATTGTGAATCTCTTGAGTAGCATATCTTCTCTATCTTGATATGAAAGCAGCAATACTAACAACAAGGCGCGAGGGTAGCGAGCGCGATAATTTAAAGCTACTTCTAGAAGTGTTTGTTTACAACTTATGTAAGGAAAACAAGGGATCTTTTGAGTCCTGCCGTATTTCATCATGCGACATAGAGATATAATAAAGGCACAGCGAGCGCGAAAATTTTGAGTTTTTTCCACAAAGTGCGTATAAGAAAAAAAAGGAGTCGGGGCCCTAGCATGCACGGGCCCCCTACCGGCTTGTGGCAAGCCCCGCAAGCCAGACCCGTGTCGGGGCCCGCGCAGGTTAGGGCCCGGCTGGCAAACGCCACCTCGACTATATGACCAGTCTTAATCCAATAATAAACCGAGCAATCGATAAAAAAAAAACTATTCGACGGCTGAACGAATTTTGAAGAAATGTAGTATATTGTACTTTATAGGTACTTTTGATCCTGGAATAACACGTGGATCTTTTAAATGGAATGACCACGCGGGCAAAGCCGCGGGTACAGCTAGTCTATTATAAAATTATGTTGTGTAACAATCGGGCAGGATAAATGGTTCTATTCGGTTGGTTGAGTCTGCTAACTGCTGTCCAGAATCACGTACCTATTATTTATTTTTACTTAATGCCCCTAAATTCAGGGTTCTTAAGGCCTGGTGTCATTGATTTTTTGCCCCTCTCATCCGTAAGTCAAGTAGAGCGGGAAAGATGATACATCTCGGGAGTAAAATTTAAGGTTTTTATTTATTTGTAGGACAACTAAAGCTTTGAATTAAAAAGTGTCTAGCCATTTTCTCAATCATAATAAGTTCTTTCTTTTGGTATATCTTTGATATCATTTAGTGACGGGGTCTCTTTGCAATCAATGTTCTAAGCATAAAGTAGTGTTACCTTTGATTTTATTTTCTATCGAGTGAATTCATACTAATCATGTTTCTGTGTTCACAAAGTACGAGATAATATGTTAAATTTTGATGTGATACCAATTTCATAGTTCTGGGTTAATTATAAAACAAGATACAGACGTTCAAAAATTATCGAAAGTTGCTAAAAGGGCTAGAACAGCCGGTTGTTGCATTGTAGGCTGTAAAAGCCGTACGGAACGAAAATATGAAAATATATTCTTTCGCACGTAAGTTTTGGTTTTCGAGTACATTATTGAATGATCTTGCATACACAATTGCAATAAGATTCTCCTTCGCTTTAGGTATAGTAAAATTAATTGACAATATTTTTAATATTTTTCTATTTATAAACGTTAAATTTTCGTAGTATTATCCTCACAAATTGCGTGGCTTGTTTTATTTTGACATTTGTGTCCATCTCAACCGGGCCTTAATAAGTGACGTAAATTTAAAGTCATAAAGAGACTAAGGTCTGTTAGATATATTGGTAATACTTTATTAGATTAATTTGGTTTACACACGAAAAACACAACATTGTCTAGTCTAAAACCAAGAATATAAACTCAAACGCCAGCTGATAAGGTGTCTTTTACATGTTTATCACATCAGAACTAATGATAGAGTACCTAAAAATAGAAACGAAGAAAAGTTATGTAGCTCAGTTCCGCCAAACAGAAAGTCCGAGAAATGATAAAAGGAAAAATAAAATATATGAACAACCCATGCTAATGTTTTTTTGTTATCTTACTATCTAAAAACTACCACAGTGAATCTGACCGGAATGGAAATAGTTTGGTGGATCAGACCGGAATTTTATTTTAATAACTAGCTGTACCCGCGGCTTCGCACGCATGGTCATAATTATTTGGTATATATTAGTCAAAATTCTCTAGGTTAAAAGTACTCCTATGACTTAAAATACCAATATACCGACATGTGATCAAAATTCCTTCATCCATCAAAAAGTTTTTATCGATTGCTCGGCTTCTACTCATTGGATTGAGATACCAAGTACACCAGTTTTTAAGTCAAACCCTAAGCTATCCAACAGTGAAAATCACATCGCAATTGGTCCAGTAGTTTTTACGTGATGCGTGAACAAACATACGAAAAAAGCAGAACAGACCCGAATTTAAAAAATGTTATATTCTTGTTCAGTAGCTTATTTTAAGTACACTAAACCAATTTTTTTTAAATTATTTTCGTTCTTATAATTATAGATAGATAAATAGTGATCATTTTGGGGTATCAGACCGGAATATATCCGCTAACCAACCTTTATCCAAATTGTACTAAATTTTACTTCATAACTTTATGAATCTACTCAGAATGTTACAATTAAGAAAAAGAAAAATGTACATTCATTTAAAAACATATATCTCTTTCAGGCCTCTATCCAAGTTCAGGTCTCAATAGAGACCTATATCTCTTTCAAGCCTCTATCCAAGTTCAGGTCTCAATAGAGACCTATACCTCTTTCAAGCCTCTATCCAAGTTCAGGTCTCAATAGAGACCTATACCTCTTTCAAGCCTCTATCCAAGTTCTTGTCTCAATAGTGACCTATATCTCTTTCAAGCCTCTATCCAAGTTCAGGTCTCAATAGAGACCTATATCTCTTTCAAGCCTCTATCCAAGTTCAGGTCTCAATAGAGACCTATATCTTTTTCAAGCCTCTATCCAAGTTCAGGTCTCAATAGAGACCTATATCTCTTTCAAGCCTCTATCCAAGTTCAGGTCTCAATAGAGACCTATATCTCTTTCAAGCCTCTATCCAAGTTCAGTTCTCAATAGAGACCTATATCTCTTTCAAGCCTCTATCCAAGTTCAGGTCTCAATAGAGACCTATATCTCTTTCAAGCCTCTATCCAAGTTCAGGTCTCAATAGAGACCTATAAATTTATTGATTAACTACCGAACTTCGGTATCGTTTTTTTATTTATTTTTTATTACGGACTAGGCCATCGGTTAACCACGATCTCACCTGATGGAAAGTGATGATGTGGTCGAAGGTGTAGCACGCTTGCCTAGTGAATACTCGTACCTGTTCACCCTTGACTTGAACACAACTGGGTTATATTTTACATTGTTATAGTTCAACGTAACTGCAAAGAATAAATAGTACTTACTGGCACAATGACTTGCATTATAGCCGGGAAATCCCTCCACGGTACTATAATCTTGTTTGCGTTATGATGCGAGTAATGCGGGTAATGAGTAGGTAACTATCAGAGTTGATCTTTTTAATAATCAAGGTGTACGAATCAATGAGCTGCAACTTTGAACTAAACTCAATTATTCTCAGTTCAATTGTATCAATAGTTAAATGGTTTAGGAGCCCAGGATGTAAGAGATAAAACTAGATTATTATGTATTTTGAAGGGAGAGTTGGTGATGGTGACCTAACGGTTAAGTTGTTCGTAGTTAAAAAAAATATTGAAAAAATATTTCCTTTATCATTATTTAGCTTGCCAATTCTGAAAAAGAAGGTTATTAAAAGTAAACCTCAATTATTTGTGCTTTACAAAAAGTTGTAATATTTTTAATTGATTATTATTACGGTACAGCCATAAAATCAATATTTATTTAGATTTTAGAATATTATTGATTATTATCATCAAACTTTGAACTAAACTAAAAATAACCTACTGGGCATATCGTTTGCAAACTAGGTATTTTATAAATAGCTAGCGTTTGAACGTTAACTTTTGAGACACATTGTATATGTACGCTTAGATACACATTGTATATCAACGCCATTCGATCCTCGGCCTCGCACCAATTACTTAATAAAAAAAGAAATTAATTGCGGATGACTCCGACACTACACCACACGACATATAGGCACAGTGGAGAGGTGTGAATCAGTTTCACATAGGTCTATCTCTAGCTGTTATCTATGAATCTGCTATTGATCTTTGATTGAGTTACCCATCACTATTTAAATTAAAAACGTCTGTTTTGGACTTGGCCTTCGTTTATTCTGTGGCCTTAGTTAAGTTTGAGAATGGAAATGTGGACGAAACCTGTGGAGTGTCATGTGGTCAAGAACTGTAAATACGTTTTTAAAATAAATTCCAGCAGTTTGAAAGGAACAATGAACTCTATAATTTGTTTTTTGGGTAGCCCAGGGCCATTATTCGCTATGACCATCCACGCACGTAACGCGTTAAGATATCTGCGAGGAATCGTACGGCAATTGCCGTAATGACGTCACACGTTTTCGGCAAGGAATTTCGTGCGGCGTAGTGAATAAGCGCCCTGTTGATATTGAGTCATTGCAATATTTTCCTGAGATAACATTAATTCATTAACACCTTGTTTTGTAAGCTTCTCTTTTTTACGAAAAGCGTCCAAACGTAATAAATCTTAAATGGTAGAGGTTCACAATTCAAAGAGCTTAAAATAGTCTCTGCTTTTACCAGCCCGTACCTACTAACAGAGTACTCGATAAATGTTTTTTTTTGCTGGGGTTTGGCATTGGTAGCTAACAAAGTAACTGGCAGCTTTAAGTCTCATTTTTTTTTATTGTCTGTACACAAAAGATAATTAAAAGGCAATGGTCTAGGATACTTTAAATCAGCTTCTGTTTTAGAATATTAGGTACACAGAGTACTTTTAGCCTAGAAAAAAGACAACGCGTGCGATGCCGCGGGTACAGCTAGTCTCCCATATAATGGGGGGCGCCTCCGGGCTTATGAGATGTGATGTGATGTACAAGTTTTCTAAGTGTAATATCTTTCCGGTCACTTTCCTGTAATCTATGGCAATGATTAAGTGAAAAGTGTTAATAATGTGTTAATAGATGTTACACATCATATACGACTACTGTGCTCGCTCGTTTTTGATGCGTAATATTTTTCCGCTCAGTTATCTGCAACATATGGGAGTAATTTCGTGAAAAGCGTAACATGTTAACGTGTGTAACAGGAGACCAGTGAGCGCGCGCGGTGCTAGAGTTTAAATAAAACAGAGCCCAGCGTCCCCAGCGATGATAAAACAGAGCTTCGGGTTTCCTATTAGTGTTATCCATACCAAAGATGATTAATCATCTTTGTCCATACCAATATATAAAAGTGAAACGTTGTCTGTTTGTTTGTTTGTTTGGGGAGCTTTCACGCAATAACGGCTGGACGGATTTTGATGAAATTTAGAATGGAGATAGCTTATACCCCGAAATAAAACATAGGATACTTTTTATCCCGAAAAGTTGTGAGTTTCCACGGGAAAACTGGAAAATGTTGATTACTCACTGTAAGAAACGGTTGCCACCACAGAATGGTCTGTGGTTGCCATGGTAACGAAATAAATGCTTTACAATAGTCGCGGGCGGGAAAACTAGTATATGATAAAACAGAGCTTGATTTTACACATCATATGCGGCTACTGTAAGGCTTGCTCGTTTGTTTTGTTACGTGTATTAATAATCGCATAATTTAGTTCCATTCACGCGGCATGCCACATTCGAGCGCGATGAAAGTGACAGGCAAACTTTTGCTTTCGATGTTTATTCATATCGATAAAAGTATACAAATGAGCAGGTTGATATATGACAGAGAACAGTAATAATCGATCGAGCTACTCAGTTATTCCACCGGTTTTTTAGTACACTTGCTTTGATTATGAGTTTATGACGTAAGTAATTTCATTTTATTTTGTTATGTTTAAATTGCAACCGAAGTTGTTATAAAATGTTTATTTTAATTGTTCTTCTAATCGATCTCATAATTAGGAGCTATTAAATGTTTTAAATAATAAAATAACAATGCATTTTTTAGAAATAATTCTACATTAATATTATAAAGAGGAAAGATTTTATTTTTGTGTATGTTTGTTATGGATTAACTCAAAATATACTGAACTGTTTTTTTTTTAAATTAGAGATCCCTACGAAAATTACTATAATGTAAACCAAGGTAACAAAAATTTGGAACGGAATGACATAATGCCGTGGCAACGAAAAATAATAAGTCTCTCAAAAAGCACCACGTCCTTATAGTAAGCGTAATTCAACCTCATTGGCGTTGCGTTGCTGCCAAAGATTATGAATTACGCTTATTGTTTTTTTTTAGAGTTTACGAAGGGTATATAAATGCTAAAGTAAGAAAAATGCCGCGGTGTGAGCGCTACCCGTGCGAAGCCGGGGCGAGTCACTAGTGTAGTACAAAACACATTGTCCTCCATTTGATTTAACTTTGAAGGGTCTAGGTACTACTGGCATAGATCTAATTAAAAGTGGGAAGATTAGGTACCAGCTCCTCGGGCGTGGACCGCATAAATTAGGTGCAACGCGCACAATAGGCCTTCTTCAGCCTTAGTCACAATCGGAGTGGAGTTTGTGTAGCACGTGACACGTGTTAGAAGTGACTCCCATTAGCGCTACAGTCTGCGTATGTCTCTCTATCATTACTGTCGATGTACATGAAGTACGACGCGACGGTGGGAATGAAGCTGGGTGTGTTTGCCGGTAGTTGTATCTAGTCAAGTTTTTGTTTACGTGATATTAAAGCTTGTCGTATCTTCCTCCCTTTAACTAGATCTAATGGTACTGGGTTATAACATAAAAACTTCTCAATGATGTAGACGATGATTTTCTAACGCATTGCTAACTCGCGTCTCGCGTTTCTGAAACGCGCGTGAGATGTTTGCATTTCACGCGCGTGAATCGCTATAAAAAATGCAAAACATCTGCCAGGCGGGCCTTGTGCTGCAAATGCACTGTTCACACGTGTTCTTTTAATCAATTTTGTCCAATTACATGGCGCTATCAATATCACTCGCGAAAATTATATGACTCTACATCGCGTTTGGAATACAATTAATTGATTTAGTAGCAGTGCCCGCGGCTTTGTCCGCGGTGTCATTTCTATGGGTAAATTAACCAATGTGTTATTCTAGGATCAACATTTCAAAATGCCTTCAACAGTCAAAAGATTTTGAACGATTGATCGGCTTCTACTCATCGGAGATACAAAGTATGTACACAATATTTTAAGTCAAAACCTAAACTATCCAATAGTGAAAACCGCATTTCAGTGGGTTCAGTAGTTTTCAAGTGATGCGCGCACAAACGTACAGACGTGATTTTTAAAAACGTTATATTCTTGTTCAGTAGCTTATTTTCGGTCCCTTAGACCATTTTTTTATTATTTTCATAGTACTGACTTTTTGTTACACACTGCTTTATTATAAGTATATATAGATATATAGATATAAATAGAAGACAGACACATTATAACACCTCCCAACAGTATACGAAACAATGCGTTATTATAACCAACTAACATAACTCCAAATATATTTACGTGTACGAATAATGTTATATGAGGAAATCTACGGTTTCTGTGTCATCAAGTTATTAATATTAGTAGGTATGGAATTGACAGATAATTCTATAAACCAGAAAACTTATATTAGACCATCTTGAATGTCCAACATTTTCAAAACAACAAATAATCCGTATATAGTTAATCAAAGAATTAACCGGGTACATTGAATTATCAGTCTACTTCGCTAATCGTTACTTCGTGAATTTCGACCAAACCAATTGATCCATAGAATTACGAGTCTTTGATTTGATCTCAAATTGCATTTCTCAGCCACCAAATTGAATAAACCCGATCAATAATATCATGGGTTTAATCAAGACGGAATAAAAAATTACGGAGTCGACTTTCAAACAAACGAGTGAAGCATAGCGAATGGCCGCGTTGTATGTGTGCGTGAGTGGATAATAAGTGGTGTTTTGTGGTTGATACACAATTTCATCACAAAAGACTGCATTATTTGTGTATTTTCATGAGAATTTGACGGAATTAACACGACTACCTAATACCACAAGGTTTCGACTACCACGTCGAAACCTTGCTGCGATGCGGCGGCCCATGGATATGACATGTTGTAAGTGTACGTGTGAGGCTTGTGCGTACGAGCGTACCGGCATATCTAGGGTGCTTAATTTTCGATTAGGTGGTGTGGTTTCAGTCATTTTTTTAACATTCATTGGGTATAATATAACTAGTTCTTGCACGTGTCCATTACGGCTTACTTAGTTGCATTGACGTCAAAAACCGCAAGAAACTCTAGTTTTGTTCTCTCAGGAAAGTGCAATTTCATGTATGGTAGCAGCCTATTAGTTATTCTGTGGTAGAGGCCATTTAGCGGTATCAGGGGCAAATGTATGACTTCCTTACCTTTCTTGTTTGTATATAGCCTGTTAGACTGTGCGTATGTATTCGAAATAATTATCACTTAACTGCTATGGTCTGACCTTTCATAGCTTGACATTCCGTACGAATCACAAGTCATATATTACTGGTTTCGGCACATTTTGGCAGTCAATGGCAGGCCGGTCGCGGGCCAAATCCAATATTTGTTTTGAAAATAATAGCCGTGACTGCAAAAACGTCTCGTGTCTAAAAACTTAATATGTGCGAAGGTTTTTTTGCTATCATTAACATCGGTGTATTCCACGAACTAGCATTTAAAAGTCATTAGCTATTTTATTCAAGTTATGTTCAAAAATGTGTATTATTTACTACTAGCTTTAGGATACTATTCCAAGACCTAAAATACGAATATACCAACAATTGATCAAAATTCCTTCAGCTGTCAATAAGTTTTCATGGATTGCTCGGCTTCTACTCATTGGATTGAGATAATAAGTACACCAGCTTTTAAGTCGAACCCTAAGCTTTCCAACAGTAACAACAATCGGTTTAGTAGTTTTTACGTGATGAGCGAACAAACATACAGACAAACTAACAAAAAATGTACTCTTGTTCAGTAGTTGATTTTATCTTTTTTTGTACAGATTTGTTCGTTCTTATTGCTTTATTATAAGTATAGATCTTTGATGCCACGGTCGAGTATTGATATACAAGTTCATAAGATTCCTATAACTTAACGTAAACAGCAACAACGATACCGACAATTAAAGTTAATGCAATCATAAAACTGGATCCATTAAGATTTCACGATTAGCGCCTTACCGACGCGTTTACATAAACCGTCCACAAACAATAACAAGAAATACTTACAACGGTGATGCAAACGAAGCAATGTAGTATCCAAGCCATAGTTATGCACTTTTTAGAATAACAGCACTCATTAGCATGGTAAAAAGGGAAGGAGTACCGCACTGCTGGAACAACGCTCACTTTATATACATATCGATGTGTCCACTTCACTATTTACGCGGCAGAATCGATGAGACGTAGGCATGCGAATATAATTATCGATACCGACACATCCATCTGTCGATGACGACCGGCGGCGACTGACATGACAATTCCGCCTTCTGGCTACCGCAGACTTCGTAATTAGAACTGTCCATTTTACGAAGATCTCTGGCGAGGAAATTTTCTTAGCGAATTTCTGCGCAACATTGTAAAAATGTTAGCGCTGAGGGACGCCACTGCAGATCAAGATAATCTGGTTACGGGCTCAGGATGTCGTTTCATATGATCTTCAAGTTTATTGTCGTTTACCCTTTCGAAGTTAAAGTTCAACATCGTTAATTGATCTGTCGATTAGCAAGTTCATATTGCGTCTCCTCCCTATAGTAGGAAAATGGGATGAAGAGTTATGAATCGTTTGTTCCCAGTATGTATTAATAAATTAATTAAGTAATAAAGTTTCCCGACTGACTGTTTGTATGACGTTGTTGTGATAAGCATTTACGTGTGTATGCGAACGAAGTTAGGTTTTACTTAGTAAGTAATAACTAGGTTCTAAGCGTTACGATTCGTATAACATATTATATGTACTTAAATTTAATTGTTACGTATGTACTTATTTATTACTAGATGTACCCGCGGCTTCGCACGCGTGGCCATTTCTCTAGGTTAAATGAACTCTACTATTCCAAGACCTAACATACCAATATACCAACATTTAAACAAAATTCCTTCAGCAGTCTAAAAGTTTTTATAGATGGCTTCTACTCATTGGATTGAGATATTTAAGTACACCAGTTTTTAAGTCAAACCCTAAGATATCCAACAGTGAAAACCGTATCGCAATCGGTTCAGTAGTTTTCACGTGATGCGTGAACAGACTAACCGACAAACAGACAGACGAATTTAAAAAATGTTATGTTCTTTTTTAGTACCCTAGTTTTTTTTAAATATCTTCCTTTAAAGATTTTTTGGTACTAACTGCTTTATTATAAGTATAGATAGATGCCCTTCACTTTTGGGCAGAATAATAAAAATATGTGTTTAATTACATTATTTTAAAAAACAGTACCGTGACATACCTACTGACTGCTGACTGATAGACAACGCCCAGCCTATTCCGGTGGACCTAGGTATTTGAAATTTGGAGGAATATTCCTTGAGTGTCCTAGAGGTGAACTACGGAAGTAACTATAAACCGTAAAACAAAACATGAATACCAACTCCAAATAAAATACCCCTATCTTGCGGGGACCCTTTAATTTACCGGTATGAAAAGTATAAAATGTCCCACCTCGTAGTATGAACTCAAATCATGCCATGTTTCATTTGAATTCATTCAGTAGTTTTGGCGTGATGCGCGTCCAAGATACAGACAGACAGACAGACAACAGACAAAACTAAAAAAAACATTTTTGGCTTCAGTACGAACAATAGAATAGCCTCGAAATTTTTTTTTACTAAATGTCTTCAATGTACTGAGTTTGGACCCATATCCCGCAAAAACCCTTTATTTTTCGGTATAAAAAGTATCCTCAATTTTCACTCATTATATAAACTGTGACTGTGCCAATTTGCATCAAAATCCGTGCATTCGTTTCAGCGTGATACGTGTTCTTCAATCACTATCCTGCGGGAACTCTTTCATTTATCGGGATGAAAAGTATCCAATGACCTCGTAGTATGAATACAAATCATGCCAAATTTCATTTGAATTTATTCAGTAGATTCTGCGTGATGCGCGGCCAGGATACAAACAGACAGACAAAAGACAAATATTAAAAAAAAAACAGTTTTGGCTTCAGCATTAAATATACAACAGCCTTAAAAAAACAAAATATCTTCAATGTACAGAATTTGCAAACCCTTGTCCTGCAGGAATCCTTAATTTTTTCTGAAAGAAATGTATCCTCAATTTTCACCTATCATACAAACTATGACTGTACCAAGTTGCATCAAAATCTGTCTAGTAGTTTCAGTGTGATAAGTATTTATTGAAATAACTTTCAACCCCTATCCTGTGGGTACCCTTTAATTTTCGAGATGAAAAGTATCCTATATCCTACCTCGTAGTCCGAACTCAAATCATGCCAAGTTTCATTTGAATTCATTCAGTAATTTTGGCGTGATGCGCGTCCAAGATACAGACAGACGGACAGACAGACAACAGAAAAAAACGGTTTTGGCTTCAGCACGAATATAGAAAAGCTTCCAAAAATAAATATTTTTTCGGGATAAAAAGTATCTTCAATTTTCACTCATCATATATGACTGTGCTAAGGTGCATCAAAATCCGTCCAGTGATTTCAGAGTGGTAAGTGTTTGTTTAAATAACTTTCAACCCTTATCCTGCGGGAACCGTTTAATTTTTCGGGATGAAAAGTATCCTATGTCCTACCTCGTAGTATGACTCAAGACTCATTTAAATTCTTTCAGTAGTTTCAGCGTGATGCCTAGCCAAGATACAGACAGACACACAGACAAAAATGTAAAAAAAAACAGTTTTGGCTTCATTTAGAAATAAAGAACAGCCTCCAAAAAAAATCAAAATAATTTCAATGTGCAGAATTGGACCTGTTACAGTTTTATTATAAGTATAGATATTTAAACCAATATATTAAAGTGAAACGTTGTCTGTTTGCTTGTTTGTTTGGGGGAGCTTTCACGCCAAATCGTCTGATCCGATTTTGATGAATCTTTCTAAATAGGTACAGTACAATATAGAGACCAACATAGGATACTTTTTATTCCGGAAAATGATAAGTTGCCACGGTAAACGGGAAAAATGACGATTACTTGCTGTAAACAACGAAATCACAACAAGACATGAAATAATAACAAGTCTGTCAAAAAGCATCAAGAACGTTGGTGCTATACTTTTGCATTATCCTAGATGATAATAAAAACCACACATACAACTTATATATGTTCACATAGGATGCCTTTTTCGCGATAAAATGTAGTCCACGCGGTCATTGTCGCGGGCGAAAGCTAGTTTTATATAAGTTCCAGATTTTTCTTCGAGCAGATATATGGTTTTAAAATTATCGTGTCAAAACTGAAGATGAACTGAATGTTTCTCCCAAAGAGTTTATAAATACTACATGTTTCTCCGTTTTTAGCGGAAGGAAGTGCTCTCTTAAAAGAAATATTTTTCCTTACTCTTCCTCACTTACGTGGCCTGCAGTCTTGACATCGATAGAGATTGCTTTACTACCAAAATCGGTCGCAAAGTCCGATTATAACGATATTTGGTAGTCTCTACCAAATATCTATGTCAAACATGATCAATGACAGTATACGGTCAGTACAGATACAAATGAAAGTCGATAGCTTTTGACAATAACTGTCAAGGCTAACAATTTTCATCGGTATGTGTACTGATTTCGGTTGTAAAGCAATCACTATCTGTGTCGAGACTGCAATATGACCCAACTTCATCATATATTTCGTTTCAGGTAGGTTTGGAAACAAAATACTGTTAGGAACCTAGTTAAACACTATCCGAATCCGAATAACATCATACTCGTAACACTGTGGAAATGTGCTCCAATTACAAATGATTTTGGTATTACGTCTGTATGGAAAATTCACCCTCCGCCGGACTCCGTGATACTTATGATGGCATTATGAATGTAATTTTGGGACAAATCTTGCAAGTCAATGAAGCTGAAATTTTGTCGTTACAAACGCAGTCGTTCTGATGACAAACCAATATTGATATCACAATTGAGCTGGTCTAGTAATGGAGCTGTATGTGATAGGAACTCAAACAGTTAAATGATGCAACCCCATCAGCTCATTTGTTCTTTGCAGTGATTTTGTTCTATATAAACTGAGGGTTCTCTGGTCTGGTGGTACTTATGATGACTCTTAAAAGCCTGCAATTAAAAGTAGTTTGTGATAACTTTCTTGTTCATATTGTATGCCTATTGATTGCTTCAAATATACTTGCGCAAATAGTACATAACTGTAGGCAAGAAGATTTAGAAAAAGACAGACTCTATATCGCCAAAAAACGAGTGATGCATAATAATTGACAGCTTATGTGTGCGTGAATGAACGATTTGTGGAGTTTTTTGGTTATGTTAGCGGTTCATTGTAAGGACCGATAGATTACAATCTGACAAATATGGGAAATTATATCCCCGTAGAGTTTCTTGGTGCTCTCTTCTATAACGGGCGTATTTCCGAAGCACCGGTAGAGTCAGAAGGGTTTTCCTTTTCTAATGTGAGATTTAACTCTGTTGGCACATGAAAGGAAAATTTCCTTTTCAATCTCAATCCATACTTGATTAATTAATAATGTGCTAATCAATTAATTTTATTTTATTGAGTTGGTCTTTATATAATGTTTTATCTTCTTCTCCTTGTTCATGAGATGTTAATTTTGATTAGTACAAGTGCTATTATTTTGCCTTAGTTATAATAAAACTGTAACAGGTCCAAATCTGTACAAAGATGAGATTTTGAAAAAAAAAATAGTTTGTTCTTCTTTTTCGATACTGAAGCCAAAACTGTTTGTTTTCTTTTTTGTCTTCTACCTTTATGTACAGTACATATATAGTCTTTAAATACAGTAGTCTATCGAGGAGTAAACGGCCGATTTGACGCACGCGGTGCGAGGGCCGGGAGGCCGGGGTCTCAGCGTGGTTTTGAGAGAGTTGCGTGCTTAAAGTATCTTCACGTAAAAATACGAGAAAAAGAGATTGTTTTCTGCAAGTAGGATGCCAGTACCACAAATAGATTGGACCAAAGAGTATAGTAATATAAGTATATATCAAGATTGGGCTCTTTAGTTCAATCTTTTCGACCCACTATTGGGACCCGAAAAAAAATTAACTTCATTTATTACCCGACTGCGGAGGGTTATGTGATTGGGTTGTATGTAGGTATATATGTTTGTTTGTTTTTACGTTTCTTTGGCACGTCCTACAGACTAAACGGCTAAATGGATTTTGTTAAATAAGGTATCAGTGACATGAATAACATAATATGAATACTACTAATAAAAACAAATGGACCGATTTTGAAGCGGTTTTTTTTTGTTTAAAAGGTGATGTGAACTTAGCTATATTCGAATTGAGAAAAGAGGCTTAAGAAACTATTATAACTCTTTCTATTTTAAATTGTATTTTTGAATCAGTATTACATTTTTACTTTCCTTAAAGTGGTTGTATTGTGATTATTTTATCCTTTTTAGTGTTTGTTTAGAAAATAACATCTGAATACGAAAAATATTTTTATTGATTCCATGGCAATGCAATTTTCGTAGGGATCTCTACTTTCTTGAAAAATAAAATAGTGCCCATGTTACTCGCTGATAACGTAGCTTTCTAATACGTGACTATTTTGTTTAAAATCGGTTCAGTTTTTTTTCGTTTGTCCATTACAAAGAAACAAACATACAAAAAATCAAATCTTTCCTCTGTATAATATGAGTGTAGACATACGCGTGAAATCGATAGCCACCTTTTTTGTAAGTTTTTGTAAGTAGCTTAAAAACTCTGGTTTTACTAATAGAACATTCCTACAAATTTAAAGGGTTGGCTGTAAATTGTGGTCATGTACAAACAGACGAACATACATTCATTCATTCATGCATACATAGGTATTCGTATAAAATCATAACCCTCCTTTTTTGTAGCCGGGTTAAGACCCACAGGTGGCAACCATAGGTCTCCGACTGCCAGTAGACATCAAACTCGAAAACAATGCTTCGATACACTACTGTCTGTAAAGACTATATATGTACTGTGCTTTTTGTCTGTCTGTATCTTGGCCGCGCGTCACGCCGAAACTACTGAATGAATTCAAATGAAACTTGGTATGATTTGAGTTCATACAACGAGATAAGACATAGGATCCTTTACATCCCGAAAAATTAAAGGGTTCCCGCAGGATAGGGGTTGAAAGTTGTTTAAATGAACATGTACCTACCACCCTGAAACTTCTGGATGAAATTTGATGCAACTTTTAATCCTGAAAAAATAAAGAATTTCTGCGGGATACGGGGTCCATTAAGTAATATTTTTTTGGAGCGTACTCTATATTCAATACTGAAGCCAAAACTGTTCTTTTTTTCATTTTTGTCTGTCTATCTGTCTGTATCTTGACCGCGCATCATACCGAAACTACAGAATTAATTCAAATGAAACTTGATATGATTTGAGTTCATACTACGAACGAGGTAAGACATTGAATACTTTTCATTCCGAAAAATTAATGTGTTCCCGTCCCGCAGGATTGAGGTTGACAGTTATTTAAAAGAATATGTATCACGCTGAAACTACTAGATGGATTTTGATGCAACTTGGCACAGTCAAAGTTTATATAATAGGTTAAATATGAGGATACTTTTTATCCCGAAAAAATTAAGGGTGCCTGTGGGATAGGGGTCCAAAGTTATGTTAATTTGAAGGAAATAAATATCTATACTTATAATACAGCAATAAACACGAAAAAATCAGTACAAAGAAATTAATTTGAAAAAATGATCTTAGGTTCTTAAAATAAGCTAACAAACAAGAAAATAACATTTATTTAAATCATGTCTGTCTGTTTGGTTGTATGTTTGTTCGCGTATCAGTTAAAAACTAATGGACCGATTTCGATGGGGTTTTCACTGTTGAATAGCTTAGGGTTTGACTTAAAAAATGGAGTACTAGGTTTCTCAATTCGATGAAGAGAAGCAGAGCAACAGATAAAAAACTCTTTGACGGCTGAAGAAATTTTGATCAAATATTGGTACTCCTATTTCTGGTCCTGGAATAGCACATTATTATTATAGTACTTTTAACCTAGCAAAAAGGCCACGCGTGCTAAGCCGCGGGCACAGCTAGCTAACAATAAAATACTTTGACTTTGATGGATTCTAAATCCTAATAGTACATTACTGCCGCGGTCTGTAATGACTGCGTTGCTGGCAGCGATGATGATGGTCGAGAACTTAACTAAGCAAAGCTCGAGGCCATCATAGCGTGGCCAGCAGGGCAGTCATTGCGGACCAAGGCTTGTATAGTGCTTTACTCAAACAATGCGAGGTATTTAAATAAAACTAGCAAACTGATAAAAAAAAAATATAACCCACTAAAACAACAACAACAACAACAACAACAACAACAAAAACCAGAACAACACCAACAACAACGTCAAAAACAACAAAAACAAAAAAAACAAGAAGAATAATTAAAAAGAACAACAACAACAAGAACACCAACAGAAATCACTAAAACAATAACAAAAAAAACACAATAATAAACAACAACAACAACAAAAACATACTACAACATAACAATAACAACAACAAAAAACAATGAAAACTAAAACAACAAAAATACAACAACAAAAACTACAACAACAACAATACAATAGCTAAGAACCATCTCGATCACATCAGCTTTCAAACAGAAAAAAAAACATCAATATCGGTTCATACGTTTGGGAACTACGACGCCTCTCTTTTCGCGTTCGGTGGTTAACAAAACCACAGAATAAATAATAGTACTAAAAAACACGACAATAATGGATTTTCAAAGGAAATTGCTGGCCGCAAAACACGGCAGTAATGAAATTCCATACAACTTTGCTGGCGCCTATTCAAGAAGCGCAGCAAGGTCGACTTTGCCCAAAGAAGGTTGTCAAAATAATGACCACATTACAAGCTTGTTTGAGTAAAATTGTAAGTAAAAAAATCGTGAAAGAACATGCATGATCCAATATTACCGTCTAATCACAGTTTTATAATGTATCCTATTTCTGCGATTCTATATAGTAGGTGATAGTATCTTTAAAATGTCGTTAAGGCCCTGTCCGCACCGCGATATTTCACCGCGCGATTTTAATTCGCGCGTATTTTATTCCGTGATCGGAATTACATCTAGTACGCACTGCGAATAAAATTCCGCACGATTTTGGTCAGTTTGATGCAGTTCCCGGCTGAGACGTACATCTACTGAAACTTTCAGGGTAGCTCACAAACCGATGACAAAGTAATAAAAAAAAGGAAAAATAATAATAAAAGTAAAATAAGAAAATAATATATAAAAGAGACATTCATTGAATAAAAAAGTCGTAAAAGCCTTATTTTTAATAGTTTTTTTAATATTTTACTTATTACACGTCTGCCCAAAAAAAGGAGTGTAACGTTTTTAGGATTAATGTATGTTTGTATGTATGTTTGTATGAATCTTTGTATGTATGTTTGTTGTATGTTTGTATGTATTTTTGTATGTATGTTTGTATGTAATTTTGTATGTATGTTTTTAATGTATATTTGTATATATGTCAGTTTCTTTATTCCACCATAACTTAAATGCCTGAACAGATTTAGATGTATGGGTTATTGTTAGAATCCTTACATCTTCCCGAGTAACAAAGGCAATATATTTTTTGAAAAAATTCAATGTGGCTCCATTTTCAAGTGTAAAATATATATTATTTCGTCTAATTTTACAATATAGGTATCAAATTGAAGGCCTTGATAAGCACATTCCAACAGCATATATTTTATTGGCATAAGTTTATTTTTGGATGGGCAGGTGTATCTTTTTAGCTTTTTAGATAGTTTTATTTAACTGATACTACGGCGGCGGCAGCGTGACAGAAATATCAAAAGATGTCTTGAGACCTATGAATACATTTTTCTACATAAAACATCAAGAAGGTTTTGAATATATCAATGTCGTCATTATCTGGTAACTCATGTGCGGCCCCCGAGCGGGCGGGAGAAGAAGCGCGCGACATCCTGCCAACAGCACCGGTGCACGACTGAGACTGAGCGAAACGCGCGAATTTTATTTCGCAGTGCGGCCAGAGCCATACTACTTTATACTGTACAAAAAATTCGCGCGGAATTAAATCCGCATCGCATTGCGTTCAGTTTGCATCAAATCAGTTGTTTTTTTTCCGCGCGAATTTTTAACCGCCAGTGCGGCTACTCCCGTATGATTCAATGTGTTACAGAAATGCGGAAAAAAATCTCGCGGTGAAATATCGCGGTGCGGACAGGGCCTAAATTGTAAAACTGTGCACTGATTGGTCCACAAGCTAGCGAACAACATGTCCATTCACGATTTTTCGTTTGTTTACAATCTTTCGAATTAGGATCCGTATTGTAATCTATCGGTTTTTACAATTGAACGGTGACGAAATAATAATTTCATCACAAAACACTGCATATATTTTTTCTTTTGAACTTGCCAGAATGAACTCGACTAACAAGGTTGAGATCTTGGTGCGATGTGGCGGCCAATTGGCATAACATGGTGTAAGTGTGTGCGTAAGGCTTGTGCGTTAGAGCGGATCGACATAATATCTTGGGTGCTTCGCTTTCAATTTAATGGGTATGGAATCAGTCTTTTTTAAAACATTCTTGACTGCAGGTAGCTAATATTTTATAGATTGAACTGCGTTAGTAGCATTGTCAGTTTTATCCTGTGGTATAATATCCTAAAGTAGATCTATTACCATTAGTTATTCTGTGGTTGAACGTTGGTAGCCTGATGGCACAGAATACATAATAGTACAACCTACTCAACGGTTCAATAGTGCAACTTAAAATCCAACGATATTGGGTCCGTCCTTAGGTTGTGCACCAATAGCTTTTCTAAGTTATGTCCTTAGGTTGTGCACCAATAGCTTTTCTAAGTATTGATTATTAGCAGTCGTTAAGACAAGTTAGAGGCCATCGGGCGGCCTGATAAACACTGACACAGGCCAGCACTACCTCACACGACAAACAAACAAATGCTAGAGTGGTTATTTGTTACAAATAACAATAGGTCCAAGATTATTACCATTATAATTTACTTAAGTTTACCTGTGTATTTATTTTCATGACGTGTTTGAAATATTCCTTACATCATAGGAAATTATGACTTTATTTTGTAAAATGTGAATACATTTATTTTCCTTCATATTATATTTGTGTAGATGAGTAATAGCTTATGGAAAACACATTAGTTAATTTAATAGGAATCTAATGGAATATTACGTGACATAATGTGCACAGACTAAGTAGAGATACTACGTATATAATGTGCAAATTCACTTTGATGACACCTGTCACTATAGACATGAAACAGTAATGTTCCAAAAGGATTCTGCTGTCAAGTGTGTTGGTTGGTTTACGCATTTACACGAAATTTACGAATTATTTTGTTTTTTCTTAACATACTTGGTTTAGATTCTTTTATTTTGTATATATTATTATTTGTGTTTGTCCTGTGCTGTCTGGTGAGTGGGTATTTCGTTAGGATCGCTCATTTTTCTACGGAAAAATGAGTGATCCTCCCGACGCCGACCCACCGGATGGGTCCGTGGTGGTGGGAGATACCCCACTTCCATTGGAGTCTCGAAAACGTTTGCGTTCTACGAATGGAGATGATGCAATCCCTAAAAAGACCTCAATAACTCCGGCATAATCAGATCAACATGTTTATGTTGTCCCTGAATATGCTCAGACTAAAGATCTGCGATATGATGAAACTGATTTTGGTCCATATATTGTTCATATCACCAAAATAGTTTCAGACTCTGCTTCTGGCACTATAATGAGACTTTTGAAACTGGCCCAGTTACTATTCTCAAATAAAGTGTGTGGAATTGCTTCTGATGGAATTAAATCTACTGGTCGCAATAAGGCATCAATTGAATTTAGAACTGCAAGGGATGCTAATAATTTCTTGGATAGTACATTTTTGTCTTCCAATAATTATGAAACAAAAATACCGGTGTTTTACCTTACCCGTATGGGTATAATGAAAGGTATACCAATTGAGTGGTCTATGGAAGAGTTGGTCAATGCACTAGAATGTCCACTTGGAAGTGGTCGTGTAATCAAAGCAAAGAGACTGAATCATAAAACCTTTGTAGAAAATGAACCTGTGTGGGTTCCTACCCAAACAGCTACAATTACTATCAAGGGCAAGCTTTTGCTAAAAAAAGTGTTCTGCTTCAATGCCGCAATTCCTGTGGAGACATACCAACTACCATCCATTCAATGCATAGCTTGTTGTAGGTTTGGACACATCCAAACAATATGCAGATCCAAGCTCCGTTGCTTTAAATGTGCTTAACCCCACTCTGGCACCACATGCCCAATACCAGAAAAAGAAGGATCATGTCTATTCTGCTCTGGCAACCATTTTGCTACCGACAAGAAATGCCCTGAGCACGGCAGACAAAAATTAATAAAAACACTCGTCTCAGAAGAAAATATCAGCTACAACGAAGCATCTCAACGAGTTCCTGCAGTCAACCGCCGTCTATATGCTGATATAGTGAAAAATAACACAGTCCCTCCTCCCATCCATGGAAATATGCCAACCCGGCCATCAACTCCTACTTCTTACCAAAAAACAGTAATTATTCCTCGTCGCTCCATTCCACACAAAGCATATGACAAAGAGGCTCATGATGCTATAGTTGCCACACCCTCCTCAAGTATGACCAATGGGTGTGCCCTTAACAGTTCTCCCAACGATAATCTTCTAGAACTTATGTCATACGCGTTACTTAACATGATAACCAAATTCAATGACACTTTACCGAACAACATCCTGCATATACTGAAAAAAATATCGACTCTTTTATATAACCAACATGGATCAAATCTTACAATGGAATGTGAGGAGTGTCCGATCCAGGACTCCTGACTTAATTTTTTTTATTAATAAGTATAAGCCCGTCATCGCGGCTGTCTTGGAGACTTGGCTTAGACCTGGAGCCAATTTTAGGCTCCCTGGTTATGCCTGTTTTCGGGACGATCGCGACGACGGGTGGAGAGGTTGCACCCTCCTCGTTAAAAAGACTAATTCTTACTCTCTTTTACCTCCTCCTTTGAAATATTTAAAGTTCTCACAGCAACAGCATTAAAGCTATTGCTGTGAGAACTTTAAATATTTCATATCCCACACCCTAGTGCTTCTATCATTGCTGAACTGTCACCAATTTTTTCGGCCCTTCCCTCTCCTATTATTATTCTTGGTGATTTTAATTGCCATCATCCAATGTGGGGTTCACTCTCTACTGACTCTTTTTCTTCTATTCTTATTGACCTTATGGATGACTAATCTATGTCTTCTTAATGATGGCTCTCCTACTCGCCAAACTTATCCTTTACAGAATCCTAGTGCTGTAGATCTAACTCTATCTTCTCCATCCCTGGCTACCCAATTGTTATGGTCAGTTCTTCCAAATTTACATGGAAGTGATCACTTTCCTATACTTATTTCTACTTCTACTCAGTCTTCCAATTCCTCACCTCTTCCTCCACTCTTAAAATACAAACTTGCTAATGCTGATTGGGACAATTTTTCCACTTCCCTTAATTCTAAAATCAGTTCTTTACCTCCTATTGATGATTACAATTATCTACTTCTTTATACTGAATTTGTTAATAATATTATCGCAACAGCAGATGCCACTACTCCTCTAAAACATTCTCGTTCCAAAATCCCCTCTCCTCCTTGGTGGGATTCTGAATGTACAACTGTCATCCGAGAAAGAAATGAAGCTGAAAATTATTTTTATAACAACATTACAATTGAAAATTTTGTTCTAGCAAAATCTAGAAGAGTGTTGTCTAAAAAAAGAAATCAGGTTGGATTCAATTTTGTAAAAGTTTTTCGCCTCGCCCTCCATCTTCTCTTATATGGAAAAAAAATAAAGCATACCGTAGCTCAACAAATAATTCTCAGAATATAAGCTCGAATGACACTTCTTGGTTAGAAGCTTTCATTGATAAATTGGCCCCTCCTTTCGTTCCTTCTGAGGAATACCTAACTGCTGCTTCTCCTGTCAATATTCCTTTTTCACCTATGGATGACCTTTTTATACGCTTTATATTAGCTTCACTTGTATGTTTGTAACCGACTCCTTTGGACGCTATTTTGACCCACTTTAAACGGTCAGATTTCATTCAAATTTTGCACACCTGTCAAAGACCGATGACAAAGCAATAATTCGAAGAAAAAAAACGCTCTTATAAATAAACCAAACTAAAAAGTAGAAAATAAATAATATTTTCAAAAACCTAAAAAAACACGCTTTATATAGAAAACCAAACTAAAAAATAGAAAATAAATTGTAATTGTGTAAATAAGAAAAAAAAGTTTTATTTAAAAAAAAGCGAAAAAAGCGTGGGGTGCTTTTTAAGATATTATCGAAATGATAATCCTTCTTCTCATATATGTCAATGAAATATTTATAACTATTGACCCATGCACCCCACTTTTTTTTTTAATAAAAACATTTTTTTCTTATTTACACTAGTAATATTTATTTTCTATTTTTTAGTTTGGTTTTCTATATAAAGCGTGTTTTTTAGTTTTTTTAATATTATTTATTTCCTTTGATGAACTCTGTGCCACCTTAAACCATCTTAGAGATACAGCTCCTGGTCTGGACGGAATACCCTATTCGTTTATATGTCGATCATCTATACTAACAAAGAAATATTTTTTAGATATTGTCAAGATATTATGAAAAATGTGATTTTCCTGAAATTTGGAAACATCAAATAATTATTCCAATTCTTAAACCAGGGAGAAATCCCTCAATTCCGACGTCTTATAGACCTATTGCCTTATCGTCGGTTATGTTAAAGATCCTAGAAAATCTCCTTAAAATAGATTGGTTGTTAGATAAATTAATTAATTAATAAATTTTATCTAAGTCACAATTTGATTTTAGTAAAGGTTTTGGCACTATTCATAGCCTTAGTGTGTTCACTACTGATATTCGCCTTGCTTTTTCTAGGAATGAACATTTGATTGGTGTCTTCCTTGACATTACAGCAGCTTATGACAATGTTCATCTTCCTCTTCTCAGGCAAAAAATGCAACAGCTGAGATTACCAGCTAGGATGACACATGTCATATGCAACCTTCTAATAGGTAGATTCATATCAGTTAGGTTCCAAAATACTGTTTCTTCTCCAAGATTGGTATGGAAAGGACTCCCTTAAGGTTCAATTTTAAGCCCATTACTGTATAATCTATATACGTTTGATCTTCACCAAAGTGTAAACTCATTTTGTGAGATCTTAGAATACGCAGACGATTTAGCTCTTTATTATTCTTCTAATTCTATTTCTGATTCAGTAGCTCGACTTAATGCGGCTCTTTCATATCTTAGTGAATGGCTAACAGATCATAGCTTATCACTAGCTCCAGATAAGAGTAATGTGGTAGTGTTCTCTAGAAAAAAAAAATATACCGGATGTTTAAATTTATATAAACGATCATAGTCTTACAGTCAGTAATCAAACTAAATTTCTGGGTCTCATTTTAGATTCTAAATTAACAGGTTCTCCTCACATAGACTATATAAAAATAAATGCGAAAGAAATGTGAACATCCTCCGTGCCCTGTCTGGTGTGTGGTGGGGTTCACACCCTTTTAATCAAAAAATACTATACAATGCCATCATCAGAAGTCACTTTGATTATGCTCGATTTTTATTAGAACCTTGTAGTAAAGTTTATTTAAGATTGTTTGATTCCATTCAATCTAAATGTCTTCGGATCATCACAGGAGCAATGAAGTCTTCCCCTATAAATGCGCTCCAAGTTGAGTGCGTCGAACCTCCACTAAGACTTCGTCGACAATATCTTGCTGATCGTTTTTTCTATCTAGCCGCTCAGTTCTCTCAACATCCCATCTTGCATAAGCTTTATTCTCTTTCTAACCTAGTCCTTACATCAAATTATTGGCGACATAAAGATCCTCCTTGTCTTTTAAATTCTTATAATAATCTTTCTAATTAGCCCTCCTCTCTCTTCCAATTTCCTATCCACCCTCTTTTTAGTGTTCCGTATGAAAGTCTAGTCTTTAGACCTAACATCCTCTTTCACTTTGGCATTGATAAAGGCACTCCTGGTGCTAATAACATATTCTATGATAATCTGAACTCTCAATGGCCCAATTTGTTGACAATTTTTACAGATGCATCCAAATTAACAAATAATGGATTGGTTGGTTCGGCTGTATGGATACGTAAATTTAGAATAATATTAAATTTTAAGTACCCTGCTGGCTCATCTGTTTACACAGATGAGTCAGTAGCTCTTTTAGAAGCAGTTAAATATGTTGAATCACATAAGCTAAATAAAACTATCATATTTTCCGATTCTTTAAGTTGTTTACAAGACATTTACAAATATCCATTTCGAGCTAAAGATATGCTTCACTCAAATCTTAAAATTCGAGAAATATTATATAGATGCTACATTTCTGGTATTGAGGTAGCTCTGGCCTGGATCCCAGGACATTGCAGCATTGAAGGTAACGAAACCGCTGATCATTGCGCTAAACAAGCTGTAGAAACAGGCCTAGAAACTTACACCAAAGGTTTTTCTCGAGACTTACGTAATCTAGCAAAGAAACATTTAAATGACAATTGGCAAAATATTTGGTCCCATACAAAGACCATTAAAGGTAGACATTTTGGTGATATCCAACCTGATATCCCAGTACGACCATGGTTTTTAAATTTAAAAAGGCTGATAAACTAGTCACCTCAACTATAATTCGCTCTCGTCTTGGGCATGTTTGCTCACCAGTCTTTCTTATCAAAATTAGGGTCAGGGACCATTCTCTTTGTGAGTGTGGTCTCGATGACGGAACTCTTGATCATATTTTCTTTTGCTGCCCTAAGCTGTCTTTTTCTTTGTATGATGTTCTTGATCCTCATATGCCCCGACCTATAAACTTTAAATGTCTTCTTTCATTCGTTTTCTCCCCATTTATATATGTTTTATGTAAATTTATTAAAAAAAAAAACGTTTATAAAATGAAATTTATGATTTCCTATTTATTTTAAGTAGTTAAATATTTTATCTATAATTCTTCTTTCCTATACTTACTTGTTTATGTCCCGTTTTATTATAGGTATCTAAACCGACGTTACTCCTGTAAACTGATCAAGCTCCAAATATATCGTACACTGGTCACACTTTGACATTGGCAGAATATCGTCAATCAACGATAAAAAGCCACTCAATAAAAAGAAGAATGTTCCAAAATTATTTAAAAATTATGTTTTTTTCAAAATAGTACTTAATATATCATAGTCATAGTCATAGTATCAAGTATTGTGTGTTGTCTATACCATTTTATCCAAAATGCACTTGGTAGTGTCGTTGCCAAAACCTTATTTTTTTTACATATACGTGCTTTTGTCTGTTGCGTCTGCCTATGTTGTCCCAAGGTTCAAACTCTCTCCATAATATACCAAATTTCATCACGATCAGCTTAGCCGTTCAGTCGTTTTTTTTTTTTTTAGAAAGGATATGTGCTGTTGGTCTATAACTGACCTCTACAGCGTCACCGGACGGTGGGGCGGGCGCAAAAGCGCTCCGCCGCAAAAATTCAGTCAGTCGTGAAAGTTACCAGACAGGTGAGATGAAGTTAATTTCGCACATAATATAATATTATTTTATACATTTATAAAATAATTAAATAACTTTTTTTATACGAGTATAAAAAAAGGTAGATAAGTTTCTGTGTGTGTCATTCGTCTGGTAGTGATAGTGGCGTACCCATATTCCTGGGTTTGGTATGCAGCATCCAAATTGTAGAAACCCTCGTTACTAGGTTGACACGTAAAGTTTAAAAAAAAAGAGATGAAATGAGAGGGGCTGTGAAGGATCTCTCTTAAAGCGGAGATGAGTAAGAGGAGTGATCTACGCGTTACGCCTTGTGTGAAGTAACGTTAAGATAGATACGAGGTTTTATCTTTTTGCGTTATATTATGACGTAACGTTTGGAGGTAAAATCAAAGGTTATCTAGAGTGACATAGGAGGTCTTATCTCTTTGCTCTACGCTGTGACGTGATGCTCAGAGGAAAGATTTTTAAACATCTAAGAACGTTTGTGATATAACACTCAAAAAAGGACTATAGAGGTAAGGTATTATCTTACAGTTTGCAAGATTGTGAATTACACTTACTTTTGGTTTAAACTCTATGACTAGTGGGCCGTAGAAGTAAGGTATTATCTTAAAGTTTGCAAGATTGTGAATTACACTTACTTCCGGTTTAAGGCTAAGACTAGTATACTCTTTAGAGGGTATGATGTCTTATTGCTCTATATCAGTGGCTCACTACATAGTCTAGGAGAATAATCGTAAAGTGATGGGGAATTATGCTTTTTAGACATAAAACCTCGTGAGCATGAGACGTTAACCTGGGCTATGGTATGATAACAACAACAACAAAAAAAAAGAATAGAGATTACCAAGATTCCTTGATTTTGAGGATTTGGGATAGCGTCAAAGCACGAGGGCTTTTTAAAGATATCTTGAAGATCTGTACCGAGATAAGGTCAATAGAATTACCTCAAGATATCTTTATAGAGCATCTAAAGGGAATCTGGAGGACTATTCTAGATTATCCCTCGAGTTACCCTGTCAACATTGATCAGAGGCTATCTTGAGGACCAATAGATGCTCGAGGGCTAACCATAACATTCTTCAAAGTAGTCTATCAATCTTGCCTAAAGAAATTAGGAAAAAGTCTATTCCTATTACCTAAAGGGCTTGATAAGAAATCGAGGCTCTAAAGTTTCCCTAACAGGATTCCCTAAAAGTTAATTAGTGTGCGAATCTACCTAATACCTATATGAGATTTCCTAAATATATTTATGTCGAAGAAGTAATTCTTTCTAAGTATAGTTAGAGAAATTAGTTAATCAAGTGCTCTTCGTCAGGAGGAAGCGTCTGGAACTGGTCCTGGATGGTCTTCCAACAGCCAGAGGTCAGGAATGGGTGACAGCAACTCGTAAGCAGCCGGACCGATGTAGGTTTTCGATCTTCAATTGTTCATCCAACTTCAATCCTCGGTGGTGGAGTGTAGCTAGTCCTGGAGCCGCCTTCAAATATTTCTATGATCTCTGTGGGATAGTCAGGTGCCTTGGGGCAATATAGCTTTCCATACCAGGTCACGTTGGTCGATATCTCCTTTCAGTTATCTGTAGTCTTGATCTTCAACTGGTCCACTTTACTCCGAAGTACCTCGATGGCCGATGACGTCACTCATCAGGCGAAGTCATCAATGATTGCGTGAAGTCGATGTATCGTGGGTACTCCAAGTGATGATCATGAGTTTAAGTGGAAATACTTTAAAGAGAGTTCTATTTGTTTCAGAAAGTGTTCACTTTACCGGTTCTCTTGATCCATGGAGAAAACTCGTGAGATTTTATTATAGCTGGGATTTTCTATCCCTTTGCGCGGATTCACTTCAACTTTTAAATTATAAAGGAAACTTTCTGTTAAATCATAAGTGTGATTTTATTTCAAAGAATACATTTTTAAATAATTAAGAAAACTTCTTCTTTTTAACAACTTATTGGTTTGAAGTTAGCGGTTATATTCTCTTCGGTTTGAAGAACTGTCGGGAACTGACTATCAATCTGTTTACATTTAAAATTAAGACTTCCAAAGGTTTAAACAAAGAACTTTGGAATAAATGACATAATTATCAATGAGCAGTAACTTTGGCGTAGAGTTAGGTGAGGTTGGTTATGATTTACAAACGAACTATGAAAGAACAATGGCGAACTCCCAGACGTATTTTTATGTCAGTAAAAATCACGGCATGTTTAGACAAAAAATATTGCTTGTAATTCAGCATTATTTCCTGAGATTGTTTGTATAAGATTTTTTTATAGGAGAGGCCAGGAATAATTGTTATTAGGCTTCGAAGTTTTGTAGGTTATGTTACATTAACGACTTTTGAAACCAGTCATAGAGATTTTAATTATTTTATCTGCCTAATGAGGTAGGCAATTAAGTACTTATGCGTGATAAATATAATGTTTAAAGATGGCGACGGACTCGTATATTGCACCTATTCCATTACCTACCTAGTGTAACAGACTAACCTTTTGAATAATTATTATTTTCAATCTGTGATTACAAAACAATATGTTCAGATATGTTGCTGCTGTTTCACTGTGCAGGGAAACAGTTGTCCAATATTAGCACAAATATTTTGCAACAACTCCTTACACTAAATACTTTATATACACAAACCTTTGTTTCTTTTGTATTTATTGTTCAATACTTTATAACCCGCACGCCCTATGTACTATTTTTTTTCACTTCCTGGATGACTGGTAGATAGTGCTGTTTAGCATTAAGTCCTTCCTTGTACAATATTTTTGTGCAAAACAATTAAGTAAATACACATAACCTAACAGCAATTCCTTAACCGGGTCTACTGTGACATGTCACTAACAAAATGCTATTAGCTTACCGTGACTTGACAGCGAATTATGTTGTTATTAGCAAATATGATTCTCTCAAATGAGCTCCGACGAGGAAGACGTATTAGCTTAAGTTTTCTTGATACTAATTCAATTGATTCCACCTCAAGAAAAGCTACACAGTCTCTGTATAATATACAATTACAAGTATTGTATGCTACAAAAAGAAAAAAAAAAAAAAAGGGAGATTATGATTTTCAAATATCCAGCAGAGATGTTGACGGCACGAGTACTAACACAAAATGAATTACAAACCCCCCGCAGGCGAACGTGGGTGATGTTTTCCATCCACGACGGATAACGTGTTAGCTTGCTATCCTGTTTGCTAACACCAAAACCACGCCTACTTTTCGTGTTAGTAACATGTTAGTATTTTAGCTAACACGAAAACATGCCGCAGCGGACCCGGCTTTACACTTCCTCCATAAACTATAATGCATTGTATTCCTTTTGCTACGAATATAATGTTTTGTATAGAGGTTTTATATTGACGTACCATTTTGTCTATAGCACAGTCTATATTATTATTGCGTTTATCGCAAGGAGGAATTACGCTTACTGTTAAAATAGTTAACGCCTGTAAGCTTAATTCAACCTCCTTTGGTTTAAAAAAACTGGGCGGCAAGTATACTGTGTTGACAATTTTGACGTCCAAACCGGAAACGTCATTGTATTAAATATATGTTTTCACCCGTTGGGCAGGCAACAAGGCCGGTTACATTGTAGGAAGGAAATGAAGTTATAATTTCATGATTTTTTAAATATATTTGAAAACCTGGGATTTTTCTAGCTTACATACTATGTTGAAAAAACGTAGAAACATAATTACTTAAGTTTTGTAGAAATGATATGTCTAGACCCTGTAAGATTTATCGCATAAAATTCCACCTATGTTCTTTAAACAAATAAAATTGACAAAAAATGCTAATTTGACGACTTCTGTCAAAATAAAATAAATTGTAAACACAAAATACTCCGCCTACGTACGTTTTTTACATGTTTTTCAGTAAAAATATTACACTCATTAGATTCAGAAAAATCTGTACTTAGTATCTTATGCAATAAAAATCTCTAATTATATATGGTTTTACAATTTTAGCTAAAATAACGAAAAACACGCAATAAACTACAAAGTACTTATTTTATCTCACAGAAACTAATACTATAAGCAGATAATACTTTGTTCTATGAAAATACACAATACCGAGGTACGTAACATGTTTAAAAAGTATGTCTGGAGGTAGTTTCGCATAACTTCGATAACTCTTACTCAAATATCATACCTACCATTTCTAGCTAAAAATCATACATTACTAAAGATAGGCCAGACTACAATGTAATATATAACTTGAGGCCTGTTGTAGGACATTAAAGAATTATTCCCTAAATAGCTATTAATTTCTATTATCTCAACCAAACTTTTACATCAAAATCATAATTTTGTACTAACTTAAACGATATTGTTTACACAGGTAAAAAAGTAGCCCAATCATCGTGTCTAATAAAGCTCTTTAGGTCATCGTCTACACAAGAGATGTAATTGGACATCAAGGAGAGTAGTCAAAAGGATTATTGATAAAGTTATAACTCCACCACTCCAATTGTAAGTAATTAAGCATAAAAAGTAATACTACAAGGTACTGTTACCATTATTTATTCTGTGGTACTGGTTACATTTCGAAATATTTCTTGAAATAGTTTTTTTTTGCTTGCTTGTTGTATGAGGTAGTGCATTTCCTCTGGTGTCAGAATGTGTCAGGCCGCCCTAGGGCCTCTAATGTGGCGTGACCTAACGAATATTATGAAAGTACTAGCTGTCCACTAGTACTTTCATAATATTAATTGGTAATTTTTCTGGACTATAAGGATCCTATGTGTGTATGTGTATGTTCCAGAACCAAAAGTTCCAATATCATCATACTTCGTTCATACCTCCAAATGGTTGTTATCGATTGCTCTCTACTTATCGAATTGAGATACCAGGTACCGCAGTTTTTAAATCGAACACTAAGCTATCAAAAGTGAAAACCGCATCGCAATCGGTGGAGTAGTTTTTACGTAATGCGCGAACAAACAATCAGAGAAACACATCAGACAACTGATTTATATAGTTGTGCAATTAATAGCCTCAAGACCCATACGTAATTAGTAGCTCAATGTTAACGAAACATCATAAACAACAGCAAATGTAGATTAAAAAGTAATCTAACAACGTCTTTTTTTAGAATGCATTGTCATCTAGTTGTGAGCTACCCTGAAAGTTTCAGCCGGATAGCTAATCGGGAAGTGCTCGAAATTAGAGGTGCAAGATTCCACCCGGATAGATAGACATACAGACAGATAGACAGACAGACAGACATACAGGTAGACAAACAAGAAAGTGACATAATAAAACGATCGTGGAGTCCCTCCGCGCGGAAGAAGTGAAACTTCGTAATGTGGAAATGAAAATAGGAAGGCCTCCATGGTAGCGTTAAACGTTTAACGCAACCTTGTTGGATGTTGCATTAGAAGTTTCACTTCAATATATCCCACCGTGTTTGAGTTTTCGTAATTCAGCGAAAGTTTACGAGTTTTAAATCGTTTTTATCTGTGGTTTTATTGGGAATAAAGTGTTTATCGATTAACGTTTAATGATATTTTAATGAAATAATAATAAATAGAGTAGAATAAATAATAATAAATGGAAATAACGTATTTTTCTGATTCTCCCGGTACCTTTGGTCTTTAATTTCGTTCAGTACTAACGAAGTTACAGACCAAAGTAATCCAAGATAACCTAGGTATCGATTTTATGCCTCAAGTCCGACATCTAGCTTCGATGTAATGCTTGATTGTAAATGTACGAAAGCATGATTCATATGTGTAATAGTACATTACTGCCGCGGTCTGTAATGACTGCGTTGCTGGCAGCGATGACGATGGTCGAGAGCGTAGCTAAGTTAAGTTCGAGGCCATCACAGCGCAGTCAGCATTGCAGCCCTTGATGGCCAAGCTGGAATGAAGGCCGAGACCGAAGGTCGAGGCCTTTATAGCGCGGACAGCAAGGGCTGCAATGATGGCCAAGCTTGAAGGCCGATAACTTAACTAAGCACAGCTCGAGGCCATCATAGCGTGGCCAGCAGGGCAGTCATTGCGGACCAAGGCTTGTATAGTGCTTTACTCAAACAATGCGAGGAATTTAAATAAAAGCAGCTTAGTATAATAAGAATTTACTCAAACAATGCAACAACAACGAAAACAACAGCGACAACGACAAAAACATCGACCACAACAACAGAAACAGAAACAGAAACAGAAACAGAAACAACAACAACAACAATCACGATCACATCAGCTTTCAAAAAGAAAAAAAACCATCAAAATCGGTCCATTCGTCTGGGAGCTACAACGCCTCTCTTTTCGAGTTCAGTGGTTAACAAAACCACAGAATAAATAAAATATATGGATTTTCAATGGAAATTGCTGGCTGACAGCTGACAGCTGACACTTGTAATGAAATTCCATACAACTTTTCTGGCGCCTATTCAAGCAGCGCGGCAAGGTCGACTTTGCCAAAAGAAGGTTATCGAAATAATGACCACATTACAAGCTTGTTTGAGTAAAAGAAATACTACAAAACACTATATATTGTAAACATAATAATTAGGTAGGTACTATTCGATAGAGTATGCTATCTACAAAAGCTGTGGTAGCGAGCGCGTGGCTGCCGTAACTTTTGTCAAGGGGTCATCGAGCAAGGTCAACCTTAAAATTTGCCTCTTTTTAGTATTGTTCGCAAATTGTTTTTTTGTGAAGGTGCTTGACCGTGCTTGTTCCATTATTGGATAGCGACGGCAAGGCACCGGCGACATCAAGGTACGGTGACCGGAACCTGTGTGAAATAAAAACATATATATGAAGGAGATTCTCCACTAATGCGGTTTTCTTTTTTGGATAGCTTAAGGTTTGACTTAAAAGCTGGGGTAGTAGGTATTTTCATCTGATGAGTAAAAGTCCAAATCGATTGCTCGGCTTTTAAATATTATTGACGGGGCGGAAGGAATTTTAATCAAATGTTAGTATATTGGTATTTTAGGTTCTGCAATAGCACATGGAGTACATTGTGCTATTCCAGGCGTGCGGCAAAGCCGTGAGTACAGGTAGTCATATATAATTTTGTCAAAACTAATTCATTTTGTTATTCATCCTTGGTTTTAATTTACCAACGCCTTGAGTCTCAAGTGAGATTAACTATTTTTGTTGGCATATATGCCTTCCGATGTTTGCCACTCAAAATCAAGAAATAAAAATATTTAAAAAAAAACTTTATTTTAAATTATAAAAAACCACAAAAAATAATGATTTAATTACAAGTGAGCCAGAACAATATCACTTTTTCGAAATTACCAATGTAATAATTATCCAATAATACAGCACACGATAAAAATGAGTTATTTGATGGCGGTGCCAAACCTAGGCATCATTATTAACACGGCACTGACAATGATGGCTCTCATTTGTATGAAGATCCGCAAGCACGGCAGCCGGCCAGTGGAGAATCGCCTTCATATATATGTTTTTATTTCACACAGGTTCCGGACACCGTACCTTGATGTCGCCGGTGCCTTGCCGTCGCTATCCAATAATGGAACAAGCACGGTCAAGCACCTTCACAAAAAAACAATTTGCGAACAATACTATAAAGAGGCAAAAGTTTAAGGTTGACCTTGCTCGATGACCCCTTGAAATAAGTTACGGCAGCCACGCGCTCGCTACCACAGCTTTTCTGTGGAATACTCTATCGAATAGTACCTACCTAATTATTATGTTTACGATATATAGTGATTTGTAGTATTTCTTTTACTCAAACAAGCTTGTAATGTGGTCATTATTTCGATAACCTTCTTTTGGCAAAGTCGACCTTGCCGCGCTGCTTGAATAGGCGCCAGAAAAGTTGTATGGAATTTCATTACTGTCGTGTTTTGCGGCCAGCAAATTCCATAGGCCGAATTCTCGCTACCTATCTAGTTACTTATCAGTAATGAGTTCTTCTCATCACATACTTTGCGCTATTTCAAATTAAAATATATTTTATTTTATTTATATTTGTAATTGTGGAATTATTTAACAGGCAAAAATAAATAATTTCGCGGAACTTGTACTATTATTTATTCTGTGGCGGAACCCTGGTTACTTTTTCACTGAACCCCTAGGTTCCGCGGAACCCACTTTAGGAATCGCTGCCCTAGACCATTATTGTTTTAAATATCTTCTTTGTACAGACTTTTTCATTCTTATTGCTTTTTATAAGTACTAGCTGGGTCCGTGCGCTGTCATTTCATTTAAAAGTAGCCCATACGTTCCAGGACCTAAATTACCTGTAACGTAGGTACAATTTACAACATTTCTTCAACATTTGATCAGCTGTCAAATAGCTTTTTAGCTATTGCTCGGAATTTAATCATCGGATTGAGATACCAAATATTCCAGTTCTTAAGTCAAACCCTAAGCTATCGAAAAGTGAAAACCACATCACAATCGGTCCAGTAGTTTTTACGTGATGCGCGAACAAACATACATACAAACAGATAAACAGACAGACAAACAGACAGACACGAATTTAAAAATGTTAATTTCTTGTTCAGTAGCATATTTTAAGTACCCTAGAACATTTTTTTAAATTATCTTTGTATAGACTTTTTCGTTCCTATTGCTTTATTATAAGTACTAGCTATACCCGCGGCTTCGCACGCGTGTCTATTTCTCTAGGTTAAAAGAACTCTATGCACTATTCTAAGACCTAAAACACCAATATACTAACATTTGGTCAAAATTACCTCCGCCCCGTCAAAAAGTTTTTATCGATTGCTCGGCTTCTACTCATTGGTTTGAGATACCAAGTAGACCAGTTTTTAAGTCAAACCCCAAGATATCTAACAGTGAGAACCGCATTGCAAATGGTCCTGTAGTTTTTACGTGATGCGAGAACAAAGATACAGTCAAACAAACAGACAGACACGAATTTACAAAATGATATATTTTTGTTCAGTAGCTTATTTTAAGTAGTCTAGACAATATTTTTTCAATTATCTCCTTTGTACAGTTTTTTTCGTTCTTGCTTTATTATTAGTATAGATAGATATATAGATAGATAACCTATGACACTCTTGCGGTAAACATGAATTGATTGATGCCTTGTTTGTCAAAATTTGATAAATAGGGGCAACGCCGAGACGCTACGGTGGAACATCTATTCAAACATATCTACATAAGCATACATGACATAGACAGTTAAATACGTCCCTGGTGTTTGTTTCATAAGTGACGCCATTACTTTGAATATTTGTTCAGTCAGACACTTACATAAATTAACTTCCACACCAAAATATAAAATATATATTGTTTGTTTGTTTGTCTGTTTGTTTGTTTGGGTAGCTTTCACGCCAAAACGGCTGATCCATTCCAATGTTGATGAAACTTTGTAAATAAGTTCTGTACAATATAGAGACCAACGTAGGATACTTTTATCCCGGAAAATAGTAAGTTGCCACGGAAAAACGGAATAATAACAAGTATCAAGATTGTTGTGTTGGTGCTATACTTTTGCATTGGTTTTTAATATCCTAGATGAACATAGGATATTATCGTTCAGCCTCACGTTAAATTTATAAATAACTATAGTCGTTATAAAATAGAATAAATTAATCCGCTAATGTTATAACCATATTTTGTTTACTTACATCTCAAATCTTTATCATTATTCGACAATTAGTCCGCGACTCCGCGAGTCAGCGCAACAAAAGAAGAACTAACGTTTATAATATGTAAATCTAGGGAGTCACGTCGCAGCATATTGCACAATCATACATGACAAGCTAGTACATTCAAAAATCCATAGATGGCTCTAGTCCGCCAGCACGCACGCGCCTTCCTGACATTGATTTATTTGATTGGGATAAATGCGAAATGAATTGTAGATGGCGCTAATCTCAATTCATACAATTCCTCAAAGCTAATCGTTAACACACGTTGAGCGCTCATTGGTTGAATTATAACGCAACGAGTTTTAACTGTAGCTTCGCGACGCGATGCGATTCGTGAAATAAACGAACTGTACAAAACGCGAAGTTTGTAATTGGTTTGTTAATTATTTAGTGTTATGTTCTGCTACATTAGCTGTTCTGCAGTGCGATTACGTAATGTTGATCATGACAGTTTCAAGCAGTCAAATTCAATAATGCTTTGCGATAGAGTCAATTTTGCTATGAAAAAAGTGACAATCCGATTGTAGCCAAGTTCTGTAATTGGGCCACGGCTCTATGAAGTTGTACGTTATACGTTATAGCGACAGCTATTAGCTTTTTGTACGGATCAAGGAACTTACACATTTGTAAAAAAAAAAACTTTGCAAAATACTCGCTTTCGGTACGGCCTATGGAAAGTGGGTGAAGTTTGAAGGATGAAAATATTGTGTAGCTTTTATTTTATTTCCTTTTACTTGACTTTATTGTGTAAATCAATGATGTTATATTAAATCATTGGTGTAAATAGACTTTGTTGTTAGGGTAGTTTTATTGTGAGTGAACAAAAAATGACTGCAAGAAATAGTAATGCGATAGTATGGAACTTTATTGAAAAGTCCAAAAAGTCAGAAATTCCAGTTTATTGAAACGTAAAAATGCATACTGTTGCTGTTTTTAAAAATCGGTAGAAACTGCTAGTTTTTATTGAAGTATTAGTCGTTTGTTGAAGTATTAGTCGTTTGTTAGTCTCGCCATTCGTTGATTCGTGTCTTGGCGTTCAAGTTCACGTTATAACAATAGCTTTTTAAATAGCTGGCTATATAAGTGTAGCTAAGCGCATATAGCTCGTTAAAAAAAACTAGCCGTTATTCACACCTATAAACTACTGTACGTAAGCGACCGGACACAGTGGATAGTCCTCAATTTATCTGCCTTTCATTAAAGGGATTACTAATAAGATTGGTCGTCACCTGTGGCGGAGGTATGGTATAAGAACGTGGTTCCGATCAACATCACAACTCCGACGTTTTCTGCGTTCACCTAAGGATAAGGAGGTGTTGAGTGGACCAGGTGTGTACAGGATTCCTTGCGATTGCGGTGAAAGCTACATTGGCGAGACACGAAGGAACATTTTAACCAGAATAGCTGAACACATCAGAAGCGTCAAGAATATGGATACCGATCGTCCAGCGGTCGCGGAACACGCCCACATCCCGGACTCTGGCCATTATTTGATAGGGCTTCTGTGCTAGCGAGGGAGAAGTTTTTTGATCCTCGGAAGGTACAGGAGGCTATCAAAATAAGTCACCATTCCAACTTCCAACCGGGATCGTTGGGGGATTATTCCTTCGGCGTGGAGACCAGTTTGCTTCAAGCGACTGACACTGGGACCACAATGTGGAGTCGGGAGCAGGACCCAACGAGCGCTGTGTGCCAACAATCAAAGTTAACGAAAGTGAGTGACAATGATGACTCCTCGACGGACAACGAAGTGACTGTGCAAGCCGAACAAAGCTGAGCGCCGCAGTCGCCGCCCACTGGGCCGCCCGCGCCACGCACGTGTCGCCAGTTGTGTGCTGACGTTCTGTTACACTGCGCATATTGCTGACCTAAGGGATAACCCTAATAACCATTCAATACACTGTCAGCAATATGCAAAGGTATATAATCCGCGATCTGTAGTATTCGAGGCTTTTTCGTTAATCGCTCTCTGAAGCCAATGTGACTACGGACCCGGTCTTAGGCCTGCCGGTCAGCTTGGACTAAGCACAGTCAGGTGGAACCTCTGCCCAAACAGACAGAAGTGCAGCAACAATTAAAGTATGATAATTGTTGTGTTAGCCGTTAAGACTTAAACAAGAAAAATAAAAATAAATGAATAAATGTTAGTGTATGCCCGAAAAGTTGTTTTTTTTTTTAGTTTGTTTTCAAAATCAATTAATCAAATTTTATTTACCCGTTCTGCTGTCGCTGCGTAAAAAATGTTCCAAAAGTTTTTGGGTGGTCTTATTTTTCCCGCACAAATGATGCAATTAGTAAATATTTGCCAAATGACCTTTAACTCTATGACTTTTAATTTCTATTTAGTTAGAATCGAAATTAGTCGTAGCAAACTGTTAAAACTAAATGTCATCATCTTCATTATTAACAGCCTATACTTGTCCATAAGTTTAGGCCAATTAAATGTATCGTTATTTTATTGCCAATGAATTGAAGTTCTTTTTAATATAGGAACAAAAAATAATTATTCTCATATATTTTTTGAGCAAGGGAGTTTGAAGAGATATTTTGGTTTGAACAAAATTTTAAATTATTAATTATTTTTTTAGACAGATACAGTTTGGTTTTGTAATGGCAATATGATTTTGGTGTCTTACAAAAGGGTCATTACTGGTCTACCAGCAAATAAAAAAATAATTAATAACAGTATTAGTTTCGTCAAAACAAGGAGATTTGTGAAAAAAAATTGGAATAACTCTGAAAATACAAAAAGTATCACTTAATCAGTTATCAATACTTCCTGGAACAGCCTGTATAAATAACTACCAATTGATGATTTTCATACACTTTTTCTCATCTTAAGTTTCAGTGGCAGGCCTCCCACGATGCCTTGCACAATGTTGGACGTGTGGTCAATCTCGGGTATCCTGAGGGTTCGGGCTGATGGCTCCACTGAGAATTTGTGTAGAATTGCTGCTAGCCCGGCTAATGACTGCATCTCGCCGAGACGGGCTCCTGATGGTGCATGAAAACGTCACATTATAATTACACACTCTTTGTCTATTTATATTTCAATTAATAGATACCAAAATTGTAGATTCTACTTGCTCATATCTGCTCGTTACAGTTCTACTTATATAAATATTGTTTGTTTGATAAAAGAGGCATGAACGTTACTATTTGTGATGTCAATAACATAAGATAGAATACATGGTTTAAAACTAACATGGTCACAAAAACTAGAAGCTTATACAGTAGAAACGGGATATTTAAAACCTTGGATACTATTTGTATTGAGTTTCCGTTAATTCGGCACTGTTGTTTGGTTACTGTTGCAAGCGCCATGATCACGGATAAATGTTGCAAGCGCCATGATTACGGATAATTGAAGTAAGAATAAATAATAGTACAACTGCGGGTTGATTACTTTGGCAGTATAAGCAATGGTCCTGGTGTCGCGAGTAATAAAAGAGTGTGAAAGAGAGTAGACCATTATGTCTGCTCGTAAAAATGTATACATCCGCAGTTACTTCAGTTATCCGTGATCATGGCGCTTGTAACAGTGCCGAAATATCGGGAACTCAATACAAATAGTATCCATGATAAATACATATAATAAAGCAGTAGGAACGAAATAGTCTGTACAAACAAGATAATTAAAAAAAAAGTGTAGGTTACATAATATAAGCTACTGAACAAAAATATAACATTTTTAAAAATCGTGTCTGTCTGTTTGTTTATTTGTTAGTTTGTTTGTTCGCGCATCACGTAAAAACTACTGTACCGATTGCAATGCAGTTTCCACTGTTGGATAGTTTAGGTTTTTACTTGGTATCTCAATCCAATGAGTAGAAGCCGAGCAATCGATTAAAATATTTTTGACAGCTAAAGGAATTTTGATCAAATGTTGGTATAATGGTATTTTAGGTCCTGGAATAGCACAAAGAGTACTTTTAACCTAGAGAAATGACCACGCGTGCGAAGTCGCGGGCATCAGCTAGTCCATGTTAAATATCACGTTTCTAATGTTTATACTTCCAGTGTTTGTGACCATGTTACTTTAGTATTAGATAAAATGCTATCAGTTTTATTGTACTTCTCCTTCGAGCATGCTCGATGTACTTCTCATATTTATCAATAAGATAACATAAATGATGATTGGTAAATAAAATAGTTTTAGGATATTTACTTACCAACGCACGCTCTTGGACCAGCACCAAACGGCAAATAGGCGAAGCTGTTTCTGTCTCTACTTGTATCAGCAAATCGCTCCGGTTTGAACTCCAACGGATTATCGAAGTATCTCTCATCATTCTGGATGGCTTGGATTGGGATCATAATCTTCACTCCAGGGTCTATGGTGATGTTTAGATCAGGGATAGTATATCTCTTTGCACACACTCGGTGCAGGACTCCAAGAGACGGAAACATTCTCATCGCCTCTTTAAATGCATTGCTCAACATTGTCATTTCAGCAATCGAGTCGTAACATAGTTCATTGTTATATTTCGCCAGTACTTCATCAATTTCTCTCTGAACTTTTTCCTGTGTTTCTGGGTGGAACGCTAGCTGATGCAGCATGTAGCTGGTGGCTGAAGACGATGTCTCGAACCCAGCTGCAAAAAATACAAACACCTGGGCGACCAAGCACTGGAAATCCATTTCCATTTCAACCTGAATTGGAGCTCCATCAGCTGTCCTATTTTCTATTGAATCTACTGTAATTGTACCTTTATTTTGCAATTCCAAGAGCAAATCCACGAAATCGTTTCGCCCCGATGGCTTGTAGTTCTTCTGCTCACATATATTTCTCACAATCTGCGTGATGCCTATCTCTAATCGGTTGTCGGTCACGTATATTACTTTTCTTAGTTCAGGAAATATTTCCCACAACCCCAAGAAAAATCTTGCTTTCCAAGAACGCTTAAAGATCATCTTACCCAGTTCTCTAAATAAAGAATTCTCATTATTTATAGAGTCCACTTCGATTCCGAAGCCACAGGCACCGATGAACTCTGTAGTGAAGCGGGCCATGAGTTCCCTGACGTCACACTCGCCGCCTCTCTCGACGATCGTGGCCGCGCTCACCACTTGCAGCTTCTTCGCACAGTTCACTACAAGAGGGAACATACCCTTCAGCTTAGCAGTGGTGAAAGCAGGAGTGATGCGTTGTCGCAGTAGCTTCCAAAGATCTCCATCAGCATGGAACAGATTCCCGAGCAGTGGTTCCCGTTTCGGATCTCTTCCAAGTCCTCGTGGGTAGAAGTACGCAAAGTCCACATTTAAAATCATTTTGGCGATTTCGAGGTCTCTAATGACTAGTTCTGGAGTTGTTCCTCTGTAGTATCCCACGGTTTTCTCTGTGGGATATTTATTGTAGAGTTCGCTGGAGAGTTCGATAATGCTCTTGATTCCGAACACATTGCGGAAGTGGTTACCGAAGAGAGGAATGGGAGCATCATGTGTCACATTTCTCTTCTTCCAGTAGTCATGATTTTTGGTCGAGTAGAAGTAGAGTGCGATAACAAATAATAATATAAATAAAGCGATCATGCTTTGTGTTTACGCGTCGGATAAGGACTGATGACTGTGGTCGCGACCGTTCGTCTCTAGGTCCGGGCCGGGCTAGTAACGTGCGACCGGTTTTATTTGTGGACTTTGTACCATCGTTTGCGCTTAACTGGGCCCCGATTCTGTTAGCTATTGAACCGCGATAACGCAAATCGAACGCTTGATTATTATTTTTGTGAAATTTTCTCATTTACCACTTTAAAGTGCTGGAAATGTAAATTTTGCGAAAATTTTCGCTTTTTGTTTTTTGTTATCATTTTGTTTTTTTTATTTATTGAAAATTTACCAAAATTTTCGCTTCTAGCACTTTTATGTGGTAAATGAGTTTTTTTTCTAGCGATCGACTTGCGTTATCGCGGTTCAATAGTTAACAGAATTGTGGCCCTGTTCACTAGTTTTACGCTAATGAGTCATTTAACATTCATTGTGTCATATTGTTACATCCAGACAAATGAATGAAGTTGACCTCATTTTGTATAATGCGTAGTAATATTATTTAACTTTTCAGTATTATTTAATAGTAGTCCACGCGAGAAAAGCCGCGTGCGCAGACGCGGCTTTTCTCGCGTGGACATGTTTCTGTGAATAATATAATTTTATGCTGTGTTATTTCAGGACCAAAGTGGACTTGTTACGCAAGAGTCCGCCAGGGAAAGTACCACAACTTTGACAGATATTCAATTATTCAACCGCCAAGCAGTAAATTGCAAAAAAACTACTTTTACAAATGATTTCGCTACCTACTGGCAGGATTTGCCATGCCATTGAAAAATAACCATTAAAATTCTGTATAGTTAATTTAGGTCTCTTGTTTTCTAAGCAAGTATATAGATTATTTGTGTGTATTTATGCTATTTAATTACTTAATTGTATTTTTTATTTTTATATCTATATGTATTTGTATTATTATTATTATGTATTTATATGTATGATGTAACCCCTTATGTATTTTAAATAAATTAGCACCTTTTTTTTATTTTTTAACTTCACCCGCGTGGGGCATTTCTGAAAACCAGCGTCCAGTGACTAGCACTGGACATTTTTGCTGAGCACTGGCCCTTTTGGTACAATCGTATAGCTTGTAATGCTTATGTTAATTTGTATTACTAGGTATTAATTATATTTTTGTATATTTTATTTGTTGTGCCAATAAACACTTTTATCTTCTGTCTTCTTCTAGTTTGCAAACGTTTCTGAGTTTCAGCAGGCCACCGCCACTCGCTCAAGGTCGCGCGATATTAGCCTACAGCTCGCCGTTCCGCAATAGGAACAAGTCACAGTGGGTTGTCAGGCGCACACCTGAGTGCTCGCGCAACACGTTTCCCGCGCAAATATGACGTCGCGTGGATATTGTGCTGTAAATGAATGCAGTAGTCAAAAAAACTAACTAACTGCTAACCGTACAAAAAGTACGGGTCATTATAAAATAGCTTGTAATCGAGGCTGGGGGTATTTTTTAGTGTAGGTACATTAAAATATGTTGTTTATCATCCAACATTTTGAGGATCAAGTAGAATAAAAACAGTCAAAGTACTTTTATTGTTTTAATTTTTATGTGTCGACCCTATGTTACGGCACGATGTATCGCCACTTCTAGTTGTCTTGCGCCTTACGTGGTAACTAATATACAATCTGTGCTATAATGCTGACTACTTACATAACGGTAGGTTAATTTTATTAGTAGATATTATGATGTTATCGTAAGTGACAAGTCGACAACCCTTACAAGCCACATCACTCCGCGCCGGACAGCGACAGAGTTATGCGTTAGAAGAGAGCGGCAACGTTTAGGTGAATATCGCGTTTGGTACTAAGCGCTTATGCGAGCTGAATTGCACTTTGTTGCTTAGTAGCAAGCGTCGCTATTTCTATTAGTTGTTGCGCGAAGTGCGTCTTCTGTACTTGTACTAATATTTATTCTGTGGTTTCAGTTTGAAGAGCAATGTTTCCAGCAAAATTACAGGGCAACGAAACTTAAAAACCAATGGCTCAGGGGGACGAGCGCCGTTCAGTGACGTGCAACTGTTATGGGAAGGTGTGCGCTCACCATTTTGCGAGACGAGCACGTCTCGTCAATCAAATCAAACGGTCGCGGGTTCGAATCCTGCAAGGTGCAATCATTTGTGTGATGAGCAGAAATGTTTGTTTCCGAGTCATGGATGTGATATTCGTATTTATGTATGTTTATCCGTTATCTTGTGCCCATAGTACAGGGTATCCTAGTTTGGGGCTAGGTAATTGGTGTGGAATTGTCCCAAATATTATTATTATTAAATTTAAAAATATAAAAAATTGTACAAAATATCAAACTTTATCAAAATTCCTTCAGCTGCTAAAAAGATTTTAGATGATTCCTCGGGGTTTTCTCATCGGATTGAGATACAAATTACAACATATGTTATGTTAAAATCTAAGCTATCGAACAGTGAACCACATTTCTATAGGGTCTAATATTTTATACGTGATGTGCGAACAAACATCCAGACTAGGGCATGCAAAACTCGGGTTGTTTAAAAAACTCAGATTTTTCGAGTTTTCAATTTTAAAAACCGTTCTTTTCGAGTTTTACGGGATTTTCGAGTTTTTCTCGATTTAGGCCTTAAAAGAATTATTATTAGTGTGTGTAAGTAAAGAAAAGCCTGAAATGTAATTAAAATATGTATTTACTTTCGTATTCTTATTTTTTAGCTTTACCAAGAGATCAATCAAGTAACATTTGGTTTATGTACTATTAATAATCAAAGTAACATTTGGTACTAATAATAATAAAAAACTGACTGTCCGTCTCCAAGATCAGAGCATGAATTCTATCGAATTACAAAAAGGGGTGAGACAGGGCGACGTTATTTCTCCGAAACTGTTCACCTCTGCACTGGAAGTTATATTCAAGCAGTTATATTCTGTAACGGATATGGTGTTAACATCAATGGCGAATACATCACTGACCTTCGATTTGCTGATGATACATCACTCAACTTTGATTTGCTGATGATATAGCAGAAACCCTGACAGACATCATGGCAGAAACCCTGGAAGACCTAAGCACAACGTTCAGTGACCTCAATATTGTTTCTGAACAGGTGGGTCTTAAAATTAACATGGGTAAGACAAACATCATGTCAAATGCCCATGTCGTACCAATGCCGATCTATGTTGGGAACGATATTATCGAAGCTGTTGATCACTATGCCTACTTGGGTCAGACGATCCAACTGGGTAGATTCAACTTTGACAAAGAGTCAACCGACGAATCCAACTCGGATGGGCAGCGTTCGGGAAATTACGCCATATCTTCTCGTCACAGATACCGCAGTGCCTCGACACGAAAGATTATTATTGAGTGTTGCCAGTGATGACATACGGCACTGAGACGTGGTCCCTAACTTTTGGTGTCATACACAAGCTCAAAGTCGCGCAGAGTGCAATGGAGAGAGCTAAGCTCAGTATTTCACTACGCGATAGAATCCGAAATGAGGAAATCCGTAGAAGAACCAAGGTTACCGACATAGCTCTCAGACTTTGCAAGTTGAAATGGCAATGGGCAGGCCATATATTTCGCAGAACAGACAACCGTTGGGGAATAAAGGTCCTCGAATGGCGACCACGAACAAGTAAGCGCAGTCTAGGGAGACCTCCCACACTATGGACCGACGACATTGTACCCATCGCAGTAAGTCGGTGGATGGAGGTGGCACAAGATTGCTCGTGATGGTGCTCCTTGGGGGAGGCCTATATTCAGCAGTGGACTTCTAAGGGCTGACATGATGATGATGGTGATGATAGTTTGATTGAGGTATTGGGAAATTTAGATAAAGAGCAGGTACACTACATTCACACACGCACACACACACACACACATACACGAGATAATCTAAGCAACACCTTATCTATAATAAACTATTAAGCAGCATTTAAAAACAATTTCAACTAAATAAAATGTTTTTAAATAATTATTTGTGTGTTTTCTAAAAAAAAAGGTTACAATAAAGTGTTTCGTATCGTATAGTATCGTAAATCACATAAAATAAGTCATATTTCTTGCTTATATAGTAACTTAAAATAAAGAGTATATTTTCTTTATCAAGGTTAATCTTGAAAAAAGTATTGAACTAAGTCGATTCCTAATCAAATGGAAGTAGAAATGGTGCAAATTTATTATTAAGGTCCTCTGTCAAGTTGTTAAGGGACCACAAATTTATTATTAAGGTCCTCTGTCAAGTTGCTAAGGGACCACAAATTTATTATTAAGGTCCTCTGTCAAGTTGTTAAGGGACCACAATAATAAATCTGCACCATTTCTACTATTTTATTGAACATTTTGTGACCCTAGTCAAGTTTTTACTTTGGCAGTATAAACAAACTAGAGTTACAAAATGTTAAATAAATCCCGCCGTTACCAGATGGCTCCCGTAGTCTGGTAGTACTACGGGAGCCATCTGTTGCGTGAAAGAGTAACAAACATCCATCCATCCATCCATCTATCCATCCATACTTACAAACTTTCGCGTTTATAATATTAGTAGGATTATGGTCAGCCCGTCCACTTTATACAGTCAAGAGAGTAGAAATAGGGAAACAGTAAGTTTCTGAGAAGTTTGATTCTTTATTAATGTTCTGGTGGTAGTATTTTACATAAAACATCATAAATGAAAAAACTCGAAAAACCCGAAAACCCCGGGTTTTCAATCTTAAAAAACCGAGTTTCAAATCAGTCGGTTACTCGGGTTTTTCGGTTACTCGGGTATCCGGTTTGCATGCCCTAATCCAGACAGACAACATTTTATAAACGTTATATTCTTGTTTAGTGTATTTTAGGTTACCAAGGCCAGTTTTATGAGTTATCTTTATTGCACAGACTTTTGTTACTAACTGCTTTATTATAAGTAGGTACAAAAACACACATACACACAAAGATACATATATTTAAAGATATCTAGAGTCAAAACTATATTTTAGAACTAGCTGATGCCCGCAGCAAGCGTGGTCATTTCTCTAGGTTAAAAGTACTCTATGTGCTGGTCCATTACCTAATATACCAATATATCAACATTAAATCAAAATTCCTTCAGCCGTCTAAAAGTTTTTTATCGATTGCGCTTCTACACATCTGATTAAGATACCAAGTACACCAGTTTTAAGCCCTAACCTATCTATCAATGCAAACCGCATCATAATCGGTGCAGTAGTTTTTACATGATGCGCGCACAATCAAACAGACGCAACAGACAAACAGAGAGACACGATTAAAAAAAATGTTATATGTAGTTGTAATACACTTGTATGCGATGTCATTTTAATAACATTACAATAGATAACTGTGCAATATTAATAACAATTTTCATTTCTTAAAATAACAGATTTCCTTAATATTTCTATTTGTTCAGGTTTCAGGGGAACTTTTGGCCCTACAAAGTTTCGCTTGTGCTTATATTAAAGTTAAATATTGTCCTACAAGTTTTTCCATGACTTTCTTCGTTGAAAGAGTATTATAGCCGATATTCTGCTCGGAAGGCGGCTAAAACCACAATTTCGGAGTTTTTGCGGAAAATGGCTAATGTTTTCTAAGTTTTTTCAAAATATAACAGGGCCCTTATTCGCTATGACCATTCACGTACGTAACGCGCCGCATTAAGATATCTGCGTGGAATCGTACGGCATTTGCCGTAATGACGTCACACGTTTTCGGCAAGGAATTTCGTGCGGCATAGTGAATAAGCGCCCTGAGCTGCAATTGGGCTCCAGTTATAGAAAATTTTGACTTCTTTATAAGTGTCATTGATAATTTTTCCGTGAGCACTTTAAAGAAGTTAGAAGCCAAAATCTAAAAAAAACAAAACGAATATTTCTATGTTTTCCGAGCACCACGAATTTAGCTCAGGTCCTTCGAAGCTGCATATTTAGTTTTGCACTACTGGTATCTCTGGTTATCCTTAAAGCAATCCAAAAAAAAAAGGAAAATTGTTTTTTGCGACCTAACGAGATTTTTGTCTACCTGTCTAAATCCATTAATCCTATATGATAAAGTTCGCAGGCCAGCTTATGATGAGCCGTACGTTCGAACGTTCCTATACATTTCAGGTTTCAAGTTATTTGGACATAATACATAATACGGGTTGTGGTGTCTGTAATTTCTGAATAACAAAATCGACAACCTTGACATACTTACATCACATTCTTTTAAGTACCTCCTTTCTTAAAAAAATAATGAACGAAATCAGACAACGCGTTAAAAAATCACAACTTCTACACATTTTGACTTTAGTACTTCAAAAATACTTTCAAACTTCAATATTGAAGTTATTCGGAACTGACCACAAAAAATAATGGAAGCTCTTTGAATGGAAGTCTGCCGAATAATAATAGTTGGAATGAAATAAGTTTCTGTTGACATAAAAGTGCTAAAACATGCGTTCAAATTTGGCTGTTGACGTAACAAAAAAATCAACATTATGACAGCAACAATTTGCTCAGCTCGTTTTATGCTTTATTACGCTACACGACATATTTATACTGCAAGTTCATAATAATGGGATAGTACTCACAAAAATACTTAGTATGTTATTCGTTTTGCAAAGTTTTAAAGAGATCCGTTGTACCTAAAATATATTCTTGTATATGTAATAGATTTCTCGAAAACGTCTCTGCCGCTTCAAACGTTTTTATTTTATATAGATTTTTATTCCAAAAATGATATAAATAGTTGTTAATAGTAATTAATAATGTATAATTTCTCAAAGAATACCTCAATAGAAATAATACTCAATCTCTTTTGCCGATAAGTACTTGCCACTATAAGTTTATAGATAAGAAACGGGATATTTACCATGGATACTATTTGTATTGAGTTCCCGATATTTCGGCACTGCTGCAAGCGCCATGATCACGGATAACTGAAGTAACTGCGAGTGTAAGTATCTACCAGACCATTTAAGGTAAATAAAAAATGCCTCCTTTTTGCAAGCACGGGTTTTTTTAGTACCATAAATAAGATTATCATTTTTGGCGAAAAAATTACTATTTACGAGTCAATTACTGTTTTCAATTGTTGTTCTTGTTTTTTTTCTCCTCAGTATCTTATTTGATTAAGAGAAGTTTCCAGCAGACAGAAAAACAGACGGATGGACAGACAGACGGAAAGGCGGACGGATGAACGAAATAGCATTTCCACAAGTAACGTTTCAGTTTGATTATTTTGGGTGTAAACCTTAATCATTATCCAATAATTTTGCAATGCAGTTTACGTAAAGTAAAATTTGTCTAATATTATTAGTAAAAATCTTGATTTATAGTTTAAGTAGTTTAGGTAAAAAACTGTCCATAAATCCGTATTGTTGACATTATTATCTACTCGGCAAATTCATTATTAACACTAAGCCTCACACATATTAAGCCATATTATTATAATATTGAAACTATGCACGATGACAAGCGAATCCTGCACGCTGATTGGTCCATTTGAACATGGCATAATTATGCACTTATCTGTCGGTGGCAACGACAGTCGGTGGCGTATAGCATAAATTTTGTTTGTAATTTGATAGAAGTGAACTGTCAATTCTTATTTTTAAATCATTCTAAAGCATTAATTTTTTGATTTATTTTACTGACTGTCATATTTTGACATCCAAAAAAAACTGGTTTCTGGTAATATTGTTAGGTGTCTTGTGGTTTATGTATTATATAAAAAAAACATTGGTGTGGTAAAGAGCCGCACAAATGACCCAAAAATGCTTAAACGTGTATATTGACCAAAGTGGCGATTGACTTTGACGAGTAATGTATCGAAGCTAAACCCTCTACACGATTGGCGATTATAGACGATTACACGCGAGCACGATCGTGTGGGTGAAGGGCTGGATCGTCTGTAATTGCCATAGTGATCGCCGCGATCGGTGACTTGTCGGTTTTTATGGCACGCATCAAAGGGAGTTTGCGTGTAATTCAGTGTGACCAGATTCAAATATAAACTTCTGCTATTCTGAATGACAAAAACTGCTAAATCATGCTAGACCATTTTCAAAGAATGCTAAATTACTTCTATCACAGATATTGCTTAAATATTAGAAAATATGAATAAAAATGCCAATTTGTACGATAAGAATCACTTTGTAATTGTCATTTTTATTAGGGTTCCTTACCCAAAGGGTGTTAACGGTCAACTATTTAAGCCAGCGTAGGCTTAATAGCCTACGCTGTCTGTATGTTTGGCCGTCCTAACTTTTAACGACTGTATCTTTTGAGAGCGTCGGTAGCCGAATCATGTTGAACTTTACAATCTGACGATACCCAGTTCGATCCTCAGCCCTGCACCAATGACTTATTTGGTACATAAATAAGTTATGTACAGTTTCGGTGCCATCGCTCAAAACTAGTGAAGGAAAACATCATGAGGAAACCGGTATGTCCAAGAACCTCAAAAGTTCAGAAATATAACATTCACCAACATGCACTGGGCCAGCATGGTGGATTATGGCCCATCCTCTCTCTCTCTGAGAGAAGGCTCGTCTCCCCGCAGTGGAATATTGATAGGCTGATAATGATGATCTTTTGAACTGATTACAGTTCATAAGATCATCTATTAAGATAAGCCTGTTGAAATGTTCACAGAATATGACTGTAATGTTAAGGCATATTAATTAAGAAATAATAACAATAAAAAAAGGGAAGTTTTTTTTACGTACGAAGTTTTGTCTTTGCTCTAAACGGTGAATCGTCAAAGTCAAACTTGGCATGATTACACACTGGAAAGTAAAACAATATATTAATTACATTAAAAAAAAGTGGAGTGGTAAGGAACCCTCAGTGCGCGGCCCCACTTGCGCTTGGCCGGTTTATTTCTATTTACAACACAATTCACTAGTCACCATCACTGTCCTTAGCAAATCCTTTGTATAATGATGATGAGTTATGAGATAATTTTATCATATTTTTGTCGGCTCGAAATTCACACACCCATTTTGCTCATATATTACCTTTTTGCGTTTATTGGCATGCAAAATTACAGAAACATCATGTTTATTTTTGAATCGATTTCTAAGCTGGATTTTTATATTGTTAATCAGTGAAATGATTCGTTCACAATAAGTGTTTGGCATTAGAAAAATCATCATAGCTCGCGCAAAATTCACTATGATAGGGTATTTTAGTACCATTTAATTTTAATTAAATGTATCCTTTCAATTTGTCTCCAGAAATTTTTAGTATCTGTTAGTTTGGCTTAGGAGCTGCTTCTCGAAGCCAATAAACTCAAATATAAATGCTTGAGCGTACTATGTGCACTTTAAGGGCGTTCTTAAATCCTGCCTACATTTTATTGGAATCTGCTAAATAATGCTAGATTTAAAAAAAACAACAAAAATCTAAATGAGAGTCTAATCCTGCTTAAATCGCAGGAACTTGCTAAATCTAGTCACACTGGTGTAGATGTGTGAGCGTGCCCACCAGTGTTGTCAAATTAGCTATTTCATAGCTAGATCTAGCTATTATTGGATCCACGTCAGCTACAACTGCAAAAAAATTGTAGCTAAAAAATTTAACTACTTTTTCTAGCAAGTTTTCGACATTTTGTCTTTTTTCTAATACACACACGTCATACAGTAAAAACAACTTAATTTATGTGTTTATGGGTGCTTGTATGATTTTGAGTTTACTTTTTAATCTGTGGGATCCAGTTTGACGTGAGTGAGACGTGAGAGATGGTGTGGGTGGGAGCCGGAATTTTGCAAAGAGTCAAAGTACTTTGAAGCAAGACCATAAATATAGAGGCAAGGGGCGCGCGATTCGGAACACGCCCAAGAAAAGGTCTCATGGCAAGGGATTCCCCTAATGGGTTCGCTTTTCGGAACGGAAAATTGCGTTCAATCTCTTAGCTATTTCACTGATGGCGACTTCGCTAGATGGCGCTCATCTAGTAAACAAACATTCTGTGAACCTCGAGTATAAAATAATCCATTTTAATAGTAAAGTGCTAAATTTAGAAGTGAAATAGATCAAAATACAGTGGGTGCGAGTCAATTCGACAGCACGAGTGTTATCTCAGCGTTGTGCTGCGTGAATTTTAAACTAAGCATCATCTTAATGCAGTGACTCATACCAAAACGTTTTGAAGATGATCTTCCTGTGAATCACATAGAATATTCATATTTTGCAGTAACAACAAAGAAAACGACTTCAGTGAGTAGATTGAGTAATTATTATTGATATTGAAGAGGTTTTTACTATTTTTATTGATAATAATTGTAACTGAAATCCGTTAATTTAAATACTACATACAAAGTGTCACCATCTTGTGGAATTGGTCCGAAGCGCATAAGTCTACGTGCGCCTGCACACACACTCTAACTACTATTTTAAGGCAGAGGGCGCTGTAACCAGTTTACGTCTTATAACATGGAAACTAACAACGTAACCATGAGAAAGCCACTGATGAGAAGAAAATCGGACATAGACCTGTCAGAATTGACTTCAGATGATACTTTTCTTAGCTCTACTCTTTCTGATGGACTGAACTTGTCAACAATAAGTGTTCCAGCGTCTTCGAGGACGTATCTAGCAGAATTTCGGGATATTCAACAAGAAATTGCTAAACTAAGAAATGAAAATGCAAGCGCTCATGAAGAGATAGCTAATCTCAACAGCGAATGTACTCACCTCAGAAATGAATTATCAGCGAAAAATAAGCACATACACTTCCTTAAAAATATTTCCAGTACTTCGCTCCCGAGTACTCCAGCAGCTATTACTCCCTATCGACGATCTGTTACACCAACTATAAAGAAGCTCACAAATATTCGGATAAAAATACCTCGCCTTTCGCCTTTAAGTAACTCCAGGAATATAGTATGTATTAATGATACACCAAAAAGTCGACAGATCCAGATACCTCAAAGATTAACTTCAGCTCACAATGAGCTTGCCACTATCGTCGTTATACAGGGGAACTGTGGTGAGTCAACACTCTCAAAGCCTAAACTTAATCTCACAACTTTTGAGAAAAACCATTCGCTAGATGGCGCCACAGATAGTGGAAAGAAGAAGATTTTCATAGTTGGTGATGGCCAGGCCCGGGGCTTGGCTTCTCAATTGTGTTGATATGAATATGATTGTTATGATTATGATCGTACCAATAAAGGTGATAATAACTACGATATTATTGGCATGATTAAACCGTGGGCAGAAAGCTGCGAGATGCTCAAATCTTGTGAAAGTCTTGCCAATTCTTTAAAGCGCGAAGACATCGTAATTTTGACAATTGGTTCAAATGACAAGGATCCCTACAGAATGTTTTCAGATTTGAGTAACTCACTTTACCTTTTGCGTCACCAAAATGTGTTTGTTATCGATGTTCAACATAATCCATACTTAAATGAACAGTTGTTAAATAAAAATATAAAACTATTACTAAAAAACTACACAAATTGCCAATTTATTGAAATGAACTGTAGAAAAGTATCACAAATTGATCCGAGAAGGTTTATTAGAATGTTAAGTTTTAAGCTGCATGTAGAAATAGATTTTTTATCACTAAATACACAGCTTTTTAATTGTGTTTCGTATTTTCCAGTATCTAAGGTTGGTGAATTTTCACCCGCTGCTATGATCAGTGGTTCAATTCAAATTAATCAATCTCAATCTTGTTCCAACGACAAGTTGGAGAGCCCTATAGACAAATTTCTCATAAATGCCCCTAAAAGGGGAACCATACCTTACTACTTTTCAAAGAGTGTAGAACCAGCGACAAATGATCAACCGTCACAGCCTAAAATAAAAAGTAAAACGTTTTTTCGTTCCTAAAAGTGAATCTAATTTTACCGTATTTCATCAGAATATAGCCGGGGCAATGAATAAAGCAGAAGAAATTGTTTTTGCTCTTTCAGAATTTTCCCGAAATGATAGAGAAATAGACATTGCGTGCATGACTGAGACTTTCATAAAAAAAGGGTCAGAACAATTATTGAAGATACCAGGATATAGATTGGTTTCATCGTTTTCTCGTAACTCAACACGAGGAGGCTCTTGTATATTGACCAAAAATAACGTGGATTGCAGAGCCCTAAGTTATGCAAACGAATTAGCTTGTAATTTTACTTTTGAATGTAGTGGTATTGAATTAACATCACAAAAAATACTCATTATTTGTATCTACAGAACCCCAAAAAGTAATCCATATATTTTTCTGGAAAAACTAGAGCAACTGTTGTTAAAAATATCTAATAGATCCAAAAAAATAATTTTATGCGGTGATTGGAATTTTGATACTTTACACCTTAGTAAGAGATGTCTTGATCTAATAAATCTGTTAAAAAAATTCAATATAGAAATGCATATTATGTCGCCTACTAGACAATTGGCATGCCTTGACCATTTTGCTAGTAATATAAAACCAATTAGAGCTGAAGTTCACCATTTAGGTATTTCAGACCATGAAACAGGTCAAACATTGACAATAAAAATTAATAAAAAACATGAGTTACTTAGCTGGTTCGAGAAAGCTAGAGATTTTATTGTACAAAATATGGATAAATTTTATAGTTGCATTTCTGCTATGACATTTTCAGAAGTTTATGAAAAACCTAGTTTGAATGAAGCGTTTAACGAATTTCATGAACTATTTACATTGTTTTTTAATTTATGTTTTCCAATATCTATTTTTAAAAAAACTAACAAAAGTAATAAAAATATATGGTTGACCAAAGGGTTAAGGAAGTGTTGCATAAAAAAACGATATTTGTATTTAAAACATAAGCAAATTGGGTCTAATAAAAGGTATAATAATAATGCATACAAAAAATATTCAAGAATCCTGAAGCAATGCCTACATAAATCACAGCAGTTACAAAATAAAAAATATAGACTTAAAAATAAAAATAAATGCAAGGCCGTATGGGACGTTATTAATCAGAATATTGGTGACAATAACAAAAATAGAGAAATAGATACTATATTATACGATAATCAATTGTATACAAACTCAGTTGAGATTAGTAAATTATTTAATGATTTTTATATTAATTTGACGAATGACAATGATTTTAAATTTAAAACTGACAATATAAATGAAAGCATAGACTGTAACAATTCTAATACAATATTTTTAAAACCGACAGATCCAATGGAAATATATAAATTGATAAACAATCTTAACAATACTAACTCGGTAGGAGTTGACGAAATAAGTACAAGAATAATTAAATTATGTGCAAAATTTATCTGTCAACCTTTGAGTTTCCTAATTAATATGTCACTTGAGGAAGGCACATTTCCAGAGAGTTTGAAAAAATCTATTGTAAAGCCGTTATTCAAGAAAGGTGATAAGACAGACATGAACAATTATCGGCCAGTTACGTTGATACCAGTTCTTTCTAAGGTCTTCGAAAAAGTAATGCTGAAGAGGTTATATGATTTTGTCACGGGACAAGAGGTATTAAAAGAGGAACAATTTGGTTTCCGGAAAAATAGTAGCACTTCACTAGCATGTTTTAATTTATTAAAGATTATCACAGAAGCGATTAATGAAAGTACACCAGTAACGGCTATTTTTCTTGATATGAGTAAAGCTTTTGATTTTGTTCATCACAAATTACTTCTACATAAATTGGAAAAGTACGGTATTAGGGGAGTAGCAAATGATTGGATTAAAAGTTACTTAACTGATCGTTCTCAATGCGTAGAAATAGACAAAGTACAAAAAGATATGAAAGTAACGAGCAGGTCAAACTTTAAACTAAATAAATTTGGAGTTCCACAAGGAAGTGTGCTAAGACCATTTCTATTTTTGATGTACATAACTGATCTTCCTAACATAACTCATCACAAAACGATATTATTTGCGGACGACACTACTCTAATTGTCAAATGTCAAAATATAAACATATACGAGCAAGAAATAAATGATGCACTTAGTAAAATAATTAATTGGCTCAGTAATAATAATTTAAAAATCAGTGTAAGTAAAACAAAATTTATACAATTTCAAAACTATAGGAAACGGGATATGAACCTAAATGTAAATTACAAAAACATTAAAATAGAGGAGGTTGACTCTACTAAGTTTTTAGGACTAATAATTGATAGACACTGCGACTGGAAGACGCAAATTGACTATCTCTGCGATAAGTTGGACAGGTTTGTGTATGCTATAAAAAGGTTAAGGCAAACAGTATCTACTGAAGCAGCACTAAGTGCATACTATGGATACGTGTCTTCGGTGCTCTTTTACGGTCTCTTGTTATGGGGTAACTCGGTTGAGATTGAAAAAGCATTTAGAGTCCAGAAAAAAACTGGTTTATGGACAGCTGCAAAGCACTGTTTAAAAAATTTCGAATTTTACCATTGGTTTGCATGTATATTAGAGAGCTGTGTGTTTTTGTTAAGCAGCATCCACAGTACTTCAATTTACATTCGGAAATAGTAAGGAGAAATGTCACTCCAAGAAATAAATTTAAACTTTATATCCCTCGATGCAGATTAAATATATTTAAAAGAAATGCCTACATTAACGCCATTATGGTGTATAATAAATTACCATGCACATTGAAAGAACTGACGCTTAACATGTTTAAAAGAAGACTGACTGTGTGGCTTTCAGAAAAATGTTTTTATAATCTCAATGAGTACATGAAATATAAGGAAAATAATGAAACATAATGTGATTAATTAATGTTAAAATTCTTGATTTAATGCTTGCTAATTGGCAACTATGACTTAATTTTTGATATAATTTGACATTAACTTTAATTTGACATTTTGACATTAATTAAATAATAAACCCTATATTTTACTATTGAATCTTGTTTATTATCGTTGTATTTTTTTTGTATAGATATGTTTGCACACCATTGTTATGGTAGGATGTACTGAACTTTTATAATTGTTATTACCATCTACTTAATTACTACATTCTTGTGAATAAATAATTCTGATTCTGATTCTGTGTTTACGTCTTTTTGATAACACTATTTTCATCTATTGCCCTATTATCATGAAAAATAGATCTACCCAGGAAACTTAAGACTTACCTATACTCAAAAATACAGAACTGAGTGGAAGAGTTTGTATGAATTTAAAGGGTGGTAATGATTAATTTCATATAACTAGTATATTTTTAAATGTTGGCTACTTCTAGCTACTTTTTAGGGTAAAATAATGTGGTGATCTGGCAATTTTTTGCAAAAGACTTAGCTACAAAGATGATGGTTCATTTGGCAACACTGGTGCCCACACGATCGCCGACCATTCATTCACCGAAGGACAGCGAAGACGTAAATCTCGAGTCGTCGCGTCTTTGTTTATATTTTAATCCTTTATTTATTGCGAGTGCAATACAATGGCTACTGGGTGGTCAAATGAAGAAACATTATCAGATCCCAGAAATATGGAATCCCAAAATTATCTATAATAATATTATACTATAAAGAGAAAAGATTTAATTGTTTGTATGTTTGTGTGTGAAAAAATATCTCATAAAATACTTAATCGATTTAAAAAATTCATTCACATATAGAAAGTTACATTATCAGCAAATAACAACAGATGTATTATTTTTTATTTTAATGTACTAGCTTTCGCCACGACTTCGTCCACGCGGTCTACTGTTTATCGTAAAACAATATCCTATGTTCTTCTAGGATATTAAAAACCAATGCAAAAGTATACCACCAACGCTGTTGATGCTTTTTGACAGACTTGTTATTATTTCGTTTCCATGGCAACCGTACCTTACAGTAGAGTAGTCGTCATTTTCGGGTTTTGCCGTAGAAATTTACCATTTTTTTTGAATAAAAAATATCCTATGTTGGTTTCTATATTGTACAGTACCTACCTAACCTAATTACAAAGTTTCATTGAAATTTGATCAGCTGTTTTGGCGCTAAGACTCCCCAAACAAACAAACAGACGTTTTGCTTTTATATATTGGTGTGGATGTCCCAACGAAAATTACAATAAAATAACCCAAGGTATCAAAAATTTGCCACAGAATAATTAAAAGTATTACATAAAAGTCATTTTTTGGCGCGCGCTGCTTAAATTATTGATGATACATAAAATAATGTACAACATAATTATAGTACTCATCATTAGATACCCACAAAAATGTTCGCGAGGCTTATGTCTAACTATTATAGTCATATAGTCACAACCGTTTTTTGTTCAAATTAGTCAATCAAAACACGGTAGAATCGTGTACAAATAAAGAGAAACAGCTACCCGTGCAACGCCGAGGCGAGTCATTAGTCCATTATAGGTCTCAAAAAGGTAAAGTGTATAGCTAATTATATTTTAACTTTGTTATACTACGATAAGGGAAGGGAGGCCTTTGCCTAGCAGTGGGACGAAGATGACCTGTTCGTCTTTGAGGTAGGACATTGGATACTTTTCACAACAAATTAAAGGGTTCCCGCAAGATAGGGGTTGTAAGTTATTTAAAAGATCACGTATCACGCTGAAACTACTGGCCGGATTTTGATGCAACTTGGCACACTCATAGTTTATATGAAGGGTGAAAATTAAAGATACTTTTAATTCTGAAAAAATAAAGGGTTCCTTCGGGATATGGGTTCAAATTCTGTACACAGAAGTTTTTTTTAATGTTTCTCTTTATTCTATATTGAAGCCAAAACAGTTTTTTATTTAATTTTTGTCTCTCTTGGCCGTGCATCACACCCTTAAACTACTTAATGAATTTAAATGAAATTTGGTATGATTTTAGTTGATACTACGAGGTAGGACATAGTATACTTTTATCCCGAAAAATTAATAAATTTTCGCAGGATAGGGGTGAAAGTTATTTAAAAGAACACGTACCATACTGAAACTACTGGACGGATTTTGATGCACAGTCATAGTATAAATGATGGGTTAAAATAGACGATAACTTTTATCCCGAAATAATAAAAGGTTAGTAGGATAGTGGTCCAAGTTATGTTAATTTTGAAGTAATCAATGATACATATTTTGAGGGTACTCTATATTCGATAGTGAGGCCATAACTGTTTTTTTTTCTCATTTTTGTCTGTCTGTCTGTCTGTCTGTATCTTGACCGCGCATCACGTCGAAACTGCTGAATGAAATCAAATGAAACTTGGTATGATATGAGTTCATACTACGAGGTAGGACACTAGATACTTTTAATTCCGAAAAATTAAAGTGTTCTCGCAGGATAGGGGTTGAAAGTTATTTGAAAGAACACGTATCACGCCGTAACTCTAGACGGATTTTGAAGCAAATTGGCACAGTCATCTATCTATACTTATAATAAAGCAATAGGAACGAAAATGTCTGTACAAAGAAGTCAAATAAAAAAAGGTCTAGGGTACCCTAAAATAAGCTGCAGTTTTTTATTGTTTTAATTCGTGTCTTTCTGTCCGTATTTTTGTGCATCACGTAAAAACTACTGTACCGATTGCTATGCGGGTTTCAGTGTGGGATTGCTTAGCGTTTGGCTTAAAAACTGATGGTGTAATTGGTATCTCAATTTGGCGATTAGAAACCGAGAAATTGATAAAAATAATTATTGACGGCTGAAGAAATTTTGATCAAATGTTGGTATATTGGTATTTTAGGTCCTGGAATGGCACATTATGGTACTAAAAAAATAAACACGCGTGCGAAGCAGCGGGTACAGCTAGTAAGAAATAAATACGTAGGCAATAGGTAGACATCCTGATCAGTACTGTTACAACATCAAAATATTATACAGACCTGTGTAATTAAAATAAACATTGTCAATATCGGTGCGCAGAGTGAAAGTTTTTGCAACTCGTTGGCAATTACCAGCGGACCTGTTTCTCCTACCCGTTTATCCGCTGGTAATGGCACGAAATGACCTATTATTTACCACTACGCTATAAATAGCATCGTTTCGCTGCCAGCTATGCATTGGAAATGCAAAATTTAATAGATTTTCCCGTGTGCATAATATATTCTCGCGCGGGCAATGAAACGGGTCAGCTCAATCACATGCGTTTTTTTATATTGTAATTATTACATTATTTAATTAAAAAGGCATATATTCAAAGGATTTTCTGGAAAAAAAACATCATGCAAAACTGACTCATACCTAAAAATACGTAGGTACGTCTTATATATCTACAGGGCTATAACTCGAAGTATTCGCGGCAGTACGTGGTGCTTCTATGCAACAAATTTAACCAATGTATGACTGAAAGTTAATTGATTTTGAGATTAAGTTTATTGGGCAATGAGACTTAACAACCAAAGTTTCAGGGTGACGAGCGCAGTGCAGTGACGTGCAAGTTTTTGCAACGCGCAGTTCTGGGTGGCACTGCAACTGTTATGGGCAGGCGTGACGCTTACCATCAGGCGAGCGACCTGCCCGTCTCTTTACTCAAAGTAATAAAAAAATATGAAAAATATCAATTTTTAGAAAATTATATTTTTTTCGTTTTTTTTCTACCTTACTTACAAATAAAACTATATAAATTATGTTCTTAAAAACACGCTATTGATATATATATATATATATATATATATATATATATATATATATATATCTTTTTACCCCGACCGAGGAGGGTTATGTGTTTTTTTGTTGTTTGTACGTTTCTTAGGCGCATCCTACAGCCGAAACGGCTTGATGGCTTTTGACAAATGAGGTATCATTGGATTCGTCTTGATCACGAGAGTGCTTTAGCCGCTCAATGCCCCCGCTATAAAACTACCTATAATCGTAGCCTATAATGTAAATACACTCCGATCACGTGACCATGACATCATCGCGGCAAGACGGCAAAATGGCGCGAAAAAATTGTTGCCGCGCAAAACTTATTTTCCGTTCCTTCCTCAACGGTTTGGCGGATCCGTACAAAACTTGGCCTGTGATACGCTGAATATATGTAGCCACTGACAAACCGAACGTAAGTTTTATGAAATTATTATGTAAGGAGAGAGCACCGCGGAAAAATGATGAAGCCAAAAATGGGAGTAGTTTCAGAAAAAAAAACGTATTTTGGAAACGAAATCGATGACATACTGTTTTTTTGTTTTATTTAAATACTACATGAACCAAGCTATCCGATAACTTTAAAAAATCAACACAGTTTTGTACAAAAAGTGACCAGAATATTTTCGTGAAAACCAACAAATATATCAAAAATTTACGGCTCGCGGAGAACGGCCGCGGTTTTATTTAAAAAAAAAACTTCTTTAGTGTTTTTACGTATAATATATATATCCTTTTAAAGACAGAAACACACTAATTCGATAATATATGCGAGATTACATTTAACTCGATTTTAGTAGATCAAACCGTTACAATTAAATTCCATGTTTTTTTTGGTTGCTCTAGCGACCAAGGGGGATTTGCGGTTTTGGATCTTGGTTGCTGCAGCGCCAAAGGGGATTCAGCGGAAGATATAACAATAGGAAGTGTCAAAAAAAAGTGGCGGTCGACAGCTGCCATATTGTATTTCCGACGGAACAATAAATTACCATAACCAATCGAGTAAAGTATCAAAATGAAGGTCTATAGAAGATCATTTAAAAATATATAATTATTTGACCTAAACAGTAACAATTGTCTTATATGCTTCTAACGAAACTTTCAATTTAAGATTATTCAAGTTATGTAAGTACAAGATCGCGCAAAAAGTATCAACCTATATGAAGACGCTATAACTTTTCCAAATAGCGGCAAATGTCAATTCTGTTTCGACATTTGTGAAGTAAACAGATGCAAAATAAACGTCATTAAGCCATGGAACGCTATACTCCTCAAAAAAAGCGGAATGAACGGAACTGAAAAACGTCGTCCAAACTCTCGCTTTGGCCAGCCAGATCTTATTTGACCGCTCCTGACTTTTATTTGTGGGGTATCTTGAAGTCCCGGGTTTATGTAAACAAGCCTCAGACTCTTGAAGCTCTTAACTTAAACAGAATATCCAACAGGACTGCGACAACTTATCGCCGGAAGTTTTGACACAAGTTATGTAAATGTAATTGCTCAGTTTTTGGTTTCTAACAGTGAGAGCAGCCCTCTACCTATAGGGATTGATGATGCACCTTGGTTATTAATGTAGTGTTGTAACGAGGTCAAACCTCTTTCGTAATAATACTCATTTGATCTCTTAATTCTTTCATAATCCATTTCATTCCATTTTGATAGTTTGACATTTTTAATTCAAAATACAAATAACTTGTCATTCCGATATTGATTTTGAGCAAAACCGAATTCTACAAATTAATATGTTATAAAATACCTAATTAAGTTCATTACAACTGGAGATTTTAAATATATATAATAATACCTTCGTAAGCCGCTGTTTATGATCATCTCCTCCTGTTCCTGTGCTCCTAATTGTTCCTGAATCCTGACCTTTTGTGTTGTCCACTGAAGCTTGGTCCCTGGGCTGGTGGAGCAAGCCCAAAGCCTAGGACCGCCTCGTGACAGTGTAGTTTTACAACAAGGTAACTAGATGGCGCTACTGTGCACCACTAGATTTTTGCAAAAAGGTTAGTGCTCGCGAGCTCACAAAGCCACCATACGCCAGTAAGTATAGACATAAAAATGCCGTTGCCTTGGTGGTGTAGTAAGGGATTTTCACAAATGTTGTTGAAGTCTAGACTACTAGTTAAATTGAAAAATCCAAGTTTTCGACCTAAGGAGAGGGGAGCGCAAGCCGACATCTTGGATTAAAGGTGTGCAAAATTGTTTTAATCAAAATAACTCACCAATCAATTTTAATTCAAAAAATCAAAGGCAAAGTAGGTAAAATAGCTTGTTTGTTGCAGTATCGAAAAGATTTTACCAAAAAACCCTCTATACTCGGTATTTTCCTCACATTATAAAACCCTCTATACTCGGTATTTTCCTCACATTATAAAACCATCTATACTCGGTATTTTCCTCACATTATAAAACCCTCTATACTCGGTATTTTCCTCACATTATAAAACCCTCTATACTCGGTATTTTCCTCACATTATAAAACCCTCTATACTCGGTATTTTCCTCACATTATTTCTGGCAGTTCATTGCAATTATATGTATACTACTTTCCACAGCCAAGGCCGGCCTTGGAGGGTGGCGAGCAGGGCAACCGCCCGGGGCCTCGCTCTTGCAGGGGCCTCGAGCACTCACGAAACTATCCAAAAAAAGCTACGAATAATATCTGCTATCTACGCAGGGCCCTCTTGCGTGGTAGTTATCACGCCAATATATATTTCTTTCTTTCTCTTTCACAATGACGAAATTTTGTACCAGGTCTGCCAACAAGTGCTAAACAAAACGTGATAGTACTAAATTTTCTTCGTGTTAACGATTTACGCTCGAGGATTTCCCGTGTTTTATTTCGCCCGTCAACCGTCGTCGATTTATGCTTTTATGTTAGAGCAGCCATTCGTGTGCGTTGCATTTTATTTATCTTTCGATAGTGATTTCGATGATATTAGTGATATTAGTAAGGTCCGACCGAACCAGTTTTATTCTCTCGTCCGTGACCAAACCTAGAACGGGAATAAAATTCATTCTTGGCCGGGACTGAGACCGAGAATTGGTAAAAATAATTGAAAAATTGAATAAAAGTGATGCAAACATCAAAACAGTCAAAATTATAAGTTTTTTTAATTAAACAATATATTCTGTAAACTGTTATCAACATTATTGAACTTACTTTTTATAGCTAGTAGAAATGTAACAAACGGTGACACAGTAAGTATAGATCTGCAATTTACCCTAGGAAAAGGAAAGGCCAATCAATAAATAAATACAACCTTATACATATAGGTTCTATATATATTTCCATAAAGTATTCCTCTTAATCATTAATAAACTGCTGTATTTCTTTAAATGAATTTGTATTGGCAAGAATAGCAGATGTACATAGGTACCTACCGGTATCAGTTAAATATGCATTACTGGAACAGCTATGTCAGCGAGAGCTGTCAGGAAGGAATGCACAGATCATCCCAAGCGGAACGTCAGTACAGACCTTACCGCCCCCATCTATAATTAGATATATGTATATGTCCTAAAAAAACTTTGCGAAAACCTAGCGAAAAATAGATTTTTTCAGTTTAGTTATAGTTATTTATTAGATAGGGTACCTACATAATTTAAGATCTTATTCAGTATGTAGTCTCACATATTTTATTTAAATTAATTAAGAACGTAACTCACATTTCTCATTTGTACGTTTGATTGAGGCAGATAATTTACCTACTTAAAAAAAATATTGAATGAAAGTACTAGGAAAGCCTGGATAGAATACATGAAAAATGCTATGATGCTATGCTCAAAGTATTTTAAGGATCACCTGCTTGATTCCAGTGTTTTATGGCGATGTATTGTTACGAGCTGGGTTTCGGATAAAATTAATTTAAGTCAATTACACCACAAATTATCACCTTTATTCGCAAAACCACTAAAATAAAATAAACCGACAAGTAACACTCAAACACTCTTACCTTGACTGTACACACTAATCAATTATCACTGAATACTCGCTTCGAATCACTATGATCGATTCGTTCCGAATGCCAAGTCAAAACTGTTCCAGGCAGTCAGATGAAAAGTAGACTGTGTTAATCCAGGATATCATGGTACAAAATTTCATCCAAATCGGTTCAGCCTTTTGAGCGTGAAGGAGTAAATGATGATGATGATGATAAAAAGTACCTACTCTGTGTGTTAATCTAGGATATGAGCTATCCTGGATCCGCTATAAGCTATTCTAGTAAATTTTATCCAAATCAGTTCAGCCGCGTGAAGGAGTAACCAATATCATACAAACTTTCACCTTTCTATCTCGTATTGCGTCCGTCCGCTATTACGGCTAAAAAAACAGGCATATCTTTGCGTCGTGTGTCCCGCGCCCCACAGCTGCACTGCTCGGCGAATCTAGATGCTTGTTTGTCGTATGAGGTAGTGCTGGCCTCTGGTGTCAGAGTTTGTCAAGCCGCCCGAGGGCCTCTGGCATTGCTAAACGACTACTATTTAATCAATAACAGCCGGGACCAACAGTTTAACGTTCCCTCCGATGGATAAAAATAGTATAGCGGGCGATTAGCTCGCATGGCGCGTCCGTCCGCTATCGCGGTTTACGCCGTGCTTCTCGCGCCCCACACCTGCTCAAAATCAGGCGAAACTACCTCTGCGAGACTCTGCGAATATTCATAGCACGTGACACGTGAATTGTTTATTTTTTTATTGAGTAGTTATGTTAGAAAGTCGTTTTTTTGGTTTTTTAATAAGTTTTTCTTGTTAGTTTCCATGTACCACCACGTGTGACAGCCTTACTTACTACGGATTTCGCGCCTAGTGTAGTTAGTATCCAGATGCTCCCCTAACTTGTATGTTCCCTCAACACCTTTTTTTAAAGTTAAGTATATTTTCAACATACTTGCTCGTAAAGTGACTCTTATGGCAACGAATTTAGGTTCATAATCCAGCTCACTAGTGTTTTTTACTTTACATTACCGCACTAGTGCTTTTTTTTTACAATTTTATTTAAATCTCCGCAAAGAGTTTTGATATGTAACATCTAATGGCGCGGCTCGGGGGTAACGCCGACTCTTGGCGTGGCGATCGAGCGACCTGGCGACTCTTCGCTCGTGTCTTGTCGGCTCTTTCCGCCTCACCTCGGCAATATTCGATATTTTACATATTTCAGTGTTTCCGGTAAAATATAACCCAGGTGTGTTCAAGTGAAGAGTGAGTGAATAGGTATCTACTAGGCAAGCGTGCTACATCTTCGACTACATCGTCGCTTTCCATCAGGTGAAATAGTGATCAATCGATTGCCTAGACAGTAATAAAAGAGAAGAAAAAAAATGACCGGTACTGGACAGATTAATAAATTAATGACACTCACGGACACATCTCGAGTCTGACCATCTGTACGTAGTTTTCTTCAGGAGCTTGCACAACGGTGCGCCAACCGCCAAACTGCGCGCGCTGTCCGCACTTTGTACAGGGGCTCGTACACAACACAAGTTGGTACATGTTAGTTTATTTTTAAGTTAAGAAGGAGGTTTTTCATTTGCAAAAGTGAGTTCTGCGACATTGAATTACAATGTTCTGCAACCAAAGCCTGCGTAGATACTTAGATTATCTACCTGGTTTAACTTATACCGCACACTGTGACGTCAGAATGGGTTTGAGCTCAGCATAGTCTAACCAGCATTCGCTCACAATATAATATTAACCAAATATAGAGCTTAAAAGTGTATCTCACAATGTATGTGACGTATACCGCGAACTAATACAGCATTCTGTGTACATTATTCTGTGTTATACTAATCAAAAAAACACGGACATCAAAAAAACAATCGCTAACCTCCTGTCAGTGTAAGAAATTAGTATTTGATAAGTTCATTAAATTAAATTATCATGACATAGATATATTATTTTACTAACACCAATGCAATACAATTTAAATAAAACACTCCCACACTGGTTTCGAGCCGAGTGTAGAAACCAGGTGCTCCACTAAATGTATGTTCCCAATATACCTTTCTCAAATAAGTTTCTTTATATTTTTTATATCTTCCATTATTTAGTGTTATATCTAGGCGTACCTATCTATGATATTTTTTATTGATAGTAAAAATAGTAGAAAATCTGGAGACCTTTTTGAGACTACTTCGGAGGCGGTACACTAGTACCAAAACCAAACAAATTATCAAATTATGAATTATCATGTAGGAAACATCATTGTCATCATCATCATCATTATCATCAGCCCGTGTCAGTGCACTGTTGGACATAGGCCTCTCCCAAAGCACGCCACTTAGCCCAATCTTCGACTCTTCTCTTCCAACTGCTGCCAGCCACTTTGCGTATATCGTCACTCCACCTAGCTGGAGCCTACACTACGTTTACCAAGTCGCGGTCCACTCAAAAACACGTCTACCCCAACGGTTATCAGTCCTTCGACAGATATGACCAGCCCACTGCCACTTCAGCGTACTAATCCTAAGGGCTATGTCGACAATTTGACTCACATCAATTATTGTGTGAGTTAGAGATCGTAGGTTAATGCTATCTATCTACCAGCGTAAAATACAGCTGAATATAGAAATAAAGTTTCGAAATTAATGCTTTCCTATCGAGTTCGGTATTTACCGTAACCGTAGATTCGCAGTTGTCCATTGCGTCCAGGTCCCTCCGTCGACCATCTGACTCGACGTTTTCTACTACCAGAGTAGGTACTGGTGGAAGATTCTGCAAGTAAAATAATATTAATAACAATCGTTTATTTTCTGACACAAAAAGGTCCCATAAATTGGCTACATCCCACTTGGGTAACATCCTATTTGGGTAACCAAATGAAACACCTACTAAAGAGTGGCATTCCAGTATTTTTTTAATATTTCATACATTTAGTCCCATCTGGGAACTCATTTCACCATACTTGTTTATAAAAGGTTCATACAGGTTAAAAAAATGAGCCGTCGCGGGACGCCTGGCAGATATGTAAACATTAAAAAAAAACTACAACAACAAGCAACGTTTTGCACCGCACCCTCTCTTTGGTTGACTGTGAATCAGCAACTCTTCATCTGATCTATACTTAGTTTCATCCTAATACCATAAGTCCGGTTGGTGCAACGGGAGACCGTTCAGCTGTCAGTCTGTAGCACCAGAGTTCAATTCCCAACTGTTTACATTTTGCAAATAAAAAGTGATGGCTAACTTATCTGAAGGAAAGAGCCGACGAGTGTCGCCTCGCCGCTCCATCTCCACGCCCGGTCGATCGCCATGCCTAGAGTCAGCGTTACCCTCGTAACGCGCCTTTAGATGTTTAAACATCAAAATACTTATCTATGGTTCTATCTACAATGCAAACCTGGTGACTGGGCCTAGACAGGATTGTAAACCAGAAAAATATAAGTACATTACGCCCAAAACAAAATACAAGATTTGATGGCAATTTTATTACCATCCATGTCAAATGGAAGATAATGAATTGTAAAGTAATGAATTTTTAGGATTTTATACAACAGTATTCAAGTAACGCGTGTAATTTAAATCTAAGAAACATATATAACCTGGGCCTGCAATCAAGATATCACAAATCGATAGTGATTGCTTTACAACCGAAATCGGTACATAACTGTTCGGTTTGACACTTAGTGTCAAAAAATATCGATTTTCATCGGTATCTGTACTGACATTGATCATGATTGACATCGATATTTGGCAGAGACTACCAAATATCGTTATAATCGGACTTTTCGACTGATTTCGGTTGTAAAGTTATCGCTGTTGAGTCGAGACTGCAGGCCCTGGAAGACAGTATTATAATATAGAGATAAATTAGGTCTATTTTCTTTGAAAATCACTGGAAGGTAATGATGGTGAACCAAAAACAAAGTACACGCGACGACACGAGATCGTTTATATTTTTACCCGACTACAGCAAAGCAAGAGAAAGTTAAAGAAGGTAACAGTCAACGAATGTATGTATCTATGTGGGTATGTGGATGTTCCACCATAACGTCGCCCCTGTTGGTCCAATTTTGATAAGCGATGTATCAATCAACTCGTCTTTATGTATAGAATGCCATAGGCTATTTTTTACCCGACTACGGCAAGGCTATTTACGGTAAGGGTTATGTGTTCAAACTAAAAACTTGGTCCAATTTTGATAAGCGATGTATAAATCGATTCGTCTTCATGTATTGAATGTCATAGGCCATTTTTTACCCGACTACGGCAAGGCTATTTACGGTAAGGGTTATGTGTTCAAACTAAAAATTTGGTCCAATTTTGATAAGCGATGTATTAATCGATTCGTCTTCATCGCAAGAGTGTCATAGGCTATTTTTTACCTGGCTATTGGTTACCCGACCGTAGTCGGGTTTTAGTTTTTACACGACTGCTCAAAAAAAGGAGTGTAATGTTTTTAGGATTCTTGTATGCATGTATGTTTGTATGGGGTATCGTTAGAATCCTTACATCCTCCCGAGGAACATAGGGTATATATTTTTTCTTAAATTCATTATGACGGCAGTATGGTTCCATTCACAAATGCGAAAAAAAAACTTCGAGTTTTACAATATGGGTATCAAATTGAAGGCCTTGATAAGCTCATTCCAACAGTAGGTATATAATTTATTGGCATAAGTTCTTTTTTGGCAGGGCAAGTGTGTTTTTTTAGCTTTTAAGCTACTTCGTTGAACTTATGTCTTGTTCCAGACAACGTAGGTAGAGCTTTCCACTGATAAATACATAATCTTCTTCCGAATATGAGAAAACAGAACGTTCTTTATCCTCAGCTAAAAACGTCCACAGCTAAACATAGCCCTCTACAGAAAGCTAAAATGAGCCTTTGCTAGCTATTTGAAAACCTCTCGCTAGATTGTGGGCAGGCGTCCTATACGCTAAGTCTGTCGGTATGTGGTCGCCATTCGAGCAATACTTGTACTATTATTTATTCTGTGGCAATACTTTCAGTAGGTACTTAGATGTATGAAGGTATCTAAAGAGTTATTTTTCAATATTAGGTATACTATGAAAAGGCACGCACGTATAAATATTATTATTAGAATTATTGACTATACCTTTCCCTATGAACATATTGTTGAACTGGGCTTCTGGATAATCTGGAGGCTTTATTGTGCAGAAGGTCTTGCCTGGCACGATTCAGGTATACTGTCCGGGGTCTGTGGGACTTCTCCGATTGATCTTGAATACTTGACCGGCATGTATTCCTGATCTGCAAGGATGGACAGAATGACACAAATTTTATGAAAAGTTAGAAGAAGAGTTGTTTTTTTTCATGATTACCTATTAACATTCGAAGCACAAACGGGATATTAACCATGGACACAGAATAAATAATAGTGCAAGTATAATAAGTTGAATGAGTTCCCAATATTGCTGCACTGTAGCAATCGCCATGATCACGGATAACTGAAGTAACTGCAGATGGATAAGTTTTTACGAGCAGACAAAATGGTCTACCCTTTTCACTCGTTAATAATATCCATGGTAACTACCCCGTTTGTAATGTTTATACGTCTAGTGTTTGGTTAAAATGTTTGTTTATTTTGTTAATGTTTGTATAGTGTTTAAAACTAACATATTCATCATGAATATGTTAGTTTTAAACCATATATTACATGATATTCATTTATATCCTAATCTCTAACTAGGATTCGCTGTACTTGTTTTCTAAGATTTTGCTTCCTATTTATTATTATACCCTATTGAGTACATATAAAAAAGGACTTAAAAACAAAAAAAATACTTTTTACTAAATTGATAGATTCAGGCGTTACTTTGCGGAAATCCATATTTAAAATGAACAAAATAAAAATATGTAGCTTACTTCCGCCAAAACTGTAAGTCAGACAAATGATACATGGTAAAATTAACACAAGTAAAACCCCACGCTAAACAAAACCCTACCCAAAATTGAACTAATAAAAAATATAAATGAAATGAAAGCTAAGGCCTGGAGGCCAGAAAAAACACTTATATACAAGTAATATATATATACACAATAAAAAAAAACCGCAAGCTAAACAAACCCTACCCAAATACAAGTATCGAAACACATATATATTCATATACATATAATATAAAAACACAATAAAAAACATATACCTCGATCCAAATACCAAACGTCTGACATCAATACGACACGTGTTTCGCCTCTGCACGAGGCATCTTCGGGTGATGTTGACTCGTCGAGTGCTGGACTGAGAGTGCCTAAGCAATGGTGACAAATTCCCTTATATAGACTACGCGCCTGAGCTAGTGCGACTGCACTACTGCTTCGCCGCGAACCAGTTTGAGCCAGAATGAATCACTATGATTCCGCAAGGTCATGCCACTATTGCACCATATTTACGATTACGTCATCGTCGCCTGTTACTTGTGACGCATTTCCAGTGAAAATACGCAACAAAGGTGATGAAACTAAGTTGGTTTGGTCGTTCAACAATGTATACCTATTATTGCTATGTCTTAAAATTTCTAATTGTTCCAATACACACAAACGGAAACCCTTGTCACAAACGTGTAAAACATTATACGCATTATCACTCCGCAGAGAGTGACCGGACTCAATTAAATGTTTAGCGAAATGGGACTGCTCTGGATGACTATTACTATACACGGCCTTATGTTCTTTAAACCTAGTTTAAAATTTGCGGCCAGTCTGACTCACATACACCCCGTTACACTCATCACAAACCAACTTGTAAACACCGGACTTTTCTTTTTCTTTTCGTCTTGTCACCCCATTCAACATAAATTAGCAGCCTTTCATAGTTATGTACACCAGTTATTGACAGTTCCTTTGTCTTCTGAGAATTATAATAATGAATTACATATTATTTATCAAATTGCTATTTCAAACGGGTACAATAAGGAAGTGGTAGATAATTTGATAAAAAGGAAACTACAAGATAGGGTTCGATCATTACTTTTTGCGGGTCCACGGGATAAAATCAACAAATATGTAGGTAGTTTGTCATACATGGGCCCAGTTTCGGATAAAATCGCAAACTTGCTTAGGAAAAACAACGTTCATGTAGCGTTTCGAACCAATAACAATCTGCGTCATCTTTGTAATGGTAAAGACCGGATGGAGAACCACAAAAAGTCAAGAGCATTGGTGCTATTGGTGTAGGTGACTTACTATATACACTATATATTTACATAATTAAGCACAATTACATTCATGCAGTCATAACCTAATAAATCATTAATCACATAGAACAAATAAACACCATAATAATATTAAATCGTCAAGCAAAGCCGGGCGAAACCCGTAGTATGCAGCGGGCATTGTTCACTCCTGTAGATGCGCTATAGCTAAGCACCGCTCGATCGCTCGACAACAATACGGCACGCGGCGGTTAGGGCTTCGCTGCCGGACTCGCCAGTCGACATCGAGTATTGGACGCGGCGCCCGTGTTGCTTTCTGCACCACACGAATACGAACCACAGCTTACGAATTCATTGTTTGTGTGAATCACATTCGTAGTTTCTCTTGTACCTTTCTGTCGCAGTCGGCTGCGACATTATGCGATGTAACTCTGTGACTCTTCGTCAATTATTTCCCTTCATGTAAAACTTGTGTGGCCTGTGTATAATATACTTTACTGTAAACTCCTGAGTTGCTTATTACTTCACCTCCGCAATCACCAGCAGCACACCTGAGCCACCAAAATTGGTACTTTTGCACTGATTTATAGTAGTCCGCGCGGACGAAGTCACGGGCGGGAAAGCTAGTTGCTCCATGAAGTTGTTCGATATTTTATAGTAGTTAGTTGTTAGTTAAAGTGGATGGTCTATGACATGAGTTCCACTAGATGGCGCTAATGACAATATTCTTAATTTATGTCTGTGGGCATTAAATTGTAGTTTGTTTGTTTGTCGTTGCTGGCTTCTAGTGATAGAGTTTGTCAGGCCGCCCGAGGGCCTCTGACACAGCTTAGCGACTGCTATTTATCAATAAAAACTGGGATCGACAGCTTAACGTGCCCTCCAAAGCACGGAGCGATGGAAAACCGCACACAAGTCATTGGTGCGGAGCCTAGGATCGAACCCGGTATCATTGGATTCTAAGTTGCACTATTGAACCGTTAGGCTAACATCTCTTAAATTGCACTCAGGTTAGATTTAAATTCGTTCTCTAAAATATTGGGTTCAATACTTAACTCAAGATCTGAACCCCAATTTATGAGTAATGAATGCGGTTAAAATATTCGATTTACAATTGAAACTTAAGATGCAATATAATAATTATACTGTAACATAAGAGCCAATAAGGTTTTAAATTGGATCTGATTGCAATTAAAAGCCAAAAAATAATAATTATGCACATATTATTAATGTCATTTAGCACCATTATAGTGAAACTCATGTCGCGGACCATCCACCTTAAAAGGTACTTGCTCTGTTAACTAAATTATAATGGTATGATGACTGAAACATTTTATAGGTATAGGTATGCTAGTCGATACCTACAACGCCATCTAACGGCGAGTGGCATAACTTCTACATGGGATCTTGTAGCTACTTCACATTAGATGGCGCCACTAGTATGATACACTGGTAATATTATCAATTAATATGGGAAACTTATTAATTTTGGTTACGGTTATTTCAAAATAAAAAACTAAAAAGTTATAATATCCATTTAATTATTAATTTTGACTAGCAGAAATGTAGCGAAAGATGACACAGTAATTAAGGTATGTCGGGGGAAGACCGTTGCTCCAAAATAACGGCTAACTAGATATTATTTCCTGACAACACAGGCAGCGACGCCATTTTGCAACGTACTACGGTTGAGTGATGATATATGTATAAATACTACATTTCATCACTTTCGGACCTTCCCGTGATAACATATCTCGATATCGGTGTGAGTATTTCTCAGTTTAATAAGTCATTTGTTAGGTCACTGCACCTATGCCAGTTGTATTTATAGGTTAGGTTTATGAATTGTATTTAAATTAGCCTAAATTTTTTATCGACCGATCGGACTTACCTAAATTTATTATACCGGGGTAAGACAGGAATTACGAAACTTTTCAAAAAGTCTGGTATACCTTCGTCATATGTTTTATCACGATAAAGCCAGATTATATTGCTCTATGAACCTTAAGCATACGATTATAAGAATCCACACCAATATATAAAAGTGAAACGTTGTCTGTTTGTTTGTTTGGATTCCTTTCACGCGATAGCGGCTGGACTGGTTCTGATAAATTTGGAATGGAGATAGCTTATATCCTGGAATAAAACATAAGACACTCTTTATCCCGGAAATGGTAAGTTTTCATTGGTAAACTGGAAAATGTCGATTACTAGCTGTAAAGAACGGCTGCCGTGGAAACGAAATAATAAAAAGTCTGTCAAAAAGCATCAAGGGTACTTTACTTTTGCATTGGTTTTTAATAGCCTAGAAGAATATAGGATGCTATTTTTGCGATTAACAATAGTCCGCGCGGATGAAGTCACGGGCGAAATCTAGTAAACTAAATAGTTTTAAGTTTTTAAGAGTACTACGATCTTCCATCCGCATAGCCCGAACTTTATCTAGTAACAAAAACAGAACGAGTGCTACTGTGAACTTCACTTTGATCTATAACTGTAGATGAAATGGAGCTTAAGTAAACTTGTACATAAAATATAACCTTTTTTAATTAGTATTAAATTATTCAATTGTTAGTACACAAAACTATAATCGAAAAATTTCCATATTTCAAAAGTACTCCAAAAACTGAAAAAAATAAAATCGAACTTACCCCAACATACCTTATAGCTTTGCAGTTTACACAGTAAAAATCAAGTATTAAAAAAACCAAATAATTAACAGACTGCGAACAAAACTAAAAACCAAATTTAGATTTTGGTTTTGAAATATACGATGTAGTCGGAGGCATGAGCTTGCCAGAGTCTAGTTGATCCCTTCAAAGGAGAAATGAAACGCGTGATCCCTCTGACTGCACCTTATATAAAAATAAATAATAGTTTAAAAAACAAAAAAACAAGCTGTACGCAGAAAACCAAGCTAAAAAATAGAAAATAAATTTTAATAGTGTAAATAAGAAAGAAATGTTTTATTTAAAAAAAGCGTGGAGTGCATGGGTCATTTCGACAATATCTTAAAAAGCACCCCACGCTTTTTTTTATATAAAACATTTCTTTCTTATTTACACTATTAAAATTTATTTTCTATTTTTTAGTTTGGGTTTCTGTATAAAGCGTGTTTTTTAGTTTTTTTAAACTACTATTTATTTTCTACTATTTAGATTTGTCATCGGTCTTTGACAGGTGTGAAAAATTTGAAGGAAATCTGAACGTTTAAAGTGGGTCAAAATAGCGTCCAAAGGAGTCGGTCACAAACATACAAACATACAAGTGAAGCTAATATAAAGCGTATAAAAACAAGAATCTAAAGCTTGTTTGCCTCTTTTTACCCGACTACGGGAAGCAAAAAGGAGGGTGATGATTATTATCATATTATTATAATGACTTCTAATTATTTTGTTCTCAGTACTTTTAATTAGTAATTAATTTTTATTTATAAAAAATGCCTTTAAATATTTTTAGAATGTTCTTTTAAAAACCTTTATTTGAAATCTCACTCGATAGGTTTTGATCAATTTTTGTTCTGTAGGAAATACAATATGGCAGCTTTAAGCCGCCATATTTATTATATTGTCACTTCATATATTCTATCTTGTCACTCTCGTGATTAGACGAATCCATTGATACCTCATTTATAAAAATCTATCATGCCGTTAGGGCTGGAAGACGCGCCAAAGGAACATACACACATAACATACATACAACCCAGAAACATAACCTTCCGCAGTTGGGTTAAAATAATATTGCCTATTGATAAATAAATACAATCTAAGGTTCTATATTTCTTAAATCTGATCCTCTTAGTTATAAATAAACTGTTCTTAGCGCTGTTGACTTTAAATGAATTTGTAATGGCAAGAACAGCAGATGGGAAGCTCGGTTTTGATTTTTTCAGTGCTGTTGTTTTCATTAGAGACCAGGAACTCCCAAACGCTGTACTTCTGCTTGCAGAAGGTCTTGATGTCTGGTGCAGCTGGCAGGACCGTGAAACAGCTACCTTCGGCTTCCCTGTAAGAATATTCACAAATTAGAAATGTAACTTCTTTTCGCGTCGGTAGGGTCGGTTAGGTCGCTGGTCTACTGAGCGTCACGCCTGCCCATAACACTTTCAGTGCCATTCAAAACTTTGGTTGCAATATCTTGCGCGTCATTGCACTGCGCTCGTCACCCCGACATCTATATCTCTATACATATAATATCTATACATATAATAAATCAATAAGAACGAAAAAGTCTGTACAAAGTAGATAATTAAGAAAAAAATGGTCTAGGGTACATAAAATAATCTACTGTAACTTTTAAACTTTCGCGATTCGAACACATAGTTATACAGTATGAATTTTTCAAATGGGCGTGGTTGGCTAAATCAGAAACTATGAGGAATTGCGAAAAGTACTCAAAGGAGTCTCGGGCCCGATTTTGATGAAAACTAAAACTGCATGTTTGGATTTTTGAAAAAAACATTTTTCTTAGGCAAGAATTGAACACGTTGATTTTGGAAAAAAAACACAGGCTGTATTATTACACCATTCGATAGTGTCGCTAAGAAGGATTGAATTCTGGGAAGAAATGACATACGGCAAACTTAAGGAAAATGTTGTATTTCAATAAACTGATTTATATTCTAAAGTACTGTTTTAATTCATACCTGCATTACCTGTACCTTGTCCGAAATGATACTCAATATTTTTCTCAACTCAGACCCGCAGCGCGGTCATCTTCACAACATTATGTTCTAATTTAAAATTTTTATTATGTCTTCGCGGTTAAAGGCCACAGTAAAAGAAAAAAATGTAAACAATTGAAATTAGAACGTAGAGTAAATTGGCGCCAATAATTTAGATTTTGTTCCACGTTTCGTTGATTATTACTAACTGTTTCGTATTAATAGTCGTATAGTAAAAGAGATGTTGATTCAGCAGTTTGGTGAACATTTTATTGCAATTTATGGTCCTGTGCCGTGGCCAGCGAGGTCACCGGATCTTACCCCTTAGATTATTTTCTCTGGGGGTATGTAAAAACGAAATCTACAAAGACACGTATAATGCAATTGATGACTTGAAACGAACTTTGGAAAATATTCTAAGCGGAATCAATAATATTATAATACTGAATGCAGTACAATCCTTGAGACGTCGAATCCAGCTATGTATTGAAAACAACGGTCATCATTTTGAACAATTAATCAGTTATGGTTTAACTATTTTCGTTCAAAATGAGCTCTTTCCTTAAGTTTGCCGTATGTCATTTCTTCCCAGAATTCAATCCTTATTAGCGACACTATCCAATGGTGTAATTATACAGTATGTGTTTTTTTTCCAAAATCAACGTGTTCGATTCCTGCCAAGGAATATTGTTTTTTTTCAAAAATCCATAGATGCCGTTTTAGTTTTCATCAAAATCGGGCCCGAGACTCCTTTGAGTACTTTTCGCTATTCCTCAGTTTCTGATTTAACCACACACGCCCACTTGAAAAATTCACCTGTATATTTGTATATTTAAACGGGACTTAATCGCGCTGAAAACTAAACATTTATTTACCTCTTTATTTATTTACGATCAAGTTGCATTGAAAAATCAAAGAGAAACAAAAAACAAATAAAAATAAAAAAACACATTGAACATTGGTCAAAGAACACATTGCAGCTGTAAAGAACCGCCAGATAAATAAATCTGCAATCGCTGAGCATTTGCTCGAATCGGGCCCTAATCACACTCCATGACCCGAAGATCCTCTCCACGGAACGTCACTACTACTCCAGGATTGTACGTGAAGCGGTTGAAATTAAAAAGTATCCCAATTTCAACCGAGAGGATGGTTTCAAGTTGGCTGCGTCCTGGAATCCCGTGATAAGCAAGTGTTCGCGTCGCGGTTTATGTCTGAAGATATCTGCAGATGTCGTTAGTGTAGTGTGTTGTGACAATTCTGATTTTTTACAAAATCAAATGCGGGTAGTTGGAGACAACGCTCGCCCTTCTCGACGCTGACACCCGCTACGTCAGTCTTCTCGTGACCACGATCAATGCAACTTGATCGAAACGTCGAGGTAAACAAATATTTAGTTTTCAGCGCGATTAAGTCCCGTTTAAGCTACTGAACAAGAACAGAACATTTTTAAAATTTGTATCTGTCTGTTTGTTTGTTAGTTAATTTGTTTGTTTGATTGTTTGTTTGTTTTTTGTTTGTTTGTTAGTTTGTTTGTCTGTATGTTTGTTCGCGCATCACGTAAATATTGCTGGATCGGTTGCCATGTGGTTTTCACTGTTGGATAGTATACAAACTAGTGTATTCGGTATCTCAATCCGATCTGTAGAAGCAGAGCAATCGATATAAACTTTTTAATGGCTGAAGGAATTTTGATCAAATGTTGGTATATTGGTATTTTAGGTCTTGGAATAGTACATAGAGTACTTTTAACCTAAAGAAATGAACACGCGTGTGAAACTGCGGTTATAGACTGTTATTTATTCTGTGGTTATAGCTAGTTGGTTTATAAGCACCATTGCCCAGAAAATTGTCTGAAAATACTGCCCTTCAAACCGAAACGCAAAAATGTTTGCACACTAAGTACAGCTTGCAGCTATTTACACGACTGCCCAAAAACGAGCGTAATGTTTCCCGTGGCCCAATTCCATAACTTGGCTACAATCGGATTATCACTTTTTTCATAGCAAATTCGACTCTATCGCAAGGCATTAGTGGTTGCGAGACTGAGAATTCGATTGAAGCCAAGTTATGGAATCGGGCTGCAGTGTTCATGTATCTTTATGTGAGTTTATTTCCACCACAGCTTTTAAATGCCTGAACAGAATTGGATGTATGGGGTATCGTTAGAATTCTTACATCATCCCGAGTGAAATAAGCTATATATTTTTTTGAAATTTATTTCTTGGCATTTATTTTTTCTCTTATTTCATTGATTTCATTTAACCATTTTTTTAATACTATGTAACCACACACCGCGACCGGATGCTCTTGAATTCATCATGATGGAATCCGATGATTATTATTTCTCTGTTAACTTTATGGATTAACTACGTCTAATTGGTTTAAAAAAAACGCCTATATTTGTCACGTGGACATCCGAGACAAATTCCATAATGCCTTGCAAGTGGAAACTGGTTAGCTATGGCGCTCGCGCTGCTCTGTGACTTTGAGGGATGGACGAACATACTAACATACTTATAATTATATCAATAAATGCGATGCTTAAAACTTAAATCCTCCTTTTTCATAGTCGGGTAATGAATGAAATTCAATTGTTTGTCGTATGAAGTAGTGCTGGACGCTGGTGTAAGTTTGTCAAGCCACCAAAGGGCCTCTGACATGGCTTTGCACCCCACCGTTTCACCCGTTGACACCTGTTACATTGACACCTGTCACTTTGACACCTGTCACTTTGACACCTGTACTTTTTGAAACCTGTCACTTTGACACCTGTCACTTTAAAACACATGGCTTTGCACCCCGCGGTTTCACCCGCTGACACCTGTTATTTTGACACCTGTCACTTTACATCTGTACTTTTTGAAAACTGTCACTTTGACACCTGTCACTTTAAAATCTGTTACTTTCTTCTTCTTCTTTTTTTATTGGATGGCTTCTGCGGAGGCACTGGCCTACTAGCAATTTCGCCAATGTCAAGTGTATAAAGTAAAACAAAACCTGTCACTATGACACCTGTCACTTTGACATCTGTCACTTTGACATCTGTCACTTTGACATCTGCCACTTTGACATATGCCACTTTGACACTTGTTATTTAGACACCTGTCACTTTGACATTTCAACCTTGAGATGATGACGATGAAAAGTATCCCATGTGTTATTCCAGGATATAAGCTATGTGTCCAATCTAAATTTCAGCGTGAAGGAGTAACAAACATACATAAAAACTTTCGCCTTTATACAGGCGGTGACCAACAACTTAAGCCGTGCCCTCCGAATTTACGGTGCCCCTAAGCACGGACACTCACTTGCACATCTCTAGTCTGACCATCTGCACGTAGTTCTCTTCAGGAGCTTGCACGACGGTTAACCAATCACCGCGCTTAGTCCGCACTTTGTACAGGGGCTCATACTGAAAAACACAAATGTGTACACCGTTAGTTTATTTCTAAAACTAGCTCTCATGTAGTCTGTTGTTCAACCATAGCGTCGTCGCCCTTATTGATCCGATTTTGACAAGCGAGGTACCTATAGATTCGTTTTCACCGCGAGAGTGTCCTATCTTTAAACTGACTACGGCGAAGCAAAGGAATGGTTATGTTTTCAAACTAAAAACGATTAAATAATATGCATAATCAAAAACTGAAACCCGACTGCGGTCTTATTCTGAGTCTGAGATAGGTTTAAAAAACCTATAGTACATACAGGTCACCAGATATATAGTAAACAAACATTTAGGGTTGTCGCAAATTTTTTCATATTTTTTTTGTATTGACCTTATTAATACTTTGTATTCAACCATTCCACACGTAAACTATGTAAATACATGCTTGATCGAAGCAAACCTGCAGCGTACTTATAAGGCTACTAGATTTCCCGCCCGCAACTTAATCCGCGCGGACTACAGTTTATCGCGAAAAAAAACATCCTTTGTTCTTCTAGGATATTAAAAACCAATGTAAAAGTATAGCACCCACGCTCTTGAAGTTTTTTGACAGACTTGTTACTTCGTTTCCATGGCAACCGTTCCTTACAGCGAGTAATCAACATTTTCCCGTAAAATCTTACTATTTTCCGTGATAAAAAGTATCCTATGTTTTATTATACCTATCTCCAATCCAAGTTTCATCACGGATTTTGATTCCAGCCGTTATCGCATGAAAGCTCCCCAAACAAACAAACAAACAAACAGACAACGTTTCACTTCTATATATTGCTATGGATTTAAAAAAAGACGAAGAAAAAACTTGGAACTTCCGCCAAACTGATTCAGACCAATGATAGATAGAAAAACGGTAAAGTGCGAGTTTAACTCGCGCGCCGAGGGTTCCGTACAAACTTAACTTTGCCATTGGAAAACTGTTGTCCTTATAACGACATAGGTCGCGGTCAGTTTACCAGCAACAACAAAATAATAATTTTGTGTTGTACCATCAAATTTATGGTTTTCGGATTTTTCTCTTTACTTGTGACTAGACATTTATCAAATTTCATGATTCTAGGTCAACGGTAAATACCCTATGAATCTTGATTCCCTTGAAAGTGTTAAAATATATAATATGCGTTGACTTAGAAGTTTGATTTGGTCACATCTCCAAGGGATTGCAGATTTGGTTATTTGTATATTAGTTTCAACTTGATACCTTCCCGCATTCCTAAGAAAAAGGGTCTTGACAGATAGAAAGACGTACAACGATCAAAGGGTTTCTTTGCTCCTTTTGAGCTAAGGAACCCTATATATAACCCTTATTATCTTCTTTGAACAAATCTATATTTATAATAAAACTGTAACAGGTCCAATTCTGTACAGTTTTTATATTTTTTTGATGTTACTCTTTATTCTATACTGAAGCCAAAACTGTTTTTTTTTTCATTTTTGTCCGTCTGTCTGTATCTTGGCCGCGCATCACGCCGTAACTACTGAATGAATTCAAATGAAACTTAGTATAATTTGAGGTCATACTACGGGGTAGGACAAAGGATACTTTTCATCCCGAAGAATTAAAGGGTTCCCGAAGCATAAAGGTTGAAAGTAATTTAAAAGAATACATACCACGCTAAAACTACTGGACGGATTTTAATACAACTTGGCACCGTCATAGTTTATATGATGAGTTAAAATTAACGATATATTTTTATCCCGATAAAATAAAGGAACATTTCTGCAGGATAGGGGTCCAAAGTTATGTTGATTTTGAGGTAATAAATAATACATTTTGAAGGGAACTCTTTGTTCGATATTGAAGGCAAAATTGTTTTTCTCCTTTTTGGCTGCCTGTTCGTCTGTCTGTCTATATCTGGACCACGCACCACGCCGAAACTACTGAATGAATTCAAATTAAACTTGGTATGATTTGAGTTCATACTACAAGGTAGGACATAGGAAAAAATAAAGCGTTCCTGCGGGATAATCCTGGTTGTTTGTTTGTTTGCGCACCACGTAAAAACTGGACCGATTGCGATGCGGTTTTCACTGTTAGACAGCTTAGGATTAGACTTAAAAACTGGTGTACTTGGTATCTCAAGCCAATGAAATCTTTTTGACGGCTGAAGGAATTTTGATCAAATGTTGGTATATTGGTATTATAGGTCTTGGAATAGTACATAGAGTACTTTCAAGTTAGAGAAATCACCTCTCATGAAACTGCGGGTACAACTACTGTGAAATAAAAATATATGGCCTGTACTGACAACAGGCCTTATATTTTTTTATTTGTATACTTCGTACCCAATATAAAACCCTACTCGGAATATTCCAATTAAGAGGATTAATAACTTATTATGCTACTACTACTTCTGAGAAAAATAAATTAAGGGAAGTATTACTATGTTAATTTTGATGATGTGGTCGAAGGTGTAGCACGCTTACCTAGTAGATACCTATTCACTCTTGACTTGAACACACCAGGGTTATATACGAGTATTACCAAGAACACTGATGAGGGCAGGACATTCCACTGCATTGCAGTTCTTATAATAAATGAAGAAGCGTAACGCTTCTTGTGCAAGGTAGGTATTACATCATTACCTACCTCGCACACAAAGGGTGGCGCTTTGCCGATTTTCTTGTCGTACGGCGATGGAAAGGTGATGGGCGAATCAGATTGTGCAGTTCTTGCGAACACTCACCATAGTGCAATGTGTAGAATACCGATAGGCTTGCGACCTCACGTCGATGCACCAGACTTTGAAGCTTACTCTTTACCAGAGTGTCATCACAATTGTCATTTCAATTGAATCCAAAGCTTCAATACTTTGGTTTGTGATACTTTGATTTATTTATACGGTTATAAACAAAGTTACTAGCATACATATTATAATTCAGTGGTAACTATAGAGGAATACCAGCCAGTTAAGTTTTGAAAAGACCTACATTCTTTTCTAACAAGACATAACTTCAAAAACCTGACTACGGTCGAGTAAAAAAATATACACTTTTGCGATTAAGTATAATCGATTGATACCTCGATTGTCAAAATCGGACCAAGTTTTTAGTTTGAACACATATATTAATTTGCCTTGCCGTAGTCGGTTAAAAGAATTTACCTATGACAATTGATACCTGAAGACAAATTGATTGACATCTGGCTTCTCAAAATTGGTTTAATAGAGGCGACGCTATTGTGGAATATTCATAAACCCACATACATATATACATAAATAGACTAACTTCATTACCCTTGCTTCGCTGTAGTCGGGTAAAAAGTACAATATTTACCGTGACTGTAGATTCGCAGTTGTCGATCTCCTCCGGGTCCCCCTGTCGATCAGCTACGTTCTCTATCACCAGAGTAGGCAGTGGAGGAAGTTTCTGAAAGAACAAATGATTCAATAAGTGCAACACACAAGCAGTATCGTGATTTCCTCTAAGAAGTCCGCTGAACATGTGCCTTTCCATAATAGGAGAGATGGCATAATCACTAAGCATGGCAGCCCATAAAATCTAAAAATTCAACTACACAAGAGCGATGGTAGCCTAGCGGTTCAATATCGGGCGGCCTGACAAACTCTGGCACCAGAAGCCAGCACTACCTCATACGACAAACTAAACTAGCCTTCAAAACTTAGTACCACACTTTTCAAATTAATTGAGTTTTATTAAATTGCTTGGCTCCAGTAGTTTATTCAAAACTTAGTACAACACTTTTAAAATTAATAGTTTTTTATTAAATTGCTTGGCTCCAGTAGTTTATTCAAAACTTAGTACCACACTTTTAAAATTAATAATCAGAATCAGAATCAGAATTATTTATTCACAAGAATGTAGTAATTAAGTAGATGGTAATAACAATTATAAAAGTCCAGTACATCCTACCATAACAATGGTGTGCAATAAAAATAGTTTTTTATTAAATTGTTTGGCTCCAGTAGTTTATTCAAAACATAGTACCACACTTTTAAAATTAATAGTTTTTTATTAAATTGCTTGGCTCCAGTAGTTTACTCAAAACTTAGTACAACACTTTTAAAATTATTAGTTTTTTATTAAATTGCTTGGCTCCAGTAGTTTATACAAAACTTAGTACCACACTTTTAAAATTAATAGTTTTTTATTAAATTGCTTGGCTCCAGTAGTTTATTCAAAACTTAGTACCACACTTTTAAAATTATTAGTTTTTTATTAAATTGCTTGGCTCCAGTAGTTTATACAAAACTTAGTACCACACTTTTAAAATTAATAGTTTTTTATTAAATTGCTTGGCTCCAGTAGTTTATTCAAAACTTAGTACCACACTTTTAAAATTAATTGAGTTTATATTAAATTGCTTGGCTCTAGGAGTTTATTCAAAACTTATTACCACACTATTAAAATTAATAGTTTTTTATTAAATTGCTTGGCTGCAGTAGTTTATTCAAAACTTAGTACCACACTTTTAAAATTAATTGATTTTATATTAAATTGCTTGGCTCCAGGAGTTTATTCAAAACTTATTACCACACTATTAAAATTAAAAGTTTTTTATTAAATTGCTTGGCTCCAGTAGTTTATTCAAAACTTAGTACCACACTTTTAAAATTAATTGAGTTTTTTATTAAATTGCTTGGCTCCAGTAGTTTATTCAAAACGTAGTACCACACTTTTAAAATTAATAGTTTTTTTATTAAATTGCTTGGCTCCAGTAGTTTATTCAAAACATAGTAAGTACCACACTATTAAAATTAATAGTTTTTTATTAAATTGCTTGGCTCCAGTAGTTTATTCAAAACTTAGTATAACACTTTTAAATTTAATTGAGTTTATATTAAATTGCTTGGCTCCAGTAGTTTATTCAAAACTTAGTACAACACATATAAAAATAATAGTTTTTTATTAAATTGCTTGGCTCCAGTAGTTTATTCAAAACTTAGTACCACACTTTTAAAATTAATTGAGTTTGTATTAAATTGCTTGGCTCCAGTAGTTTATTCAAAACTTAGTAGCACACTTTTAAAATTAATAGTTTTTTATTAAATTGCTTGGCTCCAGTAGTTTATTCAAAACTTAGTACCACACTTTTAAATTTAATTGAGTTTATATTAAATTGCTTGGCTCCAGTAGTTTATTCAAAACTTAGTAGCACACTTTTAAAATTAATTGAGTTTATATTAAATTGCTTGGCTCTAGGAGTTTATTCAAAACTTATTACCACACTATTAAAATTAATAGTTTTTTATTAAATTGCTTGGCTGCAGTAGTTTATTCAAAACTTAGTACCACACTTTTAAAATTAATTGAGTTTATATTAAATTGCTTGGCTCCAGGAGTTTATTCAAAACTTATTACCACACTATTAAAATTAATAGTTTTTTATTAAATTGCTTGGCTCCAGTAGTTTATTCAAAACTTAGTACCACACTTTTAAAATTAATTGAGTTTGTATTAAATTGCTTGGCTCCAGTAGTTTATTCAAAACTTAGTACAACACTTGTAATAACCTAAGCTATCCAACAGTGAAATTTATATATTATACGAGTAACATCATCAGTCATTCATCAGTCTAGTAGTTTTATCGTGATGCGCGAATAGACAGACATTAAAAGTTTTGAAGGCCAGTGTATTTAAATTAATGTTTTTGTTTGTTTGTCATATGAGGTAGTGCCACTGACCTCTGGTTTCAGAATCGTCCGAGGGCTTAATAATAATAATAATAATCATTTAAATTAATGGAACAACTTCAGGAGTATCTTCGAGTAATTTGAGAAATCCATATCAGTTTCATCGTTTGTTTGTTTATTTGTTTGTTTGTTTGGGGAGCTTTCACGCGATAACGGCTGGACGGATTTTGATGAAATTTGGAATGGAGATATTTTATACCGTGGAATAAAAGATACGATACTTTTTATCTCGGAAAATTGTAAGTTTCTACAGGAAAACTGGAAAAATGTTGATTACTCGCTGTAAGAAACTTACCATGGAAACGAAATAACAAGTATGTCAAAAAACATTAAGACCATTGGTGCTATACCTACTTTTGCATTGGTTTTAAATATCCTAGAAGAACATAGGATGCTTATTTTCGCGATAAACAGCAGTTCGCGGGGACGAAGTCGCGGGCGGGAAACCTAGTTATTAGTTAAAGCAGAAGTCATACTGCCGCAGAATGTAGATGCACACAGCATTATAAACAGTATAAACGATATTGTTTTTTTCTGTTCGGATTACTCCTTTTTTATATCACAACAACATACAAACTAAGATTATACATACAATAAGTACATGACTTTCTCGAGGTGAACACAACATGCATAAAATAATACTTAACATTTTTTAAATACCAGACTAAAATGAAATATTTATAATCTAAACACAAAACAAAAATACTCATTTAGTTACAATTAACTTTTTTTATTATGAAATCAATGGAATCGCCAAAAATATCCAGATCATGACAAATCTCATTGTTAGATGAGCACATTCGATATAGCGGAGAGTGGTAGGCATAATTAGTGCGACACAATGGAACGCTGAATGTTTTTCTGTTATGGACACGGCTGCATGAACGTGGCACAGCGAGTTTGACTTTCCTCAGCAAATCAGGACAGTCAATTTTCCCACTGACAATTTTGAGCAAAAACACAATATTAGCAACATTTAGTCGGCTTACAAGTGTAGTCAAGTTAAAATGAGCAAGCCTAGAGTTATACGACGTCAAGCTGCGACATAGGTTATTTGCGTAGGATAGATGATATAAAAACTGTTTTTGCAGTCTTTCCAATCGGTGAACATGTACAGCATATGAGGGTCTCCAGATTGAGCTTCAATATTCCAAAAGAGAACGAACATAGCAGTTGAAAAGAATTCTAGTTACACCAGGATCTTTAAAAAAAAATGTTTGCCTTATTACGAAACCTGCCAAACGAGCACCTTTCTTAATGATAGTATCAATATGTTCTCTGAAGTCAATCTTAGAGTCAAATGTGACACCTAAGTCTCGCATACTAGTAACTTCGGATATCGGAGAACTATTGATAATGATAAACAGGGTGTATAGGATTTCGCTTTCTTGTAAATTTAATATGGTAACATTTGGCTGCGCTTAGGACTATTTTATTTTGAGAACACCAATTAGTAATATATTATAGCATTATATCATTTTGCAAGGATACCGTGTTTGCGTGCTCACAAATTACCCTATAAAGTTTAAGATCATCAGCAAACATTTGATACTCGGATGTAACTGAGGCACAAAGACAATTAATAAATGCCAAAAAGAACATAGGACCAAGATGGAAACCTTGGGGCACACCAAATGGTACCATTCGCGTGGCAGATTTAAAAACTCGAACCATGACGAGCTGAGACCAATTGCGAAGATATGAATCGCACCATCCCTTATTGAGATGGTGCGATTCATATTTTCGCAATAGGTCTCAGCTCGTCATGGTTTGAGGTTTTAAATCTGCCACGCGAATGGTACCATTTGATTCCTGCATGACCGAGCCTTTGGATGAGCAGGCTATGATCAACCACATCGAATGCCTTGGAGAAATCGGTGTAAATGGCATAAACTTCAAATTTGTGTTCAAAATTGTGTGAGCTTCACAAATGTCACTGACATAATTCAAGAGATTTGATGTCGTTGACCTTCCAGGCAAAAAACCGTGTTGGCGTGGGTCAAATAGTGGTGTCAAATGGTAATGAATTATTTTTTGAACCATTGATTCGAATAATTTGCCCGATGAAGATAGGATAGATATGGGTCTATAGTTCGCGATATCACTTTGGTCACCCTTTTTGTGAATCGGTGTTATATGAGCAAGCTTCCATCTAGTGGGGAAGATTCTGCATAACAGGGACTTATTAAATATGTGCTGAAAAGGCTTAACTAATTGAAATGAACATGTCTTTATAAAAATAGGAGGGATCAAGTCTGGGCCAGGGCTTTTATTACTATTTATTAGTTGAAGTGACTTTAAGATATCCGATTCTGAAAGACTGCAAGAACTGAGTGATCTATGATTATTAAGTGTATCCACGGGATCACTAGTTTTTGGTGATGGTGAAGCAAGATAAGTTGAGTGAAAATAATTGGAAAAAAGGTCGCTAATTCCTTGTCCTCCTTGCACATACTGATTGTTGAGGAACATTTCGTCGGGATTTCACTGCTATTTGATCTTAATGACTTAATAAATGTCCAAAAATACTTAGGATCTCTCTTTATTTGATTTTTAGATTGCGTTTTCATGTGGGTTAAGCATTCTTGCATCATCTTATCGCAACGATCACGCAACATTTGGTACGTTAATAAATCCCTTGGGTTCGAGTATTTCTTATATCTACAATGAAATCTTTCTTTTTCTTTAGGAGTTTTAAGGAGGGAACGACTAAACCAAAAAGGATACTTGTTGTTGCCTTTACGACACTTAGGTGTATTATTAGTGATGATAGGAGTAATCAAGTCGTAGAAAATATCAACGGTTTCGTCGACTGTTTGACTTACGTCAAAGTAGTCATCTCAGTTAATATCTTCTAGTTCTATTTTTATTTTTGAGTTCTATTTTTAGCTTTAGAAAAATTTAGAGCAGTTGAACTATTTATTTTAGGAGGTTTGTTTGCTTTTACTTTAAGTAATATATTTAAAGCCGGATGATGACCATCCAAGTTTACTAAAGGGGTGGTAATTAGTTACAGTAAAACCGTTGGTTGAATTGGTGATTATTAAGTATAAAGTGCGACCGTTTTCATTCGAGACTTGATTAATTTGGTAGAGGCCATTAAAAGAGAGAGTGTCTATAAGAAAACTATCAGTTAGACTCGAGACACAACCGGGAAGCAAACAATTGGAGTCAATATCAAAACTCCACTGCAAATGAGGAAGGTTAAAGTCACCTGCCAGTAAGAGTATTGATTTTTGCGGCATTTTGTGCTAAACAACATCTGTAATACTCAATATTAGGTTTTCAAAACGACTATAAGTGACAGGGGGAGGAAGGTATAGGGTGCAAATGCATAGAGAGATCATTGAGTTGCCTTGCTTTAATCTGATTACAACCCAGAGGTCTTCATTTGCAGACTCCCATTTCAATTTACGAACAGGTTCCAGTTTTTTCAAAACTGTAATAAAAACTCCACCACCATCAGATTTGTCAGAGTTAGTTGAACCTCGGTCTCGCCTGTAAACCATATACCTGCTATCGAAAAGTTAATGATCGAACACCGAGTCATTCAACCATATCTCAGCCAACAGAATAACATCCGCACCCTGTTTTAATACATTATTTAAGACCTTTAACATTCTGGTAAAGAAAATTAATATCAATACATTTTAAGGAAGTTTTACATAGTGAAACCATTAATCAAACTAGTCGAATTTGAGAGAAATCAGGAAATCCAAGTCCTTAACCAAAAAGCTCCTGGAATTGATATCCTTCCTCATAAAGATACTCGTACAACCGTTCCTTACCCACACGAACTGGACTTTTTTATCCTTTGCAACTTTTTGTGCAGCCGCGTGTAGAAGCTTGTTAGCGGGGGATAGATGCTCGCAAACGGAAACTGGCTACTTTTCGCCAAGGCCTAAGTGCAATGAATTGAGCTTGCCATTTTGATGGGTCCTGTTGATGGTTTTGACCGCGGCTAAGATTTTATCTCGGACCAGTGGGCTGGACAGTTTCATCACAATCGAGCGAGGTCTATCTGAGTCCTGGTTTATTTTAGCAACACGATGATAGTTAGATAACTCGAACTCAGGTAAAGAATAGCCCACGGTGGTAGCTAGTTGCCGTATAACCGTGTTCAAGTTCTCAGACTTATGCTCTGGGACGCACTGAATTTCGAGATTGCACTCGCGAGATTGCTATTCAAATCGATTCAATCTGCCGTCAGTCACACGTGATTTCAATGTGCTGTTCTCAATCTCCAAATTGTCTATCTTCTTGGATTTAGTATCTAAGTCTACCTTCAGCTGTTCACACTTTGTGGACATAAAGTTGACACTTTCAGTCAGTTCTTGAATTTTGATGCGAGTATCTGAACTTTCCGCCTAAAAAATACGTTTTATATCTCTAAGAAGCTTCGACAATGACTCATCAAATTTTTTGTCAATCTAACTTTTTAAATATTCGATGCTGTCAGTAGCTGGTCTAATATCTGGACTGGGGTAGATTGGGAAGGCGTAACAGAGCTTTCCCTCCATTTGTCCGCAGCTCTGCACTCCGAACACTACCAAGTAGCCCTACATGTCTTTGACTCCTTGGGAAAATTCTCAGCAGATATGCCTAAACACTGGTAGTGGTAAGCAGCGTTGCACTTGGAGCTAGCTCTGAGGTCACTCGCTTTAATTTGCTTAACACATTTACTACAGATGCTCATTTTGGCAAATTAGCCATGCTCGGCATCAAATTACAGGACCGCATTCCTAATGTCGAAATACGACGACGAACGAAAGTTCGAGACATTAGGAAGAGTGTTATAGAACTCATATGGAATTGGGTGGGAAACATAGCTAGGCGAGGTGATGGTAGGTGGAGCAAGTCTTTGACCGAGTGGCAACCAAAAATTGGAAAGAGGAAGGTTGGACGTCCAGTGACGCGATGGGTCGATGATTTTGTCAGGGTGGCAACAGCGAAAGGAAGCCTCTATCCAGCAACAGCGAAAGGAGGCCTCTATCCAGCAACAGCGAAAGGAGGCCTCTATCCAGCAACAGCGAAAGGAGGCCTCTACCCAGCATTGGGTAGCGTAGTGGCTGTAAATGATGATGATCTAAAAGGGCAGTTGCATATATAAAATTTGTCTTATTACAATTGTTGATCTTACCTTTCCTTTGAACATATTGTTGAACTGGGCTTCTGGATAATCTGGAGGCTTTATTGTGCAGAAGGTTTTGTCCCGGCACGACTCTGGGATACTATCAGGGGTTCCGTATCGGTCCTGTGTGACTTCTTGGATTGGTCCAGGGTACTTAATCGGGATGTATTCCTCATCTGCTAAGAATTAAAGGTAACATTCTTAAAGAGTTAAAGAAGATAAAGCAATGGATTTGTATTTCCCTTAATAGCAAGAACAGTAAAGATAAATAAAAATACCTAGCTTAAAAGCTAATAAAACACGCCTGCCCTGACAAAAAATAACTTTTGAGTTAACGATGAGTAGAAACCAATTTGAAACTAACCAACTTTGAAGAAATGTAGTATTATATAATTTAAAGGTACTTTTGGTCCTGGAATAACACACAGGTTACTTTTAACTTACAAGCGTATACTCCCATCACTTGCATGGTTACGTACGTCTGTCTGTCTGTTTGTTACTTTTCACGGCTAAACGGCTGGGCCAATCTTGATAAAATCAGACAACGAAATAGTATACATCATCAGTTTCATAAAGGATGAAGAAGAGGATCAATTTTGAGGAGGTAGGGCTAACATGGGGATTATAACATAGTAACACATGTTAATCTATACTTATAATAAAGCAATACGAACGAAAAACACTGTACAAAGAATATAATTAGAAATAAAATGGTATCAGGAATTTAAAATAAGCTACTGAACAAGAATATAACATTTTTTAAATCGTGTCTGTCGATTTGTTTGTTTGTTTGTCTGTATGTATGTTAATTCGCGCGTTACATAAAAACTACTAGACCGATTGCGATGCCGTTTTCACTGTTGGATAGCTTAGGGTTTTATTTAAAAACTAAGGTACTTGGTATCTTAATCCGATGATTAGGTGACGTAATACATTCGTAATACACCTTCGAGAAGAATCGGCAAGAAACTCGAAGGCGAACTGACTACTAGTTATGGGATCTTCGACCTGCTTCGGCCGGCGAGGTCGGTGTCTGTGTCTAAGTGTTGTAATACCACCTGGCGGGTTGCCAGAGGTGGTAGGATTGGGCGAGGCCATCACTGCCAATACTTTGGCTGCGATGGCGTCGTCCGAATCGTCCAAGATATCGCGAGGGCGTCTACGGAGAGCAAATAACGAATATGTGGGCCTAGTGCTTATATAGCACGGCCACGATAGACAGATAAATTCGTTTAATTACCCCTCACAGTTATATCTATCGCTCATGCAAAAATGTGTATTACTGTTGCGCTTGCACATTTATCTGACTATCGTGGCCTGCTTTATATGTAATGTATACTTATAATAAAGCAATAAGTACGAAAAAGTCTGTACAAAGAAAATAATTAATGAAATTAGTCTAGGGTACTTAAAATAAGCTACTGAACAAGAATATAACGTTCTAAAATCGTGTCTGTCTGTCTGTATACTGTCACTGTTACAGGATGCGTTTGACTTAAAAACTGATGTATTCGGTATCTCAATCCGATGAGAAGAAGCCGAGCAATCGATAAAAACTTTTTGACGAATGAAGGAATTTGGATCAAATGTTGGTATATTAGTACTTGGAATAGCACATACAGTACTTTTCACCTAGAGAAATGTCCCCGCGTGCGAAACTGCGGGTACACACAGCTAGTAATTAATAATACACACACACACACACAATATAACGTGTTAGAACTCGTATGGGTTTGAATATTTACTACCCGTTATGTACAATGATAATGTGAAATGTTACACTGTATTTTGCCGTAAGTACGGCTATTAAAACTATGACTAAATACCTACTAGGTGTAGGTATTTAGTCATAGTATAAAAGGACAGCAGATGTCAAAGTTCAGAATAAAACGATGAAGCATTAACATGACTGTCAATAAATAATAAATTTGTAACCGCGCCCAGTATAATATGACCATGATCATCGTATTTCCTGAATTTCAAAACTCCAAGTAAGATAGTATTTTGTAACTTTCGCATGAGTTCATATCATGAGTTCATATCAAGTCTATTCGCAAAAGAGCATTTTGACTAAACCGATATTACGTCGAAGTTGATTTAAATGCTATTTTTAAGGATTCGTACCTCAAAATGAAAAGAGAAACCCTTAAAAGACCACTTCGTTGTCTGTCTAACTTGGCTAGATTGGCCTAAGCAATCAGCCAGCTAGTTCATTAAATGTCATACGGCTGAATATCATCCAGGCCGTTAGTTGAGTGACACTATTCCATCAAAAGCCTAGGCAGTTAATTAAACGGCGGATTAAGCTATCTGTAGGCGACATACCTATCTATTCTTATAAGTTTTATAATATTTGCAAAGACGACAGCGATCGGTAATAGCTTTCACAAGTTAAATGTAAGTATAGCGTAGTCTACAATGTAGGAATATAGGAGTATAGGAGTCTTGTCTAGCTCGCTGGTAGTTTTCCAGTGAGATCAAACTCCATACGAATAAACTTACTTTTCTTAGGGACACCTCCATCAGCTAATTGTAGACTGAACACAGCTACCTGGAATTTAATAAGAAACATATTTTTTGTCAGAAACAAAATCGATCACAACCGCAATAAAACGAATGGCAACAAAAAGTATGTACCTACGCATTGACTAGAGATGAAACGGATAGCTGTTTAGCCGGATACCGGATACCGGATATCCGGCCAAACATAGCCAATCAGCGCATCGTAACGAGCAAGCTCGCGTAGGTGGCGTATTCGTGCGCCACATATGATCGAGCGGGCTCGGGTGAATTCGGGTCTTTTCGTTCATGAGCGAAGTTAGCAAGTGTTTCATGGACTTCTTGAATTGATTGCAAACACGATCACGGTTATTGCAATCTTGCTATTGTAGTTTGAGGTTTTGTAAATGTTTTTTTATTATTCTAAAATATTTACCAAAATTTGCCCCTAGTGCAGTACGATTACTATATTTTTGATGAAAAGTGAAAATTTTGTGATTACATTTTGATATTAAAATAATGTATCTAAATTTGATATTTCGTACTTTTTTCTAAAATCCGGTCTCCGGCCGAATACTCGCTAAATATCCGGTATCCAGCCCGATAGTAAATTTAGGCTGGATAGGCCGGATACCGGATAGTTACTGTACAGGATATCCGCTTCATCTCTAACATTGACGTAGTATTAACAGTAATTGATCAGCCAATCAAGTACAATATATCAGGTTAGGAACAGGTATTGTAATAATTAACTGATATGTAGTTATTTCACAAAGTGGCAGTTTGTTATGTTTTTTGACGGCAAAGAGACTCGCAGTAAAACAGGAATGTAATTCAATGAACCTGAGAATACCTAAACGATTTTGTTTCTTATTTGTACACTTGAGTTGATAATGCTAGTTTGTGACACGATGCAAAAATAAAAAAATATAATGTAGTTTGAATCCTTTTTTTTCGTTTCTCGCGCAGTCACAGCGACTATTGCTTGACGGTGATAAAAAGATAACAAAATATCCTATTACTGTAAAGTAGGGATATAGTAATCATACCTACACTTTTACCTACGCACAAAGGTTTTAGCATTATATACAACATCGATGGGTGCGCCAACGGGACAGAAATAAAAAACTTGAATAGGTTGTCCCAAAAGTCAACGTCTTCGTCGAGGAAGGCAAGCGTACGTTCAGGTGGTTTAATGCCGTATCTTCGAGTAGGTCTGTTAACCTATGTAAAGATTTTTTTATGACTTTGTTAACACAACACAAACAAACAATGAGCACGGTAAATCTACACTACGAGGAAAGATTTGATTTTTGTATGTTTGTAAGTCTGGGTAAACTCAAAAAATACTGAACCGATTAAAACAAATCTTTCATCTATACATAGTTACATTACCAGCGAGTACAATGGGCAGTATTTTATTTTTCGAAAAATTTGAGGCCTCTCTTGAAATTGCGAAAATGTAACCCAAGGTATAAAAAATTTGCAAAAGTGACGATTATTCATTGCAAGGAATGGAATGACTTGTTGCCGTGGAAACGAAATAACAACAAGGCTGCCAAGTTCGTAACAAGTTATTAATAATGCAGTTGTCTATGGTCAAAAAGCACCGCGATCTTTGTTGCCAATACTGATTTTTTTTTTAAGTTTCGAACTGGTATAAAAATGGTAACAGTAAGAAAAAGGCCGTGGTGTGACTGCTACCCGTGCGAAGCCGAGGTAAATAATATTATGTTGAAAAACGTAATCAAGGTTAATATTTCGAATAGTGAATTGATTCCTTGACTTCACTTGTTACAAGGCTCATGAGTACAATTATTTATTTTTGAGTTCTAGAACTCATAGGATAAACTTTAAAATTCTAGAGCAGTAGAGTACGAGTATTTCGTGAACGCAGTGTAGTGTGTGGGAGGGAGAGTGCCTTAAAATATTATTTCAAAGAATAAAATCCTATCTATTTAAAATTAATTATAAATGTATTCATAGATTTTTGGAAATATGCTTGCCTTAGCCAGGAATCAAACGGACAAAGATGCTAAAAACTTTATCCTGTCGAATGTTGTTGTGTTTCTTAAAGACAATATGATGATCGTCACTGACCCTATCGATTGATAGCACAACATTTTACGCATTTTTTCCGTTCAATTCCCAGCTGAGGTTAGCAAGTTTTCAAACATATGAAATATGGTTACATATAATTTATTTTAAAAATAAAGGAATGTTTTCTTTGAGTAAAATTTGCTACACTTTCCCTCAAATAGGTTTCCGTTTGAACATACCCTCACTAAGTGTTTCGCAACTGAGGCACAGAATAAATAATAGTGCAAGTAACTGAGGTAACATTTTCGTAGATAAACAACATAATTGATGATGTCTATCTCACAAGTTGATATAAGTGATGGAATAGCTTAGTTTAATAAAAAAACGTCAGTAAATCAGATTTAAAAACGAGTTAAGTTACAATTTGCACAACCTTGAAGCAAGAAGAACTCGTCTAATTATTTACTTTTATGAGGATAACACAGATTTATATATTACTAGACTGTGGATATAAAGTGTCTGTGGCTACCAACTAGCGGTACTTCAAAGGCTTGTAAACATGGAGATGTGTCGAAAAATATATTAGTATTTTAACCTATGGACGAGTGCGTTTTTGGAGTTCTTGGGCTATTTTTTTAAATAAATAGATTAAAAGATTTGACATACACAAAATCTATATTTGAGGAAGGTGAATCAACGAAAAAACAGGTTTTTTTTTAACTTATTTTTACTTTTTTAATTTTTTGCAAAATTTGCAAAAATAACCTCTAATATCCCGTACGGAATACCGATAGCCGACAGGTTAAGGGTTTTTTTTTCAGAAAACCCTACACAACATTTTCTCACGAAAATACAACAAAGTAAGGCTAGGAATGGAATGCATAACAAATTATGCTCATCCACTTGATCATATTGATCATAATTTTATTAATTTATTCAAACAAGACAAGATAAAAAGAGAGAGATTCACGCTTGAATTGTTTTACGTGCGCGTGCGCAGAGTTTCTAAGTGTCAAGTTGTGGCTTGATTTGCATAATGAGTGGCATTTAAGTTTCCCTTGGGTTGAAAACTTTTGCCTTATACAAGTTATCCTGTGTGTATGTATGAGTGTGTTTATATTGCACTTTGTTGTTAATTGAATATGAAAATATATTTATTAGTGCAAATCAGACACTTAGACATTATCTTTATACTTGCATTGCACACTATAAAATCATAACCACAGCTCGCTTCGTTTTCTTGTAATTCTGTATAATTCCTTATTCGGTAAAAAAAAACTAACTTCCCGATGAGCTACACACACATATACATTTCATGTCTGTATACATGAAACTCTAAACATAGATAGAAATGGATGACAATGATGAAAACAAAAACAAAAAGCTTGGCCGTTTTAAAAACGTGGTACCTACCCATATTGCAAAAACTAGTCTATTTTAAACCTGTAACATATTGGAGTATCTTACATGAATAACTAATTCACGGAATAGAAAAAACAAGTGGAAAATCGGTTTTTAAATGAAAAAGTTTTTAAATCGGTCCGTAATTGACGGAAATATCGACTGACATAATAAAAAAAATACATACATACAGTCACACATATAACCTCTTCCTTTTCTGAAGTCGCTTAATGAACTCTATGAAGCAGTCGTTGTCAAACTATGGGCAGTTGTTTGAACTCACGTACCTAATTTCTATTATATTTTCGCCAATAATAAACTTATTAATAAAAATATTTTTTTCAAGCAAACTACACCAACAATAGAAGATATAAATAAGTACCTACATTAATAATGTGTCATTTTTAATACAACTAGCTTTCGCCCGCGACTTCGTCCGCGGGATACAGTTTATCGCGAAAAAAAAACATCCTATATTCATGTAGGATATTAAAAACCAAATACAAAAGTATGGCTCCAACGCTCTTAATGCTATTTGGCAGACTTATTCATATTTAGTTTCCATGGCAACGCATGTCATTCCGTTCCTTACAGAGAGTAATATTGTCATTTTCCAGATTTCCCGTGGCAATTTCCCATTTTCCGGGATATAAAGTATTCTATGTTGGTCTTTAGTAGCTGTTTACAAAGTTTCAGCTAAATTGGATCAGCTGTTTTGGCGTGAAAGCTCCCCAAACAAACAAACAAATACTTCTGTATATAGGTGTGGATTAAAATAAAATAACTTTAGCACTAAAGCTCCTATTATTTATTCTGCTTTTTAACAGTGATGACTGAAAATTTAGACAGGAAATGAATTTAGACCTTTTTTCATTTCCTGTATGCCCTTGCTGAGTTCTCACAGAAACCGCGGGATCAGAGAGGACGTACCGTTTTTATGCCGGGCACTTTGGCGAAAACCTAATTAATGGTCAAAAGCGGGGCACCACAAAGCATCGACGGTCACGACGAATAAAAAAGGTATGTAGGTAGTTATACCTTTTTTGGGGTCAAAACTATTTCAAATATTTTGTGCGCAGTTAGCTAAAAACCTAAGTATGGTGTTCAATGACCGCTTTACTAAATTATGATAATGATGAATGAATGAAAAATAAACAATATAAAAAAAACTGTATCGATCCTTGGCGCCACGTCTGTGTGTAAAAATAACTAGCCTAACAAGTTATTAACCGAGCGAAGCAAGTCAACTTTGCCGAGAAATCGGCGTTTGTGTTTGTTCCGCGTTGTAATTTTACTGGGATAATAGCAAATACTTTTATTTTGCAAATTAAAACCTGTCAAATAGTTATTTATCGATTACTCGACTTCCACCCGATTATCGGTTTGAAATACAAAGTACACCAGATTTTAAGTAAAAACTTATGCTAACCAACCATTGAGTTACTACCAAAATCCAACAGTGAAATCCGCATTTCAAGCGGTCCAGTAGTTTTTACGTGATGCACGAAAAGATAGACAGACAGACAGAGATTATTTAGATAATGTTATATTATTGTTCAGTGGCTAACTTTAAGACCCCTAGAGCATTTTTTTTACTATGTTTGTACCTACTTATATTTCTTAATATAGATATAAAATAAAACTTTTAAGTTCGTATCTATATACTTCGAAAAAAGAAAAAAAAATAAAACTTTTATTGTTTAGTGGCTTATAGTAATTTTTTAGTTATGTTAGTTATGCAAAAAGATAATAGGTAGTCGGTAAGTACGTGCAAGATGCGAGGTCTCAGTTTGCGGATGAACAAGTTATATGTATGCTGTCTGTGCTCATCAAACTAGATTGACCACTGGATTATGAACAGTACAATTTAGCACGGTCACAACACAACTCACAACTGATTAAATCTACTATCGAAATACGCTTGTTTGATTTTTATAAACAGGCGGGTCAAAATTATGGGACATCAAAAAGTACGGGCAATTTTTTTTTGTAACTAGGACATTTTCTTCCTATGACATTTTAAGGTATCTACCTTTTATTTTGAAAATAAAAGGTAGGTACCTTAAAATGTCATACACATGTCATATACAAATGACCGTACGCATTTGGATTTTTGATAAAAAAATACATCAAGCCTAAAAATATATGTAGAAAAGAAAATAAGTTGGTTGCAATAAACAGCTCTATTTCCTATCAGGTTTTTCCCCCAAAGTACCTAACTTAATAATAAAATATAAAACCGAAATAATTTTACTGCTTAAAAAAAGTTGACAGTATCTGTCAACCACTCTACCGAAAGCACAGAATACCTATACCCGACAGTTTGGATATCGAGAAAATGAAATCTAGGCGTAACACTAGTGGAAATTGCAGCCTATTTTGTAACTTTAGGATGTATAATAGCGGCATTAGAGTTCAGAAAACAGTTTAAAGTTGCATTACTGCTTCCCCAAACGTCTTTAGGTACAAAATGTACTAAAAGTGGCAATATCGGAACCAAATACGTCTCTTGTCTTTATAATAGTTTGTTCTAGAACCAATTTACCACTTACAACTTTTATAGAGAGTTACGAAGAGCATTTGTCACCGAAAGTTTTATGAGGGTTTCTATTATTCCTGTAATACGCCGCGCAACTGCATTAAATAATCAATTGTAGGCCATATGAAGCTGTTATATAAGAGTTCAAATAACTTATCTTGTTCTACTAGAAGTTCCATAATAGGGGTAATAATATACTCTAATAATGACTCAAGTTCCAAAAAGACAATCAATGTAACTAAAGATCTAATTGACATTATTAAGTAATACAATAGACATTATTTACACTGCTGTACAGACTTAGTCAATCCGCTATTTCTCAAGAAAATTGTCTTATTCAGTTGCAATATTTAGATGTTATAATGACGTGTTTCATTAAAATTAACTTTGATTTTGTAAATATACAAACGACTAATTGCAGATAATAAACTGTCGATACATAATAAAAATACGAAATAAAAATAGTCAGAACTATTTAGCAAATATTTCTTCCATTTTGATGTTATTTCGAAAGCGCTTCAAAATTACTGGAAAAACACCATATATATGCACAGTAAACATGCAAGCGTTTTTATCCGTTTGTGTTTAGCAGACTAATAAGGCACTTATGAATTATTTTCTTAACAATAATATTTTAATGATGGCCGATTACAATATTAATTACACTTCACCTTTTTGACATACAATGCATTCATTCATATTCATTCACTGGTTCACAAAAGTAGCTTCATAAAAGGGTTAGTGTGGCGTTAATCATCCGTTGCAGCTCTTGAGGCACCATTTTACTACTATTGTGCAGTTGTAATAGAACTAAAGGCTACATAAAATTGTGCCCAAAATGGTTCTAGAGCTGCATTAGGCCTCCAGAGCACGCTTTAGCACTTACGTCTTAGCACCTTTGGGCATAATCAGATTGTCTCTAAAGCCATTATGTAACTAGTTTGTGTTGGTTGGGAAGTACCTAGTTTTGCTTTGAATTAATTTCTCAAACTTGTGTTACTGCGAGTGTTAATGTGTAATATTGGTGGAATATTAACCATTACCTAGGTGTTTGTTAACGTGCACTATTTTAAGCTAATGATACGATTGCAAAAAAACGTGCCATTTTGTGTTCTCTCCAAAACTCCCTAGGAAATATTAGTAAAACTCCACCACTTTATTGGATCGTGACTGCGACTTGACTAGACTTTTGACTATCTAGACATGAAATTCTGACTATTCAGTGAAAAAACATACAACTCGTAATATCCCTTTACTTAACACTGGCTAATGCACTAGTCGTGCGAAGCCAAACTAAATATTAAAAATAATACCGAAAATTATATAATCGACGGAGTCCCTCGAACTTAATCCAAACCTTAGAGACACAAATAACTGTTATTTAACCTCTGCTCGAAACTCGATTTTAACATTCTAGCCTTGAGACGAATTAGGTACGGTAAAAAGGTACAAAAAGTAAAGGGTACGTACGGTGACAATGGAAAGACATTTAAACTATGAACGAATTTTATAATTAGCTATATAAGAAATTATATCAAGGACTAGCTTTTACCTGCGGCTTTGCTCGCGTGGTTATATTTTTTCCCGTGGTTTCCTAAGTATAGCATGTTTTTAACAAAAGCTAAGTTGCACCAAAATCTGTTTAGATGTTTTAGCATGATGTATGTTCTTTTAAATAACTTTTAAGCCCTATCCTGCGAGAGCCCTTCCATAACATCAGCTATGAGCGTGCCAAGTTGCATTAAAATCCGTTCGGTAGTTTCAGCGTGATGCGTATTCATATATATTTCTCCTATGTTTTTGCTTTATGTACATTTGTTGTATTGGTAATTTAGTTGGCATCTAGGATCATAACTCTCCATCTATGGTCTACATCAGAATCTTTAATATTAATATGTGTTACCAAAAAGTATAGGTAATCATATTTTCTTTCAACTTAGGTCAGACTTAAGTGCAAGTGACTTAAGGCTTAAAAAAAACAAATCCTAACCTTAGATTGTAGATCTATCGTAGATTGTAGATATTGACTATTGGCCTCTTTGAGGTAGATAGTTGAATATTGGTAAGAAACAGTAGGTATTTTTAAAATGGGACCTAAAATTGATTAAATTAGTCACTTTAGAATTTATAAATAAAGGCCAAAGCCAATAACCAAAAAAATACTAAATTAAAACCGATAAGTATCTAATTTATCGAATACAAATATGCACTTGTTATTTTTATCTGTATAAATCATTTTAAAAAGAGTTAACAAACACGTGCCCGGCACAAAGTTAGTTTTTTCTTGGTTATATTTTATGTTTAATCATCTTAGTTTAGCATCACGATTCAAAACAAACAGTGATGTTATGATGTTACCGCGTTAATCGATTTAAATATTTCAACACGTTGCAAGGCATACATACGGGCACCAAACGCATAAAATTATTCAAGTTTATAAAATGAACAGAGTATTAAAAACTTATTTGTAGCAATGACACCCAAATTAGTGACCAAGGGTAACTACATTTTTTTATAAATATCTAATCTAAACAAACACACAATACCGTGACATACTGACTCACTGACAGACAACGTACAGTGTCCGGCGGATTTAGACATTTGAAACTCCTTGAGTATCCTAGGAGTGCACTAAGGAGTTTTTTAAATTCCATCTCTTCGGATCCCATCCCATTGGGCAAAGCTACGGGCTAGCTACTGTTGCCATATTTCAAATCCAAGCTAATTGTGATCATCTGATCGGAACTGAGCTGGTGCACCCCTCAACATGTGGATGTTGACTTTTAGAACATTATATAAATATTTCCTAACCCTGATGACAAAGACGTCATAGGTTATTTTTCTGCAAGTTTGTTTACGTAAACACAAAGGGACAAAACTCAAATAAACTGCCAGTTTTTTTTCAACTGTTAGTAAATTTCACGATATTCAGACCTATTAACCAAGAAAAGAGACCCAATACCTTAAATTCCAGTACTTACGATCAATACAAGAACTCCCGCAAACATTTTTCTTAAGGTCACCGCACAGTAAACGCAATCCAAGCTGTCTTACACACGTGTGAACGTCTTGTCTTCTTACTGTACACTGACGATTCTGACGAATGTATGCGCATAATTAAGCGTCTTTGTATGCAGGCGATGTACCGGTTGCCGCACGCTTTTCTAATAAGGTAAGACGTGGAAAGAAGCGGAAAAACGCAGCGGGAAATAGTTGTTGACTCATGGTATGTTTGGCGACACATGCTATGGATGGGTTGATGTTATAAAATATGCTTTTGATTGTTGGTCACTGAAATGCAGGACTCACTTACCGGGTGTTCCGTAAATGAAGGGAGGGAATCCCTTGTATTTTACATTTTGTATTATTTTGAAGTTTCTATTTAGCTTGTGTTGTTTTATGTATGTATAAAACCACAAAGTTATAAAATTATAAATTTACTGATGGTCTCCACACCACGGGCCTGATTCCGTAGAGTTAAAGTGCGGTTCAGTTAATGCCACTTGGACCATTCATTGCCATCGATCACTCGTTTCGAATTCCCTAAGCTCAGTGAGCATGTGAAATGACGTAATTAAGGCGATGAGCACTCAACCGCACGGAAACTGTCATTTTACTAGGAAATACAAAACCGGTAATTCAAAATCAGAATTCACAAGGAATTCTGAGTTTTCTTCAACCGAAGATATGAGAAGCACTCCACGTTTTTTTTAAAATAAATCATTTTTTTCTTATTTACACTATTAAAATTTATTTTCTATTTTTTAGTTTTGTTTTCTATATAAAGCGTGTTTTTTTAGTTTTTTTTAAACTAGTATTTTATGGCATGACCTTAATCGATATTTAGGATTATCTCCAGATAAAGGATCTCAACAGCACAGACACGAAATTTAGTTTGGTTTTCTATATAAAGCGTGTTTTTTTAGTTTTTTTAAACTAGTATTTTATGGCATGACCTTAATCGATATTTAGGATTATCTCCAGATAAAGGATCTCAACAGCACAGGCACGAAATTTAGTTTGGTTTTCTATATAAAGCGTGTTTTTTTAGTTTTTTTAAACTAGTATTTTATGGCATGACCTTAATCGATATTTAGGATTATCTCCAGATAAAGGGTCTCAACAGCACAGACACGAAATTTTAAACTAATATTTTATGGCATGACCTTAATCGATATTTAGGATTATCTCCAGATAAACGGTCTCAACAGCACAGACACGAAATTTTGTGTACTCCTTTTATTATTATAGCCGAGTTTTTATGTTTTAGTATGACATGGTTGCTGCACTCAGGATTGGGTCATGATTAGGGAACTCCTCAACGGTTAACAGCACAGACACGAAATGTTGTGTGATCATTTAATTGTGATAGCCCAATCTAAATTTCACCACCATTTGACTTCTATAAGTAAAATTTAATAAGTTTTATATGTGTTAAGTTATTGGCCATCAAAAAACATCTGTAACTTCTGTAAAATTTACCGGCTGCCTATTACGTTACGGTTTAAACGATACAGCCCTAGTAGGACAGACAGAAAGACGGCGGCGCGAAGACTTGGTAATAGGCTCCGTTTGGACGACCCTTCGAGTGTGGAACGCTAAAATTAAGAGCGTATCCGATACGCTCGAAACCTAGGTCGATGTTTTCGACAATATTATACACGTGAGTCATAGCCGGTAGTGATATTTTAAATTAGTCTACTAGCCTTATGAATTGAAACTAATCAAAACAATCCATACAAATATATAATAGTGAAACTTTGTTTGTTTGGGGATTTTGATGAAATTTGGAATCGAGATAGCTTGTACCCTGGAATAAAACATAGGATTCTTTTTATCCCGAAAAATTGTAAGTTTCCACGGGAAAACTGGGAAAAGTTGATTACTCGCTGTAAGGAACGGTTTCCATGGAAACGAAATAACAAGTCTGTCAATAAACATCAAAAGCGTTAGTGCTATACCTACTTTTGCATTGGTTTCTAATGTCCTAGAAGAACATAGGATGTTTTTTCCGCGATAAACTGTAGACCGCGCGGACGAAGTTGCGGGCGGGAAAACTGGAAAACTACTACTCAATAGTAACTACCAAGTGCCATGAATGACTCAATAAGCGTTAATTCGCTTCAGTTGGCGGTCACCCTTACCTCCTACACTGCAGGAGTGCACCTGGGCACACTGACGTACTCAGAAAATGAAGTAATTCCAAGGAAATTCCATAATTTTTTGACTCGTGCTTTGGAGTTGCGACACACAATGGCTATTCTGATTTAAATGGTGCAATTTTTATGCAATGGAAACGTCTTTTTTCCTTATTATTTTTACCCGACTCAAGGTAAGGGTAATGTGTTTAACAGTCTATGTATGTATGTATGTATGTATGTATGTATGTAGATGTTCCACTGTAGCGTCGCCCCTATTGTCCGATTTTGATAAGCGAAGTATCAATCGATTCGTCTTCATCGCAAGAGTATCAAACATCGACCCTATTAAACAAAGGAGGACTAGGGACCAACTACTCAGCATAGACCGCGTATATTAGGTGCAACGCACACATTTGGCCTCATTCGTAATCGGAGTTGCGTTGGTGTAACACGTGCGTGTACTTTACCACATATAATTCGGAATTCGCAGCAAAAATCTTTTCTTTTATAAGGTGCACAAATAGCTCAAGAACCAAAAATAAGTTGCACTACATTACTTTTCACTCGTAAGTACTATAAATCATAATTTTCTTTAAAATTCTACTGATTGATTTTGTTTGAAAATCGCCATTTGCAGAAAGGGACAGAAATATACGATTCGTAAGAGTGCTACATGGCAAACAAACGGCGTATAAAAGTTTGATCAAGGCCCTATTTCATAAAACTATAGTACACTGACAAATGTCAATCAAACCGACAATTGTCAGTCAAACTATAGAAATGTCTCATTTTTGTTATATGAAACGCAGGTTTTGCGTATTCGACTGACATTTGTAGGTTTATTATGATTTGTCGCTTTATGAAATAGGGCCCAGTGGCCCAATTCCATAACTTGGCTACAATCGGATTATCACTTTTTTCATAGCAAATTCGACTCTATCGCAAGGCATTAGTGGCTGCGATACTGAGAATTCGATTGAAGCCAAGTTATGGAATCGGGCTGCAGATCTCTTTGTACCGTCAGGAAGAAAAAAATTACATAGATTTTTGAATTGATTTTATTCACTTAAAAATTGCATATTTTATTTTAATCTACCTGCCTTTAGGTAGTTGTCCCTTGTTTATATTAGAAGCGTCAACATAATAGATACTTTCTAACATGTTCCTGATATTTCTTCACATGTTTATTTTGTCTACTCTACACCCCTGATATGTTAATTGTTATTAATAGGTTTCCTAAAGATGAACTGTGGAAACATAAGTGGCTACGAGTTGTCAGAAGACAGAGGGAAGAGCACTGATCTCTATGGATAGGCTCTGACGTACTTTCGTTTGTGCCGATTCAAAGCGCCCCACTGAGCGTACAATAGTACAAAAAAAAAAGTAAATACGTTAACTACTTAAGTACGTAGTAAATACATTAGTTCCGTGGACGCTCACGACTGCCAAAGTACTGCTATCAGCGCCAACGGCGCCAAAGTGGCGATTAATCAAATGAGCTAATTGCGACGTTCGTCAATAGTCTGTCTAGAGTACTAGTAATATGCAGTTGTCTATGGGAAAGAGCCAGATTGGCTACCCAACAATAACAGTTCAATACTCTTCAAATCAGAACATTTGTATACAACTCACAAAGGATATAGGAAGATATTAAAAATTGCAGATCCATATTTTTGGGTAGGTGATATGTACCCACGTTTTTTTTTAAATAAAACTTTTTTTTCTTATTTACACTATTAAAATTTATTTTCTATTTTTTAGTTTGGTTTTCTGTATAAAGCGTGTTTTTTTAACTATTATTTATTTCATAGTTTCCATCCTTATTTTCAACGCTTTAAACGGATTATCTTGAGCATCTATCCAATAAACCCACAAATTACTCAGGGGTGCGATTTTTGAGTGTCACGGGTGATTTCGAAATCAGATTTTCTCAAAAGTGGTATTTTCTGTCTACCAACATATAAATACTGCTCAGCTTTGCTAATAGACAATCGTATGATTACGTTACAAATACGCAGTAAATATTTTTATCGGTACTAGGTACCGGGTTTTATTTTTCATACGAATTGACAGTAAAACGTAAAACGGAACGTATCTGCCAAATCCTAAAACTACATATGGTCTAATCTGTGGTCTAAATCAGCTGTTATTGAAGTCGAGTTTTCGTTTCTTTGAAAAATTATGTTTGTTTTACTTTTATTACGACGGACGTGATAGAGAAGTGAATTATTAGTAGAACAAAGAGAATAAAACGTTACATGATGGCTACAATACTATAAAGAAATGTTGGGGCCCATATTCTGGACAAAAAGACATTGCTACATTAGGACATTGTTGGATCTCAGTCCGAATAAATTATTGTAAGAAATGACAACTTTACTGCAACATTCACAACGAAGAAATTTGCCAGCCGTCGGAATGCCATTCTGGGCACCAAGAAAGCATGTATACAAAGTCAAGGAACATATTACAAAGTACTCTGTACGAGAAAGATTAAAAGGAGAGGAGGTAATTATCATTTTTACTACCTACCAATTCTGTAAATTTGTAACAATTGTTTTTACCATTATAATATTTATCTAGTCAGATAGTCTTTTGACATAGGTACTCGTTGCTACTAAGCACATTTGGACTTGTATATCTTCCAAAACATGTGGATATCAACACATCAAGCCACATTGGCTTGATCTAGTCTAACAACGGCTTGTCCCCTGTGACCCCTTCTATTCTGCTCATCACGACGAAGATCCTCATCAGATCTTCACCAAATTTTTATGAGACCAATTTAAAGTTATTACCTTTCAAATAAAAAAAGAACAATCGAAATCGGCTCTAATATGGCGGACATTCAGTAGCCCCCTTTTTGTCCTTTTTTGGGAGAAGTGATCCCCGAAAATCCCCGACGACTAAAAAATTGAAAAAATTCCTTTAACCTGTATACCAAGTTTCGTCTAGATTGGTTGAGAAATGCGACCTGTAGAGGAGTACAGAGATCCGGATTGACATCCGGACATACGAAAGCATTATTGCCCAAGCTGCAACGGAGACGCATTGCTCGCGCTTGGCGCTCGCTTGTTCAAAAATTATCATAATCAGTGGTTTATTATAATTTAAATGAAAGTTGTACTTAACTTCTAAACTTTCGCAATTTGAACTCCTTTAGACTTATAATAAAGCAATAGGAACGAAAAAGTCTGTACAAAGAAGATAATTAAAAAAGAAATGGTCTAGGATACATAAAATAAGCTACTGAACAAGAATATAACATTTTAAAAATTCGTGTCTGTCTGTTTGTTTGTTCGCACATCACGTAAAAACTACTCGACCGATTACGATGCGGGTTTCACTGTTGGATAGCTTTTGACTTAAAAACTGGGGTTCTTTATATCTCAATCCGATGATAGTCCGCTCAATCCCCTTTGGCGCTGTAGCGACCAATTTCCCCGAATTTAAAAAAAAACATGGAAGTTAAGTTTAACCGTTTGACCAATTTAAATCGATTTAAATATAATCACGCATTTATTATCGAATCTGTGTGTTTCTCTCTTCAAAGGGATACATATATTACCTATACGTAAAAACACCAAAAAAGTTTTTTTTTTTCAATAAAACCACGGCCTTTCTCCGCGAGCCGTAAATTTTTGCAATATTTATTGATTTCACAAAAATATTCTGGACACTTTTTGTACTAAAGTGTGTTGATGTTTTAATGTTAACGGATAGGTAGATTCATCTAGTATTTTAAAAAAACAGTATGTCATCGTTTTCGTTTCCATAATACGTTTTTTTTCTGAATCTACTCCCATTTTTGGCTCCATAATTTTTCCGCGGTGCCTTCTCCTTACATAATAATTTCATAACACTTTGGTTCGGTTTGTCAGTGGCTACGTATTCAGCCAATCACAGGCCGAGTTTTGTACGGATCCGTCAAACCGTTGAGGAAGGAACGGAAACAATATTTTCGCGCCATTTTGCCGTATTGCCGTAGTGATGTCGTGGTCACGTGGTCGGAGTGTATGTATTTACAAGGTTGGTTTTTTTATAGCGGGGGCACTGAGTGGGTAGAAGCCGAGCAATCGATAAAAATATTTCTGATGTCTGAAGGAATTTGGATCAAATGTTGGTATATTGGTATTTTAGGTCCTGGAGCACAAATAGTACTTTTAACCTACAGAAATGACCACGCGTGCGAAGCCGCGGGCATCAGCTAGTGGTTATATATATAAGAAATCTGCAGATGTCGTTAGTGTTGTGTGTCGTGACAATACTGTTTTTTTACAAAACAAGTTGGAGACAACGCTCGCCCTTCTCGACGCTGACACCCGTTACTTCAGTCTTCCCGTGACCACGATCAATGCAACTTGATCGAAACGTCGAGGTAAATAAAAATTTAGTTTCTCAGCGCGATTGTCCCGTTTAAATATTTAAATGAAAGTGTAGTCAAGTAAATTGTGAAAATGAAATCATATGCTCGTCTTCCCGCGACTTTGTTTACGAATTTCATTGCTTAGAACAACAGAACAATTCCACCGCGCTGTACTCGAGGAATAAGTAAAGTGCGTAAAACACGTTTTAAAAAAACATACTAAATATTAATTAAAACATGTATTTTTTGTTTTTAGGAAAAAACAAGATGTTCTGTTTATGTAAAAACTTTAATTGTTTCTTTGCCAACCCTTAGCTATCCATACCAATATATAAAAGTGAAACGTTGTCGGTTTGTTTGTTTGTTTGGGGAGCTTTCATGCGATAACGGGTACTTGGTATCTAAATCCGATGAGTAGAAGCCGAGCGATCGACAAAAACTGTTTTTGACGGAGCGGAAGGAATTTTGATCAAATGTTGATATATTGGTATATTGGTATTTTTGCCCCTGAAGAGCACTTAAAGTACTTGAAATGACCACGCATGCGAAGCCGTGGGTACAGTTGACGGAGCGGAAGGAATTTTGATCAAATGTTGATATATTGGTATATTGGTATTTTTGCCCCTGAAGAGCACTTAAAGTACTTGAAATGACCACGCATGCGAAGCCGTGGGTACAGTTGACGGAGCGGAAGGAATTTTGATCAAATGTTGATATATTGGTATATTGGTATTTTTGCCCCTGAAGAGCACTTAAAGTACTTGAAATGACCACGCATGCGAAGCCGTGGGTACAGTTGACGGAGCGGAAGGAATTTTGATCAAATATTGATATATTGGTATATTGGTATTTTTGCCCCTGAAGAGCACTTAAAGTACTTGAAATGACCACGCATGCGAAGCCGTGGGTACAGCTAGTCAATGATAAAATTATTTATCTGGTAGGTAATAGTATAATTCTGTCAGCAGTTTTTTATCCGACTACGGTGAAGCAAGGGAAGTATAACGAAGTTAACAGTCTGTGTATGTTAGCTTATATATATATATATATATATATATATGTGGATGTTCCACCATAGTCTCGTCTCTATTGGCCCGATTTTGACAACGATGTATCAATCGATTCGGCTTCAGGGGGCAAATCTCACGAAGTGATATTAATATCACAATAGATATGTATCGCAAAATGTATAGATTTTTCGAAATTTATCTACTGTGATATATATATCACTTCATGAGAATCGCCCTCCAGGTATTGTCATATAGGCAATTTTTTACCCGAGCAGGGCGAAGCAAAGCAAGAGTTATGAGTTCAAACTAACAGCTAGGTCCGATTTTGAATAGCAATGTGTCAATCGATTCGTCTTCGTGTATAAAGTGTCATAGGCTATTTTTTACCCGACTACGGCAAGGCAAAGCAAGAGTTATGTGTTCAAACTAAAAACTAGATCAGATTTTGAAAAGCGAGGTATCAATAGATATGTCTTCATCGCAAGAGTGTCATAGGTCGGTCGGTCGGTCGGTCGGTCGGTCGGTCGGTCGGTCGGTCGGTTTTTACCCGACCGTAAGTAGTAGGGTTTTAGTTTTTGAAATTATGTTTTGTTTCAATGTCTTTTGTATTTAGTTTTTATAGTTAGGTAGGTATTTCAACGCTTTTAGGGCCCCACATAACACACTCCTGCGCATCATTGTTGAAAAAATTTAATTATTTAAGTTAATTAGCGTTAGAACGAAGTGTTTCGCTTCTTCATTTATTATAAGAACTGCAAAGGAGTGGAATGTCCTGCCCTCGTCAGTGTTTCCGGTAAAATATAACCCAGGTGTGTTCAAGTGAAGTGTGAATAGGTATCTACTAGGCAAGCGCGATTTGATGGATTTTGCACCTTCGACCACATCATCGCTTTCCATCAGGTGAGATCGTGGTCAAACGATTGCCTAGACCGTGATAAAAAAATAAATTAGCGTTCACAATTTTTCATAGTAAAACATAAACAGTTACTAACAAGGTAAACGATTTAAAAGGATTCAACACAACAATATCTATTGTATCAGGAATATTAATTTTTCCTCATCATCAGCATGTACATAATATTACTTTGCAAACACATGCATCCAAACCACAAGTAGAGCGTTGGATTTAGTTCGGTGTCAGTTTTTTCAGTTCCTGACACTCACCTACACAAACTAAACATCAAGTAAGGATTCCATCTATGTCTATAGTTGGCCTTAGATTATCGGCCATGCATTATTGGTCGTAAAAAATTGTCACGGGCTGATATTTTGCATTCAATAATTGGAAGCCTGTACATGATTATTTGGCTGTGCAATATTGTCCGTGCATTATCAACACTGACCGATTTTGTACGGACAATAATGCGCTACCAGGAAAAGCCGGGCAAATATTTCGAATCCATGCACACCGATTATCAGGTCGTTAATTTCCGGCCGTACAATGTTGGATGTACATTACTTGGGCCGTACATAATTGCCTCCTTTAAAATCATAATATAGCAAGTAATCATCATGAGTTAACGCTGTGATCAAATGTAGAGTTCTACTTTTACAACATAGCAATGATAGCAATGATCTGTAAAGCATTTAACTATGTTTTGCTTTCAAAACATGTTCAGGCGTTATATAAGTTTGATGGATTTGCAAACTTATTTTTTACAAGTTATTTAGGTAAGTACTTTTTTAAACTAGCTACGGATTCATTATTAGCTCAGGACCGATGACAAAATCTGCCACTCTAATAATATTAATCTAAGTACCTACTATCTGACATACAAAAAAATGAGCTCGCAATACACTTATATAACAGTGATCGCTTGACCCGAAGTATTCGGAAATCTAAACAAAATAAATATTATTATGTACTAGCTGTACCCGCGGCATCGCACGCGTGCTCTTTTCCTTAGGTTCATAGTACCATAATGTGCTATTCCAGGACCAATTTATCAATTGCTCGGCTTCTGACTCACCGGATTGAGATAACAATTACACCAGTTTTTAAATAAACCCTAAGCTATCTAACAATGAAAACCGCATTGCAATCGGTCCAGTAGTTTTTACGTGATGCGTGAACTAACAAACATACAGACAGAAAGACACGATTAAAAAAGTTATATCTTGCGGAAACTCTTTAATTTTTCGGGATGAAATGTATTCAATGTCCTACCTCGAAGTATGAATTCAAATTATACCAAGTTTCATTTTAATACATTCAGTAGTTTTGGTGCAATGCGCGGTCAAAATACGGACAAACGACAGACAAACACACAAAAATAAAAAGTAAAACAGTTATCAAATATAGAGAACCATCCAAAAATAATATTTATTACTTCAATATTAACATAACTTTGGACCCATATCCCGAAGAAAACCTTTACCTTTTTTCGGGATAAAACGTGTCCTCCGTTTAACCCATCATATAACTTAAGACGGTGCCAAGTTGCATCAAAACCCGTCCATTAGTTTCAGCGTGGTACGTGTTCTTTTAAATAAGTTTCAACCCCTATCCTGCGAGAACCCATTAATTTTTCGGGATATAAAGTATCCTATGTCCTACCTCGTAGTATGAACTCAAATCATACCAAGTTTCGTTTGAATTCATCCTGTAGTTCCGGCGACATGATGCGCGGCCAAGATATAGACAGACAGACATACGGACAAAAATGAAAAAAGCATGCAGTTTAGGCTTTATTATCGACTATAGATCCAAAAAAAAAAACAATATCTTTAATGTCGAGAACTTGGACCCATATCCCGCAGAAACCCTTTATTTTTTCGGGACAAAAATATCCATAATTTTCACTCATCGTATAAACTATGTGTGTGCCAAGTTGCATCAACATCCGTCCAATAGGTTTAGCGTGCTACTGATAAAAAGTATCTTTTATTTTTACCCATTATATAAACTATGACTGTGCCAAGTTGCAACAAAATCTGTCAAGTATTTTCAGCGTGATACGTGTTCTTTTAAATAACTTTCAACTACTATCCTGCTGGAACTCTTTAATTTTTCGGGATTAAAAGTATCCTATGTCCTACCACGTAGTACGAACTCAAATCATACCAAGTTTCATTTAAATTCATTCAGTAGTTTCGGCGTGATGCTAGCAAGATACAGACAGACAGACAGACAGACAGACAGACAGACAGACAGACAGAAAGACAGACAGACAGACAGACAGACAGACAGACAGACAGACAAAAATGAAAAAAAACTGTTTTGGCTTCAGTATCAAATATAGATCTATATTTGATACTGAAGCCAAAACAGTTTTTTTTTTCATTTTTGTCTGTCTGTCTGTCTGTCTGTCTGTCTGTCTGTCTGTCTTTCTGTCTGTCTGTCTGTCTGTCTGTCTGTCTGTCTGTCTGTCTGTATCTTGCTAGCATCACGCCGAAACTACTGAATGAATTTAAATGAAACTTGGTATGATTTGAGTGAAAAAAAACTGTTTTGGCTTCAGTATCAAATATAGATCTATATTTGATACTGAAGCCAAAACAGTTTTTTTTTTCATTTTTGTCTGTCTGTCTGTCTGTCTGTCTGTCTGTCTGTCTGTCTGTCTTTCTGTCTGTCTGTCTGTCTGTCTGTCTGTCTGTCTGTCTGTCTGTATCTTGCTAGCATCACGCCGAAACTACTGAATGAATTTAAATGAAACTTGGTATGATTTGAGTTCGTACTACGTGGTAGGACATAGGATACTTTTAATCCCGAAAAATTAAAGAGTTCCAGCAGGATAGTAGTTGAAAGTTATTTAAAAGAACACGTATCACGCTGAAAATACTTGACAGATTTTGTTGCAACTTGGCACAGTCATAGTTTATATAATGGGTAAAAATAAAAGATACTTTTTATCAGTAGCACGCTAAACCTATTGGACGGATGTTGATGCAACTTGGCACACACATAGTTTATACGATGAGTGAAAATTATGGATATTTTTGTCCCGAAAAAATAAAGGGTTTCTGCGGGATATGGGTCCAAGTTCTCGACATTAAAGATATTGTTTTTTTTTTGGATCTATAGTCGATAATAAAGCCTAAACTGCATGCTTTTTTCATTTTTGTCCGTATGTCTGTCTGTCTATATCTTGGCCGCGCATCATGTCGCCGGAACTACAGGATGAATTCAAACGAAACTTGGTATGATTTGAGTTCATACTACGAGGTAGGACATAGGATACTTTATATCCCGAAAAATTAATGGGTTCTCGCAGGATAGGGGTTGAAACTTATTTAAAAGAACACGTACCACGCTGAAACTAATGGACGGGTTTTGATGCAACTTGGCACCGTCTTAAGTTATATGATGGGTTAAACGGAGGACACGTTTTATCCCGAAAAAAGGTAAAGGTTTTCTTCGGGATATGGGTCCAAAGTTATGTTAATATTGAAGTAATAAATATTATTTTTGGATGGTTCTCTATATTTGATAACTGTTTTACTTTTTATTTTTGTGTGTTTGTCTGTCGTTTGTCCGTATTTTGACCGCGCATTGCACCAAAACTACTGAATGTATTAAAATGAAACTTGGTATAATTTGAATTCATACTTCGAGGTAGGACATTGAATACATTTCATCCCGAAAAATTAAAGAGTTTCCGCAAGATATAACTTTTTTAATCGTGTCTTTCTGTCTGTATGTTTGTTAGTTCACGCATCACGTAAAAACTACTGGACCGATTGCAATGCGGTTTTCATTGTTAGATAGCTTAGGGTTTATTTAAAAACTGGTGTAATTGTTATCTCAATCCGGTGAGTCAGAAGCCGAGCAATTGATAAATTGGTCCTGGAATAGCACATTATGGTACTATGAACCTAAGGAAAAGAGCACGCGTGCGATGCCGCGGGTACAGCTAGTACATAATAATATTTATTTTGTTTAGATTTCCGAATACTTCGGGTCAAGCGATCACTGTTATATAAGTGTATTGCGAGCTCATTTTTTTGTATGTCAGATAGTAGGTACTTAGATTAATATTATTAGAGTGGCAGATTTTGTCATCGGTCCTGAGCTAATAATGAATCCGTAGCTAGTTTAAAAAAGTACTTACCTAAATAACTTGTAAAAAATAAGTTTGCAAATCCATCAAACTTATATAACGCCTGAACATGTTTTGAAAGCAAAACATAGTTAAATGCTTTACAGATCATTGCTATCATTGCTATGTTGTAAAAGTAGAACTCTACATTTGATCACAGCGTTAACTCATGATGATTACTTGCTATATTATGATTTTAAAGGAGGCAATTATGTACGGCCCAAGTAATGTACATCCAACATTGTACGGCCGGAAATTAACGACCTGATAATCGGTGTGCATGGATTCGAAATATTTGCCCGGCTTTTCCTGGTAGCGCATTATTGTCCGTACAAAATCGGTCAGTGTTGATAATGCACGGACAATATTGCACAGCCAAATAATCATGTACAGGCTTCCAATTATTGAATGCAAAATATCAGCCCGTGACAATTTTTTACGACCAATATTTTTTCTGGTGTTCAACTATCCCTAGTTAATTCTGAGATTCTGTGGCCGGGTTAATCCGTCGCATGTTTTGTTTACGTTCTTTTGTTTTTCTCCGTTGACGTGGGAAGACTCGTGTACATTTTAACTAGAGCAGAGGGCCCTAACCTACTCTTGACGTAGCTATGACCACCTGGAGATCCGTGATTCACTTTTAGGTACAAACATAAACGATAGTTCTCTTATATATGAGACTTACTTACTAAATGTGTCGTGCGACCTGCGTCAGTATTTTACGCAATAGGTATCTACCATACCAGTACCACAGAATAAATAATAGTACAAGCCAGTACAAGTAAAGCGTAGTGTTTCGTTACTACGTACCTACTTCTACCCGTACAAATATTATTATAACCACAGAATAAATAATAGTACGCGCGAAGTTACGTTCTTAAGCCCGTATTAATAAATCGCTCTTGGTGGAGCTCTCAAGAGCTATATCAACTGATATGCTGTCAAGTTGTGATCAGCATTTTAAAATCGTTGATGATTTATAACGACCAGTGCGTGGGGGGGGGGGCAGGGAGGGCCATGGCCCCGGGCGGTGCAGAAGTAGGGGGCGGTGGCGAATGGAGCTCGGCGCCGCGCCGCCTGGCTGCAGCGATAAGATGATTGTATTGTCATCGGAATTACATCGTACTTATATACGAAAAAATTCAAGTCAATGGGACAAGTGGAAGTTGTTTAAAATAGAATTACAAGATTTGTCGTCAAGATTATACATTAGTGTTCAATATAATTACCACGTGAAGTAAACTCTTGCGTGTCTACCCTAGTAAACTATGAATAGTTTTTTTTTGTTTTTTTGTAGCACCCTCCAACAAAAAAAAAACTAAATATCTTCAATGTACAGAATTACAGTTTTATTATAAGTATAGATATAGCAAATATTTCTTTTTCTAATGTTGACAAGTCAAGTCAAGTGTTAGTGACCATCAGTGTAAAAACTTCTACTGCAATATGAATGAAACAACACGAGGCGCTAGATGGCGTTGAGTGCCATTATGTTTCAATAGATAAAAAATAAGACGCCAATAACGTCTGTCTGCTTGCTCGGATTGAGTCGAAACCTTAAGCTGATTAGGTCTATTCATTATTCAGTGGTTAGGTTCCGAGCCGATTTTGTTCCAGTTTTCACCATGAATGTGACATCGAAAGCGACGAAATAGTTATGGGACAGTTTTCTAACCATTACCACAGAATAAATAATAGTACAAGTCCATTACGAAGGCTGGTTTCTGAGGATAGTTATGTTTATTGGTGAGTAAGTAAATAAGTACCTACCTACGCAAATTTATAAGATATATATTATCACTTGGGAATACCAGAAAAAATATGATAATTTGTTGACCTTAACAATTAAAACAGTACAATTTACGTCAATTTGCTAATTATGACGACTATTTTCATACTTAGATGGACACTGTTTAATAATATAAAGACATGAGTTAGTCAATAACAAAAATAATTATTTATCGGCATGCGAGTTTATCTAATAACTAGCTGTACCCGCGGCTTTGCAAGCGTGGTTATTTCTCGAGGTTAAAAGTACTCTATGTACTATTCCAAAACCTAAAATACTAACATTTGATCAAAATTCGTTCAGCCGTCAAATTTCAACACAACAAGCCGCCATTTGATCAAAATTTGAGATGTTTGTTGACCGCACTTGATCCGTGACTTTAAAGCGTGATTGCCAGTTGCTCGATTCAAGGTTTTCGAAAATATTATGTCAGAAGATGATTATTATTATGATATTATCCATCATTATATGAATATTTTCATATTCCACTGGAAATAAACTAATTTATTTGGAATGATTGCGAAAAGATCCGAAGATTTGGTAGGTGTCAGAACCTGGCGAGGACCTACTGTAGTCTAAAAAGATCTGAAATCGGAACCAAGGATACGCGCTGGAAATACTGGATAGCTGATTAACGTATTTTTTCCCATAAATTGTAGTTATTTGTTGATGAATGCGTTTTCTTTCAAAATAGATAGTGTAATTTTGAGAATATGCGAGTAGACTAATTTTTTGGTTTTCACTTCAAGGTTACATCCTTTTAAACTAAATAGTTTTTTATATTATCTTTTAATTTGAATACGAGCCAGTGCGCCCGGTCACCCTACAGAATATGGCACTTGCCGCTTCCAGAGTAAGGCGACATCACGGCGTCATGGTGACCCACACCACTTGCTCCCCAGGGCTAAAACGCTTAAGATTTTTTCAGAATCAAACAGCTGTAGTTAATAAAATAATTATATAAATGATATGATTTCATTTATCCATATCTAATTTCCATAGCTAAGGACCTCACACGTTTATAGGCATTTGGAGGCGTAGGGTAGACACGCAAGAGTTTACTTCACGTGGTAATTATATTGAACACTAATGTATAATCTTGACGACAAATCTTGTAATTCTATTTTAAACAACTTCCACTTGTCCCATTGACTTGAATTTTTTCGTATATAAGTACGATGTAATTCCGATGACAATACAATCATCTTATCGCTGCAGCCAGGCGGCGCGGCGCCGAGCTCCATTCGCCACCGCCCCCTACTTCTGCACCGCCCGGGGCCATGGCCCTCCCTGCCCCCCCCCCCCCCCCCCACGCACTGGTCGTTATAAATCATCAACGATTTTAAAATGCTGATCACAACTTGACAGCATATCAGTTGATATAGCTCTTGAGAGCTCCACCAAGAGCGATTTATTAATACGGGCTTAAGAACGTAACTTCGCGCGTACTATTATTTATTCTGTGGTTATAATAATATTTGTACGGGTAGAAGTAGGTACGTAGTAACGAAACACTACGCTTTACTTGTACTGGCTTGTACTATTATTTATTCTGTGGTACTGGTATGGTAGATACCTATTGCGTAAAATACTGACTCAGGTCGCACGACACATTTAGTAAGTAAGTCTCATATATAAGAGAACTATCGTTTATGTTTGTACCTAAAAGTGAATCACGGATCTCCAGGTGGTCATAGCTACGTCAAGAGTAGGTTAGGGCCGTCTGCTCTAGTTAAAATGTACACGAGTCTTACCACGTCAACGGAGAAAAACAAAAGAACGTAAACAAAACATGCGACGGATTAACCCGGCCACAGAATCTCAGAATTAACTAGGGATAGTTGAACACCAGAAAAAAATTCAGAGACAGTAATTTCAGAGATAAGTGGAATTGTATTGTAGACAGACACGATTGGTGACTCAGTTTTATAGTTGGAATTTGTTCACTTTTCGCGGGCATAAAATGCCGATTCTAATAAAATTGGGCCATTGTTAATGTCGTGGCAATATCATAGAATTGATCATTTCATGAAATGGTTGGCCACATCATGAACAAGTTTTATTGCATGAAATTATTGGTCAGATTGTGAAATGGCTTGGCCAGATGAATCAATAATCAGCGTTTAACGATGTGAACAGGTAACGCACTAAACGCACGGCTTCTTCATTGTATGGTCAAACATGATCATATCGTAAAATAGAAGGTGAGGGCGGAAGCCCGACTTGGCCATGATAGGTTAGAAGGCAAAGGCGGAACCGAAGCGTAGCGAGCTCCCGCCTTCGTCTTCGTATTTTTTTTAACGTTGAAAACCTATCTGTTTGAACACCTTTGGTACTATGAAAACCCTGATGATAATTAATGATATGGCCGAACGTGGATTGAAATATCATGAAACGTTGATAATTCAACAATATCGACAGTTTTAGCTGACCATTTCATGAAATAAACCCATTTCATGACATTTTCGACCACATTGATAACTTAATGAGTTATACATTCTACGAAATGACTACGACATATATATTATCAGCTCCTTTTTGCAGTCAATGAAGAATAAGTAAAATTAATAAAAATACTTTTACGTTTTTTTTAATGAATGTCACTTTTTGTGTTTTTTTCCTATTTTTTTAACAAATATAATATTTATTTTAGTTACTATTTCATTTTTTAAACGTTTTTTTCTTATTTGTTTATTTTTTTTATTGCATTTTCACTATTTACGAACACTTTTTTTAATTCTTTTTCTTGTTTTCTTTGTTATTGCTATATCATCGGTTTGTGATCTACCCGGAAAGTTACAGCCGGATTACTAATCGGGGTGCTCGAAATTTGAATTGCAAGATTCTAGAACAGACAAAATACATATATACATCAATACATAGATACATAGATATATAGACACATAGATACATAGATACATAGATACATAGATACATAGATACATAGATACATTGATACATAGATACATAGATACATAGATACATAGATACATAGATACATAGATACATAGATACATAGATACATAGATACATAGATACATAGATACATAGATACATAGATACATAGATAAATACAAGTGAAGTTAAATAGAAGCTTTTAATAAAAAATGGCGTGAAATTTATGTAACCCTCGAAGACGCTCTCGATAGGCGTAAACATCTATAGCCCTACCACAGAATAAATGGGTCCTACTTAAGTAAAAGCACAGAATAAGTCATAGGAAAAGTCAAAGTGATTAATAATTTCTTGCAGCACACATTATTTTTCTCCGCACACGTTTAATCTCTCTTTACCATTACGTACTTTTCACGACGAACCCACTATAAAAGGGATTCAATATTAATCTATCATCTCAACTTCATATTGACCTAAAATATTTCTATTATCATTGCATAATATGGAGTAAATTAACCATCCGGTGGATTATTGTACAGGAAAAGATCACACAGTATAAAACCATAAAGCAGGGTCATTCCGTTTGTATTTTACGAATAACTCCTTTGGAGTAACCAGTTGTTAATAATTAATTCACTATACTCCTATGAAAGGATATTGATTATTCAAATAAGTGGTCAATTTTGCCTGTGCGCCTAATGTGTTATTTGTGGACAACGGGTAATCAGCTATAAACAACAATGGATCGCTCCACGCTTATTATGGTGAGGGATGTTAATTCGTGGTTAATTATACCTACATCAGAATGAGAAGAGTTGGTCCAACACCACTTTTAATCCCACGGGAGCTGTGAGTACCAGCTATTAGCATTCATAAAATGGTAGCAACATTTTTCTGTGTAATATGACCAACAACTCCCATGACGCCTGCCAGTGATTACAGCAAGACCCTTCTATGATATTCATGCTTACTTAGTTACTTTTACTCCATAAGTGTAGCGCCCCAAAATGCGTATCAGCCTCTGACACAAGAGAATGCCACTTGTTCCTCATCGATGCACTTTAATTTGGAATTATTTTTTGCAGATCATAATTGCTTTGACTGAAGTTGGATATTCAAACGGTAAGTTACAATTTTAAGAAGAGCCTACCATTGTGGCTCCTTTACTAAACCGCACGGGCTGTTATGGCCCCTTTCTGAGAGTAGGCCAGAGTCCTACCGAAAACTTTATATACTGATCAGAATAGAAGAGTCTGGTGATTCTCGGCTAATAATGTCTGTGCTCGGACGCTGCGCCCACAGGGTTAGTTGCGGCATATAATCTCAAACTCACAGCAAAGGGACATCTACATTGAAGAAACTTGTTCGGTGCAATTTCCCCAAGTCTTTAGCCTTGAGCCGTTTTTGTTTGTTATATGAGGTAGAGCTGGTCTCTAGTGTCAGAGTTGGTAAGGCCGCCCGAGGGCCTTCGACAAGGATTAATCAATAACAGCCGGGACCAACAGCTTAACGTACCCTCCGAAGCACAGTGTACGGAACCGTGAGTTATAGCCGTTCTTCTTCGAGTGCCTCATCACTAAAGGTCGGCAGTCATTCGCTTAAATTTATCTTTATTCAAGCTAGTCTGAAGAGATCTTCAACCTTCACTAACCCATGTCTATTGTCTGATGTTGCGGAGCTAGGACAGTATCTGTCCTACACATCTCTTGTCCGTCACTTTTCGAATTACAATTGTTTGCACAGTTGGTACCAGTCATGTCTGAAGATATGTCCCAGATGCGCAACTTTTCTATATTTTGTGATAGCCCTTTTAAAGCCGTTGAATATAATTAGATATGATTTAAAATGGTGTTATTATTAGGTGCCGTAAATACTGAACATTGTGAAGACCCACTGATATGTGTTGACAAACCTCCGAATTACGAATCATTTGAGAACAAAATGGATGACCTCATTGAACAGAACAAGGTAAAATGAACTAGTAAACTTCTACATTTTTCAGTGTTAACCTTTGACTCATCATTCAATTTCGAAATAGGGAAGGTCCTCAATTCAACTGTATCTTTTTAAGGGTTCCCCAGAATTCCTTATAGTTTTGTCATGTCTTCTGTCCGTTCGTGTCTTTCACAGACATTTTGGGACGATGTCATCCTCTTTCATCATAATTAAAACATAATTTCACAGTGTCTATTATATTCTTAATATTAAAATATTTTTATCGCCACCTTTCATTATTACATTGTTATTGATTCTATCAGATTATGGTTTCATATATCTTGGTGAAAACCTTAGTAAAAACAGAAATAGGTACTAATAATTACTAATTTCTTCAATTTGAAACCCCTTATAGTTAGGATTGCCTTTGGCCTTAATCGACGACGCACAAGAAGTGAACTTTCAATCAAAGCTCGGAAGTTTTTCGTATCAATTAAACATGACACAAGACTTCAAGAAGTCGGAGAAGTCTTGTTTGTGAAGACTTTCGTAGAGTATCAACAGGATGGGCAGTTCTCAAATTGACGATGTTTATCCGGACTTCTCATATGTGAAGATATCTATGGAGCTGACGTTTCCTCCTAATTCCTAATTAGTGCCATAAATCCGAAGACTTAACATTGACTTACATTTACACCCTCGAGGGACCGCCGCAAATTTTATGCAGAAACTACAAATACCAAAAACAAATGGCTCATGTATTGTATATAGATGTTAACTGCTACATAGTTGCATAAAAAAATTGCGTTCTTGAAAAGTGATGAGAAAGAAAAATATGGTTTTTGTGCCTTGTCAAGTGGGGTCTCTTTGAATAGATATTGTAACAATATAATGAGGTTTCTTTGTAAGTTTTTTTATATTTGGTTCCGTTTATGAAATTATATTAACATGTCTTGGGTTTAATAGTTATAATAGCCGACCAAGATAACGCATTTTTATGCCCGCGTCAACTCTTAACAAATTTAATAATGAGAGACATAATCCAACTTTAAAAACGACTTTGATGGCATATCACGTTAAAACTACTGGACCGATTGCAATGCGGTTTTCATAGTTGGGTAGCTTAGGATTCTGGATACGGAACCCTAAGTCTATACGTACACGCACTTGTTTGGTTTTATTGTCTGTAGGTATGATTGGGATTGCATAAAATTTTGTTTATTCAAATTTTTAATAAGCTAGTATTGATGGTCCATATAAATAAAATAAAAAGTATTGGTTCTGTTTTGATGTCTATATATTAAAATATATATTCAAATGAATACAAATGGATGTGTTAAAAATTAGAAATTTAAAAAATACTCTAATGTGCTTATTAACATTTGTTTCATGTTTTCTTTTAAATTATTTTTTAAGTGCATTGTCATCGAGTTCTGAGCTACCCTGGAAGTTTCAGCCGGATAGCTAATCGAGAAGTGCTCGAAAGTGCAAGTTTCCAGGACAAACAGAAATACCTAGATAGATACATATATACAAGTGAAGTTAAATAAAAGCTTTTAAAAAACCTTTGATGAAATTTATAAGGGACCAAACTGGAGGTGTTCCTTTTAAATGGACAATAACATCCATATACTTTATGTATAAATGAACATATATGTGAATTACAAAAAAACTCAAAAAAATTATGTAGGTAAATAGGAAAATAAATAATATATTTTTTTACAAGTCATAAACTTAAAATGTTATACATTAAAGTTGTATTATTATAAGTTGTACATAAGGTCCCTTAGAGCTATGGTTTTTGTTAAATAATTATAAAACATTAATACCCACACAGTGTAATCAATGAGGTGCGTGCCTACATTTGGAAATCGATTAATTATCAACTATTTTATCATCAGTTTACGAATAATTTTAATTAACATTTTAAATATATAATTATAATTATAACAATTAACGTCATGTACCGGTGATTTCTTTTTCCAGGCTTTTATTTCTGAATCATTTTTTGATCCATTAGAAGAAATAGAACCAGTAACAACTGGAGACGAGGAAAACTGTATGGCAGTTACAACAGTGAGTATTAATAACCGCCAGCTAAATTTTAACGTCTTTACGGAAAATCTCAGATATTCAAATATTTTAACCCTTATTAAACATAAATAAATAAACAATCTAAAACCACTGTAAATTTTTAGAAACTTGTGAAGTAAGGCATATTTAGTTTAAGTATATAATTTACAGCGGGCAGCGTTCGGGGGGGGGGGGGGGGGGGGGGGGTTAGCGCCATATCTTCTCGTCGCAGATACCGCAGAGCCTCAAGACGAAAGTTTATAATCAGTGCGTGTTGCCAGTGATGACATACGGCACTGAGACGTGGCCGCTAACTATTGGTCTCATACACAAGCACAGAGTTGCGCAGCGTGCAATGGAGAGAGCTATGCTCGGTGTCTGACTACGTGATAAAATCGTGGAAATTCGTAGAAGAACCAAAGTTACCGACATAGCTCTCAAAGTTTGCAAGTTGAAGTGGCAATAGGCAGGCCATATAGTCCGCAGAACCAACGACCGCTAGGGAATAAAGGTTCTCGAATGGCGACCACGAATAAGCAAGCGAAGTGTAGGGAGACCCGGGACACCCCCCACACGATGGACCGACGACATTGTAGCCATCGCAGGAAGTCGATGGATGGAGGTGGCACAAGATCGCTCGTCATGGCGCTCATTGGGGGAGGCCTATGTTCAACAGTGGAGTTCTAAAGGCTGACATGATGATGATATAATGTACTAGCTTTCGCCCGCGACTTCGTCCGCGCGGTCTACAGATTATCACAAAAAAAACATTTTTTTTTTTCTTACCATTTTCCGGGATAAATGTATCCTATGTTGGTCTCTATATTGTACAGTACCTACCTATTTACAAATTTTCATCAAAATTCGATCAGCCGTTTTCGCGTTAAAACTCCCCAAACAAAGAAACAGACAATAGATAGATAGATAGATTGATAGATAACTCTTTATTGCACAAGAAATGAAATTGATGAAACAATAATCAAGTTTTAACATAGAACAATCGGCGGCCTTCTCACTAAGCAGCGATCTCTTCCAGGCAACCGTAGGCTGAATAGAGACACATAGGCTGTTACAAAGGATGGTAGTGTGCAAAATTATAAAAAATATACCTACATATATAATGAATAATACAAATTACATAAATATTTATTACCATATAATAATACATACAAAATAAGAATAAGTGTACTTATACACCTACTGTTAACATAAAATAATAATAAATATTATATTACACTATATTAACTACACAAACACACACACTTTATTATTATTATTATTATTATGTTTCACTTATAAATATTGGTGTGTTTTTTTTCAGGTTGAGAAGCCTTTTATGATAAAGACGAACGTTTCTGCAGAGATTGTCGTCCAGTCAAAGCATTTCGAGCAGAAGATCCGGATTACCAAATGCAGGTACACGTTCATATATTTTAACACATTGTAATGAATAGAAAAAGTTATCATACACTGAATCCCTTAGTTAGGGTGCCATCAGATAGACCGCATGCGCGCGACCGACTGGCTCAACCGCACGCCGTTGACGTCAACTGCACGCGGTTGACGTCAAATGCAGGCAAGTTGCGGTCGTTCTCTGCATACCTTGGTTTAATACTCCTATACTAATCATCGTTTGGCATGTCTCAGTTGTTAAATTGCGTTTCAAAGAAGAGACATTTTTTTTAGTAGCTCTGTTCACGTCGCCGCCGTAATCGAATACAAAAACGTGCGTACCCTAGCACTAAAATTTATCAACTGCGGACAAACACTGAGCACTGTGCAATTGCATTTGCTTATAAATAAATTAATATCTGCAGTCACGCCTCCGACCGCTCGCGGTCTACCTAAAGTGGATCGCGCGCAGTTGTGACGTAGTTACTTCCAGTAAGCGTAATTCAAAATCTTTGAGTTGAGATAGTATGCTGTCTGTCTGATAGCGCTCTTATAGGTGGTTCTTATATATAGAAAATAAAGAAGAAGAAAAATGTATTAGTATCCCATCGGGTGGGGTCTCATTGAATGGGTACTTTAAAATTATAATGAAGTTACCTTATTAGTCTTTTAATTCGGTTCCGTTTATTTTTCTCTAAAGTGACTCAAGTTCTCAAGCAAAATGGCCATTTTTAACAGTTTACAGCTCGTAAGAGTACTCATACATTAGGTACAGTTTCAAAAAAGCTAGAGTATAATACGAATTCACTACTAAATTAACACGGCTGTCTAGAATATACTAGTTTACGATATATATCTGAACAAGTTAGAGCTTTGTTGGCATATCACGTAAAATCTACTGCACCGATAGCAATGCGGTTTTATAGTTGGGTAGCTTTTGATCCTGTCTAAGGAACCCTATCGTAACTCCTAAAAAAATGGAACGATTTTGATGCGGTTTTTATGTTTCAAAACTGATGTGATTGAGATGCTTCTGAGATATAATGGGGGGTGGGGGATCGGGCGTAATATTAATTTTTAATTTGTGTTTGTTACAGTAAGCTTTATAACCCTTGCTTCGAGAGGGTGAAGACTCCAGGATTCGGAACAGAAAGCTCTTGTGAAGAAAAGCTTGGAGCCGTGTCTCTTTATATCTACGATCCAGCGGTTAACCAAGTCCGGTACAAAATGTTCGAGGTTCCCGTCTGCTGCACTTGCAAGTTGCGGAGTTCATTGAATAAGTAAAGTCATACTTATTCAACCAAAAATTAAAAAATATATTTAATTCAGACACAAAAAATAAATTAAACAAATAAAAATATCTAAATAATAATAATATCTAAGAATAAATTAAAATATCTAGTCAAAAGTGGCATTTCGATAACTTTTTCCTTTCCATACAAAAATTATGACCGTCAGAAAAATGGGAGCTTAATCAGAGATTAGTAAGCTGGTGCGACGTGACCTCCAAAGCTCAAATACTTGCCGGATAGAAAAGGCAATTGAGCAAAATTAGGGGTCGAAAGTCTTCGCCCAGCAATAGAGTAGGTCCCATCTTACGAAGCTCAAAACCAATAATGCCACATCCGTAGTCTCTAAGCCGATGATCCTTTCTGAGATCGAAGACTTCTATGGCCGATTGTACGCCTCGCATAATTCTAGACCCGAACCCAGCACAGAGGATTCCCGCGCAATATTGACCCGCCACTACACTGACGAACTGTGTGACATCAGCCTAGACGAGATTGAGATGGCTTCAAATAACTTATGAATGGAAAGGCCCCTGGTGAGGATAACTTTGGAGCTCTTGAAAGCAGGGGGGAAACCCTAACTTCGGGAGCTTTGGGATTATTAAGCACCTTTCTTAACAGTGGGAGATTCCAGTGGAGCAGGAGTTTGGCAGGACTCTTCTTTAAAAAACCTTTTAAAGAACTACCGAACTATTTCACACTTGAGCCACGTCTATAAGTTGTTTTCGAGGGTCATCTCAAATTGTCTCGCAAGAAGACTTGCCGAATTCCAGCTCCTGAACAGGCCGGGTTTCGCAGAGGATTTAGCACCATAGACCACATACACACAGTGAGGCAGGTTATACAGAAGTCTGAAGAGTATAACCAGCCCGTGTCTCATGCTTGTAAGTCAGCCCATGTCTCAGGTCAGTAAGTACAGTCAGGTTGAAAAATAAGTAAGGCAACAGTGATTATAAAAATAAAAAAAGATCATACGAATAGGTACATTGTTCAGATATAAATTTTTTACTGCAAAACTAAATTTTGGTAAATTGTGTTGAATGGCTAGAGGTTTTTTAAATTCACTGTACTGTTTAAAAAATAAGAGTTGTGAAATGAGTTCCCAGATATAAAATATTAACAAAAAATTTGATAAGCCTCTTTTGAGCAGGTATTTTTTATAGTTACCGAAATGGGATTTCTAACAGTTTTTACAGTTCTTTGTAGTATAGGTACAATAAACTGAGGAATGTTGTCGTACTTATTATTGAAAGAATGGCATTATTAAGCCAGTTTCGAAGTTTCGAGCTAGTGCCGAATTCTGGAGCATTTGAAAAAAAAAACAAGAATAACTCTGAATCGCTGAACAAACAGCGGGGAGGGGGGGAGGGGGTTATTTGGGTGCCCCTTGGGGTGTTCTACCTATCACTATTTCATGGAACAACCTGTATAAGTTTTAGTACATCACACTCTATTAAATATATGCTTAATAAATTAGAAGTTAAAATAAATTAAAATCAATGTTCGATTACTCATTCTCATTTATTTCTGTATTCTTTACACAAAAAAACTAAGTGAGCATTCAAAAAACAATTTTACTAGAGAATAAATTAACTAGAATTAACTTACAATAATAAAGGTGCATGCACCCTTCTTTTAATCCTACTTAACCTAATATCACATTTCTAATAAAAAGCTCCGAGCTAAGGTGTCGAAGCTTGTAAGGAGGGCAAGGTAAGGTGTCGGTCCCGGCTGTAATGGCAGTTGTTATGCCGTGTCAGTAGCAGTAGGCGGCCGGACAAACTCTGACACCAGACGCCAGCACTACCCATACGAAAAACAAACAATAAAAACGTTCATCCATGGTGCATTGTAATTAGAATCAAAACGAACTATCCTGTAAACTGGGTTCCGTTTGTAACTTAAGAAAGTACGAGGTACGAGTATTAAGTACGAGGTACGAGTATTAAGTACGAGGTACGAGTATTAAGTAGGAGGTATTAAAAACTTAATCTGCAAGAGCAGCACACAGGAATCCCATGCTTGCTTCTGACGGACTCCACTCCAGTTCCATCTCGGCTCAGCACCAAAAAGCTGTAGTCCATTTTCTTCTCAACGCAAGTGAGATTGTTGTCTTTGAGTTCTTCGGAGTTGAAGTTGTTAGTTCCCCCTTCCCTAAGGAGTCGCCTGGGAGTTCTGATAAAAAACACAGATTGTTAGTCAAATCAAATATTAGGTTTTTGGATATATATATATATATATATATATATGATTTATAAATAATAATAATTTTTGAATATGATCAAAATCTTAATTTGAACTAGCTGTGCCCGTGGCTTTGCGCGCATGTTCATTTCATTTAAAAGTAACCCATTGGTGTTATTCCAGGACCAAAAGTACCTAATAAGTACAATTGACTACATTTCTTCAAAATTCGTTCACCCGTCAAAAAGACTTTTATCGATTGTTGGGCTTCTACTCATCCGGTTGAGATACAAAGTAAGTTTTAAGTCAAAACCTAAGTTATCCAACTGTATAAACTGCATCGCAACCAGTTTGGTAATTTTTACTTAATTCGCGAACAAACATACAGACAAACAAACCAACAACGGGCGATAGAGAACTCCGCTGCAATGCGTGACGCAGAAGACACACACCAAGTTTAAATTTTGGCGACCGGCTCTTAGGCACCCGGCGATACAAATCTTGGCTTGGGCGGTCGCCTAGATTACGGGGAATGGACTAAACACAGGATTCTTTGAAATTCCATCTTTATGGGGGTGAATGGAGAGGCAAAGTTTGCACGCGGGTAAAGCTGCAGGGCGTAGCCAGTAATTAAATATGGGCGAATTACTAAGCAATCACATAACAGAGCTAATATAAATATTGCTTGGTGTCTTCACCCTTTTAACCTGTTGCTTGTTATCTCGGGTATTTTAAATTCGGAAAGATAATATACCTAAGATTATACGTAAAATAAATGAAATTAGTTAAAAGTTACAGCCAAACCGAGGAACACTGCTCGCGTATCCAGACCAATATATAAAAGTGAAACGTTGTCTGTTTATTTGTTTGTTTGTTTGTTTGGGGAGCTTTAACGCGATAACGGCTGGATGGATTTTGATGAAATTTAGAATGGACATAGCTTATACCCTGGAATAAAACATAGGATACTTTTTATTCCGGAAAATTGTAAGTTTCCATGGGAAAACTGGAAAATGTTGATTACTCGCTGCAAGGAACGGTTGCCATGGAAACGAAATAACAAGTTTGTTTTTTCGCGATAAACAGTAGTCCGCGCGTACGAAGACGCGGGCGGGAAAACTAGTTTATCTATAAATATAATCAGGGAAGCGTGACATATCGCAGACCACATCATTCCTTACCATCAGGCGAGATAGAGGTCAATCGCAACGCAAGCCAGTCACAGAAAAATAACTTTCGGTATTCGATTGAAATTTATTTCTCTATGTTTACTGAAGGGCAAGTGTGCCAGGACAAGGGCAAGGATGTTTACTTATGTTTACTGAAGGACATGGGTGCCAGGGCAAAGGCAGGGTGTTAACTTGAGCTCAGTCCAGATAAATATTAAGATACTTACACGCACTGCTCAATCCTTATCTGCTGTTTGAATATCTTCGGCGATTGCACGACCACGCGCACATTGTCGTGCATATCTACAATCTCGTAAATCTCGCCATACTGTTGAACAAAATACATATTTAGAATAATGTTAACTCGTGTTAAGTCCTATTAAATGAACCACCGTTCATCATCAATCATCATCATCATCATCATCATCATCATCATCATCAGCCTGTATCTGTCCCACTGCTGGACGTAAGCCTCTCCTAATGCACGCCACTGAGCTCGGAGCTTCAGCTCCCTTCATACATTCTCTTCGGCCGCCTTTCGCAGATCGTCGCTCCACCTGGCCACAGGGCGTCCTTCACTACGTTTGCCTAAACGTGGTCTCCACTTGAGAACTTGTCTATTCAACGGTTATCGGTTCTTCGGGAAACATCATGTTGCTAGTTAATTAGCTCTCGTATGCTGAACTAGACCCCTCCGTCCACTTGGATCCACAGCTCGGCTCCACATGTGGATTCGTGGACACCTTTATCTCCTCTTAAATCTACCATTGAGTGGATTTAATTCTAAACATAATTTTATATGCCACTTTGATCCACAAACGAGGGGATCCAAAAATAATAATATCCAAGGGGCTAAAATTTTTGATCATTGAAGCAATTTTTAACCGACTTCAAAATAGGAGGAGGTTCGCGAAGTACGAGCGTTTCAAGTTCAAGTCGGTTATTAACGTTTTTGGTTTTTGTCAAAAAAACATTATGTACCTACTTTAAGTCAGTTTTTAAGTAAACAACAAGATCAAATTTAAAGTAAAATCATCGGTATCTTATAGGCCAGATAAATAATATGGAAGATAAGGTGCAAGCTAATCATCATCATCATCATCATCATCCCGTATTCGTCCACTGCTGGAAATAGGCCTCTCCTTGTGAACGCCACTGGGCCCGATCTTCGGCTCTCCTGATGCATTCTCTGCCAGCCGTCAATATCAAGTAGTCACTCTACCTGTGCTCTTATTCGCTATGACCAAAAGGCCCTGGCTGGGCGGCGGACACCCTACACTATATGATTTATGTGACTGGCCCATATTGCCACTCCATCTTTGCGCTGATAACTATAGTTCATTATCAACTTACTGTTATGCTCCTTTCGCAGTCGTTTTGGGAATCTTCGTATACTCCTTGTCGATCAAACGGAACATCGTGATCACTTGCCAGCGTGAGTTGGTACTGTAATCAACAAACGTTAATAATTTGCAATACCGTTATAATGAAGTACTGAATTAATACTAGATACTTATTAGTGTACACTACTGAAATGTATTTGAATTCTCTCATGTAAAAAATATTGAGCCAATGAGCTGTCCTCACGCAGTGCATTATGTAGGTATAATATTATTTCGAAACAACCAACCAACTTTAAAAGGACTTGGTGGTTTGCTCGGAGGGTATTTTATAGGTACTTTCCTCAGGGAATTTCAGGACTCAAAATATCCAAGAACATTACTTTAGGTTGTCCATTTTCCTTTATTTGGTAAATATGCTATTGTATGCAATGAATTTGAAGAAGTATGAAAAATGAGGGTACTCGATATTTTTTCTGACAATTCATCATATTTGCACTGTTTTACACTTTATATTATGGATTACGGACAACGAAAATTAGCTTAACTAAAGATTGGGCTCAAACGCAGAGATACAAACTTTTGCAACTAAAGATTGAGCTCAATTGGCAATTCGTCAGTTTTGTCTTGTGGGTAGTCCACATGCTTTTCGAGGCAGAAATCGATGTCGAAGCAGTTCGTGGGCATTTCAATTGGGCTCAAACGCAGAGATGCAAACTTTTGCAACTATAGATTGAGCTCAATCAGCTACTTTTCTTTGTCCGCAATCTATATTTATATTGTAAAACGTGCAAATACGATGAATTTTCGATAAAAAGTGCCACTGGCATAAAATTAAGTACAATGTGACAGTTTAGACGTAGCGTCATCTGGTGTCAGAAAAAATATTGAAAACCCTCATTGGGTCACATAGTCATATTACAATCAATTCGAACCCTGCTCATGCCCGAAGGAATACAAGTTGGTTTCTTATGCTTTTTTTTCTGTAGGAGTTTATTTTAAAGTATATCAGGCCATCATATTATTTAAGTGCCAATGGAGCGATGGTGGCCTAACGGTTCTACAGTGTAATTTGGAATCCAACGATATCGGGTTCAAAACCTAGGCTATGCACCAATGACTCTTCGGAGTTATGTGCGGTTTTCCATCGCTCCGTGCTTCGAAAGGCACGTTAAGCTGTCGGTCCCGGCTGTTATTGATTAATAGCGGTCGTTAAGCCATGTCAGAGGCCGTTTGGGCGGCCTGACAAACTCTGACGTCAGAGGCCAGCACTACCTCATACGATAAACAAACAAGTGCCAACTTTACCCAATTAAAGTTATTACGTTCATGGGAAGTCTTTTATAATTTTATTATATCGGATTCGTAGCACGATGCCTACTATCGCTCTTAGTTGACAATATATTTTTAAAATATGTAAGAATAATATTTACCGTTTTAGTTAATAGCTCGTCAATTTTATCTTGTGGGTAGCTCACATGCTTTTCGAGGCAGAAATCGAAGTCGGAGCAGTTCGTGGGCATTTCATCCAGTAAGCCGGCACTCTTGAGGGTTCTGGCTTGAGAGTCCTGGACGGCCAGAAAAAGGGCTATCTACAAAAAAAAAATTGAAAATAATAAATCCGCATTTTTTATTAGTTAAAAAATGTTAAGGCTGGACGGGATTTCGTTAAGATAGCGTTAATGTGAAGCAATTAGATTTTATTTCATTGCATTTTCGTTGGTTTTAAAAAAGTTTAATATATTACTAGTAATCAGAAAAATATTAATGTAACCACTTACTAGAGCAAATCCAAAACTGAAAACCGAGAACTCCATTTTGTAAAAACTTTCAAACTTCACAATTACTAAATTAATACAATATTTATTAGTGTAACAATAAGGAATTTATTTGTAAGACAAGTTACGAAGTTGTTTACACGCTGAACTGACTCTGCCTTATGAATGGATTGGATCAATGTCCCACTATATATGTTTATGTTATCGTTTTCCTGCTGACATCACAGACATATTTGTTTTAAATTTGATTAAGTACCAAGAATCCATCAGTTATTTAAGGAAAAAAATAATAGAAATTAAAAATAATAAAGTAACTACCTAAATATAAATAATCTTTAACAAAAAAAAAACTTTTATGGAATTTTGGAAGACTTGCAAAAGGAATGTTATGTTTTAAATTTGAGCTACTATGGGTAGCTAAATGTGAAGTATTTGTATTAAGTACTTATTTACTGACTTATGCTCTTACACAAAATGTTAAATATGATTTTAGCAATTACGCCTGCTTAGCGAGAACATATCTTATAATTTTTATAAGGATTAAGCATAATTGCAGCAGTAAGCGTAATTCAAAATCTTTGACAGCAACGATCGTGATGATTTTTGACCTTAAATAACTGCATTATTACTCACGTACTTGACAGTCTTGTAATTATTTCGTTTCCATGTCAACGTGTAATTGTTATTTCGTTTTCGTAGAAACTTCATTCCGTTCTGTATATATGATACCTTCGATTACATTATTGTAATTTACGTAGGGATTATTTTGAAAAATAAAATACTGCTAATGTTACTCCAGGATAATGTAGCTATCCATAGGCGAAAGCATTTTTAAAATCGGTTCAGTATTTTTTGAGTTTATCCGTTACAAACAAACAAACCAACAAACAAACAAATCTTTCCTCTTTATAATATTAGTGTAGATATCTAATCTTAAAATAAGCTACCAACTGAAATATTCTTGTTTAGTTGGTAGCGTATTTTAAGTACCCATACCATAGACCATATTTTTTTTGTAATTTCTTTGTACAGACTTTTTCGTTCTTTTTGCTTTATTATTAGTATAGATAGATAGCTATTTATTACTTCAAATTTAATATAATTTTGGACCCCTAACCCGCAGGAACCCTTTATTTTTTCAGGATAAAAAATATCCTCAATTTTAAGCCATCATAATATAAACGATGACTGTGCAAAGTTACTTAGGTACATCAACATCCGCCCGGTAGTTTCAGCGTGGTACGTATTCTTTTAAATAACTTTCAACCCCTATCCTGCGGGAAACCTTCAATTTTTCGGGATAAAAAGTATCTTATGTCCTACCTCGTAGTATAAACTCAAATCATATCAAGTTTCATTTGATTTCATTCAGTAGTTTCGGTGTGATGCTTGGCCAAGATACAGACAAACAGACAGAAAAAAAAGAAAAGAAAAAAGTTTGCTTCAGTATCGAATATAGAGTACACTACAAAAAAAATACAATATACAGAGTTTGATACAGTTTTATTATATACATAGATCAAAGTTTATGACTGTTTCTGAATTTGTTGGTAAAACATTTCAGTTGGGTTGGGATTGATATCGATAGTAATGATTAGACCCAACGGTGTCCCACTGATTTTAGAGCAAATGCCTTATTTCTCAGTAGGTATCTGCTTCACGCTAAGAACACTGCTAGGCTCGCTTGTAGATCACGAGTAAGAACTTTTTTGTTTTTATTTTCCAACTAGCTGTACCTGTGTTCTTTTCTTTAGGTTCAAAGTACCATAATGTGCTATTCCAGGACCAATATACCGCCATTTGAACAAAATTTCGTCAGCCATCAAAAATACTTTATCAGTTGCTCGGCTTCTAACTTACCGGATTGAGATACCAATTACACCAGATTTAAATCTAACCCTAAGCTATCTAACAATGAAAACCCCATTGCAATCGGTCCTGTAGTTTTTACGTGATGCGTGAACAAACAAACATACAGACAAACAGAAAGAAAGACACGATTAACAAAAAAATATTGTTCAATATCTTTTATAAGCACCCAAGAGCATTTTATTCATTTGAATTCATTCGGTAGTTTGGGTGCGATGCGCGGTCAAGATACGGACAAACAGACAGACAAAAATGAAAAAAGATACAGTTTAGGCTTCGTAATCGAATATAGAGTAACTTCCAAAAAAATGTTCTTTAATGTACAGAATTTGGACCCATATCCCACAGGTAGATACCCTTTATTTTTTCGGGACAAAATGTATCCATAATTTTCATGTGATAAACTATGTCTGTACCAAGTTGCATCAACATCCGTCCAATAGTTTTAGCGTGCTAAGTGTTCTTTTAAATAATATTCCACGCCTATCCTGTAGGAACACTTAATTTTTTCGGGATGAAAAGTATCCAATGTCCTACCTCGAAGTGTGAACTCAAATCATATCAAATTTCATTTGAATTCATTAAGTATTTTCAGCGTGGTGCGCTGCCAAGGTACAGACACACAGATGGACAGACAGACAGACAGACAAAATTAAAAAATACAGTGTTGGGTTTAGTATCGAATATAGAACGGCCTCCAAAATAAATTACATAATATCTTCAATTTACAGAATTTTTGACATTATCCCGAAGGAACACTTTATTTTCGGCATCAAAAGTATCCTCAATTTTAACCCATCATATAAACTATGACTGTGCTAAGTTGCATCAAAATCCGTCCAGTACTTTCAGAGTGGTAAGTGTTTTTTGAAATAACTTTCAACCCCAATCCTGCGGGAACCCTTTCATTTTTCGGGATTGTAAGTAGCCTATGTCCTACCTCGTAGTATGAACTCAAATCATACCAAGTTTCATTTAAATTCATCCAGTAGTTTCGGCGTGATGCCTAGCCAAGATACAGACAGACAGACAGACAGACAAAAATGAAAAAAAAAACAGTTTTGGCTTCAGTATCGAATCTAGAGTAAGGTCCAAAAATTTTTTACAAAATATCTTCAATGTACAGAATTGGACCCGTTACAGTTTTATTATAAGTATAGATATAGATATATACAGAGTTTACGTACGTTTTTTTTTAGTAATGTAACTATAAATTTATGGTATTCGGAATTTTCCCTTTCCTATAAGACTTCTTTTCTTAATTTCTTCTTGCTACATTTCATGTTTCTAGGTCAACGCGAGGGTCAAAATATGCAGCATAAACGGCCGTATCTTTTAATTGCGTTGACTTAGACGTTTGTGTTTTTTACAGATCCAACGGATTGCAGACTTGAGTATTTAGTATTAATTTCAAATTGATACCTGTACGCGATCCTGAGAAAAATTACCTTGACAGACAGAAGGACAACGAAGTGATCCTATAAGGATCTCTATTTTCCTTTTGAGGAACGGAACCCTAAAATATACCATAATGACAATGAGAACAGTAATTTTAGAAATGTGACGGATTGGATTCCTTCTCAAATTCGCTCAGGCATCTGCAGACCATTGTTAGTAATCAATTTCTAGAGGAAGGAAATTCCCAAATTCGTTAAGAATTTTTTTTTTGTGTCTGCATCTCCGGGATTTCTGAACCGGGTTTTTGTATTCAAATATTTTTAGTATTTATCAGCATCCTCATTATTTTGTCGTCTGTATGACTTCATCACAAGTGCAAAAACATATGTTTTTTGATGATATTCACTATTTTGGCCACTTGGCGACTTGGTGACATTTCGCCATATGGGACAATGATATTGCACTCCATATTACAAGCTTCGTTATTATTTTAATAATCCGTTACTGTAATAACGAGAATGGCATCTCCTGACATCACTGTTGACATCATTGATGACATAATTATTAAAGTGGCACGCCAGGTTTCATACGGATAATTGTAATGGCATGGGAATCCGAGTAATATTGTGAGGTAACGGGGAATTGAATAACTAATAATTTAAAATTGTTAAGTGTTTATATTATTTATCCTATTTCGTTACCGTGATGACGAGAATGACGGCTGTTGCCTTCACCGTTGACAGAGAATGGCATAGGCATCCGAGAAATGTTGTTGATAAGAGGTGAATTAATAATAAGACTTACCTATCAAACGTTTTACTTAGAAACATATTACAATCAACATATAAAACAAACCTGGATTGAAAAGAAACGTTTTACGCCTAGCATTGACCGCTATGTGGGATGATGACTCGACGATTATAGTCCCGATAGTTGTTTCTGTGAATGGTCTTGCGCCTGAGCGAAGAGCCTCGACGAACATGTTATTGTTAATGATGCCAAAGAAAAAAAATGTGCCATTCTGATAACTCACCTTGCGGATGAATCTTATCGCTTACCACGGAATCTTGTTTATCCTCGCGAGTTGGAGAATTTGTCGTTTGCCGACATTACGAAAGCTTCGAATGATAATTTCAAGAAGAAACGCTGTTCGTTCGCAGACAGGGCCCACTTATACGAAGCAACAAAGAGCTCAGGCGAATCTGTGGGAGACTAGGCAGCACGATTACGGGAGTTGGCAAGTTACTGCGATTTCGGTGCTATCCTGGAGACGGTTCTCAGGGACCGTTTCGTACTTGGTTTGAGCTCAGGATCCGAGTGCGTCAATCTATTTGAGCAGAACGCGGCCAATCTAACCTTCACACGCGCTTTAGAGGTCGCTGAGCAAGCGTCTGACTATATCAGTGCAAAAACCGGGCGCCGCCGGTAATATTTTCACAAAAGAAGAAGCTATTTACAGGATGGTTCTGGGGGCGGGCGCTGCGTGGGTGCCGCCGCCGGAGGCCGTGCGGTCGTAACATAATAACAACACGGCTCGCGTGTCGGCGACAACGTGGCCACCAATGAGATTCGTTGTAAAGTGTGCGGGATGGAAAATCGTAGTGCTGAAAAGTGTCGTTACCATATCCTCGGATGTGGGCCTCATAAATCATTTTTGTCTACTTGAGCGGCATTTGTGTAGTACGTACTAGAAGTGAGTACGGTGTGCGTATGCCTCTATCATTGTTGTTTATGCAGCATACATGTAGCACGACCGACGCTTGGTAGAATTGTGGCTGTGTGAATGTGTTTGCCTGAAGTTGTGTCAAGTCCAGTTTTTGTATCCGTGATATTAAAGCGTGACGTATCTTCCATTCTTTAGTAAGATCTATGTTACAAAGGCTACAAATGCCTAAATTGAGGGGTGAATTACAAAATGTGTGCAAAGTTCGTGTACATAGGTAATATTAAAGTAGAATAAGAATCTGAGGATGATAACGGCAAGAAATGTCAGGAAAGCAAACTTTACAATAACTATCTCAAAATATATAAAAAAAACGCCTGCAAAAAAATGAAGATTCTCAAGTTGATGTTTATGTATGTATTATTGTTGAAAATGCATTGGGCATCTGAACAAATATACCAAATTTCTAGAATATATGTATGTCTGTATGTATATGTGTGTCCACGTATTACTCGGAAACTAAAAGTCTGATTGCAATAATTCTGTTTTGTAATAGTTTCAGTATCTCTCAACTTAGGGAATAGTTAAAGTTTCATCATAATCGGTTTAGTAGTTTGAAGATATGGAAGTTAACTGTTTCCAGTGTGTTTTTTTTGTCAGCGATCGGAATAAGTACTTCATTATCCTAGGCCTACTTTAAAGAAACTAAAACGTGAGCAAAAATAAATTATTTAAAAAAAAAACGACTTAAAATAGTATAAAACTTAAAAGAAATAAATTATTCATTTTTTTTAAAGTCTGCCAGAATATTTTAATACTTAGGTACTTACTACGAGTATAGTCGGTTTTACCCTTTGTAGGATTACTTAAGTGACCCGCACATAATGAACTGGGGCGATAAGCGGAATACACGTGCTGAAAAAATAAACAAAAAAACAAAAATGAATAAAAAAAATACCCCCAACCTCCTCTCCCGTTATAGCTAAGAAACATCTCGTTTACATCAGCTTTCAAACAGAAAAAAACACATCAAAGTCGGTCCATTCGTATGCGATGCCTCAAACAGACACTATGATACAATGACATATACGAGCATACAAACCCTAACAAATTAACACTCCTCTCTTTTGAGTTCAGGGGTTACATATTTTTTTACATAAAAGCAATTTTTTTAATACATTGTCATCGAGAGCTACCCTGAAAGTTTCAGCCAGATAGCTAATCGGGAAGTGCTCGAAATTTGAATTGCAACATTCCACCCGGAACGACAGACAGACAGGCAAACTGTAAAGTAACGTGGTAAACTGTTCGCGCTCTCTGCTCGTAATTAAGCTAGTGCATATTTTTAGTGTTATTTATGTTTAATTTTTACACTGATAAATATATATTTATGATGGTCTATCATTTGTTAATAATTTGAGACGTTATTTTAGTTTTTTTATCAAAATAAATAGCAAACAAACTAATCGTACAACTTATTAGCCGGAGCCAGGGAGTCACGGGTCCCCGTGAAATTTTCGTAATTATTTAGATAAATTACTGCTTATTATGTGCACGTGTAACTAATGAAACAATAAATATTATCTAATGTCGCGCTAATTCTAAATAGGAATAGATAATAAATCTATTAGCTTTAAAAAACGCACCGTCTGCACCTTCGAAAGCTGTCAGCCAGAGACATCGTATCTACCAATCGTCGTTTGAGGTGATTCAACAGAGAACCAAAATAGCTCAAAAAATTAACAAACTGAAGATTTCTAGAGTGCTAACCGCGTTTAGGCAAGCATACTGTAGGGCGCCCGCACCGGTCAAACGGCTGACGGACTGAATTATGAAAGCAGAAGATCGGGTTCAGTGACATTCTCTAGGAGACCTTGCCTACGTCAAGCATACCTACTCAGCTCAGTGATCCACAGACTCCAAAACTTCAGGCTGTTACTTGGCTGACCCGTCCTAAAGATGTCAGCATAACTCCACTCCACAAACTATGCTTGGTTAAGGTTCAGAAACTATGTATGTATGTCGCTCAGCGAGCTATGGAAAGAGCTATGCTCGGTGTTTCTCTTAAGGACAAGATTCGTAATCCGACAGAGAACCAAAGTTACCGACATAGCTCAAAGAATTATCAAGCTGAAGTGGCAATGGGCTGGTCACATCTCTCGAAGAACCGACAACCGTTGGGGTAAACGAGTTCTAGAGTGGAGACCGCGCTTAGGCAAACGTAGTGTTGGGCGCCCGCCGGCCAGGCGGAGTGATGATTTGCGAAAGACGGCTGGCAGGAACTGGATGAGAAGAGCCGAGAATCGGGCTCAGTGGCGTTCACTAGGAGAGGGCTACGTCCAGCAGTGGACGAACACAGGCTGCTGATGAGTACCTCTCATCGGTATAAGTGCAGTCACCAATAGTTTGATTGTTCAGTTTCTACTGATCATATTGAGATGCAAAGTATATCAGATTTTAAGTCAAATCCTCAGTTATCCAGCCGGAGAAACCGCATTTCATTCAATTCAGTAGTTTTTAACGTGTTTTAAAAACTACAGAATTTTTACCCGACTACGCGGAGGGTAATGTGTTTATCAGTCTGTATATGTACGTGTGTATGTATGTATGATTGTTCCTCTGTGCTCTCGATTTCAAATCGTCATCACCTATATTAGTCCACTACTGGACGTAGGCCTCTTCTAATGCACGCCACTTAGCTCGGTCTTCAGTTCTCATCAATTATTTCCAGCTGCAATTGAGTAGAATGTTCTTAACGAATCCATGATCAACTTTGTTGGCTATGGACGTAAAAACTACCAGTACCGACTGATAGCAATGCGGTTTTTACCGAATCCATGATCAACTTTGTTGGCTATGGACGTAAAAACTACCAGTACCGACTGATAGCAATGTGGTTTTTACCGAATCCATGATCAACTTTGTTGGCTATGGACGTAAAAACTACCAGTACCGACTGATAGCAATGCGGTTTTTACCGAATCCATGATCAACTTTGTTGGCTATGGACGTAAAAACTACCAGTACCGACTGATAGCAATGCGGTTTTTAACGAATCCATGATCAACTTTGTTGGCTATGGACGTAAAAACTACCAGTACCGACTGATAGCAATGCGGTTTTAAACGAATCCATGATCAAATTTGTTGGCTATGGACGTAAAAACTACCAGTACCGACTGATAGCAATGCGGTATTTAACGAATCCATGATCAACTTTGTTGGCTATGGACGTAAAAACTACCAGTACCGACTGATAGCAATGCGGTATTTAACGAATCCATGATCAACTTTGTTGGCTATGGACGTAAAAACTACCAGTACCGACTGATAGCAATGCGGTTTTTATAGTTGGGTAATTTTTACTAAAGAGTCTAACTAACTAAGCTGACTTTGTATTTTTTTTTGCTATTTCTGATTTGGATTATTCTTCAATTATTTGAAATTTGAACTATTCAGTGTACTGTATTTTTTGATGTAATGATGCAAGACGTCTTTAAAATCACTGCGATACATACGGCGTACCACGACTAACATGACATAAGCTTAGAATAACTACCTAGACGTAAGTTTAAAAACTAAACCCTGACTAGCCGACTACGGTCGGATAAAAATAGCCTATGACACTCTTGCAATGAAGATGAATCGATCTATACCTCGTTTGTCAAAATTGGACCAATAGCGGTGACGCTATGGTGGAACATCCACATGTCAAAAGACAGAGCGGCAGGACGCACAGAGCAAAATCAGATAAATTGATGTTTTTGCGATCTTCAATTCGATATATCTCGCGATTTAGGTAGGGTAGCGTATTGATTTGGATGTTTAAATATCTCGTTAAGGAAATTAGATTCGATATAAAAATGTTTACAAAAAGTCTACTTAAGACTAAATAAATAAAAAGGGGTGAAAAAAATGTCAATTAGGCGGCTGTGAAGTCCGGAAAGTCCGTACTAAAATAAAGATTATGCACAAGAGTGAACCAGAACCGGATCAACTTGTACATGGCGTAGACGTGTCACGACAAACTATTGGCCGTGCGCCCTGACACAGCCCTTCTTCTTTTTTTTTGAGACTATGTTTTTCATTTATATAATTATTGTTTTTTTTTTCTAGTTTGGCTCGCACGTCTTGTGCAATCTGCCAATTTCAAGTGGCTTCTATCTGCTTCAATTTCTTATGTATTCTATTATTATTAGCTTCTATTTATAATTTCCTGTCTTGAATAGGTAAACAATAAAAATGTTGCAGATTGGTGTTTTGTACTATTTCTTCTACGGTTTTGTTACAAAAGTGGGGAAATGTTACGCAATTTGTAAGCATTCGAAAAATTTGAAAAAAAAAAACGGATCAGAAGGGGTAATTTAGGAAGGAAAGAAGTATTAAATATTTACAAAACTTATAAAATAATTAGGTACATAAATTATTTAAAATTTAACATTATTACTACATAAATACTTAGCTAAAGTTTTGTAAATGTAAGGTTTGTCAATATACAGAAGAGATTTTATACATGTAGGAAAAGGGACATGGAGGGATATCAAGTTATCAAGAAAGGAAGAACAGTCATAGTTAGGACACGAGAAAAATATATGTTCCTGATTCCGTAGAGTTAAAGTGCGGTTCGATTAATGCCACTTGGACCATTCATTGCCATAGATCACTCATTTCGAATTCACTAAGCTCAGTGAGCATGTGAAATGACGTCATCAAGGCGATGAGCACTCAACCGCACGGAAACTGTCATTTTACTACGAAATACAAAACCGGTAATTCAAAATCAGAATTCACAAGGAATTCAGTAGAAATGAGTTTTCGTCAACCGAAGAGCACCCGGTGCGTTCATTGCATTTACTATCTATCAGTGTTTGGTTAGTGAAGATCATTGATAATGCATAGTTACTATGAAACTTATAGTTCTAACACCTACATAGGTACACTTTGTTTCATGTTTTATCGTGCCATGAAATTGTGTTGTTTTTGTGAAAGGTAGGTTTAATGACATGTATGTATGTATGTGGTATTTCATAGAACCTACCTATCTATTTCATAGCTAGAGTAGGATTTTAACCCTAAAATAGAAAAACACCTACTCGTTTTAAAATCTAGTAGTTTTCTTACAAAGCCTAATTATGTGAAGTTCTGCTAACAACGAGGGGTCAAAGCAAATATAAGAAAAACGAAATCAAGTGTAAGTATTAAATATCATGTAATAATGTTATAATTTTCACATAAATTGAGATTTACACTATCCTAGCGGAAAGCGGAGATCTATACATTCAAATGAACTGCAGTTCTGTGTGCATCCATGCACCTGAAACAAATGTATCATATTACTAGTATAATCAATTAGTTTCAACATTCAATATAGTTAGGTACTTGTCTATCAAGTCCTAGGCTATAATTATCAACTGTCAAACTCCCATTTGTCCGTCGATATAGAAATACATTTCTAAATCGCAAATATATTTCTTTCTTCGTTTTTTGGCGTTTTATTTATTTATTTATTTAATTGTTTTGCACAAAAGTAGTGTACAAGGAATAACAACTTTTCATTCATGTTTTCATTCACAGCATTTTTACTCGACGGCAAATATTATTTTCAGTTGAAGTTTAAGTTTACCTGAGAAGCACTATAGTCACTATACCTATAGGAACATGGTATTTTTAAATAGGCAGTCGTAATAATTATTTGATGTAGGTATGTACACTTTTGCTGAGAAATAATATCAAAGTTAAATATTTAAACAGGATTTAATTGCGCTGAAAACTTAATATTTTAATGGTTTCAAGTTGGCTACGTCCTGGATCTCGTGATAAGCAAGTGTTCGCGTCACCAAGACCAAGACCAAGTCGACCAAGATCCAAAACGGCAAATCCCCCTTGGTTGCTAGAGTAACCAAAAAAAAACATGGAAGTTAATTTTAACGGTTTGACCTATTAAAATCAATTTAAATGTAATCTCGCATATATTAGGCATGAAAAACACTCACTCCTACAAAATTGTCGGATGAATGTTTTGATGCATCCGTGTAAATATGATGCCACCCAGGCCACTTTTCATCCACGATGTAATTAAAATAAGCGTTAGCATTGGCATTGTGTTTATCAATATCTGAGCAATAATTAACTGTTAGCGTATGCATTAAAGCTTCATATTTATAATTAAACATATCTAGATTCGGAAATCGATGTGTTGGTGCGTGAAAAGTTTTATATCTGATATAACTTTTAACTAAGCAAGGAAGGGATTTGTGTTTCCAATAATTTGAGGACTCAATAAGATCGGTAAGAACATTAATATTTGAAATTAAAAGGCTATTTGAAAATTGCAAGACACGGAAAAAACATACGGTCAGATAAAAATTTACGTCTTAAATTAAGAGGGGGCTCATCACATTCAACTTGTAATGCATTTATAGGGCTAGATTTCATAGCCCCGGAGATTATTCTCAATGCTCTTGATTGGGTAGAATATAATTTCATCAGTCCAGCTAATCCACAAGGCTCCAATAAGAATTCCATAGTCGAGAACTCTTCGTACCAAAGTGTTGTAGAGAAGCTTTAAGGAAAAAAGATGTGCACCCCACCAAACGCCCGAAAGATATCTCGTCAAATTTAGGAGCTTCTCGAACTTATCAGCAACATATTCACAATGTGGAACGCGTGAAAGTTTTGAATCCAAAAGAACGCTTAAAAACCGTACTACATTTTTCGTTGGAATTAAATTGTTATTAAAATGTATGTATGTATGTATATGGGGGGAGGCATTTGTTGCCGAGTAAAGAGAAGCATCGAGCTCTTGAGCGCTGATATGTTCATGGCATTTTGGTTCATCCAACTATTTAAATGATTTAAATAAATCAATGGTTGGGTGCATAATGTATTGACAGATCGATCCGTGGAGTAAAAGACGAGACAATCAGCGTATTGTAGTAAATTCACTGAATTTTTGAGGGAAGTTTCTAAATCGTAAGTATAAATGTTGAATAGAATAGGGCTGAGTACAGATCCTTGTGGCAGTCCTTTCCAGACGAATCTGCTATGATCCCGAGCTTGGTCTATTTTTATCGATCTTCCTGACAGGAGGTTAAATATGAAGCAAGTGAGAACTTCTAGGATGTCAAGATTATGAAGCTTATATTCAAGAACATGTAGAAGAACATTGTCTCATGCTGATTCTAAATCTAAAAACGCTTCGTTGTTTGTAAATGCTATCCGAATGTATGTTACAAGAGTACCCACACTATCCAATGTACTCCTGCCCTTTCATAAACCAAACTGTGACTCAGATAATATACCACGATTTTGGACAAGCCATTTGAGATGGTTTTTGACTAAGTTCTCAGCTACTTTTACTATAACAGAAGATAAAGCTATTGGGCGATACGATGATACTGCGATTGGTATTTTACCTGGCTTAAGAATTGGAAGAACAATTTGAGATTGCCAGGAAGGAGGGATATTTTTGGATAACATTACTGCGTTAATTGTGTCCAGATAATAATAAGTGATGATTCAGTGAGGTTGGCTAAAAATGAATATGCCATCTTCACCAGGGGCAGAATCTTTTACAGCCGATAGAACCCCTTTTAATTCTTGTATGGTGAAGGGAGAATTTAAACTTGATTGGCTGTGGGATATTGTAGGGGGAATATAATTATAAAAATGATCATGCTGTGGTACTATCAGTGGTGGCAGTCGATTGAGAAATTGATCATTCAGATTTGCAGGTAAGGATGAAAAAGGGGAATCACTAATGCCGCTTCTAAATCTTCTGATATTACGCCATACTATAGAAGGGCTTAAGGAGAGATAGAGAGGCAAAAGTTTCTCCATCCTTGGAATTTCTGTTCTTTGAGTAGTTTACGTGTCTCTAATAATTTTGTCAAGGTTTCAAAATTTTCCATTGTTATCTCGCTGTTGTACTGAAGTTCAGCATCTTTTATTTTTGTTACTGCTTCAGTGCATTTTCTGTCCCACCAAGGTGGAGAAGGAAGGAAGCCAGTAGCTGAATTTTTAAGGGGAAACGTTTCATCCACAGCTTGAGTGAGTATTTTTGTGAAAGTGTTAGTGTCGGTAATAAGTTCGTGTGTTAAATTTGATATTTTATGCTCTACAGATGTTTTGAATTTGTTCCATAATTTGTTATTATTAAGGTTATATTTTAATCGTGGTTTTCGAGCTAAGCTAAGTTTGGTGCTGTACACCAAACTTAGCATTGATAGATCTACTGCACTTTTATTTTTATCAGGAGGTGTGCGTCTGGTAGAGGAGCCAGTATTTATGATGCAAAGATTGTGTGTATTTAGAAAGTCTATTAGCTGTTCACCACAGTAAGTAGAAATAGAACATCTCCAAGAAGTATGATCCTAAAGTCTCCTAAGACCAAGAAAGGTCTGGGGAGACGAGAGAATAGATCATTCAAGTAGTGGAAAGCTAAGGAAGAAGGGTATGTAGGTAAGGGTATAGTCTTATAATTTATTCTTCTTACCTTTAAAATCTTACCACATCCGCTGGGCACAGATATGTTTTCTGTCACTTCGTCTGGTGACCATTCCGATAGCACTCCACGGACCACACTCATTCGTGTAATATTGAAAGATGGAATGAAGGGTCTTAAATCCTTAGTTGCTAGATTCTTGCTAGATATTAATGTATTAAATTCTGAGAAAGCAAGTGAAATTCTATTCTTTCCTATTCTCTTCAAAGAACCATCAATAATGCCATTGAAAGTGTTTATTTTTTAGAAATTTACCGAATGAGACTGGATGAAGAGTAGATCATCATCAGATGATTTCATTACCCGTTGTACATGTACAATAAATGGAGCAATATCTGTGGGTTCGTATTTAGTTCGTGAAACGGAAATAAATCCTTGGGGAACGGGACCATTATTTGATGTGGATGGAATAACAATAGGATTTTCAATAGGTTGATTGGAAATATTATTAGTAGTTTTATCACTACTATCTAAGCAGTGACAACCAGTTTTACCATCAACCGCCTGAGCGTTTTTTTTTTTCAGATTGCATGTCTTGCAAATCTTACTAAGACTTCTTTTGCGACCAGTGCGCTGGGTACTAGACCCGTCCGTATCCATACCAGACTCGTTTGAGATGATATTATGTGTTGTTACGGTCACATAATTAGCCGCCGGGGGGACCATGCCCCCGAACCCTGCAAGCCTGCAAGCTCGTTCATAAATGACAAAAAACTTACCGAGTCCGGGTAACTATAAACTTACAAACCAAATATATACACTAAATTTTAATATAATTTACACTAAAATACTCTATTGATGCCTATATCAATAAAACAGGAAAATAAATTTTCACTGAAAAAAAACACGACCGCCTAATTTGACGTTTCTCGCGCTTTTTCATAATTATTGATACTAACTGCTTTATTTTAAGTAGGTTCCTTTACATTAGTGACTGAAAACATAGACAAACGTTAAAGGTTGGTTACACTCGTAAACATTTTGACGTTGCATAGAAAGCATATTGAAGTCTTGATTTCCATTTTTTTATTTTAAATGAAGGGTTTCTTGGTGGATTTTGAATGATACTTGACTACTACTGCGTAAATATACTTTACTCAAACAAGCTTTTAATGTGGTCATTATTTCGACAACCTGCTTTGGGCAAAGTCGACCTTGCCGCGCTTTTTGAATAGGCGCCAGCAAAGTTGTATGGAATTTCATTACTGTCGTGTTTTGCGGTCAGCAATTTCATTTGAAAATCCAGTATTGTCGTCTTTTGTCGTAGCACTATTATTTATTCCGTGGGTTCGTTAACCCCGAACGCGAAAAGAGAGGCGTTGTAGCTCCCAGAAGATTGGACCGATTTTGATGTTTTCGTGATTGTTGTTGTTGTTGTTTCTATTTCTGCTTCTGCTTCTGCTTCTGCTTCTGCTTCTGCTTCTGTTACTGTTACTGTTACTGTTTCTGTTTCTTTTGTTGTGGTCGTTGTTGTTGTCTTTGTTGTAGTCGTTGTTGTTTTCGTTGTTGTTGCATTGTTTGAGTAAATTCTTATTATACTAAGCTGGTTTTATTTAAATTCCTCGCATTGTTTGAGTAAAGCTCTATACAAGCCTTGGTCCGTAATGACTGCGTTGCTGGCCACGCTATGATGGCCTCGAGCTTTGCTTAGTTAAGTTCTCGTCCTTCAAGCTTGGCCATCATTGCAGCCCTTGCTGTCGGCGATATAAAGGCCTCGACCTTCGGTCTCAGCCTTCATTCCAGCTTGGCCATCAAGGCCTGCAATGCTGACCACGCTGTGATGGCTTTGAACTTAACTTAGCTGCGCTCTCGACCATCATCATTGCAGCCAGCAACGCAGTCATTACAGACCGCGGCAGTAATGTACTATTATCTCATATCGTAAAATCCGGATTATGAACTTAAAAATGGTGGCATAATGATATACGAGTATATTAGCACAGCACTTATCTAATAAGAAAAAAATAATTATTTCACTGTTTTTTTAACTTAACGATGTTAAAATACCCTACGAGGGTTTTCGTTATTTATTATCTATGGCGGTGCGTGTTAGACCGTAGCTGTGGACTGGATTTTGGCGCCATAATTTAGGTACTTTACATTAGTACTTAACCAATTTTATGTGATATATTATACTGATAAAACGTTTTATCCTGATTAAAAATGTGACAAATATGTGTAAAACATTTGAAAACAGTGTTCGTGAGAATTTGACTCTGACATCACGAAACAGCAACGAACATGACGAACGAGCAAAATCAAGAAAAGATTACGACTTCATTTTTTCATTAAAAGTAAGTTCCTATTGCATGAGTGTAGATAAAGTAGTGTATGAAATACATAACACACACACATAACTCAGTATTAAAACACTCGAGTGATAATATTAACGTGTTTTAATTCCCGTAATTAATTAACCGTTTCATAAACTACTATAAAAAGCATGGCTACCGGAATTGCAGTATCATGAAGTCCGCCCCAATTTCTGGGAGGGAAAATACGGTGAAGGCGGGAAGTTAGGCGAGCGAGCGGCGGTCCTTGTCGAGCATCGGAACGATGAAGTCAAAATTTAAAGTAGGTAGTTTATAAGTGACAAGTGGACAACTACAAGTGCATATAATATGAAGAAAGTGTTTCTTGATAGTAGGGTGATTTTCAACAAAATTTTAGTTATAAAAATGGAACAAAAAGTTATACAGTTACACGGAAAACCATCTTATAGAAATATCGGGGAATATCTTTACTTGGAATATATGATAACATAATACGTCAATCCTATATCTCCCCTTATCTCACAACATAGCACCTAGCGTGTTAATAAGCATTAGTTACCAATGAACTTGTCATACTGATGTCACCAAGCGTAATTTTCATCGTAGTCCTGACGAAAAAGGAAAATGAATACATTAATTAGCGTTAATTTTCCTGATCAATTAATATAAATTATGAAACGTGAATCCGATCGATTCATTAGACGCCTACACGTGGAAGTGTTAACTATAACTGGCTACTAATAATAAAGTACCAGCTATTTACCGTTCATTTCTCAATTAATAGCTTTATTTCATTATAATACAAATTTAAAATAATGGAGTACTCAATCTGCAGTTTTGGAGTCTCTTTGGTATTTGCATTTTATTAATCTTATTTTAATTTTATAATTGATCCTATTCAATTAATCCATTAAAATGTTTTTTCAATACTTTAGTTTAACAGTAAATATTTTTTTTTTTAAAAGAAGTGCGTATGCCATTGTCAGTCACTTACCGCGACGCGCACGCGCAGTATGCGCGCTGTAGTGCGCAATGTTAGATATAACGCCACCTGATGCTTTACTGGATAAATTGATTTATATTTTTTGTTTGTAGTTTGCCGTATTTCTGGCCACTCAAGTCTGTGATGCAAGAGACCTCCCGAGTGCAGGGTTACTAGACGAGATGCCAAAGAATTGCTCTGACGTTGATTTCTGCCTCGAGAAGCACGTGGACTATCCTCAAGAAAAAATTGATGAGCTATTAAATAAAAAGGTATGTATCGAAAGTTAAAAATTTATTCTAACGACTAAACTCTTGAGAAATTAGCACTTCAACATTATAGCATCATCTTTCATGTACATCGCATTCATCATGTATATTACATTCTTTGGTTTACAATTTTAACGATACTGGCGGAGTTGGTATTGCTAAGTCAATATGCCTTTGCCTGCCTTTTTTTTTTGATCTTAGTGACCCAGGTTTTAAATATTAAAATTATGTGTTTCATTGGGGAAAATAATCAAGAACTAAATTAAATATTCTCAAAAACCTATAATTTGGTTTTTACTATTACTCATGAAAAACGTGTAGCACTTTAAGAGCTCTAGTTCACTATGACATAAAATAAAAAAAAAGAGAAATATATCTTTAAAAAAAATAAAGAAATTTATCCTGTTTTATTTATTTTTTATCTGGCGTTGGGTAATTTAAATTGAATTTTATTTTTGTTGTTTACAGTACAAACTCACACTGGCAAGTTCTGATGCTGAGACTGGTGATAGAGTCGGAGAAGGCGAACTGGACCAATCCCAAACTGATTGTGAAAAGAGATCAACTGTAAGTTGAAAAATTTATTCTTAATTTAATCTTTGTCAGCTGTGCTATGTTGTAAAATGGAGACGTCTGATGGCTGAGTACATCCTGGCTTTATATTCAATAATGAAAATTATTAAAAAAAAAACATAAGGCTGAATATATCCTATTTTTTTATTCAACAGTATGGCGAAATTTTTGAGATCATAGATGAGCACGACAATGTGCGCGTGGTGGTGCAATCGAAGATATTCAAACAGATAATAAGGATTGAACAGTGCATGTGAGTATCTTGAAATATGAGGGAGCATAATTTACAAATGGCTCAGCAAAATAGAAGTTCAAAGAAGCACTTCAGCGGCGTCACCATCACGGAGTGGATAATCTAGTCGGTCCCACCGAAGCGCAACAACTTCGCCACTAGAAATGTTATACAAGTTCTAGCAGCTCAGTCACATCGTCAACTGTAGTCGTGTTATGCTTGAGATTAGTCAAGCGAATAATAATGAAGGCAAATCATATTTCTCAGATTAAACGTTACCTAAAATTTGCTCAAGTTACTGTAGAGCTACTGAAACGCGTATACTGCGCCATTAAAGTGCCATTGATTGCAACGCTTGTTAATCGTCTCATTGGAAGTGCTATTATATTAAAGTCAAAGTATTTATTGTAAATAGGCAAAATAATAGCACTTTTACAAGTCAAACTTAACATCTCATAAACGAAGAGAAAACTTATTATAAAAATCAACGCAAACTACATATTCTTTGAGTTTGAAGAGGAAATTTTCAGACGAACTCATAACTAATAAACTTACAGGTACAATATTTATGTCTAATAATTTGTATTTCTTTACAGTAAAAAGGGGCGACTGATCAAGGAAGGTGGAACTAAAAACTTTGACTACGAAATTTTGGAAGACCACGAAATCTTCTGCGATGAGAAAACAATAGACCACAGCTTTCTGGTGCTGACCCGAGACGGAAACGAAGTGGAGTTTGTCAAGAGCAAGTACGGGATCCCAGTCTGCTGTTCCTGCAGATTACATTAACTGTAATGTGATAGAGAAATAATGTGAAAGATCAGCCTCTGTGATAGATATCACTTTTGTGCAAGGTCATGTTTGGCTGTTTGCACATTTAGGACTTTTTTACTAGTCAAAGAAATGTATGATTATGAGAAGCGCTGGCGGCTTTTGTGTGGTTAACTTATTAATTGTAAATTACAATAGTACGTACATTTTCCTTTTAATGCTCGTGGTTCTACTAGTAGGACCTCGGGTATTTTTTTCCGCGGTGGTCCTATTCGTAGGACTTGTTGAACCACGCGTAATTAGTTTTGCCAGTGGTCCTACACATTAATTAATATATACTCGTATAATCATGCTTATTTTTGTCGAAATGCTTATGTAAAATTTCACTAACACCTGTTAGGTAATAATTTAAGCCTGTCTGATTGTAATTATTTTCATGGAGTGTAAAAAATATGTAAATAAAATTTAAAAAAACAGCAGTAAATTTGTTTAATTATTTATTAATTTCTTGGGCATAGATAATAATTTCCATAGGTAGTAGTAGTAGTAGGTAGTAGTACTGACTTAGTAATTTTCACAGATATATGTTTACAAATATGATTTGTGATCAAAGATTAGATAGATTAGACATAAAAGAATAAGTACTCGTATTGTGAATTGTTTACATCAAAATAATTATGGTATAATGTATATTTTATACTATAATTATTTTGACGTAATTTTGACGCCTTCAATAAACAGTTATCTATCTATCCATACCAAAATATAAAGGTGAAACGTTGTTTGTCTGTTTTGTTTGTTCGACGAGCTTTGACGCGATTTTGATGAAACTTGTAATGAATATAATTTATAGCCTGGAATAAAACATGGGATAGTTTTTATCCCAAAAAAATGTAAGATTCCACGGGAAAACTTTTTGGAAATTTTTTGATTACTTGCTGTAAGAAACGGTTGCCATGGAAAAGAAATAACAAGCATGTTAAAAACATCAAGAGTCTTGCCATACCTACTTTTGCATTGGTTTTTAATAACTTAGAAGAACTCAGGATGCTTTTTTTCAGTAAACCGCGCGGACGAAGTCGCGGGCGGAAACACTATTCTTATAATACAACAATAAGTACTACAAATAAAAAAATTACTACTAAAAAATAAAATTAATAATAAGTGTCACAATGGCGGTATATAAGTATAGATACATGATTAAATATTTTTATTCATATTTATTAAATTAATAAATTCAACTTTAGAATAGTATGCTTTTACAATAAGGAACCTTTTCAATTTGTTAAAACACACTATTAGATTACGTAATCAAATCACTTCACATTGTTTCAGTGGCTACATTGATATTCATCATCATCGTAATTTCAGCCTTTAGCAGTCCACTGATGAACATAGGCCTCCCCCAAAGAGCGGCATGACGAACGGTCTTGTGCCGCCTCCATCCACCGACTCCCTGCGATGGCTACAATGTCGTCCGGCCATCGTGTGGGGGGTCTCCCTACACTTCGCTTGCTTGTCCGTGGTCGCCATTCCAGAACCTTTATTCCCCAGTGGCTGTCGGTTCTGCGAACTATATGGCCTGTCCATTTCAACTTGTAAATTCTGAGATTTATGTCGATAACCTTGATTCTTCTACGGATTTCCTCGTTACGGATCATATCACGTAGTGAAACTCCAATTATAGCTCTCTCCATTGCACGCTGCGTGACTTTGAGCTTATGTATGAGACAAATAGTTAGAGAGTACGTCTCAGTGCCGTATGTCATCACTGGCGACACGCACTGATTATAACTTTCGTCTTGACTGCGGTATCTGTGACGAGAAGATATGGCGTAATTTCTCGAACGCTGCCCATCTGAGATGGATTCGTCGGTTTACCTCTTTGTTGAAGTTGGATCTACCCAGTTGGATCGTTTGACCCAAGTAGACTTAGTGTTCAACAGCTTCGATAATATCGTTCCTAACATAGACCAGCATGGGTGCAACATGGGCATTTGACATGATGTTCGTCTTACCTATGTTCATTTTAAGACCCACCTGTTGAGAAACAATATTGAAGTCACTGAGCATTGTGCTTATGTCTTCCAGGGTTTCTGCCATGATGGCTATATCATCAGCAAATCAAAGGTGAGTGGTGCATTCGCCATTGATGTTAATACTATATCTGGTCCAGTTGAGAAGCTTGAATATATCTTCCAAAGCAGATGTGAACAGTTTCGGAGAAATAACGTCTCCCTGTCTCACCCCTTTTTGCAGCTTGATAGAATTCGTGCTCCAATCCTGAAGACGGACAGTCATGGTGGCATTGCTGTACAAACACTTCAACACTTCAATGTACCGGTAGTCAATCTGGCACCGTTTTAACGACTGTAGTACTGCCCAGGTCTCGACTGAATCAAAGACTTTCTCGTAATCCACAAACGCTACACATAGTGGCCAATCATACTCTTCGGTCTTGTGTATAATCTGCCGGAGCATATGTATGTGGTCTACGGTGCTAAAGCCCTTCCGGAGTCCAGCTTGTTCGGGAGGCTGAAAGTCATCGAACCTACGAGCCAGACGGTTTGTAACTACTCTTGAAAACAGCTGATAGACGTGGCTCAGCATCACAATTGGCCTATAATTCTTCAAGAGGGTGTTATCACCTTTCTTGAAAAATAGCACCACTACGCTCCTGTGCCACGCCTCTGGCGTAGTACCCTCGAGGATGACGGAGTTAAACAGCCTCTGAAGGACTTTAAGTATCGGTGTTCCACTCGCTTTCAGTAGCTCTGTCGTTATTCCGTCCTGCGCTGGTGCCATAAGCTGTTTGAGAGCCATTCTGATCTCGTATAGGCTTACGTCCAGGATATCTTCGGTATAATGTCGGGTCATACGGGTTTTGCCATCGCTAGTCGTGCTTGGAGGACTACGCGATGAGGTGTATAATTGTCCATAAAACTTCTCGAGCTCACTCAAAATCTCTGGCTTCGACGAAACGATGCTGCCACTGTCGGTTTTCAGCTTCGTCAACAGGGTTTGCCCAATAGACAGACTGATCCCTTGCGAAAACTTTGTAGCATTTGTTCTGCTCTATTGCGTTCTTAATACAAGTAGTATTATAGGAACGCAAATCGTGTCGCATCTACATGGAGATCTGTTTATTAAGCAAGCTGTTACTCGACATATCCACTGAAGACTGCAGCCTTATTTCGCTTCGAACTGCCATAAGCTTAAGTGTTTGCTCAGAGAGTTTTTGTGTTCTACTTTTGCGGTGGGTCTTAAAGAACTCCGACCCGACTGCTTGAACGATTTCCACCAATCCGTTGTTAATTCCGTCCACTTTATCGCATTCGGTAATGATTTGGATGCGATTTTGGAGATCCAACTGAAAGCTCTTGGAGTTTTGGATTTGGGCAGGACTTGGGCAAAGAGTAGATCTTATGAAACGAGATGTCTCCAGCTTTACGTTGATATTCAATGAAGCCTCTTACTATACGGTGATCACTGCCGGTCTTAATCCTGTTGATCACAGAGACATCATTGAACATATGACGATTGGTCATCAAAATAAAATCTATCTCGTGTTTATGGGTGCAGACACGTCCATTTCCTGTAGGGGCGCTTCTTGAAAAAAGAGTTCATCATAAAGAGTCCCTCCTTTTCCATGAAGTCGGCCAATCGCTGACCCTTTTGGTTCCACTGTCCAAATCCAAACTGCCCCAATCTCTGTTCATCGCCAATCCTCACGCCCAGCCGTGCATTGAAGTCCCCCATCACCACTGTGAAGTGTGTTTTCGGGGCATGTATGGCTTTAGAAATATCGTCATACATAGCCTCCACTTCATCGTCTGGGCGTTTCAAGTGTTGGGCGTACACCTGTATGACTTTCAACGAATACCGTTCGGTAATTCTGAGTATAAGATATGTCACCCTGCTCGAAACGCTTTTGATTACTAAGAAATTTTACTAAGCCAATATGACTTGTTGCAAGCAAATTCTCATCGCAATATCGACTCCAACGCACCGTATCGAATGAATGAAATAACAAGTTCTGATTGAAAAAGAATGGGTGGTCATTACGCTGGTATTCCGAACGCAACCATCACAGACAACACCAAAAAAAGAGACTATTTAACCTATGATGATGAATAGTACTTTTAGGTTCGTCATATCTTGCTTGCTTGGATAACGGTTCGAAATCTTTTACGAGTAATTTTGGACAAAATACTAGAAAAAGAGTAAATATAATCCTCAATTACGAGTATTTACCTGTCTACCTAGTGGAAAAAAAACCCCAATATTGGGTAAGTGTTTCATATATCGTGTAAGTAAAATTACTTTATATAATCTACTTTTTTACGCAAGCGCTTTGTGGGGGTCCCTGGCTGGATAGCTTGGCCTGCCGTGGAGGGCGCGGGTGCCGGCACCACCAAAAGCACCGCCGCCACCGTCTGCTGCGGTAGTATCGGTTGCAGTAATTCTGGTGGCAGAGTAGGTACATCGTCGTCGAAGGTCAAGTGTTCGATGCCGTCAGACCACTTCTCTTCTCTTAACTTCAAAAGTTGATTTGTGTGCTTCTTCACAGTAGCGCCAGATTCGCATATCCGAACTAAATACAAAGTATTTCCGAGCTGTTTTATAATAGTTCCTTTGAGCCAAACTGGTTTTTGCATTTTATAGACTTTCACTAGCACTGCCTCGTTTACACAAAAAGTTACATTGCGTTTACCGCCGTAGTATCTAGATTGCAAGCACTGTTTTTCTTTCACAAAAGCATCGAGTGTAGCATCACATGATATTGGTGTATTCACGTCAATTACATCTAATCTACTTCTTAATTTATTACCGAATAAGTGTTCGGCAGGAGATTTGTTTGTTGTGCTGTGAATTAAATTTCTATAGCTGAATAAAAATTCGTTTAGTTTTGTATTCAAATCTTTTTGACTGACTCCCGACAAAATAATGTTTTTGATTGCTTTTTTGATTATCTTTACGCAGCTTTCTGCCTGCCCATTGCTTATCGGGTTATAGGTAGGAGAAGTCACAAGCACGATACTGTTTTGGCTACAGAATTGCCTAAAGGAAGCCGAGACAAAAGAAGATGGATAGATACATAGATAAATTCTTTATTGTACACACCACAAAGAAAATTAACTAAATTAAGAAACAATAGTAGAACAGTTGTCACAATGGGCGGCCTTCGCTAAAAACGATCTCTTTCAGGCAACCTTTGGATGGAGCGGATTTGTTATAATCGTGAGGGACGGGTGCACTATGATATTAAATTACTAGAGGGAAACAGTAAATCAAATTTCTAATTATTCTAACACTATAATATATAATATATTGTAATATACACATAAATATATATTACAAATAAATATATATATATATATATATATATATATATATATATATATATATATATATATATATATATATATATATATATAAATATATACTATGATGAATACATAAATATCTAAATATAATAACGAGATGATAAAAAAAAACAAAAACAAAACTGTAATTTAAGCAACATGACAAACGTGATAATAAACATAATATTAGCTAGACTTCCAAGTAAAACCTCTTCACTTGACACTTAAAAACTTCCAAAGATGGCGCATGCCGTATAGAAACTGGCAATTTATTCCACAGACGAACAGCTTCTACCGTTAAAGAACATCCGTACAAAGTGCTGTAATGCAAAGGTAGCTTGAGGGTGAGATTTTCCGATGATCTAAGATGGAAGGTGGGTGTTGGGTTGGATGTGTACAGGAAATGAAAGCGTTCTTTAAGATAGCTCGGGGTAGAAGAATTAAACAAGATGTTATATAAAAGGTTTAGGATATAGGAATTCCGGCGAAGGCGAATGGGTAGCCACTTGAGCTTTGCCCGAAAGTAAGAAACATGGTCAAATTTGCGCAAGCCAAATATGAACCTGACAGCAACATTTTGTCCATTATCTGAGCATATTGTATAAAATAATCCAAATCTGAACATTACCTCACACAGTTTTTCGATGACGACTCGAGTACTATAGCCGGATGAAACATTAAAACATTCTACCCATTTAGAGTAGGCATGTACGACTATTAGATAAGTTCGGTTGTTTATTGGGCCTAAAAAACCTAAGTGTACCTGATACCATGGCTTCGGCGAAAAAGGCCAGGGTGCGAGTGGTGCGCGGGGCGGCGCGGGCCTCGCTTTCGCACACGCCTCGCACTCTGCCACGTAGGTATCAATGTCTGTTGACATTCGTGGCCACCAACTTTTTTCTGCTTTAGACAGCGAGCGCGAGGCATATGAGATTAATTTCTCGACATTATTATGAATTTGTGATAAAATAGCTTTTGATAATATGTGATAAAGTTTTATCGGAAGACAAAACTCCCGCAGTTCCAAGGAATGTTTTTCTGTAACAAACTGTGCAAGGGACTTAAAATGGCTGAAGCATTCCTAACAAAATTCCTGTAATAATTTACAAGACCTAGGAAAAACTTTAATTCTGAGACGTTGGTAGGGATTTTTGTTTTTTTATGGCTCTTATTTTGTCAGAGCATTTATGAAAGCCTTCCCTATCAATCACAATACCTAAATAAGATACTGAATCTTAGAAAAGGGTGCATTTTTCTTTTTGTAAGACTAATCCTGCATTTCCTAATCTTATGAATACTTATAGTAGTCTAGATTTTTGCAAAATGACAGATTTGGCTGTAATTTAGACATCATCTTGAAATATTAGAACTCCATCTAAGCCAGATAAGATAGTTTCTATTGTTTTTTGAAATACGGCTGCAGTGCTCGATAACCCATAAACTAATGTGGTAAATTTAAACAAGCCTTTATGCATGTTAATGCAAATTAGCATTTGTAAGGGCTCATCCAATTTCAGTTGTGCATAGGCTTGCGAAAGGTCTAATTTTGTTTTTTTTGGGCAACCATGAATCTTCGCAAAAAGCTCCTCTATGCGGGGGAGCGGCTATTTATCAATAAGAAGCTGTTTTTTGAGAGTGACTGAATAATCTGCGCAGAGTCAAATGTTCCCGTCTTGTTACAAAACAGGTACGACTGGACTTGCGTACTCAGAGAAGTTAACTGGTATTAGGATTTCTACACTCACTAATCTGTCAATCTCGTGCTCCACTCGCTCTCTTAAGGCAAAAGGTACAGGTCTAGCTTTGTAAAATATGGGCTTTGCATCATCTTTAAGCGTGAGACTAACATTTGTGCCTATATATCAACCAAGCTTATCCGAAAACAGCTGGGGATATTTTTGTATAAATTCTTCAAGATTCATCGTACAAAAGTTTACCATCGAGATTTGCAAATTGAACTTGGCAAAAAAATCGTTGCCTGGTAATAGAACTCCCTCGGGCTGAGCGATATGCACATCTAATTCATTAGACTTTGAACCATAGGTTAACTTTGATATTGCTTCCATTGTTTGCACTCAGAAACAGTTTAGTAGGCCAAATTTTATAGTTTGAGAAATGTTCTCGGTATAATTTTTCCAGGATAATCGTAAGCTGCAATCCAATTCAAAGTCTACATGAACTCGACCCATAAGAACAGACTCGTGCATGGGTTCCCCATTAACTGTTTTAATGTTAGCGATAAGTGACTCGCCGTCGTCCTGATTAGCTTTTACCTCATCATTATTGTTGCTACACTCGATGAAGTTGTGTTTTATACATTTTTTTGGATAGTTCCTTCTTAAATGGCCTATCACGCCACACATGTTACACTTACTTTTTCACAAACTTGCACGTAGATACTTCGTGCCCCTGGAATCCGCAGGCCGTACAACGAAGCGATGGGTCACGTGCACGTGACGCAGCAGCAGTACTACGCACGTAATCGCGACGACTTGCTTGTGCTACCGCCATTTTGAGCAATGTGGACGCACCGAGTGGCGTTGCTGCACATTGCGCTGCTCCAGATTGTGCTGCTCCAAGCCGAGCACAGCGAATAGCTTCTGCTATGTGTATCACCTCGCTAAGCGATACCTCTGATATGTGCATTGTGAATAGCTTGTCCCTTTCTGGTCTTGTCGTCATGCCGAGTAGGAACCGGTCACGTAAAGCTTCAGTTAACATCGTAGCCGGAAAATCGCACCCAGCAGCGAGACTTCTTCCCTTTGCTGCCCACTCCACCAGGGTTTCGTTTGCAAGTTGAGTCGTATTATGAAATAGGTATCTTTCCGCAAACCCGCACTTTGTTTGCTTGAAATGGGAATCTGATAACTTGACTAGATCGACGTAATTCAGTGATGTTATGTTTGATGGCAGTGCTAGGTTACGAACTAATCTTTAGATATTCTCAGAGTATACACGACAAGACTGCAAGATTGCTCACGAGTATAGCTCTTCGATTAATTTGTCGTTTTTCGTGCGCATCTAAATCGTTCGCAAGAAACCATTGTTCCAGCCTATCCTTGTATATTTGCCAGTCTTGCACATCGTGATTCTATGTGCACAAATTTTCTACAGACATCCTCGACATCGCGAATTTTCACTTCCAGGACACGCGTTAGTAACGAACCCGTCGCCAATGTTGCTTCCCTAAGGGCGCAGGGGGCGAAGAATAAAAGACGTGCGCTTTTACTATAGTGGTGTAATCGACTGAATGATCGCAGCAGCGGCGTGTGGACACAGCCGCGTGCCTATCTATATCTATATAGGTATTAACAATTACAAAAACATAAATTTTGCTGATTCTGAGCGGGATACCCGCGGTTTTGCCTGCGTAGTCATTTCTCTGGGTGGAAAGTAATCTGTGATGTGTTATTACAGGACCAAAAATACAAAATATTACTAAATTTCACTCGGCCGTCAAATAGTTTTTATTATTGCTCGGCTCTTATTCATAGGATTGAGATACCAAGTATACCAGTTTTTAAGTCAAAACCTAGATTTTACGTGATATGCGAACAGACAAACAGGCAGACACAATTCTAAAAAATGTTAGGAAAATTGTTGTTCAGTAGCTAATTTTATGGCTCAGACCATGGCCCTTAGACCATTCTTTATAATAATGTTCTATTTACAGACTTTTTGTTACTTGCTGCTTTATCACAAGTATTAATTATAATTTCTTTATTATGATACATGAAAAGTTGTGAATTTATAACTCTAACTTATGAATTATGGGCCTATGACATCTGCAATACGATATAAACGGCATGCGAGAAGGCTCTAAGTATCTGGCGTGTGAGAGATCTATCGTGGTGTTCCCTAGAGTTGTCGATGAAACCACGAGACCGTATTCTTCACTCAGATATGGCGAAAGCCAAGAGGTTTCTTTGTTCTCCGTATCTATATTGAAGGGAGATTTTAATATAAATTCGCAAAACAAAGAAAACTCTGAGCAGTGTTGGGGTTTGAGTGTCGACATCCATCCCGACGATAATTTTAGTGATTGTTGCAAACGACTACGGTGTAGGAGCAGTTTAATGTGTTTGACTTCAGCTTGTCTGCAAGCTGCTATGAAACGGAAAGATCGAAACAACTTCTGCCACAGTAATATCTCCCGTGCATGGTTGTACGGCCACGTCGACACTTCTACATAATAAACTATTTTAGAGGTCATGATCCAGATTTTACAATACGAGTGTAGATATAAGAGTTTAATCTACGTTCCTAACGTATAATCCGGATTATGAACTAAAAAATGGTGGCATAATGATATACTACTCCTACTACTACTATTATTACTACTAATACTACTACTACTTTGACTATGTCAAACTCCTTTCATCATATACATACCTTTTTGATAGTTTGTCTATATTAATTCTAAATTCAAATAACCTGTCATTCCCATATTGTCATTGGATTAGCAAAAACTGGAATTTTACGAAATAATATGTTTTAAAATATATATGTACCTAAATAAGTTTATTATATCTGGAGTCTTTTAAATATATATACGATGTCAAACCTCTTTCATCATATACATACGTATATGATGAAAGAGGTTTCACATCGTCACACTACTACTACTACTACTACTACTACTACTACTACTACTACTACTACTACTACTACTACTACTACTACTACTACTACTACTACTACTACTACTACTACTACTACTACTACTACTACTACTACTACTACTACTACTACTACTACTACTACTACTACTACTACTACTACTACTACTACTACTACTACTACTACTACTACTACTACTACTACTACTACTACTACTACTACTACTACTACTACTACTACTATAGTGTTTTAATTGTCATCAGAACTACACCCATGTGCAAAGCTTCAGCATCTTTGGAGGTCCTTAAATTGTTCAAAATTGACTTGCAATCCAGTCCCAAACATAATAATACAGTGAATTAAATTAAAGCTTGTTTAAAGCTACTAAACCTATTTTGATGAAATTTATGCAGTACCACCCTAGAGGTCTTCTTACTCAAGTAAAATCTAATTCGGGCCAGAAATCCCAAGATATTACTATAAAGCAAATAGATTTTCTTATAAAACTACTGAACCAATTTTGATGAAGTTTATATGGGACTACACAGAAAGTTTATCCTTTTGAATAAATAAACAAACATCTACATCGGTTTAATGCCTTGATTATGTGTTAATCTTATAGATAAACACATAATCAAGGCAATATATGGATTTACTCAAAAACCTATTTATTCTCGAAAAACTGCTGAACTGGTTTGCAATTAACGGAGATATAGAATGAAAAAAAAAAGTGTACATAAAAACATACATACTATCGAACATTATAACCGTCTCCTTTTGTGAAGTCGCTTAAAAAATAAAACCCGACTAACCGACTACGGTCGGATGAAAAACAGCATAATACACTTTTGCAATGAAGATGAATCAATTGATACCTTCCCTGTCAAAATTGGAACTATAGGGGTGACGCTACTACAATACATAAACTGTTATAATTTACTAAGAAATACAAAACCGGTAATTCAAAATCAGAATTCACAAGGAATTCAGTAGCAATGAGTTTTCGTCAACCGAAGAGCACCCGGTGCGCTCATTGCATTTATTATCTAGCAGTGCTTGTTTAATGAAGATCATTGATAATGCATAGTTACTATGATACATATAGTTCTAACATCTACCTAGGTACACTTTGCTTCATGTTTTACCGTGCCATGAAATTGTGTTATTTTTGTGAAAGGTAGGTTTAATGACATGTATGTATGTGGTATTTCATAGAACCTACCTAACTATTTCATAGCTAGAGTAGGATTTTAACCCTAAAATAGAAAAACATTACTGGTTTTAAAATCTAGTACTTTTCTTACAAAGCCTAATTATGTGAAGTTCTGCTAACAAAGAGGGGTCAAAGCAAATATAAGAAAAACAAAATCAAGTGTAAGTATTAAATATCATGTAATAATGTTATAATTTTCACATAAATTGAGATTTAGACTATCCTATGAGCTCGGAAAGCGGAGATCTATACATTCTTAAGATCTGCAGTTCTGTGTGCATCTACCTGAAGCAAATGTATCATATTATTAGTATAATCAAGTTGATTCAATATAAAATATAGTTAGGTACTTGTCTATCAAGTCCTAGGTTATAATTATCAACTGTCGAGCTCCCATTTGTCCGTCTCTCCAAGACTCCCAAGACTTGATCATTTTTGTAAATCTACAACGATAAATAAGACGTAGGTAGATACAACACACTTCTATATATATATATATATATATATATATATATATATATATATATAGTTAGTTATATATATATATATATAGTTAGTTATATATATATATAGTTTTTTGGCGTTTTATTTATTTATTGATTTAATTGTTTTGCACAAAAGTAGTGTAGGTACAAGGAATGACATGTTTTCATTCATGTTTTCATTCACAGCATTTTTACTTGACGGCAAAGATTATTTTCAGTTGAAGTTTAACTTTACCTGAGAAGCACTATAGTGTCTTTAGTCACTATACCTATAGGAACATGGTATTTTTCAATAGACAGTCGTAGTAATTAATCGAAGTAGGCAAGTACATTATTGCTGGGAAATAATATCAATGTTTAGATTTTCTTTCAGAGACGTACAATCTACAAAAAAGTTATTGGCATATTATTAGATCACTACAAAACTTACGAAGCTAATTAACTTTTAATTATACTTAATATCTACACGGGAAAAAAATTGTAGATAGATTAAAAGCGAGAGAGAAAAAAAGAAAATAAATTCAGACGGTGATTGTTGGAGGGCGATTGCCGCCATTGGTTGGCTGGCGCGCCACCCAGAGATACTCACTCGAACATAAAACCCGGCAAATTTAAAAAAAAAACTATTACTGCTAGAAGTATTTGTAGGCTGGGTAACTTAACTTAATTCTGCCGCATAGTTTCCGGTTTCCCGGTATTAATGTTGATTGTGGGTGCTTGACCGGTGCGCGTTAACTGTTTAGTGTATTCCAAAACCTTCACGACCTTCAAGCGCACCCGCAATGGATGCTCGGTGGGAATCACTCAAGCTCACTCCTTAGGGAATCAGTCTGCAGGACTGGATCAACTTGTACGTGGCGTAGACGTATCACTGCAAACTATTGGCCTTGCGCCCTGACACAGCCCCATTCTTCTTTCTTTTTTTTGAGACAACTTTTTCATTTATATATTTATTGTTACTTACTGCTTTATTATAAGTAAGATAAGATAAGATTTATAAGTAGGTTCTTTTACATTAGTGACTGTACACATAGACACATGTTAAAGGTTGGAACACTCATAAATATTTTAACGTTGCACAGAAATCATATTATGATTTATATGATTTCCCGTTTATTATTTAAAATGAAGGGTTTCTCAGTTGATTTTGAATGAGACTTGACTACTACTGAGTACATATACTTTATTTACACTCATATCGTAAAATCCGGATTATTAACTCAAAAATGGTGGCATAATGATATGCATTACGCACGGCACGTCAATAATAATAAAAAAATACAACGGTGTTTTTTTGAACTAAACAATGTTATAAAAAACTCCGCACATACGAGTGTTTTTGTCATTTATTATCTATGGCGGCGCGTGTTAGACCTTGTGCACGTGAATTCGCTGTAAACTGTATTTTGGCGCCATAATTTACATTACATTAGTACCTAACAAATTTTATTTGATTCATTATGTTGATCAAATGTTTTATCCTGATTAAAAATGTGACAAAGATGTGGTAAGCTTGTGAAAACAGTGTTCGTGAGGAGAATTTGACTCCACCTGACATCACGGAACAGAAACGACATGACGAACGAGCAAAATCAAGAAAAGATTACGACTTTATTTTTTTCATTAAAAGTGAGTTCCTATTGCATGAGTGTAGATAATAGTGTATGAAACGACACATAACTAAACGACACATAACTAGGTATTAAAACTCTCTAGTGATAGGTACTATTCACTCGCCTACGGCTATGTAACCGTATCATAAACTACTATAAAAAGCATACCTACCGGAATTGTGGTGTCATGAAGTCCGCCCCAATTTCTTGGAGAGAAAATATGGTGAAGGCGGGAAGATAGGCGAGCGAGCGGCCGTCCTTGTTGAGCGTCTTTGGATATCTGTGGTCGGAACGATGAAGTCAAAATGTAAAGAAGAATATGTATAAGTGACAAGTGGACTACAAGTGTATAATATGTGAAGAAAGTGTTTCTTTATAGTAGGATGATTTTCAATACAAATGTAGTTACATATATGAAACAAAAATTATACAGTTACACGGAAAACCATCCTTAAGGATTATCGGGGAATATCTTTACTTAGAATATATGGTAACATAATACGTCAATCCTATATCTCGCTTTATCTCACAACATTTCTCACAGGTACGTAAGTCATGACCGGAAATTATATAGCACCTAGCATTCGTTACCAACGAACTTGTCATACTGATGTCACCAAACGTAATTCTCGTCATAGTCCTGACGAAAAAGGAAAATTAATACATTAATGAATGTTAATTTTCCTGATCTACTAATATAAAATATGGAACGTGAATCCGATCGATTCATTAGATGCCTACACGTGGAAGTGAGGTATTCCCGCAGCCAGCGCTTCCAGAAATGGTCAGCGAGCGCTTGGCTTGCTCGCCAAGTTCGTCGGTCAGCTTCATCGCAGGGGCCTGTGGTAGGTAGGCCGATCGATGATCCCAGCAGGAAATGGTTCGGTGTGAGTGCTTCTGGGTCGAGTGCACTCACGCTGACGTAGGTGAGGGGGCGAGCATTGATAGAGTGCTCGGCTTCGATCAAGAGGGTCTGCAGAACCTCTTCGGAAGGTGCCTTTTCTCTTAGCGTCGTGTGCAGAGCGGTCTTCACGGAGCGTACTAAGCGCTCCCACGCTCCACCCTGGTTGGGCGCGCCTGGTGGGATGAAATGCCACTTCATCCGGTGTAATAGCCCTTCGTCACTTAGGGCGGGTGCCCATTCTGCGTATGCCTTCTTCAGTGCCACGTCGGAGCCCCGGAAGGCCGTTCCGTTGTCCGAGACCATAAGACGTGGCCAGCCTCGACGTGCAGCCATCCGTCGCAGCGCCATCAGAGCTGAGTCAGTGGACAACGAAGCTACGAGCTCTAGGTGCACGGCGCGCGTCGTGAGACAGGTGAATAGGGCACCCCATCTCTTTTCTCGGCGGCGCCCCACCTTGACCTGCATTGGCCCGAAGTAGTCCACCCCGCAGTTAGTGAACGGACGGTGAAATGGGTCAAGGCGGGCGCGTGGCAGGTCCCCCGTGGCGGGCGGCCGCGGTCTTGCTCGTCGTACTCGGCAGAGGGCGCATTTACTTTCTACGGCGCGTACGGTAGGTCGCAGGTGAATGACCCAGTACCGCTGCCGTAGGTCGTTCGTCACGCGCTCTCTGTTAGCGTGACCCGCGGCGCAGTGCTCCCTTAGCACGATGGGCTTTGTCACGTGGTGACGGCCGTCAAGGATAACCGGTCGCTTGGTTTCCAGGGGCGCGCTGGATGCGTCGATGCGCCCCCGCACCCGCAGAAGTCCGTCTTCGAGCACCGGGTCTAGCTTGAATAGTCTGCTTGCTCTAGGGACGGGGCAAGCAGACTCGATCCTCCTCAGTTCGGTCCCGAAGTTGTCTTCTTGGGCGCGTCGTATGAGCGCTTTCTCAGCGCGTTCAATGTGATCTGCTTCCATGCGCGTCGTACGGCGCCGGCATATGTCGACGAATGCCAGCACACGCGCGGCTGCCCGCACCAGCGTCTCGTATTTAGAGAAACGAGTGGGTTCAGGCAGCCATCGGTCACTATATTCATCCCGCTCGTTCGTGTGCGGGATCTCTAAATGTTCGTCCTGCTCGCTCGTGTGCAGGACCTCTTGTTGGTCAGTGAACGCTTGGTGTGTGGGCCATTCTTCTTCGGGTTCGCGAAGGAAGCTGGGCCCCTGGAACCAGCGATCGCTAGCGGCTATGGGCGTGCGGCTCTGTCTCGTCGCGTCGTCGGCGACGTTATGTTCGGTAGGCAGCCATCTCCACTCACGTCGGTGAGTTAACTCCGCTAACTCGCCCAGCCGGTGCGCTACAAAGGGCGTGTAGCGCTTCGCGTCGTTGTGCACCCAATGGACTACGGTCGCAGAGTCGGTCCAGTAGGTGGTTTTTGTTACTTGCACGCGATGCTCCTTTTTTATAACGTCCGCGAGCCTCGCGCCGATGACCGCTGCCTGAAGTTCTAGGCGCGGTATGCTCTGCGCGCGTCGCGGCGCTACCTTGCCTTTAGCAGCCACCAAGGCAATGGTCACGCTGCCGTCGTGGTGGATGGCCCTCCAAAAGGCCACCGTAGAGAATGCCTGCTCGCTCGCATCGCATAGTATGTGCAGGTCTACGCGCTTGTGTCCCTCTAGCGCGTAGCTACGGCGTAGGCGCAAGCGAGTTATCTCGCTCAGCTGGCGTAGCCATTCCGCGAAATGTTCGGCTTCTTCTGCAGGTATCGGCTCGTCCCATGGCATGTGAAGACGCCACAGGCTCTGCAGGATGATCTTCGCTCGAATGGTGTACTGACTGAGGAGACCAAGCGGGTCATAAATGGACATGACCGCGCTAAGGGCCTCTCTCTTCGTGGGTGCGCGGATCTGCGCGCGCACCTCAGCCGGTACGCGGTGCATTGCGGTGTTGAACCCCAGTTCGTCACTGTTGGAGTCCCAGCAGAGCCCGAGTATCTTGCTCTCAGGGCTCCCTGCTCCCAACTGAGTGGGCGTAGTCGCTCGTAGCTCTGGCGGTACGTCTCGTAGCACGTTCGTGTTGCTAGCACTCCAACTGCGCAGAGTGAAGCCAGCGGCCGCGTGCACCTCGCGTAGCTCTTGTATGGTGCTACGGGCCTCCTCTTCATTGGCGTAGCTGTCTACTAGATCATCCATATAGTGGCTGTTCGTGATGGCCACTAGAGCGCGTGGGTGAGTCTGTGCATGTGCGCGCGCATTGTGGTTGCGCACGCTGTGCGCCATAAACGGTGAGCTGGCGGCGCCGAAAATCATGCTCGCCATCTTGTAGTGGCGAGGCGGGTTAGTTCGGTCCCGGCCTCGCCATAAGAACTGCTGTGCGGGCTGGTCTTCAGGTCGGATCTTCACTCGTAGAAACATCTCTTGTATGTCGGCGGTGACGGCGATCGGCCGTTCTCTGAATCTGAAGACGATTCCTTGTAGTGATAGTAGAAGGTCCGGGCCCTCCAGCAGCTGGTCGTTCAAGCTCACGCCGTGACATTGGTGAGCTGCGTCAAAAACAAGCCGTTGTTTACCAGGCTTGTTCGGGTTCTGTACTGCGAAGTGCGGGAGGTACCAGCAGATGGGGCTCCGTCGTTCAGTCCCGTCGCATGGCACCGCATAATTCTTAGCCAACAGATTTTCTATTTGCGCGGCGTATTGGTCCGCGAAGTCTAGGTAGGCGTCCATCTTTCGTTCGATGCTTTGTAGACGCCGTAGAGCCGCGCCGTAGTTCGACGGCATGGTGACGTCATCTCGCCGCCAAGGCAAGCCCACTTCGTAGCCGCTGTCTGTTTTCTTTATTGTTTCTTCGAAGATCTTCGTAGCTCGTAGATCTGCGTCGCTCACTCTCGAATGGATAGCGACGCCGAGCGCGTCGATGCGGAAGTGCGCCTCCACAAGCTCGTGTAGGCGCTGGTCGTGCTCGTTCGTACGCTGGTCGGGCGCGTATACGTGCAGCACGCTCTCGTTTTCGTAGATCAGGCTGCGGGGTGCGGTTCCATGCATCACCCAGCCAAGTCGGGTCCTCGACGCGGCCGGTTCATTTGGCCCGCCAAGACGAAGCTCACGGGATACAATGAGCTCCCAGTGGTCGGCGCCTACTAAGATGAGGGGGTGTGCCAGGTCGTAGCACACCTCTGCCTCCATCAAGTCCCGCAGATGATTGTGTCGAAGAAGCGAGCTTGGGACGGACTGCCGGTGTAGCTTCAGATCGCGCACCGTGCGCGCTTTGATGTCGTGACGTGTCGCCTCCTTAGCTCCCCTTATAGAGAGAGAGACGGTTTGGCTGTCTCCCTCTCGCTGCGACATGTTCACGCCGTTCAGATGTAGAGGCTGCGTAGGGCCTTCTGCGCCGATCTTCTTCGCTAGTTCATGGTCGATGAGCGTGATGGTGGCGCCTTCGTCCAGCAGCGCGTAAGTGTCGACCTCCCCCCGTGGACCGGTGACGACCACGGGGCAGATCTTAAGCATCACGGTCTTCAGGCCAGTAGCATTGGTGGGTGCTACCGACAAGACCGCTGCGTTGTGGCTCGGTGAATGTTTGGGTTGCGCAGCAGATGGCTCGTTAGGTCGCGCAGCTGATCGCGTATTATGTCGCGTGTCTTCGTGCAGTGTTGAGTGGTGCGGGCGGTGGCATTGGTTAATGCCGCACAGCTTCGCCTTGCATTGGTACCGACGATGTTTCTTGTCGGCGCATCGGAAGCATACGCCTTTCTCTTTGACCAGCTCCCAGCGCTTATCGACGGTCAGTGCCCGGTAGGTTGGGCACTGATGTAGCGCATGGGCTTGGTTGCAGCTCTGGCATAGGTCAGTCTTTGTTTCTTGTTCCGCGCCCTCGTCGGTAGTGTACACGGCGTTCCCTTTCTTCTTAAATGCCGCTGGTCTCGTCTCACGGGCGGCAGAGGTCGCTGCCGGTGCGTATGTAAAACGCAGTGCCATGTCTGCTTCTCGCATGAGGAATCGAGACAGCATGACAATTTCTGGCTCCGAAGGTGACTGGTGTTCGTTGGCGTAGTGGCACCACTGCGTTTTGATGTGCGGGCTTAGCTTCTCCAGCACCTCACGCGCCAGCATCGGGTTATACAGGTACCCCCGCCGGTCGATGTTCTGTAGCACGCAGACGACGTTCTGAAGTTTGACAGCGAACGTGTTGAGGTCGGTCGCTGTCATCCCTGGCTTCGGGAACCTTCTTAGCTCTTCTAATGCTCGGTCGATGATGAGCTCCGGTCTCCCAAAGCTCTGTTCCAATGTTTTGATGATGACGTCAGGATCAGTGGCTGTGTGCAGTAATGCAGCCACGGCGTCACGTGCGTCGCCCTTGAGGCAACTTCTCAGCCGCTGTAAGTTCTCAGCGGCTGAGATGTGGTACAGGGCTGTGGAGTCCCGTACTGCTGCCTTGAATGGCAGCCACTCGTTTGGTGCCCCAGTGAAGACGGGCAGGTCGGAGTTGTAGCGGGCCCGAGGTCTGGCCATTCGTTCAATGGCCTCGGCGAGTTGTTCGATCCCGGATCTGCGGTCAGATCGACCCGGGGTGGGTGATCTTGTAGAACGCTCAAAGCGTGCTCGTCGTGGTTCTTCTTGTTGCCTCTCGGTGTTGAGGCGCGGCACATCCCCGCTCTCCCCCCGTAGGGTGGAGGGGTTTGTGCGTTGCAACCAATCGTCCACCTTCTGGTGGTTGTCGTTGTTCCGCACGGTTGGCTCGTCGTGAAGGCTCTGATCTTCTTCAATATTCGCGATCTGAGCCGCCAATCGCTTCTTCACTAGGTCCGCTTCCATTTCCAACTCCTTTCTCTTCAATTCAGCAAGTTTCTCGGCCGCCTCTAACTCCGCCAGCCGCAGCCTTAGGGTGGAGTTCGCAGTTCGTTGCGAGTGCGCCGGTGACTTGCTTCTTTTTTTTTTTTTTTTTTTTTTTTAGGAATGACTAATGCTGTTGGCCTTATTGGCCTCTACAGCTTGAACCGGACGGTGGGGCGGGCGCTTACAAGCACTCCGCCGCAGTGCGTGACGCAGAAGGCGCACGCCAAAGTTAAATTTTAGACGACCCGCACGAGGGTACCCAGGGGGTACGGCCCTCGGCTTGGACGGCCGTCTGATTACGGGGGTAACGAACTAAACACCCCTGGATCGCTACCGTTAAGTAGTGATCGAGGGGGCCCTGAACAATGGCTAGGTGCCCTTTCATTGATTATTATAACTGACCGCCGATTCGTAATACACCTTCGAGAAGAATCGGCAAGAAACTCGAAAGCGAATAATATCTGACTATGTGTTATGGGACCTTCGACCTCGCCGGCGAGGTCGGTGTCTGTGTCTAAGTGTGTTGATACCCCCTGGCGGGTTGCCAGAGGTGGTCGAATTGGACGAGGCCATCGCTGCCAGTACTTTGACTGCGATGGCGTCGTCCGGATCGTCCAGGACATTGCGGGGACGTCTACGGCGGGCGATACTGTCTGTCGTATAGTCGGAGGCTTTTACTACGAGCGGGTTGGGGTGGTGGGGCGCCGCATCAAAGTAGCGGCGAGAGGCATCTTTCATGAATTGACTGATCGAGGGAAGCTCGACATCGCGGTGCAGGTCGGCGTTCCTCTGATACCAGGGAGCGCCGACTGCATTTCGAAGGAATTTATTTTGGACTACCTGGAGCGGCTCCAGGATTTCCGGATCGGCGTGCGCGAATGCTATAGACGCGTAAGTCATGACGGGGCGGATGCAGGCTTTGTAAAGCGTCACCTTATTCCTAAGGGACATTTTACTCCGCTTGCCTAAGAGATGGTAGAGGCGGCCTTGGAAGAAGGACGCCCTGTTACGGACTACTTTGACGTGTTTGTCGAATTTCAGTCGATAATCAAGGGTAACTCCTAGGTATTTGGTTTGTTTGGTCCACGGGATGGGTTGATCGAACATCGTAAGACGACCGGATGGATGGTTCCGCTTGGTGTCCTCAGTAAAGCGCATTGCTGCGCTCTTCTCAGGGTTCACCAAGATGCGCCATCTTCGGAACCACTCTCCGAGGGCGACGAGCGCCTTTTGGATGCGTTTCCGAAGATGGGTTGGCTTCCATCCGGTCGCGTAAATCGCGGTATCGTCGGCGAAGAGGGAGATCTCTACGTTAGGGGGGCGCGGAAAATCGCTTGTGAACAGTGAGAACAGAAGCGGGGAGAGCGCGGAGCCCTGAGGGACTCCGGCTCTGATGGGGTGAGGATTTGATTTGACTCCCTCGACACGATAGCGAAAGCTGCGGCCTTTGAGGTAGTCTTGTACTATGAGCACAAGACGGTCTGGCAACCCGAGCTGGTATAACTTGTATATCAGCCCGGCGTGCCAGACTTTGTCAAAAGCCTTAGCCACGTCTAGGAAGACGGCTATCGTGGTTTGGGGTTTCGGATATCTGTTGAAGCTAGCGAGAATGTGCTCCGTGATGCGGTGCACCTGTTGGGGGCAAGAGTGTTTGGCTCTAAAGCCAAACTGCTCGTCGGGGAGGAGTTTCTTTGAGTTTACAGTGAACCAGAGTCGTCTCAGAATGAGTCGCTCGTAGATCTTCCCCAGAGAGCTGAGGAGACTGATTGGACGGTAGCTAGTGGGCAAGGTAGATTTCTTGCCTGGTTTGTGAATGCCGATGACGTCGGCACCCTTCCAGGCGTCGGGGAACGAGTGATTGCTCATAGCGGCATTGAAGATGCTGACTAAGAGGTAAACTAATGGGACAGAGAGGTGTTTGAGCACCCTGTTGCTGATACCGTCAGCACCAGGGGCCTTCCGTACCTTGAGACCCTTGATTATCGACTCGACCTCGGCCGCTTTCACGGGCTCGAGGGGTGGGTCAGTCGGAGGTTGGGCGTTTCTAAGTTCGATTTCGCGGTCCACCGCGGCGATGTGGACATGATCGACGTGATCGTCGGTGAGGGAGCATTGGGCTTCGAGGCTCTCGGCCAAGCACTCGGCCTTTTCGTCGTCTTCGAATGCCGGAGGGAGGTCGACCCTTTCGAGGGGGGGAAAAGCTGTTTGGGTGTCTGACTTGAACTTTTTCGCCAGCTTCCAGTACGCTAGGTGAGATGGCGAAATGTCAGTCAACTGTTCGTCCCATCGATTGTTACGCAAATCCTTTATGAGCTTCTTTACCGCGCGATGAAGGCCTTGCATAATGGATTTGGTCGTCGGGGTGGGTTCCGCGTCGTGGTGTCTGATTGCTGCGTTCCTTGCCGTCATCAGCCGCCTCACGCTCGCAGGCAGGTTCCAGAGGCGGTCATCTACCGCTGGGACCTGCCTGGAGCACTCACCTACGACGGTGGTGAGGTGGCTGGTGAGGGCATCGATCGAGCGGGTTACGTCGTCGGTCGTGACAATGTCGTCGGGGATGAGGTCGAGGTCGGGTGAACTGATAGGTTTGAGGGCTTCCCCCAAACGCTTCCAGTCTACTATCGTCTTAGTCGGAGTAGGGGAGAGTCGATTGACTGGCTCTGGGCCGAGGCGCATGACTACGGGACGGTGGTCTGAATCTAATTCCTGATAAACTTGAATCGAGCGGAACTTGAGGGAAACGTTCTTTAGTAGTGGTATGTCTAGTATGTCGGGTCTGAGGTTGACATTAAACGGATAATGAGTCGGTTCCAGCGGTGGGATGACTTCGATTCCAAGCGGGTCGACTAGGTCGTAGAGTGTCGTACCCTTGGGGTTGGTGGTTCCACACCCCCACATGACGTGCTTGGAATTGAAGTCACCCGCCAGGATGACCGAGCTACCTAGGGAGAGGAGCGCCTCGAGGTCGCTCCTGAGTAATTCTTTAGAGGGGGAGAGGTAACACGAACCTATAACGACCGATTGATGATCGGTCATTGCTAGTCGGCAAACTGAGGCTTCTAAGTTGATCAGCGGAGGGGTTATTAACGGGACGCAGTGAAGAGACCTCTTATAGTAAATAAGAGTACCTCCGAGATTGGCGGTGACTCTGTCGTTTCGAATGACCCGGTAGTTCGCAATCCCGGGATTGCGCTTACTCGGTTTAAGAAAGGTCTCTTGCACTAGCATAAGGTCTGTCTGGTAGGTCTTACAGAATTCGTGGACTTGATCGCGTTGGTCTGAGAGGCCGCTAGCATTAAACCATGCTAGCGTGATGCTACGGGGTTTTACATACGTTTCGTTAGCCATTAGAAAGGTTATTATTTGACGTTGCGGAGTGAATCCATAAGCGCTTTGTGCTCAGAAAGTGCTCGGATGATTTGGATGCTATTTTTACAAGAGCGGAGTTTCGACGCGAGCTCGTCAACTTCGCTCATGTCGATATTGATGTATTCGAGGACTAGGGACAGATTGTCCTGTTGTCCTTCTGGCTGCTGTTGTTGGGGACGGGGCGCGGGCCCTGGGGTCGGCAAAAGAGCACGTGCCTGAGGAGGCCGATAAGGTCCGACGGGGGGATAGGGGTCTCGCGGTCTGAGGAGGGGTTGAGGCGCAGACTGCGCCTTGGCCCAGGCGTTCGCCGTGGGTGGGGGAGCCGGGTTGTAATTGTAATTGTCGTAGTTGGGCATCGGGGGGGCTAAATTCACCTTAGGGGTGTATCGTTGCCAGCGTGAGTTAGTGGGAAGGGGAGGGCGCGTTAAGAGACGACGGCCTCGTCCTTTAACGCTCCTAGGAGCTTTCGGACATCCTTTGTAGTTAGCAGTATGACCTACTGACTGGCAAAGGACGCAAGCTGGTGGTTCGGGGGTATCGCGGGTGCGTGTGCACTCGCTCGTGCCGTGGTCGCCCAGGCATTTCACGCAGCGCGGTTTGCAGTGGCAAGACCGCGCAGCGTGGCCATAGAGCTGGCACTTGTGGCACTGAGAGAGAGTGCCTTTCTTATCGGGGGTCTCGACCGAGAGTCCCGAGAGGTTGACGACCTTCTTCAGATTGAAGATGGCCTTACCCTCGGGGCTCTTGTCCGAGATGACTATGACTAGGTCAAGTGGGACACGGTTGTAATTGTGCATTCTGTGCACTGCATGGACTGGGTATCCCTGGGACTTAAGGTCCTCGAGGACGAGACCGGTCTCGACCTCGCTGGGAATACCGCGAATGACTACGCGGAGCATCTTCTCCTCCTCGAGCACATACGTAAAAAAGTATATGTGCTCATCGTCGAGGATCTTTGTAAATCGACGATGGTCGTCCGAAGTCGGAACCTGGACTTTAATGCCTTGCGCGGTGTTGGACGCGGATGTAAAATTGATCCTTTTGGCGGAAAGGATCCGTGAAACCTTGTCCCACTTGGCCTTGTCCTTGATGAAGAACGGGGGCGGGGGTTTTGTGGACACCCATCCGGGAGCTCCCTGAAGGGGAGCTCTGGTTGGGGGAGCGGGCTGAGGTGTTAGGCACGCGGCCTTCGCGGGGGTAGCCTGAGGGCTGGAGGGTGCGTCCTCGCGGGGGCGCTTCGATCGTACGGTAGGGTCGACCTCCATCGAGCTAGTGGAGGCTTGGTTTTTTGGGGGACTCGCGGGGGGAGTCGATTTTACCGGTTGACGGACTACGGAGCGCGAACGTTCGCGGGAGGGTTTGGACCTGGTGTCCACGGATGCGGCGCGGTTGCGGAGGCGGGGATCGCGGGGGTCGCGGGAGTCGCGGGGTTCGCGGGGGGTGCGTAGCGCGGTGGCATCGCGGGTGGTTGCAGCAACGGGTGCGGGTTTGGGGGCTTTGTTCCCCTTCGGCGAGCTGGGGCGAGCAGGTACGATGGGCGCGGTTTTAGTTGGGGCAGTTTTGGCGATTGCGTACAATTTTTGTACTTCCGCGGGTTGGGTGTAACCGAGGTTGAACGCGTACTCGGTGATGAAGTCGGGGTTGTCTGTCAACGCCCGGGAGAAAAAGTCTCCGCAAGCGGCCAGAAGGGCGTCGCGGTCACCCATGGTGGGTGCTAGGGGGACTACGACCCGGGGGTAAACCGGGAAGTGACTGTGTTAAGCCTGGTCCCCTCTGTCGGGTTAGACAGAGGGGGTGTCCCTATAGTGCGTCCCTAGTGTAACCTCTGCCGATCTTATTGTGCAGAGGGATGTGTGCTTTCCTAGCGACCGAGGGAAGGTGTCCGGCAAGCCGGATGCACCAGCCCAAACAAATCGCTAGGGGAAGGAGGTAGGGTAAGGGTGGGTGGGAGGTGGGAGATACGTGGGTGCTCTCTAGTGCTCTACACAAGGAGAATGACTACCCACGCCCAGCCAAATTCTTGTTTCCCCCCTGGAAGAGGAGTGAAAACAAGCGCCTTGGGTCAGCGCCCAACCGTTCCTCAGGTTGGACCACGAAACTGTGGATTTAATTTACGACTAGAAGAGTCCAAAGTGAATTTATAGTTCCGTCCAAAGGAATGAATAGATAGTTTTTGCCACCGAGATGACTCCTCCGACTGCCGAGACACCGTTCTTAAAAGAACGTTTGCCCTAGCAAGCCGTCGGGTACCGTCTGGCTTACCGAGACAAAGAGCGCTCCGTAAGGAGCGATTGCCTCGCTAAACCGTCGGGTGTGATGACAGCGCCCCGCTAGACACGAGTGCCTATGCGGGGAAGCGGGCGCGGACTGGCCCGGAGACAGCTGCGGGTGCAGCTTGTGGACCGGAGACACAGAAGGCAGCAGGCGACCGCACGATTCGGCGGCGCGGAGTGATATCCATTTATTTCAAAAAACTTATCGCTATATATACAGTTATACGATCTTACAACTAGTGCGGTATACACGCCGCAGTTAAAAGGGGCGTGGCCTATTTTGCATGTTGTCTGCGTTCATGCTGTCGCGGGCAGGCTCGGCGTCCACAACAGCTACTGAAACGCGTATACTGCGCCATTAAAGTGCCATTGAATGCAACGCTTGTTAATCGTCTCATTGGAAGTGCTATTATATTAAAGTCAAAGTATTTATTGTAAATAGGCAAAATAATAGCACTTTTACAAGTCAAACTTAACATCTCATAAACGAAGAGAAAACGTATTATAAAAATCAACGCAAACTACGTATTCTTTGAGTTTGAAGAGGAAATTTTCAGACGAACTCATAACTAATAAACTTACAGGTACAATATTTATATCTAATAATTTGTATTTCTTTACAGTAAAAAGGGGCGACTGATCAAGGAAGGTGGAACTAAAAACTTTGACTACGAAATTTTGGAAGACCACGAAATCTTCTGCGATGAGAAAACAATAGACCACAGCTTTCTGGTGCTGACCCGAGACGGAAACGAAGTGGAGTTTGTCAAGAGCAAGTACGGGATCCCAGTCTGCTGTTCCTGCAGATTACATTAACTGTAATGTGATAGAGAAATTATGTGAAAGATCAGCCTCTGTGATAGATATCACTTTTGTGCAAGGTCATGTTTGGCTGTTTGCACATTTAGGACTTTTTTACTAGTCAAAGAAATGTATGATTATGAGAAGCGCTGGCGCCTTTTGTGTGGTTAATTGTAAATTACAATAGTACGTACATTTTCTTTTGGTGCTCGTGGTTCTACTAGTAGGACCACGGGTATTTTTTTCCCCGGTGGTCCTATTCGTAGGACTTGTTGAACCACGCGTAATTAGTTTTGCCAGTGGTCCTACACATTAATTAATATATACTCGTATAATCATGCTTATTTTTGTCGAAATGTTTATGTAAAATTTCACTAACACCTGTTAGGTCATAATTTAAGCCTGTCTCTGATTGTAATTATTTTCATGGAGTGTAAAAAATATGTAAATAAAATTTAAAAAAACAGCAGTAATTTTGTTTAATTATTTATTAATTTCTTGGGCATAGGTAGTTATTTCCATAGGTAGTAGTAGTAGTAGTAGTAGTAGTAGTAGTAGTACTGACTTAGTAATTTTCACAGATATATGTTTACAAATATGATTTGTGATCAAAGATTAGATAGATTAGACATAAAAGAATAAGTACTCGTATTGTGAATTGTTTACATCAAAATAATTATGGTATAATGTATATTTTATACTATAATTATTTTGACGTAATTTTGACGCCTTCAATAAACAGTTATCTATCTATCCATACCAAAATATAAAGGTGAAACGTTGTTTGGCTGTTTTGTTTGTTCGACGAGCTTTGACGCGATTTTGATGAAACTTGTAATGAATATAATTTATACCCTGGAATAAAACATGGGATACTTTTTATCCCAAAAAAATGTAAGATTCCACGGGAAAACTTTTTGGAAAATTTTTGATTACTTGCTGTAAGAAACGGTTGCCATGGAAATGAAATAACAAGTATGTCAAAAACATCAAGAGTCGTGCCATACCTACTTTTGCATTGGTTTTTAATAAATTAGAAGAACTTAGGATGCTTTTTTTCAGTAAACCGCGCGGACGAAGTCGCGGGCGGAAAAACTATTCTTATAATAAAGCAATAAATATTACAAATAAAAAAATTACTACTAAAAAATAAAATTAATAATAAGTGTCACAATGGCGGTATATAAGTATAGATACATGATTTAATATTTTTATTCATATTTATTAAATTAATAAATTCAACTTTAGAATAGTATGCTTTTACAATAAGGAACCTTTTCAATTTGTTAAAACACACTATTAGATTACGTAATCAAATCACTTCACATTGTTTCAGTGGCTACATTGATATTCATCATCATCGTCATTTCAGCCTTTAGCAGTCCACTGATGAACATAGGCCTCCCCCAAACAGCGGCATGACGAACGGTCTTGTGCCGCCTCCATCCACCGACTCCCTGCGATGGCTACAATGTCGTCCGGCCATCGTGTGGGGGGTCTCCCTACACTTCGCTTGCTTGTCCGTGGTCGCCATTCCAGAACCTTTATTCCCCAGTGGTTGTCGGTTCTGCGAACTATATGGCCTGTCCATTTCAACTTGTAAATTCTGAGATTTATGTCGATAACCTTGATTCTTCTACGGATTTCCTCGTTACGGATCATATCACGTAGTGAAACTCCAAGTATAGCTCTCTCCATTACACGCTGCGTGATTTTGAGCTTATGTATGAGACAAATAGTGGACAAATGGATTCGTCGGTTTACCTCTTTGTTGAAGTTGGATCTACCCAGTTGGATCGTTTGACCCAAGTAGACTTAGTGTTCAACAGCTTCGATAATATCGTTCCTAACATAGACCAGCATGGGTGCAACATGGGCATTTGACATGATGTTCGTCTTACCCATGTTCATTTTAAGACCCACCTGTTGAGAAACAATATTGAGGTCACTGAGCATTGTGCTTATGTCTTCCAGGGTTTCTGCCATGATGGCTATATCATCAGCAAATCAAAGGTGAGTGGTGCATTCGCCATTGATACCATATCTGTTCCAGTTCAGAAGCTTGAATATATCTTCCAAAGCAGATGTGAACAGTTTCGGAGAAATAACGTCTCCCTGTCTCCCCCCTTTTTGCAGCTTGATAGAATTCGTGCTCCAATCCTGAAGACGGACAGTCATGGTGGCATTGCTGTACAAACACTTCAACACTTCAATGTACCGGTAGTCAATCTGGCACCGTTTTAACGACTGTAGTACTGCCCAGGTCTCGACTGAATCAAAGACTTTCTCGTAATCCACAAACGCTAGCCATAGTGGCCGATCATACTCTTCGGTCTTGTGTATAATCTGCCGGAGCATATGTATGTGGTCTACGGTGCTAAAGCCCTTCCGGAGTCCAGCTTGTTCGGGAGGCTGAAAGTCATCGAACCTACGAGCCAGACGGTTTGTAACTACTCTTGAAAACAGCTGATAGACGTGGCTCAGCATCAAAATTGGCCTATAATTCTTCAAGAGGGTGTTATCACCTTTCTTGAAATATAGCACCACTACGCTCCTGTGCCACACCTCTGGCGTAGTACCCTCGAGGATGACGGAGTTAAACAGCCTCTGAAGGACTTTAAGTATCGGTGTTCCACTCGCTTTCAGTAGCTCTGTCGTTATTCCGTCCTCCCCTGGTGCCATAAGCTGTTTGAGAGCCATTCTGATCTCGTATAGGCTTACGTCCAGGATACCTTCGGTATAATGTCGGGTCATACGGGTTTTGCCATCGCTAGTCGTGCTTGGAGGACTACGCGATGAGGTGTATAATTGTCCATAAAACTTCTCGAGCTCACTCAAAATCTCTGGCTTCGACGAAACGATGCTGCCACTGTCGGTTTTCAGCTTCGTCAACAGGGTTTGCCCAATAGACAGACTGATCCCTTGCGAAAACTTTGTAGCATTTGTTCTGCTCTATTGCGTTCTTAATACAAGTAGTATTATAGGAACGCAAATCGTGTCGCATCGACATGGAGACAGATGGAGATCTGTTTATTAAGCAAGCTGTAACTCGACATATCTACTGAAGACTGCAGCCTTATTTCGCTTCGAACTGCCATAAGTTTAAGTCAGAGAGTTTTTGTGTTCTACTTTTGCGGTGGGTCTTAAAGAACTCCGACCCGACCGCTTGAACGATTTCCACCAATCCGTTGTTAAGTCCGTCCACTGTATCGCATTCGGTAATGATTTGGAAGCGGTTTTGGAGATCCAACTGAAAGCTCTTGGAGTTTTGGATTTGGGCAGGACTTGGGCAAAGAGTAGATCTCATCAATCGAGACGTCTCCAGCTTTACGTTGATATTCAATGAAGCCTCTTACTATACGGTGATCACTGCCGGTCTTAATCCTGTTGATCACAGAGACATCATTGAACATATGACGATTGGACGTCAAAATAAAATCTATCTCGTGTTTATGGGTGCAGACACGTCCATTTCCTGTAGGGGCGCTTCTTGAAAAAAGAGTTCATCATTAAGAGTCCCTCCTTTTCCATGAAGTCGGCCAATCGCTGACCCTTTTGGTTCCACAGTCCAAATCCAAACTGCCCCACTCTCTGTTCATCGCTAATCCTCACGCCCAGCCGTGCATTGAAGTCCCCCATCACCACTGTGAAGTGTGTTTTCGGGGCATGTATGGCTTTAGAAATATCGTCATACATAGCCTCCACTTCATCGTCTGGGCGTTTCAAGTGTGGGGCGTACACTTGTATGACTTTCAACGAATACCGTTCGGTAATTCTGAGTATAAGATATGTCACCCTGCTCGAATCGCTTTTGATTACTAAGAAATTTTACTAAGCCAATATGACTTGTTGCAAGCAAATTCTCATCGCAATAGCGACTCTAACGCACCGTATCGAATGAATGCAATAACAAGTTCTGATTGAAATAGAATGGGTGGTCGTTACGCTGGTATTCCGAACGCAACCATCACAGACAACACCAAAAAAAGGGACTATTTAACCCGTGATGATGAATAGTTCTTTTAGTTTCGTCATATCTTGCTTGCTTGGATAACGGTTCGAAATCTTTTACGAGTAATTTTGGACAAAATACTAGAAAAAGAGTAAATATAATCCTCAATTACGAGTATTTACCTGTCTACCTAGTGGAAAAAAACCCCAATATTGGGTAAGTGTTTCATATATCGTGTGAGTAAAATTACTTTATATAGTCTACTTTTTTACGCAAGCGCCCTGGCTGGATAGCTTGGCCTGCCGTGGAGGGCGCGCGCGCCAGCACCACCAAAGGCACCGCCGCCACCGTCTGCTGTGGTAGTATCGGTTGCAGTAATTCTGGTGGCAGAGTAGGTACATCGTCGTCGCAGGTCAAGTGTTCGATGCCGTCAGACCACTTCTCTTCTCTTAACTTCAAAAGTTGATTTGTGTGCTTCTTCACAGTAGCGCCAGATTCGCATATCCGAACCAAATACAAAGTATTTCCGAGCTGTTTTATAATAGTTCCTTTGAGCCAAACTGGTTTTTGCATTTTATAGACTTTTACTAGCACTGCCTCGTTTACACAAAAAGTTACATTGCGTTTACCGCCGTAGTATATAGATTGCAAGCACTGTTTTTCTTTCACAAAAGCATCGAGTGTAGCATCACATGATATTGGTGTATTCACGTCAATTACATCTAATCTACTTCTTAATTTATAACCGAATAAGTGTTCGGCAGGAGATTTGTTTGTTGTGCTGTGAATTAAATTTCTATAGCTGAATAAAAATTCGTTTAGTTTTGTATTCAAATCTTTTTGACTGACTCCCGACAAAATAATGTTTTTGATTGCTTTTTTGACTATCTTTACGCAGCTTTCTGCCTGCCCATTGCTTATCGGGTTATAGGTAGGAGAAGTCATAAGCACGATACTATTTTGGCTACAGAATTGCCTAAAGGAAGCCGAGACAAAAGAAGATGGATAGATACATAGATAAATTCTTTATTGTACACACCACAAAGAAAATTTACTAAATTAAGAAACAATAGTAGAACAGTTGTCACAATGGGCGGCCTTATCGCTAAAAACGATCTCTTCCAGGCAAACTTTGGATGGAGCGGATTTGTTATAATCGTGAGGGACGGGGTGCACTATGATATTAAATTACTAGAGGGAAACAGTAAATCAAATTTCTAATTATTCTAACACTATAATATATAACATATATATATATATATATATATATATATATATAAATATATACTATGATGAATACATAAATATCTAAATATAATAACGAGATGATAAAAAAAACAAAAACAAAACTGTAATTTAAGCAACATGAAAAACGTGATAATAAACATAATATTAGCTAGACTTCCAAGTAAAACCTCTTCACTTGACACTTAAAAACTTCCAAAGATGGCGCATGCCGTATAGAAACTGGCAATTTATTCCACAGACGAACAGCTTCTACCGTTAAAAAACATCCGTAAAAAGTGCTGTAATGCAAAGGTAGCTTGAGGGTGAGATTTTCCGATGATCTAAGATGGAAGGTGGGTGTTGGGTTGGATGTGTACAGGAAATGAAAGCGTTCTTTAAGATAGCTCGGGGTAGAAGAATTAAACAAGATGTTATATAGAAGGTTTAGGATATAGGAATTCCGGCGAAGGCGAATGGGTAGCCACTTCAGCTTTGCCCGAAAGTAAGAAATATGGTCAAATTTGCGCAAGCCAAATATGAACCTGATAGCAACATTTTGTCCATTATCTGAGCATATTGTATGAAATAATCCAAATCTGGACATTACCTCACACAGTTTTTCGATGACGACTCTAGTACTATAGACGGATGAAACATTAAAACATTCTACCCATTTAGAGTAGGCATCTACGACTATTAGATGAGTTCGGTTGTTTATTGGGCCTAAAAAACCCAAGTGCACCTGATACCATGGCTGCGGCGAAAAAGGCCAGGGTGCGAGTGGTGCGCGGGGCGGCGCGGGCCTCGCTTTCGCACACGCCTCGCACTCTGCCACGTAGGTATCAATGTCTGTTGACATTCGTGGCCACCAAAACCTGTTTTCGCCTCGGACTTCATTTTATAAGAACCTAATGCCCTGAATGTTCATTTAACAAATGTTTACGACAAGAGGGTGGAATAACTAACTTATGACCTCATTGTAAACATGACTTTTCAATTGATAATTCTTGAGGACATGAATAGAAAGGCTTCAAATTGTTATCTATTTAGAAGGCCAATATTTTAAGACATATTCGTAGACTCATGACAAGATTTGATCCAGTATTGTCACTTCTATAATTTTGTCGAGACTTATGAATTGCGCTGAAGTGGGAACAAACAAAATTGATTTAAGTTGCCTTGTCTAAATACGAGTCATCAGCCTCCACTACCAATTGATCGGCTATTAATCTGCTAAGAAAATCGGCCGTATTCTGAGTGCTGCTAATGTGTTCAATTGTGAAATTATAGGAGTTTAGGTAAATGGCATTGTCACGAGGCGGTCCCAGGGTTTAGGCTGCTCCCACTAGCCCAGGACCTAAACCTCAGAGACACAGGAACTATTGGAAGCACAGGAACGGGAGATGATCAGACTGTTGTACTTTGACGATGCGGATTAAAATAACCCCTTATGTAGGTATTATCGTTTATATATTTACAAGTGTAATTCAACTGGTTATAAACTTATTTATGTATTTTATATCATATTTCCCTTTTTCTCCAAAAATCAATGTGTGAATGACAGGATATTTGTATTTAGAATGAATAATGACCAACTATAAAAATGAAAAGAAATGGATTATGAAAGAATTAAGAGATCAAAAGAGTATTATTAGGAAAGAGGTTTTGACCTCGTCACAATACCCCGCCTCCCCGGAGAAAAAAACGTCACGTTGTAGTTCTAAACCATGTTCAAGTAATAATTTATGTGAGTTATTACCTAAAATTGTAATGACACTGCAACTATCCAGCAAACCGTTAAGGGTTAAATTCCCAACATTTACTCTAGGTATGGACGTTCAGTGTCCGATGTATTTTATCAAAGAGGAGCGTAGAAACGTTGTATGTTTTGAAAAATATTGAAATAGTTTTAAGCCAATTGTTCCAATCATTTTGATCAAAGTTATTGTTAGTATTACAATTTTGTGTTTCTAGTTCCTATCTAATTAGTTTTTTGAATTTTGTGTACATACAGAGCAATTGGTAAAAATTACGTCTTTTTTACCGCAACGAAAACAAATTTTATGTCTGTAGGGACATTGACATAAAGCATGACTGTCGTTTCGACAGCGAGGGCAAAATATAGGTAGTGCAGGTTTCTTAGAATCTGCAGCAATTGAATGTACAGGGTAAGGTTGAGGGTAAGGGTGTGTTTGCAAAAGTGGTTGTTGTAAGGTATTATACGCATAATGTGGTATATTAGGTGTAGCAGTGACTTTGTGTTGGGTATTAGAGGTCGAAGGCTTCGTTAAGTGTTGTAGTGTAGAAGGAGTATCAGAGTTGGACATTTCAATGCAACTTTCGTACCATTTGCAAGATTTAAATAATGTTGCGACCGAGTCAAGATCGTCTGATGACAACCTTTGACCAAATTCAGGTCGTAAATTACGCCTAAGAATATCAATCTTGGCTTTTTCTGAAATAGGCTCACGTAATTTTGCAAATAATGATTCTAATTCGGTAAAATAACAAATCACACGCTCAGTTGTTTTTTGTTTGCGAGCATCTATGATTTTCCGTAGTTTATAGTCGTAGTCTGTAATTTCAAATTCATTTAGTAATGTAATTTTAAAAGATTCCCAATCCAGGATTGTTTGTTTGTGAGCTCGAAACCAATCTAAAGGAGTTCCTTTCAGAATATCGTATATGTGATTGTATAGTTCAGTATGTGAAATATTTCGAGCGACTGTGAATTCCTCTACATTTTCAATAAAATCTTTTGGGCAACTATCCCCCTTGTAAATAAACCGTTTAATTTCGTGACTTGATCTGTTGATCGAAATATTTTGTAGCTTTTGTGTCAGTAGGTCAAAATATGGTAATTGAGTTTGTTGTTCTGGAAAATGATCGTGTGTATTTTCTGTAGAAGAGCAGCTAGGATTTTCTAATGTTTCGAAACGTTTCTGTAAATCGAAGAAACTCTCTGAAACATTTTTAAATGTTTCTAGTTGTACTGTCGTAAGTTCGGTGGCAATATCCATGTTATTTGATCTATTTTTAATGTGCAGAATATAGGACGCATTCTTCTCCTTTCGTACCGGGTAAGCGATTAAACGTGCAGAAATAATGGTTAGACATTTTTGAATTTCGGCTATATCCTGTTCAAATGTATTCGGACTTTGAAAATCTTGTGTATTCGAGCTGTCAAGTAAGGTCGATAACCTTGAACGTAAATTTTCTGCAGTATCTGTTGTATGAACTTCAGCATTTCTACATTTTAATTCATAGATCAATTCTGGTTTATTTAGATGCGCAGAGTCCATTTTCATTTAATATGAGACCAGCAAATAAAACTAAGTGTTTACTTTGTAGGTAACGTGCGTTTAGTGCATTTAGTGCGTTAGTAACGCTTTAAAAATATATAAAAAAATGAAAAGAAATGGATTATGAAAGAATTAAGAGATCAAAAGAGTATTATTATGAAAGAGGTTTTGACCTCGTCACAGCATAGCGTTGCAACCTATTAGCTGTCACAATGCCCTTTTTGGGGCTAAAATTTGATAAGAGAGGTTTATGGTCGGTCCTTATGACAAAGGGAAATAGATCGACCATAGAGATATTGGTGGAACTTACGTACTTCAGAAATAATCGCAGTGGCTTCTTTTTGGATTTGGCTAAAACTTTTTTCTGCTTTAGACAGCGAGCGCGAGGCATATGAGATATTTTTGTATAAATTCTTCAAGATTCATCATCTAGATATGCACATCTAATTCATTAGATTAGTTCTCGGTATAATTTTTCCAGGATAATCGTAATTGGTGAGCCGCAATCCAATTCAAAGTATACATGAACTCTACCCATAAGAACAGACTCGTGCATGGGTTCCCCATTAACTGTTTTAATGTTAGCGATAAGTGACTCGCCGTCGTCCTGATTAGCTTTTACCTCATCATTATTGTTGCTACACTCGATGAAGTTGTGTTTGATACATTTTTTTGGATAGTCCCTTCTTAAATGGCCTATCACGCCACACATGTTACACTTACTTTTTCACAAACTTGCATGTAGATACTTCGTGCCCCTGGAATCTGCAGGCCGTACAACGAAGCGATGGGTCACGTGCACGTGACGCAGCAGCAGTACTACGCACGTAATCGCGACGGCTTGCTTGTGCTACCGCCATTTTGAGCAATGTGGACGCACCGAGTGGCGTTGCTGCACATTGCGCTGCTCCAGATTGTGCTGCTCCAAGCCGAGCACAGCGAATAGATTCTGCTATGTGTATCACCTCGCTAAGCGATACCTCTGAGATGTGCATTGTGAATAGCTTGTCCCTTTCTGGTCTTGTCGTCATGCCGAGTAGGAACCGGTCACGTAAAGCTTCAGTTAACATCGTAGCCGGAAAATCGCACCTAGCAGCGAGACTTCTTACCGTTGCTGCCCACTCCACCAGGGTTTCGTTTGCAAGTTGAGTTGTATTATGAAATAGGTATCTTTCTGCAAACCCGCACTTTGTTTGCTTGAAATGGGAATCTGATAACTTGACTAGATCAACGTAATTCAGTGATGTTATGTTTGATGGCAGTGCTAGGTCACGAACTAATCTGTAGGTATTCTCAGAGTATACACGACAAGACTGCAAGACTGCTCACGAGTATAGCTCTTCGATTAATTTGTCGTTTTTCGTGCGCATCTAAATCGTTCGCAAGAAACCATTGTTCCAGCCTATCCTTGTATATTTGCCAGTCTTGCACTTCGTGATTCTATGTGCACAAATTTTCTACAGACATCCTCGACATCGCGAATTTTCACTTCCAGAACACGCGATAAAACGAACCCGTCGCCAATGTTGCTTCCCTAAGGGCGCAGGGGGCGAAGAATAAAAGACGTGCGCTTGTACTATAGTGGTGTAATCGACTGAATGATCGCAGCAGCGGCGTGTGGACACAGCCGCGTGCCTATCTATATCTATATAGGTATTAACAATTACAAAAACATAAATTTTGCTGATTCTGAGCGGGATACCCGCGGTTTTGCCTGCGTAGTCATTTCTCTGGGTGGAAAGTAATCTGTGATGTGTTATTACAGGACCAAAAATACAAAATATTACTAAATTTCACTCGGCCGTCAAATAGTTTTTATTATTGCTCGGCTCTTATTCATAGGATTGAGATACCAAGTATACCAGTTTTTAAGTCAAAACCTAGATTTTACGTGATATGCGAACAGACAAACAGGCAGACACAATTCTAAAAAATGTTAGGAAAATTGTTGTTCAGTAGCTAATTTTATGGCTCAGACCATGGCCCTTAGACCATTCTTTATAATAATGTTCTATTTACAGACTTTTTGTTACTTGCTGCTTTATCACAAGTATTAATTATAATTTCTTTATTATGATACATGAAAAGTTGTGAATTTATAACTCTAACTTATGAATTATGGGCCTATGACATCTGCAATACGATATAAACGGCATGCGAGAAGGCTCTAAGTATCTGGCGTGTGAGAGATCTATCGTGGTGTTCCCTAGAGTTGTCGATGAAACCACGAGACCGTATTCTTCACTCAGATATGGCGAAAGCCAAGAGGTTTCTTTGTTCTCCGTATCTATATTGAAGGTAGATTTTAATATAAATTCGCAAAACAAAGAAAACTCTGAGCAGTGTTGGGGTTTGAGTGTCGACATCCATCCCGACGATAATTTTAGTGATTGTTGCAAACGACTACGGTGTAGGAGCAGTTTAATGTGTTTGACTTCAGCTTGTCTGCAAGCTGCTATGAAACGGAAAGATCGAAACAACTTCTGCCACAGTAATATCTCCCGTGCATGGTTGTACGGCCACGTCGACACTTCTACATAATAAACTATTTTAGAGGTCATGATCCAGATTTTACAATACGAGTGTAGATATAAGAGTTTAATCTACGTTCCTAACGTATAATCCGGATTATGAACTAAAAAATGGTGGCATAATGATATAGTACTACTACTACTACTACTACTGTGACTATGTCAAACCTCTTTCATCATATACATACCTTTTTGATAGTTTGTCTATATTAATTCTAAATTCAAATAACCTGTCATTCCCATATTATCATTGGATTAGCAACAACTGGAATTTTACGAAATAATATGTTTTAAAATATGTATGTACCTAAATAAGTTTATTATATCTGGAGTCTTTTAAATATATATGATAATACCTTCGTTCGTGGTTGTTTTGATCCATATTGTTGAAGCACGAAAACTCTACGATAATAACAATACTAGAGCTCCAAGGGTACACTTTTACCAAATCCGCTGTCTGTTCATTGACTTTCATGATACAGAAAACATCATCCACATAATGCTTCCATATCTTCACCGCAAACGATTGTTGACCTATGGCCTTCTCAAAATGCTCCATCCAAATGCTGGCCAGAACAGGTGCCACTGGACTACCCATAGCGGTGCCATCTATCTGGAGGTAATGCTGTCCACGGTACATAAAGTAATTTTCTTCTAGGCAATTCCTCAGCAAAACAATCAAATTTTCTGAGAGATGGTTCTCCCTCAACTTTTCCCTTACGATTTCAAGGCACTCTTTTACTGGAACGTTGGTGAAAAGAGATTCCACGTCGAACCTCACCATGATGTCGTCTGGTTCCAGTTTAAGATCCTTGATAATCTCGACAAAATGGCGAGAGTCCTTCACAAAAGACGCAGTCTTACCGACAAGAGGCTGCAAGGCAGACAACATGACTCGCTAGACCGTAAGTGGGGGAATCTATCTGACTTACGATAGGACGCAATGGCACGTTGTTCTTATGTATTTTCGGTAAACCATATAATTTTGTTGGCTGCACTATTTGAAGTCTATATAGATTTCCATAAACGTCTTCTGATAAAAGTTCCTTGTAGTCTCTAATAATGGCTCGGATACGGCGTGTCACTCTGGCAGTAGGGTTATAGGACACAGGTTTGTAAATACTTCTGTCCTCCAACAAAATCCGTAATTTACACTCATAATCAGAGGAATTAATCACCACAGTGGCGTTTCCCTTATCGGCCTGAAGCACTAATACGTCCTCATTATCGCGAATGTTTTTGAGTGCTAGACGTTCTTCCGTGGTAACATTACTCTTAGGTAACTTAGCTTTCCTCTAAATAATAGAAACATCCTGTCTAAGCGTTTCTGCGGCATTAGACGGCACCTTGTTTCGTATTATAGCTTCTTCTACACTACTAATTATGTTTTCATACGGAATTCGTTGTGGGGTAAGTGCAAAATTCATACCCTTCGCCAGTACGTTTTGTGTTACATTATCTAAAGTAAGGCTCGATAAATTTACCACAGTATCTTTCTGTGTTCTTTTTGTGTTTTTTTAGGATATCCTCATTTTGGATTCTATAACGCAGTGAAGAACCGAGCATAGTTCTCTCCATTGCGCGCTGCGCAAATCTGAGCTTGTGTATAAGACCAATAGTTAGCGACCACGTCTCAGTGCCGTATGTCGTCACTGGCAACACGCACTGATTATAAACTTTCGTCTTGAGGCTCTGTGGTATCTGCGACGAGAAGATATGGCGTAATTTCCCGAACGCTGCCCATCCAAGTTGAATTTGTCGGTTGACCTCTTTATCGAAGTTGGATCTACCCAGTTGGATCGTCTGATCCAAGTAGACATAGTGATCAATAGCTTCGATAATATCGTTCTCAACATAAACCGGTATGACATGTGTATTTGACATGATGTTCGTCTTGCCAATGTTCATTTTAAGACCCACCTGTTGGGAAACAATATTGAGGTCACTAAGCATTGTGCTTCCAGGGTTTCAGCCATGATGACTATATCATCAGCAAATTGAAGGTGAGTGATTTATTCACCATTGATGTTAACACCAAGTTAGTTCCAGTTCAGAAGCTTGAATATATCTTCCAGTGCAGTGGTGCAGTGCTTCCCTTTTTGCAACTGGATAGAATTCTTGATCTGATCCTGAAGACGAACTGTCATGGTGGCCTTGCTGTAAAAACACTTCAACACTTCGATGTACCGGTAATCAATCTGGTACCGCTGTAATGACTGTAGCACTGCCCAGGTCTCGAGTGTTCGCAAAAAACACTATCGGGATGGCTGTTTTTTCAGACTTCATTGCGAAAACTCGCTCTACATCGACTCAATTTAAACAAAATACAAATGAATTTAAAACCTTCTTTAAAACCTTCTTAAAACCTTTCTTAAAACCTGCTTTAAAACCTTCCTCTTGAATCATCCTACACGTAAAAATCTGACCAAAATCTGCTAAATTTCTGAGATACTTGGAACAGACAGACAGACGCGTTCACTGACTTGCTTTTATAATAAGTAGTGATAATGATAGTGATAGTGATAATGTGAGCTAATTACCACGTACTCGGTGTTTCGACCCGTGGACCCGTCATCGAGTCGAAACGCCGGGTCCTCGGGTAATAGCTCGATAAAATGGTTTCGCAGTGACTTGTAAAATACACGGTTGGTCAAATGCTACACAAGTCAAAAGCTTATTTTGTCAATTTCGCAATTCGTCATAACAGTTATTCATCAAAACCTCAATTCGTTAAATACGTGATTTGTCAAGTCATTGTACAATCGGACACATATTACCCAATATCATAGTTTATTACTACGACATTCAGGATTTTCCAGGATTTTCCAGAACTCATGGAATAACATACAAATTGCCACTTCGTCGATTGGGAGCTAAATTTAATGTAATTCTTTAATATTTGTTGAGATCATTACTAACGGGATAATTACCTACTATCCTGTGTATCTTGTATGTAAGAGGAAATACAATAAGTATAAAGTACGTAGCCTCGTCAGTCATCCCGCAGTCGACAAATAACTCCGCTGGAGTAAGGACGGTTTGCATAATAAAATTGAGAGGTCACTAAAATCCTAAGAGGATATTTTACTCAATTTTATTATTTTAAACAATTTGTTACCTGTATACACAATAAGTTATTTCTGAACAAGGATAATACATTTATATAAATAACAATGGAGTCCAGACTCAGAGCGGTGAGTATTTATTTTCCTATGCGGTGACAATTTTTACACAAGTCTAACCGTCTGTCACACTTTGTCACAGCATAATTAATTTCTAGAGTTATAAATTTAACTTCTTGAATACAAGATTAATTTCATCACCATCCCGTATTCGTCCACTGCTGGACGTAGGCTTCTCCTTGTGAATGCCACTGAGCTCGATCTTCGGCTCTTCTCATCCAGTCGCTGGCAGTCGCCTTCGCAAGTCATCACTCAACCTGGCTCGTGGCGTGGGGTTCACTTTACACTACGTTTGCCTAAACGCGGTCTCTACTCTAGAACTCGTTTAGTCTTTTATGTGACCAGCCCATTGCCACTACAGCTTGCTAAGGTTACTTAAATTAAAACAAACGAATCATGGGTTGTAACTTTTTACTAAATAACAAACTTTTATACATTATGTCTGTTTTTTAACCGCCTGTGATAATAACCGGTTAAAGCATTTTGAATCTTATGTCAAATGTCTATGTATGCATCGGCATATGGAATAAGTCATAGTTACTAAGGGCAAAATGGCGCGAAATATTATTGCCGCTGTGGTCGCGTGAAACTTATTTTCCGTTCCTTCCTCAACGGTTTGACGGATCTGTACAAAACTCGGCCTGTGATTGGCTGAATATATGTAGCCACTGACAAACCGAACCAAAGAGATAATATGTTGTATGTTGTTTCGATGTTGTATCGAGAGACAATGAGTTGCTAATCTGGGAAACGAATAAGGGCCAAAATAATTTCTATAGCACACCTAATAAATTAAGTCCATAAGCTCAAAATGCTGGAAAATTATTACATTAATCATTGTATATTTTATTAGACAACTTATTGAGTTATTGTGTTTACAGATTTTATTTGCGTTGGCTGCAGTCAGATATTCAAACGGTAAGTAAACAAAGTAAAATAGGCCCTAAAAATCTTTTACTGGACTTTTTTTCATAGGTACATTTTTACACATAGTATTTTTTTTTCATAGGCACATTTTTACACATTGCATATTTTTTTCATAGGTACATTTTTACACATAGCATTTTTTTCATATGTAAATTTTTACACAGCATTTTTTTACATAGGTAAATTTTTACACATAGCATTTTTTTCATAGGTAAATTTTTACACATAGCATATTATTTTTGTTTTCATTGTTTGATCTTCGTAAACAGATTTTTATCATTGTTATTTTTAAAAGTTTTTATTTATTTTCACTTGTATTTTGTCCTGGAATCTTGCAATTCAAATTTCGAGCACTTCCCGGTTAGCTACCCGGTTGAAACTTGAAGGTTAGCTCACAAACCGATGCCAAAGCAATAAAAAAATTAGAAAAAACATAAGTCATAAGTGAAAATTAAAAAAAAATATATGAAAAAAATAACATTAATAAAAAAAATGGTCGTTTTTTTTTAAAGTTTTACTTGATTATTTTCAGGTGCTACAAATATCGAACATTGCGATGACCCTTTGATATGCGTCAACCAACCGCCGATATACGAATCATACCAGAAGAGTATTGATAATATCGTTGTGAAAAACCAGGTACACTACTGTTATTTTTTATCGCACACTACATTATTATTATTTTTATTATTAATTATTATTTTTGTACAAAAATCCTGACAGAACTGTTTAATTTCCTGACAAATCTGTTTGCGTATCAAAATTTCTACGTCTATGTTTGTACTTGCTAAAATGTTTCTTTTAAACTCAACTCTAAACATTATATTTTTGTAACAGCAAAATACTCGTTTTTTTTGCAGGTTTTGATTTCTAAAGACAACTTCGACATTTTAGAAGACATAGAACCAGAAATGGCCGGAGACAGTGAAAACTGCATTACAGAAACTACAGTAAGTTTCACTTCATTCCAATTTCAGTATTAAAAAGTGAAGCAAAAGAACAGTTAACCTGCTACCCAAGTTTGTTACGTAAGCTTGAGTTAAGCTGTTGGTCCTGGCTGTTAGCCATTTCAGAGGCTCTCGGGCGGCCTGACAAACTCTGACACCAAAAGCCAGCACTAATTCACACGACAAGCATGGATCCAAATTCTTCAAAGAAGCCTATCAAATACACACTTTGTTTTCAGGTTGAGAAGCCGTTTGTCATAAAGACGAACGTTTCTGCGGAGATTGTCGTCCAGTCAAAGCATTTCGAACAGAAAATCCGGATTACGAAATGCAAGTACGTATATTCTATCATCACATTGATGTCATCAAATAAACTGATGTTGAACTCTGTACCAGTTTAGATATTCAAGTATTACTTATGAGGCGCCTATTACGTTTCCCACTTTTGCTGGAAAAGGGGTGTTGTCTTGATGCATCACATACTTCCAGTGTTTTATAACATTTAGTTTCATTTAAAACGGTCCAGTACTCAGCCTAAGTGGAAGTGGAAACGAGCTCACACATATGAGTTTGTGGTGAACACCCGTTGCACCATACTTCAACTCTGAATACAACTTTCGATATTCTTTGATTCTAGTATGACTTTTGAAACCTTTGTACCCCTTGCACTACACTCCACCTCTAACTCTCTTCAGGAACTAACTAGTATTTTTTCCTTTAGGAACCTAGGTAGATCGTGTTTCGGTAGTTTGAAGGACCCAGGCTTCGTAAAAACTTCATGTGTAGAAAAGACCGGGGCCGTGTCTCTCTATATCTACGATCCTGCAATCAACCAAGTCCGGTACAAGATGTTTGAAGTTCCTGTCTGCTGTACTTGCGTGATGCGTGCATAACCAAAAAGTGTACTGAGTCATACATACCTATTACCTACTGATTGAATAACAGTTAATGCCATTAATTTAATGTTTCATTTTTTATTTTAGAAAAATACCTATTTTATTTTTGTCATCATCACATGATCACACATTCAGCCGGAAAAGGTCCACTGCTGAACATTGGCCTACGCCAATGTAACAACGAGCGGTTGGTCGCTATTGGCCTAGCCTATCTAAGCTGTCTTTTTTTTATATTGGATATATGCTGTTGGTCTATAGCTGACCTCTACAGCGTCACCGGACGGTGGGGCGAGCGCAAAGGCGCTCCGCCGCAATGCGTGACGCTCTAAGCTGTCGTTATGTTCGTCACTGTGGAGCGGGGCGGGCAGCGTGAGCGGATTAGCAGACAGACGGATAGCCTCCGGATTCTGCTCTGCGCTCTTACAGTTATTGAAGCCTAGGGTTTTTTCCGTAATCACCACGCTTGGCTGGCGTCTTGATAATCGCAGTAGTTGGTGATATTGTATCTACCTATCATCATCATCATTGGCAGCTCAATCCAACCACTGCAGGGCATAAGCCTCCTCCCTCTTACGCCAATCATATCTGTCTTGAGCCAATCTGTGCCAGGTCTTTCCTATAAACTTATTGATTTCATTGACCCATTGCTGCACTGGTTTTCCATGGCTACACTTTCCCAAACGTGCCCGCCAATCTGTGACAGACTTACTCCACATGCCATCACCCAGTCACTTTAATCATCACTATTGTCAAGTGTCCTGCCCATCGCCACTTGAGTTTATTTATATACGGAATCCTTGTTGCCGACATGGTTCTTCTTCGGATCTCCGTATTTCAAACTCTATCTGTCTATTGACGATCGAGTAATATTCTAAATATCTCGCGCAACAAACGCTTGCATGATCAATAAACGCGATTAAGGCACACGGCGTTTTAGGTACCCAGCGAGCAAACAGTTTTAAGGATTGCCAACGCCATCTCGTTTTATTTTGGGATACTAAAATCCTAATACTAAGGCGCATCGAAATATAAAAATTTCTGTAACTACTTTTTTTAATGAACCGATTTTGATGAAACAAAGATAAAAAATACTCCGCCTGCCTCCAAGAAATACAGTTCAGTAAAGCGCGTCACAGACGGCTAAGATACGATAATATTTTATCTTAAGATAAAACAACAATCAATTACAACTAAACAATACAATTTATATGAACCTTCACAAACGGCGAAGGTAATATATATTTGCATCTTACAGTATCTTAAGTTATCGAGCGATATGGAATTTATTAAAAGATGTCATCTTAAGATACGAAATATATCGTAAAAGATACAAAATATATATTAATATACTATCTTAAGATACAAAATATACCGTAATATGCTCTACAGGTTGCTCTGTTTTGTATTCGTGACGGTTTTTTTAACCCCTGAACAAAGAGACGGGTGATATAAGTTAAGGGTGTGTGTTTGTGTGTGTGTGTGTGTGTGTGTGTGTGTTGTGGGTGTGGGTGTGGGTGTGGGTGTGGGTGTGTGAGGGTGTGGGTGTGTGTGTGTGTTTGTGTGTGTGTGTGTGTGTGTGTGTGTGTATATAGACTTATTAAAATAAGTTTTTTTTTTGTAGAAACATCTGCGTCAAGTTTAAATTCATCGCGGCTTTTTCTAAATTTAATGTAATTTTCTATCCAAATTGATCACTTTTTACAGTGCGCTAATGCATATCAAATTCGAAATCAGAATCTTCGTCTGATGAGTTATCTAATAAATCTAATAGTGAAACCGTATTACTCATATTTTATCATTCTGTATATAGAAAGCGGAGAAGAAATACGTGTGGCACCTAGGACGGCCTGCGAGCGAATGAATTATTTCAATATATTATCGTATCTTAGCCGTGTGTGATACCCTAAGATGCTATAATATTTTATATCCAGAAATCGTAACATCGGCATCAAAATCCATCCAGTGGTTCTTGCGTGATGAAGTCACACACAGACAGACAGTCAAAAATTCTGAAAATGATATTTTTGGATTCCACTACTTTCATATACGCAAGTAAAAATGATTTTTCTAAATTATCTTCCATGTACAGATTTCACTTTGGTTACAGTATTATTATATGTATGTATAGATATAGATTTCTGATCCAACTAATCTATGATCACAATTAAAAATAAAATTCTTCCTCTCAACCTTTGTAAAAGTTCTATCTATGCCCAAGAAATTCTTGAATAATTAAACAAAATGATATAAATTTTCTTTTTTATTCACATTATTTTTTATACACACCATGAAAATAATTACAATCACACAGAAAATATACACTAGGTTTATTACTACAAGTTAAAATCAATAAGGTATTCATACTTTTCTTAGCCTAGTAAAAACATGACTTCGCACAAAGTGACCTTTCACTATCACATTAAAAATGATCTTTCTTATCCTTGTTCTTATCATGCAATCTGCAGGAACAGCAAACTGGGATATTGCTATTGACAAACTCCACTTCATTTCCATCTCGGGTCAGCACCAGAAAGCTGTGGTTCATTTCTTTTTCATCGCAGAAGATGTCGTGGTCTTTCAAAATTTCCTGGTTAAAGTGTTTAGTTCCCCCTTCCTCGAACAGTCGCCCTTTTTTACTGTAAAGAAACACAAATTATTAGACATACATATACCTACATTTTTAGTTTTTGTGTTTGTGTGAAGTATAAAAGTAAATAACACTCCTTTTTTGGGTAGTCGTGTAATAAGACAGTGCCAGTAGGCAGCAGTGGCTGAATATAATAAGGGGTTAATAGGCCCTTCTAATGAAAGCGTTGCAATCAATGGCGCTATTATAACGCAGTAAACGCGCTTCTATAGCTGTATAGCTGAAACGTGACCAGTGTTGTTATATGTGATGAATATCTTAATTTTTTTGCAATTATTAGACGCACAAAAAATCTCGGTCATAAAACGACTAGGGTTGACGATGTGACTGCGCTCTTAGAAATTGTATAAACATTTCTAGTGGTGAGGAAGTCGCGTTTTTTTTAGTTTATTCACTTGGTGATGGTAACGCCACTGCAGCGGTTCTTCAAACTTCTATTGTGCTCAGCCATTCCCAACTGATGCTTGTATAATATGTTAGGTGTCACGTTGAGCGACAGAGTTCGAAATACGGATATCCGAAGAAGAACCAATGTGGAAGACATTAGATCCCATATAATTAAACACAAGTGGCGAAGGGCAGGACACTTGGCAAGATATGGTGATGGCAAGTGGAGTAAGTCCCTGACGAAATGGTAGATAGATAGATAGATAGATAACTCTTTATTGTACACCACATAGAACAAAAAATACAAAAATAACTAAAACATTTATACAAAATAAATGGGACAATGGGCGGTCTTATCGCTAATGGTGGTGAGGAAGACCGATCCAACGATGGGTCAACGACATAGAGAAGCACGCTGTTAAAACCTGAACCAGATTGGCTCAAACTAGAGATGAATGGCGTAAGACGGAGGAGGCATATGCCCTGCAGTGGGCGGAATAAGCTGAAAATTATGGTAATATTTTAAGATACTTACACGCACTTTTCAATCCTTATTAGCTGTTTGAACAACTTCGGCGATTGAACCACCACGCGCACATTTTTGTGCTCATCTATGATCTCATAAATTTCACCATACTGTTGAATAAATAAATATTGAATAAATTAAGCCTTAGATATTTTTTTTGTATATAACTATAATTATTTTGTTAAAGCATAGATGTACTCAGCCATCAGACATATCCATTTCACAATATAGTACGAGAGATAAATAATAAATGATAAATACAATTATCTACTTACAGTTGATGTCTTTTTACAATCGGTTTGTGATTGATCCAGTTCGTTTCCGTCTCTATCACCAAGCTCAGCATCAGAGATTGCAAATGTGAGTTCATACTATAATCAAGAAAAAAAAAACAATAAAGAATTACAAAAACTAGTTTGCGATAATTACGGGCCAAGGTTACATGCACATTGTATATCTTTGTATTTGATTTAACTATTTTAATATCAAAACCTGGGTCACTAAGCTTAAGGCCCGGTTCTAGCACTTTTAGCAATTTTCGATCATTTTTAAACGTCTGTATCTTGTTTTATAATTAACCCGGAACTATGAAATTGGTATCACTTCAAAATTTTACATATTATCTCGTACTTTGTGAACACAGAAACATGATTAGTGTGAATTCACTCGATAGAAAATAAAATCAAAGGTAACACTACTTTATGTTTAGAACATTGATTGGAAAGAGACCCCGTTACTAAATGATATCAAAGATATACCAACAGAAAGAGCTTATTATGATTGGGAAAATGGCTAGACACTTTTTAATTCAAAGCTTTCGTTTTCCTACAAATAAACAATAGCCTTAAATTTTACTCCCGACATATATCATCTTTCCCGCTCTACTTGATCACTGATGAGAGGGACATATAATTCACTGACACCCGGCCTTAGTGGCAGATGCACGCCAGTGTCGTCAAAGTTGTACACCTAAGAAGGTATTATTTTATAACATTACTAGTTTTCCCGCCCGCGACTTCGTACGCGCGGACTATTATATATCGCGAAAAAAAAGCATTCTATTTTCTTGTAGGATATTAAAAACCAATGCAAAAGTAGGTATAGCGCCGCGCCAATGCTCTTGATGTTTTTTGACTGATTTGTTATTTCGTTTCCATGGCAACCACAGACCATTCTGTGATAGCAACCGTTCCTTACAACGAGTAATCATCATTTTCCCGTTTTCCCGGGGTAACTTTTAATTTTCCGGGATTATAAGTTATGTTTTATTTTAGGGTATAAGCTGTCTCCATTCTAAATTTCGTCAATATCCGTCCAGCCGTTATCGCGTGAAAGCTCCCCAAACAAACAAACAACGTTTCAAATTTATATATTGGTATGGATTATAAAGTCATGAAATATGTTTATACTATGGTGAAGTGCCAATTTCTCAAGAGTTTAGTCTATAGAAAAATTCTTACTTTCGAGACATACCTTTTTACTTAACAGCTCATCAATTAGTTCTTGCGGATAGTCCACGTGCTTCTCGAGGCAGAAGTTGACGTCAGAGCAGTTCTTGGGCATGTCATCTAGTAACCCTGCACTCGGGAGGTCTCTTGCATCGCAGACTTGAGCGGCCAGAAATACGGTATACTATAAAAAAATAATTAAATAAATTTAAATCCAATGGGTTGATAATGATGATGATGATGATGATGATGATGAAAAATCATAAATTCATAAGGAATGTCACACGCAGTAGCTGTAGATAGCAGTTTTATTAAAATGATTAATATTGAAAAAAAAAGAAGAAAAAAAAATTTGAGTTGGAAAATCAAAACATATATATTACAATATAAATACTTACCAAAGCGACTCCAAAACTGCAGACGGAGAACACCATTTTTTTTAAATTTTATTTTAGTGTAGTAAATCTATGAAGTAAAAAATTAACGGCAAGTAAATAACGGCAAGTAAATAACGGCAAGTAAATATATACTTCAATATTTTGACAAGTGGCCAGTTATTGTTAACAATTCCACCTGTAGACGTCTAATGAATCGATCGAATTCACGTTCCATATTTATATAAACAGATCAGGAAAATGAACATTAATTATTGTAATATTAATTTTCCTTTTTCGTCAGAAGAACGTCAAGTATGGTGACATCACTATGACAAGTTCGTTGGTAACGAATGCTTATTAGCACACGAGGTGCTATATCATATCCGGTCATGACTTCCCTTACGTACCTGTATGGAATGTTGTGAGATAAGGGGGATATAGGATTGACGTATTATGGTAACATAATATATTCTAAGTATATGTATTCCCCGATATTCCCTAATAGGGTTGGTTATAGAAACGATGGGCAGGAGTTGGGGGGGGGGGCTCCACCTCCCCATCCCAACCCACCACCACCCCTTCCCCCCCCTCGCAGCGACGTTTAATTTTGTGTTATCAAGGGGCAGCCCTCCCCTCCTTCAATTTCTTTTCTTTTTTTCTTCAACTTCACTTGTATGTATGTATTCTTGCAATCTGGAGTCTTGCAATTCAAATTTCGAGCACTTCCCGATTAGCTAATATTTGAAAAAAAGACTCACTTTCTGTTCAGACCTCCCGTTTTTTTCACCCGTGTTTTTCTTTTGCTAATTCATTTTTAAGCAAAAACAAAGCACACTCGTTTTTTATTCAAGTTCAACTCGACACAACACTTTGTTTCACAAGCACTTGAAAAATTGCCTTTCAATAATTAGGCCAACTTTGTTTACAGTAAGTAAAACTATCAAATTACGCGCGCTCCGTAATGTTATGTTTACGTTCCAATCCTCGAAATCCTCCAAATATCATTACTTACTAATTAAAATGTCAAACTTAAATATGACCGATATAACAATTTCCTTATGTAATTGAATAGGTATTGATTGAAAATCAATCAAATATTAAGTTTTCGAAAGTAATAATTGATTATGTTAGACGATTTGTATGATTTGTCTTAGAACGGTAACAAACTCGGACTTTTTAGCTCTGGTATAATCCAGGACTAAAATAGTTTTTTGTAATAAGACGGTTAACGTTTGTGTAAGTGTATATTCACTGATTTATCGGTACTTATAATAAAGCAGTACGTAACAATAATTATTTAAATGAGAATATAGACTAAATGGATTTACTAAAAAAAACAACACTGAATATATTTTATTCCTCCAAATAAAAGACGAATAATCCAAATATGTTCAAAAATTGCAGAGATACAAAGTGAGTAAAAAACGGGATAGTGCGTATAACGCGAACATAGACTTTACTTAAAAAAAAAACACGACACAGAATATATTTTACGCTTCCAAATGGAAGAAAAATAATCCACATCTGTTAAAAAACGCAGAGATACAAAGTGAGTAAAAAAACGGACTAGTGCGTATGAGACACGCAAAGACATTACTAAAACAAAGTTAAAAAAATAATAAAAAACACGCTTTATATAGAAAACCAAACTAAGAAATAGAAAATAAATTTTAATAGTATAAATAAGAAAAAAAGTTTTATTTAAAAAAAACCGCGGGGTGCTTCTCATATCTGTCAATAAATAATAAAAATATTTATAACTATTGACCCATGCACCCCACGATTTTATTGAAATAAAACATTTTTTTCTTATTTACACTATTAACATTTATTTTCTATTTCTTAGTTTGGTTTTCTATATAAAGCGTGTTTTTTAGTTTTTTTAAACTATTATTTATTTTCATCTTTTTTTTTTGCTAATTATTGCATTGTCATCGGTCTTTGACAAGTGTGCAAAATTTTAATGAAATATGACCGTTTAAAGTGGGTCAAAATAGCGTCCAAAGGAGTCGGTTACAAACATACAAACATACAAGTGAAGCTAATATAAAGCGTATAAAAACAATACACTGAATATATTTTACGCTTAGAAATAAAAGAAGAATAATACAATTCGGTTAAAAAATCGCAGAGATATAATGTGAGTAAAAATACGGACTAGTGCGTATTAGACACGCATATACTTAGGCTGGGCCCAAAGCTACCCAACTATGAAAACCGCATTGCAATCAGCCCTGTAGTTTTCCGTATTAAGCCAACAAAGTTGGTCATGGAATCGTTAATAAAACTCTATTATGTAAACCAGTTTTTATATAGCTTATAATTTTAAGGTAAATTATATACCTACTACTGAATATGTCACTTGTCCCATGGCTAAGAGAAAACATAAACACAAAAACGTATAAGATGACTTGAGAACCTCCTCGTTCTGTGAAGAATATTAAATTGAAGATTATAGAATAAAAAACTGTGGGAAAATAAGTCTAGTCTAGAGAACTTTAACTAAGCTCATTGATGTATATGTTAATATAGCTACTGAATGTTAACTTAACGTTTAACAAGACAAACCAAAAATAGCCTATGACACTCTTGCGGTGAAGACAAATAGATTGATACCTCGCTTGCAAAAATTGGACCCAGTTGTTAGTTTGAACACATAAATCTTCTTTTGCTTCGCCGTAGTCGGGTAAAAAAGTACACTCTATAAATGAAGACAAATCGATTGACACCTCGCTTGTCAAAATAGGACCAATAGGGGCGACGCTATGGTGGAAAATACCCACATACTCGTACATATACACCGTGACTTTGAATTCGATATGTTTCTTAAAAGTATGTACTCAGTACATGCAACAGAATGTATCTGTAGTACTAAATATTACGAATAAATCCATACCAATATATAAAAGTGAAACCTTGTCTGTTTGCTTGTTTGATTTTGATGAAATTTGGAATGGAGACAGCTTATACCCTGGAATAAAACAAATAATACTTTTTATCCCGGAAAATTGAAAGTTTCTAAGGGAAATCTGAAAAATGTTGATTGCTCGCTGCAAGGAACGGTTTTCATGGAAACGAAATAACAAGTCTGTCAAAAACATCAAGAGCATTTTGTGCAATACCTACTATTGCATTGGTTTTTAATATCCTAGAAGAACATAGGATGCTTTATTTCGAGATAAACTGTAGTCCGCGGTGACGAAGTCGCGGGCAGGAAAGCTAGTCCATACCAATATATAAAAGTGAAATGTGGTCTGTTTGTTTGTTTGGGGAGCTTTCACGCGATAGCGGTGGGACGCATTTTGATGAAATTTAAAATAACGATAGCTGATACCATGGAATAAAACATAGGATACGTTTTATCCCGGTAAATTGTATTTTTCCACGGGAAAACTGAAAAATGTTGATTACTCACTGTAAGGAACGGATGCCATCATAGAATGGTCTGTGGTTACCAAGGAAACGAAATAACAAGTCTGTCAAAAAACATCAAGAGCTATACCTACTTTTGCATTGGTTTTTAATATCCTAGAAGAAAAAAGGATACTTTTTTTCGTGATAAACAGTAGTCCGCGCGTACGAAGTCGCGGGCGGGAATACTAGTAACTAATAAAACATAAAACTAGGCATTATTAAATTAGTCAACATTCAAACTTGTTGTACCTGCGACGTGAGAAAACCAATAAGTGAAGCACCCACGCCGGCCGCGGCCGTGTAGCGTGTTTATTGAAATAGACATTTCAGCTTAAGGCTAGTTACATTTTGGTCAGTTATTTATATGTTCATTATTTTTATTTTTGATCACCGGTTGGTCTAGTGGCTACAGATATTAGATACGAAATCGAACGGTCGCGGGTTCAAATCCTGCAAGGTGCAATCATTTGTGTGATGAGCAGAAATGTTTGTTTCCGAGTCATGGAAGTAATATTTTTATCTATGTATGTTTATCCGTTATTTAGTGCCCAAAGTACAGGATGTCCTAGTTTGGGGCTAGGTAATTGGAGTGGAAATGTCCCGAATATAAATATATAATAATTTATTTATTTATTTATGAATTGGATGATATAGAACGATTCTAATAATAGACTGAATACATGCATTTAAGATAAATATCGAATGCAATGTCACGGTGTATACATAATACATACATACTTTTAAACTCATTATCCTTCCCTTGCTTCGCCGTAGTCGAGTAAAAATGGAACCATTATGTTTGTTTTTGCATCACAATAAAACTACTGGACTTATTGAAATGTGGTTTCCTCTGGTTGATAACTGAGGATTTGACTTAAATCTGATATAATTTGCATCTCGGTATGATAATTAGAAGCTGAACAATCAAACTATTTGTGGCTGCACTGATATCGATGAAACGTACCTACTGTGGGTAAAGGCCCCAGAAAAAAGGTAAACAGTTGGATACTACAATACCAGAAAAATTATCACGCGGGGCAAAGCTAAGAGGCGAAGCTATTAATATAATAATTATTTTTCGACAGGATTAATAGTAATAAAAGAAAAACATGTACTTAATAAAACTTTACTTTTTATCACATTAAATAAATACAATTATGGAGAACAGAAAAGCGCCCGCGATTTTCTTTCAAGTATGCTTAAGTTTTCGATCAAAAATAAAATGTTACACTTTTTAGATCATACTACTGGGTATGATCATTAGTGTTTTCCTTTACTGGAGCAACAGACTGGGACCCCACCTTGGTTCTTGACGAATTCCATGTCTGTCCCGTCTGGGGTTATAACCAGAAAGTCAAAGCCTATTGTATTCTGCTGGCAGCTGCTATTCGTATTTGACAGCTCACTGGAAGTAAACAAAACTGTTAAGCTATAAAATCAGGAAGTATGTATCGGAATTTTAATCGCGAAGATGGTTTCAGAACTACATCATTTGCGTTGAGTCTGTGTTTCTGGGAAAGTAGCCCTCGAAGTTGTTTTACAGGAAAGTGAGCGGTGAAGATGTATGGCGCATCAATAATGCATCATGTTTACATCGGGCTTGGACCGGAATTTCATTATTTTGTTAAGATACTTACTCGCATTCTTCTATCCTAATGCGCTGCGTGAACAGGGTTTTCGATTGCACTACCTTTCGCACCCTGTTATCCTTGTCAATGATCAAGTAGATTAAGTCATACTGTTGAAAAAGAAAACACAATTGTTATGTTGTAACACCAATAAATTAAAAAAAAATACAAATAAATTAATGACCTTGTAAACAAAAGGTGTTTTAAAAATCAAGTCATATAAAATTACTTAATGGCTGAATACGAGTAAAAACATGTTGAAATAAAATGTTGACACACTGTATTCATTTAATCACTATATTGCAAATGCTTTATACCTAATACTCTAGCGACACGCTCCGGCTTCGCACGGGTTTGAACAAAAAACGGTAAGACTTAACTATAACAGTTAGATAGTCTCGTAGATTTTTTTGTGGGTAATGATTAGTACTATAAACATGTAGTATATTATTTATATGTATCATCAATAGCTTTTGCAGCGCACGCCACATTTTATTTTATAGGCAAATTGATACCTGGGTAACGTAGTACTATTATTTATTCTATGCCTTGGGTTACATTATTGCAATTTTCGTAGGGATCTTTAAAATACATAAAAATAAAATACAGGCCCACGCTGATCAATGTAGCTTTATAAATAGGTGTAAGATTTTTTTAAATCGGTTCAGATTTTTTAATTTTGTACATAAAAAATATATATATTTGAATGTACATTTTTATTGTAGATATTATATATTCAATAGTTTGTCATCGAATTATAAATATTATTAAAATAATTCTTAGCACAATAAAACCATTGCCGAGAAGCCAGTCAGTCAAAAATATTTTAAGCTGTGGACGAGTGCGTTTTTGGAGGTCTTGGGCTATTTTTTAAATAAAAAATGATTAAAAGGTTTGCCATACACAAAATCTGTATTTGAGGAACGAAAAAACAAAAAAAAAAAACTTTTTTTTTTAATTTTGTGCAAAATTTGCAAAATTAACCTCATATATCCCGTACGGGATACCGATAGCCCACAGTTTAAACTTGTTAATGTATACTGTTATAGATTGATATGCACATAATGTATAAACCCTTTTGGGCAGGAGGTTGATACGAGTTTATTAAGTTAGTGAACTTGGGTCATTTTTTGTGGCTAATGATTTGACTCCGTTTCTTAAAAAAAGGGTGTCGTTCAGAAAAATACAAATGTCAGGAAGTGGAAGTGTAAGTGTAGGAAGTGTAAGTGGAAGTGTCTCATCGTCATGCAAGAAAATTGTGTTTTTTGATCTAGAGCAAAGTCGTACGTTCAGGCTTTACTCGCTTGCTCTTCGAATGAGGTGCTGGCCTCTGGTGTCAGAGTTTGTCAGGCCACCCGAGGGCACAGAATAAGTAATACAGAGGGCTTCTGACATGACTTTACGACTACTATTAATCAATAACAGCCGGGACTGACAACTTCACGTGCCCTACGAAGCATGGAACTTCAGGCTTTTATAAGCCGCTTTAAAAATCTTGTGATAGGGAGACGATAATACACGACCAAAATAATGTACGACCAGTATTGTACAGCCAATATTACACGGCCAGATATTACGTGTACATGGATTCGTAATATTTGGACGGCTAATACTGGCCGTGTATTATTGCCCGTACAAAATCGGTCCGGGTTGATAATGCACGGCCAGTATTACGCGACCAATATTACGTGTACAACTGGATACGTAATATCAGCCCGTGCCGATTTTGTACGACCAATATTACACGGCCAATAATACGAAGCCAACCATAGACAAAGCTAGAATCACGCCTTGATGCCTCGTTTATGTAGGCGAGTGTCAAGATGAAAAAAACTGTTACAGAACTGTGGCAGCACTTCCCGCAGCGCCGGAGCAATTGCGATTCATAATCTGTGGTAAAAAGAAACTGGAACGTGCAAACGAGGCTTTGACCATTTCATTTCTATATTTTAATCTGTGATGTAAACGTAATATTGGCTGTACATTATTGCCCGTACAAAAAGTGTACGGCCCGTATTACACAGCCAATAATGCACACCCTGTTATTACATGTACATATTTTGGCTTCGTAATCCAGGCTGCGTATTATCGCCTGTACAAAATCAGCACGGAGTGATATTACACGGCCAATATTACGCAACCAAATAATGTGCACCCTGATATTACGACGCCAATCCACATAATATTGGTCGCGTATTATTGGCTGTACATTATTTGGTCGCGTAATACTGGCCATGTAATATAGGGACTCTTGTGATAAATGAAGTACCTATTAGAAAATAGCAAACGAACTTACTGTAGGATTTTTGGCGCTACAAACACTTTTGTATGTAAAGTCTGGCCCAGATCTAGGAATCGTTTCCGGGTCATCTTTTCCCAGTTTGTACTGTAATCATAAAAAATAAGGTAAATAACAACCAACAATAACAAATGTTTTATAATTATTCTAATATAATATTTTGTTTGAATAAGTATGTTTTTTTTTGTCTAATACAAACTGTACGTATATGTGAAAGAGTGGTGGCTAAACAGGTTTTGATGAAACTTTGTTATATTAATCTTAAATATATATAAACTTTATATCAAGGATATTTTTACACAACATTGCATGGTCATTGGGACGCAGCTAGTATTTGCAACCTTCGGCCAATAACCTGATTATATCTGCGAACCTGGTTTTTACATCATCTAATCTATAAAAATATCAAGCAGGGCATTTATTCGCAATGATAATTCGGCCATATAACGCGTCGCGTTAAGATATCTTCGTGGAATTGTTCGTGTATATTCGTAAATTGGAATTGTAAAAAAGAAGATAATTGGCCAAGGCGACTTAAAATAAGCTGCGTTTCATGTTTTGTTTTTCCATGGTGTCTGTCTGTCCGTCTGTTCATAAATCACTTAAAAACTACTGAATCGATTGCAATGCGGTTTTCGGGTTTATTCCCCCAGTTTATACTCACTCTTTTTCTACTCTAGGAGGCCAATTGTTATGCAAATTTATCTTTACGTTAGTACAGTGGACAGAAAAACAGTCAATATTCGTTTTCTAGTTGTGGCTTAACTCCAAATTTAGTATCAGACCATCATAAATCGAAAAGAGGCATAATGAAAGATTCAGCTTCTTAGGGACTATTATTTATTCTGTGGATTTATTCACTTGGAGATAAAATCAATATTTAACTTTAATATTCAGTGAAATGTTCCAGGATATAATGAATTAACAGGAGTTAGCGCAAATATAAAATAGTCTGGGTTAGTGACTGCGGTTTTAAGCTGAGTACCAGGCTCCCATAAATCGGAAAGACGTGCAAAAAATTCGCTGTTGCATAGACATGATTTTGACGTCAAATTTGGTGAATTTTGTATCTTAATCTGATATTTGTATCTTAATCAGAACAATCAATGAAGATTTAAAAGTTTTTTTTTTAAATTATGTTTTTATGCTGTAGCCATGTCACGGTGAAACTTAGAACGAGCAATCTCAATTAAATGCATAGACGACATTTCGTGTCTTATTTTGTGTTCATATAAATGCTTTGTCATCAGAAATTAACCAACACATAAAAATTCAACTCCGAAGGTTAAGAGAAAGTGGTTCTAATTCAGCTGGCAAGATTTGACCTGAACAAACATACAAACATACATACTTTTCAAACATTGCCAGTTAAATAACAGCTTTTAAAAACGGTTCGACAACTGTTTTTCTTTATGAAGAAGAAAGGTATATTGTACTTTATAGGTACTTTAATAATAAATAGGATCCTTATTTCTCAGAAATATGACCATGTAGGCAAAGCTGCGGGCACAACTAGTGTAGTAGAAATAAGTGGTGAATATCTTAAATTATTTTTAACAAATTACCAAGCTTGACAATCTTGCAATGAGTTTTTATTAGCATTACCTTTGTGGTTAGTAGCCAATCGATATTACTTTGCGTGAGTGCATCATGCTCTGTATGACAGAACGTCTTGTTGGAGCAGTTCAGAGGCATCTTGTCCAGTAAGCCAGCATTGGGCAAATGCTTTGCTTCAGAGACTGGGGCAGCCAGAAACATAACAATCTGTAAATAAAGTGAACAGAATTTGTTTTGTAATAATTATAATAACCAAAAAACAAACTAAATGGATTCACTATATACTTCAGAGCCAAATTTAACGATATTTATGAAGGACAAAACTGGGCCATTATTCTCTATGAACAGTCACACGCGTAACGCGTCGTGCTGTGGAATCGTTCGGAAAAGTACGGCAATTCTCGAACATGCACAAACAATTCCACGCAGATATCGCGGCGCCTAACGTGGCCGAGTGGCAATAGAGAATAAGGTCCCTGGACGTAAAGGATTTCAAAAAAAAGTTAAAACATCGGAGATAATTTCGAGTCATTCAAACAAACGAAAATACTTTTTTGTGAAATTAGTTAACACCATACGAGTCGCTCAGTGGGCTATGTGACAGGGATTCTTTAACTAAACGATCGAATCCAAAATGAGGTAATCTTGAAGAAAACTAAAGTCGATGTTGAGGACTTAGATTAACGCAAGGTAACGGACATAATGTAATAACAAACTTCGAAATAAGACAGAACTGATACTCGTGGGGGAAAACGAATTCTAGAGAGGTGACAACATTTTGGCAAATGTGAACATCCTTGGGTTGGATGGAATGACAATATTTTACTTCGACGATGTACCCAAATGTGAACATCCTTGGGTTGGATGGAATGACAATATTTTACTTCGACGATGTACCCAAATGTGAACATCCTTGGGTTGGATGGAATGACAATATTTTACTTCGACGATGTACCCAAATGTGAACATCCTTGGGTTGGATGGAATGACAATATTTTACTTCGACGATGTACCCAAAATGGTCAGGTCTTAGCTTAAAATCATATTTCAGATCCGTGAAAGATTTAAACGTAGGTACAAGAAAAGAAATACTTACCAAAGTGAATCCAAAACAGAAAAATGAGAACACCATTTTGGAAGATTTACGAACCATTTATATCAAATTCTAATATTTTATTTAAAAAAACAGTATTTTTTTGAATAATCAGGTTTGAGGTCGCCTTCGCACTTAAAGCTAAATAAGTATGATGAATTAATGTTTCACGCGTTCCTTTTATAGGCTTATCATTTTCCTAATTGTACGATCAGGACGCGAATGACGTAATATGCATGAAATCGCGCATTGTAAATTAATTACGTAATTGGATTTTTCAGTCCGGGATAAATCGATAGAAATGTAAAAAGTAACAATAATGTTGCGGTACGTGATAATGGGGAACATAATTTCGATATTATGGGTTTTTTATTTTATGATTGAAAGTAGGTACATAGTTTCTGAACCTTAACCAAGGATAGGTCCATTCGTTTGTGGAATAGAGTTATGTTGACATCTTTAGGATGGGTCAGCCAAGTAACAGCTTGAAGTTTTGGAATCTGCGGATCACTGTGCTGTAAGACTTAAGAGTAGGTATGCTTGACATTGTCTCTCCTAGTGAATGTCACTGGACCCGATCTTCTGCTTTCCTAATCCAGTCCCTGTCAGCGTTTGGGCGGGCGTCCTACAGTATGTTTGCCTAAACGCGTTCACCACTCTAGAAATCTTCAGTTTGCTAATTCTTTGAGCTATGTTGGGTACTTTGATTCTCTGTCGGATCACCTCATACGACGAGACAAGTAGAAATAGATAGATAGATAGATAGATAGATAGATAATACTTTATTGCACCTAAAAATATATTATTACACATAAAATATTTCTTTAAAATAAGTACAATGGGCGGTCTTATCGCTAAGAGCGATCTCTTCCAGACAACCTTTGGATGGACAGCAATGGAAGAACAATGAGTAGACGGTGGTGCATTAAAATAACATTCTATTACGTAGATACTTTTTTAAAATACAATAAATCAATAACTATTTATATAATAAACTAATACATGTTATTACAATAAACTAATACATATTTATATTACAAATTAGGTTTAAATACATACTTTTACTTAGCAGTGCTTAGATTGGAGAGATAGTGATTCTTTACCATATTTTTAAATATAGGTAATGTTTTAACTCGTCTGATATCCAGCGGAAGTGCATTCCACAGTTTCACAGCTTTTACTGCGAATGACTTTTCATAGAACTGTGTATTGTGGGGAGGTGTCTTGAGTTGACGAGTTTCTGAGGAACGCAATCATCGGGAGTGGGTCATGTGCAGGAACACAAAACGTTCTTTGAGATAGGAGGGAGTAGAAGGAATAAATAAAATATTGAATAGAATAGAAAGGATGTGAGCATTCCGGCGAAGGCGAATAGGTAACCACTTCAGCTTTTTGCGATATTCAGAAGTATGGTCATATTTGCGCAGACCAAATATGAACCTTATACAAAAATTCTGTAAGCGTTCAAGCTTATTTAATAGCTTATTTATTAGTTTTTTTTTTAAATAGATGATAAATTGGTAGCTATGTCTAGTTGTCTGTCAATCTTCTTTAGAATCAACTATAAAATGAGTGCGCAAGAGTAATCGATCTCCCGCTTCGAGCCGTAGATCATTGAAATATCATCCGTACCTACAACGTGCTTCTTAGGGCACGTTAAGCAGTCGGCTCTGGTTGTTATTGATGAATAGTGGTCTTTTGGCCATGTCAGAGGCCATCGGCAGTCCTAACTCTGAATCCAGAGGCCAGCACTATCTCATACAGAAAGCAAGCAAGCACGTGATCATTTTTCCGATTCGCACTAAGCGTTTTAGCATTTATCGTGCGTACATACTGCTTAGGAGTGAAAATCCCTGCCATTTTGTACCTGCATGTACCATTATCAGTCACATCGTCGCTAACACCAGGCAGCATGGTGGTCCAACGTGGAACTATTTCAATTATAAAAAGTAAGGTCATTCCAACACTATCTTACATGGGTGTGTTAGCTTGCTCGTTGGTAGGATAAAAACGCTCGAGCGTTCATCTGTCGTCGACGACGGATCACCATTTCATTACATCCGTGCATTGGCTTGATGAACTGATTATGTTGTCTGGGCAAGAAAACGGACGATATTGTTTTGGTTTTTTGCATAGCAAAAAATAATAGCTATCGTCTTAATTACTGGCAGAATGACTTAGTTAAATAATTGAGATATTTTTGTTTTGAGTTCTCGATATTTTTGCACCTTGCAAGTAACATGATCACGAGTAAATTGATGTTTCTAGTTTTTAAGAGATGAAGTATTCATCTACCCCCTTATTTTACGGATGACAGGACCTAGTACCTACAAAGTCATCATCATTATCATCAGCCTATATCTGTCCACAGCTGGGAATAGGCCTCTCCTAAAGCTCGCCACTGAGCTCGGTCTTTAGCTCCTCTCATCCATTCTCTTCCGGCCGCCTTTCGCAGGCCTTTTCCACGTTTGCCTAAACGTGGTCTCCACTCGAAAACTTGTCTACCAACAAATTTATTTCTTCGGGAAATGTGACTAGCTTGTAATTTCCAATAAAATGTGAAGAATCAGTTCATCTTATAATATAAGTAATATTCTATCGAGGTAAAGTTTGTTTGTTTTCCGCTAATCTTTGAAACTACTGATCCGATTCTGAAAATTATTTCATTGATAGGAAGCTACATTATCCCCGAGTGCCACAAGCTACATTATATACTGATAAAATTTGTTTACAGGAAATCACAAAATCTCTAATTCAAGGCGGAAAAGAACAAGCCGTTTGGCTGCTTAGTCGGCGTGCGCTGACAAACGGTTTGATGTCTTCATTATAACGATATTTTTGCTGAGCAGTTCCCATTAATTCGGCCTTACCCGTTGTTCTTATCCACTTTAATTGTATTCACGTGTGTCGAGCGGACGGGCTGTTTCAATATACCTAATATTTTGTATAAATAAATATTTAGATAAACACTTATGCTACCACTTATGTCTACCCAAGCGAAGCCGGGGCAGGCAGTTAGGAAGAATAACTCATAGTAACAAAATTATTATATTGAATTTTGACCGTATTAGTAAGACTATTATATCATTTTGAAAATAACTGTTTTAAAATAGGCATTACGTTATCGTTAGGTTCGTTTTTTTTATGAAGTTGGCAAACTGCTATTTAACTGCGATAAAAATAATAAAGTAGGCACGGTGCGACCTAATTGGCATTACATTATTGGCATTGTTTGAATTGAATATATAAAAGTCAAATAAGGGCGATAGCATCGTGCTGCGAAACAGGATTGGGTTGGACGACAAATAGGTAAAATAGGTAAAAAGGCCTGTTGACCATATCATTTTATTTTGTTAGTTAAATTTTGTTTATATATTCTATTGTTATTTTTTCATTTACTTATTTAGTTTGACTCATGGTTTGTCGGAAGTAAGCTTCATATTTTGCCTCCGTTTATTTTTTTTGTGTTATTTACTACCAGCCCAATTAAAACAATAAAAATTACACATAAATATTAGCCTCAGAAGGTAAATTTATTCTTATTATCATCCATTGTGGTTTCAGTGTTATTAATCCTTAGAATTTCCATTTATTTATCCTTAACCGGAAAGGTGTCAGTAAAATTAAGTAACGAACCTATTGAAAGCATTTTATTAACCTAACTAATGATGTCAGCGTAATGTCATCCTCGTATCTTACAATATTATAAAAGCGAGTTTGTTTGTTACTTCCAATCATCATAAAAAATTTCACAAACGTTGTCAGGTGTACAGAAAAAGTCACGGAAAAGTACCATCACCCTGATTTTGAAAAAGAATACGAAAAAATTGTTAATTTTAGTTGATGATTTATCCCTTCGGTGACCACTGCAACTACCCTCAAGTACTGCGCTCGTACTGCGATTGTGCCAGTTGACACATGTGGTCACCGAAACAGGACTAAATCGCTCTGAAAACTTATTTATTATTTACCTTGACGTTTCGAATGCATTGATCGTGATCACGAGAAGACTGAAGTAGCGGGTGTCAGCGTCAAGAAAGGCGAGCGTAGTCTCCAACTACCCGCATTTAGTTTTGTAAATGTTCAGAACTAGCTTTCCCACCCGCGATTTCGTCCGCGCGGACTACTGTTTATCGCGAAAAAAGCATCCTGTTCTTCTAGGATATTAAAATCCAATGCAAAAGTAGGTATAGCACCAATGCTCTTGAAGTTTTTTGACAGACTTGTTATTTTGTTTCCATGGCAACCGTTCCTTACAGCGAGTAATAAACATTTTCCAGCCTAAAGGTAAAAATTTAAAAATTTCCCGTATAAAAATATCCTATGTTTTATTCTAGGGCTATTAGCTATCTCCATTCCAAATTTCATCAAAATACGTCCAGCCGTTATCGCGTGAAAGCTCCCCAAACAAACAAACAAACAAACAGACGACGTTTCACTTTTATATATTGGTATGGATTATCACGACACACAACACTAACGACATTTGCAGATTTCTTCTGACATAAGTCGCGACGTGAATACTACGGGATTCCACAAAACAGCCAACATGAAACCATCCATCCTCCCGGTTGAAATTGGGATACTTTTAAATTTTAGCCGCTTCATGTACTATCCTGGAGTAGTAGTGACGTTCTGTGGAGAGGATCTTCGGGTCGTGGAGTACAATCCATTGATTACGATAAATCCAATTCGAGCAAATGCTCAGCGACTATAGATTTATTTATCTGGCGGTTCTTTACAGCTGCAATTTGTTAATTAACTTTTCTGCGCGATAAAGTCCCATTTAAATATATAACTATATGTGTTCGAATCGCGAAAGTTATACTTGGCAATAAGGAGGGTTTTTTTTGAATAACATTCCTAAATGGGTGGCAAAGTTTGCAAGCGGGTGAAGATACCGAGCGCAGCTAGTTACATAAATTAATTTCGTTTTGTTGTATATCACATGGTACACAAGTGTAACGTATTAGGAAATTTATATGAAACAAAAATATGTTCAGTTGTCACCTGGCAGTTTAGGTTAAGAAAGAAATAGAATGATTAAGAAGCCTACCTACCTAGCAGTGGCGGTAGGAATAGAAAAAAAAGATATAGTTAAAATAGTAAACTACCAATGTAATCAGAGAGATAGGAAAAATACTCAGGGAGTGAGTTACAGGAGGTGGCGTAGATTTGATATTGTCCTTCGGCTTAGGACTTAGCTTCAAGGCACGCATGCAAAGACGTTCCGCGGACAGATGGTGCAGAAGTTGTGCAGCAGCCAATAGTAACGCCATAGTGCACAGAGCAGCTCCCGAGGGACAGGTGTCCAAAGACCCGTGGCAGCGTGCTGGTCGGCGATCGTACCTCTAGGTACCAGGAAGAAAAAAACCCCAATATTAGGGTATTCTCACTAGTTAAACAGGTAATTAAAGACAAAGGTTTGTCCACAATTATTTACAAAATAAATTAGAAATACTTTCTAAAATGACGAGGCTAAAAAAGAACCCCGTCACCACAGGATAGTTATCCTTTCTATTGGTGCGTTTTGTTATGGTCGCGTTCGTAATTTTAGCGTAGCAACCACCCATTGTTTCAATCAGAACCTGTATTACGGTCATTCAATACGGTGCGTTGGAGTAGATATAGCGGTGAAAATTTGTTTGCAACTAGTCGTATTGGCTTACGTAAACTTCTGTTTACGATTGTAGATTACATAACGTGTAGAATGGTCATACTAATTCAAAGACAAGAAATACTTAAAATCTTGACAACACCAGACATTTTAAAGTTACGTATTTCTTTGTTTTATTATCGACTGTTTATTTTATTGCGAAAGTGGACTTATTTTGTTGATACTAAATGAAAACTCGACTAAACGGAATAAAAACAACGTGAGTTGAAGTAAGATGTTACATAGTCAACAATTAATTACAAACATTAAGTTTTTTTTCTTTTTTTTTTGGTACGGACTAGGTCGTTTGACCACGATTCACCTGTTGGAAAACGATGATGTGGTCGAAGGTGTAGCACGCTTGCCTAGTAGATACCTATTCACTCTTGACTTGAACACACCTGGGTTATAATTTACCGGAAACACTGACGAGTGCAGGGCATTCCACACCTTTGCAGTTCTTATAACAAATGAAGAAGCGTAACGCTTCGTTCTTGTGCGAGGTATTTCAACCATGAAAGGGTGGCGCTTTGCTGATCGTCTAGTCGTATTTGACAACTGTTGTTGTATTAGATAAACCTTTTTTTCATATCATACCATTTCACACATAATTTTCGGTTCGGTTCGCGTTTTTATACGCTTTTTAAATAGCTTCACTTGTATGTTTGTATGTTTGTAACCGACTCCTTTGGACGCTATTTTGACGCACTTTAAACGGTCAGATTTCATTCAAATTTTGCACACCTGTCAAAGACCGATGACAATGCAATAATTCGAAAAAAAAAAAACTAAAAAGTAGAAAATAAATAATAGTTTAAAAAAACTAAAAAACACGCTTTATATAGAAAACCAAACTAAAAAATAGAAAATAAATTTTAATAGTGTAAATCGTTTTTTTTATATAAAACTTTCTTTTCTTATTTACACTATTAAAATTTATTTTCTATTTTTTAGTTTGGTTTTCTATATAAAGCGTGTTTTTTTAGTTTTTTTAAACTATTATTTATTTACATAATGGAAGTCTCACTTTACAGTTTTGGATTTACTTTGGTATGTAAGGCAATTAAACTGTAAAAAAACCGTACTATTTTCTATTTAAAATAAACTCGTGGTGATAATTAACTGAGGATTTAAAATTTTCATAGAAATTGCACCAGCGTAAAATGGACACGCTACCTTAGCTTTCCCTCCGTCCATTCTGATTTTAGGTCTATGAGCTGTACTACCCAGAAGTTATGACATAACATTGACTTGTTCTAGATCTGAAAAAAAAACCCACATAATATAACATTATATTTTCATAAATCGCAGAAGATAGCTTTTATTAACTAAACATTTCGTCGCTATAATGCTTAATTATGTCATTCGCCACTTTGGTCAAAATACACTTTTACTCCTACTTCCACTCCAATGAAAATATATATAGAAACCAGTTTTTTTGGATGTCAAAATATGCTAATAACCAAAATAAAACACAAAATGAATGCTTGATTATGTCAACAGTGGTCAATAGCATAAAAGTCAGAACTCTCCGTTCAATTCTATCAAATTACAAACAAAATTTATGCTATACGCCATCGACAGGTCAATGCTTAATGATGCCACGTTCAATTGGGCCAATCAGCGTGCAGGATTCCCTTGACATCGAGTATAGTTTCAATATTATTAATATGGCGGATTTGAGGCAAGACGGCTACAAATAAATAAATAAATGTTTTTTTTTTGTGAATAATGAATCTGGCGATCAGAAAATATTGTCAACAATGATTTGTGCACAGAAACATTTTATATGACCCTAAACTATAAATCAAGATTTTTACTAATAATGTTAGACAAGTTTTACTATACGTACACTGCATTGCAAAATTATTGGATAATGATTTAGGATTAACGCCCAAAATAATCAAACTGAAACGTATTGTTGTGGAAATGCTGTTTAGTTCATCCGTCCGTCTTTCCATCCACCTTTCCGTCCGCCTTTCCGTCCGTCTGTCCGTCCATCTGTTCGTTCCGTCTGTCCTTCCATTTATCCGTATGTCCGTCCGTCCGTCCATCTGTTCCCTTCCGTCTGTCCTTCCATCTGGCCGTTCGTCTGTCCGCACGTCTGTCCATTAGTCCGCTGGAACGAAATAAGATACCTAGGAGACAAAAAATACTGACTCATAGTTAGTAAATCTTTAGCCAAAAATGATAATCGTTTATATAGTACCTACTTTAAAAAACCTTTATTTGGGAGGGACACCCGTGCTTGCAAATAGGAGGTTAATAGTCTGGTAGGTACTTATCGGAAAAAGTTTTGAGTTTATTTTTGAGAAATATATTCATTTATACCGTTTTCGAGAAAACAATTACATATAAATATACAAGAATATATTGTAGGTATAACGGATCTCTTTAAAAATTTGCAAAATGAATAACATACTAGTATTTTTGCAAGTACTATTCCATTATTTTGAACTTGCATTGTAAATATGTCGTTTAGCATAATAAAGCATAAAATGCATACTAAGTATTTTTGCAAGTACTATTCCATTATTTTGAACTTGCATTGTAAATATGTCGTTTAGCATAATAAAGCATAAAATGCATACTAAGTATTTTTGCAAGTAATATTCCATTATTTTGAACTTGCATTGTAAATATGTCGTTTAGCATAATAAAGCATAAAATGCATACTAAGTATTTTTGCAAGTACTATTCCATTATGTTGAACTTGCATTGTAAATATGTCGTTTAGCATAATAAAGCATAAAATGAGCAGAGCAAATTCATAATGTTGATTTTATGTCAACAACCAAATTTGAACGCATGTTTTAGCATTTTTATGTCAACAGTTTTTTTTTAAATTTATAAAACTGTTATTATTCAGTAGACTTTTATTTTTTGTAGTCAGTTACGAATAACTTCAATGTTGAAGTATGAAAGTATTTTTTTAAGTTATTGTGAGATTTAAGGTTGAGAATCGTTTTTCGTCATTTCCCACAACTTTACAAATTAGCACATGTCATAATTAAGCATTATAGCGACGATTTATATTTTTCAACAGTATGCACCAATTTACGAGATCATAGATGAGGGAGGCCATTGCTCCAGGTGGTCCAATCGAAGCTGTTTTAGCAGATCATTAGGAGAAGAGAGCGAAACTGAGTAAGAGTCTTAAAATACATAATTAATAGTCAAAGATAATGATGAACAAATCCTCAGTTGCCAATGGATTCACTGCTAAATAGGTAGGTGCCCATTATTAAAACTCAATCTTTTTTGGGTTGGTCCACTCTAGCCACATTATTTTGTTTACAGTCTGGCTGATGCGGTAGGTACAAGTGGACTTCGTGGTTACTGTTTTACTTAAAATATAGATGAAATCAAAATTTCGATTATGAGTGTGATTGTTGAGTATTTTCACCGTATTGCAATCTGTTCTTTTAATTTTCATTATAAAACTAGCTTTAGCCCGCGACTTCAACCACTCGGACTACCAGTTTATCGCGAAAAAAAGGATCAGTTCTTCTAGGATATTAAAAATCAATGCAAAAGTATAGCACCAACGCTCTTGATGCTTTTTGACAGACTTGTTATTATTTCTTTTCCATGTTAGATCTTCCTTACAGCGAGCAATATTGGTGTGGATTAAGTTTGTCCATGTAGGTACAAACCTTTCCACACTTTCTTCAATGTCTCTGTAGAAAGGGCTTCTTTTGATTTTAAAAGAGTGCAGCATGTGGGGCACTACAATAATGTTAAAAGAGTGCAGCATGTGAGGCACTACAATAATGTTAAAAGAGTGCAGCATGTGGGGCACTACAATAATGTTAAAAGAGTGCAGCATGTGAGGCACTACAATAATGTTAAAAGAGTGCAGCATGTGGGGCACTACAATAATGTTAAAAGAGTGCAGCATGTGAGGCACTACAATAATGTTAAAAGAGTGCAGCATGTGGGGCACTACAATAATGTTAAAAGAGTGCAGCATGTGAGGCACTACAATAATGTTAAAAGAGTGCAGCATGTGGGGCACTACAATAATGTTAAAAGAGTGCAGCATGTGAGGCACTACAATAATGTTAAAAGAGTGCAGCATGTGGGGCACTACAATAATGTTAAAAGAGTGCAGCATGTGAGGCACTACAATAATGTTAAAAGAGTGCAGCATGTGGGGCACTACAATAATGTTAAAAAAGTGCAGCATGTGAGGCACTACAATAATGTTAAAAGAGTGCAGCATGTGGGGCACTACAATAATGTTAAAAGAGTGCAGCATGTGAGGCACTACAATAATGTTAAAAGAGTGCAGCATGTGGGGCACTACAATAATGTTAAAAGAGTGCAGCATGTGGGGCACTACAATAATGTTAAAAGAGTGCAGCATGTGGGGCACTACAATAATGTTAAAAGAGTGCAGCATGTGGGGCACTACAATAATGTTAAAAGAGTGCAGCATGTGAGGCACTACAATAATGTTAAAAGAGTGCAGCATGTGAGGCACTACAATAATGTTAAAAGAGTGCAGCATGTGGGGCACTACAATAATGTTAAAAGAGTGCAGCATGTGAGGCACTACAATAATGTTAAAAGAGTGCAGCATGTGGGGCACTACAATAATGTTAAAAGAGTGCAGCATGTGAGGCACTACAATAATGTTAAAAGAGTGCAGCATGTGAGGCACTACAATAATGTTAAAAGAGTGCAGCATGTGAGGCACTACAATAATGTTAAATAACTAAACATGTGCTATTTTGTATTTCAGGAATCGGGAACCTCGGGGTTTCTCAGTCGTCTTCAAAGATAGTATTCCCTGTGGAATGAAGCCAATGGACTACAGTTTCCTGGTACTAAACCCAGATGGAAAAGGCGTGGAATTCGTCAAAAACAAAGGTGTGAGTCCCAGTCTGCTGCGCCTGTCATATTGACAAGTCAAAAAAAACATGACGTAGACGATTATATAATAAACATTTACATAGATTAATGTAAATTGCATTAATGTACTTACATTCATACCGACGCAAAAAGTCTAGTACATTTTTTATAAATTATGTTCCCTTAACACTACTCGCAATTTCAAGCCTACAGATTTTAACATGTGGGGGACCTGGGTCCTCTTGTGAATATATTCATTTTAACATTTCTTTTCATAAACCAAATCAAAGACTCATTTTAAATGTAGGAAAACCGTTTCATCTAAAAGTATAACAGTTTTAGTCTAGTTTGTAAAAAGATAATCTGTTTGCCAGAACTATACTTACATTTAACGAAGTTAAGTCTAGTTGGGAACAAGATAATAGTCATTCCTTTTTCGTCATAACGTTTGAATTTGGGGATGTTTGGGAGCGAAAAACGATCTCACTGCTCCAAGCCAATCTCACCTGCACGCGGTCATCCTGCTGGAGACTCTGGCGACCAACAGATGGCGGTATAACCATCCCAAAAATAAGGGTGGCCAAATGACATAGGCCGGTGGTGGGCAGCAGCGTCACCGGTGCGAGAAGCTACGCCCTGCGATCACCAACTCACATGCCCAGCGTGGCAATTAGGGGCAAAACCTCAAAATTGTGGGAATCCTTAGGGAAGAAGGCACTAAATTTTGTCAGTGTACGGGCACGAAGTCTAAAATCTCGGACGAGGAACTTTGGCTCATGGACGAGCGATTGGAGCAACAACAGCCACATCATCGGAGAAAAAAGATTTCAATAAAAAGATCAGTAAACTGGTGTGACATGACCTTGGAGGTCAAATACACGCCGAATAGAAAAGGCAACTGAGCAAAATCGGGAATCAAAATTCTTCGCCCAGCAATTGAGTAGATCTTATCTGACGAAGCCATTAATGGCACTACCGTCGCCTAAGCCGGAGAGTCCTTCTGAGATCTAAGACTTCTATGGATTTGTACAACTCGCATACTTTTAGACCCGAACCCAGCACAGAGGATTCCCGCGCAATACTGACCCGTTACTTCACTGACGAACTACCCGGCACGTCAGCCTAGACGAAACTGAGATGGCGCTTAAACAACTTATGAATGAAAAGGCCTGCGGTGAGGATGGTATAACTTCGGAGCTCTTGAAAGCAGAGACTTCAGGGGTTATTTAGCATCGTTCGGGCAGCCTGATATACTCTCACACCAGAGGCCAGCACTACCTCATACGACAAACAAACAAACACTGGGAGAACTCCAGAGGCGTGAAGCAGGAGTTTGGTAGTACTCTTCTTAAAGGAGATAAAACCCTTCAAGAGCCTATTTCACTCATGAGCCACGTCTATAAGTTGTTTTCGAGGGTCATTTTAATCGTCTCGCAAGAAGACTTGAGGAATTCCAGCCTCCTGAACATGCCGGGTTTCGTGGAGAATTTAGCACCATAGATACAGTGAGGCAGATTATACAGAAGTCTAAAGAGTATAATCAGCCCCTGTATCTTGCTTTTGTGGACTAAGAGGAGGCCTTTGAATCCGTTGTAACATTGGTGGTCCTGGAGTCTTTGCAGCGTTATCAAATGGACTGAAGGGGGCGATACATCGAAGTGCACAGGTTTCACAGAGAACCAAGGTAAGCAACATAGCTCTAAGGAAAAGCAAGCTGTAGTGATAGTGGGCTGGTCACATTTCCTGAAGAACCGATGACTTTTGGGGTACCCGAGTTCTCGAGTGGAGACAGTAGTGTAGGACGCCCTGTGGCCAGGTGGAGTGACGACCTGCGAAAAGCGGCTGGAAGATAATGAATGAGGAGTGCTGAAGACCGAGCTCAGTGGCGTGCATTAAGAGAGGCCACGTCCAGCTGTGGACATGGGCTGATGATGATGATGATGAACTTGAAAACAAACATATACAAACCTTTTTTCTTATTGTTTTATATCGATAATTGTAAGCAGAAAATTGTAATTTACTTTGACGACATGCAAAATCACACAGCTAACTTCTCAATGAACTTATCAAAAAAAACATCACCTTTAGGAACATTGCATCAGTCTTGATGGCGGTTGTTTAGCCTATTTGCATCAGTTATATTTTTTTTACTTTAAAAGCGTTTCAACTGTTTTCTTGTTGTGTGTTCTTCGTCCTTTCATTTTCAGAGTAAGTTATTATCACGTTTATTAGGGTGCCATTTCATGGTCGCTAGCTTCTAATTCGGCATCCTTCAAATCCGGAATGAACTCCTCATTTTCACTTTCATCTGAGTCTTAGTCACCTAATATCGACGACAGGTTGGCCAAGTGGTTAGTGACCCTGACTGAGAACTGAACCTTCGTCGCGGGTTCGAATCCGCAAGGTGCAATCATTTGTGTGATGAGCAGAAAATTTCGTTTCCGAGTCATGGATGTAATATTCGTATCTATGTATGTTTATACGTTATCTATCATCCTAATAGTTTGGGGCTAGGTAATTGGTGTGAATTGACCCCGAATATATTTATTTATATATTTAATATAATATGTATTATCTACACTCATATAATAAAATCCTGATTATGAACTCAATAATAGTGGCATAATAACATAATTTATGCACGGCACATCTCTCATAAGAAAAAATCTTTATAATACTTTTTTAACTAAACAGTGTTGTAATATATTTTTATCATAAAAGCACCGGCTTGGCTCCGTTGTCGTCGGGATTTTGCCATTTTTTATCTATAGCGACGCATGCTAGACAGTATGCGCGCGAATTCGCTTTGGACTTGATTTTGGCGCCATAATGTTCTTTACATTAGTAGGTACCTAATCAATTTACTGTGTCTTTGTTCATAAAAAGTTTAATCCTGAAGCAGTGTTAGTGAGGCGAATTTGACACCACCTGGACATCACGGATACAGCAACGAACATGACGAACGAGGTTATACCAGCAAAATCAAGAAAATATAACGACATTTTTTCCATTAAATGTAAGTTCCTATTGCATGAGTGTAGGTAAAGTAGTCTATGAAACGGCACTTAACTAGTTGTTAAAACACTCCAGTACTATTAAAAAACTCGCCTACGGCTCGTTATTTAAACTCACTCTCGTATTTTTTCATTATGTAACCGTTTTCATACACTACTATTTTGAATGCATTACTAAATTAAATCTATGGTTCACCACAATGATTTTTATTTATCGCGATAAAAAGTACCCTATGTCCTTTCCAAGGTTTCAAACTATCTCCATCCCATCCAAAATTGGTTTAATGATCTATATATTTTATGGTCATGCTCACTAAAATGTCTTGACTTGAGGCGGCACCCCTTCTCTTCTAAAGAGAGGGTAAACGCTACCAGCGTACAAGTCATACCCGTGAATGGTTGCTGTTTGTGGGGATTGTTCCAGCCTTGTTCCTTATTAGTTTTTTTCCAGTTTGTTGGTTTGTTGATTGTTGGGACATCTAATTGAATTTTTATCTTTTACTAGTGACCCGCTACGCTACGAACGGGGAATTAAGAAAAAAAAATTAGGTAAGTACATCAATTTTATGAATCTCTTTAGGTTTAGCCTACGTAAGCCATGTAAATTTATTTTTCGGCAACTTGGTTGAAAAATATTGTATTTTCTACTAACACAAAATTTTATATAGGTTTTAATGTATAGATAAACCTTCCGTGAAAAATTATCTAACTGTTTGTGAAAACCGCATCAAAATCCGTTGCGTGGTTTAGGAGGAGTTAGCGGATATACAGACAGACGCGGAAAGTGATATTTGGATATATTTGTTTGTTTGTTGATTAGGAGATATTTGTCATTTATATGTGTATTATTATATTTTGTGGCAATTGAAACAGTTATAATTGAGAATCGAGAATAATGGAAATAAATAACATCCCCGTAGAATTTCTTGTGTTCTCTTCTCTAACGGGTTTATTTTCGAAGCACCGTTAGAGTCCGTAGTATTTCCTTTTTCTGTGCGAGGTTCAACGCTGAGTCATCATATGAAAGATTGATTATCTTTTCAAACTCTAAGCATACTTAGTTTACTTAATTTTATTTATCTATCTATATTATAACATTTTGTATTTTCTCCTTGTTCATGAGATATTAATTTTCACTTGTAAAAGTGCTATTATTTTGCCTATTTGCGTTAAGATACTTTGACTTTGGTTTTGCCATAAGTCATAAAAAGGTATCAACCGGATAGGCAACAGAGTTACTCGTACTTTCACTTTTCTAATATTATTAGTATGGTGGTATGGATTATATTTTTTAAGCCCCTAAGCAAAAAGAGAAATGGTATAAGTTTGATACTTTTGTATTGTCTGTCTGTATAACTCCCAAAGAGATAAACCAAGTTACATTATACATATTTATATTTCTAGATCTATTCTCCATATTTTTCTTTACAGCTGAACCAGTGATTTTGTACCACATTCTGAGGATTGATAACGACATTGATTGAATGCTCAAACGTCATTTTTATCACGTTTTTAACTCTTTCTTTTCTTAAATATCAGTCTTAATGCAAAAAAATATCGATTTGATTGTATCTAGTTAAATATTTAAACGGGACTTAATCGCGCTGAAAACTTAATATTTATTTACCTCGACGTTTCGATCAAGTTGCATTGATTGTGGTCACGAGAAGACTGAAGTATCGTGTGTCAGCGTCGAGAAGGGAGAGCGTTGTCTCCAACTACCCGCATTTGGTTTTGTAAAAATACAGAATTGTCACGACACACTACACTAACGACATCTGCAGATATCTTCTGACATAAACCGCGACGCGAACACTTGCTTATCATGGGATTCCAGGACGCAGCCAACTTGAAACCATCCTCTCGGTCTCAGTTTTTGATTGTATCTGCCCCTCTAATAGCTCAAAACCCTGACTTCCCCACAAAAACCAGTAGATAGACATGAATGATTTAAAGTTCATCTAAAAACATACGTCGTCAGGCGTTGCTGCAATCCGTATTCAAAATGAACGGAAAAAAAATATGCAGCTACTTCCGCCAAACTGTAAATCAAACCAATGATAAATAGAAAAAACCCATTAAAATAAGATATATTAACAACTCATGTTCACCAACTCTTTATTAATAATGAACTACTGTAAATTAAAAAGATATGGCAAACAGGTTTTATGTACCTTTTTTTTTTTTTTTTTTTTTTTTTTTTTTATATTATGGACTAGGCAATCGTTTGACCACGATCTCACCTGATGGAAAGCGATGATGTGGTCGAAGATGATACCTATTCACTCTTGACTTGAACACACCGGGGTTATAATTTACCGGAAACACTGACGAGGGCAGGGCATTCCACTCCTTTGCAGTTCTTATATTAAATGAAGAAGCGTAACGCTTCGTTCTTGTGCGAGGTATTTCAACCATGAAAGGGTGGCGCTTTGCTGATCGTCTAGTCGTACCTATTTTAGTTCCTACCAAATATAATTATATACAATAAAAACATAAGTCTCCTTCTAATTTTCCATATACCACTGTCTGATAGCAATAAGACACGTGAGTCTATCCCACTAGTCCCATCGTGTTGTCCCGTGTTGGGACAACTGCCACTATTTTGACCCAGTAGTCCCATGGGACAAGTGACTGTATTGGCTCTGCATGAGGCATTCTCAGGAGATTTTGACTCGTCGAGTGCTGGAACGACAGAACTGTCTACGAGTTAATATTGACCGAGCTTAGCAGGATCTCCAAATCAACATTCGCGAATTGGCGATCGAATGTACCCAGTAACGCATGCTCTTTCTGTTCAATAGCACAATAAAGAGCACTTGCCAGTTTTACATTGTTTTTGTACGTGATTTCTAAATCCCCCTTTTCTTACAGCATCCCAAACAGATAAACACGGGTAATCGGAGATGTAAGTCATTCCTACACAATATCCTGCTTATCGTCCACACAGGTACGCACGGGAAGTTGTAGCTAAAAATGTACGTCATTTCTGCATCCTCTTTATCTTACGACATACCACACTGGTACCGAAAATGTACGTCAAACCTACATCTCCTGATCTTACAACAATCCACAATGGTATGCACGGGAAGTTGTAATCGAAAATGTACGGCATTCCTGCATCCTCTTTAACTTACATCATACCACGCAGATACCGAAATGTACGTCATACCTACATCCCCTTTATCTTACAACAATCCACACAGATACGCACGGGAAGTTGTAGCCAAAAATGTACGTCATTCCTGCATACTCTTTATCAACATTCCACATAGGTACCGAAAATTTAAGTGTAAAATGTACGTCATTCCTGCATACTCTTTATCAACATTCCACATAGGTACCGAAAATTTAAGTGTAAAATGTACGTCATTCCTGCATACTCTTTATCAACATTCCACATAGGTACCGAAAATTTAAGTGTAAAATGTACGTCATTCCTGCATACTCTTTATCAACATTCCACATAGGTACCGAAAATTTAAGTCATACCTACATCCTCCTTATCTACAACAATCCACACAGGTACGCACGGGAAGTTCTAGCCAAAAATGTACGTAATGCTTGCATCCTCTTTACCTTACAGCATACCACACAGGTACTGAAAATGTACGTCATATCTACATCCCTCTTATATTACAGCATTCGACACAGGTACGCACGGGAAGTTGTAACCAAAAATGTACGTCATTTTTGCATCACTTAAATTACCTCATTCCACACCGGTACATAAGGATAACTGAGAATGATTCTCATTATTTAACTAACGAACATGCTGAAAGCTATTCGTCATAGTGATGTCACCAAACGTCGTACGTTGTTCTGACAAAAAAGGAAGACTATAAATGTATTGTCATTATTTTTCTTGTACTGTACAAATTAATTCCGACGGATTCAATAGAGACACAGCCAGGTGGAAGAGTTAACAACCAAGTTACCTACTTGTTTATTTCTTAAAAAGGACTCATCCCCAGCCTGAAGAGTCCAATGCAGAACATAGGCCTCCCCCGCCACGCATGGCAGGCGTCTTGGTGATCGCAGTAGTAGTTAAATACACAGGAAACTTCTGTTGACCATAGTCCCTAAGATAGTTCTCACAGCACCTGCGGAGTGTTAATGGGTGGTCCAATTACTAGGCCGGGCACCACAAAGCACAAAGGGCTTACAGTTAAAGAATTGTCCAGATATTGTCTCCAATTCGGAATAGCGTATTGAAATCCTAGGTTACAATGTAGAATACAAACAAAACTAACGAAAGTATTGTAGCTTCTTGATTCCGACTCTGTTATTAGAGACGTCGCTACTACAGGACCATTTTATTTTCATGTTTTACCATCCCACTTTTGGGTATAAGCCTCATTTTCTTTACGCCACCCCTTTCGATCTTGGTTCTAACCTTAGCTTTAACATTCATTTTATCAATATATTTTTTTCAACTTTCTGAAGTTAATGCCTGATTTTCTTTATTTGGCCAAATGGAATGGAATGAATGACAATTGAAAAATTGGTAACTAAATATCAGATAAACAGATAAAACAAATAAACATTTTATTGATAACCATTACATTACATTATACTCGTAGGTCAATTAAATTGCGTCATAAAATAATTAATTAAATAATAATTAAATTCTTCATTAATTCCATTGCCATATCTAAAAATAGTATAGACAAAAATATACAATAGTCAAGTAGGATAGTCAATCAATCGAAATCAATAAAATACATTCAAATACACTATTCAATAAAATAGTATATACCTAAAACTAAAATTTGTTGTTCCTATCCTAGGAACTCGTCAATCAAGTAAAACATTCTCTCTCGAGCCAGGTCCCTTACATTTAAACACGTTTACACTTGATGCGCTTTTAATTCGTTCCGGTAGCCGATTATAAACCGTTGGCCATAGCACGTGTGACAGCTTGTTTGACCGCGCGAGTCGATAACTTGGTGTCACCTTGCCTTACGCCCCTACCAATTGGAATAGGTTCAGATAATATGCGCACCTGCATTATCGTGGTCCTGTACAGCTCCCGGAGGATTTCCATATATCGCTTGTCAGTGCCGCAACGATGGAGAGAATGAAACAGTGTTCGACACTGTCAAAAACCTTTTCGTAGTCGACAGAGGCGAAACACAAGGGCCTGTTATATTCTCTGCATCTCTCCATGAGTTGCCCGACAGCAAATGTGGTCCATAGTCGAGAATCCACTCCGGAAGCTAGCTTGTTCTACAGGTTGGTATTCGTCAAGAGGGCGGGATAATCTGTTACACAGGACCTTAGCAAACAGTTTATAAAACTGCGAGAGGAGGCTAATCGGGCGGTAATTTTGCAATTTGGTTTTGTCCCCTTTCTTGTGCAGGATCGAAACTGTGCCAGTTTTCCACATTTTAGGTGTGATACCTTCATAGAGTACTTTGTTGAAGAGTTTTGCTAGCGGGTGTAATACAGGGAGCCCACCAGCCTGCAAAATCTCCACGTATATACCATCTTCTCCAGATGATTTACCACGTTTCAATAGACCTAGAGCAAACATAATCTCGTCTTCTGTGATTGATAGTAAAATGACATCATCTTGACGTTCAACTGGGTCTGCTCTAGGGTCCGCAGGATCTGCCGATTCTGGTTCAGCTGCTTTCGACGCATATAATTTCGTGTAAAACTACCGTTAATAGTGTAATTATTCCTCGAACAGTTAATAGCCCGTCTCTGAGCATTGAAAAACCAGCCCTTAATGTCATAAAAAGACAATTTGGAGTGAAAAGATGCCCGCTCCTCCAATTTAAGATCTTTAGTGCAAGACCTTTTTAAGCTTTTATTTAACTTGCAATGTTTGTATGTATGTATGTTTATTTAGGTCAAATCTTGCAAGCTGAATTCGAATCACTTTCTCTTATCCTACGCAGTTGAATTTTTGCCTGTTGGTTCAATTAAGATGACAATCATTTTTACGGTAAGCATGACCCTTCATCGACATCCGCGAACAGCTCCAGATAAAGGAACTCTTCAACGGTCTACATCACTTTCACAAAAATTTGTATAAACATTCTAATATAATAGCCGGTTTGAAGTTTCACCATAACATGGCTTCTGCACTCCAGGTTGGTTCTTGACTAGGGAACTCCTCAACGGTAAACAGCACAGACACGAAATTTTGTGTATGCATTATATTATGCTAGCCGGTTTGAACTTTAACCATGACATGGTTGCTGCTCTCCGGGTTGTCTTCTGATTAAGGATCCCCTCAACGGTTTACAGAATAGACACGAAATATTTTATACGCTTTTTATTGTGATAGCAGGTTCTAAGTTGCATCATGACATTGCTATTGCATGAAAGCATTTTTTAAATGTTTACATATTAACTTATTACTCATTATGGAACAGCGTATAGTAACGCTCAACTAATGCTTGCATTTTTAGAAAACCCGTGTATAAAAGTAATCATTTGTTACAAAGATGGATGCCAGCTTCCGGCTTCCAAGACTTTTAAATGTTAAATGCCGCGGACACAAAATCTATCCACATTATTCACTTTATAAAATAATATAATTCATTCTTGTTAAAAGAATAATATTCGGGAACTTTTATTAAAAAAATAATCAATAAAAATGAATAGAAATTACCGGAAATTGCTGTGCAAGACTTTTAAATGTTAAATGCCGTGGATACGAAATCTTTCCACATTATTGACTGTGTCATAGTAATATAATTTATTCTTATTATTACGATAATATTCGGGAACTGTCATTAAAAAAAAGACAATTTAAATGAATAGAAATGGCCGGAAATTTATACTAATTACGAATTTTAGTGTTGCCACCATAACTCGTAATTAGTGCAGGTCACTTATAGAAGTTCAGCGTTATTTAAACCCTAACTAAGGTTCAGATAACGTTGACTCTTTTAAAACGTTACACCATAAATCGTGTCAAAATCTAACGAAAGTTACATAACCTCAAAAGTTAACATTATTTATTTAATTTTTTGTAGTGTTTGAAAAGTTCCTAGCAAAAACTAATATCATACAAAATCTTTTAATATAATGCTTAACAAATAAAAATACTGTTCAGGGGTGCAGTTTTTGAGTATCACCGAGTGATTATATATCAGCGAAATGGTAAAAAGTCACCGAGTTCCCAAAAGTCGTATTTTTTATTTTAACTGGGTGAGAAAAAATATCATACGTATGATTTCGTATACGAGTGCCACTCGTTTTGAAATCACACGGAGATATTTTTGAAATTTCGTTCATACTTTCCTAAATTCACCTACTTTTCTACTTTGTGTTGTTTTTCCTAAAATACGAACAACGAATGAGATAATACTAGCAGCAAGCCTAGTTGCAATACTAAAGATGACTCGTCAGATGAAGATACTGGGACTAAAGTTATGATATGCATGAAGAGGCATTCTCAATGTCCGCTAAGACATTGCATCTCAAAGCTACTGGCTTTCGAGGATGTGGGGCTTTTTTTCAGTGCTAATAGGACAAGCGGCTTCCCTTCTCTATAGAAACAAAGGTAAGTCAATGTTTTATTGTCTTCTCCTATGAGCTAGCACTAGCAGCGAACACCCAGTTGATTCTTACCTGTAGACACAGATTACCATAAATACTTACCTAGGTAGGTATCTTCTTTTTTACTAGGTTAGGTGGTATCAGTAGGTAGGTAGGTAGGTACCCACAATACATGGGTAGCCTGTATGTCTGTAACCCTATTTTGTTAGTTTAGCGCTCAGACTAATCTGAAGTCTAGCGCATGTACCTACCTACTTATTTAAATATTCATATATATATATATATATATATATATATATATATATTCCAGATGTTAGTGGATAATTATAATGCCTTGGTAACAAGTGTATTTCTGATTTAATTTCTTAAAAAAATACTTACTTCCGCCATTGACTGCCCGGCGCTTTTAGATAAGTAAATTTAATTTGTATGTCCCTAGTAGAATATTTCGTGATAGTCCCCTTCTATATGTTCCATTAGTTTCAACTAACTACCGAAGGAATACGTTTACACAACGAGCGTGTAGATCATTCAACAATTTTGCCAAAGACCGTGATATTGACCTTGACCTATTCTATAATAGTATTGCAGTGGTGAGGAGACAGCTTGGTAAAGATTTTTTGATGGGTTAAATTAATATAATAATGAAAGTGATTTGCTTTTGTATAATTTCTAATTCTGCCTATAGTATACTTCTGTATAATGTAATACTGTACTACAGTAATATTATTTTCACATATTCTCACATATTTTGTTTCTAACTTCCACCTATCATATTACTTTGTTAAAGCTTTTTAATAACCTAATGCATTTCTGTAAGTGGAAACTTGTAATTGACTTTTTTACTACCTATTTGTGTAACTAATTACGTTTTAAGTCGTTAGTTTTCGTAATAAAAATTAAATAAATAAAAAGTGCCAATTCCTGTGCCATAAAGTCATTCCGAAGAAAGGTATAATGTCTTCAAAAGTGCCCATGCAATACAATATTGTCAAGGACAGTTTCGGAGTGCTCTAATTGAGGAGAAAGATTCAAAAAATCAAGTTGTTATGCTTCATAACATTACAAAGAATGTATACCACATCCAGTGGTGGTTGTTTTAGAAGGGGTTGTTGGGAATCTAAAGGTAATCTGAGGACTGATGTTCTACACGAGTTGATTTTAGCCTCTATGATGTCTCCCTGTGTGTGGAAGACCAGAGTCAGTGACTTACCTATCTGCAATCTCTTTGTGTATTGATTGTTTCAAATTACAATAAAGAAATAAAACATCATATGATTTTTAATTTTAATAGTAAGTACTTTGTAGAAACGTAGAATCATATTTATGTCACAATTTACAAAATAATTGCCATGTGGGCAGCTTCATAATAGGTGCGCTCATTCTAACCCCGTCAGTGCTGTGAGTGCATAGGGAATTCAGGAAATGGGCAACATTTTTTTGTCATTTTTTTGTTTGGGCATGGTTTTTTTTTTGTCTTTGTTTTTGATTTTTCGATAAGTACCTATCAACATGTACTGCGGTCACCGCGCTGCCTCCAAACGTGGTGATTATAGTAAATCGCCCCTATCATCGGGGAGGCCCATGTTCTGCAGTGGATTGTAGTCAGGTGCATTGGTGAATTATTGCTGGTTGCTGGATTTGGCCATCTTCAACTAAAATAAGTTTTAAATGTTAAATTCTATAGTAGATTTATGTCACTGCAGAAGAGCTATGGTAGTCAATATCAAGTTGTAATATGTGCACTTTGAAATTAAACAACCGGGTTTCATCCATGTTAAGTGTGCATTTGCCATCAATGCATGCTTCAATGTTAAGCCGTTGTTGGACCCGATCAAGCGTCATTACAGGCCAAAATATTATACAACAACGCTGGTCTATAATGTATTTCTACCCTATCATGCAGTGATGGAGATATTATGACTTCAGAATCTGTCCCTCTACTCCGACAAACTGAAATGACCAACTAGTTATGCAGAATGGAACCCGATGAAGCATTTATTGATGTGGTTGATATCGGCATGTTTTGGAAGATATACATGTCCAAATGTGCTTGGTAGCAACGATTAGCTGGTAGATCAAAAGACTATCTGACTAGATAAATATAATGGTAAAACAATTGTTACAAATTTGCATAATTGGTAGGTAGTGAAAACGATAATTTCCTCCTCTCCTTTTTAATCTTTCCTTTGTAATATGTTTCTTGACTTTGTATACATGCTTTCTTGGTGCCCAGAATGGCATTCAGACGGTTGGCAAATTCCTTCGTTGTGAATGTTGCAGTAAACTTGTCTTTGTTTTTTCCTTCGGATGTTTTTTTTTTATATATTTTTTTTTGTATAGTAATAGTATTGATATTATTATTAGGAATCTATTAGTTTTCCAATATAAAATAGGCACTATTCCGCATTAAAAACATCACAATACACCGAGGTTAACTGTAAGATAATGCTTGCTAGCATTAAGTTCGCCTATGTACCTATCTTATGTGTGCAATAAAGAATTTTCTACCTATCTATCTATTTTTCTATCTATCTATCTATTTTTTTTTACTTGGGTGCATAAAGAGTATAAACCATCTCGACCAAATAAAACGTGACATTTTGTTAGAACAAAATTAGGTTAGGGCGGAATCTATTTTACGCCAGTAAGCGTAATTCAAAATCCTTGCATTTTACCACAACAATAGATTCAAATTAGCTTGTGTTTTTTTTAATGTATTTATTACGAATAAGCTTATTCGACATGGTTTTGGGTACATTTTGACTGTAAAAAAAAAACGAAACTTCATGCGCCTTATCTCGATGACAGCCGTCATGGAGATCAAGCTATAAAAATCAAAGTATAATTATTCTATCATCATGGACAAATCAATGGGTATTCTATGAACTATAAACTAAATATAATAATTAGGACAATCCAAACCATTTACCTAGCCTCAAACTACGACCCTCCTTTACTACCAGATAACGGACAAAATCTATCTATACTTATAATATAGCAATAGGAACGAAATAGTCTATACAAAGAAGGTACTTAAAAATATAAATGGTCTATGGTACTTAAAATAAGCTATTGAACAAGAATATACAATATTTTTTAAAAAGTGTCTGTCTGTTTATTTGTCTGTTCGCGCACAACATAATGACTACTAGACCAATTGCGGTGTGGTTCACTGTTGGACAGCTTCGGTGTATTTTGTATCTCAATTCCACGATTAGAAGCCGGTAACTGTTTTTCAGCTGAACAAGTTTTGGTATGTTGTAGTTACTTTTGGTCCTTTAATAATCCATACCAATATATAAAAGTGAAACGTTCTGTTTATTTGTTTGTTTGTTTAGGGAGCTTTCACGCAATAGCGGCTGGATGGATTTTGATGAAATTTGGAACGGGGATAGTTTATACCCTGGAATAAAACATAGGATACTTTTATCCCGGAAAATTCTAAGTTTCCTCGCGAAAACTGAAAAAACTGGAAAAATATTGATTACTCGCTGAGACCGTTGGGTAGGCGAGTTCTCGAGTGGAGCCATGTTTAGGCAAACCTTGTGCCCAGGTAGAGTGACGACCTGCAAAAAGCGGCTGGCAGAAACTGGAGGTTGACTAAGATAGAAGTCAAGCAAGCCTACATTCAACAGTGGATAAATATATGCTGATAATGATGATGCTGATGACGGATCACCAGTTAATTGTATCCATTCACTGGCTTCATGTCATGTCAGAGGCCCTCAGGCGGGTTGACAAACTCTGACATCAGAGGCCAGCACTACCTCATACGACAAACAAACAAACTGGCTTCATGAACTAGTTAAATCGAGAAGATGCTGAGCTGACAATTTCGTATGTTTTTCTAGCTAAACCCCTGTTACTTGTCGTCACTGAAGACAGCCACTCCAAAATATGCTAGTTTTAAGGTGTCTGAAAACTGAGTTGTGGCATAGAATATATAATAATACTACGTAGATGTATACAGAATTATACTCCTTAGCCTTCCGCATGATGAAAATAAGAGAAATGTCAACCACAAACAATGCAATCTAGTCATCTGATGGAGTAACAGAGATGGTTGAATTAAGTTACATAATTCTATCTTCCTATTGATACAACAACACAACAACAACAACAGCAACAGTAAAAAAAACAACAGTTTTGTAGGTATTAGCATAGATCCTGAATTGAAAGAAAGAAAGAAAAGACATTTATTCACAACAAAAACAAAACAAATTATAACACAATAAGTAGACTAAGCAAAGAAAATTGACATGAATCGGTCCCAACTCGGCGTTATGCTGGTTGTAATTGCTCTACCTACTTCATAGACACAGTAGGTATGTATGTTAATTAATTCAAAATAACTCGCGGGTCGCATGCAGTGTGACGTCACAAGTCTCTATGGCCGCTTCGTATGCACTAAAAAACCTATGGAGCAACCATTTTATTTAATACTAGCTGCGCCTCGTGGTTTCACCTGCGTGAGGGATGATGATGATGATGATGTTGATAAAATATTTGTTATTCCAGGGTATAAGCTATCTCCATTCCAAATTTCATCAAAATCCGTTCAGCCGTTTGAGAGTGAAGTATGATGATGTTGATAAGTATCATATGTGTTATTCCAGGGTATAAACTATTTGTATTGGAGATAAAATGTTGATAAAATTTGCCAATCCTAATTTCATCAAAATCCGTTCAGCTGGTTGAGAGTGAAGTATGATGATGATGAAAAGTATTTTAAGTGTAATTCCAGGGTATAAGCTATTTCCATTCCAAATATCATCAAAATCCATCCAGCTATTATTGCATTAAAACTCCTTAAACAAACAAACAAGCAGGAAACTTTTCACTTTTATCCATATGTATATTGATGTGGATATATAATACTAGCTTTCGCCCAGGACTTCGTCCGCGTGGACTACAGCTTATCGCGAATAAAAACATCCTATGTTCTTCTAGGATATTAAAAACTAAAGTAAAAGTAGGTACAACATCAACGCTCTTGATGTTTTTGACAGACTTGTTATTTCGTTCCCATGGCAACCGTTCCTACAACGAGTAATCAACATTTTCCAGAATTCACGTGGAAACTTACAATTTTCCGGGATAAAAAGTATCCTATGTTTTATTTCAGGGTATAAGCTATCTCTATTCCAAATTTAATCCAAATCCGTCCAGCCGTTATCACGTTAAAACTCCCCAAACAAACAGACAACGTTTCACTTTTATATATTGGTAAGGATTCCCTACCCCATTGTTCTATTGTCAAGATGGTATTTATTATATTGCATCTACATACCTATTTATTTAGTCCCGAAAAAATATTATTCCTATTGTCCTATTTATTTAGTCGAAAACCGAGAAAACGATACCCCGAATGAGGTAAACGATTACAGAAGTAGCATAATAAAACAAAAAATATATATATATAATATACTCCATTTATTACTAAAAATCATTGTAGGTATATCGTTATTATTTTCAACATTCGATGTTATTCAAAAACGTTTCTTTAACATACAACTACAACAGACTGGGAGTTCGAAAGATTTGTATACAAGTTTTCGCTGTGCAGGATCGTAGACGTACACAGACACGGCTCCTGTCTTCTCTCTGCATGATGCTTTCACGTTGTTGTCGTTGTTGCTACTGTAGATAGACCCAAGGCAAGAGCTGTATAGATTTCTGCAACAAAATTATAAATGTGTAATCATTGTCGTCCACGGAATTTATCCTACCACTACCTTCATCATTCGCCTCGGCCCTGTGTCAGTCCGCGATCTAATTACTATTATTTAAAACTGACTTTCAATAAGTTTATTATATAAGGTACATTAAAAAATTTGAATAGATCTAAACTACATGAAAAAGAACCATAAACCTAAGTTATGGATTTAAAAACACTGAAGAACACTGGCTGCGCGTTGAATAGAAATGAGCTATTCTCTGTGCAAGATACGATAGGTAGGTATACTGGGCTAGTTCGACTTCTCGAGCAGCGTCAGCAGTAGTTTCGTCTTGAGTTGATTATTTTTTGTACTGAGGCCAAAACTGTACCGTACTGTTTTACCTAGTAAAAGCAATGTATATTTGCGCCGCTTGGACTCTTCTGCGGCCTCCACCGTGGCTCCAACATTCAATACCTACCATCCCCCTGAGGAGAGAAGGAGCCAACGCACATCACATCCAGTTAAAGAGCGTTTCCGTTCAGAGCTGATCTTCTGATATTCTCGGTGCGAAGCCACCCAAGCACTTGCACTGATCATGGCACACATAAATTATTTCAGCAAAGACGGTATGTTGATGGTGGCAAGCGTTCTGTTGTGTGGGCCTATTAGTTGATCTTAAAAAAAAACAACTTTTCGGGCACACACTAACATTTATTTTTATTTTACTTCAACAAGTCTTAACAACTAACACAACAATTACGATACTGTAATTGTTGCTGCACTTCTGTCTATTTGGGCAGAGGTTCCACCTGACTATGCTTAGTCCAAGCTGACCGGCAGGCCTAAGACCGGGTCCGTAGTCAGGTGGCTTCAGAGAGCGATTAAGGAAAAAAGCCTCGAATACTATAAACCACGGATTATATACCTTTGCATATTGCTGACAGTGAATTGAATGGTTATTGGGGGTTATCCCTTAGGTCAGCAATATGCGCAGTGTAACACCTTCCTCCTTTAAAACGGAACATCCAAAATAAAATAAGGATGTGAGTAGAAATGGAGGAGCTAGGTAGAAATTGAAAGGAAGTTGTAATTGACTTGAAATGGAAAACAAAATATAAAGACGACTGAAGTGCAGAAACCAGAACGTAGTACAATATAGAAAACAAAATAGAATACAATATACAGTAGTAGCAGTAATGGTTACAATAAACACAAGGATAAAATTAGACAAAACACAATAGCAATGGAGTACACAGTTAAACATAACAATCAATATGAAAATTTTACATTGATTACTGAAACATGTAAAACAGGTTAGACAATTCATTTGATTACACTTAGAAAATAATTAATATTAGGACATTGTATAAAATGTGTAAAAAGAAATAGAACTTAGTAAATAAATCTTGAATAAGGATTTAGGATTAAGATTTAGTAATTAGGATTAAGGATTAGGAAATAAGTTTACGATCTAGAACTAAGTAATAGAAATTAAGATTAGGAATTAGTTAATTAAATTTACAAGTTTAGATTTCTTCTGAAAGATTTAGGAGATGGTGATGAATCTTCAGAACTGAGTTCAACATCTGTCATTTCAATACTAGTTTTACTTTTGACTCTAGTATTCGACTTAGTATTGCAACTGTTGAATATTTGAATGCAACAGTTAGCTTTCGCGTCGTTACTTGTACAAAAGCAACGATATAATTTGTACAGAATATAGGAAAATACAGAAATGGAAAGGAGAGTTGTAAGGAAACTAAAGTAATATCCATAAGTTATATGATATGGTTGGTTCTGAATTTTATCTAATTCGTCAACACTTTGATCAAGTTTATGGGAGGCGTACTGCAGTGAATCCAGATTGATATGCGATAATTTTACTGGAGTAAGAAATGGAATGCTCTTATTAAATTTTTGTCTAGAGCAGCAGTCATCCTCGATTATATTGAAGTTAGGAGAAGGTAAATGTATACTTAACGTAAATTCATTTGAAGGAAGAAATTGAAGTAGTTTATGATACGCCTTGCAGTTTTTAGGAACTGTAAGAATACCTGAACCAACTATATCGTAGTCGTGGATATACTCTTTACATTTAACAGTTAATTTAGTTATATCAGATTGTACATATAACCATCTATTATTGGTTATCTTTTGCCATATATCTATGCTACCTAAAATTAGTTTATAATTACAAGAACTGGGAATTTCACGTATGTGTTCCGTTATGATAGACACTTCACAAGTAGGGTTAGAGACGCTAGATTCAATATTGTTCAGTTTACACACATAGTAGTTATTAAGGATCACTTTACACTCACTTAAGTCATTGGACATAGAATACGTTAATTTATCGTCAGTTATTGCTAAAAACTTTGTGTTTGGACTTATCATTGCAAAAGTATTTGGATTTAGAACATCATGTGGAGTTGGAAGAGCATAGACATGAAATAGATTATATTCGGTTAGTGAAACTAAGGGAATTTTTATAACAAATACGATTTTATTATCAACAGCAAAGGATGCGACATCTGCGATATCAAGAAAAGTGTGAATGTTGTCAATGGAAACTGAGACAGGAAAGTTACGATTCATATTGTTGGAATTAGAAGACAATTCGTGGAATAGCTGAATGGGACTTAGAATGTTATTGCAGTCTGAACGCATTTGATATGAAGGATAAGTTGAGCAAATTGATTTGGAAGTATCTAGATTGGATTTGAGAATATCGAGGTGTGGTTTGAAATATGAAACATCGGAGAAGGTTATGACATTGTAGAAATCGTTATGATATTTTACTGTTCCGATGGGGTCGAAGTAGAGACCGGGGCTATTGATGATCGGGGTCGTCAGGTTTAATGGATAGGTCATTATTCCTGGCCCGAGGGCCCTGCAAGAGAATGTTCATGAGCAAGCTTGATTTCATCGAAATGGTAGCGCATGTGTTTACGGTTAATGAGGATCGTGACGTTATGATTATTGTGAACTTTGACGATTCTGTACGGGCCTTTCCAGACTGGTGATAATGCTTTACGCAGCCTATGATGCCATTTCACGTAAACCATTTCTCCAACATCGTATGATACTTTGCGGGTATGTTTGTCATAGTATGATTTTGACCTTTCTTTACTTCTAAGAATGTTTTCTCGAGCTAAGTTTCGGGACATAGTGAGTTTGTGTTTCAAGTTCTTGATGTAATCGGGGTAAGTGACGTCAGGGGAAATGTCGTATATTGAACTTGGGATATGAGGTTTGCAACCAAATAATAGTTCGTGGGGAGTAAAGTGAGTCGAAGAATGGACGTTTGAATTGTAGGATATAAGAGCAGTAGGAAGGAACTTGTGCCAATCGTTTTGGTTCTCGTTGACGTAGGATTTTAGGTATTCCTTGAGAGTAGCATGGCTCCTTTCAAGAGCACCATTCGTTTGAGGATGGTAGGGAGATGAAAAAAGATGTTTTATCTTAAAGAGAGAAGTGATCTGCTTGTAAACTTCTGCAATGAAGTGGACACCTTGATCAGACAGGAGAATTTTTGGAATACCAAAATGGGAAATGAATTTGATGAGACAGTTGGAAGTTTGTTCGGCGGTAGAATTAACAATAGGATAGGCCATTGAATACTTAGTTAGGTCATCTTGAAAAGTAACGATGTACCTGTACTTTTCAGAGCCAGATTCTGGTAATGGGCCAACGATATCAGTAGCAATTCTTTGAAGAGGTTCGTGAGATGTGGAAGTTATTTCCATGGGAGCTCTATTAGTAGCTCTTAAAGCTTTATTTTGTTGACACTGAGAACAATGTTTAACATAGGACTCAACTTCGGATCTCATGTTCTTCCAGTAGTACAAATCTTTAAGTTTGTTGTACATACGGGCTGTACCTACATGACCACCGATAGGAGAGTCGTGATTGTCTTTGAGAATGGTAGGGATTTCGTTTGGAGAAGGATATATGACCTTATTATGGTAAAGGTTGATCTTGATATTAGTCTTGTTAAAGAGGTAAGTAATTATTTCGTAAATGAGGATGAATTTCAGTTTATCGAAGGGATTGGTAAAATCTGATATAGAAACTTCTTTGACATTGGGATAGAAAATTATCAGTTGATTACGTAGTTCTTTGAGAACAGTAAAAACATCTTTGTAAGATGCAGAGTCGAAATGATGTACTTTCGTAAAGAGATGGAAGAAAGTTTTATTGTTGACTTTGGAAACTTGAACACGGTTTAGTTCCTTTTCAGACATTATGAAGTCTTCTTTGTCTTCTAGAAATTCAAGAATGTCTTCACAATAAAGATTTGAACTATCGAGATCTATGGAAGTTGGATAGGCAATAGCAGAACATGAAGTTTTTAAGAGACTTTGATTATGTTCAACGATTTGAGTATCAGATGCAGTAGGACTGGAACGGGACTTTAGGAAAGATTCATAGGTCAGGTTAATAGTTAAGTTAACGTCAATGTCGTCGATGGCGTTGATTGGAGGACGAGACAAACCGTCAGCGTTTGAGTTTATTCGACCTGGTTTGTATAAGATTTCGTAGTCGAACTCTTCGAGTTTTAGTCTCCAGCGAACAAGTTTACTACTTGGGTCTTTGCAATTGAACAACCAAACAAGAGGACGATGGTCCGTGACAATTTTGAACTTCCTACCGTAGAGATAGGGTCTGAATGTTTTAACACCATAAATTATACCTAAGAGTTCTTTCTCTGTAGTACTGTAGTTTCCTTCAGCACTATTTAAGGTTCGCGAGGCATAGGCAATGGGAAGGTCTTTACCTATTTCACCTTGTGAAAGGACAGCGCCTATGGCATGATTGGATGCATCGGTGGTGAGGATGAATTCTTTGGAGAAATCAGGGTATTGGAGTATAGGAGCACTAGTCAATAAGGATTTAAGAGTATCAAATGCTTGAATTTGATCTTTGGACCAGATGAATTCAGAGTCTTTCTTTAGGAGAGAAGTCAGAGGTTTGGTAATTTTGGAAAAGTCTTTTATGAATTTCCGATAATAGCCTACAAGACCAAGAAACGCTTTGATGTGTTTCGGATTTTTGGGGACAGGGTAGGAGGCAACAGCTTTGACTTTATCCGGATTGGGAGAGACGCCTTTGTCAGTAATAGTATGACCAAGATAAGCGACCTCACGACGGAGAAATTCGCATTTATCTGGTTGGAGTTTGAGGTTATGTTGTCTTAGGGCTTTGAAAACAAGCTCCAGCTTTTCGATGTGGGAGGACAGATCGTGACTATATATGATGACGTCATCAAGATATATAAAACAGTGTAAGCCCTGGAGACCTGAGAGGACTGTATTCATCAGTCTTTGAAAGGTTGCAGGCGCATTTTTCAGACCAAATGGCATTCTGGTGTATTCAAAATGGCCATTAGGGACAGAGAAAGCCGTTTTCGCTGCGTCAGCTTCATTCATCTTAATCTGGTGGAAGCCAGAGGCTAAATCAAGAGTGGAAAAGTACTTGCTGTGTCCTAGCTGGTCAAGGATTTCGTTGATATTAGGAATAGGGTATGCATCACCTATCGTAACGTCGTTGAGCTTCCTATAATCGATTACGATACGCCATTTCTTTTGGCCGGAAGCGTCTTGTTTTTTGGGAACTACCCAGATGGGGGAGGACCATGGAGAATTGGAAGGCTTAATAATCTTCTGATCAAGCATTTTTGAAATTTGCTTGTTGACCTCTTCTTTGTGAACTTCAGGATATCGATAAGTCTTGGTATGGATTGGTTGAGAATTGGTAGTTTTAATCTCATGTTCTAAAGTATTAGTACATGTTAAAGAATCTCCATCAAGGTGAAAAAGATCAGAGTATTCCGTGCATAGATTGTGTAATACTCGGGACTCTTCAGCATTGAGATGGACAGATCTGATTTGTTCTTTAACTCTACTGATTCTATTGGGAGATTGAGAAACAGGACCAATATGGCCAATTTGAGTCACATCAGGGAGATCACAAGGATTGAGCTCGACACTAAGAGATTTTATTATGACGTCAGACTCAGTGGTATTGAGAACTGAGACATTAACATGATTATTTGGCTTGACTGAGACAAGGCAGTTTGATATGAAAACACCTTCTTGGATTTCAAGTTTTTCAACGAAACCAGTGGACACTTTGGGATTAAAAACATTGCATTCGATAATGGTTTCAGATCGAGCAGGAATAGTATATTCAGGATTTGTGAAATGTAGGAGTAAGGAGTGATTGCCAATACTTAGAACGTTACTCTCATAATCAATTTTTGCATTTACAGATTTCATAAAGTCACTACCAATGATTCCATCAAAGTTTATGTCGATGGAGTCTGGTATCAAATTAAAAACACCGAGGATGGTGTGATCTGAAAAATTGATATCAAATTTGAACTGTCCAAAACTTTCAATATAGTCAGCCTTTTTATCAATGCCTTTGAATTTGATCACCTTTGGTATCAATTCTGGTTCGGCTTGCAAGGAAGATTTTTTTAGAAGAGATATAGCAGCACCAGAGTCTACTAAAAGCACCAGTGGCTTATCGGAGTACTGAGATCTGACATATACATGAGGTAGATGGACCTTCTTGTTATATTTGATTTCGTAAACAGCTTGATATGATCTGGAGTCTGGGATAGGGTGATGGGACTGGATGTTAGGCTTTGAATGCAAGTTTGAATGCTTGTATTTAGAAGATTCAGTGGGTTTGGTAAACTTAGAATACTTGGTAGATTTATTTGACTTAGAAGATTCAGTGGACTTGGTAGACTTGTGTGTAGAGTTTGTTTGTTTACGGTTCGGGGATTTAGAAGAAGAGTTTATAATTTTCGATTGAAACGATTGAGACGATTGAGTCGATTGAGGCGATTGAGACGATTGAGGCGATTGAGGTGATTGAGGCGATTGAGACGATTGAGATGATTGAGGCGATAGAGACGATCGAGGCGACTGAGGCGATTGAGACGATTGAGGCGATAGAGACGATTGAGGCGACTGAGACGATTGAGGCGACTGAGGCGATTGAGACGATTGAGGCAATTGACAGGATTGAGACGATTGAGACGATTGAGGCGCTTGAGACAATTGAGACGGTTGAGGCAATTGAGGCGATTGAGACGATTGAGGCGATAGAGACGATTGAGGCGATAGAGACGATTGAGGCGATAGAGACGATTGAGGCGATAGAGACATTTTCTTATGAGATTGAGTCAATTTAAACGACTGAGACGATAGAGACGGATTTTTATAAGATAGAGTCGAGTTAGTATGATATTGAGTCGAGTTAGTAAGAGATTGAGTCGAGTAAGTACGAGATTGAGTCAAGTCTGGTTTAGGTTGTGTCGAGATAGAATTTCTGAAAAGAAGATTAGGGTTAGCGGATACAGAGGACATGGAAATAAATTCATTAATTGATCTGTTGTATGTCACGTCGGTTTGTGTAGATGATTCCGAACGACGTGCAACCGGAATCTTCTCTAGTTTAAATCACTATCTGATTTATAGTCGTCGGAAACTTTGTTATAATAATGGACTTTATTTTGAGACTGAGAAGAGTTCGGTTGTAGTCTTTGACGTGCATTATTATTATATTGGCGCTTACGACATTCTGATATGTCGTGGCCAATATTTTTGCAGTATCTGCAAATTATTGAATTTGAATTAGCATGACGTGGTGAGTTGGAAGTTGATGGCATTGGGTGCTGCGGTTGCGATACTGAGTGAATAGGGCGTCGCTGGAGGAAACAACTCCTTTCGGAGTGTCCTGGTTTACCGCAGGTTCTGCACAATATTTTACTAGACCTCAGTTCAGTATGTTTTGTGGACTGGACATAATTGTGCAGCTTCTCCTCTTGTATCGCAAGATTAATCGCGTCATGTAAATTTGACGGATTCCTACATCTAACGATAGTGGAGATATAGCTTGGGAGACCTAGTAGGAAGGTATGTAAGGCTAAGTCTTCAGTACTGGCTATACGACCTTTCAGTTCGTCTTGTTCGCGTGTGGAATGGGCAATGTCAGTTTGTAGGCGAGTTAGGCAAGTTTCTAATCGAAGGCTGTACTGTGAAACCGACTCTGATGATATAATTTTACAATTTTGAAGGTCTAACAAGAGGTGATCTCTATGTTTTGTTTCACCAAATGTAGCCTTCAGAAATAATTTCAGGTCTTGCCAGTTATCAAAAACCTTAAGGGAACAAGCTAATTCGGCTTTGCCTTCTAATTGCGACAATATGAATTTAAACAGTAAGTCTGTTTGGGAAATTGAAGCTAGGTTTATCGCATTATCGCAGTTTTTAATGAAAGGAGATAGTTTTTGTCTATCTCCATCGAAAGATTTGATAAACTTCATCAGGACATTGAATTGAATGTTTTCCATTATTGCCTGGTTAGGTAGAGAGAGCCTCTCTACTTTAGTTTTATCTACAGACATTATTGCTTGTAATGATAATTACTGACACAAGAAATAGCAATATAACGATTATAAAATGTACAAAAGTCACTCACAAGAATGCGATTAAGTAGGTCGGCATCAGACACGTAGTTGCGCGTCAGCGTTTTCGGGTAGCGTGCGGCGGGTCTGGCACGGAGCGATGAACTTTGTTGTCCACCGGGTCGACTCGTCTTGGATTCTGCTTGGCTGATGATGGCTCGGCTCTCGGTCCGTCGTGACCAAGGGCAGATGGAGCTCGGGCAGCAGGCGGGTATGCTCGGCGTCTGGTCGAAGACCAGAGACAGTGGAGCTGGTGATGGTGGGGCTGAGCTGGCTCGGCACTCGGGCAGAAAGCCTCAAGCACAGCGGAGCTCAAGCAGCAGCGGTGACAGGCAGCTGAACAGCACCAGGTCCTCCAGAAGGACAGGGTGGCAGTAGACAGCAGGCGGCAGGGGCAGCAGTGACTTGTTTGAAGAAGGACGACCTCGTCAGGGAAGGGCGGCCAAGGGACTAGATCCCCTTTGATTCTGACACCAAATGTTGTGTGGGCCTATTAGTTGATCTTAAAAAAAAACAACTTTTCGGGCACACACTAACATTTATTTTTATTTTACTTCAACAAGTCTTAACAACTAACACAACAATTACGATACTGTAATTGTTGCTGCACTTCTGTCTATTTGGGCAGAGGTTCCACCTGACTATGCTTAGTCCAAGCTGACCGGCAGGCCTAAGACCGGGTCCGTAGTCAGGTGGCTTCAGAGAGCGATTAAGGAAAAAAGCCTCGAATACTATAAACCACGGATTATATACCTTTGCATATTGCTGACAGTGAATTGAATGGTTATTGGGGGTTATCCCTTAGGTCAGCAATATGCGCAGTGTAACAGTTCGTTTGATAATCTCATGGATTGAGCCATATTTACTTACTTGCATCTTGTGACTTTGATCCTCTGCTCAAATGTTGCTGACTGCACGACGTAGTGCAACGCACTGTTGTTATCTTTTATCATGTATGGCGTCTCAATCTAGAAACAGAACCAAGTTATATAATTAATTACTTTGATAGACCTCTGATGAAGTTTGTTTGAAGTACGGCCGTGACTTGAACCCTCACCAACAACCGTGCCTCTACATGGTACACACTTAGTCAATTAAGTTACCATAGCATCATCTTGTCTACAGCATCAATTATCATAGAACAAACATGGTTCATCCAAGTTTTTTTTTATAATATTCTGTACATTTCAACACCAATTACCTAGCCCCAAACTAGGATACCCTGTACTATGGGCACTAGATAACGGGTAAACATACATAGATAGAATATTACTTCCATGACACGGAAACAAACATTTCTCCTCATCACACAAATGATTGCACCTTGTAGAATTCGAACCAGCGACCGTTCGATTTCGTACCTAGGATCTCTAGCCACTAGACTAACTGGTTGTCTAAGTTGGTTTGGAGGAAACGCTAGGCTTGGTCAAAAATAAAAACAAGAAAAACCATTCACGAAGTCATTCACAGCTTTTTTAAATGATCACTATGCAATTTAATACCGAAAACTTATAAGAAAAATTCTGACTGTCTCTTGTGAACTCTTAATGATAAATTGTTTGAGTTATTTTTAATGGTAATGAATAATGATCATGTCTAAAAACATTCTTACCCTAGTTTCTGCCATGCAATTATTGGTGAGGTCTCCGGTAATTATGGGCTTGAAGTCTTCCAACGATTCCAGTTTTAAGCTTACGATCAACTCCTGTTAAAAACAATTTTATGATAATTTAAAATTTAAATTATAAAGCCGGCTTAAAACGGATTTAGTAAAAACGATTGAAAAAAAATTCATGCCATGGACCATCGATGTCTTTGGGGCCAAGACTCGCTTGTACTATATCTTCTACCAGTTCGTAATGTAATGTGTCTATTACAACATCATAGGATTTCATGCGACATTGTGACGATTGTATATGTTAAAATATAGTGTTGTTTTAAAATTTGGAAACAAAATGGTTTAGTGACCTTGTTCTTATTAAGCTCCACAAGCATGTTCTCTTGGTATGAGATGTGTCCCGGCGTTTGGTTGATGCAGACTTTAGTTGGTATGTCAGCTGGCTCCTCGCAAACCTCGTCAATGGCGGCACCTGGACAAAACAAGGATATACATTTCATTATTATTATTTTTTAAATAAAATCGCTGTTGTTTGGTTTGTTCAGTTTTTATGTATGACTGCTACCACTGTTGTCTGATCTAAACAATGTCAGAATCGAATCGCTATCATCACTATCACTTTCATCCGTATTATTGCACTAAAAAGTATATGTCTGTTCGCGCTAATTTCAGAAACTAGTATCATCATTATTACTGTCATCACTATCACTACACAACATATTATGGAAGAAAGTCGCCAATGAGGTCTGTTTATCTCTTTTAAGTACTTTCTGTTCGGATTAATCTCGGAAACTACTATCATCATTATTACTGTCATCACTATCACTATATAACATATAATGGAAGAAAGTCGCCAATGGGGTCTGTCTATCTCTTTTAAATACTATATGTTCAGGCTAATATTTGAAACTACTATCATCATTATTACTGTCATCACTATCACTAGACAATATATTATGGAAGAAATTCACTAATGAGGACTGTTTATCTCTTTTAAGTACTATCTATTCGGACTAATCTCGGTAACTACTACGAGTATCATCATCATTACTGTCATAACTATCACTACATAGCATATTATGGAAGAAAGTCGCCAATGAGGTCTGTTTATCTCTTTTAAGTACTATCTGTTCGGACTTATCTCGGAAACTACTATCACCATCATTACTATATTATTACGATTACGAACTATTACGAACTATTACGAACTACCAACCAAACACGGCTAATATTGATTAACTTCGTGTCTGAAACGACCAATAGATAGCGTTACCGTCCCCATAAGACAGGTTCAAATAAGCTAGTGGAAAGATTTGGATGACGACGCATAGGTCTCGGTGGCCGAATTGGTAAAGGCATGTTTTTGCGCTAAGGCACAGTGTGCGAGTACGAATCTCGTCCGTGACCCAAATTTTTCCATTCGAAAATTATTATATACCAGCTGTGCCCGCGGCTTTGCCCGCGTGGTCATTTCATTTAAAAGTAGCCCACATGTTTTATTCCAGGACCAAAAGCGAAACCACCACCAGACCAGTTGTAGGTTTGGTCCAGAGGACCAGGAGGACCAGGACCAAACCTACAAAGTACAATATTTTACTACATTTCTTCAAAATTCGTTCAGCCGTCAAATAGTTTTTTTTCGATTGCTCGGCATCTAATCATCGGAATAAGGCACTGCCTTGCCTTTTTATAACGCATATTCTGTGAAGTACGGCACTCCGTACTTCACAGAATATGCGTTATAACACACTTGCACTTCTATGACACTTCATAGAAGTGCACGTATTGCAATGAAATGAACGCATATAATAAAATATGAAATAAACGCATATAATACAATGTAAAATAAACGCTAGAATAAACGCACCGCACTCTACTGCAAGGCAGTGCGTGCAAGGCCTAAGATACCAAGTACCCCAGTTTTTAAATCAGTCGCAAGGGCTTGAGAGCAGGGCCTGGATTCTGTATGACCACTCACGCCAATTCCATGCCACCTGCATGGAATTAGGGAAGGTGGGTATTTACGCAACCAGGTTTTTAAACCAGGTTTTGGCTTGTAAGTACGCCACCCTGGTGCGGACCCGCAATACTTGCAAGACTTTCAAAGTATTTTACGCTCTTTCGCCCCGTCCGCACCTACATGTACATACTCGGTGGCGGGTTCGGCATGGCCTCGGCTGAGTTCGGCCGCACTCGGCCAGCCGGGTCACAAGAAGCTAGGTGGCCGATACATCGCTCAAAAAACTTGCAAGGCTTCGAAGTTTTTTTTAAGCAAACGCAATTGTGCTCTTTATTTACATAAGCGCACGAGTCAATTTCCTATGCAAGTATTTTTTACTTTCAATTCCACGCTTCCAAGTACTTTTTTCGCAAACACGATTGTGCTCCTTATTTATATGGACACGAAGATCAATATCCTATGCAAGTATTTTCTACTTTCAAGGCTTCGGTTTACAAAGCACTTGAAAGTATTTTAAACCCTGGTTTTTATAATGAAAGATTCATGACATGAATGAATTAAATTTATTTTTTGAATTAATAAGTTACTATTTTGCTATAAATAATTCGCTTAATTTCGCTGCGCGTTTTACAACTGAAGTCGACTTATTCTATCAAAAAACACAAAAAACATATAAATACGTTTTAAGAGCCTTTAGGGACCATAAAGTAAAAAAAAAAGAAGAAAACGTATAGTTCGAGTTCATTCAACGTTCAAACCACTTCGTAACAAACCGCTTGCGTGTTTAAGGGTAGACAACGCCATCTAGTTTAAACGAAGTAACTTGTTATCATGAACGTCTTGTTATTGAGTAGAGAAAATTATCTCCGAAGGTAAGGTGGCACATATTATTGAGTAATTAAGGTGGTGAGGTAAATTGGATGGGGCATCAAGGGTAGGTCATTATTATGAGGTCCATACGAACAAATTTTAATGCAACGAAACATTGTGTTCTTAGTATACATTATTTTTTATGATGTTTCACAGAACGACGTACTTACTGGCACTTTAACTGGCTCTTAATAATTACCTACCCTACCTACCTACTTTTTGAGCTTTTTCAACACGATATGAGGATTGATTTGAAAAAATAAAAGTATTCTACACTTTCTTTGTGAAGAAAAAAAATACATGTACCTAACTCTGTATGTACACATTTCAATACCGACAACTAACCATTTTGCCAGTAAGACATTATGAAGAAACCTCCGATATAACTATATAATTATGTAGGTACGTAGGTAGTACATTATAATATCTCAATGGAAGAAACAATCGATTTTGAAGTTCATCTCAATTAAAATTTTCATAAAATATTTAATGTACAGATTTAGCCCAGTTACAGTTATATTATAGTATAGATAGATATCAAGGAAAATGTAAAAAATAACGCATAAATAATGTAAAAATCTTTTAATTATGGAGCAAAACATTGAACCAGTGAGCTTCGTAGCAGAATGACGAAATTCGGTAAACGGATGTATGATCACTTTAAATTTAACACAACTTTGGACCCGTAGGCTGCAGGAACCTTTTAATTTTTCGGGATAAAAAGTATTCAACATTTAAACACATTATATAAACTTTGACTGTGCCAAGTTACATCAAAATCCGTCCAGTAGTTTTAGCTTGATACGTGTTATTTTAAATAACTTTCTACCCTTATCCTGCGGGAACCGTTGATTTTTCCGGGATAAAAAGTATCCTAAATGTTAATCCAGTACATCAGCTATGATTCTGCCAAGTTGCATCAAAATCAGTCTGGTAGTTTCAGCGTGATGCGTGTTCAAAGAGACAGACAGACAGACAGACAGACAGACAGACAGACAGACAGACAGACAAAAAAAAAATACCTTTTTGCACTCCATATCGATTTTGAAGTTTATCTCAATCAAAATTTTCAAAAAATATTTAATGTACAGATTTAGCCCAGTTACAGTTTTATTATAGTATAGATATTTACGCTAAGCAGGCGTTAACTGCTATAAAAAACATAAAAAACATCATTACTGTCATCACTATCACTAGAAAACTTATTATGGAAGAAAGTCACCAATGGGGTCTGTGTATCTCTTTTAACCACCTGAGCATAACACGTGCCAAAACAACGTTCCTACTATTGGAATACCGGTTGTTAAAGACCCCCGGCCCTCGTATTGGAAACTTGAGAGATAATAGTAAAGGAGTATTTTTAATATTCTGTTCGTATCTTTTATTTTTCACTTCAAAAACACAATGTCAACTCTGACAGGTAAAACTAAAAAACCAATATCTATTTTTAAACACTAAAAAGGTAGTATCGTATAATCTCTCAAGTTTCCAATACGAGGGACGGGGGTCTTTAACACCGGTTATAACCGCTTTTTAACACTCAAGTGCTTAAGGACTGTTTGGGCTAATCTCAGAAAATACTATCATAATCATTACTGTCATCACTATCACTACATAACATATTATAGAAGAAAGACACCAATGGTGTCTGTCTATCTCTTTTAAGTAGTATCTGATCTGGCTAATCTCAGAAGCTACTATCATAATTATTACTGTCATCACTATCACTACATAACATATGATGGAATAAAGTCACCAAGTGGGTCTGTTTATCTATTTTAAGGACTATCTGTTCGGGCTAATCTCTGAAACTACTATCATCATTATCGCTATCACAACACTAACGTATTATTTTAAAAGGAAGCCGCAAATTGCGTCTGTCTGTCTGTTCGGGCTAATCTCAGACATTACAATCATCATTAACACTGTCACTGTGTATTATAAAAGAAGCTAATGGCGTCTATCAGTCTGTACGAGCTAATCTCAGAATATTCTCGACTAATATTGTTTCAGTTTTTACCAATCCGTAGGTGGATCTCCGAAGAAGCTCTTGACGTTTAATATAATTGACAAGCAGTGATCATGATGAGAGTAAGTACGAGGCGTGTAGCGTTATGGATAGGAGACTCCAACCAGAAGGATGGCAAAAAAACGTTCTACAAAACTTACCGTTTAAGAATCCGACTGCTGCGAGCATAAATAAAACCTGGAAAATATAAAAAGTTTATATCACCCACGCCGACTAACAAAACATTTTATTGTACCGTTAACTCGGTTTTTCGGCAACGATCGAGACTTGAAAGTATTTATCCATTACTAAAATTGCATAATATAAATATTGTTTCATAGCTTCAGATATACCTAAATAGTAATTAGTAATTAACGTGATACGAAAATAATGTATAAATTAGTAGTTCTGCAAACAGTAGACCTTGGGAACATTTTTTTTTGCAACAATCTAGCGGTGCACAGTAGCGCCATATAGTTATTTATTTATTGTAAAACTAACAATAATAACCAAGGTGCTTCATCAATCCCTATTTAGTAGGTAAATGGCGGATTCCATTGGTAGAAACCTAAATGAGAGCAATTTACTGCATTTTGAGGAGCTATTCTGCTCATTATGCAGAAGACCCTCATCAGATCTTCACCAATTTTTTATGAGACCAATTTAAAGTTTCTACCTTCAAACAAAAAGAAAAATCATCGAAATTCGAATTGAATAAGGCGGAGATATTCAGTAGCCCCCTTTATGCCCCTTTTTGGAAGAAGTAAACCCGCAATCAAAAACCCTAATGTTTTAAAAAAAAACAATTTGTCAAACCTGGATACCAAGTTTCGTCCAGATCGGTTGTAAAATACGACCTGTAGAGGAGTACCAACAAACTGACATACAACAAATATATGAATGTACATGAAACAGAGACTTGAGCTCACTTCGCTCGCTTGGTCAATTATTCAATCACTCACAGCAAAGAATCTGGAAACTGTCATTGTTTTTTATTTATAATTTTATTTTCAAAATATTTTTACTAATTTGTAACAACTATGTAGTACTTATTGTTCTTTCCTGAATATTTTACAAGTGGTTACTTAGATCAGCACTTTAACTAATGTATGTTCTAACGTCATGTTTTATATTATTTTCATTTTCCTGTTTAATAATACCATTTATCCAAAGCATTCCCGTGCGGTGATGTCAGAAAATACCTTAGATGCAATTTGTACGAGAACGTGGCCCATTAAACTGCGATAAATTGATTTTGCTGGAAAATCACTCTTAATTTATTTGATCAAACCTCAAACTGAGCAAACAAATATAAAATGTTGAATATCATTGATTCGAATACATACTTAGTGCAGTATTTTTAAAAGACCAAAATTAAGCCAATGGTAAGCTCACCCTTCTCAAAGCTCTGCGCGCTGTACCCGCCACTACTTCAGTGGAAGAATAACTAGCTTAAAAGCTAAAAAAAACACGCCTGCTCTGCCAAAAATGAACTTATGCCAATAAATATACCATTATATTTATTGGCATAAGTTTTTAATATATACCATTGGAATGAGCTTATCAAGGCCTTCAATACGATACTAATATTGTAAAATTTGAAGTTTTTTTTTGCATTTGAAAATGGAGCCATACTGCCGACATATTGAATTTTTCAATAAAAAATATAGCCTATGTTACTCGGGGGAATGTAAGGATTCTAACGATACCTCATACGTCTAAATCCTCATAAGTATTTCATAGTTATGGTGGAATAAAGAAACTCACATACATACAAACATACATGAATGCTAAAAACATAACACTCCTTTTTTTTGGACAGTCGTGTAAAAAGGGCCTTTTTCCAATTTGAGAAAAATGAGATTTAATTATATAAACGGAACTTAATCTTAGCGCGATTAAGACAAATTAAATTATATCTATAAATAACATTGTATTCACTTAATATAAATTATTTAATATTATTTTTAAATTCACAATATATTTGGGACTTTTATAATATTTTTACAAAGAGGTTATTATTACACATAGGTAACATTTTTGTATATAAAGAATTGTAATATTATTTAAATCATTAAGTACTTAAGTACTCGTGTATGTATTAAGTGTTAAGTATGACATGTGTTTAGTATAGTTACCCTGACAGAATGGTGGAACGCATGTTGCATAGAACAGCTCAGCCGTAGATACTATTATTTATTTTGTGCCGTTGAAGATCTTTGCCATGATGGGTTGATGACATCGAAAAAGTTTTAAGAAAGACCTTAAATGCTACTCTCGCGTTTTTCAAGAGCTCCAGAAGTGGTTTAACTCTGTTCTGAACGATGGGAGAAACCCACAGAGGGTAGAACAGAACCATGGCAGAGCTCTTTTTCAAAAAAAGGAGATCTAACATAAACTTCTCGTCTACAAGCGTGTTCTCGAGGCATCAAAACTTGAAGAGTCTTCTCGTTAGAAGAAAACTTGATGAGTTTCAGTCTCCAGAGCAGGCCTGCTCTGGAGGCTGAAACTCATCAAGAAGAGTGACGAGATAAAATATCATATCCACACAGTGCGGCAAGTTGTACAGAAGTCCGAAACGTATAACTAGTCACTGAATCTTGCTTTTGTGGACTATGAGAAAGCATTTGACTCTATCGTAGCCTGGGCTATCATTGAGTCCCTGCAGCAATGCCAACTGGACTGGCCACATAATACACATCGAGGTGATGAGATGCTTGTATGATGCCGATTCAAGTCCAGAATCAGCAGACTAAGCGTAGGTATCCAGCTTCGCAGGGGAGTGAGATATTAACGTTTTATATCCCTGAAGCTGTTCAATAACGTCCAGGAAATACGCTGAATTGGAACAGGCTTAAACCTATGGCTTTAAATAGCGAGAACTACATCTCACAGCTATGATTTGGCAATCATATCGATGTGATGGAGTCGCTGCAGCCTCTCAAACGTATGCTGAACGACCTGGCTAAGTCCTCGCGACGTGTCAGTCTTGGGAGAAACGTAGACACAAAACCAATGTTATATTTACAAAACTTATTTTACATGAGACATATGTCATACCGCTTAGTAGAACAGCTTGGACTTTTTTTGTCCAATATGTTTTATAGTCGAACAAATAGTAGAACAGTTTGGAATAACCCACCTGTTATTGCTAACGGTTTACCTTTGAAGTTGTTCAGAAATAGTCTACCTTGGGCACAATCAAACTGCAAATAGGTAGAAACAACTTAAAGAGGGAAGCCGAAAGGAGAATTTGGTTAAGATGGTCAGCTTTTGGTATCCCAGGTAGGAAGGTGACGTCAGTGATCTTAATGCGAACTTTCTTGTTTTGTAAAGTCTTTTACGTCAAATTGATTGTAAAAGTCTTTACAGACCAATATGACACGTCTAAATGACGTCATGTTTCAGATGAATAAAAAAACGTCTAAAAATACCCTAAAAAGACGTCACGTGGTCACGTCCTTTTGACGTAACAGACGTTACAGACCAATATGACATGTCTAAATAACGTAATGTTTGAATTAGTACAATTTTTACCTTAGAATTTGACAACATTATAATTCCAATTAATTAACATTAGGGGTGAAATTTGATAGAACATATTATTTATTTATATAACAACAATATCAATATCAAATTGTTTTTTTTATTATAATAAATATTTAAAATAATATCAGAAATTAAAAAATATTATTTATACATAAATTTGCTATTTATTTAAATTATACTTAATCTTGTTTTTTCTGCGAGGGTACATAGGGTGGGTATGTTTCATATGTGTGAGGGTGTGTTTGTGTGTGAGGGAATGAGGGTGTGTATGTGTATGTATGAGTGTGTATTCATTTCGCATGCGCTTAAGACATAATAGGTTTTGTATGAAAAGCCCATAGATAAAATATTAATACTTAATTTTATTACTGAGCTACTTTGAGGAGATCCTCAGTATCTGGCAAGTTACAGTTAAGAAGTTAGAGAGTGATGGTACTACCACCTCCTTACATTTATTAGCGGATAAGGGTAAAACGTCCAGACTATGATTAACAGTGTTATACAAGCGGGAGCTCACTATTTCGAAATGAAGACACACATAAGCTTTCTTACACGGGGGATCAAGGCTTGTAGTTGCCCATTCCAGCTTAGAGTACTGTCCACAATTACGCCTAAATATTTCAGTTCATCAGAATGCGCTATAAATGATATAGTTCTTACCAGAAAAACTGATATTAGCGATTCGGGTGTAAATCCGGACAATAAATTATCTTTTAACTTACATCTTAGTAAATTACTTTTTAGGCTAATAGCATGCTTGGTTTTATTTAGAAAATTATTAGAGAATTTAAAAATGTTTCTACGTTTCTTACATCCACGGTCTGGAATCCGCAGTATAAAATTTATATCAATAATTTGACAGAATACATTTTTGAAACACTTAAACTTTCGTTTTCCAATATTCTCGAATGAAGCCGTAGTTTGGCTTAAAGATCGATGTATAATTAGAGATTAAAGACTATTTAATGAATAAGATAAACACAGTACAGCATATACAATTACTGGTGGTCCCCACACTAGATCAAGCCTGTCTCGTGGGGACCTCAAAGCCAAGTTAACAGAATATAAATTAATAACGATGACAAGAGCAATAAACTAAAGTTATGTTTACAAACATATCGTTAGTAGGTACTTAAAATTAGTCGTAGAAGTTGGTTAGAAGGTACATGTTAGAAGTACGCATATTAACAATCCATACCAATATATAAAAGTGAAACGTTGTCTGTCTGTTTGTTTGTTTGTTTGGAGAGCTTTCACGCGATAATGGCTGGACGGATTTTGATGAAATTTAGAATGGAGATAGCTTACACCCTGGAATAAAACATAATTTTATACGAAAATTATAAGTTTCCATGGGAAACTAGAAAATGTTGATTACTGATGTAATATAGGACCTCCTCTGTCAAGTGAGAGAGAGTATCATCGACAATTGTTACTTAGCAACTGTTTTGTTATTAGCTGTCTATATCTGTCTATATATGTTTCTGACAGATGTGGATTTGTGGGAGTGTATTAGTGAAAATTTTAAGCTAGATTCAGTGGAGGTAAAGAAAAGAGATGCCAAAGCTAGAAGTAAAATTTGCCTCATGTGCACGGAGAAGATATATCCCATGATAATGCATGTCAATACATCGAGAGATACTTGGCTGGCGCTGAAGCGAGCTTATGCTGACGGAGGACTACTGCGGCGGCTTTATCTGTTGCGGAAGCTATTCAACGTCAAACTAACGATGTTCAACACTATGGAGGAGTACTTGAATGACATTCAGACCACGAGTCAGGCGTTAATAAGCATAAAAGCTGGTCTAGATGATGAGTTTGTCGGGATTATAATGCTGGCGGGTTTGACAGATGCCTTCAATTCCTTAGTGATGACGTTAGAGCATTCGAGCATTAAAATATCGACAGAAACTGTCATGGCAGCGTTGTTAAAAGAAAGTATGAGGAAGAACACAGCAGAAGTCGACTCAGCACTTATGTCAAAGAGTGACAAAACCAAGAAAGTGGTAATATGTCATCTGTGCAAGAAGAAAGGGCACTATAAATGGCAGTGCAAAGACAGAAAACCTAATGACAAGAAGGTTACTACAACATATGATAAAAAGGATAGTAAAGAGACTCTCGGGCTGATAACTGCTATGTCAGCGACGGTCAGAAAAGGCGAATGGGTCATAGATTCCGGTGCTACATCACATATGACATCAGACAGACACATTTTGGAGAACAAGGAACACGTTGATTCAAAGGTGGTGACAACTGCAAACAATGATAAAATTGTATCCAATTTAAAAGGGGATGTGTTTGCCATGGGACGTTCTATAAGGTTTGAAGATGTGCTAAATGTACCAGGTTTGATGACTAATTTACTATCAGTAAGTAAGATGTGTAGTAAAAACTGTGTTGTTGTTTTTGATAAATCTTGTTGTAAAGTTTTTAGTTAAGATGACGTCACTATAGGTTGTAACGCTTTGTTAACAGCACCCCTGAAACAAGGTTTATATGTTTTAGATAAAGAGGCAGCGATGGTTCTAACGTCTCCTCCAGATACTACTTCTAGTGCTTTTCACTTATGGCACAGAAGGTTGGGTCATTTGAGTAGACCTTTGATGGAAAAATTAAAAGGTTTAGCAGATGGGCTGTCATTTGGAGCGGTGAGCATGGAACCATGTGAAGGTTGCTGCAAGGGGAAAGAATGCGTCAAGAAATTTCCGAAAAGGAAAAGTAAGAAAGCAAAAGAATTGCTCGAACTAGTGCATTCGGATTTGGCAGGTCCAATGGAGGAAGAGTCCTATGGTGGGAATAAATACTTTTTGATTTTCGTGGATGATTTTAGTCGAAAAACTTTTGTATATCTGCTTAAATCGAAAACCGAAGTATTCGCGAAATTCATGGAATTCAAAGCACTAGTAGGAAATCAGACGGGCAAGAAAATCAAAAAGTTACGTACGGATAATGCCTCTGAGTACGTGAATTGTCAATTTGGAGATTTTCTTAAGAAGCACGGTATCCAGCATCAGACGTCTGTACCGTATACACCACAGCAAAATGGGGTGGCAGAGCGGACTATACGGACTATTACTGAAAAGGCGAGATGTATGATACACGATGCTGGTCTAAGCAAGAAATTATGGGGAGAAGCCGTTGGATGTGCGGTTTATCTAAAAAATAGATGTCCGACCATGGCCCTGACGGATAAACTTCCAGAAGAGGTCTTTACGAATGAACGAGTTGACTTGTCGAATCTGAGAGTATTCGGGTCCAAGGCTCAGGTTCTGATAAAGGATCATAGAATGGAAGAAGTTTGATCCAAAAACAAGTCCAATGATAATGACTGGGTATTCCAATAACCAAAAAGCGTACCGATTTATCAGTTTGGATAAAAACCCAACAAAAATAATTATTGCTCGAGACGCAACATTTTTTGAGAATGTGCCCATGATAAAGGAGAAACAAGATACCGTTCCGAATAAAAATTGTGTGGATATATATCTACAAAATGACATTCCTGGGTCTAGTCGTCCTACTACTGAACCAGAGGAACCAAGGTTAGCTGAACCTGTTACAGTGGGGGTACCAGTGACTACGCTGAATGTCCTAAATGAACAAATCAAGAAGACTCTAGACCGCTGAGTCCGATTGTCTATGTAGATGTTCAAGAAAGCACGTCTACTTCAACATACGAATCAGACTCTGGAGAGAACTTCTTCGACTCTGTTGATCCAGAGAATCATGTGGCAGAAGATTTGCGAGATCCAGTGAACATAAATATTGCTGATCCTGTAAATGATATTGTTGCTCCTACTGAACGACGTTACCCAGTTCGAGATAGACATCCCAAGAGAGATATGGACATGGTCTATAATTTTCACGTAGCTGATATTCCTGATCCTGTATCGATTCAAGATGCCATGGAGCGTTCAGATAAAAAGCTGTGGTTGGAAGCGATGAACGACGAGTTTATCTCCCTGAAGGCCAATAATACCTGGGAGCTAGTTGATCGACCTGTGGACGCAAACGTCGTAAAGTCAAAATGGGTTTTTAAACTCAAGGTTGGAGCGGATGGTAGCGTGCAGTAAGGCCAGGCTGGTCGCTAAGGGCTATTCGCAAAAACCAGTCATAGATTTTTTCGAAACGTTTGCACCAGTTGTCAAAATTTCGTCGATTCGTCTTCTACTTGCACTGGCAGCTGAGAAGGACCTAAGCATACATCACTTAGATGTAACTACTGCTTTCTTAAATGGAGATATACAGGAGGAAATTTACATGGAACAACCAGAATTTTTCGTCCAAAAGGGGGAAGATCGCAAGGTTTGCAAGCTAAAGAAATCTTTGTATGGCTTGAAACAAGCGGCTCGATGTTGGAACGAAAAAATTCATACCCACATTTTGAAAATGGGCTTTACGCGATCCAATTATGATCAATGCGTTTACACCAAGATAAAAGGTGAACTGTTCGTTGCTATTGCACTTTATGTTGATGATTTTTATATATTTACCAATAATGAAGCTGCAGCTAAAGCAGTTAAAGAGCAGATTGAAAGTTCTTTCAAAATAAAGGATCTTGGAGTAGCGAGAGAGTGTCTTGGAATGCGGATTGAGCGAGATAAGGACAAGCAAGAGATCTGTCTGTCCCAGAAGACATACATAAACAAGATCATTGAAAAGTTCGGGATGCAAGACTGTAAGCCAGTTAGCACACCGATCGAGACAAATCTGCGTCTGAAGCCTGGACCAAAGAATGACGATACGCGGTATCAAGAGATTATAGGATCACTCATGTACCTGGCGTGTTGTACTAGGCCAGACATATCATTTGCGGTTACGATGTTGAGTCAATTCAACAACTGCAATGATTCGACTCACATGGCGGCGTTGAAACGCGTGATTAGGTATCTGAAGGGGACAGTGGAATTATCGCTGTGTTATAAAAAATGTAACAAACCTTTGGTTGCTTATGCCGACGCTGATTGGGGGAATGGGCCTGATGGGAAATCTTTCTCTGGTTATATCCTGATTTTCGGTGGTGCTGCGATAAGTTGGCAATCTAGGAAACAGCGATGTATAGCACTGAGTACTGCTGAAGCCGAATACATCGCTATTTGTGAGGTTGCTAAGGAAGTAGTTTCTGTTAATGGATTATATGCTGAACTGACTGACCAGACAGACACTATTACTATATTTAGTGACAGTCAAAGCGCTAGTAGGCTAGTGTATACTCCTGCAATAGGGAAACGGTCAAAGCATATAAATATTAAGTATCATTTTGTTCGAGAGTTGGCAGAGCAAAGGGTTATCTGTATTGATTATTGTGAAACCACCCTTATGCCTGCAGATATATTAACAAAGGGAGTTGCAAGGCAGAAGCATTTGTTCTGCTTAAAAAATTGTGGATTAAGAGGGGATGATGTAATATAGGACCTCCTCTGTCAAGTGAGAGAGAGAGAGTATCATCGACAATTGTTACTTAGCAACTGTTTTGTTATTAGCTGTCTATATATGTCTACAGAAGTAAAACAATGTTGTGTTCAAATATAATTTTCTTTATTGTGTGCTAATTAAATAATAACCTCTGAAAATGGATAACCTGCATTTATTCTCACCAAAAGCCCATTAATTACTCACTGTAAGGAACGGTTCCCATCACAGAATGGTCTGTGGTTGCCATGGAAACGAAATAACAAGTCTGTCAAAAAAACATCAAGAGCATTGGTGCTATACCTACTTTTGCATTGGTTTATAATATCCAAGAAGAAAATAGTATGCTTTTTTTCACAATAAATAATAGTCTGCGCGTACGACGTCGCGCGCGGGAAAACTAGTATAAAATAAAATTTGCAAATATCTGTTACGATATGATTCTCAGAAATTTTTCAGTATTATCTTAAGACATATCCAAAAGCCACTTGTGAACAATACGCTTAGCTTCGTGGACTGTGCATGTTTTTACATATATTTGTTTGAGTATTTTATTGTAGATGAAAGTTAGCATGAAGTCTGGTGGTGGTTGAACATGCCTAGTTCTGACAAAGACACGACGCGTTAAAAGGATTCTGTGATTAAGAAGAGACCAATAATCACAGTAGTTAAGAGTTGAGGAGTGATGCTTAGCGAAAGCCCGGAGGATGTAAAGTTGGCGAACATTTAGTAGTTTGGCTTCAGCGTTAAAGCTGTTTTGTGGGACGTCATATCGGCTTTTTTAGCATTGTTATTGTTACCCAACGTTGCGCTCGTTCTAGTCCCAACATTGTAGTGATCCCGGATCCTCCCCATATGGTAACCGAGGATGGCTCGCACAGGGCAGTATACACTAGCTGCAATGTCCATAGTTCTGCCGAATTGCGTAGCAATTTCATCAGATATTCAATTTTCCGAACACGCTTTCTTGTGCAGCCTATATGAGCTTTGAAGGAAATATTTTGGTCTATCTCGACGCCAAAATAACGTATATTGTCAACTCTTTTGATAAGATCACTATTACATGGGGTATGGATGTGCAAATAGGAGAATGAATTTTAAGGCTAGTTGGTGACTTAAGCTCTGACTTTTTTGTACTATGAAAGCAGATATATAGTTGATAACGATTCTCAACGAGAGGGCTCAATACTGCATTTCAACATATGTCTTTTCTTAACATCCTTGTACCTGAGGAGTTGGCACACCGTTTCCACTTACCGTCCTAGAGTTCGGAAAAGAAAATACGTTCGCCACTCTCTCGTCAGACTTCCGAGACAGATGCCCACAGTTGTCGACGCATCAGGTACGCCTCCATTCTGCAGACATTATTACTCGCTCGACGTATTACCTCGGTGTTCCTGACACGAACCGAAAATTTGATGTTCATAATGTCTCGGAGGCACCTGAGATGGAATCTATCCAGCGTACGTATGTGTCGGCGATATTAGCATCAACAAAAAATATTTGGTAGAACAATAGCTATGAACACTTTGATTTTGGTGCTAAGTTAAATGTTATGCGAGTGGAATACATGGACCTGAAGTTTACCAAAAGCAGCTCATGCAATACCAATTCTGCCATTGATCTCCGAGTCAAGGTCGCCTTTGGCTGTTACTGTACTTTCCAGATATTTAAATTTGTCTATCCGCTTCTTAACTTTCCCGCCAAGTTGTACATTCCATTACCTCTATTTTAGTAATGTTGATCTTTTAGCCAAATGTACAACACATAGCATCTAGTTTCTCAATCAGAGCCTGTAGACCTACCGGGGCAAAGCACAAGTCATCAGCATACATAATCTCGGTAAATCGTAAGAGACCTTGGTGCGAGCCTTTAATCTGGCTAGATTAAATATTCCACCATCTGTGCAACACCTGAATGACTACTGAGAAGTAGAGAGCAAAAAAGGTAAGCGCCAGCACACAACCTTGTTTAACACCATATGTAACTGAAAACATCTCTAATTGCTTTCCATTTACAGCCACACAGCACCTCATGTCATCATGTAGAAGTCATATAATTCTGATGAACTTAACTTAAGTCAAAAGCCTTTTCTACAAAGCAGAAGTAAAATGGCTGCCTTTGTTCTCTGCTCTTTTCCTGCAGCTGTCTTAAGGAGAATATCGTTTCGCAAGTACCTCGGTTAGCACGAAACCCAAACTGGGTCTCTGGAAGCAGACCCTCGGTCAATCTTGTAAGCCTGCTGAGAAGCACCTTGGCAAAGATTTATGGACACCTATTGGTTTATATTCCAAACTTAATAATTAAACTGCGTTTTTTTTTCTCATCTGCACATACAAAATGGGAATAAAAATACAACATATTTTTTTAAGCTTTCCATTTACTATGAGATATTGTTGTAAGTTCTTAATATTGGTTGGTTTGCTTTAACATGCAAGCACAACAGACTGGGAGTTCAAACGACTTGTATACAATTTTTTCCTTTTCGGGGCTATAGACGTACACAGACACGGCACCTGTCTTCTCTCTGCAGTACGTTTCCACGTTGTTATCGTTGTTGCTACTATAAACAGACCCGAAGCAGGAGCGGTTCAGGTTTCTGTAACAATATATTTCAATGTTAGATTAAATACGATTATCTTCATCCACTTTATTCTTCCTACATAATATAAAATTGCCTAATTATTTTTTTAGCTATGAAGCCTCTAGATCATATCAGCTTTTGAACATAAAAACCACATCATAATCGGTCCATTCGTTTGGAAGCTGCGAGCCCCCTTCTCCTCACCATTATAGCTAAGAACCAACTCGATCACATCAGCTATCAAACAGAAAAAAAACGCATCAAAATAGGTCCAGTTCATTAGTTTGGGAGCTGCGATGCAACAGACAGACACACGGATACATACAAAAATACATACATACAATGATACACACCCTTAACTTACAACACCCCTCTTTTATCAAGTTCGGAGGTTATAAAGAGCGACAGACCTAAATATTGATTGTTTTAAAACCAGTTGGTGTCTTAGACCTATGGTGTCGAGCTGACAGTAGCTTTCCTGCTTTAAACAGCAATGGCTCATCAATGATAGAGCGAGATGGTACCGCCAGTGACAGGCGGCGTGCACTAGGTAAAGCATATTTATTCAGAATACATCGTTATAATAGGAACATAGCTGCGTCTGGAACAAAATTAATATCAACCCGTGACCGGGCTAACCCGGTTAACCTAAGTTAGCAACAGCAAAAAGGTACAAAATGAGTAAACGCTTTGATCGAGACGTTTATATTACATGCATTGCGTGATTTTGATTTTCTGCTGGAACAAGTGCTGATCTGAATGGACGACATAGTGCAGCGAGCTGTTAACTTGTATTGCGTAAGGCTCCACGATCTGTAAATAGAACCAACATAATTTATGTATAATTTGACAAACTTCGGAACTTCTTAAAGATGTAAAAGTTAACTAAATGCAATCTGCCAAATGTATTCTTTGTACCCGGCAAAATAGTTGGTTAATGCAATGGTTTATAATCGGCTTGCTAAGTTCAAACTGCGTTTCAAAGTTAGTTGATGCATCAGATCCCTTAAATTCTGAGCTTCATAATATGCTACTCATCATACGACCTTCATATTCCAGAGCACGCAGAATGACATCAAAAAATATATTTGAGTACAAGCTCAAAATTAACATTTGAGTACAAACTCAATATTAGCATTTGAGAATAAGCTCAAAATTAGCATTTGAGTACAAGCTCAAAATAATTAACATTTGAGTACAAGCTAAAAATTAACATTTGGGTATAAGCCCAAAATTTACATTTGAGTACAAGCTCAAAATTAACATTTAAGCTCAAAACTTTTCAGCATAGTGCCCGTGAACCCTTCAAATGAGTAAATAGACCTGAACCTCTTGGGAAAAGCTGCACCTTTTTCTTCTAAACATAGTTAAGAACTATCAATATTACAATATTGCAAATTTTAGCGTTCGAATCAAATTAACCGCGTTGAAATCTTTCCATCCATTGCAACCATAGATTAAAGTATATATCGATTGGAAATATGATGCCACAGACAGACGAAGGCTTCAAATTTATTTAATACCCCTATCAAAAGAATGTGTTATAACTAAACCCTAAAATCATCCTTACCTTACTTACTGCCATACAATTATCGGTGGGATCTCCTTTTGGAGTTTCTTCATTATCATCTTCTTCTTCAAGGTCCTGTTTCATTTTTTCCAACCACTGCAAAGACAAGTAGTATTTATTAATTAAATTATAAATCCGACGGCAGGACTGTCTAAGTCGTCAAATTGGGGCCTACGCTTGCTTGCACCTATTTATTTATTTATTTACCTTAATAACATGTGACCTTAGATTATGAAAAGTAGTAAAAAGAAATGGGAAAAAAAGTTCAAAAGTAAATTAAAATTAAATTATAAAGTAACATCAATTTTTTGTGTACGCATTTTATTATGCTAGCCGGTTTGAAGTTTTGCCATCACACGGTTGCATGGTTTTTGCTGTTGGCTCCTGACTAGGGATCTCCTCAACGGTTAACAGAACATACACGAAATGTTGTAAACGCATTTAGATGTAGCCCGTTCTAAATGTTATCATGACACTTGCATAAAACTGCATAAAAGCTTCTTTTTTTTTAAATGTTTTATATTAACTTATTAAATTGCTCTCTTTGAGAAAACCTTTACGTATCTAAATTATACAAAATAAAGTTTTGAATTACATAATCAAACAAAATTATTTTATATGAGCTGATCTCATTGCCTCACTATGTGACAATTTTGAGCTATAAAAAGATGTATTTCTACAGAAGGTTTGACCTAAGTTAGGTTTTGACCTCTGTGTTAGTAAAATTTTATTACTCAAACAATACTAGTAATGTGGTCATTATTTCAACCAACAACCACCTTCAACAACCTTCTTTGGGCAAAGTCGACCTTGCCGCGCTGCTTGAATAGGCGCCAGCAAAGTTGTATGGAATTTCATTATTGTCGTGTTTTGCGGCCAGCAATTTCCTTTGAAAATCCATTATTGTCGTGTTTTGCGGCCAGCAATTTCATTTGAAAATCCATTATTGTCGTCTTTTGTCGTAGCACTATTATTTATTCCGTGGGTTCGTTAACCCCGAACGCGAAAAGAGAGGCGTTGTAGCTTCCAGACGAATGGACCGATTTTAATGGGTTTTTTTCTGTTTGAACGCTGATGTGATTGTGATTGTTGTTGTTGTTGTTTCTGTTTCTGTTTCTGTTTCTGTTTCTGTTTCTGTTTCTGTTGTTGTGGTCGTAGTTGTTGTCTTTGTCGTTGTCGTTGTTGTTTTCGTTGTTGTTGCATTGTTTGAGTAAATTCTTATTATACTAAGCTGGTTTTATTTAAATTCCTCGCATTGTTTGAGTAAAGCACTATACAAGCCTTGGTCCGCAATGACTGCCCTGCTGGCCACGCTATGATGGTCTCGAGCTTTGCTTAGTTAAGTTCTCGGCCTTCAAGCTTGGCCATCATTGCAGCCCTTGCTGTCCGCACTATAAAGGCCTCGGTACCTTCGGTCTCGGCCTTCATTTCAGCTTGGCCATCAAGGGCTGCAATGCTGACTGCGCTGTGATGGCCTCGAACTTAGCTACGCTCTCGACCATCATCATCGCTGCCAGCAACGCAGTCATTACAGACCGCGGCAGTAATGTACTATAACTCGATTTTTACGGTTTCATTAGTTTTTAGAAGATAATGTGCATTTTATTAAAAGCTTTTAATTAACTTCATTTTTATGTATCCATGTATCTATGTATTTTGTTAGTCCTGGAAACTTGCTGTTAAATTTTGGGCACTTCCTGATTAGCTATCTGGCTGAAACTACCGGGTAAGGGTCAGGGTAGTTCACATACCGAAGATAAAACAATAAAAACATAAGATAAAAAAAAGTAAAATTAAAAATTACTTTATAAAGTAACAAAGCCACAAAAAAAATAAGAAAAATTAAAAAAACCTGCATATGTTTTTATTTATTTAATTTTACAAATTATTCTTTTTATCAAATGCACCACAAGTTTTCGTTATACAATCCCTTTAACTAACATTCGACATTTAATGACAGTTTAACTATTTTATGGGAAAAAATAAAAATCGGTTATTAAAAACAACTGTGCTTTGCAAAAATCCACTGATTACTTATTTTGATAGAAGAATATTTCTTACGTTAATTCACTGGTGGTTCACTGGTTTCAATCTATATTTTTATAAACCTATCACTCAATTTCATGAAGATCGGATCAAAGTTCCGATACCTCGAACAATCATACATTCATACATACAAAAGTCACTGTGTCCAAATTGATTTGAAGACTTCACTTTGCTTCGCTGGATTAATTTGTGTCGGTAAAATCCAACCATAGGGGTGTAAATAAAATACTTATAGTTTATTTACCTTTCGGTTATTTTCAAGCTCCTGCGCAATTTTTTCTTGGATGTCTTTCGGCGTTTCCTTATTCTTGCAGATTTTAGTTGGTAAATTAGTTTCAAATAACACTTCACAGTCCTCATTTGCGGCACCTGTACAAAATAATGTATTATAATACAAACTATGAACTTTCATTTGAATTGCTCCATATATTATCCACACCAACACCAATATATAAAAATGAAACATTGTCTGTTTGTTTGGGGAGCTTTGACGCGATATCGGCTGGACGAATTTCGATGAAATTTGGAATGGAGACTTATACTCTGCAATAACACATAAGATACTTTTATTTCAAATAATAATTATTTAAACCAAACAATCTACATCATAAATTTTTATATATAACCACAATGAACACTTCAAATGAAAATGAATCATTCAAATCGGATCAGAAATTTCCAAGATTGAGAGGTAATAAAAAATTACTAGAAGACCTCCTCTGTTTTGAATTATGTAATCGGGACAAAAGTTTTGGATATCAAGGGAATGAAATAATCATACCGTTTAAGAACCCGACTGCAGCGAGCATAAATAAAACCTGGAAAATAAAAGGTTTATGTTACTAAAATTACATCATGTAATAGCTAATAAGATATATTTTCTGAGATATAAATAAATCAGCCCAAGTCTGTTCCTATGCTGGACCTACTCGTATGTCTCTCCCAAAGCATAGCACTGAGCCCGATCTTCGGCGTCTGCTTTTTAAACTGCTGCCAGCCATTTTGCCTATACCGTAAATCTCGAGATCAGAGTCGAGTTGATCTCAGCCGAGTGAGATCAGTAAATGTCAAAATCTGATCTCGTGATCAGTTTGGAAATACCCCAAGTCGCGGTCTCCACTCAAAAACACGTCTACCCAACCGTTATCGGTCCTTCGACAAAATTTTGTCGATAGACCGATAACCGTTGGACAAATCAACCACAACTTAAATAGTAGTGTGCTGGGCCATTATTCTCTATGAACAGTCACACGCGTAACGCGTCTCGCTGTGGAATCGTTCGGAAAAGTACGTCAATTCTCGAACATGCACAAACAATTCCACGCAGATATCTTAACGCGGCACGTTACGTGGCCGAGTAGCAATAGAGAATGATGGCCCTGGTCGTAGTTTAATATGAAAAGCCCATTTATGTCGGATCAATTCGTTCCAGTGTAATCTTCAGATAAACTCCTAGCATAGCCATTACCCGCTGAGCGATTCATTATATGACACATTGTGTACAATTATTCAATCACTCACCACAAATAGTCCGGCAAGAGCCATTGTATTCTAAATATATATTTTCAAATTTAATACCAATATATTTTCTTTATTTTATTAACTGAATATTTTAATACGTTGTTAGTTCAGACGCGCACTTTAATTACTGCATTTTGACGGGTTCTGGAATAACGTTTTATATTACTCATTTAATTTTCCTGTTTGATAATAATACCAAAAACAGTAATTGTCCCTATGGTGACGAGGCGTCATATATACCTTACATACAATTTGTATGGGCATGTTGTGGGATAAATTAAATAAATAACTGGCTTAAATCTGCGCATGTTGGACTCGTACAGGTTAAGGGTTCCTATCCAGCATCCTAAGCTACCCGACTATGAAAACCGCATTCCAATCGGTCTAGTAGTTTAACGCGATATGACAACTAAGTTGGCCTAAATTAGTCAGCCATATCTCGTAAACTAGTTAATTTAACGCGATATGACAACTAAGTTGGTCTAACTTGGTCAGCTATATCTCGTAAACTACCCAAGCAGCACGCAAGCATTTTTAACATCAATTACACAGCTCATTTAGAACTGAAAGTTCTTTTAAAGATGCACAAGAGCGTCAAAAGATACTTTTATCCTTATAAAAGATCCGGGTAAGCATAGGTTAGAATATGAATACTCTACTATACAACTTTAAGTATTTTGTGACATTTTAAGCTAGTTTTATCGTTAAAGCTGTATAAAGGCTGGTTTTTGCATGTGATCACTTACTTACTACGGCCCTAAGTGTTATTATGGTATCACTCGATACTTGTTTCTGTACAATGGTATATGCAAACTCCACTAAAACTTATTCTCATAGCGTAATTGGATACTCTTGTGAATACAGTGGTTTTATAACTTCTGTCTACAAGGGTGCTTAAAACTAAAAAAAAAAATTACATCAATAGTACAGCTTTAGTCTGCTTTACTGACAGAGTATAATATTAAATTTGACAACCCACAGTCAAGTGCCAATTCCATCGACGTCCAACGAAGGTTCCGTAAGAAAAACATTAAATGATGTCAAATTTGTGTATTTAGTTAAACCTCTCGAATCTTTTTTCATGCAGCAGCACAAGTATTTCAAATAATGATGATGATAAATTTTCAAAAAATATGTTGTTTCGTCAGCTAATAAAGGAATGGGCTACAGTTTTTTTTTTTATCAAAAATACCTCTAAATGATTGAACCGCAATTGAAAATTGTAGATTTCTCGGAATATTACTACGAGAGGCTACAACAATTTTAGGTACTATCAAGCAAATACGTATCAAAACGATTGAACAAGGTGAATACTGCCATAATGGCCTCACAAAATCTTTGAAGAAATCATTGGAGATATGGATCTATCTACCAACAAAATTTACTTTAAATTTTAATTTCGATGGTCTCGCAATATTTAAAAGCTCAAATAAAGAGTTTTGGCCAATTTTGTGCACTATATTAGAAAGACTATAAATATTGAGCCGTTTCTAATTGGAATATATCATGGTGTTGGAAAACTAATTAAAGACGGAATATATAACGAACAATTCAAAAAGAAAGTGTCTTTTAAAATAAGTTTTTTTTTTTTTATTACTTGCTAGACAATCGTTTGACCACGATCTCACCTGATGGAAAGCGATGATGTGGTTGAAGGTGTAGCACGCTTGCCTAGTAGATACCTATTCACTCTTGACTTGAACACACCGGGGTTATAATTTACCGGAAACACTGACGAGGGCAGGGCATTCCACTCCTTTGCAGTTCCTATAATAAATGAAGAAGCGTAACGCTTCGTTCTTGTGCGAGGTATTTCAACCATGAAAGGGTGGCGCTTTGCTGATCGTCTAGTCGTACGGTGATGGAAAGGTGATGGGGGAATCAGGTTGTGCAGTTCTTGTGCACACTCTCCATAGTGCAATCTGTAGAATACCGCCAGGCTTGCTACCTCACGTCGATGCGCCAGACTTTGAAGCTTACTCTTTACCAGAGTGTCATCTCCAATGAGCCTAATAGCACGTTTCTCAATTGAATCCAAAGACTCGAGCTGATACTTGGCAGAACCGTCCCAGAGGTGGCAGCAGTACTCCATACAAGATCGGACCTGTGCTTGATAAAGATTCAAAAGCTGTCCCGGTGTGAAGTACCGCCTAATCTTAGACAAAAAACCAAGTTTTTTTGCAGCTACCTTGGCTTTGGATTCAATATAAGACCCAAAATTCAGGTTTAATGTGAGTTCGACACCCAAAAGCTCCAAATGGTCGCCTATTGGTATTGTTACACTTTGGAAAGACGGAGATCGGTGTAGAGGACTCTTTTTAACAGAAAACAAACACGCTTGCGTTTTAGTAGCATTAAACTTAACCAAGTTAGCATCGCCCCAATCGGACACGGCTTCTAAGGCTAAATTTAAACGGTCTCCCATAGCCTCTCTCTGAAACTGGACAGCGTCACAGCTGGCTTGAGCATTGGAAGTGTATCTCTCAACTACAGTACTGTCATCAGCATACCCAAAGGTACCGGGCTTCAAAAGGTCATTAATGTGCAGTAGAAACAGTGTAGCCGAGAGAACCGATCCCTGAGGTACACCGGCATTGATAGCCTTTTGATCAGACGAGCAGCCCTCTAAGACTACTCGAATAGATCGTTCCCTCAAGAAATCAACTATCCAATTGCATAAGCCAACAGGTAAACCATATGAGGGAAGCTTGTTTAAAAGGTCATCGTGCCAGACCCGATCAAATGCCTTCGATATGTCAAGGGAGACGGCAAGCGCCTCACCATGCATCTCTATGGCTTCGCTCAGTACGTGAGTGGCATACGCAAGAAGATCCCCAGTAGACCGGTTTCGGCGAAATCCATATTGTCGGTCACTGAGAAGATCATTGTCTTATATGCCAAGAGCCTATTGTTTTATTTGTGACTCTCCTGGAAGAAGCAATTGCTGTTTTTTATCATGTAGCATAGCAATATCACCTATCCTTTGTTATGTGTTTATAAAACTCAAAGTTTCTAAAAATTCTATTGATGCAAATTACGTTTTTAATAATAGATGTCCTTTGTTTTACAACAGTGGAATCCATACCAATATATAAAACTAAAAAAATACTGTTTATTTATTTGTGTGTGTTGAGGAGCTTTCACGTGATAAAGGCTGGACGGATTTTGATGAAATTTGAAATGGAGATATCTTACACGCTGGAATAAAACATAGAATACTTTTTTCCCGGAGTTCTCACGGGTAAAATGGAAAATGTTGATCACTCGCTGTAAGGAACGGTTGCTATAGAAACGAAATAACAAGTCTGTCAAAAAATATCAAGAGCATTGGTGCTATACCTACTTTTGAATTGGTTTTTAATATCCTGATAAGAACAAAGGATGCTTTTTTTCGCGATAAACAGTAGTCCGCGCGGACAAAGTTGCGGGCGGGAAAGCTAGTAAAAAATAATTGCGGTTTTATTTATCTCTCAGGTGTTTGCAATTTTAATGCAAATATGTATATAAATGTATGTGTATAAATATGTTACAGTAGGAGAGTATTCACATGTATCTCATACAATGAATTTTCCTCAAACTAATTGTCGCCCTAGAACGGACCAAGATTTTCGTGCAAAAAAGGATGGCCCTCACCACAAAAAAAGATTCTCTTCTGCTTCGACTACCTGTAGATATGATACTAGACTTTCTGGAAGCAGATTCTCTACACCTTGTTGATTTGGTAATAATTAAGCGCGTGTTAGTTGGTTGGTGTAAAAAAATAACCAAATGGAGTGCTAGAAACACCGAATTAGTTTCATATTTTCTTAACATTTTTTCTAACAATAATTAATTTTTAGAAGTGAAGAAAGTAACTGTTGTTAGCAGTGTAATAAAAATATACGGCTTCGAAATTACAGGCTTGACAGATGTTTTTGAACAACCATTCAAATCATTGTACTTGAATATATTCAAAGCGAAATTACATACTGACAAGCGGCCAGAGATAGTTGTTATTTCCAAAGATATAAAAAGAAAATTAGTATGTATCGAACACAAAGGTCAATTATACTTCAAACCACTTTTGCATACAGTATGAAGTAGAATTGATCTTTGTGTTAAAAGATAAATAAAATACATAATGTCATCGAAAAAAATTGTCTTATATTTTTATTTGTTTTTAAGGCTACCAAAACTAAAAAGTATAAATTTGTGTCTTATGGACAATCACAACCACGCGATTACGTATTTCTCTCAAATACTAACTATACTAGGTAAACAAGAATTAATAACAAAACAACATATTTTACTATAAGAAAAGTTCTCTGACATAAAGATAGGCACAATAAAAAAGTTACAGAAACAATGTTTAGTCACTTTCACACTTATTTTAGGTTTATCCTACTGTCACAGAGCTCTTCTTATAGTAATTTTGCTACATAAAAGAGATTACAAAATAATAATATGGTCTAGAACAATCACAGACACGAGATTACGTATTTCTCTAAAACTAAACAAGAATAGGCTCAAACAACTCCAACAAAAAACAATTCTAACTTTAACGATAACATTTTGTTTTAAGGTAAATCAACGTAGGTAACATGATTATAACGTAATTTTCTTTAAAGAGTACATATAAAACGTAAATTAACCATTTTAAGGAGTCATCCTGTAAACAATAATTACTTTTTGAGGTATAATATTATTTGCACTATGGAGAGTGTGCACAAGAACTGCACAACCTGATTCTCCCATCACCTTTCCATCACCGTACAATTAGACGATCAGCAAAGCGCCACCCTTTCATGGTTGAAATACCTCGCACAAGAACGAAGCGTTACGCTTTTTCAATTATTATAAAAACTGCAAAGGAGTGGAATGCCCTGCCCTCGTCAGTGTTTCCGGTAAATTATAACTCCAGTGTGTTCAAGTCAAGAGTGAATAGGTGTCTACTAGGCAAGCGTGCTACACCTTCGACCACATCATCGCTTTCCATCAGCGATTGTGAGATCATGGTCAAACGATTGCCTAGTCCGTAATAAAAAAAAAAAGTCATTGTTCTTCTTCTTCGATAACTTCTTTCTCGTTTGCATCGTCTACGTCAATCTTAAATTCTTCACTTGCATCCATTTGATTTTGATTTGCGTCCTGATTTCCCTGATCTGAATTATTTTTGAGGCTGTTTTTTTTTAGTTCTCATCCGTGTTGTTGAAGTTCTTACATTCTTATGGAGTTTCCTCTCTTGTTGCTTTTTCATTTGACGATAACAACTTTTTAACACAGTTTTTTGAGGAAACAAATTATCTAAAGGCCTAGAGTTTTCATCCTTACCTAATTTGTTTATTTCTAATCGCTTTTTTGGCCATCTTAATTCGCCGTTTGTTTCCCATAAACTAGGTTTAATACAGATCCTTTTTGCCCTTTCTCTATGGTTTTCTATAACTTTAAACAGAATTTTTAAAAAAACTGCACTTTATTTTATCATATAACACCATCAGATTTCCATGATTTATCTTGTACTTGTGATTTCAAATTATTGTAAATGAATTCATTTGCCGGCCATATATGGCTATAATCTTATGACTATTTGTACGAAATATATCTCATGTTTATTTTTATGATTTTCTAATTCTCTTCAAGCTACTATTTAAAACTTTTATCTTTATAAGATATTTATAAGATATTACTTGAAGTGTCTCTTATGCTGCTACTCTACAGCTTGTGTAATGCTCCTACAGCTACTGTACAGCTCTACTAACGCAAAAATCTGTATAACGTGGGCCCTTTTTGGACTTAAAAGTTCTGTGTAAGCTCTTTTACAGCATTTCTACAGCCTCAATATGCAGCTACGTATAAAATGAACTCAAATACAGCTTTTATACAGCTTGTAATGCTACTTGGGTAGTTAATTTTAGATAGCCATGATAATTTTGTAAGTAGATTCGTATTATGCGCTTGTACTTTTTTTTTAATTACCTTTCTTTGAAACTGTTCTTTATGAGTTAAAGTAGGGTGACATGCAACTCAGTCAAATAGGTCACTTTGGAGCCGAATATTACAAAAAACTCACAAATCATCATAATTTAAACTTTAAAATACCTATTCAACGAAACCTCACCCGATGGGATCAAAATAGGAAAAAATAACTGTTAAAAGGTCAACTAAGAAAGGAAATGTATACATATCTATTTGACAGGGGCGGGTCAGGAAGGCCATGAATCAGCGTCAGGATTATCATGCTGTGTCAAGATAACCGATGTTGGTGTCCATAGTTTGTGTTTGTGTGTAGGTTAATTAAATTGTAGGCACTGACGGAGGTTATTAAAAAACTGCCTTGAACCAGACATTTAATGTGAACAGGTACAAACAATGAAAACAGTCTACTAATACCAAATCACCAGTAATGGTAGGTCTCTTACGCAAGAAGCCGCCTGGGGAAGTACCACTCCTTTGTCAGATATTCAACCACCTAGCACTAGTGTGTACACATTTCTGTGTTTTGGTTTGAAGGGTAATGTTTCCAGGAAAATTACTGGGCAATGAGACTTAACAACCAATGTCTCAAGACCAATGAATGAAGATTTTGCAACTTAAGTTCTGGGTGGCACTGCAACTGTTATAGGCAGGCGTGACGCTTACTATTAGGCGTACGACCAGCCAGTCTTGTCACTCAAAATAATAAAAAAAACATCATTTGCTAAGTAGGTAGGTAGAACGCGGTAATCCCGAGGTGCGCGTGCGACACGACCGCTCTGCTCCTTGGTTCTCTCCGAAGTTCCAATCGTCGCTGTCTTCGCACCGCCACATTACGCACGAACGTAGACGAGCTTGCAACCATCGTTTGCTTACGCTCAACGTTACTCATCTCCGACACGGCCATTCTACCTGTCATTCATCCTCGTTCATCGTCATCGTCTCTGTAACAAAACAAGGCAACGAGAGTAGCTTATCCACTCGGCCTTCCTGCCCAACACAGTAGGGGTTCCAAGAAGGTAATATAAGATCTCAAACATTGGGGTATTATTATGATTACAAGAAAAACTCTATCTTTCTACCATACACTACAGTAACAGGGTTTCCCACAAATCAAATAAAAATCAAATCATTCATATCTAGCCAAGTACGTCAGTTATCTATCTAGGTATAACAATGGTTATTGCCTCAACCACGCTCTGCCACTATCACTCAACCAGCGATAGCAAAACCCCAGTGCTTAACCAGCACTCTGCCACTACCACTTCACCAGCGGTAGCAAAACACCCAGTGCTTAACCAGCACACTGTGACTATCACTTAACCAGCGATAGCAAACCCCCAGTGCTTAACCAGCACTCTACCACTATTACTTAACCAGTGATAGCAAAACCCCTAACGCTTAACCAGCACGCTGCCACTATCACTTAACCAGCAATAACAATTATGTAGTGTGGTAGAGTCATGTTAATTTCTACTCAGTTAAATGACCACGCGGGAATAGCCACGGGCACAGCTAGTTTAGGACATAATTATGACTCCACAATGGAGTTCCAGCAACTTTGCTGGACCTCCATCGCGGAGTCACGGTCAGTTACGAGCACAACATCATCAGCAAAAGCATGACAATGGTCTCCCCACCGTTCTAAGCCCTGAAGAAGAGGGATACATAAAATTGGGCCTCCTATTGAACCTTTTATATATCCTTTTGTTGTACTCCTAGTTACCTCTTCTCCCGCATACTTCATTTTGACCTTCCGGTTTTATGTAACTGTCCACGACTTTTCTGATATTGATGGGACATCCACTCTCCCAGCCACAATGCACTGTCTCCTCTATGTCTTGCGATATCATTGTAAATAGCTTATTTTGTATAAGTTTTCCGCGTATTTATTCAATAGATCAGTCTTCAGTGCTTCTTTGAGGCATGAAACCATATTGGTTAGAACTGAGTTTGGAAATCTGATGCAACTTTATCTATGATCATCTTTTCCAAGACCTTTCCCATCACCGGCAGCAACCCAATACCTATATATCTACCTATATGGTTACCTATATGATTTCGGTTCCATATAGTTTTTCTTTCCTGGTTTTCCTGGTTCGCCTTTTTCCAGATGTTCTGAAAGTGGCCCAATTTTAAACATTTGTTGGCCAGTGATAGGGAGGTCTGAGGAACGTGCATTATTTCTTGTCTACATATTATGTCAGCCGTTAGTCCGTCTGATCTGGGAGTTTTATTTTGCGGTAAAAGCTGTTTATGGCATCCATTAGCTCAACAGTGTTAAATGGTGGATCATTGTTCTCACATGATTTAATCCATTTACTTGGTCAGGTTTTATTAGGATTTCCTTATGTTCGGCATTATCCTCTTCGATGTTATTGTCCGGATAGAACATATCCGCTAGCAATTTCGCTGATTCCTTTTGGTCCAGTACCTTTCCCTGGCTAATTAAGGTAGTATCTTCTTTTCTTTTCTCCGTTTTGCCTATCCTGTATATTCCTTCCAACCATCGCTCTTTGTCCTATCTTCCACAGAAGTACTTCCAACCCTTTATTTATTTTTCACTGGCTTTTATTTCATACTCTTCTTTCTTTGCAGGTACTTCCTAGCGACCACGTTCTTGCGAATTAGCTCTGCACAGCGCAAATAAATCTTCAATCAGTGCAAATAATAATCAATCTTTCGCTTCCTGGTGGCGACTTCCTTCTTCAGACTTCCGATCAATTCAATTCTCTGCTCTAAATCAATATTGTTCTCTGTGTTTTCTATTACGTTAATTTAATTTTCTTTCTTGTATGTTCTAGTTGTTCTATTTAATTACCTTTAGATTGTTGTAGCTAGATTTTGTAAATGATGGTGTTGTGGTCTAAACTGGTCATTGATACCTCCTATTTGTCTCATCAAATTGTGTTAGTATTGCAATTCAGCGGGGCAATACCGCCAGCATGTTAGATACGCTACCAATACCGCCAGCATGTTAGATACGCTAACAATACCGCCAGCATGTTAGATACGCTACCAATACCGCCAGCATGTTAGATACGCTACCAATACCACCAGCATGTTAGATACGCTACCAATACCGCCAGCATGTTAGATACGCTACCAATTGTTAGTGGGCTAGAACATTTGGGTATAAACTCGTAATGGCTTTTAGTTTGTCAGAATGTTGTATGAAGATTTTACATTTTAAAAGAGCTCGTTCATTTAAAATAGACCATAAATAACTCACTCAAGATATTAGTTTTTTTTATTGGTACATAATATATTTAAATTAACTTAGTGGTTGACCACTAAGTTTTATTTTTAATCACTAAGGTTAAGAGATTATTTAGTAACTTTAATTAAAAAACATTTAAATAAACTTTTATGCAGTAGCGATGTCATGGTGAAGCTTAAAACGTTTACAAAATTTCGAGTTGGTGCTGTTAATGATTGAGGAGTTCCCTAGTCAGGACGCAACCCTGAGTGCAGGAACCATATCATGGTAAAAATTCAAACTGGCTATCACAATAAGATGCGTACATAAAATTTTGTGACTGTGCTAGGTCATGCTTACGATAAAAATCCTTTGTCATCGGAACTGGAGGAAGTGGTTCTAATTCAGCTTGCAAGATTTGACCTAAAATATGAGAATGACTAATTGTAAAAAACATTAACCTTCGATTTGTCCCAAAAATTCGTTTAGATACCAAGTCTCCAAAACTTTTCAAGGTACGAGCTTTTCTCAACTATAAAGACATTCTCTTCCCATATATTTTGTTATTTCTTTTTTCATTTCTTGTTTTGTAACTTTAAGAACCCTTTACTTTTTATCATTTTGTAATAAATAAATAATTTATTATTATTATTCGATCTCATTTGTTTTGCATCCTTACATTCTCATTCTCATGCACACGTACACACAAAATACATTGACTCATTCAAGTGCTAGAGAGCTGTAAGAAAAATTTACATACTTATCTAATTTAGGAACACCATTATAATAGGTGTACCAATAATTATTGGTCGATGCTATGAACACATTGAACTTGTGTATTTTTTAATTTTGTAGGTTATGTGAAACTTTTGCAATAATGAAAAAAAAAACACACCAATTGATTGTATCAAAGTGAAACGTTCTCTGTTTGTTTGACTGGCTTTCACGCCAAAAAGGGCTAATCCGAACTTTGTAAATAGATACTGTATAGAAACCAATACAGGATACTTTTCAACCTGAAAAATGTTAAGTTGTCACGGGAAAATTACGATTACTCGCTGTGAGGAGCGGAATTGACATGAACGATTGCCGTGGAAACGAAATAATAACAAGTCTGTCAAAAAGCATCAAGAGCGTGTTATAATTTTGCATTGGTTTATCCTAGAAGAACATACGATGCTTTTTTCGCGATAAACTGTAGTCCGCGCGGACGAAGTCGCGGGTGAAAGCTAATACTTAATAAAACAACAGATATTCTTAAGCCTTCCATTTATTATAACTTTTTGTAGCCATTTTGCTGCTGTCAAAATTATTCGTAGTTGTTCGATCTGTCCTTGTACATGCAAGCACAACATACTGGGAGTTCGAAGGGCTTTTGTATAATTTTTTTCTTTTCAGTATTATAGACGTACAGAGGCACGGAACTTGTCTTTTCTTTGCAAATCCTTTCCACGGTGATGTCATTGTTACCATATTCTAAATCGAGGCAACCGTTGTTTAGATTCCTGAAACAAGTGTTTATATTTCAATGTTTGATTAATTATCACCTCCTAGATTATGCTACCAATGAAATACCTTTAAAATTACATTGGCCTTGACTTTGTGTCAGTCGGACTAAGGTTGATAAGTTGTTTTTTTTCCCAACACAGAAAATGTCGGATTAAGGTTGTTTTTTTTTAAGTGTTTTCAAAAAAACTTTCAACAAGGCATATAGGTACAAGCAGTACGCGTACGCACGCGCGCATAACCCGGTTTTTGTATTGGGTTTTGGTGGCCGGAGCAGCCGCGGGGCTGTATATTATGTATATTATGAATATAAAAGAAACTAAACTTGAACTGAAAAAATACCTTACCTATAATATGGATCTAAAAATAGTTGGTATCTATTAATGGTGTCAAGCTTACTGGCTGCATTCCTGCTTTTTACATAACTGCCCAAAAAAGGAGTGTAGGAGTGTAAACATTACACTCCTTTTTTAGGATTCACGTATGTTTTTTTGTATGTATGTAAGAATGTATGTATGTATGTATGTATGTATGTATGTATGTATGTATGTATGTATGTATGTATGTATGTATGTATGTATGTATGTATGTATGTATGTATGTATGTATGTATGTGTGTGTATGTGTGTGTATGTGTGTGTATGTATGTATGTATGTATGTATGTGTGTTGGCATGTCAGTTTCTTTATTCCACCATAACTTTGAAATATCTAAACAGATTTAGACGTATGGGGTATCGTTCGAATCTTTAAATCCCCCGACCGAGTATAATAGACTTTTTTAATTCAATCTGGCTGCAGTATGGCTCCATTTCAAAATGCGTTTATTTTTTCGAATTTTCCAATATGGGTATTAAATTGAAGGCCCTGATAAGCACATTCCAACAGTATATAGTTTATAGGCATAAGTATTTTTTTCAGGTCAGGTTAAGAATAAACGTATTGATTGAGTTAACTTACATGCATCTCGTGAGTTTGATTCTCTGCTTGAATTCATTAGACTGGACGACGTGGTACAGCGAGTTGTTAACTGTTATTGCATCAAGCTCCACTATCTAAAAATATAACCACGATAATTACGAATTAAATTCTGAACTTACCTATAAAGTTGTCACGAGGCGGTCCCAGGGTTCGGGCTTGCTCCACCAGCCCAGGGACCAAGCCTCAGTGGACAACAGAATTACAGGAACAACAGGTGCATAGACTTTTTCGTGGTGCTACAATATGGATGAAAACGACCACTTACGAAGGTATTATTTTATGTATTTTAAAAGAATCCAGTTGTAATAATCTTATTATTGGTATTTTATAACAATTTCGGGTTTGCTAAAAATCCATATATTGGAATGACAGGTTATTTGTATTTTGAATGAATAATGAACTATCAAAATGAAAAGAAATGGATTATGAAAGAATTTAGATATCAAAAGAGTATTATTATGAAAGAGGTTTGGACCTCGTCACAAAGTACAGAATACCAAATTCGAACAACATGTATTCAGCCGTCAAATTTGTATCGTTTGCTCGGTTTCTACTCCAGAATTTTAAGTCAAAACGTAAGCTATCCAACAATGAAAACCGCAACGCAATGGGTCCATAGTTTTACTTGTTGCGTGAACATACAGACGGATAGAACATTTTAAAAAAGAAGTTCAATGGCTTATGTTAATTCCCCTAGACCATTTTTTAGTGTCTTCCTTTGTAAAGACTTTCTATTAATAACTGTTAAATTATAAATAAATAATAAATAGATAAATAATAATATTATAGATAAATAGGACAACCTCCCGAATTTATTTTCATTCTCCGGTAAAAAAAGAGGTGTACGATCATATTTGACCGAGCGAGCGCGAAGCGCGAGCGAATCGTCTCCGTTTTAGCTTCGGCAAAAATTCTTGCGTTTGTCCGGATGTCTGGCCGGATTTCCGGCTGTTCTCCTCTACAGGTCCCATTTCTCAAACGATCTAGACGAAACTTGGTATACAGGTTAAACGATTTTTTAGAATTTTGTAGTCGTCGGGGATTTTTGATTGGGATTCCCCTTTTTACCCTTTTTTATGGGAAGTATCCCACTTCCCACAACAAAGGATAAAAAGGGGGCTACTGAATATCTCCGCCATATTAAATCCGATTTTGATGGTTCTTTTTTCATTCAATGGTAGTAACTTTAAATTAGTCTCATAAAAAATTGGTGAAGATCTGATGAGGATATTTGGCGTGATGAGCAGAATAGCTCCTCAAAATGCAGTAAATTTCTCACTCTTAGTTTTCTACCAGTGGAATCAGCCCTTTACCCACTAGGTAGGGATTGATGGAGCACCTTGGTTATTAATGTTAGTGTTACAATAAGGTAAGTAGATGGCACTACTGTGCACCGCTAGATTGTTTGCAAAAAAGTGTGTTCTCGCGATATCTACAGCTCCAGAGCCACTAGTAAGCCCTTGTTGTCTTCGACCAAACATCGTATATAACCGTCATCGTATATGCTCTATTCAATCCAATTAAATTTGCATGATGTTGAAGAGTATCACATCTAAACCATAAAATCATCCTTACCTTACTTATTGCCATGCAACTATCGGCGTCGCCGGTGATTTCGAAATTGTTTTTATCGAAGTTATGTCCAGACTGGTCATGTTTGAATGTTTTCAACCACTGCAAAGACAAGTATATAGATAAAATTATAAAACCGGTGTCAGAGTCGTCGTCTATAGGGACCAACACTCGGTTTTACACATTTTAAAAGCTCTTGATTAACTTCACCTGTATGTATCTGTCTATCTATTTGTGTATTTCTGTCTGTCTTGGAATTTTACTACTCAAATTTCGAGCACTTCCTGATTAGCTATCCGGCTGAAACTTTCAGGGTAGCTCACATCACGACGACAGTGAATTTAAAATAAAAAAAGTAAGAAAGAGGTTAAAAAGCAAATAGAACACATTATATATTTTTTTCTTTTGTTAATTTATTTACCTCTATAATCTGTGACCTGTATCTGAGTATTTTATATTTTGGTTTATAACTTAATTAATCCACACCAATATATGAAACTATAACAATATGTGAAACGTTGTCTGTTTATTTGTTTGGAGAGCTTTCACGCGATAACGGCTGAATGGATTAGGATGAAATTTGGAATGGAGACAGCTTATACCCTGGAATAAAACATAGGATACTTTTATCCCGGAGAATTGTATGTTTCCACGGGAAAACGGGAAAATATTGGCTACTGGCTGTAAGGAACGGTTGCCATGGAAACGATATAATAACAAGTCTGTCAAAAAACTCATCAAGAGCGTTGGTGCTATACTGTTGCATTGGTTTTTAATATACTAGAAGAATATAGGATGCTTTTTTTAAAATAGAAAGCTATCGACAGTCATCGGTATCTGTACTGAGACTGATTGACATATATGTTTGGTAGAGACTACCAAATATCGTTTTAATCGTACTTTGCGACTGATTTCGGTTGTATAGAAATCTGTATCGACGTCGAGACTGCAGGCCCTTCTGTTTTTGATCAGAAATGCAACACGTTAGGATACTAGTGTAGGTAAACAGGTATTAACATTGTTTGTTTGAATTGACGTCCTCAATAGATCAGAGACAGCGATATTTTCAAAATTCAGGTGTTGGTTAAACTTGTAGGTATGTCAAGTTCTATAGTTATATATAACCTTGTAGGTATGTCAAGTTCTATAGTTATATATAACCTTGTAGGTATGTCAAGTTCTATAGTTATATATAACCTTGTAGGTATGTCAAGTTCTATAGTTATATATAAACTTGTAGGTATGTCAAGTTCTATAGTTATATATAAACTTGTAGGTATGTCAAGTTCTATAGTTATATATAAACTTGTAGGTATGTCAAGTTCTATAGTTATATATAAACTTGTAGGTATGTCAAGTTCTATAGTTATATATAACCTTGTAGGTATGTCAAGTTCTATAGTTGTATATAAACTTGTAGGTTTGTCAAGTTCTATAGTTATATATAAACTTGTAGGTATGTCAAGTTCTATAGTTATATATAACCTTGTAGGTATGTCAAGTTCTATAGTTATATATAAACTTGTAGGTATGTCAAGTTCTATAGTTATATATAAACTTGTAGGTATGTCAAGTTCTATAGTTATATATAAACTTGTAGGTATGTCAAGTTCTATAGTTATATATAACACACTATCTTTGTTATTCAGGTGTATTAGGAATCTCTTTTTTTTACATCGTTATTACCTAGCTACTAATTTCTTAGAGGCCGGATCAACGTTTCTAAAGTTATAGTCGAACAAACATACATACAAACGTCAGTTCGTCATAATTTATTTAGAGATCTCACTTTTCTAGGTCAAATGTTGTTAAACTCTAGCCGTAGTCATCCTCCAAGAGGTGTAAATGAAATAAGTAGTTTATTTACCGGGTTCTGCTTTAGCTCCTCCTTTACTTTTTCTAGGACCTCTTTCGGCGTTCCATACTTCTTGCAAATTTTTGTTGGCAGAGAAGTGTTATAAACCTCCTCACACTCTTCATTTGCAGCACCTGAAAAATTTACTCTTTATTACAATGTTATGTTACAAAAGCTTGCATTTTTTTTTAATATTGTGTATCTCCACTCTCAACAATATCTTGGAACCAAAAAAGCCTACATCAAATAGATATACTTCAAAAACTAATATACCGATTATGATACAATTTATATAGGACCACAATGTACAATCTTTGGTTTGTCGTATGAGGTAGTGTTGGTCTCTGATGTCAGAGTTTGTCAGGCCACCCGAGGTTCTCTGATATGGCATAACGACTGCTATTAATCAATGCAATTATATCAGCCAGGACCAATAGCTAACGTGCCCTCCGAAGCATGTAGTATAATGTACACTTCATATAATAAATGAATCATCCAAATCAGCTCAGATTTCTCAGAGATATGCAGGAAAATAAAAAAATGCTTACTGATCGTATGCTATTTTTTTATTTAAAAAAGAAGAAGTTAAAGAAACCTCCTGCTGTTAAAAACGATTATGGACTTTCTCAATAACGAAAGTCGAAAATGTAACAGATTCACATATCAAGAGCTTGAAATAGTAATCTTACCGTATAAGAATCCAATTGCGACGAGCACAAGTAAAACCTGTAACACATTAAAAAATGAAAATGTATATAAACCCCAAGGCCCCGCCCCCATTATAGCTAAGAAGCATCTCGATCACACCAATTCAAACATTAAAACTACTCAGCCCATTCGTTTAGGAGCTATGAACCTTTTTGCGTATATCGTCGCTCAATCTAGAACGCCCCACCCAATTTTCCCCTGTCGCGGTCTCCACTCAAGAAAACGTCTACCCCTACGGTTATCGGTCCTTCTACAAATATTACCACTGCTACCCGCCCGCTGATCGATATTCTTATTATAGGTAAACATATATTAGAAAAAATCCTGTGTAAATGTACAACTAAACATAATTTTTTTTTTCAGTATATACAACCTATGGTTACCAAAACACTATTCAAATAACCGGTTCTGTACGAGCGCTCGCTTTGAGCCTCTCGCTATAAAATAACAATTGTGTAATTTAAACTAACTAAACCTAACTAAAACGAATTTAATAAGCCGCTACCAGTAGGTAAGATTCCCAAAATGATGGCAGCATTGCCACGTTGTATAGCAAAAAAGGCCAGCATATTGGTCACGTGTTGCTTCGACCAGAAGCACAAATATATATTTAAAAACATTATGCGATCCCGACGGCGCCCACGGCGCAGCAGCGTTACAACCCCAAAAGGCTCATATATACAATAGCAGTGCCCGCGGCTTTGCACGCGTGCTAATTAATCTAGGTTAAAATTACTCTATGCGCTATTCCAAGACCTAAACTACCAATATACCAAAATTTCTTTAAAATTCGTTCAGCCGTTTGCATGGCATCTTGGATTAAGATTCCGAGTACCACAGTTTTTAAGTCAAACTGATAACTATCCAACAGTGAAAACCGCATCGCAATCGGTAAATTAGTATTTACGTGATGCATGAACAAACATACCGACAAACAGAAGACACGATTTTAAAAATGTTACATTTTTGTATTAGTAGCCAATTTTTTTAATATATTCTTTGTACTGTTTTTTTGGTATTTACTGCTTTATAAGTACATATAGATTATTTACCCACTATTATTATTATTAAATCACTCACCGCAAATAATCTGAAAAGAGCCATTGCTTTCTATATAATACTCGTATTATTTTCAATTATAGTTAAAACTTTTAATAGTTCAATATTTTAATACGTTGTTACTCCAGAGGAACACTTTCTTGAATGCTTGTTGAATCGTTCTGCGACGTAGTTTTTATACACTAATTTATTTTCCTGTGTGATATACCAAAAACGTAATTGTCCCTCACGGTGACGTCAAAAATACCTTAGATAACATTTGTATGGACAAGTGACCATGAAAAAGTGCGATAGGATAATTTAACAGGAAAGGTTGAATAAAAGAATAATTGCAGAATAGGCAATCGTTTGACCAATATCTCACCTGATGTACAACGTGCCCTCCGGAGCACGGAGCGATGGAAAACCGTTCATAACTTAGAAAAGTCATTGGTGCGGAGTCTAGAACCGAACTCGGTATCGTTGGAGTTGCACTAGTAAACCGCTAGACTGCCATCGCTCTGCAACTGCCAATTTTAATGTAACAAGTAGGTATAGACTACCCCCCTTACTTAAAAAAAGTTATGCAATGATTAAGTAATGATTAGTAATACTGCGCAGTACAATATTGTACTGTGCAGTATTACTAATCATTGCATAACCAATGCATAATTTTTTATATGTAAGTAATGATTAGTAATACTGCGCAGTCGAATATTCTATTGCGCAGTATTACTAATCATTGCATAACCACTGCAAAACTTTTTATAAGTAAGGGGGTAAGGGTTTGACTTATAAAGTGTTTGACGTGTCTCAATCAGATATGTAGAAGACGTAGAGAGAGTATAGTCTCTCTACGGTAGAAGACGAGCTATCGAAAAAAAACAATTTGTTGTCTGAACGAAGTTGATGTTTGGTATATTGGTTGATACTTTTGGTTCTGAAGTAACACATATCCTTATATCCCAGAAAATTTACCAAGCGGGCAACGCCGCGGGCACAGCTAGTAATATACAGCTAGAAGGTACTTCAGGATTAGTTGCTAAATAGCAACAATACTGAACGAAAATTATCTATGATTACACTGGAATGAAACTCTTTAAAAAAATGGTAACACATCTCGTAGATATGAGGAAACATAAACCCAAAACAAATGGATGTATAAATTGTAAATATATAAATGCTTTTATATAAAGCCTACAATCGAAGGGATTCCATCATTTTACGAGACACCACCACCACTTAAGACCTGAGAACTCATCGAGACCAATCAAACAAGCCTACAATCGAAGGGGTTCCATCATTTTATTGCCGAGTTCCTATGACTACCTTCAAGCTCCATCATCAGACCCTGGATACCAGAGAACTCATCAAGACAAACCAAATGAGCCCAAACTCGAAGGGTTACACCATTTTGTTGTTGAGTTCCTGTGACTACCTACCGGCTCCATCATAAGACCCTGGATACTATATAAAATCAGAGAACTTTTCAAGACAACCCTAATGTGCCCAAACTCGAAGGGATTTCAACATCCAATTGTTTAGTTCCATTGACTACCTTCCGGCTCCATCATCAGACCCTGGATACCACATAACACCATAGAACTCATCAAGACAAACCAAGTGAGCCCAAACTCGAAGGGGTTCCGTCATTTTGTTGTAGAGTTCCTGTGACTACCTTCTGGCTTTATCATCAGACCCTGGATACCACATAACACCCCAGGAATTCATCAAGACAAACCAAATGAGCCCAAATTCGAAGGGGGTTCCTTAATTTATTTGTAGAGTTCTTGTGACTACCTTCCGGCTCCAACATCAGACCCTGGATACCACATAACACCAGAGACCTCATCAAGACAAACCAAATGAGCCCAAATTCGAAGGGGTTCCTTAATTTATTTGTAGAGTTCTTGTGACTACCTTCCGGTTCCATCATCAGACCCTGGATACCACATAAAACCAGAGATCTCATCAAGACTAACCAAATAAGCCCAAACTCGAAGAGATTCCATCATCTGATTGTTTAGTTCCTTTGAATACCTTCCGGCTCCATCATCAGGTCAGCTCAATAGTACCTTAATTGTCATCAGAACTAAACCCATATACAAATTTTCAGCATCTTTGGATAATCGGTTCAAATTGACTTGCAAACTAGTCCCAAGCATAATAACACAGTGGATTGAATTAAAGCTTGTTTAACGCTACTAAACCAATTTTGATGAAATTTATACAGTACCACACTAGAGGTCTTCTTTCTTAAGTAAATACAATCATCTAATTCGGTTCAGACATCCCAAGATATTAGAGAACATAATGTATAAAACAATAGGTTTTGTAATAAAAACTACTGAACCAATTTTGATGAAATTTATATGGGACTACACTGAAAGCCTACACTTTTGAATTATAAAACAACAATCTAAATCGGTTTAGAAGTTTTAGATATTTGAGGCAATATAAACACATAACAAAATCAAATGGATTCACTAAAAGAAAAGAGAAAAACGAAAAACTACTGAACCAATTTTGATACAATTTATATGGGACCACCTGGAGAGTATACCCATTCATACAAAAAAAATACAAAATCGGTCCTTGATTGACGAAATTAAAAGACATACATTTAAAAAAAACATGTAGGTATACAGTCGAACATATACTCGTATCCTTTTGTGAAGTCGCTTAAAAATACATACCAATACAGACGCAAACCCCTAAACACTCATATACTATATGCACATCCTTACCCATATACATAATAATACACATGCAAACCCCTAAACACTCATATACTATATGCACATCCTTACCCATATACATAATAATACACACGCAAACCCCTAAACACTTATATACTATATGCACATCCTTACCCATATACATAATAATACACACGCAAACCCCTAAACACTCATATACTATATGCACATCCTTACCCATATACATAACAATACACACGCAAACCCCTAAACACTCATATCTATATGCACATCCTTACCCATATACATAACAATACACACGCAAACCCCTAAACACTCATATACTATATGCACAAACTTTCCCATACACATAACAATACACACGCAAACCCTTAAACACTCATATACTATATGCACATCCTTACCCATATACATAATAATACACATGCAAACCCCTAAACACTCATATACTATATGCACATCCTTACCCATATACATAATAATACACACGCAAACCCCTAAACACTTATATACTATATGCACATCCTTACCCATATACATAATAATACACACGCAAACCCCTAAACACTCATATACTATATGCACATCCTTACCCATATACATAACAATACACACGCAAACCCCTAAACACTCATATCTATATGCACATCCTTACCCATATACATAACAATACACACGCAAACCCCTAAACACTCATATACTATATGCACAAACTTTCCCATACACATAACAATACACACGCAAACCCCTAAACACTCATATACTATATGCACATCCTTACCCATATACATAATAATACACACGCAAACCCCTAAACACTCATATACTATTTGCACATCCTTACCCATATACATAACAATACACACGCAAACCCCTAAACACTCATATCTATATGCACATCCTTACCCATATACATAACAATACACAGGCAAACCCCTAAACACTCATATACTATATGCACATCCTTACCCATATACATAACAATACACACGCAAACCCCTAAACACTCATATACTATATGCACATCCTTACCCATATACATAATAATATACACGCAAACCCCTAAACACTCATATACTATTTGCACATCCTTACCCATATACATAACAATACACACGCAAACCCCTAAACACTCATATCTATATGCACATCCTTACCCATATACATAACAATACACAGGCAAACCCCTAAACACTCATATACTATATGCACATCCTTACCCATATACATAACAATACACACGCAAACCCCTAAACACTCATATACTATATGCACATCCTTACCCATATACATAACAATACACACGCAAACCCCTAAACACTCATATCTATATGCACATCCTTACCCATATACATAACAATACACAGGCAAACCCCTAAACACTCATATACTATATGCACATCCTTACCCATATACATAACAATACACACGCAAACCCCTAAACACTCATATACTATATGCACATCCTTACCCATATACATAACAATACACACGCAAACCCCTAAACACTCATATACTATATGCACATCCTTACCCATATACATAATAATACACACGCAAACCCCTAAACACTCATATACTATATGCACATCCTTACCCATATACATAACAATACACACGCAAACCCCTAAACACTCATATACTATGTGCACATCCTTACCCATATACATAACAATACACACGCAAACCCCTAAACACTCATATCTATATGCACATCCTTACCCATATACATAACAATACACAGGCAAACCCCTAAACACTCATATACTATATGCACATCCTTACCCATATACATAACAATACACACGCAAACCCCTAAACACTCATATACTATATGCACATCCTTACCCATATACATAATAATACACACGCAAACCCCTAAACACTCATATACTATATGCACATCCTTACCCATATACATAACAATACACACGCAAACCCCTAAACACTTATATACTATATGCACATCCTTACCCATACAAAACAAATAAACCTTATACTATCAATGTTGTAGTTAAAATACTATTGTCATATTTTATTTTTAACCTGCGAACGACGGGTGTTATAAGTTTAGGGTGTGGATCACTGCGTGAGTGTGAGCGTGTGAGGGTGTGTGTGTGTGTGTGTCTGTGGCATCGTAGCTCCCAAACGAATGGACCGATTTAGATGCGGTATTTTATGTTTCAAAGTGTTTTTTTATGGTTATCGAGATGGTTCTTAGCTATAATATGTTATAACAGATAAACACAATCCAAGTAATTTGCATTCTCCTTATTTAATGGAATATTCGCTTATATTTCGTTTCAGGTTAGTATTTTGAAAACAAAATTCGTTTGGGAACAGATAAACACAATCCGAATCATTTGCATTTTCCTTATTTATATGCAAAATGAAATATTTGCTTATATTTCGTTTCAGGTAAGTATTTTGAAAACAAAATACGTTTGGGAACAGATAAACACAATCGGATGGGATGTCAAGTGAATTAGGTGTTCCACAAGGGTCATCTCTCTCAAATTTGGCTTTTTCTCTTCTGCTCAATGACCTGCCGGGAGCCACAACAAAGGGAGAGGTGTTTATGTATGCTGATGACGTTGCAGCAGTTGTAACCGCTCCTAAACTTGACGAGCTGGAAACGCAACTAAACACCGTAGCCTCCAAACTCCTGTTGTGGTTCACAGTTAATGGTCTTATACTTAATATTACAAAATCGCAATATATTACCTTCAACCTGTTAGGACGTGTCCGACGTAATCTAAACGTGTATCTTGAAGGTGTTGCAATACAGCAAGTCCAAACGGCGCCGTTCCTTGGTTTTCACTTGGACCCGGCACTGACTTGGGAAAGCCATATAAATGTTCTGTGTGGAAAGCTAGGCAGGGCATGTTTTGCGTTAAAAAGAGTCGCTTCAACTCTGCCAAGGGAGGAGGTTCGTTCGCGTTATTTTGCGAGCGTGCAGTCACTGCTCCAGTACGGGCTCGAGCTTTGGAGCCGCGCTGCCTATTGGAAACGCGTCTTCCGGTTTCAAAAACGAGCTGTTAGGGTGATTGCGCGTATTGCACAGGATGAGACAGCAAGACCACACTTTACAGAGTTGGGTATCTTGACCCTACCATGTCTCCATATACTACAGGTGGCGCTATATGCGCGAGAAAACCTGAGTTCTTATACCAAACGTGGAGAAAGGCACAAATATAACACACGCAATGCGAATAAGCTTTCCGGTGTGCCACGTCATCTAAAGAAAACATCGAAGACAATCCACGTGATGGGACCAGAAGTTTATAATAAGTTACCCGATGAAATACAAAACGCAAATAGTACAACAGTTTTCAAAACGAAATTGAAAAACTGGCTAATCCAAAAGGCATTTTACTCTTATCAAGAGTTTAGGGACATGAAATTGATATAATTGTGACATAATATTTTTCACCTCACAAGCTCGGAAAGATTCTGTTTGTCATTCGAAATCTGAGTGCAAAATTGCATTTTACCCGCTAGCGTGGAAAGAGTTTTTAAAATTCGAACCTTTCTATTCAATAATTTTCTATACGACAATTCACTGAAAATACTTTATTAAGTACTAATTTATATTCTATTATTATCCGATCCGATTTTACTCTACTTGACTCTATTCGCCTCTTTTTGACTCTACTCGACACTACTCGAGTCTAATCGGCTCTACTCGACTCTACTCGACACTACTCGACTCTACTCGACTCTACTCGACTCTACTCGACTCTACTCGACTCTACTCGACTCTACTCGACTCTACTCGACTCTACTCGACTCTACTCGACTCTACTCGACTATACTCGACTCTACTCGACTCTACTCGATTGACTCTACGCGACTATACTCAACTCTACTCCACTCTACTCCACTCTACTCGACTCTATTCGTCTCTTTTCATTTTCAATTCTATTCTACTCTATTCTACTGTGTTCTACTCTGGTCTACTCTGTTCTGCTCTGTTCTATTCTGTTCTACTCCGTTATACTGTATTCTACTCTGTTCTACTGTATTCTACTCTCATCTACTCTGTTCTACTGTATTATACTGTGTTCTACTCTGTTCTACTCTATTCTACTGTGTTCTACTCTGGTCTACTCTGTTCTGCTCTGTTCTACTCTGTTCTACTGTATTCTTCTCTGTTCTACTGTATTCTACTCTCATCTACTCTGTTCTACTCTTATCTACTCTGTTCTACTCTGTTTTACTCTGTTCTACTCTTATCTACTCTGTTCTACTCTGTTTTACTCTGTTCTACTCTGTTCTACTGTGTTCTACTCTGTTCTACTCTGTTCTACTGTGTTCTACTCTATTCTACTGTATTCTACTCTATTCTACTCTACTCGACTCTATTATTCCCTACTCGACTCTTCTCGACTCTAATCGACTCTTTTCGTTTCAATTTGACTCTATTTAACTCTTTTCAACCCTATTCGACCCTATTCGACTCTATTCGTCTCTTTTCGAATCTATTGTGTTCGATTCTGTTCGACTCTATTCTATTATGTTTACACATCTGCCAGGAATCCCGCGACGGCTCATTTTTATTATTATTATAAACACTAATATAACATATTATTTTAGCTGTTTTTCTTGCACCTAGTATTTTCCTCGCTGTAGTGAGGTGAAAAGTGTTGTGTTGCGCACGGCAGCAAAGTTATTTGGCGTCTCGTACTTTTGAAACCCTCGCTACGCTCAGGAGCTGTAAACTTCTGATCTGATTTTGACAAGCGAGGTATCAATCGATTCGTCTGCATCGCACTAGTGTCATAGGCTAGTTTTACAAAAGTTTATAATAAGTAGGTATAGATTTAAGAAATGCTATCGCAAAAAAAAGTCATAAGTATAAACACCCTTTTCAATCGAAAATTCAATATAACTACGTATCATTGCGTATTCAACGCATAATTGCGGTTAGATATTGTTACACAGAAGGTACCAACATTTCTGTTGAAGACACGGTCGCGGTGGCTCCACGTCATACAGGCGTCAAGGTTGTTAAAAAGAACAATGCATTTTATTGTCCGGGGTTGTGTAAAAAACTGTTTGAAAATCTTAACATGAAAATTGAATAATGGGGCACATCATAAGCCACGCGTGTGCTAACTACGCTTGTACCCGCGTGGCCCATGGCGCGCCACCCATGTGCAGTGTACACACCCTCAAGGATGGAATTTAAAAAAAAAACCCACCGTAGTGCACCCCTCTATAATATTCAAGGAATATTTCCACCAACCTCATAAATCTCTGGATCCACTGGTTTAGGATATGCGTTGTCCGTCAGTCAGTTAGTCCGTCAAGTCAATATAAAGTAAAAGTCATTAGTTCAAAAAGTAAAACCCGTTGGGTAAAAAATAGTGTGACACTCTTGCGATGAAGACGAATCGATTGATACGATTGTCAAAATCAGACAAGGTTTTTTATTTGAACACATGAGCCTTCCTTTGCCTTGCTGTAGTCAGGTAAAAAATAGCCTATGACACTATACATAAAGACGAATCGATTGACACCTCGTTTGTCAAAATTGACTTAATAGGGGCGACGCTATGGTGGAACATCCACATATATATATACATACATACATACATACATACATACATACATACATACATACATACATACATACATACATACACTGTGTTAACTTCATTAACCTACCCTTGCTTCACCGTAGTCATGTAAAAAGGAGATAAAAGATGATTAAAGTAGAGCGTCAGGAGGTTGTAGTACAGGACCACCTTCGGTGACTAAATAGACCAATACTGGATCCGCAGCTGCGACCAACCGAGTATTGGCAAATATGGTTTTGCAAGTGTGTGGATAATGGCGAGTTGACGCTTGTACCATCGCAAATGACAATATGTAGCTATTTAAATGGGAATCCAATTGATTTATTCATAACTTGCAGGAACTGCTGTAAATGTATATAATAATAAATAATAATATATTCAATAAATAATAATATATTCGGGACACTTCCACACCAATTATCTAGCCCCAAACTAGGATACCCTGTGCTATGGGCACTAGAAAACGGATAAACATACATAGATAAGAATATTAACATCCATGACTCGGAAACAAACATTTCTGCTCATCACACAAATGATTGCACCTTGCAGAACAAACAACTGACAATAACTGACAAACTGACTTGACTGACAATAATCCGCTCGTCCAAAATGCTGGACTGCACTAAGGGCATAGAGTTAGCCTCGCTGTACAGCAGGGCAACGCGGCCAGCAGTTTGGACACTTCGCCGGACATAAATTATCGCTTAATACCTGTAGATATTTTTTGTCAACTGGTGTTTTTTTTATTTTAGTTTATATTTTAGTTTAGTATATATAGTTAAAATTTTTAGTTTTTCATTTTATGATACTCGTAATTGTATGAAATAACTAAGATTTTATTTTATTTCACGTTTCTACCCTTTTTGGCTTAAATATAATAGTTTATGACATATTTTATGACTTCACCTACCCCCCCACCCCCCTGTCCCCGAGCAATTAGTTGCTGTTTGTATCCAGCAGCACCTCTTTAGGTCGGTCTGCCTCGTGAGCGACTATCCTATGGTCCTACGCTCCGTCTTCCATTTCATGGTCGCCACTCGAAACCTTCTCGCCCTCAACGGTTATCGTTTCACGTGTAGTAAAAAACACATCTAGATCTTTATGTAAAGCAAAAAGCGAAATCTTACTAACATCACAGAATAAGTAATAGTATTTAAAATTTAAAAGTATCTATTCAATTCCTAATTTATTTTACTAGGTAAGTAAAATCACCGGGTGAGACGGTTAAGTCCCTATCGGATTACGACTTGCTCCTAAAAACTGTTACAGTTCGTGATAGGTCCCGTTCGCGATAAGTCCCTTTTGACCAATTCTTGTAATGCAAACGATCTTACAAATCCCGAAACAATAGCTTCTGAAACTTAAGAAATTAATACGAACGATCCACGCGAAATGTTGTCATAATATAACCGTCATAAAAATAGTTGAAATGCAAGACATTCTCATCATATCATCAAGACAAAGATAAAATCTTGCGCTATAAAGTTGGCGTCGCAAAACGATATAGCACCTGCAACTATTCACACACGGCTTACCTTGATTTTACACCCTAAAGTTAGAGTCCCAAGGTGTGTTTCTCGGTGGGAGCTCATTTTCCGCATGTCGCGCCCTGTTTCGCTCTAAAATTGTGGGCATTATAACAATTGGATATGTAATGTTTAGCACATACGTTGACAACATTGGACCGCATTACGAGTATGCGTAGATTTATACGAGGTAAGAAGACGGTGACGCAAACGCAGGTAGGTACCTACTTGGACATTAATTGTGTTACTATATGACGTAGGTATAGGGCACAATTACATGTTGAAAATTAAATTATATGTTGAATTGGGACACATCGATATCACTAATGATGTCAGCTTCAGTATTGTTGCTAGTTAGCAACCAAATCTTAAGTACCGACCTGCATATCTATATTATATTACTTTCTTTGCCCGCGGTGTTGCCCGCGTGGTAATTTTTCTGGGATATAAGGATCGTATGAGTTATTCTAGAACCATAAGTACCAATATATCAAACACTAGCGACCCGCCCCGGCTTCGCACGTGTAGATATATAGAAAGATAAAATTAGTAGGTACTTTATTTGGACAAATAGAACAACAACAATTTCTTCCACAAAATGTTTATGTTTTAGGTTTTATACGCACGTACCATTTCGTCTATAGTATTATTCTGCTTAACGCAAGGAGGTTGAATTATGGTTACTATTTCGTGTATTATTAGCATAGAGTATTTCCTACGTCAATGATTATTAGATGTTCTGTGATTTCGTTTCCATGGCAACGTTCCATATACCAAGACCCGTGTCTCCTTCTTAGTTTGTGATCTCACGTAGTATTTATATACTCTTTGGTTTGTGATACAAAGTAATCGAGTTTTTTTTGCAAAATTTAATACCTCGGGTTACATTATTGCAATTTTCGAAAAGAACTCTAATTTTTTGAAAAATAAAATCCTGCAAGTGTTACTCGCTGATAATTTAGCTTTCTTTATGTGAACTCAAAAAATACATATATTTTTTGAGTTTATCCATTACAAACAAACCTTTCCTCTTTATAATATTAGTGTAGATGTAGATCAAACTTCGTTCAGTTGTCAAATCGTTGTTATCGATTGCTGGCCTTCTACTTATCTGATTGAGATACCAAGTACACCGTTTGAGTCAAACCAGTACTCCATACTTATTACATAGAAAATTATTGAAAATTAAAAATCATTTTGTATGGGACGTAAAATGAGCTGCTGAACAAGAATAAACTGGATGAGAAGGGCCGAAGACCGGATACAATTCCATTCATTGATAGAGGCCTATATCAAGCAGTGGACGAACACAGCCTGATGTTGATGATGAAAAATGAATTCGTCTGCCTGTATGTTTGTTTTCATGCCATGTAAATGCCATGCTACTGGACTGATTGAAATGCTGTTTTCACTGTGGGTTAACATAGGATTTGAGTATATTCTGTGCATTATAATGCAGCGAGGAGAAGCCAAACAAACGATGTAAAACTATTTGCATCTGAACTGAGTTTGATGAAATTTGGTGGCATAGTTTTTTGGAATTATGCACATCCAGGAAAAATGTTGTCTCAGGCAAATCCGCAGCGCACAGCTGGTTAATGTAGTCTCAGGCAAATCCGCAGCGCACAGCTGGTTAATGTTGTCTCAGGCAAATCCGCAGCGCACAGCTGGTTAATGTTGTCTCAGGCAAATCCGCAGCGTACAGCTGGTTAATGTTGTCTCAGGCAAATCCGCAGCGCACAGCTGGTTAATGTTGTCTCAGGCAAATCCGCAGCGCACAGCTGGTTAATGTTGTCTCAGGCAAATCCGCAGCGCACAGCTGGTTAATGTTGTCTCAGGCAAATCCGCAGCGCACAGCTGGTTAATGTAGTCTCAGGCAAACCCGCAGCGCATAGGTGGTTAATGTTGTCTCAGGCAAATCCGCAGCGCACAGCTGGTTAATGTTGTCTCAGGCAAATCCGCAGCGCACAGCTGGTTAATGTTGTCTCAGGCAAATCCGCAGCGCACAGCTGGTTAATTAGTATGAGGTAAAAAAATGAAAAAGTCCTAATTAATTGTGAAACAGCAACGGTTGACGTCATACACGCAAATCCTGTTAAATCCTATCTGTATCCTGTTGTTGGTAATATTATCAGAAACGGTTATGGAGCTAATTACAGTAAGTTATTGCACATAATAAATAATAGTACAAGTTATTCCTTAATATATAATTACGATACAAGCATTTGTTACCTTCAAGCATTTGTTACCACAAATTAGTTATTTAAACAGGAACCCCAATATTTTGACCAAGTTGCATTGATCGTGGTCACGAAGACTGAAGTAGCGGGTATCACCTCGAGAAGGACGCGCGTTGTATACAATTGGTGGCATTTGGTCTTTTAAAAATACAGGAATGTCACGACACGATATAAACCGCAAACATTTTCACGGTTTTTTTGCGAGGTTTTCTCGGAATTTCATGACGCAGCTTACCTACTTAATTAAATATAACGTTCTTAGCGCTTTTAGGGGAAAGGCGTCGTCAAGATGATCCGTAAAGGAGAAGGCTCACATGGCAAATGTCCGACATTATCTCAATGTTAAAACGGTTTTGAACAGTCTGTTTATTTATCTAAGTATTGGCATACTTACATTTTCTAATATATTAATGTTTCATTAAAACTTTACTCATTGTCTAAAAGTCTACTAAAGGATCATCAATTACACCGGGAAGAGCGATGGTAGCCTAACGGTTCAATAGTGCAACATAGAATCCAACGATACCGGGTTCGATCCTAGGCTCCGCACCAATGACTTTTCTAAGTTATTTGCGGTTTTCCATCGCTCCGTGCTTCGGAGGGCACGTCCCGGCTGTTATTGATTAATAGCAGTCCTTGAGCCATGTCAGAGGCCCTCGGGTGGCCTGACAAACTATGAAAACAGAGACCAGCTACCTCATACGACTAAGAAACAAACAAAGTACATCGGGGTGTCCAAGATGATCCCTGGTGTATGGACAAGATGATCCCATAGAATTTTCAATGATAATTCAATTAAAGTCATGATTATATCATTACTAAATAAATATAACGAAAATAATATCGTTTATAATTTGTACATATTTAAGGTTTAAAAAAACAGGCACTTGCATACAAAATACCATTGCTCAACTTTGCAATCAATCATCATCTATAACTATATTTTTAACCCCCGAACAAAGAGACGGGTGTTATAAGTTTAGGGGGTGTGTGTGTGTGTGTGTGAGAGGGTGTGTGTGTGTGTGTGTGTGTGTGAGGGTGGGTGTGTGTGGTGTGTGTGTGTGTGTGTTTAAGTGTGTGTGTGTGTGTGTGTGAGAGGGTGGGTGTGTGTGTGGGGGGGGGTGTGGGTGTCTGTCTGTGGTGGCATCGTATCTCCCAAACAAATGGACCTTTTTTTTCTCTTTGAAAGCTGATGTGATCCAGATGCTTCTTAGCTGTAATGGGGGGTAGGTAGGGGTTATGCGTGTTAACAAGTACATTTTTTTATTTGTAGTTGTTAACAAAATTATCAGTCGGATTGGTTCCATCTTACGGTTTGCTTTTGGTTATTTTGGTGTAATAACGCGGCACTATATTGTAGCTAAAAATATGTTTTTTTAATAACCTCAGATAATTCTAAAGGATCATCTTGTACGCAACCAGAAGGATCGTCTCACCTTAAACCCAACTTTTGTTTTTCAACCATCAATTATGTTTTGTGCTGCTTCGGCACCATGTTTGAACCAAAATTGGACATTTTTAAAAGCTGCCAATACACAATCTTTACATAAAACTAAAGACGGAAAAAGCTGCCTAGCCTAACAGTTAGCCTTAAATTAGATCAGCGCCATTTTTTTTGATCATTTCACAGCAGTAGTCGCTCTCACTATCACGATGGTTGGGATGGGAATGGGCCGGGAACCAAACTAAATCCAAAAGTCAAGGAGTAGCATAAGCAGTTAGTGGAGTAGTGGCATAAGTAGTTTCATCACAACGCCAAAGAGTCATCATACCCCGAGGGATCATCTCACACACGTTTCCTTTAATTCTCGTTTAAATAATTAACTATGATATTAACCAAGTCAGCACAGTAATGCAACTGCCGCAAGAGACGAGTACTTAACACCTAACAATATTTATTGCAGTGCCACTGTCAATTACAAAATCTTGCATGGCACTGCACTGCTCTCATCACTGTGAGGAATAGGTTGTTCTGTTAACAAGACCAGTATTATCGCTGGATACAATCCTTCAAACTGGAGCCCTTCTGCTTGGCAACTGAATATCTGGCACAGGTGTGGTATGTCGCACAGGCGGACTCTTGCCCAAGTAATATAAATTATATAATAACTTGTTTGTTACTGGACCACCTAAAAACAATTTTAAAGGAACGATACCAAGTTATTGACTCTTGCAGTGCTGTAAGATATAACTTTAGAAAGTAGGAACATTTCGAAACCACGGACGGGGTTCTAGAGATTATGAAAGCAGGGTATATTAAATACCTACGTTCGCCGTCGGTAATGATCAGTTAAGGCCCTACTTGTCACCCGACATACCAATGGTCATAATGTCAAATAATTAAACACGAGTAAATAAAAAGATAGCTAAAATGATGCAATGAAATTAATTTATACCACAAAAACATGCTGATTTTTAATTAATATTGTAGTCCTTCTATTTTACCATTACCTTCTACTTTACTATGTGAAATCATAATATAATTAACACAACATTGAAAACTTGATACAAAATAATAATGTAACGTACTTCATAATAATAAAAAAAAAAACAAGGTCAAATGAAAATATAAATCGGTAAATGTCATAGTAAAAATAGTAAGTCACCAGTATTATTTTTAACAATGCCTAAATTGACACAGTTATTCCTTTGGAAAGAAGAATAAAAAGATTTTTCTATGAAGCCATAATTTCAATTTCTTACGAAATATTCCAAAAAGTAGATCTTTGATTGATATTGCTATTTTATTATAAATTTTAAAAATACACATACCATAACAGTTTTTATGAAACCAAGCAGTCTTTGGTACATGGTTGAGAACAAGCCTTTCCTCATTTCTCGTATTTCTCAGAAACAAATCTTTGGCACGGTTAAACAAGTCAGGATGTTCTCGTACAAATATTCCTACTTCAAAGGTGTACATGCTATGCAGAGTTAAAATTGCAATTTCTTTAAAAAAAGGCTTACAGGATACGTAAGGAGAAACACCATTCTAGCGACAAGAATGCTTTGCAGAGTTAAAATTGCAATATCTTTAAAAAAAGGCTTACAGGATACGTAAGGAGGAACACCATTATGCGATAAGAATGCTTTGCAGAGTTAAAATTGCAATATCTTTAAAAAAAGGCTTTCAGGATACGTATGGAGGAACACCATTCTTGCAACAAGAATGCTTTGCAGAGTTAAAATTGCAATATCTTTAAAAAAAGGCTTACAGGATACGTAAGGAGGAACACCATTCTTGTAACAAGAATGCTTTGCAGAGTTAAAATTGCAATATCTTTAAAAAAAGGCTTACAGGATACGTAAGGAGGAACACCATTCTAGCGACAAGAATGCTTTATATACGTGAAAGTTTGTATGTTTATGTATGTTTGATACTTCTTTATGCTTAAACAGCTGTACGGATTTGGATGAAATTTGATATGGAGGTTTTTTTTTTATTGCGGATTAGTCTATCGTTTGACCACGATCTCACCTGATGGAAAGCGATTATGTGGTCAAAGGTGTAGCACGCTTGCCTAGTATAATTTACCGGAAACACTGACGAGGGCAGGGCATTCCACTTCTTTGCAGTTCTTATATTATATGAAGAAGCGTAACGCTTCGTTCTTGTGCGAGGTATTTCAACCATGAAAGGGTGGCGCTTTGCTGATCGTCTAGTCGTACGGTGATGGAAAGGTGTTGTTGGAATCAGGTTGTGCAGTTCTTGTGCACACTCTCCATAGTTCAATCTGTAGAATACCGCCAGGCTTGCTACCTCACGTCGGTGCGCCAGACTTTGAAGCTTACTCTTTACCAGAGTGTCATCCCCAATGAGCCTGATAGCAAGTCTCTCAATTGAATCCAAAGACTCGAGCTGATACTTGGCAGAACCGTCCCAGAGATGGCAGCAGTACTCCATACAAGATCGGACCTGTGCTTGATAAAGATTCAAAAGCTGTCCCGGTGTGAAGTACCGCCTAACCTTAGACAAAATACCTTGCATATAATTTATTTGCAGCTACCTTGGCTTTGGATTCAATATAAGACCCAAAATTCAGGTTTGATGTGAGTTCGACACCCAAAAGCTCCAAATGGTCGCCTATTGGTATTGTTACACTTTGGAATGACGGAGATCGGTTTAGAGGACTCTTTTTAGCAGAAAACAAACACGCCTGCGTTTTAGTAGCATTAAACTTAACCAGGTTAGCATCGCCCCAATCGGACACGGCTTTTAAGGCTAAATTTAAACGGTCTACCATAGCCTCTCTCTGAAACTGGACAGCGTCACAGCTGGCTTGAACTTATACCCTGGATTAACACATAAGATACTATTTATTCCGGAAAAATGCACAGTTCCTGAAGGACGTGGGTTAAACCACGGGCACATACATTTCATGTTTATTTTTACTTACATATTTTATTTTAGTTTAATAATTGCAATTGCAAAATTAGATTAAGTATTTAATTAAATTGTATTCATTATTTTTTTAAGAAGCTTGAAAGAACATTGCTACTGTTTAGTTATAAGAATTATATATTTATGAAATCGTCTTTTAAAGACCTTTATACCTCACTCGATAGGTTTTGGTCATTTTTTGTTTCATCGGAAATACAGTATGGCAGATATCAGCCGCCATATTAGGTTTCTTGACACTTCATATATCCTATAGCACTCTTGTGATCAAGACGAATCCAATGATACCTCATTTATTAAAATCCATTAAGCTGTTTAGGCTGTGGGACGCGCCTAAACAACGTACAAACAAACTAACATACAAACATAATACAACCCAAACACATAACCCTCCTCAGTCGGGTAAAAATTGATGCATACATATTGTAATACTGTGCATGCAGTACCAGCTTAAACAACGCTTCAATGAAGCTTCCAACTGCAATGAATCTATTCTAAAAGCTGTTTGTATCTATGTATGTATCTATGTACCTATGTATTTTGTCTGTCCTGGAATCTTGCAATTAAAATTTTGAGCACTTCCCGATTTGTTTTCCGGCTGAAACTTGCAGGGTAGCTCACAAACCAATGACAATGCAATAAAAAAAGCTTAAAAAAATATACTTTCATTGTTAAAAGAGAAGGGAAATACAGGAAAAAATATATAATAATAAACGTAATAGTTACAAAGCAACAAAAAAAAAAAGAACCCGTAAAAGCTTTCCTTTTTTAATTTAATTTTTTAAATTATTCATATATACAGGTGATTTTTTCAGAAACTATGAGGATTAGCGAAAAGTAGTCAAAGGAGTCTCGGGCCTGATTTTGATGAAAACTAAAACTGCATGTTTGGATTTTTGAAAAAAAGAGAAAAAAGAGAGTTATTCGATTCATATATATATATACATATATATATATATATATATATATATATATATATATATATATATGAATCGAATAACTCTTTTAACAATTAAAGTATATTTTTTTAAGCTTTATTGCATCATTGTTTGTGAGCTACCTTCTATATATATATATATATAATATAACTAAAACTCGACTAAATAAAAAGCAATCTAATATAATGAGAAAAAAAGAATATATATATTCTTTTTCTGAAGAAAAAAGAAAAGCTTTTTATTTAGTCAATTTTTAGTTTTTTTTAATTATCTTTTTATGTACTCGTGTATAATGAGGCCACAATGAGGCCTATGTTCAGCAGTGGAAATTTAATGACTGGTTGGTCTAGTGGCTAGAGACCCTAGGATAAAGATAAAAAGCCATAGGTAGTTGCTGAAATAACGATTAAAAAAATATTGAAAATATCAAATCCATACATTTCGACCTTTTTTCAACTTCCCACTCGTTTTAATAAATATTTTAATTCGGAATCAAGTAAAATAAATTCAAATGCGTATTTCTGATTAATATGTTCTCGGAACACACTTATTTGTTTATATGAGAGGGTTCTCAAGTGGCCATACAAACGGTTTGTTTACACAATGGCCGCCGGGCACAGGTTGGCTTCCGGCGGCCGCCACACGCTTTGCGCCCTTTTTTTTAACCGACACACGTGAGCGGCTATGATACTTTTGCGATGAAGACGAATTGATTGATACCTCGCTTTTCAAAATTGGACCAAGTTTTTAGATTGAATGCATAACCCCTCCATTGCTTGGCCAAAATCGGGTAAAAAAAATAGCCAATAACACTCTATAAATGAAGACAAATCGATTGACACCTCCCTTGTCAAAATCGAACTGATAGGGGCGACGCTGTGGTGGAACATCCACATACCCACATACATAGATACATACATACATACATTCATAGACTGTTAAACTCATTACCCTTCCCTTACTTTTCTGTAGTCGGGTAAAAATTGCACATTCATTGAGTATTTGCTGTTACTTCCAACACTACCTACGGGTTTTTCCATTTTTCTGCAGGATATTAGCATCCGGGAAAAAGCAATAAATGTTGATATACTTAATTAACTTTGTTGCCAAATGTACCTCTGAAATCCACCTACATATTTGATCAGAAGAGAGGTTATGGGTTTTACTGGGCTTTGTGGGCAAGAAAACGTTTAGATTAGTCCTCTTGACTCCCAATAATCCACTTATCCCGGAATGAACACAAATGAAATACACGAATGAAGTTAAAAGAATATTACTTATAAATAAATAAATTAAACAATGTTATTTACTTACTTACCAATATATTTTTTATATATAAAAAAAATATTAGGCAGGCACTATTAGGCAGCATTTTCTAAAAGTTATATAGATATTTTTTCATAACTGTCTTGCTTGCCTTCAACGAAACTGTGATACCTAAGTGAACATGTATAGACCTCTATGCGTTAATAATTTTGGCAACAGTTGTTCTGGGTTCCCAAGACAAAGGCTTTGCCTAGTTTGGGGCCCGTAGTCACAATTAACCTGACTACCTACATAATAATTTTACAAAATGTGTTCTGCATCTTATTTTAACGCATAATTTATTTTGATGCATTAATGTATTTGATTAGTATAATACATTTTTTTATTTGTTAATTATTTATTTTGAACACAATTTATAAATGTAATGGTTATTTTCTATGTAATAATGTTAAATAAATTATAGTCTAATTATTATCTTTAAACACTTTTATTATTGTATTTACTTAGTTTAATAGTTAAAACTATGCAAACAAAAAGGCTTGTTTTTCAAATCTTAAGCTGTGCCTTTGCATCTGTATCGACTCATGCGCAGGCGGACGCCCGGTAGGATGCAGCCAATGTCGGTTATATAACTTCGAATGTGGAACGTCTTGTGTAACGAAAACACCCTGCGTTGTGCCGCGTCATAAATAAGTTGATATAGGATTTCCCTTATGGATTGGCTTTGTTTTTAAATTTAGGGGGTCGCCTGATAAAAACACTATTCTGACATTTGTTTATTTTTGTAGTTGTTATTAAAAGTTATTATTATTGTTAAATGGTAACTTTTTTGTTGCGTCTTTGGCTGTCACAAAATACCTAAATATTACCCAAAAATAAAGGTCTACATTTGAAGTACCTACAAATTTAAAAGGACGACCTAAATTTAAAAAATAAATTTTATTGTCTTTTTATAATACTTATTTTTGGCCTGAAGTTTTTGATACAAGTCAAATTGGCCAACTAGATTTATTTGTAAATTAAATGATTTCGTAAATATGTCATTTTAGAATGCTTTAATTAATAAGTACCTACTGTAAAATAAATAAATAAATGTATTCATGAAAAATCATATCAATTACCTAGTCCCAAACTATAATTTAATTTTACCCCTATTAAATTTTAACTGTTTTTTATCTGTTGTTTTGATCACGATACGCGATTATGTAAAAAGACTAATCGACCACCGTGGCCCCATTCCTATCTCCTGTGGAAAAGTTAGGAACCTTTTCGTTTTATATGACCAAAAATGCATGGAGAAGTTCAAAGCTTTCTCATTGTTCAGTATTTAGATGTAAATAATCTGCTTGACTCTGTAATAATAAATCTGGCGTCGAAGGTATGCCAAGAATCTGTCACACGTCCGTATGCAGGTTACGTGGTCTTTATGTGTGTTAGTAAACTATTTTGAATAGCAAATGCAAATTCTCTTATTGCATATAGAGGTGAGTTGAATTAATTAAGAGTAAGCTTCAATGTCTGGCGCATCGACGTGAGGTCGCAAGCCTGTCGGTATTCTACAGATTGCATTATGGAGAGTGTGCACAAGAACTGCACAATCTGATTCCCCCATCACCTTTCCATCACCGTACGACTAGACGATCGGCGAAGTGCCATCCTTTTATGGTAGAAATACCTCGCACAAGAACGGAGCGTTACGCTTCTTCATTTATTATAAGAACTTACAAGGAGTGGAATGCCCTGCCCTCGTCAGTGTTTCCGGTAAAATATAACCCTGGTGTGTTCAAGTCAAGAGTGAATAGGTATCTACTAGGCAAGCGTGCTACACCTTCGACCACATCATCGCTTTCCATCAGGTGAGATCGTGGTCAAACGATTGCCTAGATAGAGAAAAAAAAACTTTAACGGAATAAGTACAATTTAAAACAGAAAAAAAATAGCTTTTAGGACCTTTTTCTTTTAACGAATGCCACATTTTTACGTATTTTTTTTCATATTTTTTTTCTCTTTTTACTTTTTAAAGTTCTTTTTTTATTGCCTTTTCACTACTTAAGTATTAAAAAAAAAAAAAAAGTTTTCTTCGGATTGTGAGCTACCCTGAAAGTTTCAGCCGGATAGCTAATCGGGAAGTGCTCGAAATTTGAATTGCAAGATTCCAGCACAGACAAAATACATACATAGGTAAGTACAGATACATACAAGTTAAGTTAAATAAAAGCTTTTAAAAAATCAAACGACTATGTAAAGTAAGCAGAGTAGTTTTTTTTAGCATGAATTAATTAATTAACTTAATTTTCCACTAGAATCACGATTTGTAAGTAAAAGAACGCATTAACCAACTGAAATAAAATTGAAGGGTGAAATTTAGTCTTATTGTATAATTTTTGCTTGAACGGATATTCTCTGATTTTAATCAATGTGTTTAAATAAGACTACTTCCTATGTAGCTAATATTAAAGTTGGTCAATAGTTGCGAAATGCATAGTCGATCGAAAGGATGTTCGTCTATCGAGCACAATCATCCTTCCGTTTGCCCCAAATTCGATGTTGATAACCCGATGCCATCATACTATAATTCACAATCGCATACATCGTGGCGGGGATAGTTTAAATAAAAAGAAAACCTACCAGCAATCTCTGGTGAGAGTGCAAACGTCTTGGTCGCCGACGCACGTACTGTCCGCGCGTGAAAGTTCGAAACACAAATTTGGCGCCATTTCGCAAACGTCAAATTTTCGGAACGTAAACTTATCGATATTTTTACTGGTATCGATATCGCGGAGAAACCGAGTTTAGTGCCCTTTCGCACTTGCCGGCGTAGTGCGGTGACAGTGTGTGGAAGTGCTAAGTGACTTTCGCCGACGGCTGTTTGAGTAGGATCATGGATTCACGTAATATAAAGGTAAGGAATGATTGTATTTATGAATGCCTTCCAGTTATTTTTTCTAATTTATAGTATTACTAGCTGCTCTATCAACGGCTCCGCCCGAAGTTTTCACATTATCCCAAAAATAAAAATAGTAAAGAGTGAAAAGTAGCCTATCCATCTGGAAAATGTTGCAAAATGTGAAATATTTTTTTAAATTGGTGGTGTATTTTTTGAGTTTATCCTTTACAAACCAGCATATTCTATTCTCTATTATATTAAATAGTATAGATTAACTGTAGTAGATAAGAGTAAGGTGCTAATCACAAGTGCTAACACTTTTTCTATTTACACTATTTTCATTTGTGTAAACCAACATAAGGGATAGAAAGAAGCTTGATATATTGCTCTCTAGTCTAAACACGAATCTGCCTAAATGTTACCTAGTTTAATGTTACTGTGTGGTTAACAAATAACGTAACGTAAAAGTTAATGATATTGTCACATACAGTAGTTTAAGTTTTGGTAAAAACAGCTATAAATTATAGGACATGTCCCCTTACTAGAGTTCTCTAAATATAGGAATCGAGCATAGACAACTGCATATTACTAGTGAATCGAGACATAAGAAATATATTTGCACCAAACCTACACGCGTTACATAATGTATGTACCTATACGTTTATTTCCCGAACTTTGTTGTGTTTATATTAGAACCGGAACTCAATTCGCTTGGTTAGGTATGACTCAGTCTGTTGAACGGAAGCTGCCAGTCTTTTTTTGTGCTTCTGTACCTACTAGGAGAGTACAGAAGCACAAAAAGCAAGTCAATCTGGGCAAAGATCATAGTCTGGGTGAGAAGGTACCAACGCATTGCCTTATCCACTTTAAGCAGTAAGTAGTACTTGGCACATGATATCTACTATTTAGTATTACAGTAGTACTATTCTAATTCTGTGGTATTAGTACATAATTAGGTAGTACGTAGTTCCGGCTTGAAGGGGAATGTTGTATTGAGTAATTTTGTAATTTAGACTATGCTCGCAAGTTTCGGTTCAAGTTACATTGACCGTGGTCACGTAAAGACTCGCGCTTGACTTAAAATTATATTTTTAAATTTGACTCGATAATAAGTTACCGACAACGACATAGCTTAAAGGATTAGCAAACTGAAGTGGCAATATAGGCTTGTCACAATTTTCGTAAGAAAGATAACCGATGGGGCCTGGGGTAGTAGTGTCTTCGTGCGGAGATCGCGACTTGGCAAACGTAGTGTAGGACGCCCATAGGTGGAGTGATGACCTGCGAAAGGCAGCCCGCAGAAAGTGGATGAGAAGAGCCGAAGGCCGGGCTCTGTGGCGATCATTAGGAGAGGCCTATGTCCAGCAGAGGTGCAATAAAGGCTGATCTTTGATTATATATATATATATATATATCTTTGATTATATATATATATATATCTTTGATTATATATATATATATATATATATATATATATATATATATCTTTGATTATATATATAATCAAAGAGGCTGATGAAAATTATGATGATTAAGTATATCAAAATCATGATTCCAATTTGCTAGAGTCTTATAGGTAAAGAATTAATGCTGGATATACTTTCAATATTTTCGAACCTTCCCGTTTAACAAAACCTAATGTTATTCTAGGAAATAGACGTAATTGGCAATAGCAATAGATCACGTCTTCATATTATGAGTTTTAAAGTAGGTAATCACACTAATATCAGAGAAGTGTTCCTAACTATCCACTGTCGTAAACAGGCCAATCAGAGCTTAGAGTTTTAAAAATGAATACTCTCTTATCAAACGGAAAAGTTCGTATGTACGATGCAGAACTCCATACATTAAAACTGACAGTGCATATAAAACGTCATAAAATGCATAAAAACCGATTCTATCTTTTATCTTTAGAAGTCCATATGTGTGTGTGTTTGTTACTCGTCCACGCTCAAACAGCTGACCGGATTCGGAAGAAATTTGGTACCAGGATAGCTTATAATCCTAAATTAAAACACAGGCTACTTTTCATCACCATCGTCATCCATCATCATAATCCACGCGGGTGATACCACGGGGCGCAGCTAGTACAATTATAATATTTAAAAGGCCAATCATTATGCCTAAGTAACTTATAGAAACCCTATTCTACCCATCTTTCCTGTTATATTAATGTAATGGTATTTATTCAAGGAATAGAATTAGATCAGTCCATACGTATATTGGCAATTACTCGTAAAATATAAAATAGGTCAATGTATAGCACTATTATAGGAATATACTATTATTAATTTATTTATGGGTAAAAACATAACAACATATTGCTGCCTTCTTCTCCAGTTGTTTTTAGTTTCCTCAATTTTCCTGTGGGACCCGTGGCATTCTTGACCCCTACTACCTACATCGATCGATTTACAAATATACTTATAGGAATTTCGTTGTAGTTAAGACATAATTCATAATGTAGTTATTCTTAGTATGTTCATAATGTAAGTATTCTCTTGTTTTTTTTTATTATTAATATCACTTGAGTTGTTCATATTAATTGCAGTTTTTTTTACAGATTTTAAGCAGAATTTATTAATAGTGTGTTCTATTTTAGCATATAATAATAAAAATAAAATAAAAAAGTATAAAGAGGCATACAAGCTTTAGATTCTCGGCTTTGAAATATTAGATTCTGTCGGAGGAATGAAGCTCTTCATGTTTTAGCTAATCCCAACCAATGAGAATGAAATACGAGTATTAATTATGTTGACAGTACTAACTTTGCAAGGTTTTTTTTTTTTTGTCTTTTTGTGTTTGTCGTTTCGGGGGAATTTTGCAACTCAAATTACGAGCACTTCCCGATTAGCTATCCAGCTGAAACTTTCAAGGTAGCTCACAAATCGATGACAATGCATTCTAAAATAAGTGTAAAATGTTTTTTTTTTATTAAAAATAGATTTTATGCAGTAGCCATGTAATGCCGCTAATCAAGCCCTTTCATTTGATACCCACATCATAGGGGTTACTTGGAAATTATAAATCGCAATTTTGTGACGTCCGCCATATTGGATTTAAAATGGCGACATTTAAGTAATCGTGTATTGTCACGAGAACCAAGTGTTTGTCAAATTTCAGCCCGATAGCTTCAGTGGAAATGGGTGAAATATTGATTGCAAAATTCAAGACACACATACGTAGATACATACCTACAAGTGAAGTTATATAAAATTAATTTTAAAAAATGCAATACTCTTAAACACTTGAGTAAATTGATAACTTACCCGTCGTGTTATGAACTGTTTTACATTGTATCGTAATATTGACACCAATTAAATTGGAATCAGGTAGTCTAATTGCGTAATATGCGAAGTGATTGTTGAAATTTATTTGATTACCGATATTCACCCTTCTCATGGGTTAAATTACATTTTATTATTTACTGACAACATATTAGACTTTAGGTATATTTCGTATTTCAACATTAAATGTTATTAAATATTGCATAGTCATCTCCTGCATTTAAAACATCATATGACTACAATTTGCAAATGTTGCAAAATTGATGCAACATATGCAAGTTGATTAACAATTGATGCAATATTAGTTAATAACAAAGATCAAATACAGCACAGAAAACTACGACTACACTATAAAGCTATAGGGCAACTTCACGTTGATGTTCATATCAAACGTGAAGTTGCCAGCTTAACGGCAATGCGATACCCCAATGCTTTTTTTATATATCTCTTTTGGTTCATATCATAACACACAGATATGTCAAACAGTAGATATATAAAGAAAATATAAGTACAAATACAAATAGGAACAAAATGTTCTTACACTTACATTTAATGTCTTCTGAATACAAATCCCTCTGTGTAAAAATATATTTAAGTTTACGCTTGAATTAGTAGGGAATGTGTTATTGATTACACTACAGCCCAAAAAATTTAGTGTAATGTTTTTAGGATGTATATTTGTATGTATGTTTGTATGTATGTGAGTTTCATTATTCCACCATAACTTTTGAATGCGTGAACAGATTTAGACGTATGGGGTATTGTTAGAATCCTTACATCCCCCCGAGTAACATCAGAGTCATGATCATATATTTTTTGAAAAAAAACTTTGTAGCAGCAGTATGGCTCCATTATAAAATGTGGAAAAAAACTTCGTATAACAATATGGGTATCAAATTGAAGCCCTTGATAAGCACATTCTAACAGTATATAATTTGTTGGCATAAGTTATTTTTTGGCAGGGCACGCTTGTTAATATTCTTTCGTACGTATTTGTTATACCTAACACTGTTACAGATAAAACCCTTGAAACTTTTGGCGGGTCTAATTTTAGGCATAGAAATCCTGTCCTTGTTCCTATAGAAATATCCATGATAACTGCCAACCATTGTTATATTCATAATATTTTTTTGGACATGTACAATTTTGGTAGACATATTCTGAATGTAAACTCATTAAATGCCACTTCTTAAAATTATTTCAGCAAAAAGTGCTGACAATGACAGAACTAATCTTATTGCTTTGTTCTGAAGTAAGAACCTTTTGATTTACCACAGATATCCGATATGATTAATTCTGTGTGCAAAGTGGATTTGTATGATCATAAGATACTGTGCCCGTGATTTTACCCGCGTCGTCATTTTATTTAATAATAGCCCATATGTGATATTCCAGAAGCAAAATTATCTAGAATGTACAATATATTACATTTCTTAAAAATTCGTTCAGCCGTCAAATAGTTTTTATCGATTGTTCGGCATCTAATCAACGGATTAAGAAACCAAGTACCCCAGATTTACTGTCTAACCCTAAGCTATCCAACAGAGACTGCATCGCAATCAGTGCAATAGATTTACCGTGATGCGCGAACAAATATACAAAAAAATAATAGACAGACACGATTTAAAAAAATGTTAGATTCCTGTTCATTATTTTAAATACCCTAGTTTTTTTTTTTTAAACTATCTTCATTGTACAGATTTTTGGTACTTACCGCTTTATTATAAGTATAGATAGATATATATAGATAGATAGATGTGAATTTGAGTGGTGCTATATTAGTTCAAGAGTTATCTATGTGGATAAATTTTTGTTTATATTGTTCAAATTATCTTGTTTAAATATATTTCTCAAATTAGTTAACACTCGTAACGCTCATCTGCAGTGACCGGTGAATGTAGAGTTATTATTTTGTAACCTGTGTTGGTGAATGTTGTTTACATCTTGAAGTATTGCTTTGCCGTGTTTCGTCATGTCTAGACTAAAGACCAATATGTAACGGTTTTTGCTTCATAATCAATATGTTAGATGTCAGGTAGGTATTCAATCTATCGCAATATCGGGATTTGATTTGTAGGGTAGATATTTCAAGATGTTGACATTTGTTTCAACATCTTGAAATATTATGAGCTTTTTCGCCGCTCGGTGGAAGTTGTTTTTTTACTACGTTTTTATTAAGTCACTTTCTTGTCTGTCTGTCGTTTCGTCGTTCCGGGTGGAATCTCAAATTTCGAGCATTTCACGATTAACTATCCTTCTGAAACTTTCAGGGTAGCTCACAACTCGATGACAATGCAAATCAAACAAAAGTGTTTTTTATATTAGTTTTTTAAACTAAATTTCTGCCTGTTATTAAAGTTAAATATATCATCAGAAGCATTAGTCTTTAAGGACAGAAGTATGTAGAAGTGTCATGTTTCTGAGATATTAAAGCTCTAAGAAAGTATAATTTATGAGTGAAAACGTTATCTTTGAGCTCCAATGTCACAGAATTGTGATACTAGGATAATATTGTTTTTTTTTCTTCCCACTACCCAGTACTATGCCCATTATTCACCTAAAACATAAGCAAGTAGCACCTAATTACTGCTCATTATAAAAACAGTGGTAAGCGTGGACATCCATTAAAGCACCGTTTTATTTTTATTGAAAATTGTGCGTTATGTAAGAATGGAAATACATCAGTACAGTTTTCTTTTATGTTTCGTTTGTATCTCAGTTCTGTTTTTACTATTTAAACTTAGCCTAGAAAAGAATGTATAGTTTTATATTGAATTAATGCATCCATCCAAAAGAGATTAAATAGAATGTACCATTTTATTTAAAAGCTTTTATATATTTTAACATCACTTGTATGTATGCAATTCTTGTATGAATATTTCTATATCTATCTATGTATTTCTGTCTGTTCTGGAATCGTGCAACTCCAATTTCGAATACTTCCCGATTAGCTATCCGATTTCAGGGTAGCTCACCACTATAAAATTAAAAATATATTTATATACTTAAAAAGTGACAAGGTAATTAAAACAGATTAAAAAGCACATAAACCATTATTTTTTATATATTATTGCTTAGTTTATTTAAAATATGAGCGTGACGAAATAGGCGCAAATTTAAAAGTCAATAAGAAAATATATCTGAAAATATAGGTATCTACTAGACAAGCGTGCTACACCTTCAACCACATCATCGCTTTCCATCAGGTGAGATCGTGGTCAAACGATTACCTAGTCAGTAATAATTAAAAAAATAATAATAATGTACTGCTTTAGGTGGACAATATATTGAAACATTACTTTATAGGGGAAAAAAAAACAGATTACTGACACTCGCTCAAGTGTTTTCTTGCTATACTTGTGTTTTTAGAGCCCTCGCTCTATAACACTCGGTGCAGCAAGAAGTCACTTTCCGCTCGATGCAGTAATATATTACTTACTATTCTTTGTGTTAAAGCCCTCCATTGAGTAATGAAGGTTTGATCCTGCGGTCACGTTTACGAGGTTATTTCACTTGTAAGTAAGCCAGGTTCTAAAATAAATATAACGAATAACAACAAAAAAAACACGAGTAAGCCTTACTGTAGATAGATAGATAACTCTTTATTGCATAACACTTAAAAGTAAATCGTGCATTGTACATAATATAACCTAAAATATAGAAATAGCGGTAATATAATCGGCGGTCTTATCTCTTACAGACAACCTTTGGATGAACTCAAATAGATTGAAATGGTTAGACGGTTGTGACAACACTTAAAACAACTTAAGAGTAATAATTAATAACATCAATAATAACAACTTAACAAAAATCTGAATATATAAATTTTTATTAATTTTACTTAAATACATAAATAAATAAACAATAATAAACAACATACTAAATATATAGATATGTACAATAGCTTCACCCGCAGTCAAACTTTGCCACTCCCATCACCACTTTCGGGAAAGAAATTTCAAAAAAAACTTCTTTTGTCACTTTTCCACTTTTGACTTTGACACTTATCACTTCGACACCTTTCAATTTGACATTTCCTTCAAAAGCAATTTGATTCAAAAATTTATTACAAAAGCTCATAAGCCTTAGGATATTTCGTCCAATTTGATTCAAATGCTTCAAAAGCTTCAATTCGTTCTCAAGATATCATAAAAAACTGTCCCATACAAAATGTATGAGAAAATTAAAAAAAACTTGAATTATTCCATAATTTTAATATTTATTATCCTATTCGGGACGTAGACAAATACAATAAATCAAAGATCATAAAAATCAGTCTAGCTGTTCTTGAGTTACAAATAGTGTAACTAACACGAATATCTGACTTTCTTTTATAAACATAGATATAAATATATACGCAGTATTTATTCATTGTAATAACAAACAATGTAACATTTCTAAGTCAGAGAGGACAGGTAATGGAAACTTCTTTTTTTTTTAATCTCTTTAGTCACATAATATGATGTGTAACGTCTGACATCTCACCCTTTCGATTGTCTTTGGCAACATTAACATACTCTAGCACCGCGTGCGCTCATTGGTTAACTGTGAATCAGCAACTAGGTACTTCATCTGACCTATGTGATCCTACTTTTCGTCAAAAAATTCTATGTCGTGATAGCTCCGTCGGGAACCGTTTGGCTTGTAGTCTACCTGAGTTCTATATTGTATCTGCTCATCACACAAATGATTGCACCGCACCTTGCAGGATTTGAACCCACGACCGTTGGTTGACATTGCAGTGGGGTCACTAACCATTCGGCCAACCGGTCGTCTAATCATCGGGCTCGGTAATGACCCCTTTATAATTTTCCCACCGCATGTGGTTTCCACTTTCGTTCGTCCAATGCTACCTCAGTTATACGAGGCTACGTATCTACGCCATATTATGCTACGTTGCTATCGATGTGTTTGAGACTTCACTGTTGAATGGAGGCGAGAACATTGCATTCCTTTGTTGTATGTATTTGTTTAAAGATTTGATCAAATAGCGTCGGTTAACGTCATGGGTATCCATACCAATATATAAAAGTGAAATGTTTTCTGTTTGTTTGTTTCTTTGGGGAGCTTTCACACGATAACGGCTGGACGGATTTTGATGAAATTCGGAACAGATATAGCATATATCCTGGAATAAAACATAGCAAATCTTTTATCCCGGAAATTTGTAACGGGAAAACTGGGAAATGTTGATTACTCGCTGAAAGGAACGGTTTCCATGGAAACGAAATAGCAAGTCTGTCAATAAACATAACGAGCGTTGGTGCTATACCTACTTTTGCATTGGTTTTTAATGTCCTAGAAGAACATAGGATGCTTTTTTGCGATAAACTGTAGTCCGCGCGGACGAAGTCGCGGGCGGGAAAGCTAGTTGTTATCTAAATGAAGGAATTATATTTTTATAAATGACTGGTGCTCTGCAATACGGCGGCTTTCAGTTTTCACGCTATCCCACTTAGCATTTTCCCGGGGGAAAAGTAGCCTATGTCCATCTGGAAAAGTGTAGAAAATCAGAAAAAATATTCAAATCGTTTAAGTATGTTTTTTTGAGTTTATCCATTACAAATATACATGCAATATATCAATATTTTTTTATATGAGTATAGATTAGCTTTGGCCACGTGGTAATTGTTCTGGGGTCAAAGTACCTTTAAAGTATACGAAATATTATATAACAAAATTTGTTCAGCCGTCAAATTAATTTTTTTGCTTAGCTTTTACTCACCAGATTGAGATACAAAGTACACCAGATGTTATATCAAAACCTTAGCTATCCAACAGTGGAAACCGCATAGCAATCTGTCCAGTAGTTTATACGTGATGCGCGAATATACAGACAGACAATACAATTTTTAAAAACGTTATTTTCTATTGGTCTTTTCTATTCTTTGCATGTCATTTTAATTACTCGAGGCATATTTTTAGGCTTCCGTACCTAAAAAGAAAAAAATACCTTATGGAACCACTTCGTTGTCTGTCTGTCAAGACCTTTTTTTTTCACTGGAACGCGTGGAGGTATCAAGTTGATTAATGTCAAATACTCGTCTGATATATCATGGAGCTGTAAAAAAATACTTATATGTCAAGGCAGTCAAAAGATATGGCCGTTTATGCCGCATATTTTGACACCCAAAACCTATAGGGTACTTCCCGTCGGCCTAGAATTATGAAATTTGGCAAGAAGAAATGTCTTACATCACAAGTAAAGGGGAAAATCCGAAAACCGTAAATTTGTCGTCAGAACACATCATTTACTTAAGGTAAGCTGACCGCGACCTAAGTCGATGTATGGGGACAACAGTTTTTCAACGACGAAAGTTAAGTTTGTACGGAACCCTCTGTGCGCGAGTCCGACTCGCACTTGGCCGGTTTTTTTTATCATGTTCTTCGTACATACATTTTGTTACTTATTATAAGTGTATATATAGATAGATAGTAATTTTTACGATGCCAGACAGACTTCTTCAACGCCCACATAGACATTACAATATGACATACAATATGACATAACTGTTTCCGCCGTATATATTAATACACAGTTTCTTGGCTAACACAAGTTTCACCTAACTAGCTCAAGCAGAAAGCAGAAAGTGTGTTGACAAGCCCCTTACGCAGTGTTACAGCTGTATAAAGTAGTCGCAGCAGATCTTTGTGATTGTGAAGATAGGCTCTATAAATGCATAAAGTAAGAGCGAGATAGAATAAAATAAATCGTGAGCGAGGCAGTTATACAATGCTGTCTTCACCTTAAACATTGGGATTGTGCCTGAAAAATAGCAGTTTGCGCAGCGACTTGCAGACAACTTCCGAGCCACGAACTTCCGCTGCGACTGCTGTAAGTAGGTAGTATTTGATATTAAGTCCTATTTTGTACGCTTAACATGTTGGTTAACCATTTTAGAACCCATTGTTACAGCTAACACACATGAGAAGTTCCACAAATATAAAAACAGTATAGTTGCGTCTCGCAGTTTCACCCGCTTGGATTATAATGATGGATGATGGATGATGATGGTAATGAAAAGTAGCCTATGTGTTAATCCAGAACATAAGCTATTCTGATACCAAATTCCATCCAAATCTGTTTGCCCGTTTGAGCGTAAAGAAGTAACAAACATACACACACAAACTTCTGAAGATAGATGGCGCTAATCGGTTTTTATGCATTTTATGACGTTTTGTATGGACTATTAGTTTTAATGTATGGAATTCTGCATGAAGCAATTTCCTTTCGATAAGCGTATTCATATAAGTATTCATTTTTTAGCTCTAAGCTCTGATTGGCCTGTTTACGTCAGTGGCTACACTTCTCTAACGATTTATAATCCGTGATTTAAAATATTAGTGTGAAGTGTGATTATAAACATCTTGATGTTTCAACTTTCGTGTCCTGAAATAGGCTGTTTTGGGTGAACGGTTAGCCGGCTAGATTGCGATGACGCGCACTGGGTATGGCTGCCTGAGATACGTCAGAAGTTTTTGGAATCATTTATGGAACGATTTCATAACCACAAAATGTACGCACAGTGAACAATTCTGGCTGCATATTTTGAATCGTTATAGATCATAAATGGTTATTTGAAATGAAAAAATGATAAGAAAAACCTAAAGACGATTTTCAAATACCTATTCAATTTGGTGGACCTCTTTTTTTTTCTCTATGTAGCGTCTGGCTGTCGCCATATTGAATTCTGATTACTGTCACGTCTTTGGTAGCACTCGCAAGATTAAGACAAATCGATTGACGTAAGAATCATCTAAATCAGTTCACGCGTTTGTTCTATATAGTGCCACGGAGGAAAAAATAAACATAGGCTGAAAAAAAAACCCTCCGCTCAGTCGGGTAATAAACTACCATCGCTACGCTCCTTCTTAAAATTATACGTTGGCTGGTGCGAACCAGATGCGTGCGCGTGATGTGAGCTGGTACGCAGCGATTGTATGAAATTCTATTCCATACATTAGAACTATACATGCATATAATATACCATACATTATTTTTGCGTGGCGTGCGCGTGGCGGTCTGACATCTTCCTTAGTTTAGCTTGTACTATTATTTATTCTGTGGTTTAGGGCACGTCCACGTAACGCTAACGTCAGGCGCATGCATCCAGTTTGCTCTGGCCTTATATAAATCTAGCTTTTGTCCGCGACTTCGTTCTGCGTGGATTACAGTTTATTGCGTTATAAAGTATTATAAGTGTCGTCATGGTTCAAACAATCTTCAAACCAAATTTCTTATAGATCGGTTTAGCCGTTAATGGTAACAAACAAATATACAGACAGAAAGAAAGAGTTACCTACTTTCGATTTTATAGTAGTATATTAGTAATGGATATCAATGCTTGCATTGCACGTACTTAGTTGACTTTAATGTAGGGGAACTTGGGGCATTATGGGATATTTAAGACAAAATTCATTATATTTAGAAAATAAATTGGTTTATTTTTAAAATTTCAGAACTTAAACAACAATTGTTTAATTTATTTTCATATTATTACAGTTTCATTAACATAATCAGTCATATTTTTTGGATAATAGGAACTTAGTTAAATTGGGTAATTTTCCCGTTTTGCCCCACATGTGGGGCAAAATGGGATGTGCTACGGGGCAGAATGAAGACAATAACTAATCTGGCAAACAGTGTGCACAAATGTGGGGATCTTCATCGTCTTCATCCACGCCAGCACAAGAGTTATGAGCCCACTCACGGCACTGAATGCACTGAACCCATCCTTCATTTGATTTTGAATACAAGTACCCACAGTACAAACAAACACAGTCATCATCTTCATCATTCGATGATTCAGAATCGGTTACGTCTACTTTTTTTCGTCTTTTAACCTGAATGTTTCTTGGCTTCTTTGTTTCTTTCTGCTCAGTCTTATTTTGTTCTTTCTTTTCTGTCTTTCTTGGGTTTGCTTTCTTTTCTTTCTTAATTTTTGCAGATTTTTCTTGAACCAAATCGTTTTTGTACGGAGACTCCGTTAATATTGCACATTTTCCTCGTTTCCTAGTCTTTCGTTTCTCTGTTCTTGTTTCTTTGGGTATTGCAGAAGATATTTTTTAGTAAGCCCAGATAGCATCCTGCTATCTGGGCTTACTAAAAAATATCTTCTAGTTGATTTTGGTTTTTCAGGAGTTTTTTGTCTGCCTTCAAAGGAAGTTGAAGGTTGCACATTATCTTCTTTTGACGTGGTACATGCAGGATATTTTATGTTCCTAGAAGACTCAAAGAGGTCTAAGGATTTTTCATTTGCAGTACACATAAATTGACTTTCACCTTGTTCTTTTGGTGCAGCAGTGTCTTTGAGGATGGGTAAGTCTTCTCTTATAGCAGGCGAAGAAAATTGAAGAGAACTTTCATTTGCAGTGTACAGTGATGGATTTTTCTCGTTTTCTTTGTGTGTATCTTTAAAAGCAGATAAATCTTGTTTGGCTAAAGGAAGTACAGCAGGAGAATTTTCGTTTTGTGTGAATTTAACGCTTTGTTTAGGAATATTTTCTTGTTCTTTGGATACGGCAGGTGGTGTATTCATAGTTTCGGTGTGCACAGCAAGAATAGGGCAATCTTCTCTTTCGATAAGGGAAGGATTCTCAACAGATTTTTGGTTGACATTCTCTATAGGCAAATTAACCTGACTATTTTCGTCATTCACGTGAATAACATCAGAAGTGCTCTCATTTGTGACAAGTGTTCTCATCTCTGTTGAAGATTCACTGTTAGAGTGTTGAACTGGTTGGGTTTCCAGTGACGAATGTTCAGGCTGCAATGTGGATCCTGAATTAGATTTATCAACCACAATCCACCACAATGGAATCGTCAGTTGCAATGTTCTCAGTGTTCGTTGTTTCGGCAGCCAAGAAATCTGCGTCTGTAAACATATTTCTGTCTACGGGCCATATGCCACATTTTCGAAAGCCATTTATGGCAGTGACCATGGTTGCTGCTTGTAAATAAGCTCTTCCAAAAAGCATTCCCACTTGGTAAGGAGTCACGACGCGTCCTGGATGTTCTCGTAACCATTTTTTTACTTCTGCACTGTAGTAGGTGCTTAATGGTTTCATAAATGAAACATCAAGTGGCTGCAATTTGTGAGTGCAGTGTGGTGGCGTGCATAGTAATATTACATTATGCTCTCTCGCATACTCGATTAGTTCGAGATTTTTAGTATGAGACGCATGGCCATCTAGCAGAAGTAGAATTGGTTTTTCTTTTGTGGGCTTAGTAAATTCAACAAACGACTTGAACCAGTCAAAAAATATGTTAGTAGTGATCCACCCATTATCGCTGCATGTTCCCCAAAACCCAGCAGGCGCTCCATCAAGAAGTTCATTTTTCATGCGTTTTCGAGCAAATATAAGCATAGGGGGGACATAGGTTCCTGTTGCACTGAAACATATTTCTGCTGTCACCAATTGGCCTCTTTCCCCAGACGTTAAGCACCCAACCTGCTTTTGTCCTTTTAGTGCAATTACTTTAGACTGGCTCTTTGGAACGGTGCTGACACCAGTTTCATCGACGTTAAATATTTGATCCGGGGTAAGGGTATGTTTGTCGACAACTGCTTCAAGCAAATCAAAAAAAACATTCACAGCCACTCTATTAAACGCCATAGCTCTGGCAGCTGAAGTCGGCTCAGGGCGTCTATACGATAGATCAGGATGCCTCTTTAAAAAGCCGTCCAACCAGTCTTGACCAGCCATACCAATCTCGGGGTTAAATGGATTTTCAATATTGTTTCGTTTAGCTAACTCAAAAGCCAATATGCGAAGCTCCTTACCCGTAATCCCAAAAAGCCTTGCTTGCATAGACTTTACGTGTAAAACTAGCTCATCCTCCTGGTCTTTAGAGAAAACTGTTTTGAAATGTCCTAGTTGTTTTCTACCACAGTCATTTTCTGAATCCGTGTCATCATCAAGCGTATCTCGAGCTTTTTTGACCCGGCGTTCCAAGGTAGATTTTGGAATTTCATAAGCAGCTGATGCCCTTAAAAATCCCATATGGCCATTTAGTACAGCTTTTATAGCTTTTCTCATGTTTTCCTCATCCCATTTTTGGCGTTCTGTTTTTCTGACGTAATTGCATACCATGATAACTGCAAACAAAAAAAACACTTAGGAAAGTAGAAAAAAAGCGGGGGCAAAATGGGCTACTATCCCATAATGCCCCGATCATTTTGCCCCACGCGATATATTTTCGTTAGGCATTTGACAATTTCTAACCTCTTTGAGTATTCCGCATAATAGTCGCGAAAATATATGATCAATACTATTATTAATAGCTGAATGCAAGAGTAATTGAATAACATACACACTTACCTCTCTGTTCATCGATAATTAACTGGAAAACTATTTAAAAATCCACGTAAAACAATGTTTTAATCACTGTGGCGCCACAACAAGCAGGAACACGTACGTCGCGCGGACGCGGGTGACGCAACTGAACGGAAGAAGAATGGCAACGTCGCAGGCGCGCTATTGTATAAACTAAACGCACACATGCAAGTTTCCCGTTTTGCCCCGAACCTCATTATGCCCCAAGTTCCCCTAATATTCTAAATATATATATATCACTAGTTTTCCGGCCCGCGACTTCGTACGCGCGGACTACTGTTTATAGCGAAAAAAGCATCCTATTTTCTTCTGAGATATTAAAAAATAATGCAAAAGTAGGTATAGCAACACTATATATTTTTTGACTGACTTGTTATTACGTTTCCATGGCAAACACAGACCATTATGTGATGGCAACCGTTCCTTACAGCGAGTAATCAACATTATCCAGTTTTCCCGTGGAAACTTACAATTTTCCGGGATAAATGTATTCTATGTTTTATTCCAGGGTATAAGCTATCTCCATTCCAAATTTCATCGAAATCCGTCCACCCGTTATCGCGTGAAAGCTCCCCAAACAAACAAACAGACAGCGTTTCACTTTTATATATTGGTATGGATTCAAACCCTACTCGTATAAAATCAGGTCATTCCCAATAGAAGTTGAAAATCAATTTCATTTTGCACTAATTGTACACCTATTTAATGTTATGGGCATTTTTGTGATCTCAATTAACAAACATGATTTTGTTTGAGTACACCTGTCCCTGAGGAATTGCGGGGATTTTCCCTTTACTTTGAAAATATGACCTGTTTACCGGCCTGTCATGAATGTAATAAAGTTCCTTGCAATTAAATTATTCATTCCGTGACTAGCTGTGCGTAGATTTTCATGAATTTTTACATGACTGCCCAAAAAAAGGAGTGTAATGTTTTTTAGGATTCATGTATGTTTGTATGTGAGTTTCTTTATTCCACCATAACTTTTAAATGTCTGAACAGATTTAGACGTATGGCGTATCGTTAGAATCCTTATATCCCCCGAGTGACATAAATAAATACTTTTTTGAAAAAAATAAACCATATTTCGGCGTTATGGCTCCATTTTCAAATGCGAAAATATAAATATTTTCTTCTAATTTTTACAATATGGGTATCAAATTAAAGACCTTCCAACAGAATTTAATTTATTGGTATAAGTTTATTTTTGGCAGGGCAGGCGTGTTTTTTTAGCTTTTAAGCTAGTTATTCGAAGTTTTATTCCAATAACAAAACACTTTTTTCAAAATCTGTAGTCTATTAATTGTTGGTTACCTTGGTTCTCTGTAGGATATCTTCATTACGAATCCTATCCTTCAGAGAAAATCCAAGCATAGCTCTCTTCATAGCTCGCAGAGTGAACTTAACTGACATAGCTCTGAGGATAAGCTAGCTGAAGTGGCAGGCGCTGGTCACATTTCCCGAAGAACCAATAATCGTTGGAGTACTTGACAGCCATGCTATTATTTAGTTTCCATGGCAACGTGTCATTATTATTTCGTTTCCGTAGCAACATGTCATTCCGTTCTGTATTTTTGATACCATGGTTGCAATTTACGAAGGGATTACTTATTTTTTGAAAAATAATATGCTGCTATTACTCGCTGATAATGCAGGATCCTACAGGTGAAAGATTTTTTAAAATCGGTTATTTTTTTTTCTGTTTATCCATCACAAACAAACACACAAACAATCAAATCTTTCTTCTTTAAAATATTAGTGTAGATTTAACATATTTATTTGTAAGTATAGTTACATAATTATGCGTTAAACTCAATCTGGTGCTTATGTAAATATTATGCAATACATTTGCGAAAGGTCATTCAACACAGACATGAGCCTTGCAACTTGTAAGCATGAGCCCAAGACCGGACCTAGAAGGAAAGAAAGTAGTAGTCCGTACTGCGAACGCCATTTTTATCGGGCGTTAATAACGTCCAATTTTCCGCGTGGCCAGCTTGTGCAGGCCGGTTATCGTATTAAAGTAACTATCTAATTAAATTTGTCTAGAGTTAAGGCTTATTAGAGGTGCCTACCTGTTTTAAGCTAGGAAAGTTCCCGCCCGTAGATGAAACACTGTTTCTATCTGAAAACAGGTTTAGTAAGATACCATTCAACTCGATAGTAATAATTTTTCGAACTTAGTAACGAAGAAAGAGGTAAACATATGCACAATTAAAAATAGGAAAATTTGGTAACTGATGCTCGGGCGTGGACCGCATAAAATAGGTGCAACGCACACAATTGGCCTTAGTCACAATCGGAGTAGTTTGTGTAGCACGTGTTAGCAGTGACTCTTACTCGCTCTACACTTTGCGTGTATATATTTGTTGTTGATGCACTGAAACACGACGGTGGCAATAAAGCTGTAAGGATGTTTGCCTGTAGTTATATTTAGTACCGTTAGTACGTGATATTAAAGCATGTCGTATCTTTTTATTCATGTAAATCTATGGGTAAAAATAAACTTCAATGGTGCTTCGGAGGGGTTGTTTTTGGTGCTCCTAATAAAACTTTTTGAAAGCTTATAAAGTAAAGTTCACCTGTTGAACTTTAATTAGCAAAAGCTCAAACCAAGCCAACAAGAGAAATCGTTCAAGACACTTGTGACATCCTGTTTGGTCATTTCTCGTTTGCCGCTGGGCGTTCCGGGTTTTTATTTTTGGTTAATTACCGAGATTACAACATACAAAACTACCATTCATGATGAAGTAAGAAATCCTTTCTTACCAAGACTTCTTACTATAGTAATAAAGTTACCATAGCTCGTTGGAACTCAAGACAAAGCTATCAATAGTCAAAGGGTATAAGTTAAGTGCAGGCTAATACATTAATTGGTATGTCGCAATCCATAAATGCAGAATTGATAGTCAGAAACAAGACATAATCGAAAGTGCAAAAACTTGACTGCGAACAAAATGAAAACGAGCAAAAATGTTAATGCTAATGATTGCTAACTAATTTTAAATCGTCATAGATTCTAAATGGTAATTCGAAATGCAAAATGAAAAGAGAAACCTAAAGATGATTTAAGATAATACCTATTCAATGATACCCCACTTAACAGAGTTCGTACTTCCATTTTTTTAACAATATGGCGTTTGGTTGTTGCCATATTGAATTTTGATTGCTGTCGTAACACTCGCAAGATTAAGACAAATCAATACACGTAAGTATCATCAAAATTGGCTCACGCGCTTGTTCTCTAGAGCGCCGCAAAGGAACAAATATAAATAAATAGGTTGATAAACACATAACCCTCCGCTCAGTCCGGTAAAAATAACTAAGTTGATATTGACATAACATGATCACAACCAGTAATAGTGTGTGATATGCCCCAATGTCGGTTCCAGTCACCGGTTTCTTACAACGAAGCTGATGGTTACTACTAAGCTAGCTATGAACAGAGGCTCACCCAAGCATGATTTGATTGATGGATTTGATAGGTGGACTGACCCTGGGTGGAAGGGTGGCTACACTACTCGTTGGAAAGCGTAGCCGTGAAAGACCTAATCCACGTTTGGTGGAAAACATAGAATGAGAGGTCGCGTCGGGAAGACCGGACACTATTCCACGAAGCGACTGCAACACCACAAATCCCACTTTGTAACCATTTTTCTTTCCACAATCAGAATGTGTAAGAAATACAAACTTTTCAAATTATTTTGATGAGTGCGATTGTTGTTTGCGAGTACGTTTCAGAGTAGTTTCGTGGAATTAGACCCTTGAACTGAAAAATTGGACTAACATGGAATAAATGCAGAGGGATGGAAAAAGCTTTACCCTGCATGAGTGCTTTGAATGAAAAATAAAATATTAAAACAGTTAAAAAACACGACTGAGTTATGCCTATAAATTATTTATAATTTTATAATGTGCTCATCAAGGCCTTCAATTTGATAACCATGTTGTAAAACACAAAGAAGAACATATTTATTTCGCTCTTCATAATGAAGATATACTGCATATTTTTTTTAGTAACCTTCTTTACTCTGGATGATGATTGGATCCTAACAATACCCAAAAAAAAAAACAAAATCTGTTCAAGAATTTAAAAGTTAGGTAGATTAGAAACTCATTTACATACAAACATACATAAATCCTTAAAACATTACACTCCTTTATTTGGATTTACACACCTTTCCTTCAGTCGTGTACAAAAACTGCTAATCACGATGAATGAATAGACACAATCATTTTTGATGAAGCAATAAATACCTAGTACAATTCATGCATAGGTATTATATGTATCAGAATCGAAATATTTTCTGCAGTTTCTTACATTCAACACCATGTTTGGTACCGAAAGCCCGTCTAATGTCGTTATATGACATGCATATAAGACGCATCACTTTTATGAATATTACGGCAGTATCATTATGCGTCAAAGATATACATAACCTGTTCCAATATTATTACCACCAACTCTTCCTTCTGTCAATCTACCCGCAATTACTCAACCTTACGTAAACTAACAATCATCACAACAACAATCCCTAAAGCGAACGCGACACTATTGTTAGCAATAAAAAATGTCTCAAAAGGAAACTGCCAATAGCCCAGCGTCAGACCGTGTCATTTTGACGCTTGGGTACACAGAAATAAGTAGACACTTGACGCTTTGTGACGTGTGGAACGCCCCGTAGTGTTGAAGTTTCCTATGTTTCCAAACGAAAAGGGGTATTTTTGTGCATTTTTTATTGAACTGCACGGTGAAATCGATACCTCAAAAACATTTATTCAATCTAGTCTGGTTCAAACTAGTTTTGTGAAATAACAGACTTGAAGTACCGCGTACGTCGTGGGTAGAATTTCCGCTACGATAAATTATGTTTGTACACAGAAAAAGCGTAGCTTTGGCATATCTAAAGTTCTTAAACCATGGTATTTAAACCATGTTCTTTTATTGTACCTGGTAATAATAAGGATACGCATACTATCAGTATGGCCAGTTGCATGTGATCGTATGTTTTTTTTTTATTATATATTTCTTTTCCACTTTTCTAATGTCTTCTTTTTCTGCAGCAGTTTGAGTTTTAATAAACAAAAGGAGAAGGAATAGCTGATGGTTGTGTTGATTAAAGAAATTTATATATATATATATATTATTAAGAGCTGTACCTGCGGCTTCGTACGCGTGGTCATTTTATTTACAAGTACTCTTTGTGCTATTCCAGGACCTAAAATACCAAGATAAGTTCTATCGATTGCTCGGCTTCTACTCATTGGATTGAGATAGCAAGTAGTTAAACCAGTTTTTATGTCAAACCCTAAGCTATCCAACATTCAAAACCAATCGTTCCATTAATTTTTACGTGATGCGCGAACAAACAAACAGACACGATTTAAAAAAATGAAATATTATTGTCGTTTATTTTAAGTGCACTTTTTTTTTAAATATCTTCTTTGTACAGACTTTTTCGTACTAATTGCTTTATTATAAATATAGATAGATAAAGTTGGAATTAGTTGTGTTGTGAACAATGACGTGATGTAGTTTAATAAATTCATAAACCATTCATATGTAAGTTCCTTTTTTAATAGATTGAATGAGGAGGTGATCACGTCGCATGATGGTAAGCGTCACGCCTGCCCATAACAGTTGCAGTGCCACCCAGAATATTGGTTTCTAAATCTTGCGCGTCACTGCACTGCGTTCGTCACCCTGAGACATCAACTCCAACTCGACCATCTTCTTTAACTCTCCAGCAAAGTACTGCCTTTTATATCTCCCTACTACTTATAGCTGTTGCTTATCTTTTGCCCTTTTTACAGTAATGTTTATATTTCATATTACCAACGTCTTGTTAGATAAACCCAGCAGTAGTTTAAGTCACAGCTACGACTCGCTCTACATGAGATGCTGGCGCGAGGGCAATGACACGTTTAGTACCAAAATACACTCAATAAAACTATGTCAAATTTAAGTAGATCATACATCATCTAAACATTTATGTTTTACTGTTATTTTGCTACTATATATTCTGTGGTTATACTACTTACTGAGCAATAAGCAACCAAAATTTTAAATTGTAAAGTGTCCCGCAAATGTAAATGTTTATTGTCCGCCTGGAGGAATACCACACCTTTGTCAGACTTTCAACCGCCAAGCAGTATAGTGGTTATTTTCTGGGTTTTGGATTTTTCCGCGAAATTACCGGGCAATGAGACTTAAATCCAATGTGTCAGGTTGACGAGCGCAGTGCAGTGACGTGCAAGATTTTGTTACCAAAGTTATGGGCAGGCGTGACGCTTCCCATCAGGCCAGTGACCTGCTCGTCTTGTCGCTCAATGAAGGGCGCTTATTGGCTATGCCATGTAAGCATGAAATTCCTTGCAGAATACGTGTGACATCATTACGAAAATTGCCGAAAGATTCCACGAAGATCGTAACGCGACGCGTTACGTGTCTGGATGGTCATATAAGGGCCAATTGCTCAATTGCTTTGGAATTGTTATCCTTTATGACTACAATGCACTGTCCGTCCTTGTCATATCGTAATACAATGACAAGGACGAACAGTGCATTCATATCGCTATGCTTTGAGTTAGGCGGTAGAGCCCCAGGCCAGTCAATGTAAGAAAAAAAACCGCTCTAGGCCAAATTACAAGATATAAATATTATAAGATCCATACCAATATATAAAACTTTGTCTGTCTGTTTGTTTGTTTGTTTGTTTGTTTGGGAAGCTTTCACACGATAACGGCTGGACAGATTTTGAAATTTAGAATGGAGATAAATTATACCCTGGAATGAAACATAGGATACTTTTATCCCGGAAAATTGTAAGTTTCCACGGGAAAACAGAAAAATTTTGATTACTCACTGTAAAGAACGGTTGCCATCACAGAATGGTCTGTGGTTGCCATGGAAACAAAATAACAAGTCTGTCAAAAAACAAATCAAGAGCATTGGTGCTATACCTACTTTTGCATTGGTTTTTAATATCCTAGAAGAATTTTTTTTTCGCGATAAGCAGTAGTCCGCGCGGACGAAGTCGCGGGCGGGAAAACTAGTATAAATGAATAGTTAGAGCACATGCTGAGCAAAAACCTACATTTCAAGGTATTTCCATATTAAGAGATGCAAATCATATTTTGTGGTCGTGTTTTTCCTTCTACTATTCAAACAAAGAGCCGAAAGCATACGATAGAATCATGACAATACAACATTCTTTCTGATGGTGTAAGTGGCAATGCTAACAGGTAGTTTACTTCCAACTGTCAATAATGGAGGGCCATAAAAATAGCGGCGAGGTTATAAATTATACATTTTCATGGAAGCATGGTTTTAAAAAAAATAAGCTGCATACGTTTTAAAAACAAGTAAATGAAGTACTTACACAAAACATTGAGACTTAATTAAAATAAATACTTACAGTTTACAAAATAATAAACGCAATAATATAATATTGTATGGTTCGTAATATAAGTAACAATATACTGTATATAGTTAAGAATCTTAAAAAAACAGTAATAGCAAGCAATAACAATTAAAAAAAAACAACATATAATACTACGTATTGAACAAAAGCTAAATACATATGAGGGTAGGCATAAAAACCAAGAAAGAAAAAAACTTTGACATAAGCAAATTACGTCCTGCAGTAATATCGTCTTCCAGTAAGGTCCTATGCCAAAGTGGAGGAACCCAGGAAGTTGTACCTATTCAAAATAAAACAATTAAAATCCCTTAACTATGTACCTACTTATAATGCGTCCCAAAATTATATTTTTTCAATGAATACAATTTCAGCAGTTTGCTATTTTTTAACCTCGCAAGTTTAGCGGCCGCTTCAAGCGGAAGGCGCGCGGTGACGTCACGCGGCGCGGGCGCACAAAAACTTTCGCATTTCACTGCCAAGGCTCGCTACGCAGATCATCTGTCGTAATGACAGCGTAATGTTTGTTGCGGGGTCGTTTTCCTTTAGCGTAGTAAGGTACAATGACAGTTATTGAAGAAGTTTATAAGTTATGGTTCAAGTGCTATATTTTGTCGACGAGTATGTTAGGTCTTGACTTTCATAAAAAAATGGTATGTCGTCTGATGGCGCGATGTTTATACTGCAAGCGCGAAGTACTAAAGGATTAAATTTGTAGTAACAACGGTAAACGGTAACGGTTATGGCTAGTGACCCTAGGTACGTAATAAAACGGTCGCAGGTTCGAATCCTGCAAGGTGCAATCATTAGTGCGATGAGCAGAAATGTTTGTTTCCGTGTCATGGATGTAATTGTAACTTTTAGTTAAACTTTCGCGATTCGAACACGTAGTTAAATATTTAAACGGGACTTAATCGCCCTGAAAACTTAATATTTGTTTACCTCGACGTTTCGATCAAGTTGCATTGATCGTGGTCACGAGAATGTAATATTCGTATCTATGTATGTTTATCCGTTATCTAGTGCCCATAGCACAGGGTATCCTAGTTTGGGTATTTGTACTATTATTTATTCTGTGGTTTAGGGCTAAATAGTTGGTGTGGAATTGTCGCGTATATATTTATTATTATTATTATTAATGGTAACAACTGTAATAATGGTATATGTCACACCGTCATCATTAATGATGTATTAACTGTGTAATTAGTAAGCTTTAAACCTAAATACTTGTTCTACCTATACTTATATAAACAAATAATAGAGACTGCTTTAAACATAATAAAACGGTACTGTTTTATTATCTATATCTATTCTAAACTTTAAAGCAATAAGAACGAAAAAGTCTGTACAAAGAAGATAATTGGAAAAAATGGTCTAGTGTACTTAAAATAAGCTACTGAACAATAATATAACTTTTTTTTAAATCGTGTCTGTATGTTTGTTCGCACATTACGTAAAAACTACTGGACCGATTGCGATGCGGCTAGTATCTTAATCCAATTATTAGATGCCGAGCAATCGATAAAAATCTATTTGACGGCTGAACGAATTTTGATGAATTGTAGTATGTTATATTATGTTCGTTTAGTATGCTAGAGGTGCACTAAATAAGGATTTATTGAAATTCTATTTCCAAGATAAACCGATGGCAAAGTTAGCACGCGGGAAAATATTTAATTGTACGATTTCTAATAAACAATTATAGTTTTGTGGTTTCCCTCTAAACACAATAAAATAGATTCACAGAATTATTGAGCACGTGTATTGTGTTGTTACGATAATTATTGACAGATTCGCACGTATGTTAAACACTTTCTATTTTCATTGAAGCATTCACATGAACAAACACTGACACAAAAAAAAACAAAGGAAAGTTACCTTGAAGACAGCTCGAGCTATTCCGAGCAGCAGTGGATGTCTGCAGAGATGAAGCTGATGAACCATTTATCTTCATATCGCGCGTCGATACAGAAGAATATTTGAAACGCACCAGATATATAAATTTTGGCAATCGGCTGAAAGGCCCCATTGAAAAAGAGAACAAGGGTATCACACTGCGGTCCGAACTGGCGTGGCGTGGAACATTAGTATTGTCACTATAAACCATTTATTTTGAGTTCAACATAGTTCAGCTCCGTTGCAGGTACCATGATCACGAGCAAAGTGATGTTCATGCGAGTGGGTAGTTTTATGGGAAGGAAATCGAACTACCCCCTTTGTCACATTTTTTTTACTATAGACACAAGTTATGTTTTTAATAAGCAAACTTGAAACTGACACACAACATTGACAGTATCAAACTTGAAACTGACACACAACATTGACAGTATCAAACTTGAAACTGACACTCAACATTGACAGTATCAAACTTGAAACTGACACACAACATTGACAGTATCAAACTTGAAACTGACTCACAACATTGACAGTATCAAACTTGAAACTGACACACAACATTGACAGTATCAAACTTGAAACTGACACTCAACATTGACAGTATCAAACTTGAAACTGACACACAACATTGACAGTATCAAACTTGAAACTGACACACAACATTGACAGTATCAAACTTGAAACTGACACACAACATTGACAGTATCAGACCATGCACCGGAAACCGGTTATTGGATTTACGAACTAGGTATGCAACGTTGCCTATAATAGACAATTGTTTATCCGAAAATATTATATAGTACCTATTGCAATTTGTCATTTTGGTTATGATATCTTAATGATGTTTACATCTCCTAATGTGCACCACTGAGCCAGATCTTCGTCTCTTCTCATGTAATTGCTACCAGCTACTTTGCATAAATCGTCAAATCGCCAGAGGGCGCCCTACACTACGTTTGCCTATACGTGGTCTACACTCTAATCTGACTAATGTTGATTCCCTTGCGAGTGTCAAAATATACGGCCGTATGTTTTGATAGCGTTGACTTAGGCAGCTCCAAGGGATTGCAGTAGTTGACACCTCCACGCGTTCCTAAGAAAAAGGGTCTCGACAGACAGACAGACCGACGGACTGACAACAAAGTGATCGTGTTCCTTTTGTCCTTTTGAGGTACTGAGCCCTATAAAGTTACATATTACAAAATTACACCAAGGATGTCTTTTAATTAACATTTTGGCTCTAGCCCGTTAAAAATATGTAAAATTATTTAAGTACCTACCTAACAAGTTAGGTTGAGGAAAACGTACTGTAATTGGTTCATCTATGACGCTGTTTCCGTTGCAGCAAACCTCGGTAATTTTCGGTTAACCATAACTTAAGGCAAATAACAAATCTTTACTTTTATACATCATCATTATCATCAGCATCGTTATGCTTCTCTCAGAAAGTGAATTTGTAAAATTTCGTCATTTATTCCCTAGAATTGTGAGGTATTAAACTTTCCGTATTATTCACGACTAGTGACTCGCCCCGGTTTCGCACGGGTAGCGCTCACACCGCCTTTTTCTTACTTTTAGCATTTATATACTCGTAGTAAATTCAAAAAAACCGCCCGTAAGCGTAGTTCAAAAACTGGCTGCAACGCCCCAACCCCAAGGCGGTTGAATTACGCTTACTATGAGCAACGTTCGTGGTGATAAATTATTTACGAAAATTACAATAATTTCGAAAAAGTTATTGTAATTTTCCTAGGGATCTCTTTTTTATATTAAATAATGTACAGCTGATGTTACTCGGTGATAATGTAGCTTTCTATGATGAGTGAAAGAGTTTTTAATATCGGTTAAGTATTTTTCGAGTTTATCCTATAACAAACAAACAAACAAATCTTACCTCTTTATAATATTAGTGTAGAAGTTTGTTACAGTTTTTGGACAATTAATTATGCTCACTTACGAAATGAAGTCATTAGTGGATGCGTCGCGTCGACTATATCCTGATAAACTGTACAGTAGTCATATAGTAGTCCACTTCATAAAGGTAGCTAGGCACTATGTCCAGCAGTGGTCTAATGCAGGCTGTTGATGATGATGACAAATGATGAAGAGAATCAAAACCTATACAGTACTTTCCGTTGACCTAGAATCATGAAATTTGGCAAGAAGCAATGTATTATCTTATAGTGCAAGTAAAGAGAAAAATCCGGAAGCCGTAAATTTGTAAATATATCACAAAAAAAACTATTGTCAAAAAAAATAACGAGATGATTCCCCTGATGGACGAACTATTTACATACCTACAAGTTTGTAGGAAATCCTCGGTGCGTGACCGACTCGCACTTGGCTGTATTTTTTTAATGCTTTTATTTAACTTCACCTTACATTTATCTATGTATGTATCGATGTATCTATGTATTTTGTCTGTTCTGGAATCTTGCAATTCAAATTTCGTGCACTTGCCGATTAGCTATCCGGCTGAAACTTTCAGGGTAGCTCACAAACCAATGACAAAGTAATAAAAAAAAGAAAAATATACCTAAAAACGTTTAAAGTGAGAAGGAAAAAAACCCAGAAATAAACAATAAATTAAAATCGTAAAAAAGTACGTTCATTCAAAAATCCCGTAAAAGCTTTCATTTTAAATTTAAAAAAAAAACTTATTTTAAATTGTACGTGTTAAACCCCTTTTGCATACCATCTCACTTGATGTTAAATGTAATAATGCAGTCGAAGATTAAACGATTAAGCCTAATTAAGCAAAGTGAGAAGAAAGAAGTAAGTACGTTGGAATACTTGTTATATGGTTTTAAAAATATATAAACTTAATGAACTATGTAAAACCATATCCTTACTTTTAGAAGTACCATGGATCATTACTAGTCATTACTTTGTCGAGAGTCTCTCCACTTTAAATTCTCTTAACGCGTAAAAAGTTAACAATACATTGTTAGTGTACTCGTAATACCAATACACGCGCCAATTCACAAGGCATCGAGTGCATTATTAATCTAGTGTTCAAATTTGTAATTACGGATCTATTCACGAAATAAAACTGTCAGTAATTGTGTGAACGAGCAAATATAATAAATATATAACATATTCGGGACATTTCCACACCAATTACCTAGCCCCAAACTAGGATACCCTGTACTATGGGCACTAGATAACGGATAAACATATTGAACGTTGGATCGAATCACATCATCGCACAATCCTTTTTGCACTATTTTATTTTTGTATTTTGCCGCAGAAACATAATTAAGGTTTGCGAGCGAATGCAATAACTTATATATACAAAATGAGTTGCTCTGCTTGTAATAAAAACGTGGACTCGGAACGTTATTTGGAATGTTGTCAGTGTCACTCTAAATATGACATTGAATGTCTGAATTTAAGAAATGAAGACTCTATTTCATTGTCTGCCGAGTACCGTAGGAATTGGGGAAGAATGTCCTTCATGCAATAACGTTACCAAGCGCCCGCGGTCCAATGTAAATACTCCAGTCCGACAGAATCTAATACCGATGATGGATGAATCGATTAACATGCCTTATGACAACGGCGACAGATCTGCGATGCAGTCATCTATTTTCTCGAGCGCGCACACCACAGGCTTGGAAAATAATATCGTGACCATGGATAAAAAATAAGTTCCTTACTTGACCAGAAACTTAATAGTTTGCTAAACATACTCGTATTCATGGAGAACTTTAGATCTGCGTTGAAGGCGGATGTCAAAAAACTTGTCCATGACGAAATAAGCTCTACTGTGCAGCACCTTAAGGACGATTTTACTACAACAACTAACTTTATTTGCGAGGAGCAGAGCTCAATGAAGAGCATAATAGGCCGCGCAACATTCTGGTAACTCTTCTTATTCTCGTTTAAGGGATAACGTTATCTCTGCTTGCCACCGCTACCACAGGACCAATAAGAACGATACGTTAAACACAAACAATCTTGGACTTACCATACATAATCAGAAAATTTATGTTACGGAACATCTTTCACCAGAGAGTAAGGCCCTTCATGCAGCTACCAGGAGAATCGCCAAAGAGAAAACCTACAAATATGTCTGGGTAAAGTACGGACGAGTGTATGTTCGTAAAGGTGATAACGCCAGCTGCATTCTAATAAAAAATATGGACACTTTGAATAAGTTAGCGTAATTAATAGATTTAGACATATTCGTTTTTTTTCGAAGCGTTTACATTGTTATATATTTTTTTAATGTTAGTTTACTATCAAAACGTTAATCGCATCAGATCTAAGACTCATGAATTTTTACTAAATGTACTGAATTGTGAATATGACATCGTATGCCTGACGAAAACGAATCTAAATAGTAGTGTTTTTTATTCTGAGATCTTTGATACTCGATATAACGTCGTTAGACGTGATAGGCATGAACCAAACGCGCGGAAAAAAGAAGGCGGAGGCGTTCTTATCGCCTTAAAAAAACACTTGCATTTTATTTGTCAGGCATCACGGGATAGTGAGGTCGAAGATTTATGGATAAGCTTATTGCCTAGCTGCAATAATAAGAAGACAATTAACATGTGTGTTTGTTATCTTCCTCCTGATTTACCTATTGAATGTCTTCGTAAATTTCACGATAATTGTCAAAATATAATAACTAAACATTCCAATGACTATAATGAATTTCTTTGTATTGGCGACTTTAAAACACCTGACATCTCCTGGGGCAACAAAAGGCTGACTTACTTTTAGAAACCATTAATATACGTAACTTTTATCAGTTTAATAATATACCCAATAAGAATAATATATATTTAGATCTTATACTTTTTACCTCTATCTCTATACAAGTTTATGGCGCTGAATCTCTAAGTCGGTTGGATGACCACCATCCAGCCCTAGTGGCAGATATTGGAATAGATAGTACAAAAGAAAAATCTTTTAAGCCTAAAACACAACAGCATCTAAATTTTAGTACTAGTAATTTTGAATTGATTAGTTATGACCTGTCTTTAGTTGATTGGCCCATTATTTTAGAAGAGTCTGATGATGTAGATGATCTGATTAACAAATTTTATACAGAACTTAGACTTATAATTTGTAAACATACGCATTTAACCCGAGACAGAGGTATAGAGTACCCCTTCTGGTTTACTCCTGCTTTGATTCGCAGCCTCAAAGAGAAGCTAAAACATCACCATCGCTATCAAAGATTTAAAAACCCTCGTGATTACGACACTTATTCTTGGCTAAGACGTAGATGCAAAAGAATGATTGACTCTGGTTATGCTAATTTTACGTCATCAGTAGAATCTTCATTAGATAATAATAATATTAAACATTTTTGGACATATGTACGTGAACAGTCGTAAAAGCAGTCATTCTATTCCACAAACAATGACCTACGGGAATTTGGTGTCTTCTGATCGTAAAGGAATATGCGAACTTTTCTCTCACAACTTTAGTTCTGTTTTCGAGAAAACATCAAGTTTTTCGTCTGATAATAATAATTTTGACAACGTAGCACATCAACCTAATTGCTTCATAGGCAGTGTTATAATTTGTCAGGATGATATTATAACGAAAATAAACAAACTAGATCCTAATAAAGCCGCAGGTCCTGACGGTATTTCTCCAGTCCTGATCAAAAGATGTGTTAAAGCCATCAGCACTCCTTTGACAATTTTATTTAATAGGTCACTTCAGTCCGGTATTTTCCCTTCCGAGTGGAAAGCTGCCCATATAATTCCCATCTTTAAGTCTGGTAATTTATCTCTTTGTGAAAATATCGGCCTATAAGCATTATTTCTTGTCTGGGTAAGTTATTCGAGTCGCTGGTACGACTCTTTGTACTACCATATTGAACCACTTTTATCCCCTCGTCAACACGGTTTTATGAAGAACAGATGTACCAAATAAAACTTGCTTGAATATAAGAACTATTTATGTAGCGCCTTCGCAAAGACATCACAGGCTGATAGTGTGTATACGGATTTCTCTAAAGCTTTTGACAAAGTCAATCACTATCTGTTATGTACTAAACCAGCTTTGTATGGAATACATGGTAATATTCTGCGCTGGATCATCGTACCTGAGTAACAGAAGTTAGCTTGTAGCAGTCAGAGGCTTCATATCCTTACCGGCTACTGTAACATCAGGCGTGCCACAAGGATCGCATTTGGGCCCATTATTCTTTGTTGCATTCATCAATTACCTCATTTATAGGCTCACATGCCCCTGTTTGCTATATGCAGATGATTTAAAGATATACACTACTATCACAAGCCCAGATGACTCTAAGTCCCTAAATCTGATCTTGACACGGTTGACAAATGGTGTGAAGAAAACAAAATGTTTTTGAATGTCCAAAAAAGTTTTGTGATTTCTTTTACAAACAAAGTTCATAGAGTTTTAAATGATTATAAACTAAAAGGACAAACATTGGAGTGAAAAGCTGTAGCTAGAAAAGAGACCTAGGAGTGTTCTTTGACGATAGACTGACATTTCGAAAACATTACGATTATATAGTCAACAAAAGTAATCAGCTTTAAGGCTTTTTAACAAGAACTACAAAAAAGTTTAAAAACCTCGATAGTTTCTTGTACCTCTATTTCACACTAGTTTTAAGCATTTTGGAATATAATTCCACTATTTGGTCTCCATTTTATGCTGTTCATTCCGATCATATAGAGCAAGTACAAAAGAGGTGTGTGAATATTTTGTGATATAAACATGGCTTAAAACGAAAACTCCATTCGTATAATGAGAGGCATTGTGAATTTAATTTATTACCCTTGGAAACTAGGAGAAAGTTTATTGACTTCAAAATGTCTTTTCAAAATTTTACATTCATTGATGGACTCGCCTTCTCTTCTTTCTCTCATAAGTTTCAACATTAGACCTAGATCACGTCATCCCCATTTAAATATATTTTTATTAATGGTTTATAAAAATAATACATCAGTCTACAATCCCGTCGTACGGATATGTCGCCAGTACAATGATTTTCTATTCAAACACAACAATGCAGTTGATATCTTTAATTTAAATCTTTATAAATTTAAGAAACAGATTTTAGCCATCCTTTCTTCTGAGAGGGTGCCAAATCATGCCTTGGTATGATTTGGTATCATCTCCGAATACGGTGAAATTATTGGTTCATATTTTTGCGCATACTCTCGCTGTAATGCTTGTTGCTGCGAAAGTGTTTATACTCTTATTTCATTTTATTGTTTTCTATTTTCAAGTGTTTATATTAGTTTTCATTAGACTTTAGGTAACTGCTTGTTACCAACAATTGTTTCATGCTGCGTGCACATTTTTAGGGACACTGTCTTGTCCAAAATTATTTTGTACCTACCGAGTACCTACCTACCTGATAGATAGTATCATGTTTATATTGAGAGTGTTCTGTTTTGTGTGCCTTTAAATAAATTAATAAATGAATTACTATGCTTTTCAACAAAAATAGGCCATAGCATTCTTGCAGTGAACACATATATATTAATAGCAGCTCAATTATTTTAATTGGTCCAATATGGGAGATCAGGGGACGATCCATGATAAGATGTAACATCTATTTCTACACACATATAATCCTTCCTTTGCTTTGCCACATTCGGGTAAAAATCTCATCCCGACCAGACCGTCACCTGAAAATGTAATGTCTCTAGAACCACCGGTTTATGTTGTGCGTTATGTCATGGCAAAGAATAACTAGCCTAAAAACTAAAAAAACACGCCTGCCGTGGCAAAAAAGAGCTTTTTGCCTATAAATTATATAAACTGTTGGAATGTGCTTATCAAGACCTTCAATTTGACTCCCATATTTTAAATTTCGAAGTATTTTTTTCGAGTTTGAAAATGGTGCCATACTGTCGCCAGACAGTATGGCACCATATTGAATGTAACAATAACAATAGGAGACGATAAATTGTTTATTTGACGAAACCAAGACATATTGCCTAATAATAATTATAGTTTAATAATATTTGATACTATAACAACAATTTCACTCAATAATAGCAATACATATAACAGTTATAAAACAAAGTCGCTTCCCGCCGTCTGTCTACGCAACGGATTTTAATGCGGTTAACACCATAAATTAGATTATTTGTCACAGAAGTTTTATATATATGCTGTACCCGCGAATTTGCCCGCGAAGTTAAAATTCATGGGTTTTTTTTGCGTAAAACCCTGATTCTTTTCAAAAATAAAAGTAGCCTAAGTTACTCCTTATAACATCAGCTATCTGCCAGTGAAAGTCCCGTCAAAATCAGTCCAGCTGTTTCGTAGATTTTTAATACGAGCATACGAGACCTGAACGTAGCGGCGAGCGAAGCGAGCCTCCCGCGTTGTCCCCGAGAAGCGGAGTGAAAGGTCGAGAGTGCAAGAACTGTTTTTTTACATTTTTTTTCTTTATTTTACCCGTGCCGTAAGCCTGGTCGGTTCGCTAGTTGCTTATAAAGTCATATCCACCGACTGTTAGGCGCCTTTCTTTTCGTTTTCTATGAGACGGAACTTGCTTATGTTTATGAATGAGATGCTCTTAGCGATAAAATTTCTGATTGTCGACGGCTGCAATAGACATGCATAGTCATTAGGTAACATAGTGATGATCTATCATAAAATTACAGAGTTTGGCGGCCTGAAAAACTCTGACACCAGTGGCCAGCACTACCTCATATGATAAACAAACATATATTATAATTTAATACATATAGATACAGTCTGATCCCGCACAAGCGATGACGGTACAAATGTTTATAACTACAAAAAGCGGTAATGTTCAATGTAGAAATCTAATAAGTATTTATATTGACATGGGCCCCAAAAGGGCACTCATAAAAGTAAACGACTCTGCCACATAATTTGATATCCAACTTTACACGAAGAACGAGAAGCACATCGAAGGCGATTTATTTTTACCTGACTGAGGGTTATGTGTTTGTGTTGTATGTATGTTTGTATATTTGTACCTTTCTTAGGCGCATCCTACAGCCAAAACGATAAATGAGTTATCACTGGATTCGTCTTGATCACGAGAGTGCTATAGAATATATGAAGTGTCAAGAAAACCAATATCGTTTACAGCTGCCATATTGTATTTTCGACGCAACAAGACATTACGAAAACCTATCGAGTGAGGTATCAAAATACAGGTCTTTAAAATACAATTTCAAAAATATATAATTCTTATAACTAAACAGTAGCAATTTTCTTAGAGCTTAGTACAAAATTTTGAATTTTTGATTTGAATAATCAAAAATTCAAAATGTTGTTACATAATGTAAATACTATAGTCTGATGTTGCAATTTCAACTATTAAAGTAAAGTAAAATATGTAAGTAAAAAATAAACATTAAATTTATATAAATACTAGCTGCGCCCCGCGGTTTCACCCGCGTCCCTCAGGAATAACATTTTTCCGAGATAAAAAGTAGCCTATGCTAATCCAGGTTATAATCTACCTCCGTACCAAATTTCATCCAAATCCGTTCAGACGTTTAAGCGTGAAGAATTTGCAAACACACACACACACACACACACACACACCCACACACACACACACACACACACACACACACTCACACCCACACAGTTTACCCCTTACATAATACAAACTTTCGTCTTTATAATATTAGTGTGATTATTTTTGCGGGCGGTCAGCTCGTATTCAACAATTTTGTTCGCAGTCGGGTTTTTTGAATTTTATAATAATTTATCTTGTTTCGAAATGTTCTGGATTTTTTCATATACAATACCTACCGTATTGTTTTGACAACGATATCAGCCAAATTATTCAACCGAATAAAAGACGAATAAATTTGTTATATTATCTTCTCAATAAAATTTATTTATAATCTCAATCCCACAGATCACGAGTCTCGCAAAACCATAAATAAGGAAGGTTATAATTAAATTATAATTAATGGTTAAACTTGTTGCTAATTAAATAAACATTAGTCGGTGACGGCGGTAAATGAGATCTCAATTCACTATTTAACTAGGTATTACAAAGTTCAATTCTCTGTTAAATTGTATTACAGTATTACCTATCTATAGCACATAACATGTTAGTCCTCGAAGTTGCAGCTTAATTATACAATGTCGGATTTCAAACCCATCTTAGCATGGACTTTTTAAGGATAAGGAATTGAACGCTTTTTTCATCTTCGTATTAGCATTATTTTTATTCAATACTAGTTTTCCCCGCCCGCGACTTCGTCCGCGCGGACGACTGTTTATCGCGAAAAAAATATCCTACATATATTCTTCTACGATATTAAAAACCAATGCAAAAGTTGGTATAGCACCACTCTTGATTTTATTGACATACTTATAATTTCGGTTACATGGCAACCGTTTCTTACAGCGAGTAATCAACTTTTTTCCAGTTTTTCCAGTTTTCCCGTGGAAACTTTCAATTTTCCGGGATTAAAGGTATCCTATGTTTTATTTCAGGGTATAAGCTATCTCCATACCAAGTTTCATCAAAATCTGTCTTGCCGTTATCGCGTGAAAGCTCCCCAAACAAACAAACACACGACGTTTCACTTTTATATATTGATATGGATTAGCAGGGCCGATTATTATAACCGGCTTCGTTTATCGATCCACCCGATAAACAGTCATCGTCTCAGTGAAAATTGAGCAGCTCTTGGGTCTTTGTTGGTGTTAGGATCATCATCATTTCTATATTTACGAGTATGTCAAGTGTGTGACGTCTTTATAATCTAATTAAATTGGCCTATCATGTATTCATTGCAAATCAGCTAAGCAATCCAACAATCAATAGATACGCTGGCTGGGTACTCGTAGTAAGCATTTGGGATAACCACCTTCTATACCACTGCACTCTGTTACAGCAGACTGATTCGACTAGTTTTTGTAATTGATTAGTTACAAACTCCCTCTTTTCCTTCGCAGGTGTGGTTCTGCCTGGCGTGCCTAGCAGCATCAATGGCAGCGCCGGCTCCGGGCCCCGAGCTGTACTTGGACATCATCGACATGGCAGCCATCAGCAGAATGTCGCCTCAGCAGCTGGAGCACCTTGCTGAGGGACTAGCGGCGGAGGAGATTATGAGGTATGTGGAGTTTCTGGGTTGTTTAGTCGAATGATGATGCGACTAATTCAAGACTCCATCAGTCTATTCTCAACAATTTGAAAGGGCCTGAAAAATAGCTTGAGAAGTCCAGCTGGGACTATACTATTTTCCTTGATTGCTGGGTAAAATACCCAGCCGTTAAAGAAAATGATCTTCGCTTGCTTGCTTGTCGTAAGAGGTAATGCTGGCCTCAGAAGCCAAGTTCTCTAATAAAATGTACCTACTCGAATTCCACAGTTCATGAAAATCAACGTCAAACGTTGCTCGAAATGCGAATATTATCGTAATGTCTCCGGAATCCAACTCTCCACTCCAACGAATTCAACCTTCGTTGGATAATTCGAACCTTCGATATCTGGAAGGGGGTTCGTGCACGTTTGATAAAAATATAGTACAGTCGAGTTGGCCCAAAATCGTGACGGCGGTAAATCGATAACAAATCAAAGGAGTTTGAAAAAGTTCTCAAACTCACTCGTATTGGCTTTTCACTCGTCGAAGGTCGGACGATCAGTTGGACGGTCAAAGAAGAAAAGAAAGAAAGAAAATACAATTATTTATGACAACACAAAACATTATACAGGTGACAATGAACAAAAATTACAAACGAAAGGTATAAAATTAATGCTGTGTTGTCACAAACTGGTCCCAACTTAGCAAAGCTAAGGACATAAAACCTTGACACTTAGTATTTTTTTCGCATCTCAATTAAAATGTATGCCTTTACGGTGTATTGTTGTATACTCCAACTTCGTTTACGCGGTTTATTTTTTATTTTATACTCCAACTTCGTTTACGCGGTTTAGTTTTTATTTTTAGTTCGTCTGTAGGCATGAACATAATAATTTGAGGTCATCATCATCATCATCATGTCAGCCTTTAGAAGTCCACTGCTGAACATAGGGCTCCCCCAAAGAGCGCCATGACGAGCAATCTTGTGCCACCTCCATCCACCGACTTCCTGCGATGGCTACAATGTCGTCGGTCCATCGTGTGGGGGGTCTCCCCACGCTTCGCTTGCTTGTTCGTGGTCGCCATTCGAGAACCTTTATTCCCCAGCGGTTGTCGGTTCTGCGAACTATATGGCCTGCCCATTGCCACTTCAAATAATTTTAGGTGCTGATCAGCAAATACAGCGTACAGTTGGATCGATAGATGCTATCGATCCAATGTTTGGCCAATCGTTTGCAGTTGGTGGATTGGACAATAGTCTGGGGCCACCATAAATTGATTATAAATTCCAAGTTTTATTCAATTCACTATTCAATCTCTAATCGATTAACTTTTATTCAATAATTGATCAGATTTAGGGCGCTGGTCTCGGAGAAGCCCGAGGGCGGTCTGAACAGATAGGCCTAACAAGACATAAGTGGCATAAGTTCAAAAACTAAAACCCGACTACGGTCGAGTAAAAAATAGACTGTGACACTCTTGCGATGAAAACGAATCCATTGATACATCGTTTATCAAAATCGGACCAAGTTTTTAGTTTGAACACATAACCTTTCTTTTGCTTTGCCATAGTCGAGTAAAAAAATGACACTATACCTGAAGACGAATCGATTGATACTCCGCTTGTCAAAATCGGACCAACAGGGGCGACGTTATGGTGGAACATCCACATACCCACATACATACAAACACACACAGACTGTTAACTTCATTAACCTTCCCTTGCTTCGCTGTAGTCAGGTAAAAATCAGGGACGAGGGGGAGTCTTATGGAACTGTAGTTATAGACACTCTTTTACCAATGAAGATAGTGAGATGATGATAGTTATAAAAAAATAATTGGTGACATCATTAGCTTAAATACTGTCCCATGACACTTGTACTATTAGCTGCACCACGCAACTTGCCCGTTTGACACTCCAGTACAGCTCTGAGGGATGGAGTTTTAATGAATCTGTCTCTGCGCACCCCGAGGATACGACGAGGATAATATAGCTATTCTGAACCATTTCTATTCAAGAAATATTTTCTCTAATTTTCAAATCTCTAGGTCCACCGATTTAGTCAGTGAGTTATCTGACAGTCAGTCATATTATAAAAATATGATATAATAAAATAAATAAAGAACACGCCTGCCAATAAATAACTTATGCCAATAAATTATATATTGTTGGAATGTGCTCATCAAGGCCTTCAACGTGATACCCATATTGTAAAATTCGAAGTTCTTTTTTATTCGCATTTGAATATGGCGCCTTACAGCCGCCTTACTGTTTTTTATTTTCACGTTATTGTTTGGCCTGTATTACTCGGGATGATGTAAGGATTCTAACGATACCTCATACATCCAAATTCGTTAAGGCGAAATCCAAATCTGTAAAATTATGGTGGATTAAAGACTCACATACATACATTATATACAAACATGCATGAACCCTGAAAACATACACTCTTTTTTTGGGCAGTCGTGTAAAAAGGTATCACTCATACACAATTACCTATATCAAACATAGCAACTACAAATAAATAGGTAACGAATACCCATATCCAATAAAATCCAAAATTATTGCATTTACGAGAAAATGACGTGCATGTGACGGAAAAGTGTAGGTACTAAGAAAGGCCAAAGAACTCAAATGCGTAAGTAGTAATGTATTGTGACGTATTTTTTTATTGTGTTTTAGTTGGTTCTTCTCGGTATTTGAATTGGAGGGAACTGTATACCTATGTATCTACACTTTTTTTTTTTGGTCACTGACTTAATGTGGTTTGAGTACTCCGTACATCTGCAGTTTTGCAGCAGTTCTGTAATAAAAAAACAATTTTTCAAAACAATTTTTCAATTTTCAAATTTTTAACACTTCCCGATTAGCTATCCTGCTGAAACTTTCAGGGCAGCTCACAAATCGAAAACAATAAAAAAAAAACAAAAGAAAGGAAGAAAAAATATATTAAAAAAGTAAAAAGTGACCATCCAATAAATAACATGTGACATTCATTAAAAAAAGGTCGTAAAAGTTTTTTTTTAATTTTAGTTGTTTATAACGCAGTTCAAACAAGAAGACGTTCTCAATCTGTACATATCGCAGTGGGAAAGCGTTTGGGCTAGAGGATATTTTGTATGGGGACATTTTGAGAAGGGATATTTTGAACCTAAAAGTTCTGCTAAACCAACAGAGTTAAAACAGTAGTATTAAGTATTAGTGACAGCAAAAGTGTCTTTAAAGTGTTTTTTTGTCTACGATTACGGCATCCGACACGAAATAGAGAATTCTCTGGAAATAATAAAAGTGTCTTTAAAGTGTTTTTTTGTCTACGATTATGGCATCCGACACGAAATAGAGAATTCTCTGGAAATAATAAAAGTGTCTTTAAAGTATTTTTTGTCTACGATTAAGGTATCCGACACGAAATAGAGAATTCTCTGGAAATAATAAAAGTGTCTTTAAAGTGTTTTTTTGTCTACGATTACGGCATCCGACACGAAATAGAGAATTCTCTGGAAATAATAAAAGTGTCTTTAAAGTGTTTTTTTGTCTACGATTATGGCATCCGACACGAAATAGAGAATTCTCTGGAAATAATAAAAGTGTCTTTAAAGTGTTTTTTGTCTACGATTAAGGTATCCGACACGAAATAGAGAATTCTCTGGAAATAATAAAAGTGTCTTTAAAGTGTTTTTTGTCTACGATTAAGGTATCCGACACAAAATAGAGAATTCTCTGGAAATAATAAAAGTGTCTTTAAAGTGTTTTTTTGTCTACGATTACGGCATCCGACACGAAATAGAGAATTCTCTGGAAATAATAAAAGTGTCTTTAAAGTGTTTTTTGTCTACGATTACGGCATCCGACACGAAATAGAGAATTCTCTGGAAATAATAATAATCCCCAATTTAACCTTGAAATTCACTCTCATTATAACAATGCCAGGAAAATTGATAATACTGACAAACAGACCACTAACAATTCTCTGTTATCAACCGCAGAAACACATAATATATAATAATATTTATTTAACATTTAATTAATTACGGTTTTCTTAAAATCTACTCGTCATTTTAATTGTTGGAAAACCAATTACCTTAATTAAGCTAAAGGCGTTATCATTTCACTTAATAACAAAAGATTGATGCATTGAAAAACCCCTGACGGATAAAGGGGTTGTGGTATCCTTAAGTTTTTAGTATCCTTAAGTATTCATGAGTTTTTTACATAGGTACATTGAAATGATCTTAAGAAATACTGATTTATCTGTTATCAAAATGAGAAAAACTGATTTAAGTTAAAGGTACAAGATTAATTTATGCCCTAGCGATGGAGTATATTCCCTAATGAAAGGATTTTTTGATATCCTTTTTTTCATCTATCAAAATGGAACCCAATAAATATCATTTATTACATCTCGCCTCTTCTTACGCTTTCTTATTTACTTCCTAAAATACCTTTCACTCTTCTACTCTTGTTACACGACTTCCCAAAAAAATAATGTATTGTTTTTAGCATTCATGTATGTATGTTTGTATGTGGGTTTCTTTATTCCACCATAACTTTTAAATGCCTGAGCAGATTTAGACGTATGGTTTTTTTTTTAATACTTTTACTCAAAACTTCGAAATTTACATTATGTGTATCTAATTGAAGGCCTTGATAAGCACATTCCAACAGTATATAATTTACTGGCAAAACCTCTTTTTTTGGCAGGGCAGGCGTGTTTTTTGGCAGGGCAGGCGTGTTTTTTGGCAGGGCAGGCGTGTTTTTTTTTAGATTTTAAGCTAATTTTATTATTACTGTTTCTTTTACATTTCTGACAGTATTCATGCGAAGCAAAGGCAAGGGGTACTTAAAATAAGCTACAGAACAAGAAAAAAAACACATAAAATTCTTGTCTGTCTGTTTGTCTGTTTGTTTATCTGGTTGTCTGTATGTTTGTTCGCGCATCACGTAAAAACTACTGGACCATTTGCGATGCAGTGGTCATCTCAAACCAATGAGTAGAAGCCGAGCAATCGATAAAAAAAACGGCTGAGGGAATTTTGATCAAATCTATACATATAATAAAGCAATGGGAACGAAAAAATCTGTACAAAGGAGATAATAAAAAAAATATGTCTAGGGTACTTAAAATAAGCTACTGAACAAAAATTAAACATTTTTAAAATTCTTGTCTGTCTGTTTGTCTGTTTATCTGTTTGTCCGCGCATCACGTAAAAACTACCGGACCATTTGCGATGCGGTATTCACTGTTGGATAGCTTGGGGTTACTTAAAAACTGGTGTACATGGTATTTCAAACCGATGAGTAGAAGCCGAGCAATCGATAATAACTTTTTGACGGCTGAGGGAATTTTTGATCAAATGTTAGTGTTTGGTATTTTAGGCCTTAGTTTAGTACAATAGTACTTTCAACCTAGAAAAGTGACCACGCGTGCGAAGCCGCGGGTACAGCTAGTGTTAATATATTGGTATTTTAGGTCTTGGAATAGTACATGTATTACTTTTAACCTACAGAAATGACCACGCGTGCGAAGCCGCGGGCACAGCTAGTGTTAATATATTGGTATTTTAGGTCTTGGAATAGTACATGTATTACTTTTAACCTACAGAAATGACCACGCGTGCGAAGCCGCGGGCACAGCTAGTGTTAATATATTGGTATTTTAGGTCTTGGAATAGTACATGTATTACTTTTAACCTACAGAAATGACCACGCGTGCGAAGCCGCGAGCACAGCTAGTGTTAATATATTGGTATTTTAGGTCTTGGAATAGTACATGTATTACTTTTAACCTACAGAAATGACCACGCGTGCGAAGCCGCGGGCACAGCTAGTGTTAATATATTGGTATTTTAGGTCTTGGAATAGTACCACGCAGGACAGATAGGTACGCTTTTATCGCCTTTGCGTCACGAGCAATGTTTACATTCTCACGCTTGCACTTCTCTTTCTACCCCTAGTCTACTTCCCTCCCCAACTTACTCGTTTCTGCAGTAGTGAGCTAAATGTAAACAGGTTGTAGATGAGACCTGTGGAAGCCATAATCATAAGGTACTGCCCAAGAAAGGGACATTGAGCTACGCTCAAGTAATAATCTATTCCCATTTATCTGCGCAGGACTAAGCGATCGTCAGCTCAGGCGATAACATCTGTGGTATCAAAGGCATCAACAGGCTTACAGAGCAAGATTGGGCTGCTGGGGCAGGCGTCAGCATTCATATCTTCTGCTTCCTCCAAATCTGGCGGGGAGGAACACCATGGATACAGCTATGAACCGGTAAATATGAGCAGTTTATCAATAAGTACATATTCTCCGGCATTTATAAGTATTTTAAATATAGTACGGATTAAATAAAGGGGTAGATCCCAAACGAATGGACCGATTTTGATGGGGTTTTTTCTGTTTGAAAGCTGATGCGATCGAGATAGTTTTTTCAATATAGTACGGTGAAGCAAAGAGGTGGACCGATTTTGAAACGTTTCTTTTTCTGTTTGAAAGCTGATGATAGTTTTTTTTATTTTTTATTACGGACTAGGCAATCGTTTGACCACGATCTCACCTGATGGAAAGCGATGATGTGGTCGAAGGTGTAGCACGCTTGCCTAGTAGAGACCTATTCACTCTTGACTTGAACACACCGGGGTTATAATTTACCGGAAACACTGACGAGGGCAGGGCATTCCACTCCATAGCAGTTCTTATAATAAATGAAGAAGCGTAACGCTCCGTTCTTGTGCGAGGTATTTCAACCATGAAAGGGTGGCGCTTTGCCGATCGTCTAGTCGTACAGTGATGGAAAGGTGATGGGGGAAGTAGTTTTTGGGGTAGTGGTAGTTTCAGCTATAATGCGATGGGGGTTATATAAATTTTTCATTTATGCTCGTTACCTACTATTTGACTCTGAATTTCAGAATAAGATAGTTCTAATGGTTGTTTGTAGCACATTGTTCATAATTTATTTAAATTATTTATCGGCCTGGTATAAATGTGTATTTTATGGTAGAGACACGAAATATCCCAAGATGTCAGGCCTTATTTAGGTAGTTTTTTGTTTACATGTTGCCTTTGAATAATATATAAATAATATATATATATAATTTATATATTATATTATATATATATTTTTTTATCATATATATATATCTATATGTTATTTATATATTATTCAAAAATTTGTAGTATATATATATAATAAATATATATATATATACAATAAATTATATAAATATTATCTATTGTCCACAGCAACACGAACAAAAATACGACTACTGGGGTCTCAAGAAGTCCATCCTCTACACGCTCTTCCAAGCCGTCAAAGCAATCACAGGTGGAGTTACGATCCTCAAGGGCCAGCTGATCAAGGGTGGAGGTGCTCTGGCTTCAACCCTGGGCAAGGTGATTGCCGTCAAAGGAGATGCCGTCAGTAATTTCGGCAAGAAGATCGTCAACTCTGCAGCATTGAGTGAAAAGAAGAACCATGGTGAGTTATTAAGCTTTTGGCACGACTGTCCAAAAAAGGAGTGTAATGTTTTCAGGGCTCATGTTTGCATGTATGTATTTAAGTTTCTTTATTCCAGCATAATTTTTAAATGCCTGAACAAATTTGGATATATCGTAGTACCTTTACATCATCCCGAGTGACATAGGGTTTTTTTTTTATTATTCGTTGTGGCCGCAGTATGGCACCAAATTCATATGCGAAAAAAACTTCGTATTTTACAATATGGGTCTCAAATTGAAGTCTTTGATGAGCAAATTCCAACACAACAGTGTATAATTTACTGGAATTCGTTATTTTTGGGTGTTCAGGCGTGTTTTTTGAAATTTAAAGTTATGGTTTGTTTAAGATTTATATATTAGGAAAGGAAATAATTAACTGTAGTTTAAAATACTAAAAAAACATGCTAGTGTCTACTCATTAAGACAAATCTAATGAGCATGATTGGTTTACTAGTAGCCACTCTAGGGTTCCGTTACCCACCTTCCAGTTCATCATCAGACCAGCTTGACCATATTATTTTAGTGCCACCGGAATTACAAATACAATGTGTCTGGACACAAGACTTTAATAGAAGACTTTAACTGTGATAAAAACACTTAATTTTATCGATGAAAAAAAAATATCAATCTAACCTCCTCTATTAATGGCAGCTAGATTACTTCTTCAAGTGAAAAAATTATTTGAATGTATTCATTATTAATATCTACAAAAGTAGAGTCTATCTAGAAATAAAAATGGTCGCAATTAAGAGAGGAAATAAAGCGCCCTAAACGATCAAATGTGTTTGTCAAATTTCTTAGTCAAACTTCACGTTTTCATCAAACAATAGCTTAAACTTGGGTTATCGCCTTTATTTTTTTTTGGTGTTGTTGTCAATATACAATTCATTGGATTCCTAGATTCATTCAAATTCATAAATCACACATTCATTCATCATTTATTCATAGTCTTATTCCCATTCCTTGGAAATAAAACTAATAAGAAAAGGGAACCTTCAATAGTATAAAGGTTAGGTTAGTTCCTTGGAAATAAAACTCATAAGAAAGAGGAACCTTATATATCAATAAGGTCACTCGTGGAACCAATACAATATAGTGTAGGCTTATTTATACAGTCACTATCCGCTGATTAAGGTGATTATGTGAGTGTAAGTGTGGTGAGTATGTGGTGTGATGTGTAAATGTATGTATGTGTATATTTATATACAATTAGTTTGCCAAAATGGCTAAACGTACCTTAGGGTACGACGTGCCTATAGCACGTGTATGTACATAGTAAACGTTGTGTTAGAACGTTAAAATAGTATAAGTAAGTAGGTAGGTAATAGTATATTAACTATAAGATAATACTGGTTTTGTGACCTAGGCTTGGTTTATAGAGTAATCACATTTGCCGCTCTTTTCAGTGTTGGAAGTTTGTGTGTAGGTGTAGTAAGTAATGATGGAACTAGTTTCACTTTATACTGAACATTATAATTGCAATTAAAAAAGTACATAGCTAACAAGTAGGGTATTAACTACTGTTAGTACCAAAGAATTAAGGTATGTAGTAAGTACAATAGCACTGAATAGCAATATGTAGGGACTTGAAGTCAATATTCATAATGAATCCGAAAAGATAATGAAGTGAATAAAAGAATAATAAACTGAAAATGTGGACATTACTCTGTAAAGTGAAATTATATTAAAATTACATTATTTACAACTTAAATACAAGATTATTTGTACGTGGAAACCTACAATGGTCATAAGTAAATATTTAAATATATGGTAAGGTACAGGAATATGAAAATAACGTAACTTTCATATTACATAATGTGTGTATGTATCCTGTTCAAATGTATACGGGCTTTGAAAATCTTGAGTATTCGAGCTATAAAGTAAGGTCGATAACCTTGATCGCTAATTTTCAGTAGTATCTGTTGTATGGACCTCAGCATTTCGACATTTTAATTCTTAGATCAATTCTGGTTTATTAATATGCACAGGGTCCATTTTTATTAATATGAGACCAGCAAATGAAATTAAGTATTTACTCTGTAAAGGTTACGTTAAGTGCGATAGTAACGCTTTAAAAATATATAAAAAATACAAAAAAATAGCGTTAATGCAACTACGCGTTAATGCGTCACGCATAATAACGCGTCAAAGTTTAGAGTAATTCGGAACTAGGTAGGCCGATAGTGAAATTCGGAACAAAGTACGTATTAATGAAAATGTCTTACTTACATGAATGACTGGGATGCAATTATAAAATACACTTTAGTACAAAAAACTGTTCTGGGTTTGCCAAATATTTCCAAAATTGAATCAAGATGGCCTAGTGCCTTTTAGAATTTGTGGGATAACTTAAAAATTGAACACTGATTCACAAAATAAAACACATGTATTATGAAGACTCGGAGGAATCAGGAACTTGTAGGCAGGTAGAGCAGGGCTGGGTACGGACACGTAGAGGGCGCCAGTGTCACGAGGCGGTCCCAGGGTTTGGGCTAGTTTCACTAGCCCAGGGACCAAACCTCAGTGACACAAAATTACAGGAACAATAGGGAGCACTTGGAGAATTTCGTAAAAACAGCGGCTTCACCAATATGGAACAAAACGACCACTATCGACGGTATTATGATATGTATTTAAAAGAGAGTCCAGTTGTAATAAACTTATTATTGGTATTTTATAATATTATTTCCTAAAATTCGGTTTTGCTAATCAATATCGTAATGACAGGTTATTTTTAGTGAGAAATTAAAAATGACCAACTATCAAATGGAATGAAATGGATTATGAAAGAATTTTGAGATCAAATGAGTATTATTATGAAAGAGGTTTTGACATCGTCACAATACCCCGACTACCCGGAGTTTTTTTTTTTTTTTTTTTAATAGGTTTTGATCGTCACAGTACAGTACCTATTTACAAATTTTCATCAAAATGTTTTGGGTCAATGCTCCTTAAACAAACAGACGTTTCATTTTTATATATTCGTGTGGATTCATAAATCATTTTTCATTTTTAGAAGTCATAAGTATGACACCTCCCTCATTTTTTGAAATAAAATGTATTAATCCATACCAATATATATATAAAAGTGAAACGTTATCTGTTTGTTTGTTTGTCTGTTTGTTTGGGGAGCTTTCACGCGATAACGGCTGCACGAATTTTGATGAATTTTAGAATGGAGATAGCTTAAACCCTGGAATAAAACATAGGATACTTTTATCCCGGAAAATTTACAGATTCCACGGGAAAACTGGAAAAATGTTGATTACTTACTGTAAGGAACGGTTGCCATCACAGAATGGTCTGTGGTTGCCATGGAAACGAAATAACAAGTCTGTCACAAAAAAAAGAGCATTGGTGCTATACCTACTTTTGTATTGGTTTTTAATATCCTAGAAGAACATGGGATGCTTTTTTTCGCGATAAACTGTAGTCCGCGCGGATGAAGTCGCGGGCGGGAAGACTAGTCTTTTAATAAAGTTCAGCAGTCCAGTCTTAACAGGAATTTAATTGAATAATTATGAGTCATAATAATGTAACGAAAAAGCTATGCGCCTTTGAATTAACAGAATTTATGCTCAATATATATAAAAAACGAATAACAATGGAAATTAAAAAAAATGGAGTTATTGCATTCTTTAATTCAGTTAAGTTTTAGTTATTTTAACTGAACTTTTAATAAATCTAGAAATTAACGATAAAATAAACTAACACATTGTTTGATCAAATACGATGGATAACTGCCTATAAGCCGTAATGGCATCTGGGTTGCCTGTGTTTCATGTAGTAGATAAATAGTTATATCTTGATGAAATTAGTTGTTAGTTAATAAGCATAATATAAAAAAGCTTGTTAATGAACGTCACTTTTTTTATTGCTTTGTAACTTTTTTTTTTTATATATATATCTTTATCATCGTTTGTGAGCAACCCTGAAAGTTTCAGCCGGAAAGTGCTCGAAATTTGAATTGCAAGATTCCAGGACAGACAAAATACATAAATACATATAAGTGAAATTAAATAAAATTAAAAAAAAACACGCGAAGTCCACATTTTGTAGGATTCTCCAGTACACCATAACACAACAATCAAAATATTAATTTAATTTATCTGCTATGATATCATTATTATGTCATTGTTTAGGGAAAAATATTGTTTGTTAGTAGATCTTTGTTTATGTAGGTATTGTATGATAATAATGTTATTATAATAATGATCACTAATTAATCTGCTCTGTGTCTGTTTGTCTGTACTTTCCCGTTACTCATCATCATCATCAGCCTATACTTGTCCACTGCTGGACGTAGGCCTCTCCTACTGAATGCCACTGAGCTCGGTCTTCAGCTCTCCGCATCCATTTTCTTCAGTTATTAGTACGTACTATTATAGAATGCCTGTGTGATAGTAGAAATATAATAATTATATATTTATTTTATTATCTATGTAATAATTAAACACTTAAATAAACTAGTTGGCTCTGTGAGCAGTAGACCTCGCGAGCAAAAACTTTTTTGCAAAATATCTAGAGGTGCACAGTAGTGCCATCTAGTGACCTTATTTTAAAAATAACATTAATAACCTAGGTGCTCCATCGATCCCTACCTGGTAGGTAAAGGGCTAATTCCACTGGTAGAAACCTAAAAGTTAGCAATTTACTGCATTTTGAGGAGTTATTCTGCTCATCATGTCAAAGATCCTCATGAGATCTTCACCAAAATTTTATGAGACCAATTTAAAGTTACTGCCTTTCAATAAAAAAAGCTATTGAGATGGAGATATTAAGTATCTTATTTTCATAAGATATTAAAAACCAATGCAAAAGTAGGTATAGCACCAATGCTCTTGATGTTGTTTGACAGACTTGTTATTTCGTTTCCATGGCAACCATAGACCATTCTGTAATGGCAACCGTTCCTTACAGTAAGTAATCAACATTTTCCAGTTTTTCCGTGGAAACTTAAAATTTTCCGGGATAAAAAGTGTCCTATGTTTTATTCCAGGGTTTAAGCTATCTCCATTCTAAATTTCATCAAAATTCTTCCAGCCGTTATCGCGTGAAAGATCCCCAAACAAACAAACAGACAACGTTTCACTTTTATATATTGGTATGGATGACTGTGGTCAAAATAATAAATAATAAAGGTAACAAAAAATAATGCTCTTCGAGGCAAAATAAAAACAATTTTACTGGTCCATTGTTGATTTCACAAAAGACTTTTCTATTATGTAAATTAGTATTAGTGCGTCTACTTAAACTTTTGACGTTACTTTGGAGCCATTTAAGAGTTCCGTTAGGTTACGGTACAAAGACTGTGCCCTGTTTTTTGTTATAATAAGTAGAGAATTATAAATTCTAATGGAAATTAAATAAATGTTAGCCTCAATAGAAAGAAGAAACTAGAAAATGGTTACATTGAAACAATTAGTAGCGTTTAACTTAATATTTGAAATCTAACGCAAAATATGTGCGGTTTTCAATCGCTCCATGCTTCGGAAAGCTGTCGGTCCTGGTTGTTATTGATTAATAGCAGTCGTTAAGCCATGTCAGAGGCCCTCGGGTGGCTTGAAAAACTCTGACATCAGAGGCCAGCACTACCTCATACGACAAACAAACAAACAAACGACGACGACCGGTTGGTCTCGTGGCTAGTGATCTAGGTACGTAATCAAACGGTCGCGGGTTCGAATCCTGCAAGGTGCAATCATTTGTGTGATGAGCAGAAATGTTTGTTTCAGAGTCATGGATGTTATAATATTCGTATATATGTATGTTTATCCGTTATCTAGTACCCATAGTACTGGGTATCTTAGTTTGGGGCTAGGTAATTGGTGTGGAATTGTCCCGAATATAACGAATATTTATGAATAAACGTAAAAATAAGGACTATCAATCTATATACCTATGACCACAGATACCTATAGTAAAGATGCAAGTATGTGAACTACTGAGTAAGAATACTTCTAACACGTGTCTGTCTGGGTGTTTGGTCGCCACTTCACCTAAAACCTACTGGACCAAATGAAAGTCAGTTTGATAGTTTAGGATTTGACTTAAAATCTGATGTACTTAGATACTCGATGCTATGAGTACAAGAAGAGCAATCGCTTATTTGATAACTAAACAAATTTTGATGAAATTTGGTATTTTTAAAAGCTTTTATTTAACTTCACTGTATGTATCTTTGTATTTCTGTCTGTCCTGGAATCGTGCAATTCAAATGTCAAGCACTCCCGATTAGCTATCCGGCTGAAACTTTAGCGTAGGTCACAAACCGATGACAAAGCAAAAAAAAAAAGAATAAAATATGCAGAAAAAAAAACGTGAAAGGTAACAAATAAACAAAAAAAAAGTGACATTCATTATAAAGAAACCCGTAAAAGCTTTATTTTAATTTTAAATTATACTTATTTACTTTTATCCCAGGAAAATGCCCAAGCGGGCAAAGCCGCGGGCAGAGTTAGTATAAAATATTAAAAATATTATTAAAGTGAAGTCTCTTTTACATTCAGCTTCTTCATGGTTAGTTACAACATATTTAACACTCTGAGGCAAGGAATGTTAATGCATATTTACAACTTTTTAAATTTATTGTTATTGCTGATTATATAACAACAAAAAAAAACGTTATTTCGTATCTTTATTTGTAGTTTTGCTGACGTTATGTTACAAATATAAACCCGAGCGTTAAACCTAAATATAAAATACCCAAATTAATTAGAAAGCATCAGAAAAGGTATGTATTATTTCCTCTAATAGCGTCTTATATGGAAACTAACTTTGTAAAAATAAAAACATTACGAACATGAGTCAAGTTGAGTAATTTATAGCAATAGGTTATTACAATATTTGGTTTTCAATACCAACTTTTTAGTTTTGACAACTTTTATACTTTTAATAACAAGTAAGCAAGTAACAAAAGTCTGTACAAAGAATCAATTAAAAAATTGATCTAGTGGACTTAAAATAAGCTACATATTTCTTAAACAAGAATACTTATTTCTTTTAAATAGTGTCTATTTGTCTGTATTTTTGTATGTTGGCACATCACGTAAAAACTACTCGACCAATTGCGATGCAATCTTCACTAATAGATAGCGTAGGTTTTGACTTAAAAGCTGGTGTATTTGGTAGGTATCTCAATGTGACGAGTAGAGGCCGAGCAATCGAAAAAACTATTTGAAGTCTGAAAATTGTGAACCTATTTAAAATTATATTTAAACAAAGAATCATTTAATAAATATATAATATATTTTTTGGGAATCGTTGCGCATGTTAGTTTTATGTAAGCAGCGATCAAATGGTTACAATAATTCCCGTCATGTTTTACCTCAATCAAGGTAATTCTGTATTCCTGTAATAATCGACACAGGAAATGTGTCATACCTACCTCATAGCCGAGTGCTACAAGTGCAATAACTCCATAATTTATAGTCAAAGTATAATCATGCAGTAACATGATGACGACAATTACTAATAAGGCGAACTTTGGTTTCATTTGTATTACCTTTATTGTATAACGGCGTGATCGGGATTCCCTCAGTTTTCCTGCGATTGGTTTTGTTTTGCCCTTGGAATTCGATCAAATGTCATCTACACGGTGATCTGGTTTGTGATCTAAGTTATGTGAACAAAAATCCTGATCCTTATACGCCAAGATCATCATGATCATCATCATCATTTCAGCCTTTGGCAGTCCACTGCTGAACATAGGACTCCCCCAAAGAGCGCCACGACGAACGGTCTTGTGCCGCCTCCATCCACCGACTCCCTGCGATGGCTACAATGTCGTCCGTTCATCGTGTGGGGGTCTCCCTACACTTCGCTTGCTTGTTCGTGGTCGCCATTCGAGAACCTTTATTCCCCAGCGGTTGTCGGCTCTGCGAACTATAACGGTCTTGTGCCTGTCAATAACCTTGGTTCTTCTACGGATTTCCTCGTTACGGATCTTATCACGTAGTGAAACTCCGAGCATAGCTCTTTTCATTGCACGCTGCGTGACTTTGAGCTTATGTATGAGACCAATAGTTAGCGACCACGTCTCAGTGCCGTATGTCATCACTGGCAACACGCACTGATTATAAACCAAGATCACAGCCTAATAATCGACAGTCGCATCTTATATTTCGAATCTAAATTACGTAATCCGCAAGAAAGTAAGCAACATATTGGATTTCTGTATTTTAGTTATCATTAGTTATCATATCACGACCAGTCTGGATCATTATCCGTAGCAACCTAGACCTAGGATGAAGGGTTCCACCCTAGACTATCGCAGAAACTTGATTTTGTAATTCCATCCAGGGTCTTTAATCGCTATGACCATCTTGACACGTAACGCGTCGCGTTACGATATTTTCGTGGAAGTGTTCGTAAATTATCGTTATTACTTCACACTTTTTCTGTAAGGAACTTCGTGTGGTATAGCGAATAAGCGTCCAGACCACCAAGTAGTATTTGCCTCAGGAATGTCTTTATGACTTGTTTTTCTTTGCCGTTCTAGTGCGATTATAAAAATCATTAAAATCGAGCCTCATTTTTAGTTTGAACACATAATAACCCTTACATTGCCTTGCCGCAATCGTGTGAAAAAAAATTACCTATGTATAGAGTATACCTGAAGACGAATCCATTGACACCTCGCTTGTCAAAATCGAACCAATAGGGGCGATGCTATGGTGGAACATCCACATACCAACATACATAGATAAATACATACATAAACTGTTAAACTCATTACCCTTCCCTTGGATTGCTATAGTCGGGTCAAAAGAAGTAAAGCCCGGTCACGATATAGAGAGAATTTCGTACAATGACCCCTCATTACTTATCTCTTTCACACGCGCATAAATGTATTGCTGTCGCGCTCACTCTTCACTCATGTGCAAGCGCGACAACAATACATTTGTGCGCGAGCGACAGAGATAAGTAATTAGGGTCAATTTACGAACAAAATTATCTCTGTATTATAGTGACCAGGCTTTAGAAATAGACCAAACAGTCAAGAATAATAATCAGATTTAACCTGTGGACGAATGCGTTTTTGGAGTTACTAGGCTATTTTTTTATATATAATTATTTGATATAATGGGTTGCCATACACAAAGTCTGTATTTGAGGAAGGTAATTGAACCAAAAAATTAAAAAAAAAACAATTTTAACTTATTTTTTCTATTTTTTTTTTGCAAATTTAGCAAAAATAACCTCAAATATCCCGTAAGGAATACCGATAGCCGACAGGTTAAATCGAAATTGTAGCTTTTGACACTATAAATCAAAAAAATCGATGACTTCCTAAGTCAATTAGGAGACCATTTTTGACATATTACCATAGACATTTTGACATATAACCATAGACAACTGCACACTACTTCCATAACACATATTGTATACAAAACTGGGTCAACCTTGACCGGAAAGTCTCCTAAATTACATAATAGCATACATTGTGTTGCTTTTGGCATCCGTGAGCGCATTACCTAATTAGCTGAAAGATATCCATTTACATAAATGAGGTAACAGAATCGTGAGGAACACCTAACTTGTTACGAATTTGTGAATTTTAAGTTGAATATTTATTTTTGCAAAGAGATGTGTTGGTGTCATTGTCTTCAAATGTGTATTTCCTTCTTTTGAAGTTTGGAGGGCAGTTCCAAATCCATATTCAGTTTTTATAAGTAGCTTTTGGAAAAAATATTTTTTATTAAAGAAGTTCATTTATTAACTTAAAAATTGTTACAATAACTAAACGAAATAGGTACGAAAAGAAAAAAAAACACTTTAGAAGCTATGCTAAATGTACCTTAGCATATTCTGAAGATCTAGGAAGTAGGTTCAAAAGAAAAGAAACAAAAAGCAATACAGAAGCTGTGTTAAAATGAGCCTTTATTAGCGTGGTACCTACTATTATTTATTAGGTACCCTAGTTCAGCATATCCTGAACTAGATTTGAGCTTCTCTCTGGTTTGAAATTAATTATACAATCTGAATTTATTTACCATATTCATCAGGTTCTGGACTATATCTATATACCTACAGTGCATAATGCATAAATTCAAAGTATGGAAACCCCGAACAATGAAATACGTATTATTAAATATGTGTGTGTTGAATGTCCAGCAGTGGACTGAAATGGGCTGATGATGATTAATGTCCAACAATGGACTGACACGGGCTAATGATGATTAATGTCCAGCAGGGGACTGACACGGGCTGGTGACGATGAATGTCCAGCAGTGGACTGACACGGGCTGATGATGATGAATGTCCAGCAATGGACTGGCACGGGCTGATGATGATGAAATATGTAAAATTACGCATACGCATGACCATGTTGCTGTTTAAAAAAAATCACCCGAAAACTTTATAATTTCAGCGCCAGTCTACGGGCCACCGCCCACATCGCACATTGAGTACGGGCCTCCGCCATCTGCTTATGGGGCCCCAACCGCACCCGCGCACTACCACACTGGGCCCTCACTACCCACGGGGTACTCGGCACACAAATACCCCTCTACATTGGACGGTAAGACGAAATATTAATGTTTATGTACATCAGTAATACAAGATTTTAAAGTGCTAAAAACCCGAGTTTACCGCCATTTACGAGAATTTAATCGAGATTATGGTGAGCAAAAGCTTATTTAAACCAACACCAACATTAGAACGTTGGTTCAACTATATGTTGAATGTACATTTATCAGACAAATTTTGAGTTAAATTTGTTTCAAATGTTGGTGAACTAAATGGGGCGTTACAGGGTAGATTGTTTGATTCATACATAACTAACTTATGGTCAAAATATAAGGATTAAATTTTAAAGGTTTTTTTTTTTATATTTTAGCAGTTAGATGAGCATTATGCTATTTGTCCTTAGTAGGTACATTTTTTATATTAACCACTGATAACGACTGAATATCGGGAAATTGTATTTGCTGCGTAAACGTACGACGACGTGGAATGATAGTTACCTGGAACTGGGGAATACTAGGATACACTGTTAGGAACTACTAGTTATTATTCAATAAAACAGAAATTACGCTCCTCACACGTACTTAAAATACGAAACAGTAGGTATATGAGTACAATTATCATAAAAATGCACTAAAAACTTAGGTAAAAGTAGAATGATAAACAGGAAGCGGACCGCGGTTTCTATGACGTTAGTCTTACATAGTAAATTACAGTAAAACAACTTAAGACTACTGATTATAGTTATTTATTACAAAGAAAATAAATAATTAATTAATTAGCGTTCTTTTCTAGAGACTATAAATGGCCGAAGAGCTGCATGCATATTTTTGTTGTTCTTAATATTACGTAAGTTTACTATGCATTTTATTACTCAGTAATTAATACTATTAACGTGTTTAAGAATACTGAAAGTAGCGACCACGTGTTGGAAGACGGAGTGTCCCCACGGAGTGGACTGACGACCTGAAACCCTACACAATGTTAACGCTCAAGGAAATAATAACCAGATCCAGATAATATGACAAACCTTGTTAGATAATTATGCAGGTATACCGTACAGGAACGCCAGTAAGCGTAATTCTAAATATATGAGGTAACGCTATAAAATGGTATTTGACAACAAACGTCAGTGAGAATTGTAACACTTAGAGGGATTAGGTGGGGAAGCGAAAATGTGACTAGCGTTTCTTCGAATGTTAATGGTTGAATATACTAGAGTGCGGAGCCAAGCAATAAAAGAAAAATAGACTTATAGTAACTGAAATATTTTTCTGATTGAGGAGGCTTGATACAAAGATAATAAAATCTAAACCATACGGTTTACGCTTGCCATAGATTTTCTACGAAAAGAGCGATGATTGCGACGCTGGACGTTGTCTATTATTAAGCAGTAGATGTGTGCCGCGGCTTTGCGCGCGTGGTCATTTTTCTGGAATATAAAGATACTATGTGTATGTCTATGTCCAGAATCAATAGTACCAATATCAACAAACTTTGTTCAGATGTCAAATGTTTTTTTATGAGATACCAAGTACACCACTTTTTAAGTCAAAAGCTAAGCTATCCAACAGTGAAAACAACATCACAATCGCTTCAGTAATTTTTCCACGATGCGTGAACAAACAAACATACAGACACCATTCGTAATGACGCGGTACGGGGGTAACGCCGACTCTTGGTACGGCGACTCTTCCCATCTCAGTTCGGCCAGGCGTCCCGCGACGGCATCATTATTTTTTGTTACCTACTGCTTTATTATAAGTAAATAAAAAAACGCTACGGAGTAATGTTACACTGTCTAGCCCCTGGAGAGTCGCTGGGAGCCGCTAGATGCGAGCTACCTACCGATTGTTGTGTTTTATATAGATATCTATGTTCCGCTATGGTAGATATCTATGGTCGTCTTCCAGTTGGTGATAATGATCATGATGAATCAAAATCAAATTTTCTTCACAAAAAATTGCTTATCTTAAACAGTTAATTGCGATCGGACAGGAGTTACAAAAAAAATACTACTATGAATACTGAACCATTAGATATATTGGTGCCAATTCTCTTGGTACTAAACCGGTCTCAATTTAAGTTTAACCCTGTCGAATAATTAGTCGCCTTCTCAAATCTTTTGAAAACTCAAGGGATTGCAAGAGTTATACCATGTCTCTTTGCTATTATAAAATGTTGTATTAAAAACACAGTATTTTCAACAAAAAAAACTGTAATGCATGCGGAGTGTGTTGAGCGGGGCAATGCGGGGTTACGTGTAAATAAATAATGGGCTGGCTAGCCGTTTTTTGTAGCAATTAGATGCATTCCGTAGTAGTTGATAAATAAAGGCACATGTCCCGTAAAAAAAACGGTCAGTTAGCGCCAGTTTTGTATACAAGCTAATATTTACAAAATGAACCAATATACAGATTAATCAACAATTCCAATACTAAATGTCATCGTAAATGCACCATGGTACTTTAGAAGATTTGCACTCAAACCACAGAACAAAGTAATCTCCCCCTAAATAGAGACAATAAGAAAAGTGTTGTTGGACACATTCTTAGTATTTACTTAGCAGCTTAATTTAAACTAAAATTGATTATTATTCTTGGTAATTTCAATGAGGAACCACAAAAACGTGATAAGTAATAAAAAATAAAATAAACGATCGTGAAGTCCCTCCGCGCGGAAGAAGTGAAACTTCGTAATGTGGAAATGAAAATAGGAAGGCCTCCATGGTAGCGTTATACGTTTAACGCAACCTTGTTGGAAGTCGCATAAGAAGTTTCACTTCAAAAGTTGAAGATAATGTCAAGTAATTAGGATATAAGCTGTATCAAAAAATCTATTCTTAGTGCTCAGGCCCCAAAAGAAAAGCAAAAGTCGTACAAAAAATGCGTCGCCGCCGGCCGTGCCACTTGCGACCCAAAGTGTAACGACTTGTGGGTTATATAATGAAGAGGCAACTAACTGGAAAGACCTAGCGAAGTTGCGCAAGCGACGATGACAAAAACACGTCGGAAACAAGGTGGTGTGTGTCACGGATTGTCGTATTGGGTGACGTTTCCAGGTTATTTCCGTTTTTAAGACGCACCAATGTTACACCACTGGTCATATATTATGTAAAATTGGCTTTTATGGAACTTCTATGTGATTAATTATAACGATGCATAAATAACGTTAGGTATAGGTACGATATTTGTAAGTAATTTGAATTTTGCGGTCTAAGTTCAATTTGGTTGACTGTACATTTGCTCAATTGGAAAATCTTCAGTTATTTCGTAAATATATTTTCCTTTACCATTTTACACATAAATTTGCTTTGTCACTTTTGATTTTATAGTGGCATGTATGACGGTTCTCTCTGATGTTTATTTTCAATAAATAAATAATAATTTACGAGCATGTTCTCTAAAATTTCATGAAAATTGGTGTAGTTGTTTGTTTTAGTAAATCTACTCGACGTTAGTAACTAAATATATTTCAGTACAACTGAACTCCTAAATCCTGGTGCTACTGTAAAAATAATTTATAAAAAAGTTTTCTGGCTTGTATGTATGTTTTTTTATATCATTTTATAAAAATCTCTCCAACCGCTCAATGCCCCCGCTATAAATCTACCTATAATGTAAATACACTCCGATCACGTGACCATGACATCATCGCGGCAAGACGGCAAAATGGCGCGAAAAAAATGTTGCCGCGCAAAACTTATTTTCCGTTCCTTCCTCAACGGTTTGGCGGATCCGTACAAAACTTGGCCTGTGATACGCTGAATATATGTAGCCACTGACAAACCGAACGTAAGTTTTATGAAATTATTATGTAAGGAGAGAGCACCGCGGAAAAATGATGAAGCCAAAAATGGGAGTAGTTTCAGAAAAAAAAAACGTATTTTGGAAACGAAATCGATGACATACTGTTTTTTTATTTTATTTAAATACTTGATAAACCAAGCTATCCGATAACATTAAAACATCAACACAGTTTAGTAAAAAAAGTGACCAGAATATTTTCGTGAAAACCAACAAATATTTCAAAAATTTACGGCTCGCGGAGAACGGACGTGGTTTTATTTTAAAAAAAAAAACTTCTTTAGTGTTTTTACGTATAATATATATTTCCTTTTAAAGACAGAAACACACTAATATATGCGAGATTACATTTAACTCGATTTTAGTAGATCAAACCGTTACAATTAAATTCGATGTTTTTTTTTGGTTGCTCTAGCGACCAAGGGGGATTTGCGGTTTTGGATCTTGGTTGCTACAGCGCCAAAGGGGATTCAGCGGTATAAATATAATACAACAAATATCAAATTATCGCTAAAATTGCAATGAATTTAACTATTTTGCCCCGACTACACGCCTCTCGTGTCATCGCATAATACTTTTGTTCTTTGACCTCTACAAATCTTTATGAATGGAAATGACATTAACTATTGAGTACCTCGTAAATAAAATACAAAAGCCTCAACACGATGATGACAAAAGTCTCAAAACAAATATCTCTGAACCTACGTATATTATAAGAAAGCAGTAGGTAACAAAAAGTATTTACAATGAAGATGATTGAAAAATAATTGAACCAGCGGTTTTTTTTGTCACTATCTAGGCAATCGTTTGACCACGATCTCACCTGATGGAAAGCGATGATGTGGTCGAAGGTGTAGCACTATTTGACGACTGAATAAGTTTTGATGAAATGTAGTATAGTGTACTTTTAAGGTACCTTTGGTTCTGGATTAACAGATATTATGTAACTTTTAGCCCAGAGTACAGCTAGTGAACCAATAAAGAAACCAAGTAATTAGTTTTTGTGAGTGAAGGTATAAAGTACTGTATAACAAGATCAATTTTCCACCAAAGGTCAAGTTGAACTAAAGGTTATACAAGAGTGTAACATTTCGTTTCACAACAAAGGAATGGGCAGCAGAGTTAATGGTGAGAATGTGTGCCAGATGCAACCCAGATTCAATCAGGCCGATGATATTGTTGCCAAATATGTTAAATAAGAGAACAGCTTTCGATTATGCAACGCTCATCACAGAGATTCGTTCCATAATTTCAACTTTTATTATCATGTCAACATTACGCAGATTGTGATCATAAATGTAGGTACAGAGAAAACAATTTTAACTCAGATTTGTATAGCTTAATATTGTTTGGTGTGAAAATTAAAAATATTATTTTGTATTAAAATACTTTAAAAAGCCGGCTAAAATGACGACCGGTTTGCCTATTGGCTAGTGACCCTAACTACGGTCGCAGGTTTGAATCCCGCAAGATGCAATAATTTGTGTGATGAGCTGAAATGTTTGTTTCCGAGTCATGCTAGTAATATTTGTATATATTGTTGTCTAGTGCCCATAGTACAGGGTATCCTAGTTTGGGGCTAGGTAATTGGTGTGAAATGACATAATTATAAAAAACGGCCAAGTGCGAGGTGGACTCGCGTACCGAGGGTTCCGTACAAAACTAACTTTGCCGTTGACAAACTGTTGTCCCCATACATCGACATAGGTTGCGGTCAGTTTACCTACTGTGCTATAAGATATTGCTTCTTGCCAAATTTTATGATTCTAGGTCAACTGGAAGTATTGGTTCCAAAATATTTGGCATAAACCGTAAGGCCGTATCTTTAAGACTTAGAAGTTTTTTACAGCTCCAAGGGATTGCAGACCTGAGTATTTGATATTAATTTCAACTTGTTACCTCCACGCGTTCCTGATATAAAGGGTTTTGACAGACAGACAGACAGACAGACAGACAGACAGACAGACAGACAGACAGACAGACAGACAGACAGACAGACAGACAGGCGACAGACAGACAGACAGACAGACAGACAGACAGACAGACAGACAGACGGACGCAAGGACGGACAGCAAAGTGATCCTATAATTGTTCCATTTTTTCCTTTTTTGTAATGAGTTTAACAGTCTATGTATGTATGTATGTATGTATGTATGTATGTATGTATGTATGTATGTATGTATGTATGTATGTATGTATGTATGTAAGTAAGTATGTGGTTATGTGGATGTTCCACCATATTAGTTCAATTTTGACAAGCGAGGTGTCAATCGATTCTTCTTCAGGTAAAGAGTGTCTTAGGCTATTTTTTTACCCGGCTGTAGTTGTGTTTTAGTTTTTGAACTTGTGTTTGTTTCCGAGTCATTGATGTAATAATCGTATGTATGTTTATCCGTTATATAGTGCCCATAGTACAGGGTATCCTAGTTTGGGGCCAGGTAATTGGTGTGGAATTGACCCGAATATATTTATTTATTTATTTATTCTTTTTAAGTACGGAACACTAAAAATATAAAGTAATGTAGCACAGAGAAATGAGTCCAAACACGGTGTACTAGCAGTTTAATAACATGGAGTTCCTATTTGTGCAGTCACTTCTGATCGGATCGCATCATCCGGTCATATAAGAGTCAGAATATTTTATTGTCTATATACGGGTTTCAGTAATGTGTTTCAACTGGAAACCGACCATTTTTAGCTAATTCAATTTTTACCTATTAATGTAATGAAATCATTATAAAAACTGGGAATTTTCTATACCATTACAAGCCATAAACTAGTAGGTACCTAAAATTTAATTTTCCCTATGCAATATTGAATAGGCCATCTTAGAGTTCAAGAAACTCTAGCTTAGTCTATTCATAGGATTTCTTGTGCGTTCGTAGATTAATTCATACGTAAATGTGCGTCAAGCCGGCGTACATTGTGCGTGTTGGGTATTTAACGACTAACATTTTTATTTAGTTAAATATTTAAACGGGACTTAATCGCGCTGAAAACTTAATATTTATTTACCTCGACGTTTCGATCAAGTTGCAATGATCGTGGTCACGAGAAGACACGGTCTTCTCATGACCACGATCATTGCGACCACGATCATTGCAACTTGATCGAAACGTCGAGGTAAATAAATATTAAGTTTTCAGCGCGATTAAGTCGCACTGAAAACTTAATATTTATTTACCTCGACGTTTCGATCAAGTTGCAATGATCGTGGTCACGAGAAGACACGGTCTTCTCGTGACCACGATCATTGCGACCACGATCATTGCAACTTGATCGAAACGTCGAGGTAAATAAATATTAAGTTTTCAGCGCGATTAAGTCCCGTTTAAATATTTAACTATGTGTTCGAATTGCGAAAGCTTAAAAGTTACAACATTTTTATTATTTTTCTTTCATTGTATTTATCAAAAACACAAGCTCAGTTAATTTTTCGAAGCACAACGAGGATAGTCATATAAATTATTATGTTCACTATTATGCTAAGACATAGCCAGAATATGAACAATAGGTAGGTAATCATAAAACAGTACAAGTTTAATGGTATAATACTTAGGTTAGGTAATTTCTCAGTTGAGTCCTAACATGATTCTACAGTATCTGGAACTCGTATGTACTGTTACAATGCTGTTAGCTGTAAATTTTTGCATAAATAGAAATTGTCTAAGTATTTCACAAGACGAATACAATTATGTGTGAAAGTAAACAGCTGATTAGCATGTTTTCTTTTATTGGTCTTTATTTTAAATTGTATAGTCACACTGGATGATATTGAGAAGATAATTATACATATTGCATAATACTGCATATTTCTTGAAGCATTTATGAAAAAAGTGATAGTACTAACATAGATAAAATATAAGATGTCTATCTTTTTTTATTGTCTATTTTTTTATTATTTTTTTACTTATAATAAAGTGATAGTACCTATATAACTAACAGATACAATGTAAGATGTATGTCCATCTTCTTTATATAGATACTTATAATAAAGCAGTAGGTAACTAAAAGTCAAAAAATGGTCTAGGGGACTTAAAATAAGGAAATGAACAAGAATATAAAAAAAGATTTCTTTGTTTGTTTGTCTATCTGTTTGTTTGTTTATTTGTTCGTGCATAACGTAAAAACTACTAAACCGATTGCCATGTAATTTTCACTGTTAGATACCTTAGGATTTGACTTAAAAACTGGTGTACTTGGTATCTCAATCCGCTGAGAAGAAGGCGAGCAATCGATAAAAAAAACATTTGACGGATGAATGGAGTTTGATGATATTGGTACTTGGTTCAGGAATTGGAACATTGGATTGGAACCTTTTAGATCTCAGAAAAAATACCACGCGGGCAAAGACGCGTACAGCTAGTTAATATAAAAAAAAACAAGAGCCATCTATTTTGATAACGTTGTAAGTTTAGTCGACCTTTTCCTAAAAGTGAAAGCGCTGTGAAATTATTCTAATTATGCAATTCATATACTAACCTGTTTGAAAGTACGTACAATCTAAATCTGAATCTTCTTCCGAATTGACCTAGAAGATTGGGTACGGCAAGTAAATTATTGACGGATTTTGATACGGAAGAATTAGATAACTGCTGAGAAACTGCTTAATAATCAACACGCGTTGAATTATTTAGATTACAAGCTGCGCCCGCAGTTTCTCCCGCGTGCAAACTATGCTACTTCCGTTCACCCTCAAAGGGAAAGAATTAAAAAAAAAACAGCTTTGTTCACCTTTGGAGTTCCTAAGGAATATTTCCGCCAAATATAATATCTGTCCACCGGTTTAGGCTGTGCGTTGTCTGTAAGTCAGTAAGTGACGGTATTCTATGTATGTTATTATTAATACATTACATCAATTAACATGCTAGATACTCGTAGGTATAGTTATTCTAAGCTGCTAGTGTAGTATAAAAATGTATAGAATATTATCGGAACAAATACACAGCGTAACCGTTTTTATTAAATCATCGTAAAAATGTCGTCTTTTAAATTAAGGTATCGTTTTTGTATCAAGTGTGGTGTCCAGTACCTAAATAGTTTGTTTGTCTATCAAATCACCATGATTTTTCCTATCAGTGGTATTGCAGATTTGTATGCATCCTTGTTACAAAATCATATAAGAATTCTATAATCTAAATCTAAATTCACATGAGCTCCATGAGGAGAGTTTATTGACCTACTGCCTGGTATATACGAACACGAGTACAACGATGCGAGAAGAACCTGAAAGAAACTCGATGGCGTTTTTCTCCCTTATAACGTTACTAGTGACCCGCCCCGGCTTCGCTCGATTAGCTAAGAGTTTCTCTAAACATTTATTTGTACTAAATATTAGGATAGGTGTATTGACCACCAGCCCCGCAGCCCGTTCTTCTGTCTCGCACCCGCGCTCTTGCACAATTACACCACCGAATTAAGTAATAGTAGGTACACGGGTTGCGCAGAAGCTTTTGATATCTATTATACTACTCAACGTAAAAGTATGGTGTAGAAGGCAAAACTAATCTACATGAAATGAGAAAGACTGTGTTATTTGATTTGGTAAGGATTAATATTTAATTTCGTTTACCACAAAGAGCTCCAGAAAATTCAGTAAAATTTATCATTTTAGTCCAACTGCGCGGAGTTTAATGTTTTTGCTACGTAGATACGACTTAATTATTTGATTGACTTACTGTCTTACTACGTAATCAGCACCTATATAAATTATTTATTCTGCGGCGCAACTGAAACTAAAAATGTATGTACTTCGGATGAACCGATTTAGATGAAACATAAATAAAAACCACCGCAAGAATCCAAGGAATAAAGTTCAGTAAATGGCATCAAAATCCATGTAGTAGTTTTTGCGTGATTAAGTCACTTACAGACAGACAGACAAAAACTCTAAAAAACGATATTGTTGGATGCTGCTACATACATTTACTCATATAATAATGTTTTTCTTAATTATCTTCCATGTACAGATTTCACCTTATTTACAGTTTTATTATATCTATAGAGAAAAGATTAGCTTCCTGTTGATGTTATACTGTGGTAGACGCCAGGAGGCACTTCAGCAGTCTTCTCCATGCATCTATCATTTATCCCCAAGAATAATTAATTGATGTTACCGTAAATTTGTAATTCAACCGATTTTCTTTTTCAGAGCTAATAGTTATATCTTCAGTAGCCGATGAGGTTAACCCTCAACCTATGCCAGAGCCATCGCAAGAGCTTTTAGAAAGATATTACGATTTAGTAAATGAAATCTGGTAAGAGCATCTGTCGCATGATGTTCCTTCTTATCTGCAGTCTTGAGTGAGTTTTTCTGGTCTTTCGGTGCTGTATGAAAGCTGTTCCAACTTGTTTTATATTTTCAAATGGTTTGAACTATTCTGTTGGTTATATCTTTACGAACCACTACGAGTACATCTCCTTAAAAGGTATCTTCACAACTTGTATTTTATTCTCTAACATAATATCTTCGTCATAAATTAATGTGTTAATCATTATATTTATTTTCTTTTGTGAATGTTTCTCCATCACTTTTGCATGTTCTTTTTTTTGTATGTGCATATTTATTTGTATAATTATGTAGATTCTAATTTGATTGTCTAAACAACCAAATTTTTGTTTTTATTTCTTATTTTATATACTACGGTCGTAAATATCTTCTCATATTATCTAGAAATTGCTTAAAACTATTCACTATGTTCTTTCATTGATATCTGTTCCCACTACAGATGTCATTTATTCTAACAACATCTTTATTATATAAATTGACGTACTATATTATTTGTATTGCGATTGTATGGTACTTCTCTCCATTACCGTAACTTTACGATGAATCTGCATGCAAATATGACTTGTGTATATTTGACATAAAATCTGTGTAGGAAAGTGCTTCACAATTCATCGCCACTTTCGTTTCTACATCAATCATTCTGTTTATAATATTATTTGAGTTCAATAGCCACGCTATTACCTGTATAAAGTACTTGTTTAATCCTGAAGCTATAGAAGTTGATCTGCGACAAAAACAACTATTTACATTCGTTACTCGTAGGTTAACATTCGAATATCAAATTAATCAATATCAAAAACTTTTATGTCATTAATTGGCTTACAAGTGAAGCTAAATCTTGCATAATGGACGTTTCTATTACAACCATATCCTAGTTTGTGTTCGTCACTGTGTTTATGTTATTCTTCTATTTCCTCAGTTTCTCTATTTTTTGCAAGTTCTATTGCCTAACCTTCATGTCCTACTTACGACAGGCATGAGGTTTGTCAAAAAATATGCTCCTCACCTCATTTGAATACTTTCCCTTTCGGCGGAAACAACCGTTTGTCTCGTTATGAAATAACTCAAAACTAGTGACAAAACTAACTGTGCATGTAATTTGTGTACACCCTACAATTTGCCGTTCGTTAACTGTTAACGATTGCGATGAGATAGGAAAACTATTTGGAAATCAAAATAGCATATTATTTATTATTCATACAAATGTGTCAGTGCTTCTTGCTTGTCTGGGAAGAAATTGTATAAATTCGATGCTTTAACTTGATCTTCTCATTATTCTTACATTAATTATTCAAAATACTAGAGTTGTGAAATTATTTATTTTAAGTATTATTTCAATTATTTGACATACTCTAGATATTTACTTCTCAACTCTAGATTTAATACATTATTGGCCTTGTTACTTTTTTCATTATCAATATAAAATTACTTATAAATCGCAATTTGTTTCGTCCTCTATTTTCGTTAATTCTTGATCTTTATGATTTATGCTCATCATTATTGGATAGTTACCACGACTTGGCAAATGCAATGTAGGTCGCCCACCAGCCAGGTGGAGCGACGACCTGCGGAAGGCTGCGCGTAGAAAATGGATGAGAAGAGCCGGAGATCGGGCTATGTGGCGTTCATTAGGAGAGGCCTATGTCCAGGAGTGGACGAATACAGGCTGACAATGGTGATAATGTTTATCACTCGTCATTATTAATCAATTTGTTTTGCTGTTATCTATTTTCACAACTCCTTTTATGTTTCAACCTAGATAACAAAGTTTAAATCGAAAAATGGTCAAACTTCGACATGAAGGAAGAACTAAAAACCATACAATTTGAAATGTTTCTAGCACTCGATATATGTATCTATGTAAAACAATAGTTAATATTGCCCTCACTGTATTCTATTACCTAATCTAAATTCACAGCAATAACTCTTAAAACAAAACACTCGCACACAATCTGACATCTAATAAGGAAGCGTCTGATCACACCGACTTACCTAATAACCTTTTACTTGGACTAGACTTCAGACCTATTGAAATACCAAGGAAGCAACCTGATCTAGAATGATGCAAGTACCTGAAGTTGAGCAATTTGAGGAAGCCACTCCTTACAGTTAGATTATATTGGGTCCTTTCTAAATCACGCAATATACAGAAGCATTTATCTAATACAATGATAATTCCATGTAGCCTATGAATTTAAAGAAATAGTGAATTTATGTACATAATCCAAGAAAGTTTAAAAATAGTGGACTGATTTTCTTTTCTAAATTCTCTCTTCAATCTAGTAAGTCACGTACTACTAGTAAGTCACGTACTACTAGTTTATAATTATATAATGCCTAATCTTTTCTATCCAGGTATAATTTTGAGGTAGATAGATTGATTTATTTATTGCATACCTCTTAAAAGTAAATCTACATTATGCAAAATATAACATAAAATAAAGTCATTGCGGTAATTAATTCGGCGGTCTTATCGCTATTAGGATTCTCTTACAGACAACCTTTGGATAAAGTAAAACATTGAAAATAAGAAGACGGTGGTGTTCAACAAATTTAACATCTTAGGTAGTTTCTTTTCATCGTTTTTGTTTTATTTTATTGCGTTCAGTCCTGTCCAGCCCATATATTATTGTGTTCAGTCCTGTCCAGCCCATATATTATTGTGTTCAGTCCTGTCCAGCCCATATATTATTGTGTTCAATCCTGTCCAGCCCATATATTATTGTGTTCAGTCCTGTCCAGTCCATATATTATTGTGTTCAGTCCTGTCCAGCCCATATATTATTGTATTCAGTCCTGTCCAGCCCATATATTTCATATTATTGACAAACAATTATTATTACAAATAGTGAATATTAACATAGGTAGTTAAAAATACTTAGTGATTAATAGAGCGTATAAAAAGTTACACATACAAATCGCTTCACCTATATAATATAGAAAAATCTTAAATTTAAATTATATTAGTATTTTATTTTATAAATATAGCATTATTTAGATCACCCAATATCAGCTAATTATACAAAACGAATAATCTACCTACAGGTGCACCCGCGGACTTGCCCCTAGTGAAAGTGCATTATGTCACGAAACCTGTTCAGCAGACAACAATCTGTAAACAAAGCTAGAGATGCGAAATATACTCTTATTAGGATATATTGATATCGATAATAATCATATTATTTATTTATATATATAAATCGATTACAAAATAACGTACGAGATAATATGTTTTGGATAAATGACAAAACTGCAAAGCTCATTTTTAGATTGTATAATTTCGTTATTGATTTTCCAAACACATGGAGCTATGATGATAAGATTGCTTCAAGTGACGTATTCCTAACTAATAGTGCACATACGTAATATTTAAATACAATAATAGTAGTCAGTACAGTCGATAAAAACATCGATAAATTAGTAGGTTACATCTCTATTTGCTTGGTACTCTACTAGTTTGCACTTGAAATTATAGAAGCAATCATCAAATTATATTAAAATAAACAGATTTGAATCTGAAATAACATAGATTCTATAAAACAATTAAACATCCGCAAAGATTCACATAATGTCGCAAATTTAATGATTAACAATGGCCATGTGATCGAATTTGGAAATTTACAATAGTAATCGCTTATTTTAAAAACATAATAATATTTGATAAGATAAAAAACTTAGAGGGCATCAAATATTTAAAACATAAAACTATTACAATAATTACCAGTTGTTATCACTAAAATAAATTTACAGACCATAAAGCAATTAAGTAGACCTTATTTCAAATAATATTTCATTAATTTTATGGATCTGATGAGCTAAGCTTCAAAAATAATGTGATGACTTTAAAGTAGTTGACCCAAATTAACACTTACCTTCATAACCACTTTGTAGTAATTATAATAAATTATTCGTAATGACGTTACTTTGTTCCAATCATTTCTTACCTCAGAATAATTAATGACTTACTCGTATGCAAAATTTTGAGAACACCTTCATTGTTGCACATATTCTAATTCCGAACTATTATTAGTTTATCCTCGTGTTACTGAAACGTTTGATAACTTTGACAACAGATTAATTCTAATGCTGCCTTTGTCTGGCACTAAACAAACGACAAAGACAGCAATAGATTTAATCTGTTATCAAAGTTAACAAACGTTTCAGAAACCCGAGGTATGTCTCGATGTTTTAGTTATTTCACCTCGTGAAATTATGCATACTCTTATACATGTTAAAATGTATATTACAAAGTCTGCTTTTTCAAATAATTTAATATTATCAATTTGCCAGTCGTACCTCTGGATTCCGACTTATTTCATAAGACGCAAAATTAAGAAATTCTTTTGTGGATTGGTAATAGAAAACTTTGAGAATCTTAAAAACTTTTAAATGTGCCTAGTTTTTAGTATTTGTTGTGTAAATATGAAGTATGGTTTGAATCAAGTTTCTAAGTCAACTAATTTTGGGACAGAGCCATGCAACATTTATTTAAAAAACACACGTATTTGGTATAATAATCAGAACTTTAAAAAAAAGGTGTCATTTTTATAAAAAGCTCTTTTCAACGTCACAACACAGGAACAGCAAAAAATAGGACCCGCGTAAAATATAATTTTAAATTGGCACTCATGAATGTTTAAAAAAATACGGATACAACTTCACCAAATTGAAAATGAAGCATCCAAGATATTCCAATTCACTCGTACGCACAAGTCTCACGCACTTATACCACGTTCTCGAACTTGTTAGTCGTGTTGATTGGGTAAAGAACTTGCGAAAAATATACCAGTATTTTGTGATGATACACATCAACCACAAAACACCACAAATTATTCGCTCACACACATAATACGTAACTGCCATTTACTATGTTTCACTCGTTTTTTCGGTGGTATGGACTCGGTCTTTTTTTTAAACTTTCTTATTATTACTATCTTATTTTTTGGGCCAAGGAACAACATATACCTATGTGTTATATTTGTTAACCTAGGCTCTACAATTCTATAGTGACCGAACGACATGACAGGTGGACAGACAGACAGCTTTGCCATTATAATAGCGTTCCGTTTGGACCTTGATACGGAACCCTACAACATGAAGCCACTCATGGAAAATTTAAATGTCAAGTCACCGTCGAGTCATTAACCTTTACTCAAGAAATGGAATGACGACATTCTCCGTCTGCTTTCAATCCATACCTACAAGATTGGATATAAAAATGCTCTCGTGAGTGCAGTTCATCACTTTCTCGTGTGTATAAGTGCAAGCAAGAGAACACAATTCGTTATAATGCAAGCTATATAATAATAGTGTTACGAAATTGTAATTTAAATAAATATTTCGGTATGTTTGATTTCAATCCATTCAACATTGCATATAAAAATGCTTTCGTGGGTGTGGTTTATCACTTTCTCGTGTGTTCATGATATTGCAGACAATATTGATTCTAATATTTCCCTGTTAACTATCAAGTTGCCTACATAGATTCCTTAAAAAATTAAGTTCTCTTAATAGTATGACGTATAGGTTACAGAGTCATTTGCAATTTTGAAAAAAAAACTTAAATAGCAACCAATTACGAATAGTTATCTAATTCCACAAAATACGCTTTTAACGTATTTGTTAACTTAGTATTTCTTGGTACAGAATGATACAATAATAACTGACTACCTTTCATTGATTACAGCTTTTTAATACAAAAATCTAGGTCAGAACACAGGCTTGTTAAAATATTAGGTATGATACGGTCGAATTGACAGTTGCAGTTCAATTTTAAATACCTACAAACATTTGTATAGGTACTACTGACATAAGTAGTGGTTGGTCATCCTTCTTTGTACCTACCTCCAGTTTGCTGTGACTAAATAGTATTTTGTAACTTTTCACTTTGTAAGACTTTTGGCTGTGACATAAAAGGAAAAGTATTTGCGGTCGAGTTGTACCTATACAATTTCTGATAAATTCGATTATGAAATTTTAATGAAAGTGAAGATGTAAAGGTTCCTAGTTCTGGTGCTAAATCGTGCTGAATTACAAATCAATGCAATCAACAAATACATCATATTAACCTAGAAGGCCGCAAACAGTAGGTTATACGAAGAATGACTAGTTAAATCCATACATATTTAATACTTATATCTAAGGAAGTAATCATTGTGCAACATAATTTACGCAGTAAAACATGATACATCTTATGTGGGGCCCATCAGTTTACGTCATAACAGTTACGGAGTAACTAATGCATGCAAATAGAAGATAAAAAATTAGATAAGTGTCATGAATTAGTAGGCATATTATATTACAGTGATTAAGGTTAAATATTTAGACAATGTAGGTGAATAGAGACAGGTAAGTTTGTTATAGCGTTGTACACCAGTGAAGTCTTATACATACGTAGTTATGGTGTAATTAGAACCTACGATTTAGATAAAAATAAAATTGTATATAAGTAATTAAACTACAAAATTTAATATATCAGAAAAAAAACTCAGGTTAATCCGGTTTCTGTAGGTGTATTCGTTATTGATCACGCTTATGAAAATAAGACCTAAAAACGATATCAAAAACGATATAATAATATAATGCTTTTATTTTAAAGAAAAACGCAGCTTCATTTGTTTTTTAATAAGAGTACATAGGAAATAGAGTTAGCGTTCACTCTTCTAGGTCCGGTCTGAAAACTTGAATTGGCCGACTTCGTTCGCAAAACGCCTGCAGTTTGGGATCGGTGCGGGAAATATGTTCGATTATGATCTTTACATATATCATCACTTTTGGCAATGACATGATCACTTTTCCAACAGTTCATTTTATTAGTTTATATTAGTAGTAGAGTAGGTAAGAATCATGCATGAAAATAAAACTGTTCTGCTTTTTAATTTTATACACTCTTATCCATTTTAAAATTTTTTTATTTCTGTTTTTCTTATTAACCACGGTCCGTTTTTCTAATTTTATTCATTCACTTTTACTACTATGGTCTATTCATAAAACTTTTTCAATGACATTAGAATATTTAAGAAAATTTGCTCTCGTCTATGTTTAGTTTTGTATTACTTTTAAAAAAAACAATGGTCTTTTTCTTCTCTCAATTTTGATTGGCTAGGCTTACCAACAAAAATTGATACCTACGAAAATTAAAAGTGGTATATATACCATGAACTATTAGGAAGATTTGTAGTTATTTAATCCAATGAATAAAAAATATAACTATATAAACAATTATGTAATCTATACAAACTAATTCTATACTAAAACTAATCTAATAAGCCGCTACCAGTAAGCAGCGTTCCCTAAATTCTGACAGCTATGTCACTTTTTATGGCAATGCAAAGGCCAGCATTTTGATCACGTGTTGTTTCGACCAGACGCGCTGATATGTCTTTAAATTTTTGGTAACTAGTGTCCTACACCAAAGGCCGCCCCATGTTCCATGGAATAAGAGTAATTCTGTCAGGTCTTTTACCCTCGGCCCACATGAGATCACTTGGTTCTAAACTGGTCGCACAGTGCTAACTTTAAACCATTTGTTTTGGGGTCATGAATTTAACTATTTGGAAAATCCCGCATACAGACAGGTTACGCAATGTTATTCAACAATTAAGCAGGAAATACATCATGATCGATACGAACAAATATTATAAAAGAATTATTTATTACATAACTAATTGAGGTTAATATCACCTACACCAAGGAAAACTTCTTACTAACCTACCATATAGGGTTTACCACTTTACAAGTGACTAAGGTTGCGACTTTTTGAGACAGGACGCGGAAAACTGTACGGCGCACACGCAGGGCTAGTGTTCCTCACGCCTTTGGGGGACGTCGGACACAGCGAGACCCTGGAACCCGCGCACTCTGGCCACACCGCCCTAGATCCCCCTCCCTCCATCATTCACACAGTCTTCAGTGCAATAAAGAACGCAATATCTACTGTTGCAGCCCCAGTTCCATCTGCACCTTCCGCCCCTGCTTCTATAGATGAACCCTACACGAACCAACCTCCTCCTCCACTACAACCAGCCCCCGAATTCAAACCCATGGGTTGGGGGGGCGTAGACTCCTACGGCGAGCCCGCGGCAGTAGACGCGTTCTCAGACTACGATCCTGGGAACCCACATCCGCCTTTCAACTACGCGGCTTCCAAACACTCAGCCCCAGTTATTCCCACGCATAAAACCGGTCTGACTCCTGAGAAGATCCAAAAGATCAAATTCAATTTGGACAAGCTGAATCAGTATATGAATCAGCAGGCGCGGTCTTCCGAAGACCTTCCCAAGTTTAACGGGCTAGAAGCTTATCGAGAGTTGTTGAAGAAAGGGCCTATGCTGCCTACTCCTGTTGTTAGCGACTACGAGATAGGGGTCCTTCCTGCCGAAGTCCTTCCCGACCTTGAGACGAGCACTAGCACGACATCGACAACGACTGAGAAACCAAAGAGCACGACGGTCGCGGAGACCAGACGGAAAGACTACAAGTACTTCCTGAGAGGCAACAGAATAGTCCTAGTCTGAACTGTGACTGATGACTGACTGGAGGTATGTGATGACGTGACGTTTGACTGACTAGAGTATTCTCTGGAAATAAATGCTTAACTTGTTAATATTTTAGAGGAGTATCTATGCATTTTTGCTTCTGTTCGAGTCTAGTTTTGGTCAAAACCAAGACAAGTGAAGCGCAAAATCAATAGACGAACTTTTAATATCTGATCTATTCAAGGTTTAAGCGAACTCATTGGCTGACTGTGTTTCACTTGTCTCCACCTTGCCGAATGCAGCCTCAGTAATTGGAAAAACAATTTAAAAAAAAACGTACATAAAAATTGCTAAATTATCTACGTCTAATTGGATATAGTGAACTCTCGGCATAATTTTATTTCTAGTTAGAAAGCTCTTTTACTATTTAATGAACGTCAAGAAAGTTTGTACGCACAGAAAATTGCAGATTATTTAATATGAAAAGCATATATTTTAAAGATTATTTCTATAGAATACTCTTACTAACATGACTATCGACTTTTAAAACGACTGAATGTACAGGACTAAACAAATCATTCTGTCATCTCCATAACTGACTCTATAGATTTATTCTTATTACTTTCTGTACATATATTCTTCATTTTTCATTTATTCATTCTTCTTTGTACATAACTAAGGCCTCACTAACACCAGAAATTTTTCTCGACGATATATTACCATCTGCCCCCACGAACGGGTACCGCGTGGGGGCAGACGGTAATACTCATGGCTACCGGCCACCACTTATAACCGTGACCGACGGTAATACACTTATGGCTATCTGCCCTTACGTATGAAAAGTGGGGGCTGACGGTAATAGACTTATGTCATGAACTGTAAGTTCTCAAATTCTTGTCCCGCTCGACCATGTTAAAAACAGCTACGTGAAATACTGAGTCAACTTAAAAACTATGTTTTGTAAGATTCGCGTAATTTCACTCAAAGAGCGTTTGAAAGCATAGTTTAACAAATTTTTATGGACTTAAAACTCTAGTTATAAGACGAAAAATAAACCTTACACATAAAAACTATGTTTTGTAAGATTCGCGTAATTTCACTCAAAGAGCGTTTGAAAGCATAGTTTAACAAATTTTTATGGACTTACAACTCTAGTTATAAAACTAAAAAAAAACCTTACACATAAAAGTAGCATCGTGACTTGTTTTGAATTATTACATTTTACAGATATATAATAAAAACATTTTTAATTCCTTAAATAGAGTATTGTCGACTTTTATCGATATTATGGTTAGCGAGAGACACACTCGCGTAGATGACGCACACAAACCAGTGTGACCAGATGTAATGTTTATTATGTAATGCCTTTTACTTCCTTTTATTTTGTATGCTATCTATAATCAGACAGTACACATAACATCATGGTACGGTTAGTTAACTAACATGGTCAACATTTTGTTATGACGAATGAAAACTTCCGACAACTTTATTGATTGGTGTTAGGTATATTTTAAACAAACAAAACATAAGTAGAACTCTTTCACACACTTTTATAAACCATTGTACTTTCCTTTTATAGCCATTTTTGTACAAAGCTGCCATTTAGTCATTAAAATTTTGTTCAAAATATCCGATATATTGTACATACTTCCCAAACCTCTTATTGCCTCTTCTTTTGTATGTTATTTATAAAATATTATCTAAATATTCACCTATAAAGCGCTCCTTACGCATGTAAACATTGCATATACATTTAAGATATGTGGACATATCACTTCCTCTTTAATTGTATCTCAAAATATCTGTTAACTGTCTAAATAACCCTAGTTCACTCCACTTTTTTTTATTACATCTAATTAATCTATTATTTTTATCTCTTGCAAAAGACTTAATGTTTTTTTCTTTACTATGGTTTTTATATAATTTCAGAGGTACCCGTTCAGATCGCAGAGTTGGGCGGTGAAGAACTGCAACACTACTACCACAACGTTTAGGTCTAAATTATGTTTAGTAAATCGATCTAAATTAATACTTAGTACCTTTCTAGTGCGTTTAAACTTATACCGCCATGAAATAAAAAAAAAAAAAAAACGTTGTCTTTTGCAACATTTTTGTACATTGAAGATTTGAACTGCCGCAATCAGTCAAAATCCACACTTTGAACCATTTACGACTTTGAGGGTGGCAGACAGTAATTTAACCATACATGGTGGTTTATTTTAATCCAAATTTACTTTGAAGTTACCAAAAGATTTCGACGTGAATATGTTGCCCAGTTTTTCGAAAGGCCTTGGCGAGAAGGAAATATATAGGTGTAAAAATAATTAATTTAACGTTACATTTTTTAATTGCTCAAATCTTATTGTTTACATATCTATTTCATTCAATACAATTAAGTACACAAGTTTTACGAAATTTTAGAAAATAAATCCATTATAAAAATAAATCAAAATTTGCCTACTACATTTTTTTTTTTTTACAGCAAGTTATATATTAAAGGTACAAGATCTATTTTTCAACTTTAATTGTACTTTAGAAAGATTGGGCTCCTTTATTATAATAGTTTGCTAAAATAGTATTTAGCTCAAGAAATGTTATTATCGTAAATTTCTTTTATCAATATGCTTGTTTTTAGCTGTCACATCTGCTAACAAGCAATCACATTGCTTGTTATTAGATATCACATCTGCTGACAAGCAATAAAATTGCTTGTTTTTAGATGTCACATCTGCTGACAAGCAAACACATTTTTTGTTTTTAGCTGTTACATCTGTTGACAAGCAATCACATTGCTTGTCTTTAGCTGTCACATCCGCTGACAAGCAATCACATTGCTTGTTTTTAGCTGCTTTATTGTCAATGCTCAATTTATTAATTATAAGAATTAGTGTTAAGAATGTAGTTTAGATGCCTAACAATATTTTATTCTGTAAATAAATTATTTAAAACAAATTTTAGAACTTTGTCTTGTACAATATTTTTTATTTTTGTAAATAAATGTGACTGTGGGAAATGTGATTTATTATGAAAATGTATACTTATTTTGCTTAATTTGTTGCCCCTTTTTATTTGAGTCGAATCTGAGAGTTGCAAGTGCCGAGTGATTTGTAATACAAAACGATACGATGATCATTTCTATCTTATTTTTAACTCCCGATCTCAAAAGAGAGGGGTATTATAAGTTTTGGGTGTGTATGTATCATAGTGTATGTTTGATGCATCGGAGCTCCTAAACGAATGAACCGAGCCAAGGTTTTTATTGTTTCTTAAAGTTAAAAATATTACTAATCTGTACTTATAATAAAGCAATAGGAACGAAATAGTCTGTACAAATAAGATAAAAGAAATGGTCTAGGGTACTTTTTTTGTCCAACCTGTAGTCGAACAAATAGTAGAACAGTTTGGACTAACCCAAAAAATATAGTACCTACCTACCTACCATGAGTGTTGTTATTTATTACTTTTAACTATAGATGTCGACATCACATCACTATTAGTCAGTGGTATCGTTTAACTTTAAAAGACCCACCGTACCACCAGGGGCCAGGGTACGGTGGGTCTGAAGCTTTAAAATAAGCTACTGAACAAGAATAGAACATTTTTTTAAATCATGTCTGTCTGTTTGTTCGCGCATCACGTAAAAACTACTGAACCGATTGTGATGCGGTTTTCAATGTTGGATAGCTCCTGGAATAGGACATAGAGTACTTTAACCTACAGAAATGACCGCGCGTGCGAAGCCGTGGGCATCAGCTACAGTATAATATAGTTACTTTAATTTTCAAGAAAGTTAATAAACTCTGCTAACTCGGACTTGGGAAAAAATTTCAAATATTAAAAGTGTGGTGAGTATTAAGTTTTGAAGGTCAGTGTTGTGACGTTGCGCCTCTAGTATTTGTGTGTAAACAAAATGAAAGTCATCTAAATTATCATTCATCTTTTTGGGCCGTGGCATTACGCAATATCAAAAATAATGCTTATCAGGTCTGATTATTAGAAAATCGTGGAATAAAAAAACCTTTAAATAATGGTTTACTCGAATGGCGCGAATCCCAGTTCTTAGCGATTTATCCATGGTGGCGCTTTTATAGAAGTATATGTATAAATCTTTTTGTCACTACGTGATAATTATTCAAAACTTTAGAGATAACATTAAAAATACATGGTTTAAAACTAACATGGTCCCAAACACTAGAAGCATAAACGATCGAACGACGAGATCGGACCTGTGCTTGATAAAGATTCAAAAGCTGTCCCAGTGTGAAGTACCGCCTAACCTTAGATAAAATACCAAGTTTCTTTGCAGCTACCTTGGCTTTGGATTCAATGAGCCAAAATACAGGTTTGGTGTGAGCTCGACACCCAAAAGCTTCAGATGGTCGCCTATTGGTATTGTTACACTTTGGAAAGACGGAGATCGGTTTAGAGGACTCTTTTTAGCAGAAAACAAACACGCCTGCGTTTTAGTAGCATTAAGCTTAACCAGGTTAGCATCGCCCTAATCGAATACGGCTTCTAAGGCTAAATTCAAATGGTCCACCATAGCCTCCTATCTGAAGCTGGACAGCATCGCAGCTGGCTCGAGCAATGGAAGTGTATCTCTCAACTACAGTACTGTCATCTGCATACCCAAAGGTACCGGGCTTCAGAAGGTCATTAATGTGCAATAAAAACAGTGTGGCCGAGAGAACCCATCCCTGAGGTACACCAGAATTGAAAACCATTTGATCAGACGAGCAGCCCTCTTTGACTACTCGAATAGATCGTTCCCTCAAAAACTCAGCTATTCAATTGCATAAGCCAACAGGTAATCCATATGAGAAAAGCTTGTTTATTAAAAGGTCATCGTGCCAGACCCAATCAAATGCCTTCGATATATCTTTGTAAAAATTCAGAATTGTCACGACTTCAGTCTTCTCGTGACCACAATCAACGCAACTTGATCGAAACGTCGAGGTAAATAAAAATTAAATTTTCAGCGCTATTAAATCCCGTTTAAATATATAATTATGGTTTCTAGTTATATTTAATTGGTGTGATGGCGGACGAGCTTGACATCTGTTACAAAAATTGGCACACAACATCACAGGAACGTAAAGAATGGAAAAATTGAGGGGAGGCCTTTGCCCAGCAGTGGGACAGTATAGGCTAAACACAACACAACAACACAATTGGTGTGGTAAATAGCTGCACAAAAGACCCAAATTGAATAAAAGTGTATTTTGACCAAAGTGGCGATTGACATGATTAAGCATTATAGTGACGTTTTGACTAAAGTCGCAATGCGAGCATTTGATTATTTAATTTCGGCACTGAGTAGCAGTTTGGCAGTAGCGAGCGTCCACGGAACTAACGTTTTTGTACTAATATTTATTCTGTAACTAATGTCAGGAGATGAAAAAATGACAATTTTAGTTCCATGTAGACTCGGTGGGGGTGCTTTGAATCGGCACAAACCGTCCATAGACGAAAGTATGGCAAAGCCAATCCATAGATATAGAGATCGGTGATACTATCACATTTTCAGTTTAACAGCAGAGTCCTTGAAATAGGTGATCATTTGAAATAGTACAGCGCGTTTATGTCTTTTCTTACTCGCAAGCGCTATTCAGCTGGAATGCGGCGAATTATTTAGAAGGCGCTCAGCTTCTTGTGCGTACAAAATTATTAAATGTTTTTACTTTTATCTTGCGGTGCGATGCGTTCAGAGCGATGGTGGTCTAAAGGTTCAATAGTGCAACTTAAAATTTAAAGATACCGGGTTAGGTACTAGGCCCCGCACCAATGACTTTTGAATATGTGCGGTTTTCCATCGCTCCACTGTTGGTCCCGGCTGCTATTGATAACAGCAGTCATTAAGGCGTTTTAGAGGCCCTCGGCGACCTGACAAACTCAGAACTGCAAATATGACCAGCGGCCAGCATTACCTCATACGACAACGAAAACAAACCATTCCCAAAAGGTTCAAATCCAAACAGAACCCAATCTTCATCGGTTATTGTTTATTGTTGAGCAAGATCAGAAGCAAAAACTTTAGTGTCACCCACATTTTTGCATTGCAGTCTTGAATGGCACAAACTCAGAACACATACTCGCTCCACCTAGCCGGAGGGCATCCTATGTTACGTTTGCCGAGTCACGCGGTCTCCACTCTAGAACTCATCTACCCCAACGGTTATCAGTCCTTCGGCAAATATGACCAGCCCGCTGCCACTTCAGCTTGCTAATCCTATGGGTTCATGTATTTTTCCCCAACGGTTATCTGTCCTACGGAAAATATGACTAGCCCACTGCCACTTCAGCTTGCTAATCCTATGGGTTCATGTATAATATTTTTGAAGAATAAATCCAAATTCATGAAATTTGTTTTGATAGGTACTTTCTTATTATGTAAGTACTAGAAAAAGTACCAAAACAATTTTTATTTCATTCCATAGATTACTTCGAGGTCTACCTTTTCAATTAAATTATAAATAGTAAATCGGTCGGGAATACCGGAGATCCACACAAAAAATACAGAATTGAGAGCTTCCTTTATTTTGAAGTCACCATTCAGTTTGTTGACACGCCAAGCGATGATATACAGGGTAAGTTGTTGAGATGAGGCAAGAAGGGCTGATACTTTAACCGTTGTAGCTACAGGAAAACGTTTTAGGAGGCTGTCCTTAACTTTTGGAGATATTTAACCGGCATTCACAGATTTTGGAAAAAAAACACACAGTCTGCAAGAAAATTGGCAGTTTACTCAAAAACTTCTTTTGATGCCAATGGATCCTGTTTCTTATAAGGCCAGAAATCGAAAATGAGTCCGTACTTTTCTCATACATTATGTAAGAAATTACCATAACCGTTGTAGCTTCTGGAAAACGTTCTAACGAGACTTCCTTAACTTTTGGAAATATTTTGACCTGCACTCAAAGAACTTGGAAAAAAAATACAGTGTTCGAGAAAATTGGCAATTTACGCAAAACCTTTTTCATCCGAATATAGATTCAATATACCCATAGAAACTGTTACTAACGCTATGGAGGAGAATTATGTTTAAGGTGCTGGACTAGAAGGGAATGGGCATCAACATAAACGGTGAGTACATCTCAAACTTGAGATTCGCTGACGATCCTTATGGCGGAGTCGCTGCAAGAGTTGCAACAAATGCTGACCAGCCTAGCAGATGCCTCCAAACGTGTTGGTCTCCGCATAAACATTGACAAAACAAACTTGATAATTAATCAACACATTGAATCAAAACCAATACCTAGTAGTCTAAATACTACAATCTCTAACCAGTGCGTCCTACCTGTTTTGACATATTACGGAACCGAAACGTGGACACTGACTGTGAGACTGGTCCATAAATTTAAAATTGCTCAATGAACAATGGAGCGAGCTATGCTCGGGGTTTCTGATCCAGCACAGAACTTAAGTCACCGACATAGCCCAAAGAATTAGCAAGCTGAAGTGGCAATGAGCCGGTCACATTAATCGAAGAACCGATAAACGATGGTGCTGACGAGTTCTTGAGTTGAGATCACGTATAAACAAACGTAGTGTAGGACTCCCACCGGCCAGATGGAGCGACGACCTGCGCAAAGTTGCTAGCAGCAATTATTTACATGAGTAGAGCCAAAGATCGGGCTCAGTGGCGCGCATTAGGAGATGCCTGTGTCCAGCAGTGCTTACAGGCTGTTGATGATGTTGATATCTATAGAAGCTTCAAAAACCTTTTATTTACATGAAATGTCGCATACTGCAAAAGCGGAACACCACAGGAGAATAAACATTTATGGGTTTGCATAATTGACATGTTATTAGGTAAGCCTTCCTGGTCGGTCGGGCTTCATTGCTTTCGCTTTCAGTATGATTGAGGGGCTGGTCGGGTTTGTTGAACTTTGAGGAAGGCTTAAGGATCCAATTGCTGTATGCAGAGCCGCAAAGACAGTTTGTAAAAAAAACTGTTCGCCATTAAATAGACTGAGTTCAGTAATAGTTATTATTCTAATAAATGAATAGAAGCTTATACTTAAAACACTATCGAGTTTAAGGAAAAAATATATTTGGATAGTCATAAGACATCCGCAAAATTTTACAAAAACGTCCCTTCCAGAAAATTCTAATAATTCATTTTTTTATACTCAGTATAAGTTAAAATTATGTCCTTTAATTAGCCTGCTGCTTGTTGAGTAGCTGGCTCATTAGACAAATAGATCACCTCAACGTTAACCATCAAGAAAAACCGCAAGTAGGGGAAGCCGGGGGAATGGCGTTCACCTAACGGAAAAATGCCATAACTTTTTACTACTGTAATATTTAATAGAAATTTTAATAAATAACATTAGTTCGACTATTAAGTGACAAATGTAATAAAATAAATCGTTTCCTTATCTCTTCTATAACTAGTAGGAACGATTACCAAAAAAAGTAAGTTTGACCGCCATTGCCTCTGACCATGGACATCGTAATTAACATTATATGTTAATTAATTCACTCTCACTATACATTTTCATAGGTTAAATGCTATGTATCGATGGTACTTTATTCGATATTATAATTGCAATTTAACATATTTATCGCTGCAGCAAAATTTGAATTTGCAAGTTGAAGTGGTAATGGGTAGGCCATATTGTAGTTCGCAGAGCCGACAACCGCCGGGAAGTATATTGTTCTTGAATGGTGACCAAAAACAAGCAAGCGAAGTGTTGGGTGACCCCCCACACTTTGGACCGACGATATTCTAGCCATCGCAGGGAGACGGTGGATGGAGGCAGCACAAGACCGTTCGTCGTGGCGTTCCTTGGAGGAGGCCTAGGTATGTTCAGCAGTGGACTTCTAAAGGCTGAAATGATGATGATGATGATTATGATCGCTACAGCAAGTCAATTAATACTAATGCTCATATTTTACGTATACAAAATACAGGCGTACCCCTCTACTAAAATCCTTCCAAAGTACACAGCATGAGTCCAAAGTTTGCTATGCAGTGCAGCGATACAAAAATCTTCGTTTACTCCGAACTTTTCGCATTATTACAAAGCTTGTTGAAATTTTTACATGAATGCCAAAAAAAGGAGCTAATTGTTTTCAGGGTTCATGTATGTATGTATGAATGTATGTGAGTTTCTTTATTTCACCATCACTTTTAAATACCTCAACATATTTGGATGTTATACCATTCCGAGTAAAACTTCTTCTTTTTTTAACTTTTCTGTTGCACTGAGGCTCTAAAATAAATGCGAAAAAAAACGACGGATTTTACAATATGGTTATCAAATTGATGGCCTTGATGATTACATTCCAACAGTATATAATTTACTACAGTATACTACTACAGTATACAGTATATAATTTACTACAGTATAGTACTTTTTTGGCAGGACAGGCGTGTTTTTTTTTATATTACGGCTTGTCGTTTCCTTCCAGTTCATCGTCATCATAGTCTTGGTAAAAACTCTGTACCTCTTTTCTAAATTTCTATTCTATTCTATTCTAATTTTTCTAATCTAAATTTCTTAGAGGTAATGGCGTTGAAGTGACCGCAAAACGTTCTGCAAGTTGAGTTAAACATAACTTACAGATACAAGTGCTCAAAAATATTTACATTAACATGAAACAGAATGATCAACTACAAAGAAAATTAATATGTTCTACAAAGAAGTATTCAAAATTTGTACTTACCGACAAAATTATGCCGGTGAATTAGACCAAAGCGGTTGAATACAGATAAAGGCTCCTCTCTCTCAAGTGCTGCGAATGGATGATTCAAGCTCATCGTCACTTATATTTTGTTTACATCCTCCTCCCTTTAGACCACAAGTTGTTTCTACTTTTCGTATTTTAAAAGCTTTTATTTAACTTCACTTGTATGTATCTAAGTATTTTGTCTGTCCTGTAATGTTGCAATTCAAATTTCGAGCACTTCCCGATTATTAGCTATCCGGCTGAAACTTTCAAGGTAGCTCACAAACAAAGCAATAAAAAAAGAAAAATGTTTTTTTTAAATATTTAATAGGTAGACAAATTGGACGGAGCCGAGATTTTAATACAATAAACAACAAATTAAATTTGAAGTTAATTTTATTGGTCTTACTTTTGACCGTACAATTCAAGCGAAGATAAAATAATGACAATTTGTACTTAGTAACTTCCTTTTATAACTTTTATAAATGCGTAGGCGATTTCTAGTACATTCTTCATTTGCAATAACAACTAAGTAGTTACATTTCTCATACTTTAGCGAGAAAAACATCTAAGTACATAAATGCTTATTCAGCTATGCGCAATTAAATCAAAACAACATGTAGAGTACCTCTACTGCGCATTACTCATAGAAAAACAACATAAGTACAAAAAGTGCTTAATTGGTACTTTCACAATCTAAGGAAGTACCTACTTGTATGATTAAATATGTCGCAATTGGACTTCGGTAAACAACGGTGGGTTTGTGGTACATATAACTTCTCCACCCTGAGATTGAAAATTATCTGAAAGTTCATTTTCTGAAGTCAGATTATTTTCAATTTTACATAATTTCAAAATCTCATTTTTATATTTTATAATAAAGTATACAATAATAAAAATCATTATAATATAAAGTATTAATGTCCATAAACTAACACTTTTTATTTGCACTTTATTGACCATTTCACTATATTCACTGTTTTCACTTTTCTTCAAAATATAAGACAGCATTTGGAGATTTTCCATGTTTACTCCATCTAGGTTAACAGGTTTCCTTTTGAAATTATTTGTAACTGGAACACTTGGTAAATTTATCAATGGTAGTTTAGGAATATGTAAGTTCATTCCTCTGAACAATTTCTTCCGTAGAGTAATATCTTCAACTTGTATTTTACAATTTTCATCCAAGGTTAAAATATAAGTACCAAGGATTTTCTCTCGAGTAATCTCATTTTCACAGGTTTTTGTCAAGTACGTTTGGTAACTTGCAAAAATTATCCATATGTTCATTTCAATTTGTTGAACTTTTATATCTGAAGTTTCGATTAAAATTGGAGAACACGACGTAATTCAGAGTAAATTTCATTAAATCAGTTATACATTTATCTTGTTCCAATACGACTGCACAACTTTCTTTACAAATAAATAATTTCTCATCAATCTCGTCGCATGGCTTGGAGAGCAATGTGATAGAGTTCAAATCCTTCACGAGGATAAAAGGATATTTAGGAAGTATCAAGGATGTAATATTATTAGAAGTATCAAGGATAGGTAAGGGGAATAACTGGTAATATTTGTAAGTGTTTTTGCGTGCAATTGGAATTGCCAGTACATATGTAATTTGCCTACCCTTAATATAAGCTTTTATCTCTATATTTTGCTCTATGTTTACAAAATTTTCATAATTAACAGGGAAAATTAGCTTATCTGTTCTCTCAATATTTTTTAACAATTCAAATAATTCATTAGATTATGAGTTAACAAACTATAAACATGAGTACTTTATTTTCAAAATCATTTATTTTATTTTTATTTTATGCTTTCTTAATATCAATTAAATTTATTTCAAATTTTATAAAGTTATAATTAGAAGTATTAGTGAAATAGCATCTTGCTTAGTTTTAATTTCAATACTTAATTCATCTTGATTGCATCAATAAAAAATTGCATATTTTTGTTCTTGATGCATACGATTTAATCTAAGTTTCATTAGATTTTCAGATAATATATCATCTAATTCACAATCTGTTTCCATTTTCAATTATATTATTAACTTGAATAAAAAGATTTTAAATTGTAACCATGTCGCTACTTTCATTTAATAGTGAGGCTGCTCTGCCTACAACTCTACTTGAAATTACATAAAATAAATATAATAATTGTGCTGCTGTTACTTCGGATCCACTTTAGCTACGCACATATTCACATTTTGAAATAAATAAATTTAATAATTTTTCATTCCCATCAAATTTAGGAATCAATTTTACAATTTCATTTGTTATAATCCTCATAGATTCCATTTTAAAATATTATTATTTAAAATAAATTCAAATTATTAAAATTGAGTATGTGTTTGTACAAAATAACACGTATTACACAAAAATTCAAAATATAATTAAACAAAAGCACATAAAAGTTCAATAAAAACACAAAAATCAATAAAGACACATTAAAATCAATAAATTGACATAAAAATCAATTATGACGCATAAAAATCAAGAAATTCACATAAAAATCAATTATGACGCATAAAAGTCAATAAATTCACATAAAAATCAATTATGACGCATACAAATCAATAAATTCACATAAAATTAATTATGACGCATAAAAATCAAGAAATTCACATAAAATTCAAATAAAAACGCATAAAATATCAATACATTCACATAAAAATCGATAAAGACATATAAAATCAATAAATTCACATACAATTCCATAAAAACGCATAAAAAATCAAAAAAAATCACATTAAAATCAATAAAAACACATAAAACGTCAAAAATTCACATAAAAATTCAAATAAAAAACGCATAAAATAAATCAAAAATAACAAGTGTATTGGCAATGTTTGTCCAAAAACACTAAGGGTCGAATAGCAGGGCAAGAATACGGAAAGTGAATGATTTTCGACTCACTTAAAACCGCTCGATCCCATGCCTCGGTGATTATTCCACTCGCTGAATTGTTTCTCTACTCTTTTTTCCAATACAGTCGTATTTGTTTGGTTCGAGTATTTTTTTACGTGGATTTGTCAGGAACACACGAAGTTATTCAGGACAGCTGCACCAGATATGTAGGTTGCGCCAGACAAATTATATTTCACAATTTTTGAAGTAAGCGCCGGACAAATTAAATTTCCACGACTTTAAAAAAAAATCCTACCGGCTGCGCCAGACAAATTGGACGGAGCCGAGATTTTAATAAAATAAACAACAAATTAAATTAGAAGTTAATTTTATTGGTCTTACTTTTGACCGTACAATTCAAGCGAAGATAAAATAATGACAATTTGTACTTAGTAACTTCCTTTTATAACTTTTATAAATGCGTAGGCGATTTCTAGTACATTCTTCATTTGCAATAACAACTAAGTAGTTACATTTCTCATACTTTAGCGAGAAAAACATCTAAGTACATAAATGCTTATTCAGCTATGCGCAATTAAATCAAAACAACATGTAGAGTACCTCTACTGCGCATTACTCATAGAAAAACAACATAAGTACAAAAAGTGCTTAATTGGTACTTTCACAATCTAAGGAAGTACCTACTTGTATGATTAAATATGTCGCAATTGGACTTCGGTAAACAACGGTGGGTTTGTGGTACATATAACTAGGTAAATATTAAAATGGCAACTAAAACATAACTTATTTTTTAAATTTAGTTTTTTGAATTATACTTTTTTTGCTTTATTTGACTGACCACCGTTACCCACACATCGTCATTCCCCCTGCTTCCCCTAGCGGTTACCGCTCATCGACGACGCTTTTCATTCGCGTGCGCAGGAGTCGACGACTTCAGAAGAAACAGTGTCCACTCTCACTTTTGCATTAATGATGCAATTGGACCTGCAGTTATCATGTGGTTATAAGTGCACATTGAATGTTGATATTGATATGGTTTTTTGCGAAATTAATACTGATGTCAGATTTCGTTATGGATTCAGATCAAAGCGAAATGCTAACTTTATGATTCAGATAATGAATTCAACAGCTTCCCTGATTGATGTTTTAATAAATCAATCCCAACCCAAGAATTAAAAAAAACATGGATTCCTTGCCAATGGCGGCGGGCGTCTGTGTGAGTGGTTTGAGAGTGGTGCAAGCCTTTTTGTGGTGATTTTTGGTGGACACACAATTTCAACACAAAATACGGCATCGTTTTTTTTTGTGAGGTCTTAACACAAGTACTAAGGCAACTAACATGGAGAGGTATTGCTGCGATGTGGTGGCCAATCGGCAAAACATGGTGTAAATGCGTGTGTGAAGCTTGCTTTAGAAGTACTTAACAAAGCTCATACGAGCGGATCGACGTATCATGAGTGCTCCACTCCTATTAAAAAAATGAAAATTAATTTAAAAAAGGATACCCTGTATTTTGGTTACATTGGTTATTTTGGACAACGGATAAACATACATACTCGTAGATACGATTATTACATCCATAACTCGGTAAGAAAAAAATTTTGCTCGTCACACAAATGATTGCACCTTGTGGGATTCGAACCCGCGACCGTTGGTTGATTTCGCAGTCAAGCCACAAGCACAAGCCACTCGGTCAACTGGTCGTCGAAATTTGGCTGTGAGGATCCTTTTTTTAAACCGTTTTATTTACCTTGACTTTTTTGTTGATTTTTGTTTGTTTAGGTCAAATCTAGTAATTGTAATTTTGCCCCTTTCCTGTTGACCGATTGATCTGAAATTTGGTACACACCTTTAATTTTGATGACAGTACAATTATATATATTTAGTATCATTGTAAATCCAAGATGGCCACCGCCAAAAACTTGCGGATTACATAAAATTTTTTCAACAACCTCTATATGGGTATCAAATGAAAGGGTTTAACTAGTAGAATACAGTACATTATGAAAATTTCAAATCCAAGATTAGATAAAAAGAACTATCCCCTCAATATGGGTATCAAATGAAATGGCTTAACTATTAGAATACAGTAAGTACTCCGTGAAAATTCCAAATCCAAGATGCCGCCAACACAAAATGGCGGATAACTTCTTATTTTTCATTCCCTTCAATATGGATATCAAATGAAAGGGCTTAACTAGTAGAAAACAGTCTATCTATCTAAGCATCCCGTATCCACCCAATGCTGAGCCTCCTCTCGTTCACGCCATTCTTTCCGGTCCTGTGCTAATCTAATACATTGGACCCCAGCGTACCTCACAATGTCATCTGACCATCGGGCGGGTGGTCTGCCTCGAGGTCTTAGCCCTTCTCTTGGATACCATTCGGTGACTGCCTTGGTCCAACTATTTTCGTCCCTTCTTGCCAAATGTCCTGCCCATTTTCTCTTCAGCCTGGCAATTCGCATACCTACATCTTCAACCTAGATTTTCATTGTGTACTGTTTTCTTCAAGAAAACAGTACACAATGAAAATTCCAAATCCACGATGGCCGCCGCCACCACCAAATCCCCTTTTTTTGCAATACCATCTATATGGGTATCAAATGAAACGGCCTGACAAGTAGAACACAGTACATTTTATAAACAACTGAATAAAAAACTAAAAACTTGAAAATAAAATCTGTAAAAAATGATTTTAAATGTGTACTAAAAGCTAAAAAAATAATATAAAATCGTGGCACGCAGCGTATCCTGAGTACAGTAGAAATTTAACTCGCCCCACTATTTTATTTTATTTTTTAGCTTTTAGCTCGTATATAAAACCGTTAATCTTGAAAATATTTTTTATTTATTTTAAATAAACATGTCCCTATCCTTCTAATATTATACTTTTAGCTCGTATATAAAACCGTTAATTTTGAAAATATTTTTTATTTATTTTATTTTAAATAAACATGTCCCTATCCTTCTAATATTATACTTTTAGCTCGTATATAAAACGTTAATCTTGAAAATCTTTTTTATTTATTTTATTTTAAATTTAACTCGTGTGTGTGTTTGTGGCATCGTATCTTCCAAACGAATGGACCAATTTAGCTGCGGTTTTTCATGTTTCAAAGCTGAGGTAAACGAGATGGTTTTTAGCTATAATGAGGGGGGGGATGGGGGTAGCTCTCAAACGGATGGAACAATTTTGATTTTTGAAAACTGATGTGTTCGAGATGCTTCCTAGCTATAATGGGGGTGGGAAGTCGGGGGTTATATAATGTTTGCTTGTTCTTCGTGTGTTACAATATTTCATCAAATTGAAGGCCTTGAAAAGCACATTCCAACAATACATAATTTGTTGACATAAGTTATTTTTTGCCAGGGCTGGCGTGTTTTTTAATCTTTGGCTTGTTAGTTATGTTCGCAGTCCAGTTTCTGTTTTTTTTTTATCATTTCATCATCAGCCTATATATGTCCACTGCTAGACGTAGGCCTCCCTAATGCACGCCACTGAGCTCGGTCTTCAGCTGCCCTCATCCAATCTCGTCCGGCCGATTTTCGCAGGTAGTCACTCCACCTGGCCACAGGACGTCCTACACTACGTTTGCCTAAACGTGGTCTCCACTCAAGAATTCATCTACCCCAACAGTTATCGGTTCGTCTGGAAATGTGACCAGCCTACTGCCACTTTAGCTTGCTTATCCTAAGAGCTATGTCGGTCACCTTGTTTCATCGGTTGTATTTATAATAATTGATTTTTATTGTTTTTCCTGCCAGAGGGAGTTATAACTGAGATGACGGCCGATAGAGAGAAATGTAAAGTTCAACGTAAACTTGAAGTGTTGTTGCATTACTTCTCAAATGTTCATCGTTAAGATAAGGCTGTCAACACACTAAGCAGCAGGACGCACTCTATACAGAGTAAGCTGATATTGTCGACTTCATCCGGCAGTGTTCTTTTTCGTTGCCTAAAGCACATCATAATGATAGTCCCTACCAGTTTTAAAACGTCTTAACTAATAATATGTTCATTAGTACCTGTCTTAGGCTAAGATTCAGAGACAAGAACGTAAGACGGACGAAGACCAATCTTAGCCGAGCATCGGCTAAGTCGATCTTTAAAATTCGTATTCAGATAGTCCCTTTACGGTCAAACTTAGCGCGGTCTTAGCTAAGATTACAACTTTGTTGTCTATGGCAGTTTTTGTTTTTAGCGGAACCATTACCGGTTTTTTAATCAGACGTGACTAACAAACAACAAAGATAGCAATACATGAAATGATATTGGAGTGAGCGAAACAAAAAATGTATGATGCAAATCTATTTTTATGTGGTATGTTGGTAACATAATATCGTAGAAAATCGCGGGAACATTATTGTAGTTTGAACTTTAAAGTTTCTGCTAAAATGAATCCTCGAAAGGCTCCGTTTATTATTATTATTGTCTATATTAAGGTTAAGACACTTTGGTGTGGCACTTTTTTGTGTTCATGTAAGTAGCATTTTTACTAGCACTACCTACTTTACACTAAACCACTGACACTAAACAGTGCAATTACAAGAACGGTTTTGTTATTTTTATTATTAGTCTTCTCCAATGATGTTTGGTCTTCTCACCGTGTTCTTGTTTCGGCTGATGATGGTGAACATTTCTATACTTATAATAAAGCATTTAGTAATAAAAGTCTGTACGATGAAGATAATTTTAAAACTGTCAGTGGGGTACTTTAAATAAGCTACTGAACAAGTAGATGTTTTTATTGTTTCTTTCTTTCTGTTTACGCATCACGTAAAAACTACTGGAACGTTTGCGATGCAGTTTTCTTTGTTAGATAGCTTAGTTTTTGAATTAAAAACTGGGTAGGTACTTGGTATCTTAATCCGATGATTAGAAGCCGAGCAATCGGTAAAAACTGTCTGACGGCTGAACGAAATTTGGTATTTTGTACTTCATAGGTATTTTTTGTCCTGGAATAACACATAGGCACAGAATAAATTATATGACATAGATATGCTATTTTTAGCCCAAAGAAATGACCACTCGGGCAAAGCCATGGCTAGTTATGTGAATATTTTTGTATCAGTAACAGCACGAACCGACAGTTTATCGTGCCGTCTGAAGCACGGAACGATAGAACTCTGCTAAAGTCATTGCTCCGCACAAATGACAGCCAAGGATTGAACCCGGTATCGATGGAATCGACTACTAAAATACTACTACCTAATATTATAAAAGCGAAAGTAATCTGTGTTTGTTTGCCTTTTCACAACTAAAAGGATAAACCGATTTTGATGAAATTTGGTATGGAGATAGTTTGAACCCTAAGGAAGGACCTCGTAGACGGAGTCGCAGGCAAAAGATATATAATTTCCAATAGTTTATTGAGTTATACAGGTACTGCCGTACCTTTAGGTAGAAGTCAATTATTTTTTGGCTAGCAATAGGTGTATCCTTATTATTGTAGAGATTTTGAGAGATGTTAATGCTAAATTAGTGTTAATTGGCATTTATAGGTCCGCAGTTAGTTGTATGTTATAGTAGTTAGTTAATAAAGGTCCTTGTCTTATAAACAAAATGTTTAAATCTTTAACAAGTCAAGACAAGCGTACGCAAGTATTGTCAAAGAAATTTTCCGAGTCTCGTGTAAACTCAGCTTTTCCAGACGGCCAAGACTTCACGTGATGCAAAGTGGGGGCTACTATAAAAGTGCTCATGACCTATTTCGCGTTTCATACTGCCTTGACCGCTGACCATACACATCGTGTTCTGTTCAGTGACTTTTGATCTTATGGATTGTTCAGATAGTGATGACAGCGTGAACTGTTAGTGGACAGAAAGATAGTGAGCTTTGTGATTTACAGTGGTAATGGAGCTTAAAATGATTAAGGTGAGAATAAGACAAATATTTAGTACAGTAATAATTTAGCAACATTAAAAAAAAACTTTTATGCTGTAGCCAAGTTATGGTGAAACTTAGAACGTAGCCCGTTCTAAGTCACAATTAAATGCGTATACAACATTTCGTGTCTGTGGTGTTAACCGTTGAGGAGTTCCCTAGTCAGGTAGGACCCAACCTTGAGTACAGCAATCGTGTCATGGTAAAACTGATGCTGACCGTTAAATAGTTCCTTTATCTGGAGGTAATCCTGGATGTCATGAATGCTTACCATAAAAATGCATTGTCATTGGAACTGAACCGACATGTAAAAATTCAACTTGGTAGGATAAGAGGAAGTGATTCTAGCTTGCAAGATTTGACCTAAAACATATACGAGTATCATACATACTCGTACAAACATTGCAAATCAAATAAAAGCTTTTAAAAATAACGATTTTTGGAATCGCCGAAATGGTTTTACTGAAACGTTAATTTTTTTGCATTGCTATATTGTACCTATTCCTAGGAATATGTACAATTGTATGATAAAACAGAATTGTACTTATTCCTAGGAATATGTACAATTGTATGATAAAACAGAATTGTACTTATTCCTAGGAATATGTACAATTGTATGATAAAACAGAATTGTACTTATTCCTAGGAATATGTACAATTGTATGATAAAACAGAATTGTACTTATTCCTAGGAATATGTACAATTGTATGATAAAACAGAATTGTACTTATTCCTAGGAATAGGTACAATTTGGTAGTATCGTAAGTATGTAGATTATTGCCACTTTAAAAATCTCCAGAAGTATTGTAGGATAAATTTTACATATAAATATTCGATTCTTTGAAATTAGAACAAATTCATTGATAAACAAAATTTTCAAAATCTGTCAAATGCTTAGCTTTTCCGGATTTCTGGCTAGCTCTACGCCAATATTGGTTCCGTAACTTTTCCGTACTTTGATTGAAACTATATAATAAAAAAAACGTGCGAGCCTTACAGTGGACGCATATATGTGTAACATCAAGCTCTGTTTTATCATCGCTCGGTTCAAGGTATATTTTATCATAATTCTAAAACACTAACAGGAAACCTTAAGCTCTGTTTAATCATCGCTGGGCTCTGTTTTATCTTAAATCTAGCATGACGGGACACAGCAACTGCTACACTGTTACACATGTTAACATGTTACACTTTTCACGAAATCACTCCCATAGATTGCAGGAAAGCGAGTGGAAAGATATTTACACATCAATAACGGCGTTTTCAGGGGATTGATTATCCTTTAATTAAATACTTCACACAATGACCATTTTGTCATCAATAGATTTATGATAACACTAGCGACCCGCCCTGGCTTCGCACAGGAGTAATTTAGAAAAAAAAGTGAAGTTCTCGCACACTTGACCTTCGGGATCGGCGGCTTGCTTCGCTCGCCACCTCCCCCCTCGCTACGCAGATCTCGTATGCTCGTATTATATACTAGCTGTACCCGCGCTTCGCACGCGTGGACATTTCTCTAGGTTAAAAGAACTCTATTACTATTCCAAGATCTAAACTACCAATATACTAACATTTAAACAAAATTCCTGCAAGTGTCAAAAAGTTTTTATCGATTGCTCGGCTTCTACTCATCGGATTGAAATAATAAGTACACCAGTTTTTAACTCAAACCCTAAACTATCCAACAGTGAAATTCGGTGCTGTATTTTTTACGTGATGCGTGAACAGACTAACAGACAAACAGACAGACACCTTCACTTTTGGGCAGAATAATAAAAATATGTGTTTTATTACATTATTTTAATCATGCCTATAAAACAGTACCGTGTCATACCTACTGACTGACTGACTGACTGACTGACTGACTGACAGAAAACGCCCAGCCTATTCCGGTGGACCTAGATATTTGAAATTTGGAGGGATATTCCTTGAGTATACAAGAGGTGAACTACGGAAGTAAAACATGAATATCCTGCGGGGACCCTTTAATTTACCGGTATGAAAAGTGTCCAATGTCCTACCTCGTAGTATGAACTCAAATCATGGCAAGTTTCATTTTAATTCATTCAGTAGTTTCGGTGCGATGCGCGTCCAAGATACAGACAGACAGACAGACATACAGACAAAAGACAACAATGAAAAAAAACAGTTATGGCTTTAGTACGAACAACAGAAACGACTCCATTTTTTTTACTACATATCTTGAATGTACAACATTTTGACTTTTATCCCGCAGGAACCCTTTATTTTTCGGGATAAAGAGTATCCTCAATTTTCACCCATCATATAAACTATAACTGTGCCAAGGTGCATCAAAATCCGTATAGTAGTTTCAGAGTGCTAAGTGTTTTTTAAAAACCTTTCAACCCCTATCCTGCGGGAACCGTTTAACTTATCGGGATGAAAAGTATCCTATGTCCTACCTCGTAGTATGAACTCAAATCATACCAAGTTTCATTTAAATTCATTCAGTCGTTTCGACTTGATGCCTAGCCAAGATACAGACAGAAAGACTGTTTTGGCTTCAGTAAGGAATACAGAACAGCCTCCAAAAAATTTTTACAAAATATCTTTATTATACAGAATTGGACCTGTTACAGTTTTATTAGAAGTATAAATATAAAACTTTCCTGAAAAATTATCTAACTGATGGTGAAAACTGCATCAACATCCGTTACGTGGTTTAGGAGGAGTTAGCGGCCAAACAGACAGAGAGACGTACTCGGAAAGCGACTTTATATTATGTAGGTATATGATATTGATGATTGGTGATTAATAAATAGATAGGGCCCAGTTCAGCCCTTATAATTCCAGTCCCTTGTTATTGTTTGTAAATAAGGTACAGAGCTCATAGCTTTTTAATTGATACTGGGAAATCCGACTTGCACAGCCGAGTAATCGCTCCAGGCATTGTCTATGCCAATGCCGTTCGGTGTTATTGAACTGAGGACTTTTCATTTCAATTGTTGAAGATTATATAAGAAAGACGCAAGAAGAAGAAGCAAGCTGTGCTTAAACGCTGGAGGGAAACTTCGGACATGTCCAAGTACTTAATTTTAAATAATCTATACTTATAATAAAGCAATAGGAACAAAAAAGTCTGTACAAAGAAGATAATTAAAAAAGAAATAGTCTGGTCTAGGGTACCTACATAAATCAAGCTACTGAACAAGAATATAACATTTTAAAAATTCGTGTCTGTCTGTCTGTTTGTCTGTCTGTATGTTTGCTCACGCATCACGTAAAAACTTCTAGACCGATTGCAATGCAGTTTTCAGTGTTGGATAGCTTATGTTTTGACTTAAAAACTGGGGTACCTTATAGCTCAATCCAATGAGTAGAAGCCGAGAAATCGATATAAATAATTTTGACGGCTTAAAAATTTTTGATCAAATGTTGATAAATTGGTATTTTAGGTCCTGGAATAGCACAAAGAGTACTTTTAACCTACAGAAATGACCACACGTGCGAAGCCGCGGACGTCAGCTGGTGTAAACATAGTTTATAACATCCCATCTCCAGTAGGACTGCATTATGACCTCTACTTCTCTTTAATATGTTGACGTAAGTTCATTTAATTAGTACCTACCTATAGTTTAACCTGGTAAATATGTACTTATGTTTAATATGGAACAAGTAGAAATTGGACCAAGAAGCACGACGAATCTGCTATCCGTAATTCCATTGCTCTCCCAATTGAGCTATCCGTTGTCAAACTTATTATATATGTAATCTTCTATAAGTACAATACGCGCCACGAAAGATGAGACTTGACACACCACGTGGTTTTACTTGCGCAGTAGACGATTTATAGGTCGGAAAGAGCGCGGGAGGCGCGGTACGGCGCTGCGCATGCGCGGTAGTTGCCTCCTGTTCTCCTCGCCCCGCGCACGCACCGCTTGACTCCTCCGCAGTACAGACGAGTTCATTCTGTGTTTATAAATTTCTACTTTGTTTATAATGTGTTGTATACGAGTGCAACTTTGTGAAAGTTGATATGCAATCATGGCTAACCCAAAAAGGAATTCCCTACACTCCGGATATGTTTAAACCACAATTGTACAAATAGATAAAAATACATAACGAACATTATAAGACATTCAGCATTGACAAAATACTATCTGAACACGGTCATGACGTATCGCGATGACCCCCATACCACCTTGATTTAAATCCAATTGAAATGGGGCTTCAATAAAAGGTTATGTAAGTACATAGTAAAAATGTGCAATGGAACGTCAAACGTGTGATAGAGTTAGTAACAGAAAAGGCAAATTAAATGGGAACAAATGAATGGAAATCTCTGTGATAAAACAAAATAAACTTTTACATAGAAAGTGATCACATAATTGTCAATTTGACGGATACGGAGACAGTAGGAGATTAGTCAGCCAGCTACTCAGGTAGTTCCTCACCGTCATTTGAAGAAAATTATGATTTAATGACAGTAACAGTGACTAGAACAATCTGTCATTTTTTATCTTTAACTTTAATCTTTCGTAATAAATATTGTGATGAATTTTAATATAGTATTGCTATACACATAATTCCGAATGTCGTCGAAAAATCCCTGAATAGATTTACAAATTATCGATGACTATTTCGTACACGACTATACATGTGCAAGCTCCCTACTACTGACGCTCGTCAGGTCTCATCTTTCATGGCGGGTATTGTACCGACTGTTAATAAAGCATTAACAAAAATTCTGTAAATGAAGATAATTAAAAAAATGGTCTAGGCTAGGTAGGCTAGGGTACTTAAAATAAGCTACTGATGTTTGTATGTCTGTCTGTTTTGTTCTCACATCACGTGTATAAACATATGGAATCAAGGTTTTCTCTGTTGGATAACTTAGGATTTGTCTTAAAAATTCAGCCAATATAATTAAGAAAAATAAAAAAACTACTTAGTTTACACTAAACAAAGTTGAAAATAAAATATTCATATTGACGTCAGCTAAAATATAGTTAAACGTTATGAAAGGCCAAGGAATAAAACTTGAATAGAATCGAATTAAGTCTTCAGAGTGTACCTATAAAGGCATTATTTACGTACTAGACTGTGGTTTAGGTAATTAAAATTAAAACTAAGTACCCCAGCAGGTACTTAGCCCTTTGCCTCTATGTAATGCAACAGGTTATGAATAAAATAGCAATGGTTCTTGAGCTCCATTTCCTACACCATAAACACATATATAGCACATAACTGGGTGTTTCTGTAGGTATGGAGAGCTATCCCACAAGACCGGTCAATCGAGATTTCACATTGCGCTAATAACGGACTTCTCTGTTTCCGATGGTGTCATCTCAATCTTGACTGTAGAATAGCACTCTAAAAACAAGGAAAACCTTTTTTGGGTCGCCTAAAAAGGTGGATCTGACGAAGCAAATCGATGTTCATTGTCAATTGTACCCATTTTGAAGTCGCAAAGAACCTTGGCCTATTCGTGAAAAGTGGACTTTGTTTGTCCAATTCGACATTTTCATATTTATCTGTCGTGACCGTTATTTGGACTTATTTTATTCATTTATTTCAGCTTCTCATTGATAAATTATCTTAGAACCTACTCTAATTATTTCTTGGTTAAGGCTTGCATTGCAGGGAAACACAAGATGCATTAGGTATATCTAAGTAAACGCTTAACAACCGAAAAATAAATTAAACATTCGAAATAAACATCAAATATTTTAAGTAAGTATACATTTATAAGTTGTTAAGATTATGTGGCCATCATTTGATTGATTTTCGCTCTAAATTTAGACAGAGAATTTGGTGAGTATTTCAACAGTCATTCCGTGGTAGAGTGATTATGGAGTTATTCCCACTTCGAAATGACCATTGTTTTGGTTTTGTTTATGTTCATGGATAATCGCATTGCTTCTCATGCAATGGCAATTGGCGAGGTCTCCACAGGCACTATGTTTATGAAGCTTCCGACAGTTTACTCGACCAGCCAGTATAACATAAAATCACATCTAATTAACTTCTTAACGGATCTTCAGCAATCAGAGTGAGGAGCACCGTTAATGTTCTGCTTTATTTACTGTTTTCAATGTGAAATAACTTAGAGAAATACTTGTTTTTCTAGGTTCTAGCTGGAGAGCAATGCCGTTAATGGGATATTTTGAATTTGAGCCTCATATATATTTTTAACATTCACACAACTGGCATAGATAATAATCATATTTTTGGGTCCATGAAGGATACCATCACGACATGATGATGATATTGAAGCCTAATTATTTTAATCAAAAGTCGAATTGAAGTGGATTTACTAAAAAAAACACTTTGGTTTTGATGAAATTTTGGTAACTTGGAATCACTCTGTGGCAAACTTACAAATAAAAATAATCGGTTCAAATTTCCTGAAGATATATAAAAAATCTGTAAAATCTGTATTACTATAATAAAATAAAATTACTATAATAAAACTGTAACTGGGCTAAATCAGTACAAAAATATTTTTTGAAAATTTTGATTGAGATAAACTTCAAAATCGATATGGAGTGCAAAAAGGTTATTTTTTTATTTTTTGTCTGTCTGTCTGTCTGTCTGTCTGTCTCTTTGAACACGCATCACGCTGAAACTACCAGACTGATTTTGATGCAACTTGGTAGAATCATAGCTGATGTACTGGATTAACATTTAGGATACTTTTTATCCCGGAAAAATCAACGGTCCCCGCAGGAAAGGGGTAGAAAGTTATTTAAAATAACACGTATAAACTACTGGACGGATTTTGAAGTAACTTGGCACAGTCAAAGTTTATATAATGTGTTAAAATGTTGAATACTTTTTATCCCGAAAAATTTACAGGTTCCTGCAGCCTATGGGTCCAAAGTTGTGTTAAATTTAAAGTGATCATACATCCGTTTATAGACTGGTACCGAATTTCGTCATTTCTCTACGAGGCTCACTGGCCCAGTTGGACAGATGCATGGGTGCGTAATCCAGACGTACGTGGATCGAAATCACCCGCCGTAGAAATGTTTTGCTCCATAATTAAAAGTTTTTTTACATTATTTATGCGTTATTTTTTACATTTTCCTTGATATTTTTAATAAAGTTATGGTAAAACGCACTCACCGCGCTGAAACTACCGGACGGATTTTGATGCAACTTAGCACAGTTGTAACTTATAATAAGGGTTAAAATCCAGAATAGGTACATACTGAAAAACTAAAAGGCTCCTGCGGGATAAGGGTTACATTAAATTATGAAGTAATAAATATAACGTAATAAAATGAAATAAAACAGCTCAAAGCTATTACAATGCATTTGTTTTCGCGTGATGTACCTACCTACTGTATCAGGGTACTATTATTATTTATTCTGTACTTTCTGCAAGCCGCCGCGCCACCCGGCCGAGCGCCAAGGCAGGGGCCCTGGGGGAATAAACGTGCTGCGTGGCGGGAATCGGAACATCGCTAAGTATTTGTTTAACCCGAAGGCAGGCGTTGTTGACAGTCGTCTCTCATATAGGAAAAAAAAACAAGAATGTGTTCGAAAGCATTGCGGTTTCTAATTAGATTCGTTGGTCGATTTGGTAGATTGTTTTGAATTATGTTTGTTTATTTTATTTGTAGTTATTAGATATTATTATTATCTATATTCTATATTTTCTATATTTTTTTATAAAAGGAGGTGAGAATCGTACCTTTCAAACGAATCGACCAATTTAGCTGCTGTTTTTATGTTTCAAAGCTGAGGTAAACAAGATGGTTCTGCTATAAATCACGTGGGGAAGTGAGGATTGTAGCTCCCAAACGAATGGCCTGATTTTGATACAGTTTTTTATGTTTGAAAATTAATGTGATCGAGATGGTTCATCATGGTTCTTAGCTATATGGGGGGGGTTGAAAAAAAGGGGGGGGGAGTTGAAAAAAAAAAAGGGGGGGGGGGTGAAAATCGTATCTTTCAAACGAATGGACCAATTTAACTGCGGGTTTTTATGTTTTAAAGCTGAGGTAAACAAGATAGTTCTTAGCTATAATGGGGGGGCCGAGGGCGCCTTCGTCTTCTAACCTATCATGACCATGTCGGATCGCCATTGAAGGTTGTTAACACAGGTAGGTAGGTAGGTACCTATATTGGTACTTTTGGTACTGGAATAACTCATAGGATCCTTATATCCCAGAAAAACTACCACGCGAGCAACGCTGCGGGCACAGCTACAAGGCAATAAGAACGTAAATCTATACAAAGAAGATAATTAAAAAAAATGGTCTATGAATAGAACATTTTTTAAATTCGTGTCTGCTGTCTGTTTGTTTGTTTGTCTGTATGTTTGTTCGTGCATCACGTAAAAACGTATTAGACCGATTGCGATGCAGTCTTCAGTGTTGGGTAGCTTAGGATTTGACCTAAAAACTGGGGTACTTGGTATCTTAATCCAATGGTTAGAAGCCGAGCAATAGATAAAAAACTTTGTAACTGTGGAATTTTGATCAAATGTTTATTTTAGATCTTGGAATAGCACATAGAGTACTTTTAACCTAGAGAAATGACCACGCGAGCGAAGCCGCGGGCACAGCTAGTTTAAAATAAATTTGATGGTCGAATATATAACACTTTCATAAGCCAATAAATTATTCACTCTACTTACCTATTTATTACTTGCTAGGGTTGCTAGGCGATTGAAACTGATTGAAAACATCATGTTGACAATCAAGTTTCAGTAACAGAATCAAAATAAAAGAAATTTCAATTTTTGAAGCGAGCGTAGCGCGATCGATGCGTCTTCGTTTCAGCTTGGGCAAAAACGGCCGGCGGATGTGCAGCTATTATCCTGTACAGGGCCTGCAGTCTCGACATCGACAGCGATTGCTTTATAACCGAAATCGGTCGCAAAGTCCGATTATAACGATATTTGGTAGTCGCTGCCAAATATCGATGTCAATCATGATCAATGTCAATACAGATACCGATGACAATCGATAGCTTTTGACAATAACTGTCAAACCTAACAGTTGTCATCGGTATGTACCGATTTCAGTTGTAAAGCTAGTGAATACTAGCGATATGTCGAGACTGCAGGACCTGGTCACAATTCTCGACCGATTCTTGTAAAATTTTGTGAGCAAGTTCGATAATTTTTTATTTATTTTTTTGTCGATTAAGCTTCTTTTCTTTTTAAGTAGGCTCATGGTTCAAAACGTAACAAAAAAACATATTACAACCATTTAAAATTTGCGTGTGGTTGAAAATAATGAAAAAAATAACCTAAAAAGACTCGCGAGGTCTACGGCTCACAGAGCCACTAGTGTAAAAGACTCGCGAGGTCTACGGCTCACAGAGCCACTAGTGTAAAAGACTCGCGAGGTCTACGGCTCACAGAGACACTAGTGGAAAAGACTCGCGAGGTCTACGGCTCACAGAGCCACTAGTGTAAAAGACTCGCGAGGTCTACGGCTCACAGAGCCACTAGTGTAAAAGACTCGCGAGGTCTACGGCTCACAGAGCCACTAGTGTAAAAGAGTTCTACTTAATCACTTTCAGATTTTTGCTAGTTATTTTCTGTATATTATATAGAAATGTTGAAAGGTGACAAAGAAATTAAAAGACAATGTAAACGATCGACCATTCCGTTTCTATGTTTCACCCATACACCTTTTTTTAAATTGATTTTTAGGCAGTTGTTTGACCATTGTTTGTCATTGTTAAAGTGAGCCCTTAACCTATCAATATATATTTTCTTGCAATACCTACCTAAAGTCAATAATACATACTCGTACATTGCGTGCGGCATAGCATGCGTCTGATTATGTTCAGTGCGCTAATTACATAAGTATGTACTTATAACGGTTTTTGTAAGACAATTCTCATAATTAAGACTTCTGCCGGATTCCTAAGCTGTTCAATGACTCTTGAAAATTAAATTACTAATTAGATACCGTCGAAAGTGTTGTTTGTTGACGCAAATCTATTGCTTAAGGCGTGACAGGCGAGAGTTTAATTATACTGGTATATAATGACTAGCTGTGCCCGCAGCTTTGCCTACGTGAACATGGTCATTTTTCTGGGATAATTAAAAGAGTAATTTATAAGGTGCAATCTTTCCAAGGGTGCAAATAAATTTCGTTCAGCCGTCAAATAGGTTTTATCGTTTGCTCGGTTTCTTCTCATCGGATGTACACCAGTTTTTAAGTCAAACCCTAAGCTATCCATCAGTTAAAACCACATCGCTATCGGCTCAGTAGTTTTATGTGATACGTGAACAGACAGACAACATTAAAAAATATTAGTCCAGTAGCATAATTTTAGACCATATTTTTTTATGTTCATTGTACTGCACTGACTTATTGCTACTTACTGTTTGATGTGTGTGCGTCATTTTTTTTTTGTATATATATTATTTTTTGTATACATAATTAATTGGGATATAAGGATCCTGTGATATTCCAGAACCAAACGTACCAAAATCACCAAACTTCGTTCAGACGTCAAATGGTTTTTTATCGATTGCTCGAGTTCTTCTCATTGGATTGAGATACCAAGTACCTGCACCAGTTTTTATGTCGAACCCTAAGCTATCCAACAGTAAAACCAGCATTGCAATCAGTCTTGTAGTTTTTACGTGATTCGCGAACAAACATAGACACAAATTCAAAAGTTTTATATTCTTGTTCAGCAGCTTATTTTAAGGTACCGTTTTATATATTATCAACATTGTACATACATTTTGTTACTTTATGCTTCATTATAAAAGTATATAATGTATGTAGTAATATATGTGTATAGTAATGTTTATTTGTGTGTATGATTTATTTGGTGTGCAATAAAGCGTTTATCTATCTATCTATCTATCTATAATCTAGCATAGATAGATAGATTACGTGGCTTGCTTGCTATGCGGCACCTAGCGCTGTCCTCTGGTAACAGTGTGTCAGGCCGCTCTCCCTCTGAGGACCTCGGACATGGCTTATTTTTTACGTGACAACATACACACAATCACACACAAATCAACAAACCACAAATAGCCAAGACCCGAGAATAAACATTTAATAGATCGGCATGCTCATATTCGCCCCTGCCAGGATTCTAACCTGGGACTCGAAGCTCAGCAGGCACGAACAACTGCGGTTGATTAATTATTTATCGATATATAATAGTAGATTATACAACATTAAGTGCATAAAACAAGCCATTTCATTCTAGACATTTATCCACCCGAGCCGAAGACGAGGGCAGATATTGAAGTCGAGAAAATGACTTGTTTTATAAACGTGATACACTCTACTTTTAACTTTAAGCTTTCGACCTCAAAAGTCTTTATTCCGATCATCCGACTTTATTGAGATCATAGAGAATTAGAAAAGTAAAACATATTTATGCAGTACCTAGGGCAGAAAATACAGTTTTATGTCGCCTACACTTAGCATAAAAAATAACTTTACGAGCATGAGATGTGTTTATTTTATTGGTAACAAATACTACTAATAATTACTTAAGGCGCTGTGAGCAGCAAAAGCCATATATTTTGAATGAAATGTAATATCTTAAAATGTCTTTTAACTAGATATTTACCTGAGGAAAACCAGATTACAATATAACATAATTTTCGATCAAAGGTTTTTTTGAAGCTTGGCTCATTTCCGGTCTTAATGCGAAATATCATAACATAATATCATAAACTTGGAATTTGCTTTAAGGCAGTTTTAAAGTTGATCTAGATTCCTGTCTAGTAATTTTTCGATTCATATCGTATGTCGTTCAAAATCAACGAACCTTTCTAAAATCTGCTCCCGAGCTGCATCACCTCTTCCGCTTAATCTACACCTGGACGAGCAGGACAAACATTTGTGACCTACAGCGCCTTAAATATCGTAGGTTTACCACATTCGTCTTCCGCTATTTGCAGTACCTACTCGTGGGTAACAACTTAAACCTGCGAACGTATTACCAGGAATCATTTTCTCGGCCAAAACCGGTACGAGTGGAAACAATCTTTCCCCGCCTTACTTAAACGGAATGTCGACTTGTTACTGAGAACTGTAACTGCTGGCTGGTGGTGCTATAAATAAGTTGAGGTTTAGTAGATTATCAGGTATCATCGAGCCTAGTTCTTAAGTAGTTTTTATTTGTGTATGGATCACGTGATCGGTTGAGAAGAGAAAATAATATTCATTTGAGTTGCAACGGATCACGTGACCCGATGGGAACGCTGAGCGTGATCCGTTGGGAACTTTGAGTATACATTGAATGTATACTCAAAGGTTGGGAAGTACCCGTTAATTAGAATAAGATAAAGTATGGTTGCGTAGATGTCAGGTCTCGAGTACTTCTGTTGATAGTTTTTTAGAAAAATGTTTTGATTAAAAATAAATATAGGTAATATATGGTCTTCACGAGCCGATCCCGCTTAGATCCCGACCTTTTAAGAGACAGCATGAGTCTCGCTTAACACACTATGTTAGCCTATCACTACGCTAGCTAGTATATACTTACGCCACCTAAAATACTTAAGGCCGGGTGTCAGTGAATTTTATGTCCCTCTCATCCGTGATAAAGATGAGCGGGAAAGATGATACGTCTCGGGAGTAAAATTTAAGGTTTTTATTTATTTGTAGGAAAACTAAAGCTTTGAATTAAAAAGTGTCTAGCCATTTTTTCAATCATAATAAGCTCTTTCTCTTGGTATATCTTTGATATCATTTAGTGACGAGGTCTCTTTCCAATCAATGTTCTAAGCATTTAGTAGTGTTACCTTTGATTTTATTTTCTATCGAGTGAATTCATACTAATCATGTTTCTGTGTTTACAAAGTACGAGATAATATGTTAAATTTTGTTGTGATACCAATTTCATAGTTCTGGGTCAATTATAAAACAAGTTAAAGACGTTCAAAAATGATCGAAAATTGCTAAAATTGCTAGAACCGGGCCTTAAAAGTCACTCCAAGAGAACGTTATCAGATTGCTTGCTTTTAACATACTTTAGCAATCTTTTTAGCCTTCACCGGTACCATTGAAGACCAGCAGTGCGATTACGTAATGTTGATCATATCGGTTTCAAGCCGTCAAATTCATTAGTGCCTTGCGATAGAGTCGGTTTTGCTATGAAAAAAGTGTCAATCTGATTGCAGCCAAGTTCTGTGGTCGGGCCGCAGAGAACTCATCGAGACAAATCAAACGAGCCCAAACTCGATAGCGTTTCATTTCATCATTTGAATGTTGAGTTTCTTTGACTACCTTCCGGCTTCAGACCAGCTCAATGGTACTATAATATTGTATTAACATCAGAACTACACAAGTGTGCAAAATTAAAAATAATTGGACGTCGTTAAGTAGTTCAAGATGCACTTACAAGATTTTTCAGAAACATACTTACTTTATAAAACAACTTTATAACTTACTTTATACATACTTTTTTATAAAAGCTTTCAGGTAATAAACTACTAAAGCAATTATTATGAATTTTATCTACACTCATATCGTAAAATCCGGATTATCAACTCAAAAATATTGGCATACTAATAATAAATATATTACGCACGGCACGTCTATAATAAGAAAATAATAATTATAACACTGTTTTTTGAACTAAACGATGTTATAATATATATTTTTTACCATTAAAGCACCGGTAGGCTCCGCGCCTACGAGGGTTTTCGTCATTTATTATCTATGGCGGCGCGTGTGTGAGTCGCGCCTCGATGGTTGCCAGCACTGCGATTACGTAATGTTGATCATGACGGTTTCAAGCCGTGAAATTCAATAATGCTTTGCGATAGAGTCGATTTTGCTATGAAAAACGTGACAATCTGATTGAAGCCAAGTTATGGAATCGGGCTGCTGTTCTATTCAGCTCGAGTGTGTCGGTAAAAACCAAAGGGGCGCTCAAGTGTGTCGGTAACCGGACACCCATCTGGCCCTTGCGTAATCAAACAGTTTTTATGGCCACTTGAGAACCCTCTGATATAAACAAATGACTGTGTCCTGACAACAGATTAATATTATACACGACTTAGTTTTTTTTTTGTCGATGCCGAATCAAAATATTTATAAAAACACGCGGGAAGTTGAAAAAAAATCGAAATATATGGATTTGATATTTTCAATATTTTTTTATTCGAAATCTTCAGCGACGACCTATGGTTTTTTATCTGTATTTAGGACCGCTACAGATGTACCTTTTCAACAGATAAAAAATAAAAACGAAATAGTATAAATATATTTAAAAAAAAAGTCGAAATAAATTCGCGCAAAAATCATGCGCGATGTTTAAAAATTGTTCATGGAAAATCTAGAGCATAGAGATAAAATATAAAGTTAATTTTGTGTTGCTACATGTTATTACTAATAACTTAGATTAAATAAAGAGCTCTAAATTCTAACTAAAATCGATAACTTTTAAATAAATCTAAAACATGTTCGGCTCGCAACTAGAGAAGCTTGCCGCAATCGGGCTTTAATTATTTTGCAACTAAAGAAGCTATATTCATACGAATGATTTCATCGATAGAGGTTGAAACAACGATAATTTTAATATATAACACTTGTTATCCCATGAACTTACGGTAAATTTTCAGAATTTACAAAATATTTCTAAGTTAACATTTTTTTTCTTCCGAGTTATGCGTCACAGTTTTTTTTTTTAAAGTAGAGTGAATCTGTTTCTTAGATTATAGCATTTTATTGCGTTGCCACATGATATTACTAGTACCGTAGATTAAATTAAATACCCTTGATACGATACAGTTCAAATAAATCATAAAATGTACAAATTTGGTGCAAAAGCATCGATCGATGCACGACGCACTCGAAGAAATAAAACTAGCACTTGGTTTGACTTCTTTATTCTGTGGCTTGACTCACGTGAGCGAGTCAAGCCACAGAACGCACGTGAGAGGACTGGATTTTGGCGCCATAATTTACTTTACAATTAGTACCTACCTAACCAATTTTATCTGATTTATTATGATGATCAAATGTTTTAGCCTGAATAAAAATAAAAAGAGTTCGTCAGGACAATTTGACTCTACCTGATATCGCGGAACAGCAACGAACATGAGGAAAGAGCTTTTACCAGCAAAATCAAGAAAAGATTATAAGTACGACTTAATTTTTTTCATTAAAATTAAGTTCCTATTGCATGAGTGTAGATAAAGTAGCGTATGAAACGGCACATCACTAGGTATTAAAACACTCGAGTGATACTATTACTCTTGAGTGAACTCACTCTCGTGTTTTAATTCCCTTCATTATACAACCGTTTCATAAAGTACTATCATATAGTATCACACTAATAAAACTACAGTGTGGTACTGTATATACCTAATTCATTAAAGTGCAAAATAATCATCTGATTTGGTTCAGAAATCCTGAAAATATGAGAGAATATTAAAACGAAAATAATTTGATTTACTAATAAAAAAACGACCAAGTGCGAGAAAGACTTGTGCACTGAGGGTTCCGTACAAACTTGTAGGTATGTAAATAGTTCCTCCAGCACTGGAATCGAGACTCGAAAATTTTCATGAAAAAGTTTTTTTTTAAATTAACTACATAAGACTGAAGAAGTGCTGTAAGACATTGCTACTTGCCAAATTTCCTGATTCTAGGTAAACGGGAAGTACTCTAAAGGTGTTGATTCCCTTGCGAGTGTCAAATTATGCGGCATAAACGGCCGTAGGTATATTTTGATTGCGTTGAATTAGAAGTTAGATTTTCCACAGCTCCAAGGGATTGCAGATTGAAGTACCTATTTGTTATTAATTTCAACTTGATACATCCACGGGTTCATGAGAAAAGGGGTATTGAGATACAGAAACAAAGTGATCCTATAAAGATTCCTCTATTCCTTCTGAGGTTCCTAAAAACTAAACCATTTTTGATGAAATTTATATGTGACTACAATAAAAAACTACCCTTTTAAATAAACCAAGAGTCATTCAAATCGATAAAGAAATTTTAGAAATAATTATGAGGTAGGTAGCAACCATACCAAAAACTCCTTTTGTGAATGCAATTTAAATAAGTTAAATTAAAAACATTTAACAAAAATCTTATATGCAGTAGCCATGTCATGATGAAACTTAGAATGGGCTACAATGCACAATTAAATGCGTATACAACTTTTCGTGTCTATACTGTTAACCGTTGAAGAGTTTCCTAATCAGGACCCACCCCGGAGTGCAGCAACCATGTCATAGTAAAATTTCAAACCGGCTAGCATAATATAATGGGGTTAGTCCAAACTGTTCTACTATTTGTTCGACTATAGAACCGGTTGGAAAAAAAACAATCTGTTCTACTGCATACACGAAATTTCGTATCTGTGCTGTTAACCGTTGAGGAGTTCCCTAGTCAGGAGCCAACCCGTATATCCATGCCATAGTAAAATTTTAAACCGGCTAGCATAATTTAATACGTACACAAAATTTCATGACTGTGCTGTTGACCGTTGAAGAGTCCCTTTATTTGGTGCTGTTCCTGGGCCTGCAGTCTCGACATATCGATAGTGATTGCTTTACAACCGAAATCGGTACATGCCGATGACAACTGTTGGGTTTGACAGTTTTTGTCAAAAGGTATCGATTTTCATCGGTGTCTGTCGGTGTCTGTACTGACATTCATCATGACTGACATCGATACTTGGCAGATACTACCAAATGTCGTTATAATTGGACTTTGCGACCGATTTTGGTTGTAAAGCAATCGCTGTCAATGTCGAGGCTGCAGGCCCTGGTTATCGATTCACGTCATGCTTACCATAAACATGCATTCTCATTAGAACTGAACCAACATGCAAAAATTCAAATCCATAGGATCGTAGTATTTATATACTCTTTGCATAGGATAAGAGGAAGTGGTTCTAATTCAGCTTGTGAATTTTTATCTAAACATACATCAAGATACAAACATTGCATTGCAAGTTATATACAAGCTTTTAAAAGAACGTCTTTCGCAGTTTCAGCTACTCTTCACCTTCTTCACTTTAACCCAAGCCGCCTACTACAGTCGGATGGGAACGGTGAACCGAGTGCGAGCCCCGACTGCCTTCAGGCCAGGAGTGACGCTGCAGCAGCGACCTTGGAACCACAGACTAGTGCAGGCAGCATCGCATCGAACGCCTTACGTGGTTTATAGAAGTCCACCTCACAGGTAAGGATCTTCTTCTTCACTGTTACCCAAGCCACCTACTTACTACAGCCGGATGGGCACGGTGAACAGAGTGCGAGTCATTACTGTCTTCAGGCCAGAAGTGATGCTGCAGAAGCGACCTTGGCACCACAGACTAGTGCAGACAGTGTCGCATCGTGCGCCTTATGTGATTTATAGAAGTCCACCTCACGGGTAAGGTTCTTCTTCTGCACTGTTACCCAAGCCACCTACTACAGCCGGATGGGAACGGTGAACCGAGTGTGAGTCATGACTGTCTTCAGGCCAGGAGTGATGCTGCAGCAGTGACCTTGGCACCACAGACTAGTGCGGGCAGCATAGCATCGTGCGCCTTCTGTGGTTTATAGAACTCCACCTCACAGGTTGATCTTTTAAGACTTAAGAAACAGAACAGAACTAACAGGAACAAAACTGTAATATTTAAAAAACACTTATTCCAAACAAAAAGCATAACCACACTCTGGCATCTCGCTCATTGTATGATATATGCAAAATGGCGGATGGGGATTGGCGTGATGTGTTTGGCTCAAATGGAGTTGACTTTGAATGAAAGTAAGGGTTGGAATAGGCTAGTTTTGAAAATTGGTCCTACTTTCTTTAATTTTTAGAGGGCTTCACGATACATTTGGTCAGATTTGATTGTTATGAGCCTGACATAATGAATTCTCAGTAGTGACATTTAGTATTTGGATTTGACCAACATTGAACCTCCTGTTCATGTTTGCCCTTCAATAAAGCCACTTCCACCACCACCGCCACTTCTTTTTAATCCCCTAACTCGAAAAGAGAGAGGTGTTATAAGTTTAGGGTGTGTATCCGTGTCTGTGGCATCGTAGCTCCCAAACGCATGGACCGATTTTAATGCGGTTTTTTAAACCGGAAATGCTTCTTAGCTATAATGAGGGGTGGGGGTCGAGGGTTATATATATATTTTTTATTTGTGCTTGTTCCCACTTCTGATGCCCCATTCCAGATACGCAGTGAAGCATTTCGCGCCGTCCACTCGAAACGTTTTCCCCGGCGGTCCGTGGAAGACCACGGCTCGCCTGCCGGGCCTGTCCCCGGTGACACCGGAGTACGAGTTCGTGAGGGCAGCATCAGCGCCGCCACTGGTGCATAACGATGGTGGTACAGGTTTATATAGCGTGATTGCACTTGCACTGAACTTTTTCGGCGGTGGGCTACAGCGAAATATAATTCTCTTTTCTCTGGACAGCGGCATTAGGCACAGACTATATGTCACTATTCCTGCCTTTATTACCTACCTACTATCCCCGATCTTGGAAAACAGACAGGATGTGGAAGTCTTCAGCAAGTATCAGACATTCGTCTGCGTTTTTTAAGATTCCGTACGTCCGAATGAAAAAACGGGATCTTTATTACACGATCATATGTCTGTCTTTCTGCCCGTCTGTGACAGCCAATTTCCTCCGAATCTGCTGGACCGATTAAGTTGAAATTTGGTACACATATATGATTTCTGTGACCCAAAAATGGACGTGTAATGTTCCTACATAATATTTTTTTAATTTTACATAAGCGAAGAAATAAAAAAAAAAAAAGTAGTTCGTGATTTATAGATTATAAAGGTTAATCAGGAAAACATATAAGAAGTCTATGGTCTTAAAATAACAAGTAAAACATGTCATAATATTGTGAGATAATATTCATCGTCTATTATTAAATACCTTCTCCACTCGAGTTCAACTCCCACTTGTCCGGTTTTTCACACTTAAGCTTTCATGAAAAATAAAACCTCTGCTAATTCGTAGGTACAGTCACAATTAATGTGATTATTTTATGTATCTAGGTTGAAAGATACGCTTTTTACCCGACTGAGAGGAGGGTAATGTGTTTCTCAGCCTATGTATGTACATCTGTTCCTTTGTGGCACTATATAGACCAAACACGTGGATCAATTTTGATGATTTTTACTTGAATAGAATTGTCTTTATTGCGAGTGCTAATAAAGTAATGACAGTAATCAAAATTCAATATGGCGACCAGACGACATACTGTGAAAAAAATAAACATAAAAGTTGACGTACTTACCTACTATATTAAGTGGGGTATCATTGAATCTTTGATTAAGTATAATATACTATAATCAAAGTTGACGTACTTACCTACTATATCAGGTAATGATACCCCTATCACTGAATCTTTGATTAAGTATAATATAGTATAATCAAAGCATTGAATAGGTATTTGAAAATCATCTTTAGGTTTCTCTTATAATTTTTCATTTCGAATGACCATGTAGGATCTATAACGATTAGTTGGTTAGCAACTATTCTCAGCCGGGTTTTTCTATATGCGTAAAATTATTTCCTATCTTTTTCCCTGGCACAGAATAAATAATAGTACAAGTAAATGAGAATGGTGCATTGGGGATTTCGGAAATATTCCATCAACATCACAAATATTTAAAAGGAAACTGTTCTTATGCTTTGGGTACTTACCTACTTAAAATTTAGTGCTTCGGGTTTTCGTGCACCATGCACCAAGAGTTTATTGGTTTCCGTCCGCAGCAATAATGGAATGTCACTTCAATTCATACTATTGCGTGTTTTTATGCAGTCGAATATTACAAATCTAAATCTAAGTAGGTACTTAACTACAGTTTACCATAGTTTTACGCTATGACAAGAAAATCCAGTCAAACCCACTGTCTATCCTAAAATAATAGACTCAATAAAGACTTTGTTACCTGTACGTTCGCGCATTATGTCGAACCCAGATAATTTCCAGGACCTAAAATATCAATATACTCGTTCCAAATTAGATCAAAATTCCTTTAGCTGTCAAAAAAGTGTTTATTGGTTGGCAGAAAAGTAGAAATTCTTCAACTCATCAGATTTATGTATGAAATGCAATAGTTAATTGGACCGATTGCAATTCGATTTTCACTGTTGGATAGTTTAAGTTTTGACTCGAAATCCTTACCTTATAGGTGTACCTTCTTCATACATAAATCTGATGAGTTGAAGAATTTCTACTTTTCTGCCAAAAATAAACACTTTTTTGACAGCTAAAGGAATTTTGATCTAATTTGGAACGAGTATATTGATATTTTAGGTCCTGGAAATTATCTGGGTTAACACGTAGGATACTTTTAACCTAGATAAGACCACGCGGGCTAAGCCACTGCTAATTACGCGACTAAAATAGAGTGTTATGTTTTTAGCATTCACGTACCTACGTTTGTAAGTATGTGAGTTTCTTTATACCACCATAACTTTTAAATGCTTTAACAGATTTCGACGTATGAGGCATCGTTAGAATCCTTACATCCCCTAGAGTAACATAGACATTTTTTTTTAAATCCAATGTGGCGGCAGTATGGCTAAATTTAAAAAGGCGAAGATGAAAGTTTCTCCCAGTTTTACAATATGTATATCAAATTGAAGGCCCACTCCAACAGTATATAATTTATTGGAAAGTTCTTTTTTAGCAGGCAGGCGAGTTTTTTTAGATTTTAAGCTAGTTATTTTACATTAACTTATCAAGGTCGCATCATTTAGCAGCACTATACAAGTGATCGTATTGGTCGTATTTATTTTCAGCTGTTATTATTAGGTACTAAGGTAGACGCAACCTCTCCTCGCTCTATCGGTAAGCCAGCGTGCTTTGTCTGTCAATGAGGAAGTGACATTCCACTAGTTGATGCGGACGAAACCAAGATAGTGTAGGTTTGTCTGACCAACAGGTGCCATCCACACCATTCCAGCACCCAACCTCAGCCTCTCGGAGAAGCCCATCGTCGTCGTCGACGCATCGGACACTGTCCACAGGAATAATGCTGCTGCAGAACAAGTGAGTTGATAGCGAGCTACCTAATTATTATTACTGACATCTGTGCTAGGAATCCATCAGAGCTGATGAAAATATAAAAATTTAGGCATACAGCGTATTTGCTGACATAAGAAACTTAATAAAAACATGCACTTACCATAATATGCCCTTACAGTGTACCATGTCTACATCTCTTAATTATATTATCTAAGCTAAGATAAGATTAACTTTTCTTCCGATATAAAGCAGTAATTAAAAATGTCTGTCATCATCATCATCATCATGTCAGCCTTTAGTAGTCCACTGCTGAACATAGGCCTCCCCCAAATAGTCACCACGCTTGGCAGGCGGATTGGTGACCGCAGTGTAACAAATATGTACTCGGAGGACGCTGCTGCCCATCTTCCGGTGTATATTCTCTTAGTCACCTCTTATGACATCCACAGGAATGGGAGGGGTGTTATTCTAAGCCACGGCATGAAATGTCTGTACAATGAAGATAATTAAAAAATGGTCAGGGGTCTGAAAATAAGATACTGAAACGGGTTTTTTTTGTACCTTGTATGTGTCTGTTTGTTCGCGAATCACGTAAAAACTACAGGACCGACTGCGATGCGGTTTCCACTGTTGCATAGCTTAAGGTTTGCCTTAAAAACGAATGTAGTTGGTTTTTAAGACCGATGAGTAGAAGTCGAGCAATCGATTAAAACAGTTTGACGTCTGAACGAAGGTTGACGATATTGGTACTTTTGGTTCTGGAATAACACAGGATCCTTATATCCCAGAGAAATGACCACACGGGCAAAGCCGCGGGCACAGCTAGTCTTTTAATGTTGAGGATAATACAATTTTGGAATAATTATTTCTAATGAAATTCTAGGTGAAGAACCAAGGCTACGAAATGGACACGCTAAACAAGGTATAATAAAAAAAAAAAAGAGCAAGAGCATTATTGTAGATACTTTTCAAAGGCAAAAGTTACACAATGCATGTAAGTTTGAAAATTTTATGTTTCAGCCAAAACCGACATATGAAGTGACAGAGAAGTATATAGAGCCAGTCTACCAAACGGCTAAAATTGAAACTCCTGTTGGATTCTCTAAAATGCAAGTAAGTGTCCATCAACTTATGTATCTAAAAGAATCACCGGTTTTGGACGCTTTACCTTTTTCTTCAAAGTCAATTGGCACCAAGCACTCTTACAAATCAAAATCATTTTTCTCGTAAACAAAGAGAAAACATAAAATCTTATAGACTGGATTAATAAATTTAACCAATATTAAAAGATAAATTTTCTTTTACATTGTTGATACAGTGATGAACCGTGCACAGGAAAAGGAATGGACACCTTTCTGCCAGGGCTTCTTAAATATACGCCCGTAAGGGGAAATGGCATCATAGCACCGAGAAACTCTACGGGGACTGCTCGTCTCACAAGGAATATTAATTTTAGCCCAGCAGAAAGCGTACACTATCATATAATGGAGAATTGATAAACCTTTTTCAATTTCAGCCTATACAATCTTCGCCAGATCTGCAAACATACCTGAGGAACGGACCAGCTCTGCAGATGGCGTCTGAGTACGGCTTGTCCGCTATAAGCGTACCACACAACCCTATTCCACAACAGTTTTCTGTACAGGTAAAACTTTCTGAATTTACTTGACTGTTCAATGAAAGTTTGTTTATATTATTGTCTTATAGAAACTTAAAAAGCCCTTCGAAGTCTATTTTATAACACAATGTATTTCAGGGTTTGCAAGGGTTCAATGGAGTCCCAGCCCCACAAGAACTTTTACACTCCGGAGCGGACAGCATAATGATCCCGCCAAACGTGCTTTACCAGTCAGACCCATTGTTCCTACAAAAACTCCAACATCAGCTCACACAGCGATTCCCAGCTCTTGAATTCGTACCTTACGCTGCAGAACTTCTTCCACAAAATCCGCAACCTGACAACCCTCCGCCGGCACAGACTGAACAGCTGTTCTTACTCGAAAATGAAGAGATCACGCAACATCGAGAGCCATTTGCACTTGCAAGTAAAAAAAATGTTGTGCAAAGAGAGACGCAAGAAGGTTCTTTGGTGACTCTGATCCCACAAGGTTATGTTGTCAGTAATGTTACTGAGATAATTGAAACAACCAGCACCCCAAAGCCTCAAAATATTAATTTAGAGCTCATCGCGGCTGAATCTCGGCCCGTAACTACAACTGTAAAGTACGTTGTAGAGAGCAACACCGAACCACAAAATACGCAGAACACAACACCTATTTACTATGCGCAAGTCGGGCAAGCCGTTGGCAATGTCATAGCCAATGGATTTTATTCAGCGATCAACGATGTAAAGGCGCAAGCTGCTATAGAAGAAGCTCAAGTAGACAACATCCAGGAAACAACGAAAGCGCTAGAAAATCCTTCGACAACAATGATAGCTCCAAATGTTCCAGATTTAGAGCAGCACTTCGTACAAAACGAAAATAACACTGATAACCAGACTGTTACAGAAATGAAGCCCATTGGGGTTCCGTTTGCGAAGCCAGCTGATTCAGTCAAGATTGCTTACACACTTCTTAGGACTGAAGAGAAAGAACCAAAGATGACTCAAGAGGGAGCTGTTTTCGCGGGACAAATCGTAGAAGCGAGTATCAGCGATGATCAGGATTTTAACAACCAACAAGCGACCCTTACGAAACTTGCCCCGATAAAACTATTTGCTATGACAGAGAAAAAAGATGAAACTAGCCCCGCGATGAGTTCTGTTCCCAAAGTGACGGTGGTGAAGGCCAAGATACCTCCAAAGACCAAGCTGACGTTTGATGACAAAACTGGTGAACCAGTTTTAAGAATATACGCAAGTTACCTCGACAATCCCACGCAGGTAAGGACAGTTAGAAATGCAATATACGTAAGTTACCTCGACAATCCCACGCAGGTAAGGAGTTAGAAATGCAATATACGCAAGTTACCTCGACAATCCCACGCAGGTAAGGACAGTTAGAAATGCAATATACGCAAGTTACCTCGACAATCCCACGCAGGTAAGGACAGTTAGAAATGCAATATACGCAAGTTACCTCGACAATCCCACGCAGGTAAGGACAGTTAGAAATGCAATATAAGCAAGTTACCTCGACAATCCCACGCAGGTAAGGAGTTAGAAATGCAATATACGCAAGTTACCTCGACAATCCCACGCAGGTAAGGACAGTTAGAAATGCAAATGCCTACAAGCGCTAAATTATAATTTTCCACGTAATTGTTTCACTTTTTCAAATGTCTGCAAACTGGAAAGTTGTTTACCCAGATTCAGCAATGTCATGCATAAAATGGCAACTGTGTTATTTTAATAGCGTGTTTTCAAAATTTCAAGTTGTAAAATGTAAAATCTGCTGTTGTAGTTTCATTCACCAGTCTACCTTATTGGTAGATAAAAATGTATTTAAAAAAAAAACTTCAAATCTAAAACCTAACAGATAGTATTATTTTTTTTTTAGGTCAATTTTTTTATTATATATTTATATATGTACTTACTTTCTACTTTCGTTAAAGTAGGCCTAAGAAAATGAAGTACCTACTTAGTCCGTTCGCTAAGAAAAAAGCCATACTGGATACAGTTTACAGTCCATATCTTTTTAACTACTGAACCGATTTTGATTAAACTTAGACTATTCCCTAAGTTGAATGAAACTGAAACTATTACAATAATAAATAATTGCAATCGGACTTGTAGTTTCCGAGAAATACGTGGACAAACATACATACACACGTGAAATTTGGTACATGTTTAGATAACCCACATACACTAACAATATGAATATTACGCATTTTCAACAATATTACATAGTCTTCTCATTTCAGAGACAGATAGTGACATCGAAGCTCACAAGCCTCAAACCAGTGATGGTGACCCGTAAGGTCATCGACACCGGGGACATTTGGAAAGCAACCACGGTCAAATCCGTGGACAAGACGCAAGGCTTTGACGGCAACCAGGTCACTCAGTTCGGACTGAAGTTGAGATCGAGGAGCGACGACTACATACCACTGTTTGAAGAGTACGACGAGTAGTTTAGATGGGTATTGGTTTAGACTTTTCATTTTAGGTATACACGGTAGCTTAAATTCTTTTATCCGGATTACCTATTATTCCAAGCATAGCTCGTTGGGTATTTCAAGACAAAAAAGGGGTGTAATTTTTATAGGATTCAATTATGTTTGTTTGTTTTTACAGTTATGTTGGAATAAAGAAAATCGAAAATGTAATGTGAGTTTATTTATTCCACCATAACTTTTAAACTGATTTAGACGTATGGGGAAGACGTTTAGAATCCTTACATCCCCCGAGTAACATATGCAACCTTTTTTTTTATTAACTTCTATGTGACATTTTCAAATGTTTAAAGTGCACATTCCTACAGTTTATATTTTTTGACAGGGTAGGCGTGTTTTTTTAACTTTTAAGCTAGTTGTTTTATAGGTTTTTGTCAATGATTTTCTTAACTATGGGTAAGACGGACATCTTACCCATAGTTAAGAAAAACATTCCGTTCCGTAGGTACATTACCTTATTCGGGGGGTATCCGTGACACCACTATGTAATTTTATTTCTAACTTATTCTATTTATTTACATTACCTTATTTATAATTCGGGGGGTATCCGTGACACCACTATATAATTTTATTTCTAACTTATTCTATTTATTTACATTACCTTATTTATAATTCGGGGGGTATCCGTGACACCACTATGTAATTTTATTTCTAACTTATTCTATTTATTTACATTACCTTATTTATAATTCGGGGGGTATCCGTGACACCACTATATAATTTTATTTCTAACTTATTCTATTTATTTACATTACCTTATTTATAATTCGGGGGGTATCCGTGACACCACTATGTAATTTTATTTCTAACTTATTCTATTTATTTACATTACCTTATTTATAATTCGGGGGGTATCCGTGACACCACTATGTAATTTTATTTCTAACTTATTCTATTTATTTGTTGTAAATAACGTCTAGATTTATAGATGTGTTTAATGCATTTAATATTTGTTATTTATTATTATGCCAAATAAAAATAAATGTTTTTAGTATAATAGTTGTTTATTTAATTCATCACTATAACAACAATTTACATAAATGATGTACAATTCCTCTAATGACACTCATTTTAGTTTACTTTCATTATAGGATTTAATTCTTGTAAGTATTGATTCTAAAGTCTTGAGTATTAGAAATACTGTAAAAATATTGGACAATTCCATTTCTAATGGGAAACTGAACGCTATAATATCTATATATTATTGAATAATATGCAAGATGAGTAAAAAGATAATAATTAATGGTAATTATTTTAAGCTATTTGGAACTTATTAGCTAGTTTGTTCCATTTGAATTTGGCTCTAACAAGTTTTGCTATTACAGTGCAAACCATTAAAACAACACATCACATGGAAAAGAGAAAAAACATTTTTACTTTAATAAAAATGCTATAAATGTTAGATTAAACAAAGCAGAGATGGCGCCACTTGTAGTTCTATAAAAAACGATGTGCCATTTCATGCCACGCACTGTTTTTATCAGTCTGCTATCGATTTCTTTACTATACCAATATACCGTAGGAACCACGGTGATATTTTAGCACAGTTTAGACTTTAATGCTAATAATCAAAATTAGTTTTATGCGATACAGATAGCTACACTAAAAATAAAGATAAAACAGTACTTAGTGGTAAGAAACACAGTTGTAAATTGTAAATTAAGCAACTATAACACCCAAATGAGCAGCTAGATTTGCCCCTTAAACTTGAGCATAAATTAAAAAACGACACCGTAGGCAATGAACAATTTTATTTTTTGAGTAGGTATCAAAACTTCCGGGCAAAAAATATTCTATTTTATGGGCTACTAGCTTATCCGCCCGCGACTACGTCCGCGCGGACTTCAGAATATCGCGAAAAAAAGCATAGTTCTTCTAGGATATTAAAAACCAATGCTAAAGTAGTTATAGCACCAACGCTCTGGAAGTTTTTTGACATACTTGTTATTTCGTTTCCATGGCAAACGTTCCTTACAACGAGTATTCAACATTTTCCAGTTTCCCTTAAACTTACTATTTTCCGGGATAAAAAGTATCCTATGTTTTATTTATTCCAGGGTATAAGCATCTCCTTTCCAAATTTCATCAAAATCCGTCCAGCCGTTATCGCGTGAAATCTCCCCAAACAAACAAACAAACAAACAGACAACGTTTAATTTTTATATATTGGTATGGATGATAAAAATCCTCTTAACCTGTCGGCTATCGGTAGCCCGTACGGGATATTTGAGGTTATTTTTGCAAAAAATTAAAAAAGCAAAATTAAGTAAAAAAATATGTTTTTCTGTTTTTTGGTTCATTTACCTTCCTCAAAAGATTTGCCATAATTTGTATGGCAAATCTTTACATCATTCTTTATTTAAAAAATAGCCTCAGAACTCCAAAAACGCACTCCACAGGTTAACTTATAATAGTAGATTTTATCTCTGTCAAGTGCCATGAAAAACTGTCCACATGATATTTAATTCGGAATAACCCGTCCTTTTGCGTGCGCGTATATGGACTTTATTACAATGTTATTTCTTTCGATGTTTGTATAGACGAACGAGCTGTAATTAGGGTGATATAGTCACATGAAGTAACATAGACCATTGTTTTCAGGACAATCTGAACAAGTGACTTTTCTGTGATGTATGTAACACTATTAGAGCTCATATTTCAATGTTCACTTCGAGTCGAGTTGGCGTCGGCACTTATTACTTGCTTTAATGATTTCAGCGATTTAATACAACTGAACTGAATGGCTGAACAAGCAGGTCGTTCGCTTGATGGTAAGTGCCACATATGTCCATAGCAGTTGCAGTGCCGTATCCTGAACTTTAAGGCTCAATCCACACCGAAATGTCAGCGGCCGGCAGCGCAGTTTAATACCTACTAACGGATTACTCAAACCTACACCGATTAGGAATGTTGTACTTATCAGACCACTAGCTGTCTACCTGGGTGGTCCGTTAGGAAAACTTGATCTTAACCGATCACCAGACGTCCTAACCTTATTTAGCATAGACAACTGCATATTACTCTGTACTCTAGACAGGCTCTTGACGAACGTCGCAACGAGAGCATTTGATATCGCCATTCTGGCGCTGATAGCAGTAGTTTGGCAGTAGCGAGCGTCCACGGAACAAGGTTTTGGTACTATTATATATTATGTGACTAACGTCAGGAGATGAAACAGGGTCAATTTAGTTCCGTGGACGCTCGGTGGGGCGCTTTGAATCGGCACAAACGAAACAGGAAATCCATAGAGATCAGTGTTATTTAGTATTACTAAACGACTGTTATTTAGTATTACAAGCCTAAGTGCTTGATAAACTGTGTTATGCACTGTATATCAGTTGTTAGATTTCCTGGTTCTAATCAAAATCGCGCGAGCAATCAATAGCCTTTGTGAAATGGCACAGAACAATCTAAAGGTGAAGCGAGGTGAGCGCCCGCATCGCCGCCAGCAGTTTTTTTAATCTCCTCGAAGGATACAAACATACAATGCATTATAACAATTAATATAAAATAAACAGTGGCCACTGCCGTGTCGATGTGAATTGAGCCTCAATTGCAGACTCTCGCTTGGCACTGCACTACATTTTAGATACTTTGTAGGTACATTACCTTATTTATTGTTACTCAATTTAAAACAAAATTATACTGACAGAAGATTTTTTATTTTAGTCACAAAACACGGGACTAATCAAACTGTATAAATACATTTGAATATACAAAGTATACTATCCAGGGTCCCACGGACTTCTATTACAGGCCAGGTCGCGCTTGACCTGTCGAGGCCTGTATTTACAATTTATTTAATACTATAATGTGAGAAAACAGGGTACAAATCACGGAATAGTTCATAATACATTTGAATATACCAAGTATACTGGCACTGGCCTGTCGAGTCCTTTATTTACACTCAATTTCATACAACAATAGATTTTTATCGTCGTTATGTGAGAACACGCGGTACCAACATATTAAATATTATTGCTAGGGTCCGACGTGCTGGCCCGTCCAATTACAGGCCAGGCAAAGCTTGGTCTATCCAGGGCTATATTTACACTCGCAGTACAAATCAAATACCAAACAGCTCAAAATACATTGCAATATACCAAGTATACTATTGCTAGGGTCCCACGGACTGGCCCATCCTATTACAGGCCGACGGTGGCCTGTCGAGTCCTTTATTTACACTCAATTTCATACAACAATTAACGGACAAACGATTATTACAGACGTAGTGAGACACGCGGTACAAATCAAATCACCAAACAGTTTAAAATACATTGTAATAACCAAGTATACTAATTTATAGGGTCCCGGCTCCACTGGCTGGCCCGTCCTATTACAGGCCAGGCCGACCTTGGCCTGTCGAGTCCTTTATTTACACTCAATTTCATACAGCAATAGATTTTTCTGTCCGTCTGAAAACAGGCCGTGAGACCCGAGCGTAATACACGTTAGGTCCGCTGAGGTGACACACCTAAAACCCAAAACTTTATAAAACAACTCACGTTCGTAACAGACCTTTTCATTTCCTTTACACGCTATGAAGTGCGTGACACATACGTTACACGCTATGAAGTGCGTGACACATACGTTACACGCTATGAAGTGCGTGACACATACGTTACACGCTATGAAGTGCGTGACACATACGTTACACGCTATGAAGTGCGTGACACATACGTTACACGCTATGAAGTGCGTGACACATACGTTACACGCTATCAAGTGCGTGACACATACGTTACACGCTATGAAGTGCGTGACACATACGTTACACGCTATGAAGTGCGTGACACATACGCGTAAATATTATACAATTCTATAGAGATTTTAAAGTATTAACATATTACAATTAAAATTATTATGATTTTAACTTATTACATTAAAATTATTTTACATTTATTAGGTGTACTTTAAATATTTATCTATCAATTACAGTTCGTACCATAAACCAGTTCATTTTTTTAAAACATTTGATATCAGAATAGCGGTCACAAGTGATATAATCGGAAATGAATGTAGTCCACATGCTGTTTGTGAGAACCCATAAAGTTATTGCACTCAAAATAGACAGTAGGTTAAGTAGGTTATACAAAGATTAATTTTCAAAAATTAACTATATGTACATCATATATTTTATACCCATTATAGAATTGGTTGAAATGGTAATAAGTTAGTTGGGTAGCTCCGCCTTGCTAGGGACGACTTATATCAATCAATGCAGAATAATCGTAAGCTTCATTTATAATCAACGGGGAAAAGAAAATTTACTGGCGGAAGTAAGCTACATATTTTCTTCTTGATACTTTTTTGGAACATCGTTTATTATATTAAAACATATCGGAATTTTAACACATAGAGAATAATCACTCTGTCTCTATTGTACAAAAAATAAATCAGTTTTTGAGTTATTTTCGAGCTATAGAGTTAAGAAGACTGACAGACAGACAGTTCAGACTCGATAGTTTTGTTCATAATTTCCCAATGTAATAACATGTTTGTGTCACCTCAGCGTTATTAGAACAGGGACGTACTAGGACGCAGCGTTGAGTTTGTCGAGCTGGTCCAAGAACCAGGGCCGGCCTGAGGACCGCTTCGTCAGGATGTCACACCCGGTCTCTGTCACCAGCAGCGTTTGTTCAAACTGGAACCAAATTATGCAAGTTAGTAAAATACGGATGACCTCCACAAATACACCCCAAGCGGGACATCCGCCTTACCGCCCCCATCTCGAATAAGAATGGATGGCCTATAAATTTTTGGGTAGTAATTATAGAGGTACAGCTCTGATAAAATGTTGAGGTAGACTTGTGTCGTACCTACATTTTAATGGGTTCCATGTTGTAATTTACTAATTTTGATATTCAATATCAAATGGAAACAGATAAATAAATATAAAATATGTTTTTATACAAAGAGCGTCTCAAAATAGTGCAGGAAGGATTAAAAACTGATGCTTCTACAGTAATCATCTTCCGGTAAATTCGGTACAAAAGCTTGTTAAAGATATTATGTGCCTTATTTTTCTTACCATCGTTTGACTGAATCAATCAGTGGCCGGGCTACATCACTGATTAAGAGGCCAGGCTTCATCAATAAAACAGTGGTCATGCTTCATCAATAAAGCAGTGAACAGGCTTCATCACTGAAGCAGTGGCCGGGCTTCATCACTGATTAAGTGGCCAGGCTTCATCAATAAAACAGTGGCCAGGCTTCGTCATTGAACAGTGGCCAGGCTACATCACTGAATAAGTGGCCAGACTTCATCAATAAAGCAGTTGCCAAGTTTCATCACAAAAACAATGGCACTGAGCAGTTGCCAGGTTTCATCAAAGAAGCAGGGGCACACATCACTGAATAGGTGGCCAAGTTTCATCAATAAATCAGTGACCAGGCTTCATCACAGAAGCATAACCAGGCTTTAACATTAAGCAGTGGGCAGGAGCCCTGTGGCCAGTTTGAGTGACGACCTGCGAAAAGCGGCTGGTAGAAATTGGAAGCAGAGATCTGAAGACCAAGCTCAGTGGCGTGCATTAGGAGAGGCCTACGTCCAGCACTGGACAAGTATAGGCTGATTGATGATGAGTATCCAGGCTTCATCACTGAAGCAGAGCCAGGGTTCATCATGAAGCAGTTTAAATTCTGTTTAGGGTAAGGTAATACCTGAGCAGAGCGCGATCCGTCGGCGGTGACAGCAGTCCAGTGGTCCGGCCACTGCTCGTCGCGCCACCCGCCCTCGTTGATCATCGGCTCGATGGTGAAGCAGTGGCCGGGCTTCATCACTCCTACTGCTTTGTTTTCTGAAAACATAAAAACACCGGAAAACTTAAATACCCATACTACATTACACTAGAATGCCTCAAACACATTTTTCAGTTTATGTACGACATAATGTTCCTTTACTGTCTCATTTATGTCGAAATGTATAGATTAGAAACATTGGCACTCTAATTCATAAGCGGAGTTTCCTCTCAGGTACAAAGATCTTTCCAGTGTTTTTCCGCTCGCTATCCTGCAATCTATGGGAGTGATTTCGTGAAAAGCGTAACCAATGTGTACCGGGAAGTGTAACAGGAAGCCGGGGAAGCGCTCGCTAATTTATTTGACCAATGAGCGCGCGCGGTGCTATCAAGCTAGAAGTTATCACGTAAAATGTTTACAGTGCAAATTGTAAACACTCCAGTCGGGAATAGAACTCCGGTACTTCAGATTATCAGCCGAGCGTTTGCAAGCTGAGCTATCCCGACATACGGTTTTCTGACGGAAAGTAAGATTTATGAAGTATTTGCTGATTCACAGTTGACCAATGAGCGCGCGCGGTGCTAGAGTATGTTAATGTTGCTTATGACCAAGGTGAGATGTCAGACGTTACACATCATAACTCGACTACTGTAAGGCTCGCTCGTTTTTTTTTTCGTAATTGTGGTAACCCTCTGACGCAATAGTCCGCCTGGGAACACCTGTGTCAGATATTCAACCGCAAAGCAGTAGTGTGTAAACATTTGTTTCGGTTTGAACAGCAATGTTTCCCGCAAAATTACTGGGCAATGAGACTTAAAAAAAAACATGTCCCAGGGTGACGAGCGACGTGAAACTGCACTGTGCTCGCGCTAGTTTTTGCAACCAACGTTCTGAGTGGCACTGCAACAGTTGTGGGCGGCCGGATTGCCACTTACTATCAGGTGAGCGACCAGCTCGACTCAACACTCAAAAAAAAAAAACATTTTATGTACAGTACTTGTGATAATCTTAACCAGGAGAAGTACTACAAAACTCACTGTGCTCTTCGGCATCTTCATTGAAAATGTTTTATTATATGTATAGAATAGGTCATGGTGCATGTCAATAAAGTTTAAAATCAAAGCACATTTGATGAAATAAACAACTATCTGACGGTTGACTTTTTTTTTTTTTTAAGGTTATTTTGGTCCTGGAATAACAACCAACTTAACCCATAGAAATTACCACGCAGGCTCTGCTAGTATTATAGATAGAAGATAAGCCAAGATTGCCAAACCGCATTCTGAGATTTGCAGTACTGTCTAGTCCCATGTATGGTATGTATGTACCTTTTGATGATGTTTAAATACTTAGGCACTATATTTGAGTGAACTTACTTGCGTAATGTGGCACGTTGGGCGCAGTGTGGAACAGTCTGTGTATCCCATGTCCGCAGTAAGAACGCACTACACTGAACCCGTTGGCTTGTGCGTGTTTCTGAATCACATTCCCAATCTCACGGTACTTCTCTCCGGGCTTCACAATATCTATGGCTTTCATTAAGCACTCGTGGGTTACCTAGAAAAAAGATTTCACTTCATTTAGCATTCATTGATAGAAACTTCATAAATTATAACAATGAGCTATGCTAGTGCCGAAGCTCTGGCATACTTTCAATCAACCAATTTTAATGAAGTGGTAGTCCTGACTGATTCTAAAAGTACGTTGAAACACTTGGCTCGATGCACCTCGACCTTTTGAGGTACACCGATTGCCTGCACTATTCTGGACACAATCTTAAAACCGTCTATTCTCAGTAGTTCAACTGATTGATCTACTGAGTTTTTTTATTGTCACTAGTTCAATGAAATAATTTGATTGAGCTACTGATACTCAAGTCTCAGAAGTTCAGTTAACAGTTCAATTTATTGAACTACTGAGCATTGTTAGTCTCTTTATTTCAATGAAAAAAAATAACATTGAACTAATGATACTCAAAAGTCTCAGTAGTTCGATAGTAGCAAAATTAAATTAAAATACTATAGGTACCTTGTTATGTTTACTCTCTTTATAACATAACATGATAATAGGTTTGTTAGAAACTAAAAAAAAAAAAAAACTCCTTTTACTTTTGATTTCCTAGTACTTACTACCACTATCTTGCAGTTTGGAAATAAAATTACAATAGCAATTAAATAGTAATTAGTTTGCTTTCGTATCTGAATTACTGATACCTACTTACTGTCAATGAGAGGTTTGATTCGCTAAATAAAAGTGACATAGAAAGGTATCTAGTGATTTCAATGAAAACAAAAATAACCTGCAATTGAACTACTGAGACTTGAGTATATTATAGATCAATATTTTTTTTCAATCAATTTATTTCATTGAGCTAGTGAGACATAAAACTCACTAGTTCAATCAATTGAACAGTTAATTGAACTACTGAGAATAGACGCTTAAAACTACAAGGTAAGAGAAAGACAGAAAGAAGTAATCCTTCAATGGATCCCATCCCATATCGGTCTAGATGGAAATGAGAAGGTTGACAATTTAGCCAGACATACTACATCCGATGGAATTCCGATTGATTTCCCCTACATTTTACCAATTATATTCCTACTGTAAGAGCTCAGTGTTATGACCAAAGAATACTTTAATGTAAGTTCCAGAGAAAAAGGTATCTGGTATAGGACGATACAGTCCTTGAGTTATCCTTAGATAGACAATTGTTTTATGAACAGAGAGGTAACTGTAATAGAATTAAGACTTCGTTCTGGACACATTCCATGCATTTTTAATGAGGAAAATCCCCACACCTAATTGCCCTGTCTGTAACAGTCTGGATGATGTTCACCATATATTAGTGGAATATGTCCGAAACGAAGAGCATATAAACAAATGCGATGTTAGAGAGAACCAGGTAGGCGGTTTTTCAGCGTTCTGGCTGAGCTTCTCTCAGATGCAGCTAAAATGTTGTATGGTCTAGTTATTAGAGATTCGTTTTAATAGGTATGTTAATGCCACCGGGGCGGCATATTCGCAGTGTGCGAAAAAGTCCTTCAAACGTGAAATAAAAAAATATTGGCACTATTACAGCTGATTAATTATACATTACGTATACATTACCAATCTCTATCCAATCTTAGCAACAGAAAGCCGAAACGTGACAGATCAGTACGTATATATCAAATTGAACTGGGCTAGATACAGGAAATAAAATTAAGAAAGCATCCATGTTATTCTGGCAATATCAGAAAAGGATAGGCAAAACATGGGGCTAACAAGAAAATTTGAGCCTCCGTCCACTTGGCTCCCCTAACATTGATCCCCTGGGGGATTCTTCTTAAGCATAATGAAAAAACCCGACTGTGAACTTTCAATCGTTATAGATCCTAAAGGGTCATGCGAAATGAAAAGTGATAAGAGAAACCTAAAGGTGATTTTCAAATACCTATTCAATTATTGTCCACATAACATAGTTCGCCGACTTTCATTTTTTTATTTTTCTTAATATTGCGTCTGGTTGTCGCCATATTGAATTTTGATTAACTTCACGTCTTTAGATATACTCGCGTGATAAAGACGAATCGATTGATGTAAGAATCATCAAAATCGGTCCGCGCGTTTTGTGTATATAGTGCCACAAAGGAACAGACATACATAGGCTAATAATAACAATACCCTCCTTTGCGTTGTGCAGTTTGGTAAAATATAACACCCTGCTTAAACCCTGTGATTAGGCCGTCTGCTCGCCGAGAATTAAACAGCCAACTACCATAAACAAACTACAATTATTCCAGAGTTGGTCTGTGTAGCCGTGACTGACTGCATAAAAACAGCACCTACTGCTGCACTAGAAGCACTGCAAGGGTTACCACTGTTGCGGCTAAACATTCTGCTTACAGACTACAAAGCACTCAATCTCTGAAACAACATAGTCGAGCATTCCATCTACCATCATACGGGAGTATGCAAAGGATAACCCAAACATACTGTCTATGATAGGGTACCAAAATAACACCACTTTACTAAGCACTACAAGATATGAGGAACCAAGTGATAGTTCAAACTCTCACGAAGTTAGAGTTTGCATAGTCGGTTGGTTTCTAAAATGGAAGCTGGGACGGGAGCGGGTACATTCTCGGAAGACTTGAACATGCATATATCAACAACACTGGGTACATACTACTCTATTTTCCAAGCAGAATGTGTGTTTAACATTAAACAGCGATACTGCGCAGGAAGGTAACTGACTATAAAATCAGAATACTCTCAGACAGCACTGCAGTCCTAAAAGAACTTGAAACGTATGAACACTCTTCTGGACTATTCAGTGTCACCATCTTCTGGAGGAGAAAACATGTGTACCTTACCCTCCAATGGATAAAGGGACACAGCAGATCCAGAGAGAACAATGCAGCTGATGAACTAACTGGCAAGGCATGCGCTCCATAAGACCGGAGCCAATGATTCCATTACCTTTCAGTCAAATTCTATCCTGGATCCATAAAAGAACAAATTACACCAGAAACAATGGGCAAGTATAAAGGACAGGCTTGAGAGGCTTTCCCGTAGTTAAATCCGCGATAATTCCGAAAACATCTGAACCATAAACGGGACAGCCTTCGAAAGGTGGTAGGAATTGTCACTGGTCATTGCCAAGCCATAAACACCTTTACAGAATAGGTGTCACAGACAGCCCCTTGTGCAGGGATGCATGGGGGCAGAAGAAACGGCCACGCACGTGCTCTTGGGGTGCGAAATCCTGGCACTACAAAGGGAACTGTTCCTGGGAACAACATCAACCCTTAGCAGGGCGGTCGCACTCCGCAACAAATACAAATAAATTCGTGGACCCAATATTCGGGTCCGTTCAGTCGAGTGTCAAGCGTGCGCTCGATGAGTCGCGCGCCTTGTACTTAGCGATAGAGCATCTACTTACGTAAAGTTATTGAAAGAATTATTTATTAAGAATTTATATAATATATGTCTCGTATAATACCTACCTACTTTTAATACCTTTTATTACGTAGGTAGCAATTTATTTTTCACTCATTAAAAAGCATGGAATTCAGACAGGCACCTTTATTCATCAAAGTGCAATACCTATAGGATATAATCATAATCAACCAACGACACGTAGGTAGGTATCTCACTAAAGTTATCGGCGGTCTGAAAACGGGATAGGTAGGTAGTAAAAATGAGGTAGTAGGTCTATTCTGATAAGAATGTCATTGCATGTAATATAACTATTTTAATTCATAATAATAAGTAATACAATACATTATTACTTATTTATTCTGTTACAATATCTAAGTCATAACATATCACAGAATAATTAGTAGTACAAGTACCTAGTCATATCTTAATACAACCCTACCGAGCGAAAAAGGGACAGAGCGATTCTGAAACGGTTAGAGCAATGGAAGTTCTCGCGCGTTGTGATACGGTGCATTCTAGCCTGCACGCGATGGGCGAGCGCCTTCTAGGTAAATATAATTGAAAGCTCGCAGCGCCGTGCGAGTTAAATTGCACTTTATAGCGTTGTAGCGAGAGTCGCTATTTATTTAAATGACTTTACTGAGTTAGCCTTCTGTACTTGTACTATTATTTATTCTGTGCCCTTAGGGAAGCCTGCGCCGGAATACGTGAGCTGCTGGCGTTCCTGAGGGATATCGGGTGGCTTATTTAGCGATCATACAGACATCATTTAAAATAGTGTTATATTCTTGTTCAGTAGCTTATTTTAAGTACCCTTTTTACCAGTTCAATTTTTTTGTTATTATTTTCTTTGTACACACTTTATTGTACTTATTGCTTTATTATAAGTATAGATAGATTGAAGAATATGTATACCTGCACAAGCTTGCGTGTGGTTTCTGGGATGTTCCCCACAAAGAATGACTCGTTCAGATCGCCATGGAATCCACGATGATAGACCGTCACGTCTACATTACAGACATCGCCATCCTGGAAGCAAGCAATGTTTAAACATTAAAAAGGAGTCAACTAATAAATGGCATAGATCTCATTGAAAGTGGAACGATTAGGTGCTAGCTTCACAGACGTGGACCACATAAAATAGATGCAACACATAATTTTCACAATTGGAGTGGCGTTTGTGTAGCATGTGTCAGTGGTGACAATAATTATTATCTCATTCACGCTGCAGCTGTCTATGCGTCCTTATTTTTGTTGTAATACACATGAAGCAAGACAGAAAATGTATAGCTGTGTGTTTGCCTAGTTGAATCTAGTCTAGTTTTTGTTTCCATCTATCTAACTATCTAATCAACCCTTATCCACCCACTGCTGGGTATAGGCCTCCTCTCGTTTACGCCAGTCTTTCCAGTCCTGTGCTAATCTAATCCATTGGACCCCAGCGTACCTCACAATGTCATCTGACCATCGGGCGGGTGGTCTGTCTCACAGCTAATAGCATTAGTCAATTCCTCGAACACTGTTTTGGACAATTCTGATATCCTTTTTCTGGGAATTTAAACCACTTCAATAGAAAATAGCTCAATCATTAATTGTAAACGCTGAGACAAACAATATTTTAGAATTTCCTTTTTTTTTTTACAAAAAAAAATGTTTGTTGCAATTATTTTTTTCACTTTGCCTGCCTTTCACGTTGCAGTGCCACCCAGAACTTTGTTTGCAAATCTCGCGCGGCACTGCACTGCGCTCGTTACCCTGAGACATTGGTTATTAAGTCAGTGAGACTTAATAACCAATGTCTCAGGGTGACGAGCACCCAGTAATTTCGCTGAAAACGTTGCCTTTCAAACCGAAACAGAACGGTTTACACACTACTGCTTGGCGGTTGAATATCAGACAAATGCGTAACACGCCTACCACTACAATCAATGATTATTTATGTTGTAGCTATTATTTTTATATATTTTATTGTTATCACTTGTTATATTGTTAAGTTTAGTTTGTACATTATTTTTGGTATTATGTATTATTATTTCTTGATCTTTGTTGATGCACCACCAACCGATAAATTTGTATGTCCATTTCTTTCCATCCAAAGGTTGCCTGGAAGAAATTGCTATTTAGCAATAAGGCTGCCTATTGTACCGCCAAGTTTCTTATCTACGGTTTTTTTTGTTGCTTGGTGTCAAATAACGAGTTATTGTATTGTGTGATCAGTAAACAGGTTCTTGTATGCAATAAGTGAGTTGTTCGCTTGACATGCGATGACTTAATACCAACCTCCAATGGACGTGAATCAGGTATGCCATGGCAGATGACCTCATTGACCGAGGTGCAGCAACTGTTAGGGAAGTTGTGGTAATTGAGAGGGCTCGGGTAGCATTCCCTCTCGATGCAAGCCTCGTGCACTACGCGGTCAATCTCATCTGTTGTCACACCAATGCCACATGCCCTGGAAAATTACAGGTTTCCTATAATTTTTCTAAGGGATATTCAACACAAACCCGCACCATCCATGCTTCTTCACAGCACAATGTAGATTGGCAAAGAGCATGCCATGCATTTACTGCATTTTGAGGAGCTGTTCTGCTAATCACGCCAAAGATCCTCATCAGATCTTCACCAGATTTTTATGAGACCAATTTAAAGTTACTACCTTTCAAATTAAAAAAGATTCGCCCTCTTTTTGGGAAAAGTACCCCCCATCAAAACTCCCCAACGACAAAAAAAAACAAACATATTGTTTCTGTATACCAAGTTTCATCTAGATCGATTGAGAAATGCGACCTGTAGAGGAGAACAGAGATCCGGACATATGAAAGCATTTTCGCACAAGCTGATACGGAGAAGCTTTGTTTGAGTTAATTAAAACACACTGAATATCTGTGAACCATGTATTAATCTAGGTACCCATAGTCGGTATGTCATAACCAGGTGCTTACCGTGACTCGCACAAGCATTATGATAGATATATCACCACCCAAGATAACATTATCCAGTTGATCATCAACTGGATAATGTTATCTTACTAAACACCAATCATAATAGACCGAGAAATTCGTACAATGACCCCTCACTATTTATCTCTATCGCCATAGATAAATCATAGATGATTGCTATCAACATTGCTACATCAATAGATGTTTATGCGCGAGCAATAGAAATAAGTAGGGTCTTTGTACAATTTTTTCTATCTATTGTGCCCGGGCTTTACCCACATTTATGTACATTATCAACCAATTATTACCCCCACATTAACTTAATCAACCCTAAGGAACAAACTACCTACATCAACATATGACAACTATGATGTTTAGTTCAAAATTCTTCCTTCAGTTAATTGTATCAGTCTTTTGGGGGGATTCCATCTATTTACTTTTGGGGGGATTCCATCTATTTACTTTTGGGGGGATTCCATCTATTTACTTTTGGGGGGATTCCATCTATTTACTTTTGGGGGGATTCCATCTATTTACTTTTGGGGGGGATTCCATCTATTTACTTTTGGGGGGGATTCAATCTATTTACTTTTGGGGGGATTCCATCTATTTACTGAATTAAGCATGAACAGAGCATTATGGATAAAATTAGTTGAGGCCCAAGTGGCTAAAGTACCTATTTTAAGAAATCATGGCCAGACTCCAATTTACTTAAAAAGTTTGATATTTTCTATTATTTTATTTATCTACTCCCCGTTTCATTGCACGTGTATAAATTTTGCTCCTTCTTCTCTCCACTTCTTTTGTGTTTGTTATTTAAATCAAAATGTAACAAAAGAACAGACTTGAGGTTCTAGTTGGCTAAGGCCCGTAATATCAACCATAGTTTAACTAATCGGCTTCTAAAGTTGAGCTGTTGATTAAACCTCTTTCGTAATATCAATGGCAAAACATTGGCCGATTAATTAAACTTTGATCAGTTTTTAACATGTTGCAACACTCGGGATATCATTCATTCCTTTCGTTCCTTTGTTAAAGAAATTTATATGGCAATGTCTATATAATATTGACAACTTATTAGATTTTGTTTGAGAATTTTGAAATTGTCTGCCTGCATGTTCTTTCTTGTCTGCAAAACGATGTGCTTCGGTGTTTTTTTTTGATAGATTACTTTTCATTTTATTTTGCCGCCACATTATCAAACCTTAATTACTTATAAGTGTGAAATCTCGTGATCCTAATTTAAATTAATCGGAGACTGAACTTTTAACAATTTTGGTGAAAGAACACGCTGTCTTTTTTTAGAGTGTAAAAAATCAATGTTCTGAAAAGTAAAAATGAAAGAAGAGACCTGGGCAATTCAATTTCATCCCAATTATCAAAATTATATTCTCTCTGCCTAACAACGTAAGGTCTCGTTGTATAGGTATGAAACTCATTAATAACTTCTATAATTATAATATGCAAATCTGAATCGTCGGTAAAAGCCATTTATGGTTACTTGTTTGCAATCTTTAAAAGACAAACATCTGTTTTAAAGTGGCCATTTTGAAACAATAGCTTAAACCCTACACAACAGTTTAACCGCCCCTGCTTGACTGTTTAAACTAAGGGGCAGTTTAAGCTCTCATTTACAGATTAACCATCATTGATATTACGAGATAATCAACAGATATAGTTTAAACTTAGATTTATAGATTAAACTGCTATTGATATTACGGGCCTAAGGAACAGATGCCCAAAAAAAGGAGAGTAAGGTTTTCAGGGTTCATGTATGTTTGTATGTAGGTATGTATGTGTTTCGTTGTTCTGTTTCGTTGTTCCACCATAACTTTTAAATGCCTGCACAGATTTGTATGTACCCATACCCCATGTATGGTTAGAATCCTTACATCATTCCGAGTAACTTATTTTTTTTTTAATTGTTCATTTTTTGGCGGGGCAGTTATGTTTTTTCTCTTATTTTTATGTTGTACTTGTTTAATTTGGTTCTAGTTGGCTATAATCTAAATCAGCAATGAATAAGGTACAGTAACACCCCGCTTTACACAATCCTGTCAAGTGCGGTTTTGGTTTTAGTGCGAAATTTTTAAAGGTTGTGGGAATTCCTACTTTCTCTGACCATTCTCATAACCATAATGTAAGGCTTACTTCAAATGTTAGTACTTACTTTTTATCCACATAACAAATATAATCAATAAATTTTGATTTTACAACAAAATTAATGTAATCGTACTGCAATAGGCACAAATAGTGGTGAATCTTTTTAGGATTATAAAAATACTTTCATAACAACCTCAAACTACAATAGCAAGTTTACAATAATGTCAAGTGATTGTGTTTGCAATCAATTCAACAAGTCCATGAAATACTTGCTAACTTCGCTCATTAACGAAAAGACCCGATTTCAACAGAGTCCGCCCGATCATTGTGTGCCACCTATGCAAGCTTGCTTGTTACGATGCGCCAATCAGCAATGTTAGGCCGGATATCTGGCTATCCTGCTAAACAGCTATCTGCTTCATCTCTACTTTTTTGCAGAACCTATCCCTCGCGTAATGCGGGGTATTACTGTACTTTCACATCTGAAATACACATAATTCTCATAGGACAACTGCATGCAGAGCTGCAGAGCACAAGTATCACCTAGGTAAATAATTGATTTCATAGGTTCATTATCTTATTGACGAGTCATCTTTGCCCTAAATAGATAATAAATAGGTGTATTTTTATTTACGACTATGTTACAATAATCTTCTATTGCCTATCAAAGCTTAGTCAAATACATTTTTCAATTATCTTGAGATAGGCTTACCAAGTGTCACCACTTTCTTATAGTATAGTTGACTCACTAACAACTGCATTTACAGAAATATGTATGAGTGCTATACATATTGTCATCATCATCATATAGATGCTATCACAACAGAAACAAAATAAACAAAGCTATATTTAGATAAGAAAATGAAAGATGTCACGTGCGGAACATGAGGTCTAAATCAAATATACGAAGTAGTAAAGCTACTATAATTTTGTGACATAAGATGCTATGCATATATTTAAAGCTCTTTATAATCTAAAAAAATATTTACGCTCTAATGAATACACTAGTTCAGTTGCTAACTAGTAAAATACATACATAGTTTGACAATAGAATATTATGTTGAAGTCTTACTTAGCTGCTTCATCCAAAACCTCTCTTCCAAGACGGCAAGCCACACGCATGCCTTCGATTTCTTCATCATCTAGCACTTTTATGTGGCCAGAGTTCTTTGCTGCATGTTCCGACGCCGGGAATCCAGTCGGATGGTCGGCATAGTCTGGGCGCCCGATGTTCGCCGGGACACTCCTCTTAGGCCCGGGCGGAAACGGCCTCAGCTTCCCAGTGAAACTGTACGATGGCCACGGATTGAACTCCACATTCGAGCCATCAGTACTCTCACCCTCTACAACAAATTATGAATTATCACTACGAGTAACCCCACACCGAAACATAACCTAAAAAATACAACTTACTCGCCAAGGAATGGATAATTTTGTGCGTCTTCCACGATTTCTTGAAGCACTCTTGTGTGCAGAAAAAGGAGCCCTGAACACCGAGTTTTATGCACGTAGGACATTGTAATTGTGCAATTGATTTGCAGCCGGGAGTTTCGCACATTCCAATTCCAATCGCCGCCATTTTTGTGGTTGTCAAAACAAAAATGTGTCATGTTATGTCATGTCAATTTAATCAATGTCATTGTCATTGACAGCTGAATTTGTTTTTTCAAGTTGGTAGTTTTGTTGGTAGAGTCCGTAGAAAGAATATACCATAGCTGCGTTCACTTACTACGCTCGAATCATCTATGCGATTATCGCTCGATCATCTGTAGTTAGTGAAAGACTTTGGCGTTCCACATAGAACTGACAACTGTCAAGCTGTCAGTTTCATACTATTCCTCCCCTACCCTACTATTTTTCGGATGATCCAGGCGAACGCCCGACGACGCCGTGAACGATTTCGAGTGATCGCGAGGGTGATCCGTGCGTCCTCGAACGTAGTAATGCGCCCCAGCTCGCGCCTACGGAAGAGTCAATTTAATCTGTGGTTTGTGCCCTATTACAGAACTTGGTTACAATCGGATTATCTCTTTCTTCATAGCACTTTCAACTCTATCGCAGGGCATTAGTGATAGCGATATTGAGAATCCGATTGAAGCCAAGTTCTGTGGTCGGGCCCCTGCAGTGCGATTACGTAATGTTGATCATATCGGTTTCAAGCCGTAAAATTCAATAATGCTTTGCGATAGAGTCGATTTTGCTATGAAAAAAGTGACAATCTGATTGAAGCCAAGTTCTGTGGTCGGGGCCCTGCAGGGCTATTACTCAATGTTGATCATATCTCAATGTTGTCACTTTTTTCATAGAAATTTCGACTCTATTGCAAGGCACTAATGAATTTGACGGTTTGAAACCGATACGATCAATATTGCGTAATAGCACTGCAGGGCCCCGACCACAGAACTTGGCTTCAATCAAATTGTCACTTTTTTCATAGCAAAATTGACTATAGCAAAGGTAAAAAAATTGACTATTGAAAAAAAAATATTTTGATATTTCATATTATTGAAAAAAGCAAGCAACAAATATAATAGACAGTTCAACATATTTTGTAAATACAAAATAATAGCCCATTATAAATAGAAAAACAAAAAGGCAGCAAAAATCTGCAGCAGCTGGCGAGCGCCGAAACTAAGCCGTCATTTTTCACCTGTCAGTTTTTTTTGGAAGTTTGGTTGTACTCTCTTTTGCATGGCAACGACTAAACCAATTTCTATACAATTTTACAAGAAGATACTGTATGTTATAAATAATACAAGTGAAATTAAATATCTATGTAACCCCCGACACATACATTATAGCAATAAAAACAAAAGTAAAATTCCCTAGGGATAACTATAAATCCAAAACCGCTTAACAGATGTCGATGAAATGTTTAACATAGGTACTGTACAATACAGAGATAAACTTAAAATACATTCATCCTAGAAAAAAGTAAGTTTGTTTCACGTATGAGGTAATGCTGGCCTCTAATGTCAGAGTTTGTAAGGCCGCACGAGGGCCTCTTACGTGGCTTAACGACTGCTAAATTTATAAATAACAGCCGGGACTGACGGCTTAACGTGCCCTCCGAAGCACGGAGCGATGGTAAACCGCACATAACTTAGAAAAGTAATTGGTCATAGCCTAGGATCGAACCCGGTATCGTTGGATTCTTAGTTGCACAATTGAACCGTTTGGGGTACCATCGTTAAAAAGTATGTGAAAGTGAATAATCAGGAAAATATTGGTAGATTGGTTCTACTTGATAACACAACACATTTTTATTGTATTGGAGTAATATACTTATATAATATATTTTACTTTTAAATACGCGGGCAAAGCCGTGAGGTACAGTTTAGGAGTTATGTTTTTTAATACTTTAAAAGGTTTTGGTGTAGTGTCGAGGGCCTAGTGTCACTGGACACTCGACATCCAACCAACCTACCATCCAATCATCTATCCATCCATCCAACCACCCAACCATCCATCCATCAAACCACATTTTGCTAAAAACAATGATCAAACCAGACAGACATATTTTTTTCTGCGCACTGTACTGCTGTATGCAAGTATAGTCGGAAATATAATCTGAGCTGGACAGCATGAGAGTGGCCGCCATTTATAATCACATTCTTTAACTATGCGGGTCATACCCACGCAGAGTACCTACCTTCCCACTTGCAGCACCTTGGGAGCACCAATAGTTTAGTGTAATTCAACATTTTGACAAAACAAAGGGGGCGATGTAATCAGGCGTTTGCGACTTTTTCATTTTCGATTTGCTTCCTCATGACAACTATTCTAAATTCATTTTTTTCAAATCTTTCGAACAGTGTTAGCGTTTTTTTTTAAATTAGTTTTACGACTGGAAATCTGTCTAAGGTAACCGCTTATTTGAAATATTTTTTGTAAAATTTAGATATATTATAAACTATAGAAATTACTTACATACCTACCTACCTTAAAATATTAAAAATACATCAAATTAATTATATTATCAGTTTTTTTTTGTTTTCAGCTGCGAGCGTAATTAACTTTCTCAATAAATATTTAATACCATATTTTTTTATTGTTACATGTAGGTAGTCAGTTTAGTTAAATTCTGATTTAGTGGCTTTTGTGGAAGAGGCACAACAATTTCATCAATGTCACGTGGTAGCTTATCTATCTACTAGCTGCACCCCGCGGTTTCACCCGCGTGGATTATGATGATGGATGATGATGATGATGTGAAGTAGCCTATGTATGTTATTCCAGGATATAAGTTATACTGGTACCAAATTTCATCTAAATCCGATCAGCCGTTTGATCGTGAAGGAGTAATAAAATTCACACATACTTCTTAAGATAAAAGATATATGGCGCTAATCGGTTAAAGACAGACAGACGGACAGATAAGCATACGGATAATTAATAAAAAAATACGTTGTAACAGTGTTGGCTTTAGTTTTGAACATAGAACGGCTTTCAAAAATATATCTAAATCTCTATTTTCAGAATTTGGGACATTATCCCGCAGGAAATCTATATTTTTCGGCATAAAAAGTATCCTCAATTTTTACCCATGATATAAACTATGACTGTGCCAAGTTGCAACAAAATCCGTCCAGTAGTTTCAACGTGATACGTGTTCTTTTAAATAACTTTCAACGTCTATCCTGCAGGAACCCTTTAATGTTTCGGGATGAAAAGTACCCAATGTCCTACCTCAAAGTATGAACTCAAATCATACAAAATTTCATTTGAATTCATTGAGTATTTTCGGCGTGATGCGCTGCCAAGGTACAGACAGACAGATAGACAGACAGACAGAAAGACAAAATTAAAAAAAAAAAAAAAAACAGTTTTGGCTTCAGTATCTAATTTAGAGTCCAAAAAAAAAACTAAATATCTTCAATGTACAGAATTGGAACCGTTCCAGTTTTATTATAAGTACCTATAGATATTTGGTATTTCAGGTTTTGGCGCATAGAGTACTTTAAATTAAACCTAATTTTTTGGCATAATAGATAAGCAGCTCCTAAAAAAACTTATTTCTTAGGGGCTTGATATGCAAAGAAACCCCGGGCGCACGGCCGGGTTAAATTGTATGGCGCCTAGGCACAGAATATTAAATAGTTACTATCGCCGAGCGTCCGGGCACGCGCCCCGACTGCTTTGTTTATCAAGTCCTTCAGATGATGATCAGATAAACTTTTTAAATGTTCACTTATTTTATTTACAAAGTAAAAATGATCACTTATTTTATTAACAAAGTAAAAATTAAAGACAAAAGGCACTCTGAAGCACTTTGTGACAATAGTAACTCGCGGGACACTAAACACAAAAAAAAAAAACTTAACAGTATTATTAGACCTAATTACACAAAATACAAGCTATAAGTCACTAAAAACAACATACCTAAATAAAAAAAACACAATCACTCACTACGCGGTCGATGAACTCGCTAGGACAACCTGAACTCACAAAAACAACGATTGGGACCGAACCACTTTATTATCCAACAAAATCGCTCGTTTCAAGCTGTTTTCAAATGTATGTAACACCATCAATGTAGGAAACTAATAAATAAGGATTCACTAAGTTCGCCCGATTCGTGTTCCACCAATACTCCGCGCAATTCAAAAACTCCACGCATGGCCCGCTTATAGTGGAGACGGCTTCTTTAATTGGCAAATAGGTAACTAAACTTAATTATCATATAAAGTAAAAAGCCGCTATCCATAGTTTCGAGGCGGGGCAGCACACAACTAATTGACTACACACATGTACCTCGTGACACGCACACCACTTATAGTCGCATGGTCGCATTTTGAATAATAACAAATACGATACTTCCTAATTCAATTCAAATAGGGTTGCAACTCCGCTAGATTCCCCGACTGAAGATCGTCAGCCGTGGCGTGGCCTTTACGGGTGGAAGTGCAGACTGACGATCGTCAACCATTGGTAAGCCCCAACATCGCCTAGCATCATTCGAACTAACAACGCTGCGCGCCATTATCGCGTTCTCTCTGTCCCTCTTACACGTATCCCGCTACGTGTCTTGTTCGCGTAGGTGGCGAAGTGGCAACATCGCAACAGTTGATTTAGAGTAAAATGAAATTTATTATTTTCTATTTTAAATATCGTAAACAGTACTTAAAAATGAAAAAACATCCTTCCTGCCTTTCACAGTCGTCCCAATGTATGTAATGCGCTTTTTTAAACACACAAGATGGCTATTTGATTAATTTTTCATGTTTCGGGTGTCGCGTGTATTTACGTGTTGCATCGTCGCCACTATGTTTGGGACTAAGTCTATACAGGCTGATTAGCTTGTGTTTACTTCGCCACGCAGAGCGGGATAAAACGTATCTACCTTAGTACATATTATAACATCATTGTCGTCAGCTGAATTATATAAAAAAGGTAGGTATCTCGTGTGCACGAGGTCGTCAAAAGTAACGATTTTGTAATAATACTGATGCTAAATAACACAAAACTAAATATTTTCTTAACCATGCCAGTACAGCCACGGGTAAGAGGTAGTCAGATTATAAAATTATATACTTAGATTAGCTGTACCCTGTAAATACTTTCAGCAGTCAAAAAGTTTTTATCGATTGCTCAGCTTCCACTCATCAGATTGGACGAATTTAAAAAAAAAACTTGATTTTCAAATAGATATTCTGGTCACTTTTTGTACTAAGCTGTGTTGATATTTTAATGTCATTAGATAGATACATTCATGTAATATTTGAATAAAATAACAGGGTGTCATCGATCTTATTTCCAAGATCCAATATTTTTTCTGGAAAATCACCCCATTTTTGTCTTCATATTTTTTCCGAGGTTATATTTCCATAAATAATATTTTCTTATGTCTTTGGTTCAGTTTGTCAGTGGCAACATATATTCTGGCAACCACAGGCCAAGTTTTGTGCTATTGCGTCAAACCATTGAGCAAGGAATGGAAAATGAGTTTTACGGGAACGCAGCGACGAGAATATTTTCGCGCCAAATTCGCACGTAGTAACTATTACTTATCTGTGCTTATGTAAACACATAGTGTGCTATAAGGTTCAAATGCATCAACCGGTTAAGTACCTACCCTAGACCATTTATTTAAATTATCTTCTTTGTACAGACTTTATCGTTCTTATTGCTTTATTATAAGTTATACTTTATACCATATGAATTTTTCGTTATTTTACATAAACAAGACATAAGTTCAATAATTAAAACCCGACTACGGTCGGCTAAAAAATAGCCTGCAATTTTGCGATGAAGAAGAATCTACTGACAGGTACTTCGCTTGTCAAAATCGGACCAAGTTTTTAGTTTGAACATATAAACGTTCCTTTGCTACGCCGTAGTCGGGTAAAAAATAAATAGCCTATGGCAATCGTATACCTGGAGCCCGACCACATAACTTGGCTTCAATCGAATTCTCAATATCGCAACCACTAATGCCTTGCGATAGAGTCGAAATTGCTAGGAAAAAAGTGATAATCCGATTGTAACCAAGTTCTGTAATTGGGCCACTGGAGACGATTCGATAGATTGATACCTCGCTTGTCAAAATCGAACCAGTCGGGGCGAGACGCTATGGTGGTACATACCCACATACAAACTTACAGACTATTAAACTCATTACCATTCCCTTGCTTCGTCGTACTCGGGTAAAAACAATGTAAAATGTGACAAACGCTCGGCGTGGAAGGGTTCAAATATCAATGTCAATAGCTATACTTAGGTATATACTCACATAAATATCAATATAAAGTATTTTTTATGAACATTTTCATACAGAATTATATTATTATATTATCTATTGTTTATTTGTTTATTCTCTAATAATAGTTTTTTGTATGAATTTATAGATGTTTGAAAAGGTGGGATGAATTTTAATTTAAAAAAACTCCATTTGTTGGCACTATCATTACCAGTTGTTGGCACCTATTTATCCAATTATCTGCATGAGAAATACAATTATCCTGTTAAACTAACGTAAATTTTTGGATATTTCCTTCTTCACTACACTCAATAAAATCTCTACGATTTAATATTTAAAAAAATGGAACTAGTGGTCCTGGATATTAAAATTTTAAAGCAAATCCAGGAGTAAAATACATATTTTTAAGCAGGGGTATACTAGAGGTGCATAGTTGTCCCGCTAGTACCCCTAGGGGTACTTCGCGAAGGTATGCTAGTGGTCCTGGATGTTTTTTTTTACTATTTTATACATACAATTAAAAAGACAACATTGTTATGGTATGTTAGTAGGTACTTGGAATGGAAAATGAGCGAAGGTAGGTACTAGGTAGGTAGATTCAGATTCTCGAAATAAATTTTATGGTGCTATTTTATACAGAATTAGGTAATAATTGAGATGAATTAAATGAGCGATGGTATCTTAACGGTTTAATAGTGCAACTTAGAATCCAACGATACCGGGTTCGATCCTAGGCTCCGCACCAATTACTTTTATAAGTTACGTGCGGTTTTCCATCGCTCCGGAGGGCACGTTAAGCCGTCGGTACCGGCTGTTTTTAATTAATATAGCAGTCGTTAAGCCATGTCCGAGGCCCTCAGGCAGCCTGACAAACTCTGACACCAGAGGCCAGCACTACCTCATACGACAAACAAAAACAAAAAGGTAATAATTGATTGAGAAATAGGTACCTAGTCCAATACAAAAGCCAAAGGTAACATTGGTAATCGGCGTCTCCAAATCAACCATGTTAAATTTCTCTTATTTCCTTTTTAATGCTCTGTAAAAATGAGCAACAGATGGTAAACCGCACCCGTCACACCTTTTCAATGTTAAAATGTTCTTACTTACGGTAAATTTTACGGAAACCGTATAACCATCCACCGGGACAGTCTAAAGAGCGTATTATAGTGTTCCTGGATTGCGCGTAAAGAAAGTCCCACGAGTTTATAAGATCGTCCATTTGCACGTGTACACAGCTTCACAAAGATAAGAGAAATAATTTAAAACACCGAAAACGAGAATTTTGTGACACTGTCGCTGCGCTGCCACAACAGAATACAATACTCTTTGATACAATACTTACGTAGTATTTGTATACTCTTTGTACAATACTACGTAAGACGCTGCTGACGTTTGTAATGAGTCAAAAGAGGTTTAATTCGATACGCCAATCACTTACGCCATGAAACTCCTTGCTGGCCTGTCTATTCAATATGATTTTTAAAAATTAGAGCGGGCGGTCTTCGTGTCCTAAATAGGTTGCCTAACTGATTTGGCTACGAGGAATATTTTTTCCTCGTGGCCAAATTGCTTGTCATTAATCTATTGACTCAACCTGTATAAAGTACTGTCATGGGTTAAGTACAGTCATACGCACAAATATAGGCGACGGACTAGTGGTCACACCGATTTGTCACACAGGTGTGACCACGAGGAATTATTTTTACTCGTTGTCACTCTGCATATGACAAATAGCTATAAAATATAAGACTAGTCACACCAGTGTGGGAAAACAAAAGACCAATTACTTATCGACATAATTATATGCAACAATGAGAGTGGGGAGTGGGGGGAAGTTGGAGTGGAGTAAGGGAGGAGTGGAAAAGGGCTGAAAGGGGGGAGAACGGGGGTGAGGGAAGGGGAGAGAGGAGTGGGGGTGTGCGAGGAGGGAGGGGTATTGGAGGAAGGGGGAGTGGAGGGAGGGGAAGGAGGTTAGTGAGGGGAAGAAGTGGATGAAGTGAGGGGGTTTTTTTCTGTTTGAAAATTGATTGGTCTGTGTGATATGATCGAGATGGTTCTTAGCTATAAAAATGGTTTCGATGGTTCTTATTGTAGGGTCGGATCGTAGCCCCCAAACGAATGCACCGATATTGATGCGGTTTTTGATGTTTGAAACCTGACGATAATAATAATAATAAACACTTTATTGACACCAATATTAAGGCATAAAATATACAAGAGAATATTTTAAAAATAGGCACATATGACAGTCTTATCGCTAACAGAGCTGAAAGCGAGGTATCAATCGATTCGTCTTAATTTATAGTGTCATAGACAAAAACCCGTCTACAAAGAAGCAAAGGAAGGGTATGTGTTCAAACGTATTAGGTTCAAACTAAATACTTGGCCCGATTTGGACAAACGAGGTATTAATCGATTTGTCTTTATAGCAAGAGAGTCTTAAGCAATTTTTATAGGGTGTGAGTTTTTGAACTTATGTCTTGTTTTTTTACCGTGCCTTGACTATAAATAAATAAATAAATATAAATAAATATATTCGGGACAATTCCGTGTCGCACTTAGCAGTGTAGGTAAGACACGATATGATACGAAATTCTATGATGTATTGTATACCTACCAGTTACAGAAAGCAAACACATTATTATTAAATTAAAACTATGGTCTTATCGTAAAGCGATCCAGACAACCTTCCACACAACCTATGGATGAAATTTTACACAAAGAAATTCTAATGCTTGCTCGAGGCAGTAAAAACGTGACATAATCGCTCGCAACACTTAAGCCACGTACAAAATACCTCTAAATTTCGTCATTTTCATCGACTCCCAGACGCACAAAAAGTAGACAAATTGTGAACCTCACAAAACAAAAGTGCGCTATAATCTTGGGGATTAGTATTATTTATTGTCCACTTTCTTATTTGCTAAATCCCGACATTTTCGGGGATATACTACGACTCGCACTGGAGTTAATGTAGCTTCTAAACAGTAGCTTAGGTCTTAAGATTCATTTAACTGTATAAACACGTCGTGTGATTGATTACAGGCATAAAATAAAAATACATGAATGCAGTTGCCTATTGAAGTTGTGTCACAGCGAGCTCTCGGGATTTTTCAAGCTTGGTGTTGGCATCTATCCCACCGCCAACGATAAGCATGAGATCATAGAATTACATATCAAAATCCGGTTGACATATCAAACTTTTTTGCAAATTCCCCTTAGAGAAAAGTCAGCGCCATCTCTAGGATTTCATGTTAACTACGATAATCATCAGGAACGCGTGGTTGATAATGCGAAAAAAACCGGACGACGTAACCTTTGAGAAGCGGCTCATTGGAACTGGGACCTAAGATAATGTATACACAAAAAGAGTACAATTTTGTAACTTATTAGTGTGTATTATTTTCGGAGATCAAACAACTGATGATTATGAATACAATGTGATAGTAATATAAAATCTAATTTTAACTTTTACATACAAATTAAGTGAATCAAGAGGCGCAAGATATTTACGAAGTTCTTTTTCGTTGTAGACTATAAACACGCATCAAATCGTGTAAAGGATCACCAGTTACCAATAATATTGAGACTATTTTAACACACATTTATGTTTTAGCATAATAGGAATGTTAGTTTATAAACAAATTTGAGATGTCTATTTTCATTTATAAGTAGTACTTCTAAATTGTAGTATAGAAGTTAAAGTAAAAAAATAGGTATATACAATTTGACGACAGTAGGTAAGTACAGTAATAAAATTCCATCAGCCTATGTGATGATGGAGCTGGCAAGCAAGTATTTAACCCTTGCTAAGTAGTGCTTGGTAAGTAAACCTACAGAGATTGGGTTATTTTTTTTACGACGGACTGATGAATACACAGCGTGATCTGATCAAAATCGTAAATATTTACTATACCATTACTTTTATAGTACTCGTATGTTTCATCACGCTGCTGTCGGGTGACACAACTCCACACCTTATTACACACGGGGTTAGAAGGAAATCTACAAATGAGAAATTTAAAATATTATATGAGTTTAGAGAAGATATGAAGGAACTGGCGAATAAACTAATATAGACTGCTGAATCATAGTTCTACTTTTTAATCTGATGATATACATTAAATCAATACACTAATAAAATAAAAAATTTGAAACTCCCTTACAAAGTTATAGCGTTCAACGCCCGTGATGTTCATATAATACGGTAAGCGATTTAACAATAATGTAAAATTGCGAAGGCAAGATAATATTCAAAATGTTAACTTGCCGATGATAAGAAATGCGATCTTTTTTCGAATTGTATTTTATGAAGTGTTTGGTGCACCCTTTCACCACCACAATTTGGCATTGATCACAATAGCATACGCCGCCGACCTCCGTCATAGTCGCAGACTGACTAGCTCACGTTGGTGTCACGGCGGTGAGTTTGACACCGACGAATTGGCGACCTTGTAAATCGTCTTCTGCCCTGTCTTTACGAAGTAAGTATATATGTCTATGCATGAGATAGTAACTATTGTTAGATGGTTTTCTCGTTGGTCTATGAGTGATCACTTTCTTGACGGCGATGAATGTGTCAGGTGTGGAGACCCTCCGAATCTATCTATACTTATAATAAAACTGTAACAGGTCCAATTCTGTACATTGAAGTTTTTTTTTTATTGGAGTATACTCTGTAATCGATACTTAAGCCAAAAATGTTTTTTTTTTATTTTGTCGCTCTGTCTGTCTGTGTGTCTGTCTGTATCTTGGCTAGGCTTCATGCCGAAACTACTGAATTAATTTAATTGAAACTTGGTATGATTTGAGTTCATACTACGAGGTAGGACATAGGGTACTTTTAATCCCGAAAAATTAAAGGGTTCCCGCAGGATAGGAACTGAAAGTTATTTAAAAAAAAAACACTTTGAAACTAATGGACGGATTTTGATGCAACTTGGCACAGTCATAGTTAATATGATGGGTTAAAATTGAGGATACTTTTTATCCCGAAAAAATAAAGGGTTCTTGCGGGATACGGGTCCAAAGTTATGTTAAGCATGAAGCAATGTTTTTTTTCGGAGGATACTCTATATTTGATTCTGAAGACAAAATATTTGCTTAAAATATGAGCTTTGCTTAGATAAGCTCTCGGCCTTCAAGCTTGGCCATCATTGCAGCACTTGCTGTCCGCGCTATAAAGGCATCGACAATCAGTCAAGGCTTTCTCAAAAAAAAAAGTAGAAAAACTCGGCCTTCATTTGGCCATCAAGGGCTGCAAATGCTGACCGCGCTGTGATGGCCTTGAGCTTAGCTTAGCTGCGCTCTCGACCATCACCATCGTTGCCAGCAACGCAGTCATTACAAACCGTGGCAGTAATATACTATTACTCAAACAATGTTAGTAATGTGGTCATTAATTCGAAAACCTTCTTTAGGCAAAGTCGACCTTGCCGCCTAGGCCGAATAGGCGCCTGCAAATTTGTATGGAATTTCATTATTGTCGTGTTTGCGGCCGGCAATTTCCTTTGAAAATCCATTCCAAGACAAAACACGACAATTCGTGTTTTGTCTTAGTACTATTATTTATTCTGTGGATTTGTTAACCCCGAACGCAAAAAGAGAGGTGGCGTACACGAATGGACCGATTTTGATGTTTTTTTTTCTGTATGAAAGCTGATGTGATCGAGATTGTTGTTTTTAAGTTTGTTTCTGTTTCGGTTGTTGTGGTCGTTGTCGTAATCGTTGTCGTTATGTATGTCGATGTCGTTGTTGTTGTCATTGTTGTTTTTGCATTGTTTGAGTAACGCACTATACAAGCCTTGGTCCGCAATGACTGCCCTGCTGGCCACGCTATGATGGCCTCGAGGTTTGCTTACCTAAGCTCTCGGCCTTCAAGCTTGGCCATCATTGCAGCCCTTGCTGACCGCGCTGTAATGACCTCGAGCTTAGCTTGCTGCGCTCTCGGCCATCACCATCGCTGCCAGCAAAGTCACTACAGACCACATTAGTAATGTACTATCAATACATACTTTCCGCACTGTAAAACAGTGCAGTAATGGATTTCCATACTCATTTTTCTGCGTTGTTTTTATTGAGCAGGGATGATGTACTTTCTGCTTATCTTTTCTCTTATTTTTTTCCTTATTTTTTATCTAATAAGTACATTATTTGATTTTTGTAACCCTTGTTCTAGCAAGGAGACACTTACTCCATAGCTAACTCGAACTCTTTCAGTAGCACAATAATGGCCTGTTTTTTTGCCTGAAAAGAGGGCAAATAGGTATTTTTAGTCGGCAGTTGAACAACTGTCTCTAGATCCACTGTACTTTCCACTGGGGTCCGTTAATTGTGGAGATTATCCTGGATGCATCGGAAGGACGTCGGTAAAGACTTAGAGGGTGTACCTACCTACGGTCTAGAGGGGTCCATCCAGGGAGCTCGTTAAAAGTGTTTATATTTACATAGAGGAATTAGCAAACAACGGTGGGTAGGTATACCTACGAAACGGCGATGAAGCGACAGCAATTTCTTTTCAAACTTTTCTTTTTCTGTTCTTGTTTAGATTAAGGCAGGTCAATCTCTCTCTCTCTCTATCCATACCAATATATAAAAATATTTTCCCAAAAAAAAAAGACTTCATAATAAAAATGTTATTTTGTAAACAACCACTAAAATGAATAAAATAATTACAATTGAGCCAGAACAGTATCACTTTTTCAAAATTACCAACGTAATAATAATGCATAAATACAACATAAGATAAGAAACAGTTTTTTGAAGGCGATGCCAAGCCGAGCTATAATTATTAATATGGTTGAGCTTATTCTAAAAGATAATGTCTTAAGCAGCTTGACGTGCTATATAAAATAATAAGCTTTTAAAGTAATTATCTACAAAAACTTTATCATTTACAAGATTTCTTCGTATTCTTTTTCAATCGGTTTGTGAAAGTGTGAAACTCAAAATCTGCTCGTGTGAGTCTCTTGTTTTGTCTCTTCTGCGTTTCGTGTTTTGTATGAGGGTGCGTCATAGACAACTGCATATTACTTCATACGTAGATAGGTATGTATTAATTTTGTTAAAATATTAGATTTAAATGATGCTTGGGTTTGGCACCGCCTTCAAAAAACTCTTTCTTATCTTATTTTTTTATTTATTAATTATTATAACGTTGGTAATTTCGAAAAAGTGATACTGTTCTGGCTTAATTGTAATTAATTTATTTTTTTTAGTGGTTGTTTACAAAATATTTTTTTTATTATGAAGTCGTTTTATTTTTTTGGGTTTTTTTTTATATTTTGATTTTTAGTGGCCTAAGCAAACATCAAAAATAATATATGCCAAAGAAAATAGTAGACACTCACTCACTTTAAACTCAAAGCGTTGGTAAATTAAAACCAAGGATTAATAAAACCTACATATATTACAACTGAATTAGTTTTGACCATTTTCCATCATTTTGTTGTTGCGTTCCTGTGACTACCTTCCGGCTCCATCATCAGACCCTGAAAACCACATAACACCAGAGAACTCATCAAAACAAACCAAATGAGCCCAAACTCGAAGAGGTACCATCATTTTGTTGTTGAGTTCCTGTGATTACCTTCCGGCTCCTACATCAGACCCTGAAAAACACATAAAACTAGAGAACTCATCAAAACAAACCAAATGAGCCCAAACTCGAAGAGGTACCATCATTTTGTTGTTGAGTTCCTGTGATTACCTTCCGGCTCCATCATCAGACCCTGGATACCACTTTACACCAGAGAACTCATCAAGACAAACCAAATGAGCCCAAACTCGAAGGGGTTCCATCATTTTGTTGTAGAGTTCCTGTAACTACCTTTTTTGATGAAATTTATACAGTACCACACTAGAGGTCTGCTTACTCAAGTAAAACCAATTATCTAATTCGGTTCAGAAATCCCAAGATATTAGAGAACATAAACTATAAAACAAATTGATTTTCTAATAAAACTACTACACCAATTTTGATGAAGTTTATATAGGACTACATGGAAAGTTTACCCTTTTGAATAAAAAAACAACCATCCAAATCGGTTTAGAAATCTTAGAGATAATTACAAAATAAAGGAAATATAAACACAAAATCGAATGGATTTACTCAACAAAACTATTTATTCTCGAAAAATTGCTAAACCAATTTTGATACAATTTATATGGGACCACCTGGAGAGTATACCCTATATAAAAAATAAAAAAAAAAACGGTCCACAATTGACGGAGATATCGAAATGTTTTTTTTAATGTATGTACATTAAAAAAAAACATTCAAACAACAAGTCGATTAAAGTAACCGTCTCCCTTTGTAAAGTCGATTAAAGTAACCGTTTCCCGTTGTGAAGTCGATTAAAGTAATCGTCTCCCTTTGTGAAGTCGATTAAAGTAACCGTCTCCCTTTGTGAAGTCGATTAAAGTAACCGTCTCCCTTTGTAAAGTCGATTAAAGTAACCGTCTCCCTTTGTGAAGTCGATTAAAGTAACCGTCTCCCTTTGTGAAGTCGATTAAAAAGTAAAACGGTGTGTTTGTTTTTGTTTTGTTTTTGTTCCCCAAGCTCCCCAAGCTTTTACGCGATAACGGAACGGTAACGGTAACGGTAAATTTGGAATGGAGATAGCTGATATCCTAGAATAAAACATTGAATACTTTTATCCCGGAAACTTGTAAATTTCCAAGGGAAAACTGGAAAATGTTGATTGCTCGCTGTAATGCACGGTTGCCATGCTAACGATATAATAAGTCTATCAAAAAACTTCAAAAGCATTGGTGCTATACCTACTTTTGCATTGGTTTTTAAGCGACTTCAAAAAAGGAGGAGGTTATTATATCCTAGAAAAAAATAGGATGGTTTTTTCGCGATAAACAGCAGTCGGCGTGGACGAAGTCGCGGACGGGAAACCTTTTTTTTATCACTGTCTAGGCAATAGTTTGACCACGATCTCACATGATGGAAAGCGATGATGTGGTCGAAGGTGTAGCACGCTTGCCTAGTAGATACCTATTCACTCTTGACTTGAACACACCGGGGTTATATTTTACCGGAAACACTGACGAGGGCAAGGCATTCCACTGATTAGAAGCTAGCTAGTACCATCTAGCTAGCTTTTAAGCGATCTAGACCTTTTTACGCGACTACGGCAAAGCATTGTATTTATGTGTGTATGTGGATCAGCGTCTAGCGTCCAGCGTCGCCCCTATTGGTCCGATTTTGACAAGCGAGGTATCAATCGATTCGTCTTCATTGCAAGAGTGTCGTAGGCTGATTCTTAGTAATTTAGTTTTTGAACTTATTTCTTGTTCCCAGTCCTACAATTATAATTCATGCGTTCGTGGGTGATGGGGCTCCATTTATTTTTGATGTGTAAACATCTAATGGTGCGGTATGGGGGTAATGGTGACTGTTGGCGTGGCGATCGATTGCCACGCGTGGCGATCGGTCGGTTCCGCGACGCGAGCGCTTGCGTCGTCGTCGGCTCTTTCCGCCGCAGCTCAGCCATATTCAAAGTATAAGCCATCACTTATTTTTATATGCAAAATATAAACATTCCAGTTGGGAATTGAACTCTGGTACTAAAGATCGCCTGTCGAATAATGTTCCATCGCGACATCCAGGCTTATGGTATTAGGCTAAAATTTTAGTATAGATCGGATGTAGGGTTCGGCTGCACGAAGTGGCTGGCAGCAATAACATCATAAATATTTGCTGCCAGCCACTTCGTGCAGGTCGTCGCTCCATCAGGCCCGAGGGCGTTCTATACTAGGTTTTTTATATTTTTTATTACGGACTAGGCTATCGTTTGACCACGATCTCACCTGATGGAAAGCGATGATGTGGTCGAAGGTGTAGCACGCTTGCCTAGTAGATACCTATTCACTCTTGACTTGAACACACCTGGGTTTTAATTTACTGGAAACACTGACGAAGGCAGGGCATTCCACTCCTTTGCAGTTCCTTATAATAAATAAAGAAGCGTAAAGCTTCGTTCTTGTGCGAGGTATTTCAACCATAAAAGGGTGGTGATTTGCTGATCTTCTAGTCGTACGATGGAAAGGTGATGGGGGAATCTCAGGTTGTGCAGTTCTTATGCACACTCTCCATAGTGCAATCTGTAGAATACCGACAGGCTTCCTACTTCACGTCGATGCGCCAGACTTTGAAGCTTACTCTTTACTAGAGTGTCATCCCCAATGAGCCTGATAGCACGTCTCTCAATTGAATCCAAAGACAGACTTGGCAGAACCGTCCTAGAGGTGGCAGCAATACTCCATACAAGATCGGACCTGTGCGTGGTAAAGATTCAAAAGCTGTCCCGGTGTGAAGTTCAGCCTAACCTTAGACAAAACACCAAGTTTTTTTGCAGCTACGATGGCTTTGGATTGAATATAAGACCCAAAATTCAGGTTTGATGTGAGTTCGACACCCAAAAGCTCCAGATGGTCGCCTATTGATATTGTTACACTTTGGAAAGACGAATATCGGTTTAGAGGACTCTTTTAGCAGAACACAAACACGCATGCGTTTTAGTAGCATTAAAATTAACCACGTTAGCATAGCCTCAATTGGACACAGCTTCTAAGGCTTAATTTAAACGGTCTACCATAGCCTCTCTCTGAAACTGGACAACGTCACAGCTGGCTTGAGCATTAGAAGTTAACAACAGTACTGTCATCAGCATACCCAAAGGTACCGTGCTTCAGAAGGTCATTAATGTGAAGTAAAAACTGTGTAGCCGAGAGAACCGATCCCTGAGGTACACCGGCAGTGATAGCCATTTGATCAGACGAGCAGCCCTATAGAACTACTCGAATAGATCGTTTCTTAAAGAAATCAACTATCCGATTGCATTAGCCAACAGGTAAACCATATAAGGGAAGCTTGTTTAAAAGGCCATCGTGCCAGACCAGATCAAATGCCTTCGATATATCAAGGGAGACGGCTTGCGCCTCTCGTTTGGATGGAAGACAATTCGGGCGCACAGTTTTTCAACACAATCGCTAGAATGCCATCAGGACCACTGGCCATGTTCACATCCAGAGCTCAAAGTGTTCTGAGAACCTCTTTCTGGCAAATGCGAATTTCGAGCTTAAAAACCCCGCAATGAGGAAGGCAGGAAAGTATCTTGCCGGAAATTTCTAGATGCAAAGCTTCTGCAAAAAGAGATGGAAATAAATTCGCTTTGTCTCCAGCAGTATGAGCTATTGATCCATCAGGTTTTAGCAATTGTGGCAGTGAGGGGCGCCAGAAGTTCACTCCGAACGACTGTGCCAGGGGCCAAAAAGCTTTGCAACCCGCGGGGTATGAAGTTTGGTATTGGTATGGCATATGGGTACGACAGTTTGGCCCCAATTCAACCTAAGTGATCAAAATGAGCCTTCCTAAGTATCTTCTTGCAGGTCTTAGCGGCAACGTTGAATTTTTTTTTCTTAGACCGGACATCAGAAAATTTGCGCTTTAGAGCATCAGCCTAGTCTACACAGCACGACCACAGCTGGATCCAAACCAAGGCTGAGCTTTGCTGAAAAGAGTTTTGTCACTGAATGGAATGAAATATTCCATTGCCTGACATATTACGTCTGTAACAGCAGACGCGCAAGTCGACGGGTCCTGGGAGGTGAAACATGTTTGCATGCAAGGAATTGCCGCATCTCGTCCCAATCCGCTGAGTTGTATCTCCACACGCGCCTATTACCCTTAAGGCTAGGATCAGGTGGGAAATACACTGAGACGCCTTAACCAGGCAGTCATCAGAGCTACCAAGAGGTGGGGATACTGATACGGAGTATTGGTCTGGTTCAGTCGACATCAACAGGTCGAGACAGTTGGCAGTGTCACCATCACGGTCAGGTACCCGTGTCAGCTCATGCACCAGCTGAGAGAGATCTAACGCCAGAGCAAGCTTCCGCGTCTCTACCAGCGTGGTCGATTTTTTGGTATGGGACAAGCCACTCATTGTGGTGGGCGTTAAAATCCCTCAAAAACACCAATTGAGCAGACGGGTAACGCTGTTATGGGCCACACCTGCTGCCTCACCGACTACCAATAAAGTCGTCTCCTGAATATTCGCAAGATCCACTTTGAGTGTGAGGACGTGCTTCTTCCGTTTTAACTTATTTTTTCTTTGGATCTTTTTCATGATGAGTAGTGGTGAATAGGTTGGACGAGTAATAACAAACGAGATCTCGGAATGGCTAACCCACGGAAGTCGAGGCATAACTACGTCATTGGAGAACTTGCGCGGAGACTGCGGGGACGCCCGAACCCCCCTGAAATAATTCATCAGTTCCTCACATCTGGTCACCAGCTGGCCCGATGGATCATTTCAGGATTTTTCACAAGCGTTGTTAATGCGAAAAAAAACCGGACAACGTAACCTTAGAGAAGCGGCTTATTGGAACTGGGATCAAAGATAATGTATACACTAAAAATAAACAATGTTGTAACATAATAGTGTGTACTATTTTTGGAGATCAAACAACTGATGATTATGAATACAATACGATAGTAATAGAAAATCTAATTTAACCTTTTCATATAAATTAAGTGAATCAAGAGACGCAAGATATTTAGGAAGTTCTTTTTCGTTGTAGAGTATACACACGCATCAAATAGTGTAAAGAATCACCAGTTAAGAATAATCTTAGAACTATTGTAACACACTTTTACGGTTTAGCATAGTAGGTATGTTAGTTTTAAACAAAAGACCATGACCAAAACTGGCGCAAATTTTCCCAATTTTTTTTCGCTCTGCCTTTAAGTAAACATAGAATTTTCAGTTCCAGACAGTGCAACAAACAAAACATATTAGGACAAGTATACCTCTAAACTCAGCCCAAACCGAAATAAATAGGTTTGAAGTTAAGACATTTCCATACATATTTGTAGGGTAAGTGGCGCACTGAAACATGGAATTATCAATTTTCTAGACAGTGTAAAAAACACTTCACAATGTTGTTGACGAGAGACTTGTGGACAAGAAATCCGATACCGTGTTGGGACTGTTACCGGGAGTGCGACCACTCCCGGTAATATAGTAAGCTGCCGGAAATGAGGGTCAACGTACCCTCTCCCTCTCTTCGGACTTCTGATAACCTCAGCGCAACTTACTACTTCTGCCAGCTCTATCAACTTCTTATCGGTCCTCAAAGTGTGTTATAAGTTGCCAGGTCCAGAAATCGTGGGGGTAGGTAGCTGGGTCTCTGCCGGGGATTCTTAGCACCCGCTGCTCTGCTGTTACCGTGGCTGCTACCAGTGCCAGGAATAACGGTGCCGCCAGGGACTTGGGGTCGTTTGTGCGGTGTGTCTATCATATTTGTGGGGGTTTGCCATAGTCACCACGCTTGGCAGGCGGATTGATGACCGCAGTTTTCTTTATTTTTTTCTTTCAGTGTTACAAATATGTACTCGGAGGACGCTGTGTGTGTGTATTCCGGTGTGTATTTTGAGTGAGCTCGAGAAGTTCTCAGGCTTGACGACCATTTGGAACAGCTCGAGACTGAACTAGCAAGGGTAAGATGGCACATCCTTGGGTTATGTGAAGTCCGAACAGGACACCGTAACTTTAGAATCAGGTCACCTTTTGTACTCCGGGTGCAACAATCCCAAGGTGGCATAGGTTCCTCGTACATAAAGTCCTCGCTGACAACGTTGTACAGATATCCAGTGTGTCGGCCAGGGTAGCGTACCTCGTAATTAAACTGACCGAGAGGTATAACCTCAAAGTCATACAGGTTTACGCACCGACAGTGGTCCCATTTTGAAAAAGGTGGACTAAGGACCAATGATGTTATATATATAAACTAGGGTAGATACGTTATACTCCGCTCTGTGTGGCAAAGCAAACACAAACTAATCAGCTTGTGTCGACTTAGTCCCAAACAGAGTGGCAACGACGCAACACGTAAATACACGCGACTTCCGAAACATGAAAAGTTCATCAAAAATGCCATCTTGTGTTTTAGATAGCGCATCACATACACTGGGACAACTGTGAAGGCTGGAAGGACATGTCTTTTCATTTTAAGTAAGTACTGTTTACGGTATTGAAAATGGAAAATAATGAATTTAATTTTACTCTACATCAACCGTTGCGGTGCTGCCGCTTCGCCACTTACACGAGCGAGACAAGTAGCGGGTTACATGTAAGAGCAACAGAGAGGAGGCGATAACGACGTGCAGCGTTGTTAGTTCGTATGAAGCTAGGGGATGTTGGGGCTTACCAACGGCTGACGACCGTAAGTCTGCGCTCCGACTCGTAAAGGCCACGGCTGACATTCTTCAGTCGGGGAGTTTAGCGGAGTTGCCACCATAATTGTATTGAATTAGGATAGAGTATTGTATTTGTGTTACATATACTTGAAAACAGCTTGAAACGAGCAATTTTATTGGTTAGTGCTTCGGTCCTAATCGTATTTTTGTGAGTTCAGGTTGTCCCAGTGAGATCAACGACCGCGTGATTTTTTATTTGTGTTGTTTTTAGTGATTTATAGCTTGTATTTTGTGTTATTACGTCTAATAATACTGTAAGGAAGATATTTAAAAAAAAAATTGTGTTTAGTGTCCCGCGAGTGACGATTGTCACAAAGTGCTTCAAAGTGCATTTCACCACTTTTGGCGTGAAAATCTTAACGGGAGTAAATTCATTGTTTCGCCGTGTTTTTAGTGTTTTCTAATGGGTATGACGTCTATATTGGTAAAATGTCATTGCTTAGGACCAAATTTTTTTATACTTAGTTGAGCTCTAGCTCAACTATCCTAACAAAGTTTCCTTGATGAAACTGTAGGATGCATAGTTTTTGAGAAAAAAAGGAATAATTTTCTCGTTCCAATTTTTTTTTTCAAGTTGTGTCAAATGGTGACGGCTTTAGCTGATATTATATGAACGTCCCAGTAGTATTGAATCCAGAAAAAAAACGAAATCAACGCGGTCACCAGCGGCCACGTGAGAAATGAGATGCAAATAAATACTGCACTAGCAAATACTGCATTTTTTTGCGTATTTTGCAAAGATTGTTTATTTCCGATGAATTATTTGAGTATTTTAGGCTATTACTCTACATTTTATTTCGAACTATTATATAACATCACGACGTAGGAGATCATGGAGAGACGACTTGCGAAAGGCAGCTGGTAGTGACTGGATGAGAAGAGCTGAAGTTCGGGCTCAGTGGCGATCATTGAGAGAGGCCTACGTCCAGTAGTGGACTAATATAGGCTGATGATGATGACAATGATGACATAACCCTTCCTTTGCATCGCAGTGGTCGGGTAAAAATAAATGCATATGACACTCTCTCATCATCATCATCATCATTTCAGCCTTTAGCAGTCCGCTGCTGAACATAGGCCTCCCCCAAAGAGTGGGAGAAGGGGGAGGTGTATAGGAACCCCGAGGGAGGAGAAATTTGTCGGAAATGCATAGGATTTTTATGTTTTTTTTAAAAGGGATATGTGTATTTTCGGGTTATACTAATAAAAGCTTTAAAATCAGGTTAGCGGTTAATTTGAGATCTTGTTCATACGGAAAATCAAAGCGCCACCTATAGGTATAATTTGGTATCTATCGATTGTCACTTCTGGCAACAAGTGACATTGTCAATACTTCTTGCAAGTGTCATCGTTGCAAGCACAGATTAAGTATCAGATTCTTCTGATACTTAATCTGTGGTTGCAAGTCTATGGTTGACTATGGTCTATGGTCTATGGTGGTCTATGGTAGCAAGTGATAGCTTGACAAGTGACGTATCGATGGATTTCGAACATTTCGTTTGTCGCAAATAACATATTTTTTCCTTCCTTCGCTGATTATCATAAATCTTCACAATTTCACAATACATTTCGCATTGAATTCCATTGTTATAAAATAGTAATAAACATGCAAAAATAATTAAAACAACATAATTGTACGGTTGGTGAGTTTTCACAATATTGTTATTAAATATTTCGGTGTTGTTAGCTATTATTCACAATAATTTAATACACATATTTTACGTGTATCTGTGCCATTTGCTGTGTTGACCTATATTGATACTACTACTTACTGTTTACATCATATGCATTATTAGCTTTGACCTACATTGCATTTCAGTTACCAAACCAGCGGTTGCACTCCGCAACAAGTACAAATATTATACCTAAACTTCGGGGCCGTAATATTGGGGTTCATTCAGTAGAGTGTCAAGCGTGCGCTCGATGAGTCGCGCGCCGTGTGCTTAACGATAGAGTACCTACTTACGTAAACTTACGTAAAGTTTTTGTCAAATTTTATTATTTTCTTAATTATGAATACCAAGGAGAAACCTAGAAGGTACTGCATAGCATTCGGTCTGACAAATCTCGTAAAATACCTACATACCGACATTTTATTACGTAGGTAGCCATTTCCTTTTCATTCATTATTAAGCATCGAAGTCAGACAGGCACCTTTTATTCATCAAAGTGATATTATTATATAATCAAATAATGAGGTACTGGGTCTATTCTGATAAGAATGTCATTATATGTAGTTAATAGAACTATCAACATTTATAAATAATAAAATAATACATTTTTACATAACTGTTTATCCGGTTACAATATATAAGTCATATTATATCACAGAATAATTACTAGTACAAATACCTAGCCATATCTTGATACAACCCTACCGAGCGTAAAAGTGACAGAGCCATTCTGAAACGATTAGAGCAATGGAAGCTCTCGCGCGTTGTGATACGGTACATTCTAGCCTGCACGCAATGGGTGAGCGCCTTGTAGGTAAATATAATTGCTCTAATCGTTTCAGAATCGCTCTGTCACTTTTACGCTCGGTAGGGTTGTATCAAGATATGAATAGGTACTTGTACTAGTAATTATTCTGTGATATAATATGACTTAGATATTGTAACCGAATAAACAATTATGTAAAAATGTATTATTTTATTACTTATTGTTATAAATGTTGATAGTTCTATGAACTACATAAGTATAATAACATTCTTATCAGAATAGACATAATACCTCATTATTTGATTATATCATAATAGGTTACTCTTTGATGAATAAAAGGTGCCTGTCTGACTTCGATGCTTAATAATGAATGAAAAATAAATGGCTACCTACGTAATAAAACGTCAGTATGTAGGTATTTTACGAGATTTGTCGGACCGAATGATATGCAGTACTTTCTAGGTTTTCCTTGGTATTCATAATTAAGAAAAGAATAAAATTTGACAAAAACTTTACGTAATTTTACGTAAGTAGGTACTTTATCGTTAAGCACACGGCGCGCGACTCATCGAGCGCACGCTTGACACTACTGAATGAACCCCAAAATTACGGCCCCGAAGTTTAGGTATAATATTTGTACTTGTTGCGGAGTGCGACCGCCCTACTTTGGGCTAAGAAACGCTGGACAAACTTTCCAGCGTTTCATAGATGAGGTCACACGGGGCCTCGATTTTTTGTTTTTCATACGTCGATGACATTCTCATTTTCTCAAAAGACGACAATGCCGACCTGCATTATTTGAGCATTCTTTTCAAACGACTGCAGGACTATGGTGTAGTAATAAACCCTTCTAAGGCCCGTATTAATAAATCGCTCTTGGTTGAGCTCTCAAGTGCGATATCAACTGATACGCTTTCAAGTTGTGATCAGCATCTTAAGATCGTCGCTGATTAATAAAGATATTTCAAGAGCATCTCAGATCATGTCGCTTTCAAGAGCCGCATCTCAAGATGCTACGTCACGAACCAGAACTTGAGAGCAAGATTGAATGAACTACGAATGAACGATTTATTTTCTTTAGTGAATGTTCGGTTTTTGCTCAAATAAGACATAGCGTAAGGTTAAAATTTAATACTTCGATGTAGTTGAATTAAATTAAATGCGATTATATTAAACGTAATGATTATTTTCTACATAATTATCATAACCTTACTTTAGTTTTTTGTAAAAAGGATGTGAGCCATAATATTTGACTATATTTTCAAAGTTACACTATCTATTAAAGAACTTAGCGCAATTCATCAACAAATAACTATAATTTATGCAAATAAAAATTCGTTGATTAGCCATGCAGTATTTCCAGCGCGTATCCTTTGGTTACGATTTCGGATCTTTTTAGACTTCAGCGGGACCTCGCCAGGTTCTGATATCTACCAAATCTTCGGATCTTTTCGCAATCATGCCAAATAAATTTGTTTATTTCCAGAGGAAAATAAAAATATTCCTATAATGATGGTTAATATAATTATAATTATCAACTTCTGTCATATTTTCGAAATCCTTGATTATAGCAACTGGCAATCACGCTCTCAAGTCACGGATCGACTGCACTCAACATTCTGCATCCTTAGTTCTAGTACCTTCTCCCGCATCTGAAAGATTCCAAGACCCTGCTTCGTCGTACTACTGCGACACAAAATGTCAACTTTACGGCCTTTACCAGCAACTCGACATGGGGAAAAATCCTCTTTTACTCGTATATTTAAAATCTAGCAACCGCGTCGCACGTTTTCCTAAGAGACGATACCATACGAAGAGTACTGCAACCACCTTATACTGGTCCATATAAAGTACTTGAGCGTTCGCGCGATGGTAAGACTTTTACTCTTGACGTCAAAGGCAACAGGATGGTTGTGAGTATCGATAGGCTCAAACCGGATTTCATTGATCATTCGGATCACCAATCGAACCAAGCTGAGCAATTGCCTGTTCCAGCTGCTCAAGGTGAGTTGTTACCAGAACCTTCGAAGAAGCAACAGCTGGCCCAGCAGAACTCGCCAGTAAAACAGCCATATACCACACGCTCTGGCAGACGCGTCAGGTTTAATAATTTTGACTAGTTTAGTTCTTAGTGTTTTCAATTCAGTATAACAAGTGTAAATATAGTTATTATTACTTGTTAGGTTTTTTATAGTAACTAAAACTTTAGTTTATACTTTAAGGCTAAGATTCAGAGACGAATTTAAGCGTAGACTTACGCTTCCTTATGTCAAAATTCAGTGCTTACGCTCAAATTTGTATTCAGGAACGTATGGAACACTGCTTAAACTTAGCGCAAGCTAAGCTAAGCGTAAGTAGTGAATATCGACTACTTGAGCCGATCTTAAAGCAGGAGTGGCGCCACCAAGTGAGTAAAGGTGTAGTTCTAATTTACACTTGCTGGTTTTGTTACTTTTTCCTTGCAAATTATAACCTCGTCTGCTTGCGTGTGTTCTTCTATTCTCAGCGTTTAAAACAGTGAATTCACGAAACTCTCTTCAATGGAAAGCATAAAAGTTATTTTTTAAATATCTGAATGAAACTGACGAATTGGGCACCTAAGATTCAATCTCTGAGGATACAACATCATCTTTGGAAGTCACTCGTCGTGGCAATACATATATGCGAACTATTATGAATCGTCTTGACCTAAACAGTGACGAGGAATTTTGAACCCCATTCAAGGCGAGGTCTGTCAATAAGCGTCAGTTTTTTTTCGAATTGAGATTTAAGAGTATTTTTTTCATACGCTGTAAATAGAGCTTTTTTACGTTTCATTTTAGCACAAATTTCAACTACAATAATGTTCCCGCGATTTTCTACGACGATATGTTACACAAACACCACATAAAAATAGATATGCATCATAAATATTTTGTTTCACTCACTCCAATATCAATTTATGTATCTGTTGTTTTGAATCTTTGTTGTTTGTTAGTCACGTCTGCTTAAAAAACCGGTAAAGCTTCCGTTAAAAACAAATTCTGCCATAGACAACAAAGTATAATCTTAGCTAAGACCACGCAAGTTTGTGACGAACTATGTTTCTGAATACGAATTTTAAAGATTGACTTAGCCGATGCTCGGCTAAGACTGGTTTTCGTCTGTCTTACGTTCTTGTCTCTGAATTTTAGCCTAAGACTTGTAAGTTTTTTATGCATAATAATTTATTATATTTTTAGCTTAAACTTGATAAGTTGGCCTGTTTTTTTTCTCTCCGTAGGGGGGTGGTGTGGCGACATCACTAGCGTGCCACCGGGCGCGCTAATGTCTCATCACTAAAATGGTAGTTCGATCATTAGTGTCATTACGGTTTTTGGTTCTGGTCGTGTATAAAAGATTATAGTAAATAAATTAATATGTACGTAGTTTGTGATACGCAATAAACGGTTATTCTCCGTGAATATTAAAGTTTGATTTTTACGAGTCTGCGTTCAACTCGGGGACCCAAAAGCTCCCGCACCTATTTTTCAGGGAGCAAAGGGTATGGGAGTAAGACCAGTACTTCTGCCCTAGCTCCGGCGCTGCGGGAGCCACCTCTGGCGGCGACCAGCCTCAGTCGCTATGGGTCGCGCGATGCCTGCGCCTTTGTCACGGGGGCTGCCCTCCCTCCGCGCCTCCGGGCTCTAAAAAACACTCCAAGGGTAGGACAGACCAAGACCACGGCGTGTCGGGGTTGACAAAGTCGGTTTTGAATTCAAGTTCGTTGTTATACCACACTTACTTTTATATTACATGGTGTGAAATGTCGGTTTTTTTTCAATACAATGCCATCAATAATCCTACAATTAATATCTCCGAAACTATTCATTTTCGACGGTTGAAATTTGCCAAATCGTTTTCATATTATATTAGTAGAAACCTAGAATAAAATAATTATTATTTTTGTTGTAATCAACATCATAGGTTAATGTACAGATATAAGTGACTAGCCTATTATTTATCTATTTCATTATTAGGGATATTATATACCTGTTAATTTAAATTTTAAGTACAAACTATGCATAGTTGTATAATGTATTTTTATTTACACCTCTACCTAATTTGGAGTGAATGTACAAACAACAAAAGTTCATTTTAAAATATAAATAATACTACTTACATTGAAGTTTTGATATTCCGGAATTCAAAACACATTCCCAGCATTCACATCAAATTTGGGTAAATTGCTGCGGCTTGCTTAATTGTAAATCCATTGTAAATAACTTTCTCATAACGAAGAAAATTGTATAATTACATCAAAAATCAGGTTTAAAGATTAATTTACAAAATAAAATAACCGAACGACAATAATAAACAACTGATGTTTTGCAAACCGTGACGTCATGCGCTCTGATTGGTGTTCATGCAAAGTTACATGACCAATGGCTTCCTTTTTTACAATCTTAATTATTTATAATTATTCAATAATCTTAATTATTTTAATAAATAAAGTTGATTTTCGATATTTTCACACGATTGCTCAAAAAAAGTAGTGTTATGTTTTTAGCATTCATGAATGTTTGTATGTGAGTGAGTTTCTTTATTCCACCATAACTTTTAAATGCCTGAACAGATTTAGACGTATGGGGTATCATTAGAATCTTTACATCCCCCCGAGTAACATGGGCTATATTTTTTTAAATCCTTTTTGTCGGCAGTATAGCTTCATTAAAAAAGGCGACAAAATCTTTCTATTTTACAATATGGGTATCAAATTGAAGGCCTTGATAAGCACATTCCAACAGTAAATAATGTTTTGGCAGGGCAGGCGTGTTTCTTTAGGTTTTAAGCTAGTTATTAGTCCTTGACCAACTAAGACCTTGACCAACTATAAAATACAAAAATCTATCATGGTTTTTTATTGTAATGTAAGCGTACATAATTGTAAACTCAACACACAATTACTCACACAAATCTTATTTGGAGAATTATCTCCTCATTCGTTTAGGTATAACAAGTGATTTCGAAATGCGTCACGTCAGGGGCGGTTGAGAAACAATACCTTGTATTTTACCCCCCTGACAGTAGCTTAAAGAGGCTGAGAAATATGTCAAATTTTAAGGTACTTAGTTTATCTACGGTACAAAATACGAGCAGGGGTTTTTTGAAAAAATTCAAAATGTTGTGATGTAGAGTTAGATTTTATTCTCAATCTTGTGTATCTTCGAGTGTTAATGTGTAATATTGGTGGAATATTAACCATTAGGTGTTCGGTAACGTGCACGAGTGCGGACAAAAGAATCAAACGCAGAAATAAATGGCATTTTGTGATTTTTTCCAAATTTCCCTCGGAAGTTTCAGTAAATGTCCACCATTTTACTGATTCGTGACTTTGACAATAATTGACTGTGACGTGACATTACTTTAAACTATACACTTGATATTGGCGTAATTGCTAGTAGGCCAGTGCCTCCGCAGAAGCCATCCAATAATAAAAAAAAAAAAAAAAAAAAAAAAAAAAAAAAAAACGAGCATATTTTTCTTATAAGATTATAATGTCAACAAGTATTAGTACCTATCAAAACTCCAAAATCCTCAGAGCAATTATTGGATTATTCGTCTTGCCAAAGAAAAGTCAAAATAATCAATATAACAGCGAGCTTAGTTTATGCTTTCGTTAGGAACGTCAAGACAAAACTGAAAATTCTTCGTTACATAATCTGTGGACTCGATAAAAATATCGGAGCTAAAGTGAACGTCGCTTCATTCATTGTATGTAAGTCGTGCGGTGAACGAAACGTGGCGGGGATCTTGGCACAGTCAAAGTTTATATAATGTGTTAAAATGTTGAATACTTTTTATCCCGAAAACTGACTGTGCCAAGATCCCCGCCACGTTTCGTTCACCGCTAGACTTATGTGCCGCTAGCTATATTAGCTGTGTTAGGTACGATTCAAATAAGAATCAAACTGGATTTGTGACTAACTTCATAGTGACAACTATGTGAAGGTAGCGTTAGCACAAATACCAAATGTTAATAGTAGGTACCTACCTACTTTTTTCTCTAGCGAACGAATTAGTTGTACCTATGATTTGATAACTAACATTAGTGAGTAGGTATATTGGTATACATTTTTTATTTTCTGTTTTAACCCTTTATGTAAATAGGTAAACTGATATAAATCCAAAATCGTCAGAATAATATTTAACGGAGGAACAAAAGCGGAGTTCTCCAAATGTTATTATTAAATTAATTTGAGTTCGTTTACACTGGCTTTTCGGCGTTAAATCGGATTATCCGCTATTTTCAAGGAGGTGGCAACTTATCCGTCAACAACCTTGGTGGAGTCTCAGCCCAATTATATCGTCTTGGGGACGGAGTATTTGTCTAGTAATCTTTAGAGAGAAATCATTGAATAATGTTGTGTCTATATTCTTATCTTATTGTCTACTTTTAAAATTTGAAGGGATAAATGAATAGATTATATAAAATTTACCTAAAACCTAATACAACAATCCGCAACCAGAAGTACCAAATGTTTCCAAAATACTTGCTTACATAATCTGTGTCTAAAATATTGTGCAACAATTTGCTGACGAGTTGCAAGCAAATGTCGCGACAGACATTCTAAAAAAATATATAAAAAAAAAAAAAAAAAAACAATTATATCTGTGGTTTTAGGTAGCTCTGAATACCTACCACCTAGGTATTCAGAGCTACCTAAAACCACAGATATTTCTGTGAAAGCTGTAATAATTTTAAAGGCCATATTGGTTTATTTTTACAACTTTTGATTAAATTACGGAGATATTCTGAGTAGGTAGTTGGAGCACGTGTAACATTTTACTCGGAGTCAGATTTTCGAAATTATTTCACTATTTAAAATAGATTTATCTCGGTGCTCATTTATGTGAGTCGTTGGCGATATAGTGATGTTAGAATTTTAAAATTCTCCTGTTTCGACTTTGTATTACCTTAACATAAAAACATTTTTGCTCCGTGGGCATAACAAATAATTACAAATACGGAAACCCGTTATATTTTGTTGTCCTATTGGCACTATACTTGCTGTGATCGCAGAAGGGCACCAACTTGAGAACTAGCTCACGACAAGTGAGAGTGGACTGAGGTGGAGCCAAAAACTTTCTTGGCGTTGTCTCCTGCCCTGCCTCTGGCTGGGCAATGGGCAACCCACCTAGCGCAGTTCTGCCAAAGCACATTTAAGACCTTGACATGAAACGGTTTGAGTCGATATCTTTTCGTCGACTGTGCGTCGCGTAGTTAAATTTCCGCCTCATTTTGGTATATTTCAACTTCGCCCTAGCACCAAATTTACAGACGTATTTTTTTCAAAAATTCCACGGAGCAATATATATGTCTATGCACGGAACAATAGCGTATGGTGAGCGCGCCGTTGACTGATAATTATGATGTTACTGTAAAGTATAATAATAATAATAAGTTTATTTCAAAACAATATACAAGTAACACAAAAAAAGGTCATAAATCTAAATATAATTCAGATAAAGGCTTGTAAATAGTTGCTGTTAAATAGAACAGCAGAACCTACACTGAGATTATACTCGTGTCGTGGGTCTGCTTACTCTTCCACGTACACAGTAACCTCAGATTTGGTGTCCCGTCTACGGTAACAGTGTGTATAAACTTATATTTAATACTAATTTTAACTATTAAAGTAATGAAAGTTATGTGAATTATTTACGTATGTGTGCTAGGTATTCATATTGGATGTGGGTATGAGGAAGACTAGCATCTAAACAATCACTTTGAGAAATATCTCAGTTTCATCATAGCTAAGTTTTTTTAGCAGGCTTACAAATGCCACTTTAACGTTTCTTCTGTTACTGTTTCTGTTTCTGTTTCTGTTTGTTCTGTTGTTTCTGTTTGTGTTCTGAGATAGGTACTACATTAGTAATATATTTCGCGGCATTATCGTACAGAAAAGGTCCGAGGAAAGACCTATGGCGATGAGCAAGCCTAGTGTTATACTTTCTTCTCACGAAAACTTTGTCTTTTCTTCTTCTTTTGCTTGTTCTTTCCACATCAATTTTCTGTCTATGTTGGTATAAGAGAAGATTGAGCATAAACAATTGACGAACGGTCATAACCCCACAGTCTTTGTACAGCGCAAAGGTTGAAAATCTGTATGGTCTGAAGGTGGCAACTTTAAGCACTGCTCGCTTAGCACGTTCTAAGGTCAGCATATAGGTTACACAAGCTGCACCCCAAGACATGTTACAGTAAGTGAGGAGTGATCTACAGAGTGCGTTGTATACATTAAATGTCAATGTTTTATCTGCTATCTCGCGCAAGTTTTTGAATACAAAGATTAGCTTTCGAACACGTTTACCTAAACTATTAATATGTTCACTCCAAGTCATTCTTCTGTCTAAAGTAAGACCTAAGTATTTAATACTCTGTACACATTTTAATTTTGGGCAGTTGCAGTGAGTTACTACACATTTTGAGTGAACTCAAATATCAACAGGTGTTCTACCACGAGCATTTGTAAAAGCTATAAATTTGGTTTTATCGTCATTTAATGAGAGCAGGTTATCTCTTAACCATTCAGTAACCACCTTCAGTCCCACTTCAGCACGAGCCCGAGCTTCTTCCCAGCTGTTTCCGATAAAAATTAACGCGGTATCATCAGCATAAGAAAAGATTTTACCATGTTCTAAATTTAGGTTGCAAAGATCATTGACATAAACTAGAAACAAGCTCGGGCCCAAAACACTTCCCTGAGGAACTCCATAGCTTATCTGTTCCTCCTGACTCATCAAATCTCCAACATTAGTCCTCTGCGTCCTGCCCCTTAAATAATCTTCCATTAGTAATAGGGCATGACCACGAATTCCATTAAGTTCAAGTTTCTTCAAAAGAATGGGTACAGAGACAGTGTCGAATGCTTTTGCCAGATCTAAGAATACTCCAATTACCTTCATTTTATTGCCCAATTCATTAATAATTAAATCTGTTAGTCCTAACACCGCGTTTTCAGTAGAACGACCGGCTCGAAACTCGTATTGAGATGGTGAGAGAATGTTAAACTTTTCAAGATAGGTTTTAAAAGTTGATGGGAAAGTACCAGATAAAAGAGCAAGGTTGCAAATGTGAGTAATTATACAATCAGCTCAAGTTCTTGTACCTGTTACAAGAATTTGAGCTGATTGTTTAATTACTTTAGATGAGATCCCATCAAAGCCGACAGCGCTGTCATGTTTTAATCCTTGTATTAGGTTAAAAACTTCAAGCTCATCGGTTTCCGGTTAGGTATAGGTTTTAGTATGATACATATATAACGAAAAAACTGAACCAATAATAATTGTAATGAAATTTAAGTATACAAAACTACATTAAAGAACACACTTTCAAATAAAAAATGAATTATTGAAAACGGTTTAGAAATCTCGGAGCTATGACTCAACAAACAAAAAAACAGCGCCTAATATCAACACTTAATGTCATGAAAGATCAGATCAATACAGGAGCAAAAATGACGACGCGAACTTTAAAATATTTTCACGAGAAAAATCTCGATCACAATGAGGGTACCTGTAAAAAATTCAATGGCCATTTCTGATGATATAAAAATGAACATTATGAGCATCGTCGCGCCTTTATAATGACAGTTATTTCTATAGCGACGCGGGGGAGTCTCCTTTCTTTTTTTTTCTTGTTTAGTCGGAATTGTTTATCTTTTATTCAGTCTTGTTTTTTGATGGCGAAGTGATGTAAATAAGAAATGGAAGGTTTGTTTGATTTTCGTATGAGGTAGTGCTTTTTTATCCTGGCTTCATGAATTTTCATGATATATTTTGTTATTTTCTGATTGTCAGATGAAAATGCCAGTCACCAAGAGAACATATTATTTTACAATTTATTGAATGTAGCCAAGGCAACTTAATCTTTTGCGTTCCACGCATTTCATAATAACACTAGGGAATCAGCCCTGCTTCGCTCGGGTAGTGCTCACATCGCGGCGTTTCTCTAACATTTAGCATTTTTATACACGTCGTAACTACCAAAAAACCCACGAGATAACATAATTCAAAATATTTGGCAGCAACGCTTGTAGTGTTTTTTGACGTACTTGTTATTATTTCGTTTCCACGGTATCATATCATTCCTTTCCTTACAGCGAGTATAGTAGTCGCAGCGGATCTTTGTTGTTGTGATGTTAGGCTCTGTGAGCTATTCCGCAGGTACTGCTGTGAGGATAAAACAGCATATAGTAAGAGCGAGATAGAATATGCGACAAACGTAAGCGAGTGAGCTGTTATAGAATGCTGTCTTCACCTTCAAAATAGGGATCGCGCCTGAAAAATATCAGTTTGCGCAGCGACTTGCATACAACTTCCGAGCTGCAAAGTTCCGCAGCGACTACTGTAATAGTCGTTTTTATAGGCTATTTTTTTATACCGTGTTACATTGTTGCAATTTTCATAGGAATCTCTATTTTCTTGGAAAACAATATAATGATCATGTTACTCGCTCATAATGCATTTAGGTGAAAGAATTTTGTAAATCGGTTCAGTATTTTTTGAGTTGGGTTTTTTGAGTAGGGAGATATAATACCCCCCATCCATTATAGCTAAGAAGCTTCACGACCACATCAGCTTACAAACATAAAAAACCGCATATAAATCAGTCCATTCATTTGGTAGCTACGATGCCACATACAGACACATACTAACACACACAGTGATACACATAGTGATACCGACAGTGACACACACAGTGATACACACAGTGATACACACCCTAATCTTATAACAGACGTCTCATTGTTCGTGGGCTAAATCGGTCCATTCGTTTGGAAGCTACGATTATCACCCCCCTTTTCTCAACCCCCTCCTTTCTCAACAATCCCCCCCCCCATATAGCTAAGAACGATCTTGATCAGATCAGTTTTCAAACATAATAACTAGCTTAAAAGCTAAAAAAACACGCCTGCCCTGCCAAAAAAAGAGCTTTTGCCAAAAAATTATATATTGTTGGAATGGGTTTATCAAGACCTTCAATTTGATACCCATATTGTAAACATCGAAGAAAAAGCAGTGCCCAGCAGTGGGACGATATGGGCTGATAATAATAATAATAAATAATGACAGTCTTGCGATGAAGACGAATCAATTGACAAATCAATTGAATTCAAGCGAGGTATCTCTGGACAAAATTGGACCAAGTTTTTAGTTGGAACACATAACACTTCGTTTGCTTCGCCGTGGTCAGGCAAAAAAATACCCTATGAAACTCCATAGATGAAGACGAATCGATTTATTCCTCGCTTGTCAAAATAGGACCAAGTTTTATTTTGAACACATAACCCTTCCTTTTCTTCTACGTAGTTAGGTACAAAATAAATAGCCTATGACACTCTATACCTGAAGATGAATCCGTTGACACCTCGCTTGTCAAAATCAAACCAATAGGGGCGACGCTAATGTGAAATATCCTCATACCCACATACATATTTACATAGACGGTTAAACTCCCTTGCTTCGCTATACTCGGGTAAAAACAATGTAAAATGTGCCAAATGCTCGTCGTGGAAGGGTTAAAATATCAATGTCAATAACTATACTTAGGTGTACATATATACCCACATAACTATTATACAAAATAATTTTAGGAACGTTTTCATGCAGAATGATATTTTTCTTAATTACCTAACTAAGCAGCACTCAGAATTTTCTTATTGCGATATTAAAACGTTTATCTACAATAAAAACCAATTAACTCTCTCGTTCATTTCTAAAACCAGCGAAGCCGAACCAAATTAATAACAAAATAAATAAGTAAATCCAATTTATCTGCTGCATTTGCAGAACGTTTAACTGCAATCTGGCGAGGTGTTAATTTGGCTGGAAATTAATAATGCCACAATACCGCCCGCCCTGGGCCTAGGGCGGCAGAACGCGCTGGGCGGCCGAGCGAGACGCTCGTGTCGAAATCCGCCCACACGTTGTGTCGTGAGCAGACGCGCGTCGCGATCTAAGTTCCCTTGTTGTTTTCTGTGCCTGTACTATTGGTGAGTATATTAATTTAAAAAAAAAACCAGTTTTATTTGTTAAAGATTTTATAAAAACTATACATTTTTTCAACAAGTTCAATTTCATTTTTATATTTTTGTTTTATTCTGACTAATTTTCAAAATGTATTTACTTTTCTTTTACATAACAAACTGATAAATACAAAATGTTTAAATTAAATAGATGTCAATAGGATTGGGCATACAATTAATAAAAGATCTATGTAGTGTACACTAAAAGCAGTTATGTAGAACCAAACGCTGAGTAGGACTAGGTAACTATTTTTGCTCCCTGAGTGATTTAGATTACCTCTTGTGGTAAATGAAAATTATCATTCTAATCGTCTGAAATTAATGTTCAATTTTGTTTGTTGTTCCTTAAATAAAGTTGGGTCAGAATTCCTGGTAAGTCTAGAAAACATTAACCAAAACAAGTATAACCCATGTGGTAGCTCCCATACCTAGGCATAATGAATGCTTGCAGGATTACTATAAGGATCTTTCTTCGTGTGGCTCCATTGTACCTGAACTGCATCAAAAATGACAACCAATTGCACCATTCATTCTCAGCATCGACAGCTCACAAAATAGCAATAATCAAACCCTCAAAATTAAGTTTAACCTTGTTTATTATCCATCCAAAAATATCCGACAAACAATTCCCATTAGGCCCTCTAAGGGGTCCCGAAAGGGCCCGCCCTAAATGCCCGAAAAAAATTAAAATACCCTATTAAACGGTAATCTGAGATCGGGCAGTCTCCACCACTTTGTAATGAAAAAACTGATCTTATCAGAGATTCAATTTCCAAAACCTTCAGATTGTTGGAAATTAATACTCTTGGTAGAACGTATCTTCGTCTTGGATGATCACTTTATAGGATGGATAAGTTTTTGTTGAGTTTAAGATGTTTACTATCCAAGTTATTAATGAGCACCAGGGATCTATTCATTTATGTTTAAAGTAACGGTCAACATAATATACCAGTTTTACAAGTCAAGATAGATAGATACATTATTTATTGTACGCACCACAATCAAAAATTACAATTACAATATCTAAAGAAGCAGTAGTAATATCACTAAAGGCGATCTCTTCTAGGCAACCTTTGGATTTCGTATAAAACATTGCCGTGAGATACCTGTTACTGGCTGACAGACAACACACAGCTTATACCGGTGGACCTAGAGATTAGAAATATGTAGTAAATATTATTAGAAGTGCACTGAAAATTCCATCTTCGGGAGTGGCAAAGGTTTTACGCGGGTGAACTGCGGGCGTAGCTACTCATAAACAAAGATAAATACAAAAAACAATCTATTAAACTAATTAGACAATGAGTTTGAAAAGGATCCTATCCTTTTCATGTTCCGAGTCAGGTTTGAATCTGGCACATGAAAAGGAAACACTTTTGCTACTACCGCTCTGCTTCAGAAAATTTACCGTTAGTGACGAAAATGTTTAAAATAACAATATTTAAAATGTAATTCATGTAGAGTCTCTTGATCAAGAAACTCTAAAAGAAGTAACATTATCGAGACTTTACCTGGTAACAAGTCTTATTATAACTGAAACCTTTACAAACTGTTCAAACGCTTGCATTCGCACGGCTAAAGTTCAACAATAGCCGTAAAAGAGTACTTCCACCGTACTTGGGAGTACTTTCCCAATTGGCTAGTGAAAAGTACAGTCCAATTGGCAAGTGGAAAGCACAGTTGAAGTGAGATTGAATCGCCGCGGCCACCCGGCCGAACAAAACACTCAATTTGAGTCGAGATCTCGCTTTATTGGCCCAATCCATGGCTTTAATTTCGTATTTGAAAGAACTTTGCTATGTTTGGAGATTGCTTTTAAGATAACGTGCCCTAAATTAAGTTCTTTATTTAAGGCAAATTGGCTATTTGTTCTTGTAATTTATGAGCTTAATTATTCAAAACATTTTAAATGAAATATGTAGAATTAATTAAGCATTTTTTTTTCGTTTTTTTTACCTTAGCTACGAAACCGTTAGCATCCGTCAAAGGCAGATTTTTTCGACGAATTTTGTTACGGCTCTAAAGCCGCGTCTACGCTAGACGAGCCGAGCACGAGCTCCTTTGTGTTCGTCAAAAAACTGACAGTTGGCAGAGCACAGTTCGTACGTGCTCCAATCGTGCTCGGCTCGTCTAGCGCAGATGAACCTTAACTTAAAGAAAAGGTTCAACGTAGAAAAATAAACAGAACTAATCATATTGCTTTATATTTACTCAAAAATACTAAAACCTTGTTCAAATCAAATATTTTTGAAGATACACAAAAATAATGTATTACTAGTTACTTCATCTAACTATACTTATAGTAAAGCAATAATAACGAAAAAGTCTGTACAGAGAAGAAAATTTAACAAAATATGGTCTAGGTTACTTAAAATAAGCTGCTGAAGAAATATATAAAAAAAATTAAATTTATGTTTGTCTGTTTGTCTGGGGTAAATCCCGGGCAATCGATAAAAAACTATTTGACGGCAAAACGAATTTTGAAGAAATGTTATTGCACTTTATAGGTACTTTTGGTCCTGGAATAACACGTGTGGGCTACTTTTTATTGAAATGACCACGCGGGCAAAGCCGCGGGCACATCTAGTTATATTAATAATTATAGGATAAAACCAGCTTAAAAGCTACGCCCAGATGTCAAAATCTGTTCAGGCATTTAAAAGTAATGGTGGAATAAAGAAAGTCACATACCTCCATTTTTTGGGCAGTCGTGTAATTAAATGAGTCTTACTGCAATTGAAATTAGACTCCCAGGATGTGCCAGGCACGACTCGTACTTGGGCAGTTATTTTAACTATATTTATCTAACTACTAGATTTCCCGCCCGCGACTTCGTACGCGCGGACTACTGTTTATCGCGAAAAAAAACATCCTATGTTCTTCTAAGATTTTAAAACCAATGCAAAAGTAGGTATAGCAACGGTCTTCATGTTTTTTGACAGACTTGTTGTTTCGTTTTCATGGCAACCGTTCCTTACAGTGAATAATCAACATTTTCCAGTTTTCCCGTAGAAACTTTCAATTTTCCGGGATTAAAAAGTATCCTATGTTTTAGACTAGGTTATAAGTTATCTCCATTCCAAATAACATCAAAATCTATCTAGCCGTTATCGCGTGAAATCTCCCCAAACAAACAAACCAACAGATAACGTTTCACTTATATATATTGGTATGGATATGGATAAGTTGACAATTTTACTTGCAACCGGAGCCCGAGAGCCAGCACCGTATTAATATAAATCAGCAAGTCGTAGTCTAAAAGCCAGTAGACAGCAATTGCACTACAATTATTAATGGCGTGTCCCCGCCAGATTTCAGTGTCCGATGCAAAAGATTCACTGTATACAGTCGACGTAGCCCCTGATTCGGCGGTCCAAGTTATAAACTGTAGGTAGGTAGGCCCAAATTACAATAGTTAACCTAACCAACATATAAAAGTGAAACGTTGACTGTTTGTTTGTTTGGGGAGCTTTCACGCCATAACGGCTGATCCTATTTTGATGAAACTTTGTAAATAGGTACTGTACAATATAGAAACCAACATAGCTTTGCCACGGGAAAACTGGAAAATGTCGATTACTCGCTTAAGAAACGTAATGACTTTGCCGTGGAAACGAAAAAATAACAAGTCTGTCAAATAGCATCAATAGCGTTGGTGCTATACTTTTGCATTGGTTTTTAATATCCTAGATGAACATAGAATGTTTTTTTTTGCGATGAACTGTAGTCCGCACGGATGAAGTCACGTGCTAAAGCTATTGTTTAATATCCATTATATTCTCTACATTATGTTTTTTTTTATTTATTGTAATTACCTTTGACAGGATACCAAATCCGAGGCTATGTGTACCTGGAAGAGAAAGCAGACCTACGACACGAGAATAATCTAATCGTAGGTTTTGCTGTTCTATTTTAACAGCAACTACCTTTTTTTTAGATTTATGGCCATTTAATGTGTAACTTCTATATATTTTTAAAAACAAACTTATTCTTATACAAATTCTAAAGGCCTGCTTTGCAGGACAAATAGAATCGCGCTTTAGCGTTGCGTTGCGTTGTACAAATGATAAAATCTGATCATTTCTGACCTTTTCCCGCTCGTCGCTTACGTTTTGCACCAGCTTTCACCCCGCAGTGGGCGAACTAGTGAAATATTATTGGAATTCCTCTATCCAAGATAATTCAGGGGGTTTGTCACGATCGACGCGTCTGACAAATTCCAACCTTTGCCTCAGGGTTGACACCTTCGTGAAGCTGTTTAGAAAATGATCTGAATATTTTTACCCGACTACGGCGAAGCAAAGGAAGGGTAGTGTTTACAGTCTATGTACGTATATTTCTTTGTATACATACACAGACACTGTACAATACTTCCTTTACTTTGTGTAGATTTTTCACCATAGCGTCGCCTTTATTAGTCCGATTTTGACAAGCGAGGTTTTGACAGACCAATGGATTCATCTTCATCGCAAGAGTGTATCATAAGCTATTTTAAAACCGTAGTCGGGTTTTAGTTTTTGAACTTATATTTTATTTTTCGTGTTAAGTATTTCTGTTGCTGTTTAAAACGAAACACCAAATGCTTTTTCTATTTCAAAAATCATTCTCAACATCACCAGCCCTACAACACTTCTAGCAGAACTATTTGACACTTATACCAGGTATTTAAGGATTCATTTGGCCATCAAAATTATAAAAGTACTAAAATAATACAGGGAGCTCAACATAACTGACCCTTCCAACTGTATCTCCCAAAACTTCCTCCTTAACCCAATAAATCTCTCAATCACACACTATATCACTACTATCGAGTGTCAACCCTAACATTATCGGACTGCTTGTAATAACGGATTGGGAACGTTGTTTTATCTGTCTCTTTATCAGACGCTTTGATTTCGGGGAATCGGATTTCGAATGTTACATTGAAAAGGTTTGAACTTTGCGTTTATCATGTGAAAGGAATTCTTTGCAGCACGTGTTGATGTGTATCCTGGTAAGCCGTAATCTGTTGTTTTGAAGTTTTGAGTGTTTTGAATTCCGTTTCACTGCGTCTAATGGGTAACAAATTGAAACCGATGGGGAATATTATGTTATGGTTAGCTCTTTGCCTACCTTGTTGTTTCCAATACTAAAATGCTATTGTTTCTAATGACATATGCAGGCCTTCTCTCAGAGAGGGAGAGAGTGAGTGAGAGAGACAGAGAGAAAAAGAGAGATTTGGAGATCACGCTGTTGCCTTACCTTGTGCCTAATCTTATTTTTATGTTAACACTAGCTGTACCCGCGCGTGTTCTTTTCTTTAGGTTCGAAGTACCATAATGTGCTACTCCAGGACCAATATACCAACATCTGAACAAAATTTCTTCAGCCGTCAAAAATACTTTATCAATTTCTCGGCTTCTAACTCACCGGATTGAGATACCAATTACACCAGATTTAAATAAAACCCTAAGCTATCTAGCAATGAAAACCGCATTGCAATCGGTCGTGTAGTTTTTACGTGATGCGTAAACAAACAAACATACAGACAAACAGAAAGAAAGACACGATTAACAAAAAAAAAACTGTTCAATAACTTTTTTAAGCACCCAAGAGCGTTTTTTTCATTTGAATTAATTTAGTAGTTTGGGAGCGATGCGCGGTCAAGATACGGACAAACATACAGACAAAATTAAAAAGTAAAACTGTTTGGTTTCAGTATCGAATATAGAGAACCATCCAAAAATATTTTTTATTATTTAAATATTAACATAACTTTGGACCCATATCCCACAGAAACCCTTTACTTATTTGGTATAAAACGTGTCCTCAATTTTAACCCAAATAACTTACGACAGTGCCAAGTTGCATCAAAACCCTCCATTACTTTCAGCGTGGTACGTGTTCTTTTAAATAAGTTTCAACCCCTAAATAATAACCCATAATTTTTTCGATATGTAAAGTATCATATGTCCTACCTCATAGTACGAACTCAAATCATACCAAGTTTCTTTTGAATTCATCTAGTAGTTCTGGCGGCGTGATGTGCGGCTAAGATACAGACTGAAAAACATACAGACAAAAATGAAAAAACATACAGTTTAGGCTTCATAATAGAATATAGAGTAACATAAAAAAAAACACTATATCTTTAATGTACAGAATTTGGACCCATATCCCACCGGAACCCTTTATTTTTTCGGGACAAAATGTATCCATAATTTTCACCTATCTTATAAACTATGTCTGTGCCAAGTTGCATCAACATCCGTCCAATAGTTTCAGCGAAGCTAAGTGTTCTTTTAAATAATTTTCCACCCCTATCCTGCAGGAACACTTAATTTTTTCGGGATGACTACCTCGAAGTGTGAACTCAAATCATACCATATTTCATTTGAATTCATTAAGTATTTTCGGCGTGGTGTGCTTCCAAGGTACAGACAGACGGACAGAAAGACAGATAGACAAAAATAAAAAAATACAGTGTTGGCTTTAGTATTGAACATAGAACGTCCTCCAAAAAAATTACATAATATCTTTAATCTACAGAATTTTGGACATTATCCCGAAGGAACTATTTATTTTTTCGGGATAAAAAGTATCCTCAATTTTAACCCATCATATAAACTATGACTGTGCAAAGTTGCATCAAAATCTGTTTACTAGTTTCAGAGTGGTAAGTGTTATTTGAAATAACTTTCAACCCCAATCCTGCGGGAACCCTTTCATTTTTCGGGATGAAAAGTAGCCTATGTCCTACCTCGTAGTATGAACTAAAATCATACCAAGTTTCATTTAAATTCATTCTGTAGTTTCGGTGTGATGCCTAGCCAAGATACAGACAGACAGACAGACAAAAATGAAAAAAAATACAGTTTTGGCTTCAGTATCAAATATAGAGTATGGTCCAAAAAAAAAACAAAATATCTTCAATGTACAGAATTGGACCCGTTACAGTTTTATTATAAGTATAGATGCAGTGACACGCAATGAAACGTTACAGTGGAATGCTCTGCCCTCGTCAGTGTTCCTAGTGCATTTTATGCTATCCTAACTTAGAGTTATCAGCAATAAAACGTTGCAGTGGAATGCTTTGCCCTCGTCATTGTTCCCAGTATGAAAAGTTGCAGTGGAATGCTCTGCCCTCGCAAGTGTTCACAGTAAATTTATGCTATACTAACATATACAAGTTACAAGCAATAAAACGTTGCAGTGGAATGCTCTGCCCTCGTCAGCGTTTCCAGTTAATGTATGCTATGCTAACATAAAGTTACAAGCAATGAAACGTTTCAGTGGAATGCTCTGCCCTCGTCAGTGTTGCAGTAAATTTATGCTATGTTAACATAAAGTTACAAGCAATGAAACGTTGCAGTGGAATGCTCTGCCCTCGTCAGTGTTTCCAGTAAATGTATGCTATGCTAACATAAAGTTACAAGCAATGAAACGTTGCAGTGGAATACTCTGCCCTCGTCAGTGTTCCCAGTAAATTTATGCTATGCTAACATAAAGTTACAAGCAATAAAACGTTGCAGTGGAATGTTTTGCCCTCGTCAGTGTTGCAGTAAATTTATGCTAAGCTAACATAAAGTTACAAGCAATGAAATGTTGCAGTAGAATGCTCTGCCCTCGTCAGTGTTCCCAGTAAATTTATGTTATGCTAACATACAGTTACAAGCAATGAAACGTTGAAATGGAAAGTTCTGCCCTCGTCAGTGAATCCAATAAATTATAAACCAGGTGTGTTCAAATCTAGGGTGAACTCAAATAAATGAAAGCATCATCAGGTGAGATCCGGTATCATCATCATCATGTCAGTCTTTAGAAATCCACTGCTGAACATAGGCCTTCCCCAAAGAGCGCCATGACGAGCGATTTTGTGCTACCTCCCTGCTCCCGACTTCCTGCGATGGCTACAATCTCGTCGGTCCATCGTGTGGGGGGTCTCCCCACACTTCGCTTGTTTGTTTATGGTCGCCATTTGAGAACCTTTATTCCCCAGCGGTTGTCGGTTCTTATCACGTAAGCAAGCAAGCAAGTCGTGGTAAGCATCGTGCCTGCCCATAATAGTTGCAGATCCACCCAGAACTTTGAATTGCAAAATCTTGCGTGGCACTGCACTCGTCACCGTGTGATATTTGTTTTTAAGTCTCATGCTCAGGTAATTTGTTGGAAACATAGCCTGCTAAACCAAAACACAGTAATGTTTGCACACTACTGCTTGAGTTACTATACCGGTTGAGTTTACTTAAAAATACATCTAGCAAAGGTGTGGTACTTCCCCAGGTGGACTCTTGCAGGCCACAACAGAACAGTAGGTTATTTTTCTATCAAATTGTGGTTTTTATAAAACTCAAATAATCAAAAGGAAAATTATCATTACCGAAAAAACTTTAAACTATAAAACGAGACATTAAAATATTGGTTCTCTTCAAACTGAAGCGGTGTTTTAGAAACCTCTTCGTAATCTTTTTGTCTGAAGAAATATATTCTACATTTATAGTTTAAATTCGTATATTTCTAGTTTCAAGTTCAAAAGATTATATTACTTACTGAACTTATAAAAGTGCGGATCGTTATAAATAGTCCAATTATTTTAGTTTTCTTTTACGGATTTCAGTATTAAATCACGACCGTTCAGTCTTATGTTCACAAGGGTACGGGAATAAATCACGACCGTTCAGTCTTATGTTCACAAGGGTACGGGAATAAACCACGACCGTTCAGTCTTATGTTACACAAGGGTACGGGAATAAATCACGACCGTTCAGTCTTATGTTACACAAGGGTACGGGAATAAATCACGACCGTTCAGTCTTATGTTACACAAGGGTACGGGAATAAATCACGACCGTTCAGTCTTATGTTACACAAGGGCACGGGAATAAATCACGACTGTTCAGTCTTATGTTACATAAGGGTATAGGAATAAATCATGACCGTTCAGTCTTATGTTACACAATTGTAAGGGAATAAAATGCTTCATTGTATAATTTCACCTATGTACTGGCCCAAGTTAAAAAATGTCTGTCTATTTTCTATTTGCTTAGAAAATAACTGTGGTAAGAATATAAATAAAAAAGCTGGCGAAAACGAATAAAACAATCGGAGGCTTTAAAGGGGTAAATGATATCGAAAATTAAAATTTTCTGGTATCGCTTTATCCTCGCAGAGGTCCCTGGACCGAAGTTTGAGTACCGTTTGTGTGTTTGAACTACAGGGCGGCCTGATTCGGGGTTAATAGCTCAGGGCGTTTCACTGGACCACATTTTAATTTATAACGCTTTACCTTGTTTTTGCCGCGGGAAATTAACTGCCTAATATGGTCATGGCAAAAGTTCGGATTAGGTACCTTAGAAAATTCATTAGGTTTTGTCATAATATACCTATCTACATTTCTGTAACAATGTATGTACGTGAAACTAACATATTCTTAGCCCTTAGACCCTCCTTAGTGTGGACCCAGATCCATAGAGAATACTTGAAATAAATAAATGTACTCAGGACAATTCACACCAATTACCTAGCCTTAGCCCACAGTGCCTGAAGACAAAAGTCTTGATTCAGTCCGTCCTACCAGTCATGACCTACGGAGCCGAAACGTGGACACTCACGGTTTAACTAGTCCACAAATGCTCAGCGAGCTATGGAGAGAGCTATGCTTGGAGTTTCTCTGAAGGACAAGATTCGTAATAAAGATATCCAACGCAGAACCAGGGTGAACGACATAGCTAATAAGATTAGCAAGCTAAAGTGGCAGTGGGCTGGTCACATTTCCCGAAGAACCGATAACCGTTGGGGTAGACGAGTTCTTGAGTGGAGACCACGTTTAGGCAAACGTAGTGTTAGACGCTCTGTAGCCAGGTGGAGTGATGACCTGCGAAAAGCGGCTGGAAGAAAATGGATGAGGAGAGCTGAAGACCGAGCTCAGTGGCGTGCCTTAGGAGAGGCCTACGTCCAGCAGTGGACAGGTATAGGCTGATGATGATGATGACCTGGCCCCAAACTAGGACACTCTGAATCATTGGTATTATACAACGGATAAACAAACATAGATGATCGAATATAATAATAATTACTCGGATGCAAAATTTCCTGCTCATCACACAAATCTTTGCACCTTGCGAAATTCAAATCTGCGACTGTTGGTTGTCATGATCACTAGCCAAGCCACTCAACCGTCAACCGTCAACCGTCAACGTCAAGCTCACAGGTCAACCGGTCGTCTATGTTATCAACTGGCACGTCAAGTTAGTAATATTGACGTTATAATACTTCCATTATATATTACTGCTAGCAAAAACCTAATTGACACAGTCATTTTCATTCAAAAGTTCTGTCATAATTATCATCAGCCTACTATTGTGACGAGGTCCAAACCTCTTTCATAATAATACTCATTTGATCTCTTAATTCTTTCATAATCCATTTCTTTTCATTTTTGATAGTTGGTCATCATTGATTGATTCTAAATGAAAATAACCTGTCATTCGAATATTGATTTTTGAAATAACCGAAATAATATTATAAAATTCATAAATAAGTTTATTTCATATATATATGAGACTTGTAAATATATATATATATATGAATACCTTCGTAAGCCGCTGTTTTATAATCATCTCCTCCTGTTCCTGTGCTTCCAATAGTTCCTGTAATTCTGTGTCACTGAGGTTTGGGTCCTGGGCTAGTGGGAGCCACCCAAACCCTGGGACCGCCTCGTGACACTGGCGCCCTCAACGTCCCGTACCCAGCCCTGCTCAACCTGCCACAAGTTCCTGATTTCTCCGTGTTTTTTCAATCAGTGTGTTTTAATTTGTTAATCAGTGTTCAATTTTTAAGTCGTCCCACAAAATTCTAAAAGGCACTAGGCCATCTTGATTCAATTTTGGAAATATTTGGCAAACCCAGAACAGTTTTTTTATACTAAAATGTATTTTATAATTGCATTCCAATCATTCATGTAAGTAAGACATTTTCATTATTACGTACTTTGTTCCGAATTTAACTATCGGCCTACCTAGTTCGGAATTACTCTAAACTTTGACGCGTGATTATGCGTGACGCGTTAACGCGTAGTTGCATTAACGCTATTTTTTTATATATTTTTTTAAGCGTTGCTATCGCACCTAACGTAACCTTTACAGAGTTAATACATAATTTTATTCGCTGGTCTCATATTAATAAAAATGGACCCTGCGCATCTAAATAAACCAGAATTGATCTATGAATTAAAATGTCGAAATGCTGAGGTCTATACAACAGATACTGCAGAAAATTTCTCCTAATTGAATCCTGACCTTTTGTGTTGTCCACTGAGGCTTGGTTGGCTTTGTTTGGTGGAGCAAGCCCCAAAGCCTAGGACCGCCTCGTGACACTATAACTGTTCCACTGCTTTGGCATATGCTTCTCGCATAGAAAGAGAGAGAGAGATGGCCACGACCACCACGCTGGCCCAGTTCATCAAATCTCTTTGAATATTGTGATTCTTTGAAATGCCAGTTTCCACGTGATAATACGTTTTTACACGACTGCACGAAGGGTAATGTGTTTAGGTTATAGGAAAGTTTGTTTGTTGGTTTGTACGTTTCATAGGCGTGTCCTACAGTCTTAACATCTTGATGGATTTTGATAAATGAGAAACCATTGGATACGTCTTGATTACGAGAGTGCTGTTGGATATATGAAGTTTCAAGAAAACTAACATGGCGGCTTACAGCTGCCATATTGAATCTCCGACGAAACAAAAAATTACCAAAACCTATCGAGTGGGGTATCCAAATAAAGGTCTTTAAAAGAACATTTCAAAAATATATAATTCTTGTCACTAAACAGTAGCCATGGTCTTTTAAGCTTCTTACAAAATTTTCAATTTTAGATTATTCAACTTAAATAGTCTAACATTGCAATTACAACTATTAAACAGGGTGTCCACTTTCTGGAAAGTCAGGGAGAGTCAGGGAAAAGTCAGGGAAGCTCAAGGTGGTCAGGGAAAGTCAGGGAAATCGAGGGGGTCACCTGGAAAGTCAGGGAAAAAAAAAATTACTTGGTTTGCCTCACACTTTCTCAGTGATTGTAAAATGAGAGATATATATCATGCTCTAGTTTGACTATGTTTTGTAATCATGTTTATTTGTTTCACTGAAAGAAATATCTCGAAATTTCCGCGCTCGCTTCGCTCGCGCCTTCATAATACCATTTCCTATGTAATTAAAAACACACAGTAGGTCAATTATTAATATTAATTTATTCACACAATTACACTGAAATTATAAATAGCTAAATTCTTGCGCTCGCTACACTTGCACCCTTGTTCTGTTATTGCCTGTTGAATGAAGTATAAGGTGGACCACCCTGTTTTCCTTTAGTTTTTAACAAACACTACAAGAAATAACTAGCTACTCTTGCGCCTTGCTATTATTGGTTCCTCACGTCCACAAATAGTCGAAATTTTTGCACTCGCTTTGCTCGCGCCTGTTACCTATTTTCGCACTACTATTACTATTTTCGCTGAGGAATTACATTCATGTCTAATTTTTACCAAACTTTTTCGCGCTATCTACGCTCGTGTCTTTTATATGATATAATATTATTTTTCCTCATTCGTATAATGAAATAGCTCAACATTTTCGTGCTCCCTTCGCTCACGCTTTCTTGGTAATATTACGTGTTTTGCAAACAAAGAAGATCGATCGTAAACGTTCATTTTTAACCCCCCAAACAAAGAGATGGGTGTTATAAGTTTAGGGTGTGTATCACTGTGTGTGTGTATCCGTATGTCTGTCTCTGGCTTCGTAGCTCCCAAACGAATGGACAGATTTTATTTTATTTTATTTTCTTAGGAAAACTACAGCCACGGTTAGTACTTAGGATAAAAACTATGGTTATACACGCAGCTTACAAAAGTTTCCACATATGGGTTTTTATTATGTTTGAAAACTGATGTGATCGAAATGCTTCTTAGTTATAATTGGGGGTGGAGGGTCAAGAGTTACATATTTTTTTAATTTGTGCTTGTTTTTACATAATTACTCTAATAAAAGTATAAGAAGCTCGAAAATTTTGCGCTCGCTACGCTCGCACCTTGATAATATTGCTTGTTTCGAACTCATAAAAGATCGACCATAAACGTTCGTGTTTTCACATAACTACACTAATAAAAGTATAAGGAGCTAAAAATGCTAGCGCCCGATTCGCTCGCGCCTTCTTGGTAATAATACATGTTATGCACACATAGAAAATCGATCATAAACATTCTTATGTTCACATAGCTACACAATAAAAGTATATATAAGTAGCTCAAAATATTCACATATAAAAGGGGCGCTGATTTATAAGCTGATTGCTAAGGCCAGTCTTGTGTTCAAGAATAGGCTGATAATGATGATCATTTGTTATGTGATTTGGAATACTCATGTTTCATTTTTACACAAATAAAAATATCAGAATGTTTTCGCTTCCCGCTTATGATGGTGTCTATCATTTTGTGAATTAGAATTTTATTGAAGATTTTATTTTAAAATAAGTCTGATAATAAAATAAGTAACAATATATGAAGGATAAGAAATGATTAACTATTTAGATAACATTATTTTTCGTTATTTTATGAAAAATTATGAAAAACTTGCTTTTAAATGAACATGTTGGTCAGGGAAATTTGGCAAAATGGTCAGGGAAAGTCAGGGATAAGTCAGGGTTTTTTTTAGAATTTTCAGTGGACACCCTGATTAAAGTAAAATAAAATATGTACCTAAGGAAAAAATAAACATTAAATTTTTATAAATACTAGCTGCGCCTCGAGGTTTCACCCGCATCTCTCAGGAATTGTGTATTTTTACAGGATAAAAAGTAGCCTATAAGCTACCTCCTTACCAAATTTTACCTAAATGCGTTCATCCGTTTGAGCGTGAAGAAGTAACAAACATACACTCACACATACACCACACACACACCACACACACACACACCCCCTAACGTAAATACAAACTTCTGCCTCTATAATATTAGTGTGATTATTTTGGGAGGTCAACTCTTATTCAATAATTTTGTTCGCAGTCGGGCTTTTTGTATTTTTATAATAATTTGACTTGTTCTTAAATGTTTTTAAACAATGGCATCGGCATTCAAATATTGGTTACTATATAATTCATTGGTGCATGGCCGAGGTTTTGAATCAGATGCAGTTGGATTATTACGCGCAGCCGTGCTACCCAACCCCCGTTCAATACTAAAGTTAAGTTAAGCTGTCGGTCCCGGCTGTTATTGATTAATAGCAGTCGTTAAGCCATGTCAGAGGCCCTCGGGCTGCACGAAAAACTCTGACATCAGAGGACAGCACTACCTCATACGACAAACAAACAAACAAACAAACAATACTAAAGTCCATGTCATGTCAAAATAATGTATTATCAACTAACTTTTACCCGCGACTTCGTCCACGCGGCCTATAGTTTATCGCTGTAAAAAGTATCCATTGTCCGTCCCCAGAGTTCAAACTACCTTTGCGCCAAATTTAATCAATATCGGTTCAGGTGTTTTGTCGTGAAATGGTAATAAACAGACAGACAGAGTCTAAGAGTGCTATGGAAAAAGCTATGTTCGGGATTTCATCCGAAACAAGGTGGTCCCGCAGACAACTAAAGTCACCAACATACCACAAAAAAATTGGTGGCTCAAGTGGCATTAGGTCGGTCACATATGTCGAAGAAACGAGAACCGATAGGGTAGGCGAGTTCTTGAGTGTAGGCAAACCTAGTGTAGGACGCTTTCCGTCTAAGTTCAGCGACGACCTGCGTAAAGTAGATGGCAGCAATTACGTACCTACATAAGGGCCTAAGGTCGGGCTCAGTAGCACGTATTAGGAGAGGCCTATGTCAAGCAGTGAACGTTTACAAGCTGATAATAATATAGATAGAGTATACTAGGATATTGAATGCCAATAGTAGCCACCGAATGCTGAAATTGCTTTGTCAGCTTTGCTGATGCGTTTGCCGACATACAACGCGCTAGACAAGTTTCTAAAAAAAAAAACGAAATTCCTTACTCAGTTTAAAATTTGAGATGGGACGAGGTATTTACACCTCACACTCATTTTTGTACGGGCTAACCAGCGATCGTTTTAAACCATTGAGTACGTCGCGGCGTGTCACCACACAAATAACAGCCGAGCAATCATCCCCTTTATACAGATATATCATCTTGTCCAAATTCTTCACACACACACACACATACACACACACACACACACACACACACACACATACACACACACACACACACATATACATATATATATATATATATGTCTATGCTTCTAATATATATATATATATATATTATATTATATATATTAGAAGTCATCAAAATAATTCACCAAACTTTGACTTTAATTAAACGATTATATTCACGACAACGGCCGAATCTGTAAAAGTCTTTGCCCAAAAAAAAAGTAAGTTTTATAAAAAGTTGAACGATTAGAGAAAATTAGACCTACTTACTTATTCAAATCGTACAAATTAAGGGCGATCACAGTCGTGCGACATTGACGCGACACTGTGACCCATACAATCGAATACCTAAAGTAATTTAAGCCTCTCGATAAAATGCTTCAGCTAAACGAACTATTAACTAGAGGGCTGAGGGCTTGAGGGTTGATAATCCAATCCGATTTAAGAGATAAGTACGATTATTCGATTTGAGCTACGTTGTATGGCTTTCAAATTGGGTAATGGTACGTTTTTAATGCTTCTTCATTTAGTTGCTCGCTTGCTTTTCGTACGAGGTAGCTGACCTTTGATGATAGAGTAGGTATGTCAGGCCGCCCGAGGATATCTGACTTGGTTTAACGACAGTTATAAATCAATAACAGCTGGGACCGACGGCTTAACGTGCCCTTTTAAGCACGGAGCATATAGGAAATCCGCATATAACTAAGAAAAGTTATTTGGGCGGAGTCGAGGACCGAACCCGGTATTGTAAGAATTCTAACTTGCACTAGTAAACCCGTCGGTCACCATCGCTTGTAAAATAACTTTAGTAAAAGGACCTCAAAACAATCACAGAAATGTATATAATATTCTATCTATATCAATACTTCTTCTATCGATCTATCTATATTTATACTACTTATAATAATAAAGAAGTAAGTAACAAAAAGTCTGTAAAATGTAGATACTAAAAAAAACTGAGAAAATAAGCTGCTAAACAAAATATTTTTTTTTCAATTGGTGTATGTCTGTCTGTTTATATATTTGTTCCAGCATCACGTAGAAACTACTTGACTGGTGGCAATGTGGTTTCTCTATGGATAGCTTGAGGTTTGACTTAAAAACTGGTGTACATGGTATCTCAATCCGATGATTAGAAGCTGGGCAATCGATAATAAACTCTTTATAGGCTGTATGAAATTTGGTACAGGCTATATTATACAATATATGTTATAGGTACCTACTTCCAATCCTGGAATAACATAAGGGATACTTTTATCCCAGAAAAATGACTACGCGGGCAAAGCCGCGGGCACATCTTGTACTTAATATGAGAGCGATACAACAGCATGCTGCCAAAGGGTCAAATCTCGCTGTGTGCTATTTTTATCCGAATGAGGAGTTTTTTTTATTTATTTATACTTTATTGCACAATTAAAAGTGTACAAGTGACGGACTTAATACTAAAAGCATTGTCTACCAGTCAACCAAACAATGCAATGAGAGGTTGAAGGCGTGCAAAAAATAAAAAAATAAAATAAGAGTTAATAAATATTGCTAAATATTTATAACAATATAACATACAAAATAAAATAATCTAACACATATAATAACATAATACGTGTAATTTCTATCTATATAATTAAATATAATAAAGGTGACGTTATAAAAGTAGTGATAATGGAGTGATAGTGATAAACAGCTAAGTAGATGAAGCTTTAAAATAATGATCTCTGACCAACTTCTTGAAAACTACTTTGGATGGTGCTTTCCTTGTTTTTACACATATTCCACAAACGGACTGCGGCGACTTCGAAAGAGTTACCTTTGAAAGAGGTCCTGTGCTTTGGAGTACAAAGGGCTATGGCACCGGTGGATCTAAGGTGGCGATCGTGTGAATCGGATAGGAAGCTAAAGGAGTCTTTTAAATAGGAGGGTGCTTTGGGATCATTTAACATTGAGAAAAGTAAGCTGAGTAATCTGGCATTCCTTCTATCTCGAATTTTGAGCCACTTAAGTTTTGAACGATACTCTGAGATATGGTTATGTGAGTTGTATATATGTTTGTTTGTTTGTTAATATACTAAACAGCTTGATGGATTTTGATAAATGAGGTATTATTGGATCTTGATCACGAGAGTGCTTTAGGATATATGAAGTGTCAAGAAAACTAATCAGCAGCTATCAGCTGCCATATTGTACATCCCACGGAACAAAAAATGTCCAAAACCTATCGAGTGAGGCTCAGAGAAATTATAATTTCTTTGAGGAGTGAGGTATCAAAATACAGATCTTTAAAAGACCATTTCAAAAATATATAATTCTTATAAAAAGTAGCAATTTTCTTTTCAGCTTCTTACAAAATTTTCAATTTTAGATTATTCAAGTTAATGCTATGATTATTCAAGTTAATGCTATGATTATTCAAGTTAATGCTAATAATAAAGTCTAATGTTGCAATTGCAACTATTACAGTAAAGTAAAATATGTGAGTTAAAAAGAAACATTAAATTGAAATAAATACTAGCTGTGCCCCGTGGTTTCACCCGCGTCGGGGAACCGTGCATTTTTCCGGAATAAGTAGTAGCCTATATTAATCCATGGTTTAAGCTACCTCCATACCAAATTTTATCCAAATCCGTACAGCCGTTTAAACGTAAAGAAGTATCATACTAACTTTCGCCTTTATAATATTTATGAGATTATTTTATTGAGTTTATTTATCGTAGTCAATAATTTTGTACGCAGTCGGGTTTTTTGTACTTTGATAATAATTTTACTTGTTTTCTCAAGATCATGTACTTAGTTCCAAACGTTATTAAAAGCTATAATTCCTCGCTAGCTTCAAGTTACCCTTGAACTTTTCACGGTATGGTTGCTACTCCCACACTTTCATGTCACTTAATTAATGAAATACACGGTTTCAGTAATTAATAATTGTAGGAATTCTAATTAACAGGTTTGGTAGAGGCCATGCCCTAAATTTTAGCGACCTACCTAGTTTTTCTTTGACAGTTAGGTACGGGCTCACCCATCGAGAAGAAAAAAAACCAAATGGTGGGCTTATCCATCACTTGGTTCGAATGTAAAAAAATAGTAGCGGTAGTGCGTGAGGCGAAAGAGATCTCTCAATTGCCTAATTTCAACCGTGGATGGACTCTGCCTCCAGCTTGGAGAACCGTGCTTAATGTTTTCTCGGCGCAGCAAGTGGTAGGCAGTCTAGAGTGTGACACGGTCAGCATTGTGTATGGCGGCACGTTTGGCGATGATGCAATGGATAGCGATGGAGTTCCATCGTCACCGCCAGCAAGAGTTCAATCTCCGTCGACGGCGCACAGTGGGCGAAAAAACAAGCTTACATTTCAAAGGATTTTCGAAAAAGTTATGTGTTTTTTTACAGTTTGAAGCATGCAGATTGTTGAAACCAGCAAAACACTGAACAATCTCTTAATAACGTGATGTTTTTTTTTGTGTAAACACCACATAATATGAGTTTGTACATTTCGAATGTATGAAAATGGAATTTGTTTTCTTCATAGCTTCTTTCAGTGTTGCACGGTCAGGCTCACACTCTTAAGACTTGTTGCCGAGTGTGTAACAAAGCCGTATCATCTTTGACCTTGACCCCGGACTTCCCTGTTTAGAAGATATGAATGAATTAAAAATGCGTATTTGGGCGATATTGTCATACGCTAAAAGTACCTCTAAACAAATAGTTTGTAATATTTGTTTACCAAATATTTAGTTCTATATTTAAACGGGACTTAATCGCGCTGAAAACTTAATATTTATTTACCTCGACGTCTCGATCAAGTTGCATTGATCGTGGTCACGAGAAGACTGAAGTAGCGGGTGTCAGCGTCGAGAAGAGCAAGCGTTGTCTCCAACTACCCGCATTTAGTTTTGTAAAAATTCAGAATTGTCACGACACACGACACTAACGACATCTGCAGATATCTTCTGACATAAACCACGACGCGAACACTTGCTTATCACGGGATTCCAGGACGCAGCCAACTTGAAACCATCCTCTCGGTTGAAATTGGGATACTTTTTAATTTCAACCGCTTCACGTACAATCATGGAGTAGTAGTGACGTTCCGTGGAGAGGATCTTCGGGTCATGGAGTTCTATCCAGTGATTAGGACCCGATTCGAGCAAATGCTCAGCGATTGCAGATTTATTTATCTGGCGGTTCTTTACAGCTGCAATGTGTTCTTTGACCCTTTCCACTATAGTACGCTTGGTTTGTCCAATGTAGGAACTACCGCAGCTGCAATCTATCTTATATACGCCATGAGTTTGTTTACCAAATATTGTACCTGATATACAGAGACCTCTTATGAGTTTTGACCTTGACCAAAAGTGACCCTATTTTTTTATTTATTTTATAGAAAGTGTATGTTCTGTTGGTCTATAGCTGACCTCTACAGCGTCACCGGACGGTGGGGCGGGCGCAAAAGCGCTCCGCCGCAATGCGTAACGCAGAAGGCGCACGCCAAAGTTAAGTTTTGGCCACTTTCTCAAGGGCACCCAGGGGGTACGAACCTCGGCTTGGACAGTTGCCATTGATTACTTGGGGAGTATCGAACTCCTTATTCTAAAAACATGAGTTAAAAAAATCTTTTTGAAGTTGTGTTGAGTCTGGTATCGTCCCGTCCGGGTTTGCTTGTCGTGTGTTTGAGAATTACCACACGGTTAATTCTGGAGTGTACACAAACAAAAACACGGTACAACAGGTAAATTAAAGAGATTCTTACATAACCTACACCCGTTGATTTTCTTACATATTTTGGAGATCTAGAGTTCGAGTTGCAAAATGCTATTCTACGCTTTTATTATTCTGTGAACCAAAAATCGACTTATCTATTTACTACAAAACTAGTGTACCAATTTGTAATGGCCGGCTTGGAAATCCTTGAATCGGCTCAGGACCAATGTCGGCCGTTGTAAGCATAATATGGCCAAATGGGGTATAATAGGCGAGTACCAAACTACATGTAATTTCTGTGGAGACTCAAGACAGACTATGGACCATCTGCCGTCTTGCCCCACTGTCTGCACTGCAGAAGATTTAAATAAGGCAACCCAAAGAGCTGTAGACCTGGCAACTTATCTAGCAGCTTTTATTTAATATAAAGTTGAACCAATGACACGATAAGAAGAAGAAGATACAATTTAAATATAATATTACTAGAGGTCTACCATTGCAAATGCAAATAAAATCATCCAAATCGGTTCAAGAATCCTTGAAATTGAGTGAGCATACACTTAAAAATCAGTTCAATTGACAACTTCCTCCTTTTGGAAAATAGTCAACTCCTTTTGGAAGTCGTTTAGAAATAGCTAAGAAAAATAAATGAAAACGATGATCCCTCGGTCCCGTTCCGTTACCATTTTTCCGTTTTACCCATGTAAAGACTGGTTTACATTACACTGTGCCGGGGCCGGGCCACGCCACGGGAGGGGCACGGCCAAACATCTATAGTACTAATCCTTTTGTATGAACTAGTTCAAGGTAGACCGGACCCGGCCCGTGCCCTGCCCGAGCCCGGACGTGCCCCGGTGCGAAAATGTTGGTGGGGATTTGTTTAGGGTGATTGACGTTACAAAGTGCCGGAACCGAGCCGTGCCACGTAAGGAGCATGGCCAAACATCTGTATGCTCTTTTTTGTGAACTAATTCATGCTTGACCGGACTGGACCCGTGCCCTGCCCGAGCTCGGCCGTGCATTCCGAGTATTCCGAAACCATTGCTGCACCCAGCGCTAAGGCGCGCTGGAGCACGAAATATTTTATTTCTTACTAGTTGTGCCAGTTGCCCGCGTGGTTATTTCATTTAAAAGTAGCCCACACGTGTTACTCCAGGACCAAAAGTACCTACAAAGTACAATATTATACTACACTAGCTGTGCCCGTGGCTTTGCCCGCGTGCTCATTTGATTTAAAAGTAACCCACACGTTTTATTCCAGGACCAAAAGCCAAACCACCACCAGACTAGTTGTAGGTTTAGTCCAGGTCCAGAGGACCAGGTGTACAAAGTACAATATTATACTACATTTCTTCAAAATTCGTTCAGCCGTCAAAAAGTTTTTTATCGATTGCTCGGCATCTAATCATCCGAATAAGGCTAGCGCGCACTGCCGTGCGTTTTTATAACGCATATTCTGTGAAGTACGGAGTGTCATTGAAGTGCACGTATTGCAATGAAATAAACGCATATAATACAATGTAAAATAAACGCCTGAATAAACGCACTGCGTTCCACCGCAAGGCAGTGCGTGCAAGGCCTACGATACCAAGTACCCCAGTTTTTAAATAAAACTTGGTAAGGCGTCGTAGTGCGACGGGCGGTATGGTAAGAGGGAGATCTGTATGTATATATATATATATAATGCTTGCTTGTTTTAACGTCAATCAGCGCCATCTAGTTAAATCAGAGGGAGAACTTTGATGCGTTTGGTTTATGCGCTTCAGTTGTTGCCTTTTTGCTTATTATTATATTGCTTTATTACAATACAGATACAGGTACAGATACTGATATGCTCTCTAGTGTAGAGGTCCAACAATAAAAAGACTTACGCCCATGTTAAGGAAGTAGAATACTCCATTGTGCTATACGCGTACTCTAATATCTAACAACCATCTCGATTACCTCAGCTTTCAAACATAAAAAACCGCACCTAAGCCGGACCATTCGTTTGGAAACTACGATTCTCACCCCTTTTTCTCACCTCTCCCTTCCCCCTCCCCATATAGCTAAGAACCATCGCAATCACACTAGCTTTCAACCAAAAAAAAACCGCATCAAAATCGGTACATTCGTTTGGGAGCTACGATGCCACAGACAATCACACATACTGTGGCCGGGGTGGCCACTGGTGTGCGCCTCCTTGGGTGTTGTGATTAACAACTAATATTAAGTTCAAATAGTTTATAATCCACACAAACACCAAGTGTTACAAAGTAAAAATAGTCATAGGCACACACTATATAATGTTTAGAACAATTGTCAAGAACCAACACACAACAGCGGAATATAATATCGCGACGTAAATAACGGCAATTGATTTTTGCGTTCGAGCGACGTGCGCTTCGCGTCGGAGAGGTGAACTGACTGGCGGGCTGGAGGCGCTGGAGCGCGTGGCGCTTCGCCTCCCGTCCGGTTGCATCGGCGCAGGCGCATTCCTACGGTATTGTTATTGCGCGGCAAACAGCGCATTCACACTTCGTCTGCTTGCTGCATGTTGATATTTACTACCGGTGAGTATTATTTATTTATGTAATATTGTGTCCCTTGTACTTGTAATTTCTTATATGTGTATGTTTCATTATTATTAATGTGTTTAATATTTTACTAATATTTATACTTTTATTTTTCAGATTGTCACACGCCACATCACTCCCCTCCAGAGACCGTCCTACGGGCGATAATATGCTGGGAATTTAACTTTCCTTCCTGATTTTGTAGTACGTTCTTTCGCAGGCAGTGTTTCTACTGCTGTACGGCTGGGAATCTGAATGGTGGTCGGTGTGATCGTCAAGTCTGTAAGTATATATGCTGGTTTTATTCTATCAATTGATACTTCATTTGGTTTTCCTTTTAGGAGTATTTTAAAGGATTTTTCATTTCGGCTCAGCACTTTATGAGGGCCTGTATACACTGGCTGCAGAGATCCACGAGATGCATCTTCTCTTAAAAATATGTGAGTTGCAGTCGCCAGATCTTTGTAGACGAATATTGTCTTTTGGCTGTGTCTTGAAGTTGGGCGCGGTTGAACTTGCGCTGCAAACTCTCTTAGACGGGCTGTAAAGGCTGTTACGTCCGTGGTCGTCTGTATATTTGACTCAAAGAAGTCACCAGGTAATCTGACAGATTCGCCATATACAAGTTCTGCTGATGACGCTTGTAGATCCTCTTTGAAAGTGTTCCGGATGCCGAGAAGTACCAAAGGTAAGATTTCTGTCCATCTGTTATGTTCGTGGCATACAATGGCGGCTTTTAGTTGCCTGTGAAACCTTTCGATTAATCCATTGCAGGCGGGGTGATAAGCTGTCGTCGTCTTATGTTGGAAGCCTGCAATTTCAGATAAGTATTTGAATAAGGCTGACTGGAATTGTCCTCCTCTGTCTGTCACTATTTCCAGCGGGCAACCAAAACGGGCAATCCAGCCTGATAGAAAAGCTTTCGCAACTGTCTCAGCTGTCATATCCGGAATTGGAAAAACCTCAGGCCAACGAGAAAATCTGTCGATTGCTGTGAGACAATATTTGTATCCTTCTGATACTGGTAGTGGGCCTATAAGATCGATGTGCACGTATAAAAATCTAGCGCGAGGTATTTTGAATACACCTAGAGGTGATGATACATGTCTCGTCACCTTCGCTCTTTGACATGGGTAGCACTGTCTTGCCCATTCACGGCAGTTCTTCTGGATGCTTGGCCATATATAGCGCTTCGATATCAGCTTAGCAGTGGCATTAGCACCAGGATGACTAAGTGAGTGGAGACTCTCAAAAACTTTTCGCCTTAGCTCTCTAGGTACATATGGACGTGTTATGTCAGTACCATTGTCACAGTATATATCTGTTTTCGTTCCAGGTATTGAAATTTTCTGTAGGCGTAGAGATGTGCTGCCAGCGAGTAATTCGGTAAGTTCTGAATCAGATTTTTGTGCTTCAGCTAGAGTCGTTAGGTCCACAGGTTGTGATAGCATCTCAATACGAGAAAGTGTATCAGAAACGACGTTGTCTTTGCCAGAAATATGTTGTAAGTCCGTCGTGAATTGAGATATATAATCTAGGTATCTGAATTGCCTAGGAGTACAATTATCTTTTCTCGAATCAAATGCGAAGCATAGTGGTTTGTGGTCAGTGAATACTGTAAAGTTCCTTGCTTCGAGCATATATCGGAAATACTTGATCGACTGATATAAAGCGAGTAGTTCTCTGTCATAAGCTGAGTATTTGCGTTGAGATGAGCTCAATTTCTTGGAAAAGAATGCCAAAGGCTGCCAGTTGTTATTAGTAAACTGCTGTAGAACCGCTCCTATCGCATTATCTGAAGCGTCCGTGACTAAGGCTAGTCTCGCCTGTAAGTTCGGGTGTGCTAGGAGTGCTGATCGACAGAGACTGTCTTTGCAACTCTCAAAAGCTTGAAGTGCGATGCCGGAAATGTCGACTGGATGTGAACCTTTGACTGATCCGGTCAGTAAAGCATGTAAGGGAGCTTGGTATTCTGCTGCACCTGGGATGAACCGACGATAGAAGTTAATCATCCCGAGAAAACGTCGAAGTTCTCTGACGGTCTTCGGTATGGGGAAGTTTCTAATGGCTTCTACCTTTGTTTCTAGAGGCTTCACGCCTTCTGCAGAGACACTGTATCCCAAGAAAGTAGCTTGTGATACTCCAAATACGCATTTAGGGACATTGATCACCATGTTATACTCCTGAAGTCTTTTGAAGAGCTGACGTAGATGCTGTTCATGGGAAGATCGGTCACGTGAGTATACTAAAAAATCGTCAATGTAGGCATAACCAAAGTCTAGGCCTCTGAGCATCTCATCCACGAATCTTTGAAACGTTTGACTTGCATTTCTTAAGCCAAACGTCATGTATGGAAATTCGTAAAGTCCGAACGGTGTTGATATTGCCGTTTTGCTTATATCCTCTTCAGCCACTTTAATCTGGTTATAGGCTTTGGCCAAATCTATGGTTGAAAAGATGGTACAAATAGAAATCTCTTGTGCGAAGTCATGAATATGTCGGACTGGGTATCTATCAGGCACTGTACACGCGTTCAGTCTGCGGTAATCACCACACGGGCGCCATCCGCTCTCTTTCTTTGGTGCTAGGTGCAGAGGCGATGACCATGGGCTGTCTGAAGGTCTTGCTGTTCCATTCTTCAACATGGCATCGAATTCATCCTTCGCTATTTTCAGCTTATCGGGTGCTAGTCGTCGTGGTGTACAGTAGACTGGTGGGCCTGGTGTAGTCTTGATGTGATGGACCGTATTGTGCGATGGCGGCTGCTGGGAACCTGATGGACGAGTGATCTCGGGGTATTCACGAAGTATGTTGTGGTATTCAGTATCGCCTGTCATTGTCTTCACTGAAGATATAGTGACGGATGATGGTGCTGCCACAGCTGCTGTCGTTAGTGTAGTGGTGTTGTCTATAAGGCGCTGGTTTCTAACGTCGACCATCAGACCAAAATATGATAAAAAGTCGACACCGATTATAGCCTTCGTGACATCAGCCACAGTAAAGCGCCACGAAAATTCGCGACGAAGTCCCAAGTTCAGTACTAGGTCAGTAAAACCATACGTTACTATTGAGGTTCCATTTGCTGCGTACAATACGTAGTCTGTTTTAGGTCTGCTTGTTCGTAATGCGCTTTTCGGAAAAACACAGATGTCGCTTCCGGTATCTACGAGGAACTGCGTCTTAGAAGTGCGGTCGGTTACGAATAGGCGACCTGGTGAAGCGAGGCAATCGTCTGTCGCCATTAGCGATTGCCGGGAGCATATCCCTGCTTGTAATCACAAGGCTTGATGCACCTTCTAGCCTTTTCGCCATATTTCCCGTGGAAGAAGCATAGTGGGAATCGTCTGTAGTTAGATTCCGATCGAGTATTGCTTCGCTGACGTCCAGAATTTCTCGTCTGCGATCGTGGTCTTCTACTCGTACCTTGAGATGCGGTAAGTGACGCTATCTGTTTGGTGAGGTCTGCGATTTGCTTCGACATAACATCGAGGGCTGAACCCGGAGCAAAAGATACGGCGGCTGTCTGGGGACTGGAGCTAACTATATCCAGTACTGCATCGGCTAAGTCGGCTAAACTACTCAAGTCAGTGCGCGGCTGAGAAGCAACAGCAGTTTGCACATGCGTGGGGAGACGGCTCGTCCAAATAGTTTTGAGGAACTCTTCCGGCACTTCAGGTCCTGCTAACTGTCGGAGGTGACGTAGGAACTGTGAAGGACGCCGGTCACCCATCTCTTCATGTGTCAATAATTGTTTTACCTCTTTCTCTCTAGACTGCGATAATCTTTTAATTAATTCTGCTTTCAGCGTATTGTACTTCGATACGGATGGCGGAGATACCATAATATCCTCGACTTCCGCTGCATAGCGGTGTTCGAGTTGAGAGATCACATAATAAAATTTAGTTTTGTCGTCAGTAATTCCCGACAGTAAAAAGTGACCCTCTATTTGCGCAAACCACACGGCGGGTTTCTCCGGCCAAAAAGGCGGCATTCGTACTCCAACTCTGAATATGTTGGAAGGCATACTGTGAACGGTACCTCCATTAGGCGGTGCGCCATTTTGTCTCGCAGGTTCTCCTGTTGAATTATCCGAATCATTCATGTCGAAGTATTCTTGTCCAGCGTTCGGGGTCACCAATGTGGCCGGGGTGGCCACTGGTGTGCGCCTCCTTGGGTGTTGTGATTAACAACTAATATTAAGTTCAAATAGTTTATAATCCACACAAACACCAAGTGTTACAAAGTAAAAATAGTCATAGGCACACACTATATAATGTTTAGAACAATTGTCAAGAACCAACACACAACAGCGGAATATAATATCGCGACGTAAATAACGGCAATTGATTTTTGCGTTCGAGCGACGTGCGCTTCGCGTCGGAGAGGTGAACTGACTGGCGGGCTGGAGGCGCTGGAGCGCGTGGCGCTTCGCCTCCCGTCCGGTTGCATCGGCGCAGGCGCATTCCTACGGTATTGTTATTGCGCGGCAAACAGCGCATTCACACTTCGTCTGCTTGCTGCATGTTGATATTTACTACCGGTGAGTATTATTTATTTATGTAATATTGTGTCCCTTGTACTTGTAATTTCTTATATGTGTATGTTTCATTATTATTAATGTGTTTAATATTTTACTAATATTTATACTTTTATTTTTCAGATTGTCACACGCCACAATACAACACACACACACACAAACACACACATACACATACATACACACACACGAACACACACACAGTGAAACACACCCTACACTTATAATACCCGTCTTTTTGTACGGGGGTTAAAAATGTAAAACAGTTACCAATAAAAACAGCCGCAAGAGGGCGCTTTTTTATGAGGAATTGTAGATTATAAAATAATTTATTTCTTTTTTAAACATGCACTTCAGGTAAAACCAGCAAATTTACAAATAAAAAAAAGTACCTAAATAGATAAATTCTTTTCTGTTTTTGAGTTTTTTCTAAAATATCCGAATTGGAATTATTGTGACCTATTTTGTTGAAACGAGTTGAGTTGTTAAGGTTTACTTCAGGAAATGATAGGAGCCTTAAAAATATCAAGGAAATTGTAAAAATAACGCATAAAATATGTAAATGCTTAAAAATATGAAGCAAAACATTTCAAGAAGCGCGTGATTTCAACCCACGCACGTCTGGGTTTGAAGGCCAGCATGCTCCTGCTGTGCATAACATCGTGGCGATAAGGTCGACATTATGATCCAGTTATAATGTTTTATTTATATTACATTTAAACTATCATAACTTTGAATACCTATCCCGCAGAAACCCTATATTTTTTGGGGATAAAAATAATCCGTAATTTTAAAACATAATATGAACTTTGACTGTACCAAGTTACAACAAATCCCGTCCAATTAGTTTCAGCGTAATATGTGTTCTTTTAAATAACTTTCAACCACTATCCTGCGGGAACTCTTTTTTTTCGGGATAAAAAGTTTTCTAATTGTTAATCCAAAACATAAGCTATGATTGTGCCAAGTTGCATCAAAATCCGTTTGGTAGTTTCAGCGTGATGCGTGTACAAAGAGACAGACAGACAGACAGACAGACAGACAGACAGACAGACAGACAGACAAAAAATAAAAAATAACCTTTTTGCAGTTATAATTTTATTATAGTATATAGATAGGTAGATTTTAAGCTGAAACCATTGTGCACTACAGCGCTCGAACGCTCTGAGCTGCACAATGTTTACAAAATGAAATCGCTGTTTATTTTGCTTGAAATCATTGTGCAGCACAGCGCTATTCGTACGAGCAACTCATATTTACTCGTACATACTCGTAAACTAAAACATAGTGATAAAACTGTTGCTAAGTGTTTCGGTATATCAATTCAGCTATCAAACATTTTATTTGAAAACGAAGTGTTAGCCATGTCAATAAATATCATTGATTTAGGGTTTTACCAAAGGTGATCAAACAGATTTCAAGGTGTTCAAGGCTAAAAAACACAACCTATCACGGTCAAGTTGGGCTTCCGCCTAGCGCCTCTAACGGTGGATAATGTAACTGAAATGGCGCTGTGCTGCACAGCGATTTCTAGCTTAATGCTCACAGACTTCATTTTGAAAACATTATGCAGCGCAGAGCGTTCGAGCGCTACAGCGCTCGAACGCACTGCGCACAATGGTTTCAGCTTAATTAAAATAAGAAATAAAACATTGCGTGCCCTACTGCGTCTTATAGCGCTGATTTCAACAATGTTTTCGGAATATGCTGCCGGGACCGGGTGGAAATGGCTCGGGCTCGGCCCGGTCCAGTAGCGGTGTGAATCAGCCTTAATTCCGGATTAATTAAAAATTTCCGCTTAGTTCACGCCGTGTGCAGTTCTTTTGAGAGCTCGCTTTCATGCACAACTCTTATGTTATTGCTACCTACATCCTTTTAGAAAAAAAGGAACGTTTCGATTCACGCAGCGAAAGGAAAGGAAATGTTACCAAAATAATATGTTACCCCATTTATAACAAATTACAAAAAAGGTGCTTAAATATATAAGAACTAGCTGTACCCGCGGCTTCGGTGGTCATTTCTCTACGTTAAATATACTCTATGTACTATTCCAAGATCTAAAATACCAATATACCAACATTTGATCAAAATTCCTTCAGCCGTCAAAAAGATTTTATCCATTGCTTGGCTTCTACTCATCAGATTTAGATACCAAGTACACAAACACACACAACATAAGTGTGCAAACAAACATAGAGACAAACAGACAGACACGAATATGTTATATTCTTGTTCAGTAGCTTATTTTTAGTACACTAGACCATTTTTTAAATTATCTTTTCTGTACAGACTTTTTCGTTCTTATTGCTTTTGTTATAAGTATAGATAGGTTTAGAACGTCATGTTCTCACTACTTATACATTTAAGCGCTGAGTGGCAACAAACATACATAAAAACAAAACTGAATTTTTATATTCGTTATTTTTTTGTACGGAACATCCGTTTTCAGAAAAAACCTTAAAAAATGCAGTTATTATGTTAAACTAAACCTGCCTAATACTAAACCTACTTTAATGGTGATTGATTGATTGACTACCAGTGGGCAACGTTCCCAAACTGCTGGCAGCATTGCCACGTTGCATGGCAATGCTTAGTCTTTCGGCAAAAGGCCAGCATTTTGGTCACGAGAGAGCTTTGACCAGAGACGCCCCGATATATCTTTATATATTTGATGAGCTCCTGGTCCCCACGACCCAAGTGTCTCTACCTCAAAACGCATAAATATATATCTGTATCAAGATTTTCGCCTTTTTGTATTTTTTCTTTAAATCAATTATTGTGTTTTTTAAATAATATACACGGGAATAGAATATGTATGTAGCCATTTATTTTTTAATACTACTTCTATACTCTATACTTATAATAAAGCAATAGGAACGAAATAGTCTGTACAAAGAAGATAATTTAAAAATAGAAGGTCCTACTACATTTATGCTACTGAAAATATATATAACATTTTTAAAAATCGAAAAACTCTGTTTGTTTAATAGTTTGTTTGTATGTTTGTTCGCACATCACGTAAAAACTATTGCACCGATTGCGATGCGGTTTTCACTGTTGGATAGCTTAGGGTTTGACTTAAAAACTCGTGGAGTACTTTTAACCTAGAGTAATGAACACGCGTGTGAAGCCGCGGGCATCAGCGAGTACTTAATATTGTGTCATTCAATTATATTCTATCAACATCGACAAACACCGTGCTCGCCACCGTGTCGGTTCCGCAGAACCTTTAGTCGTACAAATCGCATAATACCTATTTAATCACTGGATCTTGTTACCTCTGCCCTTTCCGACCGCCAATGTCGCCTATCTTGTAAATGTGTAAAGGTCAGATATTCCATTTCAGCCCTTGTTGTTTATTTGTATAATTGATTTAATTTTGCTTTGAGGTTGTGTGTATTATTTAGTTTCCGAACGATGGTGGCCTAACGGTTCTATAGTGCAATTTAGAGTCCACCGACACCGGGTTCAGAACCTAGGCTCCGCGTCAATGACTTTTCTAAGTTATGTGCGGTTTTCCATCGCTCCGTGCTTCGGAGGGCACGTTAAGCTGTCGGTCCCGGCTGTTATTGATTAATAGCAGTCGTTAAGCCATGTCAGAGGCCTTCGGGCGGCTTGACAATCTCTGACATCAGAGGCCAGCACTACCTCATACGACAAACAAACAAACAGTTTCAGAACTAGCAAATGGGTTTTAGTTTGCAAATAATGTAGACATAAATTAGTCATCTTTCTGTTTTATGTCATCAGAAAAATAATAAATTTATGGTAAAAAATAATAAATTTATGGTAAAAAATAATAAACTTATGGTAAAAAATAATAAATTTATGGTAAAAAATAATAAATTTATGGTAAAATATAATAAATTTATGGTAAAAAATAATAAATTTATGGTAAAAAATAATAAATTTATGGTAAAAGAATATTTTTCAAAACAAGCTTTTAGTAGCCATGTCATGTGAAACTTAGAAGTCTTAGAACGATGCGTATCTAACATTTCGTGTCTGTGCTATTAACTGTTGAGGAGATCCCTAGTCAAGACCCAACCCTGATTACAGCAACCGGGGCATGCCCCGTGCACCCACTGGCTTCACCCACTGGTGGGTGCACGCATGTTAATGTAAAACTTAAAACCGGCTATCATAATAATGCGTACACAAATTAAACCTTGCAAAATTTGACCTAAACAAACAAACTAACATACATACAAACATTGCAAGTTGAATAAAAGCTTGTAGTAATAAAAACAAATTGTAGATTTACAATAAGTGCATAAAATAATTCATTTTATCTGAGACATTTATTCGCCCAAGCCAATGGCGAGGGTACCTATAAACTGAAGTCGAGGATAAAATGCCTTGTTTAATACACAAGCTATACATTCTGCTTTTGTTCTTCAATTGCAAGGAAATTAAATAGTGATATCCATACCAATATATAAAATTGATACGTTGTCTGTTTGTTTGTTTGTTTGTTTGTTTGGGGAGATTTTACGGGATAACGGCTAGACGGATTTTAATGCAGTTTAGAATGTAGATAGCTTATACCCTAGAATAAAACATAGGATACTTTTTATGCAGGAAAATTGATAGTTTCCGCGGGAAAACTAGAAAATGTTGATTACTCACTGTAAGGAACGGTCGCCATCACAGAATGGTCTGTGGTTGCCATGGAAACAAAATAACAAGTCTGTCAGAAAACATCAAGAGTGGTGCATTTTTTCGCGATAAACAGTAGTCTGCGCGTACGAAGTCGCGGGCGGGAAAACTGGTTGTAAATATTTACTAGTTTCCTCATTATCCAGTGCATTAAATTGTCATACGTTCTAAGGTAATATCTGCGGATCAACCTTCTTTGCGTTTCTTTCCATTTATGTGTTAGGAGTACGCATTATTACATGTTCACATTATGAAAATGTAAACAACCAAACATTTAAATACTGCATTAGACGAGAGCTTCTTTCCCGCCACTTTTGAAAACTTTCCGCATGAAACTTTAGCCTCGGGTCAGAGACCATAGAGAAGTAAACCCATAAACAAGAACTTTATGAGCATGGCAAGTGAAAACAAAATTACAAATACAATAGGCAGTTTTATCGTATGAAACCATTACTAACAGACAAATTAAAAAAACATACAGACGGCTTGAGAACATCCTCCTTTTAGAAGTCGATTTAAAATACCTACAAGGGACCTTTATCAAAAGAACACGACAATACCACCATAAAGCTGTGCATCATACCCAGTTATTGTGTTAAATTTTATGTAGCCGCTTAACCGTCGAATCTGTTATCGACAGACCATTAATTTGAATCGATTATGTATCGAAACGTAACCATACAATATCGATATGTATCGCTGTATAGGGACGGTGGACCGAGGCTGTTCGTGACATTTGATATTTTATTACTGGGCCGTTTGGCGGAAGTTGACCCGTGGTAAAAGTTATTTACATTAAAGCCCACGTTCCACTAGGGAAGGGCCATCTTAGTCTTTTCACAGAGAGAAATAAAAAAAAAATGAAAACAAAAAAAAAACCGACTGCGAACAAAACTAAAAAGAGGCAGACAAGCTCTAAATTCTTGATTTTTAAATATAATACTACTCGCCATGGCTCCGACTGTACCTTTTTTTGTTCACAGTCGGATTTTTGTTTTTTGTAATAATTTATTTTAATTTTATACGTTTTAGTTTAATTTAACTTATATATTTTTGGGATGGTAATTTTAAGACCTTCATTCAAAATGGCAGCTGTAAGCCGCCATATTAGTTATTAGACACATCCTTTAGCACTCTCGTGATTATGACGATTCCAATTGATATCTTATTTATCCAAACCCTAAGCCTAACCTAACAGATTCATCTGTTAGGCTGTAGGACGCGCCAAAGACACGTACAAACAAACAAACTCACATACATTCATACAACCCATACTCACTCACTATGTTTTTCGTATGAGGTAGTGCTGGACTCTGGTGTCAGTTTGTCAGGCCTCCCGAGGGCCTCTGACATGGCTTATCGACAGTTATCAATCAATAACAGCCGGGCCGACAGTTTACCACCTCTCTTTGAGAGATGGCATAACTTACAATATAAGCCATTGGTGCCGAGTACAGTTAGATTTTAATTAAAGCGCACATGGTACCAGTACCGCTGCATAGGGGTAATGAGCGGAATATAAGGGAGCGGAACGGACTAGAAATCTACCACCAATTTCATAGATGCTTCTTCTTCTTCATTAGTTCTCAGAGGTAGCATTTTTTTGAAAGTTTATATTTAACTAGCAATGTTTGTATGTATGGTATGTATGTTTGTAGGTCAAATCTTGCAAGCTGAATAAGAACCACTTCCCCTTATTCTTCGGAGTTGAATTTTACATGTTGGTTCAGTTACGATGACAATGCATTTTATAGATCGACATCAAGGATTAGCTCCAGATAAAGAAACTCTCAACAACACAGACACGAAATGTTGTGTATGCATTTTATTATGTTTGCCGGTTTTAAGTTTTACCATGACATGGTTGCTGTATTCAGGGTTGGGTCCTGACTAGGGAACTCCTCAACGGTAAACAGCACGAAAATACACGAAAACACGAAATTTTGTTTACAATTTTAATTGTGATAGCCCATTCTAAGTTTCACCATGACCTGGCTATTGCATAAAGGCTTCTTTTTTTTAATTAATGTAATAATATGTTTTTTACGAGTCAAACCGAGTCCTTAGCCCGTTCCGATCGCAGTGGAAGGCGGGCTTTATATTGGGTACCCAGTAAGAGTTGCCCATTTCTAAGGGATTGTATAATATTGGGTTAATCGGCAGAAATAGGTTTATAAACGTTATTACTTATTTGTTAGTACATTTTTCGCAGAAATTCTTCATTTTCTTTGGGCGGAGTATTTGACAAGCCTGCGAAAAACTAGGTTAGGTACCTTGTTAACATTTAGTATGTTAGTATTTGCAAAACTGACGCACTACATAAAAGTGGGCAAAAAGAGGTTATGTAGACACGTTCATGATATTTTTATTTGCTCCCACTTACAATAAAAACTACAAAGAAAAGAAATCGACGGAAAACCAGACAGTGCTTAATAGATCGTACGAAAAAGTCCTCGGACACCCTTCAAATGGGTTCCGTTCAGAGTACCTACCAAGCAGGTTTGTGTAGCTTAGAGATACGGAGTTACGGATAATGAAAAAATTAATAATAGTTCAAAAAACTAGAAAACACGCTTTATATAGAAGACCAAACTAAAAAATTGAAAATAAATTTTAATATTGTAAATAAGAAAAAATGTTTTATTTCAAAAAAATCGTGGGGTGCATGGGTCAATAGTTATAAATATTTCATGGACAGATATGAGAAGAAGGATTTATCATTTCGATAATATCTTAAAAAGAACCCCACACTTTTTTTTTAAATAAAATAAATGAAATTCAGATTCCGGATATAAACATGGAAGTTTCGGATAGTTCTGAATGTATTTTTGATGGGACTTTTCCAATGTACTTATTATTTAGCTGGCTGTGTCCGCGTGGTCATTTCATTTAAAAGTAGCCCATATTATCCAGGTCCAAAAGTACCTATAAACTATAAAGTACAATATACTCAATTCTTAAAAATTCATTCCACCGTCAAATAGTTTTGTATAGATATCTCGGCATATAATAATCGGATTATGATACCAAGTACCTCAGTTTTTAAGTCAAACTCTAAACTAACCAACAGTGAAAACTGTATCGCAATCGGTCCAGTATTTTTTACGTGATGAGCGAACAAATATACAGACAAACAGACAAACAGACACACGATTTCTAAAAATGTTATATGCTTGCTCAGTCGCCTATTTTAAGTAACCGAAACATTTTTTTTAATTATCTTTTTTGTACAGGTTTTTGGTACTGCTTTTTTTTTTTTTTTTTAGTAGCGGAAGATAGAAAGAAAGATTTTACAAATATTTAAATAAAACTGGTGCATTTTTTTGTGTCGTTAGCATTTTTTTGTTTTATGTTTTTAGCCATAATGAGGGGAAGAAATAAAGGAAGGGGGGGGGGGGGGGGGAGAATAGTAGCTCACAAACAAAAGCTTGTCAAATTAACTTTTTAATTGTTTCGTTACGGATAATAATATCCTGAACACCCCTAAGTTCAAACTTTCTAGACGCGGGTCCGGCATATAGGAAACTTTCTACTTGGACTTCCTTGTTTTTGCTCTCCGACTTTTTACCTTTTTTATAAATGTCTGGACGAAAAATATATTGCTATGTTTCCAGTAAATTCAGATTACTGACGGAAGAGAGAAATATTTGAGTTTTGATAGTATTAATAGCAGACACTAATTCTTATTAATATGTAAGTTATTTTTGATTAATGATGATCGAATCGAACGCATTCAAAAGCGATGTCTAAATATCCTCAGGTACGTGGCATGAGTAAACTAGCGTAAACTAGCGTCGTAAAGGAATGTTTAGATAATTTTCATGTGATTCCCCTCTAGAGGTCCGTCGCAAGTATAATGACCTTACGGTTCCCCTTTCCTTCTCTACACTCGTTTCAGGCTCCAATTAAGATGTGTCGCGAATACCGCTCCCTTATATCCAACAGAGACATCGATATATTTCCCCTTTTGTTTGTATGTCGTATGAGGTAGTACTGGCCTTGGTGTCAGAATTTGTCAAGCCGCCCGAGGACCTCTGACATGGCTTAACGACTGCTATTAATCAATAACAGCCGGGACCGACAGCTTAACGTGCCCTCCAAAGCACGGAGCGATGGATGACCGCACATAACTTAGAAAAGTCATTGGTGCGGATCCTAGGATCGAACCCGGTATCGTTGGATTCTAATTTGCACTATAAAACCGTTAGGCTACCATCGCTTATATTTCACCTTAAAATTTATATTTCACCTTATATTATATCAGTTCCAGAACTAAATTAAGGGCTATTTATTTGAACCATAAAATAGTAATGGTTAAATAAAATATTTATGTAACATGTAAACATACATATCCTGTCTAGCGATAGTATCAGATTAAAAGTGTATAATATACGTATTTTCTGAGTGCTTTAATAGGGAAAACCGAAGAAAATTATACTCGTATATATAGCTATGATGATTTTAAACAAATTTTTTTACACAACTCAAACTTAGAACTTCAATGCAGGTACAAAGAGGTTCGATCTTGAACATAGATAAATTTAAAATACATACTTTTTGGAATGTAATTTAGATCATAACACTTATTGTTAAAAATATACCATGTAATGATTGCTTTCTGTTTTGAGTGCTAATAAATAATAGTAGTTTGTAGTTTGTTATACGGTTGCATAACGAGGGTTATTAAAACATTGGAGTGTTCTAATACCTGTTATGTGCCGTTTCATACTTACACTACTTTATTTACACTCATGCAAAAGGTACTTAGATTAAATGAAAAAAAAAAAATTCGTCATATTTTCTTGTATTTGTAAAAGCTCTTCGTCATGTTCATTGCTGTTTCCGTGATGTCAGGTGGAGTCAAATTCTCCTCACTAACACTGCTGTCGGGCATTTTGAAACAGGATAAAACTTTTGATCAACTAAAACACATTAAATTGGTTAGGTACTAATATAATGTGAATTATGGCGTCAAAATCCAGTCCACAACGAATTCGCGCCTCCATAGATAATAAATGTCGAAAATCCTCGTTGTACGGATTCAAACCGGTGCATTAAAAGTAAGTTCTTATTGCATGGGTGTAGATAAAGTAGTATGCGAAGCGGCACATAACTCAAGGGCGGATCCAGCCTTCGAGTCAGGGGGGGGGGGGGGGGGGTCACGCACTAATATCCAGCTAGGATGGGTTCCAAAATCATACAATACTAGATGTTCCCCGCGGTCTAGGCCGGTTCCATTAATTTATAGATATATTTATATCATATAATTTCAGGAAAAAATAAGTGCAAGAGTAGTGAGCGGGAAAAGTTCGAGTTATTTCTGTCACTGTGGTTATTAAAAGTAAACTCCGATTCGTACAAAGTATGTATTTAGTGTAATATCAAAAGCGCGAGCGTAGCGAGCGTAATTTTTTTGAATTATATATGAATAACACTAATAATTCAAATAATAAGAGCGATGGTGGCCTAACGGTTCGATGCCGGGTTCAAAACCTGGGCTCCGCACCAATGACTTTTCTGAGTTATGTGCGGTTTTCTATAGCTCCGTGCTTCGGAGGGCACGTTAAGCTGTCGTTCCCGGCTGTTATTGATTAATAGCAGTCGTTAAGCCATGTCAGAGGCCCTCGGGCGGCTTGACAAACTCTGACATCAGAGGCCAGCACCACCTTACACGACAAACAAACAACAAACAATTCAAATAATGCGGTTTTAAAATAAAATATCATTCAAAACCATGTAAAAATATGCTCTGACATGATTTTAACTTTCGAGAGTAGAGATTGTTGGAATATTCAGCTATAACTAACAATGTAGTAAACGAAAAAAGAAACCAAATCAATCAAACATTTTTAAAAAAGCTAAAATAAGAGCAAACGAAGCAAGCACGGAAATTTTGAGCTATTTCGTGTAGAAGCTTGTACTTTTATTTATTCTGTGGTAGAAGTAAAATAACATTTCCAAATCATAAAAACAAACATTGTAATAAACAAAAAGCGCCAGCGAAGCGAGCGCAATAAATAGCGAGCTATTTATATTAATTTAATATAGATTATTAGATCAAAACATAATACCAAACAAATTACATGAAAATAATGAAAAAAAAACCCCAAAAGCGAGCGAAGTAAGAGCAAATGAACACTTCTGCCTGTTAAATAGTGCTAAAAACATAACTCCAAATAACATTGAATTATGCAATGATAAGATCAACCCACGCAAACGCAGCGTGCATACTATTGCGCTATTTATTTCAGTATAGAAATGGAGTAATTGTTAATCATACGAAATGAACTAATTTACATATCTGGTATATATTCAAAGAAACGCGAGCGAACCGCAGCGAAGCGAGCGCGAAAATTTTAAGCTTTTTTCCAAATAATATGAAAATAACGAATACGTTATGATTACGATAACGTTACGTCATAACTGCAAATTTTCCAAATAAGCGAGACCGAAGCGAGGGCTAAAATTGTAAGGTTTAGAAGAAACTTTAAAACAGTTAAAGGTGGAAGCCCCTGGGCAAGGTTATGAGTGCGACGGAAGCGAGCGCGAAAGTTCTTGGCTAATTCTATAGTTTTTTTTTGTCGTATGAGGTAGTGCTGGCATCCAGAGGCCAAACTGAAAAACTCTGACACCAGTGTCAGAGTTTGTCAGGCCGACCGAGGGCCTCTGACGTGGCTTAACGACAGCCAGCCGGGGCCGACAGCTTAACGTGCCCTCCGAAGCATTTCTACAGTGCAAAACTAATAAATAATTTGAAATAGCACAAACACGAAAACAGTCCATCAAAAGCACGAGCGGAGCGAGCGCGAAATTTTTAGTTATTTCTATCACTGTACAAAATAAAAATAATAACAAAACATATGAAAATAACAAAGGGAAATAAAAAAATATGATTGACATAGGCTCAGCGGGGGTCATGACCCCCATGACCCCCCTGGATCCGCGCTTGACATAACTAGATATTAAAACACTCGAATGATACTATTAAAAAACTCGGCTGTGGCTCGTTTTCTAAACTCACTCTCGTGTTTTAATACCATCATTATAAAACCATTTCATAAACTACTATTTTTTCTTATAAGAGACGTGCCGTGCGTAAAGAATGTCATTATGCCACCTTTTTTGAGTTCACAATCCTGATTTTATAATATGTATGTAGATAAATAAAATAAAATAATATGTACCAAGGCTATGCTATATCTTTAACTAGTTTCCGCCCACGACTCCGTCCGCGCGGACTACAGTTTATCGCGGAAAAAGCATCCTATGTTCTTCTAAGATATTAAAAACCAATGCAAAAGTAGGTAAAGCACAAATGCTTTTGATGTTTTTTCCTTACAGCGCTTAATCAACATGTTCCAGTTTTCCCGTGGAAACTTAAAATAATTCCGGGATAAAAAGTATCCTATGTTTTTTATTTCAGGGTATAAGCTATCTCTATTCCAAATTTCATCAAAATCCGTTCAGTCGTTATCGCGTGAAAGCTCCCCAAACAAACAAACAAACAGACAACGTTTCACCTAGATATATTGGTATGGATTATCAGCTGAGCTCGCTCGCGTCTTTGCACGCGTGGTAATTTTTCTGGATTTTAAGGAATATTAAGGATGCTATGTGTTATTCCTGATTCAAAAGTACCAATAACATCAAACTTCGTTCACACGTCAAATGTTTTTTTATTGTTTGTTTGTTTGTCGTATGAGGTAGTGCTGGCCTCTGATGTCCGAGTTTGTCAGGCCGCCCGAGGGCCTCTGACATGGCTTGTCGACAGTTATCAATCAATAACAGCCGGGGCCGACAGTTTACCACCTCTCTTTGAGAGATGGCATAAGCCATTGGTGCCGAGTGCAGTTAGATTTTAAAGCGCACATGGTACCAGTACCGCTACATAGGGGTAATGAGCGGAATATAAGGGAGCGGAACGGACTAGAAATCTACCACCAATTTCATAGATGCTTCTTCTTCTTCGACTGCTATTAACCAATAACTGCCGGGACCGACAGCTTAACGTGCCCTCCGAAGCACGGAGCGATGGAAAACTGAGAAAAGTCATTGGTGCGGGAGCCTAGGTTTTGAACCAGGTATCCTTGGATTCTAAATTGCACTATAGAACCATTAGGCCACCACCATTTTTTTATTGATTGCTAGACTTTTACTTATTGGATTGAGATACCTTGTACACCAGTTTACCAACTCAAACTCTAAGCTATTAAACAGTAAAAATCACATTGCAATCGGGCCAGTAGTTTCTACTTGATGTGCGAACAAACAAACAGACACAGATACCATAAAAAAAACTTGTTCAGTTACCCGTTTTAAGTCCCCTAGAGCATTTTTTTTATCATCTTAATTGCACAGACATTTGATACTCACTGTTTTATTTAAATATAAGTAATTTGATTATACCTTAAACTTTTAGATTGAGTATACTAAGAATGTGTCCATTATGGTGAAGACACTTTGTTCATGTGTTCTTTATAAGTAGCACTTAAAATGAACAAAATAAAAATATGTAGCTTACTTCCGCCAAAACTGTAAGACAGACAAATGATAAATGGTAAAATTAACACAAGTAAAACCCCACGCTAAACAAAACCCAACCCCAGATTGAACTAATGAAAAAAAAAAAACAAAAGAAAAACACTTATATACAAATATATAAATATATATACACAATAAAAAACCCCCAAGCTAAACAAACCCTACCCAAATACAAGTATCGAAACACTTATATATTCATATACATATAATATAAAAAAACACAATAAAAAACATATACCTCGATCCAAATACCAAACGTCTGACATCAATACGACACGTGTTTCGCCTCTGCACGAGGCATCTTCGGGTGATGTTGACTCGTCGAATGCTGGACAGTTTTTTTTTTTTCATTAGTTCAATCTGGGGTTGGGTTTTGTTTAGCGTGGGGTTTTACTTGTGTTAATTTTACCATTTATCATTTGTCTGACTTACAGTTTTGGCGGAAGTAAGCTACATATTTTTATTTTGTTCATTTTAAATATGGATTTCCGCAAAGTAACGCCTGAATCTATCAATTAAGTTGCACTTGTTACACACTACACTACACTAATACAATAATATATACTACACTAACTCAAAAGGGTTTGTCTTATTAAAATAACAATGCAGATGAATTAATTGGTCTAGGGGGCTTACAAATCTTACAATATTACAATACGCTACTGAATAATAATATTAAAAATTGTGTCAATCTGACGGTCTGTGTATTTTCACATCACGTAAAAGCTATACTGCAGGGGCCGATTGAAATGCGGTTTAGCTTATGAGTTGAATTAAAAGCTAATGTAGGTATAGGTATTAATATTTTCGAGTATATTTGTCTCAATAATGTGTTTTGCACTGTTTAGTATATTACACCTCAATGCGGAGCAATAGGTCCTGGAATAACACAAAAAATACTTTGATATCAGAAAAATGTCCCCTCGTGCAAAGCATAGTTCTAAAGTAGGTATGTTCATAAAATATTGTACGAGCTGGGGTTCGGATAAAATTACTTTATGCCAACTTAACCAAAAGTAAACACTTATTAACACAAACACCACAAATATAAATTATACTAACGAATAAAACCAAATCACTTTAAACTCAACTGTACTTCACACTAATCACTTATCACTGAACTCAACTTTAGCACTGTGTATTCGCTTCGAATCACTTTGATCTTACTCGTTTTTGAGCCGAAATTAGACTGACTCATACCGCCGATGCGTGCAGTAAAAAACACGACTGCCCAAAAAAAAGAGTGCAATGTTTTACTCCGAGACTTCGGTTGCGCACGTCACACATTGCGTCATCTAGCCCTGGCTTCTAGAACATTCTGGTACCAACTGGAAACGTCCAGGACCATCCACCATGTCCCAGTACCATCTAGTCGCTGTTGGAAAATTCTTGCTCAATCCCTCTAGAACCTTCTAAATACTTACTGTTTTTCTAAGAATCGACTGGCGTAACAATAGTAGTACATCTTTAAAAAAAAAACACATAATAATATGTCTTTACAAAATATAACAATTACTAACCCGATGACTATGTAGAACTAGACTATGAAGAGCTTTTCCTGTATGTTCGATCATAATAGTTTCCTAATCTCGTAATAACATAGACGAGTAAATCCGAAAGGCGGAAAACGTTTGATCAAGATCCACCATATTTGATTTGGCACAGGAAAATATTCGAATCAAACGTCTCCGATACTTGTAAAATTGGTTCTTGAGTTTGCTTACGGTATGCGGGGCCTGTGAAGTTCAGACGAGTTTGTGAATGTTTGAAAGTTTGTTAGGTCTTTATTTTTATAGGTAGTATACACGTAATAGCATAGCATAGCCAATAGCATACTCGTATATACTGCACCCGTCCGGTGACGGGTGCGAGAGCGCTCCACTGCAATGCGTAACGCAGAAGGCGTATGCCAAAGTTTTTTTTTTGGCAACTAGCTCAAGGGCACCCAGGGGGTACGAACCTTGGCTTGTACCGTCGCACAGATTACGAGGGTTAAAAATCATGAAGTACTTTTCAGCACAGCCTAGAAAAGCGTGACGAATTGAAAGCCTTTTGAAACAGTAGCATAGTTCAGTAGTACCCTACGTAAAAAGCTATTATTCATCCTTCTTTTCGCTGTCGCTGCAAGACTTGCAAAGTATGATGACCAACCAAAATTGGTCTCGGAATAAACATAGATAAGACCAAGATCATGTTTAACGATCTTATTGACCCAGAACCGATTGCAATTAATGATGTATCTCCTGAAGTTATCAAACAATATATTTACATAGGACAAATATTGCAATTAGGTAAGAACAACTTTGAGAAGGAAGCCAACACAAGATTTTAGCTGGGTTAGGCAGCATTCGGCAAGCTTCGTCATTTCTTATATCTGCAGAGTATCCGAATAGATGGAAGGTAACTAGGGTAGTACCAGTGCCTAAGGGGAGATCCCGTACAAAGGTAGATTGTAGACCTATCGCAGTACTTTCTTCGCCGGCAAAAGTTTTTGAGGCGATAGTACAAAAGTTTATAGCAGTGCAGGTGAGTTCCCAGCTTTTGGAAGCTCAGCACGGGTTCCGGCTGGCAAGAAGCACTACTACCAATCTTTTTAGTTGCATAGCTTATTTAGTGCCTACCGTGGATGATGGGGGTCAGGCAGATACTGCTTATTTTGACGTAAAAAAGCTTTTAATTTAGTCGATAATGCCGTATTCTTTTAGTAAGTCTAGTTTTGCCTCTGTTTATTGTTTCTTCATATATCTTTAATTTCTGTACTGCTTTTTCTAGTATTAATTGAAACACAGAAATGTCATCAAAATTGCTTTAGTAGTTTTTTTATAAATCATTTTGTTTTTATACTATCCTTATATCTCCAGGATTACTGAACTGATTTGGGTGTTTTTTTATTGAAGGATAGACCTTGAGTACCATTTGTAAATTCCTTCAAAATTGTTTAAGTATTTTTGGATCTATTTGAAGGCGATGTTTTTATTTATAGTATTAAAAAATAGGTTATATGAAAATAAAATAAAAAACGTGCAATTTAACAAACAACAGAAAAACAAATGAGTAACTGTAAAAATAAATGTGTGATTGGAACTTTTGTGATTAGTCGGATAAAAAGGTAATTTTATACATTTTGCAACAGAAACGCAGATTATCAATTCCTAGTTTTTAATCTTTTTGCAACAGAAACACAGATTATCAATTCCTAGTTTTTAATCTTTTTGCAACAGAAAAACAGATTATCAATTCCTAGTTTTTAATCTTTTTGCAACAGAAACACAGATTATCAATTCCTAGTTTTTAATCTTTTTGCAACAGAAACACAGATTATCAATTCCTAGTTTTTAATCTTTTTGCAACAGAAACACAGATTATCAATTTCTAGTTTTTAATCTTTTTGCAACAGAAACACAGATTATCAATTCCTAGTTTTTAATCTTTTAGCAACAGAAACACAGATTATCAATTCCTAGTTTTTAATATTTTTGCAACAGAAACACAGATTATCAATTCCTAGTTTTTAATCTTTTTGCAACAGAAACACAGATTATCAATTCCTAGTTTTTAATCTTTACTTATGAATAATTTATCGTACGAAGGTTATTCCATTTTTACTACCTTTATGTACGTAAATTCAGTAATGCAGTCGCATGGAAATATCCAAATCGGCTGTTTAATTTTTTGGCTGGATATTCAGAAAATTCTTCTTTTTGTCATTCTCGGAAACGTTTATTCGTTCTTATTTTAAAATGTTGAAAATAAACTACAATACACAACAACAACACCAATTACACTAAAATTAATATAAGAATTAATTAATATATTATACAGCTCCAATTGCAATAAAATGAATATGAGAACTAGCTTTCAACCGCGACGTGGTCTGCGCGGACAACAGTTTTTCGCATAAGAAGCATCCTATGTTCTTTTAAGATATTAAAAACCAATGCAAACCAGACTGCCCAACCCGTTGCGTTGCTCTGCAACCCCGGTAATGTGTTTATCAGCCTAAGTATGTATGTATGTCTGTACTTTTATGGCACTATATAGACCAAACGCGTGAACCGATTTTGATGATTCATAAGTCAATCATTTTGTCTCAATCTTGCGAGTGCTACTAAAGATTTATTATACATGAATTTTGATTACTGTCATGTCTTTAGTAGCACTCGCAAGATTAATACAAATCGATTGACGTAAAAATCATCAAAATTGGCCCACGCGTTTGGTCTTTAAAAGAAACAGAGATACATACATTACTATAGGCTGATAAACACAATCCGTTCAGTCGGGTAAAAACTGCATTCGTTTTCGTCAGTAATGATCGCTTTTATTATAGTAATCAACCTTAGTCACTATCGAGAATCAAGCGGGCGCTGCGGTACGTGGCGTATCCACGTCCGCGAGTGTTGAAGATCAGATACACATCACTTTGATCCGGCTCTGCCCTCGCTAATTTATCACACATCTATACATATAAAAAAGCAGTACGTAACAAAAATTCTGTACAAAAAATAAAATGAGCTACTGAACTTTTCCTTTCAAATAAGTCAATCAAAATCCGGATAGAATCTAAAGATGATGACATTCGTATCATGATATTAATCCCTTTCTCACTAAATAGGTATTAATATAATCAAGGTATGTACATGTAAATTGCTTTTAAAATAATTCGAATCGGACCTTTCATTTAGAAGTTATAAAAATGCTAAATGTATGAAAAATGCTGCGGTGTGAGCGCTACCGCAAAGCCGGGGCGAGTCGCTAGTAGGTAAATAAACACACATAGTAGATATGCCGTACTTCGAGAGCTTCAGGGGTTATTTTGCACCGTTCGCAACAGTAGGAGAACTCCAGAGGCATGGAGCGGGAGTTTGGTAGTACTCTTCTTTAAAAAAGGGGATAAAACCCTTTTACAGAACTACCAACCTATTTCACTCTTGAGCCACGTCTATCAGGGTCATCTCAAATCGTCTCGCAAGAAGACTCAACGAATTCTAGCCTCTTGAACTGGCCAGGTTTCGCGGAGGATTTAGCACCATAGACCACATACACACAGTGAGGCAGGTTATACAGAAGTCTGGAGAGTATAACCAGCCCATGTGTCTTGCTTTTGTGGACTATGAAAAGGATTTTGAGTCCTGGGTGGTTCTGGAATCTTTGCAGCGGTGTCAAGTGGACTGGCAATAGACCGAAGTGCTGATATTTTTGTATGACACCGCGACTATAGGTGTCCAAGTACAAAAACAGCAATCTAAACATATCCAACTGCACAGGGGTGAGACAGGGGGATGTTTTATCCCTGAAACTGTTTACTAATGCCTTGAAGATAGGTTTAAGACGGTGGAATGGAAATGAATGGGCATTAATAATATTAATATCAAGGCCGAGAACATATCACACTAACGATTTTCCGATGATATCATCCTAATGGCGGAGTCGCTGCAAGACTTGCAAAGTTTGCTGAACAACGATAAGACCATAGTCATGTTTAACTATCTTATTGACTAGGAACCGATTGCAGTCCATGGTGCACCTCTTAAATTTGACAAAAAATGTTGGGCAAATATTGTAATTAGATAAGAACAACTTTGAGATGGAAGCCAACAGAAGAATTCAGCTAGGTGGGCAGCATTCGGCAAGCTTCGTCAAGTCTTCTCATCGTCCACACCACAGTGTCTGAAGACAAAGTCTTCAACCAGTGCGTCCTACCAGTAATGACCAACGGAGCAGACGCGTGGACACTCACGGTCAAACTAGTACACAAATTTAAGGTTGCTCAGCGAGATATGGAGAGAACTATGCTTGGAGTTTCTCTAAAAGACAAGATTCGTATCCAGACGTAAGACATCCGACGGAGAACCAAGGTAACCATCATAGCTCAAAGGATAAGCAAATAAAGTGACGATTGGCTGGTCATATTTCCTGATGAACCGATAACCTTTGGGGCAGAACAGTTTTCGATTGGAGACCACGTTTAGGCAAACGTAGTGTAGGACGCCCTGTGGCCAGGTGGACTAATGACCTGCGAAAAGCGGCTGAAAGAAAATGGATGAGGAGAGCTGAAGATCGAGCTCAGTGGCGTGCAGGAGAGGCCTACGTCCAGCAGTAGACAAATATAGGCTGATGATGATGATGACGTGCATATGTTAATTAATAAAACTACTTGCCCTAAAAAATAAAACAAACTACAAAGCAGAACAACAAATTATGCAAACAGAAGAAGACAGAAGGTAATTGAAAAGTTACCTATTCAATTTTCATCTTGAAAAGCATTACTCAAGTCATTTTTGTTCAGGGCGCTGCTGGAATTTCCGTCTAATGGTGTCCTCAGTTAACTTTCCCCCTCGGTGAGATCTCTGAGATGAAATGTTCGGGCAAAAAGATATATTTATTTTAGTTATCCGTCTGCGTTGATTACGGATGAGGAGGGCATTTGTGGTGTTGCGTTGTTAAAAGTACAAGAGGCATATTTTAAAAATTCTTTAAGAATTATCGAAAATTGCTGTTGCTATGTAAGAATTGCTCGTAAGTGCATTTTTTTGCATTCATGAATTGCATCCGAACATTTTTACTTATTTAATTGGTAATAATATGAAAATAAATGCCAGTGTTTTTTGAACAAGACTTATTATTTTTAAAGATTGCTTTGCAAGTATAAATAAATTAAAAAAAACTGATTCTGATTCTTTCACGTTGCGGCTTTCATCTACTATTTTTTATTTTGTGTTAGGAGTTACGTAGCAGTACTATTAGTAGCAAATAAATTAATTGAATAGATGGTTATAGGTACAAACTTATTTGTGTTAGGAGTTACGTAGCAGTACTATTAGTAGCAAATAAATTAATTGAATAGATGGTTATAGGTACAAACTTATTTGTGTTAGGAGTTACGTAGCAGTACTATTAGTAGCAAATAAATTAATTGAATAGATGGTTATAGGTACAAACTTATTTGTGTTAGGAGTTACGTAGCAGTACTATTAGTAGCAAATAAATTAATTGAATAGATGGTTATAGGTACAAACTTATTTGTGTTAGGAGTTACGTAGCAGTACTATTAGTAGCAAATAAATTAATTGAATAGATAGTTATAGGTACAAACTTATTTATGTTAGGAGTTACGTAGCAGTACTATTAGTAGCAAATAAATTAATTGAATAGATGGTTATAGGTACAAACTTATTTGTGTTAGGAGTTACGTAGCAGTACTATTAGTAGCAAATAAATTAATTGAATAGATGGTTATAGGTACAAACTTATTTGTGTTAGGAGTTACGTAGCAGTACTATTAGTAGCAAATAAATTAATTGAATAGATGGTTATAGGTACAAACTTATTTGTGTTAGGAGTTACGTAGCAGTACTATTAGTAGCAAATAAATTAATTGAATAGATGGTTATAGGTACAAACTTATTTGTGTTAGGAGTTACGTAGCAGTACTATTAGTAGCAAATAAATTAATTGAATAGATGGTTATAGGTACAAACTTATTTGTGTTAGGAGTTACGTAGCAGTACTATTAGTAGCAAATAAATTAATTGAATAGATAGTTATAGGTACAAACTTATTTATGTTAGGAGTTACGTAGCAGTACTATTAGTAGCAAATAAATTAATTGAATAGATGGTTATAGGTACAAACTTATTTGTGTTAGGAGTTACGTAGCAGTACTATTAGTAGCAAATAAATTAATTGAATAGATGGTTATAGGTACAAACTTATTTGTGTTAGGAGTTACGTAGCAGTACTATTAGTAGCAAATAAATTAATTGAATAGATGGTTATAGGTACAAACTTATTTGTGTTAGGAGTTACGTAGCAGTACTATTAGTAGCAAATAAATTAATTGAATAGATGGTTATAGGTACAAACTTATTTGTGTTAGGAGTTACGTAGCAGTACTATTAGTAGCAAATAAATTAATTGAATAGATGGTTATAGGTACAAACTTATTTTGTGTTAGGAGTTACGTAGCAGTACTATTAGTAGCAAATAAATTAATTGAATAGATGGTTATAGGTACAAACTTATTTTGTGTTAGGAGTTACGTAGCAGTACTATTAGTAGCAAATAAATTAATTGAATAGATGGTTATAGGTACAAACTTATTTATGTTAGGAGTTACGTAGCAGTACTATTAGTAGCAAATAAATTAATTGAATAGATAGTTATAGGTACAAACTTATTTTGTGTTAGGAGTTACGTAGCAGTACTATAAGTAGCAAATAAATTAATTGAATAGATAGTTATAGGTACAAACTTATTTTGTGTTATGAGTTACGTAGCAGTACTATTAGTAGCAAATAAATTAATTGAATAGATGGTTATAGGTATAAACTTATTTATGTTAGGAGTTACGTAGCAGTACTATTAGTAGCAAATAAATTAATTGAATAGATAGTTATAGGTACAAACTTATTTTGTGTTAGGAGTTACGTAGCAGTACTATTAGTAGCAAATAAATTAATTGAATAGATAGTTATAGGTACAAACTTATTTTGTGTTATAAGTTACGTAGCAGTACTATTAGTAGCAAATAAATTAATTGAATAGATGGTTATAGGTACCAACTTATTTTGTGTTCGGAGTTACGTAGCAGTACTATTAGTAGCAAATAAATTAATTGAATAGATGGTTATAGGTATAAACTTTATTTGTGTTAGGAGTTACGTAGCAGTACTATTAGTAGCAAATAAATTAATTGAATAGATAGTTATAGATACAAACTTATTTGTGTTAGGAGTTACGTAGCAGTATTATTAGTAGCAAATAAATTAATTGAATAGATAGTTATAGGTACAAACTTATTTTGTGTTATGAGTTACGTAGCAGTACTATTAGTAGCAAATAAATTAATTGAATAGATGGTTATAGGTACAAACTTATTTATGTTAGGAGTTACGTAGCAGTACTATTAGTAGCATATAAATTAATTGAATAGATAGTTATAGGTACAAACTTATTTTGTGTTAGGAGTTACGTAGCAGTACTATTAGTAGCAAATAAATTAATTGAATAGATAGTTATAGGTACAAACTTATTTTGTGTTATGAGTTACGTAGCAGTACTATTAGTAGCAAATAAATTAATTGAATAGATGGTTATAGGTACAAACTTATTTTGTGTTAGGAGTTACGTAGCAGTACTATTAGTAGCAAATAAATTAATTGAATAGATAGTTATAGGTACAAACTTATTTGTGTGAGGAGTTACGTAGCAGTACTATTAGTAGCAAATAAATTAATTCAATAGATGGTTATAGGTATAAACTTTATTTGTGTTAGGAGTTACGTAGCAGTACTATTAGTAGCAAATAAATTAATTGAATAGATGGTTATAGGTACAAACTTATTTGTGTTAGGAGTTACGTAGCAGTACTATTAGTAGCAAATAAATTAATTGAATAGATAGTTATAGGTACAAACTTATTTATGTTAGGAGTTACGTAGCAGTACTATTAGTAGCAAATAAATTAATTGAATAGATAGTTATAGGTACAAACTTATTTTGTGTTAGGAGTTACGTAGCAGTACTATTAGTAGCAAATAAATTAATTGAATAGATAGTTATAGGTACAAACTTATTTTGTGTTAGGAGTTACGTAGCAGTACTATTAGTAGCAAATAAATTAATTGAATAGATGGTTATAGGTACAAACTTATTTGTGTTAGGAGTTACGTAGCAGTACTATTAGTAGCAAATAAATTAATTGAATGGAGAGTTATAGGTAGGAGTTTATTATACCTCATATCTTAAAAGATTTGGATGTTTATTTTATTTTAATAAGCAAGCACATATTAAAAATTGTGCTTGTAGCTAAGAACCATCTCGATCACATCAGCTTTCAAGTAGAAAAAACCGCACCAAAATTCCATCCGTTTGGGAGCTACGATACACGACACACGGATACAGTGATACTCTCCCTTAACTTATAACACCCTTCTCTTTTCGACTTTGGGGGTTAAAAATGGTAAATGTTTAGTTTGGTATCAAATAAATTTCATCAAAGTTAGTTCAGTAGTATATTTCATTAAATCAATTTGTTTTTATATTTATATTCCCTCATATCTCGGATTTCGGAACCAATTTGGATGATTCTTTTTTATTTGAATGAATAGACCTCCAGTGTATTTCCAAATAAATGTTATCAAAATTGGTTCTGTACATTTAAAGTAAATCACTTATTATGAATGATTCGTTAAGCAAAAAGAACTTTTTTATTTAGATAATCATTCAATAATTAGTTGATTTGCTAATTTACGTAATACTAATACACGTACCAGCTAATCCATAGCAATATATAAAAGTGAAACGTTGACTGTTTGTTTGTTTGTTTGGGGAGCTTTCACGCGATAACGGCTGGACGGATTTTGATGAATAGAATACTTTTTATCCCAGAAAATTGAAATTTTCCGCGGGAAAACTGGAAAATGTTGATTACTCCTGTAAGGAACGGTTGCCATCACAGAATGGTCTGTGGTTGCCATGGAAACGAAATAACAATTCTGTCGAAAACATCAAGAGCAATTGGGTGCTATAATGGTGCTATACCTACTTTTGCATTGGTTTTTAATATCCTAGAAGAAAATATGCTTTTTTTCGCAATAAACAATAGTCTGCACGTACGAAGTCGCGGGCGGGAAAACTAGTATATATAATAATACTACTATATAATAAAAAATAACGCGCTGAAACTTTAAATCTTCTCGGTTATTATATACTTTTTCGAATTATGTCCAAATCTTATAAGTGCACTCTTCTCTTTTTATACGACTACAGCAAAGCAAGGGAACTTAATGAGTTTAACAGTCTTTGTATGTATGTATCTATGTATGTAGATATGTGGATGTTCCACCAAAGCGTCGCCCCTATTGGTTCAATTTTGACAAGCGAGGTGTCAACCGATTCGTCTTCAGGAATAGAGTGTCACAGGCATTTTTTTTTACCCGACTACGGCGAACCAATTTAAGGGTTATCTGATCGAACTAAAAAAAATGGTCCAATTTTGAACAGCGAGGTATCAATCTATTCATCTTCATCGTAATAGTGTCATAAGCTGTTGTTTACCCGACTGTTGTCGGGTTTTAGTTTTTGAACTTATGTTTGTTGTAAAAATTGTACGGGAAGGCAAGACACGAGCGATGACTCATGGCAAAGGGTAGACCGTTTACGAGCACCCTATACTATTACCAGCCCTCAATTTACATTTTTATTGTATTTACCTACGTATTCCAGATTTACTGTAGGGTCATTTTGTAAATTACAGTTTTAAATCATCGCTGAGGCACTTAATAACTAATTATGCTGGCTCTGGTAAAGAAGGGCTAAAATATTTCGAAACACCCCATTTGCTCGTGATCATATACAACTTTAATGAACGGGAAAAGTGTAAAAGATTTGTATCCACACCAATATACATAAGTGAAACGCTATCTGTTTGTTTGTTTGGGGAGTTTTAATGCGATAACGGCTGGATGGATTTTGATGAAACTTTGTTAATAAGTACTGTACAGTATAGAGACCGACATAGAATACTTTTTAACCCGGAAAATGGTAAGTGTTCACGGAAAACTGGAAAATGTCGATTACTCGCTGTAAGGAACGGTTGCCATGGAAACGAAATAATAACACATCTGTCACAAAACATCAAGAGCGTTGATGCAATACTTTTGCATTAGTAGTATCCTAGAAGAAATTGCGATGCTTTTTTTTCGCAATAAACTGTGGACCGCGCCGATGAAGGCGCGGGAAAAACCTGACAATAATTTTATAAAGAAAAATTTGGCTTAAGGACGGGATTCGAATCCGCATCATTCATGCCTCTGCGTGGCTTATTATACAGGAATTTTTAACCGCACCCGGAGGGACCCGGGGGTGCCTTGGCGTTCTCGGCTTAGAATAAGACCCCTCCCAATCTTCCCGTGGATGTCGTAAGAGGCGACTAAGGGAATACACACCGGAAGATGGGCAGCAGCGTCCTCCGATTACATTTTTGTAACACTTCGGTCACCAATCCACCAGCCAAGCGTGGTGACTATGGCAAAGGCGAGGGTTCTATGTCAGAGGCATGGCACAGAAGCGTAGTCAAGAGTGAATAGGTATCTACTAGGCAAGCGTGCTACACCTTCGACCACATCATCGCTTTCCATCAGGTGAGATCGTGGTCAAACGATTGCCTAGTCCGTAATAAAAAAAAAAGTAGTGGTTTTGTTCTTAACGATGATAAAACTTTTTTGAAGAATTTCGCTGCTGAGCCACGTCTATAAGCTGTTTTCGAGAGTAGTTACAAACCGTCTGGCTTTTAGGTTCGACGACTTTCAGCCTCCCGAACAAGCTGAATTCCGGAAAAGCTTTAGCACCGTAGACCACATCCATACGCTCCGGCAGATTATACAGAAGACCGAAGAGTATAATCGGCCACTATGTCTAGCGTTTGTGGACTACGAGAAAGCCTTTGATTCAGTCGAGACCTGGGCACTGCTACAGTCATTACAGCGATGCCAGATTGACTATCGGTACATCGAAGTGTTGAAGTGTTTGTACAGCAAGGCCACCGTGACAGTCCATCTTCAGGATCAGAGCACGAATTCTATCCAGTTGCAAAAAGGGGTGAGACAGGGGACGTTATTTCTCCGAAACTGTTCACCTTTGCACTGGAAGATATATTCAAGCTTCTGAACTGGAGCGGATATGGTGTTAACATCAATTGTAAATACATAACTCACCTTCGATTTGCTGATAATATAGTCATCATAGCAGAAAACCTGGAAGACCTAAGCACAATGCTCAGTGACCTCAATATTGTTTCTCAACAGGTGGGTCTTAAAATGAACATGGGTAAGACGAACATCATTTCAAATGGCCATGTCGTACCCATGCCGGTTTATGTTGGGAACTATTATCGATATAAGCTTTTGATCACTATGTCTACTTAGGTCAGACGATCCAACGGTGTGGATCCAACTTTGACAAAGAGGTGAACCGACGAATCCAACTCGGATGGGCAGCACTCGGGAAATTACGCCATATCTTCTCGTTGCAGATACCGCAGAGCCTCAAGACGAAAGTTTGTAATCATTGCATGTTGCCAGTGATGTTATACGGCACTGAGACGTGGCCGCTAACTATTGGTCTCATTCACAAGCTCAGAGTTACGCAGCGTGCAATGGAAAGAGCTATTCTCGGAGTTTTACTACGTGATAAGATCCGTAACGAGGAAATCTGTTGAAGAACCAAGGTTATCGACATAGCTCTCAAAAGTTTCAAGTTGAAGAAGCAATGGGCAGGCCATATAGTTCGCAGAGCCGACAAGCGCTGGGGAATAAAGGTACTCGAATGGCGACCACGAACAAGCAAGCGAAGTGTAGGAAGACACACGATGGACGGACGACATTGTAGCCATCGCAGGGAGTCGGTGGATGGAGGCGGCACAAGACCGTTCGTCGTGGTGCTCTTTGGGGGAGGCCTAAGTTCAGCAGTGGACTGCTAAAGGCTGAAATGATGATGACCCGGAGGGAAAGTACTCTAAACCCTGAAGATAGCAAATTCTACTCAAAAGAAACATTCCTTTATTTTTAAAAAGAAACAAATCTGCATTCAAAGATTTTCGAAAACTCATTTGCAATAGTGGGGAATTGAATCGGCTAAACCCGAAAATGTACTCTTATGGCATCAATCAATAGGGTCAATCATAAGAATTAAATCTCCCTAACAAATATGATGAATAAAACAAAAGGAAATCCATAAAATCTTAATCTATTTTAATTGATGAAAAAAAAGGGTTAACTGTCTAATTATTTGCTCGAAATGAGCTCAATTTTGTTGGATACACAAGTTTATTAATTTAGTAAAGAGAAGAGAAATTTATCTAATAAAGAGTCAGCATTACAAACACGTGCAAATTGAAATCTTCTTATCTAAATAGTTAATGACGTCAAAGATAATTGTAAATAAGGTACTCGTACTAACATAAGTAATCTGATGGACCCATGAATAATAGTGCTTGATCTTGTCCCATTGAATTTATTAGTTTAGATTTCATGGTTTTCTTTTCATTTCATTTACCATGTTTGTTAGAGAGATTTTGATCCTTATGATTGATGCCATAAAAGCACAGGCTGTTATTTTTTCAAATTTTAGCCGGTTCGTTTACCGAGTGTGGAAAGCGGGTTTTCGAAAATATTTAAATGCAGATTTGTTTCTTTTTAAAAATAAAGGAATGTTTCTTTTGAGTAACATTTGATATCTTCAGTATTTAGTGTCCTTTCCCTACTGTTGCGGTTGAAAAATTCCAAACTGTATATTATGACCAGAAGCTGTTGTTTTTTCTTAAAACCTTTTCTAAAAACAAACATACACAGGTATTTGTTATTATGTAATTTATTAAAAAAAAAAACAAAAAAATCTTAAAAAAAAACTATACTAACCTAAAACAAAGTAATAGTAAAACTAGTCTAACAATAAAATAAAATAACTTTAAATAATGTTATTATGTTATTTTTATTTTGTTTCGGAGCAGCCGTGGTTGTCACTTGCAACCTGTAAGGTTATATTTGTTTAAAAGTAAGTTTATTATAGCGAAGTGGACATTTAGAGAAAAGGGCATCATGAGCTGAGACGACCAAACTTGGCTTTTATTAAAGCAAAGCATTATTTACTTGGCTTTCAAAAAGTAATGGAGTTTACCAGACCGAATCTCCCGGCTTTAGTGTGTAGAGCCCTTAGTCATAACTTTTCATTTCATTTTCCCCCTTTGTTTAATCTATGTAGCCTTTTACTATCTCAGGTCTCATCAGTAAACTTCAAAATTGCTTTTTTACTGAGTGATAGTCCAAATTATGGTGCCAATCTACCTGCACAGTAACAGGTGTGGAGGATCGATGCTATCCGTCACTTTATTCAATCATGGGGAACTGGGGATGTGGAGGAAAGATATGCTATCCGTCAGTTTGCTCAATCATGGGGAAATGAATGACATGACTTTGGGAATACTTTTTTTATGTCATCTCTAGACAGACAAAATTATGTTGAAAATGCAGTTGAATTTTAAATGTTAACCATCAGTATTTCAGTGTTTTTTGTGTATTCATTGATCTCACAAGTGGGAATCGGGCATCTCGGAGTTTTTTAATCTGTATCGAGGCAAGATTTTTTGATTTAAGTCACGGCTGAGAGAATCTATCTTTAATATTATTTAAAATATATTTTTAGAAATAAAAGAACCAGAGGAATATTTGGAAATGGTTTCGATCCTCCTGTTGCCAACTAAATTAAACTAGGCTAAATTTAGGTTAAGTCCTGTCAAACTCATTCTCTTGTTTCAAACTAGACGAAAATATACTAAATTTGGCTTTAAATTTAGTGCTAGGTACTTTATTAGACTGCAAATGATTTCATTTTAGTTTCTTTCCAGTTTAATCCATTACTTTCAAAATATACGGCCATTCACGTCGTATATTTTGTCACTCGCAGAGGAATAAGCAAGGTGAAGTTGAAATGGATGGACATGTCTCACAAAACCGACAACTTTTGGGGAAAATTAGTTTTAGAGTGGAGACGACGCTTAGGCAAACGTAGTGCGGGACGCCCGCCCGCCAGGTAGAGAGGCGACTTGCGAAAGACAGATGGTAGTGACAGGAAGAGAAGAGCCGAAGATCGGGCTTAATGACGTTAATAAGAAGAGGCTTACGTTCAACAGAGGACTAGTATAGGCTGATGATGATGAAGGGAACCAAAATCTATAGGGTACTTCCCATCATCATCATCATCATCATCATCAGCCTATATTTGTCCACTTCTAGACATAGGCCTATCCTAGTGCACGCCACTGAGCTCGGTCTTCATCTCTCCTCATCCATTTTCTTCCAGCCGCTTTTCGCAGGTCGTCACTCTACCTGGCCACAGGTCGTCCTACACTACGTTTGCCTAAACGTGGTCTCCACTCGAGAACTCGTCTACCCAACGGTCATCGGTTCTGTGGGAAATGTGACGAGCCCACTGCCACTTTAGCTTGTTTACCCTTTGAGCAATGACTTACCTTAGTTCTCCGTCGGATATCTTCATTACGAATCTTGTCCTTCAGCGAAACACCAAGCATAGCTCCATAGCTTGCTGAGCGACCTTAAATTTGTGGACTAGTTTGACCGTGAGTGTCCACGTTTCGGCTCCGTAGGTCATGACTGGTAGGACGCACTGATGAAGACTTTTGTCTTCTGGCACTGCGGTATGGACGACGAGAAGACTTGACGAAGCTTGCCGAATAATGCCCAACCTAGCTGAATTCTTTTATGGCTTCCTTCTCAAAGTTGTTCAAACCTAATTTCAATATTTGCCCAAGGTAGACATATTTTTGGACAACTTCAAGAGGTGAGACTGATTGCACCATTCACTGCAATCAGTTCCGGGTCAATAAGATCGTGAAACATGATCTTGGTCTTATCTATGTTCATTCCGAGACCGATGCGTCGAGAAGCATCCACTAGGTTGGTATAGATCTTGACACAGTCAGTTTTCGGGATAAAAAGTAATCAACATTTTAACACATTATATAAACTTTGACTGTGCCAAAATCCCCGCCACGTTTCGTTCACCGCTAGACTTACGTGCCGCTAGGTATAAGTCTAGCGGTGAATAAAACGTGGTGGGGATCTTGGCACAGTCAGTTTTCGGGATAAAAAGTATTCAACATTTTAACACATTATATAAACTTTGACTGTGCCAAGATCCCCGCCACGTTTCGTTCACCGCTAGACTTACGTGCCGCTAGGTATAAGTCTAGCGGTGAATAAAACGTGGTGGGGATCTTGGCACAGTCAGTTTTCGGGATAAAAAGTATTCAACATTTTAACACATTATATAAACTTTGACTGTGCCAAAATCCCCGCCACGTTTCGTTCACCGCTAGACTTACGTGCCGCTAGGTATAAGTCTAGCGGTGAATAAAACGTGGTGGGGATCTTGGCACAGTCAGTTTTCGGGATAAAAAGTATTCAACATTTTAACACATTATATAAACTTTGACTGTGCCAAGATCCCCGCCACGTTTCGTTCACCGCTAGACTTACGTGCCGCTAGGTATAATCATACTTTGCAAGTCTTGCAGCGACTCTGCTATTAGGACTATCAAAAAAAAACATCATTGGCAAATCGTAAATATGAGATGTTCTCGCCATTGATATTAATGCCCATTCCTTTACAATCCAGCGTCTTAAACATATCTTCCAAGGCATTACATACTTGGGTTGATCTAAAATTAAAATTTGGCAAAAGCAATGTTTTATAGCACAACTAAAGTATAAAAAGGATAACCATAAATATGTAGATAAATAAAATAAAAAAGTTCTTATTTTCTTGATTCGATTCTCGTGATGGACAAACTATTTACATACATAAAAATTTGTACGGAACCCTCGGTGGGCGAGTCCAACTCGCACTAGGCAGTTTTTTTTTAAATTATTTTCTATACAATCGTTTGGCCACGATCTGACCTGATGGAAAGCGATGATGTGGTCGAAGGTGTAGCACGCTCGCCTAGTAGATACCTATTTACTCTTGACTTGAACACACCTCTTGACTTGACATCTTGACATCTAGGAACAAATCACGCACCCGAACACATAATTTTAGAATGTTTATTTGATTATAATAATTCTAAGAGAAATTTAATTTAGTGTATATTTTTTCTTGAATCACTTACCTTCCCTTTCTTTCTTGCTATCTTATGAAGGTTATACAATGGCGTAATGAAATGTTAGTTTAGCTTTTTCACATATTACGTTATTATGTATTATCTCAATTTGTAGTTTGAATAACAGCCTGAGATTATTAAATTGAAAATAAGTTTTTGTCAAATTCTAATAATTAATGATCGCAATGTTAAATCTGTATTATTTACTTATCAAATCTTAGTTTTAATTTATTATGTATGTAGAATAATAAACAATAATCATTTAAATTTATAAAAATAATGTAATACTAACTATTACTAGTACTAACTATTTTAGTTATTTGCATTGGTTCAAAACATATTTGTAATATAATTTTCAATATACATTGCAAATGTTTGGTTGAACACGTACATGTATAGATCGTCAAGCGTATTCATAATTTTTGGTAATACTTTTCACCTGGGTCCCCAAGATACAGGCATTGCCTAGTTTGGGGCCCGCAGCTAACCTTACTTAACCTACCTAATCGAATGATCACCATGTTTCCTTTTATACTGTATTTTGATGGTTTTGTATATCTTGTACATTTTTTTTAATGAATATATTATTATTGTTATTATTGTTTTTTTCTCGTATTATTTTGCCAAATCTACTTTGCAAGGACTTGTACGAATTCGGCATCGAGAACCTTCCCATTACTTCATCTCAGCTTTTAAAAATTTTACGTCCCGAGATAAAACTTCATTAGGTACTGACTGGGAACTGTTTATTCGACGTAAAAGAGCATTATCAGGATTGTCTTTTCATTTCAGTCGATTTGAGCTTATATTCCACAGAAAAAGAGCTGTCTTTAACAGAGGTTTAACTTGCAGTTAAATTTTGTGAATGTATTTAGCGCTACGGCGCTATGAAACTGATTGTAAGCGTCTCAGTTCTTTAACTAAAAATTACAGGTCAAGAATGAGAATCAATATTATAAAGGCGAAAGTAACTCTGTCTGACTGTTTGTTACCAACGGCTGAACGAATCTTGATGAAATTTGGTACATAGATAGTTTGATCCTTGGGAAAGGACTGATATTTTTTATTGCGATAAAATGGGGTTGTGCGGACGAAGTCGCAAGCAAAAGCTAGTAATTAGATACAATAACAATCTTCTTTGGTTCAAATAGTTTTTTTAATTGTTTTCGTGAGATGTAGTTTAGATGATATTAATTGATTGATTTGGTGACGAAATAATAGCCATTTTGTTTTTATTTAATTGAAATTTTGTTTATTTTTTTATGTTAACTTGAAAGATTTTAAATACAAAAAAAGAATGGCGAAATCCCATACATACTTTTATGTCAGTAAAATTCACGGTGTCTTTAGACAAAAAATATGGCTAGTAATTGAGCATAATTTCCTGAGATTGTTAGTCTAAGATATTTTTTTTAGGGAGGCCAGGTATAATTGTTATTTGGCTTCAAAGTTTTGTAGGTTATGTTACTGTTAATGACCTTTGAAACAAGTTTTAGACATTCTAATTATTTTATCCGCTTAATTAGGTAGGCAAGTAAGTACTTAAGGGTGATAAATATAATGTTTCAAGATATTGTAGGTAAATACCTATTCAATTAACTATCTAGTGCAACAGACTAGGCTTTTGAATAAGAATTATTTTCAATCTGTTACTGCCTGGCGAGATTCCAAAACAATATATTTAGATATGTTGCTGCTGTTTCACTGTGCAGGGAAACAGTTGTCCTATATTAGCACAAATATTTTGCAACAATTCCTTACACTCAATATTTTATTTACACAAACCTTTGTTTCTTTCGTATTTATTGTTCAATACATTAACCAACACACCCTATGTACTATTATTTCTTTCACGACCTGGATGACTGGTAGATAATGTTGTTTAGCATTAAGTCCTTCCATGTACCTACACAATTTTTGTGCAAAACAATTAAATAAATTAATATACCCTATTATAACAACAATTCTTTACACATCCTCCATAAAATAAAATGCATTGTATTCCCTTTGCTACGAGTAGGTATAATGTTTTGTATTGAGGTTTTATATTGACGTACCATTTTGTCTATAGCACAGTCTATATTATTATTCTGTATATCGCAAGGAGGTTGAATTACGCTTACTGTTAAAAGATTTACCGCCAGTAAGCTTAATTCAACTTCCTTTGGTTTAAAAAAATAAATCGTAATTCAACCTCCTTTGGTTTAAAAAACTGGGTGAGAAGTGTACTACTGTGTGTAATTTTGACGTCCAAACCGGAAATGTCATTGTATTATATATATTTTTTCACCCGTTGGGCAGGCAACAAGGCCGGTTAAACATTGTAGGAAGGAAATGAAGTTACAGTTTCATGTTTTTTTTTAAGTTGATTTCTTTACCTGGGTTTTTTCTAGCTTACAGGCTATGTTGAAAAAACGTAGAAAAATAATTACTTAAGTTCTGTAGAAATGATATGTCAAGACGCTGCTAGATTTATCGCATAAAATTCCGCCTATGTTCTTTGAATATAAGGCAATGGTTTCAAGCAATTATTTATAGTATATCTAGTTTCTTATTGAAAAAAGACTTAACTAATCACACTAAAAAATATAGGTAGGTGGAATAGATTGGTTCCACTAATAGTGTTTCATTCAAATAATTAAATGAAAATATTTATTTATTTACAACTAGCTGATTCCCGCAGCTTCGCACGCGTTGACATTTCTCTAGGTTAAAAGTACTTTATGTGCTATATATACCAGGACCTAAAATACCAATATACCAACAATTGGTCAAAATTTCTTCAGCTTTAAAAAATATTTAGATCAATTGCTAGGCTTCTAAAAATCGGATTGAGATACCAAGTACCTCAGTTTTTAAGTCAAACTCTAAGCTATCTAACAGTCAAACCTGCATCGCAATTGATTCAGAAGTGTTTACGAGATGCGTGAACAAATTTACAGACAAACTATCCAAAGCCACGGAAGTCATAATAATTTAATTAACGAACAACACCCACCCCCACCAAGTCTTGGTAAATATTTTCTCATTTTGGTAACAAAGTACCTATTTATTGCATTCTTAAATTAGAAATTCTTAAGCGCATCAGACGTCGTTCGTCACTTTTATCGTGTTTACAATGACATCGACCTGGGAGACATGCTTAAAATAACATGCCTACTGCCTACCTATCCAAGTTACGACAGCAAGTGTTCAATGAAGTTGAAATCTTCACGTCGCATTGCCGTCTCGGCTTAATGACTCTTAGGTTTTCGTTTGTCTGTATGTTTGTAGTTCATTGAATGAATCACTTTAATATATTCTTATAATTTCTGGCGTTGTGAGAATGTTGCAATGTTCGTGTTCTACCCATTAACAAGACATAAGTTCAAAAATTAAAGCCCGCCTACGGTCGAGTAAAAAATAACGTATGACATTCTCGCGATGAAGACAAATCGATTGATACCTCGCTTGTCAAAATCGGACCAAATGTTATTTATGAACACATAACCCTTCTTTTGTTTGCCCATAGTCGGGTAAAAAAATAATAGCCTATGACACTTTATACCTGAAGACTAATCGATTGACACCTCGCCTGTCAAAATCGGACCAATAGGGGCGACGCTATGGTGGAACATCCACATATACCCACATACATACCATGCTGTGCCATAGTCGGGTAAAAACGTAGAAAGATAATACCAATAGAATTGCTATGAGCGTATAAGTAAGGAATAGCATTAGTTTATGACGTAGCGTAAAGTTGCTATATTTTACCCATATTTTTTTTATGAAGGATATATGCTGTTGGTCTATAACTGACCTATACAGCGTCACCGGGCGGTAGAACGGGCACGAAAGCGCTCCGCCCGCAGGGCATGACGCAGAAGGCGCACGCCAATGTTAAGTTTTTGGCAACTTGCTCAAGGGCATCCAGGGGGTACGAACCTCGGCTTGGACAGTTGCCAGTGATTATGGGGGTCTGACTTAACACCCCTGGATCGCTACTTTTGGTAGTGATCGAGGGGGCCCTGAGAAATGGCTGGAGCCCTTTGAATTATTTGCATTACTAACCAACGATTCGGAATACACCTTCGAGAAGACTCGGCAAGAAACTTGAAGGCGAATAATATCGACTTTAATTACGGGACCTTCGAACTCGCTGGCGAGGTCGGTGTCTGTGTGTAAGTGTGTTGTCCGATGGTGAGGATGTGTTGGACGACTCTGTCGCTGCTTTCACTGCGGCAGCGATTTTGTCGACCGGATCGCTTAAGATGTCTCTAGGGCGTCTAAGGAGGGGACGCCCGACTCTAATCTATACTCATGACTTTAAACAAAAAAAAACTCTACATTGACATAGTTCTCTATGATTAAAATAGCAGTTATGGGAGACTTGCAGTAGCCAACGTTCGTCAAAGTATTGTTTATATTAAAAAACTTTTAGAGATTTGAAGACCATTTTGAGACGAACTTTTTAAACTTTCGCGACATGAATTCATTACTGATTTTAGAGGTATTACATTGAAACTTGTATTTTGAACCCAAACGTCTTTGTTTGTAACCTTCATGAACAAGGTGTGGCATATACAAAGCCGTCAGCATGTTGGGTATGCTCTGGTTTGTTTGTTTGTTTGTCGTATGAGTTAGTGCTGGCCTCTGGTGTCAGATTATTTCAGGCAACCCAAGGGCCTCTGCCATAGCTTAACGACTGCTATTAATCAATAACAGTCGGTATCGAAAGCTTAACGTGCTCTCCGAAGCATGGAGCGATGGAAAACTGCACATAATTTAGAAATGTCATTAGTGCGGAGCCTAGGAGCGATCCCGGTATGTTGGATTCTAAGTTGCACTATTGAACCATTAGGCTACCATCGCTCACAAGTGCGCTAGAACATTTGGACTTCCTGTAAATTTGGAATGGTATGTGTAAGCTGTCAAACTGTTCTTAGTGGTAGTAAGAAGTATCTTATAAGCGAACCCCTAATATGCGAAGATGTAAGTAAGAACAAATTAAAAATTTATATAATCCCCGACCACCCAATATAGCTAAGAACCATGTCAGTGCTTCGGAGGGCACGGTTAGCCGTCGGTTGCGGCTGTTATTGATTAATAGCAGTCCTTAAGCCATGTCAGAGGCCAGTGGGCGGCTTGACAAACTCTGACTTCAGAGGCCAGCACTACCTTATACGACGAACAAACCATCTCGATCACATCAGCTTTCTTTGGGAGCTACGATCCTCACCCCTCTCTCTTTTTACAGCTTAGAAGCATCTCGATCACATCAGCTTTCAAACAAAAAAAAACGCATCTCAATCGGTCCATTCATTTGGGAGCTACGATGCCACTGACAGATACTCACATGGATACATACTCACCCTACATAACACCCCTCTCTTTTCGAGTTCAGGAGTTGAAATAGTATGACAGGAATAAGTTAAATTTGTCAGTCTGTGAGATCGTAGCATTTTAGCTCCCAAACAGAATGGTTTATAGGTATTTTTGATGATAATTCCTCTTGCTATGTCTGTTTTTCAAATTTATTTTTTAATGTTTGCCTGAAATTACTTATTGTGTAGTACTTATTTCGTTATAATTGACATTTGCTGGATATATTAAAATAAACACATATAATTACGCCATTAGAGGCTTCTTCTTTTCCTTCTTTAGAATCTATTCCCTCTTGTTGCCTTGTAATGAAGATATGAGCCTGTTTATATTTACCTCTGACACTAAACTGGTAAGTAGTGCAGAAAGAAAAAGTTACTGTAGCTTGGTAGTGCGGCGAGTAATTACTCTATAGAATAATTCCCCACGAAACTACTTGTGTAGATTGATAGTGCAGCGGGTAATGATTCTAAGGAATAACTCCCGATGACACTACCAGTGTAGCATGGTAGTGCAGCGGGTAATGACTCTAAAGTATAATTCCCCACGACACTACCAGTGTAGCTTTGTAGTGCAGCGGATAGTGACTCTAAAGAATAATTCCCCACGACACTACCAGTGTAGCATAGTAGTGCAGCGGCTAATGACTCTAAAGTATAATTCCCCACGACACTACCAGTGTAGCTTGGTAGTGCAGCGGATAGTGACTAAAGAATAATTCCCCACGACACTACCAGTGTAGCTTTGTAGTGCAGCGGATAGTGACTCTAAAGAATAATTCCCCACGACACTACCAGTGTAGCATAGTAGTGCAGCGGCTAATGACTCTAAAGTATAATTCCCCACGACACTACCAGTGTAGCTTGGTAGTGCAGCGGATAGACACTCTAAAGAATAATTCCCCACGACACTACCAGTATAGCTTGGTAGTGCAGTAGATAATGACTCTAAAGTATAATTCCCCACGACACTATCAATGTAGTGCAGCGGATAATGACTCTAAAGAATAATTCCCCACGACACTACCAGTGTAGCATGGTAGTGCAGCGGGTAATGACTCTAAAGTATAATTCCCCACGACACTACCAGTGTAGCTTTGTAGTGCAGCGGATAGTGACTCTAAAGAATAATTCCCCATGACACTACCAGTGTAGCATAGTAGTGCAGCGGCTAATGACTCTAAAGTATAATTCCCCACGACACTACCAGTGTAGCTTGGTAGTGCAGCGGATAGTGACTAAAGAATAATTCCCCACGACACTACCAGTGTAGCTTTGTAGTGCAGCGGATAGTGACTCTAAAGAATAATTCCTCACGACACTACCAGTGTAGCATAGTAGTGCAGCGGCTAATGACTCTAAAGTATAATTCCCCACGACACTACCAGTGTAGCTTGGTAGTGCAGCGGATATACACTCTAAAGAATAATTACCCACGACACTACCAGTGTAGCTTGGTAGTGCAGTAGATAATGACTCTAAAGTATAATTCCCCACGACACTATCAATGTAGCTTGGTAGTGCAGCGGATAATGACTCTAAAGAATAATTCCCCACGACACTACCAGTGTAGCTTGGTAGTGCAGCGGATAATGACTCTAAAGAATAATTCCCCACGACACTACCAGTGTAGCTTTGTACTGCAGCGGATAGTGACTCTAAAGAATAATTCCCCACGACACTACCAGTGTAGCATAGTAGTGCAGCGGCTAATGACTAAAGTATAATTCCCCACGACACTACCAGTGTAGCTTGGTAGTGCACCGGATAGAGACTCTAAAGAATAATTCCCCACGACACTACCAGTGTAGCTTTGTAGTGCAGCGGATAGTGACTCTAAAGAATAATTCCCCACGACACTACCAGTGTAGCTTTGTACTGCAGCGGATAGTGACTCTAAAGAATAATTCCCCACGACACTACCAGTGTAGCATAGTAGTGCAGCGGCTAATGACTAAAGTATAATTCCCCACGACACTACCAGTGTAGCTTGGTAGTGCAGCGGATAGAGACTCTAAAGAATAATTCCCCACGACACTACCAGTGTAGCTTTGTAGTGCAGCGGATAGTGACTCTAAAGAATAATTCCCCACGACACTACCAGTGTAGCATAGTAGTGCAGCGGCTAATGACTAAAGTATAATTCCCCACGACACTACCAGTGTAGCTTGGTAGTGCAGCGGATAGAGACTCTAAAGAATAATTCCCCACGACACTACCAGTGTAGCTTTGTAGTGCAGCGGATAGTGACTCTAAAGAATAATTCCCCACGACACTACCAGTGTAGCTTTGTACTGCAGCGGATAGTGACTCTAAAGAATAATTCCCCACGACACTACCAGTGTAGCATAGTAGTGCAGCGGCTAATGACTAAAGTATAATTCCCCACGACACTACCAGTGTAGCTTGGTAGTGCAGCGGATAGAGACTCTAAAGAATAATTCCCCACGACACTACCAGTGTAGCTTTGTAGTGCAGCGGATAGTGACTCTAAAGAATAATTCCCCACGACACTACCAGTGTAGCATAGTAGTGCAGCGGCTAATGACTAAAGTATAATTCCCCACGACACTACCAGTGTAGCTTGGTAGTGCAGCGGATAGAGACTCTAAAGAATAATTCCCCACGACACTACCAGTGTAGCTTTGTAGTGCAGCGGATAGTGACTCTAAAGAATAATTCCCCACGACACTACCAGTGTAGTATAGTAGTGCAGCGGCTAATGACTCTAAAGTATAATTCCCCACGACACTACCAGTGTAGCTTGGTAGTGCAGCGGACAATCACTCTAAAATTTAGGCACCTCAGCTTCTGTGGCTTCTTTCTCAACACTTAATGATATCTACCAAGCATAATATAAACACTTCATTCACACAGTAGGCACGATAACGTAACAGAAATATAAATAATTCGATATAAGAGCTGAATAACGAGCGACCCTCGTCAAACGGAATCGGAGGTGAGAGTCAGAAGTGTTATAAAAACGCGTATTTTGTATCTTTTATTACTATATAGCTTTTTTTAGAGGTGACTGGTCTTATTTACTGGATGAAGATGACGAGATGGGATATAAATGAAATTATTGTGATGCTATTCATTTTAATAGCACAGAATTGATAATAGTGGTAATAGGTACCTAGATGGATGAAAATCACGTGAAAATTATGTACGGTGAGCACAGTTTACTTAACTGTGCTCACCGGCTTTGTCCACGTGGTCATTTCTCTGAGTTTAAAGTAACCTACGTCAAAGAATAAATAATAGTACTACAAACGTGTCCTTCCAGGTCAAAAAGTACCTAAAAAAGTATAATAATACTACATTTCATCCAAATTCTTTTAGACGTCAAACAGTTTTTATCGATTGCTCGGCTTCTAATCGGATTAGGATTCCAAGTACCTACCCCAGTTTTATGTTAAACCCTTAAGCTATCCAACAGTGAAAATCACATCACAATCAGTTCAACAGTTTTTACGTGATGCGCGAACAGATAGACACCATTTAAAAAAATATATTATTCTTGTTCAGTAGGTTATTTTAAGTACCTAGACCATTTTTTTCATTGTACAGACATTTTGTTACATACTGATTTAATTTAAATAAGTATAGCTTTTTAGGGGTAAGTGACTAGCTTAATTGAAAGGATGAAGATGACGAAATGGGATGTCAATATATTATTGTGATGTTATTTCTATTAAGTAATATGTATCTAACTATCTACATTAATGAAAATTATGTATAAATAATCGTACCGGTTCCCACATCAAAATCTATCTATAACTATAATAAAGCAATAAGTGCGAAAAAGTCTGTACACAGAACATAATTTAAAAAAATATGGTCTAGGGTACTTAAAATAAGCCACTGAACATTAATATAATATTATCTTTCCGTCTGTATGTCTGTATGTTTGTTCGCGCATCTCGTAAAAACTAATGGAACGAATGCGATGTGGTTTTAAAGGTTGAATAGCTTAGAGCTTGACTTAAAAATTGGAGTACTTGGTATCTCAATCCTATGTGTAGGAGCCGAGCAAACGATAAAAATATTTTAGACCGCTGAGGAATTTTGATCAAATGTTGGTTTATTGGTAATAAATGTGCATAGAGTACTTTGAACCTAGAGAAATTACCACTCGTGTGAAGCCGCGGGTTCGGCTAGTTATACTCTAAGCTTAATTATTTATTTTGATGTGGCTTGTTTGATAGTAGGGTAATATTTATCTGGCGGTATACCTAACTGAGTGCTACTACATATACTTTGTCTAGCCCTAGTGTCTCCAGTGTCCAGTGTCTAGAATAGGCTAGTTGTCATATTTTGAGAAAGTGGTAAATATTTTTCCTCGTGATCTATTTTATTCATAATATAAATATTTCAACAAAAAACAAACATTTAGCAGTTTTTTTTTTGCATTTATAAAAGCCCCTTTATTATTCCCACCAAAACGCTCCAACCTGTCATTGCAGATAATGACGTCACGCTTTGCAAAACAAACAGATGTCTGGTTAAGTGTAAACTAGTTCTTCGAAAATTACTCTCTCGATTATAATGAATACCAAGTTTTACAATTACTATGTGAAAGTACAAAAATTAAAACATGAAATTTATTGTTCATTTCATTCACGTACCTACCAAACCAAGCCACAAAATACGGTACGGCAAAAGTGGTAAAACTTGCAAGACGGGACCCAGAATGATTATTCTCGAATGTAATTTTGTGAAGACCATTTTGATGTACGTTTGTATTCCATTGTATCGTATTTACGTTTATTTTATACGTAAATGTGAAAAAAAAAGAGTAAGTACTTTATACCTATACATTATGAAGACCATCATATTACTAAAACGAGTTTCTTTTGAAATCTAACCTCAACAAAAGCAATAATAAATCGGTTAAGGGTTATATATATCCGTTACTTCAAATTTTCAGTAAAAACTATGCATAGTTATGTACGTACTTACATTGAAGTTTTGATATTCCGGAATTTTGCTGAGCAGAAATCACTGTTGGATGCAAAACACATTCCCAGCATAAACAAATCACTGTTAGATGCAAAACACATTCCCAGCATAAACAAATCACTGTTAGATGCAAAACACATTCCCAGCATAAACAAATCACTGTTGGATGCAAAACACATTCCCAGCATAAACAAATCACTGTTAGATGCAAAACACATTCCCAGCATAAACAAATCACTGTTAGATGCAAAACACATTCCCAGCATAAACAAATCACTGTTGGACGCAAAACACATTCCCAGCATAAACAAATCACCGTTGGATGCAAAACACATTCCCAGCATAAACAAATCACTGTTGGATGCAAAACACATTCCCAGCATAAACAAATCACTGTTAGATGCAAAACACATTCCCAGCATAAACAAATCACTGTTGGATGCAGAACTCATTCCCAGCATAAACACATCAATTTTGGGTAAAATTTAAATACTTGTTGTAATAACAAATAAAATTATATAATTAAAAAAACCTAAAAAGTGACATTCATTAAAAAAAAAGGTCGTAAAAGCTTCTTTTTTTAGTTGTTCTTACTCTTCTACACATTAGGGTCACGCTAAGGGCCAAGGACCGTGCCTTGTAAGCGTTACCTACAGACCCCATTACGAACATAAAGAGCACAAAGACCTTCTAAACATCAGGAGATCTGACCCAAGGGGACCCAACATCGCACCAGTTGCTTCAGTGAATAGCGCGTGACATTGCACAATTTTGATACATTAAAAAGCCGAAGACTTTACTGAACTCCATAAAGTTTTTTACTAGTTTGTGACGAGGAAATAGATTAAGTTGACAGCAAAAGGAGGCATGTACCCAGCAATAGGAAATTCAGGTACATCGGCGTGAGGTAGAAACCTGACGGTATTCTACAGATTGCACTATGGAGAGTGTGCACAAGAACTGCACAATCTAATTCCCGCATCACCTTTCCATCACCGTACGACTAGACGATCGGCAAAGCGCCACCATTTTATGGGAGAAATACCACGCGCATGAACGAAGCGTAACGCTCCTTAAATTATAAGAACTGCAAAGGTGTGGAATGCTCCACCCTCGACAGTGCTTCCGGTAAATTATAACCGGTAGGAGTAGGTAGGTAGTAAATAATAGCTGTGAATAATGGTGAACTGACCAGTGACCAAGGTAATTGGTGTGGAATTGTCCCGAATATATTTATTTTTTATATTTAATACCAGGTACAGTCACTAACAAACTATAAATGTGCCAAATTTGTATTTATACAAAACATGACGTTAAGGGTATACTTATATCTGACGCACCTAATTGGATGATTACTGTATTTTGAAATGAACAATATTATAATGTTTACATAAATCCGGAAATCTTAACACTATTCCTCGTGGCTGTACAAAATGTCTCAAAAACGTTGATAGAAATCCCATATATACTTTTCACACGAATCGGCAGAACCTTCTTATTCACAGCAGCTATTGATCCAAAATCTGTTCGCAAAAACGGTGATTGTACAAAAACGAATTCTTAGCAACGTCTGTACCATTGGCACGAAATCAATTCCTCTCCATGTCAATCAAACGTTACGGAGAACTCTGAGAAAGCTGTTTGACAGACAGACAGACGATTTATTCCTTTATTTTTCGCTTCCTGATCCCTCGGGGAGTCGTGACGACAATTCGGGAGAATTGGGAGTCGAGTAAGTTTTTATAGATAGGCGTTTACTGAGTGAGAAGTGGTGCGTAGGGACAGACAGGAAAGTTATAGCTAGGTACATTGATGTATAAAAAGGGGGAGATGGGGCAACCTAGAACATCATGTACTCGTAAACTACACCCGGACTAGATACAACTGCAGCCAAACACACCCACACATCTACATATGCAATTTCGTACTTCATATGCATCAATTAAAAAGATAGAGAGAAATAAGCAGACAGTAACGCAAAAGAGATAATAATTATTGCGCACCCGTTCTCTAAGTAGTTGGTCCCTAATCCTCCCCCTTTTTATACTGCAATAATCGAGACAGTTCGCTTTCGAAGCGTTTATCAAATAGTTTACACTATTCAAGACCTCGTTCAAGCTTATCTGTTTCTCTGTCTGTCATCAATAATACCGGGGACGAGAGTTTGGTTCAATTTTAGCATTAACTAGCTGTGCCCGCGGCTTTTCCCACGTGGTCATTTAACTGGGCAAAAAGTAACCTATGTGTTCCAGTAGCAAAAGTTCCTATAAAGTACAATAACAGTTCCTACTACATTTCATAAAAAAAAATTCAACCTTCAAATATTTTTTATCGATTGATCGGCTTCTATTCATCGGATTGAGATATCAAGTAGATATACCAGTTTTTAAGACAAACCCAGTTTTTACGCGATGCGTAAACAGGATGTGTAAATCGGGATAAAAATAATTCTATGTCCTACCTACTTCGTATTAAGAACTCCAATCATGCCAAGTTTCAGTTGAATTCATTCGGTAGTTTCGGCGTGATGCGCGGCCAAGATACATACATACAGACAGATAGATAGACAGACAAAATAAAAACAGTATTGGTTTCAGTGTCGAAAGAACATAAACAAAAAAAAACATTGTAGAGATTTGGACCCGTTACAGTTTTAGTATTGATATAGCACGACGTTTGATCAAAAATAAAGAACATGAAACTGAAGCGATCTGTGAAGAGAATGGATAAATTCTTAACTGAAATTGAATAAACTTAAGCATTTGTGTATCATTCTACATTGCAATGGTGTTATTATTCTTATTCGAGATGGGGGCGGTAAGGCCTGCACTGACATCCCGCTTGGGGTGTATTATGCATTCCCCCTGCCAGCCTCTACCCAAGCCGTCTCAACTCTTTTATACAGCGGAGTGTGACGCCATGGTGTTGTGAACAACGATAAATCACTATTAAAACCTTGTTTTGCTCTAAACTCTAGCTATACTCCTCACGAACACCATGTAATTAATAAAACATATATTATCTTCTTATTCGAGTACAAAATACACGCTTGCGAGAACCGTCTGAATGCGTTCGAGATCCCGTTTTAGTGCCCAAATTCACGTCGTATCCTATGAGCAGTTACTACTAGTATTAGAAAAAAACTGACAAAAGGGTTTTCTTAAAGTTTGTCTTGTTTGGTTTACAAGTGAAAATGAAGTGAGAAGACAACGAGTAATAAAAATGTATCACTAATAATAACAACGACTGCTTGAAAAAAACTAGATATAATAAAATAATTATGATTGAACCAGAACAACATCACTTTTTCAAATTTTAAAATATAACACCAATACTAAAATCTATAGATATAATACAGCAGTAAGTACCAAAAAATCTGTACAATGAAGAAGTAGTTTGATTTTTCATTATCTTACTAACTTCTTTTTTTTAATCTGGTTTGTATGTTTGCTTTTTTTATCTGTATGTTTGTTTGTTCGCGCGTCACGTAAAATCTACTGGACCTATTACTTTGCGGTTTTGTTGAATAGCTTAGGGTTTGATTTAAATACTACTGTACTTGGTATCTCATTCCGATGAGTAGAAACCGAGCAATCGAGAAAATTCGATTAGACGTCTGAAGCAAATTTGATAAAAATTGGTTGTTTGGTACTTTTGGTTCGGGAATAACACATAGAATCCTTATATTCCAGAAAAAAATACAAAGCAGGCAATGCCGCGGGCACATGCAGTACAACATAAGATGAGAAAAAAGATTTTTGAAATCCCCTTTCAAATAAAAATATAATTATGCAAATTGGTTCAGAAGTTTTTAGATATGAGGTAACAAACCTACAAAAAAAGCAGATAACTTGAGAACTCTTAGTGAAAATTCGATTAAAAAAAGAGAGAGAGATTGTTGAACTTTTTGGAACGCTTTTATACAGCGCATAACAACATAATATTTTTAATACTAAGTAAGTCCGGCCGAAGAATGCTGTATAAAACTGTACTGTATATACTGTAACCTGTAACTGTAGTATTGTCTGTCTGGATACATCCAGACAGCCGACAATACTACACAATACGCACAAACTAAAAAATCTTACCTGCGCAATCTTTTACTAACAGTCCCGTCCCGCCCGACGTGATCATTGTCACAATAGCCATTGTAGTAAGATGTAATACTATTCTTTATGTAATACTAGGTAGAGTAGCCATCCATTGTAGTAAAAACACATAATACTACTACGTGTAAAAGGTAGAGTAGATGTCAAGGTCAGTAACATTTCATTCAATTCACATTTGGGATAGAGATTGTATAGAATGGATAGTCAAAAAAAGTTTTGATACTTAATATAGAATCCGAAGTGTTTCTGTTCTACGTAAAATACCTATATTATTATTCGTATTACCTGGAAGTTTGTTTGGTTTCTCTATTTGTATAACTATATCTATCGCCCTTAACATCACGCAAAGAGGACAATTCTTGATTTTACGATATAAATATCGACAATAGAAATTTTCGACTTAAGGCGAAATGGTATCCAAATTTGCCGATTCATCCTCACGAATATTTAAAACTAGACCTTTGAAAACGGTTAATTGACTTTATTTTTTTATGTGTAATAAAATTTCTCACAATACTTTATTCGGCTGTGGTCACCGAAACACGATTAAATAAATTTGTCTCGATAGAAAAAAAAACTAAAGTTGCCTAAAAATCACCCGTTTTGACGTTCCCGTCGATGGAATGAATCAACTTCATTCAGTTTCTATCGAATATATTTTTATAAAAACCAAATGTGTGTAATCCCAACCAACAATCAAATACTTCTTTGGGATTTTGAAAAATCTTAAGATAATTGAAAAAAAGTTAAATTAAATTGAAAATATGAACTAAAATCGGCTACCCTTTTCCTGCTTACCCTGCGCCTTAATAGCGCGTAAAACATTAAATAGTCTATCAGGCGCATAATTTTCACAAGGTCTAAAATATAAATTAAATTACTAAAGATTTGCAACCCTGCTCGACGCATTACTAAAAATCCAAAAATAAAGAGCGAGGGTCGATCCCATATCAGTCCAATTTGCATAATCCCTACGTCACAGGCGCCTTCAAATCTCAAATAGTGGCTGAAGGTAACGCAATAAATCCTTCACTCTATTCTGCTCTGTTTGTTACTAAGCAAACCAAATAACAGTTATTAACTTATTAGCTCTGTCTTCCTAGTAATTAAGTGCTTGTTTACACAAACAGATAAACTTTAACTTAATGATGGATGGTTGTTGTGAACGGTTTTGACAGAACGTTTTAAATAAATAAACGATCCGAAGTACGGTCAGGAAAGAGAGAAGTATTCATATTAGTTTAGATTGGTGTATTTATTCTGAGGATATAAGATTTGTTTTAGTTATAAAAGTTAAGATAGTTAATAGACAGACGCGTTATTTAGCGAAATTTTAGCCGATCTTTATTAAACCACTTATTTCTTGTTACTATTATTATTTCCTCAAAACCGATAATTTTCGGAACACGAGATTCCGTGGTTTCACAAAATTGCCATTTCACCATATTCTTACATTTCATGAAACATTTCGCTGAACTTGTGTTTCGACAAAATCCCGATTCTTTACATACTTACATCGCATTCTCTGGCATTACCCAGGTGATTTGTGTTTTTAATTTTGTTCTTTTGAGTAACGTGTTGAGCAGGTCCCACTCCTGATGTAAGGGCCTAAGTAAGCCTGCTCTAAGCAATTTACTGTATTGCTTTCGTTACCACACCATCTCGATGCCAACCCTGCTCCAAACCGCTGTGGATGGACACATTACTCTCTCTAAGGATCCAATATTTTAATGAACTTGTGTGAGTAGTATTTTTTTAGTAAATTAATTATTGAAGTTTGTTTTTGGTTCAAATATTATATATTATCCCGATCCTGTTTTCTGCTAACCGTACTCGACCCCAGTGACTAGCCCCAGTAGACATGTCACGATACAGAGTACTCTGTGATGTCACGTCAGTTGTCTACAGGAGCTCATCGTGCGTGACCGCTCCTGTCCCGTGACGGTATCGAGTGACCAATGGTAGTAACCATACGGAGTGTTTCTGTTAAGACTATATGTAGTGTTGGTGTGTGTTTGTTGACTGATAATAGTTTATATGAGAAGTGGATGTGTTTTTTTAAAGGTTCGTTTGATAAAGTTAACTATAACTGAAAGTTGCTTGTTTTTAAGACAAAACTTGACTTGGAAACTTGACGACGTAGAAGTTTGAGTAGGCATTGTTAATAGAAATTAATTGTTTATGTATATGTGGATGACTGGTAGGAAAGGCTTTAGCATTAAGTCCTCCTTTTGTACTCTCTTAGTGCAATCAAGCATTAAATAATAATAATACACCGTGACATTGAATTCGATATTTTTCTTAAAAGTATGTACTCAGTTCATGCAACAGAATGTATCTGTAGCATTAAATATGTACTCAGTCCATGCAACAGAATGTATCTGTAGCATTAAATATGTACTCAGTCCATGCAACAGAATGTATCTGTAGCATTAAATATGTACTCAGTCCATGCAACAGAATGTATCTGTAGCATAAAATATGAAAAGTAAATAACTAATAATTCTACACCAATATAAAAAAGTGAAAACGTTTGTTTGTTTGGTGAGTTTTAACGCGATAACGGCTGGACGGCTGGCTTATAGCCTGGAATAAAACATGGGATACTTTTTATCCCGGAAAATGGTAAGTATCCACGGGAAAACTGGATAATGTTAATTACTCGCTGTAAGGAACGTTTGCCATGGAAACCAAATAACAAGTCTGTTAAAAAAACATCAAGAGCGTTGGTGTTATACCTGCTTTTGCATTGGTTTTTAATATCCTAGAAGAACATAGGATGTTTTTTCGCGATAAACTGTAGTCCGCGCGGACGTAGTCTCGGGCGAAAGCTAGTAACTAATAAAACATAAAACTAGGCATTATTAAATTAGTCAACATTCAAACTTGTTATCCCTGGGACATGAGAAAACCAATAAGTGAACGTGTAGCGTGTTTAGTGAAATAAACATTTCAGCTTAAGGCTAATTTTGGTCAGTTACTTACAGTTTTATTTTTTTAATTGAATGTTATAGAACGATTCTAAATAATGGACTGAATACACGCATTTAAGATAAATATCGAATTCAATGTCACGGCGTTGTCAACAAATCATTAATCGCTACAGTAGTCGCAGCGGATCTCTGTGGTTCTGAAGTTAGGTTCTTTGATCGATTGCGCAGATACTGCTGTGAGGATAAAACAGCATAAAGTAAGAGCGAGAAAGAATATGCGAGAAACGTAAGCAAGTGAGCGAGGCAGTAATACAATGCTGTCTTCACCTTCAACATTGGGAAGTGTTGAAGGTGAAGACAGCATTGTATTACTGTCCAATGGACGAACATAGGCTGATGATGATGATGAAATCAGTTTGTAAGTAGATTAATATCATATAACCTTAAATTGAAAAAAAAAACGATAAAACTAAAAATAATTTCCTGGGATATTACTTGGTTAAATTACATTAATATTACCATTATTTCTATACTTTTACATTGAATAAGTAAAAAAACAAGTTTGAAAAAAGAACATTATTATATATTTTTCACTCGAAACGCTCGGACGATGAAGTGGAGGCTATGTATGATGACATTTCTAATGCCATACATGCCCTGAAAACACACTTCACAGTGGTGATGGGGGACTTCAACGCACGGCTGGGCATGAGGAATGGCAATGAACTGAGAGTGCGGCAGTTTGGATTTGGACAGCGGAACCAAAGGGGTCAGCGATTGGCCGACTTCATGGAGAAGACTCTATATGATGAACTCCTTTTTCAAGAAGCGCCCGTCCAGAAAATGGACGTGGCTGCACCCCGGCGGTCATAAGCACGAGATAGATTTCATTCACCAATAAGGATATATTCAATGATGTCTCTGTGATCAACACGGTTAAGACCGGCAGTGATCACCGCATGGTAAGAGGCTCATTGAATATCAACGTAAAGCTGGAGAGGTCTCGTTTGATGAGATCTAATCTTCGCCCAAGTCCTGCCCAAATCCAAAACCCCGAGAGCTTTTAGTTGGAGCTCCAAAATCGCATCCAAATCCTTACCGAATGCGATACAGTGGACGAACTAAATATCGGGCTGGTGGAAATTGTCCACGCGGTCGGGTCGGAGTTCTTTAAGACCCCCCGCAAAAAAAGAACACAGAAACTCTCTGAGCATACACTCAAACTTATCAACTCAAGACGTCAGCCTATACGAGATCAGAATGGCTCTCAAACAGCTTAAGGCACCAGGGGAGGACGGAATAACGACAGAGCTACTGAAAGCGGGTGGAACACCAGTACTTAAACTCTTCAGAAGCTGTTTAAGTCCGTCATCCTCGAGGGTACTACGCCAGAGGCGTGGCACAGGAGCGTAGTGGTTTTGTTCTGTAAGAAAGGTGATAAAACCATTTTGAAGAATTATAGGCCCACTTCGCTGCTGAGCCATGTCTATAAGCTGTTTTCGAGAGTAGTTACAAACCGTCTCGCTCGTAGGTTTGAGGACGTTCAGCCTCCCGAACAAGCTGGATTCCGGAAGACCACATCCATACGCTCCGGCAGATTATACAGAAGACCGAAGAGTATAATCGGCCACTATGTCTAGCGTTTGTGGACTACGAGAAAGCCTTTGATTCAGTCAAGACCTGGGCAGTGCTACAGTTATTACAGCGGTGCCAGATTGACTACCGATACATCGAAGTGTTGAAGTGTTTGTACAGCAAGGCCACCATGACAGTTCGTCTTCAGGATCAGAGCACGAATTCTATCCAGCTGCAAAAAGGGGTGAGACAGGGAGACGTTATTTCTCCGAAACTGTTCACTTCTGCACTGGAAGATATACACTCACCTTCGATTTGCTGATGACATAGTCATCATGGCTGAAACCCTGGAAGACCTAAGCACAATGCTCAGTGACCTCAATATTGTTTCCTAACAGGTGGGTCTTAAAATGAACATGGGCAAGACGAATATCATGTCAAATGCCCATGTCGTACCCATGCCGGTTTATGTTGGGAACGATATTATCGAAGCTGTTGGTCACTATGTCTACTTGGGTCAGACGATCCAACTGGGTAGATCCAACTTCGATAAAGAGATCAACCGACGAATCCAACTTGGATGGGCAGCGTTCGGGTAATTACGCCATATTTTCTCGTCTCAGATACCGCAGAGCCTCAAGACGAAAGTTTATAATCAGTGCGTGTTGCCAGTGATGTTATACGGCACTGAGACGTGGTCGCTAACTATTGGTCTCATACAAAAGCTCAGAGTTGCGCAGCGTGCAATGGAGAGAGCTATGCTCGGTGTTTCACTATGTGATATAATCAGAAATGACGAAATCCGTAGAAGGACGAAGGTTACCGACATAGCTCTCAGAGTTTACAAGTTGAAATGGCAATGGGCAGGCCATATAGTTCGCAGAACCGACAATCGCTGGGGAATAAAGGTTCTCGAATGGCGACCACGAACAAGCAAGCGAAGTGTGGGGAGACCCCCCACACGATGGACCGACGACATTGTAGCCATCGCAGGAAGTCGGTAGATGGAGGTGGCACAGGATCGCTCGTCATGGCTATATTTGGGGAAGGCCTATGTTCAGCAGTGGACTTCTAAATGCTGACATGATGATGATATATTTTTACCTATTGAGTTAACAATAACAAATATCATTAAAATTCCTTCAGCTCTTAGATTTTTAACTATTGCTCGGCTTCTACTAATCGGATTGAGATACAAATTACACTAGATTTTAAGTCAAAACTTAAGCTGTCCAACAGTGAATCAATAGTTTGTACGTGATGCGCGAACAAACATCCAGACAGACATAAAAAAGACAAGATTTTGGAAAAAGTTATACAGTTGTTCAACAGCTTATTTTAGGTACCTACCTAGATCATTGTTTATTATTATCTTCATTGAAGAGTTTTTTTGTAACTTAATGCTTTATTATAATTACTAGCTGTACCCGCGGCGCGCAGCTATCCAATAGTGAAAACCGCATCGCAATCAGTCCATTAGTTTTTACGTGATGCGCAAAAATATAGACAAAAAAACAGACAGACACGATTTAAAAAATGTTATAACTTTTCTTCAAATTATTTTCTTATAGAAACTTTTTCGTCCTTATTGCTTTACTAGCTGTGCCCGCGGTTTCACACACGTGGAGATTTCTTTAGGTTGAAAGTACTCTATGTGCTATTCTAGGACTTAAAATACCAATATACCAACATTTAATCAAAATTCCTTCAGTCGTCAAAAAGTTTTTATCGATTGCTCGGCTTCTTCTCATCGGATTGAGATACCAAGTACACCAGTTTTTAAGTCAAACCCTAAGATATCCATCAGTGATAACCGCGTCACAATCTTAGTATCCTGCATCCGAGTATCCTGTATGGTGCAGTAGTTTTTACGTGATGCGCGAACAAACAAACAGATGCAGATTAACAGACAAACAGATACAGATACCGATTATGTCCAAAATCTTTGAGAAAATTATGTTGAGGAGACTACAAGAATTTGCGACTTGTCATCGGATACTTAAAGATCAACAATTCGGGTTTCGTAAAAACAGCACTACCTCATTGGCATGTTTTAACCTGATTAAAATTATCACTGAAGCCATAAACGACGGTTTACCGGTTGCTGCTATATTCCTCGATATGAGCAAACTTTCGATTTTGTGGACCACAAATTACTTTTATACAAGTTAGAAACGTATGGAATACGAGGAAAAGCTAACGGCTGGTTAAAAAGTTACCTGATTGGTAGACAGCAATGTGTAGAAATATCTAAAATTCAAGAAGGTAAAAAGAGTTTTTATAGGAGTGATTTTCAGCAAAATAATTTTGGGGTACCGCAGGGCAGTGTTTTGGGACCATTTTTATTCCTAATTTACATAAATGACCTACCTAACAATTACTTGCCATGAAACCATTTTGTTTGCAGACGACACAACATTGGTTGTAAAATGTAAAAACAAATCCACATACAAAAAAGAGATCAATGATGCAGTAAACAATATCATACATTGGCTTTATGCTAATAATCTCCAGATTAACGTAGATAAAACAAAAATGATACAATTTCAGACGTGTACCAATAATGTTAAATGTACAGTATCAAAATAACATCATTGAGGAAGTATCAAATACTAATTTCCTTGGTATAATACTAGATCAGAATTGTAACTGGAAAGCTCATGTAGATCACGTGTGTGACAAACTTGACAGATTCGTTTATGCCATTAAAAAGTTAAAGTATCAACAGAAGCCGCTCTTAGCGCATATCATGGCTATGTGTCGTCCGTTCTATCTTATGGTCTTTTATTGTGGGGCAATTCAGTAGATATCGACAAAGCGTTTAGAGTACAGAAAAAATGTGTGCGTGCAGTTTGTGGGGCCTGGTTCATGGACAGCTGTAAACCATTATTCAAAAAGTGTAACATTTTGCCGTTAGCTTGTATGTACATAAAAGAATTATGTCTCTTTGTGCAACAACACCCAGAGTACTTCACTAAACATACAGAAGTAATTAAACGAAATGTCATCACTAGGAACATATTTAAACTTTATGTACCGCAATGCAAACTAGTACTGTATAAAATACATGTTTTTATAAATGCTATTAATGTATACAATAAATTGCCCAATGATTTCAAAGATGGTAAATCTTTGAAATCATTGGGCAATTTATTATTTTCCTACATTCAAAAGGAAATTGACTCAGTGGTTAACTGCAAAATGTTTTTATGAAGTCAAAGAATATATGATTTTTCGAACAAAGTAATAATTTTAATTTGTTAATTAATGTTAAATTTAATTTAATGCATGAATTTTACTTGACATTATTGAGATTTCATTTGACATATATTATTTTTTTCACTTTTAAACTGACATTACATACTTTTTTTGCATTAATTAGTGTTATTAATTAATTTTGTGTAACGTTCAATTATTTAATCATTCATTATTTTGTAACTAAACTATTTTATATTATTATTTTAATTTATATTTGCACACCATTTGTTATGGTAGAATGTACCAGGTTCTATTCTTATTCTTTACCATCATACTTTGTAATACCTACATTCTAGCAAATAAAAAATTTGAATTTGAATTTGACAGTAATGATTTAAAAAATGTTATATGTAGGTGTGATACACTGTAAATAAATCAAATTTATAAATGTGATGTCATTTTAATAAGATTACAATAGATAGGTAGCTTTGCAGTATTAATAACAATTTACATATCATGAAAAATCCGATATTATTCGTTTTGTCCAGATTACAGGGGAACTTGGTCCTACAAAGTTTCGCTTGTGCTACATTAAAGTTTAAGAACTGTTCTGCAACCCGAGTGGCTTAACCTACAATTTCGATTTTTTTAGGGAAAATGGCTAATGTTTGAAGTACTGCAACTCAAGTATTTCAAAATATAACAGAGCTGCGGTTGGGTGGTTTCTCCATAAATTTTCTGTGGGAAGCATCTTTTAGAAGTTATAAGCCAAAATCAGAAATAAAATCCGAATATTTCGATGTTTTTCGAGCACCACGAAGTTAGCTCAGGTCTTTCGAAGCTGCAAATTTAGTTTTACACAACTGGTATCTATCCTAACAACATTCCAAAAAAAACAGAACTGTATATATTTTTGCGACGTAATGCGATTTTTGTGTCTACGGTGACCGGCCTATATCCATTATTAATCCTGTAGGATACAGTGCGAAGGCCAGCTTAAGATGAGCCGTACGTTCAAACATTCCTGTGCATTTCAGGTTTCAAGTTATTTGGACTGAGGGTTGTGTTGTCTTTAATTTCTGAACTACAACGGATAACTTTGAAACACATAGGTACAGTACAATTTATAAAGTAGGTACCTCCGTTCTAAAAAATAAATAATAAATGAAATCGGACTACGCGTTAATGAATTACAACTACTACTAAGTACCACATTTTGACTTTCATCCCTTCTTCCAAGGAACCATGCTAAATATCGGGATAAAAGTTTCATTTGAATTAATTCAGTAGTTTCTGCGTGATATGCGGTCAAGACACAGACAGACAGACAGACAGACAGACAGACAGACAGATAAAAATGCAAAAAATACAGTTTTGCCTTCAGTATCTATCTATACTTATAATAAAGCAATAGGAACGAAAAAGTCTGTAATAAGAAGATAATTAAGAAAGAAATTATCTAGGGTACATAAAATAAGCTAATGAACAAGAATATAACATTTTAAATAAAATTTGTGTCTGTCTATTTGTCTGTTTGTCTGTCTGTATGTTTGTTCGCGCAACACGTAAAAACTACTGTACCATTTGCGATGCGGTTATCACTGTTGGATAGATTATGTTTTGACTTAAAAACTGGGCTTCATATCTCAATCCGATGAGTAAAAGCCAAGCAGTCGATAAAAATATTTTTGACGGTGAAGGAGTTTTGATCAAATGTTCGTATATTGGTATTTTAGGGCCTGAAATAGCACAAAGAGTACTTTTAACCTACAGAAATGACCATGCGTGCGAAGCCGAAGGCATCAGCTAGTCAAATATAAATTACCCTCCAAAAAATATTATTTATTATTTCGAACTTAACATAACTTTGGACCCCTATCTCACAAGAAACCTTTATTTTAGCGGGATAAAAAGTATCCTCAATTTTAACCCATCATATAAACTACTAGTTTCCCCCTCCGCGACTTCGTACGCACAGACTACAGTTTATCGTGATAAAAAGCATCCTATTTTCTTCTAGGATATTAAAAACCAATGCAAAAGAAGGTATAGCACCAATGCGGTTGATGTTTTTTGACAGAGTTTTTGACATGATTGTTATTTCGTTTCTATGGCACCCACAAACCTCTGTGATGACAACCGTTCTTTACAGTGAGTAATCAACATTTTCCAGTTTTCACGTGAAAACTTACAATTTTCTGAAATAAAAAGCATCCTATGATTTATTCCAGGGTATAAGCTATCTCCATTCTAAATTTCATCAAAATCCGTCCAGCCGTTATCGCGTGTAAGCTTCCCAAACAAACAAACAAATAAACGAACAAACAGACAACGTTTCACTTTTATGTATTCGTATGGATGGCTGAGCCAAGTTGCATCAAAATCCAACTAGTAGTTTCAGTGTGATACGTGTTCTTTTAAATAACATTTATCTCCGATCCTGCGGGAACCCTTTAATTTTTCGGGATGAATAGTATCCAATGTAATACCTCGTAGTATTCAAATCTTATTCATTTGAATTAATTTTGTAGTATTGGCGGGATGCGCGGTCAAGATACAGACAGATAGACAAAAATAAAAAAAACTGTTTTGGATTCAGTATCGAATAGTGTACCCTCCATTTTTTTTAAATTTATTACTTCAAGCTTAATATAACTTTGGACCACTATTCGGTAGGAACCCTTTATTTTTTCTGGATAAAATGTATTCTAAATTTTAACGTATCATATAAACTATGACTGTGCCAAGTTGCATCAAAACCCGTCAAGTAGTTTCAGCGTGGTACGTGTTCTTTTAAATAACTTTCAACCCCTATTTTGCGGGAACCCTTGAAATTTTCGTGATGAAAAGGATTCTATGTCCTACCTCGTAGTATGAACTCAAATCATACCAAGTTTCTTTTGATATCATTCAGTAGTTTTGGCGTGATGCGTGGCCAAGATTCAGACAGAGAGAAAAAAAAATAGTATTAGCTTCAGTATCAAATACAGATTACTCTACAAAATTTGTTCTTCAATGTACAGAATTGGACCAGTTACAGTTTTATTATAAGTAAGTAAAGACAGATAATAAACAGTAATATAATTTAACCACACATTCTCCTCCAAATTAATAATAAAAAAATCATGCTCCTCACGCCTGCCGTACAATCTCGAAGACAAATGTTGACATTTCTATAATTTAATTACAAACAAATAATTAGAAGCGCTCGCATCGAAAATACGAGTAATTTCAGTTTAATTATAATTATTTTTATCTTACACAAAAATTTATTTTTAGACTATCTCTATCTCGGGGGTAATAGCGATATTAATAATCTATACAAATAAACATTTTACAAATTTCTGTCTACAATATCTGGAAACTATATTAAATTAAATAAAATGAAATCATTGGCTTGTAGGTTCTCAGAATGTTTTATGAAGTTGTTAGTTGGTTTTAATTAGTTAAGTAAGGCATTTGACCGATAAAAACAATCATCAACAACTTATATCCAACTGCCCGCAAATGCCTGTATTAACTAAACTGCCCACTTATCTGCTTATTGCGGGCATATCTGAGAATCTTCATGAGAGTGTTGGATAATAAACCATTAGCAGTGAAAGTTTGGTGGTAGGTTATACTGAGCTACAAGCACAAATTAGATAACCCCCGACACCCCCCCCCCCCCTATTATAGCTAAGAAGCATCTTGATCACATCAGCTTTCAAACAGAAAAAAACGAATCAAAATCGGTCCATTCATATGGGAGCTATAATTCCTATTCCTCCCTATAATAGCTAAGAACCATCTCAATCACAGCTTTCAAACAGAAAAAAAAACGCATCAAAATCGGTCCATTCATTTGAAAGCTACGACGCCTACCTCTCTTTTCGCGTGCGGGGATTAATAAACAGTGAACAGTGATGTATAGGTAGTAAGTATGTAACATGCCCTTGAATCATAGATGAAAGTCTATTGCAACTATGGTGATTGTTATCGTTTGTTCCGAAAACTTCATTAGGTAAGAGTGACCACGGTGGGCTAGGAATAAGCCCAGGGATTGTATGTTTTGTTATTTTTATATGAGTAAGAATTTGTACACCCTGCTTTATTTTATTTTTAACTGTATTAACTTCAGTCTTCAAACTAGGATTCACAGTAATGTCAGCTGTTCTAATTCTCAGTCGCATATTTACATAGCATACTTGAAACACACATCTCGATGTACAATCTCATACTCTCGTATCTCTATTCTATACTAAGTCTATAGGTAATCTAACACTCGTGTACAATTTACGACGCAAGTGACGTGAAGCGATTACGTCACAGTGACGTCATCACACCCGAGTTTATTATTAGAATTAATTTTGACAGCGCGCAAATTAAACTGTCATCTTGGAGACGTGAGATTGGAAGGCGTTCGCTTTTGTACTTGATTGTACGCGTGGAGAAGTGTTTTGGGTGAATTAATAGGTAGACGTTTCGAAATGTTTTAAATTTATGTTTTTTTATCTAAATCTATTCGTTTTGGCATTTATACAAATGTAACAAGGGATGACTTGAAGAGTGTCAGCTTCCAGAGCAGGCCGGGTTTCGATCGGGTTACGGTACCATAGACCACATCCACACAGTGCGGCAGGTTATACAGAAGACCTAAGAGCCCCAGACCCTGAGTCTTACTTTTGTGGACTATGAGAAAGTCTTTGACCTGGGCTGTGCTCGATTCCCTGCAGCGATGCCTAGTGGACTGGCGATACATCGAGGTGATGAGAAGCTTGTATGACGCCACGAATATGTCCGTTCAAGTACAGAACCAGCAGACTAAACCTATCCAGCTGCGCAGAGGAGTGAGACATCCCCGTGTAATATCCCCGAAATTGTTCACTAACGCCCTGGAAGATATGTTTAAGACGCTGGACTGGAAAGGAACGGCATGAACATAAATAGCGAGTACATTTCACACCTACGATTCGCTGATGATATTTTTCTTATGGCGGAGTCTCTGCAGGATCTCGATTGAATGCTGACCGACCTAGCAGACGCGTCTCGACGTATTGGTCTCGTAATGAACATCGACTCGGAGTATCTCTGAAGGACAGAATCAGGAATGAGGTGATCTGCCAGAGAACCAAGGTAACTGACATAGCCCAGAGAATAAGCCAACTGAAGTGGCAATGGGCTGGTCACATCTCTCGCAGAACCGACAACTGTTGGGGAAAATGAGTTCTAGGGTGGAGACCACGTTGAACTTGGAGGCAAACGTAGTGGGGGATGCCCGCCGTCTAGGTGGAAACGACTTGCGAAAGACAGCTGACAGCGACTGGATGAGAAGAGCCGTAGATCGGGCTCAGTGATATTCATTGGAAGAGGCCTACTTCCTGCAGTTGACTAATATAGGCTGATGATGATACAAGGGATGACTTTGGATATCCAGTCCGAAACTTCCGGATAAAAAAATGAACGCATCTTTTTCGATATCTTAAATAAATTTTCGGTAAAACACTATATGTAGTAGTTAGTTTGTTGTGTCGTATGAGGTAGTGCTGGCCTCTGGTGTCATAGTTTGTCAGGCCACCCGAGGGCCTCTGACATGGTTAAACGACTGCTATTAATCAATTACAGCCGTGACCGACAGTTTAACGTGCCCTCCAAAGTACGGAGCGATGGAAAACCACACATCACTAGAGAAGTCATTAGTGCGGAGCCTGAACCCGGTATCGTTGGATTCTAATTTGCACTATGGAACCGTTAGGCTACCATCGCTAAATATCTAGTTAATGTATCTGAAAAAAGTTAAATCATATTAGTTAAACATAAATAATTGTATGTATCTACTCAAAAAACATATATAAAAAACGGGGCTAAAAACTTAATTTTTAATTAAGTATCTCGACATTTTGACCAAGTCAAAGAAAATATTGACCAAATTGTATTGACATTGTCACGAGAAGTGAGGTTCCTTCAAAAAGAGTCTTCTTGTCCTTGGTTAGTCCACGATCAATGCAACTTGGTCGAAACTTTCGAAAGGTCGAAATAAATAAAAGAAACGTTTTATTCACGTTCAAATGTAACAATAAATTAATATTGTTGATTTTTTACAGTTTTTAGTGTGGGTACTGTAAGGGACGTAAGCTACTTTGATTCCGGAAAACCATCCGCGGAATTATGAGAAACTGACAGGCCAGTTAATCAGTAGGAAAAAAGAGACATCTCTCTTCTTGTACTCAGCTGTTTTCGCGGAAAAAATACATCCGTGAAATGGACACATTAAACAAAGAAAGCAACCACATTATTATTGGAATGCATCTCCCTTATCAGCCCTGATAGTGATGACCACTGCTCTGCTTCCATTCCAAATATTAAACGTCGTATTGCCACATACAATTTAGATAAAAAGTAATGCTAATGACTTTGCTATAAAGCTCGGTATTGAATGAAAATGTAGGCGAGATATTATAGTGAAAATGAATGCAAAGGTCAAAGAACATTGGCTGATTAGGTGTGCCGTTTGCGAGTACTTAGAATGAGTGTACTGTTTTGATGATAGTGTGGTTGGAACTGAAGGGAACCAACTAGTTTGCTAGTGGAAAACAGACCTCGTAAGGTTAAGCGCTCCATTTTTATTTAGCAACTATCCTCATAGTAGACATAACAGTTGGTTAGCTTGGCCCTCTTTCAATACGATAGCAATTGAAACAAATTATGCGGGATGGTGAATTTAGGAATTGCGACCTCTGTCTATCCGTGGGTTCTCACCAGCTCATCAACTAAGCAATTGTAGCTCTTTGTCATCATAGATTGTACGCCGCTATAAACTAACACGTGTTGAAGAATAATCTCATTCAGTAAACATAATATTTTCGTCTTAAGAGTCACTTTGTATGGTTTGCCCCTGACCCGGCCGTCTTATCACCAAAGTTTATTTGCTGGCGTTTTTGTCCTGTTTGCAATGATTGTTTTGTTGCGTGTATCTCAAAAGAAATGTGTGTTGTTGTGATGTTATCTTCCACACTTCTAGTCATCATGAATCTTGCAAACTTATCCCGTTGAGAAACCAACTATCGCGATTTAAAACCATAAACTGACTAAATTATAGCAAGTTGAAGTTTTAATACAAAAAAAACGTTAAAAAAAAAGTTTAAAGTTGTTTTTAATGTTATAGTATGTTGTTGTCTCTGTGTATGGAATTTGTTCAGGTCTGACTCGGGCATAAATAGTAGATTGTATGACAAGGGATCAAAATAATATTTTAAAACGAGGCCGCTATTTTGAATCTAGAGCGGAGTGAAGGATGCTAGAGTGGAATCCCGAGCACAGCGATTTTTTTTTAGTAGAAACCTGATTCAATACGTCATTACGTCGCCCGAGGAAATATAATTTTTGTGTCCTACTAGGACGCAAAATTACATGGATACACTCTTTTTTTCATTCTCCTCTATAAGAAAAAGAAATAAAAGGTATTTTTAGATACTTTACAACTCATATATTTATTTAAAAGAAATTAAATAAACCAATAACTAGCTTAAAAGCTAAAAAACACATGTGCCCTGCCAAAAAAGAACTTATGCCAATAAAATATATACTGTTGGAATTTGCTTATCAAGGCCTTCAATTTGATACCCATATTGTATTGTATGTTACTCGGAGGGATGTAAGTATTCTAACGATACCAAATACGTCTAAATCTGTTCAGGCATTTAAAAGTTATGGTGGAATAGAGAAACTCACATACACACAAACACACATGAATGCTAAAAACATAACACTCCTTTTTTGCGCAGTCGTGTAAACCCCATTCGTCTTAATCTGTTCAGGCATTTAAAAGTTATGGTGGAATAAATAAACTCACATACATACAAACATACATGAATGCTAAAAACATAACACTATTTTTTTGTGCAGTCATGTAAAAATAAACAACTTCGCTTCTGTTGCATTTTCCCACTCGATAATTTTTTATAAGTTTTAAATATTTTTACCGGGATTTAGTCGGTAATAGATTTAGTATCACATTTATTGCGTATTTTCTTATATTTTCAGGTGTAAGTAGTAGATACAATAATTTTACTACTTGAACACGATGAACTCATTTTCGTGAAATTATTTAGTTTTGGCACTGTCAATATTCCTTGTCTCCGTAACGATGAAATCGTAATTTGCGCGCTTTCCATACATTCACAATATTCTTTTTTTAAATACACACAGCGCGCCACGCGACCCAATGAAGAAAATTCATGTCCTAAATTCAAAACTCATTACTGCTCTCTCTGAAAATCATGAACAAAAATGACCTACTTTGGTCCCGAGGAAATTTTCGAGGAACCAATCAGCGTTTATGAAATAGATGGGATGACAAAGCTTTATCTTGGTCGGTTTATCATTTTCAATTTGGCACAAAAATATCGTCAAGTAATTTTAATTCCTGATTATTAATAATCTATTACGGGAAAAATGAAAAGATAAATATGAAAAAGCCTACTAACAATTTTAATCAATGGAGAAAAACAAAAAGTTTAAAGACTGTATTCGAATCCGTCCATTTAGTTTATTTCCGACATTTAGCATCAACTCGAAAGCCAAGCAGCCATGGTGCATTTATTGTTTTTATGGTCTTGCAGAAGGTATGAAAAGTAGAGTATTCAACTTGGGGATAAAGCCTATTTTTTGTCACGGGCGGCATATTGAACCCTTCGCTTCACTCGGGACTCTACATAACTTTAAACCCCCTTGATGCGCTCGGGAGTTAACTCTGAGTCCCTCATTACGCTCAGGGTCCACCCGTGACGTAATACACAGTTTTTTCCCCTTGGGGCATAATCTACTATTTTATACGATATTTTTTAGCGATTAAAAATATAAAAACATTTGAAACAATTTCAAATTTGTATTTATACTAGGTCTGAATAAAATGGCTGTGAAATAAGACAGACGGACTTGAAGAAACTATAAGGATCCCTTTTTATACGCTTTATAATAGCTTCACTTGTATTTATTTATTTATTTATTTATTTATTTAGACGCACAAAACACATTACAATCAAAAAATAATATGAAATAACAAAAATACAGTTTTGATCTGGATTGCAACATAAATATATGTGCGTACAGCTAATCAGAGCAACCATAACAAGCAAGACTGGTACACATACATATATGTTCAAAGCTAGGTTGAGGACAAAGACATTACATACAATTTACATGGAAAAGATGAATGTAGATATTCTATTTATAAAGTTAGATAATACAAATTAGAAAACTGCAAAACTATCTATACGCCCAACACATAACACGTCATGTTACATCAAAACAATGACATGATATGCAGACATGCAACAAAAATAAAATTAAAAATATATTATGTTAATGATATGGTTGGATATCCAAGACGCCACAATTAGTGACTGAAATACCCAAATTATGAAAATGGAGGATCTCCTTAATATTTTTTATAAAAATGCTTAATTTTGGACTAAAAATGTCAAGTTTAATATTGTTTTTTGCTAATTCGTTATACTGACGAGCCATCCTAGTCAATGGGTTGCAATAAGAAATATTGTTTTTAAAGATTTGTAAGACAAAAAGATTAGTTTCATTAGATTTACGTGCTCTGAATCTAATACTGAATGAGATTTCCGACAACAACTCTGAGAAATCAATTATATTATGAATTATTTCGTAAAGATAAACCAAATCAAAGTATATGCGACGTAACTCTAGTGATTGAACATTAAATTTAGAGAGCCTCTCTTCGTAATTAAGACTTGAGCAACCCGGTTTCTGTCGATAACTCAACATTCTAAGGCATTTCTTCTGAATTCATTCAACTTCATTGATTTGAACCTTATAGTTTGGAGACCAAATTGGACTACCATATTCTAAAACACTTCTTACCAGAGCACAGAAAAGGTACAACAAAGTACGAGGTTTTTTAAAACTTTTTGTTGACCTGAAGACGAAACCCAGAAGTTGGTTTGCGTTTGTTACAATGTATTGATAGTGCGCACGAAATGAAAGCTTATCGTCAAACAAAACGCCCATATCTTTAGCAATGTATGAACGATTTAGCATGTGGCCTTTGATGTTATAGTCATTAATGATTTTATGATGCTTATTTGTAAACGAAATTGTAAAACACTTATTAATATTTAAATTCATATGATTTGTTGTACACCACTCAGTTACAGTATTCAAATCATTTTGTAGAGCTTGACAATCATCAACCTTTGTAATTACGCTGAAGATCTTTAAATCATCAGCGTACAAAAGACAATTACAAGATAGGCGCTGAATTAAATCATTTATGAAAATAACAAAAAGACGGGGCCCCAAATGGGATCCCTGTGGAACCCCTGAAGTTACAGTCACAGGTGAGGAAATAAAACCTTTCAATGTCACCAGCTGAATTATGTTGCTAAGGTACGAACAAATCCAACGATAGAAGCTCCCGTGAACACCATATGACCAAAGTTTATGGCACAGTAATTTGTGACTGACCTTATTAAAGGCCTTTGAAAAATCAGTATAGATAGAGTCAACTTGGCCACCACTAGCAAAGGCCTGACAAAGGTAATGTTTGTACTGGAGCAAATTGCTAACCGTCGATCGATTTTTAACAAAACCATGTTGTTTGAAAGAGATAATTGGTTTGATGTGACTGTACAAGTTACTGTAGACCAAGGACTCAAATAATTTCGCAAAGCAAGACAGTATACTTATGGGTCGGTAATTTTCGCAATGAGATTTATCGCCGCTTTTATAAATAGGAATGATATGAGCGGTTTTCCATCGCTTTGGGAAAACGCCGCACCTCAGAGATTTATTGAATATAATGGACAGTGGAACAGATAATTCACTGCCACAATGCTTGACAAACGACGGGGGAATCAAATCCGGTCCTGGTCCCTTATTTTTGACCAATTGTTTTATTTTAAATTGAATATCATTTACTTCTAAAATAACATGAGACAATGAGTTCAAAATATATTGGTCAAAGTTGTCTGTTAGGTTCTCGTTAATAGTGCCAGAATCCAGATTAGAACACACCTCAAAGACTGAACTAAAGTAAAGTGAAAAAAGTTCACAAATTCCATTTCTATTAGATGAAGAGGTATTTTCAAATGTCATGGTATGCGGAATAGAAGTGTGGCCTTTTCTGCTACTGACAAATTTCCAGAAAAATTTAATATTCTCCTTAATACTATCCTCAGTAGACGATATATACTTATTGTAACAATCCTCAGTAAGAACCTTGCATCTATTACGAAGCAGCGAAAAGGTATCATAATCTCGGGGGTTTTGAATTTTTTTGTAAAGTCTATGTTTTTTTTTTCCTTATTACATTTAATTAAAGGTTTGCTATACCAAATAGGATAAGACAATGATTTTAAAAAGGTCAAAGGTGTGTGTCTTTTTATGATTTCAAAAAGATTATCATAGAAAATATCAATGCACAGGTCAATGTCAGGATAGGATAAAATATCATGCCAATTTATAGAGCTTAATTCAGGTTTAATTTTTTCAAAATTACAGTTTGAGAAGTTGAGGTGTTTGGTATTTCGTTGCTTAGCCCTTTAGATATGTTGAATAAAGATAATTTAATCATTATAGCGGGATGATGTTTGTCCAAGAGAGTCAGTGCAAGCGTTTCACTAACCAAAATATTATCAAGACTAGAAAGAACCAAATCCAACAATCGACCATTAAAGTTTATGACATTATTATATTGTTTCAGAAAACATAATTCGTATTGTTTCAGATCACATAATTCAATTAGTTCATTTAAAAGATTAAGCTTTCTATTATGTATTGGGACTGCAGAGAGGTCAGAAGTTAAATGAGAGCTAAGAGAATCAAAATGATAATCAGGCGTATTAAAATCACCAATTAACAGGAAGTTATCATCCGGAAAATCATTAAGTATTAACTTCTGACAACGAGCATAAAATTAATCTAACTTATCACAACCCATATCGGGAGGTAAATAACACACACATATATTTAAACGAGAAGACTCGTGTACATCAGATATAACTGTTACCCAGATATCCTCCATTTCACTGTCCCATGACGCCTGACGGATAACCTGATATTTCTTAAGAATAGCTATCAAGACGCCACCTCCGTCACGTTTGTGAGAGCATGTATCTTCGGGATCCCTTCTGAAAATATTGTAACGGGTATCCACAACTTCACCGTCAAAAACACTTTTGTTTAAATTGGTTTCCGTCAGGCAAACAATATCATAATTAGAATTTAACAGATTCAAATTAAACTGTGGCAGCTTGCTACGAATTCTATTAACATTTTGGTAATAGATTACTACCATAATGAAACTGACTCTTAAAATGAGTTATGAGCTTACACAATTAAAAATACTTAAACTATAAAGCTATCTAATTTACTTTCTTACTACTGAGCAACTACTCGTTACTTAATTTATTAAAAGTTTCAACATTTTTGACAATAATGGCAGGACACTTTTTGTCCTTTCTTAAATAAATTTTACCGTAACGCACCCATACAAACTTATAATTTTTATCAGTGCAAAAACGATGCAGCTCTTTAGCTTCTGGAGACAAGTGTTCAGCTAGATATATCCGTGAAACTGCTCCAGTAATGCCGATATGAGTTATGCATAGCTTATCGCCCGAATGAGCTTTGTTGAAACGAGTGACCGCAGAAAGAAGAACATCGCGAAGGCGCTGCGACGAAAAAGAAATAAGAATGTTCCGTGGTATTTTTGAATCCTTGTTCATTTTCGCAATTCGACGATATGCCAAAATATCACTATCGGATACAACAACCTGCAGGCACTCACACAGTCTCTTAAATAAAGCCATAAGGTCCTCATTCTTACTCTCCGGTATCATATGTATTTCAATATTTAAGTCACGTGAGATCTTCTCAACTGTAGCTATGCGATTTTGAAGCATTGAACTTACACTTAACTTTTTATTCCCATGAGACTTAGCAAGCTCCGACTCAAGTAGCTTAATCCGGTCATCCTTCTCAGCAATGTCCAATCTGATCTCTTTCTGCTCAGCAGCGATGAAGTCCGTAGAAGTCTTAAAATCAACCTTCATCCCCTCAACAGCCCGATTCACCTCCGCAGTTATCATTTTTTCCACGTCCTTTTTAAGCGCAGAACGTAAATTTGACATAAATAAAGAATCAGGTGAAAGTTTCATGTCGAAAAGTTGACTAATACTCTCCATGGAGACTGGTACATTTTTTATATTAGCGCCTGAAGAAATCGAAAAATCGGGTGCTCGAGTTATCACCACCTCGCTTAATCTTAGCACTACAGTCCAGACATGACCATCCTTCAGCAATTCTCGTTGATTGAAGTGCTCTGGTACCCTGATAATTGACACATGTCTGGTGAAAGTCAGATTTACATTTCGGACTCTTAACCCGATGACGTTTTATCTCCTCCTTACAGCCCCCACATGTAAAGGCCATTATTATAATTAATTCTTCAAGGCGTAAGAAAAATTACATTAAAAAGTGCAAAAAGTGAGCCTCCAATTGGAATTGAACTTGGGTCCGAGCGACGCAATGTCTGTATCTACGCCTTCCGTACGCTAGACCAACGTGACGGATAAACAGGGTGACGAAACTTATGACCAAGTTCTCCAGTACTTGTGTTTTGTTTAATTTCTCAGGTTTACCCCCAAGTTAAATTTCTTAATCGTGAATTCACTATTTGATTTGAGTTAATTTACGTTAATCCACAGGGTTTATTAAACAGATTTAACGAGAACACACACTCACTCACTTTGTTTGCACACAGTAGCTTGAGTCATATATAACATTAAACAATTTATTTGTATATTTTCGATCAGTGACAGCTTAGTACGTGTTGATGCAATTAGAACGAATGAATGTTTGTAACCACAGACTAGGTAGAGATACTACGTTTGTAACCGACTTCTTTGGACGCTATTTTGACCCACTTTAAACGGTCAAATTTCATTCAAATTTTGCACACCTGTCAAAGACCAATGACAATGCAATAATTCGAAAAAAAAAACTAAAAAGTAGAAATTAAATAATAGTTTAAAAAAACTAAAAAACACGCTTTATATAGAAAAGCAAACTAAAAAATAGAAAATAAATTTTAATAGTGTAAATAAAAAAAAAGGTTTTATTTAAAAAAAACGTGGGGTGCATGGGTCAATAGTTATAAATATTTCATTGACAGATATGAGAACGCCCCACCCCACCCCACGCTTTTTTTTTAAATAAAACATTTTCTTCTTATTTACACTATTAAAATTTATTTTTTATTTTTTATTTTGCTTTTCTATATAAAGCGTGTTTCTTAGTTTTTTTAAACCATTATTTATTTGGCTACGGAACTCTAACAACTAAGATAGACACCGAGTTAACAATATGCAGTTTAATATATGAAATCCCAACTATATCAACTATTTCATTTAGCTGTACCCGGACCCCGGACGAAATGGTTGGTAACTATCTCGGGCAAGTATCCCGGAGTTGTGCAAACTTTCCCAGGGCACGGACTATTTGCTGTGGGGCCACTAATCATCACATCAAACGCGGTATTGTTAGGAAAATTACTCAATTAGAATTTTGCGGACGAAGTCACTGTTTCAAGTTGTGTGGAAGGCCTTTATCACTTAAGATGTCTCAACAATATAATCCCCTCGCTTGATCTTTATGTACTCTTATGTAGGTATTTACTTACTGTCCGCAGTAAATTTTAATGTTCCTTTACATACAATAAAATACAAAACAACCCTTCATTATTGCACACCAGTAAAATGAAGTAATTAACGTAAACTTAAAAACAAAAACTTACAATCTTCGGCCTTATTGCTAAATAGCAACCTCTTCCAATCAACTCAAAAACATTGACATTTGGAATCCCTTCAAAGTAGGGCTCGACTTTTGAGAATAATGCGGTACACACATTAGGTACATTTAGTAGTGGTAGGCCTCTTTTTCGACTGGGGAAGTACCCCACCTTTGCCTAATATTCAACCGCCAAGCAGTAGTGTGCTAAGTCATATCGCTAAAACCCATCTCGATCACATCAGTTTTCAAATATAAAAATCGCATCAAAATCGGTCGATTCGTTTGGGAGATACTATCCTTACCCCAATACCCCCCATTTATAGTTAAGAAAACTTCATAAAGTTGACGACAAACGAAATATGAAGAAGACACGAGTCCAAAAATGTATCTAGTAGTCGAAGCAATTCCCCTAATTTTCCTAAATACAATTAACGTATTCATTCCATTTTATAAGTAAATAAACGGTACTATAGAAGCTATTGTATCACCATTCAACTCTAAATATCTCTACGATCCCAAAATATCCTACGTCGCGTCGTAAAGTTCGAAAGGAACACTAAATAGCCGAAAATTGCATTTTCCCCATCCGCTCCCTGATTTCGCCTATTCAGCGTCTGGCTGCCGTCTGCCGGCTCTTCTATTCTGATTCCACCTCTTTTAATTGTTTAGAGGGAGGTAATTTACTAACTGTAAAGATTAGGAACTTTTCATAGTGGTTGTATAACCGCGAAATCACCTTTACATAGACATACGAGTATGTAGCTTCGTTTTCATTAAAACATTGCAAGTGCAATAACTATTAAAATGAACATTCAAAGTATGTTCACTACTGTTAGAGCGATGATGGCCTAACGGTTCTATAGTGCAATTTAGAATCCAACGACACCGGGTTCAAAACCTAGGCTTGGTGCGGACCAATGACTTTTCTAAGTTATGTGCGGTTTTCCATCGCTCCGTGCTTCGGAGGGCACGTTAAGCTGTCGGTCCCGGCTGTTATTGATTAATAGCAGTCGTTAAGCCATGTCAGAGGCCCTCGGGCGGCTTGACAAACTCTGACATCAGAGGCAAGCACTACTTCATACGACAAACAAACAAACAAACTTCCATAAAGCTGTACAAATAAGTTAAATTGTTAAACAAATTGTATAATTAAACAAAATGTATTTTAACTTAACTTATTTCCATATACGAGTACATGTTATATATGGGTACATAAAACAGGGTCTACCCAGTGCACAAATATTTTAAGGAACCCGGATTTAAAGCTTGAAAATATATTACACAACAGGTAGTTTTATTTGACATTCCAATTATTAAGCCGATATTTCTCTACAACATGAGTATCAATGAGTGATATACAATAACATACAGCACTATAGAGCACCATGAACATTATTAAAGTCCCTATAAAACTACGTTCAACCGCCCGGGCCCTTTTGTGCAGAGTTCTTGGGATCTTTGTGGAAAAGTATAAAGAAAATTATACGGGAATTATTCGCGTTTTTGTCACGGAAGATTAAGCGCGATGTCTTTCAAAAATTCTTATACGCATTAGTCCATGAAAATGGTAATTAAATTGTTCTTGGCACACCGATGGTCTTTTCCAGTTGCTATTTATCTTATTGGGAGATGCTCAAGTAGAGTTTGAGAATACCAATTAAATTGGTATAATAAAAAATAGTAGTATTTAGCTAAATTAGACATATACTCGTATGTGGCATTTCAGAATTCGGCTGTTAGTTTGACATAAATGGGACTCAACCATGTTAAATATCTTTTTACATTTTATTCGTAATTCAGAAGCTACCATTTACACTAGTGGCTCTGTGAGCTGTAGACCTCGCGCACACAAACTTTTTTGAAAACAATCTAGCGGTGCACAGTAGCGCCATCTAGTTACCTTAATGTAAAACTAACATTAATAACCAAGATGCTCCATAAATCCCTACCTAGTGGGCAAAAGGCTAATTCCACGGGTAGAAACCTAAAAGTGAGAAATTTACTGTATTTTGAGGAGCTACTCTGCTCATCACGCCGAAGATCCTCATCAGATCTTCACCAAATTTTTGGGAGACCAATTTAAAGTTACTACCTTTCAAATAAAAAAGAACCATCAAAATCGGATCTAATAAGGCGGAGATATTCAGTAGCCCCCTTTTTGCTCCTTTTTGGGGGAAGTATCAAAAATCCCCGACGATTAAAAATTCTGAAAATCCGTTTATCTTGTATACATGTTTCGTCTAGATCGATTGAGAAATGCGACCTGTAGAGGAGAACAGAGATCCGGACTGACTTCCATGACAAGCATTTTTGCCCAAGCTGAAACGGAGACGCTTCGCTCGGCTTCGCGCTTGCTCGGTCAATTAAGCAGTTAGACAACCTGTAGGCTATACAGGAACATAGTTATCAAAGTTTTATAGCTGTTGGCAGCGTCAGCATGCTGGCTGCATAGCCCGCCCCTTTGAATTGCAAAGGTCTACTCGATGAACCAAATAAGGACAAGCATTTTCACGCGTCGCATCATCGCAGGCGCTCGTATAGTTCGCTTAAATGTTTTTTATTGGTTACTATCAGCTTGCAGACTGTGCTCACAGGTCTCAAAAATTATATGTGGGGATAATTTAAATTGAACTATTACTTAAAGCTAAGACGGATTCAGCTCCTCTCTTGCGGTTAGCCGACTTTACAGTTTACCTAGAAACCATTCCTATAATTAAGTTTAGACCTTTACAATGAATCCACGTTGAAAGCTGACATTGAGACAATTCAATTAGATACATTTTTCAGTACGTTCCATCTGCTTGATTTAAGTTATAGTTGTGTTATATTCAAAACATTTTCGCGTGCGATGTATCAGATACATGTGTTGACACTGATAAATTAATGTCTAATTGCTTTTAGCCAAACGCTTCGAGCGTAATCGCATCCATTTATTTTGAGATTAATCTGATGTGAAAATAATTATTGTTTGAAAATGAAATTGCTATTTTGTATATTATAGGTTTATTTCAATTCATTGAAGGCAGGCCTTCCAAAAATATAAGCATAACAGATAAGATACTCTATCATATAATATTCTTGCAGCAGCGTACTATTCTAATGATGTCTTTCTTCTGTTTCAGATAACAATTTATAAAAAAATAGACTATGACATAGTGTTCCGTGTTAAATAATACTACTTAAGATGACTCCGCGGCATAAACGTGCGTCGCCAAAGGCGGTCAGTGCGATACTGACTTTAATATTGTGTGCATGCGTTGAAGTAACATCGGCTGAGCCGAAAGAGGGGGAGTCACACAAGTTCACGATAGAAGACATAATGATGATGCACGTTGAACCCAAGGTCTCTGGTGATCTTGGAATGGATCCATGTAAAGCTGGTAAGTGTTTTTATTTTTATTATAAATTATTATGTATAAATACTAACACAAAGCCCGCTCCGAGTCAGTCCTCTCTAATTATATTTATTGAGAACGTTGGATATTCTTCCAGATAAAGATTAGTTGATAGGATTGCAAAGCAAACCAAAACTGCATGGTAGTTTTATAAAAACACATTAATTCATAGTTCAAAACAAAAAAGGAGAAATTTTAGCAGCCTGCCATTGCCACACACAGTAAAATGTCAATTCATTTGAAATGTTCCACTGAAAAATATTTCACGAAAAAATTCAAAGGCCCGGAGCTGTTATCGGGTACGCTTTACCGTTTTACCTTTGAGGGTTGTTTCGCAATTTCAACACAAACAGCTCGTTAAAGGGACAAACGTAACGTCGGGGTGTTCCGGATTTTCATCTCGACCACCTTATGATGCCGGCCATTACCTCCGCAACGAATATTATATGACTTTAATTATATGTAAATTAAGTTGCTAGAGCAAAGAGGTTTCTGAGGAAGATCACAAACTTTTTGGCAGACTTCAAAGAAAGAAGTTTTTCTAATCTGCTCTTTTTGTGTATCGTCCGCTGATCATGGAAGTATCACATAGACACAATTGAGAAACAAGAAGATTGTTTCTAATAGTTTCATAATTTTTTAAGTTATTTGTTTAATGCAGTTGGATGCAAATTAAGGTATCAGGATGAGGTATGTATTAGTATATTGTCATAGATATATATATATATATATATATACTAACACAAATAATTATATATATATATATTAGTATATATATATATATATATATTAGTATATATATATATATATATATATATATATATATATATATTAGTATATTAATTTTATGTAGTAGAATTTAAATGTTCGTATTGTATAATTTAAGTTGTATCAACTAATGTAAATTGTTAGAATTGCCGTCTATTTATTTTACTTCTTACTGTCCATCCAAAGGTTGTCTGGAAGAGATGGTTTTAAGCGATAACATCGCCCATTGTACTACCATAGTTTTAATTCAATTACAATGGATATTTTTTCTAACTGGTAATTACAATAAAGTGTTTCGTATCGTATCGTATCGTATGTAGTAGTCGCATCAATGCCACGTACCTCATATCCACGCAAGAGGTGAGCTCAATAGCAGTCACTCTGCTCAACCAACAACTTATCTTGGCTATCTATGAGCGGAGAAAAGTATATTATCATAATTATGAGCTGGAACACGTCCACAGTTGAACATAGGCCTCCCGATTAGATCGCCTCAGTGAGGGGACGCTCGCTGTTTGTATTCAGCAACTCCCCGCGATTCTCACCACATGGAGCCTACGTTCCGTCTTGCGGTCCGTGCGAGTGTAACTTAACGGTCCAATAGTACTTAGAATCCAACGATACCAGGTTCGGACCTAGACTCCGTACCTAGACTTTATAAGTTACTAGTTTACCCGCCCGCGACTTCGTCTGCGCGGACTACTGTTTATCGCGAAAAAAAGCATCCTACTTTCTTCTAGGATATCAAAAACTAATCCAAAAGTAGGTATAGCACCACTCTTGATGATTTTGACAGACTTGTTATTTCGTTTCCATGGCAACCACAGACCATTATGTGATGACAACCGTTCCTTACTGTGAAACTTAGAAATTTCCGGGATAAAAAGTATCCTATGTTTTAATCCAGGGTATAAGATATCTCCATTCTAAATTTTAACAAACAAACAATCAGAGAACGTTTTACTTTTATATATTGGTATGGATATGCGTTTTTCACTCCGTTTGGAGGGCGTTAAGCTGTCGGTCCCGAATGTTAATGATTAATAGCAGAGGCCCTCTCTGGCCTGACAAACTCTGACACCAAAGGCTAGCACTACCTCATAAGACAAACAAACATCCCAACGGTTAAAGGTTCTACAAGCTATGTAGCCTGCCCAAGTGCCCGTTGCTACTTCAATGCGCTAATTCTGAGAGCTATGTCGCTAGCTTTAGTTTGAATGTATACCTAACTACAGATGTTGACGAGCGCAGTGTAATTTAAACCTCTAAATCTGCACATTGAACCTAAACCCGCTTATTTCTTAATGCGTATACCACAGCTTCGTACTGCAGTAAGTACTAGGTAGGTTTTTATAACCGCGCGTTGATTTCTGTTTTAACACTTTTTAATGGGCTTTCACTGACTGATATTTAAATACCTAAATTGTCCGGTCCGAGTGAGAATAGTTAGTATTTTAGGCGTTTTAATTTGTTATGCCTGTTCAGCGGACTAAGCTTACAAAGAGATTAAAAGTAAAGTACATTTGTTGTCATTTATTAAAATGACCGAAGTTACACAAAATAATATTGAGTCGTGAACCTTTTTTTCAATATCGTTTGTTAGCTATGACTTGAAAAGAACAAGTTTTGGTATGCGTGACATGAAGATTGCTTGTACTATACTAGTCCACTGCTGGGCGTAGACGCCTCGCTTAATACACGCTACTGAGCTCGGTCTGCAGCTCTCTGCATCCAGTTAACATAACACACACACACACACACACACACACACACACACACACACACACATACATTTTCACATTTTTACGGTCACTGTTGTGTTACTGTTTATTTATATTACCAAAAATACTGTATAAAAAATGCATATTCCTGGTACATTTCAACAAAAAAAACAAATTACAAACAATAATATACACTTAAAAATAAAAAAATAAAAAATTTGGTCGAGCCTAATCAACGGCAAGCAATTTTTATATACAAAGTTAGATAGAAAGAAGATAGATAAAGATAGATAGAAGATAGATAGATAGAAGATAGATACAAGATAGATACAAGATAGATAGAACATAGATAGATATAAGATAGATAGATAGACGATAGATAGCAGATCGATAGAAGATCGATAGAAAATAGATAGATGATAGATAGAAGATAGATAGATATATTACGAAACGTCATCAATCTGCAGCAGCAAAGAAATCTAAAGTTATTCAGATGTTAGTCCACAATTTTTTTATAGTTCGAAAATCGAATAAGGCTCAATAAATCCGCTCTCAAAGCGAACCGGATATAAATCGGCCATCCAACGACAATAAAATAAAAATAAAATAAGCAACGAACACTTCACAAAATGACTGTAGCTGTATGAAACCCGATAGAATACGTTCATGAACAGAGAGCAGCAAAATAATGTAACCAAAAAATATTAAAAACAGATCTTGAAAGTTCATTATAAAGCTATAATTAGGATGTGTAGAGCAACTATGCAGAGGTCATGGTGTAAATTTTTATGATTTGTTCATTTTGCACTTCTGAGATTCAGGTTTTGTCAAAGACTTCGTGAGGAAGATTATTTATTCACTTCAGGTATGTGGATAGTTCAGGTTATACCTTCTCGTAACAATGTCCTTTTCATTCGGTTACTTGCAAGGTAATGAAACATCTTCCGTCGGTTATTTGCCTTCTAACCGAGACAACGGTCAGTAAATAGAAATCTGGCGCTTGTATGAGTAAGCCTTAAAAGTCAATATATCAATCCCTCATTACGATCCGGAACCGGTGAAAACTGGTACGTTACTGTAGCCCACACGAGTTATTAAATGTACCTATAAAGTACAATTTACTACATTTCTTCAAAATTTGTTCAGCCTTCACATAGTATTTTATCGATTGCTCGGCATCTAATCATCGGCTTAAGATACCAAGTACCCCAGTTTTTAAGTCAAACCCTATGTTATCCAACATTGAACTGCATCGTTATCAGTCCAGTAGATTATACGTGATGCGCGAACTAACATACAGACAAACAGACAGACGAGATATAAAAAAATATTTTCATGTGCAGTAGCTTATTTTTAAGTACTCTAGACCATATTTTTAATGATTTTGTTTGTACAGACTTTTTCGTAAATATTGCTTTATTATATGTATAGAATAGATGTGTGATGTATTTTGCGGTGTAAAGTTTTATGTGCCGTTTCTTATCTCACATTGCATTGATTTAATGCTGGCTTTTTAGTTGCTTGCTTGTTTGTTTGTTTGTTTGTCGTATGAGGTAGTGCTGGCCTCTGATGTCAGAATTTGTCAAGCCGCCCGAGGGCCTCTGACATGGCTAACGACTGCTATTAATCTATAACAGCCGGGACCGACAGCTTAACGTGCCCTCCGCAGCACGGAGCGATAGAAAACCGCACATAACTCAGAAAAGTCATTGTGCGGAGCCTAGGTTTTGAACCCGGTATCGTTGGATTCTAAATTGCACTATAGAACCGTTAGGCCAACATCGCTTTTTAGTGGTTTTTTGATAAGTTATGGAAATAATTGGATGTAAAATTATATAATATAATAATATTTTTTTATCACTGTCTAGGCAATCGTTTGACCACGATCTCACCTGATGGAAAGCTATGATGTGGTCGAAGGTGTAGCACGCTTGCCTTGTAGATACCTATTCACTCTTGACTTGAACACACTAGGGTTATATTTTACCGGAAACACTGACGAGGGCAGGGCATTCCACTCCTTAGAAACTCTTATAATAAATGAAGAAGCGTAACGCTTCGTTCTTGTGCGAGGTACGAGTATTTCAACCATAAAAGGATGGCGCTTTGCCGATCGTCTAGTCGTACGGTAATGGAAAGGTGATGGGGGAATTAGATTGTGCAGTTAATGTGCACACTCTCCATAGTGCAATCTGTAGAATACCGACAGGCTTGCGACCTCACGTCGATTCTCCAGACTTTGAAGCTTACTCTTTACCAGAGTGTCATCTCCAATGAGCCTCGTAGCACGTCTTTTTTTACGGACACGTGTTGTTTATGTCACGAAGACTGTGTACAAATTAAGCAAACATCAAATATTATCCTGACTAAATCCCCATTACCCCACTTCCCCATCGCAACTAATATTATAAAAGTGAAACGTTGTCTGTTTGTTTGTTTAGGGCGCCTTCACGCAAAAACGGCTGGATCAAAATTGATGATTTTTTTCATGCTGATGCCTGTATACCAAAAATACGTTAATGAAACTTTTATCCGGGATTATGATATTTTTTATGATATTTTTTGTGTCCATACGCGGGCAAATCCGCGGGAGCAGCTCGTTAAACATATAAGTGAAAGTATTTGCTACTCGATCCTATACGATTTTAGTGAAATTAGGTATATCCACAAACACACTTACATCCGGACACTTTATATCCGGAATAACACGTAGGATACTTTTAATCATTGTCAAGTTATTATTATTGTATTATTATACGAGTATTGTATTGTGAATAAACTTAATTACATCAACTTCTAATAGATCTTGTAGCAGCACAGAACACAAAAACAATATTCGTAGCAGCTACTACGACGGACGTCCATTTAAGAACACGAAGCGCTACGTGTTAGCCTACACGCAAACCATCCTATCCTACTAATATTATAAATGCTAAAGTGAGTTTGTTTGTTTGTTTGTTTCGCTTTCACGCCTTAACTACTTAACCGATCATTATGAAATATTGCACACACGTTTTCAGGGGTACAGAAAGGAACATAGGGTAGTTTTTATCACGATTTAGGGTTTTATTTTACGAAACATTCGAAATTGTTAATTTTGTATGGGAATTGCCACATCGATGACAAAGTGACTGGTAGCTAAGTGACAGATGTCAAAGTGACCGGTGTCAATGTGACTGGTGTCAAAGTGGCAGGTGTCGAAGTAACAGGTGTCGAAGTGGCAGATGTCAAAGTGACAGATGTCAAAGAAACCGGTTTCGAAATGATAGGTGTCAACATGTTACACTGTAGTCCACGCGGACGAAGGCAAAAGCTAGTAGTTTATAGAAATGACAGTAAAAGAAAATAAACGAGTCGAATAAATGAGTCACGCCTACAACTTGTTTTCAAGGGTTAGGTTTGTATCTCAAATCGTCTCGCAAGAAGATTTGACGAATTCCAGCCTTCTGAGCAGGTCAGGTTTCACGGGGGCTCTATTGCCTGAAATAAACTATTGCCTGAAATAAACAGATAAAAAATAGTTGATAGCTATAATTGTGCTAATTGGGGCAATCCGCAGGCAGGTACCCTCCACACCGTTTATTGATCCATATCATTTGATTTTTCGACTGTTATCCGGAAACCTCAGTAAGCCACCAGGGCTGGACCTGTTTTTTTTTTTGCCTGGCTGGACTATCAAGGTCATACTGTCTATCTATATCAACCTATCTAAGATGAATGAAGTAAAAATATGTAGCTTACTGTCGTCAAACTGTTTGTCAGACAAATGATAAATGGAAAAACAAAAATACAATATATAAAAACCCAGCGTGGGTTTTTATATATTGTATTGTGGATTTCCATTTACACGTTTTTTATATATTGTAAATGGAAATCCACAATACAATATATAAAAACCCACGCTGGGTTTTTATATATTGTATTGTGGATTTCCATTTACACGTTTTTTATATATTGTAAATGGAAATCCACAATACAATATATAAAAACCCACGCTGGGTTTTTATATATTGTATTTTTGTTTTTCCATTTATCATTTGTCATAAAAACCCACGCTGTGTTTTTATATATTATATTGTGGGTTTCCACAAAGTAACGCCTGAATCTATCGACTATCTGTCTATACATATAATACAGCAATAAGTATGAAAAAGTCTGTACAAAGAAGATAATCTAAAAAAAAATGGTCTAGGGTATTTAAAATAAGCTACTGAACAAGAATATAGCATTTCTTTAAATCGTGTCCGTCTGTCTGTTTGTTTGTCTGTATGTTTGTTCGTCATCTCGTAAAAACTGTTGGAGCTTACGGTTTTACTTAAAAACTGATGTACTTGGTATCTTAAACCGATGAATAGAAGCCGAGCAATCAATATAAAACTTTTTGGCGGCTGAAGGAATGTTGATCAAATATTGGTATTTTATTTCTTGGAATAGCACATAGAGTACTTTTAACCTAGAGAAATGTCCACGCGTGCGAAGGCGAGGGCACAGCTAGTATCTAAATAAAGTATCAATTTCTACAGCACCAAAGTATTAAAGGAATCTGAACTTGAACAAAAGTGAAGCTGTTAGCTATTAATTCCCGCGGCTCTGCTCGAGACCCAATGGTTTTATATATCGACCTTAATGGTTTAAACCACGCCTTATGTAAGATTAATGGCATACCTTTGAATTTTTGGCTCACACATTAATATGCAAAGTTAATTAGGGTTATACGTTCTTGATTGTAATGGGATTATGGTATAATGATATAGGTAATGCTGAAAATGTGAGTTGATTAAATATTATACGCACCATTGGCGCTAGAACGTGATTTGGAGCTTAATATTTTTTTGGTGCTAATTCAAGTTTTATGTTAGTTTTTGTTTGTGCAATACATACTGTCCATCGCCATACTAATATTATAAAAGCGAAAATAACTCTGTTTGTCTGTTTGTTACCTTTTCATAACTATACGGCTGAACTGATCTTGATGAAAATTAGTATTGTAGTTTTTTATCCTTGGAGAAGGACATGATATACTTTTTATCGCGATAAACTGTTTTCGCGGATGCAAGCGCGGGCAATAGCTAGATTTAAATAAAACTTGATATGACCACCAGTTTCGAATGATGAGAAATTATTTTAAATAACTAGCTTAAAGATAAAAAACACACCTGCCCTGCCAATAAATTATATACTGTTGGAATGAGCTTATCAAGGCCTTCAATTTGAAACCCATATTGTAAAATAACAGATGTAAGGATTCTAGCGATACCCCATACGTCTAAATCTGTACAGGCATTTCATAGTTATAGTGGAATAAAAAACTCATATACATACAAATATAAATGGATGCTAAAAACATAACACTCCTGTTTTTGGGCAGTCGTGTAATAGTAAGTACATCGGCATCATTGGACGTCGTTAAATGGTTCAAAATAAACTTAAAGCCGGTATAGGGTACGTGTACTCGTATATACATATCTCAATAGTTATTTAAAATACAAGATGACTTCTAGTACTACTTTAATAGGGGGTGAAATGCATTGTATCATGATGATCATCATCATCAGCCACTCATCAAGTACTTATGTACTTGTCCTCTTTTGTAAGGAGCCAGTGCTCAGCGGCCTGCATTAGTAATGTAATGCACGCCACTGAGCTCGGTCTTCAGCTCTCCGCTCCCTGTTTCTGACAGACTTCGCGAGTCATCTCTACACCTGGCCAATTTTAATGAAATGGCTATTCAGTAACATTATAAAAGTTATCGATTTAAGTAAGTTAAATTAAAATGTAATTTATCGAAAATTTTATGTGTATTACCTACTAGTGACTCAGCCCGGCTTCGCCCGGGTAGCGCTCACATCGCGGTACTTTTCTTACGTTTAGCATTTTATACCCGTCGTAACTTCTAAACGAAAATACGTCAGTAAGCGTAATTCAAAATCTTTGGCAGCAACGCTCTTGGTAATTATTGACAGAATTATTTATATTTAGTTTCCACGGCAACATGCCATTCCCTTGCTTACAGTGAGTAATCGCATTTTTACCTGACTACAGCTAAGCAACGGCAGGGTAATGAGTTTAACAGTCTATGAATGTATGTCTGGGATGTGTCAGGATTGAAATACTAACTTACTGCTCCAAGCGAACCTGCCCCTATGTCTTGCTTTTTTGGACTATGAGAAGGCCTTTGACTCCGTAGAAACCTGGGCGGTCCTGGAGTCTTTGCAGCGGTGTCAAATGGACTGGTGATATATCGAAGTGCTGAGGTTACTGAATGACACCCCGTGACTATGAGTGTCTAAGTACAAAACCAGCAGTCTAAGCATATCCAACAGCGCAGGAGTGTGAGATAGGGAGATGTTATACGTTATACCTCGAAACTGTTCACTAATGCCTTGGAAGATATGTTTAAGACGCAGGATTGGAAAGGAATGGGCATTGATATCGATGGCAAGAACATCTCACATTTACGATTTGCCAATGATATCGTCCTAATGGCGAGTCTCTACAAGACTAGCAAAGTATGCTGACCAAACTAGATGACACTTCTCGACGCATCGGGCTCAGAATTAACATATTTAAGACCAAGATCATCGATCTTATTGACCCGGAACTGATTGCAGTTAATAGTGTGCCTCATTAAGTTGTCCAACAATATGTTTACCTTGGGCAAATATTGCAATTGGATAAGAGCAACTTTGAGAAGGAAGCCAACAGAAGAATTCAGCTGGGTTGGGCAGCATTCAGCAAGCTTCGTCAAGTCTTCTAGTCATCCATATCACAGTGCCTGAAGACAAAAGTTTTCAATCAGTGCGTCCTACCAGTAATGACTTACGGAGCCGAAACGTGGACAGTCACGGTTAAACTAGTTCACAAATTTAAGGTTGCTCAGCGAGCTATGGAAAGAGCTATGCTTGGAGTTTCTCTGAAGGACAAGATTCGTAATGAAGATATCCGACGGATAGTTAAATATTTAAACGGGACTTAATCGCGCTGAAAACTTAATATGTATTTACCTCGACGTTTTGATCAAGTTGCATTGATCGTGGTCACGAGAAGACTGAAGTAGCGGGTATCAGCGTCGAGATAGGCGAGCGCATTTTGTTTTGTAAAAATTTAGAATTGTCACGACACACGACACTAACGATATCTGCAGATATCTTCTGACGTAAACCGTGACGCGAACATTTGCTTATCACGGGATTCCAGGACGCAGCCAACTTGAAACCATCCTCTCGGTTGAAATTGGGATACTTTTTAATTTCAACCGCTCCATGTATAATCCTGAAGTAGTAGTGACGTTCCGTAGGGAAGATCTTCGGGTCATGGAGTTCTATCCAGTGATTAGGGCCCGATTCTAGCAAATCAACCAACCAAGGACCAAGGATTGGATAACCAAGGTAACCGACATAGCTCTTAGGATAAGGAAGCTAAAGTGGCAGTGGGCTGGTCACATTACCCGAAGAACCGATAATCGTTGGGGTAGTTCTCGAGTGGAGACCACGTCTAGATTAACGTAGTGTAGGAAGCCCTGTTGCCAGGTGGAGTGACGACCTGCAAAAAGCGGCTGGCAGAAAATTGAAGAGGAGAGCTGAAGACCAAGAATAGTAGCGTGCATTAGGAGATACCTACGTCCAGTAGAGGACAAGTATAGGCTGATGATTATGATGATGTATGTATGTATCTATGTATGTGGATGTTCCAACATAGCGTCGTTCCTATTGGTTCGATTTTGAGAATCGAGGTGTCAATCGATTCGACTTTAGGTATACTCGTAGAGTGTCATAGGCTAGATGTTTTTACCTGACTGCGGTAATGCAAAGTAAGGATTATGTGTTTAAACTAAAAACTTGGTCCAATTTTGACAATGTGCGTGTGCATTGATTGAGCAAACTCTGAATAAATACAAGGAAGTTATTTAATAAAAGCTCTGAAATAATTGTAAAACAAATATATCTATTTGTAAAAAGATAAAACAAATCAAATGTGGGCTCACTCAGTTCTCACAGAGGACTTGCGAGATATATACACGAGATGTATTACGTTTACACGAAAACCTTGTGTACTAGTTTTAGTAAAACCCAGAGATACGCGAGATATCAATCGATTCGTCTTCATGGCAGGAGTGTCATAGGCTATTTTTTACTTGACCGTAGTCGGGTTTAATTTTTGAACTTATGTCCTGTTAGAGGCAATTTTTTGATACCTACCTTGGTTTTTCATTAAAGTTTTTATTTAACGTCACTTTTATGTATCGATGTATCTATGTATTTTGTCTGTCCTAGACTCTTGCAATTCAAATTTCGAGCAGTTCCCGATTAGCTATCCGGCTGAAATTTTCTGGGTAGCTCACAAGCCAATGACAAAGCAATGTTTTTTTTTGTAACTATATAAGTAAAAAAAAAGACAAAAAAATAAGAAAAATAACAAAAGGAATAGGAAAAATAACAAAATAGGAAAAAAATAAGACATTAAATGGTCTAAATGCGTCTTTTATTTGTTTTTTTTTAATTATACTTCTTTTTAGGGATTACTAATTTTTGAAAAAAATAAAATATATCCCACGTTATTCGCTGATAATGTAGGTTTCAATAGCAGAAAGAATTTTTAGAATCGGTTCATTTTTTTTTGAGTTTATTACTAACAAACACATAAAAAACAAATCTTGGCTCATTATAATATTAGTGTAGATATTTTGTGCCAATTCCAAAGAGAATAAGATAGCTAGGCATGTTAATTTAAAACAAGGGTTCCGATAGGTGAGCCTCAAGCTGTAGCGAGAGTGATAAAGTTTATAATTACGCAATATTACCTCACGGCTGACGCGTTCTCCACAAATTAATCTTCTCGTATCCAGCTGTCACAATTCTGTCGTCGCTTATTAAAGTGGTATGGTGGAAAGCAAAACCATAAACGCTGTCCATCATAAATGTTATATTCTTATTATATCTGAGAGCGATGGTAGCCTAACGGTTCAATACTGCAACTTAGAATCCAACAACACATGGTTTAGTCCTATGCTCCGCACCAATGACTTTTCTAAGTTATGTTCGGTTTTCCATCGTCCCGTGCTTCGGAGGGAACATTAAGCGGTCAGGCCAGGCTGTTATTAAATAATGGAAGTCTTTAAGTCACGTCAGAGGCTCTCGGGCGGCCTGACAAACTAAGACACCAGATGCCAGCACTACCTCATAATATAAACAAAAAAACCCATTAAATCTAACAACTTGGAGCACTAAAAATAACTTTTAAAATATTACAATGTTATCATAGTACACCAAAAGTCAATGTCCAAACCTGCGTGCACCAGCTCAATTCGGATCATTCTTGTTAGATCCAGTGTTCCATACTGGATCTATTGAGATTTTTCTCTCTGTTTAAATCCTATTTTGAAATTATGGATCTATCGAGAACTTTTTTCTCAGTAGATCCATCGGTAATTCCACGATGGATCTATTAATGGCCGGTTCCTATGTATTAAAAAAACTCGTTTTCTAATCAGATGAGCACAACTTGATCTCTATAGAACTGCCTTGGTTATCGAGATATAGCAACATTAAACTTTTATGAAAATTTAGTAATCTTGTTCACTAATTTGAGTACTATTTCTACAAATTAAGGTATTTAAAATTGGTTTATAATCTCAAATAGTCGTGGTTTAGAACGTGATGAAATATTTTTAATCGATTATTATGGGAACGTCATAAATTTGTTGTTTATCTCGATGCTAGAATCTAACTAATTTTGAATATTATACTTTTGCCACAATTGTTATCATCAAGAAACTCTATTAGTCTTCTGTTGAATATAGACCCAAGATGCTTTTTTTTTATAAGTATAATTGCTGTTGGTCTCTACCGTCCTCTACAGCTTCACCAGACTGGCGCTAGAGCACTCCGCCGCAATGCGCGACGCAGAAAGCACACGCCAATGTTAAATTTTGGCGAACGGCACAAGACCACCCAGGGAGTACGAACCTCGGCTTGGGCAGTCGCCTAGATTACGGGGATTGGAATAAGCCCAAGTTGCTCCTCCACGAAGCCCAATCTTCGGTTCTACCAATTCAAAAACCGTACAAAAATCAAAAGTAACGGCGACGGCCTCCAGGGCGTACTTTCACCTGGAAAAGTTACAAATGCGTAGAATTATACAATATCACCATATCTCGAAGGCTTTGGGACGTTTTTGGGTTTTGAGAGTCCAAGTCTCTCTAACGTACAGCACTAACTCCGTAGCAATGTGGCTTCCTCCCCCCGAGCTTCGTAACTTCGAGTTTGTTATCGCGACGAAATAGTATATAAATAAAATAACTAGCTTAAAAACTAAAAAAACACGCCTGCCCTGCCAAAAATGAGCATTTTTAAAAAAAAAATGGAATGGGCTTATCAAGACCTTCAATTTGATACCCATATTGTAAATTTCGAAGAAATAATATTTTTTCGAGTTTGAAAATACTGCCACCATATTGAATGTTTTAAAAATAAATATAGCCTATGTTACTCGGGGGGGGGGGGGGGGGGGTGTAAGGATTCAAACGATACCCCATACATCTAAATCTGTTCAGGCATTTAAAAGTTACGGTGGAATAAAGAAACTCACATACAAACGCAAACATACATGAATGCTAAAAACGTAACACTCCTTTTTTGGGCAGTCGTGTAAAAACTGGTACTTTGCACAGTTGACCAATCTAGCCAGGGCCCTTATTAGTTATGTCCATCGAATCAAGCTATCTGCGAGGAGTTGTTCGTGTATGTTCGTGAATTGTCGTAATTTGCCGAACGATGCCACAACGCGACGCGTTCCATGTGAATGGTCATAGCGTGTAAGGGCCCTGTAGAAATAAGGACGTCCTACGCCACGTTTGCCTAAATTCATATGAAACATTGTATGAAAGCTATTAAATGAAAGAATAGCACCCATAAGCTTAACGCGCTAAAGGGATAAGGGCCAGTAAATATAAATTAATATTCAAAGGTTGGCGAAGGTTATGTGCTTGCACGCGTTATGGTGTGCGCATGCCTTATCTAACATCAGGTATGTTAAGGTTAAATGTTTGCCTATAAAACTTTTAGGCTGGACTCAGAGAATTTTGGATGGTCCGACAGTGGATTATTTTAATTTTTAACAGGGTAATTAACAAGATTTTTGGGTGTGTAACTTCATGCATATTTTTTTTAGAATTTTTATAGCTAGGTTTTTTTTAATAATCTCATTCTATATTGATACTAGCTTTCGCTCTTGATGCTTTCACTTTGACAACGTTTCATTTTTATATATTGGTGTGAATAGGCATAACTCAATAAATTATCCTTTACTTAGACTTGTAAAAAAAAACAACTGACGTGACGTTGTAATTTTTTATTTGTATTTATGCAGAATGTTCCTGACCTAACCTAATCTGACGCAGCTTTTGTCAATGAGTATCTATCTATCTATCTATCTATCTATCTATCTATCTATCTATCTATCTATCTATCTATCTATCTATCTATACTTATAATAAAGCAATAAGAACTAAATAGTCCGTACAAAGAAGATAGTTAAAAAAATGGTCTAGGATACTTAAAATAAGCTACTGAACAACAATATAACATTTTTAAATTTTTAAAATTCGTGTCTCTCTGTTTGTCTGTTTGTCTGTCTGTATGTTTGTTCGCACATCACGTAAAAACTACTGAACCGATGCGGTCTGGTTTTCATTGTTGGATAGTTTAGGGTTTGACTTAAAAACTGGGGTACTTGGTATCTCAATCCGATGAGTAGAAGCCGAGTAATCGATAAAAATAACTTTGACGGCAGAAGGAACTGTGGTCGAATGTTGGTATATTGGTATTTTAGGTCCTGGAATAGCACATAACATAGTACTTTTAACCTAGAGAAATGACCACGCGTGCAAAGCCACGGGCATCAGCTATTTATCTATACATATATGTATTGTCTAAAATTATGTAGACCTTATGAATATTTCACACGAATTCAAAAACAATAATAACATCAATAACCTCACCTCACAGCACAAAGGGAAGATTTAGCAACAGTCATAAAGCGAACAGCCCTTAAAAGTGATCACGTCCCTTATCACCGTTTCATTCCGTGTCGAATGACACACGCGCCGTTGGGCGCAACCCGCCCAAGCCAGGATATGAGCTTCTTTCAAATGTCATCGGTGACACACGGTCGGTCCTTTTTGCAAACTTTTAACAGGGTCTAATGAAGGTGAGACAATGATGAGTTGTTCTTTTGAATCTGATACGTGTTGATATATTAATACTCAGTCCACTCATTCCAGGTCTTTTTTTTTCAAATGTCCCCGGTGTTTTACTTTGAGATGACTTTAGTAAACCTTGCCGTAAATTACAACTCGCCTCATCTCGTCCAGATATATCACATCACAAATAAACTCTGTCTCTCTCTGTCTGTCTGTCTGTCTGTCTGTCTGTTCCTGTCTGTTATCTGTTTCCACTGGTTTTTTACTTTTTAAAGAAAAGTAACCATTTAGACAAAGCCGTGGGGTGTAGCTAGTTATGTATTGTTTCGAAATCTTGTTATTTTTTTAATGCTTTCCGTCAAGTGTTTTAATGGTACAGTGGTCAAGTTCGGTGGGAAATGATGTAGATTCAGTATACTGTCACGTAAGTATTGGTGCATTTTATTATGTGGCTTCTATTTATATATTTGTCAAAAGGAACTTATAGCAGATGCCTATTACACAATCATCATCATCGTCATCATCATCATCATCATGAGCCTGTGCTCGTCCACTGCTGGACATAGTCATCTCCCAATGAACGCCACAGAGTCCAATCTTCGGCTCTTCTCATCCAATTTCTGCCGGCCGCCTTCTCCGCAGGCCGTCACTCCACCTGACGGATATAGTCACCCTAATATTATTAATGTCAAAGCAAGTCTATTTGTTACCTTTCACGTCTTGAAACGATCTTGGAAATGATCTCCAAAAATGGTGCTCATCATGAGGAAGGCATTGGCCTTTTTGTTCTGGAAATAGAACTAGCAGCGGAACGCCGCTAGTTTTGACATGAAATTTTAGTAGTAAGCAGTTTTTTCTTTGCCTATATTTTCACTAATTTGAGTTAGCCAATCTCTCACACCGTGTGTAACACAACACTCCACATTTCAGCGAGAAAAAATGCTAAACAGTCATCTCGACATGTAAAAGTAGGGTCGACTGTTTGGACGCGCGCTTTTTCAGCCAGTACCTAATATGTTTGTGTGTGTGTGTGTGTGTGTGTGTGTATGTGTTTGTACGCAAGGGAAAGGATCGTGATTCATATTGTAGTGAGATGGCATGGTGCACATGGTCTTCAGGACAGTTTTTGGAACCAATGTTATTTTCTTACTTAGTTTAGTTAATCATATATTTGGAGAGATCATGTTCCAGCTTCAGCTACGACCTACTTTCTGACTTCATCAGCCTTTAACTTAAAACTTTTTTTTATAAATCTTTTATTTAACTTCCCAAAGTTGTTAGTTTTGTATTCCATTTTTTTGCTTTTCCTCTTTTTACGTATACAGTTTATCTTCAATTTTTTTCTTTTATTTTTTTCTTGTTTTTTGCATTGTCGTCGATTTGTGAGCTACCCTGAAAGTTTCAGCAGGATAGCTAATCGGGAAGTGCTCGAAATGTTTATTGCAAGATTCCAGGACAGACAAAACACATAGAACACATACATAGAAATGTGTTCTATGTGTTTGAAAAAATTGGAATAAAAAACGAACAACTTTGGGAAGGAAGCCAACAGCAGAATTCAGCTGGGTTAGGCAGCATTCGGCAAACTTCGAGAAGGAAGCCAACAGAAGAATTCAGCTGTGTTGGGCAGCATTCGGCAAACTTCGAGAAGGAAGCCAATAGAAGAATTCAGCTGGGTTGGGCAGCATTCGGCAAACTTCGAGAAGGAAGCCAACAGAAGAATTCAGCTGTGTTGGGCAGCATTCGGCAAACTTCGAGAAGGAAGCCAACAGAAGAATTCAGTTGGGTTGGGCAGCATTCGACAAACTTCGAGAAGGAAGCCAACAGAAGAATTCAGCTGGGTTGGGCAGCGTTCGGCAAACTTCGAGAAGGAAGCCAATAGAAGAATTCAGCTGGGTTGGGCAGCATTCGGCAAACTTCGAGAAGGAAGCCAACAGAAGAATTCAGCTGGGTTGGGCAGCATTCGACAAACTTCGAGAAGGAAGCCAACAGAAGAATTCAGCTGGGTTGGGCAGCGTTCGGCAAACTTCGAGAAGGAAGCCAATAGAAGAATTCAGCTGGGTTGGGCAGCATTCGGCGAACTTCGTCAAGTATGTACTCGTATCTAAGTATCTATGTCCTGGAATCTTGCAATACAAATTTCGAGCACTTCGCGATTAGCTATCTTGCTGAAACTTTCAGGGAATTCTCACAAGTTGATGACAATGCAAAAAAAAAATTGAAGAAAATATTTAAAAAAAAACTTTAAAACGTAAAAAGTTAAACAAAAAAAAACTTAAAAAGTGGCATACACTGAAAAAGAGGTCTTAAAAGCTTTTCCTTATTTATTTTTTAAATAATACTTATTGTGAGTCACAAGGGTAAGGGGTCACGAGCAACTATAAAAGTGTACCTATATAACCACTACGTAGATAAGCGTCTATCATGGCTTCCTCATCATCATCACGATCATCATCATGTTTTTGCTCGGAGATTCGTTGGGTGTGGTTGTCGAATGTATGCCCTTAAATGTAATTTTTTTTAATTAGCATTTCTATTTCTGTTATATTGTAACCGACTGACACCATCCTTTTTTAAAATATGTTTTAAGTTTTAATACGGCTCGGTTTAAAAGTCCGCGTACCTCGCGAGTTCCATACAATTGATAGGTTAAGGTCATTTGTTAACCTCCTTTTCGCTCTAGGTATTGGGCCCTGTGTGATTAATTACTAACAGTTTGTTTAACAATCCGTAGTTCGGGTAACTATTTGTTTCCATAAATGAAAAGGCATATTTATTTGGTATCACCGTAGCAGCACAGGATTGAAATTTACTACACTGTTATATCAAAATGATGAAATAGATTTTCATCAATACAAATAATTGAGCAATAAGTACGAAAAAGTCTGTACAAAGAAGATAATTAACAAAAAATGGTAAGTACTTAAAATAAGCTACTGAACAAGAATATAACATTTAATAAATCGTGTCTGTCTGTTTGTTTGTTCTCGCATCACGTAAAAACTACTTGACTTAAAAACTAGTGTACTTGGTATTTAGATCCGACAAGTAGAAGCCGATCCATTGATAAAAACTTTTTGACGACAGAAGCAATTTAGATCAAATGTTGGTTTTGGTATTTTAGTTCTTGGAATAATACATTGAGTACTTTTAACTTAACTCTGGGTACAGCTAGTTAATATATAAAACTAATAACGATTATAATAGTTTATGTTTATATCTAAGACGGGATTTTACTAACATTTGAACGAAAGTTAAACTATATTAATAAATATCATGTATAAAGTCAAGAAACTCAACAGAGCTTCAAATGTAGGTTCATAGTAATATTAGGGTCCCTCGAGCTCATTATACGTATTATTTTACTCAACAATATAATCTAGAAATTAAAATTCATTCTACCGTTACGGAACAGCTGATCGGTAGCAAATATTTACAAATAGACTTTCCCATTTATATATATACTCGTAGATATTATTTATAGATTTGTATTAAGTGTAAAGAGCGCTCGCGGAACAGCGTCCATACTAAACTAGTGGCTCTGTGAGCTGTACACCTTGCGAGCACAAACTTATTTGCAAACAGTCTAGCGGTGCACAGTAGCGCCATCTTGTTATCTTATTGTAAAACTAACATTAATAACCAAGGTGCTCCATCAATGCCTTTAGGTAAAGGGCTGATTACTCTGGTAGGTACCTAAATGTGAGCAATTTACTGCATTTTGAGGAAGCTATTCTGCTCATCACGACGTAGATCCCCATCAGATCTTGACCAATTTTTTATAAGATCATTTTAAAGTTACAACCTTTCAAATAAAAAGAGAACCGTCGATATCTGATCTAATAAGGCGGAGATTTTCAGTAGCCCCCTTTTGCCTCTTTTTGGAGGAAGTAAAATCAAAAATCTCCGACGAACAAATAATTCTAAAAATTCGTTTAACCTGTATACCAAGTTTCGTCTAGGTCAGTTAAGAATGCGACCTGTAGAGAAGGACAGCCGGACAGACCATACGAAAGATTTTTGCCCAAGCTGAAACGCTTCGCTCACCCTTCGCACTCGCTCGTTCAATTAGAAGGATTGTTATGGCATGTGGTAAATTATGATTATATGATTTACCCCATTCTCATGGCAGAGCAGAGCACCTAAAATTATGTTACCCTTGGTGACTCCTTTCCGAAGAACAGACACTATTGAAACGTTAATTGAGCTCAGGGTTGGTTAGAATTCCTTCTTGTAGCTGTATCCAACTTCCGTCTCGCTGGACTGGAAGGGACTCCTGGCAATTCAGCTTGACTTTCTCCACAAATGATGTGCGAGTTCTTCGATTTATACTTATAATAAAGCAGTAAGTACAAAAAGTGTGTTCAAGGAAGATAATTTAAAAATAAATGCTCACGACTTAAAATGAGCATCAGAACAAGAATATAACGATTTAAAAATCGTGTCTGTCTGTCCGTCTGAAAATTCACGCATCGCTTAGGTTCAGGTTTTACACAGGATACTTTTCTAAAGAAAAATGAGCACGCGGTCAAAGCCGCGGGCACATCATCTATCGCCACCCGAATAATTTTATGAAAACTCGAGGACCCTGAAAAATAAAAAACACGTTTAATTAACAAATTAAGTGAGAAAAAGATAGGCAAGAGCATCATAGGCAAGAGAATCATCGTTAACCTAAACGTTACTTAACCGAGGCCAGCCCTGAAACGCACGGTCACCAATTAGCACAAATTTAAATTTATTGAAACACCGATCCACATTTTTCATTTTGCAGCCTAAAAATACTGGGTCCTAAGCCACCGCGCATTTGTCATTGTTTGTTTAGACCGTTTAAACGTACTTTAAAATTATGGCTCGGGGCATTCCGCCGACAACCCGTTTAAATGAAATTATACGCGTTCCACGTTATGGCTTCCACTCCGATTTACACTTTGGAAAATTATAGCGTCTGCATTTGTGAAAAACTGTCTAGGTTTTTGTTATTATTTACTAAAGTAAGTTAACACTTTGACTGACGTCTAATCACAAGCATACGATGGATAAAAATATAAGTTCAAATACTAAAACCCGACTACGGACTATGTGGACTTAAAAGTCACAAACAAGAATATTCAAACGTTTTAGAGACTTTAGAGCCGGGGATTGCGCCTTAGATAGATAGATAGATAGATAGATAGATAAACGCTTTATTGCACACCAAATAAATCATACACAAGAATAAACATTTAACTTAAATAGAGTACAATGCGCGGTCTTATCGCTTAAAGCGATTTCTTCCAGACAACCGTTGAATGGAGAGGAATACATTTAATTGTCATGGACGGTGGTAACAACTAATCTAGTATCCGTACCTACTTTATTAAATACTGGTACATTTATATCGCACTACTACGGCACTAAAGTTTTAAAATTAATTGTAGAACATTATTTTTAAAATGAATTGAATATTCTTGTTTGTGACTTTAAGTCCACTAAGACCGTACTCGGGTTTTAATTTTTGAACTTATATGTTTATTTTAATTATTTTGAGGTTATCTATAATTATAATAAAGCAATAAGCACGTACAATGAAGATAATTAAGGAAAAAATGGTGTAGGGTATAATTGATAGATTCAGGCGTTACTTTGCGGAAATCCATATTTAAAATTAACAAAATAAAAATATGCTTACTTCCGCCAAAACTGTAAATAAAAAATAAAAAATAAAAACTGTTGACTCGTCGAATGCTGGACTTCCAGTCAACATCACCCGAAGATGCCTCGTGCAGAGGCAAAACACGTGTCGTATTGATGTCAGACGTTTGGTATTTGGATCGAGGTATATGTTTTTTATTGTGTTTTTATATTATATGTATATGAATATATAAGTGTTTCGATACTTGTATTTGGGTAGGGTTTGTTTAGCTTGGGGGTTTTTTATTGTGTATATATATTTATATATATTATTTGTATATAAGTGTTTTTTCTGGCCTCCAGGCCTTAGCTTTTCTTTCATTTATATTTTTCTTTAGTTAAATCTGGGGTAGGGTTTTGTTTAGCGTGGGGTTTTACTTGTGTTAATTTTACCATTTATCATTTGTCTGACTTACAGTTTTGGCGGAAGAAAGCTACATATTTTTATTTTGTTCATTTTTTTTTTTTTGGTGTATTGTACTTAAAATAAGCTACTGAACAAGAATAGAACATTTTTTTAAATTCGTGTTTGTCTGTTTGTTAGTTTGTCTGTATGTTTGTTTGCGCATCACGTAAAATCGGCTGAATCGTATGCGATGCGGTTTTCACTGTTGGATAGCGTAGGGTTAGACTTATAAACTGGTGTACATGGTATCTCAATCCGATCAGTAGAAGCCAAGCAATCTAGCTGTGCCCGCGGCTTCGCACGCGTGGTCATTACTCTATGTTAAAAGTGCACTACGTGCTATTCTAGGACCTAAAAAAAGCTACTGAATAAGTTTTTTTTTTGTTAAATTGTGTCTGTCTGTTTGTATGTTTGTTCACGTTTCACGTAAAAACTACTTGACCGATTGCGATGAGGTTTTCACAGTTGGATAGATTAGAGTTTGACTTGAAAAATTGAGTACTTAGTATCTCAATCCGATAAGTAGAAGCCAAGCAATCTATAAAAATAATTTTGACGGCTGAATGAATTTAGATCAAATTTAATGTTGGTGTATTGGTATTTTAGGTAATGCAATAGCACGTAGAGTACTTTTTACCTAGAGATATGAACACGCATGCGAAGCCGTGGGCATCAGCTAGTAATATATATATATACATAAAGTTGCGTACAACCTTTTTTATTATTGTTCCTTGTTTTTTATCAAATGACAGGGTTGAATTAGCACATTTCAAAATATATATATATATATATATATATATATATATTTTTTTTTGTAAAAAACAAGGAACAATAATAAAAAATATTGTACGCAACTTTATGTCCTCTAGCTAGAGGGCGCCATGTTCCATTTAATGTGACGTCACAGCTTAAAACCAGCGGACGATGAAGACGCTTCGAACAGATACCTCAGTTGTCAAATTAGTATGACTACTCATTTATAAGTTTATTTATAAGTTATGAGGGAACAGCTGAACATACATACCCATCCACATAAATACTTACACCGGTTAAAATCATAACCCTCCTATATGCGTAGCTGTATTCGCATAAAAAAGGAGGGGATAACTATGTTAGATAACCTGTTTTCTCTTGAATAGCTTTTCCGCCATATCGTCCACGCGGACTACAGATAAACGCGATAAAGATGTATAAAAAAAATATATTACTATCTTCCCCAGGGTTCAAACTAATCTCCACACCAAATTTAATCAAGATCGGTTCAGCTTAGTTAGTTTAGTCGTGAAAATGTAACACATAGACATACCTACGACCAGGAGGTCTCAAGTGGAGACCAAGTTGAGGCAAACGCAGTGTCGGACGCCCTGTGGTCAGGTGGAGTGACGACCTGCGAAAAGCGACTGGAAGAAAATTGATGAGGAAAGCTGAAGACCGAGCTCAGTGGCGTGCAGTAGGAGAGGCCTACGTCCAGCAGTGGACAAATATAGACTAATGATGATGAGACATACCCAGAGGTAGTTTCACTTTTATAATATTAGTATGGACTAGTGACTCGCCCTGGCTTCGCACTGGTAGCTAAGCGATACTTTTTATTAGCAAACGATTCTGCCCGTGTTTTGATTGACTAGTTTGAACATAAGACCCAACTAAAAACTAAAACCCGACTGCACGGTCGGGTAAAAATTAGCCTATGACTCTCTTGCTATTAACATTCTATGTATGTATGTATGTATGTATGTATGTATGTATGTATGTATGTATGTATGTATCTATTATGTGTGAGTCTTAACGAATTGATTGATACCTCGCTTGTCAAAGTCGGACCAAGTTTTTAGTTTGAACACATAACCCTTACATTGTTTCGCCGTAATCGGATAAAAAAACAGCCTGTCACTCTAAAAATGAAAACAAATCGATTGACACCTCATTTGTCAAAATCGAACCAATAGGGGCGATGCTATGGTGGAACATCCATATAACCACATAATAGATACATACATACATACTCGTACATACATACATACATACATACATACATACATACATACTCGTACATACATACATACATACATACATACATACATACATACATACATACATACATACATACATACATACATACATACATACATACATACATACATAGAATGTTCAAATCTTTCCCTTCCCCTTTCCCTTGCTTTGCTGTAGTTGGGTAAAAAACGGAGTAAGCGTAATTCAAAATCTTTGGCAGCAACGCGTTATTTCGTTTCCACGGCAACCTGTCAGCGAGTAATCATGTTTTTTTAATTGCAGTTTTTGTAGGGATCTTTAAGTTTTTGACAAATAAAATACAGTCTATGTTACTCGCTGATAACGTAGTTTACTCAAACAATACTAGTAATGTGGTCATTATTTCGACAACTTTCTTCTTCTTCTTTTCTTCTGTTCTTCTGTTTCGGTTTTGGTTTCGATTTCGGTTTCGGTTTTTGTTTCGGTTTCTGTTTCTGTTTCTGTTTCTGTTTCTGTTTCTGTTTCTGTTTCTGTTTCTGTTTCTGTTTCTGTTTCTGTTTCTGTTTCTGTTTCTGTTTCTGTTTCTGTTTCTGTTTCTGTTTCTGTTTCTGTTTCTGTTTCTGTTTCTGTTTCTGTTTCTGTTTCTGTTTCTGTTTCTGTTTCTGTTTCTGTTTCTTTTTCTGTTTCTGTTTCTGTTTCTGTTTCTGTTTCTGTTTCTGTTTCTGTTTCTGTTTCTGTTTCTGTTTCTGTTTCTGTTTCTGTTTCTGTTTCTGTTTCTGTTTCTGTTTCTGTTTCTGTTTCTGTTTCTGTTTCTGTTTCTGTTTCTGTTTCTGTTTCTGTTTCTGTTTCTGTTTCTGTGTCTGTGTCTGTTTCTGTTTCTGTTTCTGTTTCTGTTTCTGTTTCTGTTTCTGTTTCTGTTTCTGTTTCTGTTTCTGTTTCTGTTTCTGTTTCTGTTTCTGTTTCTGTTTCTGTTTCTGTTTCTGTTTCTGTTTCTGTTTCTGTTTCTGTTTCTGTTTCTGTTTCTGTTTCTGTTTCTGTTACTGTTTCTGTTGTGGTGGTCGTTGTTGTTGTCGTTGTCGTTGTTGTTGCATTGTTTGAGTAAATTCTTATTATACTAAGCTGGTTTTATTTAAATTCCTCGCATTGTTTGAGTAAAGCACTATACAAGCCTTGGTCCGCAATGACTGCCCTGCTGGCCACGCTATGATGGCTTCGAGCTTTGCTTAGTTAAGTTCTCGGCCTTCAAGCTTGGCCATCATTGCAGCCCTTGCTGTCAGCGCTGTGATGGCCTCGAACTTAACTTAGCTACGCTCTCGACCATCATCATCGCTGCCAGCAACGCAGTCATTACAGACCGCGGCAGTAATGTACTATTGAATACACTACTACTGTACTATTGTATTGTACGTGGAAGAAGTTTATAGTTTATCCATTACATCATACAAAAAAACTAATTTTTCCTCTTTTTAATATGAGTGTAGATTAACCCCGCTGAGATACATTACACTAAATAATTAGAAAGATGCAAAATTAGAGCGTTCATTGCCAAGCCGCCGTGCCGCCCGCCGCCTTCCGGCCCAGTAACGTAAGCCACGTAAACAGCCCTTGGGCGACCTGACCCACAACCTCATTCGAGATAAATTACATACAATGGAAAGCGTAAGTAAATCGGTAGGTACCCAGGTAGCAAACTGATGTCAGCCATAGGTCATTTTAAGGTCGGTCATTTATTCGTCAAGAGCGGACCTTAACGTGACGTCATTTTAGGGTCAGGGCAAAATGTGGACGTCATACAAACATTAATTATGCATCAGCGTGTGGACGTACTATATTGATCGCAAAGGGGACGTTTCACAAACGTCAATTTATGGTCAGCGCCATGACGTACTGAAGTCGTGGCAAAGTACACGTTTTACTGACGTCAATTATGCGTCAGCGTGTGGACGTACTATGTTGGTCACAAAGAGGGCGTTTTACAAACGTCAAATTATGGTCAGCGCCAGGACGTACTAAATTCGTGGCAAAGTAAACGTTTTACTGACGTCAATTTTGGGTCAACAAATGGTGTATTGCACTTACGTCAACTTAATCAGGTCAGAATCAGGACTTACCATATTTATCGTATAGTGGATGTTTTACCAACGTCAATTTTGGGTCAGCATATGGACGTAGTACATTGTTCGCAAAGGGGATGTTTTACTAACGTCAACATAAGGTCAGGACCAGGACGTATTATATTTGTGGCAAAGTTGACGTTTTGCTGACGTCTATTTTGGGTCAGTATATAGAGGTACCGTATTGGTCGCAAAAGGGACGTTTTAATAACGACAACTTGTGGTCAGCAACGGAACGTACCAAATTTGTTGAATAGTGGACGTTTTAGCAACGTCAATTTTGGGTCAGCATAAGGACGTACTAAATTGGTCGCGAAGGGGACGTTTCACTAACGTCAAACTGAGGTCAGCGCCAGTATGTACCATATTTGTGGCAAAGTGGATGTTTTGCTGACGTTTGTTTTGGGTCAGAATATAGACGTACTGTATTGGTCGCAAAAGGAACGTTATTATAACGTCAATTTGTGGTCTGCAACTGAACGTACCATATGTATCGTATAGTACACGTTTTAACTACGTAAATTTTGGGTCAGCCTAAGGACTTACTAAATTGGTCGCAAAGGGGACGTTTCACTATCGTCAACATAAGGTCAGCGCCAGAATGTATCATATTTGTGGCGAAGTGGACCTTTTGCTGACGTCTATTTTGGGTCAGCATAAAGACGTACTGTATTGGTTGCAAAAAGGACGTTTTAATAACGTCAACTTGTTGTCAGCGAAGGAACTTTTACACTGCGAATATTGCTGACCTAAGGAATAACCCCCAATAACCATTCCATTCACTGTCAGCAATATGCAATGGTATATAATCCGCGATTTATAGTATTCGAGGCTTTTTTCCTTAATCGCTCTCTGAAGCCACCTGAGTACGGACCCGGTCTTAGGCCTGCCGGTCAGCTTGGATTAAGCACAGTCAGGTGGAACCTCTGCCCAAATAGACAGAAGTGCAGCAACAATACAGTATCATAATTGTTGTATTAGCTGTTTACAGCTAATACAACTTCTATACTTCAGCAAGTCTTTAGACTAAAGGGGAGGGGAGATTAAAGGGGATCCAGTCCCTTGGCCGCCCTTCCCTGACGAGGTCGTCCTTCTTCAAGTAAGTCACTGCTACCCCTGCCTCCTGCTGTCTACTGCCACCCTGTCCTTCTGGAGGACCTGGTGATGTTAATTGGTCGCAAAGGGGACATTCTATTAACTTCAACTTGTGGTCAGCAACGAAACAAACCATATTTATCGTTTCAGGACGTTTTACCAACGTCAGTTTTGGGTAAGCATAGGGACGTACTGTATTGGTCGCCAAGGATACGTTTCACTAACGTCAACTTAAAGTCAGCGCCAGAACTTACCATTATTTGTGGCGAAGTTGACGTTTTGCTGACGTCAATTTTGGGTCAGCATATAGACGTACTACATTGGTCGCAAAGGGGAAGTTTCAACAACGTCAACGTAAGGTCAGCATCTGGTCATACCATATTTATCGTATAGTAGACGATTTACTAACGTAAATTTTGGGTAAGCATAAGGACGTACCATATTGGTCGCAAAGGGGAGGTTTTAATAACGTCAACTTAAGGTCAGCATCGGGTCGTACCATATTTATCGTAAAAAGACGTCACATGGTCATGTCCTTTTGATGTAACAGACGTTACAGACCAATATGACATGTCTAAATAACGTAATGTTTCTGACATAAGAAAAACGTCTCAAATACCCTAAAAAAAGTCGTCACATTTGAAATTGAAAGGGTCTACATCCTTTCAATTTCAAAGAGGCAGCTGTCCAATAGAACAAAAGACGTCTTTCAGAAAAAAGTTTCTACTTTCATCAATGTAAGTTTGAATAACTTCTTATTTACGTCACCAACCATATATATATATGAACCATGTTATCATAGTACTCATGTAAAACTACTGTTTACTGAAACAATTTTAATTTATTTTCATTATGTACTACTAGCTGCGCCCGCGGCTTGCCCACGTGGTCAAATTTACGGGTTTCTTTTTTGCTCGGAACCAATTTTATTTTTCGAAAATAAAAGTAGCCTATGTTTCTTGTAACGTCAGCTATCTTCCAGAGAAAGTCCCGTCAAAATCAGTCTAGCCGTTTCGTAAACAAGTGGGAACAAACAGACAGACAGACAGATGAAAATAATGGATTTTTTGTTATGAGCACTGTGTATACTTTCATATGCATTTAGTATAAAGCCTTTATTTTGACATTGCAAACAGACACTTTATTTGTATGTAAGAAGATTTGTTCGCCTCGAAATGAATCCTTAATCTGCAAATAGTAAGCTTCAACATGGACACACAAGCAGTAATTAAAAGCTAGTTAACGCATTAGTAATATTTGTTTCATCATCATCATCATCAGCCCATTTCCGCCCACTGCAGGGCATAAGCCTCCTCCCTCTTACGCCATCCATCCCGGTTTTGAGCCAATCTTGGCCAGATCTTTCCGACCAACTTTTCGATGTCACCAATTTTTCGATGTCAAAACTCTGCTCCACCGTTTCCCTGGTCGCCACCTTGACCAGGACTAGTGGGGCTGCTGGGGACTGAGGGCCTTGTCTTATTGGCGTAATTCATAAAGGGGAGGGTTGATAGCCGTAAAACGCCACGCTAGCTAGTGCGTCTTGGTGAGTCTTCCTGACACGTTTGCCTTCGATGTACAAAAACAAGATTGTTTTCTTGTTTTTGTACAATCGAAGTTACCAGAGGGCACCGTGGGGAGGTGTGTGCTCGGAATTGAGACCGCTGATCATTAACAGACTACATACCAATACAATACAGTATTACCATTCATTCCGTTCATAGTCAGCGGTCCCCTTCGCCCTCCATATTTGTTTAGTAAGAGGAAACAATGTGCAAAATTCAACCAGTCAACTCAAGCCATCGTGGATTAGTTGGTCGTGCGACGGATTCGAATACTAAAACAAGCCGCGGCACCCCAGGTTCGATTCGCGTCACCGGCTACTTTGTGCAATCTAAATAATTAAATTTAAAATAAAACTGAGAGAGTATTTAAACAGCTATCTCGTACAAATCCGCTCGCTACGAGAATCCCACGAATAAAAAAAACACAAACAAAAAATGACAACCAAAAATGAACAAGCAAAAAAATAGATAAACAATAGACCAATCTGTGACGTCCTGGCGACATCACAGATTGGAAGAAGATTTAGAAGAAGGCAATATTACGTACCTATAAACGTCCTACTTACGTCTTTAGAAGACGTCCATATCACGTTTTCGGAATACGGCCATATTGCGTACCTATAAGACGTCCTACTTACGCTTTAAAAGACGTCCATATTACGTTCCGGTAAGACGCTCTTTGAACGACTTCAGAAGACGTCCAGATTACGTTTTGGTAAGACGTTCTTCCAACGTCTTCAGAAGACGCCCTACTAACGTCATTAGAAGATGGCCATATTGCGTATCTATAAGATGTCTTACTTACGTCCTTAGAAGACGGCCATAACACGTTTAGGTAAGACGTCCATGTAACGGTTCTGTAAGATGTCCTACCAACGTCTTTTCCAAGACGTACTATTAACGTTGTCAGAGACGTCGTGGGACTATGACATTAGGTCGTCATTTTGTACGTCCGTGCGACGACGGCTACGACGTCATTTACGTCGGAAATGACTGTGAATGGACATCGTCAAGACGTAAAATTGCTACCTGGTTACCTTTACCTATACCTATACAATCAGTAAAGTTTCCTAACATATTTTGGATCAAGAATCACGAAGCCAATAAGAAGAGGAAGCCAAATATAACGAACTTTTCCATCATAACTTCAACCGGCTCTAATTCTAATCTCCTTTATCTGATCCTCTGTCCACTCTGTCTATAAATATTGGTCCGTCCTTTAATTACAGCTAAAGCCGCAGCTCCGGGGACTGGGAAAACAACATCACTTTATCTATAGGCCTTCGTTTATTGGTTCTGTACGTCTGTAAATATGGTTTCCGTATTGACTTTTTTAATCATTTTATCTACGGTTTCTATAATCAACGATTATTCGTTTTCGCAGTAACCATTCGTAATCAACCTACTAATAACAAAGCGTCACATACGATAGCATTCCACAAGTTTTTCACAACATATTTCCGTAGTTTGATTGAATAATGCAATGTAACTTTGACAGCTCACTGTTAGTTTTTTTATAGGATTACCATAACCTATCATTTCCATGCATCATGCTAACGGAATGTAGTTATGGTAACCGTCCCATCTCATCCTCTATATAGTACAAAGCCTTCGTTAAATAGGAACATTTTCAGCTTACGTCTCGTAAAAGATGTCACTGTTCATTACTAATGTCTGGTTTCTAATAATCAATACAACCTATTTATTGCCGCAAAATGTAATTGTCAAAAAACGCAAGAAAATTTGGATTTGGCGCTCTGAGCGACACGTTGCTCCTTAAGTTTCTCTAATCGTTCTTCATTTCGAATGACTATTGTAGACACTTGTCTATAACGATTTAAAGTTGGTTCGTAACCATTCTCACTTAAATTTTTGCCTCTTTTTACACGACTGCCCAAAAAAAGGGTGTAATGTTTTTAGGATTCATGTATGTTTGTATGTATGTGAGTTTCTTTATTCCACCATAACTTTAAAATGTCCGAATAGATTTAGACGTATGGGGTATCGTTAGAATCATTACATCCCCCGAGTAACATAGGCTATTTTTATATATGATAACATTCAATATCCAATATGACTCCATTTTCAAATGAAAAATTAAATATGTTTTCTTCAAATTTTACAATATGTGTATCAAATTGAAGGCCTTGATAAGCACTTTCAACAGTATATAATTCATTGGCATAAGTTCATTTTTGACAGGGCAGACGTATTTTTTTAGCTTTTAAGCTAGGTAGTTTGAAGTCTAGCTTTTATCAATATTTCGTATCACTTACTATGTTTATTCAATATTAACTAATTTTATTCAATAATACTTTTTTATCCATCTAAACCCACAACTCTGAGGCCCTAGAACAACAGAACCACTACAAATAACCTCCCCCAGAAACATTTTATTTGTTCGCGGGGGACATATGGACATCCTGGGAGACCCTCTATTTGCGGGGAGGTAAACACGGCGTACTAGTGGTACTTTTATATTCTGTTTGTTGGAGATGAGCCTCTGCTTTAAAAGTGTCGTTTATTTCGCTTTTATTACCTTCAATTGTTGGTACCTTAATTACTTCCCTAATCGACATTTTCGACTTTAAAAGTGTAGGAGGTTCTCGTACTCACTGTAAGTTGTACCTTACATTTTTCGAGATTTCTAAACCGATTTTAATAATGTTTTTCTATTTGAAAAGCTAAGATACAAGTAAATTTAATAAACAAAAATTGATTTATTAATTTTCAGGATTCATGTGTCACGAGCGACGGTCGCCTAACGGTTCTATAGTGCTATTTAGAATCCAACGATACCAGGTTCAAAACCTAGGCTCCGCACCAATGACTTTTCTGAGTAATGTGCGGTTTTCCATCGCTCCATGCTTCGGAGGGCACGTTAAGCTGTCGGTCCTGGCTGTTATTGATTAATAGCAGTCGTTAAGCCATGTTAGACGCCCTCGTGCGGCTTGACAAACTCTGACATCAGAAGTCAGCACTACCTCATACGACAAACAAACAAACAGGGTTCATGTGTGTAATCTATGTTTGTATGTATGTATGTGAGTTTTTTTGTTACAACATAACTTTTAAATACCTGAACAGATTTGGATGTATGGAATATCGTTAGAATCCTTCCATCATCCCGAGTAACAGAGGGTATAAAAAATGAAAAGTTATTTTTTTGGCAGGGCACTCGTGTTTTTTGGCAGGGCACTCGTGTTTTTTGGCAGGGCACTCGTGTTTTTTGGCAGGGCACTCGTGTTTTTGGCAGGGCACTCGTGTTTTTCTCTCACTTCGACGATAAAGATACAACTAAATTTCAAATTCAAAAATTGATTTAATAGTTATTTAGTATTTCGATTTGATGTCGTATTTTTTATTAAAATAATGATGTAATAGGTAGTGCAATCATATCTTGTCGTATTTACTTGAAATTTACATAAAACAATCATATTAGTGGAATAACTTAATTTTACTTACTACTTTTGATTCATCACCATCATCATCATCATGTCAGCCTTTAGAAGTCCTCTGCTGAACATAGGCCTCCCCCAAAGAGCGCCATAACGAGCGATCCTGTGTCACCTCCATCCACCGACTTCCTGCGATGGCTACAATGTCGTCGGTCCATCGTGTGGGGGGTCTCCCCACACTTCGCTTGCTTGTTCGTGGTCGCCATTCGAGAACCTTTTTTTACTTTTGATTACTTTAATCTAATTATATAGGTAAGTTTACACTTAGGTAAGACATCTAACTAGGAGATAGCCTTGGGATAACAAATACAAAAATAATCATCATCATGAATGGAACTGAACTGAAACGGATTTTGATGAAATTTGGAAAGGAGATAGTGGAATAAGCTATTAGAATGAATGCGTCCTCAAGGGAGTCCTTTAAGTTTAATTGTAAAAAGTGGTTGGTTGAACAGACTTTTTATAGTTTTAATGACATTATGAAATTAAATTGTTATTCCTAGTTTTCTTCGACATGTTGTGTTGTAACTGTATGTAGAAGGAGTTTACGGAAGCATGATGGTTGTGGCGCTTACCATTTAGTGAGTGCCATGCTTTAAATTATTATTAATGTCTCAATGCTAAGAAACATATAATTATTATAATGATATAACATATGTTTAGTTACTTGCGAAATCAATAGATGGCGCTAGTGGCACAAGGCAAACTTCTGAATCGCGCAAGCGTTTCTTTCGCGTGAGCGCGGGAGCCTTGCCGCGATTTAAAATTGTGCGGGGGCTGTCGGGACTGACAACTATAGTTTCTCAAATAAACATATTTGCTGACCTGTATTTGGTTTGTACCCGGGTTGTACACTATACCTATTTGTAAATTTTGTGCATAATATTGTACGTGTGTGTACCTGAATTGTAATTAATTTATCTAAGTATTATTTTTAAATTTTGTGCATAATATTGTACGTGTGTGTACCTGAATTGTAATTAATTTATCTAAGTATTATTTTTAAATTTTGTGCTTAATATTGTACGTGTGTGTACCTGAATTGTAATTAATTTATCTAAGTATTATTTTTAAATTTTGTGCATAATATTGTACGTGTGTGTACCTGAATTGTAATTAATTTATCTAAGTATTATTTTTAAATTTTGTGCTTAATATTGTACGTGTGTGTACCTGAATTGTAATAAATTTATCTAAGTATTATTTTTAAATTTTGTGCATAATATTGTACGTGTGTGTACCTGAATTGTAATTAATTTATCTAAGTAGTATTTTTAAATTTTGTGCATAATATTATACGTGTGTGTACCTGAATTGTAATTAATTTATCTAAGTATTATTTTTAAATTTTGTGCATAATATTGTACGTGTGTGTACCTGAATTGTAATTAATTTATCTACGTATTATTTTTAAATTTTGTGCATAATATTGTACGTGTGTGTACCTGAATTGTAATTAATTTATCTAAGTATTATTTTTAAATTTTGTGCATAATATTATACGTGTGTGAATTGAATACTTTTATTTTTATCTTTGTTCGTTGACATGTAACTCTATTGTTCCCAATAAAATTCTAAGACTATGACTATGACTATGACTAATGAAGATAATAATAAAAAAAAGGTCAAGGGGACTTAAAAATAAGCTACGGAACAAGTTTTTTTATTTAGAAATCATGCCTGTTTGTCTGTCTGTCTGTCTGTTCACGCATCACGCAAAAACTATTGGACCGATTGCGATGCAGTTTTCACTTCTAAATAGCTTATTTTAGGACTTAAGAAGTGGTGTACTTGGTATTATCTTTCCGATGAGTAGAAGCCTAGCAATTGATCAGAACTATTTGACGGCTGAACGAAATTTGGTATTTTGTAATTTTTTGGTACTTTTGTACCTGGGATAACACATGTACTCTTAACCCAGAGGAATAACCACGAGGGCAAAGCCCAGCCAGGAAATAAATAATTGTAAATAAATTTAATTGAATAGCTTCATTAACGTTCAATGTAAACGGAGCGTTACTAAAATGTTTATCTCAATAACGATTTTTACCACACTGCGCAACGTAAAGGTCGGGTAATATGTTTATCAGCCTATGTATGTATGTATGTATGTCTGTTCCTATGTGGCACTATATAGTTACCAGATTGCGCAACGTAAAGGCCGATTTTGATGGTTCTCACGTCAATCGATTTATCTTAATCTTGCGAGTGCTACTAATGACATGACAGTAATCAAAATTCAATATGGCGACAACCAAACGCCATATTGTTAAAAACGAAAAAAATGAAAGGAAACGAACTATGTCAAATGGGGTATCATTGAATAGGTATTTAAAAATCATTTTTAGGTATCCCCTATAATTTTTCGAGTCGAATGACCACTTGGGATCTATAATGATTTAAAGTTGGCTAGCAAATATTATCTCTAATTCTTATAAATATAAACTAAAAATTATAAAATAAAAATAAATTTAAATTAAAAAGATAAAGCCAGACTGTGAATCAAAATAAAAAGAGACAAGCTTAAGTTTTTTTTTTTCGATTGAATCTTATATTTCAAAATAAAAAATCAGCTCAAGCTTGTTTGCCTCTTTTTATTATTATACGCTTTATATTCTTCACTTGTATGTTTGTATGTATGTTTGTATGTATGTTTGTATGTATGTATGTTTGTATGTATGTTTGTATGTATGTTTGTATGTATGTGTGTATGTATGTTTGTATGTATGTATGTTTGTATGTATGTTTGTATGTATGTTTGTATGTATGTATGTTTGTATGTATGTTTGTATGTATGTTTGTATGTATGTTTGTATGTATGTTTGTATGTATGTTTGTATGTATGTTTGTTTAGTTTGATTCACAGGTGCTTTATTACACGACTGCCCAAAAAAAGGAGTGTAATGGTTTTAGGATTCATTTATGTTTGTATGTATGTGAGTTTCTTTATTCCACCATAACTTTTAAATACCGGCCGGCCAGTTTTTGACGACCGGTTGGTCTCGTGGCTAGTGATCCTAGGTACGTAATCAAACGGTCGCGGGTTCTATTCCTGCAAGGCGCAATTTGTGTGATGAGCAGAAATGTTTGTTTCCAAGTCATGGATGTAATATTCGTATCTATGTATGTTTATTTTATTACAGCGGGTAATCAACATTTTTCGTGTTTTTCCAGTTTTTAATACAAAAACATATAATTAAACATGCATTTTTCCGGGATAAAAATTATCCTATGTTTGATTCCAGGGTATAAGCTATCTCCATTCAAGTTTCATCTAAATCCGTCCAGCCGTTATCACGTTAAAGCTTCCCAAACAAACAAACAAATAAACAAACAGACAACGTTTCACTTTTATATATTGGTATGAATACATTTTTTATTGTAGATCACAACGGCCATGCAATGCTGTAAATAACTCTACACGTGAAGTCTCCCAAACGTCCATGTATTTACCTTCCTGCTTAATAACGAACGTTGGACCTCTAGATCTGTTTACTCTCTAAACAGGCCAAAGATAGAGCGGTCAGTCTATAAAGTTGACAACAGCCGGCAACCTTACATCTTATCTTAACATAAGTACATCCCATCCGAAATTGAACCTTGTGTTCTTGTGTTAAGGATAAAGTTGAAAGGCAAAATAATGTTGGCAAAGAGGAACAATAACGTGTACACGACATGGCTACACCAAGCAGCGATGGCTGCACCTCATTTATCGATATAGTTCGTGGTTGACAATTGATAGGTATCGGATAAATCGATAAATTAGAGATAGGTTTCAGTCGATAAAATGAAGGTGTTTTTGTTTTCTTCTGAGTTCTGAAAATGTCTAATGTGTCTGGATTGTATATATTATAATTATTTTAAGGGAACATAATCACTCCCTACATTAATTACTAAATTCTAAACATAAACTAACACGATCCTTTGCTACTTTATTTTATTATCATTCAGCTGTTACTAGCCTCCTTTCGAAGATATTTGCGAGCCATAGTCTACATTCAGTCTACAGTTCTACACTCAAAAACACACAATGAGGTCATAACACTTTAAGCCTTTAACACTTCATTAACACTTGATTTCGTTACATCGCTGGGGAATATATTTATTTTTCTATCTTTAGTTTTTTATCATGACCAAATGTGCCGTTATGATTTCTTGCATAATAATTTTAATTGTTATTAGGGTTGTATAAAAAAACAGTTTTATCGAAAAGGCCTCATCACTAGAAAACCGGAAACGAGCGGCACATTTACGTGCGCGATTGTCCGCCGCGCCTGCAATGGGAACGAGACAGTTCAATGTGCACTAGTGGCAACTATGTATACTCTCACACACAATATAACAAGTGCTATGTAAAACATCGCTAAATAATTATTATGTATTTTGTATTGCCATATCGGTGAGATGGAAAATAAGCAACGGATATAAAAGAAATCGAAAAAATATAATGTCAAAATTGTCCATCAGTCACTCAACTTTCCTTAATGTCAAAGGCTGTCATCAATATTTGTGATTGATAATACGCAACGGAATAAAAAAAAACAGTTTTTTTTTTTCTGAAAAAAATCGATATGTTGTGATGTAGAGTTAGATTTTATTCTCAATCTTGTGTATCTTCGAGTGTTAATGTGTAATATTGGTGGAATATTAACCATTAGGTGTTCGTTAACGTGCACGAGTGCGGGCAAAAGAATCAAACGCAGAAATAAATGGCATTTTGTGATTTTTCCAAATCTCTCTCGGAAGTTTCAGTAAATGTCCACCATTTTACTGATTCGTGACTTTGACAATAATTGACTGTGACGTGACATTACTTTAAACTATAATACACTTGACATTGGCGAAATTGCTAGTAGGCCAGTGCCTCCGCAGAAGCCATCCAATAAAAAAAGAAGAAGAAGAAGAAAAAAAAAAACAAAACAAATTAAAAAGTAACAGTAGCCCTTACAGTAGTCGCATATGATATGTAACATCTGACATATCTTGATAATAAGTAACATTAACATACTCTAGCACCGCGCACGCTTATTGGTCAAACCAAACAGCGTGCGCTTCCCCGTATTCCTGTTAAGCTGTACAAGAAGAAATATGTTACACATCAAAAACTTGAATTACCCACTGGGTGAAATCCCTCACTCAATTTACCTTTATGTCAAAGCTATCAGAAATATTGAATTAATACAGGACAGGGTTTTACAATATTTATTACTTGTGCGCGCGACAGTACGCACTAATCAATCGGAGGCGCGGCTCCATTCAGAAATACGCGCGGCGTGATGCATTGCGGCATTCGCTGCATTTCTGCCTCTACTCGTACGTACGTACGTATTGTGTCAGCGAATCTTCATTTTACACAACTGCGAAGAAAAATTAATTGATATTGCGCAAGAAATAGGTACTGGTACGATATCATAAAAACAAACTTCATTATAATCTAGTTTACGGCTGCTGGACTTGTAATGCTATACCTACTCGTAGATGTCGGAATGAGCTAGATTCCAATTAAGTTTTTGTCCAGTACATCTAATAAAAATACAGTAAAATATAAAATAAAAGAACTACCTACCGAGAACAAAACTAAAAAGTGCATCATTCATTTAATTTCAACTTTGACGGGATCAGCTAGAACCTGGCAAGCTATTCCTCATGCCCCTACTGTATCTTGTATTTCAAAATCAATTAGTTTTGTTAGCAGTCGTTTTAAGCAGCATAAATTTATTATAATATTTTTACATTCCCTTAAATATGTTTGGAATGGTTTTTTAAAGACCTTTATTTTGATACCTCACTTGATAGGTTTTTGTAATTTATTGTTACGTCGAAAATACAATATGGCATCTGTAAACCGACGGTCGTAACGGTTCCGGACTAACAAAGGCAAACATTTAAAACCTTCGACTGCTGTGGGGTCAAACCGGCAGGCCCGTAGTGACGCTTCCGGACTAACATAGGCAGGCATTTAAATCCTTCTACTGCTATGGGGTCGAACCGGCAGGCCGGTCGTGACGCTTTCGGACTAACATAGGCAGGGCAGGCATTTAAATCCTTCTACTGCTATGGGGTCGAACCGGCAGGGCGGTCGTGACGCTTTCGGACTAACATAGGCAGGCATTTAAATCCTTCTACTGCTATGGGGTCGAACCGGCAGGCCGGTCGTGACGCTTTCGGACTAACATAGGCAGGGCAGGCATTTAAATCCTTCTACTGCTATGGGGTCGAACCGGCAGGGCGGTCGTGACGCTTTCGGACTAACATAGGCAGGCATTTAAATCCTTCTGCTGCTGTGAAGTACAACGGGCAGGCCGGTTGTGGCTCTTCCGGAATAACAGACAGGCCTTCTGGACCGATTTCGACGCAAGGGAGATAATAATAGCTGATAAAAATAAAAATAAATCCCGAAAACATTGTAACTTGTTCACGAATAAGTTTCAGACTATCATGAGAGTTATGTTACGCAAAGTATGAAACTTTTAACGATCTCCCTTTTGTGATCAGAACAAAGTGAAGTTTTATCGGAATCCACCCTTTACTTAGTGACTGTTATGTACACCGGGTATTTCCTTTCAAGAAGAACTTTTAATATTTTTATCTACACTCATATCGTAAAATCCGGATTATGAACTCAAAAATGGTGGCATAATGACATAGGTAGGTAGATACATTACGAATGGCACGTCTATAATAAGAAAAAACTTTTTTGAATTAAACAATGTAATAATATATTTTTTCCCTCATAAAAGCACCAGTTTGGCACTACGAGGGTTTTCACCATTTATTATCTATAGCCGCGAGTGTTAGACCGTATGCGCGTGAATTTGCTGTGGACTGGATTTTGGCGCCATAATTTACTTTACTAGTTATTAGTACCTAACTTTAATGTGTTTTTTTTATGTTGATCCTGATTAAAAATGTGACAAAGATGTGTTAATCGTGTGAAAACAATGTTCGTGAGGAGAATTTGACTCCACCTGACATTACGGAACAGCAACGAACATGACGAGCGAGCTTTTACCAGCAAAATCAAGAAAATATTACAACATTATTATTTTCATTAAAAATAAGTTCCTGTTGTATGAGTGTAGATAAAGTAGTGTATGAAACGGCACATAACTAGGTATTAAAACACTCGAGTGATACTAGTATAAAACTCACTCTGTTTTAATTCTCCTCATTATGCAACCGTTTCATAAACTATTATTTTCGTACCAAAAACTCTATTTCAAATAGATTTACTAAAGGATACTACTGAACTGACATTGTAGCTATCGCAGGAAGTCGGTGGATGGAGGTGGCACAAGATCGCTCGTCATGGCACTCTTTGGGGGAGGCCTATGTTCAGCAGTGGACTGCTAAAGGCTGACATGATGATGATGATGATGACTACTGAACCAATATTTAGAACCGCTGAGGAGGTCTTTCCTTTCCAATAAAAAAAACACCATCCAAATTGGCACAGAAATCTTAAAGAAACGGTGTCCATAACTAAAATAAATAATGGTTAGTTTAGAAAAAAAGTTTTATTTCAAAAAAATCGTGGGGGGGGGGGGGAAAAACACATGGGTCAATAGTTATAAATATTTCATTGACAGATATGAGAAGAAGGATTATCATTTCGATAATATCTTAAAAAGCACCCCACGCTTTTTTTTAAATAAAACATTTTTTTCTTATTTACACTATTAAAATTTATTTTCTATTTTTTAGTTTGGTTTTCTATATAATGCGTGTTTTTTTTGTTTTTTAAACTATTATTTATTTTCTACTTTTTAGTTTGGTTTATTTATAAGAGCGTTTTTTTTTTTCGAATTATTGCATTGTCATCGGTTTTTGACAGGTGTGCAAAATTTGAATGAAATCTGACCGTTTAAAGTGGGTCAAAATAGCGTCCAAAGGAGTCGGTTACAAACATACAAACATACAAGTGAAGCTAATATAAAGCGTATAAAAATGCCATTGAATTGAGAACCACCTTATTTTTGAAGTCAGTATTATGTGGTGTTACTACAAATATTGACATGGACCGAGAAGGGACATAGTAAGATTGAAAAAACTTGCACAAACTTTTTGTTAGGTATAGCTTTATTATATAGTAAGGATATTTTGTATAGTTTTAATTTTATAGTTTTAATTTTTTAATTTTATAGTTTAAGATTGTTAAAAGTTCAAACTTTTGTAATGAAAACAGTAGATATTAACTCCAAAAGTCACGTATAAACGTCAATATGAACATGTACACACTATTCTACATGCACGTATCAACTTGTATTTTCCCGGGAACAAAACAAAGCCGTCTGGGATACGCCAGCTTCGATGTAGGCACATAGATAGTGCAAGTGTCAAACTCATCCATCACGAAGTCATGTGAGAATAGCAAAGTGCATGTATGATGTGCCGCGGAAAAAATATTAGCACATCTATACTCTTTACTTACATAAAGCTGTAGGAAAGAAAAAGTCTGTACAAGGAAGATAAATAAAAAATAATCAAAAAATGGTCTAGGGGACAAACAATAAGCCACTGGACAAGAACATTTGTATTGTGACGAGGTCAAAACCTCTTTCATAATAATACTCTTTTGATCTCTTAATTCTTTCTTAATCCATTTCTTTTCATTTTGATAGTTGGTCATTATTCATTCTAGATACAAATAACCTGTCATTGATATATTGATTTTTGGAAAAACCGAAATAATATTATAGAATTATGAGGTTTGGGTTTTCCAGGACCCAAACCTCAGTGACACAGAGTTACAGGAACAATCAGGAACTATTGGAAGCGGCGGCTTACGAAGGTATTCGGTTGGGGTGTACCCTTAGGGGCGCTATGGAAACACTCTGACCAGGTATTCATATATATATATTTACAAGTCTCATATATATTATCATATATATTATGGGGTTATCAGAAGTCCGAAGAGAGGGAGAGCATACGATAACCCTCAATTCCGTTATCGACATAGCTCTCAGAATTTGCAAGTTGAAGTGGCAATGGGCAGGCCATATAGTTCACAAATCCTACAACCGCTGGGGAATAAAGGTTCTCGAATGGCGACCACGAACAAGCAAGCGAAGTGAAGGGAGACCCCCCTCACGATGGACGGACGACATTGTAGCCATCGCAGGGAGTCGGTGGATGGAGGCGGCACAAAACTGTTCATCGTGGCGCTCTTTGGAGGAGGCCTATGTTCAGCAGTGGACTGCTAAAGGCTGAAATGATAATGATGATGATGATGGCATCGGTTTGTGAGCTGCCCTGAAAGTTACAGCTAGATAGCTAATTGGGAAGTGCTCTAAATTTGAATTGCATAATTCCAGGACAGACAAAATACATAGATACATACATACAAGTAAAGCTAAATAAAAGTTTAAAAAAATGGAAAAATGTAAGTTAAACTAGGTAAACATTTACTCTATACGTCCAAAGCATTTAAGCCTAAAATGTTGATATTTTCAACTGTATATTGAGACATTCTAAAAGCCCCATTTTCGACTCAAATATTTGACGAAAGCGTTATTATTTTATAAAAAATTACAACGTCCACATGAACCAGTATAAAATCATCTCTGCCATCTCCATTATTTATACTCGGGTTAGGAACGAATAAATGGTTCAGAATACACAGATGTTTACCGAGAGCTCTCGATATATTTGTCGTAAGGTATTCCGGGAGAAATCGCGAAGATTCTTTTGTCGCAAAATATTCTATTGACACGGTTTTTCGCAGTTTCTTTATAAATATTGAAGTGTTGTGTGTGTCATCCCTTCTAGTGTTTGAAACACTTTAGGACGAATGAACCTTTTTTCCCATACAAATACGATTGACCATTTTCATGCTACAACTCCGCTTATATTGCAACTATTGATGATTTTAGTTGACTTAGCGAAAAGATAGCTGATGATGATGATGAATCAAGATCTCCAAATCAACTTGGACTACTTGGCGTTAGTATGTTACATTTATTTTTGTTAAAATTTTATTTATTACATAAAAAAAAATACTTACAAAACTCGATGTTAGAATACCCGTATTCTGGTAGTTACTACTTTAAAGTACAAATTTTAACTTAGAATTTGATAACATTACAATGCCAATATAAATTAAGTAACATTAGGTGTGAAATTTTATAGGACATATATTTATATTATAACATATTGTTTTACAATAATAATAGCGTTTTTCTTCTTTTTTTCTGTGTTTGATCTTGTTTTTTCTGTGGGTACATGTGTTTTATTATGATCTTGTTTTTTCTGTGAAACACATGTACCCATGTGTGTGAAGGTGTGTTTGTGTGTTATGTAAGTAAATACGTAGGTATTGTGTATTTTTGATCGAAGACGATATCTTTCGAACTGTTGTTGCGATTTTCATGAACTAGGTACCATAGCTAAAGATAATACATGTATTATGTTAATCGTAAAATTATGACCTCAATCAGTTATTCAGGGGTTGTTGAGATAATGGGATTCAAAATGGGGTTACAATTTGAAATTGAGATAATCAGTTCAAGTTGGGCTGGGTTTCTTATGAAAGGGATATATTTTTACACTAGTTGTGGCCGCGGCTTTGCCCGCGTGGTCTTTCCTGTGGGTTAAAAGTAATGTGTTATTCCAGGACCAAAAGTACCAATATCATCAAACTTCGTTCAGACCTCAAATAGTTTTTTTTTTAATCGACTTCTACTCATCGGATAGAGATACGAAGTAAAAGAGTTCTTATGTCGAACTTTAAGCTATCCAACTGTGAAAACCGCATCGTAAACGGCCGAGTAGTTTTTAAGTGATGCGCGAAGAAACAAACAGACAGTAAGACACTACTTAAAAAATATGGGATTAATATTTGTTTAGTAGCGTATTTTAAGTACCCTAGACATTTTTTTATGATGATGACTGTACATACTTTTAGGTACCTACTTACTGCTTTATTATAAGTATAGATATCAAAACGTGAAAAATACGGCATGAGTAGGTATCGAGAGGTCTCAGTTAGGTACATCGCGAGGTACAGTAACTAATTCAAACAACCAAGAACAAAGGTGGGTAGTTGGAAACAACTTCACGACCCTGATACCCACCTTCTCTAGTCTTCTCGTGACCACGGGCAATGCAAGTTGATCGAATTTTCGGGACTTCGTGCTCGAATAAATCCATTTGAATATTAAAACAAACAAATGGTTATTGTCTCATCAATTGGCATATAGAACACAGCTACAGATTACCTAAAAATACATTATAACACCGATATCATAGGCATACCTTAAAGTACCTAAAAGAAAGAAAAAATGAAAGAAAAAACATTAATTTGACACACAAACACAAAAAGAACAATAATAATAATAATAACAAAAACAAGTAAAAATCTACGTACGATGCCAAAAAGGCTGGGCCTCAGCATAATACCGAGTGTCTATGACACTCAGCGCTGGTATTCTGGCACGACCCTGAGGGGGCGATTCGGGGGAAAATTAATAACTAAAACAGGAAAATAGGAAAAAATAACTCAATAAAAACAAGACTCTAATGTATATTGTAATATATAATAAATCCAAAACAATAAATACAAATGTACATATGCATAATATATAATATAAATAGTTTTCCCGCCCGCGACTTCGTCCGCGCGGACTACAGTTTATCGCGAAAAAAGCATCCTATGTTCTTCTAGGATATTAAAAACCAATTCACAAGTAGGTATCGCACCAATGCTCTTGAAGTTTTTTGACCGACTTGTTATTTCGTTTTCATGGCAACACAGACCATTCTGTGAGGGCAACCGTTCCATACAGTGAGTAATCAACATTTTCCAGTTTTCCCGGAGAAAATTACAATTTTACGGTATAGAAAGTATCCTATGTCTTATTCTAGGGTATAAGCTGTCTCCATTCTAAATTTCATCAAAATCCGTACAGCCGTTATCGCGTGAAAGCTCCCCAAAAAATCAAACAAACAAACACACAACGATTCACTTTTATATATTGGTATGAATGATGTATATAATAAATAAATATATGTATAATATGTGCAGTGTATAAGTAAATAAATATATATTAATTTCAAATTTATTAAGGTAGAAAATAAGCACAAATGAAACTAATTTTAAAGGAATTAAACTACAAACTAAATAAAAATCGAGGGAGTAACAACAATTATTACAAGGTGAAACAAAAAATATTACAAGGTGAAACAAATAATATTAGAAGGTGAAACAAATAATATTACAAAGTGAAACAGAAAATAAAGTAGTTACAATATAGATATAGATAGCGGACAGTGCGAACTATGACAAGCGAAACCATGGTTTTCGCAATTACAGAAGGAATTGACTAAATGGTGAACAGACGCGACGAGAGAAACCCGAAAGTGAGTAATCAGTGGCTGTGTTACAAAAACGATAAATCAATATTAACATCCGCATGCCGCCTCTGCTCGTGGATAAGGTATTTTTTGAGCTTGAGACACTTGAATGTTTTAAACTGCTTACGGGAGGCGGGGGCAAAAACCTGTACAGAAAAATATAATTACGCAACTCAAACGCAGCCCTGCTCGGGGAATCCAAGCGAGATCCCTTTCTGAGGAAAAACGTGGAGTAACCTCTGGGTATATAGAACACGATACGTACTCTAGCGTTCCTTGGCTTTACGGACTGACCTAGCTAAGTGGCCTGGATTTTTCTTAATTTGTCGACGGAGAAATCTGGATATGACAAAATATCGGTAGTTTTAAGGCAAATTATTTCGGTAGCTCCCATGCGCTCTCACAAAACCGATACCACTGAATATTCTGGTAAGCGAACACTGAATATTTTGGTGGAAAAATTAGGCAGATGAAGTACTTACTACACGATATACTTTTAATGTTGTTTGTCTGTCACAAATACACGGTACACAATACGGTAATGCTGGCCTCTGGTGTGAGAGTTTGTCAGGCCGCTCGAAGGCCTCTGACATGGCTTAACTGACTGCATGACTTGACTGCTATTGCCCTCCGAAGCACGGAGCGATGGAACACTTACTTTTACTTGTACTTTTAATAAAGCAGTAGGTAACAAAAGGTCTGACAACGAAGATAATTTAAAATAAATAATAGTTAAAAAAAACTAAAAAACACGCTTTATATAGAAACCCAAACTAAAAAATAGAAAATAAATTTTAATAGTGTAAATAAGAAAAAAATGTTTCATATCAATAAAATCGTGGGGTGCATGGGTCAATAGTTATAAATATTTCATTGACAGATATGAGAAGCACCCCACGCTTTTTTTTAAATATAAACATTTTTTACTTATTTACACTATTAACATTTATTTTCTATTTTTTAGTTTGGTTTTCTATATAAAGCGAGTTTTTTATTTATTTTTAACTATTATTTATTTTCTACTTTTAGTTTTTCTTTTCTTTTTCTTTTTTCAAATTATTGCATTGTCATCGATTTTTGACAGGTGTGCAAAATTTGAATGAAATCTGACCGTTTAAAGTGGGTCAAAATAGCGTCCAAAGGAGTCTGTTACAAACATACAAACATACAAACAAACATACAAGTGAAGCTAATATAAAGCGCATAAAAATGGTCTAGTGCAGTTAAAATAATGTACTAAACAAGAAATTAAGTAACATTAAAAAAAACGACAGTTTTTCTGTCTGTATATTTGCGCATCAATGAAATGCGATTTCCACTGTTGGATGGACTCGGGTTTGACTTAAAATCTGGTGTACTTTGTATCTCAATCAGCTAAATAGAAGTCGAGCAATCGATAAACAAGTAACATTATTATAAAAATACAAAAACCCGACTGCAAACAAAGTATTGAATACGAGCTGACCTCCCGCAAAAATAATCACACCAATAATAATAAAATTAACTATATTAATAATAATGTTTATGGGCAAAAAAATGTATACAAATAAAAAAAACAAAAGACATTAAAAAACCCTATATTGTCTTATTTAAAGATTGCATGCGGGCAAAGCCGCGGGGCGCAGCTAGTAATATTATAAACTCGAAAGTTGTATTTATAAAAGGGTGTGTGTGTGTGTGTGTGTGTGTGTGTGTGTGTGTGTGTGTGTGTGTGTGTGTGTATGTGAGTGTGTGTGTGCATGTTTGTTACTTATTCACGTTTAAACTGCTGAACAGATAATGGATGAAATTTAGTACGAAGGTAGCTTATATCCTGGTTCTCTCTCTCTACAGTTGAAAAAACATTTAAAAAAAAAACCGTCGGATATACAAAATGACAACTGTAAGCCGCCATATTAGTTTTCTTGACACTTCATAATATCCTATAGCACTAGTGATCAAGACGAACCCAATGATACCTCATTTATCAAAATCCATTAAGCCGTTTAGGCTGTAGGCTATAGGCCTAAGAAACGTACAAACAAACATACATACATGCAACCCAAACACATAACCCTCCGTGCAGTCGGGTAAAATCTAATTGACGTCTGAATGAAATTTGAAGAAATTAAGTGTATTGTACTCACGAACCTCAAAAGTCTTACAGATTCATGATTGTACTCCATAAGTATAGTACTCGGCGATAAATAATGCACATTGGCGTTTGGGAAAAGACAATTGACTGTTTACGATGATTTCCGAACAATGACGACCGTCCATTAATCACCGTATTTCTACGAACCGTATTTATTATTTTCATATTAAATAAATAATGCAGTTTATGGACTTTATTAGTTTACGTCAAATCGATGACATGTAAACTTTAAATATCTATAGAGAGCTGTTGCAACTACTAGAAAAGATATAATATAGTAGATTGTATTAATAGGGAGAAAAATAATAATTTGACGGTGAGGGCGCTGTTTGAATCCAGAGTGGAGTGAAGGATGTTAGAGATTCTTCAATACATTTCGCCCGAGGAAAAATTATTTTTGCGTCCAAGTGATACACTCTACTTTTCATCTCCCTCTATGAGGAAAATAAATAAAAGGTGCTTTTAGATACTCATATTAGTTATTTAAAACGATATTAAATAGACTAAAAATAAACAACTTAAAATAAACTAGGTAATTACTAACAATTAATTAAAAATTTATATGCACTTTGTACTTCTTTGATTTATACGTCTTTCAGACAGTCTCTTTAGATATTGAGTTCTAAATTTTGTGTAGATCTCGATTTGAAAGTCATTATTGGTATTGGCCGCCAACGTATGAAGGTTGCTTACATTTGGTTCATTATTGAAAATAGGTACAGGTTTCCGAAAAAGACTTCGCTTCTTTTGCATTTTCCCATTCGATTAAATTGTTACCTTAAAGCTTTCAAATATTTTTCCAGGGATTTAGTTCGTCATAGATTCTATATCACATTTATTGCGTAGTATTTTCAGGTGTAAGTAGGTAGTATAATACTTTCACTACACTTGCATTTTCATGAAATTATTTAGTTTTTGCTCTGTCAATACTCCTTGTTTCCGTGACGTTGATATCGTAATTCGCCCGCTTTTAATTTTTTCCACTTTACCGTACATTTACAAGTTTTTTTTTAAATATAGTCAGCGCACCACGCGATGGTGTACAATGTACAAAAAAAAATTAGCTCATTGGTCAACTGTCAATCAGCAACCCTTCATCTGATCTATACTAAATTTTCGGTCTAATACCATAAGTCTGCATGGCTCGATGGAATATCGCTCGACTCCCGATCTCTAGTAGCGGAGTTCAATTCCCAACTGGAGTGTTAATATTTTGCACATAAAAAAATATTATGTGATGGCTTATAACTTGAATATGGCCGAGCTGAGGCGGAAAGAGCTGACGAGTCACGAGCTCTCGCGTCGCGGAACCGATTGATCGCCAACATCAAAAATTCACGTTCCAAATTCAACACTCATTACTGACCTCTCTGAAAGCTTTTAACAGAAAATAACTACTTTGGTCCCTCTTTTCAAGGAACCGATCAGCATTTTACGAAAATATGGGATGAAAAAACAATTATATATTATTTTGTAAATGAATAGATTTAATGTTGGGGTTTAAACAACTCTAGTGCGAGAACATTTCACACTTACAATTTGCCGATGATATCGTCCTAAAGGCGGAGTCGCTGCAAGACTTGCAAAGTATGCTGACCAATCTAGTTGATGCTTCTCGACGCATCGGTCTCGGAATGAACATAGATAAGACTATAATAAGTATTTGGATCGTATATGTTTTTAATTGTGTATTTATATTATATGTATATAAATATATAAGTGTTACGATACTTGTATTTGGGTAGGGTTTTGTTTAGCGTGGGGTTTTACTTGTGTTAATTTTACCATTTATCATTTGTCTGACTTACAGTTTTGGCGGAAGTAAGCTACATATTTTTATTTTGTTCATTTTTTTATAATTTTTTTTTATAACTATTCACTTCACTAAACGCGGCGCGAAACTAAATATTCGATCTTCCAGCGCGCTGCATTTATCAGCCTCGCCTCCGGCATGCAGGATGAGTATATATCGGCACTCCAGTTGATGCGAGTACAGTTACATAAACAAAAGACACAAAGCAAAACACGAAAGAGGTCTACGTTCCTTTTAACTTGCCATTCAAATTATTCGCCCAGTAAATAGCAAAACTAACTGAAATACACTGTGGGTGCCTACTCTAGTACTATATTCAGACTTCGCTAAAAGGCAGCGCGAAACAAAGACGGTTTTCCAGCGCGTTGCATCCAGCCGCATCCGTCATGCAGGATGAATAGAGCACACCCCTGCACTATTCACTTTGCTTGCTATTCTACTTTCCAACTACACACACCCACACCTATTTGGTTCACATGGTTCTGAATAAGATGCTTTTGAATGATAACATAACGGATTGTAAATTAGAGACAACACTATGAACAAGTCAGTCAGCGTCAGAGCTACAAATACTGATATTTCCTTGAATATGTTTTGTTGTAGGTACCTACTATGCCATTGACAATATATTGGTTTTCTACTTAACAACTTCTTAATAAATGTATGTAATTTGAGTTGGAGCACTTGCAACGTTTATTAACGATACGGAAACAGGTCTACTGAAGACCTGTTTCCGTATCTAATTCTTTCACTGATGTAATGAGTTGTGACTTTGAAATTCTTTATAATAGTCATAGCATATACAAGCCTGCGTTGGATTTTCTTGATTTTACGTCTCTTATTGAGACCTTTTTACTTAAACTACACTCACAGAGATCGCACAGTGCATTATATCACAAGATGAGCAAGAATGGACTGAAGCTGTGTCAAAAACATCCTTTAGACCGATTAAACCATGTTTAAAACCGCTGCTAACTTGTCTCACATTTCCTAGATGGGTTTTTTTCCGTGGTTTAATCGTAGGCCTGTAAGCTACAATCTTGTGGATCTGTTAAGCAGAGATTAGCGCTCTGATCCATCCTTATTACCAACCAATAAATTACAAGTCTCACGAAACCATTTAAATTCTTGGCTCTGGAATCGCGACTGCCAGCGGATACACAAACTTACCGAATAGGTTTACAGACTTATTTAACTGCACATTCTACAACCCAGCCATAACTAGATAAAAGCGGATAAAGCCGGATTAAAGTGGCTGTAAGTGGATGCAATCGGTTTAGTTTCAGATAATATGATAATGGTCTTCTATATTGGTCGTTATCCAGGCATATCGTCCGATAAGGGGCATTTTCATGGTATTGGACAGTAACACAGGAGATTATGTTGCTGGTAGCTTATCGATATTATTTAAAAATCGAAGAAAGGACATACAAATAAATTGTATTAGACACAGAATAAAAATGTAGTTTTTTCTTTGATTTTAGATTAAAATATCTTCAGGAATACATCGCCTTTGAAGCATATTCAAGCTATTTTTAATTCTTAAATGAAAATATGTTCTTCAATAAACCAATGCCTTTTAGAAATACCGCCGCGAATGGCATGCGAATATGCGATATGCCATGGGGTGTAAATAGGGTTGTTGCATATATATTTTTATACAGTAACATGTTAACGACGCAGCATGTAGCATGTAGGTCTGTTGCCGTAGCAACGCCTGCCTATAATAATTAGAGCTGTTTGAAATTAAGATTGTCATCAATGACTAATTGACCAATTTAAGATTGGTTTACATTAATTTTTGGGTATTATAGCTACGCAACGAGCTTGTCATTTGCCTAATGGTAATCACCCTGCAATTGTCCAAAACATTTATTGTGCCAACTTTGGGTTAAAAATCTTAAACTTTGGGTTAAAAATCTTTCGGGGCACTGCTCTTCACTCGTCAAGTTGTTAGTTTTTGAGATATACTAGCTGCGCCCCACGGCCTTCTTGTTGCACCTCTGGGGTACTCAAGGAATATTGCATCTAAATTTTAAATCTCTATTCAAATCACTCAAGTATATCACGGTACTGTTTTATAGTCACAGATGACGATTTTATTATTTTTGTAATATTTTTTCTAGTATGTGGCAGCCCTACATTATTTTTCCCGAGGCGAGCAATAGAGATGGCGATTTTTCCGGCATTACGCAGGTGATATCTCGTGAATATTGAGGAAATACGCCAATTTCTATAACAAATACACCGCGGGAATATTTTATTCCAGGGATTTTTATGCTTTTCATATTTTAGACACGTCTCTTTTTGACCTATTTATTATCTACGATTACAAGCTTTTTTTGTAGTGGCAGTAGGTATTTTCTGCAAGAATCTACCTGAGAAGTATCGACTAAACCTTTACCAGATTTTCAACCGCAAAACAGCGTGAGCATTTCAGTGCTAATAGTTAATAACAGTACTTACTACGATTATGGTTTGGCAATGTTTCCGCAATTAATACTGCGCATGACGTAAAAATTTAAAACTATACCAATGTCCTAGCCAGCCAGCCAGCCAGCCAGTGATAAGCGCAGTGCAGTGGCACGCCCATTAACCCACTGCACTTGATATTCCACGACTGCCCAAAAAAGAAGAGTAATGTTTTCAGTGTCCATGTATGCACGTTTGTATGTATATGAGTTTATTTATTCCACCATAACTTTTAAATCAATGAACTGATTTGGATGTTTGGGTATCGTTAGAATCCTTACATCAACCCGAGTAACATAAGCTTTTTTTAAACTCAATATATCAAATGAGAAAAAATCTTTGAATTTTATAATATGGACATCAACTTGAAGGCCTTGATTAGCACATTCCTACAGTGTATATATAATATTCGCATAAAAACTTTTTAGTTCGATTTTTTGGCAGGTAGTCGTGTTTTTTTATCTAACTCTTCAGTTGTCGCTTTGTTACAAATGTTGCTAAAGATTCTAAAGTTTTTGGGTGGACTTTGTCTTTGCCGCATAGTTCTAAAATTTAAAATTTTGCCAAATGGTTTCTAACCTATTTACTAATGTGTATTTACGTGGTTAGAGTCGAAATTCATATAGCAAACCATAGCTAAATAAATTCTTTAAACACGAATCAAGTGATTTTGCCAACGTGACGGAAAAACTATTTTCGAGAACCGACTAATTAGTGCGCTGGACATGTGATTGCCCTGTGCTAATTTCTGTAACGCCTGCGTTACTCTATCCTTGGCTTGCCGCGAGATAGACTAAGATAGACTTACGTGTGAGAAACAGAGACGCACATAAAATGATACGCATCAAGGTCGTGCGAGCTGAATTGCACTTTATTGAGTGGGGGCAAGAGAGGCTTTTTATTTACTTGTCTTAGCGGGGTGAGCCTTCTGTACGTTAGTACTATTATTTCTTCTGTGGCATAAGCAAGCGAGTGACAGATGAGCGGTTACCTTGATGATGCACTTGTTTTATGCCCAGAGCTAAACCAGGTATAACACTCAAAAACCAATGTCTCAGGACAACGTAGTGACGCGTAAGATTTGCAAGACTGCAAATTAAGCGTGACGCTTACCATGACGAATGCGACCTGCATCCAGTGCCGTATATAACCCCATCGAACGCCACAGAGCCCGGTATATGTAACGCCTAACTCCATCGACTATACGTCGCTACTGATCCAGTTTCTGGCGACCGCCTTTCGCTGGTCAGCACTCCACCTGACTAGTGGGCGTCCGACATACACTACGTTGTTGCCAATAAGTTTAGTTTGCATCAATCAATTGAATAAAATAACGCTCATGATAGAGATTAGTGAAGGTATAATATCAATACTTACGTAATAATTAAACTATCCTTAACGAACTAGGGTCTGGCTAAAATTTTACAATTAACTACAACTAAAGCTATGAAAATGTATGTAAGCTATGACGAAGCTTTCTTCAAGTCTTCTCGTTATACATACCACAGTGCCTGAAGACAAAAGTTTTCAATCAGTGCGTCCTAACAGTCATGACGTACGGAGCAAAAAGGTGGACACTCACGGTTAAACTAGTGCACAAAGTTTGCTCAGCGAGCTATGGAGAGACCTTTGCTTGGAGTTTCTCTGAAGGACAAGATTCGTAATGATGATATCCGATGGAGAACCAAGGTGACCGACATAGCTCTTAGGATAAGCAAGCTAAAGTGGTAGTCACATTTCCAGAAGAACCGATAACCGTAGGGGTAGACGAGTTCTCGAATGGAGACCACGTTTAGGCAAACGTAGTGTAGCCTGTGGCCAGGTGGAGTGAATACCTACGAAAAACGGCTGGAAGAGAATGGATGATGTGAGCTGAAGACCGAGCTCAGTGGCGAGCATTGTTTGTTTGATTGTCGTATGAGGTAGTGCTGGCCTCTGATGTCAGAGTTTATCAAGCCACCCGAGGGCCTCTTACATGGCTTAACGACTGCTATTAATCAATAACAGCCGGGACCGATAGCTTAACGTGCTCCCCGAAGCACGGAGCGATGGAAAACCGCACATAACTTAGAAAAGTCATTGGTGTGGTGCCTAGGTGCATTAGGAGAGGCCTATATCTGTCCAGCGGTGGACAGATATAGGCTGATGATGAAAGCTATGTAACCAATCTTAATTGCTATTTATTTAGAGAAACGAGGCAGATGACTTTAATCAACTTTAGATCTATAAATAATTAATAATTAAATATTTTTTCAAAAAATTATTTGTGTTTCGCGGAATAAAATTAAAATCCATGAATATTGACCAGAGCCAGAGCCGCGGGCACAGCTAGTATCTAATAATTTTCTCAATAAAAAATTTGGATCACAGGCGGGATTCGAACCATCAAACCGTCTGTGATCCAAATTTTTCCTTGATCCACCTGCCAATGAAAGTCCAGTCAAAATCGGTCTAGCCATTTCGGAAATTAGCCGGAACGATTTCGAATTTATGTTTTAGGTTATTATTAGATATGTTCTAGCTAAGCAGGCGTTTGCTAAGATCATAAAAACATATACAATTTCCTTAGCAGTTAGGTGCTTCTGTACTGAGTTAATAAGGTAGGTAATTAGTGATTACTGCTGAGTAATCACTGATTGCCTATCGCAGCAAAGTAATTCCATAATGTGCACAACGCCGTCGATTAAATTGAGATTGCTCGCAATGTGGTGCACCATCGGTGCTCACTGATTTAATTACACAATGCATAACTACCTTGGCCAAGTCATAGGCGGATAAACAAAAACGGAGAGCACCGTCACCGGATCTAGGCATCGTGAAGTTAGACGTTTGCCTGCGCAGAACCGTTTTGACGTGAAACGTCTTTAAAATCACTCCGATACATACGGGATACCATGACTAAATACTAACTTGAAAGCTAAAAAAAATAACTGCCTTGCCTAAAAAGAACTTACGCCAATAAATAATATACATACTGTTGCAAGCAAGACCTTCAATTTATTTGTAAAATAAAAAAAATTGTTTTCGAGTTTGAAAATGGAGCCCTACTGCAGCCAATATATATATATCCTATTTTACTTGAAGGGATGTAAGGATTCTAACGATACCCCATACGCCTAAATCTATTCAGGCATTTAAAAATGTATGGTGGAATATAGATATACATACAAAAAAACACACATACCTACATGAACCCTAAAAACATTACAGCCCTTTTTTGGGCAGTTGTTTAAAAAGGTACCGTCACGAAAGGGATAACCCCTTTAGTCTCGCTTTTATAACTCTGAAATTATAAGCTCCAGAGATCTTATTATGGTGTAATTTTTTAGCTTATATAATCAGCTCAATGATGTAATATTTCATTGCTGTCAAAAGAGACAGGGGAGTGGGCAGGATGCACAGAGCAAACTCACCAAGATGTTTTTGTGATCTTTAATTCTATATAACTCGTGACTTAGATATGGTAGCGTATTGATTTGGGTGTTGTTGTAAAGATCTCGCTAAAAATTTGATTTCAATATGAAAAAAGTCTACTCGAGACGAAGACAATTTAAAAACAGGGGTGAAAATAAAAATAATAATCACAAAAGTGGCTGCAGGGCCCGAAAATTCCATACTAAAATAAAAATTAGGCACATTGTTGGATAGAAGAAGTTCTGGAGCTCACAACAGTACCCTAAACTCCAGCAAAGAACGAGAGGGTTCCAGGACCGGATCAAATTGTACGGGGCGTAGACGTTTCAAGACAAATTAAAACACACACACACAGACCCACTCGTATTTTAGGAACTAAATTGTCTATTGCGCAGCCAAACGGCTAACATCGCGTTCGCCTAGATTCGCCTACCTTTTCTATATGACATGGATTTTCAGAGGCATAACGATCTGCCATAGTGCCTGGTGCGTAGGCATCATCACTATCATTATTATGATGATTCTTAGAGCGATGGTGGCCTAATGGTTCTATAGTGCAATTTAGAATCCAACGATACCGGGTTCAAAACAGGCTCCCGCACCAATGACTTTTCGAAGTTATGTGCGGTTTTCCATCGCTCCGTGCTTCGGAGGGCACGTTAAGCTGTCGGTCCCGGCTGTTATTGGTTAATAGCAGTCGTTAAGCCATGTCAGAGGCCCTCGGGCGGCCTGACAAACTCTGACATCAGAGGCCAGCACTACCTCATACGACAAACAAACAAACAATGATGATTCTTTAGAATTGTTTCCATCTGTTTGTACCCAGCGGCTATCAACAACTTTCACCAAGTTGTCGATCCTCCCCGAAAGGGGGGGGGGGGGGGGATAAAGGTTTTATCCCCAGTGTTTGGATGCCATTCCAGAGCCAGGGTTCTCCGGTTGTCAGCCGCTGGCTTTAATTTACGAGTATAGTGTATATTCCTCCTCTACGCACAACACATATTAGTTTTTCATTGCTCATATGTTTCGCTAAGCCATAACTTATTTTGTCACCCAGTATACAAATTATGTCGTTATATTTTTTACATTATTGGTTGTTTTGTAGAACTTTTCCGACCAATTAACTACATAAAATTCGCGTTCAAAAAACAAAACCATGTAAACACTACGTTTTATAAGTGATTTGCATTTGAGTACATAGGAGTTTTTTAATTGGTCTTTTTGTTGAGTTAGGGTTGGGAAGTCGGGACTACCGTCTTTAACTTGTACCAAACACATTGCTCGATTGCTCGTAGAAGCGAATTCAATTGAAACCAGACTGCGACAGGAACACCTTTTATAATTAGCTCGATCTACATTCGCACCAATGTGCTGAATAGCAAACTTGTTTGGAATGTTTTGTATCTGGCTGAGTAGGATTTGATCTGATTTATGAATGTGTCGTAACCATACCATAGAATTGATAACTTCATGACGATAATTTCATGAAATGGTTCTATTTCATGAAATGGCTAAAACTGCCCATATTGTTGAAACATCAAAGATTAATGATATTTCAATCCACATTTGGCCTTATCATTAAATATAAGTTAGGGTTTCATGTTGCCAAAGGTATTGAAACAGATTGCTTAGGGGAGTACGACAGGGGGATGTCATATACCTGAAACCAACGCAATGGAGGATATGTTCAAGATGTTGGAATGGAATGGAATGGGCATCAACATAAACGGTGAGTACATCTCACACTTGAGGTTCGCAGACGATATTGTACTTATGGCGGAGTCGCTGCAAGAGTTGCAACAAATGCTGACCAGCCTAGAAGATGCCTCCCGAAGTATTGGCCTCTTCGGCTGGGTTAGGCATCATTTGGTAAACGCTGTCATGTCTTCTCGTCGCCCATCCCACAATGCCTAAAGACGAAAGTCTTTGATCAGTGCGTCCTACCCGTAATGACATACGGAGCCGAAACGTGGACACTGACTGTGTGAGTGGTCTACAAATTTCAGGTCACTCAGAGAGCTATAGAACGGGCTATGCTCGGGGTTTCTCTAAGGGATCGCATCCAAAACGAGGTGATTCGGCAGAGAACGAAAGTTACCGACGTAGCTCAAAGAATTAGCAAACTGAGGTGGCAATGGGCCGGTCACATTAGTCGAAGAACCAATAACCGGTGGGGTAGACGAGTTCTAGAGTGGAGACCACGTATAAGCAAAATAGTGTAGGATGCCCTCCGGCCAGATGGAGTGACGATTTACGCAAAGTAGCTGGCAGCAATTAAATGAGTAGAGCCGAAGACCGGGCTCAATGGCACGCATTAGGAGAGGCCTATGTCCAGCAGTCGACTAATGCAAGCTGTTGATTAAAGGTGTTGAAATATATAGATTTTCAAGGCTAAAAAAACACGAACATGAAGGTGGGAGCTCGCTACGTTTCGCTCCTGCCTGCGCCTTGTAACCTACCACGGCAAAGTCGGGCTTCCGCCCTCTCCTTCTATTTTGCGATATGATCACTCATGTTTGGCCATATCATGAAGTAGCCGTGCGTTTATCTGTTAATATAATAATAATAATAATATATATTCGGGACAATTCCACACCAATTACCTAGCTCCAAACTAGGATACCCTGTACTATGGGCACTAGATAACGGATAAACATACATAAATACGAATATCAACATCTATGACTCGGAAACAAACATTTCTGCTCATCACACAAATGATTGCACCTTGCAGGATTCGAACCCGCGACCGTTTGATTTCGTTCCCAGGGTTACTAGCCACTAGACCAACCGGCCGTCAACTTCAAACGCTGATTATTCATTCATCTGGCCAAACCTTCCATAATGTGACCGATAATTTCACGACATAGATCTTTTTCATGATATGGCCAACCATTTCATGAAATGACCAATTCTTTGATATCGCCACGACATATGTACATGAGTACTACTCTCCAGTTTTTCTGGTTTTTTTTTATGCAAATGTTTTTTTTTTGAGCTGCTTGTGTAATGGTGAACGAATTACACGAATTATCAGGAGAAGGTTTTCGGTGAATTTCGAAATCAGGAATTTGGCTTGTGCAAATGTGTAACCCGAATAATATGGTAACAAATAGATTTAGAAGGGTGTACGTAGCACGTGACGATTTGTGTATCCCTGAGCTTTAGATGTTAGTTTTTAGCTTTCATTTATGTACGACTAGCTTTCCCGCCCGCGACTTCGTCCGCGCGGACTACATTTTACCTATGTTCTTCTAGGATATTAAAAAACAATGCAAAAGTAGGTATAGCACCAACCACCTTGAGGTTTATTGACCGACTTGTTATTTCGTTGCCATGGAAACCGTTCCTTACAGCGAGTAATCAGCATTTCCCAGTTTTCCCGTGGGTTGTATCAATTTTCCGGGATAAAAAGTATCCTATGTTTTATTCCAGGGTATAAGCAATCTCCATTCCAAAGTTCATCAAAATCTATCCAGCCGTTATCGCGTGAAAGCTCCCCAAACAAACAAACAGACAATGTTTCACTTTTATACGAGTATATTGGTATGGACTAGCTGCGTGCCGCGCTTTCACCCACAGGGATTATGTTGATGGATGATGGTGATGGTGATAATGATGAATAATGATAATGCCTATGGGTTAATCTAGGATACAAGTTATTCTGGTACCAAATTTCATCCAAATCCGTTCAGCCGTTTGAGCGTGAAGGAGTCACAAACATACACAAACACACTTCTAAAAAGAGATAGCGCTAATCGTTTTTTATGCATTTTATGATGTTTTGTATGGACTGTCAGTTTTAATGTATGGAGTTCTGCATCGCGCGTCCGCAGTTTTCCGCTCGGTAAGAGAGTACGTATTCATTTTTAAATCTGTAAGCTCTGGTGGCTATAATTCTCTGATTGATAATATTAGTGTGACGATATCCTGGAAGTTGCGTACATAAATAAAATAATTTTCATCTGACGCAATATCTTCGTGGTAGTAAGCATTTTAAGTTCTGAACAACAACGTATTTTTTTTAAATGGTGTCTGTCTGTTTGTTTTCGTAACAGGTAAAAACTACTGGACTGATTTAAAATTTGGTATATAATAGGTACCTACTTTAGGTCTTGGAATAACACATAAGATACTTCTCCCAAAAAAATGACCACGTGGGCAAGGCCGCGATGCGCAGCTAGTCATTCGTAATATTATCAGGAAATTATGTTATCTTCCCCTTTTTGGTTCTACCCTCATAAAAATCACGGACGATGTTTTGAAAGGCCTCGTTTATAAACTTCCGGGCACTTAAATGAGTCCGTAAGCCCGTTAGTTACGCCACTTATAGAGGACATTTTATTATGTCGGTCTCGACCTCCCTCCTGTTTACCAAAATTATATTTTCCCGACATGAACGGTAGTGAACATTTATTTTCTATTCTATATATATTTATATATATATATATATATATATATATATATATTCTATTTTCTAACTTGAACCAATTTAGATGTAATTGACAGATTCAGGCGTTACTTTGCGGAAATCCATATTTAAAATGAACAAAATAAAAATATGTAGCTTACTTCCGCCAAAACTGTAAGTCAGACAAATGATAAATGGTAAAATTAACACAAGTAAAACCCCACGCTAAACAAAACCCTACCCAAATTGAACTAATGTAAAATATAAATGAAATGAAAGCTAAGGCCTGGAGGCCAGAAAAAACACTTCTATACAAATAATATATATACACAATAAAAAACCCCCAAGCTAAACAAACCCTACCCAAAAACAAGTATCGAAACACTTATATATTCATATACATATAATATAAAAACACAATAAAAAACATATACCTCGATCCAAATACCAAACGTCTGACATCAATACGACACGTGTTTCGCCTCTGCACGAGGCATCTTCGGGTGATGTTGACTCGTCGAATGCTGGACTGAGAGACCAGCAACATCACCCGAAGATGCCTCGTGTAGAGGCGAAACACGTGTCGTTTTGAAGTATATAAGTGTTTTTTCTGGCCTCCAGGACTTGGCTTTCATTTCATTTATATTTTTCATTAGTTAAATTTTGGGTAGGGTTTTGTTTAGCGTGGGGTTTTACTTGTGTTAATTTTACCATTTATTTGTCTGACTTACAGTTTTGGCGGAAGTAAGCTACATATTTTTTATTTTTTTTATTTATTTTTTCCAATTTAGATGCTTAAAGTATTTTTTTGCTAGAACTGATAAAATAAATTTGAATTAGTTGTTATTATTATTATTTGAATTAGCTTATTTTGCACTAAGTCCTTTTAGTATTTGGTCTGGACGTTCGCTAGGTTTTTTTTTGTAGTTATAGTCGTCTTACGCAAGCCACATCTTTGTCAGATTTTCAACCACCAAGCAGTAGTGTGTAAACATTTCTGTGTTTCGGCTTGAAAGGCAATGCTTCCTGCGAAATTACTGGGCAATGACAACCAATATCTCAGGGTGACGAGCGCAGTGCAGTGACGCGCAAGATTTTGCAACCAAAGTTCTGGGTGGCACTGTAGCTGTTCTGGACAGGCTTACCATCAGGCGAGAGACCTGCTCGGCTTACCGACATTGATAGACGATTTTGTTTTAGAAATTCGAATACCCCCATAGTAAAGGTTGTTGAGCCATGTTTTCCTTACTTGTTAAAAAATAAGGAAAATAACATATTATTATTCCTTTTGGTTCATTTAATTTCCTAAAATACAAATTTTGTGTATGGCAAACCTTTAAATCATTCTATATTTAAAAAATAGCCCAATAACTCCAAAACGCCCTCGTTATGTGCATTATCAGGTTTACAGTTTCGGCCAATTTTCATTACCAAATAGAAATCCAACAAACCTCCAATTGCATACGCTGCCATTAACTAGGCACATCTGCCTCGACCATAAAATTTAATGGCACCGACCGTGTCCTACCCCAGATGGCGACCGTTGCTTGCTGGCAATTAATTAAAACTCCATGTGTTCGAACACAGCACGCAATGTATACCGCAGTTTACGATGGCGCATGAATATTTAGCACAGCGCCTGTTTGAGGATTGGATCCCATTACCTATAAGTTTGATATTATGATATGGAATAAAAAATAAACAATTAAGAAAAAAACACGAAAGCTTTGCCAAAAACGAACTAACAAGAATTAAGTTCAAAACCTAAAACCTTACTACGGTCGGGTAAAAAACCAGCCTATGACACTCTATACATGAAGGCGAATCGTTTGACACCTTACTTGTCAAAATCGGACCAAATTTTTAATTTGAACACATAACCCTTACTTTGCCTTGCCGAAGTCGGGTAAAAAATCATAGCTTATGACATACCTGAAGACGAATCGATTAATAAAATCGAACCAACAGGGGCGACGCTATGCTGGAACATCCACATGCCCATATACACACATACATAGACTGTTAAAAGGGTAATGAACCCTTCCCTTGCTTTGATGTAGTCGGGTAAAAGTCGAAAACAAGAGATAAATAAAATTTTCATTGCAATCGGGGGACCGTTTTGTGAACACTTATAATCTAAAAGGTCCCCAAGGTTGACTGCAAGGACTATATTATTTATGTACTTATCTCTTGTTTTGACTTTTGAGTTCGTTTTTGGCAGGACAGTCGTGTTTTTTTATTTTAAACATTTTAGTGACAGGTTTTGCGTTATGCCAATAAATTATACACTGTTGGAATGTGCTCATCAAGGCATTCAATTATATACCCATATTCACAGAGGAAAAAAGGCCCATTTTCTAAAATACGAAGAAATTATAATTTCTCGCATTTGAAAATAGAGCCATACTGCTGTCATACAGAATTGAAAAAAAAAAGAAAAAGAATATAGCCTATATCACTCAGGATGATGTAAGGATTCTAACGATAAAATACCTACATTCAAATCTGTTCAGGAATTTAAAAGCTATGGTGGAATAAAATAACTCACATACTTACTTACAAACATACATAAACTAGCTGCGCCCCGCGGTTTCACCCGCGTCCCTCAGGAACCCTGTTTTTTTTTTCGGGGTAAGAAGTAATCTATGTGTTAATCCAGGGTATAAGCTACCTTCATACCAAATTTCTTGCAAATCCGTTCAGTAGTTTTTGCGTGAAAGAGTAACAAACATGCATCCATCCATCCATAGCTATATATCCATCCATCTAGCTGCACCCCGCAGCTTCGCCCGCAGTCAATCTTTGCCACACCCACCACATTAGAAAACACATTTAATAAAATCCCTCCTTTTTGCATCCCTAGTGTCACTTTGACATCTGCTACTTTGACACCTGTCACTTTGACACATGCCACTTTGACACCTGTTCTTTGACACCTGTCGCTTTGACACCTGTCGCTTTGACACCTGTCACTTTGTCACCTGTCGCTTTGACACCTGTCGCTTTGACACCTGTCACTTCGACACCTGTCACTTTGGCACCTTTCACTTTGACACCTGGCAACTCCACAAATGCCATAAAACAAGAAGTGAAGTGAAAATTCCTTCAAAGCTTCCGTTTTCTTCCTTATTTTGGTCCCATACTCCTCCCATTGGCCCCGTCCCCTTTAAAACCTCTACCAACAACCCTCAATTTCCACCCCCGCCATGTCACTTTGACAAAATATTTGCAAAAATATATTAATGATGATAAAACTTCTCTGTTTCTGCTCTCTGGGTACTTTGAAATATATATTTTTAAATATAATCACTCTATTTAACGTTCATTGGGAAGTATCATCATCAACATCATCATAATCAGACCGTGTCAGTCCACTGTTCGACATAGGCCTCTCTCAAAGCACGCCACTGAGCCCGATCTTCGGCTACTACACTCTCGAGTACCACTTTTAATAACATTATTTTTCAATGTCAGTCATATCTCCAACTACTAAAGTGTTTCTGCTCTCCTGGTACTTAGCAATACTTTTTTAATATTATCATCCGATATAATGTTCATAGTGAGGTATACTTACTTTTAATGACTTTATTTGTCAATTTTGTATCTCCAACTTCTTTAGTGTTTCTGCTCTCCTGGTACTTAGAAATATTTTTTGCTTCTTTTTTCCTTTTTTTTTCAAGTCCTTGAGAAAACCCCCTTTTTCCCCTATTTCTTGATCAAAAGTAGCCTATGTGTTAATCCAGGATACAAGCTACCTCCATACCAAATTTCAGCCAAATCAGCCGTTCTTGAGTTATAAATAGTGTAACTAACACGACTTTCTTTTATATATATAGATAAATAGATACATGAATCCTAAAAACATTACACTCCTTCTTTGGCCAGTCGTGTTAAAATGTGGACCAAATGCTACTAAAGCAAATGAATCGTAAATCTTTTAGTTCCTGCAGTCTTTGTAGGTATACCTACTAAGGAACACAGATGAAGACATTCCTACTGAAAGCCGTTGAGGTAATGCGTCGGAATAAAACATTTATTGGCACACCACATGCATGTCACTTCCACATGTCCGTCTACCAAGTAAAACCTATTTTGTGCTTGGATGTTTTTCACTTGAAACTTGGGTCATAGGTAAGTGTAGGGTAATTGGGCAAACTGCAGATAGATTGGTGTTTGAATCCGTCATTCCCCATCATAATAAAATACCCTCAATCGTTTTAGGGCTAAGAATATCTGCATGGCCCCTAAAGATACGAAAACAGCCACAACCTACACCAACTAAAACAGCAGTTATCAGTTATACGGTAGGTCAAGGTGCCAAGTGGATACAGCTCTACATATGCATGAATAGTTGTCCTTGACTATGATAAACGGCCGCAAATGTGCCGAACAGCTAAATGGACGGAATCTACAAAGCAACGTCACATTGTCTAAACCAAGACAGACATTTTATACCAGTGACACACAGATGTGTAATCTACAAATATTATTATTGACGTTAAATTAATCAGACATAATTTCCCGGCCTACGTACATTCAGGCGAGGCTCATGATATTAGTAAGAAAATTTGTTATATTACTTAGTCTTACAAAACAGAATTATTAGAGACAAGACAAGAAACCGAATGAAGGTTTATTTCAGGGATAACCAGCAAGGTTATGGGGGAAGGGCGTTCTTCCAGCGAACTATTTACGAAAATTAGGATCGATTTTTGATTGAAGTGGAGTTTTACATTTTGACTTCCGTTTCGGTTCATTACCAACTTGTTTGATAGTGTTGGATACTAAAAATAGTGGCTCAGTGAGCTGTAGACCTCGCGCGTACAAACTTTTTTGCAAACAATCTAGCGGTGCACAGTAGCGCCATCTAGTTACCTTATTGTAAAACTAACATCAATAACCAAAGTGCTCCATCAATCCCTACCTAATAGGTAAAGGGCTGATTCCACTGGTAGAAAACTAAAAGTGAGAAATTTACTGCATTATGAGGAGCTATTCTGCTCATCACACCGAAGATCCTCATTAGATCTTCAGCATTTTTTTATGAGACTAATTTAAAGTTCAATTATTTTTTTATTGAAATCAGATTTAATATGGCGAAGATAGTAGCCCTCTTTTGACCCTTTTTTGGAGGAAGTATAATACTCTTCAATACAATAGTCATCACCTTGCCTTCTTTCTTCTTTCCAGGTAACTTTCAAGGTGATATCGCCATCCCCGATTCCGACTTCTACAGACCAGCCACGAGGTTTTCCGAGAAGAAGATCAACAAATCTTTCCAAGAAGAAGTTGAAAGACTGAAGAAAGAGGTGCTGCTCGAAGGTCTGCAGGTAGAAGAAGAAGGTATGCCTGACATATTGAGGAAGAGGACCAAGCAACCTTTAGTACTGTCGCAAGATAAGCCCAAGAAGTATAATGATGCGGCGTTGATGACAAAGGTAAGTTATGCTAGGTTAGGTATGCATTAAAAATTGATTTAGGGCGTCGTATAAAATCGCCTCCGTCCACTTGGCTCCCCTAACATTGATCCCTGGGGGATTCATTTGGATTATTTGTCCACACGGATCCCCTGGCCAAGAACAAACATTAACAAAAGGAAAATTATCACTCTATTAATCATGTCCACGGTTTTGCACGCATTGTAATTTGTCTAGGTTAAAATTATCTACCAAATTAGATTCCTCAAAATTCCTCCAGCCGTCAAAAAGATATTTAAAGACTGCTCGGCTTGTACTAGCCGGATTGAAATAATGAAGTACCTGCACCAGATTTTAAGTCACAATCTTAGCTATCCAACAGTTAAATTTGCATTTCCATCGGTCTACTATAATTTTTACGTGATGAGCGAACAAACATCCAGACAGACAGATAGACAGATTTTTAAAACCTGTTAATTTGTATCGATCTGTAGCTCTCTTTGTTGTTTTTTATTGCTTATATAAATAGAAGAAAATATATGATATTAACTGGCTAGGGCTTAAGTATACTACGAGCAAAGTGCGCATCGCGATCTCGCATCGTGACCTCCTGACGAAGAGCGTCAGATACTTTCGAAACCTAGGTCAACATGTCGATCCTAAACCAACTCTACCAAATTGACTCCTAGCCAGTTAATATCATAATTATCATTAGAAAATTAACAACATAGAAACAATTACATTTCTTTTCAGAACCTACCAGCAGGCTTAGACATATCAGTGCTACTCAAAAACGGCAAACTGCCACCAGAAGAAACAGAGAACTTCACTAACACTGTCAACCAAACCAAACTAGAAATCAACCAAACCATCACAGACAACCTCACAGAGTCAGATAGCTTAGAACAGGATGGCGTTCTAGTCGTTAATGTTTCTAGTGACAACATTCTCAATTTAGATGAATTATTCCCCCATATACAGCTGTCAAATATTTCTAGTAAAGCTGATGAGATAACAAATAAGATTCAGAGCAATAGTAGAGAAATCACTGGAGATAGTAATAATAACATTAAGTTAAAAAACTTACCAGATAATGTGACTATTGCTCCCGCTCCCACTAATGGAGTATTACCTTCGAGTGAGGAAGAGGACAAATTAAATAAGACTGATCAGGAACTTGAAGGGAAAGCGCTAAGAAATGACTTGTTGAGGCCGACGGAAAGTCTACAGAATTTGGTTGAAGAAATCAGTAGAAAGAGAAAACGAAGACGGAGACATGGAAACAGAAGACGGTAAGTTGTCTTTCAATTAAAAATGTACAAACCTCATACATTATTCATTAAAGTTATAGATACAGACAATCATACTAGTCAATATAATATATGACACGTATCTTATTCAGCGAAAGCAAACCTGCAACAGGTATAGTCTATTTAAAAAAACTATACGATTTTATATTTGTCGCGTTCATTCTAAAGTAAAAGGTCGTAGAACTGAATTCATCTATCCAACATTGAATTACAAAATTAATATATCTGATAACAAAAAACTTCACTTTATATTATTGTCCTTCTTTAAAGTGTTACTTTCGCTTTACAAACAATAACTATGCCTTTAGTTTACTTCCAAGTAGTCACATCTTGCAATTCAAAGGTCAGCCGTAATCTACACTTTATGGGCTAAATAGATAATAAACACAATACACACTATAGACATATACATACGTAAAGTTTGACCTTTACACTGCGACTATTTTTAGACATCAAATACAATTTACTACACGTTTTTTCTAGTAGGTTTTACTAAAATATTATATTCATTTAAATGCATAACATAAATAAGAACTACCATCATTGTTATAACTGCATATTATATTGCAATACAAAAGCAATTTTGTCCATGATTCCACTGGTAGAAACCTAAAAGTGAGAAATTTACTGCATTTTGAGAAGCTATTCTGATAATCACGCTGACGATCCTCATCAGTACTTCACCAAATTTATATGAGACCAATTTGTAGTTATTACCTTTCAAATAAAATAAGAACCATCGAAATCGGATTTAGTAAGGCGGAGATATTCAGTAGCCCTTTTTGAGGAAAGTACTCCCCCAATCAAAAATCCCTGACTACTAAAAAAAAATTAAAACTTCGTTTAACCTGTATACTAAGTTTTATCTAGATCACTGGAGAAATTCGACCTGTAGAGGAGAACAGAGATCCGGACAGACATCCGGAAATACGAAAGAATTTTTGCCCAAACTGAAACGGAGACGTTTTGCTAACGCATCGCGCTCGCTCGGTCAATTATACTCCAGAATTATTTATAGCCAAAATATCCTTACTATCTTTCTGTTAAATATAGTTCTCACTATCGCTGATTGGTCGGACTTATCTTTACCAATGGATTTAAATCTGACTTAGGTATCCGGTAGGTAGGTATTAGTTCAGATTATGTAAATAGTTCAGTGAAATGGATTCAGGCCAGTTCATGCCTCAAGTGGGACTCAAAGGAATCTGATCATCTGTGCAAATCTGGGAGTTTACATATTAATATTCTAAAATATACAGATACGAATTTGTGACAGGTTTAAATTCATGCTTCATTCCTTTGCGTTTCCGGACGGCCTTTTTTATAAATTTATGTTACAGCTTAAACTAACTGAATTTTATCTCTTTGTACCTCGTACGTACTTTAATTATATTAATAATATATTCAAGACAATTCACATCAATTATCTAGCCCAATACTAGAATACCCTGTTGTACAATGTTCACAATAATAATTACTAGACCGCGCGTACGAAGTCGCGGGTGGGTACCCGCGACTTCGTACGCGCGGTCTACTGTTTATCGCGAAAAAAAGCATCCTATTTTCTTCTAGGATATTAAAAACCGATGCAAAAGTAAAAGGTCTTTCTTTAATATGATCAATGGCACCGATGCTCTTGATGTTTTTTGACAGACTTGTTATTTCGTTTCCATGGCAACCACAGGCCATTCTGTGACGGCAACCATTCCTCACAGTAAGTAATCAATATTTTCCAGTTTTCCCGTGGAAACTTTCAATTTTCCGGGATAAAAGTATACCATGTTATTCCAGACATGTTTAAGCTATCTCCATTCTAAATTTCATTTATTATTTTTCATTTTAATTTTTTTATTTCCATTTAAAATCCGTCCAGCCGTGAAAGCTCCCCAAACAAACAAATAGACAACTTTTCACTTTTATATATTGGTATGGATTATTACTACACCTGACTTAAATTTTAGTTTTGACGATTGTATTTTGTTTAAGTGACCGCCTAACTCAAAGCTATAGCGATAGTGATACCAATGCAATCTATACTTATAGCAATACGAACGAAATAGTTTCTACAAAGAAGATAATTAAAATACAAGCACGAATTAAAAAAAAAAAAAAAAAACCCCGACCCCCACCTCCATTATAGCTCAGAAGCATATCGATCACATCAGTTTTCAAACATAAAAAACGCATCAAAATTGGTCTATTCGTTTTGGAGTTACGATGCCACAGACGCACACACACACAGTGACCCAGTAACACACACAACCTAAACTTATAACACCCGTCTCTTTATTCTGGGATTAAAAAATGCTCTAGAGTACTTAAAATAAGCTACAGCACTTTTTTTTTAAATCCTGTCTTTCTGTTTGTGTGTTTGTTTGTCTGTATGTTTGTTCGCGCATCACGTAAAAACTATTGGACCGATAGCGATGCGGTTTTTACAGTTGGGTAGCTTAGGTTTTGTCTTAAAAACTGGGGTACTTGGTATCTTAATCCGATAGTAGAAGCCAAGCAATAGATATCTTTTTGATGGCTTTATTATACTCGTAAGTATAGATTTTTGAACCTGGAACCTTTTAAACTAGAGAATGACCACACAGCTAGTACTTATATTAAAGCAATATAAACTAATCTGCTATACTTCTAACCATTAGATTAAGATACCAAGTACCTAAGCTATCCAACCTTGAAAAGCACATTGCGATCGGTTCTGTAGATTAACGTGAAGCCTGAACAGGCAGATAGACAGGCAAACAACATTTTTTTAAATATTATATTCTTATTCAGTAGCTTATTTTATGGGCTCAGGGCCTTTTTTTATTAGCATTGTTACTAACTGCTTTATTATAACAAATAGAATATAGTGTAAAGCTGTTAAAGACCGTTATGTTATAAGTTTGACGACCGGTTGGCCCGAGTCACTAGTGACCCTGACTAAGAAGTTAAAAGCTCGCGGGTTCGAACCCCGCTAGGCGCAAATATTTGTATGATGAGCAGAAATTATTGCTGCATAAATAAACATTTCATTTTTAAACTTAGCATTCTTAACGGTCTTTAACAACTTTAAACCTGATTTTGGCAATTAAAAACCACGATGTGTCAATAATTCAAACTACTTTTACGGACATTATGTGCAAAAAAAACCCGAGCCTAGAACCTATTTTATGGAAACCTTTTATGAAGTCAACCATGGTAAGACAATTTCGTTTTTCCTTAGTAAGGGCACATACAAATGCAAGCAACGGATTGCTTTACTGATGTTCCGCCGTCAAGACCTGCTATCTGCATTCGGGTACTCATTGGCAGCAATTCAGTCATTTTGCGCCTTAAACTAAACTAGACTAAATTTCTTCAAATGTAATTTAAACCTTGTCGACTTTGTAACAAGGTATTTTTGCCCCTGGCCTCTATTCTAAATTTACGTCAATTTAACTGCACCGCTTAAAGTAACGTATTTAAAACAGGTTTTTAACACGCTATCTAACAGCACTTGGATAAATTCAGAAAAGTTCTGAGACAGCGTTTGGACAAATTGGGACTCTGGCCGCGTGGAAACAAAGTTGATTTTACACTGACAGGCTTTAGTGATAGTTTAGTGAGTCAGGAATAGATGCCAGGGGAAAAAATACCTTGTTACCAAGCCAACAAGGCTTAAATTACATTTGAAGAAATTAAGTTTAGTTTAGGGGATGTCCAAATCGCTACCATTAGCTGCTTTTTAATCTCAGACGGGAGGCCGCTGAATTTTGAAAAGCAGTATCTGTACAAATTATACGTTTTAGTCTCTTTGCTAATACTTGCAGTGGTTGCTGAGGATCTTGTGATCGTGTTCATTAACGTCTCTGAGTTTGATATGGCTGGCTAATGTATTTGTTAAATACCATGCAAAAACTGTTACGAGTAAACTTCACATTTACCTACATTTATTTACATAGGTATTTAATCATTCGTTGGTGCAGAAAATTGATCCGTCCCTTTCAACATTTCCAGCGTATTTCAAAATTACATGGCCATTTAATTATTTATAGCACTCTTATTTGGCCTTATAGTTTATTCCCATCCTAACGTGGTCTTGGAAACTACACAAATTAATGTTCAAGTCTCCTCCATTTTTATACAAGTATATCGATCATCTGATAGATCTAGCCAAGATTTGTAATACAACAAATTTATAACAATTGACAATTAGATTTGTAATAACCTTTTTAACCTAACATACACCAGTGAAACACCTTTTTTGCAGATTACGCAACATCCACTCCAGTGAAAGAAAAGATCAGAACTCACTCACAGAAGAAAACAAAACAGATAACCACTTCGTTCGAAAGAAGTTTTTTCGTCATCACAAAAAACACAGCAGTAGAGAACATAGGAGCGAAGAGAAAAAATTTGAAGTTCCTGAACATGAGTTTGAGGAGAGATTTGAACTTAAGGCTCCACCAAAGGATAATTTAAGTGTTAATATGACTGAAAAAGATACTCAGCAATTCAATAACTGGTTTTTTCGTGACACCATGGATGATTTAGAAGCTGCTGAGACTCAATTTTACAATGGTACTGAGGTAAGTGCAAAAAAGAGATAATTTAGCTGAGATTAGTGAAACAGACATTTTATTAGCTGGCCTATATGAAGTTCATACAATAAAAATATTCATAAAGAGTAAGTAAGTCGTGACTAAGAGGGATGTAAGGGAGTAAGACCACCACCCCAGTAGTCCAAGTCAAACTCACCCCTGTGACGACAAATGGCGATAAACCAATTATGAATTAGCACAGTTAAATTCTACAGACCGATGATGGGCAGCAGCGTCATCGGTGCAAGAAGCTGTGGACTGGGATCGCCAACCTGCCTGCCCTGCGTGGCGATTATACCTCCCTATGACATGTACAAATAGAAGACCTACCCCAATTCGCGGCCGCTCTGCTATGGTCACGGCCGCGGCCACTGTAACGGCAAGGCTGGGGGTCCTAAGAATCCCCGGGCTACGGAAGGCCACCAAAACCGACTGACCCTGACTAAGAACAACGGACGCAAGTTCGGCTCGAAGAGCATATGGTACAACTAGAGGACGAACTGAAAAACATAAGATGGCAAATTCTTGGTTTATGTGGAGTCCAGAGAGAGAGAGAGAGAGAAGATACGATCACCTTAGAATCGTGCCATCTTTTGTAATTCAGAGAGGGAGACCAGCCATCCCAAGGCATCATTGGTTTCCTGGTTAATAATGTCCTCGCTGACAAAGTAGTTCAAATCTCCAGTGTGTCGACAAAGGCTGCGTACCTCATAATCAAAATAACTGAAAGGTATAACTTCAAGGTTATTCAGGTAGGTATACGCACCAACCTCGTCACACTCGGATGATGAAGTAGAGGATATGTACGAGGACATATTCAAGGCCTTACACAACACCTCCAAGGCTCACTTCAACCTTGTCATGGGGGAGTTAAACGCTAAAGTGGGAGTACAGGCTTGCAGCGAATCGGTAGTAAGACCACATGGTTTTGGCAGCAGAAATCTTACGGAGCAAATGCTTGTCAACTTCCTAGAGAAAGAAGGGTTGTTATAAATGAACTCATTCTTTAAGAATTATCCCCAACGGAAGTGGCCGTGACAAAGCCCCGAAGGTATGACGAAAACTGACATCGACTTTATCATAGCGGACAAAAGACGCATTATCAGAGTTGTCTCAGTAGTCACTAGGTTTAAAACTGGAAGTGGCCACCGACTTGCCCGAGGCACTCTGGATATTGATCGCAAGCTCGAACGTATCCGTTTGATGAAGTCCACGCTCCGACTAAATCTGCTCCAGAACGTAGTAGGATCCGAAACGTTTCAGTTAAAACTGGAGAACCGATTCGCTGCTTTGGAAAGCACAATAGAGGTTGACGTTGACCAAGAACTTAACCAAGTGGTAGGAATACTCCGTTCTGCGAGATGCAACGTACAGGCAGAAAATATATACTTTCGGGAGAATCTCTGCAGCTAATGGAGAAATGATGCGAGAACCCAGAAGTCACTTCGTCAGAACTACGGGCTTTCGTCATCATTTCGAAGCCAGAGATTCTCGCGGAAGTTGAAGATTTTTATGGCCATTACATTATTATTTTTATGGATTTTTATGGTTTTTACACGTCGCAGGCATCCAGACTAGAACCCAGCACCGAGGATTCCTGGGAAACCGTTACCCGCCACTTTACCGAAGAGCTGCAAGAAGTCAGCCTTGATGAAGTCGTAATGGCTCTTAAACAGCTCAAAAATGAAAAAGCCCCTGGGGAGGATAGAATTACAACGGAACTCTTAAAAGCAGGAGGTTTGCAATTGGATAGCCGATTTTTTGAGGGAACTATATATAGCCGATTTATAACAGTCCTAGAGGGCTGCTCGTCTGATCAAATGGCTATCGATGGCGGTGTACCTCAGGAATCGGTTCTCTCGGCTATACTGTTTTTACTGCACATTAATGACCTTCTGAAGCCTATGCAGATGACAGTACCGAAGTTGAGAGATACACTTCCAATGCTCAAGCCAGCTGCGACACTGTCCAGGTTCAGAGAGAGAGGCTATGGCGGACTGTTTGAATTTAGCCTTAGAAGCCGTGTCCGATTGGGGCAATGCTAATCAAATGAAGTTAAGTTTAATGCTACTAAAACGCAGGCGTGTTTGTTTTCTGCTAAAAAGAGTCCTCTAAACCAATCTCCGTCTTTCCGTAGTTACCGTATTGTTACACCAATAGGTGACCATCTGGAGCTTTTGAGTGTCAAACTCACAAACATCGAACCTGAATTTAGGGTCTTACATTGAATCCAAAGCGAAGCTAGCTGCAAAAAAACTTGGTATTTTGTCTAAGGTTAGGCGGTACTTCACATTGGGACAGCTTTTGAATCTTTATCAAGCACAGGTCCGATCTTGTATGGAGTAATGCCGCCACCTCCGGGACGTTTATGCCAAGTATCATCTCGAATATTTTGATTCAATTGAGAGAAGTGCTATCAGGCTCATTGGGGACGACATTCTAGTAAAGAGTAAACTTCAAAGTCTGGCGCATCAACGTGAGGTTGCACGCCTGTCGGTATTCTATAGATTGTACTAGAGTGTGCACAAAAACTTCACAATCTGATTCTCCCATCACCTTTCTATCACCGTACGACTAGACGATCGGCGAAGCGCCACCCTTTTATGGTTGAAATACCTTGCACAAGAACGAAGCGTTACGCTTCTTCATTTATATTATAAGAACTGCAAAGGAGTGGAATGCCTTGCCTTCGTCAGTGTTTCCGGTAAATTATAACCCAAGTGTGTTCAAGTCAAAAGCATGCTACACCTTCGACCACAACATCGCTTTCCATCAGGCTTTCCAATAGATAGATAGATAGATTAACTCTTTATTGACACCAAGAAAATAAAAAGACACAGACATAGGAAAACACTTAGATTATACTCGTAGGTACAATGCCCATTGTACCTAATAATACCCTTCTGAAAAACTATCGGCCCATCTCGCTCTTGAGCCATGTCTACAAGTTGTTTTCAAGAGTCATCACAAATCGTCTCACTCGTAGACTCGACGGATTGCAACCACCGGAGAAAGCTGGGTTTCGAAGAGAATATGGCACCATAGACCACATTCACACAGTGCGGCAAATTATACAAAAAACTGAAGAGTAAAATCAGCCCCTGTGCTTAGCGTTTGTGGACTATGAGAAGGCCTTTGACTCCATCGAGACCTGTAGTTCTATTATCTATCTTGGTTTCAATCCGATTTTCAATATCACTATCACTAATGCGTTGCGATAGAGTCGAAATTGCTATGAAGAAAGTGACAATCTGATTGAAACCAAGTTCTGTGGTCGGGGCCCTGGTCTGTCCTGGAGTCCCTGCAGCGATGCCAAGCCATTGGAGTATATGTTTAAGACTCTGGACTGGAAAGGACGTGGCATAAACATAAACGGCGTGTACATCACACACTTGAGATTTGCGGATGGCATCGTCATTAGGGCAGAATCGTTGCAGGACTTATATTAGATGCTGAACGGCCTAGCTGATTCATATCAAACGCATCGGTCTCCGGATGAATTTGGATAAAACTAAGATTACGTTCAATGAACATGTTTCTGGAATCGATTGATATTCACAGATCTCCTCTTGAAGTTGTTCACGAGTATGTTTACCTTGGGCAAACGCTGAAGTTGGGTAAATACAACTTTGAGAGAGCGGACTGTAGAAGTATACAGCTGGGCTGGACAGCATTTAGTAAACTTAGTAGAGTCTTTTCGTCACCAATTCCCCAATGCCTGAAAACTACAGTGCTCAACCAGTGCGTCCTACCTGTTATGACTTACGGAGCTGAGAGGTGGACTCTGACGGTATAACTAGTTCACCAATTCAAAGTCGCTCAGCGGGCTATGGAAAGGGCTATGCTTGGACTTTCTTTGAGAGATCGAACGAGGTGATCCGACAGAGAACCAAAGATATCGAGACAGCCCATAGGATTAGCAGGCTGAAGTGGCAGTGGGTTGTTTAGAATTGGCAAAGGACCGATAACCATTGGGGTAGATGTGTTCTTGAGTGGAGACCGCGACTTAGCAAACGTAATGTAAGACGCCATCCACCTAGATGAGCGATGGCATATTCAAATTCAAATTCAAATTCAAATTCAAATTCATTTATTGCCATAGATGTAGGTAAATTGATAGTTGTTTATACGCAAGATGGCTGGCGACGGTAGAAAAAGAAGAGCCGAGGATCGGGTTCAGTGGCGTGCTTTGGGAGAGGCCTATGTCCAGCAGTGGACTGATGCGGGTTGATAACGATAAACTAAGTACTTACAAAGAAAAGAAAATAGCGAGGTGATTCCTCAGCACCCATAAGATCGCTACATGTATGTCCCACCGCACTGGTCTGTCCTATCTAATCATCCTGTTTTTTTTTTATCATACGGTACTTTTAATTTAAATTCTGCTGCCTCGGTCATGTTGTCGCACCATCATTTTCCTGAGCGTTCTCTCATCATATCGTCTTCCCTCTGATTTCAGTGCGTTCAAAGATTAAATTATAATTATGTTGGTGAGCAGCAGACTATAAAGGACAAACCACAGATGCACTTTAGGAAGTAAACTTCTTTTTAAATTAAACCAAAATTAACCTCCAGACATATGCGGACATGGAATATATACCTACGAATAGACTGCAGTGTCAGTTTTGGCGTGATGCCAAATTGATATATCTAGTTTGATGCTGTGTTTGGTTATTTTTGGCGGTTTAGGAATTAACCCATGATGGATGGGTTTATTCCCGTTTTGAATTTTGCATGAAAAATATGAGCCAAGAGGCTTACAAACCAGCCTTGGCCGTCGGATCTAGAATAAAATTTGTTGGAGTTGATGGACTGCAGTATTTTCGAATAATACCGAAATACAGAGTCAAAAGATATTTTCTATTTTGAGATTAACTCAAATAAAATCTTAAACTGTCGTGGTCACTAACATTAGTATTCATCATCATCATCATCATCATCAGCCGGTATTCGTCCACTGCTGGACAAAGGCCTCTTCCAATGAACGCGACAGAGCCTGATCTTCGGCTCTTCTCATCCAGTTTTACCGGCCGCCTTTCGCAGGTCATCACTCCACCTGGCCGGTGTACATTAGTATTATCATTACATAATCATCAAATCATCTGTGGACATTTGTCATCTGTGGACATTTGTCATCTTTAAACATAGGTCATGTGTGGCCAGGTGGATTGGTGACCTGCGAAAAGCGGCTGGAAGAAAATGGATGAGGAGAACTGAAGACCGAGCTTAGTGGCGTGCATTAGAAGAAGCCTACGTCCAGCAGTGGACAAGCATAGGCTGAAAATCTTCTAAATATATCATAAGCACTCATATTTTTCTTCTCAATTTTCCATCCATTCTGATAAATACCACAGAATAAATAATAGTAAATTATCCAAAAGCTACATAATTGGCATCGTGCTAGTGCAGAGTCGTGTCATTATGCAAATAGCTGGCGAGGACGGAATGTTCCAATTATTCAATTAGTAAGCAATCACTGGCCGCTCTGATGCCCTAAAACTGCTTTTAATTTGATGGTGGCTACAAAGCTTCAATCTATTTAATCTCTATGAAAACTAAAAGGAGTCCGGAGTGAATTTAATGTTTCTGCGTTAACCAAGTAACTGGTAATGTATATTTCGTAGATATAGCTATAGACAACTGCATATTACTCCGTACATAGATCAGTGGTCGTAGCCATCGTAGAATTGATCACTTCATGATGTGGTCATGAAGTGATCAATTCATCAAATAATGAATGATTCGATAATTTCATGAAATGGATCTATTTCATGAAATGGCCAGCTAAAACTGACCATATAGTTTAAACATCAACATTTAATGATATGTCAATCAACGTTTGGCCATATCATTAATCTAGGGTTTCCATGATAACAAAGGTTTAACGAATCTTCATACAGATAGGTTTCAAGGCTAAACAAACACGAAGACGAAGGTAGGAGCTCGCTAAGCTTTGCTCACTTCGCCTTCTAACCTATCACGGCCAAGTGGGCTTCCGCCTAACGCCTCTAACGGTGGATAATATAACTATTTTAGGATATGATCACTAATGTTTGACCATATCATGAAGTAGCCTTGCGTTGAGCTGTTTATATCGTCAAACGCTGATTATTCATTCATTTGACCCATAATTTCATGAAATAGAACAATTTCATGAAGTGGCCAAAATTTCATAAAGTGGTCGATTCTACGACATGGCCACGACATATGTAAAATATCTCTATTATCAAAAAACCACCATCTAAAAATCTCGGACTATCGAACTCGGTCTATTAATTTGATACTCTCCATCCAAAATTAGTATGGAAGAGATCGCTTTTACCTAAGACTCGTTGCATTAAATCCTGTTCTTTCTTTCAGAAGAAACGCCACCGCTCCATCCGCGCCGCTACAAACCGCAAAGAACGCATATGGGAGAACGGAGTGATACCATACGAGATCGATGGCAATTTCAGTGGCGCTCACAAGTCTCTCTTCAAGCAGGCCATGAGACATTGGGAGAACTTCACGTGCGTGAAGTTCGTGGAGAGAGATGCTGATCTTCATAAGGACTACATCGTGTTCACTGAGAGGCCTTGTGGGTAAGCTAGCACACTTTATTGTGACTCGTTAGTTGCGTGGAAGGAACCGTCACCGGCTTGTCCCAGAACTTCTGAAATTTAATTTAAAAGATCTCCTGACCAAAACAGGGCCAGTGGTGGATTGTAGTCCATTTTATTTCTCTCTTTCTCTGTCCTGAGTTCAGCAGATGGGCCTTAATGGCTGATGACAACGCCTACATTGTGTCAATTTTCTGTACTTGTTTATTTCTTCGGTTTTTAAATCTAAAAAGGCGAGATTCACCTTCCGAGATACCTATTGCTTTGGACTGGTTAGGTACCAGCCCGTACTTAACATTCTAAAAAATGAGCATCTTGGTTATATAAATATTATTATATATACACTACACTTCGAACAATGTTAAAGGTCCTCAGAAACGAGCTAGTTTTTCAGCAATAATTGACGTAATTGTACAGCCAATACAATAAGTTATGCCGAGTGTACACCAACATTGTTGCTCTAAATTGCAGTAGCTTTTTGGCTAGGTGTACAATTGCGGCAATTATCTAGCTTCTGAGAGGCGTAATATGCTTCATTGCCAATTTACAGTTAACTTGACCGACCTTTTCCTCATACGCATGGACTCGAGGGATTTCCTAATGAGCGACGTAATGCCCATGAAATCTGTTAGGAAACTTGTGATTGGAAAGGTCGAGATTATAAGCGAGAGATCATACAAATAAAATTAAAATTAAGTGGGCTTTACTATCAAGGTTACACAGCCTTTTCCAGGAAAGCTTGACGCCACTGTTATTAAGATGGATAGGTATTGAACAATGCTTTACCCTGCGTACAGCTAAAGAGTTCTTATCAGTAGGTAGTTAGGATAGACTGGATACACCAACAGAGTGCCAGAGTGTTTCTAGTGTTCGCCATGCCAGGGGCGGTTGAAAATATAATACGGCCTCCTATAATCAAAACTACCCCGTAGTTTATGTTCCCCGATAATTAGTATAGGTGGTAATGGTTATCTTCGAGTCAAGAGTGAATTAGGTTGGTGACACCATGTGAGCACAGGAGGTGCTCACCTGTCCATGTGAGCATGGACAGGTGAGCACCATGGTAGACTCCACATCACTTAACAGCAGGTAAGATAATGACCAAATACAAGCATATCTTTTATTCCAATTATTATAAAACGTTGTTGGAGAAACTAACTGATAAAAAGACATACGATGACCAAAGATTAAGTAATACTTGTTGCCATTGTAGCTAAACAATCACCCTATAAATGTTTCATAAAGTACCTAGGATGAAACATAACCTGTGTGTGTCTTCATTCATGTATGTAGGTAAAGTAGGTGGAGGTCAAAGATTAAACTCTCATTCGTTTAGTAATATGCATGTCCGGTGTGCTGTCATCATCGGCTTTAGAGAAGAGTTGTGAATTAGAACAAATTGAGAAGTTTATGCATGCGAAAACATCGTCGTGAAATGATGTCACGAAAGAAGAGCACTCTGTATTAGTCAGAGGATGACAGGAAAATGGTGGAATGTACTTAACTAATTTATATATTGAATCTAATAGTAGGTAAATTACAGTCGAAAAAAAACCTTTTCATTCTCTTGAAAGCTTCGCTATCATCAACATCACAGAGCTCGAACGTCAGCATTCCTCATCCATTTCCTTCCAGCCGCTTTTCGCAAGTTATTACTCCACCTGGCCTTAGGGTGTCCTACATTATGTTTGCCATAGCGTGGCCTCCATTCGAGAACTCGTATACCCCAACGATTATCGGTTTTTGGGAAATGTGATGATATACTAATTGAAATATAATGATTGAACTTAAAATACAACATCTTTAGAGATAACTAGCGGTGTCCTGTAGCTTTGCCGGTGTGCAAACTTTGCCACCTCCGTTCACCCATCCCTAAGGGAGTGCCCTTAGGGATGGAATTACAAAAAAAAAAACATTTGTTGTGCACCCCTATGGTACTCGAGGAATATCCTCACCAATATTTAAAAGTTATAACGTTTGTTTGTGAGTTTGGGGAGTTTTAACGCGATAACGGCTAGACGGATATTGACGAAATTTGGAATGGAGATATCTTATACCCTGGAATAAAACAAAGGATACTTTTCATCATCGTCATCATCATCATTATCATCATTTTCATACTTCACTCTCAAACGGCTAAATAGATTTTCATGAAATTTTGAATGGATATAGCTTATACCCTGAATAACACATAGGATACTTCTCATCACCATCACTATCATCATCATACTTCACTCTCAAACGAATGAACGGATTTTAATAAAATTTGGTATGAAGTTAGCTTATACCCTGGAATAACACATAAGATACTGTTACGCCGATCGATTCTTAGAAAAACAGTAGGTAACAAAATGTTACCTACGAGAAGCCACGGCTGGATGACGCAATACCTAAATCTACAGGTACACACCAGTGGCGCGTAGGTACCCACGATAAATTTCTGGAGCGCGCGGATAGGTAACTACGGGCGCGGCGCGACACGGCAAATTTAAAGGCGGCGCCAGCCTTGAAAGTTCAAGTACCTACCGACTACTAATAATACATACGAGTACATACGAGTACCTTCTAGAAAGAACTTGATCCATGCGTCGTGGTATAAATAGGGCGCGCATCAGCTGCCTGAACAGTCTTGACTTGGCATTCGGAAACGAAACGATCAAATGATTCAAAGCGAATATTCAGTGATAATTAATGAGTGTTTATAGTCGAGTTAAAAAGTGTTTAAGTGTTACTTGTCGTTTTAATTTATTTTTGTGGTTAGGTGTTTTTTGGTTTAATTGGCATACATTTATTTTATCCGAACCCCAGCTCGTAACAATACTTTTCATCATCATCATCATCATTATCATACTTCACTCTCAAATCAGCCACCACCACAAACCAGGAAACTGAAAACTTTAAACTTGTTTAGACTAAAACTTAAAAAGTACTTGGTGGATGAGCAGAGAAAGCATGGAAATATTAATATTCATATCTCATTCCTAAGAAGGTTAAAGTGTGGTTCCAGTGTTTTCACTGGAAGTAATTTTATTATTCTACAAGCACTTACAACACAAAATTATGGGTTCCTGAAGGATAGGGATCCAAATTCTGTACATTGAAGATATTTTGAAGACTTTTTTGAGACTGTTCTTTATTCGTACTTAAGCCAAAACATTTTTTTTTTTTTGTCTTTCTGTGTCTTGAACGCGCATCACGCCGAAACTACTGAATGAATTCAATTGAAACTTGGTATGATTTGAGTTCATAATACGACGTAGGACATTGGATATTTTTCATCCCGATAAATTAAAGGGTTCCTACAGGATAGGAATTGAAAGTTATTTAAAAGAACACGTATCACGCTGAAACTTCTTCACGGATTTTGATGCAACTTGGCACAGTCATAGTTAGTATAAATATAAATGATTGATTTGATTTGATATGGGTCCAAATTCAGTACATTGAAGATAATTAATTTAAAAAATTGGAGGCTGTTCTATTATTCGTACTGGGCGCTTATTCACTATGCCGCATAAAATTCCTTGCCGAAAACGTGTGACGTCAGTACAGCAATTGCCGTACGATTCCACGAAGATATCTTAACGCGGCGCGTTACGTGCGTGAATGGTCATAGTGACTAAGGGCCCTGAAGCCAAACTGTTCTTTTTTCATTTTTGTCTGTTGTCTGTCCGTCTGTCTGTATGTCTGTATCTTGGATGCGCATCACGCCAAAACTACTGAATGAATTCAAATGAAACTTGGCATAATTTGGTTTCATACTACGAGGTAGGACATTAGATTCTTTTCATACCAGTAAATTAAAGGGACCCCGCAGGATACTGGTATTTTATTTGGAGTTGGTATTCATGTTTTACGGTTTATAGTTACTTCCGTAGTGCACCTCTAGGATACTCAAGGACCATTCCTCCAAATTTCAAATACCTAGGTCCACCGGTTTAGGCTGGACGTTGACTGTCAGTCAGTCAGTCAGTCAGTAGGTATGTCACGGTACTGTTTCATAGGCATGATTTAAATGGCGACCACGAACAAGCAAGCGAAGTGTGGGGAGACCCCCACACGATGGACCGACGACATTGTAGCCATCGCAGGAAGTCGGTGGATGGAGGTGGCACAGGATCGCTCGTCATGGCGCTCTTTGGGGGAGGCCTATGTTCAGCAGTGGACTTCTAAAGGCTGACATGATGATGAAGATGATGATGATGATGATGATGAATCATTTTTAGAACGCTGTTTTTTTATACCATAAATACATTCCACATTATACATTTAGATAATTGAATTAAAAATTAGTTTCAATTATTGTTAATATGGTATTAAATAATTAGGTACTTAAGCTATATTCTTAACTTAACTATATTCTTAGTTAATAATCTAGATCTACTGCTGTAGTAGTCTTTTTTCTTTTCTTTTTTGTCTTCACTATCATTTTTGTATTTATAGCAAGTATTTTTATCGCAATAATATATTTCTAAGGTATTTAATTTATGTGTAATTAAACTTCCATGAATACTCATTAAACATAGTTTATTTTTAATTTAAATATTTTGAGTCGCCTTACAGCGCAGACCTCCCCAAGTAGTAGGTAATTTAACTAGATAAGTAAGATAAGTGATAAGTGGTAAGTGATCTCTTTTTTTCGTGGTAGATTTTAATCTCGTTTTTTTCTACTGAGAGGTTTTGGTCTACTCCTTCACGATGGCCAATCGGGTTGGAGGATGGTAATTTTTTCTTCTATCTTCATTTTTGAATATAATATAAATTAAAAGGGGTCGCTGCTGCCGGTTGCATCTAGTTGCTTGAACGGTGCTGACGCATCACGAAAGAGGTTCCTTGTGTTATTGTGTTTATTTTTCTTCAGAGGTTTGTTACTGATCCTGTTTTCATTGGTTCTATTTTGTTTATTTTCTGGTGTCAATGATAATTTTCTTTTATTAGTTACTAGTTTTCCCGCCCGAGACTTTGTACGCGCGGACTACTGTTTATCGCGAAAAAAAGCATCCTATGTTCTTCTAGTATATTAAAAACCAATGCAAATGTAGGTATAGCACCAATGCTCTCGCAGTGTTTTGACAAACTTGTTATTTCGTTTCCATGGCAACCGTTCCTTACAGCGAATAATCAACATTTTCCAGTTTTCCCGTGAAAACTTACTATTTTTCGGGATAAAAAGTATCTTATGTTTCATTCTAGGGTATAAGCTATTTCCATTTCAAATTTCATCAAAATCCGTCCTGCCGTTATTGCGTGAAAGCTCCCCAAACAAACAGACAACGTTTCACTTTATATATTGGAATGGATTTTTGCTTCGGTGCTATTACTGTTTCTTTCTTCTAAAATTACTATTTTGTCATATTTTATTACAGCTATTTTACGTATTTTGATCTTTTCGTGCAGCTCCTTCCACTTTGCTAAAATTTTACGTATTTTGATCTTTTCGTACAGCTCTTTCCACTTTGCTAAAATTTTACGTATTTTGATCTTTTCGCGCAGCTCCTTCCACTTTGCTAAAATTTTACGTATTTTGATCTTTTCGTGCAGCTCCTTCCACTTTGCTAAAATTTTACGTATTTTGATCTTTTCGTGCAGCTCCTTCCACTTTGCTAAAATTTTCGAAAAATAATCTTGGAGGACATATATTGTTTTGTAAGGTTTTTTTATACTCTTTATGTTAGCTTCACTTGTATTTTTGTATGTTTGTGTGTTTGTAACCGACTCCTTTGGACGCTATTATGACCCACTTTAAACGGTCAGATTTCATTCAAATTTTGCACACCTGTCTAAGACCGATGACAATGCAATAATTCGAAAAAAAAACAAGAATAAAAAAAAAACTAAAAAGTAGAAAGTAAATAAATAATAGTTAAAAAAAACTAAAAAACACGCTTTATATAGAAAACCAAACTAAAAAATAGAAAATAAATTTTAATAGTGTAAATAAGTCAATGAAATATTTATAACTATTGACCCATGCACCCCAAGATTTTTTTGTAAGATTTTTTTGTTCTATTATTTTTCCTACTAAGTATTTCAATTTTAATACCCATTGAGTGTAAAGATAATATAACAGGTCTAATTTTCTTGTTCTTCCTTCCTAGTCTTATTACACAAGTAAATTATTGGGATTCACAGTCTATTTTCATGGTTTCTGTTACGATTTTCAGAATTGTATTAGGTAATTCTTTTCCCTGTCTTCAACTCCGAATTTGACAAAAAAAACTTTCTTAACTCTTTCTCAAGGATGTCAATTCTCGTCTCTTGTTCATTCAACTATTCCTTCAAAGTCTTTGTTTCTATTTCCAAAATAGAAAATTTTCGTTTAAATATTTTTTTTATTTTTTCCGTGATATTTTTGTCATTTCTTTCATTTTCATATCTTGTTGGGATGTAATCTTCTGAAATCTTCTTGATCATTTTGGTAATATCTTCCATTATTTATAAATAAAATAAAATGTGGGTATTTCGAAAAAACTTTTGACACTCGCTTAAGTGACTCCCTACTACACTCGAGTTTTTAGAGCCCTTGCTAAAGCTCAGGCTCCAATCTAACCACTCGTTGCAGCAATGAGTCACTTTCCGCTCGATGCAGTAATCTACGAGTATTTCTATTTCAAAATCACGTTATTAATCTAATGATTTGCAGCAAAAAGAGTAAACATTGTTTATAAGTACTTCTAATCCTAATCTGTCTTTGCGTAGGTTTTTGCGGCTACTTACCGAATGAAATCCCTTTCAATAGGTAGACGTAAGTACCTACCTGAATACAAAAGTTGCGAAGTTTGTTCAGAGCTTAGCGGGAGAACCCCGAAAACTTAAGTACTTACTTATATTTTTGGGATTACCAGCGCTTGATGTTTGCTTTTGAATAAAAGACTGTGAGTGTTTAGCGTAAACGTAACTACGTTTACGCTACGCTAAGGGGAAGGGGGGGGGAGATAAGGTACGCCTTAATATCACGTAAACAAAAACTGGATTAGATACAATTGCAGACTAACTCACACGCACAAACACCGAGACACTTTTTACCCGACTACGGCAAAGCAAAAAGGAGGGTTAAAGTAATATTAATTTGATACCAAACAAGTAACAAAAGTTTTTTTTCCACCTCTTTATGTCCTTTAGAAGCCGCCATATTCAGTTTAATATGACATCACATAGCCAATGGACGATGAAGACGCTTCCAACGATACCTCATTTGTCAAATTATGATGAGTAGTTTAGAAGTTATGAGGGAACAGATGTATACATACATACTTATATAAATTATATAAATAGAAATATGATCAAACACCAAAACCCGACTACGATCTTAGTGGACTAAATAGTCAAAAACAAGAATATTCAAACGTTTTAGAAATATAAATCCCTATTTTTGTACAAAAAGAAAAAAACCCCACCCCTGAATATTGTACGATTACAATATTTTATTTCGCATAATGTTGTTTTATTAATGAACTTCGCATAAACGACTTCGTTTTTGTAAATTTTCACAGTTCTAAGCATCTTAACTAGATCGTTTTTGCGCTGGAACTATGACAAATTGATAATTCTCCTTATCAAAAACAAATAGCTTTTATTAGAAATAAAACATACTAGCGTATACTCTATTCAAGCGATTGATACTAATAACAAAAGATTTCATCACAATGTAGGGGGTGGAAAGTGTTTTCCCCCAACACCAATTCTATCAATAACTACTACTAAATCTCACTCTCTCTATCGCTCGTATAAGGGATAGGGGGGGGGGGGGAGAAGGTAAGATATCAAATTGCCATTAGCAATACATTATCTCAATAATTATTTTGCGAAGATTACGTCACGGGACTCTAATCTAAATCTGCGTCAACAAAAATGATTGAGAGACATGCAGACTGTGGCGCGAATGAGTTAAGAATAAATTGTCACTGCTAACACGTGCTATAAGAACGGCACTGTGATTGTAACTAAGGCAAATAATATGGTTGCACCTAATTAATGAGGCCAACGACTGAGGAGCCAGTACCCAATCTACCCATCTTGGCACTTGAGACCCGCCACGTGTGTTATTAAAGTTTTCCTTGCATTTTGTTTTTATAACTGGCTCAAGTACGACGTGGTACTTAACGCTATCATTCATTTAAATTACCTCAACCTAAACACCTTCTGTTTTTTTTTTTTTTTTTTTTTTTTTTTTCTTCATGTGGAAATGCATTTACGCATACCACTGAGCCCGGGGAAGGCCCAGCGGCTATGTGGGACTCACCGGGCGACTGCCCGTCCTACCCACTAAAACCCCATGGTGAGCAGTCCTCCACCGAGGTGGGGCGAGATGGGGTCGCGGTTGCATTCTACCATCTTGCCCCAGTGGCAGACCCAATTGGGCCTCTCCGCCTGTGTAGGGGCAACCTTGCTCACCAAAGTCACCCCCTCACCACGACCGGTGGGGCGTGCAAGCCGATGGAGAGCGCCCCGACTCTCCACCAGTGACCCCACAAATACGAAGGAGGAGTCGCCTCCTCCTCCCACCTCCTCGAGCCGGCGCCGAGCGCCCGGGCCCCACCTCCACGTCACACTCCCAGCACCGAATCCATCATTCCGAAGTATGGTAGGTCTGAGAGCGGACCGCCTCCTCGAGCCGGTGCCAAGCACCCGGGCCCCACCTCCTCGAGCCAGCGCCAAGCGCACAAGGCCCCACCTCCACGTCACACTCCCAGCACCGAATCCATCATTCCGAAGTATGGTAAGTCTGAGAGCGGACCGCCTCCTCGAGCCGGTGCCAAACACCCGGGCCCTATCTCCTCGAGCCGGCGCCAAGCGCACAAGGCCCCACCTCCTCGAGCCTGCGCCGAGCGCCCGGGCCCCCCCTCCACGTCACTAGGACGCCCATCCCACAGGAAGAGAACCTCCACAAAGATAAAAGCTCTTTGTAGCGATTCCCCTCCTGCCGTCCAGGTAGTAAAACTACCCAGACCCACCTTGCCAGATATCGGCTACGGCCAATAATCCCCCGAGGAAAATTATTGACCGATCCCCGGGTGCACCGTCCCAACGGCTGCTCTTCCCCCTAGATGAAACGCATCGAAGGGGACCAGCAAAAGTCGGGCACTCTTGGAGGTTATCCGGCCTGCAACCCTCTGTTGAAAATAATGTATCTGTTGAAAATACATTAACCAACGCTAAGTCAAATATTTGTGATGACTTCTATATATAATATTTTGGTATACCAACCTGCATCTTTTGTACCAGCAAGGTACTTGTAACGAATTTGTCATATAAAGACTGATGATTCCATTTCTCTATCAGTAAAAAATCGAAAAGTTTCGTTGTAAGTACCTAAATGAGAGCTTTTTTAGTTTAGTTTTTATTTACTTTTCTTCGCGAGTAGACCTTAAGCGATAAGACCGCGCATTGTACTACCATAGTTTTAATTCAATTCCAATGTATATGTTTTCTGACTGGTAATTACAATAAAGTGTTTCGTATCGTAACGTATCGTATCGTAAAACACAATACTACACTACAGACTTGTAGAAAACACTAAGTGCAAATCTATGTCGACGATTTTAGAAATAGGTACTCAGAAGCAAGTGCCAAGTACCAACTTACTTGCCGCTCAAAAAACTGACTTGGTAAGTAGGTAAATAATGGAAAATAACTATAAAAGAAGACAAAATATACTCTGATTTATTCAATAACAACGACTTTTTGTTCAACTGAATGATGGATGAGACGAGATGAGTAGTGAGTGAATCTTTTGCTTCAATTATGAAAATCGTGGGGTGAGCCACGATGCCTTCGTGTCATCTTATAACAGTCGCAGTGCCTTTCATAGCTTAATTCTAAAGTATGACGTAGCTCGCCTTTTTTTGGAATGGTAATTGCTTTTGGTCTCTACCGACATCTATAGCTTTACCGGACTGGGGGGCGGGTGCTAGAGCGCTCCGCCTTCTGCACGCCAATGTTTAAATTTTGGCGACCGGCACAAGGGCACCCAGGGGGAATGAACCTACTGCTTGGGCGGTCTAACTCTAGAATAGATACGAAAATCTTTAACCAGTGCGTTCTATCCGTAATGATATACGGCAGCTTCGTAATAATAAACTGTGAGACTGGTCCAGTTTAAGGTAGCTTAACGAGCTATGGAACGGGCTATGCTCGAGGTTTCTCTGAGGAATCGCATCCGACACGAGATGATCCGCCAGGGAACTCAAGTCATCAACATAGCCCAAAGAAATAGCAAACTGAAGTGGCAATGGGTCGGTCACATAAGTCGAAGAACTGATAACCCGTTGGGTAGACGAGTTTTTGAGTGGAGACCACGTATAGGCAAAGCTTATTGTTGGGGTGCATTCCGATTCACGATAATATCGCTGTGAGCGATCACAGTGCTAATTTACGTTCCGATTCAGATAACGCGCTCACGGTGATATCGGTTTGGGGCTTGGTCGGTGTAATCGCAAAATGGCGGATGTAATGACGTAATCCGTGACGTCACAAGGGATATCGTTGTTACGCTCATGATGGCTCGGTACGCGTTTTAGCGCGATAATATCGATTTTATCGATTTTTGCGCGTCTCGGAATGCACCCTAGGACGCCCTCCGGCCAGATGGAGTGACGATTTACCCAAAGTAGCTGGCAGCAATTGCATGAGAGGAGCCGAAGTTCGGGCTCAGTGGCGCGCATTAGTAGAGGCCTATTTCTAGTAGTGAACTGACACGGGCTGATGATGAGATGCTTAATTATGTTGAAAAGTGGACTAATGCAGGCTGTTGATGATGACTAGGTTTCATACAAAATTTGGTTCACAGCTTTTCGATCCTTTCCCACTTCGGTGGTGATGAAGACGAATCAATTGATACCTCGCTTGTTAAAATAGGACCAATATGGGTGACGCTAATGTGGAATATCTACATACATAAACTGTTAAACTCATTACCATTCCCTTGCTTTGCCGTAGTCGGATAAAAACCATACATTTTTCTTCAAATTGTTTTTATTTTTTTCTTTCTAGTTGCTGCTCCTTCGTTGGCAAGCGTGGCGGCGGCGCCCAGGCCATCTCCATCGGCAAGAACTGCGACAAGTTCGGCATAGTGGTCCACGAACTGGGTCACGTTGTCGGCTTCTGGCACGAGCACACCAGGCCCGACAGGGACAACCATGTGCAGATTATCAGGGACAACATCATGCACGGTAAGTGAGCTATCCTTTATACGCCATTGTGAACCTTGACATGATCTGCATCTTCGTCCATCTTTATTATTTTGAAGTCGGTTTTACTTTATTTTTAAGTTTATTTTATTAGTGGAACATGTTAGATAATCACAAATCACACAATATTTTGGGTATCATGTTTGGTGAAAATGTTTCGAGTTGTAAAGGAAAAGCTGTAACCTCGGATATATATGAAACCGTAGGTTATGACAGCGTTCCGTGTTTACAGCATTTTCAGACAACGTATAGAGTAGGTACTAACTACGATATATGTCCAGAGCCAGTTCAATATCGGTCAGACATCCGACATAATAATGATTTATCTAACTAAATTAACGTATCTAGTTGCAACAGAAATCCATATCTTTCAGTCAAATTAACATTAGGTACATACTTAACAGTTTTTACATTCTCACAAAAATATCCCTTCTAGGTCATAGGAATAATATTGTTACCAACAATAATATGTAGTCGATGGAAATACGCAATAAAGCCTAAGAAAACCTTTTTACATGTCAGTGTTGTGAGATCTTGGAAAACACAATATCAGCGAAGGCTACAAATATTTGTCTCGGGTGTAAAAATAGACTACGAAATCTTGAGGAAATTGAATGTAAGCTTCGGTGGGTAAATAAGTAAAGTAGATAAATAATAACACAGTGCACCAAGAAGGTTTAAAAAGAGGCGGAGTCTATACCGCCAAATGGAAAGTGAAGCACCCAAGATATGCTGATCCGCTCGTATGCACAAAACTCAGCACTCATTTAAACCGCGCCAGGGGCATTTTTTCTTCCCGTGGTCCACCTCAAGATTTCTGGGTGTACCAGGGGTTTTTATTTCTTTCCATGGTCCACCTTAGTTTACCTGGTTGTACCAAAGGCATTTTTTTTATTTCTGTGGTCCACCTCAAGATAACTGAGTGTCCCTGTTATGCCGATCGGCCGCCACATTGCAGCAGGATCTCGACCTTATTAGTCGTGTTAATTCTGTCAAGTTCTCATGGAAAATCAAAAACAGTGCAGTCTATGTGAAATTGTGTGAAACTGTGTATCAGCCATAAAATACCACAAATTCACGCACACAGCCGCCATTTGCTATGCTTCACTCGTTTGTTTGGCGTTGTAGACTCCAACTTCACAGACAAACAAAAAAAAAGTATGTGTGTGTGAGCGGATAGTTTGTGGTTGATATTGACATACAATTTCATAACAAAATACTGCTTTGTTTCTGACTTGACAAAATGAACACGACTATTAAGGTCGAGATCTTGCTGCAATATGGCATCCGATCGGCATAATATGGTGTAAGTGTGTTCGTGAGGCTTGTGCGTACGAGCCAATCGACATATCTTGGCATACTTGCGATTTGGCTGTGTAGACTCCGCCTTTTTAAACCTTCTTGATAATAGTTAAATATTTAAACGGGACTTAATCGCGCTGAAAACTTAATATTTATTTACCTCGACGTTTCGATCAAGTTGCATTGATCGTGGTCGCGAGAAGACTGAAGTAGCGGGTGTCAGCGTCGAGAAGGGCGAGCGTTGTCTCCAACTACCCGCATTTGGTTTTGTAAAAATTCAGAATTGTCACGACACACGACACTAACGACATCTGCAGATATCTTCTGACATAAACCGCGACGCGAACACTTGCTTATCACGGGATTCAGCCAACTTGAAACCATCCTCTCGGTTGAAATTGGGATACTTTTTAATTTCAACCGCTTCACGTACAATCCTGGAGTAGTAGTGACGTTCCGTGGAGAGGATCTTCGGGTCATGGAGTTCAATCCAGTGATTAGGTGTCACTTCTTGATAATTCAGTAACAATTCTATTACCTGTGTTACGGCTCCAATAAAAATAAGTAAAAATTTGTGCGGATTCTATGCTAAGGCTATTCTATGGCTTAAGAGCCATTGTTGAAATCGTGAAAATATCGTGAGGGAAATGTCCAAGATCCTCAATAAAGAACGTGTGACACAAAACCACACTGTGCTGGAATGGTAGGCTATGATCTGACCTCTCTCTCTCTCTCTCTATGAGTAGATATATATCTATCCAAACAGGGGAACGATGTGAGGCTGATATTGATAATGGTGATCATGATCCTACGGGCATGATGATTTTAGAAAATTGTTTTTAGGTATATCAAATTCGTTTTTCTACCTTTAATTCTCATTTTGAATGCCTCAGCAGCTTCCAGAAGATCCTATTAGATCCATAACATTGTAGCCCAAACTTCCCAATAACACAATTCCTAGAATCAGAGACGCTCGTGAGAAGTAAGTTTGGTGCTCTAAAGAGGCTGCTTGGGCGTATGTGCACGAAATGTGTACTTGACCCGAATCCATTTCAAACGTCTTTGCTCCGGATCTCTTTGCGTGGGCTTCAGTGTTACACCGAAGTGGTCTTGCTTTATGTCAGTGTTTCAGACACTTCGAGATTAATTGGATACAAGTAACTGCTACGTATGTACCTACTACATAAAACAGTTTGATAACCATTTACATGCTTATAATGTAGATACCCCAGTGTTGTAGCCTACTGCCAGCTAGCAATTTATTCATGATGCCGGTGGCATTGCACCGTTCAATCGCGAATGATGCTAATTCGATGAACCAAACCAGTTCTGCATTTTGGTCATACGCTGATTTTTGTAAACACGATGAGCATCCAGGATAAGATGAGGATACCGTAAGGATACGATACCAATTTATTATTATACCAATTGATTTAAAAATGTTATCTCTACCTACTTTTTCCACTTGAGCTGTTTGTTCCGATAAATGATTAGAACCATTATGTCACAAATATTCGACATTGACGATGTTCTTTGACTCCTGTGTTAGAAATATGATTAACTTCAAATAAACTTGGCAATCCAAAACGGTCGACACCAAAGAGTATACAAATACTACGTAAGAAGAGGGGTTCCATAAAAAAAACAAAGTTAATCAAATGGATGTGGATAGTCTTTTTTTAGGGTACCAATATTATAAAAGTTAAAAACTCATGTCAATCTGGCATAATGCCAACATAATGAAAATATTAGTGTTGTAACTTTCAATAGTAGAAATATCGATAAATGAACAGCTTATCATGTGTAGTAGTATGCCTATGTATGTATGTACTCGAATAAAATTTTGATCCACAATTAATGAATAATAAATTAATTCAAAAGTATGTTTCACTATCATATATTTCAGGTAATAAACTTAGTGTGAAATATAAATAAAACCATAAATCGTAAAATTTATAATATACCACATACATTTAAAAAAAACTTTTATATGGAGTCCTTGAAGTCACTCTCCGTGTTATGGACTCACTGATGCCTTCATCTCAGCAAAAGTACTCGGCTGAATTGTGGTGAATTTCCCGCTCAGATTTTTCCTTTTTTTTTTTCCTCTTGGGTTTTGCTCTGTTGTGTTGATCGTTATACTTTTGTGTTCCCATTCTTTGAGCTATGTTGGTGATTATCATTCTTCTTTCATTTCCAATTTTTGCGCATGTAGCTTTTCAGTTGGCACATATAAGTCCTCTATTCCCACAGCTTCGTTCGTTTTTTACCCATTGTCTGCACCTGAAAACCACGACATGTTTTCTTGTATTTATTACTTTACTGCTATACTTTGGATTTAAAAAAATATGCACAAAAATTGCCTGTGTCCATGTAGAATACTGACGATTTCTATCAGTGAAATATTTTTTTAAATCAGTTAAGTAATTTTTGAGATTATCCATTACACACAAACAAAGAAGAAAACAAAAAAATATTTTCTCACTATAATACTAGTATGGATTAATATCAAATTTCATCTTAGTGAGTTCAGCCTGAGACGACTGAACTCACTAATATGAAATTCGCTAAATATTAAGAAATATACATACACACAAACTTTCACATTAATAATATTTATTAGATTAGAAAAACAAGTAGACCATCAAAGTCCAGGGAAAAAATAAGACTGCCCTGCAAAAATAGGATAGTATTTTTTTGCCAAGTTGAATAATTTTTTTTTTCGTAAAGATTCTAAGGATACCAAATCTGTTCAGGGATTTAGAAGTTATGGTAGAACAAACTCACATAAATGCATACATAGATGAACCTTAAAAAACATTACGCTCTCTCTTTTGGGCAGTCTTGTAAAAAAACAATATCGATAATAAAATACAGACAGCACTATTATTTGGGCGAAATATTTTCCTCGTTATATAAAATGAATATATTGAATAGGTAATCGTTATTTCAAAGCGCTTATAGCCAAACCAGGTACTTACCTTTCTTCATTTATAGGAAATATAGCCATAAAAGCCGTCTTTCATTGTTAGGTAATGCAGACGGACCTGATATCACAAACTACACATATTTTGTAAAACATTATCTAGGTGCACAAAATTAGGACGAAAATTATATTGATTATATCAATTTACTTTTTTTTTGCAATGTTTATGTTATATTAAGCCATTTTAAATATTAAATATGTCTTCAACCAAAATGACATACCTATTTGAATCTTAGCGAAGTCAAACGTCAAATTCTATATAAAAAAGAGAAAGATGCCTAAAACTATGACAAAAATGAGATAAAAAATGACACTTTGTATTTTTGCTCAACGGTAATAGAGTTTTTGTTTCAAGGCTACCTTCGCCAGACTCGACACCAAAGAGTATACAAATACTAGTCGACACCGTGAAGCTTAGATAGACAGTCGATGGTCGAAAATTGCTCTTATTTGTCTTTGACTCAAATAACGTATTACTATAGCTAAGGGGAGACAAGCAAAAACTTTGGTAGAGTAGGAACCAATCTTTATGGCGGCTGTGATATTAGGCGCAGGGCGCTGTGCAGTAGCTAATTTTAGTTGTAAGCGGGCTTTGGAGAGGTGAGAGGCCGGGGCACGGGAGGGTTCCCGCTTGCCCACCGCACCCCGCGCGCGCGCTACATCCTTGTTAAAATCGGTAGTTTATTAAATATCTATGTAGGTACTTATAGTCATTTTTATTTTTTAAATCGTAATTTCTGACCATCCAAATGTTGTCTGGAAGAGATTGCTTTTAGCAATAAGACCACCCGTTGTGCCTATTTTAAAAATAAATTCTTGTATATATATGTTCCATAATTCTGGTGTAATAAGGTGTTTATTATTATTATTATGTTCTACAAGTAGGTAGTAAAAAATGTACTCTAATAATTGCGAACCTTACTGTACCTGCGCGAAGTCGCACTCGCAGCGCGCTTCACAGCTGCCATAAAGATTGGTTCCTACTATAGCGTCATAAAAGTATACAGAATTTTGGCTAGTAGGTAAAGAAGGATAGGTACTTTGTTTGTTTGTTTGTCATATGAGGTAGTGCTAGCCTCTGGTGTCAGAGTTTGTCAGACTGCCCAAGGGCCTCTGACATGGCTTAACGACTGCTACTAATCAATAACAGCCAAGACTGATAGCTTAACCTGCTCTCCGAAGCACGGGGCGATGGAAAACCGCACATAACTTAGAGAAGTCTTTGGTGCAGAGCCTAGGATTGAACCCGGTATCGTTGGATTCAATTCTAGGCTCCGTATACTACTTACTACTACTACAGGTACATGATCAAATTCGTATATCTATTGATAATACTCTGTTACTGATGCCTGTATCATCACCATAAGCCCGTGTCAGTAGACACTAACAAGGCATAAGTTGAAAACTATAACTCTACTACGGTCGGGTATAAAATAGTCTATGACACTCTTGCGATGAAGACGAATCGATTAATACCTCGCTTGTCAAAATCGGACCAAGTTTTTAGTTCCCTTGCTTCGCCGAAGTCGGGTCAAAAGAACACTTGTCTATGACACTCTGTACATAAAGACGAAGCGATCAATATCTCGCTTTTCAAAATCGGACCAAGTTTTTAGTTCCCTTGCTTCGCCGAAATCGGGTCAAAAGAACACTTGTCTATGACACTCTGTACATAAAGACGAAGCGATTGATATCTCGCTTTTCAAAATCGGGCCAATAGCGGCGACGCTATGATGGAACATCCAAATACAGACATAATTATGTACTTTTGTAACAGTCATTACCCTTCCTTTGCTTCGCTGTAAACAGGTAAAAATACAGTTCTCTCCTAATAAACACCATTGAGTTGCCGTCTGTCGTCCAGAGTTTTTATTAACTAACACGTTTTTGTTAAGTCACTTTCTTGTTTGTCGTTCCGGATGGAATCTTGCAACTCAAATTTGGAGCACTTCCCGATTAGCGATTCCCGATCTGGCTGAAACTTTCAGGGTAGTTCTCAACTGGATTACAATGCAATTAAAAAAAACATACTTTTAGATTAGTTATTTTAATCTACATTTGGTGCTTGAATGCTTCCACTGTTGGGTTCCACAAACCATTCGCCAAGTCGTGGTCTCTTATAGAAGATAAGAGACCACGACTTGGCGAATGGTTTGACGTCATCATCTGTAATCTTTCGTTAACATTTACGTAGCTCACTTCGGTGTAACAGCATCCGCGTGACACTGGCACGCACGTGCCCCATTCAGCATCACGTCACGGTGACATCTGACGCATAACCACTCCGACCGGAAGGAACCGCCCGCTTCCTGTTTATCATCTGAGATTACGCCACGGATTCTTTGAATTGATTGCAGACTATTGATGCTTTTGTTGGGAATTTCGGTTTAGTGACCTAAATATTACTCAGTCGTACTCAGTTATTTAGACGTTACAAATTGTCATGGGTTGTCCGTGCTCCTACAGCATAGTCCTCCTGGTGGGACCAGGGTTGGGGTAATTTTGTTTATCTTAAGCATCAAAACATCTAGATGTAATGAATGTATGATAGTAATGAAGTACCTATAGAAATATTACTTTAATAGTACCAAAATACTAATTACCTAAAGGACAACTGGTAGAACCACTGACAAGAAAATCGTAGAGCCACTAGATAGTAGGATCAAGCAGAAGGATCTTGACAACTAATGAATACATCAGTGCTGGCAACCCATAAAAAGTTCATTAACTCTTTAATTAAAGAGACCGTGTTTCTAACGTATTTAATTCACTCCGATACATTAGGGGTAACATGAGTAAAAGTAGACCGTCACGAAATGAGTTATTTCGTCTCGTTTTTATGACTTTGTAATTATAAGCTCCAGAGATTTAAATTTTTGTCAAAATACAGCGGGGAGGAGCCTGGACTCACAGAGCAAAATCTGCCGTTTTTGTGATCTTTAATTCGGTATAACTCGCGATCTAGACAGGGTAGCGTATTGCTTCAGTTGTTATTGTAAAGATCTTGTTGAGAAAATCTGGTAAATATGAAATAGTTAAAAGTTTTTGTAGATAATTACTTTAAAAGCTTATTATTTTATATGGCACGTCAAGCCGTTTAAGACATTATCTTTTTGAATCAGCTCAACCATATTAATAATTATGGCTCGGCTTGGCACCACCTTCAAAAACCTCTTTCTTATCTTATGTTGTATTTAAGCATTATTATTACGTTGGTCATTTTGAACAAGTCATACTGTTCTGGCTCAATTGTAATTATTTTATTCTTTTTAGTGGTTGTTTACAAATAACATTTTTATTATGAAGTCGTTTTTTTTTGGGAAAATATTTTATTTTTTTATTTTTAGTGGCCTAAGAAAACATCGGAAAGAATATATGCCATAGAAAATAGTAGACACTCACTCACTTTAGTGAATAAAACCTACATATATAACAACTGAATTAGTTTTGACCATTTTCCATCATTTTGTTGTTGCGTTCCTGTGACTACCTTCCGGCTCCATCATCCCTGGATACCATATAAAACCAGAGAATTCACCAAGATAAATCAAATGAGCACAAACTCGAAAGGGTTCCATCATTTTATTGTTGAGTTCTTGTGACTACCTTCCGGCTCCATAATCAGACCCTGAAAACCACATAACACCAGAGAACTCACCAAGATAAACCAAATGAGCCCAAACTAGAAAGGGTTCCATCATTTTGTTGTTGAGTTCCTGTGAGTACCTTCCAGGTCCATCATCCCTGGATACCACATAAAACCAGAGAACTCGTCAAGACAAACCAAATGAGCACAAACTCGAAAGGGTTCCATCATTTTATTGTTGAGTTCTTGTGACTACCTTCCGGCTCCATCATCAGACCCTGAATACCACAGAGCATCTGAGAACTCACCAAGACAACCCAAATGAGCCCAAACTCGAAGGGTTTCCATCATTTTGTTATTGAGTTCCTGTGAGTACCTTCCGGCCCATCTTTGGACGTTCTTAAATTGTTCAAGATTGACTTGCAATCCAGTCCTAAACATTATTACATAAAGAATTAAATTAAAGCTTGTTTAAAGCTAATAAACCAATTTTGATGAAATTTATACAGTTCCACACTAGAGCTCTTCTTACTCAAGTTAAAACAATCATCTAATTCAGTTCAGAAATCGCAAGATATGAGAGAACATTAGCTATAAAACAAATTGATTTTATAATAAAACTACTAAACCAATTTTGATGAAATTTGTATGGGACTACACAGAAAGTTTACCCGATTGAATAAAAAAAACAACCATCTAAATCGGTTTAGAAATCTCAGAGATAAACACAAAATTAAAGCAATATAAACACAAAATCGAATGGATTTACTCAACAAAACTATTTATTCTCGAAAAACTGCTGAACCAATTTTGATAAAACTTTTATGGGACCATTTGGAAAGTATACCCTATCAAACAAAAAAAAGACATTTTAAAATAGGTCCACAATTGACGGAGATATCGACTGAAAAAAAAAAAACATACATACAGCCGAACATATAGCCGTCTCCTTTTGTAAAGTCGCTTAAAAACTGGACTAAATACAACTACAGACAAACACACACACATCTATATTTCCACCGTTGTGCTCAATGTGCATCAACAACAAGGGTAGTGAGACACGCGCAGGCCAGCGCGAATGAGAGTCATGCTAACACGTGCTACACAAACGTCACATCCGATTGTGACTAAAGCGATAGAAGACCAACTGTGTGCATTGCATCTAATTTATGCAGTCCACGGTGGTTATAGCTGGTACCTAATCTTTCCAATTTTAATTATATTTATGTAGTGGTAAACCAATGTTTCCTGCCCATCCTCACTTATAGTTCCGAAACATGGCCGCTCACGCTGGAGAACATCCACAAGATTAAAGTAGCCCAAAGAGCAATGGAGCGCGACATGCTAGGAATCAAGCTGATGGGTCGCGTGCCGAATATCGAAATCCGTCGAAGGACGAAGGTCGAAGATGTTGGCATGCGAATTGCCAAGCTTAAGAGTGGAGATGGGCGGGACATGTTGCAAGGCGGAATGACGGAAGGTGGACCAAAGTAGTCACCGAGTGGTGTCCACGGGAAGGTAAAAGATCAAGGTGCAGACCACCGACCTGGTGGAGTGATGACATAGCCAGAGTAGCTGGCAAACAGTTTCTGAGGACAGAACAAGATCGAAAGGGGTGGCGTCAAGGAGCAAGGCTTATGCCCAACAGCGGGATGACAAAGGCTGAGAAGAAGAAGAAGAAGAAGAAGAAGAAGAAGAAGAAGAAGTTGTAAGTATAGACCCTTGATGGGTGCTATGATGATGATGATCTATTTATGCTATAAGACTCAGTATCAAAGTCAATTTCTTATTGAGTTCTACCTCTACCATTCTTCATTCAGTCTTGGTCTACCATTTTGCTGCTGCACAAGTCTTTTATCATTAAGATTTTGGAGAGAGCTAGCCAAAAATAAAACTGTGACTACCTAGTTTCTAAAAATGGGATAAGTATCGTCTACCATTACCGTCGTAGTATTGATGTCAGACGTTTGGTATTTGGATCGAGGTATATGTTTTTTATTGTGTTTTTATATTATATGTATATGAATATATAAGTGTTTCGATACTTGTATTTGGGTAGGGTTTGTTTAGCTTGGGGGTTTTTTATTGTGTATATATATTTATATATATTATTTGTATATAAGTGTTTTTTCTGGCCTCCAGGCCTTTAGCTTTTCTTTCATTTATATTTTTCATTAGTTCAATCTGGGGTAGGGTTTTGTTTAGCGTGGGGTTTTACTTGTGTTAATTTTACCATGTATCATTTGTCTGACTTACAGTTTTGGCGGAAGTAAGCTACATATTTTTATTTTGTTCATTTTTTTTTTATTGTCTACCACATTTCACTTAAAGAAACTTGGTAGGTATACATCACTACAATAAACTAATTATTATTAGAATAAGAGTAATCTTAACTGAGCTCAGACATGTATTCCACAAAACCTTCCCACATTCCCAACCCAATTAAAATGATTTACCTACCCGAAAAACTAAACAGCCTACAAATAAATTGTTTCCACAACAAACTTCGCCATCCTTCGCCGCACAGCGTCATAAAGGCACACCTCCATTTAATTTAAGTACGTCTTTTTACCGGTCATCAGCCGCGCAAATAGGTCATTTTCATCCACACTACGAACCGGGATAATCGCATTATCTAGAGTACTATCGCGTGGCTCTGTTAAGTGTTATTGCCTAATTATGTAATCTAGGTTATTCTTGTTTGGACTCAAAACGTAGGCTCAAAGCTATTCTTATTTGTCCAAGCAAGAGCATGTAATAAGGCGCGTTACACATAGAGATGGATAATTGTAATTGACTAGGAATTTAGCTCTGGTCGATGATGGGATATTATATGTTGATGTATCGATGTCACTGAGTTGCAAGTGAGGTGAGCATATTTGTAGATTCGTTTTGTTGACGACGATAACATAAATACGGGTAGGGTTAGAGCCCACCTGTCCCATCAGAAACTCATTTTTTCGTAGCCCTATTTGCCCTCCAGAAGCGGCGTTCGTCAGACTGCTGCACAAAAAGCGCTGATGAGAGGCTCTTGGTGCAAAAGCATGTGACTGTCCACCAGCACTGTTTCTCGATCGATGCGAACGACGTTGAGTTTTACATAATCACTACATTTATAAAAGAAAGTCATCGAACGTGTCTGTCTGTCTGTCCTCAAATATCTCAGAAAATCGGTTGTGGTATACGTACCATATGTGCTTCATGAATGTAATATATCACAACAATATAATTCTCAAAAAGTTCTACAAAAAAAATGCGACTCCGTATTAAATGTTACAAACTTATTACAGTAAATAACTGCGACTCCGTATTAAATGTTACAAACTTATTACAGTAAAAAACTGCGACTCTGTATTAAATGTTACAAACTTATTACAGTAAAAAACTGCGACTCCGTATTAAATGTTACAAACGTATTACAGTAAAAAACTGCGACTCCGTATTAAATGTTACAAACGTATTACAGTATAAAACTGCGACTCCGTATTAAATGTTACAAACGTATTACAGTAAAGAACTGCGACTCCGTATTAAATGTTACAAACGTATTACAGTAAAAAACTGCGACTCCGTATTAAATGTTACAAACGTATTACAGTAAAAAACTGCGACTCCGTATTAAATGTTACAAACGTATTACAGTAAAAAACTGCGACACCGTTTTAAATGTTACAAACTTATTACAGTAAAAAACTGCGACTCCGTATTAAATGTTACAAACGTATTACAGTAAAAAACTGCGACTCTGTATTAAATGTTACAAACTTATTACAGTAAAAAACTGCGACTCTGTATTAAATGTTACAAACTTATTACAGTAAAAAACTGCGACTCCGTATTAAATGTTACAAACGTATTACAGTAAAAAACTGCGACTCCGTATTAAATGTTACAAACGTATTACAGTATAAAACTGCGACTCCGTATTAAATGTTACAAACGTATTACAGTAAAGAACTGCGACTCCGTATTAAATGTTACAAACGTATTACAGTAAAAAACTGCGACTCCGTATTAAATGTTACAAACGTATTACAGTAAAGAACTGCGACTCCGTATTAAATGTTACAAACTTATTACAGTAAAAAACTGAGACTCCGTATTAAATGTTACAAACGTATTACAGTAAAAAAATGCGACTCCGTATTAAATGTTACAAACGTATTACAGTAAAAAACTGCGACTCCGTATTAAATGTTACAAACGTATTACAGTAAAAAACTGCGACTCCGTATTAAATGTTACAAACGTATTACAGTAAAAAACTGCGACTCCGTATTAAATGTTACAAAAGTATTACAGTAAAAAACTGCGACTCCGTATTAAATGTTACAAACGTATTACAGTAAAAAACTGCGACTCCGTATTAAATGTTACAAACGTATTACAGTAAAAAACTGCGACTCTGTATTAAATGTTACAAACTTATTACAGTAAAAAACTGCGACTCTGTATTAAATGTTACAAACTTATTACAGTAAAAAACTGCGACTCCGTATTAAATGTTACAAACGTATTACAGTAAAAAACTGCGACTCCGTATTAAATTTTACAAACGTATTACAGTAAAAAACTGCGACTCTGTATTAAATGTTACAAACTTATTACAGTAAAAAACTGCGACTCTGTATTAAATGTTACAAACTTATTACAGTAAAAAACTGCGACTCCGTATTAAATGTTACAAACGTATTACAGTAAAAAACTGCGACTCCGTATTAAATGTTACAAACGTAAAAAAAAATAGAGAAGAGAGCACCAGCAAACTCAACAGGGATGTTTTTATTACATTTCTTTATAATATTATTAAATGACAGAAATTATAATAATACCAAAGATATCCAATTACGCTTATAATAATACACATCTAAATGACAAAATATATCAAACACAAAAGTGCTAATGAGATGACCACTAATAAATATTTAGAGAAACCCTTAGCTACCCGAGAGAAGCCGTTTAGCAGTTGATTAATATTCGCTTGAATCATCATTTTTATTATTACCACGTTATGTACCAAGTTTTTATTAAGTCACTTTCATGTTTGTCTGTCGTTCCGGGTGGAATCTTGCAACTCAAATTTCAGCACTTCCCTATTAGTTATCCGGCAGAAACTTTCAAGGTAGCTCACAACTCGATGACAATGCAATCTAAAAAAAAAAAAAAAAAACATAAATTCCATAGAATGCTTTTCTTTCTTTTTAAATCGAGGTCATTAGATTAGTTTTTAATCCACAGTTAGTGCTTGTTATAAAATATATTGGGAGCGTCGCCTTAAAGTGTCCTAATTAGAAAACCCAGCTGCTCGTTTTCAAGTTTTTAGGACAAAGACATGCCCTTATTTATAAAACAATAAGTTTCGAGACATCGTTTGACACTCAAAACTTTGTTGCGAAGTTTTAATTCGGAAATCAGAAAAACAACAGATAAGTAGGACAAGGAAGTTGTAAACAGAAACTTATTTTAATAAGGATCCTTTTAGGGAACAGATCCTAAGATGGATAAGTGACATCGAAAGACAATCAGATAGATCTAATCGAAATCAAAGATTTAGTAGGTAGGGGAGTCCGGGGACAAAAATTCAAAGAAACAGACATTCAGATCCGATTGTAGATTAAACCAATATGGTGTTCCTCAAGGAAGTATTCTTGGTCCTATATTATTTTTATAATATATCAATGATTTACCTTCTTGTACTAATTGTGAATCAATACTATTTGCCGATGACATAACCATAATCATCAAATTTAGTGACATAAATAAACTTGAATGAGAATGTACCATGTCTTTGTGCAAATAAACTACTTGATTTGATTTGATTTGAACCACTTTTTATACAAACATACAGAAAAATGTGACACTACTGACAGCGATTCTGTTTTAATACCTGTAGAAAGTGCACTTCAAAAGGTATCTTTTAGCAAAAACAAAATTCAAACCAGGCATCAAAATTCAGTTATAACAGTTCAATTCAGTACTAACTTATGTAAAAATTTGTAATGGTTCAAATCTCCCCAATGCAGGAGGGTTGACCAGAGACGGAGGGAGGATTGAGCTTCTAATCTGAAAGTAAAAATTTGAGTAAAAATAATTGCTTTACTAAATAATCAAAGTAACTTAAAATATTATCAGTTCTACAAATTTAAAACAAAAAATACAATGTAACGTTAATGGTAACCTAATGACAACAAAAAACTAGATAATTGTTCGCCCCAAACTCGCCCTTAAAAACTATTTTTCCTTTCGGCTTATTTATTCGACAACTGTTACTGCAGGGACCAATAAGTTTCTCAATATAGAAAACATTGTTTTGAACCAAATTCATGTAATACGACAGAGTTGAACGATGGTCATACCTCCCGCATGTCTTGTTGTTCAAATCTCCCTTAGCACACTTTTATCACTTTAGAGCGCTGGTGGTCTAATGGTTCTATAGTGCAATTTAGAATCCAACGATTCCGGGTTCAAAACCTAGGCTCCGCACCAATGACTTTTCGAAGTTATGTGCGGTTTACCATCGCTCCGTGCTTCGGAGGGCACGTTAAGCTGTCGGTCCCGGCTTTTATTGATTAATAGCAGTCGTTTAGCCATGTCAGATGCCATCGGGCGGCTTGACAAACTCAGACACCAGAGGTCAGCACTACCTCATACGACAAACAAACAAACGATCACTTTATCTGTTAGGTTTTTAAAAAATCATAGTAGTTGATAATTTAAAAGCTTTAGGTACAGAAACCACAGTGCAACAATACAAAAAGTTTGTAATTATCATTACATATATCGAAGTAACAAGCCTCCACTTTTCACAGTACAAAACTCTGCGTTTCTCACTGTTGGGCCAATATGGCTTCACACAATGTTAACTGCTGTCAATAAGCGTCCATTGAAAATTCACGGAGCAGGTTGCGCGAAGTTTAAATTTAATATTCGAACCAAACCTCACCCACCTGGGCAATGCCCCCGGGACTCCCCCAAAAGATGTGTTTTATTAAGAAGACCAACATCAGATCTTGAATTAATAGCTAAAAACAAAAAGAGATGCTTGTTGCAAAACATGCTTATTTACAAAACATGCTTTTGAGTATAATATGGTATAAACAGCAAAAAAATACTAAAAATACTTGACCGCTACCTTAATACTGGAAAAAAGATTATGATCCATGTAGGTAGGTACCTACTGGAGAAAAGCGCTGCTGATGATGTTTATGAATAAGCCACACATATCACGCATATCTAAATTAACATGCATAGTATCATCATCATAAAACCTACAGTGAGTGACCGGGCTAAGAAATTGGTATCAGTAGGTAAATGTAGACTTACGTGAAGCAAACCATTGTAGGTACCAATAAATAGAGAGTACTTTAAATCCTAATTGATTCTTAAACAGCGTTCACAAAGTATCCCTAAATTGTTATGAAATTAAACGACACTTTGATTATTTTCCAAACTATGAAACTATAATAATTCTAAAAGTTCGAAAATGTTTCCCAAACAAACTCGAAAAGTGGCAACAGGGTGATAAATCGGGTCATTGTTCTTCGGTGCTAAAATCAAGGATAACTAAAATACCGAATGAGCGTGCTAAAATGCCTTCAGGCATTCCAACTATCCTCTAGTTACGCTGTCAACCACGGCAAATTAAACTTTATTACTTGTCCATTTAATTCCAATTTCATTTTCAGTTAAAATAATTTTGTTGAGCAACCCATTTCGTACTCTACCTTGGGCGGCATTGGGGTTAATTTTCAAACGAGAAGACGTTGTAGAAAACATCATAATCTGAATTGCTAAGGTTCCTTAGATGCCCTGACTTAGTTTCAAGTTGCCGTTGGTGCGTTTGCGATAAACTTATGAATGGTAAGAGAATAGAAGCATAATTTTGCAGTTTCCGTCTGGTATTTGTTCAGAGATTTCCTTATTATTCTTATATTTGCACAGAATAAACAACACTTATCTAAATGACGCTGGAAATAAGCTTGTTTGTTCCGGAATTCATCAACTGTAATAGAGACATTCGCCTTGTTTAAGCGTGGGAATGCGGAGCAAGGACTGTGGAATTAAGTAATTTGCATATCTCTCTATGATGGTTAACCTGTAATGTAATCTTCTAACCTCTTTCTCAAGTTACTGTTTCAAAAGGAACAAACAAGCGTGCATTAGATACTTTCTTGATTAGTTTAGCATTCTCTATTTATTTAAGAACATAACGATGTCATTGTCATTTTAAAAAGTGATCCAATATTTATAAATCTTCATTTAATTAATAGTAGAGACCTATACCTACCAGTACAGAATTTTCGAGCAAGATTAAGGAAAAACGAATAGATAAGTCTGTATATAGCCTGTAGTTTAACACTTTTGATATCCAACGTTTCAAACGTTTGATCAAAGCTGAATTTTACAATGTCCGGAAATTAAAATAAATAATATCAAGCTTACGTTACCTACTTATCCTAAGGGAATTACATATTTTTTATAACAATCTTTTCTTACAGTAGTCGCATATGATGTGTAATATCTGACATCCAACATTAACATACTCTAGCACCGCGCGCGCTCAGTGGTCAACAGTGCATCTTTAACTACTTCATCTGACCTATCTGATCTTACTTTTCGTCAGAAAAATATTTGTCTTGATAGCTCAGCTCGGAACCGTTTGGCTGATAGTCTGAAGTACCTGAGTTCTATTCCCGACTCTGAAGTGTTTAGTTTGCACTATAAAAAAAAGTGATAGCTTCTAGCTTGATAGCACCGCGCTCATTGGTCAAATCAAATAGCGCGCGCTGTCCCGGGTTCCTGTTACAATTCCGGTTACACATTGTCTAACACTTTTCACGAAATCGCTCCCATAGATATCAGGATAGCGAGCGGAAAGATTTACACATCTATCTTCTATCTATCTATATCTATACTATAATAAAACTGTAACTGGGCTAAATCTGCACATTAAATATTTTTTGAAAATTTATTTGAAATGAACTTCAAAATCGATATGGAGTGCAAAAAGGTTTTTTTTTGTCTGTCTGTCTCTCTGTCTCTTTGAACACGCATCACGCTGAAACTACCCGATGGATTTTGATGCAACTTGGCACAATCATAGCTTATGTTATGGATTAACATTTAGAATACTTTTTATCCCGAAAAAAACAATGGTTCCCGCAGGATAGGGGTTGAAAGTTATTTAAAAAAACACATATCACGCTGAAACTACCGTACGGATTTTGAATTAACTTGGCATAGTCAAAGTTTATAGTCTGTGTTAAAATGAAAGATACTTTTAATCACGAATAAATACGGGATTCCTGCGGGATATGAGTCTAGGTCTAAGTTATGTTAATTTGAAAGGAATAATAATTGCACATCCGTTTATAAAACGGTACCGTAAATTCGGCTCCTATGCCACAAGTCAGAGTGGCACAGTGGAAGCGGTGTCTGCCCTGCAACCTAGAGGCACATGGATCGAATTCACGCGCTGCTATGAATGTTTTGCCTCAATATTTATAAGCATTTACATATTTTGTGCCTTTTTTTACATTTTCTTTGATTTTTTTAAGGCTTATGTAATTTCCTGAAGTAAACCGTCAAGTTTTGTTTGAAAACAATATATATAATGGGATCTATCCAAACGAATGGTCCAACTTAGGTGCGGTTTTTTATGTTTGCAAGCTGAGGTAATCGAGATGGTATAGTACGAGTTTGGCATGAGTATAGATAGCACAATGGCATCAACAACTCAAGCGAATAAACCAAAGGCATCAAAGTTCTTCCTCCGATTTAACTAGATGGCGCTGATTGACCTTAAAACACGCAAGCATTTCACTCCTGCAACCAAGGGCCCCGCTAAATTCAAATTTATCAGGTTTTTAGGATTCGGCTCACACTAGCAGTGATAGCACTAGCACGACCTCCAGGGGCTTAATTATCTAATTTTAAGACTCTAATTCCTCGCTGCCTGCGTGGAAATTGGAATCACGAACAAATTCCTCGTAGGCATGGGTCATACTTGCAATATCCAGCACCAGGGCTTTCAAGTACGTCCATCTTCAAACACCAGGGCGAAAAACCAGGGTTAAAAATACTTTCAAGTGCTTTCTGTAGAAACAGATTAAATCCTTGAAAGTAGAAAATACTTGCATAGGAAATTGATCTTTGCCGTCATATAAATAAGGAGAACAATCGTGTTTGCAAAATAAAAGTACTTGGAAGCCTTGAAAGTAGAAAATACTTGCATAGGAAATTGATCTTTGTCTCTATATATAAAAAGAGCACTATCGTGTGTGTGAAAAAGTACTCTGAAGCCTTGAAATGAAAGTAAAAAATACTTGCATAGGAAATTGATCCGTGGGTATGCATAAATAAAGACCATAATTGCTTTTGCGTAAAAAATACTTCGAAGCGTTGCAAGTTTTCTGAGAATTTTAAAAGTTTGAAAAGTTTGAAGTTTTCTGTGTTTTTTACATTATATGTACCACGTTTTTTTATTATGTTTCTTCCATTGAGATATTATAATGTACTACCTACGTACCTACATAATTATATAATTATATCGGGGGTTTCTTCATAATGTCTTACTGGCAAAATGGTTAGTTGTCGGTATTGAAATGTGTACATACAGAGGTAGGTACATGTATTGCTCTTCACAGAGAAAGTATAGAAAACTTTTATTTATTCAAATCAATCCTCATATCGTGTTGAAAAAGCTCAATAAGTAGGTAGGTAGGGTAGGTAATTATTAAGAACCAGTTAAAGTGCCAGTAAGTACATCGTTCTGTGAAACATCATAAAAAATAATTTGTACTAAGAACACAATGTTTCGTTGCATTAAAATTTGTTCGTATGGACCTCATAATAATGACCTACCCTTGATGCCCCATCCAATTTACCTCACCACCTTAATTACTCTCTAATCTGTGCCACCTTCGGAGATAATTTTCTCTACTCAATAACAAGACGTTCATGATAACAAGTTACTTCATTTAAACTAGATGGCGTTGTCTACCCTTAAAACACGCAAGCGGTTTGTTACGAAGTGGTTTGAACGTTGAATGAACTCGAACAACACGTCTTCTTCATTTTATTACCTTATGGTCCCTAAAGGCTCTTAAAACGTATTTAGATGTTTTTTGTGTTTTTTGATAGAATAAGTCGACTTCAGTTGTAAAACGCACAGCGAAATTAAGCTAATTATTTATAGTAAAATAGTAATTTATTAATTAAAAAAATAAATTTAACTCATTCATTCATGTCATGAATCTTTCATTATAAAAACCAGGGTTCAAAATACTTTCAAGTGCTTTGTAAACCGAAGCTTGGAAAGTAGAAAATACTTGCATAGGAAATTGATCTTCGTGTCCATATAAATAAAGAGCACAAACGTGTTTGCGAAAAAAGTACTTGGAAGCGTGGAATTGAAAGTAAAAAATACTTGAGCGATGTATCGGCCACCTAGCTTCTTGTGACCCGGCTGGCCGAGTGCGGCTGAACTCAGCCGAAGCCATGCCGAACCCGCCACCGAGTATGTAGGTGCGGACGGGGCGAAAGAGCGAGTTGGTGAGTAAAATACTTTGAAAGTCTTGCAAGTATTGCGGGTCCACACCAGGGCGGCGTACTTACAAGCCAAAACCTGGTTTAAAAACCTAGTCGCGTAAATACCCACCTTTCCTAATTCCACGCAGGTGGCGTGGTATTGGCGTGAGCGGTCATACAGAATCCAGGCCCTGCTCTCAAGCCCTTGCAACTGATTTAAAAACTGGGGTACTTGGTATCTTAGGCCTTGCACGCACTGCCTTGCAGTGGAACGCGGTGCGTTTATTCTAGCGTTTATTCTATTGTTACACATATTATATGCGTTTATTTCCTATTTTATTATATGCGTTTATTTCATTGCAATACGTGCACTTCTATGAAGTGTCATAGAAGTGCAAGTGTGTTATAACGCATATTCAGAACATGCGACAGAATATGCGTTATAAAAAGGCAAGGCAGTGCCTTATTCCGATGATTAGATGCCGAGCAATCGATTAAAAACTATTTGACGGCTGAACGAATTTTGAAGAAATATAGTATAATATTGTACTTTGTAGGTTTGGTCCTGGTCCTCCTGGTCCTCTGGACCTGGACCAAACCTACAACTGGTCCGGTGGTGGTTTGGCTTTTGGTCCTGGAATAAAACGTGTGGGCTACTTTTAAATGGGGCAAAGCCGCGGGCACAGCTAGTCAATAATAAATTATTGTAAGGTGGGAGTTTTGCTTGTTTAGGACAACAACCACACCAGTTTTGAATGTATTCCAATATATGGCATCCATTCAAATCTAACGATAGTCCACCCTTATTTCCTCTCAGTTTACATCAGATATTTCGCTACCTCGAAATAATTAGGCTGGCAATCCAATCCGTTGTGCACTCCATTGGTCAAATTAATCGAAATTATCGAATTGGTCGGAATTATCGAATCGGAATGCGTAATTTCAGTCCGTTTAAGGCGATTATGTTGGAAGAAAATTATCCCTTTTAATTGGCGCCAAAGAGGGATTGAAGCTGTTTTATTCGCAAACTCGTATTTCAGAAGTTACGAATAAAGATAATTTTGGAAACGTATTTGTTTTGGTGAAATAAATACGAGGACATTTGCACAAAGTTTATAACTCGCTCAGTAGGTAATTAATAGATTTATATTCCATTAAATGATTCCGAGGTTTAAGCTCTGGTTTCCGAATCGTAGGTTTTAATTAGCGGTTAATGAAATGATTACCGCGATTAACTTAATGACTAATAGTTAAATGCATATTGAAAACACATACGTAAGTTGGTAGGTATATATACCACTATATATAGCTACAAAAATTCAAATTGTTTTATATTGTTATATTTTTATGTTGTTTCACTCATGATTACAATATAAATGAACTAAATATCTACTTACCTTTTATATCTATACTTATAATAAAGCAATAGGAACGAAAAAGTCTGTACAAAGAAGATAATTAAAAAAAAATGGTCTAGGTTACATAAAATAAGCTACTGAACAAGAATAGAACATTTTTTAAATTCGTGTCTGTCAGTTTGTATGCTTGTCTGTATGTTTATTCGCGCATCACGTAAAAACTTCTGGACCAATTGCAATGCGGTTTTCATTGTTGGGTAGCTTGGGGTTTGACTTAAAAAGTGGTGTACTTGGTATTACAATACGATGAGTAGAAGCCGAGCAATCGATAAAAATCTTTTTGGCGGCTGAAGGAATTTTGTCAAATGTTGATATATTGGGATTTCAGCTCTTGGAATAGTACTTATAACCTAGAGAAATGACCACGCGTGCGTAGCCTCGGGTACAGCTAGTGTTTAATAAAGCAGTAGGTATCAAAAAGCCTGTACAATGAAGATAATTAAAACGACACTGGTCTAGGGTAATTAAAATAAGCTACTGGACAAGAATATATCAGTTTTTAAAACCGCGTTTGTTTGTTTGTCTGTCCGTTTTTATGTTTGTTAGAGCAACACGTAAAAACTGCTTTTGGACTGCTTAAGGTTTGCTTATAAACTGGGCCTGCAGTCTCGACATACTTATCGATAGTGATTGTTTACAACCGAGATCGGTACATACCGATGACAACTGTTAGGTTTGACAGTTATTGTCAAAAGGTACCTATCGATATTCATCGGTATTTGTACTAATATTGATCATGATTGTCATCGATATTTGACATAGACTACCAAATGTCGTTATAATCGGACTTTGCGACTGATTTCGGTTGTAAAGCTATCGTCAATGTCGAGACTGCAGGCCCTGGTGTACCTGTGGCCCAATTACAGAACTTGGCTTCAATCAGATTGTCACTTTTTTCATAGCAAAATCGACTCTATCGCAAAGCATTATTGAATTTCACGGCTTGAAACCGTCATGATCAACATTGCGTAATCGCAGTGCTGGTATCTCAATCCGATGATTAGAAGCCGAGCAATCGATAACGGTTGAACAAAATTTGTTTAATGTACCTAATGGGTATGGATACTTTTGGTTCTGGAATAACACATAAATCACTGTCAGCTGTCCGCAGGCAAAGCCGCGGCAACAGCAGACTATAATATATAACCAAAATAAGAATCTTGTGCAATGTTTCAAACAAAAATTCTTTGGAACCATGATTAGGTTGAAATAGCGAGATATTTTGTTCCAGGTCAAGAATACAACTTCAACAAGCTGACAGAGGAGGAAGTGAACTCCCTCGGGCAGACCTACGACTACGACTCCATAATGCACTACGCCAGGAACACCTTCAGCAAAGGGACCTATCTGGATACGATACTGCCTCTGGAAGTCCATGGGAAAAAACGGCCAGAGATTGGACAGCGAGTGAGGCTCAGCGCTAGTGACATAGCCCAGACAAACCTGCTTTACAAGTGCGCTAGTAAGTAATTAGTAGATAGGTAGTGGATAGTGATAAGCAAGCTAAAGTGGCAGTGGGCTGGTCACATTTCCCGAAGAACCGATAAACGTTGGGGTAGACGAGTTCTCGAGTGGAGAACACGTTTAGGCAAACATAGTGTAGGACGCCCTGTGACCAGGTGGAGTGACGCCCTTTGACCAGGTGGAGTGATGACCTGCGGAAAGCGGCTGGAAGAAAATGTATGAGGAGAGCTGAAGTCCGAGCTCAGTGGCGTGCGTTAGGAGAGGCCTACGTCCAGCAGTGGATAGATAGGGTGTCGTAAGGATCTAGCTATTAGGTGGATGTCTCAATACAAAGGACAAGCATGATCACTAAAAGGTAAAAAGAACGTTGGACAAAGTGGAAGAGGTGTGTTTGCGCATGGGTACACTCACGCACAAAAGTACTAGGCCTAATGTTTTAAATAATTATTAATTAGCCTTTCGCTCGCAGCTTCGTATATTGGTTATTGCCAGGTACATGGGAAACATCACGCGACCTATACGCCCGGACTGGACACCGTGTTGCCTTTTAAAAGCCATGGCGTAATGTGCTTATAAGCGTGGGGAAAAGTGCGAAAGGTAATTCGCTACAATACTTACAAAAGACAAATAGCCATCGCTCTCAAGTTTATCAACGCTTATTTACAATGTAATTCCAGATGGATTTAGTAGGTACCTAACTGATTCACTCGCTACCATATCTTATCTATACTTACTATAAAGCAGACAGTAAGAACAAGTTTCTAGTAAGAAGATAATAAAAAAATGGGGACTTACAATAAAAGCTACTGAACATGTTTTTTTTTTTATCGTTTCTGTTCACTCATCACGTAAAAAATAATGAACTGATTGCGATACGGTTTTTACTTTTGGATAGGGTTTGACTTGAAATCTGGTGTACTTGGTATCACAATCCGATGAGAAGGAACTGAGCAATCGATAAAAAACAATTTGACGGATGTTTTTTTTTTGCCTGGAATAACACATAGGTTACTTTTAACCCAGAGAAATAACCACGCGGGCAAAACCGCGGGCACAACTAGTTTTTTAATAAAATAATGTTAAGGTTTTACTCGGGCCCGCCTGAAGGATATCGGATACCAAAAGACATCTTTAAAATTAGTGGATCATTCTTAGAAGAAGAATCCTCTAAAGTTGTACAAGTCGTTTATTACTAACGGACCACTCAAACGGTCCGGAATTTTGTTTATATCAGACCACCAGCTGTCTACATGGATAGCCCGGTAGGAAAACTTGTTCTTAACAGACCACCAGCTTTCTACCAGGGCCCCAATTCTACTAAAAAAATTGTAATGACAATTATCAACAATTTTCGCAAAATTTTCGCTTTCACCTCTTAAAAGTAGTAGAAGCAAAAAAATTTTTTGAAAATTTTTGAATTTTGAGTTTTACTTTTTTGGAAATATTTTATTTCGAAAATTTTCCAAAAAAAATCTTTTCTACCACTTTTAAGAGGTAAAAGCGAAAATTTTGCGAAACAATTGTAATAACAATTGTCAACAATTTTCGCAAAATTTTCGCTTTTAGCTCTTAAAAGAAGTAGAAGCGAAAAAATTTGGGAAATTTAAAAAAAAAATGTTTCCCAAAATATAAAATTCAAAATTCAAAAATTTTCACAAATTATTCGCTTCTACTACTTTTAAGAGGTAAAAAGCGAAAATTTTGCGAAAATTGTTGGTAATTGTCATTACAATTGTTTTAGTAGAATTGGGGACCGTCCTTCGCTATAATAAGTATAATAAAAAAACCTTTTACGGTTTTTTTTTAAATCAGTTTTTTTGTTGTTCCTTTGTAAAATTTTTTTTTTTTGTTCATTGTTTGTGAGCTATCCTAAAGCTTCAGCCGGATAGTTGCTCGTGGCACGCTTGTGATTCAGAAAAAAATATAATTTAAAAATAATAATTAAGAAAAAGCTTTTACGAGCTTATTTTTTCAATGAATGTCACTTTTTATGTTTTCTTTTTATTTGCTCTTTTACTTTTAAATTTTTCCTCAATTTTTTTCTTTTATTCTTTTTTTTCTTCTTTTTTTGCATTGTCATTGATTTTTGAGCTACCCTGAAAGTTTCAGTAGGGAAGCTAATCGGGAAGTGCTCGAAATTGGAATTGCAAGATTCCAGGACAGACAAAAAACATACAAGTGAATTTAAATAAAACGTTTTAATTTTAAAAACTAAAGAAAGATATAATTTTATAAACAAACAAAACTGTTCTTTCTTTGCAGAATGCGGCAGGACTCTTCTCGGTAACTCTGGCTGGTTCAACTCACCCGGCTGGGGCTCCGAAGCACAGCCAGCCTCGCCAGAACGCTGTGAGTGGAGGATCGTAGCTACACACGGCGAACGAGTCGTTCTCAATATTACTGGTGAGATTTTATTATGGTTCTAAGATTTATTTTCAGGTTCTTAACAAGACGCAGTTAATACTGGTGAGATTTTATTATGGTTCTAAGATTTATTTTCAGGTTCTTAACAAGACGCAGTTAATACTGGTGAGATTTTATTATGGTTCTAAGATTTATTTTCAGGTTCTTAACAAGACGCAGTTAATACTGGTGAGATTTTATTATGGTTCTAAGATTTATTTTCAGGTTCTTAACAAGACGCAGTTAATACTGGTGAGATTTTATTATGGTTCTAAGATTTATTTTTAGGTTCTTCACAAGGCGTAGTTAATTTTTACCCTACTACGGCGAAACAAAAGGGAGGGTTATGATTTTGACCGGTATGTATGTATGTGGGTATGTATGTATGTTCATTTGTTCCCTCATAACTTCTAAACTACTTCTCATAATTCGACAAATGAGGTATAGAATAGAATTCGTTAGAAGCGTCTACATCGTCCGCTGGTTATAGGTTATAGGCTATGTGACGTCACATTAAATTGAATATGGCGCCCTCTAGAGGACATAAAGAACTGAACTAAAAATATTGTTTTCTTTGATGCCGTGTTTGGTAACAAATGAAAGGACTTAATTAGCACATTTCAAACATATATATAATGTTAGCTGTTTTTCGCGGCTTTGCTTGCGTTCACCAGATAATTGAGAATAATTTCTACAAAATAATTTTAGTAAAAAGTAAGTTCAAAAACTAAAACCCGACTACTGAAAAATCACGCGCTAAAAAGTATGAAACAAGAAATAGTGATCATTTGAAATTGTTATGTACAAACTATTTAATATTATGTTCAGAGGATAGCCGTGGTCATTTGCTATTTTACCCTATTATGATCGCTTACTACTGTTAGAAGGACATATTGTTTTGTTAGGGTATGTGGCATTCGACCACGGCTATCTTCTGAACATAATATTGAATAGTTTGTACATAATTATGTAACAATTTCAGGTGATAATATTTTCTTGTTTCATACTTTTTACACGACTGCCCAAAAAAGGAGAAAATGGTTTTAGGCATCATGTATGTTTGTATGTATGTGAGTTTATTTATTCCACCATAACTTTTAAATGCCTGAACAGATTTAGACTTATGGCGTATCGTTAGAATAGGTACTTTATAATAGTTACAGTTAATAGTTAGTTTTATGGCCTTTTGCTGATGTGTTCAAAAATAACTCTAATCGACGAATGTTAGATGAAAAGAGCATCCTGTACGGAACTTGCAGTTGTGATTGGACCAATAGAGGAACGTATGACGAACTGATCTCTAGTGTCTGCCGCCTCTAACGTGATTGGCGACATACATTGTTAGTAACCTGTACCAAGGCGTAACGTTCCCTTCAAACTACAGAATGATGGAACGATGAACATAACTTACTAAAAGTCATTGGTGTGGATCCGAGGATCGAAGCCGGTAACTATAAATTGTCAGAAACATATAATTACAGTCATGTTAATTACCGTGCGCCCACCATCGCTGTTTATTTGTCGTATGAACCGACCGAGGGACTCTGACTTGGCTTAACGACTTAACCATAGCTTAATGATGTTTATCTATTAGTTTTTTAATTATTTTTATCGGCTATGTTTGACCGCTATCTCATCTGGTGTTGAATGATGATGGTGTTGATGGTGGAAGACATGCTTAGAAGTACGTATTACAACGTCTAAAACTAAAATGACTATTGTAACTTTTAAACTTTCGCGATTCGAACACAAAGTTATATATTTAAACGGGACTCAATCGCGCTGAAAACTTAATATTTGTTTACCTCGATGTTTCGATCAAGTTGCATTGATCGTGGTCACGACTGAAGTAGCGGGTGTCAGCGTCGAGAAGGGCGAGCGTTGTCTCCAACTACCCGCATTTGGTTTTGTAAAAATTCAGAATTGTCACGACACACTACATTAACGACATCTGCAGATTTCTTCTGACATAAACCGCGATGCGAACAACGTACATAGTAGTTTGCAAACAGCCAAATATTTATAAACAATTTTTATGTTCAACTTAACTAACCTATCTAGATTTTAGGCGCAATTATATCAAACATAGTAGTTTACAAACAGACAAATGCTAAAAACAGTTTTCATATTCAACCTAACAGACCTATCTAGTTTTTTAGGCGCAATTCTACAATTCAGTCAGTCTATCTATCTGTATTATAGGCATTTAAATTAGAAACTATTTTCATTACAAAGTATTTTTAGGAATGATAGGTGCTGTTGGCATTTACAGGCTCTACAGCTTCACTTTGCTAAAGCGCTCCACCGCAATGCATGACGCAGAAGGTGCACACCAAATTTAAAATTTTGACTACCGTTACAAGGGTACCCAGGGGGTACGAACCTGGGCTTGGACGGTCGTCTCGATTACGGGGAAATCGAACTAAACACCTCTAGACCCTAGTGTTAGTAGTGATGGAAAGCCCTGAAAAAATGGCTAGGAGCCCTTTAATTGAATTATATACCGATTCGTAATACACCTTCGAGAAGAATCGGCAAGAAACTCGAAGGCGAATAATAACTGACTATGAGTTACGGGACCTTCCACCTCGCCGGCGAGGTCAGTGTCTGTGTCTAAGTGAGCTGATTCCCCCTGGCGGGTTGCCAGAGGAGGTAAGATTGGGATAACAAAGTTCAAATTGTGCTAGATATTTATAACCGATAGTATATAGTTGATAAAAAAAAACAATATTGAAGAAAATCTCGTTTAACATAAAAACCACACAGCCTTTAGTAGCGCCAAAAGATTTATTGTTGACTGACCGTCTCCGTACAGGCACTTAAAATAAAAGCAGCAATAAATTCATTAATTCGCTAAAGACCATTTGTATTCGTCGGAAACATTTGCATAGTAGGCCCGTATCGGACGTTTGTTTGGACAATAGCACTCATGTATCAGCAGTCAGTACCAAGTCATCAATCAAGGGAATACTTTAAGATAAAAGTATAAATTATACTACGACACGTAACAGCGAAGCAGGTTACAGTTACAAATTGCTTGTTTTTAAACGATTTTATTTAGCTTGTCCTGTTTGATTTTATATGTTTGGGTCAAATTTAGTAATTGAAATTTTACCGCCTTCTTGCTTACCGATTGATCTGAAATTTGGTGCTCACCTTTAGATCTGATGACAATACAATTCTGTATATTCAGTATCATTGTAAATCCAAATGAGCTGCCGCCACAAAATGGCGGATAACATTATATATTTTTCAACCCACTCAATTTGGATACCAAAAAAAAATCGTAACTAGTAGAACACATAAACATGTACATGAAAAACATGAAAACGAACATAAAAAATCTAAATCCAAGATGCCCGCGACCACAAAATAGCGGTTTAGTTATTTTTCAATCCCCTCATCATGTGTATGTATCAAATGAAAGGCCATCTTGGATTTGGAATTTTCATGGTGTATTGTATGTACTCTACTAGCTAGGTATCTACATCATTCTTTGTTTCTTTACAATAAAATAGAAAAATATTTACTGATCTGCTGATTACTTAATTTTTCCCAAAAACGTTTTTATTTTTTATCTTACATTACAAAGTATTATACCTACTTGATTCAGGTAATTAGAAAGGTTGAAATCTGGAAACATTACAAAGTATTATACATTACAAAGTATTATACCTACTTGATTCAGGTAATTAGAAAGGTTGAAATCTGGAAACATTACAAAGTATTATACCTACTTGATTCAGGTAATTAGAAAGGTTGAAATCTGGAAACATTACAAAGTATTATACCTACTTGATTCAGGTAATTAGAAAGGTTGTAATCTGGAAACATTACAAAGTATTATACCTACTTGATTCAAGTAATTAGAAAGGTTGAAATCTGGAAACATCCTAATTCATTCAAGCAAGAATCATGTTTTATTGGTTTAGTACTTGACTATTTGTACCGGTTAGAAAAAATAATGAATTGTTAATTATTTCAGAACTTTCGATGTTAATCATGAATAATAATAGAAAAATATAATATAAGAACCAACCATGTATATCTGATAGATATACATTGTTTAACTATGTATATCGGAGATAGAGAATATAATACCGATTAAATTTCTTGATTTTCAAAGCAAAATTAAACGAGAGAACTCGGTCCTTAACTCCCTATGTCAACAATGTAAAATAATATAATTTCAAAGTCAATATATCCGAGACAAGGAGTAACATCGAGTCACGATAGAGCTCGTTATAGGTACATTGGATTGTACCTACATCAAAAGCCTTGTTTTCCTTCATAATAACCAATTCCTAGAAAGTTCCATTCAGGTCTAATGTTTTCTATTTTCTCGTTGTTATTTTTTTCACACAAACATTAGTAGGAATTTGTGTAAGTCGTCTGTCAACAACAGATGTGTGTATAACGTAATTAGTAATTACACTAGTTACCTACTTAGACATATCTCTTACGTAGTATTTGCATTCTCGTTGCGTGTAGGTACAACCGAGATGGTACGAAGTTTGTCCATTCAGTGATTTTATCGCTCACTTTTACTATAATTCTAAGTTGATTTCGATCAAGTTGCATTGATCGTGGTCACGAAAAGACTAAGTTGTCCCATTTATACCTGTAATGGTACAGGTGGTACTAGTTAATACCAGTTATACCATCAGACAATAACATCATGGTATAAATGGTCTTTACTTGTCCCACCTATACTCTTAATGGTATAAGTGGGATAGGTTGAGACCATTTGTACCATTGGATTATACCATTATTGCAATAAAACTACTTTTTGCTGTTTTGTTTGTGCGGTGACCGGGTTACGATAGCCTCAACCCTTTCTATTTTTTGTTTATCTTAGTTATTAACCAATCAAAGAAAATTTTACTTAAAAAATTAAACGAAAAAAAAAAAGTATGCACGAGACTAAAATCCATTAATTAGTTATATTGCAATAATGGTAAAATCCAATGTTATAAATGGTCTCAACATATCCCACTTATACAATTAAGAGAATAGGTAGGACAAGTAAATACCACGTATACCATAATATAATATTGTCTAATGGTATAATAGGTATTAACCAGTACCACCTGTACCATTACAGGTATAAATGCGACATCTAAGTACCATTTGTACCATTAAGGGTATAATTCAGTGATATAACTAGTCGGAAGCGTAAATTTTACCAAAATGGGATTGTTTAATATCTTGCGAAAATACAAGAATCCTCAAACAATTTCTTAACAAATCGACTCAAAAGAAACATTTTAATACAGACCTATAAATCGCGAAGTGCATCATTTGCTAGGACAAAGCGAGATATCATAACGGCCTCATTTCTTGTTCATTGACTCGGAATCATACCTATTACGAGACAACGTTATCGGGGTGTCTATTCTACGTGCTGTCAATCGTTCTAAATCAAAAGTTAGTATTATCATTTGTAACAGGATATTTATCATGTACCTAATTCTCTCTTTAATTTATTACACGATTGCCCAAAAAAAATGAGTTTTAAAGATTAATTTATGGTTGTATGTAGGTATGTATATTTGTATTTGTGTGTTTGTATGTATGTTTGTATGTATGTTTGTATGTATGTTTGTATGTATGTTTGTATGTATGTTTGTATGTATGTTTGTATGTATGTTTGTATGTATGTTTGTGTGTATGTTTGTATCTATGTTTGTATACAGGGTGAATTTTTCAAGTGGGCGTGGATGGCTAAATCAGAAACTATGAGTAATAACGAAAAGTACTCAAAGGAGTCACGGGCCCAATTTTGATGAAAACTAAAACTGCATCTTTGGATATTTGAAAAATCAATATTTAGGAATATCAGGAATCGAATACGTTGATTTTGGAAAAAAAAACACACACTATATTATTACACCATTCGATAGTGTCGCTAATAAGGATGGATTTCTTTACCGTGGTCAGATCAATCTAACAAAGCAATCTGACCACGGATACCTAACGATTAAAAGTGGTAGGTACACCAGCAGTCCCAACATTCACGACATTTTGATAGCTCATAGCTTCTTTATTACTCATTATCACACTCTCATATATATTGAACATGATCACACTCTCACAAATATTATATACAAGCATTAATGCAACAAAAATAAATTGTAAGCTGTCCAATAATGTAAAAAAGTCACGTAATATAATAACAATTAAAAGCTAAAAAATACTGAAAAATAGCCATGAGGCTGTTGAGGATTATAAAGGCCACCATAAAGCGGTACTACCTGCACCCCCTTACCCTATGGCACACTTTCTGCCGAACAGCCTGTATAATTGGTGTAAAACCTAGGTTCTTAGTAAGTATTTTAGGAGTGTTAATAATTTCAGTTAATAAAGCGATTTTATCGCTACTTTAGTACAGAGTCTGGCGAAAGCATGCATAATTTATTGAACCATTTTACATTCCTTGTAAACTAAGCTCTAGAGTAGCTAAGAACAAATTAGTAACATACCTACTAGTAATTCGTAGTTACAGACGAGGTTCTATCTATAGCTATCATTTACATATTGATTGAAGATAGTTAAATACCTATAGCTAGACTATATTGTGGTATTGATTGAAGATAGTGAAATACCTATAGCTAGACTATATTGTGGTATTGATTGAAGATAGTTAAATACCTATAGCTAGACTATATTGTGGTATTGATTGAAGATAGTTAAATACCTATAGCTAGACTATATTGTGGTATTGATTGAAGATAGTTAAATACCTATAGCTAGACTATATTGTGGTATTGATTGAAGATAGTGAAATACCTATAGCTAGACTATATTGTTGTATTGATTGAAGATAGTTAAATACCTATAGCTAGACTATATTGTGGTATTGATTGAAGATAGTGAAATACCTATAGCTAGACTATATTGTGGTATTGATTGAAGATAGTTAAATACCTATAGCTAGACTATATTGTGGTATTGATTGAAGATAGTTAAATACCTATAGCTAGACTATATTATGGTATTGATTGAAGATAGTGAAATACCTATAGCTAGACTATATTGTGGTATTGATTGAAGATAGTTAAATACCTATAGCTAGACTATATTGTGGTATTGATTGAAGATAGTTAAATACCTATAGCTAGACTATATTGTGGTATTGATTGAAGATAGTTAAATACCTATAGCTAGACTATATTGTGGTATTGATTGAAGATAGTTAAATACCTATAGCTAGACTATATTGTGGTATTGATTGAAGATAGTTAAATACCTATAGCTAGACTATATTATGGTATTGATTGAAGATAGTTAAATACCTATAGCTAGACTATATTGTGGTATTGGTATACTACTATTATTGGTATTTGTATAGTAAGTACCTACCTCATTTTGAGTGTTACCCTACCTACCCTATTTACTTTATTTTATGTATAGAATTACAAAACTTTGAAAAAGGTATGACATGTACTCAACTTTCTACATTCTAAGATGAATAATGCCAATAAAATAGCAATGTCAATTCGTCTCTGATAAATGGTCTACAGACATCCATTTGTCTCCAAAGGCGTAACGAGGTCTGGACAAGTTGTCACCGACTGTGAGAATGAGGGATCACTAAGGAACATTATATCGGCCCCAGTGCGACCCCAGAATATAAACCTTCGACCCTTACCATGATGATTTGACAATGGTCTTGTAGCCGGGAACGTTGAATTGATTAATACTGTGGGAACCCTTCTGTTCTGCCTCTACCTGCCTGTAGATGAATTGGGAATTAAGTCGTTACATCAAGGTATTATCCCCGGAGACGGAATGTTTACAAGTTGTTGGTTGACTTGGCCAAAGCTTCACGAAGTAGTACCTATGTAATGAAAGTTATAGGTATGAGTAAATAATTCCAGTTCGCCAAGTTCAACTATAGGTAAGTACTTGTCCTTGCCAATAGTTTAAACAACAATACAACAGTTCAAAAACTAACCTTACGCCCGCCTACGCTAAGGTATAAAATAGCCTATGTCACTCTATAACAAGTAAAATTATTTAAAAATAAAAAAACCCGACTGCGAACAAAATTATTGAATACGAACTAACCGCCCGCAATATTGATCACACTAATATTATAAAGACGAAAGTTTGTATGTATTTATGTATTTATAAGGGTGTGTGTGTTTGTTACTTCTTCACACTTATACAGCTGATCGGATAAGGATGAAATTTGGTACGGGGGTAGCTTATACTCTGGATTAACACATAGGCTACTTTTTATCCCGGAAAAATGTTTGGTTCCTGAGGGATGCGAGTGAAACCGCGGGGCGCAGCTAGTATTTACATAATGGTAGTAGTATTTATATAACATATTTTAATGTTTCATTTTTACTTACATATTTAACTTTACTTTAATAGCAATTGCAACATTAGACTATAGTATTTACATTAACTTGAATAATTTAAATTGAAAATTTAGTAAGAAGATTAATGAAAATCATTCATCAAAATCCGTCTAGTCGTTATCAAGTGAAAGCTCCCCAAACAAACAAACAAACAGACAACGTTTCACTTTTATATATTGGAATGAATTTCTAAAATAAACGGTTTTGAAGATATTTAAGAAAATAGATGAAAATTGACCATCCTCGCCGTCCTTATATCCGAAACTACTGATCCTAAAATTTTGAAAAAAATACAGAAAATAATTCTTAACTTATAAATTACAGGAAAACCAATGATATATAAGTCTTAAAATAACATGGTAAAACAATCAATATTGTGAGATAATATAATATTCATCGTACGGAACCCTCTCCACGCGAGTTCTACTCGCACTGGTCCGTATTTTTATGCCTTTTCTTATTTGTTTCAAATAAAGAAACAAATAAAGATCAAATACTTAATACTTACTATTATTCAAAATGCTATTACGCGTCTATTTGTGGTGTACGTGTCGCGTGGTACAAAACCGTTCGTCACAGTTCGTCATCAAAAGATCGCAAGCGATATTGTGCCATCCTTTTTCTACGCGCATTAACCCGTATCGCTTGCCTGTTCGCTCCACGCAAACATTTACTTGTCACGCACACAAGCGTGTGTCAGCGCGCGTCGATTTAAGTGTGCTGCCCTGACTTAAAACTATGGATAGGGGCTTTTTACATTTTATGATGATTAAGTTTAGTTACCTATTTGCCAATTAAAGAAGCCGTCTCCATTATAAGCGGAGTTTTTAAATTGCGCGGAGTTTTGGTGGAACACGAATCGGGCGAACTTAGTGATTCCTTATTTGTTTCTTTCATCGAAGGTCCCTTATCGTATAGGTCCCTTATCGTACCATATGGGTACCCTTGTATAGAGACTGTCATGTGAAAGGGCATACATAAGTAGGTAACTGCACTTATTTCGCCTCAACAAAAGAAAATTCCCCTTCCTTAATATTTCGTAAAGATTCCAATCTCAGATCTTTACAAGAACTGTTACCTTCGCATCCCTAAAATACTTCACCAAAGACACTTCCAAAGGAGCAATGTCAGGACAAAAGCTCAAGTGTTTGCGGAGGACCGCTTGCTAGCAAAGGAGTACCGCAAGGATCTCTCTTGAGACCACTCCCGCATTGTAATACACGCTAGTTATTCTTGTAAGCTATTTATAGATTTTTAGGGTTTGATGGGAGAGATATAGGAAGGGCGTAAAAGGAGATTCGCTTGTTTATCGTATAATTATGATTCACAGTATCTATTAGTTTGTCGAACCTATATCTGCAATTTTTATTAGGGAAGCCAGCATTGATTACTTTGGTATGTACCTATTAACCACTAAGGCCAACAAACCCTATCTCAAAACCAATTAATGAGTTGGTAGATATCTACCTAGGTACTTCAAGGTCACAATAAATATGAAGCTAATGCACAAGACAACCCTATTATCAAATCACAACCATTGAAAGTCCGTTATATATATGTACATGCTACAGCCAGCATACTGTTTCTTATCGTCAATGTTTAACCCAAATCAATTCAAGAAGGATACCTACTATATTATTGTACGAATACATAAGTAGAATGATATGTATGTAGACCTATAAAACAAAGACAATCACTGATTTATTGTCTAGCAAATTCGGATCGTACGAGAGCTTTGTTTTCCTCCATTGAAGCATTTGTCCTTTATTGTTAGACAATGTGTACATAGAAGGTGAGAGTGTATTGAATTGAACACTTGGGTTATAGGTAGATTCCTATTGTTGAAGCGCTGAGCGTTGTGTAGCGCACAATGAGGAAAGAAACTATTACGCATTGCCTACGGATTACGGTCTTGATATGTGAAAATATTAAAAATAAACCTTCTTCATGATGCACACTAAGTATTTTCTTGACAAATTTCATCGAGATCTGTTCAGCCGTTTTATCGTGAAAAGGTAACAATTAACAAAGGGACAGAGAGACTTTTGCATATTTTATACGCTTTGCATGCGACGTCTCCACGCTGACTACAGTTTATCGTGATAAAAAGTAAGCAGGTAGGTACCTATTGTATGTTCTTCCACACGGTTCAAACTATCTCCATACTTTTTTTTTATTACTGTCTAGGCAATCGTTTGACCACGATCTCACCTGATGGAAAGCGAAGATGTGATCGAAGGTGTAGCACGTTTGCCTAGTAGATACCTATTCACTCTTGACTTGAACACACCAAGGTTATATTTTACCGGAAACACTGACGAGGGCAGGGCATTCCACTCCTTAGAAGTTCTTATAATAAATGAAGAAGCGTAACGCTTCGTTCTTGTGCGAGGTATTTCAACTATAAAAGGATGGCGCTTTGCCGATCGTCTAGTCGTACGGTGATGGAAAGGTGATGGGGGAATCAGATTGTGCAGTTCTTGTGCACTCTCTCCAGAGTGCAATCTGTAGAATACCGACAGGCTTGCGACCTCACGTCGATTCGCCAGACTTTGAAGCTTACTCTTTACCAGAGTGTCATCTCCAATGAGCTTCATAGCACATCTCAATTGAATCCAAAGCCTCGAGCTGATACTTGGTAGAACCGTCCCAGAGGTGGCTGCATTACTCCATGCAAGATCGTACCTGTGCTTGGTAAAGATTCTAAAGCTGTCCCGGTGTGAAGTACCGCCTAACCTTAGACAAAAGCAAAACAGAGAAACACAGTTACTATCACTTCTATAATATTAGTATCGAGGTATGGGAAACATAATGTGTGATAGTGATAGTGTGATACACAAAGATTAAAGTGCAAGCATACATACGTATTTCATACGCATCAAACAAATGTTGCGTATGGAATGAAAAGTGACACGTCGGAGGCACTTTGGACGGGATCAGCTAGTATCTGGAGAACTACTCGAGCTTCGAACTACTGTATCTTATATTTCAAAATGAAGAATATTCTTGTTTGCCTGTTTTTTTTGTTTGCAGTCGTTATTTTAAAAGCTTTTAATTAACTTCTTGTATGTATGTATCTATGTATTTCGTTTGTTCTGGAATCTTGCAATTCAAATTTCGTGCACTTTCTGATTAGCTATCCGGCTGAAACTTTCAGGGTAGCTCACAAACCGATGACAAAACAATAAAAAAAAATAAAAAATGATAATTTAAAACCATAATAAGTTACAATGCAATAAAAAAACTTAAAAAAGAAACTTAAAAACGTAAAAAGTGAAAGGCCAATTAAAAAAAAAGGAAAAATAACGTGTAAAACGTGAAATTCATTAAATAAAAGCTCGTAAAAGCTCCTCTATTAAATTTATTTTTTTAAGTTATTTTATTTGTGATGTCTTCCAAGTCGATTATTACCTATTTCGAAGATTCCATCTTCTGATACATTGTTCATACAGAATATTGGACATTGTTAGATAGCTGAAACCTTGTAAAAATTGTTTAAATATGCTGTGTGTAGGTACAAACGATCTCTGGATAAGATATTTTAAGGGAGGTGTTAGGTGAAAGCAATTTACTAATGAAGCCAGCTGATTGATCGGTTTTCCTGACGTTTGGTCTTAACGGAAACTGATGTAGGTCCAGTCAGCTATCGTCCGTTAGAGTGCGAATACGTTAACTAACATTTAATCCCGAGTTAAACTAAAATTAATGGTATCGGTTATTAAATAAAATTATGGTAAGTATTCTCTAGATTAACCTGTCGAAACGCGTCACTTTTAAGGCGCGCCGGTTGCGGAGAAAATACGTAATTATTTGAACAATCGCCTAGCCTAACAACCCTTGTCTTGTAGATAGACAAACATAAGTGCACACAGAAATAATTTAAAAAAAGATTAAACCTACTGTCCAAAAATATGACACTAGTATCCCCGCCCGCGACTTCGTACGTGCAGACTACTGTTTATCGCGAAAATAAGTATCCTATATAATATAATATATTCGGGACATTTCCACACCAATTATCTAGCCCCAAACTAGGATACCCTGTGCTATGGGCACTAGATAACGGATAAACATACATTGATAAGAATATTAACATCCATGACTGGGAAACAAACATTTCTGCTCATCACACAAATGATTGCACCTTGCAGGATTCGAACCTGCGACCGTTGTTTTCGTACCTAGGATCTCTAGCCACGAGACCAACCGGTCGTCAAACTAGGTTCTTATAGCATATTAAAAACCAATGCAAAAGTAGGTATAGCACCAATGCTCTTGATGTTTTTTGACAGACTTGTAATTTCGTTTCCATGGCAACCACAGACCATTATGTGATGGCAACCGTTCCTTACAATGAGTAATCAATATTTTCCAGTTTTCCCGCGGAAACTTTCAATTTTCCGGGATAAAAAGTATCCTATGTTTTATTCTAGGATATAAGCTGTCTACATTCTAAATTTCATCCAAATCCGTTCAGCCGTTATCGCGTGAAAGCTCCCCAAACAAACAGACAACGTTTCACTTTTATATATTTGTATGGATTTACCGAAGCTCCTGCTACAACGCAATATTCATGAACTTGCATGTTTGCTAAATCAACGAGCGAGGAAACTTCAAAGGTTTGTAAAAACGAATCTGGCGATTCGGGAAACGTTACAACGAGTACGAAAAATGTACGTCTTTATAAAAAAAAACGGCGTTCTGTGGATAATACGTTAACTTCTACGCTACCCTCAGTGAACGTTTCGTTCTCTAGATTGATGATGATATATGAGTAAAGTAATTTAATCACAGAATTAGTTATATCTTAGTTTATATGGATAACTAGCTGTGCTCCGCAGTTTTACCCGCGTAGAATATGATGATGAAAAGTGTATCCTATGTATTAATCCAGGATATAAGCTATCCTGGTACCAAATTTCATCCAAATTGGTTTTTCCGTTTGAGCGTGAAGGAATAACAAACATACAAACAATTACAACAACAACATTACAACATTAGTGTGATGCCGCCCAAAAAACCCTCAATAATTGCCACTTTTCAAATGGCAGTAGCCAGTATTGCGGATAGTTAGTTAAATCTCCGAAAGGTATTAATTAAGATGTTTTTTCACCGCCCGTCGGGAATACGGCCTTCGGAAGCAATAAGTTTCCACTTCGATTCGCAACGTTAGTGGCCGGTGCTGGAACCCTGTTCAGTACAAGCGATCCAACGATTCTTGAACCCTCTCTCATGCAACATCCCCAGTTAAGTTACAGCCGCTGAAGTGCTGAGGGAGGGTTTGGAAGTTCTCCGTTGGCTGGTTATGAAAGGGCGGTAGTCGTAAATATTAGCTAGCCGCGACGAGTTTAGTTTACGATTGTGGCTGTACGGGAGTTTAGCGGCAGGCAATAATCCGCAAAGGCAGATAAAGCAGTATTAAATTAATTTACGTGCAATTCTGATAAAGGAAACCTTTAGCTATAAAGTTACTCGTATACCTTTAGTACCTTATCCAGTGTTATCTGTCCACTACCACTCGGAGAACCGTCTAATGAAGAGGAGAGACGGGCAAAATAAAATTATACAGGAAATTTTTGTTAATTTTGAGTGGTTGTTAGCGGAGAAGACCTTTTTAAATGAAGCCCTGAAAAACGTTTTATTTTAGCTTCATAAATTGGCTTTTTGGGACGTTTAGAAAGCCCGACTAATTTGGTTAGGTACCTACCACTTATCTTATAGCATGTTATTTGTAGGATCTTGTTTCTTGGAATAGTGGTTTGCTTAGTACGAGTAATAAGTATAATTTTATGTTTAACGGATCATGATATATCATGAGTAATTGGTTTAAGATTCGCTTTTAACATTGTAAGGTAGTTAAATATATCTATGCACACCGTAAGGAGCGTTCTCTCATTAGGCTTGACAACCCGTCCTAAGATTGTCTTATATAAAGAGGAATCACATATTGTAACTTAGGTTGACACATTTTTCGATAGAATTTTGAATGTGTATTAATGTTTAATTTTAACGACCTATAATTGTCCACTGCTGGACGTAGGCCTCTCCTAATGCACGCCACTGAGCGCGGTCTTCAGCTCCTCTTCTCCATTCCATTCCAACACAACAATGTATAACACAATTATCTTGTTCCCAGAAATTGACATCCACAAATCCGAAGAGTGCCGATCAGAATGGGTGGAGATCCGAGATGGGTACATGCCAGATGCTCCGGTGCTGGGCAGGATCTGTGGCTCTGGAAAAGGACCTATGATGAGATCTACTGGCTCCCGGCTGACGGTAGTCTACCAACCTGGACTGAGGCCCAAGCCGCATAGAGGCTTCAGAGCTTTTTATGAAGGTAACATTTTAAGGTCAACTTAATTTGTTCGTAGGTATATTTAGCAAAATGTAACAAAGGAATTAATCACAGTTCTGACTACAATATTATATGTAACTTGAACCACGTACTTATAACACCAAACTGACACTCAACAAATATTCTGGCCTTCAAAATTTATTTTTATTAAATTGCTTAGCTCCTACTCATTGGATTGAGCTACCAAGTACACCAGTTTTTAAGTTAAAACCTAAGCTATCCAACAGTGAAAATCGCATCGCAACCGGTCCAGTAGTTTTTACGTGATGCGCGAACAGACAGACGTTAAAAGTGTGGTACTAAATTTGTAAGGCCAGTGTAGTTGGAAACAGTATTGAAAGATATCTGTGGAAGACACAAATTTGGAGACAACTATGAAAGTCTCGATTTAATTTCCAGCTGTTTGTGGAGGAGACATCGAAGTGGACAGCAGTGGTCATCTGGAATCTCCCAATTATCCAGACGACTACCAGGCAAACAAGCTTTGTGTTTGGAGATTATCTGTACCTCAGGTATCTGACAACAATCATTTTGCTATCTATATAGTTTAAGCCCATCTTTGGCTATATTGATTACTAGCTGTGCCCGCGGCTTTTCCCGCGTGGTCATAATTCATGGGTTTAATTTTTTTGCGCGGAAACCTAATTATCCTTAAAACATCAGTAAGTGAAAATCCCGTCAAAATCGGTTTAGCCGTTTCGGAGATTATCCGGAACAAACAGACAGACAAAAAAAATGGCCTTTGTGTATGTACATACTGTTTAAGTTTATACTTTCATATGCATTTAGTTAAAATTTGTTATTTGGACATTACAACCAGACACTTCATTTTTATTTATTTGTATCTATTCTATTGTATGAATCACTGCCATTTTATTTATGTAATGGAACATTTCTCAACAAACTATTTGCATGATTTTCTGTAATTTCTAATACTCTGTGGTTACGTTTCAGGATTATCAAGTGGCTCTAAGGTTTCACTCGTTCGAAGTAGAGAACCATGACACCTGTTCTTACGATAAGGTAAAAGTAAGAGATGGAGACTCCATGGATAGCCCTCTTATCGGCATGTTCTGTGGCCACAAGATCCCTCCTGACATAAGGTACGATGGCTCTACAAAAAGTTACAGACCTTCTCCATGCTACGTCTCCATGCAACAACAAAATCAAAATACTGATTATTTCATATTTATCACACTAATATTATTAAGGCGAAAATTTGTATGTATTCGCGTGTGTGTTTTTGTTTGTTACTCCTTCACGCTCAAACGGCTGAACGGATTAGGATGAAAATACAAATACATGTAAAACATTATATATGTTCTGGAAAAAAAAAAAAAAACATTATATATGTTCTGGAATAACATATAGGCACATAATACCTACTAATATGACATAGGGTACTTTTCATCAGATGTCAAAATGACAGGTGTCAAAGTGACAGGTGTCAAAGTGACAGGTGTCAAATTTGATATGTGTCAAAGTGAAAGGTGTCAGCGGGTGTTATAATAATTTGAGGTTGATTTATTCTTTTTCAGGTCCACGTCAAACAAACTTCTCGTGATTTTTGAGTCGGACAGCACCGTTCAGAAGGCTGGTTTCTCCGCCACGTTCATGAAGGAGTTTGACGAGTGTGCTTCAATAGAACACGGCTGCAGTCACTCTTGTGTTAATACTCTGGGAGGATACGAGTGTGCCTGCAATATCGGTTATGAACTGCATTCTGATGGCAAGAAATGTGAAAGTAAGTGGAGAATGAAATACAAAACTATTTCTATGATACAATACGAGTGTATTGTATCATCACCGCAAACTAAACGCGGCAATAAAACCCAGCTGTTTTCAAGCAGTTACATCTTTTCTCACGATACTACCTATTTACAAAGGTGCACCTAGGCCTCCTTCATCATCATCATCATCATCAGCCTATATTTGTCCACTGCTGGACGTAGGCCTCTCCTAATGCACGCCACTGAGATTCAAAACCTAAGCTATCCAACAGTGAAAATCACATCGCAAACGGTCCAGTAGTTTTATTCAATACTTTGTACCACACTTTTGCTTTTTATTATATTGCTTGGTTCCTTCTCATCGGATTAAGATACCAAGTACACCAGATTTCAAGTCAAACACTAAGCTATCCAACAGCGAAAATCGCGTCGCAATCGGTCAAGTAGTTTTATTCAAAACTTAGTACCACACATTTAAAATAAATAGTTTTTTATAAAATTGCTTGGTCGGATTGAGATACCAAGTACACCAGATTTTAAGTCAAACCCAACAACAGAGAAAATCGCAACGCGATCGGTCCAGTAGTATTAACGTGATGCGCAGACATTTAAATTGTGGTACTAACTTTTGAAGGCCAGTCGAGTTAAATAAAGATAACCTTTTCTCAGACGCTTGTGGTGGTGCCCTGTACGCGTCCAACGGGACCATAACCTCGCCCTCCTTCCCTGAGCTGTATCCTCCGTCCAAGAACTGTCTGTGGGAGATCGTGGCGCCACCGCAGCATCGGATCACGCTCAACTTCACGCACTTCGACTTAGAAGGGAACAATATGTACCAGCAAGTAAGTTGCTTGAGTTTTAGCACAGGAATTAAGTTAATTTAAAAACATTATAAAAAAAGCTTTTATGCAGTAGCCATGTTACAGTGAAACTGAGAACCGGGTATCGCAATTAAATGTGTATACAACAGGAGCCAACCCGGAGAGCAGCAACCATGTCATGGTAAAACTTAAAACCGGCTATCATAATAATTTCGTGGCTGTTGTTGACCGTTGAAGAGTTCCTTTATCTGGAGCTGTTCCTGGATGTCGATTCAGGTTACACTTGCCTTAAAAATGCATTGTCATCGGAACTGAACCAACATGCAATCATTCAACTCCGTAGGTTCTAATAGTATAAGAGGAAGTGGTTCTAATTCCGCTTGCAAGACTTGACCTAAACAAACATACATAAATACAAACATTGCAATTTAAATAAAAGCTTTTAAAATTACTGGATTAAAAGCTAAAAAAACACGCCTGCCCTGCCAAAAAAAGAGCTTATGCCAATAAATTATATACTATTGGAATGTGCTTATCAAGGCCTTCAATTTGATACCCTTATTGTAAAATTAGTTCTTTTTTTAAATAATTTGAAACTGGAGCCATACTTCCGCCATTGTAAATGTTGTCAAAAAAAAAGTTATGTTAAAATATGTTATGCCTATGTTACTCGGGGGTATAAGGATTCTAACGATACCCCTTACGTCTAAATCTGTTCAGGCATTTAAAAGTTATGGTGGAATAAAGAAACTCACATACATACATACAAACAAACATACATGAATGCTAAAAACATTACCCTCCTTTTTTTGGGCAGTCGTGTAATAATAGTAGGTACTTACAAGATTTAAGGTCGTTAAAATCCCTTGTGCCGTCTTTATAACTATTTTTCACAACTAGCTACGCCAAATTACGTTATTTTCACTGTTTCATAACTGGTTGCTACCAAATAAGAATAAATTTGCCGTTTTCGTAATTGCCGTTTTACCTCTTTCATAACGAGCTATGAAGGAGTTTTTTTAACTGTTTCATAACTGGCTATCAAATGAGAAATATTTCTTGGAAAGTTCCTTAACTCTAAAATATTTATTTCACTGCTTTGTCACTGGTTATCGAACTAGAAAAGGGCCTTCACGCTCTCATATTAACAAACAAAACTTTCAAAATAATTGAATAGGCTTCATATTCATAGTTTTTTTTTTTTACAAATAAGAACAAAATAATTAAAATTGGATAAGAACAATATCACTTTTGTCGGGTGTGTCGGGAGTGAAATACCACCTGCACGCGCTCATCCTGCTGGATAAAGAACGAGGCTCTGGCGACCGACAGGTGGTGGTATAACCATTTCAAAACAACCGTAGCCAAATAATACAGGCTGGTGACAGGCAGCAGCGTCACCGGTGCGAAAAGCTACGCCCTGCGATCGCCAACCCGCATGCCCAGCAAAGCGATTATGGGTAAACCCTCCAATATGAACGGCACAAATAGAAAATGGCCCACAGTTCCCGGTCGGTGGCGGTCAAGGAAATGGTAGGGCAGGTGGTGCGAAGAATCACCGGGCTGCCGTAGGTCACCCAAAACAAAAACAACTGACCCTGGCTACGTACAACGGACGAACGATTAGGCTTGACGATCACATGTCGCAACTCGAGACGGAGCTTTCAAAAATAAGGTGGCATGTTCCGGGATTATGTGAAGTCCAAAGAGAGGGGGAAAACACTGTAACCCTAGAGTCGGGCCATCTATTTTACTTCCGAGAGGGCGATCAGTAGTTTCAGGGTGGCGTGGGGTTCCTCGGCAATAATCATTGATAACGTTGTAGAAGTATCCAGTGTGTCGACCTGATTCTTAAGCTGGTATAGCCTTCAGATTGTACAGGTTTACACACTGACCTCAGCACACTACAATGTTATCATAGGAGACTTTAACGCCAAAGTGGAAGTACAGACTTGCAGCGAATAGAAAATAGGTCCACACTGCTATGGGAACAGGAATCACAGGAGGCAAATGCTAGATAAAGTTGGAAAATCGATTCGCTGCCTTGAAAAGCACAAAAGACGTGGATGAGGAACTAAAAAAAATAAAAAATATAATAATTAGGAAGGTAGAATAAGAACACACAAGAAGGTATAGCAAAATAATTCGAAGGGTAGACGCACGACACGGCAGGAGTCGTAGTATTTATTATTTTCTTAATTAGAAAAAAAAAAAAAAAGAAAAAAAAAAGCCAAGTAAACAAACATGAACCTACCTACCTATTGCCACAGATTACCAAACAACCTAACCGGTGATTTGCATCGGTTTAAAACAAGAAGAATATTGTCGGTACAAAATCATAAGCGATAGCGAATTGAACTTATCATACATAATTTATTCATTTTTAAATGTTAATGCATGCCTTTGCTATTTAGATAATTAATTAACAGAAAACTGTAGTTTGGAGTGAGGTGAGATTTCACTTGAGAACGAATACTTTAAATAAAAAAATAAAAAATAATAATAATAAGTAATGAAAATTAGTTTAAGAATATTGTATGGATGACATTAGAACATGCAAATGCATTTATTCAATATTCAATTCAAGTTAGAAATATAATTTAATTTACATAGCATATGCCGTGTAGGCACTCGAATTAGTAAAACGTACATTTATGGTGTGAGGGTTGTGTTCTGTTGTGTATAAGGTGTATGCGTATGTGTTTAAAGGAGCGTTGTTAAATAATGAATGTCAGTGAAATTTACTTAAAAATAGTAAGTATCATTTCAGTTTCATCATAAGAAAGCCGTAGTAAAAAGAAAGTAAGCGCTTTTTTACACTTGTTCTTTGGTAAAGAATATAAATTGAGATGTTTGGTAATATTCTTGTATAAGAATGGACCTAAAAAGCATTGATGTCTATGGGCCAGTGACGTAGAAAACTTTTCAGTTAAAACCATTTTATCCTTCCGCCGTTTGTCTCCCAACTTTATAGAATCGAATGAAGTGTTACCATGTGTCATTAAAATACTCTTTAGAATGAACAGTTGACGAACTGTTAAAACTTTAGCCTCTGAGTATAACTGAGTTGTAGGGAATCTAAAAGGTTTGTTGAGCATTACTTTAAACACACCTCTTTGCACTCTTTCTGTGCGTATGATAAACGTTTTAAATGTACCACCCCATATAGTGATGCAGTATGTCAATATTATTATTATTTAATAGACGAGACTTTTTCAATCTGTACACAAGAAGTGTGTACACATGTATTTCTTTTAAGATTGCTGCAACTATGAACCGTATCGTTATTGTACCATTTGCTGGTTGATTTATTACAGAATTAGAAAACGTCAGATATTTTGTTTTCTCGAGATTCAAAGTTAACAAGTTGTTTCTGAGCCAAGACATCACCTCTTCAAGTCCAATCTCCAACTCAAGAATTCTTAGAGAACAAGGCACTAAATTTGTCAGCTCAAGCGTACGGGCACGAAATCTAAAATCTCGGATGAGGCTCTTCGGCTTATGGACAAACGACGGAAGCAAGCCACACCATCAGAGAAAAGGGAGCTCAATAAAAAGATCAGCAAGCTGGTGCAACGTGACCTCCGATGCTCAAATACACGCCGAATAGAAAAGGCAATTGAGCAAAATCGGTGTTCAAAAGTCTTCGCCCAGCAATTGAGTAGATCCCGTCTGACGAAGCTCAAGTCCAATAATGGCACAACCGTTGTCTGAATCCTTTCTGAGATTGAAGACTTATATAGACTATATGGCCGATTGAACGACTCGCATGCTTTTAGACCCGAACCCAGCACAGAGGATTCCCGCGCAAAGCCTAGACGTGATTGAAATGGCCCTCAAATAACTTAAGAATGGAAAGGCCCCTGGAGAGGACGTAATTACTTCGGAGATCTTGAATGCAGGGGGAAAGCCCGTACTTCGAGAGCTTCCCCCTTCTATATCCCCGAAACAGTTTACTAACGCCCTGGAAGATAAGATATGTTTAAGACGCTGGATTGGACAGGAATGGGCATATCAATATCGAGAACTTTTCGTACTTACCATTTGCCGATATCGTCCTAATGGCGGAGTCGCTGCAAAACATGCAAAGTATGCTGATCAATATAGATGATGCTTCTCGACGCACTGGTCTCGGAATGAACATAAGAAGAACATAAGAAGAATGGACAAGATCATATTTAACTATATTGTTGACCCGGAACCGATTGCAGTCAATGGCGTACCTCTTGAAGTGGTCAAACAATATGTTTACCTTGGGCAAATATTACAATTAGGTAATAACAAGTTTGAGAAGGAAGCTAACAAAAGAATTCAGCTGGGTTGGGCAGCATTCGGCAAGCTTCGTCAAGTCTTCTCGTCGTCCATACCATAGTGCCTGAAAACAAAAGTCTTCAATCAGTGCGTCCTACTAGTCACGACCTACGGAGCCAAAACGTGGACACTCACGGTTAAACTAGCCCACAAATTTAAGGTCGCTCAGCGAGCTATAGAGAGAGCTATGCTTGGAGTTTCTCTGAAGGTCACGATTTGTAACGAAGATATCCCACGGAGAACCAAGGTAACCGACATAGCTCAACGGATATGCAAGCTAAAGTGACAGTGGGCTGGTCACATTTTTTGAAGAACCGATAACCGTTGGGGTAGATGAGTTCTCGAGTGGAGACCACGTTTAGGCAAACTTTGTGTAGGACGCCCTGTGGCCAGGTGGAGTGACGAGTTCCGAAAAGCAGCCGGAAGAAAATGAATGAGGAGAGCTGAAGACTGAGCTCAGTGGCGTATATTAGGAGAGGCCTACGTCTACTTATAGGCTGATGATGATAATGAATATCACTCTTTTGACATAACAATAGTACTACCATAAAAGAACAACAGAAGATAGCAAAAAGTTTAGAAGTTGGTGTCAAACCGAACCATAATTTTGAATATAGTTGAGCTTATTTTTTATAGAAGAGAAACTGACTGTTATGAGTAGGCCTTAGATGAAAATATTGTAGTGGTAGTTAACTCGACTACCTACAAAACTAAAGCAGCCTCAGCACGCTTGCAACTGCGACCAAACTTTTACTGTCACCTTAATTTAAAAACAACATCAACAGCAGGACATAAGCAATAGGTACCTAAGTACATTACTACCTCAGTTTTGTTGTAGCTTCATCCAAGTTGAGACCTCTACTCTAAATTAAGCCAGTTTTGCAGGACAGAGAGAAAAGGAGACGGAAGGGGTTGTGTATCGGAATCCAAAACTAAGTTGCAGATAATCTATTGTTTAACTGAGATGTGTTGTCCGCGCTCTAAAATGGCTGCGAAAAAGTCTGTTAGTCAGCAAAATTTCTGGTAGTCGCGTGCGGAAGGTTACACGCGCTAGCTTCCTCACAGGATACTCACTACGTCGCCTTGTCAAACTTAAAACAATAAATAATGTTTCTGACAATAAGTTGGACTTGGCCTGTAGTCCTGTTGCAACGGCCTAATAAGTATAATGTTTGTCATGTTCTGTTTCAGGAATGTGAGTACGACAGCGTTACCGTTCACTCGAAGCTAGCGGATGTCCTGAGGCGCCACGGTGCATTCTGCGGATCGGCCCTTCCGCCGCCTGTCACTTCAGATGGAAATGTTTTAAGGGTTCAGGTACATTTTTCATTTTGTTCTCTTTTTTCCGGAATTGAGATGTCTGGTGTATGGTGTTATCTCGCTGATGATTTATTTATATTTATGACAGAACCTATTTTTTTTTAATATTTCGTGTTTCTCAAGAAATAATTCAAAATCTATTTTTTCTGACGAGGACGCGCGCTTCTTTTTTCCCCAGTCTGACAGTTTACCGAAGTCGGTCTTCAGCTTTTCTAAGTAAGGTGCGAATTTCCATTAGTCTATGATTCAGAAGGCACGTTAAGCTGTCAATCCCGGCTGTTATTGTTTAATAGCAGTCGTTAAGCCATGTCAGAGGCCCTCGGGTGGCCTGACAAACTCTGACACTAGAAGACAGAACTAACCTCAACTGACCAGTAAGCGAGCAAGTTTGCGCTTAGAATCTTTTTTGCTTTGCCAAGCATGTTCGAAAAACTGACTGGCGTTACCTAGTGGTCTGTCAAAAGTGTCAAAACTGGTTTGGTCCATTCAAGTATTTGTATACTTTTTGGGTCCATCCATCATCGGTTGTAGAGCTTTGCATGTCAAGCGATTATTTTATGAATGAAAAACAATAACTTTGAAGTTAACAAGACACGATCGTCGTGATATTATTCTATCTTCCTTCCCAACTAAGTCAATAAATCATTTCAATATTTCTCACGCCCAGTTCACATCAGACGGCTCAGTTCACCGAACCGGCTTCGCAGCGGCTTACTACATCGACGTAGATGAGTGCGCTGAGAACAACGGAGGCTGCCAGCATGAGTGTCACAACACCCTGGGAGGGTATGAGTGTGCCTGTCATAGCGGGTTCACTTTGCATCCGAACAAGCGCGATTGTAAAGAAGGCGGATGCAAGCATGACGTCACACTCCCTCATGGGACTATCTTTAGGTAAGACGAAATCAAGGGGGCATCCAAGGCTGCCAGCATGAGTGTCACAACACCCTGGGAGGGTATGAGTGTGCCTGTCACAGCGGGTTCACTTTGCATCCGAACAAGCGCGATTTTAAAGAAGGCGGATGCAAGCATGACGTCACACTTCCTCATGGGGTAAGAAGAAATCAAGGGGGCATCCAATCGACTAGTACTGGATGAGTATGAAGGAAATGAAACAGAAGCAGCAGAAAAGGCTTGCTTTATATATTCCATGAACGATGTCACTGAATGTCCATATGAACGATATCTGCCCTGCTGGCCACGCTATGATGGCCTCGAGCTTTGCTTAGATAAGTTCTCGGCCTTCAAGCTTGGCCATCATTGCAGCCCTTGCTGTCCGCGCTATAAAGGCCTCGACCTTACTATCTTTTATGTTAATACTTAGGCAATAGATGTGAGTTGGATCTTTAGTAGATAGAAACCTATGAATGGAAGCTAGCTCTCCTGGTTTGATTGTGATATTTGTGTTCATCGTCTCGAATTTGACCGGCATCCCAAAATCATTATGGCCCACGCAGTTTAGGTATTTACCTACACTGATTAATTTATGAAAACGAGCTAAGAGTGGTGTTACCGATGTAGGTACCTCACTAGATGCTAGTCATCGCAATCATTTATTAACCCCCGAATGCGAAAAAAGAGAGTTATTATAAGTTTAGGGTGTGCATGGGTGTGTATGTCTGTCTGTGGCATCGTAGCTCCCAAACGAATGCACTGATGATAACCATCTAATAACATAACTAATGATGCAGAACCATCTTGATCACATCAGCTTTCAAACAGAAAATGTTTGAAAGCTGATGTGATCGAGATGGTTCTTAGCTATAATGTTTGGGGTCGTGAGACCTATTTTGATGCAGTTTTTTTCTTTTTGAATGTGATCGAGATGGTTCTTAGCTATAATTGGTTCGGGGTCGTAGCTCACAAATATATGGACCTACTTCGATGCGGTTTTTATTCTGTTTGAAATCTGATGTGATCGAGATGGTTCTTAGCTACAATGGGGTCGAGGTTAATTTTTTTTTTGATTTGTGCTTTTTTTAATTCTTTTCGGGAACTAGATAATGTCCAAAAAACAAAAGCAAGTCAGCAAGCATGTTTCCGTAGTGTAATAAAAATAAATAAATTATTAAAAAAAAAAAAAAAAAAAAAAAAAAAACCCGTTTGCGAACAAAACTAAAACTAGTGGCTCTGTGAGCTGTAGACCTCGCGCGTACAAACTTTTTTGCAAACTATCTAGCGGTGCACAGTAGCGCCATCTAGTTACATTATTGTACAACTAACATTAATAACCAAGAGGTGCTCCATCAATCCCTAAAAACAAAAGGGCTGATTCCTCTGGTCGAAACCTAAAAGTGAGAAATTTACAGCATTTTGTGGAGCTATTCTGCTCATCACGCCGAAGGTCCTCATCAGATCTTCAGTTTTTTTTTATGAGACCAATTGAACAATGAAGTTATTACCTTTCTAATCAAAAAAGAACCATCCAAATTGGATCTAATAAGGCGGAGATATTCAGTAGCCCCCCTTTTTTTGCCTCTTTTTGGAGGAAGAACCTTTATTCAAAAATCCCCGACGACTAAAAAATTCTTAAAATTGGTTTAACCTGTATACCAAGTTTCGTCTAGATCGGTTGAGAAATGCTACCTGTAGAGGAGAACAAAGATCCGGACAGCAGACAGCCGGACATACGAAAGCATTTTTGCCTAAGCTGAAACGGAGACGCTTCGCTCGCGCTTCACGCTCGCACCGCCGTGAGGTCACAATCCTGTCGGTATTCTACTGATTGCACTATGGAGACTTTGCACAAGAACTGCACAATCTAATTCCCCATCACATTTCCATCACCGTACGAATAGACGATCGGCAAAGCGCCACAAGCGTTACGCTTCTTCATTGTTTATAAGAACTGCAAAGGGATGGAATGCCTAGCCCTCGTCAGTATTTTCCAGGTTCAAGTCTATAGTGACTAGGCAAGCGCTCTACACTTTCGAGCACATCATCGCTTTGCATCAGATGAGATCGTGGTCAAAAAATTGCCTAGTCCGTATAAAAAAAAAACAATTTGCTACCAACACTTGCTATGGCCTTAATTAGTTATTCACAATTTAATTTTGCGCTACATCTAACGTAATTCGCAACAAGGGAAACAGACCTTCTTTACTGATCCTGCGCGTTTTAATTTGCATGTTGATTTCATAGTTGCTATAATCTTTATTTTGCAGCCCAAATTATCCTGCGGCATATCCTTCCCGAAAAGACTGCGTATGGCAGTTTTCTACAACGCCTGGGCATCGCATCAAGTTGATCTTCAATGTGTTTGAACTCGAACCTCATCAGGTATGGTGGCTTTCATTAACATTGGCATCTTTCATAACAGGAAGCACAATGATTTGAATTACTGATAATGATGTATTTTTATCAGGAATGTGCTTACGACCATGTAACTATCTACGATGGAGCGTCAGCTGATGAGAAGACTCTTGGACTCTTCTGTGGCAGCAAACTACCTCATCCCGTCGTCGCGTCTCAGAACCAGATGTACGTGGTCTTCAAATCTGATGGGTCCGTGCAGCGGAAAGGATTCTTGGCTACACATTCAACAGGTGCATAATAGTAATAGCTCTAGATATAATGAACCGATATCTCTTGACGATTTTCTCATCGATGTCACTTAAAATATTAACATTGGTGCAGTCAAACTGTAGCTAGTATGGCCACAGAAGAAATAATAGTACTAACGTACAGAAGGCTCACTCCATTATAACAATTAAATAAAAAGAGACTCTTGCCGCCACTCGATAAAGTGCAATTCAGCTCGCACGACATTGATACGTATGCGTCTCTCTTTCTAACGCGTAAGTCTATCTCAGTCTAACTCGCTGCAAGCCACGGATAGAGTAACGCGCGCGATTCATAAATTAGCACGCGCAAGTAGGTACATCGAGTGAGACAGGCCTGGTATGGTACTATTATTACTATTACTTGCGCGTGCTAATTTCTGTATCGCCCGCCCGCCCAAAGGCATGTTGCCCTCAATTACCTATGTGTTTGATGGCACCAAGACTTTTATAAAAGTTTCTGTTTGTATGACCACAGAATAAATAATAGTACATGTGTATGACTAGTATAGACTAGTTAGTGCCCATAGTACAGGGTATCCTAGTTTAGGGCTCGGTAATTGGTGTGGAATTGTCCCGAATATATTATTAGTATAAGGATTACCCAAAAACTCGTATTTCCTGTAACAAGTTTTATGAAATGTCCGCACACTATTTTTCGTTCAATGTTGTTATTATTGTTATAATGCGGTAGTTACCGAATGCCAACCGAGCTTTCAGACGCTATCTCTCTCTTTTCGCTTTGTCTCTTTTTCAAACATTGCGCTGGATGAAATAACGAGCTTTTGGACTACAGACGGCTCGCGTTGACAATAGACGGACCACGAAAGGCCCCCTTGAAAAACCCCATGAATAAATGCGAAAGGACTCGTAACTCTTTCTATTTGTTACCTGTTCACGACCAAACGGCTGAACCGATCGTGATGAAATTTGACAAGATAATCGTGAGCATCATTTGGAGAAGAGCGGGCAAAGCCGCGTGTATTAATCATAGAATGTAGTATATTACACCAGGGATGGTTACGCTATGTCTTTATCCATCGGCCAATTACTCTTCAACATTCAAATGTATATAACACCCCCCCCCCCCCCCCCCATTATAGCTAAAAGCCATCTCGTTAACCTAAACTTTCAATCATAAAAACCACAGCTAAATTGGTCCGTTCGTTTGGAAGCTACGATTTTCACCCCCTTTTCCCACTTCACTCCCCCCCATATATAGCTAAGAACTATCTTTGATTATATTAGCTTTCAACCCAAAAAAACAGCATCAAAATCGGTCCATTCGTTTGGGAGGTACGATGCCACAGACAGACAGACAGACACACACATACGCACACGCACAAACACGCACACACACCCTCACACACACACACACACACACACACGCACACACGCACACACTCACACACTCACACACACACAAACGCACACACACACAGAGATACACACCCTAAACTTTTAAAACCCGTCTCTTAGTAAGGGGGTTAAAAATCAATCAAATTAACCGGTGTTAAAATTGTTTTCTCTTTCCAGCATGTGGAGGTTACCTAGCCGCGACCGAGTCAGTCCAACATCTGTACTCCCACGCCCGCTACGGAGACAACGCGTACGAATCCCGCGCAGACTGCGACTGGAACATCGAGGCTCCTCCAAACCACTTCGTGAGGCTGACCTTCCTGACCTTCGAATTGGAGCCGGAGACGAACTGCAGATATGACTACGTGCAAGTCTTTGGAGGGCTGGATGGAAGTGGAGGGAACTATGGGACTTTCTGTGGGACTAAGGTAGCGATCATGAATGCAATGTAAACATCATTCTAAGAACTATGAGCACATACACTCATTTTTACTAGACTGCACAACGCAAAGGCAGGGTAATATGTTTATCAGCCTATGTATGTATGTCTGTTCCTTTGTGGCACTATGTGAACCAAACGCGTGGGCCGATTTTAATGATTCATACATCAATCGATTTGTCTTAATCTCGCAAGTTAATCAAAACTCAATATGGCGACGCCTTCATTAAAAAAGAAAAACATGAAATTCGACGAAGTATGGTAAGTGGGTCTCATTGAATAGGTATTTGAAAATCATCTGTAAGTTTCTCATATCATTTTTCATTTCGAATTACCATTTATATATGCCAGTAAGTAGAGAGATAAAAAGGCCTTTGCTTTTCAAAAGGTGGTGTAGTTTTTCAAATGATTTTAACGTATGTTGTTTAGGTCTAGACTCTGGATGAAAAAAAAAAAAAAAAAAAAAGTGTGAAAAATAATTCACCAACGGTTAATTTATTTTAAGTCAAAAATTTCAAAGGCAAGGGAAAAATTACTTACATTTTCATATTAAGTTTTTTTTTTAAAGTCCAATAACTAATTAATTACAGCGGCGAAAAGATGAACTTTTTACCATAAAAAACCCTATACAAGGTATTGTCCTCAAAATTACTCCCCAACTGTTGATCCTACAACAAACACGTACTTATATGGAAAAAATAAGAAAACTACATGCCAACTACATTTAGTTATATAATTCAATTTTGTAAGTATTATGAATGAGTTACAAATCGGGACCGATGTTTTTTTTTTTTTTTTTTATATTATTTCTGGCAGTTCATTGCAATTACATAATTACTCCTTTCCACACCACCATGAGGTAGAGAAGGTAGAAAAGGCGCCTTTTTTTGGTAAAAAGTTAATCGTTTCGCCGCATTAACTAATTAGTAATCGGACTTACAAACAAAAAGTATTTAAACAATAATGTAAATAATTGTATCCTCTCTAACTTTGCTGTTGACAGGTTTCCCATAAAATGAACTGTTGGTATATATTTGATAAAATAAATTTTGCGGCTTGCGCTCCCCATGGTCAAAAACTTGGATTTTTCATGATAGATAGTCTACCTAAACAACATATTAAGTGAAAATTAGTACACCACCAAGCAAAGTTGCAAGGCAAAAACCTCTACTTACTGGCGTATTATCATCTTTAACGATTTAAAGTTGGTTAGGAACCATTCTGACTTGAATTTTCGCCTCTTTTTAAGTTTGTTCGTAGCCTTGTTTTTGTATTGTTCGTAAATTTTCATGTTACAAAATAACCTTGTAACAAACGCAACAAACAAATTCAAAACTTTGTACCTCCAGGTACCTACATTTATTCATTGCTCGTGAGCATAAATCTCATATAAGTACCTCTTATACAACCTCTGAGTGAGAGAAGGCCTGTGACCTTATTTAAGTTGATGCTTTTGATGATGATGATGATGATGAAGACCAAGAATTTAACCTCAATAATATAATCATATTATTTAATCTGTGCCTCGACTTCTTTTTCAGATGCCACCAGAAATAGTATCGACGTCAGAAGCGCTTCTCGTCAGATTCCGAACGGACGACTCACTAGTCTTCAAAGGATTCTCAGCGTCGTACCAAATGGTGAAACCAGTGTGGAGCGATGAGGATAGCTTCGAGGGGGGTGAAGATGAGGAAGAAGAGGAGGACGAGCGCATGCCCCCCTTAGTGGTGGGGAGAAGGGGGCTCCGTGCCTCCTCCATGCCCAGGTTCGTGCGCCGGCCGACGTGACGCTGGCCGCTGCCGCGACATCCGAGGCACAGGCGACCGCATCGCAACTCGCACACGCACAATCGAGTCCAGAAACTGCTTTGAAAAGGTTACTTTAGGACTTTTATTGGGATGTAGGAAAAACTAACTTAGTTGACATATATTTGAAACTTGCCGCAAAAAAGAGAGGAATTCACTATAAATAAAGCTAATCTTACTTTTCCCGCCAATACAGCAAAGTGTAAATATTTTTTTACAACTGTCTTTTATCTACAGATTCTATCAGTAATTTTTTTGACAAAAGAGGTCAGTGAACAAAAATCTTTTAAAAAGCAACGTTGCCTTAGATAAAAAAAATACTAAATGTTTGTAGAGAGAACGTAATTGTTGAATCCGAGTTCCACATTCTAGACTAGATACAATGAAACGATTGACATTTTTTTTTTAATTGCCTTCATCTCTTTTTTATTTTAACATTTACCGTTGACAGAATCTTTAATCCATTTTGGATGCAGTCCAGTGACTAAAACATGATATATATTTTGGACTGAATTAATAAAGTGTAAATAATAATACCAATCATAATAATTGTCACAAATTTAATGTCTATTAAGCATATTTACCTAAGTGTAGTGGTTACCATAAATCGTTTAGTACATTAAAATGATGGTATAGATGTAATTTGTACGTAATTATAAGTTCTTAGAAACAGGCTGCCATATTAGATTTTACTTTTATCGTTATACAAGTAAACGTCATATTTTGCCAAAGATTTTTGTATCTAGGTACTATCTACTACTTTGCTTATTATATGTAATGCTATAATTATACTCAGGCAAAAAATGCTTCAGTCAGACTTGATACTCAAACTAACTTGATACTATTACGTTCTGTACCCCTAGTACGAGTTTTGATAGTTTTCGATAACGTTTAGTTCGATACATTTACTTCAGTTCCTGCAAGTTTCCGCTAGAGGCGCTGCCAGTAAATGTATGAAACTAAACGAAACTAAATTTCGTTTGCCAAAACTATAAACTCGTACTAGACCCCCTGTAATGCAGTTTTATATATCTACACATTGTAGGACTTGATTTTGTCCCATTTAGTACACTGTATCACACGATAGTGATGACGTTGACTACTTGCAGTTTAATAATAATAATGTGTGTTTGAAGGATGAGAACTTAAGGTAGTACATAAGTAAGTACATAATTTAACTATAGCACAATTTAGTAAAGACTACTGTGACAATATCTAAAATTAAGGTGACAAATAAAGGAATATAAAAATTATGTTAGGTGTTCCATTCATATCAAACTTTCAAAATTAATAGTGTATAGGTGTTCGATAATAGATGTTCAGTTTTAAAGATCCTAACTTAAAATCTTACGAGGCCACAAACTGTTTTGTTTCTTCAAAATGTATAAAAATTGAACAAGTACCTCTTTGATTCCTACAAGTACCTAGTAGAGTTTATCTATCAGATATATATATTTAGTATTTCTTGACTTAGTTTTTCACACACAACTCGTTCGAAAAATGGAAGGAAACAAAATTATTTTCAAAAGTATCTTAAATATTTAAATATAAAAAACACTTAACTATGTATCTGAGTGTATATTAATTTGTTTTCTTGTGGGCTTGTGAGTATGATTGTACTTAATCTACATAATTTTCTTTGTTAAGAAAATTGGTAAGTAACAATATTTTCACCATCTGTTATTATGTCTTACCTAATAATTGCAATTCTTAACTACCTAGCATATTATTGTATCAATTTGACTTTTATTTAATGCATGTGAGCACGCTATGCGTGCATTCACTTTAAAAGGAACAGAAAATTTGACCACGAACCAGAATTGAACCCACGTCCTCCCGAATGCCGTTCCATCGCTCTCCCAATTGTTTTTTTTATCATCCCTGGTCCTACCTCGTACGCCGAACAGTTTAGGCAATGGAATGAAATTCAATTTAAAGTCCTGATTTGTGGTCGAATTTGCATCAGTTAAATAAAGTGAAGTGCCAAAAAATTAACGAAAATGCAGTTATTGATGCAGTTATGTACTCCATTCTTATTATATGGGAGTGTTTGTAAGTGAGGTAACTATCTGTAATTTTAAAATATTTATATGTAGGTATGTTATTTTTATTAAAATGTATAGAAAAATAAGGTCTTTTATTGAGCTTACTTTGAATAAAAAAGGCCAAGTGCGAGTCAGACTCGAGCACCGAGGGTTCCGTACAAACTTGTAGGTATGTAAATAATTCATCTATCACGGGAATCGAACCCAGAAATTTAAAAATAAATGTTTTTTTGTGATTAACTTTACGGTTTACGGGTATTTTCCTTTACTTGTGCTATAAGATATTGCTGCTTTCCATGTTTCATGATTCTAGGTCAAAGGGCTTTAAGTACCCTATAGGTTTAGATTCCTTTGCGAGTGTCAAAATACGGCAAATACGGCCGTATCTTTTAACTGCATTGACTTAGAAGTTTTTTTTACAGCTCTCCGAGATAACAGACTTCAGTATTTGATATTGATTTCAACTTGATTGTGGAGGTCCACGCGTTCCAGAGAAAAAGGGTCTTGACAGACAGACAGATAGACAGACAGACAGACAGATGGATGGACGTACGGATAAGACAGTGAATCTATTCTATATGGAAGCGTTCCTTTTACCACGTTTTTATTAAGTCACTTTCTTGTTTGTCGTTCCGGATGGAATCGTGCAACTCAAATTTCGAGCACTTCGCGATTAGCTATCCGGCTGAAACTTTCAGGGTAGCTCACAACTAGATGAAAGTGTATTAAAAAAAAACATAAAAAAAAAACAGGTTTTTAGATTAGTTATTAATCTACATTTGCTACTTGTTTCCTTTTAAAGTATGGAACTCTAAAAATATCTTTTTGACGGCTACTTTCAGATTGTTATAGGCAAACAGCGAGCAACTGTTCTTGTGGCGTTCTATGAGGAAGCCGATGTTCAGCAATTAACCTTTACCAGCTGGTGATGTGACGTGAAACATTATTACAAATAAACAAGCTTAGATATTTTACTATACACTAGCTGCACCCCGCAGCTTCGCCCGCATGCAAACTTTGCCGCCTCATCACCCATAGTAATGAAATTTCGAAAAATCCCTCCATAACGCACAACACTCCTAGGGTCACTGTCACACTTTTTTTTTCCTAGGGTATACCTGTCACTTTGTGGGAGAGACCTTTGCCCAGCAGTGGGACAAAATAGGGTAAAAAAAACCTGTCTCTTTAAAACATGTCACTTAGCACCCCGCGGTTTCACCCGCGTGTACAATGATGAAAATTGATGATGATGATGATGATGATGAAAAGTAGCGTATATGTTAATCCATGGTATAAGGTATCTCCATTCCATTTTTTTCTCAAAGCCGTTCAGCCGTTTGAGCGTGAAAGAGTAACAAACATATACACACACACACACACACACACACACACACACACACACACACAAACACACACACACACACGCACGCACACGCACACACACACACACATGCAAAAAACACAAGAGCATAACACGAGTTAGCACCTTTTTTTACTGGAAGCACTAAAATAACAGGTAAAAACGCTAAATATGATCACATTTGTCGTTCGATTATTACTCGTAATGGGTGAATTCATCGTTCTGGCCGCTATTATCGATTGCTGTGAAATTTTCATTATACAGGGCTATTGGTATCTTGATATATTCCTGGCAGGACGTGGTAGTTGTGCCAATATGCAAAAATTTAAGCGCCCTTATGTATGGCAAACGTTTATAGTTTTGATATATATGAAATTTAGTTTTTTTAGAAAAATACTCAATTTTGGACATATGATAAAATAAAAAGAAATGGCAAATTTAATGTCATTGAAATATTTTTTATTTGTAGGTGACTTAGCGAGGTTTTTGGGGGTTTTTTTGAAAAAATTCAAAATGTTGTGATGTAGAGTAAGATTTTATTCTCAATCTTGTGTATCTTCGAGTGTTGATGTGTAATATTGGTGGAATATTAACCATTAGGTGTTCGTTAACGTGCACGAGTGCGGGCAAAAGAATCAAACGCAGAAATAAATGGCATTTTGTGATTTTTCCAAATCTCCCTCGGAAGTTTCAGTAAATGTCCACCATTTTACTGATTCGTGACTTTGACAATAATTGACTGTGACGTGACATTACTTTAAACTATACACTTGACATTGGCGAAATTGCTAGTAGGCCAGTGCCTCCGCAGAAGCCATCCAATAAAAAAAGAAGAAGAAGAAGCGAGGTTTTTTTTTTGACGTGTTTTGGTTACCGCTCAAATTGAGCAATAAGCAATAAAATATCTAAAAACATTTAAAATATGACCATAGTAACTAATTAACTTTTTTTTTTTAATATTTTTACGATATTTGTATAATAAAATATTTTAAAATACAACGACACCGAGTGTACAAATCTAAATATATGAAACAAAATCGGGCTAGTTACACTGATTATATCTCAAGAACCGCTGGACCTATTTTTATGATAATTATGATCTTTGTTTAGGACATCTGTTAAAACATTAAAAAAAATACGAAAATTAAGAATAAAATTAATTTATTGATACATTTTGTGTGCAACGGTTTTTTTATGATATTTCGATGAGTTTTTATTTTTTCGGCCTCGAAATGTTTTCTCGAACATTGGGAGAGTAAGAAAATCACAAAAAAGCATATGCAATGGACAAATAATGAGACAAAAATGAATATGGAATTGTGGGAAAGTCCGGTAATGCCATTAGAATATGGCGTGTGCATTATCCTTTGATAGGTGATTCAGTTTCGCGGTCCTTTCATTGCATAACAGTTAATGCCGATTTAACAACATATTTTTAAGTTTTCACAAATTTTAATTCAGTCTTCGGTTGTTATTGTTTTTTAATTTGATTCAATTAATTCTCTTACGTATTTTTAACACGTTTTTACTAAGTCACTTTCTTGTTTGTCGTTCCGGTCGAATCTTGCTGCTATAATCCAGCTGAAACTTTCAGGGCAGCTCACAGCTGCAACTGCAACTGTGTAGATAGATAGATAGATAGAAAATTATTTATTGCACATATAAGATGGGTACATAGGCGAACTTAATGCTATCAAGCATTATCTTCCAGTTAACCTAGGTGTATTTGTAGATGACAATGCAATTAAAAATTGTGTTTTCAGATATTTTTTTTAATCTACATTTGCTGCTTGTTTTTTAATTCATCAGCGATAAGTGATTTCAAAGAGGTGAGTTCAGTTTGATCAAAAAAAATATTAATAGTCGTTTTTTTATGAAAAAAAAATGAATTAAATAATAAAAAATATTAGGATTGCACACACCCGTTGAGAATAACATAGGCCAACCAGTTTTCTAACTGATTTGATCCTTGACAGCGATGGCAAGCTCCCTGATTGGTCGCTATTGTTCAATACAGGTCTGTTAGCCATATCAGAGCTTGACAAATACTGGCAGCCTGACAAACTCCAAAAGCAGAGGCGAGCACTGCCTCTTACGCCAACTAAGCGAGCTGTTGTTGTTTGCATTAATTGTTTACTATGGCCTCTCTCGTGTACCTACTCGAAATAGTGAATACGCTGACATAATGGACGGCTACGGACTTCGTAAAGACAAAAGTTGCTGAAGCTCGGAAATAGTGCCAACGACCACGACCGGAGACATAATACCGTGTTTTTTACAACTTTACACCGCCGGATAAATGAAACTGGTGCTTTTCAAAGGCGAAAAATTAATACTGGGTATCTTTGGAAGATACACTGCTAATATCACAATCCGAGTAAAGGGTAAGAAATAGACAGATATAAAAAATTACGTGCTAGTGCTGCGTAGGGTCTAAACTAAGTACCTAACTAACTAACCCACATCATTATAAACAGATCTGTATTGAACAATAGCTCCCGAGTCAATTTAGGTAAAAAAACACATCCTGTGGTAGTTAATATTAAATTTTATTGGATTCTTTTTAATTGCAGATCAGAAAACTTATCACCCAACTGTTTATAATTCATCAATTAAATTAGTTTTACCACAAAAATATGATTTCCATATCAAAAATACTGATTGCATATCAAATTAGCTTTAATTTTCATAAAATATGTCTTTAATATCAATAATACCGACCTCACATCAAATAAACTTTGATTTTCATTTACTATGTTTGATTTGCACTTAAAAAATGCATTGCGCATAGATAACTAGGTGAGTTAGTTAGGTACAAATAAGTATTTTAGTTTAAAATGGCCAAATTTAGACATGCGTTCTAAAATAAGCTGCGCCTTTAGCTAAGCTTTTATTTAAGTTTGTGACACATAGCTATTTATCTAAATAGTGTGACGCATAGCTATTTATCTAAATAGCGATGCGTCACGAACTTAAGGCGCTCTTCTAAGGCAGTATGTAGGTATGAAAACATTTTCTCAGCCCCCGCAAATGTTTCGAGCGTAAAGACGCATCGAGCGAGAAACACGGCGCGAGTGGGGAGGCCCTCGCGCTTTTGAGCATACCACAGTATAGTAAATGCAGAAGATATGTAGATCGGGTTAAGGTATAATCTGGTTTAGCTTTTCGCTATATTGGGTGGGTACGAAAGAGAAACTAAATTTGCTTTTCTACTGAGTACGTTTAATTGTCATGTAGGTACCTACGTCTGAATTATTATTGTAATTGCAATCTAATCTTATAATAAATATTCAAAAGTTTGTGTGCATTTATGTACATTCAATTTGATTTATTTCAGATAAAAACATTCATATTTGTTAGTATACCTATGTGTGTCTATTACCATTAAGCGCTGATATGGCTGAATGGATTTTGATGAAATTGTGTATATGTTATCATCATCACCCATCATCATTTCTCCACGCATGTAAAACCACTGGGCGCAGCTAATAAACGCATAGCTGTAATAATATGATACTAATAAAGTTTGTGTGCCTATTTATGATTGAAACTATGTTATCTTTATCGGCTGAACGGATTAGAAAGCACGGCTCAAATTAGAAAAAGTGTGATATGGCATATTATTTTTAATGTATGTATAAACTAAAATGTTTCACAATATTTTCACTCTGTAATATCGGGGTTATTGCTCTGGGACAATGTTGCCGACACCAATAGAATTTTTGAATTACAGAAACGCGCTGTAAGGGCTGGGCTATCTTTAGGCTTAGCCCTAGAGAATCGCTATAAAAAGTCTTTTCACAAGTGAAAATTTTAACATTGCCTTGTTTGTATGTCCTCTTGGATATTCTGTACGCTCGGAAACATTTAAACAGGATTACAACATGCGGACAACGTCACAATTATGAGACAAAGCACAAGTATAAACTAGTGCTGCCATAAAACTAGGCTAACAAAAATTTACCGATCCTTTTTTTTAAACTATGTTCGTTTTTATAATTCGCATGGAGTGAATAATTTGTGTGAGTGGATCATTTGTGATTAATACACAATTTGATCACAAAAGACTACATTGTTTTTGATGTTCATGAGTACTTCACAGAATTGAACCGACGAACAAGGTCTAGATCTTGCTGCGATGTGGCCGCCGATCGGCATAACATGGTGTAAGTGAGAGGCGGCTTGTGCGGACGAGTGGATCGGAATATTTTAGTTGCTTCTCTTTAGATTTCATCATTATCATCAGCCTATATCTGTCTACAGCTGCACGTATGCTTCTTATTATGAAAAAAATACTATTAATTCAAACTGACAGTGTATTTAAAACTAAAGTTTAAGAACTTTTTAATGCAAAAGGCATATTATGCTAACAATGTACCGATTCCTTCACGGTATTTTAGACTGCCCCACAATATTGAGCGAGGCCAGTCGTTTATACGTGCCGGAACAGCGTGCTAGATTCCGTAGTGGGCGCGCTCCTTTATTTGCACCGATGCCGGCGCGCACGGTCGCTCGACAACGCACTTTTCACCTCACAGGCACAATGCGACATATTCAATGACAGGTGGCCTATATTCGCTATGAGCTCGCTATTGTATTGAGAGCAAGTTAATATGTAGTAGGTAGGTAGGTACATGATTTTTGCGCTCTTCCTAGTTCTTCAATTATTATTTACCCATTGTTATTCCTTGTTTTGTTTGTATTTCACTGTGTTATTTGTTTAGTTTTAAGCCTTTAATGTTTGGTTCATGTGTTGTTTTGTGTAATTCTGCAAAGACTGCTTTTGTTTTTTATTAAAGTTTGTATTGAAGTTTGTCTTGTATATTTTTCAAGTAAATATTCTTAGAATAACTAGTAGCATTGTAACGCAATGGATGTTTCTGTAATGTTGCAATTGTGTAAATAAATAAATAAATAAATATTATAGCGTTCAAGTTTTTTAAGTGACAAGGCTTCATGGCTGAATTTGGACTGTATCATAAGCACTAAACCCTAAGATAATTTTTACAGCATTAATTTACTTTAATTCTTTAATTTATAAATATTTTTATCGTTTATAATAGATTTGTATTTTATGTTTTCTCTGTTGACGCTCATAAGTGATCCATGTTATACATAAATTGAAATAAATGAATTGAAATTGACAATCATACTCAAATATAAAAACAGAAACAAAAGTAATCAAATTAGAATGACATGGAAACTAAAATCAGAGTTCACATCAACGGTCTGCTGATGGTATATTTTTTCTCATTAAAGCACAGCATTTTTTGTGTTATCCTCGCCATTTATACGGCTTTATACATAATTTTTCGACCTTCTGATGCTTCATTATCAGTCAAAGACAAAAAGAATAAATACTAACATTTATACTTTAAAATATGTGTTTTTGTAGCAACCATCTTAGCAGAACAAACACATATACACAAAATCACTTGCGCAGAAGTATCATCGAAAAAAAAAAACAAAGCAAACTATGGTATGAAACGAACGTGTGTAGATGCGGCAATGCCATCTAAACTCAAGGGTCTCGTGTACAAGGTGTACCAGAAAGTGGTGATAAGCGGAAGTTCCGAAGGTAAAACACCCCCAGGGTGGGGGGAGGGGGAGGCACCCAAATCCCCCCCCCCCTTGTGTTCCATGATTTTTGATATTTTCGGAGTTATTCCATATATTTTTCACGAATCTCCAGGTTTCACTACAAAAATTAGTAATTTTATCCAAAGTAACACTATTATTGTATTGTTTTTTCGTATTTTAGTAGTCCAGTAGTGACTTTTTTATATGTAACTAAAATAATTGAAATTATTGACAAATAATACAATATAAAAATATCATTAAAAAAGAGTTTTTTATTGTTGATGTCTTAAAATCTTCTTTTGGGTAGGATACGAAATTATCCACAACCATATATAAAAGTGAAACGGTGTCTGTTTCACGTTGCGTGGCGTCCAATATTGCAAATGCAACTATTAAAGTAAAATATGTAAGTAAATATGAAACGTTAAAATTATATTACTATCATTTTTATAGGTCCGTCCGCTAGCGCGGCTGAAAAGCAAAAACACGAGCATATGTTTGCGTCGTGTGTTCCGCGCCCCACGCCTGCACGCCAGTCGGGTTTTTTTGTATTTTTATAACAATTTTTACTTGTTAATTACCTACGTCTATCAAAACATTGATTCTACTTTATCCTTGATTTCAGTGTTTGGTCGAAAACTAGTCAGCAGGTGGACGAAACTGGATTTAGGGTCGAAAACTGGCGAAATATGCATATTCAGTTATATATCAAATAAAAAAAACACCTTTACTAGCAATTGGCCAAGAATTGGCGAACTTATAACACTACTTTTTCATTTCTCATCGTTTCAGTTATACTGAATTACTGACCTAAGTATTAGTTTGGGGAAATTGAGCAAATAATTTTAATTATGTAACTCAATCTGTTCAGATAATCTTACCTACTGTACTTTTTTATACTGTGGCATGCTTGCCTAAACAATGTAGGTCGTCAACGTAAATCATATACGGTAAATAAATGAGTTAGGTAATTTAATATGTATTGGTAAGTATTTTTTGTTATTTTTTTGTAGCAATCTTTTAATCTACATAATTAAAAATCAAAATACTTACCTACTAATTATTATTAAAAAAAATTACCTGCTTACAACTTTTCAAGTATTTACATACCTATTTTAGATAGAGACTACTACTATATAATTTTTATTTTCAGTTCCAATCTGAATTATTTTATTATTCTTACCCATTTTGGAAAATATAAATCAACATCAATGAATAAAAATATGTTACTCACAATTTTTACCTGTACGATAACTTTACTACGCCAAACATTTATTTACGGTTCTACGCTACAATGATCATACATAACCGCGAGGGGTATTTTTGCGGAGACAAACGACACAGGTCCTTCCTCGGAGAAGCCTCGGCGGACACTGACCGACGACGACTAGTGCTCGAAATGCAAAATTTTGGTTGTTTTTCCTTCTTGGAAAAAATAAGAACAAAATTAGGATATTTTGGTCATGCAGTTCCTAAAGAATAAAAAACCTCGCCTATTGGAATAACTTTCACATGGCTTTATGATAGTATCTTTTAAAACAAGACACTTTTTAAAAACCGATTTAGAGTCATCTTTGGAATTATTTTTATCGAGCCATCAATTCTCAATCACGTTTCTATCACTTACAATTTCTAGAGTGTATATTCAAATTTAATAAAACATATTTTTTTCATATTTTTTAAATATTTAAGTCGATTTACAAAGGTTCAAAAACCTTCAAATGTGTTAGAAGCCCGCCTTAAATATTTGCTTATTTAGAAATATGTTGAGACAAGCATTTTGCTGTGTAACCAGTATTTTTGATAGGGAATTGGTATTTTTGATAACACCTACAATAAGTAGATTTTTTGATCTACAGTTAAATACAACCCAATGTAATTGTTGGACTAGTAAAAATATCTAGGGAAGAAGGAGGCACCTTTGCACATGGGCACCTTAGAACAAACGAGTTCACGAGGTCAGTTTGAATGCAAATGTACCAAAAATTATGCTTGTAACACGGCAACAGCGACCCCCACACCTGTCATTAGTAGCATTGTGTATCCGAGCACGGAATATTGAGTGAGAGTCTATGTTTTTTCCGCCGTCACAAAGTAAACACCTCGAAAAAAAGTTGTAGGGATATTAATGGAAGATTTGGAGATATTGGTAAGTGGAACTTTGCTTACGGTATGGATTATTTAATTGTTTAAATATTAAACTTGAAGTTCGCTGTCATTGAGTGTGTTTACGTAAAAAAAATAACCATTATTCTTAATAATGCAGATTTGAACAAAACAAAGGGGGCGCTTTTGAACTAAGATTTTTACTAAGCAGATTTATTAAAGTATTTATAGGTACCTAATTCCGACTGAACGTAACATAATGTGATTTTAGATTTAATTATTATAAAGTAAAACTGTGTTCGAACTGTTCCTTAAAATGTAAGTAGGTAATTATCTTGTAAAAAAATATTGGTTTGGTTGTAAAGTTTATGATAACTGTTTAACGCTTTATTAACTACCATGGTTCTTTTGTCACTGTTCCTAGTTTCACATAATGGGTTGTTAACATTATAGAATACTTGATTTAATAATAATATTTAAATATTTTTAGTAGTTTTTGTTTAAATTCATCAATTCAAAAGTGCCCCAGGTAGGTTCAAAGCTGCCCCATGTAAGGGTCAGCTTTGAACATTTGAGTTACTTCACTAAAATGGCATTTCTGACTAAATCATTAATATATTGATTATAATTTTAAAAGAGTTACGTAGTCAAATAATAAATCTAAGTACAACAGCAAAAATAACTAAATAACAATAACAATTTTAGATATTACAGTCACGAATGTAAAAAATGTATACAGGTGTATGTACAAAATTGTAAAGTAATTTAAATAAATAGCGACTCTCGCTACAACGCTATAAAGTGCAATTTAACTCATACAGCGCTGCGAGTTTTCAATTATATTTACCTAGAAGGCGCTCGCCCATCGCGTGCAGGCTAAAATGCACCGTATCACAACGCGCGAGAACTTCCATTGCTCTAACCGTTTCAGAATCGCTCTATCCCTTTTTCGCTCGGTAGGGTTGTATTAAGATATGACTAGGTACTTGTACTACTAATTATTCTGTGATATGTTATGACTTAGATATTGTAATAGAATAAATAAGTAATAATGTATTATGTTATTACTTATTATTATAAATGAAAATAGTTCTATTACATACAATGCCATTCTTATCAGAATAGACCTACTACCTCATTTTTACTACCTACCTATCCCGTTTTCAGAACACCGATAAGTTTAGTGAGATACCTACCTACGTACTCGTATAAGTGTCGTTGGTTGATTATGATTATATCCTATAGGTATTGCACTTTGATGAATAAAGGTGTCTGAATTCCTTGCTTTATAATGAGTGAAATTCATCATTTCTATCACTATTCAAACAGCCGAATGCTATGCAATACCTTCTAGGTTACTTCTTGGTACTCTTAATTAAAACACGAATAAAATTTGTCAATAACTTTACGTAAGTAGGTACTTTATCGCTAAGCACATGGCGCGCGACTCATCGAGCGCTCGCTTGACACTCGACTGAACGGACCCGAATATTGCGCCCTCGAATTTATTTGTACTTGTTGCGGAATGCGACCGCCCTGACTTAGTGTCATATTATTACCTAGCAAAAAAATTGGAATATCTTATTAGTCATAAAGATCACATTTTAAATGTATTTTAGATATTTGATTGCTTGTTATGCTTCCTTACTAAGTTTAGTCACCTATGGTAAAAAAATATCCAACAATGACATTTAATGTGCCATTTCTTTTTTATTTTGTCACAAATGCCCAATATTTTTTTTTAAATTGCCAAATTTCTAAACTATTAACTTACAGCCATAAACAGGTCTTAAATTTGTTGCATCTTAGTGCCCCTAACACGTCCTGCGGGAATATGTCGAGTTACCCCTGTATATTTTCTTAAACGGTAAGTGACAAATTCAAATTTCTGACATAAGATTGAAAAGGCATGAATGTGGGGCAAGAAAAAATGTGTAATCACCGTTCGTTTTGCATGTTTAGATGACATGACAATTTTATTTGATATCGGAAAAATGACTATTTTGTAGGATATAGGGTGGTTTTTAGTTAAGTTTGGGAAGGATCGTTAGTGGAAAAATTATATATTGCATGCAACAGTCCAAACCTTAAATAATTTAAATTTCGAAACTGCCCAAAACGCTAAAATGACAATCCGAACGAAGCTTAAATAGCAAACGTTGGGGCCGTACGTTTTGTGGCAAATGGCGAAAATAACTCTTAAAAATTCTAAATATGATCACATTTGGTTCTCTTTGGACATTTGTGAGCGAAATTAACGTTCTGGGGGCCAATTCTCATGAAGTGATATAAATATCACAATAGATATATATAGAAAAGTGTATGGATTTTTCGATATACACCACTAATTCCAACCTACCAAAAAAATTTGGGCTATGCAACAGTGGCAATGCAATCTAAATATGCAATCAGAACTTTTTAATACTTAACAGTGTAGAATTTATTAAAAGCTGAAGTTTTTGGAAATTCTTCCATAAATTATGGACACAAACAAAAAATACTATGCAAATAATAAAGAATAAAATCACATAATGCGCGTGAGTAGTGAAAACATATCTTTTCTGCTCTTTCTCTCGTTTTCTGCACGTTCAATTATTACCTCGTCTATCACGTTACGACTTAAAGTTGTAAATAAGACACGCAAAGGTACTTGTACAATTATTTATTCTGTTGTGAAGGACTGTCAGTAGGTACGAGTAAGTTAGGAAGTACCTACATACGGAATAAAATAGGAAATGTTGTATAAAAATACTTTATTTGATTAATTCTAACTTTTACTTCATTCTTTTACGGGCTTAGGACCGGCAAAATTCCTTTATTTACTAGGCATGTACGTATTGAATTGTTTCAGATTAAAATTACAATACTTAGGTATCACATTCTTACAAGGTTAAATCTAAATGTATGTTATTATTAAAACAAGGTAATTTTGGCGTAGGTATTTAAAAAGTTAGAATCATCTAAATAGAAACGTACCAATCGTTGTAATTTACACTGCAAAAATTAACTCACAAGTATTTTAATGTTTTTATGTTTTGTTCGAAGTATCCACCTTCATAGTTTCATTATTGCGTAATGTCATAAAAATGACTAGTCTTTTCACTTCGCCAAAAACATCTATGATGCGCTGTTTTAACTTTTAACACTTGCAGTGTCCGGTTACTCACATAAACACGCCGCTTTAGTTCGTTCCATAGAGAGAAGTCCAGTGTTAAATCTTGCGTTCGTGGTAATGGTTCACCACGACTACGACCAATCCAACGGTTTCCAAATTGGTTGTTTAGGTATTCCTGATAAGGTTTAATTAACCTTTAATTAACTCTCTTCTCGTGTATTCACGAGGTGAAAACTGATAAGCCATCGAGACGGTAATCAAACAACCTTTCATGGTTGAAATACCTCGCACAAGAACGAAGCGTTACGCTTCTTCATTTATTATAAGAACTGCAAAGGAGTGGAATGCCCTGCCCTCGTCAGTGTTTCCGGTAAATTATAACCCCGGTGTGTTCAAGTCAAGAGTGAATAGGTATCTACTAGGCAAGCGTGCTACACCTTCGACCACATCATCGCTTTCCATCAGGTGAGATCGTGGTCAAACGATTGCCTAGTCCATAATAAAAAAAAAAAAAAAAAAAAAACAGCGCTGACGGTACGTATCGTATCGTGAGTAATGAAACACCCGTGACCGTGACCCGATGCGAGAGGCACGTGCGATGCGAATAATTAGCTTATTAAATAATTGTTCACCTTCGGAAGAAAGGAACAGTCAGACGACTCGGGCGGTGGCGGGTGCGGGGCGGTGGTTCGTGGCCTTGCTTTGTGTCTTGGTTGAGCTCTCAAGTGCGATATCAACTGATACGCTCTCAAGTTGTGATCAGCATCTTAAAATCGTCGCTGATTAATAAAGACATTTCAATAGCATCTCCGCATCTCAAGATGCTACGTCACGAACCAGAACTTGAGAGCAAGATTGACTACGAATGAACGATTTATTTTCTTTAGTGAAAGTTCGGTTTTTACTCATATAAGATATACCGTAAGCTTAAAATTTATTACTTCGTTGTAGTTGCATTAAATTAAATGCGATTATATTAAACGTAATGTTTATTTTCTACTTAATTATCATAACCATACTCTAGTTTTTTTGTAGAAAAAATGTAAGCCATAATTTTTGTCTGTATTTTCAAAGTTTCACTATCTATTATAAAGAACTTAACGCAATTCATCAACAAATAACTATAATTTATGGAAATAAAAAATCGTCCATGCAGTATTTCCAGCGCGTATCCTTTGGTTACGATTTCAGATCTTTTAAGACTTCAGCAAGTCCTCGCCAGGTTCTGATACCAAATCTTCGGATCTTATCGCAATCATGCCAAATAAATTTGTTTATTTCCAGAGGAATATAAATATATTTTTATAATGATGGTTAATATAATTATAATTATCAACTTCTGACATAATAATTTCGAAATCCTTGATTGTAGCAACTGGCAATCACGCTTTCAAGTCACGGTTCGACCGAACTCAACATTCTGCATCTCAAAGCACATCGCAAGTACGCTCTTGAGAGTCGAGATTTATTTATTATTAAACACTAACTCAGCTGATTACGACATCTCAATCAACATCTTAAGATATGTTTATTAATTAGATTAGCATCTTGAGATCGCTCTCAATAGTGCTCTCAGAGTTGAGTTCGGTTTATTAATACGGCCCTAAGTGTTTATGAATGATGACATATCAGGCGCTTGTACCTTGCCTAGTTTTATTGAATGAACATGCGAGAATTCATTTTTTGTGCGAATAAATGTAGACGATTGACCAATTATTATGTTTTTTGTGGGATAATTTTTAGATACCGTCTTTTATTATTTTTTCAGCATGGATGTACTGAGTACCAGCAGTAGATACAGCTATAGTTTTTTTTTGTTATTTTAAAATAGTGGTGTATATCTAAAAAGTACTATATACTCACTGTATATTCGTGAGAATCCTGAACGTTTTCGATCACCGTTCGTTTTGCATGTTTCGATGACGTTGACATAGGAAAGTCGACTTTATGCTATCAATGATAGGGTGGTTTTTCATTCGGTTTGGAAAGGATCGGTAGTGTCAAAAGTTACAAAAATGACAAAAGTGTTGAAAATGTTCAAAGAGAACGTCTTGTTAAAAATGTACATTTCGAAACTGCCCACAACGCCATGTACGTAGTATTGTATTCTCTTTGAACGCCATCTCATCATCACGAACGCAGGGGTTGTGTGTCAAAATTGTTAGCTTGTCTTTGTTTTATCTTGTCAAGTCAAGTTGTCATTGTCATATATCGTTCTGTCTGTCTGTTATCTAGCTGCTGTGTTCGAAGCTTCGCCCGCTTCATTTAATTTATTTCCCTACGTAGTAGGTATCTATCTAGATTTTAGGGTCTTTCTAGAATTAATTGCAGCTATCATCACGTATTAATAGCGTTCCTGTACATAAAAATGGCTGCTTTGGCATTTAAAGTTAAAAGTAAGAATGGTCAGCAGGTATTGAAAGATTTGACCTCTGATAGTTCAGTCCGAGAATTGAAGTTTTTTTTATCTAGCATATCGGATGTTAGTATAGAGAAAGTGTGCATTTTGTGTGGATATCCTCCGAAGCCAATTGACATCAGTGACGATACCAAAACTCTCAGTCAGATTGGCCTGAAAACTGGTGAAACTTTAATAGTGGAAGAAAAATCAGTGCCATCTAATGCTACTGTCAGCAAACCCGTGGAGCATCAGCCGGAACAGAAGCCTGTGGAGAATGGTGTATCACATGAGATGATAGAAAACTGCAGACCGGGGATTTTAATGAAGAGAGTAGTCCCTTCTGATAATTCTTGTTTATTCACTAGTATAGGTGAGTATATACTTCTTTGTGTTTTTAACTAACACTCCTTTGTTTCTAATTTGCACAGTAAGAAAACTTAACCTGTATTGCGCAACAGTATTCTGCCTGCTTTTTAAGGTTCTGTAGTTTGATAAAGAACTCTTATTATATTATAGACTAGATGTGCCTGCGGCTTTGTCCGCATGGTCAAAATTCATGAGTTTTATGTTTTTTACTAATACTTTAAAAAAAAAAAAAAACAAATGAGTAGGTACAGGTAGGTGGTAGGTAGGTACGTACTTTTTATGAGTTATCCTATTTAGAGTGGGTTAGAATTATTTTTTATGAATGCACCAGCTGATTTGTGTTATTATTGAATAAGTCATTTAAAGTGGATTTAGAGCAGAGCATATTCGGAGTCAAGAAGACAGATTGAGTTTGAAATACCATTGTTCAAAGACTGCCATTGTAGATGCAGGATTCAAAAGTGCTAAATTGAAATGGGAATGGGCAGGGCTCATGCCTGTATGCATCCAGAAAGATGGGCAAAAGTTGTCACACAATGGGAGCCCAAAGAAGGTTGGCAACATTGTGGCGGGCCCTGTAAAAGGTGGTGTGACAACATAATCACCCATCAACCCAATCTGGATGTAGCTCTGGATAGAGGTGCTTGGAAGACAATGGGGGAGACCTTTGCCCAGCAGTAGGACACAATAGGTAAAAAAATATGTGTTTCCTGTATTTATCTAGGGAATCATAGTGTATTTCATATATATATCATACCTGTGATTAATATTTGCTCTGCGCTGGAATCAAGCCTACACTTCACATTTCAGAATCAAACCATGACATGCAAAAAAACATAAAGAATTCTCTTTGTCATTTCAGGATTTGTACTGAATGGTAATGTAGACACAACGGTGCACACACTGATGAGACAGATCATCGCTATGGAGGTGGCGAGTGATACAGAGACATATAGTGAAGCAATGCTGGGTAGGCCCAATGTAGAGTACTGCGCTTGGATACAGCAGCCAAGCTCTTGGGGTGGTGCAATAGAGGTATTTTGAAAGAAAGTTTTTTTTTTATATTTAGATTAAATTGTTTGTTTTTTTACCTACGAATAACAAAAATAAAGAAATGTAAATGAACCTCAAAAGTGGAACCCCGCCAGTATTGACCGTGGCTCGACCAATTGCAAGTCAGAGGACATTGCTTACCAACCTTGACTCGGCCAATTGTGTGCGATTATTTTGAGCCATACCAATGAAATTGACGTGGAGAGAGTTGAATGTTTCGTTGTATTGCTGATAGTTAGTATGGGTAAGTGGGTCCAATATTGAAGGGGTATGAGAGTTATATACTTCCTTATATATTATTATTCAGAGGATTTAACAAAATACTGAATAAGTAAATTAATACATAATACAATTTTTCAACTAAATGATTGATCATGTGTTGTATGATTATTTGTTGCGAATGGTAGCCCAACGATTCAATAGTGCAACTTAGAATCAAACAATACCCTAGGCTCCGCACCAATCACTTTTCTAAGTGCGGTTTTCTATCGCTCCGTGCGTTGATTAATAGCAGTTGTTAAGACATGTCAGAACCCTCGGGTGGCCTGACAAACTCTGACACCAGAGGCCAGAACAACCTCACATGACAATCTAAACAAATACAAATTTTCATCAAAATAGGTCCAGCCGGTTTGACGTGAAAATGCCCCTTATATACGAACAAAGAGGCAACGTTTCACTTTTATATATAAGCAGGCTTCTGCAAGTCGAGACGAGCAACCCTAGCATTAGTGGCGCATAGCCATTGAGTCAGGTAGTTCAGTGTAATGTTATCGTTCTCCCATAATGCTAGTCGCTTACTGCGACGCGCACGCGCAGTATGTGCGCTGCAGTGCGCAATGTTAGATATATCGCCACCCGATGATCTACTGGCTAAGGTACAAATTGGTTTGTGCCAAGTAAGATTTTACAATGGTGGGTATACTTCTGTAAATATTTACACTATTTCTATGTGAGTGAGTCTTCAGTAAATAGTACTATTATTTATTCTGTGATGTTATCTACATTTTAATTAAACACTTTAGATTGGTCACATTAAATATCATCCTCCCCTCCACTAATCACTCTTTATCTCTAATCTTACAAACATTCCGTTAATTTTCTGACGCTGGCCGTCAACTGTGTGTAGATGATACTAGTAGTATTTAAGTTTCAAACTTCTCAAAACTTTCTTTCCCCAATATCTCTAAGGTACAGATTTATTCATTTTTTATTTTCTGGAATAAATCTGTGATATGCTATGAACCATTAATACGGGTTTGAAAAAATTAAATAGGAACCAATCCTAGCAATCTCTTGAAAAAAAGGGATAGGTTGTATAAGACAGGACGCACTAGTCTATCTTCAATACATATAATAACGAAAAAATCTGTACAAAGAAGATAACAAAAAAAATATGGTCTAGAGTACTTAAAATAAGCAACTGAACAAGAATAAAACATTTTTTTAAATCGTGTCTGTCTGTTTGTTTGTCTGTATGTATGTTTGTTCTCGCATCACATATTGGACCGTAGATCGTAGATGGACCGATTGCGATGTGGTTTTCACTGTTGGATAGCTTAGGGTTTGACTTAAAAACTGGTGTACTTGATAACTTAATCCAATCAGTAGGAGCCGAACAATTGATAAAAACTTATTGACGGCTGAAGGAATTTTGATCAAATGTTCGCAAGAGTTGGGGGTGGATTGCGCCCCCTGGTACCCCCTCCCGGCCCCGCTTAGCTTATGACATATTTCAGTATTAAGTTTATTAAAAAAAAACTTTGGCGCTCGCTTCGCTCGCTGTGTAATCATGTCCTTACCTAGCCTATTCTTTTTAGGCCATACATAACCCATCTTCAATGTACTTAATTAATTAAATGTCTAATACGAGAATAAAACTGGCAATTACGTTCCAATTCGCGATAAAAAAGAAACAGTTAAATGCTCCTGGAAATTGCGTCTGGATTTTGAAATAAGATTCAGTTGGAGTATGCATTTCATTTCTCCTTTGACGGGATCATCTAGAACCTGCTGAGCTACTTACTCCTCATGCCTCCGACTGCATATTGAAATAAGATTCAGTTGGAGTATGCATTTCATTTCTCCTTTGACGGGATCATCTAGAACCTGCCGAGCTACTTACTCCTCATGCCTCCGACTGCATATTGAAATAAGATTCAGTTGGAGTATGCATTTCATTTCTCCTTTGACGGGATCATCTAGAACCTGCCGAGCTACTTACTCCTCATGCCTCCGACTGCATATTGAAATAAGATTCAGTTGGAGTATCCATTTCATTTCTCCTTTGACGGGATCATCTTGAACCTGCCGAACTACTTACTCCTCATGCCTCCGACTGCATATTGAAATAAGATTCAGTTGGAGTATGCATTTCATTTCTCCTTTGACGGGATCATCTAGAACCTGCCGAGCTACTTACTCCTCATGCCTCCGACTGCATATTGAAATAAGATTCAGTTGGAGTATGCATTTCATTTCTCGTTTGACGGGATCATCTAGAACCTGCCGAGCTACTTACTCCTCATGCCTCCGACTGCATATTGAAATAAGATTCAGTTGGAGTATGCATTTCATTTCTCCTTTGACGGGATCATCTAGAACCTGCCGAGCTACTTACTCCTCATGCCTCCAACTGCATATTGAAATAAGATTCAGTTGGAGAATGCATTTCATTTCTCCTTTCTAGTTTTTCCAGTTTTCCCGTGGAAACTTTCAATTTTCCGGGATAAAAAGTATCCCAAGTTTTATTCCAGGGTATAAGCTATCTCCATTCCAAGTTTCATCAAAATCCGTCCAGCCGTTATCGGTGTAAGCTCCCCAAACAATCAAACAAACAGACAAAGTTTCACTTTTATATATTGGTATGGATGTCACTCTCGTGATATGATACCTCATTTATCAAAATCCATCAAGCCGATTAGGCTGTAGGACGCGCCAAAGGATCATACATACAGCCAGAACATAATCCTCCGCAGTTGTAAAAATAGACTGTTTGTGATGATTCTTCAGCCTATTTTCAGTTCACCACCAATCATCATCGGATGATAATTTTGTATTTTGTTTCAGATAGCGATATTGTCCCGCTTCTACGGTATTGAAATGGCCGTCGTGGACACAATCAATTCAATTATAAATAGATTTGGAGAAGACAAGAACTATGGCCAAAGGGTGTTCTTGCTTTTCGACGGAGTACATTATGATCCACTGTATTTGGAGCAATCCGATGTAAGTATGATTTTCTGAATCAAATCTGCAACTTGAAATGGATTTTATTGCAGACTCTTACGTAGGTGCAGGGTCCCAGTTGCAGAGAAAATGACTTGATGAGCTCAGGATAGGAGGATGAAACGAAAACGCACTTGTTGACACTTTAGATTTAGTATATTCTTCACATATTTCGTAAAACAAGGATAGTAATGGAATATAGCTTTTGTTATCCCGGTTACAAATGTTGGCTATCGGAGCCATAACATAACTTCGTGGTGCCACTAGTTAATATTGGTCACTTATAGGAGAAAATCATGTCAAATTGGGCATTTGACATGATGTTCTAACGAATCCAACTCGGATGGGCAGCGTTCGGGAAATTACGCCATATCTTCTCGTCGCAGATACCGCAGAGCCTCAAGACGAAAGTTTATAATCAGTGCGTGTTGCCAGTGATGACATACGGCACTGAGGCGTGGTCGTGGTCGTGGTCTCATACACAAACTCAGAGTTGCGCAGCGTGCAATGGAGAGAGCTATGCTCGGTGTTTCACTACGTGATAGAATCCGTAATGAGGAAATCCGTAGAAGAACCAAGGTTACCGACATAGCTCTCAGAGATTGCAAGTTGAAGTGGAAATGGGCAGGACATATAGTTCGCAGAACCGACAACCGCTGGGGAATAAAGGTTATCGAATGGCGGCCACGAACAAGCAAGCGAAGTGTGGGGAGACCCCCCACACGATGGATAAACGACATTGTAGCCATCGCAGGAAGTCGGTGGATGGAGGTGGCACAAGATCGCTCGTCATGGCGCTCTTTGGGGGAAGCCTATGTTCAGCAGTTAACAGATTTTCTACAAAAACTACAACCAATTTGGATGAAATTAGATTTATATAGGACCACACAGAAGGTCTAAGAAAAGAATAATAAATTTCGGTTCAGAAGTGCTTGTGATATGAGTAATAATCCACACCAATATATAAAAGTGAAACGTTGTCCGTTTGTTTGTTTGGGGAGTTTTAACGCAATAACGGCTGGATGGATTTCGATGAAATTTGGAATGGAGATAGCTTATACCCTGAAATAAAACATAGGATACTTTTTACCCCGGAAAATGGTAAGTTTCCACGTGAAAACTGGTAAATGTTGATTACTCGAACGGTTGCCATGGAAACTAATTAATAACAAGTCTGTCAAAAAACATCAAGAGCATTGGTGCTATACTTTTGCATTAGTTTTTAATATCCTAGAAGAACCTCATCATGTCCATCCACCGACTTCCTGCGATAGCTACAATGTCGTCGGTCCATCGTGTGAGGGGTCTCCCCACCTTGCTTGTTCGCGGCCGCCATTCGAGAACCTTTATTCCCCAGCGGTTGTCGGTTCTGCGAACTATATGGCCTGCCCATTGCCACTTCAACGTGCAAACTCTGAGACCTATGTCGGTAACCTTGGTTCTTCTACGGATTTCCTTATTTCGGATTCTATCACGTAGTGAAACACCGTAGCTCTCCATTGCACGCTGCGCAACTCTGAGCTTGTGTATGATACCAATAGTTAGCGAGTGCCGTATGTCATCACTGGCAACACGCACTGATTACTGCGGTATCTGCGACGAGAAGATATGGCGTAATTTCCCGAACGCTGCCCATCCGAGTTGGATTCGTCGGTTGACCTCTTTGTCGAAGTTGGATCTACCCAGTTGGATCGTCTGACCTAAGTAGACATAGTGATCAACAGCTTCAATAATATCGTTCCCAACATAAACCGGCATGGGTATGACATGGGCATTTGACATGATGTTCGTCTTGCCCATGTTCATTTTAAGACCTACCTGTTGGGAAACAATATTGAGGTTACTGAGCATTGTGCTTAGCTCTTCCAGGGTTTCTGCCATGATGACTATATCATCAGCAAATTGAAGGTGAGTGAAGTATTCACCATTGATGCTAATACCATATCCGTTCCAGTTCAGAACAGAAATAAATCTTCCAGCTTGAATATATCTTCCAGTGCAGAGGTGAACAGTTTCGGAGAAATAACGTCTCCCTGTCTCACCCCTTTTTGCACGTGGATAGAATTCGTGCTCTGATCCTGAAGACGAACTGTCATGGTGGCCTTGCTGTACAAACACTTCAACACTTCGATATACCGGTAATCAATCTGGCACCGCTGTAATGACTGTAGCACTGCCCAGGTCTCGACTGAATCAAAGGCTTTTTCGTAATCCACAAACGCTAGACATAGTGGCCGATTATACCTTCGGTCTTCTGTATAATCTGCATAATCCATAAACGCTATGCGTATGGATGTGGTCTACGGTGCTAAAGCCTTTCCGGAATCCAGCTTGTTCGGGAGGCTGAAAGTCGTCAAACCTACGAGTGAGACGGTTTTTAACTACTCTCGAAAACAGCTTATACACGTGGCTCAGCAGCGAAATGGGCCTATAATTCTTCAAGAGGGTTTTATAGAATAGAGAGTTATATCACCTTTCTTAAAGAACAAAACCACTACGCTCCTGTGCCACGCCTCTGGCGTAGTACCCTCGAGGATGACGGAGTTAAACAGCTTCTGAAGGACTTGTTATTTGTTGGAGGGTGGTATGCCATAGTCTCCACGCTTGGCAGGGGGATTGGTAACCGCAGTGTAGCAAATATGTGCTCAGAGGACGCTGCTTCCGGTGTGTAATCCCTTAGTCGCCTTAAACGACATCCACGGGAGGATTGGGTGGGATCTTATTCTAAGCCGAGACCGCCACGGCTTAAGCTAGGATGCTTTGTCTAGTCTATCCACGCGGTCGAAGTCGCGGGCGAAAGCTAGTAAACAATACAAAATTGAACACCTCCATTTGAGTTGATTAAAAAGGTCTTTCATTTATTAATTTATTTTTTTAAATACAATTTATTATATACATAGCAAATATAACGGGTGATCCAAATTGAGTTTCCTACATTGGCAACACTGTAAAAAAAAGTTGTAGATAATGGCGCGTAAAACGTACCTTATATTTAGACATTTCCTTCGCCATTGGGTTATATTCTCTTTGATGGCGCGTATTTGAAACGTCAAATGCTAGTTCAAAATATATTATTTACATTATGAATCGCTTAACTACGGCTCAACGTGTTAAAATGTTCAGTTATTCTACAGAAATAACAATTCTATAAAAAAAAGCGTATAGACTTTTACGGGAAGATGTCGTCAATACAATAAACCTACTGAGCGAACAATTCGCAAAATTGTGAAAAAAATTGAAGAAACTGGAAGCATTGGAGATAGGGTGAGCCGTGGCGTGCGTTCAGCCGACAATATTGCTGCTGTGAGCGATAGTGTGGCCGAAGACCCAGATTTATCAATTCGTCGTCGTTCGCAGAATTTGGGCCTTTCTTATGGCTCCCATTGGCGTATTTTGCATAAAGACTTACCTACACCTGCACCAGTATAAAATACAGATAACCCAAGAACTGAAGCCCAGAGACCATGAACAGCGAAGTACTTACGCGGATTGGGTATTAGCGCAGCAGGAAGACGATGCAAATTTTTCAAAGAAAATGTTCTTTTCCGATGAAGCACATTTCCTACTGACTGGGTATGTTAACAAACAAAACTGCCGCATTTGGGGGGAGGAAAATCCTCACGTGATATACGAGACACCATAGCGTGCCCAAAAAGTTACTGTATGGCGCGACATTCCACACATCAAGAGAAACGTTGGATGTTTTGCGTGACAAGTTCAGAGTTCGCATTATTTCTCGTCATGGTGACATTAACTGGCCGCCAAGATCATGCGATTTAACGCCGTTAGTTTTTATTTCTATGGGGTTAGTAGCCGTTTTTTTTATGGGAGTCGGGTATATGTCGACAAACCTGCAACGTTGGAGAACCTAAAAAACTAACATCCAAAGAGTTTTATCTGAAATAACACCTGAAACTTGCGAAAATGTCATCGAAAACTACCTTAGACGAATCGACTCCTGTAGCCTGTGTGTGTCCTCCAAGGGCGGCCATTTGACCCATGTAATTTTTAATTTTTAATGAAAAACACTAAATATTTCAGTATTAAATAAATAACTGTACAATTTTGCATAGTACGTGTTTTTCTTTAAATTAAAGTTAGGAAACTTAAATTGGATCAGCCTTTATAAAAAAACAATATTCCGCCAAACTGTGAAGTAGATTGTAGTCAGATGATGTACTCTTATGTTACGTATAACTATGTAATTAGTTTTATGTAATGAAGTTTATTGTAGTCAGATGATGTACTCTCATGTTACGTATAACTATGTAATTAGTTTTATGTAGTGAAGTAGATTGTAGTCAGATGATGTACTCTCATGTTACGTATAACTATGTAATTAGTTTTATGTAGTGAAGTAGATTGTAGTCAGATGATGTACTCTCATGTTACGTATAACTATGTAATTAGTTTTATGTAGTGAAGTAGTTGTAGTCAGATGATGTACTCTCATGTTACGTATAACTATGTAATTAGTTTTATGTAGTGAAGTAGTTGTAGTCAGATGATGTACTCTCATGTTACGTATAACTATGTAATTAGTTTTATGTAGTGAAGTAGATTGTAGTCAGATGATGTACTCTCATGTTACGTATAACTATGTAATTAGTTTTATGTAGTGAAGTAGTTGTAGTCAGATGATGTACTCTCATGTTACGTATAACTATGTAATTAGTTTTATGTAGTGAAGTAGATTGTAGTCAGATGATGTACTCTCATGTTACGTATAACTATGTAATTAGTTTTATGTAGTGAAGTAGATTGTAGTCAGATGATGTACTCTCATGTTACGTATAACTATGTAATTAGTTTTATGTAGTGAAGTAGATTGTAGTCAGATGATGTACTTTCATGTTACGTATAACTATGTAATTAGTTTTATGTAGTGAAGTAGATTGTAGTCAGATGATGTACTCTCATGTTACGTATAACTATGTAATTAGTTTTATGTAGTGAAGTAGTTGTAGTCAGATGATGTACTCTCATGTTACGTATAACTATGTAATTAGTTTTATGTAGTGAAGTAGTTGTAGTCAGATGATGTACTCTCATGTTACGTATAACTATGTAATTAGTTTTATGTAGTGAAGTAGATTGTAGTCAGATGATGTACTCTCATGTTACGTATAACTATGTAATTAGTTTTATGTAGTGAAGTAGATTGTAGTCAGATGATGTACTCTCATGTTACGTATAACTATGTAATTAGTTTTATGTAGTGAAGTAGATTGTAGTCAGATGATGTACTCTCATGTTACATATAACTATGTAATTAGTTTTATGTAGTGAAGTAGATTGTAGTCAGATGATGTACTCTCATGTTACATATAACTATGTAATTAGTTTTATGTAGTGAAGTAGATTGTAGTCAGATGATGTACTCTCATGTTACATATAACTTTGTAATTAGTTTTATGTAGTGAAGTAGATTGTAGTCAGATGATGTACTCTCATGTTACGTATAACTATGTTATTAGTTTTATGTAGATAGGTATTTTATGGACTTTTAAGTACATCTAATCATATATAACATTGCAGCATGGTGATGACATCTGATCATGACATTTAGGTATTATTCATTTTAACGTCGAGGTAAATAAATATTAAGTTTTCAGCGCGATTAAGTCCCGTTTAAATATTTAACTATGTGTTCGAATCGTGAAAGTTTAAAACTTACAATTTAGGTATTAGTCATTAATTTATACTTATAATAAAGCAATAAGAACGAAAAAGTCTGTACAAAGAAGATAATTAAAAAAAATGGTTTAGTGTACTTAAAATAAGCTACTGAACAAGAATGTAACATTTAAAAAAATCGTGTCTAGTAGTTTGTCTGTATGATTGTTTGTTTGTTCGCGCATCACGTAAAAACTACTTGTCCGATTGTGATGCGGGTTTCACTGTTGGTTAGCTTAGGGTTTGACTTAAAAACTGGTGTAATTGGTATCTCAATCCAATGAGTAAAAGCCGAGCAATCGATAAAAATATTTTAGATGGCTGAAGAAATTTTGATCAAATGTTAGTATATTTGTATTAGATCCTGGAATAGCACATATAGGTACTTTTATACTAGAGAACTGACCACGCGTGCGAAGCCGCGGGTACAGCTAGTATACTATTATAGTCTTTTTTGAAAGGCTCGATAATTCCTTTCGAAAATTATTAAATTTGTTCTCGCTAAGCAGGTGTTAATGCTAAAATCATTAAACACTACGATACTAAATCTAAACTTTCCATTTTGCAGGGCGGCATCCAAACGGTGTTCCCAGCGGAAGATATTGACATATATCGAGAAGCGGAACAGCTGGCTCACGAGGCCAAATCATCGCGACAGTTCACAGACCTCAACAAATTCACACTCAAATGCATGATCTGTGACAAGTTCCTGACAGGTCAAGCGGAGGCCCAGAAACACGCAAAAGAGACCATGCACACGAACTTTGGGGAGGTCTAGCATACAAATCAACTTATAGGAATTTTATAGTTGTACAGTTAAAATTTTGGTGTCCACTTGCCGTGTAGTTTGTTATGACATTTGCTGATGTGACGTTGTTGCCACGCTTATCTATGTTGAACAGTTTTTGGAATCAGTTAGCTATCGAAGTGTTTTCAAGAACTCAGTATTATAAAGCCAAGGAGGCAAGCAAATAAACGATTGATTGAAAAAATATGTACTTTGTTCAATCCACACCAATATATAAAAGTGAAACGTTGTCTGTTTGTTTGGGGAGTTTTAACACAATAACTGCTAGAAGGATTTTGATGAAATTTGGAATGTAGATAGCTTATACCTTGGAATAATACATAGGATGCTTTAATCTCGGAAAATGGTATGTTTCCACGAGAAAACTGGAAAATATCGATTACTGCTGCAAGTAACGGTTGCCATGGAAGCGAAATAATAACAAGTCTGTCAAAAAGCATCAAGAGCGTTGGTGCCAAAGAGAATACAAAACATACATTGGTGCTATACTTTTAATATCCTAGAAAAACATAGGATGGATTTTTCGAAATAAACTGTAGTCCGCGCGAGCGAAGTCGCGGGCGAAAGCTAGTCCTTACAAAAAAATTAAAAGTGAAAGTTCAATGGTGCAATTCCAAAGCTACCGGGTTCGGTCCTAGGCTCCGCACCAATGACTTGATGTGCGGTTTTCCATCGCTGCGTGCTTCGGAGAGCACGTTAAGCTTTCGTTTCCGGCTGTTATTGATTAATAGCAGTCGTTAAGCCATGTTAGAGGCCCTCAAACAAACAAACTCACCAGAGGTCAGCACTACCTAACAAACAAAAGCGAGCGCTGTCTCTCTCTATGTCTGTCTATCTTTTTAGTACATTTACACGACCAAATAGCTGAATCAATCTTAATGAAATTTTTGGAGACTATTTGACATCGGGCCTTTTTATACTGTAAGCCGTGCGGACAACATCACGGGCAAACTATAGTGGTTAATATTATCTATAGGTACTCAACGGTATGACTGAGTGTTGTGCAATGATGTTTTGATCTGTGTAGACTGTTTGTTACAAAACTATTTTTTCACTGCCTAAATGTAATTTATTAGCTAATTATAGTTATATACAGGAATTTTATTTTCATGCGTGTGTGTGTGAATGAGAATACATTGAAATCAGTGAGGCAAACGTGTTTATCTTTAATTGATTATTATTAACTGAACAGCTGTACAATTAAGTACGGTATATCTAAGTAAGTACTAAGAATTGTGGTGTTTCTGCTCAATGGATATTTTGTTTATATACTTTTTCAAGTGGACACTTGACAATCATAAACTCCTTAGTTTAATTTTGTTAGTATATTTATGATCATTATATCCCTGTTCTGGAGCTTCTCTATCACAAAATGTTTTATTTACTTTAATAATATTAGCACTTTATGAGAAAGGTTTATTCGTTTTAATATTAATATCGTATTTACATTTGTCGTGGGTTTAACGATGATTAATAATGAAGGCTTGGATCACTTATTAAAGTTCGTCGCACACCATTACGACTTCATACCAACACCAATTCGACTCAAGTAAGTAGGCCTATTAATAAGCCGCTTTGCGCATCCGTGCACGCCATGTTTAATTCATTCGTTTCGAACACTACGTGTTTTTGAAAGTAACTAGTATATTTACGAACTGGAAATCAGTTTAACGCAATCGCTGATTTAATTTTAATTTGTAGTAATTACATGGGTTAACTATTTTAATACGCCCGTGCGTGATCGATCGCCGCTTAATTGAAGAGGTGTATTATGAATTCTGTTTTTGTTGTGCTTTGAATAATTTAAGTCAGTTAAATAATTTATCTAAATAATGACTAGAAAAAAATACAGCGATTAACCTGTAACATATTTCCTGTTCGTAAATGGACTAGTTTCTTTGAAAACCCTCGCACTTGTCCAAAACATCTCAATACAGAATGGCAGTAATCCGGAACCAAATCGGAAATGAAATGGTTTCATGAGCTTTTTTAATGCGACTAGTGGGTGAGTCGTACAATACCTTTGTTATATTGTAAAATGTGCTGTATGCAACACTACTGAAGCTCAAATTTCAATGGTTCACTTTGAGTCGAGTTGGTAATACGAGTACGTTCGACGGCCTTGCAGCTGTAGTTCACCAATTTATGAACCTTAGCCACAGTCAGCTTATACTGTCATATATTTTTTAAGTTAACTGTGGTTTCACTGTTTTAAATATTGGTGAAGCAGCCTCAAATATTCAAATGTATGTATAAGTAATTTAAATACTGACTGATCACGTTTTTCGACCAATGTAAATGCGCTGTTTTTTACCCTTCCACTTATTGCTATAAATCATTGATAACTATTTTTCTCTGAAAATATTATTAGTAATTTATTTGGTTCGCACGAGTGGTCATTTCTCTATCTTAAAATACTCTATGTACTATTCCAAGATCTAAAATACCAGTATACCAACATTTGATCAAAATTTCTTCAGCCCTCAATAAGTTTTTATCGATTGCTCAGCTTCTAGTCATCTGATTGAGAAACCAAGTACACCAGTTTTTAAGTCAAACCCTAAGCTATCTAACAATGATAATCCAGATCGCAATCGGTCCAGGAGTTTTACGTGATACGCGAACAAACAAAAGACACGGTTTTTTTTTTACTTTCGTACTTATTGCTTTATTATAAGGATAGATAATATTATAGCAACAATACCTACTTTGGTGGCTCAGGCGCGCTGCTACTCGTAATGGATGCGGAGGTGAAGAAATAAGCAACTCCGTAGTTATCAATACTATAAGTTATTTATCACATGAGCCACTCAAGTTTTATAAGAAGGGAAATAATTGTCGAAGAGTCACCGAGTAAGAATGGATACACGAGAAGCCGCGAATACGATATTCAAACCGATAATAAATCACGTAAAACGCATCTATAGGAGTGAACAATGCCCGCTGCATACCTGGCTTTGCTTGTCGATTTAATATGATTACATCGTGTAATAATGTAGGTAAGTGTGATTCCGTATGTATAATGCGAATTTTATTTAAATAAGAATAGGACTGAATTCGTGAATAACTTCATACTGACAACTAAATAAAAGTAGCGTTAGCACAAATACGGTACAATAATAATATTGTTAAAATAAAAAGAAAAGTTATTTATTGAAATACGTTCGTATTAACATTATTTGTAATGTTTGACATCATTATTTGATTCGGTAATCAATCGTCACGTTGATTCAGTAGCCCTATTACAGAAGTCAATGCAGAAGAAAGAAGTTACTATGAGATTTTCAAACTAATAATTATAACGAAAATCTAATTTCATCTGGTTCCATTATGACTTCTGTAATCGGGCCACTGAGTTCACGCAATACATATTGATCATAATCGCCACAATCATCCACATTAGTGTTGTTATCAACCTCCGTTGTGTATTTCATATATTTTAACATAAAAAGAAGACTCGGTCGTTGTCTTGTAAACAAATATGTCCTCCTATCATATGGCCTGTGGTCAAAGCAGGGTTTTTTATATTAAATTATATGTTGTTTATTAAGTTAAATCTTATTCCTGTAAATACCTACTGATTAACAGGCAACGCACAGCCTAAAACCGGCCGGTGGACCTAGAGATTTTAAATTTGGAGGGAATATTCCTTGATTAACGAGTGACTGAACGAATGAAGGATAGATAGATAAACTCTTTATTGAAACACCACAATACAGAAATATACAATTAATAAACTTAATCTAAAAAAAAACATGTTACAATTGGCGGTCTTAACGCTTAAAGCCAAGAAAGGAAAAAGAAGAAGAAGGATGTAACGAAGCAATCTCATAGGGGTATTAGATAGATAGATAGATAAATAACTCTTATTATAGATAACTCATATTAAGGTTGATTTACACATATTAAGTTGTCAAGTAGATAAGTAAATTTTAAGTAAGCGTTTCCACGCATCCAGACAAGTAATTTAGTAAAGCTCTTATGTCCAGTATATGCCTGATGTTAAGTTCTATACCAAGAATTAAAAGATTTTATACAGCTACGTAAGAAAAACTATGATTCAAAACAGAAATGTTTGTTAAATTGTCTATTTTATCTCAATAAATACCATCTTTAATGTGATATTTTCCGTCCACATCGACATTTTACCGTAAACTTTGACCCGCGCGCAGTCGCAAATTATGAGCTTCACTAAATTTTACCTGTCCAAACGTACTGTGGGCGCGAGGCACGCCACCGGGGGTTGCGCGGGGTGCGGAGCGCGCGGCTACTTAACCGAAAAATAGACAAAATTCTATTCTACTTGTCTACTTGCACACTAAATTTTAAATTGCAACTTATTACTAAATTCATTGTTTAAATGCACTAAGTCACTTAAAATTTAGTTAACTACTTGACAACTTAATATGTGTAAATTAGGCTTTATGGGTAATGTGTGTCGTAACGTCCTAAAATGTTCACGTTTGCAGCGCGGTGACAGCAGTACATGTTGATACTTACAGAAAAATGCTGCTGCCCATTTCCTGAATTCCCTATGCACTCACAGCACCGACGGGGTTAGAATGAGTGCACCTATTATAAAGCTGCCCACATGGATATTATTTTGTAAATTGTGACATAAATATGATTCTACGTTTCTACAAAGTACCTACTATTAAAATTAAAAATTCAATGTTGTTTTATTTCTTTATTGTAATTTGAAACAATCAATGTTCAAAGAGATTGCAGATAGGTAAGTCACTGACTCTGGTCTTCCACACACAGGGACACATCATAAAGGCTAAAATCAACGTGTGTAGAACATCAGTCCTCAGATTACCTATAGATTCTCAACAACCCCTTCTAAAACAACCACCACTGGATGTGGTATACATTCTTGCAGAAAATTATGGATTTAACATTCATATTAATGAACCAACTAGAATGAAGGCATGTCTTGACGATATATTCAGCAATATTTCAGAAGCTATTGGTAAAGTGTACAATACTGGTCTATCAGACCATTCGGGACAAACTAAGTTTTTTGACAAATGAAGTCAAAGTTCGTCCTAAATTCTTATTTAGAGAGATACGAGACTATGGACAGGACAACACTGAAAAATTTCGAAATTACCTCAAAAGTCTATCATTTAATGAAGTCTATGAAAGTACAGACTTAAATACAGCATTCACACTGTTTCATGACTCTTTTATATAAAATGTGCTTTTCGATTGTTAGGGTACGATCCACAAATAATGCTAAAAGACTCAAATGGATCAAAAAGGTATAAAAATATCATGTGCTACAAAAAAAATATGAGATATGATTACTATAAAAATATAAATGTTACTACAAAAAGTGCTTACAGAAAATATGCAAACTGTCTCAAAAAAACTATGCGCCTATCACAGAAAAATCATAATAAGCATATTATATATAAATCAAATAATAAATGTAAAGCTACATGGGACATAATAAAAAGTAAAGAAAGTTTTAATATGCATAGAAACATTGATAAAATTAAAATCAATGACAGATATATTGAAGACCCAACAGAAATAGCAAATATACTTAATAACAACTTTATAAACACAACTAATACTAATAACATAAATAGACATACTGCTCCTTCGGAATATAATAGAACAATTGATAAAAATACTTCAAGCATTTTCTTGAAACCTACAGATTCTCTCCAGGTAAAAAAATATATAAACTCCCTCAATAATACCAAATCCGTGGGATACGATGAAATAACAACAAATATCAGCGTGACCAGATTCAAATGTCAAATTCTGCTAGCCTGAAGGACAAAAACCGCTAAATAATGCTAGACATTTTTCAAATAATGCTAAATTACTGCTATCACAGATATTGCTTAAATATTATAAATAAGTTATGTGCAGTTTCGGTGCCATCGCTCAAAAACGGTGAAGGAAAACATCGTGCGGAAACCGGTATGGCCAAGAACCCCAAAAGTTCAGATATATAAAATTCACCAATATGCACTGGGCCAGCATGGTGGATTATGGCCCATCCTCTCTCTCTGAGAGAAGGCCCGTGTCCCAGAAGTGGGAACATTCCTACGCTGATAATGATGATCTTTTGAACTGTAATAGATAGCCTGTTGAAATGTTCACAGAATATTACTGTAATGTTACGTCAGATTAATTAAGAAATAATAATAATAAAAATGAGATCCCAGTACAACAAAAGTATTTTATTACGTACAAGCGTCAAAGTCAAACTTGGCATGATTACACACACTAAAGTAAAACAATATAACAAGTTAAAATAAAAAAAAAACAATGTGGTGTGCCGGCCGATCGGCTGGTTTATTTCTATTTACAACACAATTCTATTTACGTCACTATCACTGTCTTAGCAAATCCTTTGTATAATGATGATGAGATAAGAGATAATTTTAACATATTTTTGTCAGCTCGAAATTCACACACCCATTTTCTCATATATTTCCTTTTTGCCTTTTTGGCATGCAAAATTGCAGAAATGTCATGTTTATTTTTGAATCGATTTCTATATTAGATTTTTATATTGGTAATCAGTAGAATGATTCATTAACAATAAGTGTTTGGCATTTGCAAAATTATCATAGCCCGCGCAAAATTCAAAATTTTGGGGTATTTTTAGTACCATTTAATTTTAATTAAATTCATTTTTTCAATTTGTCTTCAGAATTTTTTAGTACCTATTTGTTTGGCATCAGAGCTGCTTCCAATAGCCAATAAACTCAAATATAAAGACGTTGAGCGTACTATGTGCACTTTTGGGGCATTTTGAAACGCGATCAATAAATCCTGCGAGATTATTGCTACGTTTTATTGGATTCTGCTAAATAATGCTAGATTTCAAAAAAATGCTAAAAATCCTGCTAGGAGCTAAAATGACAGTCTAATCCTGCTAAAATCGCAGGATCCTGCGAAATCTGGTCACACTGACAAATATACTAAAAATTTGTAGCGATGAATGTTCTGGAATTATTAGTCACCTCATAAATTTATCCTTTGAGCAAGGAAGTTTTCCTGATGCTTTAAAGCTTTCAATTGTAATACCTTTGTACAAAAAAGATGACAAATTAAATATAAATAACTACAGACCTATTACATTAATACCAATTCTATTTAAAATATTTGAAAAAGCCATGCATCTCAGGCTATATAGTTTTATATTGAAACACAACATCATTAAAACCACAATACGGTTTCCAAAAACATATATCAACTACTCTGGCTAGTTTCCTCTTGGTTAAAAGTATTACAGAAAACATAAATTAAAAAACTCCACTGTCAGCTATTTACTTCGATATGAGTAAGGCCTTTGATTTTGTTTGCCACAAAATTTTACTCAAAAAACTGGACTTATATGGACTTCGCGGGATTACTAACGAATGGATAGAGAGCTATCTTCACGATAGAAAACAGTGTATTGAAATGAATAAAATTAATAACAATAACGTGATGACTAGTTTAAAATCTAATTATGAACTTAACAAATTTGGCTTACCACAAGGTAGCGTATTGGGACCACTTTTATTCCTTTTATACATAAACGATCTACCCAATATAACGTCTCATAAATGTGTCCTTTTTGCTGATGACATATCTATAATAATTCCAAAACAAAAGACAAAAGACGTTCAACTTGATATTAATGAAACAATTGTAAATGTAATAGACTGGCTTAACATAAATAATCTAAAAGTAAATATAAGTGAAACGAATTTCATGCAATTTTATAATATCAGGTCTAAGCCATTAAATCTTACATAAAATATCGTAATTATATAATCCATAAAACTAGTTCTGCAACATTTCTTGGAATAACTATTGACCAACACTGTGATTGGAAGGCGCATGTCGACAAAGTGTGTTCAAAACTTAGCAGTTTTGTTTTTGCACTTCGTAGGTTATCGTTAGTAGCTTCAAAAGAAACATCGCTTATGGCCTATCACGGATATGTGGCTGCCGTTTTTGTTTTTGGTTTTGTTTTTGTTTCTATAGAGAAGGGAAGCCGCTTATCCTATTAGCACTGAAAAAAAGCCTCACATCCACGAAAGTCAGCTTTGAGAGGCAATTTCTTATCGGACATTGAGAATGCCTCTTCATAAATAGCATAACTTTAGTCCCAGTATCTTCATCTGACGAGTCATCTTTAGTACCTATTGCTACTAGGCTTGCTGCTAGTATTATCTCATTCGTTGTTCGTATTTTACGAAAAACAACACACGAAAAGTAGGTGAATAAAATAAACTATGAACGACATTTCAAAAATATCACCGGGTGATTTCAAAACGAGTGGGGGGAGTCACTCGTAAACGAAATCATACGTATGATATTTTTTATCACCCAGTGAAATTCAAAAATACGACTTTTGGGAAATCGGTGACTTTTTATCATTTCGCTGATATTTAATCACTCGGTGATATTTAAAAATCGCACCCCTGCACTAGGTGTTTGTTTCATCAAGTGAGTCATATTTAGCGAAATAGAAATCACGACATCACGACGTGACGTCATCACGACATTGAAATTGTAAAGTAGGTAGATTGGTAGTGTTTCGCACTACAATTCATGTAATTTGTTTGGAAGTATTATTGTAGGTACCTATGTACCTACGTGCTAAAAAAAAAACAAAATACAAGTTCAAAATATGATAAAGTATCTATAGATATGAGTAAGTACTTAGGTACCTACCCAACCATTAACTTACCTTGGTCTCTAGAGAGATTCTTTGAGAGTTCCTGAGATTTGTATTTTCCCGCAGAGTATTAAGAGATAGACAAAACCTTTAGTGAGCCCGTGAGCCGGTACCGTTGCACAATGTTAGTGTAACAGACGTGACTGGGTGTAATTAATCTCCGCCTATGTGTTGTTCCCCTTGACGACTGTCAGCTCCTACAGCCTCCGAGGCTAACATCCACGGAAGATACCGTTTCGTTATTATAAAATAAAAAATCGCAAGATCTCATGAAGCTCTCACGAAAATTTATCTAACGAGTAACAATACTTTGAAAATGATCGAATTCGTCAAAGTTTACTACGACTAACTTGTCAAAGTGGCAACTCGTACTGCTAAAATGCAAACAATACTCGAAAACTTTATTTCGAATTCGAATACTACCATTTGATAAAACCCGTCCTACCAATTTTAGTTCCTACAAGTTTCCGCAAGAGGCGCTGACAGTAAATGTATGGAACTAGGCGAAACTACATTTCGTCACAGAATAAATAATATAACCAGATTTCGTTTAAAAAAACTATAAAAACTTGTACTAGGGGTACAGGAAGTGGCAACGGGCTAGTGATCGAGGTTGATTTGTAGTACTGAGGTATCTACTTTTTTAGCTGTAATAGAACAAACCCTTTTTTTACCTCAAAAGAAGCCCACTAATATCACTTCGTCGTCCGTATGTCTGTCTTTCTGTCAAGACCGCTTTTCTCAGGAACGCGTTGAGGTATCAAGTTGAAATTAATATCTGCGTTCCCTTGAAGCTGTGAAAAAAATCTCACTTCAAAGTCAACGCAATCCAAAGATACGTTCGTTTATGCCGCATATATTGACACTCGTAAGGGAATCAAAACCTAGACTTTCCCGGCGATCTAGAATCACGGAATATGGCAAAAAGCAATGTGTTATAGCACAAGTAAAGGGAAACATCCGAAAACCGCTAATTTGTAGTTACTTCACATAAAAAACAAGTTGGTACGGAACCCTCGGTGCGCGGGTCCGACTCACTCTTGGCCGGCTTTTTGTAGTGTGGCTCAAATTTCTTCTGGGGCTCCATAGTACAGTAGTCGCAGCGGAAGTATGTGTCTCGGAAGTTGTCTGCTAGTCGCTGCGCAAACTGCTATTTTTCAGGCGCAATCCCAATGTTGAATGTAAAGACGGCATTAAATAACTGCCTGCCAGCACAAAAAAAAGGAGACCGACTTCAAATCGTATAAAACTTAAAAGGACTCATATTTTAATTGCTTTCTTTTAAGTTTTATACTATTTGTTTTTTTTTTATTATCTTCATTGTGCAAACTTTTTGTTACCTACTGTTTTATTATAAGTACATACAGACATAAATGTTAATTGTTAGATTTTCAGCACCAAATAGCATCGTCTAATGTCACATGTGTTTATAAAACTTTGTTATTAAAACTTTCAAAAGTTAACATGTACTCCTGTTTTAAGACGTACTTTATGGAAGAATACCAATGCTATTTGGTGCTGAAAATCTAACAATGACCATCTATGTATATACTTATAATAAAGCAGTATGTAACCAAAAGTCTGTACAACAAAGTTAACTAAAAATAAATTGGTTCATTGGTTCTTGGGACTTAAAATAAGCTACTGAACAAGTTTTTTAATCTGTCTGTTGGCTGTTTGTTCGCGCATCGCGTAGAAATTACTGGACCTATTAAAATGCGGTTTACTGGGATGGATAGCTTAAACCTGATATATCTCAATCCAATGAGAAGAAGACGAGTAGTCGATAAAAAAACTATATGACGACGGAAATATTTTGATGAAATGTTTGTTCATTGTACTTTGTAGGTACTTTTGGTCCTGGAATAACACATTTTCTTATGCCCTTATTCGCTATGACCATACAGACGTCGTAAACGCGTTACGATGTCTTCGTGGAATCGTTCGGCAATTATCGTAATGACGTCACACGTGTTCGGAAAGGAATTTCGTGTGGCATAGCGAATCAGCGCCCTTGTGTCAGAGTACTCAGCCCCACCTGTACTCAAAGAAAGATAAAAAGATATGGTAGTCGCAGCGGAAGCTTGTGTATCGGAAGTTGTCTGCAAGTCGCTGCGCAAAATGCTATTTTCCGGCGCAATCTCAATGTTGAAGGTGAAGACAGCATTGTATAACTGCCTCACTCAATCGCTTACGTTTTTCGCATATTCTATCTCGCTCTTACGTTATGCTGTTTTATCCCTACAGCAGTGCCTGTTCAGAGCCTAACGTCACAAACATATAGATTAGCTGCGACTACTGTAACTCATTCACTGGCAACTTCACTCATTCACTGGCAACTTCACTCTGCTCTCATAATACTTCGCTCTACATTATTAAAATTATCTTTCCTCGTTGTCGTTATATTGTCTGAATTGGATTACCTTTACGTAGTACTATTATTTATTCTGGGGTATACTTGGGTACAGAAAAGAAAAGAAAATACAGGGTTTATTCGATTTATTTTAACACAAAAATGTACAATATCAATAAATATAGTCACATCGGCTATCTATCACTCGTTTTACTCTATGATTCATTTTTTACATGTTGTCATACAACATTACTCTTATAATTAAAATATGTATGTAACAAGTTCAGATTAAAATTGTGCATTTTATATTATTTAGAGGGCTTCCAAAATGGCGATTTTTTTTTGTTGAATTACATTACCGTGAGTCATAATATATACTAATATTTATATAATTAGGCCTTGATAACAAAATAGTTATCACAAAAATATTAATTTCCTTTATTTATTTGGTACATAAATATGACAAAATAGTCTTATTCATTATTAATTATAGTACAGTAAAAGAAAAGGGTCATGTATGCGACTTACATAAGATAATTCACTTTTTACGCATTTCTAATAAGCTCCGTCAGTCGATACTCAGTATCCATTTCTTTATACACTGACGATAATGTAATTCAACTTGTTATATTTTTCGGGATTGTCAAAAAGTTAAGTCGAATGTAATGTATATTCAACATCGAAATTTCTTTTTTAAAAGAAAATGTGACCAAAAGTAGTAAAACATGTCACTAGATAATTACTGATACAGTTAATTTGAACTTCAAGTGACTCGTTTTTCAATTTACTGATATAGTTCATTTGAAGTTCAAGTGACTCGTTTCGCATTTACTGATACAGTTAATTTAACTTCAAGTGACTCGTTTCGCGTTTACTGATACAGTTCATTTGAACTTCAAATGACTCGTTACGCATTTTCGGGAACTGAATTTACATTGTTAACGTTCCGATTTGACTTTTTGAAAATGATCCATTTTTCAACAGCAATAAAGCAATAGAAATGTGCGAAAATTCTTAGAAGACTAGAGCGTGAGCAAAACCATATTGCGTGAAGTTCAAGATTGCTTTTAAGTATATTGCTGAACATAAATAGAGTAAACTAAGACAAAAACAACAAGATGTTGAATGCAGGATAGTATGTGGCTTATAATGGCTTATTCACAGCTTAGAACTATGTTCGGGATAATAGACCAAAATAAACCAGTACCATTCTATCTTATACAAAATCTTTACTGAAATAGAAAGAAAATGTTTTCAATTACAATTTTTTGACTTATAATAATTCTAAAGGATTAATTTATTATATTACAGACGACAGACGGGACTCGACCCCGCTTCATCCGTGCCTTGGCGCAAAACTGGCAACTCTGGTAAAAAACAATTCTTTTTGCTTTAGAGAAATTATAAGATACGGTTTCGCCTAAGCAAGCATTACTGCTAAACTCAAAAGTACTTTCACGTATATGTTGTCCGAATCTTTGGACGACTGTCTCTTGATCTATCAAGTTCAAATTGTGTAGATGTCGTGGCGATATCGTAAAATTGATCATTTCATGAAATGGTTTGGCCAGATCAATGCATGATTAGCGTTTGACGACATGAACAGCTAAACGCACGGCTACTTCTCGATAAGGACAAACGGTAGTGATCATATCGTAAAATAGTTACATTATCCGCTAGAGGCGCTAGACTTAAGCCCGACTTGGCAATGATAGGTTAGAAGACGAAGGCGTGAGCGAAGCTGTTTTAACACCTTTGGCACCATGAAAACACTACATTAATAATGATATTTGACATGGCCAAACGTGGATTGGGACATCATTAAACGTTGATGTTTCAACGATATGTTCCGTTTAAACTGGCCATTTCATGAAATGAGCAATTCTACGATATCGCCATGATATAGACATAATATAGTAGAGAACATCTAATCTTAAAATAAACGCTCCTATACTAAACTTGATAGTTTCAATCTGTGAAATATTACAACACTGTGTGTGTGTGTGTGTGTGTGTGTGTCTGTGTGTGTCTGTGTGTGTGTGCGGCGATTTTACTATAAACTTGGACTCGTTGGTGTACTTATAAAGAGGTCAACCAATCGTGCGATCAGACTAGGCACTAGTTGACCAACAGATCCGGCGTTCGGGTGCGTTAGCATTATTAGTTACAAGCTGCGCCCCGCGGTTTCTCTTCCGCGTGGATTATGATGATGATGATGATGAAAGGTACCCTATGTGTTAATCTAGGATATAAGCTACCTGGTACCAAATTTCATCCAAATCCGTTTAGCCGTTTGAGCGTGAAAGAGTAACAAACATACACACACACTTCTAAAGAAAGATGGCGCTAAACGGTTGTTATGCATTAAGGACGTTTTGTATGGACTGTCAGTTTTAATGTATGGAAGTTCTGTGATTGGCTTGTTTACGACAGTGACTACCACTTCTCTGATTTATAATATTAGTGTGATTCCATGACTGAACGAAAAATTTGTTTGTATTGCGTCCAATACCCCTACTTTGCATGTGAGCGCAAACACATTGGAGGGGCGTTCAATTATAGACTAGACGATCTCTACTACGAATTGAGTTATGCGCCTTGGCAATTTTCGTGTTTACGAATTATTTTATTCACATATCGGGACACGGTACATGACATTAAGTTTTTAAAAGCGCAAGTTTTTGTTCGGCAAATAGAGTTTCTTCGGAAATACGAACAGGCCGAAGCGCATAACTTTAATCGTAGAACCTGACGAATCAAACTTAATGGCGGCTGTGAAGGTGGCGCGGAGCGCTGCGCAATAGCAAATATTAGGTGTGCGGGCGTTGGAGGGGTGAGGAGATGCGCGATGCCGCGCTGTCAGCGCACTTCACAGCAGCCATTAAGTTTGGATCGTAGTATACGAGCGAAAGAATCTACACATGGGAACTTCTCTTCATTTAAGTGTTAGTATAGCATGATTGGGCTCATATTGACTTTATATAAAAGTTAGTATGAAAAATTAAGAAATATTATGATAAAAGTTACTAAAAAAACGTGATATTTAGAACGTTAAAGTTTCTTTTTTTAGCAACGGCTCGGCCTAGGACAATACGATAAGCAAAACGCGTTTAACTACTAAATATTGTTGCCTAAGCTATTTTTGAGTTAGTTACCATTTCGCTATCTACATACTTATCAATTAATCTCTATATGATTTTATAAATCTCTGGATTTCTGTACAAATTTAACTATAACAATGTATCTTTTACTGCTGTAAGTTTATTTAGTTCGATGCCCGTTGTTTGATGCACGGTTCTATTGATTGTTACTGTAAACATCATATAATATTTTATCAATACATTTCTGCTATTGATAATTCTAAATTTGCTTATCTACACTCACACAATAAAATCCAGATTATGAACACAAAAGTGTTGCCATAATACCATACATATTTCACACACGGCTCGTCTCTAATAATAAGAAAAAAAAAACATTATAACACTGTTTTTTGAACTAAACAATGTTATAATATATATATTTTCCCTTATAAGCACCGGTTTGGCTCCGTACAACGAGGATTTTCGCCATTTATTATCTACGGCGGCGCATGTTAGACCGTATGCGCGCGTATGACTGGCGCCATAATTTACTTTACATTAGTACCTAACCAATTTAATGGGTTATGTGTTTTAGTTGATCAAAAGTTGTATCCTGATTACAAATGTCCGGCAGCAATGTTTGTGAGGAGAATTTGACTCCACCTGACATCACGGAACAGCAAAGAACATGACGAACGAGCTTTTACCAACAAAATCAAGTAAATATTACGTTTTTTTTTCATTTAATGTAATTTTCTATTGCATGAGTGTAGATAAAGTAGTGAATGAAAGGCACATTAACCAGGTATTAAAAAACACGCCTTCGTTTTTTAAGCTCAGTCTCGCGTTTTAATAACCCTCGTTATGCAACCGTTTCATAAACTACTATTAACGACACGCCTATTTGATAGTTTAAGTACGGATCAAACAACAGGACCTTTTTTGTGGGATTTTTAGTCAATTTAACAAACTTCAGTAAACTAAGAGAGGAACCAAGCGACTCAACGACACATTTGCGGAAGCAAGAGTCATAATATTTTTTCAAAAATAAACAATTAATATAACAATGTTATTAAAATGTTCGCCATCGATTTCAATTTCGCTTATAATTAAAAAAACAATTCTAAACGTATACCTTCAACGAAGGGTCTCAAATGCGAAGGAAACGAAGGGGCTTAAAGCCTTTTGAAGTTCTTATGACAATAATCACACAATTCGCTTCTATTTGTTAAATGCAGACTTTTCCGCAATGTCTAAACACAGAATTGTCTTTTCGTGAAATGGAAAGTAGTGGGGAATCTTCTAGTTTCTAGTTCTAGTATATATATATATAGTATAATCTGATCGATGCCTTCTTCTTAGTAAAGTTTGGAAGCCAGTATGCAATACTTCTTGCATTCCATTTTTTCTTCGACTACCGATAGTATAATCCATTCCATTGCTTACCATCATTGATATCATTTGTACAATATATGATTTGTGTAATTATACTCTTTGTTTATACGAAGCCTTTAGTACCCTAAAGAGTCTTAGAGTATTCTCCAACAAAATAATCTGATTTTTCAACCACCAGTAAAATCACTTCATTATGTAGCGATGGGAAAATGAAGCGATCCTATTGGCTGTTTTATTCTTAGCTCATTTCACCAAACGATTTTTCCTTGTCATTTTTACATAGCTAAACTTCTGCTTTCAAAACCATAAACATATGTTCATATTTATTTCTTTAGTTCAAATGAATGAATGAATGAATACGGCTACTAAAGCAGTTTGAACGACCGTTTCGTTATGACGTAATATGAAAATGAAGCTCTTTTGTCCCCGGCTCACTGTTAGCGATTTTTCCCATCTCCCCACAGATTAACCAAAAAAAAATCTCTCAGATTACAATACTTTACACTCAGATTACAATACTTTACACTCAGATTACCATAAACTGTTCACTCAGTTTACCATAAACTGTTCACTCAGTTTACCATAAACTGTTCACTCAGTTTACCATAAACTGTTCACTCAGTTTACTATAAACTGTTCACTCAGTTTACCATAAACTGTTCACTCAGTTTACCATAAACTGTTCACTCAGTTTACCATAAACTGTTCACTCAGTTTACCATAAACTGTTCACTTGGATTACCAAAATCACTCAGATTACCCTAAACTTTCCATTTCACTTAAAGACCTATCTACTCTTCTTTCTCTTACTGCGTCTGCGCCGGTTTAGCGAAGGAGAACCTCGGCAACGAGATCCCGAACTTGGTCTCCAGGCCCGTGAGGACCGGCAGCGCCACCTGGTAGCCTCCGATGTGATGCGGCTTCTTCACGGTTTCCTCTGTGGGGGTGGATACGTGGAGCTCAGACCCGGACGGTCGACTGGAATAGAATAGAAAACCTTTATTTTACACCAAAAAACAATGCAAACAAGACATGAGTTCAAAAACTAAAACCCGACTACGGTCGGGTAAAACACAGTCTATGTCACTCTTGCGATGAAGACGAATCGATTGATACCTCGCTTTTCAAAAGTTTATAGTTTGAACCAGGCCTTGCATTACCTAAAAAATATGGGTTATAACGGTAAACGGTATGACGTCATACCTCTTTATTTCGATATCTATAAATTACGATACACAAAGTTTTTGCTACCGAAAAATAACGGTACCGTCATTTTATTACGCTACCTCAACCAGAAACAAAGGTTTTCTTTGATACAGCAACGCCGCCCGTGCCGCGCCCTTCGCTCATCGCAAGACATGAATTTCGAATTCTGGCTCAATAGTCGAATTAGTCGCGCGGTAGCAGTTGAGTTGTGTGTGTCGCCGCAGTTTGCAACTTGCTCTCTAATTATTTATATTAAGTATTTGTACAAGTTCCTGTTTCAAAGTTTCAATAGTTTTATAGAAATGTAAACAATCCTGTTTAGGTAAAACACCGCAATCACTCACTAAATGTAATTAGTAACACATTCGTCTGTATTACAAAGGTTTCAACTTTATATCTATATATTGGGGATGTAAGGGAGCGATAAGAACAGGATAATACTGCTCCAACCCAACCTCACCTGCACGTGGTCATCCTGCTGGATAACGAACAAGGCTCTGGCGACCGACAGACAGCGGTATAACACATCAACACAAGCGCAGCCAAATGACGAAGGCCGGTGAAGGGGAGCAGCATCACCGGTGCGAGAAGCTACGCCCTGCGATCGCCAACCCGCATGCCCAGCGTGGCAATTACCGATTATGAACGACACAATAATAAAATGGCCTCCAGTTCCTGATCGCAGGGGAGGTCCTGACCAGGGGGTGCGAAGAATTCACAGGCTAACGTAGGCCACGCAAAACAAAAACAATTGACCCTGGCTACTTACAACGGACGAACGATTAGGCTTGGCGAACACATGGCGCAACTCGAGACTAAACTCACAAAGAACAGGTGGCATATTCTGTGGTTAAGTGAAGTCTGAAGAGAGAGGGGGAGGACACACTTCCGAGAGGGCAATCAGCAGTCTCAGAGTGGCGTGGGATTCCTCGTCAATAAAGTCCTCATAGATATTGTTGTAGAAGTATCCAGTGTGTCGACCAGGTAAGCGCACCTGGTTCTGAAGCTGACCAAAAGGTGCGTACAGGTCTACGCAACGACCTCGGCACACTCGGATGATGAGGTAGAAGATATACTTGATGACATATCTTCGGCCTTACGTAACATCACAAGGGCCCACTACAACATTATCGTGGGAGACTTAAACGCTAAAGTGGGAGTACAGTCTTGCAGCGAATCGAAAATAGGTTATGGCAACAGGAATCACAGTTTTTTTTTTGCTATCAGACATACGTTAAAAAACGAAAACCCGAACACGGTCGGATAAAAAAAGTTGACGATACTCTTGCGATGACGACGAATCGATTGATGTCTTGCTTGTCAAAATTGGACCAAGTTTTTAGTTCGAAAACCTCACTCTTAGTTTGCTTCACCGTAGTCGGGTAAACTTATTTTTTTTAAAAGTTCCATTTTTTCATAGCAGTCGTATATTTTCTCATACATTGACGATTTAATTTTTATTACGAAAACAAACGTTTTTTAACGGGTTTTTATGCCCGAAATTCGCATTCGCCAAAAGGAGGTTCTCAGAACGCTTCGAGCTCTAGATGTGAACAAGGCCAGTGGTCCTGATGGTATTCCAGCGATTGTGTTGAAAAACTGTGCGCCCGAATTGTCTCCCATCTTAACACGTTTGTACCGCCTCTCTCTTCACTCAGGTAAAGTTTCGAAGAGCTGGAAGCTTGCCAATGTACAACCAGTACCAAAAAAGGGTAGTCGTGCTGATTCGGCCAATTATCGTCAATTAATCTTCTCAGTGACCGGCAATACGGATTTCACCAAAACTGGTCTACTGGGGATCTTCTCGCGTATGCCACTCACGTACTGAGCGAAGCCATAGATGCATGGTGAAGCGCTTGCCGTCTCCCTTGACATATCGAAGGCATTTGATCAGGTCTGGCAAGATGGCCTTTTAAACAAGCTTCCCTCATATGATTTACCTGTTGGCTTATGCAATTGGATAGTTGATTTCTTGAGGGAACGATCTATTCGAGTAGTCTTAGAGGGCTGCTCGTCTGACCAATGCCGGTGTACCTCAGGGATCGGTTCTCTCGGCTACACTGTTTTTACTGCATATTAATGACCTTCTGAAGCCCGGTACCTTTGGGTATGCTGATGACAGTACTGTAGTTGAGAGATACACTTCCAATGCTCAAGCCAGCTGTGACGCTGTCCAGTTTCAGAGAGAGACTATGGTAGACCGTTTAAATTTAGCATTAGAAGCCGTGTCCGATTGGGGCGATGCTAACCTGGTTAAGTTTAATGCTACTAAAACGCTGGCGTGTTTGTTTTCTGCTAAAAAGAGTCCTCTAAACCGATCTCCGTCTTTCCAAAGCGTAACAATACCAATAGGCGACCATCTGGAGCTTTTGGGTGTCGAACTCACACCAAACCTGAATTTTGGGCCTTATATTGAATCCAAAGCCAAGGTAGCTGCAAAAAAACTTTGTATTTTGTCTAAGGTTAGGCGGTACTTCACACCGGGACAGCTTTTGAATCTTTATCAAGCACAGGTCCGATCTTGTATGGAGTACTGCTGCCACCTCTGGGACGGTTTTGCCAAGTATCAGCTCGAGTCTTTGGATTCAATTGAGAGACGTGGTATCAGGCTCATTGGGGATGACACTCTGGTAAAGAGTAAGCTTCAAAGTCTGGCGCATCGACGTGACGTAGCAAGCCTGGCGGTATTCTACAGATTGCACTATGGAGAGTGTGCACAAGAACTTCACAACATGATTCCCCCATCAACTTTCCATCAACGTACGACTAGACGATCAGCAAAGCGCCACCCTTTCATGGTTGAAATACCTCGCACAAGAACGAAGCGTTACGCTTCTTCATTTATTATAACAACTGCAAAGGAGTGGAATGCCCTGCCCTCGTCAGTGTTTCCGGTAAATTATAACCCAGGCGTGTTCAACTCAAGAGTGAATAGGTATCTACTAGGCAAGCGTGCTACACCTTCGACCTCATCATCGCTTTCCATCACCTGAGATCGTGGTCAAACGATTGCCTAGATAGTAATAAAAATAACAAAAAACAGTAGTAATTAAGAAATCATAAGATAACATTTTTTTTCACTTTTGAGAGCTGAAATTGAACTGCAAGAAAACGACCGTAGCTGTCATGGCCACCGTACGACGTCATTATTGCTCAAAGGTGTACTAAAATACAGACACACAGGAACAAAACAACCGTGAATTTGGAAGTACAGGAAGGCACGAAGTCTAAAATCTCGGGTGAGGCTCTTCGGCTTGTGGATAAACGACGGGAGCAACAGCAAGACACACCGGTCACAAAAAAGGAGCTCAATCAGATCAGTGGTGCGAAGAGACCTCCGATGCTGAAATACACGCCGAATAGAAAAGGCAATGGAGCAAAATCGGGGCTCAAGTCTTCGCCCAGCAATTGACTAGATCCCATCTGACGAAGCTCAATACCAATAATGGCACAAGCGTCGTCTCTAAGCCACAGATCCTTTTCGAGATCAAAGACTTCTACCGCCGATAGTACGGCTCGCATGCTTCTAGACACGAACCCAGCACAGAGGATTCCCGCGCAATACTGACCCGCCACTACGCTGACGAACTGCCCGACACGTGACGTCAACCTAGACAAGATTGAGATGGCGCTCAAACAACTTAAGAATGGAATGGCCCCCGGTGAGGACGGAATAACTTTGAAACTCTTGAAAGCAGGGGCAAAACCCGTACTTCGAGAGCTTTAAGGGCTATTTAGCACCGTCCTTAACAGTGGGAGAACTCCAGAGGCGTGGAGCAGGAGTTTGGTAGTACTTTCCTTTAAAAAGAAGACTAACTCCTTTTAAAGAACTACTGACCTATTTCACTCTTCATCGTCATCATCATCATCATCATCATCATCAGCCTATATTTGACCACTGCTGGACGCAGGCCTACTAATGCACGCCACTAAGCTCGGTCTACAACTCTCCTCATCCATTTTCTTCCAGCCGCTTTTCGCAGGTCGTCACTCCACCTGGCCACAGGGTGTCCTACACTACGTTTGTCTAAACATGGTCTCCACTCGAGAACTCTATCCCAACGGTTATCGGTTCTTCTGGAAATGTGACCAGCCCACTGCCACTTTAACTTGATTATCCCTATAGCTATGTCGGTTACCTATTGGTTCATGTCTTTATAACGAATCTGTCTTCTCTCTCCATAGCTCGCTGAGCGACCTTAAATTTGTGGACTAGTTTGACTGAGTGTCCACGTTTCGGCTCCGTAGGTCATGACTGGTAGAACGCACTGATTGAAGACTTTTGTCTTCAAGCGCTTTAATATCACGTAAAAAAACTTGACTAGATACATCTACAGGCAAAAATACCCACACAGCTACATTCCCACTGTCGTGCTTCAAGTGCATCAACAACAAAGTTAGAGACATCGCAGACTGTAGCGAGAATGAGAGTCAATGCTAGCACGTGCTAAACACCACTCCGATTGTGCCTTAGGCCAATTACGTGCGTTGCACCTAATTTATGCGACCCACGCCCTTAGAGCTGTCACCTAACCTACCCACTTTTAATTAGATCAACGGTAAAAATAAAAAACGTACCTACTGTATTTCCTTGAACTTCATGAAGACAGAATTAACTATTCGATCGAAATCTGTGGGCATGACCACAATAAGACATTTAATGGTGTCAAAATACTCACGATCCTCCGAAGTCTACGTAGAAGAGACGCTGTAGGATTTCATAAGTGACCAGCGTCACTCCGAACTGTGGCGAAGACCGGAACACACGAGCTGGAAACATTAAATAAAACATTTATATATATATATATATATATATATATAAACATTAAATAAAACTAATATATAAACAGTCAGTTGCGTGCTGACGTTCGTAGCGCTCGTCGCGGCTTGTCGGTGAAGGACTTCAAAATAGTCCGAAACTGGTCGGAGTATTTCCGATCTTCTATTTCGTGAGTTTTTAGCCGTTTTATTTATATTTAATATGAATTTCACTCGCGTTAGTTTTCAAAATCAAATGATTCCTTTGAGTAAACTTTGCTACCTTTAGTATTTAGAGTACTTTCCTTCCGGGTGTGGTTAAAAATTATATGTATAGTAGGTATTATATTATGCTAGCTTTCCTACCCGCGACTTCGTCCGCGCGGTTTATCGCGAAAAAAAAAGAATCTTAAGTTCTTATAGGATATTAAAAACCAATGCAAAAATATAGCACCAACGCTCTTGACGTTTTTTGACAGACTTGTTATTTCATTTCCATGGCAACGGTTCCTTACAGCGAGTAATCAACATTTTCCAGTTTCCCATGGGAAATTACAATTTTCCTGGATAAAAAGTATGCTATGGTTTATCCAAAAGCTATCTCCATTCCAAATTTCACCAAAATCCGTCCAGCCGTTATCGCGTGAAAGCTCCCCAAACCAACAAACAAACAGACAACGTTTCACTTTTAATATTGGTATGGATTTAAGTATATGTAAGTATAAGTATGTTTTATGTAGTTAATGAAATATAATATAGGTAGACATATTTATTTTGTATTGTTTTGCAGCACCGTTCATTTTTATCGTAATTTCTGTCCACCCAAAGGTTGTCTGGAGATGTTTAAAATATTCTATTGTATATTTGTTCCTTAATTTTGGTGTCAATAGTGTTTATTATTATTATCTGTTCCCTTGAATTGATTGGGTGTTCTTTTTCATTTATGTATCTGTGGTGTGATAAATGAAACACAAAGTAATAGTTACCCATAGCGCCCTTCCAGAAAGCTCTGGCACCCTCCTCGGCATATATTTTCCTAGTGGCGTCGATAACTCCGCTATATGTCGTTTGTCCCGTCCTCGCTACCACCTGGAATCATTACCATTGTTAAGGCGCCGAAGTCTTCATGAGGGGGTGAAGTACGATAATTGTAGGCAGCGGTGATGGCGGGATATTTGGCACACGTATTACGTCGGTAAGGTCTGCGACCGCATTGACGAAGGCTACAGCACTTCTGATGCCGTATATATGTGTGTAAAAATGATATAAAAATGACATATCATGTTTTTTTATGAATACTTTACAAAGACATAAATAAACATAAAAAAGGACCCGACTATAGACCGTAGTCGGCTGTGGAATAAAAAAGACCCGGACTATAGACCGTAGTCGGGTGTGGAATAAAAAAGACCCGACTATTGACCGTAGTCGGGTGTGGAATAAAAAGTCACAAACAACAATGTTCAAACGTTTTACAAATTTAAAACTTTCAATTGTTACCTCGCTTTTCAAAATCGGACCAAAAGGAGCGACGCTATGTGAACATCTATACATACATAGACTGTTAAACACATTGCTCTTCCCTTGCTTCGCCGTAGTCGGGTAATAATGCTAAGAAATGTTTCAAAAATGTTTACGTGTTAGTAAGTCAAAATAAGATATTTATTTGAAAAATGCGTATTTTAGTTATTATTCTGTCGAGTGAAGGATTTCGAATTGTATATTGAGTATTCCACAGATAAAAGGCTCAAGACTAAGTACCATATTATTTGTTTCAACACTTTTTTTTTTTTATTCTCGACTTCTAGAGTATTTCGCGAACGGGTCGTGCCATATTATGCAAAAGGCGGTGTTATAGATATGCAGTTTTATATTGTATCTGTTGTGTGCCAAAATTTGTAGTAAAATACTTGAAAGATTAAAAGAAACAAAAAATATTTATAAAAAAAAAATGCCAATAATAACAGGCTTTTTAAATTATGTTTATTTTAATCTTTTATGACACATAATCGAGTGATGCCTAATCTTGATATAGTTATCTAAGACCATTACCATTACATCTTTATTTATTTATTTAATACTTTATGCACAAAAACAGTGTACAGAGGAGGACTTAATGCTAAGACAGCATTTTCTGCCAGTCATCCTGGTTGTGCAAGAAAGATGTGTATAGGCGTGCACTCGAGATATGGATAGTAAAATAAAATAAAAAATATAATTTAATGAAAACTTAAATATAAAACTTTGTAAAATATGTATATACAATTATTATAAATATTACATCATATAATATCATAAAAATAAAATACATATAAATATTATAAAATTAAACAGCTGGTGTTGTTAAAAAGTCTTTTTTAAATGCTCTCGAGTTAACCGTTTAAAATTTTCTTTAGTTTGACACTTTCTAATGTCAATTGGAAGTGAGTTCCAGAGACGGACTGCTGAAACCTGGAAGGAGTTATCAAGGAAAGAAGTGGTATGAATAGGAGTGGCTAATATAAGAGTGTTTTAAGAGCGAAGTTGCTTGTTATGAGTGTTTGATAGGAAGTTTAAATTTGCATTTTAAGTATACAGGTGAGTTACGGTCATTTAGGACGGAAAACAGAAGACAAATAATTCTAAGATTTCGTCGCTCACGGATAGAGAGCCATTTCAGTTTGGATCTGTACTCAGACACGTGATCATACTTTCTGAGGCCATAGATGAAACGGATACAGTTATTAAGAAGGCGGTCAAGTTTGTTAAGAAGGTCTTCAGTTAGGTCTAAGGAACATACATCGGCATAATCTAGAATGGGAAGGAGAAGCGAGTTTACTAATGTAATTTTGGTATGAGTGGGGAGTTTTTTTTTAAGGCGTATGATTGAATGAAATGAAGCAAAGAACTAACGAGAAATTTCATTAACATATGGAGACCAACTAAGGTTTGGGTCAATTATGACGCCTAAGTCTTTAACTGTCGAAGAAAAAGGAATATTAATGCTGTTAAAAGAAAGTGAGGGTAGATTGGAATGGTTAACTTTACAGAGACGTCGCGAGCTGCCCACTATGATTGATTGACACTTGTCAGGATTCACTTTAATACCGTAATTGATCGACCAAGTGAGAAGACGCGACAAATCGCCATTGAGAATTTGAATCGCGCGAGGTAATTCGTCAGTGGTAACAGAGTAGTATAGTTGTAGGTCATCGGCGTACATGTACACCGTTGAGTTACAAACACTAACTTTAACAAATAAATAAACATGAAGCTGAATCTTGAATTAAGCTTTAGTTAATAAGGCTTCCCTGCTGTGGCAGAAATAAATTTAACAAAGTTTTGGCGCTTTATAAATCTTATCTTAAATACATGAAGAAAATACGACATCAAATAAATTTAAACAGTATCAGAACTTTATGAAACACACCCACCGGTTGGTCTAGTGGATAGAAGCTCTACTACGAAATCAAACAGGCGCGGGTTTGAATCGCGCAAGGAGAAATAATTTGTGTAATGAGCAGAAATGGTTGTTTCCGAGTCATGGATGTAATATACGTATATATTTGTTTATCCGTTATCTAGTGCCCATAGTAGAGTCCCTATATTACACGGCCAATATACGCGACCAATATTACGTAGATCGTAATATCAGGGTGTACATATTTTGGTCGCGTAATATAGGCCGTGTAATATCCCCCCGAGCAGATTTTGTACGGCGATAATACGCAGCCAGAATTACGAAGCCAAATTATATACAACGTGTGCATTATTGGCTGCGTAATACGGGTCGGACACTTTTTGTACGGGTGATAATGTACAGCCAAATACATAAGACTAATATAGAACTGTCATAGTCAAAGCCTCGTTTGCAATTTCCAGTATCTTTTTAACACAGATTATGAATCGTAATTGCTCCGGCGTGTGCTGCCCCTCCGCCCTTGCGTAACAAAGCACAGGTACCAACGCTCGCCTCCACAGCTTCGGCTTTTTGGTCGCCTTCGGCGACCAGCCTCAGCCGCTCCAGCTCACCCTGGTACCTGCACTTTGTTACAGCGGACGGGGGCTGCACTCCCTCCGCGCCTCCGGCTTTTTAAAAACAATCTAGTGTAGGGCAGACAAGACCACTTGGAGTCGGGGTTGGCCGATTCGATTCTGTAACAGTTTCTTTCTTCTTGACACTCGCCTACACAAACGAGGCATCAAGGAGTGATTCTATCTTTGTCTATGGTCGCCTCCACAGCTTCGGCTTTTTGGTCGCCTTCGGCGACCAGCCTCAGCCGCTCCAGCTCACCCTGGTACCTGCACTTTGTTACAGCGGACGGGGGCTGCACTCCCTCCGCGCCTCCGGCTTTTTAAAAACAATCTAGTGTAGGGCAGACAAGACCACTTGGAGTCGGGGTTGGCCGATTCGATTCTGTAACAGTTTCTTTCTTCTTGACACTCGCCTACACAAACGAGGCATCAAGGAGTGATTCTATCTTTGTCTATGGTTGGCTTCGTATTATTGGCCGTGTAATAAATCGGCACGGGCTGATATTACGCAACCAGAAATAGGAAAAATGTACACGTATTATCGTCTGCGTAATACTGGCCGTACATTATCAACTCGGACCGATTTTGTACGGGTATAATACAGATATATAATAGTCGTCCAAATATTATGAATCCATGTACAGTAGTCGCAGCGGAAGTGTGTCTCGGAAGTTGTCTGCTAGTCGCTGCGCAAACTGCTATTTTTCTGATGCAATCCCAATGTTGAAGGTGCAGACAGCATTGTATAACTTCCTCACTCACTCGCTTACGTTTTTCTCGCTCTTACTTAATGCTGTTTTATCCCCACAATCAATCCCCAAATCACTATCTGCGCAATCGTTCACAGAGCCTAACTTCACAAACATATAGTTTGGTTGCGACTACTGTACACGTAATATCAGGCTGTGTAATATTGGCTGTACAATACTGGTCGCACATTATATTGGTCGTGTATTATCGTCTCCCCCCATAGTACAGGGTATCCTAGTTTGGGGTTAGGTGATTGGTCCAAAATATTTGTTTATTATTATTGAGTTATGGTCATAGAAACTAATAGATAAACCATGTTAAAAAATATATATGCAAAATGTTGTTTATTTTAGTAAATGTTATTTACTTAACTCTTTTGCACATATCTCGGTAAAATGTGGCGTTCTGTTTTATAATTATTCAAATATCTTTATATACCCATATTTACGCAAATAAACAATATGAATTAGTTGTTACCTGTAAGCGCGTCTTGATGACGTCAGCGGGTGTGACGAGCGACGCGGCGGGCACGCCCGCGATGGCGCCGGCCGCTAGTAGTGTCAACGGGTGATTATAACCGTTTTCATCTGCGAATTTCGCCTGAAATCATTTGCATACATGAATGAAAGAGAAAATAAAGGCAAACACATTTGACAACAACGTATACATATTTATGACCTTATACATAACAAAAACAAAACAAATATATATAGACAAAAATTAGTACTGTGTGTTGTCATAAACAGATACTAACAAATAGGTACTTCAAACAAGGCCATAAAAGCCTTGGCACTGATTTTCTGACGGAACCTATTTGTGACATTACGAACGCTGAGTGACAACAATAATACAATCTAAGAAAAACAGCCCATATCGTCCTACCTCTGGGCAAAGGCCTCTCTTCCTTCTTTCCAATGATTTCGACCTATTGCTTTAGTTTGCCAAAAAATAACAATATATACAATAAAATTAAAACACAATCAATACATTACTGATAATGGATACGACCAAACCGAACGACAAAGATGATAATTTTTAGCGTTTTAAGCGTTATTTTTGCCATTTGGCATAAGCCGACATTTTGTGTCAGAGCTTGTCAGGCCGCCCGAGGGCTCGGAGACGTGGCTTAACGACTGCTATTAATCATCATCCGGGACCGACAGCTTAACGTGCCCTTCTAATAACGGCCGTTCTCGGCTCCGCACCAATACCAAATCTTTGGATTCTATCTCGCACTAGTATACCACTCGACTATCATCGCTCATATGTTTTTGTACGGTAATATTTAATGGGTTTAATTATGAAATAATAGTACATTATGATACAAGTGGCGAGATGACCTAGACGCCTACCAAGAGGGCTGGTATGAGGCGGCTCAGGAAAGAGAATCTTGGAAGGATATGGGGGAGACCTTTGCCCAGCAGTGGGACAGTATAGGGTAGAAAAAAATATAAAAAAAATGATACAAGTGTGTTATGTTCGTCATTAATCATTATACTCGAGGCTGATTATTCGCGCGAGCCGTATCAATTTGCTTTGAATGTAATAGTAGATAACTGCATCGAGTGGAATGTGACTGCTTGCAGCACCGAGTGTTAGATTGGAGCCCAACTTTAGCGAGGGCTCTAAAAACTAGAGTGCAGCAAGTAGTCACTTAAGCGAGTGTCAGTAATCTTCTATTACATTCAGTGCAAATTGATACGGCGAGCGCGATAAAGGAGACGAGTGTGTAATGATCAATGCACACGCGTTTCATACGACGTTTTTCAATACACTTGCGAGGAAAAAAACCAGACTTGTATTTTTATTAGCTTTTAATTATTGAAACAATTAGTGAAAGTACAATTCTCAAAATGATACCGAAGAGTTTTTGTTTCTCTATAGATTTTGGTGGCAACAGGCTGTCACTCGCGTTTCGTGCCTCGATTATTATTTCCGGCGGGGTCAAATCTACGTATTGCTCTTCTTCCGTGAAGTCAACCTTTTTAATAATAATTAATTATTTGATGCTAATTAATTATTATCAAATAATTCGTTGTGAGGTTAACCACGCAACGAAATTTACAGAACGAAACAACGAAAACGCCATACAGCCTATATACAAAATATAATAAAAACAAAATAACGTTTTGAATACTCAAATTAAGACAAATTATGTAGTGAGAAATACATATTTTGATGAAATGATGATAATTTTGATGATTGATGTATCATATATGTGTAACCTAAAATAGTTAATTTATTCACACAAATATTCATTGTTTTTATGAATATTTGTAAATATAAAAAAATGTAAAGTAAAATGCACTAGCGAGGTAATAAGCTGAATTATGAACCTAAATACCGCTTACACTTTACAAGCAAGTGTGTTGAAAAATATGTAAATCAGCTAAACTCAGGACTAGGATGACCGGATATACTCCGACAGGTATCGGACTTAGGCTTTCGCCCGCGTCTTCGTCCGTGCGGAATACAGTTTATCGCGATAAAAAAGTATCATGTCCTTCGCTAAGGCTCAAAATATCTCCACACCAAAGAGCTTTGTAGATTTTGGCGGTTTATTCCCCCAGTTTATACTGTTCTACATTATGAGGCCTATTTTTATGCTAATTTAACTTTACGTTAGTACAGTGGCCAGAAAAACACTCAATATTCGTTTAGTTTAGTTGTGGCTTAACTCCGAATTTAGTATCAGGCCATCATAGATCGGAAGGAGGCATCCCTTTAGTTTATTGCAAGAATAATTGTTTTTTGGCATCGTAGTTAGTGCACCATCTTGTATTTTTTTCCTTTTTGCTTAGCAGTATGAAGCCTTTATATGGATAGAGGACATTTATAGGAACAAAAAATATTCTAAGTATATTGTTATTTTGAAGTATTCCCCATGGGATTTTTATGCAGGTAGCATCGACGAGCGCTACGGCCCACAACTTCCAAAGGACTTCAAAGTAGTCCGAAACCTGGTCGGAGAATATACGATCATCTTACTCGCCCTCCCGGTTTTATATGATTAAACTATATAAACACAACTAACTGTTATTAGATTATGTCCCGGTTTTATATGTTTAAACTATATAATCACAACTAACTGTTAATAGATTATGTCCGTGTTTTATATGATTAAACTATATAAACACAACTAACTGTTAATAGATTATGTCCCGGTTTTATATGATTAAACTATATAAACACAACTAACTGTTAATAGATTATGTCCCGGTTTTCTTGCCACTTGTTGCTATACCCTGTCAGGGTCAATTAGGTCGACACTTACACCATAATGCTACTACTTTCAGACTACCGAAAAATCCGGCTACGATCACATAAGCTTTCTGAAACAAAACGCATCAAAATCGGTCCATTCGTTTGGGAACTACGATGCCACAGATATACACACGGATACATAGTGATACATATGATATACACCCTAAACTTATAACACTTAACCACGCGCGCTCACTTTGAGCTACGTACTCATTTCAAGCAACAATCCTGTTCCAAAACTTATAACACTTAACCACGCGCGCTCGCTTTGAGCCACGTACTCATTTCAAGCAACAATCCTGTTCCAAAACTTATAACACTTAACCACGCGCGCTCGCTTTGAGCCACGTACTCATTTCAAGCAACAATCCTGTTCCAAAACTTATAACACTTAACCACGCGCGCTCGCTTTGAGCCACGTACTTATTTCAAGCAACAATCCTGTTCCAAAACTTATAACACTTAAACACGCGCGCTTGCTTTGAGCCACGTACTCATTTCAAGCAACAATCCTGTTCCAAAACTTATAACACTTAAACATGCGCGCTCGCTTTGAGCCACGTACTCATTTCAAGCAACAATCCTGTTCCAAAACTTATAACACTTAACCACGCGCGCTCGCTTTGAGCCACGTACTCATTTCAAGCAACAATCCTGTTCCAAAACTTATAACACTTAAACATGCGCGCTCGCTTTGAGCCACGTACTCATTTCAAGCAACAATCCTGTTCCAAAACTTATAACACTTAAACATGCGCGCTCGCTTTGAGCCACGTACTCATTTCAAGCAACAATCCTGTTCCAAAACTTATAACACTTAAACATGCACGCTCGCTTTGAGCCACGTACTCATTTCAAGCGACAATCCTGTTCCAAAACTATAATGTACCTTTTTACGTTTAATATTACTATTGCGTGTTCAATTTTGTGTGCCCTAATAAATAAATAAATTAAAGATTTCCTTACCTTAACATGCGCATACGCAGGGAAGTAAATGGCACTGAAGGGCACGTCTCTCAGCAGACAAGCCTTCGCCCCCTTGTACAGTCCAAACAGGCCGAGCTCCTTGACGACGGACCAGGCACGCACCTTCTGCCCGCCCGCGATCTCGCCGGCCACTTGGAGGCGAATCTTAACTATTTCAAGGGGATTGGTGAATACTACTTGAGAGCCGCCGGCCTGAAATGTGGAGAAAAAACGTGGATTATGCTTTTGAACAGTGTATTGTATAGATGTAGGCACACTAATTTGAAAAAAGTTGGCGGTATACAATACGAAAAAGGTTTTAATCATTTAAACATTTACTGGCCGGTTATAAAAGTGCCGCGGTGTTTAAAAAAGTACGTTCCAAATTCAAATTTATACTTAGGCTTGTTTACTTTTTACTACATTTTGTGGCACGATTTCCCGAAAGTTAATATCGACTCTATATAACTTTAGCAGTCCATTGCTGAACATGGCCTCCCCCAAAGAGCGCCACGACGATCGGTCTTGTGCCGCCTCCATCCACCGACTCCCTGCGATGGCTACAATGTCGTCTGTCCATCGTGTGAGGGGACTCCCTACACTTCGCTTGCTTGTCCTTGGTCGCCATTCGAGAACTTTTATTCCCCAGCGGTTGTCGGCTCTGAGAGCTATATGCAAGTTGAAGGTGCAATGGGCAGGCCATATATAACTTTATCCATTTTTAAAAGCTTTTATGTAATTAGCTGTATGTATGTATCTATCTATGTATTTATGTCTGTCGTGGAATCTTGCGACTTAATTTTCGAGCACTTTCCGATTAGCTATCCTGCTGAAACTTTTAGGGTAGCTCACAAATCAATGACAAAGAAAAAATATATATACTAAGTGACAATGTTATTTATTTCCCCCCTTTTTTTATTTTACTTACTTACTGAATTATCTCATGTCCTTGACATTTTAAAGTATTGTTATTGCTGTTTAGCGGTCTCGACAATGGTAGATAAACTGATAAAAGCCATATTGCGCTGCTTGCGGAAGGTTGCAGCCAATGCTCCGTGGCTCAGAGGCTAAATGTGAGACGCCAGTGCAAAGGACCTGGCAGCGCTATAAAAACACCGGTTCCGTCAAGAGAAGGCCTGGTTCTGGTCAAAAGCCATGTACCGGGATTATTGTTTCCTGGTGAGTCAAGATTTGAGAAAAAATTGTTACGAAGGGTATAATAATGCTAAATGTAAGAAAAATGCCGCGTGTCAGCGCTACCCGTGTGAAGCCGGGGCGAGTCACCAGTCTATGATAAAGATCCAGCAAGCGTAATTCAAGATCATAGATACATTTCTTACGTCATTGACTACTTTGTATACACTTTGGTTTCCCATTTGGCTTTAGTTACAAGAATCTAAACTAGATGGCGTTAATATCAAGTTAGCTCGCGGTGGTATTTCATTCGCGGCTTGGAAGTGGGTACATTCATTCTACATTTACGTCACTTCGTGAGTATTCCGTTTCTTTCGTCATTTTTTGGAAAAAGGCATTCGTTGCAAATCTCAGCGATTGAAGCCTTTGTTTCACAGGCTATACATATATATAGTAGAGGTGGTTATCTATACTAATATATAAAAGTGAAACGTTGTCTGTTTGTTTGTTTGTTTTGGGAGCTTTCAGGCGATAACGGCTGGACGGATTTTGATAAAATTTAGAATGGAGATTGCTTATACCCACGAATAAAACATAGAATACTTTTTATCCCGGAAAATTGAAAGTTTTCACTGGAAAACTGGAAAATGTTGATTACTCACTGTAAGGAACGGTTGCCATCACAGAATGGTTTGTGGTTGCCATGAAAACTAAATAACAAGTCTGTCAAAAAATATCAAGTGCAATGGTGCTATACCTACTTTTGATTTGTTTTTTTTTTTTTTTAGTGATAATCAGTAGTCCACGCGTACGAAGTCGCGGGCGGGAAAACTAGTGGTTAATATAAGCTGTTGTTTTCCATCCCCGCCATATTTGGAGAGTCAATTTTAATAGGTAAACAAACCTTATTCACCCAACAATACTATTTAATTCCTACATTAAACTGGGGGTGGAATTTATGATTAAATTATTTTTTGATAAATCGTAGTAGGCCCCACTTTAGTTTGGAGTAGAACCACACGACACACACACACATGTATGGTATGTGTGCGCGCTACCGGCCGGCCGCCGCGCAACGCACCGCCGCCCGCGCCATAGTATAAATAATAGCGCACGGCTCGCCTCTGACGTGCTGCGTAGCAACAAGGTTTATGATTTATTTAGGTATTCTAAAGATTTGTACAAGCAAAGGATTTTTCTCCCCACTGCACAGTAACAACAGCATTGATCACCTAAAACGTAAGCAGAAAGTACCTCCTACCATTCCTGCTCAATAAAAACAATGCAGGAAAGTAAGTATGGAAATCCATTACTGCACCGTTTTTTAGTTTCATGATTCATCACACTAATAATAGAAAGGCGAAAGTTTGTATATTATGTGTCTGTGTGTGTGTTTGTTTGTTACTCTTTCACGCTCAAACGGCTCAACAGATTTTGATGAAATTTGGAATGGAGATAGCCTATACCCTGGAATAACACATACGATACTTTTCATCATCATCATCATTTTACTTCACTCTCAAACGGCTGAACGGATTTTGATGAAATTTGGAATGGAAATAGTTTATAGCCTGGAATAACACATAAGATATTTTTCATCATCATCATCATTTTACTTCACTCTTGAACGGCTGAACGGATTTTGATTAAATTTGGAATGGAGATAGCTTATACCCTGGAATAACACATAATATATTTTGCATCATCATCATCAACATCATTTTACTTCATTCTTGAACGGCTGAACGGATTTTGATAAATTTGGAATGGATATAGCTTACAGCCTGGAATAACAATTAGGATACTTTTCATCATCATCATTATCATCATCATCCAATATGCGGGTGAAACCACGGGGCGCAGCTATTATTGAATCATTGCATTCATCCAATAGAGATTTAAAAATGGAATGTTCTAATTTTTAAATGTGAGCGCGACGGAATTAGCGCTAATTTAAAAGTCAATCTGACTGAAATTGTACCGCTTACATTTAGGTGAACAATTATTATATTACTTTGTATTGGAAAGAAAAGCAGATTACTGACACTCGCTCAAGTGACCATTGCTGCACTCGTGGTTTTAGAGCCTTCGCTAAAGCTCGGGCTCCAATCTAACCACTCGGTGCAGCAACGAGTCACTTTCCGCTCGATGCAGTAATCTACTATTATTCGCGAAAAACCCCACTAAGATACTGCTCAGTGTCCTTCATTTTCAATGCACAATTGAGCACGACGTCTTATGTTTCGTGATAGTTTATTTAACACGTTCACATTGAGTCTAACCAGAATTGTACACAAACCCCCAGTCTCTGTGTGGCAGCATTACGTCGCGTGTTGGAGTCTAGCTATTGGTTTGTTACAGCTGATTGCTCGGGCGCCGCGCGACGGGGGCAGTGACCCACGCGTGACTAAGCTTTATCGAATAACGCGCGCGCCGGCTGTTTTTGTCGGGCGCGCCGCCGCGAATGTGTGAAAGAGTAAGCTATACACACGACAGGGCTTCATTTGTGTGTGTTAAGGGTGTGAGATCTCTCCACACGGGGTGATTTAGAATTAGGTACACATATCGCTTTTAATAAACTATTTTTATTAATTATAAATTTAAATTTTTTGCTACTTTTTTTATTAATGAATCGTGTTCTGTAAGTGGAGGATACCAAAGGAGGAGAAGGAGGAGGTAAATATGGTGGGGATGCAAAACAACAGCTTGTATAAAACATCTCTAAGCTCCCCGTGCGAAGCCGGGGCGGGTCACTAGTCTCCTATATGGTAGAGGTGTGAATAACTGCTAGTTTTTTAACGAGCTGTATACGCTAAGCTACACATATATAGCCAGCTATTGTAAAAGCTATTATTATAACGTGAACTTGAACACGAAAACACGAATTAACGAACGGCGAGACGGGCGCGAAATAACAAACGACGCGCGCGATCTACATTACTTTATTACAAACTAGCTGACGCCCGCGGTTTCGCACGCGATGTCATTTTAATATATAGCTTATGACACTCACAAATAACGTGGCTTCCTATTGGTAAATCGTTTCAGTAGATCCAGAGACTACCCCCTACAACCTCTCAAACTTTACCTCTTTATAATATTAGTATAGATTAGAAACTGTTACACATTGTATCTTTACTGTTATCACTGGACGTTTCAAAGTTCCATACTATCGCATTACTATTTCTTGCAGTAAATTTTTATTTACTCACAATTCTACTTACAAAGTCTATTTAAACAATAAAGTCAAGTAAAATTAAATATATTAAAACCTACACAATATTTTCATTATTCAAACTTCACCCACTTTTCATAGTCTGTACCGAATGCGAGTTTACAAATGTTTAAGTTCCATGATCCGTACTAAAAGCTAATAGCTGTGGTTCTATCGTTCTAACTTCATAGAGCAGAACATAATATTAAATAATTCAACGAACCAATAACATAACTTCGCGTCTTGCACAGTACGTTAAATTCACGATTGGCATAGCGTTGCGAAGCTAGAGCTAAATCGTTGCGTTATAATTCAACCAATGAGCGCTGAACGTGTGTTAACTTTTAGCATTGCTAACACTAGAAGAGAAAGCGATTGAACTGAGATTAGCGCCATCTACAATTCATTCCTTTTTCGTAACAACTAAATCAATGACAGGAAGGCGCGTGCTGGCGGACTAGAGCCATCTATGTTTTTTTTAATGTACTAGCTTGTGATTTACTATTGTTACGATGCGACGTAGATGACTCTCTAGATTTACGAATAAACTTTAGTTCCTCTTACTATAACGTCAAATTTATAAATAACTATAGTCGTTATAATATAGAATAAATTAATCCGCTAATGTCCAACATGCTATCCAACACTGAAAACTAAATTCCAATCGGTCCAGTAGTTTTTACGTGATGCGCGTAACAGACACGCAGACACTATTTTTAAACTTTATTTTCTTGTTTTTTTTTATTATCTTCATTGTAGAGAGTAAAATATCTTCATTGTACAGAGTTAATTATGTTCATTGTACAGAGTAAATTATCTTCATTGTACACAGTTAATTATGTTAATTGTACAGAGTTAATTATCTTCCTTGTACAGAGTTAATTATCTTCATTGTACAGAGTTAATTATCTTCATTGTACAGAGTTAATTTTTCTTACTCACTCCTTTATTATAAATATAGATGTGTGTTGACCTACTAATAATACTAATAAACGTCATAAAAATATACTTACACAAGCACCAGCGAGGATTTCAGCGTACATCGATATGTTGCCATTCTTGTCCATGAATTTGTCCCGAATCAAGTCGTTCATCTGTACACATTTGAAATCAATTAATATCATGAAAAATATTAGGTACTTACGATTACAATAATAATGTAGGTCCAAAAAAATTAATAAGGAAACAAATAAATCAAACTCTTGTGGATTCACTCTAAAACTACTGAACCAGCTCTGATGGAATTTATACGAAGCCACCTACAAAAATCGACTACCATAAGAAGGATATTTTATTATTATTATTTATGCCTATTTTACTCAGGATAAAAAAACAGATAAGATTCTAAGGATACACCCCATACATCCAAATTTGTACATGCATTTAAAAGTTATGGTGGAACAAAGAAACTCACATACATAGCCTACAAACATTCATACATACATGAATCCTAAAACATTACACTCCTCTTTTGGACAGTCGTGTAATAAGGATTGATCTGCTCTGTTTCATTTACTTTAAAACATAAAAGTCTTCTACAGGATTTACTAAAAGAAAAAAAAACATTTTATGATGAAATTATGAGCCAACATCGAAATTTTACCCTTTCTAAAAAAAGAAAACATTTGGTTCAGAAATCTGAGATATGCGAAACACACAAAAAATAATATAAATAAATATCTACATAATTACCTAATTTTATTGATTTGATTTATTTATAATAATTTATGTGTTTCTCTTTGTTCGTGAGATATTTTGAATTTTAAAATGATATTATAAAATCAAAAAACGAATAAAAATGAGGTACAGAGTATGCTTTGAGATTGAAAAGGCCCTTTCAAGTGCAAACTCAGCGTTGAATCTCGCACAGGAAAAGGAAATACCCTTCTGACTATACCGGTGCTTCGGAAATACGCCCGTTACAGAAGAGAGCACCAAGAAACCCTAAGGGATGTAATTTTCTCAATTTTGACAATTCTTTATAAACATTTTTCCGAAATATCAATACATAAGATTTTTTATTTTTTATTAATTATTATTATTTAAATTATTATAAATGACAGAAATTATAATAATTTTTATATAAACGTCAAATACAAAAGATAAAAGTGCCAATGAGACGCCCCACAATAATCACACTGAAAACAAATGACTAATAAGAAACCAGGCAGGACCAGTCCCCACAAGCAGCACCCTACCTCTATTTAAACTTAGATAGTTAAGTCAACTTGATTTATATTTACCGTCAGTTTAATAGCCTTCTCCGGCGCCACTCCGATCAGCTGCGGCACCAGCCCCCGGTACAGCCCCAGCATGCCCTCATGCCGCACCACCTTCCGGAAGCAGTCCCAGGAGTTGCGGTATGCCACTTCTCCGATGAATGAGCCCGTGCGTTGGTTCTGCATACGGGTTTTGACCAAGTCTATGGGGTAGACGGCTGAAGCACCGACGGCTGTAGGGAAAGTAAGCAATAGGTCATTTAGGAAACTTAATAAAAAAATTGGAAAAAAGAAAGAAGGAAGGAAAATATTTCTTCTTTTTTCTTCTTCATAAAGTTAAGTAGATTTAACGCCAGGTATTCTGTTCTTGGCGAGTTTATAATCATACAATATTTTCATTTAAGCTTTTTTGTTTTACTGTATGAGGTAGTGCTGCCTCTGGTGTCAGAGTTTGTCAGGCCGCCCGATGGCCTCTGAGATGGCTTATCAACTGCATTTTAGCATTGAAATACACAAACATTTATATATTTTATCCTTTTAATTTCCTTGAGAGTTCAGACTACTGATAACTCCAGACAAAGCCAGACATTTCCGTTAAAATCCTGAAGTATGGTGACATTGGTAACTAAGTGCACGGCTCAATTAACACCAAGACGGTAGCGGACGATTTTTTAAGCTCCTCACGCGATATAATGTATTTTGGCAAAGGAGATAAAGTTTAAAATGCTGCGGAACTGAAACTGCTCGCGGCTTCTTAATTGAGCTTTAAATCAGCAATCCCAAACTGACTACATTCAATCGTTGGAGTTAATGAAAGTTGCTTCACAAAGCGCTGATTTTGAATCATATTATAACCACTTGGCGTGATTAAGTGAGGTTATCTTCTACTTACCACCAGCAATAGAACCGAGTGTGAATCTGTACGTGCTCTCCAAAATTTGTATGAGAACGCTTCTCTCTTCGGGGCTCTGCAACAAGCGTAAAGTATGTCTTTACCCGACTCCTGCGCATTATGACGTTTAGCTCGAAAGTGGTAATGTACAGGTTTGAAGAGTTTTGATTGATTTGATAGCAGCAGCATGAGTTAGACTCTATCCGTAAGATAGCAACATTAATGAGTAAGATAAGAAGGTATAGTACAGCAGTTAACCTTTGTTTGTTAAGTTAGGCTCTGTGAACGATTGCGCAGGTACTGCTGTGAGGATAAAACAGCATAAAGTAAGAGCGAGATAGAATATGCGAAAAACGTAAGCGATTGAGTGAGGCAGTTATACAATGCTGTCTTCACCTTCAACATTGAGATTGCGCCGGAAAATAGCATTTTGCGCAGCGACTTGCAGACAACTTCCGATACACAAGCTTCCGCTGCGACTACCATATCTTTTTATCTTTCTTTGAGTACAGGTGGGGCTGAGTACTCTGACACAAGGCCGCTGATTCGCTATGCCACACGAAATTCCTTTCCGAACACGTGTGACGTCATTACGATAATTGCCGAACGATTCCACGAAGACATCGTAACGCGTTTACGATGTCTGTATGGTCATAGCGAATAAGGGCATAAGAAAATGTGTTATTCCAGGACCAAAAGTACCTACAAAGTACAATGAACAAACATTTCATCAAAATATTTTCCGTAGTCATATAGTTTTTTATCGACTACTCGTCTTCTTCTCATTGGATTGAGATATATCAGATTTAAGCTATCCATCCCAGTAAACCGCATTTTAATAGGTCCAGTAATTTCTACGCGATGCGCGAACAAACAGCCAACAGACAGATAAAAAAACTTGTTCATTAGCTTATTTTAAGTCCCAAGAACCAATGAACCAATTTATTTTTAGTTATCTTTGTTGTACAGACTTTTGGTTACATACTGCTTTATTATAAGTATATACATAGATGGTCATTGTTAGATTTTCAGCACCAAATAGCATTGGTATTCTTCCATGAAGTACGTCTTAAAACAGGAGTACATGTTAACTTTTGAAAGTTTTAATAACAAAGTTTTATAAACACATGTGACATTAGACGATGCTATTTGGTGCTGAAAATCTAACAATTAACATTTATGTCTGTATGTACTTATAATAAAACAGTAGGTAACAAAAAGTTTGCACAATGAAGATAATAAAAAAAACAAACAAATAGGATAAAACTTAAAAGAAAGCAATTAAAATATGATTCCTTTTAAGTTTTATACGATTTGAAGTCGGTCTCCTTCTTTTTCTTTCTTTTTAGTTTCGTCAATGTAGGCCTACGAAAATCAAGTACTTATTCCGTTCGCTTGTTTGTTTGTTTGTCGTATGAGGTAGTGCTGGCCTCTGGTGTCAGAGTTTGTTAAGCCGCCCGAGGGCCTCTGACAAGGCTTAAGGCTTAATCAATAACAGCCGGGACCGACAGCTTAACGTGCCCTCCGAAGCACGGATCGATGGAAAAACGCACATAACTCAGAAAAGTCATCGGTATCGTTGGATTCTACATTACACTATAGAACCGTTAGGCCACCATCGCGGACGTTAGGCCACCATCGCGGACGTTAGGCCACCATCGCGGACGTTAGGCCACCATCGCGGACGTTAGGCCACCATCGCGGACATTCGCTAAGAAAAAAGCCATACTGGAAACAGTTCACAGTCCATAGTTGAAACATACTACGTCTATTTCCTAAGTTGAAAGAAACTGAAATACTACAAAAATAATTATTGCAATCAGACTTGTAGTTTCGGAGAAATACGTGCACAGACACACACCAATACATAAATTCTCGAAATTTTGATTTGTTCAGATACTCATATAGACTAACATATAAATAAAAATATCAATACTGATAAATATTACGCGTTTTTGACAATATTACACACATACACATCAACTTGAGAACCTCTTTTTTTTAAGTCGTTTATAATAGTCTAGGGTACTTTAAAGCTACTGAACTTGAATATAATTTTTTTTTTAATCATGTCTTTCTCCGTTTGTTCGAACATCACTTAAAAACTACTAGACCGATTGCGATGCGGTTTTCATTAATGGATAGATTAGAGTTTGACTTAAAAACTGGTGTACTTGTTATCTCAATCCGATAAGTAGATGCCGAGCAACCAATAAAAAACTAATTGACTGAACGAAGTTTCATGAAAGGTATATTGGTACTTTTGGTTCAGGAATAACACGTAGAATTCATACATCACAGCAAGTCGCAGTCACAGTTAGTATATAAATAAGACCCATGTGCCCACTAAATTCGCATGGAATAATTGCCCTTCAAACCTTAACACAGTTAAGTTTGCACACTACTGCTTGGCTGATTGGCTTGGCTGATCTGGCATTGGTGTGTTACTCCAGGCTCACTCATGCAGATATTTACTAGTACAAGTAAAAGTCTATGTAGACAGTGAGCAATGTAGGAGTGTTCATGCTATGACATCGAAATGGTATTTGATCGGTATCTTGGTATTAGGTACTTAACAATTTATCTCATTCTTCTTACCTAAATAAATACTCTCCATAATTAGTATTATGATGTACAGTAGGATATAAAAATTGTGTACAGTGTGAAGATATACAATGATTTGATAGAAACAGCGATTAAATAAAAAAAGTTGTAGTGACGTTTTGGTCACAACGAATCTTTGTGGCTCGGAAGTTGTCTGCAAGGCGCTGCGCAAGGCGCTGTTTTGCGGGCGCAAACCCAATGTTGAAGGTGAAGACAGGTTAACAGCATTGTATAACTGCCTCGGTCACTCGCTTACGTTTTTAGCAACATCTATCTCGCTCTTTCACAGTTGTACCTGCGCAATCGTTCACAGAGCCTAACTTCACAACCACAAAGATTCGTTTAACTACTATATGAAAATATAATTACGCTTAAATTGTAGTACAAAAAATTCACTATTATGAAGAAAATCTTACATAGAAACATCATAAACTCTGTAGACCTTACTTACCATATAACGCCCAAAACATTCAAGTAAACGATAAGGCTCTCTTAGAATATTTACCTCCTCCTTATTGCGCATTGAAAGAAAGAAAAATACAGACCTTTAAGTTAGTGATGTTTCCAAGAACACATAATAGTTATGTTAAAGAAGCATTGCTTTACACGAGACAGCTAATTTCCACACAGCGCTACTCAAAATAAGCTTAGCGTATGTTGGTTGCAAACAATATTGGGGCTTGTACAGCCTATCGGTCATGTACCGGTTTAAACGCTTTAGAAACTGCATTTGGTAATGTTTTCAGTTAAAAACTAGCATAATGTACTACGAAACTCACTACGCTTCGACATCTTCGTATTTGGAAGTATTACCAATTGCCAAATATCTTGCGCTTTGAATTTAGACTTTACTCTCATGCGCTAGGATCCAATATTTAGATATTAGGGTAGAAGATAAATTAACATTAGTAAGTTTCGTACGTGACTTTTGAATACAATGGCTTTAGATTGGACAAACGTTGGAGACAGGACTTTCGCTTTTTAATTCTCATATCATTGTCATTTTTATAGAGAGAGAAAGGTCTTGATTTCACATCTCCATCGCTTGTCACCGTCTCGTGCACACAATTATAACCTTTACAAACAAATATATACTGACTATTATAGATTAAACATACATTTCAAGTGTTAACTCGCGGTCGGTCAGTCTCCTGTAACGGTGGACAGGTACACGGTTAAAACGAGACATGAGATGAGCGAGAGAGACAGCGATACTTACGGACACGGCCTTGATCTCTGCGACTCTTCTAGTGACTTGCTTGAAGTACTGCTCGGGCGTGATGGAGTTGAGGTCATTGTAGACAATTCTTCTGAAACAAGGAAACAGTGTAGATCAGTTTTGAAGTGAAGTCAAACCGAAACATAACCCGTATGTAACATAACCAGGGCAGAAAAAATAACAGTAACGAAAAGGTCTCGCTGTTATAACTCTGTAACTATAAGCTCCAGAGATCTAATTTATGTAGATTTTTTTATCTTATCGGCCCAAATGTTTGATCTATATTATAGTTCTACAAAGGAACAGCCATACAAACATAGGCTGATAAACACATTACCGGGCCTTTGCGTTACGAAGTCTGGTAAAAACTCTACTAAAGTTTACAAAAAATTACTTAAGTTTACAAAAAGTATAAATATAAAAGAAACTTAAAAAACTTGTAAATTAAAAAAAAAAACGAAATAGAAAATATCACAAAATTGGTTACAGTGCCCGGAAAACCTGTACTAAAATAATGATTAGGCACATTGTTGGAAAGAAGAAGTTCTGGAGCTCACAACGGTACCTTAAACTCCAACACAGAGCGAACGAGAGGTTTCCAGGACCGGATCAAATTGTACGTAGAGTAGACGTTTTAAGCCCCGACACAGCCCCAAACGGTTTTTTGTATCACGGTTAATTTAACAAAAGTTAGCGAGGACGCTCAATGACATAATACGGGTACTTCTTATGTCATCAAGCGTCTTTGCGCGACCGCAGCCCTAGTGTAATGTGCATAAAATGTTCTATACAAAATAGCAGGTACTTTCTGTTTACACGACTGCCCAAAAAAAGAGCGTAATAATAATATGTTCGGGACAATTCCACACCAATTACCTAGCCCCAAACTAGGATACCCTGTAATATGGGCACTAGATAACGGATAAACATACATAGATATAAATATTATAACATCCATGACTCGGAAACAAACATTTCTGTTCATCACACAAATGATTGCACCTTGCAGGATTCGAACCCGCTACCGTTTGATTACGTACCTAGGATCACTAGCCACGAGACCAACCGTAATGTTTTTGAGATTCATGTATGTTTGCTTGTATGTGGATTTCTTTATTTCACCATAACAATATGGGTATCAAAGTGAAGGCATTGATGAGCGCATTCCGACAATATATAATTTAATGGCATACATTCTTTTTTTGGAAGGGCAGGCTGTCTTTTTAGCTTTTAAGCTAGTTATTCAACTAAGTTATATTATGACTATAAGCAACACAATAATGTATGGCGTCAGAATTACTGGAAAGAGGCGGATAGTAAAAAAGTACGACCTATATTCATTTCGACCTTGACGTGAAATCATAAAAATCCATAATTACCTATCGCAATCATAATGAATAATCGTCCAGAATTTCCCACCGCGCAATCCCAATCGTTTGCGATTTGTCTTCTTGCACAATATTTTAAATAGCATGTCATTTGCGATCCATCGTAGATATCGAGTGGAAACGTGCAAATAAGTACATTATTTGAATAACAACTACCTGTGACCACGGCTTTGCCCGCATGATCATTTGTCTGGGTTAAAAGTAATCTGTGTTATTCTATGACCAAAAGTACCTATAGAGTACATCGTACTACATTTGTCTGGGTTAAAAGTAACCCGTGTTATTCTATGACCAAAAGTACCTATAGAGTACATCATACTACATTTGTCTGGGTTAAAAGTAACCTGTGTTATTCTATGACCAAAAGTACCTATAGAGTACATCATACTACATTTGTCTGGGTCAAAAGTAACCTGTGTTATTCTATGACCAAAAGTACCTATAGAGTACATCATACTATATTTGTCTGGGTTAAAAGTAACATGTGTTATTCTATGACCAAAAGTACCTATAGAGTACATCATACTACATTTGTCTGGGTTAAAAGTAACCTGTGTTATTCTATGACCAAAAGTACCTATAGAGTACATCATACTACATTTGTCTGGGTCAAAAGTAACCTGTGTTATTCTATGACCAAAAGTACCTATAGAGTACATCATACTACATTTGTCTGGGTTAAAAGTAACCTGTGTTATTCTATGACCAAAAGTACCTATAGAGTACATCATACTACATTTGTCTGGGTTAAAAGTAACCTGTGTTATTCTATGACCAAAAGTACCTATAGAGTACATCGTACTACATTTGTCTGGGTTAAAAGTAACCTGTGTTATTCTATGACCAAAAGTACCTATAGAGTACATCGTACTACATTTGTCTGGGTTAAAAGTAACCTGTGTTATTCTATGACCAAAAGTACCTATAGAGTACATCGTACTACATTTGTCTGGGTTAAAAGTAACCTGTGTTATTCTATGACCAAAAGTACCTATAGAGTACATCGTACTACATTTGTCTGGGTTAAAAGTAACCTGTGTTATTCTATGACCAAAAGTACCTATAGAGTACATCGTACTACATTTGTCTGGGTTCAAAGTAACCTGTGTTATTCTATGACCAAAAGTACCTATAGAGTACATCGTACTACATTTGTCTGGGTTAAAAGTAACCTGTGTTATTCTATGACCAAAAGTACCTATAGAGTACATCATACTACATTTGTCTGGGTTAAAAGTAACCTGTGTTATTCTATGACCAAAAGTACCTATGGAGTACATCATACTACATTTGTCTGGGTTAAAAGTAACCTGTGTTATTCTATGACCAAAAGTACCTATAGAGTACATCATACTATATTTGTCTGGGTCAAAAGTAACCTGTGTTATTCTATGACCAAAAGTACCTATAGAGTACATCATACTACATTTGTCTGGGTTAAAAGTAACCTGTGTTATTCTATGACCAAAAGTACCTATGGAGTACATCATACTACATTTGTCTGGGTTAAAAGTAACCTGTGTTATTCTATGACCAAAAGTACCTATAGAGTACATCATACTATATATGTCTGGGTTAAAAGTAACCTGTGTTATTCTATGACCAAAAGTACCTATAGAGTACATCATACTACATTTGTCTGGGTTAAAAGTAACCTGTGTTATTCTATGACCAAAAGTACCTATAGAGTACATCATACTACATTTGTCTGGGTTAAAAGTAACCTGTGTTATTCTATGACCAAAAGTACCTATAGAGTACATCATACTATATTTGTCTGGGTTAAAAGTAACCTGTGTTATTCTATGACCAAAAGTACCTATAGAGTACATCATACTACATTTGTCTGGGTTAAAAGTAACCTGTGTTATTCTATGACCAAAAGTACCTATGGAGTACATCATACTACATTTGTCTGGGTTAAAAGTAACCTGTGTTATTCTATGACCAAAAGTACCTATAGAGTACATCATACTACATTTGTCTGGGTTAAAAGTAACCTGTGTTATTCTATGACCAAAAGTACCTATAGAGTACATCATACTACATTTGTCTGGGTCAAAAGTAACCTGTGTTATTCTATGACCAAAAGTACCTATAGAGTACATCATACTACATTTGTCTGAGTCAAAAGTAACCTGTGTTATTCTATGACCAAAAGTACCTATGGAGTACATCATACTACATTTGTCTGAGTCAAAAGTAACCTGTGTTATTCTATGACCAAAAGTACCTATGGAGTACATCATACTACATTTGTCTGGGTTAAAAGTAACCTGTGTTATTCTATGACCAAAAGTACCTATAGAGTACATCATACTACATTTGTCTGGGTCAAAAGGAACCTGTGTTATTCTATGACCAAAAGTACCTATAGAGTACATCGTACTACATTTGTCTGGGTTAAAAGTAACCTGTGTTATTCTATAACCAAAAGTACCTATAGAGTACATCGTACTACATTTGTCTGGGTTAAAAGTAACCTGTGTTATTCTATGACCAAAAGTACCTATAGAGTACATCGTACTACATTTGTCTGGGTTAAAAGTAACCTGTGTTATTCTATGACCAAAAGTACCTATAGAGTACATCGTACTACATTTGTCTGGGTTAAAAGTAACCTGTGTTATTCTATGACCAAAAGTACCTATAGAGTACATCGTACTACATTTCTTCAGAGTTCGTTCAGACGTCAAATAGTTTTTATTGATTGCTCGGCTTCTACTCATCGGACTGAGATACCACCAAAGCTAAGCTATCTAACAGTGAACCCCGCATCGCAATCGATACAGTAGTTTTTATGTGATGCGCGAAAAAACAGAAAGACACACCATTAAAAACAAACATTATAATTAAAAAAAAAAAGCTTATTTAAGTCCCCTAAATCATATTTTTCTATTATTTTCTTTGTACAGACTTTTTGTTACTTACGGCTTTATTATAACTACTAGTTGCGCCCGCGGCTTCGCACGCGTGGTCATTTCTCTAGGTTAAAAGTACTTTATTTGCTATTTGAACACCTATAATACAAATATTTAATCAAAAATCCTTCAGCCGTCAAGTTTTTTATCGATTGCACGGCTTCTACTCATTGGATTGAGTTACCAAGTACAGTACACCAGTTTTTAAGTCAAATCCTAAGCTATCCAACAGTGAAAACCGCATCGCAATGGGTCCGATTGTTTATACGTGACGCGCGAACAAACATACAGACAATCAACAGAAAGACACGATAAAAATAATGATATTTTCTTGTTCCGTAGCTTATTTAAATTATCTTCTTTGTACAGACTTTTTCATTCTTATTGCTTTATTATAAGTATAGATAGAAAGAAGATAAGTATATGTTGATGTTCTATCGAAAACCGACTTTTTATCGGAATCGCGTGATTAGTCGTTTATCAACAGTTTATCTGAGACTGATGATTAAGACCAGGCTCTGCTTTTTAAGGGTTTTTTGCATAAATATGCTGGGTCAACCACAAACCTGATAAATGTGAAACTTAACATATATGTTTTTGAGATCTTTATCTCTCTAAGACTAAGACAAAAACACGATTAACAAAATTCATTGGATACATTTTCTTATCAAAAATTACGTTATTTTCGGTAATGTTTACATTTTTCTACTCAACGGGTTAAGTTTTATCTCTAAAATAAATCTCACAGCAAGAAAATATAGTTCATTATCTAAGGCTAAGACAAAATGTACCTAACTACATTATTAGCCTGCCAATAAAATAAATAACTTTTGAGACATACGTAATTTAGTTCCGAGCCAAATTGTGTGGTCAAACAGCGGTCGCGATATTCAACCTTGTTACGCAAGCACTTCAGTGCTTATTGCGGGTAGTGGGTGGCAGAGTGTAGGGTACGTGGCAGGGGAGTGTGGAGTGGAAAAATTAACCTTGGAGCCTGGCCTTAAAAGTCTGTGTGTATGTTTTCATTGGATTAGTTTCACAGATTTTAAGAGCTATGGTAAGCATAGCGCCTTACTAGTGCAAGTGAGAATCCCACGATACAAGGTTTGGTCCTGGGGCCCGCATCAAAGATTTTTCTACTTATTAAAAGCTTTGATTTTACTTAAATGTTTGTATGTGTGCACTCGTATGTTTGTTTATGTCAAATCTTGTAAGCTGAATAAGAACCACTTCCTCTTATCCAACTGAGTTGAATTTTTACATAATGGTTCAGTTCCGATGACAATGCATTTTTATTGTAAGCATGACAATCGACATCTAGGATAAGCTCCAGATAAGGAACTCTTCAACGGTCAACAGCACAAGCACAAAATTTTGCGTACGCATTTTATTATGATAGTCGGTTTTAAGTTATAGCATGACATGGTTCCTGCACTATGGGTTGGGTCCTGACTAGGGAACTCCTCAACGGACACGAAATGTTGTTGTGATAGCCCGTTCTAAGTTTCACCATGATACTGCATAAAATCTTTTTTTATGTTTTTTAAATTAACGTAGGTATCTAATTTATATGCGGTTATGCTTCGCTCCGTGCTTCGGAGGACACGTTAAGCTGTCGGTCCCGGCTGTTATTAATTAATAGCACTTATCTTTGAACTCAGCAAAAAATACGACAGTGCATGTCACACACATAGACTTAGGGATCCGTAGCCAGGACCCTCAGCTACCCAACTGTGAAAACCGCATTGCAATCGGTCTAGTACATTTTACGTTATAATTTTACTTTGATCGAAGTATATGGCAACAAAGTTGTTTTTACGGATGGATTAAGTCTCTCAGTATGGAATTTGTTCAGATTAGATGCAGGCATAAAATGCGTAATCTCGGTCAGCTATATCTCGTAAACCGAGATCACTTGAGGGGAACAAAAAAAAACATTTACTTTACCAATTTTTTTCATATATCTATACATGTGCTAAATTTAAACTTTGTAGTGATAATAGTTTCTGAATAAATTGGCTTTGACATACAGACCCATGCTTCGCCATGTTCGACATGGCGAAGCATGGGTTCCTTGTTAAACCTTAAAAAGCATGGTGCGCTCAGAACACTATCAGCAGTTTAAAATTAATCAGTAAAGGCCAAACCGTATACCAAAACTTGGTAGACAAGGCCAAGTCATCGTTTTTTTCAATATGGCAGAAGTTTAGGCATGTATAATGTTTCATGCTCTTCCATCAATATCGGTTCAGCCGTTCTTTCGTGAAAAAGTAATAAACAGGCAGACAGCATATATACCTTTTTTATAAGTATACGGATGGATGGGTGGAGTTGTGTGGGTGCAAAGTACAGTAACTCTAACGTGGTCAGCCGGAATAAACCATCTGAGATTAACTCAGTTGAATTTTACTAGTATTCTAAATGTCTTCATTTAATTATACTATAATTACTATAATACTCAATTATTATTATTGTCCGCGTAGATAATATCGGCTATAGTAACGGATCAGTATCGTATACACGACACGCATGTCCATGCTTATCTATTAGATTAGATAGAGGGTTGTGTCGCCATATGTAGGGCTGTCAACATTTGTCGATTCCTGATGAGACGAGCAGGCCATCAGCCAGATCGTAAACACCGCAATGTCCTGCGCTTGTCATCTTTATACTTTTTTAAACTCACTGACTATTTTTACGAGGCCGAGATACACTTAGCAGTTACACTTTCATGTTGAGTTGAACTTATATGACCTGTATGTATGTACCAGGTGTTGTGTTGTGGTCAAACGATTAGCAAGTCAATAACAATAAGAATAATTTAAAAAAAATAAGTTTTCACGAGCTTTTTTTAATGATTGTCACTTTTTATGGGGTCTTTTATTTTTATTCTATTTTTTTTAATTTTCACTTTTTACGTTCTTAACTTTTTTTTTCTTTTGTTTTTATTGCTTTGTCATCGTTTGTGAGCTACTCTGAAAGTTTCAGCAGGATAGCTAATGGGAAGTGCTCGAAATTTGAATTGCAAGATTCCAGGACAGACAAAATACATAGATACATACATACATACATACCAGTGAAGGTAAATAAAAGCTTTTTAAAAAAAAAGTTCTGACTCGACGGACAGCCCTATAGTGACATTGACCATCAATTAGAGTTTGGAAGATAAAAAAGGCTTCAATTCAATGAGTGATCGTGCGTGGCCTTTACGTGATCGGTTTATGACCACGCGGAAGTTATTTTTCAATGATTAATTTTATTTCATTGCGTTGCAGTTTGATAAAAATGTAGATATGCAATGAATCTACATTTTTCTTATCATAGGGCAGGCGTATAAGAAGCGAGTGAGAAAGCGATTAATCTTGCTTTAAGCTTATAAACCTACACCTTAGTAAGTGATAAAAATCAATGCACATGCACACTGTCGTCTCTCAAGCTGTGTACATTCTTCAATGGAATTTGATTTGCAATCGTTTTCCTCGCTAGCTGAGAGCTTTGATCATTCGTATCGTGGTGGGCAAGAAGTAATTATAAACCCCATTAAATCTTTTCAAAAATTCAAGTTTGGTATTACCGTTTTTTTTTTCTAGTGGATATGAAGTGTTTTAATGCATATTTTCTTATTTATTGGATACTTAATCTTCGATTACGTTATTTCTCGGTATAATTCATTTTTCTGCTCATTTTTGTAAATTTTATATTGTAACGGCAAGCATGACAATCGAGTTCAAACACCGTGGCATTTCATTGGACTACGTGTAAGAACTCATCGTAAGTGACCTCATAACTAAGGTGGCTATTAAAATTATTCGCTAGTGGCCTTTTGAATACGAACTTAGAAAAGAATTCTTCGTTAGTGACCTCATAGTTACGACTACGTAACGCTACGTTTGTGGACTACGAGAAAGCCTTTGATTCAGTCGAGACCTGGGCAGTGCTACAGTCATTACAGCGGTGCCAGATTGATTACCGGTACATCGAAGTGTTGAAGTGTTTGTACAGCAAGGCCACCATGACAGTTCGTCTTCAGGATCAGAGCACGAATTCTATCCAGCTGCAAAAGGGGTCACACGGAGACGTTATTTCTCCGAAAGTGTTCACCTCTGCACTGGAAGATATATTCAAGTTTCTGAACTGGAACGGATTTGGTTAAAATCAATCACCTTCGATTAGCTGATGATAGTCATCATGGCAGAAACCCTGGAAGACCTAAGCACAATGCTCAGTGACCTCAACATTGTTTCCCAACAGGTGGGTCTTAAAATGAACATGAGTAAGACGAACATCATGTCAAATGCCCATGTCGTACCCATGCCGGTTTATGTTGGGAACGATATTTTCGAAACTGTTGATCACTATGTCTACTTGGGTCAAAACGATCCAACTGGGTAGATCCAACTTCGACAAAGAGGTCAACCGACGAATCCAACACGGAAGGGCAGCGTTCGGGAAATTACGCCATATCTTCTCGTCGCAGATACCGCAAAGCCTCAAGACGAAAGTTTATAATCAGTGCGTGTTGCCAGTGATGACATACGGCACTGAGACGTGGTCGCTAACTATTGGTCTCATACAAAAGCTCAGAGTTGCGCAGCGTGCAATGGAGAGAGCTATGCTCGGTGTTTTACTACGTGATAGAATCAGAAATGAGGAAATCCGTAGAAGAACAAAGGTTAACGACATAGCTCTCAGAGTTTGCAAGTTGAAGTGGCAATGGGCTGGGCAGGCCATATAGTTCGCAGAATCGACAACCGCTGGGGAATAAAGGTTCTCGAATGGCGACCACGAACAAGCAAGCGAAGTGTGGGGAGACCCCCCACACGATGGACCGACGACATTGTAGCCATCGCAGGAAGTGGGTGGATGGAGGTGGCACAAGATCACTCGCCATGGCGCTCTTTTGGGGAGGCCTATGTTCAGCAGTGGACTTCTTAAGGCTGACATGATGATGATGACCTCATAGCTAAGGAAGCTTTTTTTTTGCTAGTGGCATTTTGAATACGATCTTAGATTTACTTATTAGTATGATAGATTAGGATTTTCCTTAGTGGCCTCATGGCAATTGTAGATTACTTCTATAGTGGCCTTTTGAAAGGTGATATGAAATGGAACTCACCCATTAGTATGATGGATCATGTCGACCAATGTGAACAAGATGTCGACTTCTAAAGGCGTGATCTGGCTCATCATCTGCGCTGAGTGCAAGAACTCTTCTTTGGTGACCTCTTGGCTGCGGTGGCCGTTGGTCGCATTTAAATACACTCGCTTGATAAGCTCCATGTTGTTAAGAAGCGAGTTGAAGGCCATGTAGTAAGGGAAACTGATCTTGCGCTCGCCTTTAGGGATGCCGGATGCCTGGAAGATAACATATTGAAGGTTGTTTAAAGATGCATCGTAATTTTAATGGTTGTTTTTGGCTTGCAGCCATTTGGGAGTTGTCATTATCCATAGCAGTTGGTGAAACGGCGCGGGCGTTACGAGCACGGCAAGACATGACAATTATTTATGTTGCTGTAGCTTCCTCCATATCCTACAGCCGTGCCGTAGAGAGAATACAAATACCGTACTCTCTTGCTAATCCGCCGCTCGACTATTCGACAACTACTTACTATAATCCGCCGATTTGGCGAGACGAACTTGGTCTTATCTTGTGTAGGATGAACCGTCAAATCGGGAAATGTTCTGGATGGCGTAGATATTTGTATTAAATGGGCTCAAGAAAATGGAATATTATAAATTTATGTAAAATGCTTGATCAAGTTATTAAGAAGATATATTCTGGCAAAAATCAAGGCAAATTAGACCACATGAGTCACCCAGTTGCAAAACTAGCCAACTTCAATCTCATACGTGCATTAGCAAAACTAGCCAGCTTCTGTTTATGTACTGGTATAACCTGGCTAGGTTTGCTAATGCATGCGTTAGATTGAAGTTGGCTAGTTTTGCAGCTGGGTGACTCAATATTTCTTAACCTGAGTACCAATTAAAGTTACACTCTTGTTGATTTTTATAGTACATTACTGCCGCGGTCTGTAATGACTGCGTTGCTGGCAGCGATGATGATGGTCGAGAGCGTAGCTAAGTTAAGTTCGAGGCCATCACAGCGCGGTCAGCATTGCAGCCCTGGATGGCCAAGCTGGAATGAAAGCCGAGACCGAAGGTCGAGGCCTTTATAGCGCGGACAGCAAGGGCTGCAATGATGGCCAAGCTTGAAGGCCGAGAACTTAACTAAGCAAAGCTCGAGGCCATCATAGCGTGGCCAGCAGGGCAGTCATTGCGGACCAAGGCTTGTATAGTGCTTTACTCAAACAATGCGAGGAATTTAAACAAAACTAGCAAACTGATGAAAAAATTATATAACCCACTAAAACAACAACAACAACAAAAACCAAAACAACACCAACAACAACGACAAGAACAACACCGTCAAAAACAACAAAACAACAAGAACAATTAAAAAGAACAACAACAACAAAAACAACAAGAACTACAAAAACAACAAGAACAACCAGAACTACAACAAAAACAGCAATAACATTAAAAACAACAAGAACGACAAAAACAACAATAACAGCAAAAACAAGAAGAACAACTAAAACAACAAAATAAGAACAAAAACAAGAAGAACAACAACAAGAACAACTAAAATAACAAGAAAAAGGACAAAAACAACAAGAACAACAACAAAAACAAGAACAGAAACCACAACAACAATAACAAAAAAACACAATAACAACAACAAAATAACAAAAACAACAAAAAACAATGAAAATTAAAACAACAAAAAGTACAACAACAACAACAATAATAGCTAAGAACCATCTCGATCACTTACAAACATTAAAAAAAACATCAATATCGGTCCATACGTTTGGGAATTACGACGCCTCTCTTTTCGCGTTCGGTGGTTAACAAAACCACAGAATAAATAATAGTACTAAAAAAACACGACAATAATGTAATTTCAAAGGAAATTGCTGGCCGCAAAACACGACAGTGATGAAATTCCATACAACTTTGCTGGCGCTTATTCAAGAAGCGCGGCAAGGTCGACTTTGCCTAAAGCAGGTTGTCGAAATAATGACCAGATTACAAGCTTGTTTGAGTAAAATACAATAACATAAAAATCAAAAATACCGACCGTTTTTTACCGTTTTTTTTTCAATTTGCTGTTCCTGTACATTTACAATCCGTCGTCTTCAGATATCCGCCGATGGTTAGGATTTCGTGATGGCGGATTAGCGAGAGAGTACTGTAGCTTTTCTCTTTGTCTATGCTTACAAGGTTGCCAAGGCCTTGTGGTAAGTGTTTGTATCACTAGAATCGATGCAAGTAATACCAATGTCGTGCAACTAGATCACGCGATGATCGACATTGGCAATGAATGCGTGTTAGCGTTAAGAACAAATTATCGCAGGCGTTGATTCTATTTTGCCAATTAACTAATGAAACTTAATGTGTAAACCCGATATGCCGTGGTGACTGTGTGTCAGTTTATCTTTAAGCCTATTACATTTTTTGGTGAAAAAAGCTACGAGATGCAGATTTTTGGCAGTCATAGTCTAAGAAATATCTATATATACAAATGTAAATAATTGAATTAAAGAAAGAAATTACCACATTTCCACTTTGTGTCTATTTTGGACCAATTATGGAGCATGCTTATAATAATGTCCTCCCTCTCTATTTATGCTCAAGATATTGAAATAGTTAAGAGGTTGATGTGACCTCGATCAATGCATCTTGAATATATAACTACATTAACATACTCACATTAAGAACTTTATTCTTCAAATCCTTAGTAAGCAGATGGTTCTTAACACTCAGCATAATATCCTTGAAGTCTCCGGCGCTGATGAAACCACTGCCGTCCTTGTCGCACTTCTTGAAGGCTTCCACTCCGTACTCCTCGTGGAAGTCGTGCAGGAACTGGCTGAACTCGGGGTACGTCACCAGCCGCTTCTTGTCCTTGCCGAAGTACAGGCGGACGAACGTGCTTTCCATGTTGAAAGGCAGCTTCTTGTGGAGAGCCGTTTTACGCATGACTTCGGCGAATTCGTCTGGAATTTTTTGTAACAGATTTTTTACTTTTTGGGTTCCATATCTCAAAAGGAAATAAAGGATCCCCTATAGGAACACTTCGTTGTCAGTCTGTCTGTCAAGGACCCTTTTTCTGAGGATCGAGTGGAGGTATCAATTTAAAATTAATATCATATATTCAGGTGCAATCAAAAGATACGGCCGTTTACGTCACATATTTTGACACTTGCAAGGGAATCGAAATCTAGAATCATGAAATTTGGCAAGAAGCAATGTCTTATAGCACAAGCAAAGGGAAAGATACGAAAACTGTAAATATGTAGTAACACACAAAAACAAAAAAAAAACAAAAAAAAAACGATTGTACAGAACCCTCGGTACGCGAGTCCGACTCGCACTTGGACGATTTTTTCTTGTGGTCTAAGTGCCAACCCTTGTTTAGTGTGTAGTGTAGTGCATATGTAAGTTTCTGTATCTAAGCTTCTCAGCTAGTCCGAATCAAACTTAATGGCGGCTGTGAAGTTGGCGCGGAGCGCTGAGCATTAGTAAATATTAGATATGCGCGGGCGTTGGAGGGGTGAGGAGATGCGCGATGCCGCGCTATTAGCGCACTTCACAGCCGCCATTAAGTTTGGTTCGTGGTATAACTCGTGGATATTTACAAAACTGTAATTTGGCCTATCATAGTGCATGTACAGATATGAAGCTTGGGCGCTTACTCTAAACCAAACTTAAAGGAAGAAAACAATCTTCAAGTAACAGAGCAAAGATAATCCATAAACCACTCGGCCCGATTAGAAAAGGGGACGGGAGTTGCAGGGTTAGAAGAAACAGAGAGATTAAAGAGCTAGTGGCCTAGAGCCTAACAAAATCATCGAGATGTAATCTCACAGGCTCCGCTATCGGCCAGAATACTTAGCAAGGCCGATGTAATTGTTATACTTTGAAACATTTGTATTTTGACTAAACTTATCTCTTATCAAATTCTCCTTGATAAGCTATGATTAATTTAGGTGCATAGCGTTTAGTCTACGTTGTCTCAGTCTAGAAAATATCGTCACAGATTAAATAATAGTTGTACGTTGAAACAACATTATATGCAGGAATATAAAATAAGACCGCTCGTGCTCTACGCCAGTCCTGTCTTGAAATTTTAAAGAGTTGTCTCCACGATCTTGTCGGCTATGACACTTAAATTCTCTAACTCCAAATTGTCCGTGACCGCCAGCACCGCTCTGGCTGCTTGAGGCATATGACCTTGCCACAATATGCGCAGGGTATCATCGGGTATTTTGCCTCGCGCGAGATCTCTCATCCGGCGTAGCAGTTGGGATGGTTTCTGGTCTCCCAACTCCATTTCTCCGATAAGCTTTTGTATTTGTCTATTCTCGCTCTCTTCATAAATCTGCAACAAGCGGTTTTTCAAAGCTTCGTACTTCCGATCGGGCGGGTTAACGATCAAATCTGTCACTTGAGTTATCGCGTCTTTTGTTAATTTGGATAGTATCACGTTGAATTTTGAGTCGTCCCCAATTTTTTGTGGTGCTAAAATCGCTTCGGTCCGTATAAACCACACTCTGGGCTGATCCTCCCAAAAATCTGGTATTTTCTGAGTAAGCGACAAAGCTGAACAGGTAGTCCCCGGCTGATCCATTTCGTCTACCTTCGGTTGCTGTGGGTCGACCGGTGTTTCGAGTGCTGGATTCATTTTGTAACAATTAAATATGAGTCATTGATTTCACAACAAAAATGTTCACTAAAATAAAAAATAAAAGTTTTTGCGTATTCACTATAGTCTGGGGTCACCAATGTCGGGGCTGGTTGTTATTTGGAATATTGTTCAGTCTATGTCTTCAAAATAATTGATCTAGCCCAATTAAATAAAAACACTTGAGTTAAATCGCATAGTAGTTTTAATCACGTTTGTATACAAAGACCTGGCGGAGACGACTGCCGACGGAGGGGGGCGCTCGGACAGCCGCTCTACAGTTTTGCTTACTGTGCTAAATATAATATGTCACTACAAGAGACTGAGAAATATGAATAATAATAAGCATTTGAAACATCTCCTTCAAATAATTGAAGTGAACGATTCACACTAAATTTGTAAAGTAATCTAATGCAAAAATGAAAAATTTACTTCAAATATTTGAAGCAAAAGGCTTTCCTAACATACCATATATTTTTTTATTATTATATTCAAACGGCCCAAGCTTTTGTGTACATTAGGTATTTTCGTGATTAAATATCATTGGATTACATACTATATTTCGATTCCCAACTTCAACAATTTGGGCTTGAGGATAAGACATTGTGCTTGCTTGCCTGGTCTCCAGGTTTCTTTAGTTTGATAGAAGTTTTTCCTGAGATGGTTATAGGACTTTGTATTATTCAGATTCAGATGATGATCAGCAAGTAAGAAAATGTGGGGGTACTAAAAATTAAACTTCAGCTACGAAGACGAACTGATGTTAAATGTGGGGGTACTAAAAATTAAACTTCAGCTACGAAGACGAACTGATGTTAAGTGGTGCTGTATTCATGATAGTAAATGCATGCTTGCTTTACAACTATTTACTCATTCTCGTCTCAAGACTTCCAAATTATACTTATCGGGAAGGAACATACACATTACACACCTCACTCTCGTCTAAAGACTTCCAAATTATACTTATCGGGTAGGAACATACACATTACACACCTCACTCTCGTCTAAAGACTTCCAAATTATACTTATCGGGTAGGAACATACACATTACACACCTCACTCTCGTCTAAAGACTTCCAAATTATACTTATCGGGAAGGAACATACACATTACACACCTCACTCTCGTCTAAAGACTTCCAAATTATACTTATCGGGTAGGAACATACACATTACACACCTCACTCTCGTCTAAAGACTTCCAAATTATACTTATCGGGTAGGAACATACACAATACACACCTCACTCTCCAAATTATACTTATCGGGTAGGAACATACACAATACACACCTCACTCTCCAAATTATACTTAACGCGAAGGAACATACACATTACACACCTCGTTCTCGTCTGAAGACTTCCAAGACTTCCAAATTATACTTATCGGGAAGGAACATACACATTACACACCTCGTTCTCGTCTGAAGACTTCCAAGACTTCCAAATTATACTTATCGCGAAGGAACATACACATTACACACCTCATTCTCGTCTGAAGACTTCCAAGACTTCCAAATTATAATTATCGGGAAGGAACATAGACATTACACACCTCGTTCTCGACTAAAGACTTCCAAATTAAACTTATCGGAGAGGAACATACACATTACACAAAGAAAAATGAGGGAGAGACATGTCACATCAAAAATTCATACCAAAAGCCACGAGCCCGTTGCCATTAGTGTCGAACAGCTGGAAGGCGGTCTTGTAAAGCGCGTCCGGTACACACAGCAGCCCTTCGAAGGCCTGGAACTCCGAGAACGAGATGTACCCATCCTTATCCATATCCACGATGCCTGCGATGAGCTTGACTGACTCTTTGTTGAAGTCATCTGCAAGGAAAAGTTAGTCTTGTGAACTGGGTTTAAGTAAAGATGCCGCGAATAGTGGTTATGGCGAATAATCGGTTATCGAATATTCGGCATTCCCAATGGAGAATAGTCGAATTATTCGCGATGATTATTCGACATCAGAAATGATACTATAATAAGAATATGTAACAATAGCATGCCTATAGTGGCCTGGAATCTATACCGGATTTTCTGATTTCAACCGATTTGGGTATATGGGACCTACCGAAATCTAACGATTTACCCACTAACTACATCAGCTCATCAAGGGCCTTGCGAGAAAAAACTGCACTATAATCAATATACTGTTAATCGATTTTCAAAGAACAGACGAAAAAATTGCGAATGTCGATTAACGAATAATAGCGGTTGAAGCCCGGCTGCTGAAATTGGGATGTCAAATGAATTGTATAGTTTTAGGATTCAAGACTGCCTGAAACATCTGCAAGGGAAAGCAGGTCTTTTGAGTTTGGTGTAAGGTTGTAGTTTGGATGTAGGAAGTTGTTTAATGGAGCCAGAATTCACGGCTGACTGATGGCAACATCTACAACTGAAAGTGGACCTCCAGAGCTAAGTGATAAGGTTGAAGTTTGGATACCGAATGCAATATGTTAAATTATATCTCCTCTGTAATGGTGGCCATACAATGGTATAATAACCGAAGGGTTTACTTTTCACATATATCAAAGCTCACTCAATGGGATAACTGCCGTTTTATTGCGTACATGTTTCATTTACCTGTATAGGTAAACCTATCATGTATACCGTTGCGTGTATGGCCACCAAAGTCTTTTCAGAATATCAGGCTAATTTTAGAAAGTACAAAAATGTACGATTTATTTATTGGTAAGAAAAAACGTAATATGAACAAATAATTAAATGACATACCTTCATCGAATAGCCCGAGGAACTTCCTAACAAAATCTTCACTGGTGATGCACTTCTCGCCGTTTTTCTCGACGGTGGCGAACTTCAGGAATATCTCATGTAGTTTCTCCGAGTCAGCCCTTTTTAAATAACCGGCCCCCTGAAAACAAACACGTGATTTTAGACAACACCTGGGAATTAATTTACATTCAATGTTGGGATAAATGTTGGACATCTTGGTTTCACTAAGTTTGTATGTTCCCACAACATAGCAATCGTTGTTCGGAACGTGAACTAATCGAATTTCCTTGCAATGTAGCGACAGAGGCGCAGCGAGAAAAAATTGTGTATCTACATCAAGAATGACAAAAAAAAAAAGAAAAGGATTCCACACCGCCAAATCGAAGTGAAGCACCCAAGATATGCCGATTCGCTCGTACGCACAAGCCTCACGCACACACACCGTGTTATGCCGATCGGCCGCCACATCGCAGCAAGATCTCGACTTTGTTATTCGTGTTAATTCTGTCAGGATCTCACGGAAAATCAACAACAATAGTCTTTTGCGATGAAATTGTGTATCAACCACTCACGCACACATACGCACCATTTCCTATGCTTTACATTTTTTTGTTTAGCGGTGAAGACTCCGTTTTTTTTAAACCTTCTTGGGGTAGACTTTGTTTCGCAACATGGCATGCTACTACTCCCGAAACAGATAAATGTTTAAGATCCAGAAGTTACATTTTTCATAGCAAATTATGATAACTATATTTTTATTTAGTTACAATTAGCATATTGCTTTACCTTCTACTGAATAAGCAAAGGGCAAGGGTAGATTTTATAGAGATAACCTAAGTTTTCAGTTACTAGTATGCGTTCATGAAACCTTGGCTTATTCAAGTCACACAATCTTAGAGACTTGATAGTAATGAATATTATGCAATAGTTTGTACCTACTCTTTATTCTGTTGCAGTAGGAAGGTGAGAAACAATACTAATTATTATTATTCTGTTGCAGTAGGAAGGTGAGAAACAATACTAATTATTATTATTCTGTTGCAGTAGGAAGGTGAGAAACAATACTAATTATTATTATTCTGTTGCAGTAGGAAGGTGAGAAACAATACTAATTATTATTATTCTGTTGCAGTAGGAAGGTGAGAAACAATACTAATTATTATTATTCTGTTGCAGTAGGAAGGTGAGCAACAATACTAATTATTATTATTCTGTTGCAGTAGGAAGGTGAGCAACAATACTAATTATTATTATTCTGTTGCAGTAGGAAGGTGAGAAACAATACTAATTATTATTATGAGCACAGGCAATAGGTCTAGCAGTGATTGATACTGAAAGATGTGGCGCTGACAAGATTTAGCCAGCTAGAAGGCGAGATACGGTTTAAATGCCCAGGGTACGCTGGGTGTTTTTTGTGGAGGTGAGGTTGAGGAGGTGGATGCAGCTGCATGCCAGCGGTCCCTCATATTTATAATATAATGTTAATTGAACACATATTTATTTTTGTAATTTTAATTTGTGACATTTAATTTCAATTTTATATTAATTTTATTTTTAATTAATTTGTGACATTTAATTTCAATTTTCATTTCTATTAATTTAATTTTTAATTTGTGTTTTAATTTTATTATGGATTTGATAATCTGAAATAAATGAATTATTATTATTATTATTATAAACACCACACGGGTTCTGTTTTGCAATCCTCTACAATTACGGTAGAAGGTTGTATGAAAAAACTTTCATGCTGCTATAACTAAGATTAATATCATCATCTGCCTATGCCACTGCTGGATATATGCCTCTCCTAATGCACGCCACTGAGCACGGTCTTCAACTCTCTGCATCCAGTTTAAGTTATTTTAATAAAATACTTATAAGATATCTTTGGATAAAAATACGTTAGTAATCATCTAACTCTGAACCTGTTTCCTAAACTGATTAACATTTTCAGAAAATCATAAACCTGTTATTAGGCAACCATCATCATAATATCACCTGATTAGAGTCAGATGATATTATGTTGATGGTTGCCTAATAATATACAATCCTATTCTGTGAGACACATAGTAAAATGTTATGATACATACAGACTCAAAGTGACAAGGTTGTGCTAATTATAAAAGTTGTTATCGTGTAGAAAGCAAAGTGTCATGTGTAAGTATGTTGAAGAGATATCATTAGATTATTTTTGTTACATTACTTTCTGTAGGCTTGAAAAAATCTAATGGATTGAATTGAGAAATGTCTCCAGCTTTCAAAGGTTGAAATAAATAATTGAAACTTGTTATTAATAAATACATAATAAAAAATAAAGTTTTTTTAATGAATTTTGCAGTTTTTTATTTCAACTTTTCATTTTTAAAGTATTTTTGTTTTTATTTATTTTTATTGCTTTGTCATCGGTTTGTAAGCTACCCTGAAATTTTCAGCCGGGTAGCTAATCGGGAAGTACCTAATTTGAATTGCAAGATTACAGGATAGACGAAATACATAGATACGTACATACTAGTGAAGTTAAATAAAACCATGTAAAACAGACTGAGAAAACTTATGAAAAAAAACCTCAATTTATTGTTTCTTGCAAGTTAAATATAACTTTGCTGAAGTATCAACTGCGCTTGCTCACATTTCTCTTGAAAAGATAATTACTTTGACTGACTACTATGGACAGTTCTGGCATATTATGTTTTACCTTAACATAAATATAGTTATATATACCTATCTATTGATTTGGTCTATTTATACTTATAATAAAGCAATATGAACGAAAATAACTGTAAAAAGATAATTAATTTAAAAAATATGTCTAGAGTACTTTTTTTTTTTTTTTTTAAATCGTGTTTGCTGTTTATCTGAATGTTTGTTCGCGCATCACGTAAAACTATTGGACCGATAGCGATGCGGTTTTCACTGTTGGATATCTTAGAAACTGAGGTACTTGGTATCTTAATCCAATGATTAGATGCCGACCAAGCGATACAAAAACTATTTAATGGCTGAAAGAATTTTAAAGAAATGTAGTTTTGGTTCTGGAATAAAACATAATTACTCGTATCATATACGTAAAATAAAGAGTGATAAATAATAATTAATAAGAAAAAATTTTTTTTTTTTGGTTTCGGCTCTTAAGTTTTAATTGTATAGGCATAAATAAAAAACGTTAATTAAACTGAAAATAAAATAAAAATATTTTAAATGTCACAGTCCGTGTCATGTGACATCTTTGTTTTCTAACCTATTATACAATTCAATAAAAAATCTTAAGTTTTTCTTGTCTCAAATGATCATTATTCAGATAATGAAATGTATCTCAATAGATAAACAATTTGTACTTAGGTTTACACTAATTTATATTGACATTTAAGCATCTTTGAATATTGTGAACAATTTTTTGGTCACAACCTTAGTACAAAATATAATTTCGATTTCTGAACGAATCTTTAGCCGTTCAATGTTTATATTCACTAAGAAAACACAGTTTAAGGCAGCCATCTTGTCTCAGCCCAGTTTTCGTACTTTTGGGTTTCCGTAGCTTCACTGTGGCTAAGGGTGTGACATTATGTCTACGGTTGTGACATTTTTAATACTTTTGGGTTTGGTTTTTGTAAGTAATGGTCATCCACAGTCGAAATAGTCACATCCGTATCATGAAAATTAGTTTTTCTATATTTAAGGATGTCCAGGTTAGTGATGAACAAGGCAATATCTACATAAAGGCGAAAAAAAATGAAGACAAAAAACATAAAATATAAATCAATTTTTGATAATGATCCATTATATTATATTATGTTGCCTGCTTACAATACATACTATGAAGTTTGAAATGTAACAAATAACTCCCAAAATAATACTTGTACAATGATAATATTTTTTTATCAAAGCCATGGTCAGATCACCTCATTATCATTTAAAATTTTACATGACAACTTGGATTTGACTAAATTATGGTAAATTCCATTAACTTTAGTAAAAATATAATATTACAGCATCATCGCTGATAACTTATCAATAGCGTTGGATGGCGTCTTATAGACATACCTAAACAGTGTGTTATATGTTGTTTATGATGTTATGCAAGAGATTACGACGCATGATTGTATTAGCAACATATTGTGAAATGGTACATGTCAGAGTTAGTTTTATTTCCTAGTAGTTAGGTATCTATCTATCTATACTTATAATAAAGTAATATGTACCAAAAAAAATGAACAATTATTAAAAAATAAATGGTCTTGGGTACATAAAATAAGCTACTGAACAATAATATAACATTAAAAAAAAATGTATGTTTGTTCGCGCATCACGTAAAAACTACTGGATCTATTGCGATGCAGTTTTCACTGTTGGATAGCTTATGTTTTGACTTAAAAACTAGGGTACTTTATATCTCTATAAGTCGAGCAATCAATAAAAATATTTATGACAGCTGAAGGAATTTTGATCAAATGTTGGTATATTGGTATTTTAGGTCCAGGAATAGCCCAAAGAGTACTTTTAACCTATAGAAATGACCAAGCGAAGCCGCGGTCATCAGCTAGTACTTATAATAAATCAATAAGAATGAAACAGTCTGTACAATAAAGAATATTAAAAAAACAATGGTCTAAGCTACTGAACAAGAATATAACATTTATAAAATTCGTGTATGTCTGTTTGTTTGTTTGCGCATCACGTAAAGACTACTGGGCAAATAGCGACGCGGTTTCACTGTTGGATTAGGATTTGATTTAAAAACTAAGGTACTTCGTATCATAATCCGATGATTACATGCCAAGCAATTGATAAAAGTCTATTTGACGGCTAAACGAGTTTTGAAGAAATGTAGTATATTGTACTTTATAGGTACTTTTGGTCCTGGAATAACATAATATGGACTACTTTTAAATGAAATGATCAAGTGGTGCAATGTCGCGGGCACATCTAGTAATTAATTAATATATTCTGAAAGTACCCTAGACCATTTTTTTAAATTATCTTCTTTGTACAGTTTTTTTGGTACTTGCTGCTTTATTATAAGTATAGATTTTGTTTCTAAAGGAAAAGTTTGCTTCAGCGGAATTTTACTTATCATAAATCTGTACAAAGAAAATAATTTAGGCGGCTGGTTGGTCTAGTGGCTAGTAACCCTAGGAACGAAATCGAACGGTTGCGGGTTCGAATCCCGCAAGGGGCAATCATTTGAGTGATGAGCAGAAATGTTTGTTTCCGAGTCATGGATGTGATATTCGTATTTATGTATGTTTATCTGTTATCTAGCGCCCATATTACAGGGTATCTTAGTTTGGGGCTAGGTAATTGGTGTGGAATTGTCCCGAATATATTATATTATAACGAATTTTAAAAATAGTCTTGAGTACTGATATTTTGCTACCTAACAAGAATAAATAACATTTTATTAAATATGTCTGTCTGTTAGTGAGGAGATTAAGCGTTCTAGGTTCAACCATTTACTTTCCAGCTGATGGTGATGAATATTATGACAGTTAGACACCAGCATGTTTGCACAATATACAACAAGCATGATATTAATGCAAGCCCAACATCATATAAGAATATCTTTGTTCCCTGGTTTGGTTACACATCTAACAAGAGAATCTGTATTAGTGGAATGTAATACTATGATTTATTCTCTATGTGTACATCCAAACCACAAGTGACATTAATGTTAACCCACAATGTTAAAATTTCTTCAGCAATTTTGGAGTAATTTTATGTCAAACAATAATGTATACTTATTATTATTGTCATTGTAAAGTTATGAACTCTTAAATACCATATTATACACACTTTTTGTCAATAAAGTCATTAAAAATTCAATAAAATTGGTGATCTATTCTGAAATACCTACTTAACAGATGAATAAACAAATGGAGGCTATTAACAGTCTTATTTTTATACTTGAATAATCAGTGAAATAATAACACACTCTAATCTGTTTAATAACCTATATATTTCCTATTAAAAATGCAATAACTGCTATTTACTAACTCGGCACTCATCAAATGACAAATAGGACACAAACGGTTGCTACGGGGAAAAAATACCACAAATTTCATAGCCAGTTGCTTGCCACGCGCGCACGCGCATGTATGCGCTCAGTACTGCGCAATGTTAGCTATTGCGCCACCCGATGATCATGTACTTATATTAATATTTAATTGTAGTATTTAGTAGTTATGATTTTAGTTTTGAGGTTTTATTATGTTTATGTATATTATCATTAACCATTAAGAAACAATGATTAGTGTAAACCATTACTTTCTTTGGAATTAGGACATTTGTGACAAAAACATCTTAAAATATAATAATGTATTTATGATTTTAGCATAGCGCCTGCTTAACGAGAACATATTACATATCTAATAATTTTCTAAAGGAAAAATGTAGATCATGAAGGGGATTATTAAAAATGTAATAATTATGGTAACACCATAAAAAGATAACAAAAATCTATCTATATAATTATTACTATTGTATAATTGACATGTAAAATAACATTTTACCAATAAATTGATTATGATTATTATAATTATTTTCAGAATCGTGATTAATTATAATTGGACATGGGAATTAAATAACTTAAATATACATAATTTACTGTAAAACTAATAGAAAATATTTGCACTTTTAATATAGATAATTAACTTCAATAATCACTATATATAAGTAGCTGTATATTTTTATTCTTTTGATGTCTAATTTTTCCTTACATATCTTCTTAATTCTTTGGAAGCAATTGTCACAAAATGGGGTGCATATCATTGTGTGTACAGATCATAGAAGGCAAATATCACAGAAATATCAGAGTCTTTACTGTTCTTTCCCACTTCAAAGTAACACAATTTCTAAAAAAAAAAAAACTTCCCCTGTGTCACCAGAGCACGCAAAAAAATGATATGTTAGATATGTGTACCTCTGTGGTATTTTTTACCCGGTAGCGTTGAACGCCAGGTTAAAGATAATGATCCATTAAAATCATAAACTACAGTGACTGCAGTGCACACATTAAAATGAAAAAGATACTTTGAACCAACTGCCACAGTCTTAAGACACAAACTACGCCAATTCAATCATTCACTAGTCACATGACATAAAATAGACCACACAACATTTTCATTAATAGAACTTTTCTTTTTTGAACACTGTTATCATCCAGTGAGCATGTTAAACTATTTAAAAAATATTAATTTACCCGACGCGCAGTCATTTTGAAGTGAAGATTCAAGTTAAACTGAGTAGAAGGGCACACAGTTCACGTAAGAGATAAGGAGAATGTTATCTTGTGTGTTCAAGCAATATAACATTCAACGTTATCTTATTGTAGTTCCATCATTCATACAAGACCAACATGTGTCATTTATTTATAATATTATACTTAGTATTGTAGGGAATTACAATATTATTGTAAATTTAAAAATACTATAGTAGGTACTCTCTGCAAGTGGCAGGTATGTAGAAAAATATATATGTACTCTAAAAGCTCATTTTATTTGTTTTAGAAATGTTTGCAGCCAGTAAAGATGTTTTTTTTTGTTTTCGTTTTAAGGTCAAATAGGTTAGGTTAGTTATCTAATGGGTCTGCTTTGAGTATGTAAATAAGATAAGTGTTATTGTCAGTGATGAACGGTGTGACAAATGTGTCTATATGTCGTCAGGTGTTGTTGTTAAGTCGGAAGAACAAAAAGCAAAGATGCAGTGAATTTTCTGCCATACCAGGTTCAAGGACGGACGATTCAAGGGCATTCTAGAAATTACATATTATCAAAGAACAGTTGTGTCTCAAAACATGACAGTCCTTAGAAGCAACCGCTATTTTAAATAAAAACTTACCTACCTCTTGACAGCTGGCCTCAGTTATCAAAGAGCTGAACAGAGATTTAAACATTACAGAGTTTTATGAAATTCACTAAACAATGTTTTCTTAAACTGTTTTACTCTGTACCAACCGGCTATAGAGTTCCGATTGTCCTGATAACACGTCACGTTAAGTAAAAATGCTACAATAATCTATTTTTGATAAACACGCACTGTGCTCATGATCGTTCCCGACTCAAACACCCGCCCGGCTCCAGTTTTGATGCTGACAATTTCTGTAGACTTTTGTTTTACTGATCTCTCGCAAACTAGTGGGACTTTTTTCCGTGGTTGGGTAGCCTCGGTTTTTTAACAACACAACATATGACATTGGCAGAATAATAATTGTGACAATGACAATAAGCCACAGAATATATTTAATACGCCATTAACAAATAGAGCTTGGCCAACGAGGTTGATTTGAATTGCGCTTATTAAAAATGCTCAAGGGCACTTAATAGCTTTTGTTTTTATACGGGCGTAACTTTGCCCAGCACCCCAGCAGCGGGACAGCATAATAATTTATCAAAAAATAAATATTGCTCACCCCTGTGTTAAACTGTGGCAAAACTCAAAACTATGCGTCTGTGTAATTTGTGCAACAGCAGCCCGATTCCATACCTTGGCTTCAATCGAATTCTCAGTCTCGCAACCACTAATGCCTTGCGATAGAGTCGAATTTGCTATGAAAAAAGTGATAATCCGATTGTAGCCAAGTTATGGAATTGGGCCACAGAAATGCAAAATTGACTTGTTTGAATCAAACTAGATATGGTGGCATTTTTTATTTTTTAATAAATATATCGTTTGCTGCGAATAAAAACCTATGTTCTTGTAGGTGTAGGGTATTAAAAACCAATGTAAATGTAGGTACCTATAGCACCAACGCTCTTGATGTTTTTGACAGACTTGTTATTTCGTTTCCATGGCAACCGTTCCTTACAGCGAGTAATCAACATTTTCCAGTTTTCCCGTGGAAACTTACCATTTTCCGGGATAAAAAGTATTCTATGTTTTATTCCAGGGTGTAAACTATAAAAATCAAATTTCATCAAAATCCGTCCAGCCGTTATTGCGTTAAAACTCCCCAAACAAACAAACAAACAGACAACTTTTCACTTTTATATATTGATATGGATTTGGATTCCGAAAATAATTTTAATGTTGTTTTTTAAACCTTCTACTTATAAATAGTTTAAATGTGTTTTACAATGAAATACTAAACATAGGTTTACTACTAACACACTGCAAGAAAATAAAACGCACTAACAGACTAACACATTCCAAGAAAATAAAAATGACTCTGTAATCTTGTTATATGGACAGTAATATACCGAAGAGACCTACCAACTTATCGTAAGTAATTTACTTTTTCACACGCCACTAAACTAAACGTGTCAAAAATGATTCAATGAATGATAAATGTAACTGATTATGTAATTTGCGAGGTACAGCTGGCTCCACACCACACCCGTATTATTGACTGACCGTATTTGCCCTAAAATAGGAGAACATTATAGCTGTTATTCTAAGCCACAGGAAAAAAGGGCAATGTGGCACCGGCTTTAATCAATCAAAGGGCTCCTAGGCATTTTCTCAGGGCCCCCTGGATCACTACTAACACTAGCGATCTAGGGGTGTTTAGTCTGAACCCCTTAAACAAGACGACCGTCCAGGCCGAGGTTCGTACCCCGGGTGCCCTTGTGCCGGTCGTCAAAATTTAAACTTTGGTGTGCGCCTTCAGCATCACACATTGTGGCGGAGCGCTCTAGCGCCCGCCCTCACGCCCGGTGAAGCTGTAGAGGCCGGTAGAGGCCAAAAACAGCAGACGAAGAACCTAAAAAAAACTTTATGTATTTCTGTATAAGTATTTAATTTCTTTCATCGTTGGTATCTAATAAATGCGTAGACGCGAAATAAATGCATTGTTTTAGAGTTTGATGTCTACTGTCAGTTGGAGACCTAGGGCTGCCACTGTTGGGTCTTTCCCACTGAGCATGAAACTTACAATAAGTTACAGTAAGTTTGCTGACTACGCATTTGCAAGTTTCAAACGTAATGTAACAGAAACATGGCAGTTACTTTCATCATTTTGTTAGTTTGAACCTTACTAAAAATATGAAAACTATATCACTGCAATGTTACGAATAAAAGTTAATAAGACCTATGCCTTTGCAGCAATATCAGTCCTAAACTTAATAAAATGTCAATATGTAAAGTTGCTGCAATAAAACAATTGTAATGTTGCGGGTATTACATTGCAGCAATGTTAGAGAAGCTGCATCATTGCTGAATATTGCTTGTAACATATAGTACTGCTATGGTATTAAAGCAACATCACAACAAAGATACCTTCAAAATATTGGTTTTAAAAAGAAGTGCCATAGTCAGGTGGATTGGTAACAAATATGTGCTTGGAAGACCCTGCTGCCCATCTTCCGGTGTGTAATCCCTTAGTCACCTCTTATGACATCCACGGGAGGATTGGGTGGGGTCTTATTTTAAGCCGAGACCGGCCACGGGCGCTATTTCATACAGGTTATGTATAACTATGACATGTTATTTTAACTTCTTTCAAGTTGCATTTGCAATATTCATGCCACATTAAATACACAAGTTCCATTAACCTTACAAATGTAGCTTTGCAACAACTATTTGAATGTAACTTACGCGCAAGTTGCATTTGCAATATTCATGCAACATTGAATTCACAAGTTACGTAAACCTTACAAAAGCGATGGTGGCCTAATGGTTCTATAGTGCAATTTAGAATCCAACGATACCGGGTTCAAAACCTAGGCTCCGCACCAATGACTTTTCTAAGTTATGTGCGGTTTTTCATCGCTCCGTGCTTCGGAGGGCACGTTAAGCTGTCGGTCCCGGCTGTTATTGATTAATAGCAGTCGTTAAGCCATGTCAAAGGCCTTCGGGCGGCCTGACAAACTCTGACATCAGAGGCCAGCACTACCTCATACGACAAACAAACAAACATATTTAATTTCACCTCAACTAACTGGATGAAAGGACCATTCAAGTTACACTTGCAACATTAATGCAAAGTAGACCTGATGATGTTACTTAAGTCCAAATGTGAAGTTGTGGAAATGTATAACTTTTAACAACTTGCAGAAACTAAACTTGGCAACAAACTAGAATTTTACAGTTCAAATGTCAACGTAACGTTGCTTTACAAAGTTATAGAAAGTTTTAGTGATCATGTCTGTGTAAGTTACAGGGTTTACTTACTGCGCGGCCAATAGAGCTTTGCATCAAGCTTGTTCTAATATTGCTCAAACATTGCAACCTTGAAATTGTAAGTTACAAGCTCCCAAATATTACTTGTAGCAATGTTGTTTCAACTTTTGCTTGCTTAGTGGGTACCCGGCTACAAAAAAGGAGGGTTATGATTTTAGCAGACCTATGTATGCATGACTGAATTTAGGTATTTATAGTGAATATATGTATGTATATGTTTTTCCATGTGTTACAATTTACAGCTAATCTTTTAAATGTGTAGGAATCTCGTATTACTAAAACCAAAGTTTTTATGCGAATAAGAAAAAAAGGAGGTTACCTATCAAGTCACGCGTATGTATGTTAAATTGTTAAAAATAAGCACGCGTCGAGTCCATTTTATCATTTCCTAATTTTTACAATGGCAACTTTTATACTAACTGTGTGAAAGCGTCATACCTTCGTGCAAATGACACCTTTTATTTTATAATTAGTTTAAAAAAAGAACTCCAAATCCATTGAATTACAACCAAATATGTCAATGTCCAAACTCCAAAAAAACAGTGGCAATGATCTTTCCTTTCGATTGTGACACCTTGAACTTTTTAGGGGGTGGCCTTTTTTGTGTCACTGGATTTACTCTTGCTTTTACTCAAACTCATATTGGTGAATCCTTAGACGATATAAGTCTAGGGTTGAACCCAAATTTCCAAAAATAGGGTGAATAGGGTAACTTTTTAAATTTATTGCCATAATTAACCCAAATATGCCAAATACGTGATATTCGAATTCTTAGGCTTTTGTCCGGGTTGCCTATTCTTCCTAATGATAACACGAAATTATTAGGTTTTCTAACAATATTTCGAGAAAATCCTTAATACGTTGCTGAACCCGATTCACTCGCAGAATGGGGTCAAAAGAATCGAAATAGAGGTGTAAAGGGTTTTAGGTTACGGTTGGCAACAAACATTTCTTTAAGAAATTATCATCATTTATGAACCTAAACCGTCTAACTTATGTTATAAGAAACTAGCTTCTGCCTGTGGCTTCACTCACGTGGCACGGGGGTAAAAAGTAGCATCATGTTATTCCTCGGCTTTTAGCTCCATATAAAATTTCATTGAAATTTCAAATCCTTTCGGCCATTTTGGCGTGATATAGACATTAAAACTTTTTGATCTATTACATTAGTGGACATCCAAATATAATTAATCAATCAATCAACAACTAATATAAAAATATAGGTAAAACTGTAGACATTTGGTACTGGCGTAGAGGGGGGAAGACGGAGAATGAAAGAAAGGAGGGAGGGGAGAAGTCCATCTCGACCACCTTGCTGCCCAGGAGATGTTTAGTTTTTGAGTTATATTTTTTTTAGTAAAATAGTAGTATATAAAAAAACAGTTTTAGGCGACCAAACAGCCATATCAATTTTTGAAAAGCAGTCGCGGCAAACAAACAGCCGTTAATTAACTTTGGCGCTTACCGGCCGCTGCCACGGCACGCTCGCTTCGCTCGCTCAGCTCGCGCGATGTGTAGGTAGTCATGTTCACCCCATTTTACTAGGTAATGATCTGGTTCAAAACTTCATTCCTGTTTGCGCTACAGAGATCTGAAAAGTCACTCGAGCATTCGACTCGCTTTGCATTTGCAATATTTTGAGCATTTTTGACACTCAGCTTGCTTACCCTATACATGCCAAGATTTAATGGAGAATACTCCAAATGGTCTTAAATGATAAACAAAGTATTTTGGATTGGATATAGTATCCGTAGAAACGAGCCGCAGGAGTTAAAGGGGAAGAGGGTGCAGAGGGGTGGAGGAGATGGAGGGCTACCCCCTTCCTCCTCGCAGAGATGCGTAGATTTTTTTAAAATTGTATTTAGTGTACGTGAAACGAAGCGCAATTTGCAGGAGTATTAGGGTCAGAGCAGACTTAACGCCCCGGCAACGGTTTGGCACCGGATCGCCTCGCTTACGGCTGGTTGACGGCTAGGCGTCCACCCGACTACGGCGGGGTGACGCCTCCCTTACGGCAAGGCAGCCTGGATGACATCTAGACTTGTGTATGTCCCGCTATGGTTGTTCAGTATGTTTTTTTTTGTAGTTTTTTTTCCCAGAAGTTCCATTAACTGGTCTACTGGGATTTTAATTCCTTAAAGTCCCATGTATCTCATAAATGATGCACAGAAGCACAAACGTGTAATTTGGTAAAATAGGTAAATTTATATATTATATTATCCTCTTTTAATTATACTCATTTCTTTTGTGTGATTTTAATTAATTTTTCAGGCTCCTTTATTTATGCCTTTTTTCTTTTATTTTATGTGAGCTTAACACCCTAATTGAAAATAAATTATGCGTTCGCGCATTGTTCATCTGATTAATATTTATTAATGTTTTTTTTAACGAATTATGACTAAATGAACACAGTAAATACCGAATCTTACTAAATCTGATTATGTCAATAAGGGCCAAAATCGTGTGATGCTAATATGATCTTATTGATATGAAGTAAGTACCTTGATTTTAGATGATTTTGGACTAAATGAACACCGTAGAAAATACCGTTTTCTTTTTTTCTTTTTTTTATCACTGTCTAGGCAATCGTTTGACCACGATCTCACCTGATGGAAAGCGATGATGTGGTCGAAGGTGTAGTACGTTTGCCTAATATACCTATTCACTCTTGACTTGAACACACCAGGGTTATATTTTACCGGAAATACTGACGAGGGCAGGGCATTCCACTCCTTAGAAGTTCTTGTAATAAATGAAGAAGCGTAACGCTTCGTTCTTGTGCGAGGTATTTCAACTATAAAAGGATGGCGCTTTGCCGATCGTCTAGTCGTATGGTGATGGGGGAATCAGATTGTGCAGTTCTTGTGCACACTCTCCATAGTGCAATCTGTAGAATACCGCCAGGCTTGCGACCTCACGTCGATGCGCCAGACTTTGAAGCCTACTCTTTACCAGAGTGTCATCTCCAATGAGCCTTATAGCACGTCTATCAATTGAATCCTAAGCCTCGAGCTGATACTTGGCAGAACCGTCCCAGAGGTAGCAGCAGTACTCCATACAAGATCGGACCTGTGCTTGGTAAAGATTCAAAAGCTGTCCCGGTGTGAAATACCACCTAACCTTAGACAAAATACTAAGTTTCTTTGCAGCTACCTTGGCTTTGGATTCAATGTAAGACCCAAAATTCAGGTTCAATATGAGTTCGACACCCAAAAGCTCCAAATGAACGCCTAATGGTATTGTTAAACTACGGAAAGTCGGTTAAGAGGACTCTTTTTAGCAGAGAACCAACACGCCTGAGTTTTAGTAGCATTCAACTTAACCAGGTTAGCATAGCCCCAATCGGACACGGCTTCTAAGGGTAAATTCAAACGGCCTCTCTCTGAAGCTGGACAGCGTCGCAGCTGGCTTGAGCATTGGAACTGTAACTCTCAACCACAGTACTGTCATCTGCATACCAAAGGTACCGGGCTTCAAAAGGTCATTAATGTGCAGTAAAACAGTGTAGCCGAGAGAACCGATCCTTGAGGTACACCAGCATTGATGGCCATTTGATCAGACGAGCAGCCCTCTAGGACTACTCGAATAGATCGTTCCCTCAAAAAAACAGCTATCCAATTGCAAAAGCCAACAGGTAATCTATATGAGGGAAGCTTGTTTAAAAGGCCATCGTACCAGACCCGATTAAAAGCCTTAGATATATCAAGGGGGCAAGCGCCTCATCATGCATATTGATGGCTTCGCTCAAGACGTGAGTGGCATACGCAAGAAGATCCCCACTAGACCGGTTTCGGTGAAATCCGTATTGTCGGCCACTGAGGAGATCATTGTCCTCAAGGTTTGCCAATAGCTTAGCGTTTATGACACGCTCCATACACTTGCAGAGTAAGAAGGTTATCAATATGGGGCGATAATTGGCCAGATCAGCACGACTACCCTTTTTAGGTACTGGTTGTATATTGGCAAGCTTCCAGCTCTTCGGAACTTTACCTGAGTGAAGAGAGAGGCGGTACAAACGCGTTAAGATGGTAGACAATTCGGGCGCACAGTTTTTCAACACAATCGCTGGGATGCCATCAGGACCACTGGCCTTGTTCACATTTAGGGCTCTAAGCGTTCTGAGAACCTCCTGAAACCTGAATGCGTATATCGGGCATAAAAACCCCGCAATGAGGAAGGCAGGAAGGTATCTTGCCGGTAGCGTCTAGATGCGAAGATTCTGCAAAAATAGAAGCAAATAAATTCGCTTTCTCTCAAGCAGTGTGAGCCAGTGATCCATCAGGTTTCAGCAGTGGTGGCAGTGAGGGGTGGCAGAAGTTTACTTCGACCGACTTGGCCAGGGACCAAAAAGCTTTGCTACCCGCAGGGTATGAAGCCAGTTTGGCCCCTATTCGACCTATGTGATCAAAATGAGCCTTCCTAAGAGTCTTCTTGCAGGTTTTAGCGGCAACATTGAATTTATGTTTCTTAACCCGAATATCAGAGGATTTGAGCTTTCGAGCATCAGCCCAGTCCAGATATGCCTTATGCTTTAGATCCACAGCACGACCACAGTCGGATCCAAACCAAGGCTGAGCTTTGCTGAGAAGAGGCTTATCTCTGAATGGAATGTAATATTCCATTGCCTGACATATTACCTCTGTAACAGCAGACGCGCAAGTCGACGAGTCCTGGGAAGTGAAACATGTTTGCCGCCAAGGGTACGATGCAAGGAATTATCGCATCTCGTCCCAATCTGCTGAGTTGTATCTCCACACGCGTCTATTACCTTTACAGCTAGGATCAGGTGGGGAATACACAGATACGGACTTAACCAGACTGTGATCAGAGCTAGTGGGGACACTGACACGGAGTATCGGTCTGGTTCAGTCAACATCAGCAGGTCAAGACAGTTGGCAGTGTCACCGTCACGGTCAGGTATCCGTGGTTGCTCACGCACCAGCTGAGCGAGATCTAACGCTAGAGCAAGTTTTCACGTCTCTCTAACAGCGTGGTTGGTTTTTTGGTATAGGACGAGCCACTCTTTGTGGTGGGCGTTAAAATCCTCCAAAAACACCAATTGAGCAGACGGGTAACGCTGTTGGGCCACATCAGCCGCCTCACAGAAATAGTCTACCAATAAAGTCGTCCCCCGATCTCCGCTGTGAGAACGGTACACACAGGCATAAAGAATTTTCTCTATGCCCGTGTCCAGCAGCACCCAAATCACCGAGAAGTTAGGGAGCTCAAGATTTTGGAGACGCAGATGTCATCACGGGCATAAACACAAACGCCGGCGTTTGGGATAAAAAGGTGCTCCAAGACATAGCCTGGATAATCCAAGTATGCCGTATCAGCTGGACATCCTATCTGCATCTCCGACAAGAAGAACAAGTGGGGCTTAGAGGTCTCCAGATGATAGTGGACCGGTTGGAGATAGGAGTGAATCTCACGAATATTCGCGAGATGCACTTTGAGTGTGAGAGCATCTGCCGTTTAAACTTATTTCTTCTTTGGACTTTTTTCATTATTAGTGTAAATAGGTTGGACGAGTAATAGCATAGGAGATGTCGGAATGGCTAACCCACGGAAGTCAAGGCATAACTATGACTTTGGAGAACTTGCGCGGAGACTGCGGGGACGCCCAAACCCCCTGAAATAATTCATCAGTTCCTCACATCCGGTCGCCAGCCGGCCCAATGAATCATTTCAGGATTTTTCACAAGCGGCGGGGCAGCCTTTTTGTAGCTGGCTAAACTACTACTTGGGCCCCTTACAACTTGCGGTCGGCCAGCAGAGGACACCGTGCTTCGGATCCCGCCTCCGAAGTAAGTCCTTATTTTTGCTTTCGTGGGAAAGTAAATTGAAGATGTTATGTATGGCCCCAAAGACTAGGTTAGATTAGGTTAGAACAGTGATCACAAATCGCGCGAGGCGAGCGAGCGAAGCAAGCGTGCCGCGGTAGCGGCTGGTAAAGCGCCAGAAAGTGCGTGGATGACTGCGTTTTGTTACGCAAGGGCGAAGGGGCTGCTCATCCCGCAGTACCGGAGCACCCGCGATTCGAAATAATGCCTACAAATTGTTCTAATTCGAGGAATAAACATGAAAGTGAAATATCTCATAAGCTATGCGTCACCGTGGGGGGAGAGATGTACCAGAGAGTAGCCTTCTTCCCAATCACCACCCATCCCCAGCCATCCTCACCCAACCCTGTCCATCCCCACCGATCCCCACCCATCAATCCCTGCCAATCCCCACCCATTCAAACCCTTCCCATCCCATCCCCACTCGACTCCACCTATCAATCCCCAACCATCCCTACCCATCTCCAAACATCCAAACCCAACCTCACTGCACTATATCGGTACTATGAAAATGTCAACCTTTCCACATTTGAAGTCACTTTATGCTGTGTTGCCATAAGTTTAGGCCAATAAAGCGTATGGATTTTTATTGCCAGTGAACTGAAGAAGTTTTTAAGACAAGAACAAAAAATAAATATTCCCTTTTTTATTTTAGGGACCTGGAGGTCCCTAAAATAAAAAAGGGAATATTTATTTTTTGTTCTTTCCACACTTGAAGTCACTTTATGCTGTGTTGCCATAAGTTTAGGCCAATAAAGCGTATGGCTTTTTATTGCCAGTGAACTGAAGAAGTTTTTAAGACAAGAACAAAAAATAAATATTCCCTTTTTTATTTTAGGGACCCCCAAACTTATTTTGATCTAAACAAAATTTGAAGTTATTCCTTTATGTTTTAGTGTTGTTTTTTTAATAATATAAAGATGGGTTTGATGTCTCATAAAAGGCTCACTAATGGACTACCAACATTCTAAAAATCAACTAAATGCTATTGTTAGTTTGGTCTAAATTCTTTGGTCTGGAATTTATTGAAAAAAAAAAAACGAAAATTGAAGAACTCCGAAAATATCAAAAATTGCGGAACATACAAGGGGGGCTATTCGGGTGCGCCTAGAAGTGCTCTACCTCGGGACCTCCGCTTATGACTACATCCTGGGACACCTGTATGTATACACCCCAGTATTTTTGCAGAACAACATCAACTTTTACTGCGATATTTGAGAAGTTTTCTCAATTGGCCGGCAGATGGCTGATCTTCTGCAACTGACTGTCTCCTTTATTTGGATAGACCATGTCATTTATAAATTATTGTTTTCCAGGGCAAGAGTTACCGTATAAATACAAATACTCGCATCATCACATTCAAAGTGATTTATTTGGTTTTTCTTAGCTTAATTCGGCTTTATGACGGCACGAAACTCATTTTTCTCAACCAACTCCCGATCTTAGTTCCAATAATAGGGTATACTAATATAATATTCTGTTCAGGTTCTAATTAGGTGAAGTAAAATAAAAATAAAATGGTATTTTTTTGCTATAATTATAAATTCAAAATTGTATCGAAAATTATTCACGAACATACTTAAGCATAATTATAATGCGTCTTGTATGTCTGTGTTGTAATCAAAATCTGATTCAAAATAGTCTATGTTTGAGAGTTCAGCAGCATCTGAATGATACGGATCATTTATATACCAGAATCTGTCACATTTATAATGAATTACTGCATATCGTCAATTATGCGATCCTGTTTCAAATTATTTGTTCACTCCACCTGCCCACAGGGCGTCCTACACTACGTTTACCTAAACGGCGTTTCCACTCGAGAACTCGTCTACCCCAACGCTTATCGGTTCTTCGGGAAATGTGACCGGCCCACTGCGATCACATTATCCTCCCCCTCTCTACTGTATCCTCCCCCTCTCTTTAGATCTCACTTAACTTGAGTTCTCTGGTCATTTGTAGTATCCAAGGTCTCATGACAGAGCCAGAAGGTAGTCACAGGAACTAAACAATCAATTGATGGTATAGCTTCGAGTTTGGGCTAATTTGGTTCGTATTGATGAGTTTTCTGGTCATATGTGGTATCCAAGGTCTGATGATCGAGCCGGTAGGTACGAGTATCTAGTCACAGGAAATCAACAATATAGTTATGGAACAGCTTTGAGTTTGGGCTCATTTGGTTTATCTTGATGAGTTTTCATCAAGTCATAATCATGTTTGTAATCCAAGGTCTGAGGATGGAGGCGGAAGGTAGTCACAGGTACTCATCAATCATGTGATGGAACCCCTTCTAGTTTAGGCGTTAGGAGTTTCTACAATTCGTATTTCTAACTATTTGAGTTCCAGGAGGGAAGTCAATATTTTCATCATTCAGTCGTCTTTAACTCATCCACGGTTATAATTTGACAACATCTTCCTAGTGATTTTAACTTATTTCGTTGGCGTATATTCCTTCCGAGGCTTGCTTATGCCACCAAAAAACAAAGAAATAAAACAATTTTTACAAAAAAGAAACTACTGCATATTAAAAAAATTGTTCTTAACATAAACAACGAATAAAATAATTACAATTGAACAAGAACAATACAACTTTTTCAAAATTAAAAATGTGATACTTACCAATACAAAAATACAGTCTGTTGTGAGTTTTTTATATACGCATTTTCATACAATACACGAAACACAGAAACGCACGTATTCGGCATCTACAAGTACCCCAGTTTTTAAGTCAACCCAAGCTATCCAACAGTGAAAACCGCACCGCAATCGGTCCATTAGTTTTTACGTGATACGCGAACAATTATTCAGACAAATTAACAAACATACAGACAAACAAACAAAAACACAGACGCGATTTAAAAAAATGTTGTATTCTTGTTTAATAGCTTATTTTAAGTATACTAGAGCATTTTTTTTTAATTATCTTCTGAATAAACATGCATAATTTCGCGAATGTGTGTATGTTCCACATATTTCTCGGAAACTATAAGTACGATTGCAATAATTATTTTTGTAATAGTTTCTGTATCTTTCAACTTAGGGTAAACTTTAAATTTTATGAAAATCCGTTCAGTAGATAAAAAAAGGACTGTATATCTTTTTTTTTAGGGACCAGAATTAGCACTTTATTTCTTTTGGTCGACTTTAACGAAACTAAGAAATATAAACTAATAAAAAATATTTTTACCCACTTCAAATCGTATAAAACTTAAAAGACATATTCTCTTTTTTGAGAGCTTGTTTTTGTGGCAAGTTGTTTACATAGGGCAAACCAATCGCACTTTAGCAAAGTGGCGCCCCCGCGGCTCAGTTGCTACGTTTTTCTGTGTTTTGATGGACATACGGACGGAAGTACGCGCGGGGGCGAATCTATCATCCATAGACACAGTTTACACACGGTAGTTACAGTTAAGATTGCATAAATTTTAAAATATATTGTACGGTGTTTAATTTTTCTATGCAGACATCCCTATCACTCGAGCCATCGGCGTAGGTATGTAATGGACGAGAATCGGAACATAGTAATATCAACTCTAACGCGCGACTATTAAGTTCAATTTAGCATGCATGCTCAATGTATTACGTAATAGGTACCTACGTTTGTAGGCTACTAAATTGGCGGCTTTCTTCAAGACCAAAGTCGTGCAACTTCTGTACTTGTACTATTATTTATTTCATGCTTTGGTTACGTAGTGCTGCCACTGATTACATTACGGATTAATAAATATCATTTCGTTTTGTGTTTCGTATCAGTTTTTAAAAATATGGAATTTAGACGAAAAAAAAAACAGGAGAGTGGTGTAAATTATCGGGAGATCGGGAGACTTTCGGCTAAAACCGGGAGAATCCTGTAAAATTGGGAGACCTGGCAATAGTCTCACTGTGAGTATCCACCATGCACGTCTCGGCTCCGTTTGAAATCAGGAGGTACATAATTACACCTCAGAATAAAATAGTAGGTACTACGTACGTATAGGCAGGCTCCCAAGCGGCCGCATTTCACAGATCACATGCTTCAAAATCAAAATAAATTGATTACTGAACATAATATGAAGTGACATATAGCTGTTATTAGAGTCAGTGCGTAAACTTGAGGGCGCTGAAGAGCTTAATTATCTTGTATTGTGGCACAGAGCGACGTTAGCCTAACGGTTCAATAGTGCAATTTAGAATCCAACGATACCGGGTTCGGTCCTAGGCTCCGCACCATTGACTTCTCCGAGTTATGTGCGGTTTCCAACGCTCCGTGCTTCAGAGGGCACGTTCACTTCACTTCTTGTTTTATGGCATTTGTGGAGTTGCCATTCGAGGGCACGTTAAGCTGTCGGTCCCGGCTGTCATTGCTTAATAGCAGTCGTCAAGCCATGTCAGAGGCCCTCGGGCGGCCTGACAAACTCTGAAACCAGAGGCCAGCACTACCTCATACGACAAACAAACAGTCTCGTTCTTTTCACTTTGTTGACATTGATTTTGACATATAAATCGTTACACTTACACGCTAAACCAACAACACCGAATCCATTTCACTCCAATAATAAATCACGTGTGGCTACCAATTTTCTAGGCACTTTAAACTTAAACACAAGTGTACAGAGAAACCGTTTTTGGGTACATCAGCCGACCGCAGGCCAGATGCGCGCCAAATTAAAACCCAACCCTGTCTTGTGGAACTAAGCTCGGCGAAAAATATTACGCCCTGAAGGCATATTAATATCGGACGAAGATCGGCACGAAGTGAACAATCTATTACCGCAGTCCTTAGTCCTCTAATCTTTATTACGGCTCTATAGTTGTTTGCCATGCGGCGTTGCCCACAATAAGGCCTTATTTTATTTTACGAAATTCTATTTAATTATAGTTAGATAACTCCATAATGTAGGTATTACACCAAAAAATACAGAAATAAATTGACTGTAACAAAGAAAAAGATATGTTAAAGTATTTTCACCCAATAAAAAATGTTAAGTGTCGTTTTATCTTACTCACTCCACACAAATCCATAATAATTATTCGAAACTTTCTTCAAATGGATTTACTGTAAAATTATTATACCAATGACTTTCACGAAAATTAATTTAATTTATATAAGATTAAAACATAGAGGTCCCCCTATACTTAACTTAAAAATATAAAAATCATGGAGATACCAAATAATACATGAACAAACAATAAAAAAACAGCGCTTTCAACAGAGAACCTCCTCCTTTTTGGAGTTGGTAAAAACGCTTTTGTTTACTTAAGTACCTACTTACATACAACTACACTACCATATTATTTATTATGTGATACTACTTACTATTCGTGTGTTGCCACCAATAAATTTGAGAACTTTTGAAGATAAAATAGATAGATTTATTTTATTTATTTCTAAATAAATAAAATAAAGCAAAATAGGGATCAATCTACTATGTGGAGCAATTTACCATTGAAATCTCGAAATGCACCTTTATTCTTAAAAAAAAATCTAACGAGACGAAATAGGTCGCTCACCTTATGGCAAGCGACAATAATATTTGCAGTGACGCCCAGTGGCCCAATTACAGAACTTGGTTACAATCGGTTTATCACTTTTTTCATAGCAATTTCGACTCTATCGCAAGGCATTAGTGGTTGCGATATTGAGAATTCGATTGAAGCCAAGTTATGTGGTCGGGCCGCTGAACTTTGGCAACATTTCCCGATACCATAGTATTGTAGGTATTCTGTGCCGTCACTACACTCCAATCCGCACAGAAATCGCTCCATTCAGCTACTACGCCACAGATACACAAACAGACCAGCAAAGGCTTCAAAAGCTTCAAACTCCTCTTTTTGTATCTATGAAAAAACCACAGACTTCTAATATACAGTAGAAGTCTGTGGAAAAAACACTCGACAAACTTACCTACCCGCTCACTAGCCTTCATTTGTAAGGTACCTTATTTTAGTTATACTTACACTTTATCGACATTATTTTATGGCACACGTTCCCACTGGAGTAATTTCTGGAATAAACCCCGTAGCTATTTACGAGGGATGGGCTTCTAAGCTATCAGGACGTTAGAATTTATATTATGAGCACTCATGCATCAGATTTTATAGTCATTTATGAAAAGGCGGGATCAGCTTGTTTCTCATCGGAGTTGGTGTCTAACGTCGATCCACTGATCTCAATCTCGACTTAGTTATTGTTTAGGCACCACATATATATCTGACTAGCTGCGCCTTGTGGCTTTTCCCACGTTCAATCTTCAAACCAGTCTTTTGTGTTTTTTATTTGTATACATTTATTTTTTTGACCATAAACCCTCTTCTTCCGCAGTCCAAAGCTCAATAATACCTTGGGATTTTTGGTCAAATTTGATTCAAAAGCTTCAAATGCTTCATATCCTTCAAATTCAAAATAGATTAAAATAAAAAACATTGAAGTTTTCGTTGTTTTTTTCATTCTATATTGTGATGTTTTTTTTAGCCATAAACCATCCCGGGCGTCATCCATGGCAAAGTTTCGGCACAATCCGATCAATGGTTTAGGAGCACATCGCGCACAGACAAACACGCAATCATTTATATAAATATAGAAGATCCTAGCTGTGCCCGCGGCTTTGCCCGCGTGGTCTAAATTCATGGGCTTTTTTTTTGTGCGGAACCCTAATTCTGAAAATAAAAGTAGCCTAAGTTACTCCTTATAACATCAGCTATCTGCCAGTGAGAATCCCGTCAAAATTGGTCCAGCTGTTTCGGAGATTAGCGCCCAGAACAAACAGACATGAAAGACGAAAGACGCCGCCGTTTTTTTCTAGTAGAAAGACGCCGCGTGCATGAATGAAACTTGTACGAACTGATCGAGCAAATTAAATTTATTTAAATTGTAAATTGGATCATTTTTCTAGAAGTTGGGAGGAAATAGTTATATCGGAAAAACATCTTTTAGGTTAGGTTAACGATTTTCTGGGGTTTGATCACGGCTAACTCATTTCTATCTAAAAGGTACCTACAATCGGGGCATGGATGTTGAACTAAGAGCCAGCGGCAGCAGTAGAAATGCGAATCCATTAACAAGCAGGTGACCTTGAAATCTGAAGATTTGTGGTAAATGTTTGTAATTGATAGCAAAGGAAGCTTAACGGTTTAACTGGAAATAATGCTACGTATTCACAATAGTCTCGTCCTTGTTCCAACGTTATTAAGTTGGAACAAGGACGAGGCACAGTTGACGGGTGCAGGAGATATGGCGAGGGTAGTGGTGGTTAGCAGTGCAGGGATATGGATAGATAGATGTTGGCGCCATAGGTAAAATATAGTGTTATGGGCACGGCATATTAACCTTAACTTTTCCCCGTCCCTTGAATATTATGTAGGTTGAGAGATGATACTGTGATTATGAGGAAACATGAGGGCCAAAGGGTGTCTCCAGCATGTTGATAATGTAAATTGTAAGTAGGTAATTAGAGAATAAAAAAACTAAATTGATAAAAATACATAAAGCGTTTATTTAAAAAGTGCTTCACTGAGCAATGACATTGTCCAAAAATGATGCTGTTGCTGCGAGGTCACTTCGATGTTTTGCGTAGACCATATACCATATAATGCTCATTTTATGTGAGCGACACCCCTATATCTTTTTGCCAGCACCACAATTGCAATATTGTCTCAGTATAGATTATTCGATTTTGATATCCTTTTAAGAATATTACACTCTATTAACATATCTCCAACAGTGATCGACTGTTTTCACAGCTATTTGTACAGGCGCCGGCAGCGGGTACGCCTTGATGAGAATTTATTTTCCTTGTGCGACACTTCAGCCGGTGTTCCACAAGGTGGTGTGCTTTCTCCTCTTCTTTTTTCTGTTTTCATAAACTCAATCTCTGAGAAACTAATTTCTTCCTACCACTTACATGCAGATGATCTCCAAATTTACAGTCAATCTACTTTTGTAAAGCTACTACCTAATGCGATTAACATCATCAATAATGATTTGGTGAATCTCCCGCTTGTAGTTTTAGATGGCGTTAAAGTCCCTTATAGTGACGAAGTCAAGAACCTTGGTGTTATGATTAATCGCAATTAACTTGGACTCCTCAGATCGAAGCTATTAGCTGCAAAATGTTTGCTTCAGCAGGATCACTTTGACGGCTTCGAAACTTTTTACCGATGACCACTAAATTGCACTTGCACAATCTCTTCTTCTTCCCATACTAGATTACGCTGATGCCAGCTATCTTGATCTCACTGAGGAGCAATTAAACAAGCTTGAGCGACTTCAAAACTTTTGTATCAGGTTCATATTTGGCTTACGCAAGTATGACCATGTCTCTCAATTTCGTGTTAAGCTCAAGTGGCTCCCTATTTGCCTTCGCCGGAATACTCATATCTATTCTCTTCTCTACAATATACTGTTTAATCCCTCTTCTCCAAGATATCTTTAGGAACGATTTGAATTTCTGCATTGCTCAAATCTCCGCTTCCTACGGTCATCAGAAAATCTCCTCCTAAAGTTTCCTTTGCATAAAAGCTCTTACTATGATAAGTCTTTCACCGTACAAGCAGTACGACTGTGGAACTATTTGCCAGATCCTGTAAGAATAGTACAATCGTTGCAAAGTTTCAAACATCAGGTTAAGAATTTTTTACTTGTCATCATTGTAATTTTTCACTTTTGGCTGATGATTTTGATTTTGATCTTATACCTCATGTATATTATTTATGTACCTACCATAAAATATTTATTAGTTTATTATAATGTTTATATATTTACTAGTATTTGCTATTTACATATTTATTAGTATTATCTTGCTATTTATATTTTGTTCAAATTCATTGTTGTTTTATTTGTTTGTAACCTTCTTTTCTTTATTTTTTGGGTATTATACTCAAACTTTGCACACCAACAAATGCCTCTATTATATAGTCATGTGTCTCAATATAGCCTACTGTTGCATGGAAGCGATCACTGCTTAGCGATAAGGCCACCGACTGTACTATATTTTTAAGTTCATTTTTGTTTGTAAGTGCAATAAAGTGTTATCTATCTATCTATTTTTCTATCTATCTATAGTTATGCGCCCCTCCACAACCCTGTCTAAAAAAATGTAAACAAAATAATGTCTGCTTTCCACATGTCTAGATTTTATTTTGGCTCGCAATAGGCAAGGTTGCACACTATTTAATGCAGACAACTGGCTTTCGTCTCGGTAAATTTCATTTCTGAACAAGGCGTGTCGTTACTTCTATAAGTGGATAAGTTCATCGCAGAATAAATCCGCGCTTTTTATGACAGTCCATATCTTCTGATTCGAGACACAATTACAGAACAATTTACACACCGCAAAGGCAACTTGAATGGGGCGGTTGTCGTCGATGTTACTTGCAAGTTGCAACGAAACCAAATCCCTGAACTACAGCTAGTTGTCCAGAAATGTTTGCAAGGGATAATATAGAAGGCTCAATTATCAGGTACCAGGAAACTGAAAAAGTCGTTAAAAAAACTTAAAATCGTAGAAAAATATTCTCGTAACGTCCGCACCTACTCAAATTAACTCAAGTTAAAACGATTGAATTAATCATTCACACGAAATGACTATATGAATTAATGATGGATAACGATGACATTGACAGACACTAGACAGATAGAACTAGGATGCAACGTGTATCCAAACGAAAACAATATGAGAACCATAGTGTGTATTCGGATAATACACAAGTAATATCTACACTAATTGAATGCATTAAAGTTCGTTTTAATTCCCAGCTTTATATATTACTAGATTTCCTGCCCGCGACTACGACAGCGCGGACTACTGTTTATCGCGAAAAAAAAGCATTCTATGTTCTTCTAGGATATTATATTACATTATTATTATATTATATTACACATACACAAGAAATCACCTTGAAGCTCTTATATACCTACTAGCTGCGACCCGCCATTTCATCCGCGTGGACGATGATGACGAAAACTATCACTATACTAAAAGTGTTACTCCAGGGTATAAGCTATCTCCATTCCAAATTTCATCAAAATCCGTTCAGCCGTTTCAGTATGAAGAAGTTACAAACATACACACACATACAAACTTTCATATTTAAAATACTTTTAATTAGGATAATACCAACACTTAATATTTTATTTAAAAGCAATTTTTTATTGTTGTTGCAGATTAAAACCTTGTAAAACATAACAAAATCACAATGCAAAGTAACATAGCGCCTAAAGGTATGGTGGTGACACCTCATCACCTTGCCACTCAGAGTGCTGTAGACATCCTCAGACAAGGAGGGACCGCCATGGAAGCTATGGTTGCGGCAGCAGCAACAATCGCAGTGGTATATCCTCACATGAACAGCATCGGTGGTGATGGTTTCTGGCTTATTGTTCCTCCAAATGGAGACCCAATAGTTATAGAAGCTTGTGGAGCTGCGGGTAGCCTAGCTACAGAAGAATTCTTCAAAGGACTTGACAAAATACCTTATAAAGGCCCCAAATCTGCCATAACAGTGGCCGGAACAGTAGGTGGCTGGGAGGAAGTTCGTAATTATGTTTCTGAATGCGGCTATCAAAAAATTTGTACCGGTAGACTCCTTGCCGATTCCATCAGATATGCTGAAGAAGGATTTTCAATTACTGAATCACACAGAAATAGTTTACTTGGTGCCAAAAACTTAAGTCACGACTTTTCTAAAGTTTTCCTTCCAAACGGAAAAATACCAGCTGTTGGTGACAAGTTTTGTCAAAAAGAATTAGCGAAAACTTTAAAAAGTCTTGCCGAGAATGGCCTTAATAGTTTCTACTCTGGTGACGTGGCAAAAAAGATTGCAGAAGATTTGTATGAATTAGGATCACCTATAACAGCATCAGATTTGGCAAATTACACTCCAGTAAGAAAAGTGCCCCTGCGAATGCTGCACAAACTTGGTGAGATTTACAACCTTCCACCTCCTACACAAGGCTTAGTCTCGCTCTTAGTTCTTGGTATCTTGGACAAACTTGACATTGACGGTAAAGATGAAGGAAAATTTATTCATACGATAGTTGAAGCTACTAAACAAGCATTTGAGTTAAGAAATGAATACATAACTGATCCAAAAGATATGAAAGTAGACCCAAAATCTTTATTATCTTGTAAAACACTGTCAAAGTTGGCCAGTAACGTAAGCTTTGATCATTCATCTTCAGTTGGTAAAGGAAAAGGACCCGGCGATACTATCTGGATGGGAGCGATGGACAGTAACGGCTTTTCAGTTGGATTCATACAAAGCGTTTACCATGAGTTTGGCAGTGGGTTGGTACTTCCGAAAACTGGTATTTTATGGCAAAACAGAGGAGTGGCTTTCACTCTTGAAAAGAATCATATCTTATCAGTAAAACCTGGTAAAAAACCCTTACATACTCTCAACATTGCTGCTGCAAAGCTGCACGATGGAAGACTCATGATTTATGGTACTAGAGGTGGTGATGGGCAGCCTCAAACTCAAGCAGCAATCTTCCATAGGTACGCAATTCAAAATATCAACTTGCAAGCTTCACTGTCCAATCCAAGGTGGATTTATGGACGTAATTCCGGTGATCACGAAGACGTTTTGAAACTGGAAAACAGATTTGACGAAGAGACGATCAATTATTTGAAAGAAAGGGGACATAATGTTGTAATGTTACCAGCTTACTGTGAAAGAGTGGGACAGGCGGGGGCACTTGTGAGGCACCCGAATGGAATGATGGAAGGAGCTTTTGATCCTCGCAGCGATGGGAGTGCTGCAGGGCTGTAATTTTTAACCTTGAAATTAAGATACCTATTGTAATTTCTGCTTGTATACCTATTGTATATTTTAATATTATATTCGTAGCTTCACTGGGTTTTTAGGTAACAGTGCAATTTTAGTAACTGTATTATATTGTTATTCAAGATATTTTCTTCTATGTCCAAAAAAAAGCTTTGATGAACAGTAAGAATCAATAAATATCAAATCTCCAGTACCTTTATGCTTATAATACTCCTACTACTGACTTATAACCATAACCGTTCTAGTATCTTTAGAATTTAAAGGTCAAGTCCCATATGTTTGGTAAACATCTCCAAATGTTTTTATGAAGTTTAAAACTCCCGAAGTCCTGACTTGTTAAGCTTTGTTTCTATTTCAACTGAAATATGAATAATTCTCTGTTCTCATTATTTAAAACTTTCTATAACTCGGCCACTGGGGACAGGACCTTCCAAAGTTAACAAAAGTTTTTGAAGCCGTCAGAGCCAGACTACAATTTCGGACTCTAGGGTTGTCTTTCTAACTCTATTACGATCGCCTTTGGAAAAGTAATTTTAGTAGAGATCAAGGTCTCAAAAAAACAAGGTCATCTCACCCTGCGAAGCTAGTGCCCAAGTCTACCCGATCACGGAAAAGTTGCAAATGTGCTATTATTTTGCCTATTTATAAAATCCTTTGACTTTACTAATTTGGCGGCAACTAAAATCTTGAAATAATAATTTATTTGGGTTATTGCCTGTTCGTCATATATATATTTTTTGTACTCTACTAGATACTAATGTTACATATTTTATACATTCATCGCATATTTGTCAAAACAAAGGACAAATAAAGGACTATGCCAGATCTCCAAAGTGACTTAGGCTCGATGTAAAATTGACGCGGACACAACTGAACTGTATTTTTATTTTTTAAGCATTATGTTAAAATCTTTTGTATGTTATTAGTTTTTTCTGAGAACATTAGTTATGAGGAAATAAAGTTAACTTTTGTGGTTATGTGACTTTCGTTAGATTATGGCACTATTTATGGTCAAGAGAATAATATAGCTAAGATAATTATTGAAATCTAATATTAAACTGATATATTATGTAGGTACCTACACTTTACGATCATGTTTAATATCATTTATAAAGTATTTTTACCTACCTATACCTGCTATAGTAGTAGACACTTAGGTACTCAATCTGAGAATCGAACCCTGGGCCTTCTCGGCTCTTGTCACGAGGTTGGTAACTAAACCACTGAAACGTTTATACAACAAATAATGAATTAACGTATAAGCAGGATAAAAAATACGCATGCGTTTATTGTTGTTTATTTCTAATATCATGAAATAATATACTGAAATGATTTCTATTAGTATAAACTAAGATAGACTATAGATTTATTTAAATCAATTTTGTTTATCTATTTATTAATAGTTTATTTGCACTAATTACGAGTTATAGTGAACACTATGATTCGTAATTAGTATCAGTTCACAGCAATTTCCGGTCATTTCTATTCATTTTAATTCCATTTTTTTTTAATAACCGTTCCCGAAAGTTATTGTTTTAATAAGAATTAATTACATTATTTTATATGGTCAATAATGTGGATACATTTCGTGTCCGCAGCATTTAACTTTTAAAAGTCTTGCACAGCTATTTCCGGTCATTTCTATTCATATTAATAATTTTTATTTTAATAACAATTCCCGATTGTTACTGTTTTAATAAGAATCAATAAAATTATTTTATATAGTCAGTAATGTGAATAGATTGCGTGTCCGTGGCATTTAACATTTAAAAGTCTTGGAAGCCGAAAGCTGGCATCCTCCTTTATATGGTTCATTCGTCACAGGTATCATACCTAACTTTTACATTTTGGACAGATGTTGATAATGATGAAAAGTACCTTGTGTTATTCGAGGACCAAACAATTCCATAACTCAAAATTATTATATACACAGGATATTAGAAAACTGCAATTGCTAGTACTAAGTTTGTGAGGCTACCGGTGCAAGCAAATTATTATATACACAGGATATTAGAAAACTGTAATTGCTAGTACTAAGTTTGTGAGGCTACCAGTGCAAGCAAATTATTATATACACAGGATATTAGAAAACTGTAATTGCTAGTACTAAGTTTGTGAGGCTACCAGTGTAAGCAAATTATTATATACACAGGATATTAGAAAACTGTAATTGCTAGTACTAAGTTTGTGAGGCTACCAGTGCAAGCAAATTATTATATACACAGGATATTAGAAAACTGTAATTGCTAGTACTAAGTTTGTGAGGCTACCAGTGTAAGCAAATTATTATATACACAGGATATTAGAAAACTGTAATTGCTAGTACTAAGTTTGTGAGGCTACCAGTGCAAGCAAATTATTATATACACAGGATATTAGAAAACTGTAATTGCTAGTACTAAGTTTGTGAGGCTACCAGTGCAAGCAAATTATTATATACACAGGATATTAGAAAACTGCAATTGCTAGTACTAAGTTTGTGAGGCTACCAGTGCAAGCAAATTATTATATACACAGGATATTAGAAAACTGCAATTGCTAGTACTAAGTTTGTGAGGCTACCAGTGCAAGCAAATTATTATATACACAGGATATTAGAAAACTGCAATTGCTAGTACTAAGTTTGTGAGGCTACCGGTGCAAGCAAATTATTATATACACAGGATATTAGAAAACTGCAATTGCTAGTACTAAGTTTGTGAGGCTACCAGTGCAAGCAAATTATTATATACACAGGATATTAGAAAACTGCAATTGCTAGTACTAAGTTTGTGAGGCTACCGGTGCAAGCAAATTATTATATACACAGGATATTAGAAAACTGCAATTGCTAGTACTAAGTTTGTGAGGCTACCAGTGCAAGCAAATTATTATATACACAGGATATTAGAAAACTGCAATTGCTAGTACTAAGTTTGTGAGGCTACCAGTGCAAGCAAATTATTATATACACAGGATATTAGAAAACTGCAATTGCTAGTACTAAGTTTGTGAGGCTACCGGTGCAAGCAAATTGTGTCAATAATTTACTTTTGGATTATCTTCTATGGCTCGTAATATTGGGCCATTCAAGGGTAAGACGATCTTTCTTTTTAGACCGTGATTGAGATGTAGTTGATAGGGCTAGACAGTCACGAGGTCTAGTCTAGAGAATTACGCTAACGTTCAAATTAACAGGCTAGGAACAGTTTTAAATTAGACAATCTCTTTGAAATATAGTCGGAGCTCTCCTGAACAGTGGTCGACAATAATTCACGTTTATTGGAAAGATAAGGCAGCGAACAAAGAACCATTTGGATATAAATCAAAAATCGCCATTTTAAAAATCATATTGAAGGTAGACTGATCTGATATATTGTTGGCGTTATGAAATGCCGATGAATATTCGAAATTCGGTAAGCGATTATTCGAGATTTCTTTTGTGAGCTTATTTTTGTCTTTGTGTCTCAAATGTTATTGAAATTGAGTTTTTTAAGCATAATAATATATACTTACATACCTACTTAGGCGCTCTCTATTTTAGTTGTTGCTTAAGTTATATTGAAATTGTTGAACAATAGATTATTTTATATTTAAGAATATTTTTTATCTCTTTCACTTTTATGTAACTTAGTTTCTTTACGTTATAATTCTTTTGTATTTTTTATACTTTTTTTTTATCAAACATGGCGCGCTTAGTTCATTACATACTTTACAAAATAAATGGGAGATTTTTTATGTAGACAGATATTTTATTTATTTTTATTTGTAGATATTCCTCAGAACACCAATAAACATACAGTAATACCAATATGCAAAGATATTCTATCACCACAGTCATGTCTAATATTGTCCTAAAGGAAAAATTAGTTCGTTGGTTAGTTTCAAAAAAGGTGCCAATAGATGACGTTACCGTCCCCGTAAGACGGTAATAGAAACGGGTAATAATTTGGACAGTGGTATAGGGATCAAGGAGGCTGAATTAGTAAAGGCATGTGCCGCACAGTAGCACATATAATACAGGTTTGAGTCGTCCGTGTTCCAAATTGTTCCTTTACAAAATGATTAGATATGTTCTCGCTCAGCAGGCGTAAGTGCTAAAATCATAACCACACTGTGTGTTAGCATTATTAGTTGTTCTATGAAAACGAAACATGGATTTGAAAAGTAGTTTCTTAGCTGAGCAAAATAAGATCAATCATGGTATAAGGCGAAGGTGATAAGGTATATTTGGCTCTCTCCCCTGTGTACAGAGCGCTCATTAAGTTTGGCCGCTCTGTACCTAGCTCAATTTGGTGCAGGACTTGGCAAATTTAAGTTCTGCATGGATCTACAGTAGTATAGACCAGATTTACTTGCTTATTGTACTTTTTGTAAGTGGAATAAAAAACAAAACATGTTTTCTACTGGACGTATTTCGACCATCTGCATAAGGAAGCCATAAATTCAATCTCCCGCCACACTAATGCAAACAAATGTCCTAAGCACCCTAAATTAAACTCTGAGAATAATGAAGTGACCACATTCATCTTCATTTACCGATGGAACTCTAGTTTATTAGATACGAATTAAGTTGTTCCCTACCTTTGATAAAGAGCAGTGAACAGAAGATACGTTTGATAGGGATCAACTTTAGTGTCAAATATTAAGGATCACCGACATAGCTACTAATGGTTTTTCTAACTTTACTAACTAAAATTTGGACTAGTCATTAAATTAGATTAAAACTAGTGAAAGCTGCCCCTGGGCTGCAGCAGCTCTAGCAAATGAGCTACTAAAATTCGAATTGCGAATTATTGTTGTAGTAAGCTCCAATAAATCTTATTCATAGCGTAGAATAACAATAATTATTCTTGTGCATGGAGATTTTTACTTTGTCCTATTTGCTATTGTAACTTTTAAACTTTCGCGATTCGAACACGTAGTTAAATATTTAAACGGGACTTAATCGCGCTGAAAACTTAATATTTATTTACCTCGTAGTTTCGATCAAGTTGCATTGATCGTAGTCACGAGAAGACTTCTCTTGACCACGATCAATGCAACTTGATCGAAACTACGAGGTAAATAAATATTAAGTTTTCAGCGCGATTAAGTCTTGTTTAAATATTTAACTATATATTTGCTATTCCCATTTATACTTCCATATACACAATAATTGCAATTGTAATGAGAAATGCACACCATCTCCAGTATTATTGAAAAATTGATGAGAAACTGTCATCTTATTACTTTGTATCAAAAAAGAATCGTTAACAACTTGGCAAAAAGGGGCCGTCACATCTGACGCTATAATATTAAAGTGGGTCCATCGGACTTGGCATTTGTAACACATTTTTATTTTTACACATTATAATCATATGAGTATTGAGACGAACAGATGAGCAGGCTGTTCAGCTGGTGGTAGACACTCCTTTCCTTAAGAATGAAAAAAGGTATTAGAGTAGGTAAGCCTCATATCTTTGTTTTTAATTTATCATAGTCCCAACAACTTTTGGGTCGGTCACCAGTTTGTAGTTACGGATAACACTGTTTGACAGTTTTGGAGGGGGGATACGCTTTATTAAGTTTGCTATTTACAGGCGTCGGCCATATAATGTTATAGTTATTGTGTGGAGGATATAGTGCGGAAAATTATGTAGATGTCGCGGTCATCATGTCGTATGAAGAGTAAAGAAGGTTCGGGCGCGACGTTGTCTCATTATTATTAGTTTGTTATTTGTTCATAAACATGATTCTTAAGGCAGCTATTTCATTGTGAGAATTAGATAAATCATTGTCTATATAGTATATTTAAATAGTGTAGGTAATTTACATATGTATATCCATCTTTACGCACAACCACGAAGTTCAGAAATCAGAATGCACTCTTATTGGCCTGTTCATGACATATGTTATGTCCGGCATATTTTCAGCGGCTACCGACGCACTTTTGAGCGTATGTTGCGTTGCGTATAATGCGCAGTACGCGGCGTAGGATACTCAGTGTGTTTCGGCCTTTGTATTGTAGAGGTATGTGGTCCACAAATTTATGGTCCGCATTTCCCATTGTGCTAGTGTTGTCTGATTCAACGGTATCGATGGCCGGATTAGCTGCTATATCTAGGGTGTGATCCGGATTGCGCCCCTTTACAGCGGCTGGGAGTCAGTTAGTGGTTTGCTGTATTGTTCTTGCTCGTACCTATATTAACTATCGTTTATTTATAGATAGAAATTGTATCTAAGGTTAAGTCTCACCTCACTAGCTCATAAACCTATGCATGATTGACATACATTGTGTTATACCCAGCCTCGTGCAAATAATGTTTCTCTTATATTATCATTGGTCTCTTGTATTATCTAATTGAGACTATACGACCCGAATTTGTTTTGATGCCTCTCCTTCCGTTGCATCAAGATACATTTTAAGATCATTGGCTAAACAAAAACTGGACTAGATACATGTACAGGTAAACACACACAGCTATATTCTCACCATCGTCTTCGTGCTTCATGTGCATTCAACAAAGATTGAGAGACGTAGCAGACCAAACGCAGACTGTAGCGCGAATGAGAGTCACTGCTAATACGTGCTACACAAAGACCATCCCAATTGTGACTTAGGCCAAGGAAGATCAATTGTGTGCGGTGCACCTAATTTATGCGGTCCACGCCCGAGGCGCTGGTATCTAATCTTTTACCCAATTTTAATTAGATCTATGTCATTGGTGGAACTTGTACTAAGACTGCTCAGGGTCGAGACGCATACATGATGAGTAGCCTGTGCTCATTGCTCAGCAGTGGGTGGGTATGGTCTGAACATGACGATGATGATGATTATTAAGAGAGAGTGAGCAAAGGTCCGAGATGCGAGGAGAGACTTGCACGTCTCGCAATCTCTAAAGACTTGTCAATTGGGTAGGGTTGAGAGACATACTGAAGCTGCTGTGGGTGAGTGTGTCTTGATCCTTAAGTATCTAATATGAGACAATAGATTTTCTCTCCTCTGTGTGGAGGTTTCAATATTAGCTTTACGCATTACATAATGGCTTTACCTATTTATTGTGTAAGAAGCTGTAGGAATTAATTGGAATTTATTTCTAAAATGGTTTCAAACCCTTTATTTGTTTATTTATTGATGCACACACACATACAATAGGCTTATATCTAAAGACGTGTACCTGTTAACTAGGTTGTAGCACATTTTTTTTTATAATTTTTTTTACTGACTAGGCAATCGTTTGACCACGATCTCACCTGATGGAAAGCGATGATGTGGTCGAAGATGTAGCACGCTTGCCTAGTAGATACCAATTCACTCTTGACTTGAACACACCTGGGTTATAATTTACCGGAAACACTGACGAGGGCAGGGCATTCCACTCCTTTGCAGTTCTTATATTAAATGAAGAAGCGTAACGCTTCGTTCTTGTGCGAGGTATTTCAACCATGAAAGGGTGGCGCTTTGCTGATCGTCTAGTCGTACGGTGATGGAAGGTGATGGGGGAATCAGGTTGTGCAGTTCTTGTGCACACTCTAAATAGTGCAATCTGTAGAATGCCGACAGGCGTACCAAGCCTGTCGATGCGCCAGACTTTGAAGTTTGCTGTTTACCAGAGTGTCATCCCCAATGAGCCTGATACTATACAATACTTATTTAGGATACCTGTAATAACATCTAGCTAGACAGCGTAATCATTCGAAAACTAATTGCTATAATAATAAAAAGTTTTAATATTATGAAAGCCTACTAATATCAGTCCAGGAACAAGATGGGCTGATCTTGGGTCAAACCTGGAACCAATTGGCACAGGACCGAGGCAAGTGGTGTTGCGGAATCTCGCATAGGTGCGGGGTTCCAGTTGAGAGAAAATGAGACTTGACTCAGAGGAGTGGAGAAATAGAAACGCAATTGTTACACTTGATATAAAGTAACAACAGTTTATTTCTTCTTAGATACAGACTTATATTTGAATTTATAGTTTAACCCAGTTAACAAAAGTTTGGCTATCGGAGCTCTGAGAACTTGGTGGTGCTATTTTTCTATCAACCTGAGGTATGGTCACTTGTTGGAGAGCTTTCGACTGCTTCTGCGAACTGATTACTGACGAATGCACACCATTTTTTTTTTTTTTTTATTTTTTTTTTTTATTTTTTTTTAGAAAGGATATGTGCTGTTGGTCTATAACTGACCTCTACAGCGTCACCGGACGGTGGGGCGGGCGCAAAAGCGCTCCGCCGCAATGCGTGACGCAGAAGGCGCACGCCAAAGTTAAGTTTTTGGCCACTTGCTCAAGGGCACCCAGGGGGTACGAACCTCGGCTTGGACAGTTGCCATTGATTACTTGGGGAGTATCGAACTAAACACCCCTCGATCTCTACTGTTAGGTAGTGATCGAGGGGGCCCTCATGAAATGGCTGGAGCCCTTTAAATGAATTGCATAACTGACCACCGATTCGGAATACACCTTCGAGAAGAATCGGCAAGAAACTCGAAGGCGAATAAGTCGACATTAATTACGGGACCTTCGACCTCGCATCCGGCGAGGTCGGTGTCTGTGTCTAATTGTGTTGAAAGATGGTGAAGATGACGGAGTGGGCGAATCCATCGCTGCCTGCACTGCGGCAGCGATTTCATCGTCCGGATCGCTCAAGATGTCTCTAGGGCGTCTACGAAGGGGCCGTGCGTCTGTTGTCGCGTCTGTCGTGTAGTCAGAGGCCTGAACTACTAGAGGGTTGGGGTGATGAAGTGCCGCGTCATAGTAGCGGCGAGAGGCATTTTTCGAACACCAATTTCTCGGTTCTATGGGTATTTATACTATTTTGTCTAACAAGCTTGGCTCTCCTATTGGTCGATTCAGTCCGTACAAGAAAACAATGGTACGTAGAGAGCGTACCATATATATATATTTAGATATGTTTGTACAATAGCTCTGTGGATATAACTAATGTTTGCTAGGTATGTACTACACTGTTTAGCTATTTATTACTAAAATCTACCTAAACTTAAGGCAATTTGTTACTTAAGTTTAGGTATTCAATCCTTAACAATTTAGGTAGCATGGGACTACATATAATAATTGAAAAGGAAAGGGGTCATAAAATACATTATTATAATGAATAATTAGTATAATTATAGTTAATTAATTATTATAACACATAAACGTGCTGCATCGGCATCAAATAGAAAAAAAACGGCAATCTATCGATTTATTTTGTGCAGTTTTGACTTTTTTGACTGTGAAATGTGAATATGATCGGAACGCGTGATTTGTTGTTACATTAATTTGAAGCAAACCAATAGGCGCCGGCGGTGGCCGGCGCGACAACGCGCTGCGTATCCATGATTGGTGTTGGTGATTTTTTCACGTGTGCCAGACTGACGTGACGACGGACGGGCGGGAAGGTAGTAGGTTCGCCTGTGTAGTGTGTGGCGCGGGCGCCTATTGTTTTCTCTTTGCATTGTGGCGTTACGTTGCTTTCTGTAGCGTTACGTTGCGAGTTATGTTGTAGTGGATATTGATAGGTAATTATAAAAATATTGTAAAACTTCAGGCTACGTTGTGCTGGTTATGTTGTGTGTAACATGCCGATAAATCCATTGAAGATCATGTGGATTCTTGGGATCTGACTGTCGCATAGTTTGTTACTGTGTAACAAACTATGCGACATTAAACAACATGTTGGAGAACAACAACATACCAACAATTATACCGTGTTAGATAGGTGATAATATGTAATTGTTTTTAAGCGACTTCAGAAAAGGAGACGGTTATATGTTCGACTGTATGTATATATATATTTTTTTTATTTTTTTCGGTCGATATCTCCGTCAATTGGTAAAGAATCTGCAGTTTAAGTTACTATGTCTTTTTTGGAATACAATTAGCTTTTGTTGTTGAAGTAACTTGCAGAAATCATCAAACTTGGTTAGTTTTAGACTCTTGATCCAAAAAGGTTTGCAGATTATTCTTATTTTATTATACACTATTCTTTGTTACTGTTTTATATTAATAAAACAGTAAAAAAGAAATAAAAAGATTGACTTCTTGCAATGGTTTTATTATTATTATTTTATTATACACAATTATTTTTTACTGTTTTATTAAACTAAAACAGTTAAAAAGATTGACTTCTTGCAATGTTTTTTTTATTATTATTTTATTATACACAATTCTTTTTTACTGTTTTATCAACCTAAAACAGTTAAAAAGATTGACTTCTTGCAATGGTTTTTTATTATTATTTTATTATACACAATTCTTTTTTACTGTTTTATTAACCTAAAACAGTTAAAAAGATTGACTTTTTGCAATGGTTTTTTTATTATTATTTTATTATACACAATTCTTTTTTATTGTTTTATCAACATAAAACAGTTAAAAAGAACAATGCAATGGTTTATTTATTATAATTTTTTATGGATGTCAATTTACAAAAAATAATGATATAATTAATATATTGAAAATGGTTGACTTTTGCCTAAATTATAACTGGGTTATTTGATAGCGGACAGCATGTACTAACACCCTGCCACGGGATCGTGACCAATAACCAATAAACCTGTACTCGTATCCTATCTATATGAATAGTTTATCTTTTATAGTTAGGCAACATACGAACTTGCATAGTTAAACAGAGAAAGTTAGACATATACGCAGTTGATAAGCAAGAACTTTAGTTATAGCTTGCATTATGAGAAGTTTAGTCTTCCGTGAGCTCAGCTAAGCTACGAGTATAACTACTTCAGGAAACTCTTAAGTAAAACTGGGATTATAAGTCATACATTTATCTTCGAAAGTCTGAAACTGCCAAACTGTTAAAGTTAAGGCTAGGGCTACATTTTAAAATCATAGGTAATCTACTCTAATATTATAAAGAGGTAAAGTTTGTGAGTTTGTGAGGTTGTAGGGGGTAATCTCTGGAGCTACTGAACCGATTTTCTCCGATCTACTGACAAGTAGTGAGTGACCTATGCTATATATTAAAATGGCCAAGCGTGCGCAGCCGCGGGCATCAGCTGGTATTAGATAATGGTAGAAAATTCTCCTTCTATTAATGTAAATCTGTACAGATCTTTCAACAGTCAATAAAATAAATGCTTATTTATGTAATAGGCCAATCATTGGGGGAAAATATGAAGCTTCGCCCTAAAAATGGTGGTGTAGAAGATGTTTTGAATTGTATTGCTTAGTTAGGATTTGTATTGCTTAGTTCTTTACGAAAAATCCAAGCTTTCGACATCAATTCAAGAGGTAACTACGTACAAGATACGATCAATTAAAAAAAAAAACACATTTCAAGGCGTTTAAAAAGGGGGTCTTAGTTTTAACAAAATACCTCTATTTAAGGTAAGGTCAGGCTCAGTTTTTCATCCTCCTTTCATAATTTCCTATTTTTTTATGAAAAACTGAGCGTGAACTTTTGTTATGAAATTTTTTAATGTCAACAGTGTCTTCAAAATAGAGGTATTTTGTTAAAACTTAGACCCCCTTTAAAACACCTAGAAATGCGTTTTTTAAATTGATCGTTTCTTGTAAGTTGTTATTTCTTTATAAACACATTCTCCAAATATGAAGTCTCTACATTCAGCGGTTAAGAATATACGTTGTTCCGGCATTGGACCATTTTCAGTACAGATGTTTTTTCGCTTTTGTAACTTTTTACCTAAGAGACTTACAGAACAACTGTGAATGCATTATATGTCCAAATATTGTCTATTTCATACTTTTCATAGCCACTTTTGCCATAAAGCTAACTGTTAAAGAACTATTTAGAAAAAACTAATTTTGGCCCCTTCAATTCAAGATGGCGGCCAACGCTCCCAACCCCCAACTATTATTTATTCAGTGCCCAAGGTCAAAAACTTGGAGTTTTCATCAGACCTAAACAACATATGTGAAAACCATTACTACACCACCTTTTGCAAGGCAAGTTTCTCTACTTACTGGCCTATAAGTATGCGTTTTACAATTATTTTAACTTAGGACCGTAGAGACGCAAGCTACGTTACGTTAGGAGTTATAATAAGAGTTCCAAGCTGAAGAGATCAGCAAACTTCACTCAGGCTAGCTTCTTACACGTACCTTTTGTTAAGTAAGGTTGTTGGCAACTTGAGCGTCTAAATTCAGCTTAACATAAGCAAACAAGGCAGGTGAGCCAAGTCACGGAAGGAACTCTCAGAGATACTTCAACTAAGGTTAATGAGCATGCGAGTGCATATTGTGCACCTCTGAACAGTTTGTGTAGGTATAGTTGGGCAGTGTGTGTGTTGCCGCTTGTATGCTGTAGTGCACCTAAGTACAGTAGTCGCAGCGAAACTTTATGTTTGTGAAGTTAGGCTCTGTGAACGATTGCGTAGGTACAGCTGTGAGTATAAAACATCATAAAGTAAGATATGCGAAAAACGTAAGCGAGTGAGCGAGGCAGTTATACAATGCTGTCTTCACCTTCATCATTGGGATTGTGCCTGATAAATAGCAGTTTCCTCAGCGACTTGCAGAAAACTTCCGACCCACAAACTTCCGCTGCGACTACTGTACGGGATTGATGAAATCAACGGGTGGCACCATCAAACGAGTGAGTTTTCAGCACAAATGGATTAATAAAAAAAGAACTGAACCAATTTTGATGAAGTTTATAGGGAACTACATTGAAAGTCTACCCTTTTGAAAAAGAACAACCATCCAAATTGGTTTAAAAATCTTTGAGATTTGTGGCAATATAAACACAATAACAAATATTTGATCTATTAAAAAAACTCAATTGACGGTGAAATCGGCGCACAAAAAAAGTCGAACATAAAGCAGTCTCCTTTTGTAAAGTCAATTAAATTTATAGACTAAGATGACTAAGTTTTAGGATAGACCTTCATATTAGCGAAGTAATTTAAAATAACTGATCTAAAACTGAGAAAAAAATTAGGTGTGTTCTGAAAATGTTGCGGGTGCGAATGAATTGTTCTCCAGAACTTAAAGCACCATTCAGCCGTGCTGGATACTTATTCAGAATTTCAAGATTTTGATCTGCGTATACCATTTGCCGACTTTCTCAGTCTGCCTACCTTTCAAACAATTTAGTAAAACCATTCCCAGTCAGACTACTTTTTCATTTCCTTAAACTAATAGTTACATATCGCCAAATTTCAGAGAATTCACTATTTTTATTCCTCACTAGCGGATACTCGGCGTGCGCTAAAAAATAATAATTGGAAAAAATGAACATTTGTTTATTTATTAACTTTTTTGAGTTTTTTCGGTAGGTATATATAGATACAGATTTTAGGTAGGATACAGATCTTTTCGTTCCAACTCTGGAGCAAGCAACATATAATTGGCCGTGCTAAAAACAGGAATTTCCTAATTTTAAACCAGCAATACTTAGCGATTGGACTTGAGCCTTGTTGATGGTTATGGTGAAAGCCAGACGCACTGGAAACTGTAATCGCTTGTAATCGAAGGGCAAATCGGTTGAAATCATTAGAATTCCTAGTTTCAGCACAACTTCTCCTTTACATTTGCCGCTGATGATTCGGTGGATCTAAGTTGCGAATGAGCAACAACGGTGAACCAACTTTTAAAGTTAACATTTGTGGTGGCATTCCAGATGGTTCCAAAGAATTAAGAAACACTGTTAGATAGTTGACAGCTTGTTCCTCATTTATAACTGTATCTATCAATTAGTACTTGAAAACTTCACCGGGTAGCTTCAATTGATTTTGATGGTTTATTTTGTTGACATCTTCAGTTGAACCCCTATGGTGTCACTTTGGCACCTTTCACTTTGATACCTGTCACTTTGATACCTGTCAATTTGACACCTGTCACTTTGACACCTTTCAAACTTATGCATGTCAACCCTAGGGGTGCAATAAATATGGATTTTAGAAATTTAATTCCTCAAGGGGTGAAGAGGGTGGCAAAGTTTGCACGCGGGTGAAGCCCCGCAAAGCTAGTGTATATATGTGGAAGTTCCAACATAGTCTCGCCCCTAAAATTGGTCCAATTTTCACAAGCGAGGTATCAATCAATTTGTCTTCATCGCACGAGTGTCAGATTGTCATAGGCAATTTTTTTATATCATAGGGTTTTAGTTTTTGAACTTATGTCTTCTTTACGATTAACAAGGTATCAAATTTACCTTCAGTATGACTCCGTTTCAGCTTAGGCTCCATTAAATATGAAAAGTTTGCCCAACCTAGACTATAATTTTAAGAGAATTTGCTCGCCCAACACATCTTTCACATCTACAATACAAAATGTAATCAAAGGGCATGACAAATCGTCCAACTTGAAATTGTAGCTAGCCCCATAAATAACTTGAAATTTTTCGCCCATTTCGCTCCAGAAAAGTTTGAGTCTCCTCAGCAGCTGTAGAGAAGATATCAGAATCTTTACTTTGACAAAGATTTATAGTGGTTTGTTATTTGTGCATGTTTATACATCAGAAATGCCAGTCCGTGGGCGAACTCGGAATAAGTACGCGAAAGTCTAATTGGGCGAGAGAAATGAGTCCTCGCGACAAGGGTTCTTCAGGATATTTCTTTCGGTAGGTATTATATCCTTTTATTTTAAGATAAAGTTTGATTAATGGCACTTATTTTTGGGATATGTTAGTTTGTATTGATGCACATGTATCTCAGTCAACAATTGAACAAGAATGATTTTTGACGGTAATTTTTTGACGACAGAGTTTTTGAGAAATAATACGCAGTTAAACTGTGTTGGTCTCTCAATGGTTCCGTCAAAGTCTAGCAAAAGAAAGCCAAACATCCTCACAAGACGTCAAACTTTTCTAAGCAAATTGATATAAAGCGCGTATTTGTTTGAAACTTGATTTTTATCTCTTGCTGAATATTTACAAGAAAGCTTTTGGAGAGTTCAAACCCCTGAGGATCGTACGGAGTGAGTTATCTCATTTGATAATGCTTTTATCTGATAAAGAATTTATGCACAGATGTCATTTAAACCTAAATGGATTTGGGGACTGAGTTGTTTCACCAACATTCTGTATCTCCTACGTTGGTACTATACATATTTTGTGCCTGTGTTAATCAACTGTGAATTGTATATTGTCATACATTTTTGAGGATGACACGTTGATACAAAGTCAAGCCAAATAATTCACGCTAGCATGCAAAATTGATAAAAGTTGATGAGGCTTATTTTATCTACTAGCTGATGCCCGCAGCTACACACGCGTGGTCATTTCTCTAGGTTTAAAGTCCTCTATGTGATTTTTCCAGGCAATATACCAAATTTGATCAAAATTTCTTCAGCCTTCAAAAATATTTTTATCGGTTGCTCGGCTTCTACTCATCGGATTTAGATACCAAGTACCTCACTTTTAAGTCAAACCCAAAGCTATTCAACAGTGAAAACGGCATTACAATCGGTGCAGTAGTTATTACGTGATGCGCGAACAATCATACATACAAACTAACAAACAGACAAAAAGACACGATTTAAAAAAAAACTTGTTCATTAGATTATTTTAAGTAACTTGACCATTTTTTTTAAATTATTTTCATTGTACAGACTTTGTTTGTTGTTGTTGACTCATACCTACCTACTTGCAACTTTCCGATTATGCATCTTAGACTAAAAGTTTTCTGTGGGATTTTGCTTATAAACCTGGTGGGGACGATATTTGGTATACTGCTTGGAGCAAGCTGTCAACTTTTATTCGGCTCTTATGTTATGATTACTTTGACCTGTGTAGTTCACGGGATATTTTTTGTTTATATTAAGTTATTTTTACACTACGAAAATGGATAAGTACGAATTATACTGCTACTACCAATATGTTCGTGGTTTGCGCACCAAAGTATCGACGTTCCGCCGAAATTTGTTACTATATAGTTATAGCTTGATAGGGCAAACTGAAAGTTGGTTGACTGATAATTTTTTAAATAGTTTACGTGACATCATCACAGCGAACCCGGCTGATAGTTTTTTAGTGATGGGTGACTTCAATTTGAGTTTTATTCGCTGGAGCTTATCGGCTGATGGCTGTAGTACTTACCTTGAACCCCTAAACGTTATGGGTTATAACGAATGTAATTTTATTGACGTGTTAAATCTAGTGGATTTGCATCAATACAATCATGTAGCTAACCAGTATGGTAGGTTTTTAGATCTTGTTTTGTCTAACACTGATGTTTTGGTGCATAAGGTATATAAGGACTCGTTGGTATCGCTTGACCCTCACCACAAAGCATTGTGTGTGACGGTTGACTTTTCTTGCAATGAGACTCTCAAACCAGCGCCCCGTATTAAATATTGTTATAATCGAACCGATTTTGACGCAGTAAATTATGACCTATCATTAGTTGACTGGCGGGCAGTTCTGAGTGATGGGTCCTTGGATGATGCAGTTGACGTTTTCTATAGCATAATAAAAAAAATGCGCGATAAGTATGTGCCTACTAAATTTATTCGCAAAAGAATTTACCCTCCTGTGAGTGCTGACAGTATGTAAATGTATCGTTTGATAAGTGTATTAGTTATATAAATAAGTTTTAAATTACGCGTTGCTAACTGTTATCTGCAACTCAGTGTTATTTCTTCCAGTGGAGACTTATAAATGACTTATTGTTTCCATATCTTAGTGCATATTATGTTATTGCTTGTCGATAGTCTTCCTAAAATAAAATAAATAAATAAACACTAAAGTCAACAATAGAAACGGGTTATTTATCATGAATGTATTTCATATTGAGTTTCAGCACTGTTGAAGCACCAAAAGCATACAAGAGGGTAGACCGTTTTGTCTGCTTGTGAAAAATAGCACCCATCCGCATTTACTTCGGTACTCCGTGATCAGTGCTGAAAAATAAAAATAATATAATAATATATCAGAAAAACAAAACAAAAGAAAAAAAAAAAAAAAAAAAAAAAACATTATTTTTTTTGTTACAATATGAGTACAGAGCCACAAAGCCTCACGTGCATTTAATACGAGTAGTGCTTAAGAAAACGAGCAACACACAAAAACAAACCATAGATATGTTGTGTTCGGATGATGGTCACGAGTGATGTTATCGTAGAAGATCTAAAAACAAACCATAGATATGTTGTGTTCGGATGATGGTCACGAGTGATGTTATCGTAGAAGATCTAAAAACAAACCATAGATATGTTGTGTTCGGATGATGGTCACGAGTGATGTTATCGTAGAAGATCTAAAAACAAACCATAGATATGTTGTGTTCGGATGATGGTCACGAGTGATGTTATCGTAGAAGATCTTAAAAACTTGTAAACAGATGAAGTATCTTCCGAAATAAAGTAAGTATCATTCGAAAACGCTTATATAAAATTTACAACATTTATGCCTATTACCTAATTTCGCTACCTAACTTTCAGAATGGAACACAGTAAGTAATGGTGACACACTACTCCTTAGCTTGCATAAATTAAAAGTGGCAGAGTGGTGATATTTTGTAAGGTAGACTCTAACAAAAAATATGGTAGCATACATTAATGCACACATAATGCATTTTCATAGCTTAATCAAATATTTATCTAATTTATTGTCACCAGTGACATTTTACATAATAGACACTTTATACTCGTACTTCTACTAAATACACAAAAAATGGCGCAATTTTACTATCGCAGCTTACATTTTAAATTAGTAAGCAATGTACTATGGTGTGGCCTGCTCTGCATTTGTTATGAGCTGGCGTGACGCTTACCATCAAGCTTATGACATGATGACGAATATCATGTCACACTGCTGTGTAGGCATGTGTGTAGGCACACTGCTGCACTAGAAGAACTGTTGCCAGAAAGAGAAAAGCAATATGTTCTAAGTTTTACGGGCGACGAACTCGTGGTCACACTGCTTGTTGTGACAACGAGTAAGCTCCAAAATGGAAGACTCCACACACCAGTGTGGGAAACCAAAAGATCAGTTACTTATCTACATAATTATATACAATAATTAATTAATTTGTGTCAAGCGAGTGTAGACTGTGAGGCCGCGTGCGTGTGTAACCTCGTTGAAAGATCGCAGTCGACTAAGTGAAAGTTGTCTGATTAGCAAACTTTTTCGTTGCCATTTTAGTGCGCGGGCAATACATCTTCATCAGTTTTAATAGAATATCATTGATAATCACATCTTTCTTGCACGGCGAATGACTGGCAGATAATGCCGGCATAGCATCAAGGCTTCTGTTCTACACAGTATTCGTGACAAAACTATGTAAAAATAAAAATTACAGCTTTCCCTTGGCTTGTCCTCAGAAACAGCGCATTTGGTTTCCCAAGTACAATTCAATTCACCTCTATTAAGTCTCAGAAAGTCCTACAAACTTGTCCAACTAAGTGTAAAAATTTCGTATTCAAAGCGTAAGTTTAACATCGGAAAATCTATGCGGAAGTGAATTCCGTTAGAACGGGTGTTTGAGTTGTTGCCGTGGTCTTTGGAGACTTTATTTTCCATTGAAAGTTCACGCCTTCGACGGTATTATGTACGTACTTTTGCAGTAAGGTAACGGGGATGGTTTCACCGTTATTTTTTAGCTGATAGGATTTAGATGAAATTTGAAGAAGGAGTTATTTCATTGGCTACAATACTTTTCCAGCGAAAGTTAAAAAAGGTGACGGCGTCTACACCTCCAAACAAAAGCTCAGCAAATGACAGCTGGATGAACCATTTAGGATCTGTTACGATTTAAAGTTGATTAGCAACCATTCTCACAAACTTGTATGCCTCTTTATTAAGCAGACATGTTTTCAGCACTTACAATGATGTCTTGTTTAAACCTTCTTGGCTTAAATTATGTCTTTTTTACAGTTAATTAAAACCAATATAGAAGTTAGTAGAAGCGCCCTACAACATTGCCCCCGCGCAAAGTTTGCCAGAGTCAGTCTGTAGATACGTCACGGTATTATTTTAATATATGTGCTTTGATTTTGACCACGGCTTTGACCATAACGACATTTTACTGGGATAAAAGTATCATATAACGAATCTCATCAAAATTCGTACAGCGCCTTTTTTTCAATTTCTCGGCTTCTACTGAACGCATCGCGATTTTAAGTTTGTAATTAAAATCCTAATGCATCCTACAGTGAAAATGGCATTTCAATCTTTGTTTTGTTTATGATGCGCAAAAAAATACCAGGACGACGCAGAAATACTCGATTTAAAAAAAAACATGTTCTGTACCTCATTTCGAGACCTTTTATTTACTGAGTTCTTCTTACTTATTGTTAGTTAAGTGTAAGTAACAATAAGTAAGAAGAAGTAACAGAACTTACTACTTTATTATAAGTGTGGATAAAGATAGACAAAGAGAAGTTTAATTTACGCAATCAGCAAGACAATGCAGTTATTATGAATTCAATGAGCGTAGCACTACAGCGGCGCGAATGTTAATGTCTACGGCGTTACGTGGTCTACAGCATAACAAACGGCTACGAGTGCAGGCGCTACGGCGTAGAGAGCAAATGGCTACTATTACGTGGGATGCGTTTTGTCGAATAATTAGGTTAATTGGAAAATTTGGTGAAATATTCTCAATATTTTGACAATATTCTGTTACTTCCGGCATAATAAACCAAGTTATCGCTAAAAGCATCCGCTATCAAATTATTTAGATATGCAAAGTCTCTATTGCAACATCATACAATTAAAAGCATCACAATATTAACCACTATAGAGTAAACTTAAGGCCCGGTTCTAGCACTTTTAGAAATTTTTGATCATTTTGGACGTCTGTATCTTGTTATAGAATTAACCCAGAACTATGAAATTGGTATTACATCACAATTTGACATATTATCTCGTACTTTGTGAACACAGAAACATGATTAGTATGAATTCACTCGATAGAAAATAAAATCAAAGGTAACACTACTTTATGCTTAGAACAGGACCCCGTCACTAAATGATACCAAAGATATACCAAGAGAAAGACCTCATTATGATTGAAAAAATAGCTAGACACTTTTAAATTCAAAGCTTTAATTTTCCTACAAATATATAAAAACCTTATTATTGGATGCGTAAAATATTAGCGGCTATTAGATAAAATATTTCTATATATTAAGTATAAGTATTGTTTGGTAGTGGCATCAAGAAATAAAAACGAAAAAGACTGTATAAAGAAAATAATAAAAAAAACGTGTATGTCTGTTTGTCTGTATGTTTGTTCACGCATCACGAAAACACTACTGGACCAATTTCGATGCAGTTTTCACTGTAGGATAGCTTGGGGTTTAATTTAAAAACTGGGGTCTTTGTATCTTAATCCATTAATTAGAAGCCAAGTAACTATAAAAAAAATATATTGATGGCTGAATGAATTTAGAAGAAATGTAGTATATTGCACTTTATAGGTACGTTTGGTCCTGGAATAACACGTATCCATGCGGGCAAGGCTGCGGGCACAGATAGTCTCAAATACAAACGCAAAAAGCATATAATATTTTATTCGCGCATGAATTGTTTATTTTTGTACCTTTACTTACGTCTTCATTCGTCTCCCAATTATTGTTTAAGAACTAAATAGTATTTTTAGGGTCAGAATGTTTTAGTCTAATTTTGAGTGTCAGGTTACGTCCTAGGTCGTCTAAGAGTAGTGACGTTTCAAGCAGCCCCTTATTCCCACGTCTCATTTCTATATTCCATCTCCAGCTCAACGTTTGTTCAGTGTTATGAATTCTTAGGGTATTGTTTGAACTAAACACACTTCCCTGTGCGCAGTGAAGAATCTTATTTTTATAGTTACAGCTTCCGTGGCGTAGTTGATGATGAGACGACAGTACAGCGTGAGGTTACGGGTTTGGTTCCACCGCATGGCGAATATATGTACATAGGTTTTTGGGTTTCGGGGCAGTGGTACAACTGGTCTGTCCAACTATATTTATGTATTTTTGTAGTTCCACAGAGGCACGGAATGATGCGCGATCGATCCCCGTCCGTGATTCAATTTTTTTGTTTAGATAATCATTAAATATGTTCTCGCTAAGCAGGCGTTAATTCTAAAATCATATAAGCTAAATTGTCGGCGAGTAACATGGCCTGTATTATATTTTTCAAAAAATCAGAGATCTCTATGAAAATTACTATAATGTAATCCAAGGTTTAAAAAAATTGCCTCTAAAAACAGAACGGAATAACATGTTACCGTCGAAACGAAATATAACAAGTCTGTCAAAAAGCACCACGAGCGTTGCTCATAGTAAGCGGTATTCAACCTCCTTGGTGTTGCGTTGCTGCCAAAGATTTTGAATTACGCTTATTGACGTATTTTTTAGAAGTTACGACTTGTATATAAAGCAAGAAAAATGCCACAGTGTAAGCGCTACCGAACTTCGCTACCGTGCGAAGCCAGGGTGAGTCACTAGTCAGTTATAATTGTGTTCCTACACGACTGTACGAATTAGCTCCGCCGTTAAGTTTTCACACGCGTAATTATTGTCTCATTCAGCGCACGTACCGTCTGAAGTTCTCGAACCATTAGCCGATTAGTTCACTTAACTTACTAGCAACTTGCTTATTGTCATTAGCAACCTTTACCAGCAGTTGGTCCATAACAAAGTAAACCTTATTTTGGTGTATCATAAGGTTTTGGAAGGTGTATTTTAATTATGTAAGGCTGCGCGAGCTGTGTTACCGCAAAAACAGGTGTTCAGATTTTGTTAGCTGTAAGAAAATTGACATCAGTTACTGTACTATATAACTTTGCAGATGCAAATGAGCCTTCTACGAGCCTTGTTCTGCAGGAGTAGATTTGAAACAAGCAGGTGACATCATAAAACTGCATATCATTTAATGAGACATTTTAAGTAGTTATTTGTCATGTTACTTATTGTGTTTCCTACTAAACACTGCATTTTAATTCATATTTAATAGTAGATTACTGCATCGGGTGGAAAGTGACTCATTGCTGCACTGAGTGTAATGCTCTAAAAATTCGAGTGCAGCAGAGTCACTTGAGCGAGTGTCAGTAATCTGCTTTTCATTCAAATAGTACATTCCATATTTAAATCTCTATTGGACGAATGCATTCATTCAATACTATCTACGCCCCGTAGTTTCAACCGCGTGATGGATGGAGATGATGATGATGATGATGAAAAGTACTTTGTGTTATTCTAGGGTATAAGCTATCTCCATTCCAAATTTCATCAAAATCCGTTAAGCCGTGTGACAGTGAAGTAAAATGATGATGATGATGATGAAAATTATCCTATGTGTTATTCCAGGGTATAAGCTATGTCTATTACAAATATTATCCAAATCCGTTCAGCCGTTCGAGAGTGAAGTAAAATGATGATGATGGAAATTATCCTATGTGCTATTCCAGCTATGCCCATTCCAAATTTTATCAAAATCCGTTCAGCCGTTCGAGGTTGAAGTAAAATGATGATGATGATGATGATGAACAGTATCATGTGTTATTCCAGGATATAAGCTATCTTCATTCAAATTTTCATCAAAATTCGTTCAGCCATTCGAGAGTGAATTAAAACGATGATGATGATGAAAGTGTCCTATGTGTTATTTCAGGGTATAAACTATCTTCATTCAAAATTTCATCGAAATCCATTCAGCCGTTTGAGCGTGAAGGAGTAACAAACATACACACACATACAAACTTTCGCCTTTCTATTATTAGTGTGACGAAACGTGAAACAAAAAAAAAAGCAGTAATGGATTTCCATACTTACTATTCTGCACTGTTTTTATTGAGCAGGAATAAGGTACTTTCTGTTTATGTTTTAGGTGAACAATGGTGATATTACTGTGTAGTGGGAAGAAAAAGAACATTACAGCATTGTCAGTTTAGTCTTGGTCCAGCTCAGTCCCTAAAACTCAAAGACATAATCCTAAGAATTTATAGTCCAGCATACCCCGGATTTGACTAAAACCGATTATACCCAATGCATCTGTTGATGCAGCTCTTCGAATTAGCAACTTTATTGCTCTCAAAATAGTAGGTTTTAATATGATATCATTGCAGCTATCTTATTGACGCGTTGCTCCTAGCACCACAGACTACTAGAATAACGAACTAAAGGTTTCTTCAAACTAGCAGTGGGTTAGTTTTAAAATGGGATTTTCTTAGACTGTGGGAAAAGTGTAATGTGTATTGAAAACCGCAGGGATGCAATACGTTTTTACGAGTGCTATTTCGTAGTAACTGTTATTAGAATCGTTTCGAAATAGCCCCCCGTGCGCTCGATGCATTTGGGCTATCTGGATGTTTATATCGGATTTGTTGGTTTTCATAGTGTTGGTTGAAGATTACTTAGTTGAAAGTACACCATAACTGCTTAACAGTACTTTATACAAGTACTAGTTGAAGCGTTGCCTGCATATCCGGCTGTCCATGGTCTCACTCGAAATATTTTAAAATTCACGTACTTCCTCTTCTTTTTAACCCCTGAACTCCAAAAGAGAGGTTGTAAGTTTAGGGTGTGAATCGTTGGATATATCACTGTATGTAACCATGTGTTTGCCTGTGGCATCGTAGCTTCCAAACGAATGGATTGATTTTGATGCGATTTTTATGTTTTAAATCTGATGTGATCGAGATGGTTCTTAGATATAACAGGGGAGCGGACGAGGGCGGACGAGGATCTTAGCTCCCAAACAAATGGACCTATTTGGATGTGGTATTTTTTATGTTTGTAAGCTGAGGTGATCGAGATGCTTCTTAGCTATAATGGGGGGTGGAGGCGAGGTCAGGAGTTATAAAAAATAATAATTAGTGCTTGTTGTCCTTTGACGATGTCAAGCCAGCACCGCTTGCGTCAACCACGAGGTTAAGCTCGACATTTAGTTCTAACCACCGCTTCCTTACGTATTCCCTCGGTTTGTGAATCACATGCATACCCATGCAAGGTTGATACAATCTTTCATACCCATTTTCTAATTTTTACAGATATCTCTAGAAGTTGAATTTACAAAAATAACCGCACACTAACACACATTTCCCGAAGAACCGATAACCGTTGGGGTAGAGGAGTTCTTGGGTGGAGACCACGTTTAGGCAAACGTAGGATGCCCTGTGGCCAGGTGGAGTGACGACCTGTGAAAAGCGGCTGGAAGAAAATGGATGAAAAGAGCGAGCTCAGTGACGTGCATTTAGAGAGGCCTACAGAATGAGGGCAAGTATAGTATAGTATAATATAGTATAGTAACAATGTAGTACGTAAAATCCATGCCCTAGAGCACTAGAAGACAGAATGACAAGAAAATTAGTTATTTGCTTGCTACACCCACCTATAAATGATGACCGGTTGGCCGAATGGTTAGTGACTCTGACTGCGAAGCCAATCAACGGTCGCGAGTTCGAATCCCGCAAGCTGCAATTATTTGTGTCATGAGCATATGTTTGTTTCCGAGTCATGGATGATTCGTATTTATGTATGTTTATCTAGTACCCATAGTACAGTGTATCCTAAATTGAGGCCAGGTATTGGTGTGAAATATCCAGAATATAAAAAAAATGCTTACAAAAGACGGGACTTAAATATGTCATATCTGTTAAAATAGCACAAAAAATAATTGCGCAGGTCACAATATTGTTTTTTTTTCATAGTAATAATAAATTTTGACACCTTTTTTAATGGCGCCTGAAAGTTTTGTATGGGCAATAAAATACAAAAAGTAATTAACACTCAAATAAAATTCGTTCGGGTTAAAAACTGCAAAAATTCCCAAACGGCGTCTGACATAGCACCACAAATTAATTATTTACGCGGTCAAAAACACCTTTCTACTGGGAGCCGAAAGTATTCGTTTTTGAAAGCTTTTATTTAACTTGCATTGTTTGTATGTATGTATGTCTGTATATATGTATGTATGTTTGTTACGTCAAATCTTACAAGCTGTATTAACTACTTCCTCTTAGTTATATATTTAAACGAGATGTATTTGCGCTGAAAACTTAATATTTATTTACCTCTGCGAACATTTGGATGCCGAAGTGTCGCATGTTCAGGAGGTACTCTAGGGAAACGGATATGAGGTGACCAGACGTTAGCGTCCTAGACGAAATATAATAAATTTTAATAGTGTAAATAAGAAAAAAAAGTTTTATTTCAAAAAAATCGTGGGGTGCATGGGTCAATAGTTATAAATATTTTATTGACAGATATGAGAAGCACCCCACGCTTTTTTTTATATAAAACATTTTTTTCTTATTTACACTATTAAAATTTATACTCTATTTTTTAGTTTGGTTTTCTATCTAAAGCGTGTTTTTTAGTTTTTTTAAACTTTTTTTTTTTTTTTTTTTTTTTCGAATTATTGCATTGTCATTTGTTTTTTAAAGTGGGTCAAAATAGCGTCCAAAGGAGTCGGTTACAAACATACAAACATAGAAACATACAAGTGAAGCGTATAAAAAGAGAAGGACTGATGTCGATAGACAGCCGGCTTTCATGCCGTATGTAAAAGTGTCGTTTTAAGTTTCGCCATGACATGGCTACTGCGTAAACGCATATTTTTTTGAACGTTTTTTAACTAAATTATAAAAATCAACTTAGCGAACACACACACGACTTAATTGCTAATAAGCTTTAAAATAGCAAAGCATATTCAATCAACAAAAGCGGCACAGACGCCGCTGGTATTGAGAATTAGCACAGAAGACTTGATAGTACAGGCATAGTACAAATTTTTACTTTGTGGTACAGGTAAGTAACTATTAGTTATTTAGGTATTCCATGATTTGTCCCAAATTTATTACACATATCTTCATTACGTGACAAGAAACACATCCATAACACCCTATTTTTTTTTGTTTTAAGCTTCTTCCAACGGAGCTTGACCATAGTACTATATATGTACTTTGGCTTGACTGAACATTTCACTTGTAACGGATTTCTAGCTATAACCTAAACGACTTATACGATTAACCCTCCTTTCGCAAGTTCGTCCATCTTTTCCGCACACCCTGATGCATCAGCTTCATGAATTACGCATCACAGCTCAGAGAAATCACTGCAAGTTTACCGTTCCTGAGAGAGGCTTAACATGCTCTCAAGTCGATTTTTCCGTTAGCTCGCCGTATATATTTAGGCGGATAGGAGTTTGTATGTATGTATGTTTGTTTGTTTGACGATACCTTTTGAACCGTTGATCCGATTTCCATGAATGATCTGATAATAAATAATAATACATTATTTATGTTTGTAAATTTATCCTTATCAGTTTGAGGGTTGTTGAAATACTGTTGTATAAAAGCCCAAGGTGGAGAGGGGGAGCTTATGTCCGTCCACGACAGGGCGGCCTTCTTCCAAAGGCGCCTATACATACCATCTAATAGGCATCGTATTAAGGTGACTTTTTACAAAAATTGCATCCGCCCGTCATGACATACGCGTCCGTAGTATTCGCGCACGCTCCCCCCAGGAACCGCTCCAAATAATCCAAAATAAATTCACGCTCAATGCTGTAGGTGCCCCTGGTATCAGAAGAACGCTTACCTGCACTGTGATCTTGAGCTTCCCTCGATCCGTCAATTCATGAAAGATGCCTCTCGCTACTACTTAGACGCGGCGCCCCATCACCCTAACCCTCTTGTAGTCGAACCCGCGAACTACTATATAGACACAACAGCCCTCCATAGACGCTCCCGTGACGGTTTGAGCGATCCAACACGTCGACACCATTGCAGCCAAAGTTGACCTCGTCCAATCCTACCTCCTCTGACAACCCGTCAGGGGATAACAACACACGTAGGCACTGACCTCACCGGCGAGGTCGAAGGTCCTGTTATGGTTAAAAAAACATTTATTTGCCTTCGATTTTCTTGCCAAATTCTTCTCGAAGGTTGTATTCCGAATCGGTGGTCAAGTTTAATTAATCAAAGGGCTCCTCTAGCCATTTTTTCAGAGCCCCCTGGATAACTGCTAACACTAGCGATCCAGGGGTGTTTAGTTTGATCCCCGTAATCTAGGCGATCGCCCAAGCCGAGTCACAACACTTTACATTTCAAATTTATACTATTATACAATCAGGTCAAGTGGGATGTCATAATTTATGAAAGAGACATTTCGAAAATATTTTTTTAGCTATAATGTAATTGAGTCTATTCTGATATTTATTTGACTCGGTCTGCTCGCTACTTATTGCTATATACCATGTCAGGGTATGTATTAATACCTGTGCTTGAATTGTACTTACATCATATTACGTTTGCAACAAATACAATGAAATCGATAGTCTTCGAGCTCCGACAAATGTCTAAGCTTATATCGTTCCGTCTCCGCTTCGCTAACAGTATTCGCCAAGTATTTAATATGTTTCGTGAAGAAATGTTTTCACAACATTCGGAATTCTTGCGGTTCGGAGCTTTGAGCTATATTGTTGTTGCTTGACTGCATTTAAAATTATTTTTCCAGTGTTTTAGGGCTGCTCGTAGATACTACTTTGTTATAGGAGATGGTCCGGAACACTCTTTATGTGGTTGTGGGGTGAAATGGGTGAAATAGTGTGAGGTAGAAACATGTCTATTTAATATTTTGACTGTATCCATCTCTTTAATACCGCTTCTCATTTGTGTTTGGGCTATTTTTTCTCTGTTTAGCGACTACTATTTTGTCAGTTTTCTAAAGCTATTTTTAAACAGTATATATACAACATGCCCTTTGTCTTCAACGTCATCAGTCTTGTCATTGTTTAATCACTTCCTACCAAATGCGGGAGGACCAATACCTTTATTATTACCATGATCTTAAAGAATTTAACCCACTCAGACAGTAAAACACAGCCACAATACATTGTTTTCCGTGTAATAAAACCAATTTACCACAGAGCGTCTCAATCGGGCCTCAAACAGGGCTATTACCGATATCATCTTTTAATCTTCACTATTGGAAGGCGAAGATTAGTCCACCGGCACCTCCCGACGAGATATCGAAAGCCTAATGAGAAAAATAATGGGGGCCTTTATCTGGCCTGTATTGGCCTTTGAAGCCTGTATTACTTGTACAGTGCAGATCAGTGGCAAAGTTACAAACATGCAGTCTAAGACCCTCTTTGTGTGTTCTGGCAGCAGATCTTTTCGTGCGATTAGGCGAGACGAGTCACGAGGCGAGCGAGCTACGAGGCGCGAGAGTAAACTAAGAGCTCGTTGACTCACCTCGCGCCTCGTCTCGTACCGCGTTTCGATCATCTTGACTAGAGTGTTTAATGACCATGAGGCCGTATATATAAAACAAGCTTAGCCATGAATATCCTATTCAAAAATATCCTCCAATAGTGAAGATTAAAAGATGATATCAGTAATAGCCCTGTTTGAGCGCCGATTGAGACGCTCTGTGGTAAATTGTTAGGAAGTGATTAAACAATGACTGGACTCAGTCTAGGAATTATTAGTTAATAAATATAGCTTAAAAAATTATTTCAAAATAGTTTTTTTTGGGTTTTTTTTGTTGCGTTGTAACTTTTACGTTTAAAGTATTATTATTATTATTATTTTGTCATTTTTTTCCTATCTTTCTTCTTTTTTTTCTTTTTGTCTTTTCACTATTAACATATTATTTTTATTGCTTGTCATCGGTTTGTGTGCTCGAAATATGAATTGCAAGGTTCCAGGACAGACAAAAATACATACATACATAGATACAAGTAAAGTTAAATAAAAGAAATAAAATAATAATGAATACGCTGAGCTACCATTGTACTTGTAATCTTTTCGGTATGCTAAGTACGTAATCTTTCAGCTTCTTGTTTTGTACAGTGTCTATACAATAATGATACGACCTAATGTACCGTTAACAATGTACTCCTAAGCTTCCAGAAGCCTGTTATTTCGACCTCCGGCTCTAATGCATTACGAGTATAGTTGTGTCGAATGTTTCGGGAAATGAAGGTGTGAAGGAGATCAAGGGGAAGTGATTGGTTATTAGGAGGTAAGTGTTTGGAAGTGATGTCGGTAAGTGTTGGGAGTTACGGCAATTTGTTTTGTTATTTTGAGGGGTCTATTTATGGTACAGTAGTTTTTTTTGAGATAATATGAAGTTGTGAGTGAGTTTTAACGTCTTCATATGAGATGATAAGTGATGGGAGTTTTGGCAATTGTTTTGTGATTGTTAATTTTTTGGATGTAAAAGGTCGTAATTTTATGTACAGAATTATTTTGAGTGGTTTATTTTACACATTGTCATGTTTATAGTAACTATGGTTAATTCTCTATTTACACTGAAAGAGTTTAAGCTAGCCTAAGTTAGGAGTACGCAAGGGATAGGCAACCAATACACAAGCACATGTAACGATACCTAAAAAACTATTTAAAAAGCTACAATTAAGCCTGTAAATTGATGTACATTAAAAATTAAAACATTTCACTTCGCCTTATTACAAAATGTTAATGTGAGCTCTGAAAATGCATAATGAACGGGATAAAGGCCATCAGAAACATACTGTATTATTAACGTGCAGGCCTGTACTGACGGGATCATTCAAGTCTATTGTAACAATTCAGATTTGAACATTCTTTACATCAAAATGCTTTTATATAAACTAAAAGAAAAATGTCTCGACTTCAAAGATACTTTGTATACCAGAAAAAAGACACAAAAGAATAAAATTTATAACGTTTAAACTTTTGCGATTCGAACACATAATAACACACATATTGAAACGGGACTTAAACGCGCTGAAAATTTATTTTTTATTTACTTCGACGTTTCCAAAAAAGTTGCATTGATCGTGGTCACGAGAAGACAAAAAAACGTAAAAACGGGCGATAAAGACCCGTTTAAATATATAACTAGACACAACTTGCGCTCTGACGCTAAAACTACCTTTGCGTACTACTGCGCGCATACTGCGCTTGCGCAAGTGCAGCAAGCGACTGGCAATAAAATTTAATAATAAAAATAATCAGTTTCAAATTTAGTGTCAAACCAAGCATAGTAAGTCTAACTGCAGCGTTCAGAGACGTCATCTAACGGTAATTAAACGCATTTATTTATTTCGTACAAGATACCTAGCTTAGATAAGGTCCAAAGATACAGCTGACACTATTGGCCCTACTGTAGGTAAAGTGCGAATGGTGTCACCGTGTCTCAAGCTTGATAGATAGATAGATAGATTAACTCGATATTGGACACCACAAGTACAAGTGAAATTATAACTAAAAATAAAGTATAACAATGAGTGTCACAAGGGGCGGTCTTATCGCTACTGTCAAATTGTAACGTAATTCTCAAATTTAAAACAATGTTACGTTACACACGAATGGTCCTGTTTAGCGTCCGTAACGCTAAAGGTGTTGTCGTAACGCTCCATTGATATTAACTAAAACAGTCCAATTAACGACAGGACGAGCTATTGAATTGTAAATATTTTCGGACGGGACGAAAGGCTTGATGTCGGGGGACGATAAATTGACAATAAATTCACTATGTACAAATGTTTGCTAAAGTAAATCAAATTCTAATTGTTTTGCTGTTAGATGGCTGGCACGTAGCCTAGCCTGTGCGACTTAGAATCTAACGATAGGTTCGGATAGGATAACCTAGGGTTCGGTCCTAGGGCTCCGCACCAATGACTTTTCTAAGTTATGTGTTATTTTCCATCGCTCCGTGCTTCGGAGGGCACGTTAAGCAGTCGGTCCCGGCTGTTATTGATTAATAGCAATCTGGCGGTCTGAAAAAATCTGACACCAGAGGCCAGCATTACCTCATACGACAAGGAAGAGGGCGCTGCCTAGAATTACCTACTATTAAACTCCTATTAAATTTGTGCTTATGAATGATAACATATTGACAAAGTGAAAAATATACTTACTCGTATAATTTATTTAGTTGTAGTTAGATGGATAATGTTTAACTTTTGCTCGTCTAGTTTTTACCAGTAGATGCAAAGCAATGTGTGTGGAAGGGAATATAACTTGTCTGTACCAATAATTTAATATAAAAACGTTTAAAAAAAAGGTTTTATGCAGTAGCCATGTCACGATGAAACTTAGAACGGGCTATCACAATTAAATGCTTGTACAACATTTCGTGTCTATGCTGTTAACCGTTCTCAGCAGCAACCGAAGAGTTCTTTAATCAGGAGCCAACTAGCAGCAACTATTTCATGGCAAAACTTCAAACAAGCTAACATAATATAATGCGTACACAAAAATTCATGTCTGTGCTGTTAAACGTTGAGGAGTTCCCTAGTCTGGAGCCAACCTAGAGTGCTACAGTGATATCATGGTATAACTTCAAACTGGCTAGATTAATAGAACACAATGTACAATTGTGTGTGCTGTTGACTGTTGAAGAGTTTTTTTATCTGGAGCTGTTCCTGGATGTCTATTCAGGTCATGCTTACCATAAAAATGTATTGTCATCGGAACTGAACCACCATGCAAAAATTCAACACCCATAAGATAATAATAATATATTCGGGACAATTCCACACCAATTACCTAGCCCCAAACTAGGATACCTTGTAATATGGGCACTAGATAACGGATAAACATACATAAATACGAATATCAACATCCATGACTCGGAAACAAAAAATTCTGCTCATCAGACAAATGATTGCATCTTGCAGGATTCGAACCTGCGACCGTTTGATTTCGTTCCTAGGGTTACTAGCCACTAGACCAACCGGGATAAGAGGAAGTGGTTCTAATTCAGCTTCCAAGATTTGACTTAAACAAACATACATACATACAACATTGCAAGTTTAATAAAAGCTTTTAAAAAGTAGGTAGGCAGCATGTTCTTTTCCATTTGTTGCATCTCTCAGATACAGCCAATCTTTTGCGTTTTATTGACATCTTCATAAAATAAATCCAAAAGAGACTATATAAAGATATAAACATTTTGTCTCCACAGATAATAAAAAGATTTGAATAACGCATTGATTTTAATTTAAATTCATTAGTGAAGCTCATATATGAACAATTAATCATTTCTGTGATAGTTTGAATTGCTGAAACAAGTTTTATCTACCGTTGTATTATCGTTCCGAAAAATATCACCGCCACCCATTTCGATTTTCGTTTATGTTCTCGCATTGTCGCCTACAATTAGCAACGCATGAATTATCACTTCTATTCGGAGCAGATGGAAATTTCATTCATTGTTGCAATGAATGGTCGATACACAAAGAATTATTAACATTCTGATAACTGAGCGAAAGCCGTTACTACTCTGTCAGGTGGTTTTGTAATGTTCATTTGATGATAGAGACAGTATGAAGCACATTAAAAAGTGTTCATGCTTGATGAGATGATAGCTATATATGTAAATTGCATTAGTTTAGGTTTGTAGGTAATTTTATTTGACTTCGGTTAGAGAGGAAACTTACATAGGATTTTGATGGGAATTAAAATTTCCTATAACGCCTTTTGCGTTGAAATGAATTATAGGTAGTATATACAGCCAGCTACTATTTTATAAGTCTCAAAAAATAGGAGGCAAAGTATTTCAGATAATCTGTAGGTATTTTTACTGTACGAATATCTACAGGTTTTGAGAATCGCTATCGCTTCCCTGCCAATCGTTGTGAACAATGCAAACCGGCAGCATGGATTAATGATTACATCATGAATCCCACCAAGGCACGTGTTCGATTTCGCAGCGTGCCTTGTCCTATTAGTTTGCAATGTATTTAGTGGAGCAGTCGTGCACGAGATAGTTTACTTTGAAAGTATTGACCGGGAGCTTCTAAAAAAGGTACATTTGGAGTATTAATTTCAAACAGAATATCGATCTGTTTTCGAGTCTATCTTTTGTGAATCGGGCGAAGGATTTGAACTCGATGGCTCGCTTTGAAATATACTAGCGGCTCTGTGAGTTGTTCATTATTTTCCACGGGGTGAGAGGGGTCTCACCCCTGACTCCTTGAAGTTTAAGCGTCTTAATAAGGGTAACAAAAAATTTATATGACATTTTTGATCATATTTCAAAATGGCTGAAATATGTTTTTTTTTACGTTTTCAACTCCCATATCTCAGCCATATTGAAAAATTGCAAAAAGCTGAATCGTGAAAAAATACATAATTATCGAACCTGCTCACGAAATTTCAGGAGAATCGGTAGAGATATTCGACTTTTAGATGAAAACAGCCGACAACCGGACATCCGCCGGATATACAAAAGTATTTTAGCCCAAGCTGAAAAGGAGACTCTTCGCACTCGCTCGGTCTATTACTAGCTGCGCCCCGCTGTTTCGCCCGTCATCATCATCATCATCCTATACTTGTTCACTGTTGGACGTAGGCCTCCCCTAATGCACGCCACTGAGTTCTGTCTTCAGCTACCGGCTTTTCCCGCCTTGATATTTTTCATTAAAAAAAGATAAAAGTAACAGAGTATTTTAAAGTGGTTCATTTTTACACGTCTGCCCAAAAAAAGGAGTGTATTGTTTTTAGCATTCATGTATGTTTGTATGTATGTGACTTTCTTTATTCCACCATAACTTTTAATAGCCTGAACAGATTTAGACGTATCGTTAGAATCCTTACATTCCCCGAGTAACATAGGCTATTTTTTTGTTGAAAACATTCAATATGTTTCAATTCTCAAATTCGAAATAAATAATTTTACTTCACCTTTTACAATATGGGTATCAAATTGAAGGCCTTGATAAGCACATTCCAACAGTATATAGTTTATTGACAAAAGCTCTTTTTTGGCAGGGCAGGCGTGTTTTTTTAGCTTGTAAGCTAGTAATTCTGTAATTGTTCTGCTTGTCAATCTACCATTATCATATCTATTTCTACAGCGAGATATATTCTAAACGACACAATAAGAACTTCTCCAATCGAGTTCCCCAGAAAATATAGCGAAGAAGTCACCAAGGTCACGATTCACTCCATCAGAGTGTTATTATTCCATCTCCGTACCCTAACGTCGTAACTGAGTATAACATATTCCTCACGGAGCCGAATAAAACTTCATTTATGACTGACACCTATGTGCGTTACACGTGAGGGGAAATTGTGTTCGGCTTCTGACGCAATGATGGCGCGTTTAGGAATACTTAGGAACAACAATGTGACAAAATTGGATGTTAATAACCTTGAAACGGCGCTTCATTCTAAATCTCAGACCTGGAATTTACTTGAACCTTTCAGATTTGGCCCACAATTGTAAGTACTCCAACAGTAAAATGTTGTATGTTCTTGTTGTTATTCCAATTTCTGTGGTTGTATGGGTATAAAATAATACGTGAGCTTAGCGTGCGTCCCCAAGCGAAAAATTCGCTACATAATTATGTTTCATGAAAGATTGACACGCAATTTTATAACTGCTATATTTTATAAAATTTAATTATGATGCGTTGTCTCTTTGTTTATTTGGGCAGCTTTCACGCAATAACGGCTTGGTGGATTTTGATGAAATTTGGTATGGACATAGCTTATATCCTGGAATAAAATATAAAATACTTTTGATCCCGAAAAATTGTAAGTTATAAGTTAAAACTGGAAAATGTTGGTTACTCGCCTGTAAGGAACGGTTGCTATGGAAACGAAATAACAAGTCTGTCAAAAAATATCAAGAGCGTTGGTGCTATATTGTAACTACTTTTGCATGAGTTTTTAATATTCTAGAACTACATAGAATGCTTTTTTCGCGATAATCTGTAGTCCGCGCGGATGAAGTCGTGGGCGGGAAAGCTACTGTACTGTACTGTGGTGTGGTTAAACTAGTATGATTAGCAAACAAATAACAAATTCATAAACGGTTTTATTTAGCTTGCCCTGTTTGTTATTGGTTTTTGTTTGTTTGAATCAAAACTAATAATTGAAATTTAACTCCCTTCTTGTTGACTGATTGATCTAAAATTTGGTACAAACCTTTATTTGTGATGACAATACAACTATGTGAGGGGTATAGAAGCGGAGACGACTATGTCCAAGTTGTCCTACTTCGAGAAAATTACTGTTTTTTGTTTCCGGATGTTCCATGTTCAGATTCGTTGCGAAATGATTAGTTTTAGGTTAGGTATGATCACAGCTATGATACCAATTATCAATCAATACAAATATATTAACATATATTTTTAAAATGTATTTAGACAATGGTGACTTTACTTTTCAATACAGGGCAGTGCCATTTTAGCATATTAGTTAGCTGGAGAGTGTCGCATTTGCAACTTGATGAGTATGCATTTTTGTGCTTTAATGTAAGGGTAAACAGGCCCATTTTGGCAGTGTCCTATACCTAAATCCTTAGATTTTCCTTCATTTTGATAATGTATAATATTTTGATAATGAACCTGTGGCCGAGATTGGAGAGTGCATTCTACTACTGCAGGACTCGGCTACTGCGTTTTCAACTTACCATTCTTCTGGATCGCGCCAACGTTTCCTAGCCGCGCTGGAAGATACAGGTGTCACACTTTCCTCCAATTTCACATAATTAACATTCAAAAACGTTAAAAACCAACGAGCGCAAACGCCTTGAAAATCATTTATAACGCCATTAATAGCCAAGATCGCCATCTTAAAGATTTCAATATAAAGCCCTGTGATTGGCTGAAAGGGACAGTGGCATGTCTGCTTCTAAATTGTGTGGGACAGTGGCGCATTTGCATCCAAGTCCAAATTTGTTAACTGATTTCTGTAGGACCTATTCATTTTTGCCACAGAAATTTCTATTGGGTGTGTGGTACCGAAGAAGCAAAATGACATAAACAGCTTATTTTTTTATAAAGTGGATTTATCCGTTTTTGCCTATATACTCCTCATGTATATTCAGTATTATTGTAAATTCAAGATGGCCGACGCCACAAAATAGCGGATTACATGTTTTTTTCAACCCCCTTAGTATGGGTATCAAATGAAAGGGCCTTAGATGCCCGCCAACTGGTTGGCGGTTACTTTTTTTTTCAATTCCTCAAAATGGGTATCAAATAAAAGAGCTTGAGTAGAACACAGTTCACTATAGATATAAATAAATAAAAAACTAAAAATTAATATACGTAAAAGAAAGCGAGTCTAATTTTTATTACTCAGGTTAGGCTACGCCCCACGATATTATTTATTTTTTTAGTTTTTAACCACATTACATTACATTTAAAAAAAATGAAAATAAATGAAAAAAATCGCAGTGTAAAGTAAACAAGCAAGACGCAATGTTGCGGTTGTAAATCGAGGCGGATACAAAGAGCGAATCCTTTTTACGAGATTTACCGACGGGATTCGTCGGGGTTGGCCCGTTGCTACGCCTGCTTGGATTTGGGAATGGGTCAAGATATAGGATATCCAACTAAATACATAACTACTCGCCAAGACAGTTTTGTTATCCGAAAAAAAAACAGATATGTAGAAGTTTTTGCCGTGTTCCTTATGCAACTTACTTCCGCTGACTGAAACTGTAAGTCAGATCAATGATAGATAGCAAAATAGTAAACCCCCTACGCTAACCAACCCCTAACTAAATTAAACTAAATTAAAATAAGAAGCATTGGCAAGCAGAAGGCCAACGTGCCTTATATTTCATTCCCTACCCGGTAAATACACGCGGCTCCTCCTGTTGCCAAATCCCCGGGCGCCCGATACACGCAGCCCCTCCTGTTGCCAAACTGTTTAACGCCCGATGCACTTGGTTACTGCGGCAGCCAGTTTTCGGTTAAAATGTTATCCCGCGTTCCTTACCCAATCTGAGTGTTTTATTCATTCAAGAGATATTTTTCCTCTATGTTTAAACATCCAACAAGTACCGATTACCTTAGTAGAATAAATAAAAAACAAATTAAACTTGACCTAAAATGTAGACGATTTTTTTAAAATTTTGCTGATTTTCAAATAGATATTCTGGTCATTTTTTCTACTAAACTGTGTTGATATTTTAATGTTGTTATATAGATAGATTCATGTAAAATATTTAAATAATAACACGGTGTCATCGATATTTTTTTTCAAGATACATTTTTTTTTCTGGAAAACCTCCCCATTTTTGTCTTCATCTTTTTTCCGTGGTGGTATTTCCATACAAGACTTTGGTTTGGTTTGTCAGTGGCAACATAATATATTCAGCCAATCACAGGCCGAGTTTTGTACGATTGCGGCAAACCATTGAGCAATTAATGGAAAATAAGTTTTACGCGACTGCAGCGACAACAATATTTACGTCAATTTGCCCTTAGTGACTATTACTTATTCTGTGCCTATGTAAACACAGACTTTGGTATAAGGTTCAACGTGCTTTAACCGGTACAAATATAGTATCTCCAAATAAAAAAAAACTACAAAATATTACAATTTTGAGATAGTCCATACCAATATATAAAAGTGAAAACGTTGTCTGTTTGTTTATTTATTTGAGGAGTTTTCACGCGATAGCAGCTGGACGGATTTTGATGAAATTTGGAATGGAGATAGCTTAAACCCTGGAATAAAATATAGGAAAGCTTTTACGGGTCAACTGGAAAATGTTGATTACTCGCTGTAAGGAACGGTTTCTATGGAAACGAAATAACAAGTCTGTCATAAAATATCAAGAACGTTAGTGCTCTACTCTTGCATTGGTTTTTAATATCTTAGAAGAACATACTAGAATGCTTTTTTTTCGCGATAAACTGAATTCCGCACGGATGAAGTCGCGGGCGGAAAAGCTAGTTTTAATTATAAGATATACCTCTATCCGAATTTGCATCCACCACAAAGCCTCGACAGCAATTCGACAGTTTACTCTAAACAGATACCACGCTTAACAGGTACCTACTCCGGTCTATTTGCATATATATTCTTCTAACTTACAACCCCAAAAAACCAAAGGTCTCAAAGTCCAAAGGCGAGCCCCGCAAGGAACAAAGGTACATAATAATATATCGTTTCCTACGGCCACATCCCTTGTCGGAAATATTTGAACGTGGGCTAATAATGTCGTCAGTTGCTTTACCTGTGGCCTGTGTTAGAATGAGTTAATTTTGGTAATACTTTCGTCACCCCGGCTGTTGCAGCACGTGTCCGGGCCTGGAGGGTGTTGTCGGAGGTGGAGAATCTCTCGAATCATAAATATATTAGGTTCGAGATTCTCCCCTCCCACATTCGAGGAGGGTCTGCGGGCGTGGTGCGCGCGGATTTCCCACGCTGGACGATGTCTCGCCTTGACGCTGAACTAGCAGAGGAGGCGGCTATCGTTCAGTCGTGGTCTGCCGCTCCAGTGCATCCGCAAGTGGACGTCGCGGCAGGCGACTTCCGAGAGGCGGTGACGGCCGTGTGTGACGCAGCCATGCCGAGGTCCCTTCGTTGCCCCGATCGCCACCAGGTTTACTGGTGGTGCTCGGGGATTGAGGACCTCCGGTGCGCTTGCTCGGTGGCGCGGCGAGCCTACACCCGCTGTAGGAGGTCACGTCATGGCCGGACCGACGACCAGCTGTCGGCTGAGGAGCTGGAGTCTGAGCGCCGGCTGCACGGCTTATACCGCGACGCTAAGTGGGAGCTGCAGCTGGCTATCAGTCGGGCCAAGTCTCGGGCCTGGGGCGAGGCCCTGGAGGGTCTCGACAGGGACCCTTGGGGGCGGCCATATAGGGGCGCCCGGAAAAAGTTCCGGGGCCAAACGACCCCTATTGCGGAGTCGCTGGAGCCTGAGCTCCTGGGCAGGGTGTTGGAGGGCCTATTCCCTGACTCCCACCACCACGCCCCACCGACGATGGTCTCCTCCATCCCCGAGGAACTGAACCCAGCCTCCATTCCGCCTGTGTCCGAGGTGGAGATGGAGGTGGCAGTCGGCCGCCTACGGGGCAAAAGGACCGCACCGGGTCCAGACGGAATCCCGGGGCGGGTCCTTAGGATAGCCCTAAGGCAGATGGGCGACAGGCTTCGGGGACTGTTCGACGCGTGCCTGACGTCGGGGCAGTTTCCGAAGCTTTGGAAGGACGGCCGGCTGTGCCTGCTACGGAAGGAAGGTCGACCTGCCGACTCGCCTTCCGGATACAGGCCCATAGTGTTGCTGGATGATACGGGTAAGCTCCTGGAGAGAGTTGTGGCCTCCCGTGTCATCCGGCACCTGGAGGAGACTGGGCCTGGTCTGTCGGAGGCCCAGTACGGGTTCAGAGCGGGGCGGTCTACAATAGACGCCCTGCTCTGGCTCAAACAGTGGACGCAGGATGCGGTCGGCGAGGGTCAAAAGGCGTTGGCTGTCTCGCTTGACATTGCCAACGCCTTCAACAGCCTCCCGCACGGAACAATACAGGAGGCGCTCCGGTTTCATGGAGTGCCCCTGTATCTGCGGAGGCTGTTAGCCGACTACCTCCGGGACCGTGAGGTCCTAGTGGAGGAACGTGACGGTTTGAGGCACCGTCGCGTCTCCTGCGGGGTTCCACAGGGGTCGGTACTGGGACCGCTCCTGTGGAACGTAGGCTACGACTGGGTGCTCCGCGGCACGCTTCCTGCAAGTATGCAGGTCGCGTGCTACGCGGACGACACCCTAGTCGTAGTCAAGGGGAGGGACCTCAGGGAGACGGTGCGGTTGGCCACGGTGGGCACAACCCTCGTGGTTGACCGCATACGCGCCCTGGGACTGGAGGTCGCCCTCTCCAAGATCGAGGCCCTATTGTTCCATGGGCCTCGGGGGGGACCCCCTCCAGGAACGCGGGTGGTTCTGGATGGGGTGATGGTCCGGGTTGGGACCCAGATGAAATATTTGGGTCTCATCCTGGACGGGAGGTGGGCATTTGAGGCCCACTTTGCCCAGATGGCCCCGAGAGTGGTGGGAGCGGCAGCCGCCTTGGGAAAGCTGCTGCCCAACGTGGGCGGCCCGAGCGCCAACTGCCGTAGACTATACTCCGGAGTGGTCCGGAGTATGGCCCTGTATGGGGCACCAGTCTGGGTGGACGCCCTCAACCGCAGGACCAAAACCCTGCTGCGACGTCCGCAGCGGGTGATTGCGACGAGGGCGATACGCGGATACCGGACGGGGTCCTGGACGGCAGGGTGCGTGTTGGCCGGTGATCCCCCCTGGGAGCTCCAAGCGGAGATCCTCGCCGAAGTTTACCACTTCGTGGTGGAGAGGAGATCCCGTGGAGACCCCCCAGCGTGGGAGGAGGTCACGCGCATGCGGCGGCAGGCGTGGGCCGCCATGTTGCGGCGGTGGTCGGAGGACCTAGCTCCACCGGTCCCTGGGCAGTGGACGGTGGAAGCTATCCGCCCGGTCCTGAAGAGGTGGGTGAGGCGGAAATTTGGGCCGCTAACCTTCCGATTGGTGCAGGTGCTTTCCGGACACGGATGTTTCGGAAAGTACCTGCACCAAATCGCAAGACGGGAGAGGACTCCGGTGTGCCACGAGTGTGGGGCACCGGAGGACACGGCGCTCCACACGTTGGAGGCGTGTGCCGCATGGGGCCCGCAGCGGCACACGCTTTCAATGATGATAGGACGGGATCTCTCTCTGCCAAGCGTAGTAAACGCTATGCTTGGCAGCGAGAGATCGTGGCAGGCAATGGTCTCCTTCTGCGAAGCCGTTATGTTGCAGGAGGAGACCGCGGAGCGGGCCCGGGAGACTGACGCCCAAGCGGACGCGCTCCGGCGCAGAAGACCAGGTGGGAGGAGGAGGCGTTTCGCCCACCTCCTCCCTCCTCCGTAGTGGGGTCACTGGTGGAGTGTCGGGGGACGCTTCACCGGCTTGCACGGCCCCACATGTCTGAGGGGTGACCTTTGTGAGCAAGGTTGCCCCTCCAAGGGTGGAGAGACCCGATAAGGGTCGCCACTGGGGCAAGATGGTAGAATGCTACCGCGACCCCATCTTGCCCCACTGCGGTGGCGGACGGCTCACGGGGGGGTTTTAGTGGGTGCGAGCCCCACATACCCCCTTCCATCACCCCCGTGGTGGAAGGGAAGTGCGCAGGCATTTCCCCCCCTCAAAAAAAAAAAAAAAAAAATATGGTAATACTTTCGTGAAATTAAATTTATTGGCAGAAATAGTAATAGAAATTATATTAGGCTAAGGTTTGTTGTAAAATAACATTACATATGTTTGCCTTGGGCATATATAGCAATTAGGTAAGAACTACTTTGAGAAGGAAGCTAATAGAAGAATTCAGCTGGGTTGGGCAGCATTCGGCAAGTTTCGTCAAGTCTTCTCGTCGTCCATGTCAAGATTCCTGAAGACAAAAGTCTTCAATCAGTGTGTCCTACCAGTCATGACATAAGGAGCCGAAATGTGGACACTCACGGTCAAACTAGTTCACAAATTTAAGGTCGCTCAGCGAGCTATGGAGAGAGCAGCTATGCTTGGAGTTTCTCTGAAGGATAAGATTCATAATGAAGATATCCGACGGAGAACCAAAGTAACTGACATCGCTCAAAGGATAAGCAAGCTAAAGTGGCAGTGGTCACATTTTCCGAAAAAACCGATAACCGTTGGAGTAGACAAGTTCTCGAGTAGAGACCACGTTTAGGCATACGTAGTGTACGACGCCCTGTGGCCAGTTGGAGTGACGACCTGCAAAAAGATGGAGGAAAATGGATGAGCAGAGCTGAACACCGAGCTCAGTGGCATGCATTAGGAGAGGCCTATGTCCAGCAGTGGACAAATATAGACTGATGATGATGATGTTGATGATGGAAATTAATCTTAATCTAAAAACTAACTTCATCTTTTAACTTAAGTTTTAAGCCCCGACGCAAAAAGTTGCGGAGTTTGAACCTCCATAGAAGTACCTAAGTTTAAAAAAATTAAGTGTCGCTCCCATTTATCATTATTAAACGGGGCCGCAGATTAGTTCACAAACATAAAGCTTCACCCGGACACCAGCTAGTTCTTAACGAGGGGAGGTAGGGGATGTTCACATCGAAGACGCTAGCCAGGACTTTGTGTCATGTCTTTGTAACTGTATTTATTGTGTTTTGAGGAATGTTACCAACCGGTAGAAGGTCCTTTTATGTGATTTTTTCGTGCCACAATTTTAAATTTACTATTCATGTTTTCCGGTTGGTGCAGGTCAACGCTTGGTTTTCTTATTTTTTCCTCTTTTGTTAGTTTTACCTACAGTGCATGTTGTTTTCAAAGAAATAAATTATCATTTATAATATTTTTTTATGTGCTATTGACCTATGACTTCTACCAGTTAAGTATAGGTCAGAGAGCAAGCTTTCATTGGTTGGTTCGAACCGACTTGCATCAATCGTGTTTAAGGTAACTACTTAGTTTGGGCTTGTCAAACTATGTCTGAGTCTGACTGAGCCAGAGTTTGAATAACTTCGACTGAGCTAAACAGATTAACTGAGTTAATAATATATACCAGTTGACAATGAATCTTAAATCTATTTTATTATTACATACTTTTTATAGAAAAAAAAACAAACTACCTCAAAATAAAGTATCTACACAGTAGCAAAAAAAAAACTTACTTTGTCTACCTGTTTTCCTCCCGCCTTGCCAAATGTCCTGCCCATTTCCACTTTAGCCTGGCAATTGTTTACCTACATCTTCAACGTTGGTACACGAAGAATTTCCACGTTTGGTGAGCGGCCACGTCGGATAAATCTCTTCTAGGCCATTGTCTAAAATAAATACTTACCAAATTTTGATATATTCTAGTATGTTCGTCCTCTTTTTAAGCTAGCCGTGTGCTTTGGGCTACCTCTGTGATAGGTTCTTGGTCTTTTATCCTTGGTGACATTAGTGCCATATGTCATTGTTTTATTCCGGAGCCAGTCTACCCCTGCCTTTATAGTCTCATCTTTAATCGACGCCGACAGCTCAGCGCTAATGAGAAAAATAATGACGACCTCGTCACAGGCAGCCTTAATCAACACCTGCCGGCTCTGTGGCGTTTGTTGCCGGCTTTTTGAAGGTTTCAGCACTGGATTTCGGATACATTGCTTTTTGAAACTTTTTTTATGTGCTTTTCGCCTCTTTTAAAGCTTGTTTTCGTTTGGTTATGAAAAACTTGATTTTAACGAGCATTTCCGATATAATACCACAACGTTAATCATACCGTATAACATATAAATTTCGCAGACTTGATCAACAATTGTTAAAAATCTTTCCGAAGATTAAACTGATCAATTTCTAGCCTTAAAATATAACTGATGACTTGCCTACACAGTTTATGAGAAACAAGATCTAGGGTGTCCAAAAAAACAATAAAACTCTTCTTTTACACATTTATAGATCCCAAGTCTCCCAAGTCGCACTTCATTTATAAATACGAATAAAATCTCTCTCCAACAAGTCCTTACAGACTAAAAATGTTTGGAATTTTAATATGTTTGCATATAGAAAGATGTAAACTCGAAAACTGCAGGACCAAAAAAAATAATATCACGTCATTTTACCCGATTAAGGTGCAGCATTGCAAGGGTAATAAGTTAAACAGTATTTGTGGAATTGTGGATTTTCCACCATAGCCTCGCCCCTTATTGGTCCGATTTTGACAAGCGAGGTATCGATCGATTCGTCTTAATCGCAAGAGTGTCAGGCTATTTTTTCCCTGTTTTTTTCACGACTGCCCAAAAAAGGAGAGTAATGTTTTTAGGATGCATATAATATGTTTGTATGTATGTGAGTTTCTTTATTCCACCATAACTTTTAAATGCCTGAACAGATTTAGATGTATGGGGTATCGTTAGAATCCTAACATCCCCCCGAGTAACATTTACACTTAAAAAACTATGGCTGCTGTATGGATCCATTTCCAAATGAGAAAAAATATATTTTTTATTCTAATTTTCAATATGGGTATCAACTTGAAGGCCTTGATATTGGAATGTGCTTCCAACAGTACATATTTTATTGACATAAGTTATATTTTGGCAGGGCAGACGTGCTTATTAGCTTTAAGCTAGTTATTGAACTTATGTCTTGCTGAGCATAATATTCTGAGCATAATATTCCCTGATTTTTATAGTTACGAGATCACTGAGGTGTGCCAGCAAAGAATAAATAAAAAGTCTTCAATACATCACGAAACCTTGCAACCGTTCAAACTTTCACTTTTATCACAGCATCCACGTCACTGGCCAAAATCCCAAAATCCATTCCACAACACACATCACAAAACTTCGCATCGATTGACAGTTTTATCTACGAACTGCGATAAAACATCCCAGGGCATAAACTGTACAGTACTCACAGATATAGAGTAGAGACAATAGATACCGTACTGTACCACGAGCAAAGTCATTCTACGAGCTATGGAGAGAGCTTTCCTTTTGCAAGGTAAAATCCGGAATAACTGCAACAAACAAAAGTTACAGACATATTTCTCATAGTTTGCAAATCAAAGAGATAATGGGCAAGTCTCAAAGATCTAATGGTCGTTGGGGAAGAATGGTTTTCGAATGGCGATCGCGGATCTGAAGACAAAGAGCAAGACGGCCTCCCTAACGAGGTACCTGGAGCCGCTCAGGAAGCACGCAGCCAGCTTCCGTTCATTGTGACGTTCTACAAGGGAGGTACATCAGCGGACATCTCTCGGCTGATGATAAGATACCGTAAGTTGATAGTCTAAGCGCACCTGAAAGAGCGAAGTGTTAGAAGATCCGCAACACATAACTACTTATTTCGCAGCTATTTCAGTATTTCCGACAGTGTTCATTATAGCAACAAAAAATTAAATATGCGAAACAAAATAAACGTGTAACTGATAACAGCTGTTCTTTAGCTATCATTAAAATTTGCCAATTTAAAACCACTCTCGTGAAGTAGTCAAATTTAAAAAGCCTGTGGCAGGCTTGGTATACAATTTTACGAACTTGCGTTGTCTCTTCTTTCTTTATCTGTGGCCAAGGCACGTAGACTGTACCGTGCCCTGTAAATAAAAACTTGGTACACAGTTTCGTCGGAACAAAACAAAACTTTTGCTAAAACAATTACCTCAAAAACTTTCCAGATTTAAGGGTAACCGTGAAATGATCGAGCCAGAGTTTGGTAAGTCGCAGTGTGTGCAGTAGGGGCCTGCCACATACCATTTTTTAAGCAACATCACAAAATTAGATGGTTGTAAGAGTATGTTTGATTGTATGTATGGTTTTTTTTATGTATGTCGGTCGATTTCTCTCTCAAAGAGTATGCTCTCCAGGTGGTCCCATATAAAGTGTATCAAGAATGTATGAATGTATTCGAGAATAAATAGTTTTATTAATAAATTCAATCGATTTAGTGTTTATATCGCCTTGATTTTGTGTTTATCTCTTTTCTAAACCGATTTAGATGGTTGGTTTTTGATTCAAAAGGAAAATCTATTTGTTTTATAGTTTATGTTCTCTTCATTCATTCATCGTGTCAATAAGCTCTTTTATAATATTGTTAAATTGCTTTGCTCCAGTATGTAGCCACCTCCACGGCCCTATCGGATGCCTCGATCAGATCTTCTCGTGTGCAGGTAGTCGGGCACAGAGGGCAGGAAAGCAGATATAGCATATTTTGTGTGGGAGCACCGCACTCACACTGTTCTTCAGATATCTTGATTATTCCCCATTTGGCTAAGTTACTTCTGCAACGACCAACTTGGGTGCGGAGTCTGTTAAGCGACTTCCAAATTGGCCACTGCAGCTCATGTCCAGGAGGCAGATGTTCTGCCGGGGTAATAAAGTCTTCTGGAGGGGGGTGTTTAGTCTTCCACAACTCGCGTTTTGCTTCCGCTGCACCTATTTTTAAGGAAGCGGTGCTTCTGCGGCTCTTGAGACGAGCAGGTGGTGGCCGGTAATCGAATAATGGGTGCCGGCTGTCTGTTTCCTGTTTGTGTTTTTCCATGCAGCAAGCAACTTCGCATCGGACATCTGGTGGAGCTGTACCCTCTGTACAGCATCTTAAGCGGTGTGGGTTTTAAGCACGATTTTTAGTAACGATGCGGCAGGTATCGTTCAGCGCTACATCAACCTTAGCGTGAGCGGACCGATGTCACACAGGACATGCAAATTCACCAGCTGAAAATGAGAGAGATAGCCCAGTTGTGCGTAGTACATGAGGTGTGGCTCCCCAGCTGGTAGACGTCAGACGGCGGAGCAAGTTGTTCCTCGACGCAACCTTCATTTTTGCTTTCTGACAGTGAGCTCTATATGTAAGTGCTCGATCTAAAGTTATACCCAGGTACCGTGGGTGATCGCAATGTTCGATGTCGACGCCACGCCAAGAGAGGTTGTGGGTCTTTTCTGCTTGCCTGTTTCGAAGATGGAAGACACACGACTGCGTCTTGTTTGGGTTTGGTCGGAGAGCGTTTTTGTTGTAGTAAGAGTCGAGTGTCTCCAGGGCATCCATCAACCTTTCTTCGGCCTCCACAAAACTGTGCGTTTGAGCCGCTAACGCAAGATCGTCTGCATATAAGAAACGGTGAGTATGTGGGGAGCTAGGCTAGTCATTAGTATAGATGTTAAATAATGCCGGCGATAGTACGCTTCCTTGAGGGAGACTGTTTTTCTGGCAGCGCCATCTACTTTTTGTGTGGTTAAGGTCTGCTTGGAAGCGCCGGTTATGTAGGATCTCGCTCAGAATACGCACAAACCCTATATCGCGAGTCAAAGCGTTAGTTTTCAGGAGAAGTCGTCTGATATTGACAGTGTCATAAGCAGCTGTAAGGTCTATGAACACGACACCAGTGATATTTTTCAACTCGAAACCATCTTCTATAAACTGAGTTAATCAGAGTGTTTGATTTGTGCATGACTTTCCTGGTTATGTTCTCTAATATCTTGGGATTTCTGAACCTAATTAGATGATTGTTTTTACTTGAGTAAGAAGACTTCTAGTGTGGTACTGTATAAATTTTATCAAATTTGGTTTAGTAGCTTAATTAATTTAATTATTTTTGTTATTATGCTTGGGAATGGTTAGCAAGTCAATTTTGAACCATTTACGGAGGTCCAAAGATGCTGAAGTTTTGCACATGGGTGTAGTTCTGATGACAATTATGGCAGGTACTATTGATATGACCTGATGATGGAGCCGGAAGGTAATCAAAAGAACTCAACAATCGGATGATGGAACCCCTTCAAGTTTGGGCTCATTTGCTTTGTCTTGATGGGTTCTCTGTTATTATTTAGTATTCAAGGTCTGATGATGGAGCCGGAAGATAGTCAAAGGAACCCAACAATCGAATGATGGAACCCCTTCGAGTTTGGGCTCGTTTGGATTGACTTGATGAGTTCTCTGATCTTATGTGGTGTCCTGGGTCTGATGATGGAGCCAGAAGGTAGTCACAGGAACTAAACAACAAAAAGATCGAACCCCTTCAAGATTGGGTTCATTTGGTTTGTTTGGATGAGTTCTTTGTTGTTATGTGGTATCCAGGGTCTGATAATAGAGCCAGATGGTAGTCACAGTAACTCAATAACAAAATGATGGACCCCTTTCGAGTTTAGGCTCATTTGGTTTGTTTTGATGAGTTCTTTGGTGTTATCTTAGTATCCAGGGTCTGATGATAGAGCCAGATGGTAGTTACAATAACTCAACAACAAAATCATGGAACCTTTTCAAGTTTTGGCTCATTTGGTTTGTCATGATGATTTCTTTGGTTTTATGTGGTATCCAGGGTCTAATGATGCAGCCGAAAGGTAGTCATAGGAACAAAACAATCAAATAATGGAACTCCTTTGAGTTTGGGTTCATTGGGATTGTCTTCATAAGTTTTCTGGCCTAATGAGATATCGAGGGTATGATGGTGGAGATGGAGTCATAGGAACCCATTACCCAACCATCAAATAATGATGTCTCGATGAGTTCTCAGGTCTTAAGTGGTACTGGTGGTGTCTAGTAAAATATTGCTTTAAAAAGGGACACAAACATCAGTACAGCATTTACAACTTATATTTCAAAATCCATTTGTTTTGGGTTTATGTTTCCCCATATCTACGAAATGTGTACGAAAGGAGTTCCTTTTCATTCCAGTGAAATCATAGAACATTTTCGTCATAACTAATTAAGTTGTTATATATATGTAGGTTTATACATCATTGGTTTTAATTTACCAACTCTTTGAGTCTAAAGTGAGTGAGTGTCTACTATTTTCTTTGGCATATATTTTTCCGATGTTTGCTTAGGCCAGTCCAAATCAAAAAATAAAATATTTTTCCAAATAAAAAAACGACTTCATATTAAAAATATTATTTAGTAAACAACCACTAAAACGAATAAATTAATTACTATTGAGCCAGAACAGTATCACTTTTTCGAAATTACCAACGTAATAATAATGCAAAAATGCAACATAAGATAAATCAAATCAAATCAAATCAAATCAAAACATTTATTCGCTAAAACATGGTTTGTTTATAAAACATAAGATGGCAATATTATAATTAGTACAGCATGTTTTATGCTTTGTCAGCATGCAAATATTATACACATGGTTATATTTATTATTCTCATGTCAAAATTCAATATTTAAGTCATAATTACAATCTAATTTAATAATAATAATATTGTCAAAATTACCTATAAAGTGCCTTTAGTTAATTGTAAGTTTACATTTTCATGAGTCAAAAATTCATTGACACTGTAGTAACATTTAATCATCAAAATTGTATGTAATTTTAATTTGAATAAAATCGTGTTTAGCGATTTAATGTCATTAGGAATTTTATTATAAATTTTTGGAGCCATTCCAAAAACACTTTTGTGGTGTAAAGCCGTATTACAATGAGCTAAACAAAGACGGTCCAGATCCCGTCTACTCCTTGAATGACTAGGCTTGGGAAAAAGATGCTGGTTACATTTAACAAATATTGCTATTTCGTATATGTACATACAGGGCAATGTCAACAATTTTAAAGATTGAAAGTGAGGCTTACAACTATCAGTAGTTTTCAATCCACACATTGATATTAGGCATCTCTTCTGGCATTTGAAAACAGTTTCTCTTTCGGTACCGTTCCCCCAAAAAATTATACCGTAACGGAGTCTAGATGAGACATATCCGTGATAAGCAGCTTTGACAGTTTTTATATTTACTATTTTCCTCAGCTTGTACAGCATATATGCAAATTTTCAAAAAAACATTATAAGTAAGAGTTTTTTGAAGACGGTCCCAAACCCAGGCATCATTCAAATCTAATATCTATACAAAATTAATACATACGTATCTACGTACGAAGTAATACGCAGTTGACTTTCACGCACCTTCCAAAACACGAAACGCAAAAGAGACAAAACAAGAGACTCACACGAGCAGATTTTGACTTTGTGAAGTCCACAAACCAATTGACACGAATACAGCAATCTAGTAAATGATAAAGTATTTGTAAATAATAACTTTAATATTTTATTATTTTATATAGCACGTCATGATGTTTAAGACAATTTTTTCTTAATAAGCTCATCCATTTTAATAATTATGGCTCAGTATGGCACTGCCTTCCAAAAACTCTTTCTTACCTTATGTTGTATTTATGCATTGTTATTATTTTGGTAATTTTGAAAAAGTGACACTGATCTGGCTCAATGGTAATTATTTTACTCATTTTAGTGGTGATTTACAAAATAAATAAATATTTGGAATAATATTTCGTCATCAAAGTGTTACTGCATTAGATGGAACTTAGCTACAAAATAATAATAAGAACACCAACCTGCATTGCAATATTTAATGTAGTTTTTAGTTGATGTGCCAAAAAGTTGTTCTAATGTGGTCAGCCGCCTTTATCTTGTAAATTAGTAAATTCTAGATAGCCCTTGAAGTTGGAAAACTAACGAATTTTTCAATATATTACAATAATAATTCTAAATGGAACATTATCTCTTCCTGTCGGAACAATATCAACACAGACAAAACCGCGAAGCGCACCTAATGTGTGGATAAAATAAAAAAAACAAGTTTTACTTATGGCATATTTCTCTTAGGTTACTAGGTTTCCCGCCCGCGACTTCGTCCGCGCGGACTTCTATTTATCACAAAAAAAGCATCCATGTTCTTCTAGGATATTAAAAACCAATGCTTTAAAGCAATGGTTTTATGTACAAATGCAAAAGTAGATATAGCACCAATGCTCTTGATGTTTTCGACATACTTGGTATTTTGTTTCCATGGCAACCGTTTCTTACAGCGAGTAATCAACATTTTTTCACAGTTCCCGTGGAAACTTACAAATTTTTTGGGATAAAAATATCCTATGTTTTATTCCTAGGTATAAGCTATCTCCATTCCAAATTTCATCAAAATCCGTCCAACCGTTATAGCGTGAAAACGCCCCAAACAAACAAACAAACATCCAAACAAACAAACAAACAATCAACGTTTCACTGTTATATACTCGTATTGGTATTCTGAGGTAGGTGGCCACCCACAACTATTTAGGATTCGATGATTACGAGCGAGTTCAGATACTGTATATCTGTGGCTCAGTTTGCGTTTGGATTCGGGTTAATCTACGATTAGTTGATAATTGCTCAATTAGAGTTGTCAAACGTTCAATTTGTCTCTCAACTTTGGAAGCGAGATGTTTATTGAATAATCAAATGGCTGTAGAATCTAATGTCTGAGGTAAATAGAGCGGTTAGATCATTTGAATGAACGAGCTGTTGAGATATTATAGAATGGTAGCTTAGGATGAATAGGGCTCTTTATTATTTGTTCCAATAAGTTATTTATGTACGTTTTAATCAGTATTGTTATTCTTCGGTTATGTTATCTTATGTTATGTCATGTTATGTTATGTTAGAAAGAGATGTATCTTCATGCCAAAAAAATAAAATGCTCACTCTAAAACAAAACTAGTATAATTGTTTAGATACTATTTTAGAATATCATTTCCGATATTCCGTAATTTCAAGGAGAGTGCTGGTTTGAATTCCAAATTATCTCCTGAACCTATGACCGTATGCATAGTAATATTCTTTTAAGTACAGATTTCAGAATGGACTTATGGATTTTCACCATAAAATGGGTTGATCTGGCTTCAGTCTATGTCACTATTCAATATAAAAGTCTGTAATAAAATTCTTTTAAATTTAGTTGGCACCAAAAAACTCTTATAAATGTATTTCTTCACTTCAACTCCCAACAAGTCGCGAAAAAGTCTCGCTTTTCGCTGTAAAATGTATTACATCGCGTGACAGTATCGCTTGGCGTCAATCTATTAGTGTATTTGCTTAGATAGTGAGACCGGGTCGGACGGAGGCGGGTAATGGATTTCTGACGTTGAAATAAATGATAGATCGCCGGGAGTCGATGCATTACCTGTGGACATGGTAGGTGCATTAGTAACTACTGAATAAGAACGGAAGTTTGCGCGAGTTGGCTTTTCCCACTGTTTTTCTTGACTATCACAATTGCTTGACACAACAAGTGCAGAATACACTCTGGTTGTTTTTGTTGTAAGACATGAGTAATAATGCAGTTGTCTATGGCTTAGAGGTAACGCTGGCGATGGCGCTCGCTTATGTCAGTTTGTCAGGCCGCCCGAGGTCCTCTGACATGGCCATAGAGAAGTATTTTTTTTGTATGTGATGTATAGGATTTGATGGAAGAAGTTTATTTCTTCCTACCTTCACTTCGTTAGTATTTCATATGTGTACCTTACGCATAATAATAAAAGCACTCTGTGATCTTTGTGTCTGCGATAGTTTGTCTTTCATTCCGCAATATTACAGTTTAGAGCACTGAGCAATACAGTATTAGTACCTAGTAGAGAGGCTATGTTAGATGACAGGCCTGTCGCGACTAAATGTCTGAATGTTCATATTCATGACAAATCCCAAGGAACGTTGGTAAAAACGCGTAAGGAAACCATCCGTAATGCCCTAAAATAAGGTTTATTTTCATAAGACGAATGGCCAAGACATAAATTCAAAAACGAAATCCCGACTATGGTCGGGTAAAAAATACCCTGTGACACTCTTGCGTTGAATACGAATCGATCGTCTATTCCCGTAGACCAGTTCCTACTTTTGACACTTCGTTTGTCAAAATCGGACCAAATGTTTTAGTTTGAACACACAGCCTTTCCTTTGCTTCGCCGTAGTCGAGTAAAAATAGTAATAAGCGTGACGAATAGGAGAATTATATTTTTTGACATACTTAGCTATCATTCGAATATGCGATACTGGGTTTCATACAACATTTGGTCGCAGCATTCCGATCCGTTTCCACTTTGATGGACATGGCTTAACGAATGCTATTAATCAATAACGTTCAAGACAGATAGCTTAACGTGCCCTCCAACTCTGAAGTACGGAGTGACGTAACCTAGATAAGTCATTGATATGGAGCCGAGTATAGAAAACGGTATCGTTGGATTACAGTATACCGCTCAGCTACCATCACTCTGACAATTTTTTGGTATTCATCAACACCAACCTTTTCAGTGTCTCTGTAAGGAAGATGGTAGGAGGTATGGTACCCGTAGTATGTAACTTTAGTATAGATAACTCATTTTGTCGAACATCTACATCAGGTGGAGGTTCAATTGTATTAATACGAGTACATAATAGTTATACACGTACCGAAAAACCACCTGGATATGTCAATCTTTCAATGGAACATGTGACAGATATATCTTGTGCCGAGTTGGAAAGGCTGATTGTACTGTCTATTTTATATATTTTTTAAATAAAATAGACGTAGTTATATTTTTTCTTTAGGTAGCTGCAAAGAACTTGGTATTTTGTCTAAGGTTAGGCGGTACTTCACACCGGGACAGACTTTGAATCTTTATCCAGCACAGGTCCGATCTTGTATGGAGTACTGAGTACCTCTGAGACGGTTCTGCCAAGTATCAGATGAGAGACGTGCTATCAGGCTCATTGCAAATGACACTAGTAAAGAGTAAGCTTTAAAGTCTGGCGCATCGACGTGAGGTAGCAAGCCTGTCGGTATTCTACAGATTGCACTATGGAGAGTGCACAAGAACTGCACAACCTGATTCCCCCATCACCCAATGAGATTTTCCTCAGTTTATATATAACATCATTGCCCATCACCTTTCCATCACCGTACGACTACACTATCAGCAAAGCGCCACCCTTTTATGGTTGAAATACCTCGCACAAGAACGAAGTGTTACGCTTCTTCATTTATTATAAGAGCTGCAAAGGAGTGGAATGCCCTGCCCTCGTCAGTGTTTCCGGTAAATTATAACCCCGGTGTGTTCAAGTCAAGAGTGAATAGGTATCTACTAGACAAGCGTGCTACACCTTCGACCACATCATCGCTTTCCATAAGGTGAGATCGTGGTCAAACGATTGCCTAGAACGTAATAAAACATATGAAAAATTACCGACCACCGAAAAGTGATCTTAAACAGTTTCTGCTAATAATGGAGGATGTACTAAGGAAAATGTTTGTAATTTTAAATATCACTACCGGCTATGACTCACGTGTATATAGCCGAAAACATCGACCTAGGTTTCCTCGTTCCCAGTCGCCGCCGCATCTCACGCGCCGCTCGCAGCGGGCTGCAGCCCGCTGTGCGCGTCGGGATCTCGCGGCGTGAACTGCTGAAGAAGAGCGTCGGATACGCTCGAAACCTAGGTCGATGTTTTCGACTATATACACGTGAGTCATAGCCGGTAGTGATATTTAAAATTATGTATCAGGTTCACGAAAACTTTAACACTGAAATTGTTTGTGTCTAAAAAACATATTATAGTATGTGGCGATTTTAATATTGATATCCTTATTAATACATCAAATCGGCTTAGGATTTTAAATTTATTTCCTTCATTTGATTTGTATAATGCATTTAATGAACCTACTATAATCACTTCACATTCAGCTACCTGTATTGGCAACATATTTACAAATTGTGAAATTGTTACATAATCAATATTTAACTATTTGATCTCTGATCATTTTGGTCAGCCAATTAGCTTAACTTCATATCAAAATATGTCACCCTGTTACGAGCTCCAAATTTAATAATTTTCTTGAAAAGCCTTCGTACAAATAAATTTAAACCATTAATGACAATGAATATTCTGATAATGAAATGTATACAGTGCTATTTAAAATACTTTATACGAACTTTGAAAATATATTTCCATTAAGAAATGTTACAATTTCTATTAAATTTAAATTTGATAACTGGGCCACACCTAGTTTAATAAAATCACGAAACAGGCTTTGTGAACTATATGACATGCGATCATATTATTTTGAAAAATATTTTCAGGAGCATGTTATAAATTACTCAAAAATCTTTAGAAAAGCCTGTCATACTGCTAAAATTCTCTATTTAAAGAATAAAATCAATAAATCCGATGATAAATTAAAGAAACTTGGAGAATTATAAATAAATATCCGGAGGTCCTTTGCGGAAATCCTGGACGGAGATCATCAGTGGTGTTGATCAGTGGAGATCCTCAACCTCAGCGGAAATCATCAGAGGAAATCCTCAGCAGAAAATCATCAGTAGAAATTCTCAGCAGAAAATCATCAGTGGTGTTGATCAGTGGAGATCCTCATCCTCAGCGGTAATCATCAGAGAAAATCCTCAGCAGAAAATCTTCAGCAGAAAAAACCTGGAAGTGACGCAAGCATACTGTACGACTGTATTCTTGGGTCTCATAGTCTATTCGAAACTGCAGTGGGATCCACACATTTCCTCTCTTTCAAATAGGCTCAGCTATTGATGACTCATATGCGGTTTGAAAATTCGTCAACTCACAGATATTAATACAGCTGGGTTAGTCTACTTCAGCTACTTCCAGAGCATCATGTCTTACGGCATCTTGCTGTGGGCGAGCTGCGGACGCTGAAGCTGTGTTTATCCTTCAGAAAAGGGCAGTTAGGTCAGCAAATGGACTTGGTGCTCGGGCTTCTCTAAGAGAGTTTTTCAAAACTGACAATATTATGACAATGCTGTCCCTCTTTATATACGTGAACATAATAATAATAATAATAACCTCCTTGCTCTATAAGTCCGGTAGTATCACGGAAGCTAAAAATTATAGACCGATAAACCACCAAGTACAAGCTCCTTACATCCATTCTGAGAGCAAAAATGTATTCGCATATTGTTGCGAACAACATTTTGGCACCTGCTCAGAATGGATGTAGCGATGTAGGGTTGGGTCCCGTGGTACTAAAGAGCTCCTCCTCATAGACACGACCATTTGCCAACAAGTCCGACGGAATAGAGAGGTCCGTTCTACTGCTTGGATTGACTACAAGAAGGCATATGATTCAGTCCCTCATTCATGGCAATAAGGCGCGTGTCTTCAACGGTTGGGTGATGCCTTTGCTCATATACTCTTTTGGCATACTAAGGTGGACTCAAACTGAGCTTGACGCCTTGGATAGGAGTGTCCGTCAACTGCTTACGTCACATCATATGTTACACCCGCGCTCGTCTGTTATGAGATTGTACATACCACGGAAGTGGGGGGGTCGTGGCTTTTTAAATGCCAAGAACGTCCACAACCGGAAGTGTGCAGTCTCAGGGAGTACTTCTTAAACACCGAGTGCGGGTTGCATCGTGATGTATGGTGGCAGTTGATAAGACTCTCACACTGCTCTCTTTGGCAAACAAGAATTGGCGCAAACCATCGGTGTTGAGTACCGATGACCGCAAGGACGTATGGAAGGGCAAGGAGCTGCACGGACGGTTCTATCGGGCCTTAACAGGGCCTGATGTGAACTTGCTCGCGTCGGTGAACTGGCTACGCTTTGATCACCTCTTTAGGGAAACTGAGGGTTTTGTCTGTGCAATTGTGGACGAAGTTATCAAGACGAATAACTACCGGAAATATATTATGAAGGATGGTACGGTCGACATTTGTCGGGCATGCCGCCGGCCCATGGAGTCCCTCAGGCATATAATTTCCGGCTGTTCTCATCTTGCTAACGGAGAGTACTTGCACAGACACAACCAAGTAGCCAGGATCATCCATCAGCAAATTGCCCTTCGGTACGACCTTTCTAAGGTGCCGTACCATAAGTACGTATCGGCGCCAGTTCTCGAAAATTGACGTGCATTGCTCTATTGGGACCGCTCTATCATCACTGACAGGACTATTGTTGCCAATAAGCCTGATATCGTGCTGGTAGACTGGTCACAACGCCGGGCAGTGCTCGTCGACATCACCATCCCACAGGATGAGAACCTCGTAAAGGCCGAGAAGGACAAGCTCAGCAAGTACCTTGACTTGGCTCATGAGGTGACCTCCATGAGCGATGTTGATATGACGATCATTGTCGCGATAGTTGTTTCGGCGAACGGCCTTATAGCGAAGAGCCTCGACCAACATCTTAAGAGGCTCTCTCGCTAGATGGTTGAATTACGAGTCAGATGCAGAAGGCAGTATGGTGTGTCACGGCGCGTATAGTCAGGAGGTTCCTCACTCTGCAGCCCTAGCCACCGGTAGTTTGGGCCCTGCCCCGCTACCGTTGGTACCCTATGTTTAGGTTTTTTATAATATTTTTATCTGTTTTTATTTATAGAAATATTGTAAAAAAAAAAGATAAAAAGATAAATGATGTTGACTTATTTTTAATAATAATGCACGAGGTTTATGACAAGTACCTATGTTATTTTGTTGGATCGTTGGTGCCTGAAGTAGTATATAACTGTATCACAGGCACCACCGCCCTCCGAAAGGATTAAAAGACTTTTTACATAAGCATTTACAAGGAACATTGGCTATCTAAAGCGAAAAATCAAACGAAAAACGAAAAGCGCAATAAAGTATTGTAGGGGATTGTGTATGGGTGAGTGTGAGTGTGTGTGCGTGTGTTTTTGTGTGTGTGTGTGTGTGAGTGACACACAACTGAGAGATTAACACTTAGATACGCAAGCGAAGCCGGAGCGGGCAGCAAGTTCAATAATATGGGTATCAAATTGAAGGCCTTGATGAGCGCATTCTAACAATATATAATTTATTGACATACATTATTTTTTGGCAGGGCAGGCGTGTTTTTTTAGCTTTTAAGCTAGTTATTTTTCAACAAATAAGAGATCAGTACGACAATTGAAATAACATAACCCAATGTATCAAGAATACAGACCGAATTGACACGTTATCATGGAAAAGAAAATAATAATTACGATGTTGCCATGGAAACGAAACAATAACAAGTCTATCAAGTACGTGAGTAATAATGCAGTTGTCTCTGGTCACAAAACACCACGATCATTGCTGCTAAAGATTTTGAATTACGCTTGTTGACGTATTTTCGTTTAGAAGTTACGACGGGTATAAAAATCCTAAAAGTATTCTTACAAATGCCGCGGTGTGAGCGCTACCCGGGCGAAGCCGGGGCGAGTCACATGTTATAAGTAAGAAGATAATGATTATTGGAGTGTTACCCAAAATGTTACATCCATCCATATCAATATACCTATATAAGTGAAACATTGTCTGTTTGTTGGATTGGAGCTTTCACGCAATAACGGCTGAACGGATTTTGATGAAATTTGGATTGGAGGTAGCTTATAGCTTTGAATAATACTTAGATTAATTTGAAAACTGGAAAATGTTGATTACTCGCTGTAAGGAACGGTTGCCATGGAAACGAAGTAACAAGTGTGTCAATAAACATCAAGAGAATTTGTGCTGTACTACTCGTAACTACTTTTGCATTGGTTTTTAATATCCTAGAAGAACTTAGGATGCTCTTTTTCGCGATAAACTGTAGTCCGCGCGGACGAAGTCGCGGGCGGGAAAGCTAGTTGCATAATATTGCGCGGCACTTCACTTCTCTTGTCTCTCTGTGGATGTCTTTCCCAAAGTTTCTATGGGAAGTTCAAAAATTCCCAAACCCAATTTGGGTTTGGGAATTTTTGACCTACTATTCTCGCAAAGTGTTTTTACCCGACTATGGCAAAGCAAGGGAAGGTTAATGAGTTTAACAGTCTATGTATGTTTGTAAATGTGTGGATGTTCCACCATAGCGTCGCCCCTTTGGTCCGATTTTGACAAGGTCTTCAGGTAGTGTCATAGGCTGACTACGGCGGCAATGGAAAGGTTGTATGTTCAATTCAATTCAATTCAAAATATTTATTTCTATTCGGAACAATAAAACTAAAAACTTGGTCCAATTTTGACAAGCGAGGCATCAATCCATTCGTCTTCATCGCAAGAGTGTCACAGGCTATTTTTCACCCGACCGTAGTTCGGTTTTAGTTTTTACTTATGTCTTGTTCCTAGAAGTGTCGCAAGCAAGCTTGAAGGACAACATTATCTCAGCTCTCGTAAGCAATAAAATATGAAACAAAGTTCCACGAGCCGAGGCGGTAAATAGCAATTAATTGGACGCCCAACTTCCGTCCCCGGTGCATCGTACAAACTCGCGCGCGCCGTTTGTTACCAACTCTTTGGTTTAGCTTGAGTATGTTAATTAATTAATAAACCGAAGGTAATTTGTGTGTGTTTTCAGTACAATTTGTTGTTAAATATTTTCCTTCTAAATACTTAAATAGGCTAAAAGAGAAAGATATGCCGCTTACTTGCTGTTAATTTTTGTAGAGATAACTAAAGAACCACTGTTTGTTTGCTTGTCGTATAAGGTAGTGCTGGTCTCTGGTCTCAGTGTTTGTCATGCCACCTGAGGGCTCTGACATGACATAACAACTCTTATTAATCAATAACAGCCGGTACCTACAGCTTAACGTGCCTTAATTCCCTAGACCTAGAGACCTAATCAAATTCGATAAAGCTTCCTTTTACCAATGAAAGTTTCAGTATTCAAAATTAAACCAGAAAAGTCACCATAAAGTTGCGATTCGAAAGCTTGCATTATTGAAAGTAGATATATCACAGCACAAGCAAAATCTAAATCAGTATTATGAGAACCCCATTTGAGAGAGACGCTAAATAAAGTCACTAGTGTCGCCAGCTAGCGTTATACGAGGTTATACGATCGTATACTTGCGCCATCGACGTTTCTCATTTCGTTGGCAAAGTTACGATCTCTCTGTAACCTCAAGTGGCTTGAGATTCATTTCACGATTGGAAATAAAATTTTATTAAAATTATTTGAGCTTTTATAAATCAGTAAATGAAGATGTAGAGTGAGTCGTTAAAATGTATTAAAAGTCATGTTATTAAGTTGGAAACAAATAAATAAACAATCTAATTTTGTTGCGTGCTGACGTTCGTAGCGCTCGTCGCGGCTTGTCGGCATAACACTCCCAGATGAAGAACTTCAAAATAGTCCGAAGCTGGTCGGAGTATTTCCGATCTTCTATTTCGTGAGTTTTTAGCCGTTTTATTTATATTTAATCTAATTTTCATTGCAACTACACGTGTGTCCAAAATTTTAGTTACTTTGGATGTCATTCAGTGGTTCAAAAATGACTTTTAAAATTTGTTATTCAAAGCTATAATGTATACCTACGCCAATCGCTCGAGTGATAGGGTTGTCTGCATAGAAAAACGAAATACTGTACAATTTATTTTAACATTTGTTCAATTAAAGCTGTGACTAGGTATGGGCGATATATTCGCCCTTATGCGTACGTCCGTCCGTATGTCCATGTTTCACAGAAAAACGTCGCAGCCGAGCCGCAGGAGCGCCACTTTGCGAAAGTGCGATTGGTTTTCCCGATGTAAACCACTTGTCATCAAAAATAATATGATATTTAGTACGTAAACTAAGTAAGTTCATAAAAAATAATACAATTACTTCCAAAAAATATTAACTTAATAAAAATATGTTGCTTAATTCCGCCAAAACTGTAAGTTAGACAAATGATAAATGGTAAAATTAACAAAAGTAAAACCCCACGCTAAACAAACCCTACCCAAATTGAACTGTTGTAAAATATAAAATGAAATGAAAGCTAAGGCCTGGAGGCCAGAAAAAAACACTTATATATAAATAAATCCAGTGATCCAACGCCACATAAAAAAAAACATGTGAGTTCATATCTAGGTCCAACTAACGGACTACGCTTGCAAAGTCACGGGCAAAACATATCACACATATAAATACGTATTATAGAATATTTTAAATCCGTTCACGAGACAGTTCTGTGATAACTTTATAATGTACTAGCTTTCCCGCCCGCGACTTCATCCGCGTGGAGTTTATCGCGAAAGAAAGCATCCTATGTTCTTCTAGGATTTTAAAAACCATTGCAACCATTCCTTACAGGAAGTAATCAGAATTTTCAAGTTTACCCGTGGAAAATTACAATTTTCTGGGATAAAATGTATTCCATGTTTTATTCCAGGGTATAAGCTATCTTCATTCCAAATTTCATCAATATCCGTCCAGCTGTTATTGCGTGAAAGCTCCCCAAAAAACAAACGATTCACTTTTATATATTGGTATGGAAGTGTGATAATTATATTTAAAAAAAACAAAAAACTTTGAGTCTTTTTGCCTACTAAAGCATCCCTCATACAACAATAATTGTTATCATTGTTACGTTTCGCCATTACTAGTGAAATATGTACAAGCGGCACGGTAGGCGTCTGAATGCAAGCGCGCGGTGGCCTCGTCTGATTTGTGGCGCCGGGGCGCAGGGTGCTGTAGGTTATTAACTCGCGTAAGTCAGTAGAGTGACGAATGCCTGGCGCAGTTGCTGCAGGCGGGGAGAGCCCCAGCCCAGATGCAGACACACTCACGCACGCACCATTTTCACTGTTGTCGCTAGCGTACACAAACAGTGTAGGGTCCTCACACCACTTGTAGACAGTGTCTACCTCGCGGATAAACGGCGGCAATTTAGGCATATTTTTTTCAAAATTTGTCCTAAAAATACATCCAGTGAGTTAAATAAAAGTTTCTAATAAACACAGCTGCTACAAATTAATAAAATAATATTTCCTTTTCAATAATTTTACTCGGCATTACTTCTCAGGTCTGAAAGGCCTGAAAGGCTACAGATAAAGTCAGCCATAGAAGATCCAGTCAGTAACTTAATATCTATAAGGAGGGAAACTTTTACGTTGTACTTCCTTATAATGTTATGCCTACTCATGTGTAAATAAATAATAGCAGTTTCAATGGACTACTTCATCATTTTAAAGACAAAAATGGGTGTTATTAACGTATAGACAAGACACGTACGCGAGCGTTCTGCGCTCCCCTTGAGAACAACCACCGGATCTGGTTGAAACTACAGTTGGAATAATGCATCAGCTATACATGAGTAACTCCCGTTTTTGACTTTAAAATGTATAAAAACCAAATAAGTTTTCAAAATAATATTACATAATTATCTAATACGTAAAATAGGTTAGATACGTGTGTACTACATAGCTATTGAACGTATGTTCCGTCAGCCCAAGTGCTACGTCAATATGTAACTTTTAAACTTTCGCGATTCGAACACATAGTTAAATTTTAAGTTTTCAGCGCGATTAAGTCCCGTTTAAATATTTAACTATGCTACGTCAATATGTCGAAGGTATTAGTGCCAACCTCCGCTGTCAGCCACGACTGACGCGGCTTAACGGCTGCAATTAATTGTTACCAACCAGGAACGCCGGCTTAACATGTCCTCCGAAGCACAGAGCGATGGCAAGCCCGTACTTAACTTGTTAAAGCCCAAGTACTCGAACCGAATCATTTGGTAACAGATCTATTCTGTCCACATTGTTGCGTTGAATTATCAAACGTGTTTACTTTTAATAATTAATCATAATTATAAGGCACTAGCAGTGCCCGTGGCTTTGCCCGCGTGGTCATTTCTCTGGATTAAAATTAATGTTATATTCCAGGTATAAAAGTACTTATAATGTACAATATACCATATATATATATATATATATATATATATATATATATATATGGTATATATACCGGATAGTATTTTATTGATTGATCGTTTTATAATCATCGGATTAAGATACCAAGTACCCCAGATTTTAAGTCAAACCCTAAGCTATTCAACAGTGAAAACTGTATCGCAATCTGTCCAGTAGTTTATACGTGATGCACGGACAACAAGACAATCAGATAGATAGACACAATTTAAAAATGCTATGTTCCTATTCAGTAGCTTATTTTAATTAACCTAAATCAAGCAAGGGAAGGGTAATAAGCTTGACAGTCTATGTATGTATGTAAGTATGTATGTATATAACATGTGGATGTTCCACCATAGAATCGTTCCTATTGGTCAGAATTTGACAAGCGAAGTATCAAACCATTCGTCTTCATTGCAAATGTGTCAGAGGCTATTTTGACCCGACCGCTGTCGAGTTTTAGTTTTCTGAACATATGTCTTGTTCTAAAAATTATCTTCATATTACATACTTTTTGTTACTTACTGCTTTATAATAAGTATAGTTAGATAAATAGAATATAGATAGATATAAACAAAGATGACCTTCCTTCCTAATCTTTTGTTACATCTGCCTTCTGTTTGCTACGGGACCGCGTGCCCTTGAGCGGCACGCACGGAGCGATGGAAATTCGCACGTAACTTATTAATACTCATTGGTGCCGACTTGCGGAGTCGAAGATCGAACCCGGTATCGTCGAATACTAAACCGCTAAGCCACCACAGCTATTTCAGTATTAACACTACATAAAGAAAATGTGATGACTCGGCATGGTAGGTAGGTACTACTTACTCAAGATTTGGCATAGGTACTTATTTATATTTTTCTATTGTTAACCAAAATGAGGAAACTTTAATAAGCTACTTCCTTATCCATAGTTTTTATCCTAAGTATTACCCGTGGCTGTAGATTACCAAAAAAGAAATAATCGCCTTGTACATCTTTTAATTAGTAGCATATTACTCCTCTCTCAAAGTTCCTGTCAAAGAATCTCTTCTACATACAAGAGCGTTATAGTTACCGAGATGGTAAAAAATGGACTTACCGACTACGCCGTTGTAAATTAACTTCCTCTTTTATGCGGAAATACATAGTCTTTGGGAATTTGTTGTGCAAACCGTGATACCGTAAATGAGAAAACTTGGATGTACGACAGCGTGGATAGCCTTCTTTTCGGAAATGTTGTTCTACTCTTGTACAATTTGGACATGAATCTTCTATACTTATAAAGCAGTATAAAAAAGTTTTTACAAAGAAGACAATTGACAATGAACAAGATTTTTGAGACGGTGTCTCTCTGTTCGCGCATCACGTCAAAACTACTACACCGATTACAATGCGGTTTTCATTGTTGGATAGCATAGGGTTTGACTTAAAATCGAGTGTACTTGGTATCTTAATCAGTTAAGTAGAAGTCGAACATTCGAAATAAAACCATTTGACGTCTGAACGAAGTTTGATGATATTAGTGCTGGAATAGCACATAGGATTCTTAGAACCCAGAAAATAATACCGAGCAGCCAAAGCCGCGGGCAAAGCTAGCCTAACATAAATTTTGGAAAATAAGCTTCTCCAAGGTAGGGAAGGAGAAGGGAAGAATTGAAGTACCTTGACTATGATTTAAGATTTAACTAGCGACCCGCCCCGGCTTCGTACGGGTGAAATTAAGAAAAAAAGAGGTGAAAAATGTAGTTCTCGCACACTCGACCTGAGCCGTGCCGTGGCAGTCTCTGCTTAGAAAAAGACCCCTCCCAATCTTCCCGTGGATGTCGTAAGAGGCGACTAAGAGATTACACACCGGAAGATGGGCAGCAGCGTCCTCCGAGCACATATTTGCTACACTGCGGTCACCAATCCGCCTGTGAAGCGTGGTGACTATGGCAAACCCCCCCCTGACCTGGCAACTTATAACGCACGCACCTTGAGGACCTATGAGAAGTTGATAGAGCTGGAAGAAGTAGTAAGTAAGTTGCGCTGGGGTATTATAGAGTTATCAGAAGTCCGAAGAGAGGGAGAGGATACGATGACCCTCAATTCCGGCAACTTACTCTATTACCGGGAGGGCGATCACCAGTCCCAACATGGTATCGGGTTTCTCGTCCACAAGTCCCTCGTCAACAACATTGTGAAGATCGAAAGCGTTTCGAGCAGGGTGGCATACCTTATACTCTGAATTACCGAACGGTATTCGTTGAAGGTCATACAGGTGTACGCCCCACACTCGAAACGCCCGGACGATGAAGTGGAGGCTATGTATGACATTTCTAATGCCATACATACCCCGAAAACACACTTCACAGTCGTGATGGGGGACTTCAACGCACGGCTGGGCATTAGGGATGGCGATGAACTGAGAGTGGGGTAATTTGGATTTGGACAGTGAAACCAAAAGGGTCAGCGATTGGCCGACTTCATGGAGAAGGAGGGACTCTTCATGATGAACTCCTCTTTCAAGAAGCGCCCGTCTAGGAAATGGACGTGGCTGCACCCCGGCGGTCATAAGCACGAGATAGATTTCATTTTGATGACCAATAAGCATATGTTCAATGATGTCTCTATGATCAACAGGCTTAAGATCGGCAGTGATCACTGCATGGTAAGAGGCTCATTGAATATCAACGTAAAGCTGGAGAGGTCTCGTTTTATGGGATCTACTTTTCGCCCAAGTCCTGCCCAAATCCAAAACCCCGAGAACTTTCAGTTGGAGCTCCAAAATCGCTTACAAATCCTTATCAAATGCGATACAGTGGACGAACTAAACAAAGGCCTGGTAGATATTGTTCACGCTGTCGAGTCGGAATACTTGAAGTCTAACCGCAAAAAAATAGAACACAGAAACTCTATGAGCATACACTCAAACTAATGGCAGAACGAGGTGAGATGAGGCTGCAGTCTTCAGTGGATATGTCGAGTTACAGCTTGCTTAATAAACAGATCTCCAAGTCGATGTGACACGATTTGCGATCCTATAATACTTCTTGTATTAAGAAGGCAATAGAGCGGAACAAGGGTTCCAAAGTGTTAGCAAGAGATCTATTGGGCAAAGCCTGTTGACGAAGCTGAAAACCGACAATGGCAGCATCGTTTCGTCGAAGCCAGAGATTTTGAGTGAGCTCGAGAAGTTTATAGACAATTATACACCTTTTTAGTGTTAAAGTTTTCGTGAGCCTGATACATAATTTTAAATATCACTACCGGCTATGACTCACGTGTATATAGTCGAAAACATCGACCTAGGTTTCGAGCGTATCCGACGCTCTTCTTCAGGAGTTCACGCCGCGAGATCCCGACGCGCACTGCGGGCTGCAGCCCGCTGCGAGCGGCGCGTGAGATGCGGCGGCGACTGGGAACGGGGACGCCCGGTACTCGTACTGCTCTGCGCCGCCGTCGACGGAGATTGAACACCTGCTGGTGGTGGCGATGGAACACCACACCACTGCAGGCAGATTTGCACCACCATCCTGCGCATTTAGCCTCGGTACCCAGGTCACTTATTAACCGAGCTTTCAAGTTGTGTGACCCCAAATATGTGGAGACTGAACTGAGGCATGTAAGGGAGGTACTTGAAAATAATGGTTATGTTTGGCGCCAGTGTGCTCGGTTGGTAAATTCTAGTGAACGTGGAAGGTCCCCTAGGGTGGAAGTAGAATGTAAGTGACCAGTGGAGAAATACAAGTATAATATTTATGTCTGAAGAAGTTATTTTATTACACAGGGGAGTGATGGAGCTTTTGAATTATGTTCGTTACCGCATCCTATAACATAACACCTTTATCGTGTTCGTCATCCCAGGCAAATACGGCTCATATCTAAGGCAGCGACGATGCCGGGAATTCATTACTTTCTCATTAAAGAGTAACGTTGCACCTCCGCTGTGGATTTTATGAATTCTATTTCACTAGATAGGTTTATAAGGCAAAAAAATATATGTGGTGACGCAACTGTGGCGAAGTTCGAGAGAGTGAATCTGTTATTTATAAAACATCTTTAATGTATTTTTTTCAATATTTTACCACTATTTCAGTGTCCAGAGTGCCCTACCTGGGTCGCGGCCCAGATCCGAGTTTCCCCCTAAGCTGAAGGTAAGTGGTAATTTTGAATCAAAAATCGACTTTATATCTACTTTATATGGATACTATACGAAGTACTGAACCAAATAAGGTGAAATTTCTATGTAACCACTAGTTTATATTTAACATAGACTGTTTATGGAAAAATTGACATCCAAATCGGTTAAAAGAACCCGGAGATACACGAAAAATATTCAATACCTCTTGTTGGAAGTTGACTTGTTGGACTGTTTTTGTGTCTGAGGTAAGGCTAGTTCAGCGACTAGTCCCACAACAAATTCGTCCCGAAAGGACGAGTTAATGAATTTAAAAAATATTACTTTTTCTGTTCAGTAACTCGTCCCATTAATTATATCATAAAAATCTGAATGGATTTAGTACAGTCAACAACATAATCATTAAATAATTTATCTTCTTAACCTATAAAACAGTAACGTGACACACTGACAGATAACGCACAGTCTAAACTGATGAACCTATAAACTAACTGACTGAATAACTCATGAAATATAAACTAACGTGAGCATGATTAATTATATATAGATACGTTACGACTGTCACTCACGATTTATTTAGTCAAACAATTCGACATTAATTATGAGTGATCGTGATCGTGAGAGTGATCTGATGAACCAAGTTTGAAATTGATAGGGAATATTGAGTAATTTAAGGAATATTTAATAATGAATAATTGTAGGATATCAAATATTGTTGCCAAACTGTTGAATTGTCTTTTGTTTTTAATGGGCAGGCCATATAGTTCACAGAACCGACAACTGCTGGGGAATAAAGGTTCTCGAATGGCGACCACGAACAAGCAAGCGAAGTGTGGGGAGACCCCCCACACGATGGACCGACGACATTGTAGCCATCGCAGAAAGTCGGTGGATGGAGGTGGCAAAAGAACGCTCGTCATGGCGCTCTTTGGGGGAGGCCTATGTTCAGCAGTGGACTTCTAAAGGCTGACATGATGATGATGATGATGAATGCCTGTAATGTTCACAAACAATAGCCAATTTTTATTTTTATTTTAAGGCTTACCTTTACAATTTCAAGTTGATATATACGAGCACTTGTTAGAAATACGATCAACATGTAGGTTTTATATAATAATTAAATCATACAATTCTACACTTTTTAATATTAGTTATATTATAAGACTAGTTATACCCGCGGCTTTTGCACGCGTGGTCTTTTCTTCAGGTTCAAAGTACCATAATGTGCTATTCCAGGACCATTTGACCAACATTTTGATCAAAATTTCTTTAGCCTTCAAAAATACTTTAATCAATTGCTCGGCTTCTAACTCACCAGATTGAGATACCAATTACACCAGTTTTAAAATAAAACCCTAAGCTATCTAACAATGAAAACCGCACTGCAATCGGTCCAATAGTTTTTACGTAATGCGTGAACAAACAAACAGACAGAGCGACACGATCAAAAAAATAATTATATTTTCTTATATTTTCATTTTCAATACCCTTTTTGAACACCCAAGAGCATTTTTTTATTTACCTTCTTTTTACAGGCTTTATTATAAGTATAGATATATGACTGTGTCAATTTGCATCAAAAAATCCGTCTAGTAGTTTCAGCGCGATACGTGTTCTTTTTCATAACTTTCAACCCCTATATAGCGGAAACCCTTTAATTTTTCGGGATGAAAAGTATGCTATGTCCTATCTCGTAGTATAAACTCAAATCATACCAAGTTTCATTTAAATACATTCAGTAGTTTTGGCATGATGCCTAGCCAAGATACAGACAGACAGACAGACTGAAAGACAGACAGACAGACAAAAATTAAAAAAAGTACAGTTTTGGCTTCAGCATCGAATATAGAGTAGCCTCCAAAATTTCTTCAATGTACAGAATTGTACCCGTTACAGTTTTATTATAAGTACTGATTCTTCACATTTTATTGGAAATTATTGTAGTGATATAGATAAATGATAACTGAGGAATTCTACACTATGCGTCCAACATGCACTTGGCCAGTTATTACCATTTGGTAACGGTATCTTTCGTGAATCTAGAGATAAGGTATATATTCGGATAAACATACATATATTCGTATATATGTATGTTTATCCGTTATCTAGTACCCATAGTACAGGGTATCCTAGTTTGGGGCTGGTTAATTGGTGTGGAATTGTCCCGAATATATTTAATATATATTTAATATTTTTTAATATATATATATTGGATTAGGTCCAGGGATAAGGTATTTCGCGAGATTAGTCCGTACCTAATCCAAAAATATCAGATTTGAATTCCTCGACTTCCACCTTATATCAGTTCTACAGACTACATTCCAAATCCACACCGAAACGTAATAGGTAACGGAGTGCGGAACGCGTGGGTTAATCGAGTTTCTCTGCATGCAGTCAATTATAAGAAAAAATGTACAGAACGTTTAAAAAAAATATGAATATATTATACTTACGTAGGAAAAAACAGGTTACAAAGTTAGCACCTAAAAATAGCCATTGTAAATACTAATGTAATGAGGCTTAAATAATAAAAAAAAAACAACCGTATAATGTAATAAACAATGAATTGATTTTAATATACCTAGGGGTCACCGGGTAAACGGTGGGTCCCTTTTTTTTCATAGCTCAGATCTCAAAGCCTATCAGTCAGATTGGCTTAAAATTTGGTTTGATGTATTGTATTTTTTATCAGCTCTCAGAAAATCACTAAATCATTGAACCCCGGATAATGGAGAGCAGATGAAATAAGTTTTTTTTAAAAGATCAGAAATGACTCACTGTGTACACCCTGTGGTGTACAATGAGTCACCCCCTGGTTAACAATGGGTCTAGGGGTTTTTGTAGGAAAATAATTAAAGACATTTAAACAAGAAATTATATATATATATATATATATTTGAAGAAAAAACTTGACAGATGCTACGAATATCTTAAAACTTAAAAGGAAAACCGAAAATATAATAATATGTTTTCAGTATCTACTCGTATCATACCATTAGGAAATCACTTTTGTTAATGCGAAAAGCATTAGTTTTTTTTAATAAATGAATATATATGTTTTCTGTTATATCTTTGCAGAGTAGAAAAAACATTGCGATGCTCGGAAGCTGCTTGCATGATGCTTTTTCCGCCCTTTATAGCATCTAATAACTTTTGCATTTGATCATCATTGTTGAGTTCCTGTGACTAACTTCCGGCTCCATCTTCAGACCTTGGATACCACATATGACTGAAAAACTTATTAGTATAAACCAAATGAGCCTAAACACGAAGCTGTTCAATAACTTGATTGTTGAGTTCCTGTGACTACCATCCAGTTCCATCATCAGACCCTAGATACCACATAAGACCAGAGAACTCATCAAGGCAAACCAAACAAGCCTATCAGACTCAAACATAATAACACAGTGCATATTTAATGCAAATAAGTAAGTAAATAGTTAAAAGTAAAAAGTTACTAAACCAATTTTGATGAAATGTATACTGTACTAGGCCGGAAGAAAATGGATGAGAAGAGCTGAAGACCAAGCTCAGTGGCGTGCATTAGGAGTGGCCTACTTCCAGCAAGGGACAGATATAGGCTGACGGTGATGATGCTACAATACCACACTGGACGTCTATTTTTTTCAAGAAAAAAAAAACCTCATAAAAAGATACGAGAGAACATAAACACTAAAATAAATAGATTTTGTAATAAATCTTCTGAACCAATTTTGATAAAATTTATATGAGACTACCGCGACGTCCGCAGCGGGTGATTGCGACGAGGGCGATACGCGGATATCGGACGGTGTCTTGGACGGCAGGGTGCGTGTTGGCCGGTGATCTCACCTGGGAGCTCCAAGCGGAGATCTTCGCCGAAGTTTACCACTTCATGGCGGAGAGGAGATCCCGCGGAGACCCCCCAGCGTGGGAAGATGTCACATGCATGCGGCGGCAAGCGTGGGCCGCCATGTTGCCATGTTGCGGCAGTGGTCTGAGGACCTAGCTCCAGCAGTCTCTGGGCAGTGGACGGTGGAAGCTATCCGCCCGGTCCTGACGAGGTGAGTGAGGCGGAAATTTGGGCCGCTAACCTTCCGATTGGTGCAGGTGCTTTCCGGACACGGATGTTTCGGAAAGTACCTGCACAAGATCGCAAGACGGGAGGTGACTCCAGTGTGCCACGAGTGTGGGGCACTGTAGGACACGGCGCTCCACACGCTGGAAGCGTGTGCCGCATGGGGCCACAGCGGCATACGCTTTCAGCGTTAACTCTCTCTCTGCCGACCGTGGTAAATGCCATGCTTGGCAGCGAGAAGAAACCGCAAACAGAAGGAGACCGCGGAGCGGGCCAGGGAGAGCAACGCCAGAGCGGACGCGCTCCGGCGCAGAAGACCAGGTGGAAGGAGGCGTTTCGCCCACCTCCTCCCTCCTCCGTAGTGGGGTCACTGGTGGAGAGTTGGGGGACTCTCCATCGGATTGCATGGCCCTACATGTCTGAGGGGTGACCTTTGTGAGCAAGGTCGCCCCTCCAAAGGCGGAGAGACCCGATAAGGGTCTGCTACTGGGGCAAGATGGTAGAATGCTACCGCGACCCCATCTTGCCCCACCTGGGTGGAAGACTGATCACGGAGGGGTTTTAGTGGATGCGAGCCCCACATACCCCCTTCCATCACCCCCGTGGTGGAAGGGAAGTGCGCAGGCATTTCCCCCCATCAAAAATAAATAAATGTTAGTTTGGGTTGCAGGCCGGATAACCTCCAAGAGTGCCCGATGGTTGCTGGTCCCCTTCGATACGTTTCATCTGGGGGGGAAGAGCAGCAGTTAGACGGTGCACCCGGGGATCGGTCATTAATCCTCCTCGGGGAATTATTGGCAAGGTGGGTCTGGGTAGTTTTACTACCTGGACGGTAGAAGGGGAATCGCTACAAAGAGCTTTTATCTTTGTGGAGGTTCTCTTCCTGTGGGAGGCGCGTCTTAGTGACGTGGTGAGGGGGCCCGGGTGCTCGGCGCAGGCTCGAGGAGGTGGGGCCTTGTGCGCTTGGCGCCGGCTCGAGGAGGTGGGGCCCGGATGCTTGGCACCGGCTCGAGGAGGCGGTCCGCTCCCAGACCTACCATACTTCGGAATGATGGATTCGGTGCTGGGAATGTCACGTGGAGGTGGGGCCTTGTGCGTTTGGCGCCGGCTCGAGGAGGCGGTCCGATTTCAGACCTACCATACTTTGGAATGATGAATTCGGTGCTGGTACACACGTGGAGTTGGGACCCGGGTGCTCGGTGCCGGCTCGATGAGGTGGGAGGAGGAGGCGAATCCTACTTCGTATTTGTGGGGTCACTGGTGGAGAGTCAGGGGCTCTCCATCGGCTTACATGCCCCACCGGTCGTGGAGAGGGGTGACTTTGGTGAGCAAGGTTGCCCCTGCACAGGCGGAGAGGCCCGATTGGGTCTGCCACTGGGGCAAGATGGTAGAATGCAACCGCGACCCCATCTTGCCCCACCTCGGTGGAGGACTGCTCACGATGGGGTTTTAGTGAGTAAGACGGGCAGTCGCCCGGTGAGTCCCACATAGTCTTCCCCGGGCTCAGTGGTATGCGTAAATGCATTTCCCCATGAAAAAAAAAAGGTTAGGTTACTTTAGGAAATAAAAATCAGGAAACTTTTGGTAGATTGGTTGTACTCGCTAACACATCAACACATAATTGGAGTCACATATAGGCTACGAATAAATAAATATAGGGTACCTCTTATTATTGAATACGCGGGAAAAGATGCGGGGCACAGCTAGCTATTTTATACCAGAGATAATAATCAAAAAGCCTTAAGAAATAAAATGAAATGAAGCACTAAATCTTAAAACTTAGCTCATCGAAGCCACATTCAGATCAATTAAACCAATCAACCTCTACTCCCTAAAGAACAGTTTACACAAACAGACTCTATTACCCAAAGGCTTATAAGTCTAGACCAGCCTCTTGTGGTCAGTTCCCTTTTATGCTTTATAGAAGTTATAAAGGCAGTAATCTGGGTTTTATTCATTTAATCAAGGGGTTCATTAAGTGTATAGGGGCTGTAAAGTGGAGGTAAGCGATCGTCATTACAGTTTACTGCGTATGAACAGGGTTAAGCTGTTTATTTTGATTGTAGATGGTTAAAAACGAAAATAGAGATTTTTGATTGACAGTGTAACTGTTTATTATTATCTTGTCGTCAACACTAATATTATAAAGAGAAAACATTGTTTGTTTGTTCGACTTCGATACTATGACAAGTGTCATCGATTATCTGAGTTAGCCTCTCAGACCTTGGTAGAAACAAAGTGAAATATAGTTTAAAAAACTAAAAAACACGCTTTATATAGAAAACGAAACTAAAAAATAGAAAAAAACCATTTAATAGTGTAAATAAGAAAAAAAAAAAAAGAACGTGGGGTGCATGGGTCAATAGTTATAAATATTTCATTGACAGATATGAGAAGAAGGATTATCATTTTGATAATATCTTAAAAAGCACCCCACGATTTTTTGAAATGAAACATTTTTTTCTTATTTACACTATTCAAATTTATTTTCTATTTTTTAGTTTCGTTTTCTATATAAAGCGTGTTTTTTTTAAACTATAATTTATTTTCTATTTTTTAGTTTCGTTTTCTATATAAAGCGTGTTTTTATTTTTTTTAAACTATTATTTATTTTCTACTTTTTAGTTTGGTTTATTGTTTTTGAATTATTGCATTTTCATCGGTCTTTGACAAGTGTGCAAAATTTGAATGAAATCTGACCGTTTAAATTGGGTCAAAATAGTGTCCAAAGGAGTCGGTTACAAACATACAAACATACAAACAAACAAACAAACATACAGACATACAAGTGAAGCTAATATAAAGCGTATAAAAAGATACGAGCGAAAACAGCGGCAGGCCAAACTGACTAGCTAACGGTCCATCCATATGTCCATCCGATCTAATGTGTCATAGCATCATAACTTTTAGGTACTGAAATGCATGAAATTATGTTAATAGGTGTAATAATACATTAAATAGACTGAAAGAAGAACTATACGGACCCAAAAGCATATAGGTAAACCGATAAGTTTAACTTCTTTCTTCTTAAAACGTTTGAGAAGTTATGTGACCGGTACATTAGAGACAGCATACTAACTATTACACCACTACTTCCACAGCAACATGCTTACAGTTCAAGCAAATTTACAGAATCTGCCCTGCACAAAGTGGTAAACACAATAGAAAAATACATTAATAACAAGACATTGTGTCTGGGCGCTTTCATTGACATTAAAGGAGCCTTTGACAAAACGAATTTTGTAAGCATTAACGTAACGCAACAGAAGCACGGTGTGGATTCGACTCTGATTGATTGGGTCTTAAACATGTTAAAGCTTAGAGTGGTTCGCGTCGACCTAGGTGGCATTACCAGGGGGATGGTGTCACACAGGGAGGAGTCCTATCCTCTGGAACATGGTGGTAATTGACCTAATCACAAAGCTGAATAACCAACGCTTCCTCACGGTTGGCTACGCAGACGGTCTGGTGATTGTTGTATCTGGACATTTTGCGAGCGTGTCTTGTCATATCATGAACAATGCTCTAAAGATCGTAGAGAGCTGTACAGAGTGTACAGAATTTGGATTAACCGTGAATCCAATAAAAACCATTCTAGACACGTTTACAAACAAAAGAAACTTAGGTAGAGACACACTACCCTACCTTTACAATACTCAGTTGACCCTGACTGAAGAGATAAAGTATTTGCGTATCACCTTAGATAACAAACTCAACTGGGCTAAACACCTGGAGAGTAAATAAACAAGGCTATTGTCTTATTTTGGCAACGCAGAAGAATGATAAGGAAAACATGGGGCCTGAGTCCAAAGATTACCTTATGGCTGTATAATACTGTGATTAGGCCTTCAATAACTTACGGAGCTCTTGTTTGGTGGCCAACAACCAAACAGAGTAGCACAGTTAGCAAACTGCAAAATTTCCAGAGACTGGCTTATGTGGTTGTAACTGAATGTCTGAAAACTGCCCCACGGCAGCACTTGAGGCATTACTTGGATTCCAGCCGCTACTGCTTCATATCCAACAGGAAGCTGCAGCATCTGCTTACATGCATAGGGCACTTAGTCTCTGGAAGCAAAACAAACAGGCATCACACACAAACATCATAAAGGAGTATTCAGAGGGAAACTCATTCATACTCTCCATCTACGATAGGGTGCCAAAACAACATCAATTCATGAAAAACTATAAAGTACAACTATATGAGGAGTCTAGTGACAGTTTAAACACACATGAAGTTAGGATTTACACGCATGAGTAAAAATTGAGGATACTTTTTAAACCGAAAAAATAAAGGGTTCCTGCGGGATATGGGTCCAAATTTTGTACATTGATGATATTTAATAAATAAATAAAGGAGTCTGTTCTATTATTTGTACTGACGCCAAACTGTTTTTTTATTTTTTTCATTTATTTCTATTGTCTGTCCGTCTGTATGTCTGTCTGTATCTTGGACGCGCATCACACCCCGAAACTATTGAATGAATTCAAGTGAATCTTGGCATGATTTGAGTTCATACTACGAGGTAGGACATTGGATACTTTTCATACCGGTAAATTATAAGGTCCTTGCAAGATAGGGGTATTTTATTTGGAGTTGCTTTTCATGTTTTACGTTTTATAGTTACTTCCGTAGTTCACCTTTAGGATACTCAAGGAATATTCAAATACCTTGTTCCACCGGTTTAGGCTAGGCGTTGTCTGTCAGTCAGTCAGTCAGTCAGTCAGTCAGTAGGTATGTCACGGTACTGTTTTATAGGCATGATTAAAATAATGTAATAAAACACATATTTTTATTATTCTGCTGTTACTGCTGTTACTTCCCCCAAATAAGGGCAAAAAGGGGGCTACTGAATATCCCCGCCTTATTAGATCCCATTTTGATGGTTCTTTTTTTTTGACATGTAGTTAGTAGCTTTACGTTTGTCTCATAAAAATTTGGAGATGATCTGATGAGGATCTTCGGCGTGATGAGCAGAATAGCTCCGCAAAATGCAGTAAATTGCTCCCTTTTAGGTTTCTTCCAGTGGAATCAGCCCTTTACCTACTAAGTAAGGATTGATGGTGCACCTTGGTTATTTATGTTAGTTTTATAATAAGGTAACTAGATGGCGCTACTGTGCACTGCTAGATTGTTTGCAAAAAAGTTTGTGCTCGCGAGGTCCACAGCTCACAGAGCCACTAGTAAGTTAGAGGGCTAAATAATATATTGTACTTTAATTATATTTAAATCAACATAAAAAACGGCTGTCTAGAATTTACTCATATACGAGATAATATAGTTGGGTAGCTTATGATCCTGGCTACGGAACATTTCTGACACGTGCTTGGCTGGATTTTAATTGGCTTTTTTTTACCACTAGTGTGATCTATCCTACATCCTACAAATAAATAAATTTGAAGTGTCTCTTTGTAATGTCAAAATAACAGTTTTTTACTAAATGCATATGAAACTATACACGGTACTCATAACAAAAAACCCTTTTTTTTTGTCTGTCTGTCTGTCTGTTTGGTCCTGCAAATCTCCAACCGATTTTGAAGGGACTTTCACTGGAAGATATCTGATGTAACAAGGAGTAACATAGGTTACTTTTATTGTCGGGAAACAACTACAGACAGGAAATATTGTGCACCTATTTAGGTTATTTAGGTAAATAGTCGTAATAGCCCTTTATAAGTCTCACCATGACATGGCTACTGCATAAATCCCTTTTTTAACTTCACTTGTATGTAACTATGTATTTCTGTCTGTCCTGGAATCTTGCAATTCAAATTTCTAGCACTTCCCGATTAGCTATCTGGTTGAAACTTTCAGGGTAGCTCACAAACCGATGACAAAGCAACGAAAAAAACCCATTAAAACGTAATATGTGACATTCGTTAAAAAAAAGGTACAAAAACTTTTTTCTAAATTATACTTGTTTTAAATGTTTTTTAATAATGTTTATTGTACTATAGACTTTTAGTTACTAAATGCTTTATTATAAGTGTAGATTTAAATAGATAGATGAACGTACCTGTTGTAGAAGTGTTGGGGTATTGCTGTACTCCAGTGTCAGAGCTGGTCAAGTCGATAAAGGGCTTCTGACTTAGCTTATCGACTGCTATCAATTGTTAGCAACTGAGTCATTAACTTGCCTCAAGCTGAGGTTTGAACTGGGTGTTGTTGGATTGCAAAACGCACATACCACCATACCTCTTTTGCTGCTTGGGTGTAGATTACAGGGTACTTAGATATCATCATTTCAATCTGAAGATTAAGGTACTAGCTGCGCCCGCGTTTTCACCCGCGTGAGGGATGATGATGATGATAAATAGTATCCTATGTGTTATTTACAGGGTATAAAGCTATCTCCATTCCAAATTTCATCAAAATCCGTCTGACTGTTATCGCGTTAAAACTCTGCAAGCAAACAAACAAACAAATAATATTTCACTTTTATATATTGGTATGGATGTATTTATTAGGCTTATTTATTTATTTATTGTAACTAATCTAATAAATGCTTGCCCAGGACAAACTATTTTTTACCAGGGCCTGCAGTCTCGACGTAGATAGTGATTCTTTACAACCTAAATCGGTACATACCGTTGACAATCGTTAACTTGGACAGTTATTGTCAAAAGCTATCGATTGTCATCGCTATCTCTAATGACAATGATAATGATTGATATTTGGCAGAGACTACCAAATATCGTTATAATCAGACTTTGCGACCGATTTATGTTATAAAGCAATCGCTGTCGATGTCGAGACTGCAGGTCCAGCACTAATAAACAATTCACATATATTTTAATCAACTTCAAAGAGGAGATTTGTAACTTGACCTGTAATGTGTTTAATATTGTTGAAAATGCGTAATACTCTTCAACGTTCTATGTGGGAAACTTAACACATACAACAAATGTGTGTGTTTATGTAATAATTGCGTGGTTCCAAACGTCGACATTGGTATAGGTAAGTATTCAGGTACCTAAGTTTGTCCAATTCTTGCTCTTAAACTACAAATATGATTGCAATTACTCTTTTTGTAATGGTGTAACCAATCGTAATAATTAATTACTGTTCAGAATTAAAATCTAATATAAACACGAATACTTTAAACTCTACTCTAATAAGATTAAAACTGATAATCCATAAAATAAAATACCGCGTCTAAAAAGTATGTTAGTTTCTTAGATTACTTTTTATTATAAGTACCTTAAACGACCCCATAAACCTGAATGCAGTAAGAATTAAACCACACGCAAACTCACTATGGACTTGTTTATACTGAACTTGGAAATAAAACAGTTCATGACTTATAAAGTCCGTTTATTATTTAGTGAAACTGTTCATTAGCGTTTTATGTGTTTGAATAATAAATGGTAAAATTGTAATAACAAGGGAGTTTTGATAGCTCTATTGAATGCCCTTTAGAATAGGTAATGGACGTTTAAATTCTAAATGCATGTAATTAGAGCTGCACTATGAATCTTATTATAGCTATAAGTGAAACAACTAAATGTCGCGTCCACTGATTAAGCCTTAATAAATAGATAGAAGACTGCTTCCTGGCAGCGACAATGAAAAAAAAAACTTTAAATAACTAAAAATCATAAAATATAGATTTGGGAGGCGTTATCTTTCAGACATGAACTTTATCAATATTAGACGTGTTTGGTTGGTTAGTTCGTAATACTACCAGTAGATGGCGTTACCGTCCCCCATAAGACGGGTTCAAAGAAGCTAGTGGAAAAATTTGGATGGCGATAGCTGAATTGGTAAAGGCATGTGCCGCGCTGAGGCACAGTATGCGAGGTCGAATCTCGTCCGTAATCCAATTTTTTCCATTAGAAAATTATTATATATGTTTACGCTAAGCAGGCGTTAACTCTATAAAAAACATAAAATTATTACGGTTATAAAATCTTATTTGGGTAGGACATAAAGAACAAATTATGGAGCTTTTTTGAGACTAATTTGGAGTAGGTACAAATTCATGTCCCTGCTAGGAAGTATGACATCTTCAGGATACAGTTTTCTAAAACTTTTTGTTAACATTGAAGTCTTCTATCAATTTACTAGCTGTGCCCACGGTTTTGATAGCATGGTCATTTCTCCGCGCTAAAAGTAACCGTTGTTGTTGACAATAAGAGGTTAATCAAACTCCGATTTGCCGACGACATGGTCCTGTTTTTTTCCACAGTCACAGAGTTACAACAAGTGCTTGAAGACCTAAACCTAAGCATAGCAAGTCTCGACGTCAGACTCAGTATGGACATGTCAAAGAATAAGCTCATGACTTCACCAAGCAAATGCACCAAGCGCAAGGTATGCATAGGGGATGTGGAGATTGAATATTTCCACGAGTACGCATATCTTGGCCAAATAGTCTCCTTCCAGGCGAGACAAGACAAAGAAGTTGCTAGACGCATTGAAAACGCCTAGAGGAGCTATTGGGCTACGAAGGACTTAATGGAGGGCACCCATGTGCCTAAAACGTAAACTCATGAACAAGTGCATTCTCAGAATCTCATATTTTCTAAACCTGTGAATGCAGTTCAGAATACCTCAAAAAGTTATGGATGGTCTCCTAGGAATATCTTATATCCTGGATTAACACATACTTTTTATAATCATCATCATCCATCATCATCATCCATCATCATAGTTCATGCGGCTGAAACCGCGGGGAGTAGCTAGTGTTATCATAATACCTTAAGGTGCAACGTTTTGCTCAGCGAAAAAAATCCACGAAAGCTCTACAGCTTTATTACTCATCGTGGATTTATTAAGACTAATTATGCGGCAATAAATAGTTTGTATCATTAAATTACGGTTAAAATGATCACCTAGATAATATTAGTTTAGCTACAAATGTCAATAAGCCGTTTTTCATATTGTTTTTTTTTGTTTATTGACAATTGTACTTATACTAGCTTTAACCTTGATTTTTTTGGTTGGTTTAATTTCTTGATACAATCTATTTTACATAATAAGTTTTTACTCAAACAATACTAGTAATGTGGTCATTATTTCGACAACCTTCTTTGGGCAAAGTGGACCTTGCCGCGCTGCTTGAATAGGCGCCAGCAAAGTTGTATGGAATTTCATTATTGTCGTGTTTTGCGGCCAGCAATTTCCTTTGAAAATCCATTATTGTCGTCTTTTGACGTATCACTATTATTTATTCCGTGGGTTCGTTAACCCCGAACGCGAAAAGAGAGGCGTTGTAGCTCCCAGACGAATGGAGCGATTTTGATGTTTTTTTTTTCTGTTTGAAAGCTGATGTGATCGTGATTGTTGTTGTTGTTTCTGTTTCTGTTTCTGTTTTTGCTTCTGCTTCTGCTGCTGCTGCTGCTGCTGCTGCTGCTGCGGTTGCTGTTGCTGTTGCTGTTGCTGTTGCTTTTGCTGTTGCTGTTGCTGTTGCTTTTGCTGTTGCTGTTGCTGTTGCTGTTGCTGTTGCAGTTGCAGTTGCTGTTGCTGTTGCTGTTGCTGTTGCTGTTGATGTTGATGTCGATGTCGCTGTCGCTGTCGCTGTCGCTGTCGCTGTCGCTGTCGCTGTCGCTGTCGCTGTCGCTGCCGCTGTCGCTGTCGCTGCCGCTGTCGCTGTCGCTGTCGCTGTCGCTGTCGCTGTCGCTGTCGCTGTCGCTGTCGCTGTCGCTGTCGCTGTCGCTGTCGCTGTCGCTGTCGCTGTCGCTGTCGCTGTCGCTGTCGCTGTCGCTGTCGCTGTCGCTGTCGCTGTCGCTGTCGCTGTCGCTGTCGCTGTCGCTGTCGCTGTCGCTGTCGCTGTCGCTGTCGCTGTCGCTGTCGCTGTCGCTGTCGCTGTCGCTGTCGCTGTCGCTGTCGCTGTCGCTGTCGCTGTCGCTGTCGCTGTCGCTGTCGCTGTCGCTGTCGCTGTCGCTGTCGCTGTCTCTGTCTCTGTTTCTGTTTCTGTTTCTGTTTCTGTTTCTGTTTCTGTTTCTGTTTCTGTTTCTGTTTCTGTTTCTGTTTCTCTTTCTGTTTCTGTTTCTGTTTCTGTTTCTGTTTCTGTTTCTGTTTCTGTTTCTGTTTCTGTTTCTGTTTCTGTTTCTGTTTCTGCTTCTGTTTCTGTTTCTGTTTCTGTTTCTGTTTCTGTTTCTGTTGTTGTGGTCGTTGTTGTTGTCTTTGTCGTTGTCGTTGTTGGTTTTGTTGTTGTTGCATTGTTTGAGTAAATTCTTATTATACTAAGCTGGTTTCAATTAAATTCCTCGCATTGTTTGAGTACAGAAAGCACTATACAAGCCTTGGTCCGCAATGACTGCCCTGCTGGCCACGCTGTGATGGCCTCGAGCTTTGCTTAGTTAAGTTCTCGACCCTCATCATCGCTGCCAGCAACGCAGTCATTACAGACCGCGGCAGTAATGTACTTTTATGAACCCACGATGAGTAATAGAGCTGTTATTGACAAAAAACGGAACGGAAAAATTTGAATTTGGCGCGCTGTATTATATCCCAATTTCAATAACATAAAACGTCACAAATTTACCTTTTTATGGTTCCTTCCCATATTATGTGAATTTAGGATGAAACCGTTTTTTACACGACTGCGCAAAACAAGGCGTGTTATGTTTTTAGTATTCATGTATGTTTGTATGTGAGTTTCTTTATTCCACCATAACTTTGAAATGCCTGAACAGATTTAGATGTATGGGGTATCGTTAGAATCCTTACATCCCTCCGAGTAACATGGGCTATATTTTTTTTTGAAAACTTTCAATATGGTGGCAGTATGGCGCCATTTCCGAACTCGAAAAAAAAAAATCTTCGAAATTTACAGTATGGGTATCAAATTGAAGGTCTTGATAAGCCCATTCCAACAATGTATATTTTTTTTGCAAAAGCTTTTTTTTGGCAGGGCAGGCGTGTTTTTTAGCTTTTAAACTGCTTATTGAGCTTACTCCTTTGGAAGATATTTCATATTATTTTGAAAAAACATAGGTGCTGCTAAAACTATTGATAATATCTACATAAAATAATGTACTACATGATTTAAGGAACACATCAATTACCCACAAAAAAAGGCCGCGAGGCTATAATATATCTAACTATTATAGTAAAGTCATAATAACCGTTTTTACCCGGCAAAACAAAGGAAGGGTTTGTTCAAACAAAAAAACTTGGACCGATTTTGACAAGCCAAGTAGGTATCAATCGATTCGACTTCATCGACTATTTTTTTCCCAGTTTTGTAGTTGTTAGTTTTTGAACTTATTTCTCGTTGTTCAAATTAGTCAATAAAAACACGGGTAGAATCTTCCGGAAATCAATTCCGTGGGTAGAATCAAAAGATACAAGATACATTAGTCTCTTAATATTAATCCTTAGCCAATACTCAACTGATTTTGATAAAAACTAAAAACTTTGATAAAAAAGTGAAATGTTGTCTGTTCGTTTGTTTGTTTGTTTGTTTGTTTGGGGAGCTTTCACGCGATAACGGCTGGACGGATTTTGATGAAATGTGGAATGGAGATAGCTTTTACTCTGGAATAAAACATAGAATATTTTTTATCCCGGATAATTGCAAGTTTCCATGGGAAAACTGGAAAATTTTGATTACTCACTGTAAGGAGCGGTTGCCATGGAAACGAAATAACAAGTCTGTCAAAAAACTTCGAGAGCATTGGTGTTATACCTACTTTTGCATTGGTTTTTAATATTCTAGAAGAACATAGATTTTTTTTTCGTGATAAACAGTAGCCCGCGTGAAGTCGCGGGCGGGAAAGCTAGTGTAATTATAAAGGTGAGATGGTGAGCTTTCAGTGAGCTTTCTTTCAGTGTCTACAGGTTTTATTGTTTGTTCCATATATTCAGAATTATAAAAACACGACCGCGCGTTTGAGGTCTAGAGTCAATTTTATTGCCCACGAGTATAGTTACATTATTAAGGTTCATTACGTGCATGTAAAGTCCTCTTTAAATTATTAGAATCGGACCTTTCATTTAGAAGCTACGACGGGTATCAAAATTCTATAAATAATAAAATGACGCAGTGTGAGTGATACCCGTGCGAAGCGGGGGCGCGTCACTAGTGCTAGATAATTATAAAACCCCCCACTATACTGTTGTATTGTTTTGCACCACCATCCTTTTCATGTGTAAACATCTAATGGCGCGGTAAGGGGGTAACGCCGACTTTTGACGTGGCGATCGTTCAGCTAGTCGCCACGCAAATCGCGTTGTCTCTTTTTGGCTCAGCACGGCCTTATTGAAGTTACTCGTATAAGCCATCACATATATTTTTTAATGTTGCTTGCTTGCTTGTCGTATAAGGTAGTACTGGCCTCTGGTGTCAGAGTTTGTTAGGCCACCCGGAGGCCTCTAACATTTTTTTAATGCTCATAATGTAAACACTCCAGTTGGCAATTGAACTCCAGTACTAAAGACCGGCAGTCGAACGTTCTCCCGTTGCGCCAACCTCTGCGACTTATGGTGTTATGCCTAAAAGTTAGTATAGATCAGATGAAGATTCACAGTCCAAAACGTTGCATGTTGTTTTATTTATTTTCTTTTTTTATGTTCACACATCTGCCAGGCGTCCTGCGACAGCTCATTTCTTTATATCGTGCTTACTGTCCATCCAAAGGTTGTCTGGAAGAGATCGCTTTTAGTGATAAGACCGCCCATTGTAACCATTTTTTATTTTATTTTGTATATTTGTCCCTTAATTTTGGTGTCATTATAGTGTTTATTATTATTATATATTTTTCTAAACTAAACTATTTGGCCTAGAAAATTGTGATCAACCATGATAGTTGAACATGTTGGAAACTCGTAATGTCATAATTTCGGATATGATGCAAAAGCTTTGGAGTAAAACTGTGGCCACGGATTATCCTTCTAAGTGATAAGATGAGCAGGTTCGTATGAAAGTAAGCGCTATGCCTGCCCGTTACAACTTGCCTTGGTATTATGGGGGAAATCTTACAGCAGAGTCCTTACACATGAACCTATGACTACATCGATGGTAGTATCAAGACTATCATCCATAATTTGACTACATTTGACCGCGCCCTTACTGAGTTGCGCCAACCGTGGCTAATCACACAAAGGCGTGAAAGCTGCGCCTTTTCAACCGTAAATTACAGATTTAATAGCGATTTTATTGATAATGAAATATATTATAGCCCCATTTTCAACTCGCCAGACCAATTTCTGAAATTGCATTTGATTCACAGTAGACGATACTAACTGTCACCTGCTGTTCTGTTCACCTGGATTTTAAAGTAAGAACCTAGTGGCACATAGAGTCTGTAAGGAAAGAGAATCGTCGTCAGATTTGCTGGCGCTGCAGCAATGTAAGCTCTTTCTTACGCCGCAACGGCTCTCTCTGCGCACAGAATCTATCTGGGTTTGTACCTGCCCTAGTTTGAATCACACTAATTAAAGAAACCATTTATTCCTACAAACTGTACACAGCAACACATAAATCAACAGAAAAACTTAACCAAGAACAAGCAACTAAGCACCTGTGTACAAAGATCGCTGCCATGTACAGTGCTGCCAGAAACAAGCAACTAAGCACCTGTGTACAAAGATCGCTGCCACGTACAGTGCTGCCAGAAACAAGCAACTAAGCACCTGTGTACAAAGATCGCTGCCACGTACAGTGCTGCCAGAAACAAGCAACTAAGCACCTGTGTACAAAGATCGCTGCCACGTACAGTGCTGCCAGAAACAAGCAACTAAGCACCTGTGTACAAAGATCGCTGCCACGTACAGTGCTGCCAGAAACAAGCAACTAAGCACCTGTGTACAAAGATCGCTGCCACGTACAGTGCTGCCAGAAACAAGCAACTAAGCACCTGTGTACAAAGATCGCTGCCACGTACAGTGCTGCCAGAAACAAGCAACTAAGCACCTGTGTACAAAGATCGCTGCCACGTACAGTGCTGCCAGAAACATGCAACTAAGCACCTGTGTACAAAGATCGCTGCCATGTACAGTGCTGCCAGAAACAAGCAACTAAGCACCTGAGTACAAAGATCGCTGCCATGTACAGTGCTGCCAGAAACAAGCAACTAAGCACCTGTGTACAAAGATCGCTGCCACGTACAGTGCTGCCAGAAACAAGCAACTAAGCACCTGTGTACAAAGATCGCTGCCATGTACAGTGCTGCCATAAACAAGCAACTAAGCACCTGTGTACAAAGATCGCTGCCATGTACAGTGCTGCCAGAAACAAGCAACTAAGCACCTGTGTACAAATATCGCTGCCATGTACAGTGCTGCCAGAAACAAGCAACTAAGCACCTGTGTACAAAGATCGCTGCCATGTACAGTGCTGCCAGAAACAAGCAACTAAGCACCTGTGTACAAAGATCGCTGCCACGTACAGTGCTGCCAGAAAAGGTCACAGCGCTGATTTTCAGCTCAGGCATTTTCATTGGTGACGTGCGGTTTTTTTTTTTAAATTAATAAATAAAAAGTAAGTAGGTACACAAAAATATAGGAATAAATATCCTTGACAAAACATCAGAAGTCCGCACTCGGGGTTTGCCAGCGTGCTATGGAGCGCAGTATCTTAGGTGTCCGGTTATCAGATTGCTTAGGGAACAGTATACTGCGTTCCGAAACGCAGATCGGCGACGTTGGTCAAAAAGCCGCAAGCCTTAAATGGAACTGGGCTGGTCACGTCTGCCGCATGTTGGACGATCTGTGGGCAAGACTCATCACCGAGTGGAGCCCTCACAATGTTAGACGACGTCGCGGCGCGGCAGGCCCAGACGGAGATGGCGGGACGAGCTAGACGCCTATTGGAAGGATTGGCCGCAGAAATCTTTCAAACCGAGAGGAGTGGAAAGAGGGTAGGGAGGCCTTTTCCCTGCAGTGGGATGACCATGGCTGAATAATAATAATAATAATAAAAGTAAATATCACAGTAATTCATGCACAGTATAAATAATATTGAAGTATATAAGATTTAATATATTTGTAATTATAATTGAATTTATAATTTGTAATGATTAATGGAAGCTAAACGATTACACAAAATCCTTGTATTTTGCTTAGAGGGTAGGCATAAGAAGAAAGAAAAGACTACATACGTGCGGCACGGCCAAACGGCAAAATTCCTTGTGCCAATGTACAATTTCATAAAACTAGGCTGGAAAGTGAGGGTTTTTATAGAAGTGTAGCTACGTGAACATATATGAAATAATAATAATTTAATAGAAGATGTTTGAGCATTCCTCACTGAACAGTTTTTTGAATTTCTAAAAGGTGATTTTATATTTAAATCTGAAATTACTTTTACGTTGAAGCTTACGCAACGGAGGAGGCAGAGAATTCCAGCACTTCGTGGCACAGAATCAGAAACCACCACGAAATGCAGGAGTGCCGTGTCGCGGGGTACGCAATAAATATAAGGACGCTCGAGTTACATATTGATTATGGTCTCGAGCCCAAACTTGGAAAAAGATAGGACGGGTTTTGATTCTTGACAACCCAAAACATTAGAGTTGCGAGGTGCATATCCCTTCTGTTCTTCATTTTCAATATATTATGTTGATTGAGAAAGGGAGTAATATGACCTCGCGGTGGTGGTACATCGAAACAAAAACGAGCACACGCATTCTGAACTCTTTGAATACGGCAAGATGTTTTGGCGAGTAGACGGGGACCATACACACAATCGACAAGTTAAATTTAGAAAGCACTAGTGAGTATACGAGCGTTATCCGATGTTCTGTACTAAGGTAATTTATATTTTTATATAACACCTTCAATCTGTAAAAACAAATGCCAAAGTTTGTGAGAGAAATGAGCATGTGAGGGTGTGTGTGTGAGGGTGTGTGTCAGTGCGTGTGTAAGTATTTTTGTTACTTCTTCACTCTAAAACGGTTCACGGGATTTTGATGAGGTATGTAGATACTTTAGGTCCAGGAATAACATATCGGATTCTTTTCATCGTCATCATCATCATCAACGAGGGGTGCAGCTTCTTATTTTTTTAGTAGATGGCTTCTGCAGAGGCACTGGCCTATTTAGCAATTTCGTCAATGTCAAGTTTAGTTTATACTAGCTTTGCCGCCCGCGACTTCGTCCGCGCGGACTACTGTTTAACGCGAAAAAAAGCATCTCATTCTTCTAGTATATTAAAAACTAATGCAAAAGTAAGTCTAGCACCAATGCTCAAGATGTTTTTTAACAGACATGGACTTGACGTTTCCATGGAAACCGTTACTTACACACTCGCTGTAATTAACATTATCCAGTTTTCCCGTGAAAACCTACAATTTTCCGAGAAAAAAAGTATCCTTTGTTTTATTCCAAGGCATAAGCTATCTCCATTCCAAATTTCATCTAAAACCGTTCGGCCGTTATCGCGTGAAGGCTCCCCAAACAAACAAACATACCACGTTTTACTTTTATATATTGGTATGGATTATCTATACATAAAATAAAGCAATGAGAACGAAATAGTCTGTACCAAGAAGATAATTAAAAAAAGGTCTAGGGTACTTAAAATAAGCTACAGAAAAATAAAATAACATTTTTAACGTGTCTGTCTGTTGTGTGTTTGTCTGTATGTATGTTTGTTCGCGCATCACGTAAAAACTACTAGACCGATTGCAATGCAGTTTTAACTGTTTGATAGCTCAGGGTTTGACTTAAAAACTGGGGTACTTGGTATCTCAATCTGATGTGTAGAAGCCGAGCAATCGATATAAATAACTTTGATGGCTGAAGGAATTTTGATCAAATGTTGGTATATTGGTATTTTAGGTCTTGGAATAACACAAAACACAGACCTTTTAACCAACATAAATGACCACGCGTGCGAAGCCGCGGGCATCAGCTAGTAAGTATATATATATATATTTACGAGACTATCTATATATAATTATAATAAAGCAATAAGAACGAAATAGTCTGTACAAAGAAGATAATTAAAAAAAACACTACAATTAGAGTACTTTTAACCTAGAGAAAAGACCACGCGTGCGAAGCCACGGCTAGTACTTACATCAGCTAGTACTTACTATTTCATCAACCTACCACAAATATATATTATATTGGTTCGTTCGGAAAATATACTCGTTTTTTTTTTTCATTCGTGAATGAATAATGAATCAATGTACACTCGATAAAATATATAGATATCATCTATATTTTTTTTTATACTATCTGTGCCCGCGGCTTCGCACGCGTTGCTATTTCTCTAGGTTAAAAGTACTCTATGTGTTCCAAGACCTAAAATACCAATATATACCAACATTTAATCAAAATTCCTTCTGCCGTCTAAAATTGTTTATTGATTGCTGCGCTTCTACTCATCTGATTGAGATACCAAGTACAGTACACCAATTTTTAAATCAAACCCTAAGCTATCCAACACTGAAAATCGCATCGCAATCGTTGCGATTTTCAGTAGCTTTGACTTGATTCGCGAACAAACATACAGACAAACAAATAAACAAAAACGATTAAAAAAATATAGATTCCTGTTCTTTAGCTTATTTTAAGTACCTTTTTTTTGTACAGTCACGTACCTATTGCTTTATTATAAGTACTAGCTGCGCCCGCGGATTTGCCCGTGGTCAGTTTATTTAAAAGTAGCCCACCCACACGTATTATTCTAGGACCAAAAGTACTTATAATGTACAATATACTATACATTTCTTCAAAATTAGTTCAGCTAGTAAATAGTTTTTTATCGATTTTTCTGTATTTAATCATGGGATTAAGGTACCCCAGTTTTTAAGTCAAACCATAAGCTATCCAACAGTGAAAACCGAATCGCAATCGATCCAGTGGGTTTTATGTGATGCGCGAACAAACACACAGACAAAAAACAAACAAACAAGCAGATAAACAGACAAACAGACAGACTTGATTTTTTTAATGGTATATTCTTGTTCAATAGGTTATTTGAAGTACCCTTGTTTTTTTTTTCAATTGTTTTGTTTGTACAGACTTTTTCGTTCATATTGCTTTATTATAAGTATAGAGAGATAACAAAAGTTAAAATGACAGGTGTTAACGTGACAGGTGATAGTGAAGTTGACGGGAGGGTGTGCTAAGGTAGAAAAAGTAATAGGAGGATGGGGGAAGTGAGAAGAAGGTGGGGGAAGTGAAGGGAGGGTGGGGGAAGTGAGGGGAGGGTAGGAGAAGTTGGGAAAAGTTGAGGGAAGGGTAGGAAAAGGTGAGTGGAGGGTAGAGAAAGTGAGGAAGGGGTTGAGGGGGGGTGGAGGGAAGTCGGGGGAAGTGAAGGGGAAGTGAGTGGGAAGTGAGGAGGGAGGGGGGCAGTGAGTAGGGAGTGGATAAATGAGGAGTGGGGAAAGTGAGGGGAGGGAGGGGTAGGAAGTGGCAAAAAATTTACTAGTGACAAATTTGACAAGTGTAAGGGACAACAGTGAAAGAGAAAGTCACAAGTCACTAGTCGAATAGCAAAAGTCAGAAGTAAAGAGGCAGATGGTAGAATAAATATGGAGAGGGTGGGAAAAACGGGAGGAAGGAGAGTGCAAGAGTGGAATGGGTGGAAAGGGGGTGGATAACGGAGAGAGAAATTATAAGAGCGAGAGTTCTGGCGAGATGCAATTTACTCAAATAGTTCGGTAAGACGATTATCGACCTTATTGACATGAGCTACCTTGTCCGTCAGCTTTTGACATAAGCGCCATACAAAAAACATCTAAATGTAACGAGACGTTGGAAAAACGACGCGTTTCATTTTTATATGGAAGGGGAAACAGTGCTTCTGTTAATTAATTAAATTGCTCAAAATGAGGTTAGTTATTAAAAATTGCATGGTTGCAATGCATTACGGCAGAAAACTAGTTAACGTAAGTTAGCTAATCAGAGCGAATGGATTGCCATAGCCTGCCATTGTCAGTTGTACAGACAAAAATAATGGTCCTTACTTGATTTTTTAGCGTATTGTCACTACTAGGATTCAGGATTACTAAGATGAAAGCAAGCTTCCTAACAATGTGTTGATTCTTTATTTTTGCAATGACTGAACTTAAATCACTCTAATATTAGATAGGCAAAAGTTTGTATGTTGTGTATGTTTGTTACTCCTTCACGCTCAAACGACTGAACGGATTTGTATGAAATTTGGTACCAGGATATAGGCTATCCTGGTACACAAGGCAATAGGCAACACTTGATCCGAAATTATGAGAAAATATAAAAAAAAAAATGTATGGGAATTGCCACATCGATGTCAAAGTGACAGGTGTCAAAGTGATGGCTGTCACAGTGATAGGTGTCAACGTAACAGGAGTCAAAGAGACAGGTGTTATAGTTACAGGTGATAAACTGACAGATGTCAAAGTGACAGGTCTTAAAATTACTGACAAGGGGTGCAATAAGCGGAGTTTTTTTTGAAATTTAATTCTTAATGGTGACAGGGTTCGCCATGTTTGCATATGCTAGTGTAGGTGTAATTTGAGTATGATATGATCATTTTTCACAATGGCACAATATGACATACATACTATATACATAGCTCAAATTAATAATTATTTACCTGCCTAATTTTCCCACAGCATTATCAAGTGGTTAAATAATGGTAGGTATCTTACCAGCAGATTTTTCATTTCTGTCCCTGACTGTACAGCATTTCCGCATATTCATGCTTTTAACCATCCCTCTTTGCAATGCCAAAACGTTTACAAAACATGAAGTTAATATCCGCGGAAACAGTTTAAAAGCACACACACACACATTTAGAGTGAGAAATGTAATAGACAAAATTCGTGCACACGTTTTATATATGTGCAAAAAAATTACGGACACCAAATACTAGACCCGAGTTGGTCTCGGAATAACGCTCTGAAACATATCTGCAGCACACTTCTTATAACTTACTAGCTGTAGCCCATACGTGTTATTCCAGGACCAAGATTACCTATAATGTACAATATACTATATTTCTTAAAAAAACGTCCGTTCAGCCGTCAAATAGTTTTTATCGATTGCTCGGTATCTAATCATCGGATTAAGATACCAAGTACCTCAGTTTTTAAGTCAAACTCTAAGCTATACACCAGTGAATACCGCATCGCAATAGGTCCAGTAGGTTTTACATGTTGCGCGAACAAACATACAGATAAACAACCTAACAAACAAACAAAAAGACACGATTTTTAACATTGTTATATTCTTGTTCATTAGCTTGTTTTAAGTACCATAGGCCAATAAAAAAAAAAAGGGAAGAATGAGCTACCGTATCATCGAATGTAACATGAATAAAGGTTTTTGTATTCGCACTCTAGCTCTACGGGTCTGAGTGCTGGCCGATGCGCAAATCCGATGAACAGAAACTACATGTAACGGAAATGAGAATGATAAGATGGTCTGGAGAAGAAACTCTCAAGGATAAAGTTAGGAACGAACACATTCAAGCAACATTTAAAGTAGAAAAAATATCTGACAAACTTACTGAAAATCGCCTGCGTTGGTATGATCACGTTATGCGTCGTGGAAAAGACCACATGCCAAGAACCGTAATGGAGATGGAAGAGCCTAAAAGAGGTCGTGGTAGACCGCCAAGCACCTGGATGGGAACAATAAAAAAGAACATGAAGACGATGGGAATATGCCCTGATATAAATAAATAATAAATATAAATATATTTGGGACCATTTCACACCAATTACCTAGCCCCAAACTAGGAAACCCTGTAATATGGGCACTAGATAACGGATAAACATACATAGATACGCAACAACGACCAACAACGACCAGCTGGTATAGAATTGTCTTGTTTCTATGCTACTGAGCTCGGTAAGTTCATACACAGATACATTTTTGCAATAATATTACGTTGTTTTGATATTTTATTGTCCAGAGTAATGTGTGTTTGTGGCCGGCTTATATCTTATACTAGCTTTCTCGCCCACGACTTCGTCTGCGCGAAATGTTTATCGCGAAAAAAGCGTCCTATGTTCTTGTAGGATATTAAAAACCAATACAAACGTAGGTATAGCACCAACGCTCTTGATTTTTTGACAGACTTGATATTTCATTTCCATGGCAACCGTAACTTACTGCAAGTTATCAATATTTTCCAGTTTTCCCGTGGAAATTTACAATTTACCGGGATAAAAAGTATCTTATGTTTTATTCTAGTGTATAAACTATCTGCATTCCAAATTTCATCAAAATCCGTCCAGCCGTTATTGCTTGAAAGCTCCCCAAACAAACAAACAGACACTTTTTTATATTGGTATGGATAATAACTATACTTATAATAAAGCAATATGTACGAAAAAGTCTGACCAAAGAAAATAATAAACAAAATATGGTCTAGGGTACTTAAAATAAGCTACTGAACCAGAATATGTCATTTTTTTTAATCTTGTCTTTGTTTGTTCGCGCATCACGTAAAAACTACTGGACCTGTTGCGATTCGGTTCACTGCTGGATAGCTTAGGGTTAAACTTAAAAACTGGGGTACTTGGTATCTTTAACTGATGGGAAATGCCGAGCAATCGATTAAAAACTAATTAACGGCTGAACGAATTTTGAATCCACTAAGAATCCCCGGCAGAGACCCAGCAAACCCCCCCAATACGATAGACACACCAAAAATACGGCTCCCAGTCCCCGGCGGCTCCGTTATTCCTGGCACCGGTTGCAGCCATGGTAACGGCGCGCCCTGCACCGCCGTTACCATGGCTGCAACCTAGAATCTCCGGCAGATACCCAGCTACCAACCCCCACGATCTCTGGACCTGGCAACTTATAACGCACGCACGATGAGAGTTGATAGAGCTGGAAGAAGTAGTAAGTAAGTTGCGCTGGGGTATTATAGGGTTATCAGAAGTCACATGCATGCGATTCTGTTCAAGTACAGTCTAGTTAGTTATTTTTAAGTTGTTTGTTACCAACCAATACAATTTACCAACATGATATTCCGATATTAATATTATTGTGTTGACGTATGTTAACATAATTTCATGATTGGTTAAAAAATAATGAATAGGTTAAAGCGATAAGTGTCGACGCTAATTTAGCTAATAGAAACATAGCTATAGGTATATTTTTTTTTTATCATTCCATTATTTGTATGTACTTAACACATATATTATTATTTATTTATTGAAGACTAACAGCAATATTAATAGGTACAATAAACTTATATAAAGGTGTAGTGTTAAACAGCCAATTAAAGGTCTCCTTATCTAGGTCTATTACATTATTTGTATGTGACATGTAAGTAAGTATGGTTTATGTAGTTTATTAAATATGTATGTAGGTATATTCATTTATATTTTGCATGATTTATTGTATTGTTTTGTACCACCGTCTTTTTTTAATTCGTAATATCTGTCCTTCCAAAGGTTGTCTGGAAGAGATCTCTTTTAGCGATAAGACCATCCGTTTTGCCTATTTTTAAATTAGTTTCTTGTATATTTGTTCCCTATTTCTGATGTAATAGTGTTTCTTATTATTAGCATGTTCTACAAGTAGGTAGGAAAAAAAACTCTAATAATTGCGAACCTTACTGTACCAGCGCAAAGTCACACTTGCAGCGTGCTTCACAGCCGCCATAAAGATGGGTTCCTACTATACGTTCCTGGTTTTCCCCAAACTTTTTGTGGCAAACCATAAAGAATCTAATCTAGGAAAAGTTTTTCAGGAAATCGAAATTAGAGTAAAAAACCATAGAGTAAAATTTCCATCCATGGCGGATCCCGTCGATGTCAAGGCTTTTAGTTTTTTGCGATAGAAATGAAGCACCTTCAATGTTTCTGAGTGGGTTTATAGTGTGGAAGTGATCGTGTGGTGGCGCGGTCTCGGTGATACGGCTCGACAGTCGGCGGCACCATGTTCAGTGGCACGGTGCGAGTGCGGATCTGTGAGGCCACGGGCAAACTATCTGCATTCCAAATTTCATCAAAATCCGTCCAGCCGTTATTGCTTGAAAGCTCCCCAAACAAACAAACAGACACTTTTTTATATTGGTATGGATAATAACTATACTTATAATAAAGCAATATGTACGAAAAAGTCTGACCAAAGAAAATAATAAACAAAATATGGTCTAGGGTACTTAAAATAAGCTACTGAACCAGAATATGTCATTTTTTTTAATCTTGTCTTTGTTTGTTCGCGCATCACGTAAAAACTACTGGACCTGTTGCGATTCGGTTCACTGCTGGATAGCTTAGGGTTAAACTTAAAAACTGGGGTACTTGGTATCTTTAACTGATGGGAAATGCCGAGCAATCGATTAAAAACTAATTAACGGCTGAACGAATTTTGAATCCACTAAGAATCCCCGGCAGAGACCCAGCAAACCCCCCCAATACGATAGACACACCAAAAATACGGCTCCCAGTCCCCGGCGGCTCCGTTATTCCTGGCACCGGTTGCAGCCATGGTAACGGCGCGCCCTGCACCGCCGTTACCATGGCTGCAACCTAGAATCTCCGGCAGATACCCAGCTACCAACCCCCACGATCTCTGGACCTGGCAACTTATAACGCACGCACCTTGAGGACCGATGAGAGTTGATAGAGCTGGAAGAAGTAGTAAGTTAGTTGCGCTGGGGTATTATAGGGTTATCAGAAGTCCGAAGAGAGGGCATGATATCCCTCAATCCTGGCAACTTACTCTATTACCGGGAGGGCGACCAGCAGTCCCAACACGGTATCGGGTTTCTCGTCCACAAGTCACTCGTCAACAACATTGTGAAGATCGAAAGCGTTTTGAGCAGGGTGGCATACATTATACTCAGAATTACTGAACGGTATTCGTTGATGGTCATGAAGTGTCAACGCCCGGACGATGAAGTGGAGGCTATGTATGACGACATTTCTAATGCCATACATGCCCCGAAAACACACTTCACTGTGGTGATCGGGGACTTCAACGTACGTCTGGGCATGAGGAATGGCGATGAACTGAGAGTGGGGCAGTTTGGATTTGGACAGCGGACCTAAAGGGGTCAGTGATTGGCCGACTTCATGGAGAAGGAGAGACTCTTTATGATGAATTCCTTTTTCAAGAAGCGCCCGTCCAGGTAATGGACGTGGCTGCACCGCGGCGGCCATAAGCAGAAGATAGATTTCATTTTGACGACCAATAAGCATATATTCAATTATGTCTCTGTGATCAACAGGGTTAAGACCAGCAAGTAATCACCGCATGGTAAGAGGCTCATTGAATATCAACGTAAAGCTGGAGAGGTCTCGTTTGATGAGATCTACTCTTCGCCCAAGTTCTGCCCAAATCCAAAACCCAAAGAGCTTTCAGTTTTAGCTCCAAAATCGCTTCCAAATCCTTACCGAATGCAATACAGTGGATGAACTTAACAACGGGCTGATGGAAATTGTTCACGTGGTCGGTTCGGAGTTCCTTAAGACCCCCTGCAAAAAAGAACACGGAAACTCTCTGAGCATACACTCAAACTTATGGCAGAACGAGGCGAGATAAGGCTGCAGTCTTCAGTGGATATGTCGAGTTACAGCTTGCTTAATAAACAGATCTCCAAATCACGACACGATTTGCGTTCATATAATACTACTTGTATTAAGAACGCAATAGAGCGGAACAAGGGCTCCAAAAGGTTCGCTAAAGATCTATCTAATGGGCAAAGCCTGTTGACGAAGCTGAAAACTGACAATGGCAGCATCGTCGAAGCCAGAGATTTTGAGTGAGCTCGAGAAGTTCTATGTATGGACAATTATACCCTCATTGCGTAGTCCTCCTAGCACGACTAGCGATGCAAGAGCCCGTTTGACCCGACATTATATCGAAGATATCCCGGACGTCAGCCTATACGAGATTCGAATGGCTCTCAAACAGCTTAAGAGCAACAAGGCACCAGGGTAGGACGGAATAACGGCAGAGCTACTGATAGCGGGTTGAACACCGGTACCTAAAGTCCATCAGAAGCTATTTAACTCATCCTCGTGGGTACTATGCCAGAGGCATGGTACAGGTGTATAGTGGTTTTGTTCTTTAAGAAAGGTAATAAAACCCTCTTAAAGAACTATAGGCCCATTTCGCTGCTGAGCCACGTCTATAAGCTGTTTCCTAGAGTAGTTACAAACCGTCTCGCTCGTAGGTTTGACGAATTTCAGCCTCCCAACAAACTGTTTTCTGGAAAGGCATTTAGTATTGTAGACCACACCCATACGCTCTGGCTGATTATGCAGAAGACCGAAGAGTATAATCGCCCACTATGTCTAGCTTTTGTGGATTATGAGAAAGCCTTTGATTCAGTCGAGACCTGGGCGGTGCTACACTCATTACAGCGGTGCCAGATTGATTGATCGAAGTGTTGAAGTGTTTGTACAGAAAGGCCACCATGACAGTCCGTCTTCAGGATCAGAGCACGAATTCTATCCACGTGCAAAAAGGGGTGAGACATGGGGACGTTATTTCTCCGAAACTGTTTACCTCTGCACTGGAAGATATATTCAAGCTTCTAAACTGGAACGGATATGGCGAATACATCACTCACCTTCGATTTGCTGATGATATAGTCATCAAGGCAGAAACCCTGGAAAACCTAAGCACAATGCTCAGTGACCTCAATATTGTTACCCAACAGGTGGGTCTTAAAATGCACATTGGCAAGACGAACATCATGTCAAATGCCCATGTCGTACCCATGCTGGTTTATGTTGGGAACGATATTATCGAAGCTGTTGATCACTATGTCTACTTAGGTAAGACGATCCAACTGGGTAGATCCAACTTCGACAAAGAGGTCAACTGACGAATCCAATTCGGATGGGCAGCGTTCGGGCAATTACGACATATCTTCTCGTCGCAGATACCGCAGAGCCTCAAGACGAAAGTTTATAATCAGTGCGTGTTGCCACTGATAACATACGGCACTAAGATGTGGTCGCTAACTATTTGTCTCATACAAAAGCTCAGAGTTGCGCAGCGTGCAATGGAGAGAGCTATGCTCGGTGTTTCACTACGTGATAGAATCAGAAATGAGGAAATCCGTAGAAGAATGAAGGTTACCGACATAGCTCTCAGAGTTTGCAAATTGAAGTGGCAATAGGCAGGCCATATAGTTCGCAGACCCAACAACCCCTGGGGAATAAAGGTTCTCGAATGGTGACCACGAACAAGCAAGCGAAGTGTGGGGAGACCCCCCACACGATGGACCGACGACATTGTAGCCGTCGCAGGAAGTCGGTGGATGGAGGCGGCACAAGATCGTTCGTCATGGCGGTCTTTGGGGGAGGCCTATCTTCAGCAGTGGACTTCTAAAGGCTGACATGATGATGATGAAAAAAAAACGTATTTTTATAAGCAAACAATTCAAATACTACACAAGAAAACCAGTAATCATGAGTTTTTTTCAGTTCTACAAGGGAAGCTACCAATTTTTCTTTGCTGTATTTAATACAATAATCATCATCAAAAAATAATTTTCGAAATCTGTTCAAAAGTCACGGAGTTTTGAGGTAACAAACATAAAAAAAGCATACGGGTCGAATTGAGAACCTCCTCCTTTTTTGAAGTCGTTTAAATACTGCTTAAGTTATTCGCTGCTGCTTATATTATAGCTTTCTATACTTAGGTGACATCCATAACAATATATAAAAGTGAAACGTTGTCTGTTTGTTTGTTTGGGGAGCTTACACGCTATAACTGCTGGACAGAATTTGATGAAATTTGGAATGCAGATTAGATTTAGAACCCAGGAATAAAACATAGAATACTTTTTATTACGGAAAATTGTTTCCACGGGAAAACTGGAAAATGTTGATTACTCACTATAAGGAATACGGTTATCATCACAGAATAGTCGGTGGTTGCCATGGAAACGAAATAACAATTATGTCAAAAAAAACTTCAAGAGCATTGCTGCTATACCTACTTTTGCATTGGTTTTTAATATCCTAGAAGAACATAGGATGCTTTTTTCGCGATAAACAGTAGTCCGCGCGGACGAAGTCACGGGCGGGAGAACTAGTATTTTATAAAATCGCTTCAGTTTATTTTAGTTTATCTATACAAACAAACATAAAAATACAATAAAAAAACAAATCTATCCTCTTTATAATATTAGTGTATATAAGATAGAAAAAGAAAGCAGCATAATATATAGTAGGTACTTTAGCAAGTCAAAAATTTAACGTCTCATGAACAAGAGGAAAAAATGTATCATATATAAGAACTACCATTCGTGCTGGACGGTTTATTAGAGATAGAGTCAGTATTTTTTCTTGTGCGCGATTCAACACCGAGTCGGTTCATGAAAAGCAAATTTACTTTTCAAACTCAAAGTGCCTATAGTTAGTTATTATAATATATTCATCTATAGTTTGTACGATTCGATTTTTATACTTGAGTAACTCTAGTTTGAGATATTCAAAATAAGCCAGTTACGGTACCCAGAACCCAGCAGTCGAACCACTTTTAACCGGCTACGGGCAGTTAGATCTGGATTGTACCAGAGTGCAATACCGTGAAAATGGTTTACGATCATAGTCAGTGAACGCTGCTGAGTTAAAATTCTCACAGCTTTCAAGAGTTATTTCAACTTAGTGGTGCGGTTATTTACCATTGGAAGTAGTTTTAATGTCCCTTTTATTTATTTTCTTTCGAGTTAGAGGGTTGTGAATGCTCGCTGAAGCCGCCTTTTCATACGAACGTAGGTAGTTGTTTTAATTCAAAAATAATAAGCCGGATTGTAACCAAACTTCTGACTAGCCTTAAATGTGAAGCTAAATATAGATCATAATCATTATTATTTTTAACCCCCGAACAAAGAGACGGTTATCTATAAATGTGTGAATCACTGTGTATGTGACAGACACACATGTCTGTCTGTGGCATCGTAGCTCCCGAACGAATGGGCCGAATTTAATTCGGTTTATTCTGTTTGAAAGCTGATGTGACCCAGATGGTTCTTAACAATAATGGGGGAAGGAACAAGGGGGGGGGGGTGAGAATCGTAGTTCCCAAACAAATGTACCGATTCTGAAGCGGTTTTATGTTTGAAAGGTGATGTGAACGAGTTGGTTCTATGCTATAATTGTGGGGAAATGGGGTGATAGCTATAATGGGGGATGGGGGGTGGGGGGTTGTGATCTTGGTGAAACAAAATAAAAGTTGAGCCTTCGTTGACAGCATTGTCGCTGAACAAGGCGAGATAGTTGTAAAACGCTAACACTATTATTAATTAAAAATAGTCACGATCACGATACTAGGATAAGCAAGCTAATGTGGCAGCGGGCTGGTCACATTTCCCGAAAAACCGATAACCAGTGGTGCAGATGAGTTTTCGAGTGGACACCACGTTGCAAATGTAGCTTAGGACGCCGAGAGGACAGGTGAAGTGACGACTTGCGAAAAGCGGCTTGCAAAAACTGTATGGGGAGAGCTGAAGACGGTGTGCATTAGGAGAAGCCTACGTACTGCAGTGAAGGTATAGGCTGGAGATGACAATTATGAGTCGCAATTTGTTTTTTTTAACCCCAAGTGAAACAAAAGATTCACATTTATTGAAATAGGTACTCACTTGGCATGGATTGTCTTATAAAAGTGATTTCTTTCAGATACATATAAATACTGCAGATGAACTAAAGAAAATCTTCTAAAACCAGTGGTAGAGGTGCCTAGGTAATAATGTAGGTGCGCTGTGAACCTGTAATCCCCAGAGTCATGAGGCAATTCAAACTCTCACCCGTCTGTGGACCACATACACTATGATTGAACTTGTAGACGTGACCTTTTTCTACAATTACTAAAGCTTTACAAATGGAAATGAAGTTGTCCTTTGAGGCTTTAAATAAAGCGCTTATAATCCTCAGACATTATTTTACTAAGCTCGCTGAAACGCAGTAATTAAACCAGAGATTGACTGAAAGTACAACGAATCTGTAATCACTAGAGTTTAGAGTTAAACGGGTCCTATACGGATTACTTATTAAGCTATCGTTTTTTCTGCAGAAGCTTTCTTTTAATCATTTTTTTTTAACTAAACAATTATTCATCAGAAATTAAATTTAAACAAACAAAACGCTTCTACGCCACTGCTCTACTTAATTGCTCACAGTCATCAAGTTAATATTTATCTCATCCCCAGCGCACTGCATATCCATACCAATAACTTGTTTGTTTGTTTGTTTGAGGAGCTTTCACGCGATAACGGCTGGATTGATTTTGATGAAATTTAGAATGGAGATAGCTTATACCCTGGAATAAAATATAGGATACTTTTATCCCGGAATATTAAGTTTCCATGGGAAATTGGAAAATGTTGATTACTCACTGTAAAGAACGGTTGCCATTACAAAATGGTCTGTGGTTGCCATGGAAACGAAATAACAAGTCTGTCAAAAAACATCAAGAGCATTGGTGCTATACCTGCTTTTGCATTGATCTTTAATATACTAGAAGAAAACAGGATGTTTTTTTTTCTACTAGATTGCTAGCTTTCGCCCGTGACTTAGATTATATATATATATATATATATATATATATGGCAACGGTTCTTTACAGTGTACAGTGTATATATATATTTTTTTTATCTATTGTGTCCCACTGCTGGGCAAAGGCCTCCCCGATATCCTTCCATGCATCTCTATCCAGGGCTAGGTCTTGCCAACCAATTCTATAAGCATTTAGGTCATCAAGCCACCTTTTTCGAGGTAGACCACGACGTCGTCTACCATCTGCAGGCTCCCATTATGTGGTGACTTTTGCCCACCTCGCCGGATGCATACAGGCCACATGTCCAGCCCAGTCCCACTTCAATCTAGCACTCTTAAAACCAGCATCAGTGATGCCAGTTTTCGAGCGCAGTGTAGTGTTCCGGACTCGACCTATCCTTTTCACTCCAATTATGCTACGTTCTATGGCTCTCTGACAAACCTTAAGTTTGGACTTCTGCGCCTCAGTTAAGACCATGTTTGTGCACCGTAGGTTAGGACGGGCAGAATACACATGTCGAGATTGCGCTTCAGCGACAGATGAAGGTCACCCTTCATTAGCGTTTTCATGGACCAGTAGCTCTTGCAAGCGTTTTCGATACGACGACCGATTTCTTTATCTTGCCTGTTTTCGAAGAAAACTAGCTGGCCCAAGTAGATATACTCAGCGACATACTCCAGTATCTGCCCATCTACCTCGATCCTAGGGTTTGTGTTATTGGTCATGAACTGAGTCGTTGTTCGATTCATAGTAAGTCCAACCTCAAGGCTTGCTGCGCAAAGATCTTCCAGCATTTGTTGTAATTCGGGTGCATTCGGAGCAAAAAGGACGATGTCATCAGCAGAGCGCAAATTGGTTAGGATAGTACCGCTAACGTCTATGCCCCTGTTAGATTTATATATATAATGTAAGTCACGGGCAAATGCTAGTAATATATATAACTACTACTAAGAACAAGTTTTCCCGCCCGCATCTTCGTAGCTCCTCAAAATGAAGTAAATTTCTCACTTTTGGGTAGAATCATCCCTTTACCTACTAGGTAGGGATTGATGGAGCACCTTGGTTATTAATATTAGTTTTACAAAAGGTAACTAGATGGCGCTACTGTGCACCGCTAGATTGTTTGCAAAAAAGTTTGTACGCGGTCTACAGCTCACAGAGCCACTAGTATATTGGTGTGGATAATATGTACACACCTTTATCCAGTCAATCTTCGTGTGACCGCAATTACTTAAAAAAACTTGGGACTTGAAAATTTTGTAATAAACGCTATAAAACTTCATTAAGGCCATTATTAATTGTTGTTTAGTGAATTTCTTGTCGTTTACTCATATCTAGGCAGAGTTTTAAATAGGAAAACCAGGATTTAACTATATTTGTCGCACAATAATGTTTAAAAAATAAACGATTGCCTTTAAAAAAAACAAAATATCGACACGGACATATTTTTGTAAGGTTCTAGTTTTAAAATTATGTTGATCTAGTATTTTGCATAGGTAATGTTTTTTCGAAATAGTTCTAAATATAAACAGGCTGTATTACATTTCTTGCTCGAATTGGAGTAAAAAATTTGAGAATGGTCAGTTTAAGACGCCGTAGGATGTAACGATATAAAGTTAATTAACATTAGAAACGAACAAAATAAACATACGTATAGGCATCATAGGTACCGATCAGTGCATGTGACCGGTTTAGGTGAGTCGGCCGGCGGCCGACGGGCCGTGAGTGCAGCCCTCCGCCCGCTGCCGCAGCCCGCCAGACTGATTTAGATATCAAAGAGAGAGCACGTTCCCTGACAACAATTTTAAAAGCGCCTTCTCACGTTGTCCGTTTGTTTTTTATTGATATAATTTATAAAATTACCTACAGGTAGTTATGATCACCCCATATTGGGTAAGTGTTGACCGTAATACGGACCTACATAACGATTTCTTTCAAATCATTGTAGGTAATGGTTTTAATTTTATGTAAAGTCTTCAACCATATCATCATCATCATCATCATCATCAGCCTGTATCCGTCCACTGCTGGACATAGGCCTCTCCCAATGAACACCACAGAGCCCGGTCTTCGGCTCTTCTCATCCAGTTTTTGCCGGCCGCCTTTCGCAGGTCGTCACTACACCTGGCCGGTGAGCGTCCTACACTACGTTTGCCAAGCCGTGGTCTCCACTCAAGAACCCGTTTACCCCTGCGGTTATCCATTCTTTGACAAATGTGACCAGCCCACTGCCACTTCAGCCTGCTAATCCTCTGAGCTATGTCGGTTACTTTGGTTCTCCGTCAGATTTCCTCGTTCCGGATCCTATCAGAGAAACTCCAAGCATAGCTCTCTCCATAGCTCGATGAGCGACCTTAAACTTGTGGACTAGTCCCACCGTGAGTGTCCACGTCTCGGCTCCGTATGTCAGCACTGGTAGAACGCACGCATTGAAGACTCGTCTTCAGGCACTGTGGAATGGACGATGAGAAGACCTGACGAAGTTTCCCGAACGCTGCCCAGCCCAACTGAATCCTTCTGTTGGCTTCCCTCTCGAAGTTGTGTCTACCCAACTGCAAAGTTTGCCCGAGATAGACATATTCATTAACAACTTCGAGGGGCTCACCATTGACAGCTACAGGTCTTGGGGTAATAAGATCGTTATACATGATTTTGGTCTTATCTAAGTTCATCCCGAGACCGATCTGTTTGGTAGCATCAGCCAGGCCGTTTAGCATATGTTCAAGTTCCTGCACCGATTCTGCCATAAGGACTATGTCATCGGCAAATCGTAAGTGTGAGATGAACTCGCAGTTTATATTTATGCTCTTCCCTTTCTAGTCCACAGTCTTAAACATATCTTCCAAGGCGTTGGTGAACAGTTTTGGGGATATAACGTCCCCTTGTCTCACTCCCCTGCGCAACTGGATATGTTTAGACTGTTGGTTCTGTACTGTAACACTCATAGTCGCGGCGTGCTCATAGCTCAGCACTTCGAGATACCGCCAGGTTTACCAGCTGCTTTCAAGAGCTCCGAAGTGACTCCGTACTCGCCTGGGGCTTTTCCATTTTTAAGCTGTCCGAGCGCCATCCCAATCTCATCTTGGCTGACTTCTGGCAGGTCTTCTGTGTAGTGGCGAGTAAGATTGGCTCTGGCATTCTCCGTAATAGCGGCGGGTTGTGAAGCACGCGATTCGTACAACTGGGCATAAAAGTTTTCTATCTCAGCTAAGATCTCAAGCCTTGAAGTTACATTTTGGCCACTTGAATTCTTAAGCTTTGTCAGATGCGAGCGTTTCAACTGCTGGGCGAACACTTTTGACCCCCGATTTTGCTCAATCGCCTTTTCAATTCTGAGTGTGTTGAAGCATCGGAGGTCACGTCGCACCAGTTTACTACTTGACAATTGAGCGCTCGCATTTCTGACGAAGTGGCCTGCGTATCTTCCCGCCTGTTCTCCATAAGCCGGGTACAAAGTCCAAGCTCTCATCTGAGACCCTTCTCAGATGAGAGCTTGGACTTTGTACTCGTACGTTGTAGAAAAACTTGTGGCAAAACTTCACACCCTCTGCCCTAAGGACCCCTACCACTTGCTGAAGACGCTCGTCTACGCCCTCTGTGGTTTCCTAAGCAGCGAATCTATTTTGTAAATGGAACTGAAACTGCTCTGATCCCACAACGGTTTGAAGCAGGTTAGGACGGAGCGTAGACTTCATCATCCGACATCTTGCAAGCTTGTAGTTGATATTCAGAGAGCCTCGTAGTAGTCGGTGATCACTACCAGTCTTAAACCTATTGATCACAGAGACGTCTCTGAATATATGCCTTTTATCCGTCATGATGAAGTCTATCTCGTTTTTTGTCACGCCATCCGGACTTTGCCACGTCCACTTTCTTTGGGGCTGCTTCTTATAGAACGAATTCATTAAGAAGAGCCCCTCTTTTTCAAGAAATTTACGAGCATTTGCCCCCTGTGATTCCTACTTCCATAACCGTGTGGACCTATCTTCGATTCACCGCATGCCTGTACTCCCACTTTGGCGTTAAAGTCCCCCATGACAATGTTGCAGTGCGTTTTAGTGGTGTTATGCAGCGCTGAAGATATATCTTCATACATATCTTCCACTTATGTATGAAGATATATCTCCATACATAAGTGTCGCCCGAGTGTGCCGCGGTTGGTGCGTAAACCTATACAATTTTGAGACTATATCTCTCGGTTAATTTCAGCACTAGGTACGCTACCCTGGTCAACACACTGGATATTTCTACAACATTGTCAGCGATGGCCTTATTGACGAGGAATCCAACGCCACCCTGGGACTGTTGATCCCCCTCTCGGAAATACATTATGTGGCCTGATTCAGGGTTAAGGTGTCCTCTCCCTCTCTTCGGACTTCACTTAGCCCCAGGATCTGCCATCGAATACTATGCAATTCCGATTCCAACTGTGCCAAATGCTCATCCAGCCTAAGCGTTCGTCCATTGTACGTTGCCAAGTCAAGTAGTTTTTGGTGGCCTATCGTCGCCCGGGGATTCTTCGCACCCCCTGCCCTGCCATTTCCGAGACCGCCACCATGGTTCGGACTAGCAGAGCGACCGGGAACTGGGGGCCATTTTTTATTTTTGTCGTTCATTGAAAGGTTTTGCCCATAATCGCCATGCTGGGCATGCGGGTTGGCGATCGCAGTATGTAGCATATTTTACCAGTGAAGCTGCTGCCCGACACCGGCCTGAGACATTTCACTACACCTGTTTTGGATGGCTATACCGCCATCTGTCGGTTGCCAGAGCCTTGTTAGTAAATTAGCAGGATGCACCACGGGCAGGTGAGGTTGGCTTGAAGCGGTCAGTTGGCACTTCGCTTCCTTACATCCATAACCAACCTATTTTTAATATATCTATTTTTAATTATTGTAAACTTCTTCCGATTTCCTTTACGGCCATCACACAACCTACACTACTACTGGCCATCATCACATTTGGTACCCCTGTAGGCATGTAATTCGTGTGTGGTGGCCATCTGAAATTGCAGATGTAAACTTCCACTAATCTGGACATATATTCCAGGGTCCTACGGTCACCTTCCTATGATTACAAAGATTGAGTGGTCCGCTTAATAGAAAAAGCTGCACCACCATCATCCTACATACTCATCATCATCACTACGGGCCGAATCTCCTGACGGCATTACCACCTGCCACGAGTACTGAACCTGGGCGACTCGACGGTCGAACATTCTTCGGCCGGAGACATCACCGTCCCAGCTCCACCACTAATACTAGGACAGTACCGAAGCCGGCGAAACATTAATTAGGCGGGCAATTCGCACTCACTACCCACGAACTTCTTTCGCAAATAAATTATTTAATGGTTCTTGAAGCGTTTGTGGGTTGTAATTAATTCCACCCACAAACGCTTCAAGGACCAAATTTTTTTTATTTGTTCGTTTAACATGTAACTTACAGACTAGTCCAACACGTCACACGGAAAAACTAAGGTGGGCAAGAAGCTCCTTAGGGAACACGCCCATCTTATCATAGAACATATCGTTTCGTTTATCGGAGAAATTGCTCTGGCAGTAGGGGCGTTGTCCGCGCGTACGGAATGTAGGTGCGCTTGAGCCGCGCTCGGCGTCAGCGCCGTGCATGTGGTGCGACGGCACGCGCAGGCGCAGCCCCTAAGTACGGCTGCGTTGCTAGCCTTATTGTTGAGCAGTAAATAATAATGCATGATGAAGTACACTTGCGCCGTAGCTCCAGGATGTATAATCCGACCATGCCAGTTACAAAAAGTGACGGAAACATATAGGGGTAGTAACCGTAGTTTTGTATAATTATATCTTGCAAACTTACGCTGTATACGTTTAACCATGACCGAATGCTTTTTCTCTTGAGGATCCCATATGCTCGAGTTGTACTCTAATTTGCTTCGAAAGTAGGCCGTGTATAGTGCAATCGGTGCATTCAAGTTTTTAAAATTGTACTGTATACGCATTATAATAAGAGAAAATGAGTTGGTGAAGAAAATACGCGCGCTAGGCGCTGGGCGCAAGAACATAATTATTAGAGGTAATCGCGAACTTTTGCAAGCTTTAACTAACATAGTTTATAAAAACTAGTAACAAAGAAAAGAAGGCAAGTAACACAGAACTATAGAAATGCCTCACAAAAAACGGGGAAAACTTAAATTATTCTGTTTGCACATTTGTCATTACACCCTCCTTCTGACCAACATATCGCAGGAAAATAAATAAAAATTATAAGCGAAATGTCTCTCATAATGAAGGAAGTTAGTAAATAAATATGAAACACAGCACTTTACCGGGGAGTGCGAGAAAAGTTTTCAGTTCGCACGGTTTCTACTTTTGTTTTTGACTCTGAGCTGAGAACACAAAGAATATTCTTTAGCGACGACGTTATATTGTTTTGGTTCCGTATAACTAAATAAAATTTCAAAGCTATTACAAATAAGATTTTGTGCTAAAGTGTTCAAGCATCGTTTTATTTACATAAGTGGTTCTAGTTCAGGCACATAGAAACTTTATTTTAAAATGGTATTCTTCTATACCTATAAAACACAGACAGAGTTGTAAAACGTAAATAGGTGAAACAATAAATTTTAATTTAGAAAAAAAAAAAAAAAAAAACCTGAGGAAATATTTCCGCTAAGAATATATACGTATCCATCAATTTTTTTGAAATTTTGTCCCAAAGGAGGGTACGGTGTCTCGTTTTTGAAGTCGTTTAAAGAAAAACTACTAGGAATGGGTAGAATATACAAAGTACATTTTAAAACATTCGCTTATATAATACTAGCGACAAGCCAAGCGAACGCACGGGTGAAATTATGAAAAAAAATGAGGTCAAAAATTTAGTTCACGCACACTCGACCTTCACTCCGCTTGGGGGGTCGGCGGCTCGCTTCGCTCGCCACCTGCCTGCGCTACGTCTCGTATGCTCGTAAGATCCATATAAATTCTCCGAAACAGCTGGACCAGTTTTAACGGGACTTTCACTGGCAGATAGCTGATGCTATAAGGAGTAACTAAGGTTTCTTTTATTTTTGAAGTTGTTTTAATGAATTAGGGTTCCACGCAAAAAAAAACCCATGAGCCACCCATACCATACCCATTTTATTGACTACGCAGGCAAAGCCGTGGGCACAGGATGTATATAAAATAACCGTGAAAAATAATCTAACTGATGTTGAAAACCACATTAAAATCAGTTGTGTAGATTAAAAGATTAAGCGTTATAGATAGACGGCGGAAAGCGACTTTGTTTTATACTATGTTTTGATTAGATGTGATATAATATTATGATTTTACGAAGAGAACAAGGAATGAGACTCTTTTATTCCTAATTATCCAGCTTATCATAAAAAAATATTTTACGCGGAACCCCAATGTCAAGGTAAAGTTATTCGAAACAAAAGTATCTGCAGCGTTCAACGTTGCGTAGTTTTAATGAAATTATCGTCTCTTGCAAGTTTAGTTAATTTGTACTCGTGAAGCATTAAACAACTGCTACTTTACGCTGTAAAACTGTAAACTTTACAGTATACTGCGCTGAAATTTATCTGGGATAAATTAGAGTGGCGTTAAACCAGCTGTATAAAGCTTTACTATGCCTTCCTTGTTTATATTTCCAGCTCAATTTGAATAACATAAAAATCTGCCGAAGTCCTTATCTATTTATTTTACATAAGTTTAGTTTAGATAGAGGTTAGTTACTATTTCGTCTAATCATTAACCTACCTGTTTGGCAGTATAAAGTTATTCTTCCATTATTTTTAATATGAATTCTTGATTATCAAATATTTGAAATTTGGTATCAAAATGGCTACGAAAAGTATATGTTTACAAAATGTTTTATCATATCTACACACGTAGAAAAATATGTATTTTAAAACCTAATTTTAACAATTGACTACGTAGTAACTTTATCGTGTCAGTGTTTTTAAAGCTCTTCTAACTTTATACTCAAGATTCGCATTTCCGATACATTACTCGAGAGATTTACTAGTAGGTCCCTACGCCGCTAATCCACGCTGCAGTTTTGTCAATGTCCGCCTAAGAGCCGCTATTAACAACACGGCATCCACTCCAGGCTCTTTTATTTTGTGGTTTACCGCTTGCCTGATATATTGAGAGTGCCTCTGTTTTGAAGGTCAGGTTTGGTTTATTGCAACATTGAAAACCAAAGACGAAAGGAGACGTATGGGAACATTATAAGTGATTGAGAATAAAGCGAAAGACAATTGGTTAGGATATAACATAATTCTAAGAACAAAACACGTCTTCAAAAATTTCTGAACGAATTTTGATGAAATGAACCAACCAACCATAATGAACCATAATGAAGATTTACCCTTTTTTTCTCTCTTGAGTCGCCTCTCTGCTGGGACTTTTGATCTAAACACAACCAGCCAAGATGGGAAGAAAGAGGCATTGACGTCGGCGAAAAAAGGTTGACTAACTTTCGTTTCGCCAACGATATTGTATTATTCTCTTCCTCAGCATCAGAACTGGGAACTATGCTTGAGGATCTAAGCAAAATAAGCCTCGAGGTCAGACTAAGAATGAAGAGATTGAGTATGTTCACGAGTATGTGTATCTTGGCCAAGTAGTCTCCTTCCAGGCGAGACAAGAAAGAGAAGTTGCGATATGCACCGAAAACGCCTGGAAGGGCTATTGGGCTATGAAGGGCAACCTTCCTCTATGCCTGAAGCGCAGGCTCGTGGATATGTGCATTCTCCCCATCCTCACTTATGGTGTACAGACTTCGTCTTTGACTATTCAGCAAAGGTCCACGCTCGAGGTCTGCCAACGCACAATGGAGCGTAGTATCTTGGGCGTCAAACTAGCTGACCGCATTAGGAATACGATACTGCGCTCCAAAACCAAAATCGCAGACGTTACCCGAAAAGCTACACAGCTGAAATGGGACTGGGCCGGACACGTCTGTCGTATGCCAGACCAGTTGTGGGCAAAAATTAAAACTGATTGGGCCCCATCTGGAGCAAAACGTCAGTGCGGCCGTCCCCGACGAAGGTGGCGAGACGAACTAGACTCGTACGTTTATGACTGGCCATTAAAACTATTAAACAGAAAATCATGGAAAGAGGGAAGGGAGGCCTTTGCCCAGCAGTGGGACGATTCAGGCTGATATAATAATAATAATAACAATCAAACTAACTAGTCTTAAATTTACAACATGACTTTGAGCTACGTCACGAGTACCGATACAATCTCCGAATATAATCAATCCGATAATAATCTAACCTTTTCCTCCCTTGCAAATTTTATCAAATCGATAAATGTTTACAAAGAAAGAGCAAACAAAAAATCTCCGTAGCTAATTTACTGTAACGTTTCCTCAATTCCTTATTTTTAATCTCCCCCTCATACCCTTGTAACAAGAAATACCAATATTTGACGTGTAAACGAAGCACAGAGAACAAAGACGTTCGAAACACAAATTAAACGTGACAAGAAGAGATGTAAGGAGTATCCGGCCACCTAACACCTAACGCCTGTCTGACTGTTTGCTATCTAGACTTTTCCGGCCATTTATCACTTTACGGTGTAACTTTCTTGATGACTCTAAAATACGACCGGTTATGGGAGCTACACTATATAAGTCACACAAAAGACAACACGAGTATAATATCTCATTTAAAGTGGAAAGTGACACTGTCCTTCAAAACATAGTACCCCACTTTTAAAATAAATAGATATTTTATTAAATTGCTTAGCTCCTGCTCAATCGGATTGAGATACCAAGTACACTAGTTTTTAAGTCAAACCTTAAGCAATCCAACAATGAAAGTTTTAACGTAATGTGCGAACAGACAGACATTATAAATGTGGTAGTAAGTTTTGAAGGCCAGTGTAGGACAAAGTAAAAAAAAAAACATTTATATACATAGTTTTGGCGAGCTACTTGTAATACTAAGTATATTTGACCATTTGTACATCGGAACACGCATAACGTAACTTTTTATCACAGACGAAAACAATATTGGCTAGAGTTTACCTTGCTGTGATACATTTTTTGCCTGTTTTTCGTCGTCATCGTGCTTTATTTGAGTAATATTATTAAGCAGTAGTTTAAATAATAACATTATGTTACAAACCTATAAAAACCATCAACGAATTAAACTAATAAATACAATGTGAATTGCATGATTTAAAAAAAAAATGCCCGAAAGTTATAAAGATATCTGAGAATCGGACAGTCAGACACTGCACATCCGGCCAAAAATAATTGGCTACACCAATACTAATTCATCTCTATTGCGTAGCGCAATATTGCTCGCACGTACCAAATGATAAATTCTTTCATTTGCTCCCTTTTCATTTAATTTAAACAAAGTTGTCCCACGTGGCCCATATAAGGCCGCGTTTGTACTGGCTGCCGTCGTCAGGAATAAAACGCAACGTCGGCATAGAAGACGAAAATTGTTTTATAAAGTGTAGCACGTTTTGCGCGCCCTAATTTAGTTGTCTGTTCGGATTGGGATGCTTTTATTTTTGTTTGTTATAGTAATTTTTGTATTTTTATTATTTAGAATATGGAAAAAACAATAAATTATTGGAAAATTGAAAAGAAAATAATAAGACTCAATTTGAGTAATAATAACTACTCGTGCCAACAACCTACTACAAATGAACTAACTGTATAGAATATTGGGACTGTACTAAAAATGAAACAATATTTCTGAAATGCATAAACAGGACTACCTAGAAAATGTCTACCTTATCAAATTTAAAATATTTCTCAAAACGGTTCAGAAATGTTTTTTTTTAACCTATGGTGTCCCACTGCTGGGCAAAGTTCTCCCCCATATCCTTCCATGCGTCTCTATCCAAGGCTAGGTCATGCCAACCAATTCTATAAGCATTTAGGTCATCACGCCACCTTTTTCGAGGCCGACCACGACGTCGTCTACCATCTGCAGGCTCCCATTGAGTGGTGATTTTTGCCCACCTTGCCTGATGCATACGGACTACATGTCCAGCCCAGTCCCACTTCAACCTAGCACTCTTAAAACCAGCATCAGTGATGCCAGTTTTCGAGCGCAGTGTAGTGTTCCGGACTCTTCTTCTATTCTATCTAAATAGTTATATATAAATTAATCATGCGTTAGTCTCGCAAAAACTCAAAAATAACTCGACAGTTTTTTTTTGGTTTGTTCGCGTTTTATTTTTTATTTTTTTATTACTGACTAGGCAATCGTTTGACCACGATCTCACCTGATGGAAAGCGATGATGTGGTCGAAGGTGTAGCACGCTTGCCTAGTAGATACCTATTCACTCTTAACTTGAACACACCGGGGTTATAATTTACTGGAAACACTGACGAGGGCAGGGCATTCCACTCCTTTGCAGTTCTTATAATAAATGAAGAAGCGTAACGCTTCGTTCTTGTGCGAGGTATTTCAACCATGAAAGGGTGGCGCTTTGCTGATAGTCTAGTCGTACGGTGATGGAAAGGTGATGGGGGAATCAGGTTGTGCAGTTCTTGTGCACACTCTCCATAGTGCAATCTGTAGAATACCGGCTTGCTACCTCACGTCGATGCGCCAGACTTTGAAGCTTATTGGGGAGGATTAAGTTTTTTTTTGTCGAAAACCCCTCTTTTTTATTATTGTCTACGCGGTAGAAGCCGCGGGGTGCAGCTAGTTACTGGTGAAGCGTCAATACCATACCTAATATTAATTCGCATAATATCCATCCATACCAATATATAAAAGTGAAACGTCGTCTGTTTGTTTGTTTGTTTATTTGGGGAGCTTTCACGCGATAACGGCAGGACGGATTTTGATGAAATTGCTTGAAATTGAATGGAGATAGCTTATACTCTAGAATAAAAAATAGAATACTTTTTATCCCAGAAAATTTTAAGTTTTCTCGGGAAAACTGGAAAATGTTTATTACACGCTGTAAGGAACGGTTGCCATGGAAACGAAATAACAAGTCTGTCAAAAAACTTCAAGAGCATTGGTGCTATACCTACTTTTGCATTGGTTTTTAATATCCTAGAAGAACAAAGGATGCTTTTTTTCGCGATAAACAGTAGTCCGCGCGGACGAAGTTGCGGGCGGGAAAGCTAGTTATGATATATAATTAATCTATGGAAACATTTATATAAACAAGCGCCCGCTTTCATTGATATCTATCGTTTTCTAGCCGGTGATCGGGTGGCGATATATCGCCGATACGCCTCATTACGCGCATACTGCGCGTGCGCATGCGGCAAGGTTAAGAGATGGCGTTAGCTGTCGTGACACAGAGTGAAATTCATACTGTCGCGCTCGCCTGCGATTGGCCAAGAAAAGGCTTTCTAATGCATCATATTATTGCCTTCGTGAACTCTGACAAGGCTGTTAACTAATACTGCCCTCCGACATACAAATATAGAAAAAGATTGATTCCTAAAACTTTGTCTCAAATATGCGGTGTGTTTGTGTAGAACGTTGAACTGTCTGAAGTGCTGCTTATTTATTACCATCTCCTGGAGGTTGGAGCACCCTACCCACGAAGCCAAACGTCTTGAAGACGCATTCTGCAGAGATTCCTCTCAAAGAGTTACTGGTGTGCATGGATGATAGACGTGGTGAGTGGGCATAATTAATTCACTGCAGTTTGAATTACAACGAGTTTTCCATAGGAATTCCTAATAGTTTTTCTGGCTTAATCAGTACGCAAGTACTTTCAAAAGTTTAGATTATTTACACGTCTAACCAGTTACATAATAAAAAAAAAAACTATGTTTTTAAGTGAATAGGTTTTAATTTAAAAAAAAAACCCGAGTCAAGAGTGAATAGGTATCTACTAGGCTAGCGTGCTACACCTTCGACCACATCATCACTTTCCATCAGGTGAGATCGTGGTCAAACAATTGCCTAGTCAGTAATAAAAAAAAATATATATATATATATAGTAGGGGTTAGATCGATAGTTTTTTTCAGTAGAATTTTCCTTATAAATTTTATGAGCTATAATGGTTTAAGCTGTATTAGAATTATATTCTATCAGCCTAAGGGTCAATTTCACCGTTTGCACCACAAAAATAGCATAACTGAACTCGGTTTTACTTTTAAACAAGTTCAAACGTAGAGTTTGATCTCGTGATTTCACCGACACGATATTGATCACGTTCACGTAAACCAAGATTAACTGTCTAAACTTCATTGTAATGTCGCTGTCAAACTGATTTCATTGATAGTTTGCGTAAAGGTTATTTTTTTTTTGTGATTTTTGTTTTCAATAGTCTCTAACACAGATATAACTATAATCTTGGGCGCCTTGGACGGATAAAATACGCTTCTTTATCACTATCTTCAAAAGCTAGAGGCAATGCTCTCTCCATCTTTCATTTTAGTCAATACACCAATATTAGCTATGTACTATGAGGTAAAAGTAGATACTTATATAAGTCGCATTCGTTTAGCGTGAAGCAAAGAACACAATAGATACTTTTTTACCGAGTATGTTTAATACTCAACATGTGCAGTACAGATGTGCCGCCCAATAAATGCGTTCAGTGGGCTTAATCCTTCAAAATCAGGCGTTCGGAATTTAAACTCGCTTAAGCCTTAACTGCGTTTAGTTTATGTAGGTTGAAAATTAGTTAGCCACTTTAAAACTATTTGAGCGAATATACATTAAGCGTTTTAAAGCGCGTGCATTGGTAACGCGCATTTTAAGAATAAAGAGGTCTGTCGAAGGTGTCCACATGCAAGCGCGCGCTTTTAATGAAGCGCGCGTCAGACGGCGTTGTCAGATTTTCGTTCGAAGGCGCGTAGCGCGGGCGTCAGCTGCACGCTTCTAAATACATGCGCCGCCGTTTTGCCGTACATTTGAACGCGAGGTTTCGTGTAGAGTGGACGCATATTCACCAAAATGGAGATCGAGCACTTCGATACAGACTTATTTATCGGCGAAATCCAAAAGCGTCCAGCTATATGGGACATGGAAAGTCCTGATTATAAACACAAAATGATAAAAAAAAAGGAACTGGGAGGAGATTGTTGACATTTTCAGTGATTGTGAAGACAATTTGGAAAAGAAAAAACTGTTGGGTGAGTATAATTATTTATTGATGTTTCCTTTAATTAAGTCATATTTGGTAAGTACTAAAATTATGTTGTCTTGCCAATGTAATTTTCCCTTGTTTACAAAATAATTGGCGAATTTCTCTCTTTTAGTTCTAGCACACAAGCTGCTTCGTGGTAAATTTTCTAAATGAATAGATTGTAAAGGTGAAAAATAAAGTGTGTCTTCATATCAATAACCATCGCGTATTTGAACGTAATTGTGTAGTACTGTGCAAGCTTTTATGATATTCTCCGCGAACTCAATATTTCTACTAAATATTCGCCATTTATTGCTCATTATTCCGAACTTGCATTCGATATAGCGCCTTGCTCTTGATAATCTGTAATTGAAAACTTTTTTGTGCGTGTGAATTGTGTTCCTCCGTACGGGCGCATCACATTCGATATAAGTCCAAATGCTTCATCGCCGAAGAACACGTGAGGCAGTGATGTTCTGTCGACATTTGATATGGGCTTCGGGTTAGGAATATTTAACTTATTATCCATCATCCGTTCAAAAATATATGAATGTCGAAAAATAGCTGAATCACTGGTTTTGCCATTGGATCTGACATTAACGTATACAAAACAATAATTTGCATCACAAACTGCTAGTAAGACTGATGAAAAGTAGGACCCAAAATAAAGACTTTGTATGTTCTGGCTGTATTAGCTCAATATGTTTCTCGTCAATTACAATACTTTTTGGGAAGTTAGCGTATTTTTTAAAATCTTCTTCTACTTCTTTCCACTTCTCTGTTGTCATTTCAGGCATGGATGTAAATTTCAATTTTCTCCATAGTACTTTATAAACTTGTTCCACTATCTTTATAATTGTTGATTTTCTAAGACAGTATCCATAATGCAAATCTGCGAAGGAGCAGCCTGTGGCCAAGTATCTGTCAAAATAAAAATGCTTATTGTTTATTTGTAGGTGCTACACTTATGAAAAAATGGAAAAGCATTCGGGACAATTATATGAGGGAGTCTAAGAGGCAAAAAAGCTTCCATCTGGATCAGGATCTTCCAAACATACGCCATATGTGTATTACAGGAAACTACCATTTCTTGCAAATTATACAGCAAATAACGACATACAGACCAATCTTCTGATACAACAGGGGCAGGTGTAAAAAACAAAAAAATAATGCTATAAATAAACAAATACACTCGAGAGCAATGAATCCGGGTCACTTAAAGAAACTTATAAATCTCGGAAACTAAGAATGCTAGCTTAATGAAATAAATTGTATTTAATAGACAATTAAATACTCATTAAATTTAGGTATTAAAAATTCTTAGTTATTGTAAAGTTATGTCATAAAAAAAACAAATTTGAAAAAGGGAGACTTTCGAAGATAAAACTACGAAATTACTGCATTTGATTTTGCTTTTGTTTCTAATTTGTCATTTAAGTGGGTATATAAACCATATTGATAGGGTTCGATATTTATTATTTAAGCTGTAATCATGTCGCTTACACCTGAAGAATGCACCAGAATGCTCACAATGCTCGAAACCGGCCGGAGTCAGCGCGATACAGCCAGGACTGTCGGTGTATCGCTGTCCACAGTACAAAGAGTTCTCCGACGTTATGAGGAAACTGGCTCTAACTTACGCAGACCAGGAACAGACAGAACCAGGTATACCACAGCACGAGAAGATCGATACTGGGTGAACACCATGCTTCGTAATCGCTTTCTCACAGGAACTGGCCTTACAAATCAGTTTCAACGCCTCGGAGGAAGTAACCCAAGCACATGGACAGTAAGACTACGACTTGCTAATGCTAACTTGAAACCACTTAGACCTGCAAATGGCCCTAAACTGGAGCGTGGGCATCGTTTTTCAAGACTAAGATATGCCCAGAACCACTTAAATTGGACTATTGAAAATTGGTCAAAAGTTATGTTCTCCGACGAATCAAAGTTTATGCTCTACAAGCACGATAAAAGACAGAAAAAAATCGGAAAAAAGATTCAAGCAAGCATTTATCGAAGAAAAAGACACGGCTTACGGTGGTGGGTCTGTACTTGTGTGGGCTGGAATTTCATCTGAGTGTTGCACAGAACTAGTGTTTATAGAAAACGGCTCTTTTACTAGCGTAAAATATGTGGAAGAAATCCTTAATGAACACGTTGGGCCATTTATGGTCAATTTGGGTGAGGATGCTATTTTTATGCATGACAATGCCCGACCTTATACAGGTTGAATTGTGAATGACTACCTTCAAGAGATGAACATTACTCGTATGGAGTGGCCAGCACGCAGCCCGGATATCAACCCGAACAAACATGCTTGGGACGAGCTAGGGAAATGCGTAAAACAACGAAAGCCTCCCCCAATCACGCTTCGTGAGCTCAAAATTGCTCTCACAGAGGAATGGGAGAATATTCCCCAAAATCGTATAAGGAACTTAGTGTACAGCATGCCAAACCACTCACCGCAGTAATGAAAGCACGAGGAGGCAATACAAAGTATTAAAATTCAAGAAAATCGTAATGTTGTTCAAAAATTTCATGTTTCCTACTTTAGTTTTAAAGCGAGATCATCAGTTTTTTTCTGTATGTAATTTATAGTAAATATAATTTAGTGACTCATAAATTTTATTACTTTCATTTAAAGGGTATTATATTGTCTATTTAACACAATTTATTTCATTAAGCTAGCATTCTTAGTTTCCGAGATTTATAGGTTTCTTTAAGTGACCTGGATTTATTGCTCTCGAGTGTAGTTGATATTTTACAGAAAAGTTTAAACGCAAGGGAACAAAATAAAACGGGTCGACTAACTAAAGAAGACGATGAGTAATTATTCTGTTTATCATAGTACAGTGAATTAAAAAAAGTACCCGAGAATAGACGCCTAACAACAAAGATTGAACTGCTCAATGTCATTAAAGAAGCACAGAATTATCATCAATCATTACCACTACAAACTAATCAACACCAATACATGTATTCAACACCGACATATTCTGGATATACCACTGCTGCTAGAACCCCAACACAGCAGTGTTCCACAGCGCCACCACCGCCGCCGTCATCATGATCGCCTTCACCTACAGCCTCCAGACAAGATTCAGACAACTTAGATTTATTTGAATAAATAAATGTAAATACCTTAACGTTATCACGAGTTTTTCTTCTGGGAAAATTAATTCTCTTAAAATTTTTGAATTACCAGTAATATCCGCTTTTATATAAGCAGAGTATGGACACCTTGGTAACGCACGTTAAACACCGTACTAAGCGCGCTGTATGTACGCTACCAACGCGCTCCGAACGCAACGCCCCGAGCGCCTAATGTGTACTCGCTCTTTAGCTTGAGTTGATCGCGATCATTTTTGATGGTGAAATTGGCCCTCATTCGTCCTACACTGCTAAGTAAAGGCCTTTTTCCGTTTTTACAATTACTTATTTCATAATTGAAAAAAAAAAAAAAAAAAACAAATTGTTTATCAAATCTGTGGTAATCCACAGATTTTTGAAACAATAGGAAAACCAGTTATTTATGTGCCAATCGTCACTCGTGGAACGCGAAGGTGGCCAGTCCTTACAATATGAGTCTAGTTCAAGACCTTCGGATCAGGACGCCGCTATGAAGTTTTGCTCCGGGATTCTTTAGCCCACAGCTATATAACAAGACATACGTTCAAAAACTTATACGCGACTACGGTCGGGTAAAAAATTGCATGTGACACTCAGCGATGCAGACGAATCGATTGGCACGTTTTTAGCTTGAACACACCCAGCCATGCTTAGCCATAGTCAAAAAAAAAGTCTATGACACTATACCTGAAGGCGAATAGATTGACGCCTCACTTGTCAAAATTGGACCAAATGGGGCGACGCTATGGTGGAACATCCACATACCCACATACGTATATACATACATACATACATATAACAAGACATAAGTTCAAAAACTTATACGCGACTACGGTCGGGTAAAAAATTGCATGTGACACAGCGATGCAGACGAATCGATTGGCACGTTTTTAGCTTGAACACACCCAGCCATGCTTAGCCATAGTCAAAAAAAAAGTCTATGACACTATACCTGAAGGCGAATAGATTGACGCCTCACTTGTCAAAATTGGACCAAATGGGGCGACGCTATGGTGGAACATCCACATACCCACATACGTATATACATACATACAAACATACATACATACGTACACAAAGTGTAGTGTACTGCTTGACTACAGTAAATATTTTAAACTCGCACAAAATAGTGCGCCCCGGGTCCAAACAACTCTACTTGAGTGTCAAACATCTGTCATCTAAACAAACCCCACATCAATTCAACGAACACCTCATCCCAACTATCTCATAGAATTAACAACAAAGGGACAGTGAGACGATCAAACGAAATTCATTCCGGGAAGACAAAATTCCATTTCCATCGTCTATTGAACCATCCGGGCCTATTATACTCAATGCCTTTTCGAGTTATTCTCGAATATTACAAGACGAGCACGACAAAGACGTATGCAAATATTTTGTTTTATGTTGTTTGGTGCCTTTCTGTGCGCTTATTTGGGGAATGGAGTGTTTCGATGGGTTTCCGGGTGTGGTTTTTATATATTAGCCTTTTAATTTCTACTGTAAATATACACTTACTTACAGTTGAAGATCAAGCTCAGTGGCATGCATTAGGGGAGGCCTACGTCCAGCTATCACTTCCCAAAAAAGTTGCAATCATGGTTCAAACCGAGTCCCTGGTTCACCGTAATTACCAACACATATTATTGGTTCATTGTACCCGGCGAAATAGGTACGCATAATAAGAATTTTATCTACACCCATAACATAAAATTCGTGTTATAAACTCAAAAACGGTGGCATAATACATTACGCACTGCACGTCACTAATAAAAAAAAAGCATTATAACACTGTTTTTGAACTAATCAATGTTATAATATATTTCCCCCCCATAAAAGCACCGGCTTGGCACCGCACTACGAGCGATTTCGCCATTTATTATCTATGGTAGCGCGTGTTAGACTGTATGCGTGCGAATTTGCTGTTCGTAACATTAGTAGGTACGTAACCAATTTAATGTGTTTTTTTATGATCAAATGTTTTATCCTGATATGTGAAAACAGTGTTCATGAGGATAATTTGACTCTACCTGACATCACGGAACAGCAAAGAACATGACAAACGAGCTTTTACCGGAAAAATCAATAAAATACTACGACATTATTTTTTTATTAAAAGTAAGTTCCTATTGCATGAGCATAAATAAAATAGTGTACGAAACGGCACATAGCTCACGCGCCCTCGCGCCGCGCCGCGGTCGCGGGTTCGAATCCTGCAAGGTGCAATCATTTGTGTGATGAGCAGAAATGTTTGTTTCAGAGTCATGATTGTTATAATATTCGTATATATGTATGTTTATCTAGTACCCATAGTACATGGTATCCTAGTTTGGGGCTAGTTAATTGGTGTGGAATTGTCCCGAATATATTATTATTATTATTATTCACTTTATTTATCTTTTTATCTTAATTTTTTTTTTTACAATATTTGTTTAAATAAAAGCAGATAAAAATATTATAAAAATATAAACCTAGGGTACCAACGGTAGCGGAGCAGGGCCCAAACTACCGGTGGCTAGGGCTGCAGAGTGAGGAACCTCCTGACTATACGCGCCGTGTCAAGGAGTACTGCCTTCTGCATCTGACCCTTAATCCAACCATCTAGCGAGAGCCTCTTAAGATGTTGGTCGAGGCTCTTCGCTATAAGGCCGTTCGCCGAAACAACTATCGGGACAATGATCGTCAAGTATTATTATTATTATTATAACTAGGTATTAAAACACTTGAGTGATACTATTAAAAAACTAGCATACGGCTCGTTTCTTAAACTCACCCTCGTGTTTTAATTCCCTTCATTATGCAATCGTTTCATATACTACTAAAAACAGTCAATGCTTCTAGGTTCAACCTGTGGGTTCAGCAGTTCAGTACGGTACAAAAAATATTCTAACAATAACTTTAACTTTTTAACTTAACTCTATCATTAGGTAATGGCAGTGCAATACAATTTGTCTGAGGAACAGGCGTGGCACTTACTGTACAAACGACCTGCTTGACTAGTCAAAAAAAAAAAAAAACATTTATTCATCCACTTATTTATAGGATGGCTCTACGGTCAAGTGAATATATTTTCATAGATTAAAACATTCTGTATAAGCCTTGATTACTATGTTGAGACTTTTGCTCTGTGCTTTTGCTTCAGACTGTAGGTACATTTCAACGAGTAAATAAGTAAGACAATTCAGAAACTAAAGCGACTACGGTCGGGTAAAAAATAGCCTATGAGACTCTTGCAATGAAGACGAATCGATTAATACCTTGCTTGTCAAAATTGGACCAAGTTTTTAGTTTGAACCCTTCATTTGTTTCGCGGTTGTCAGGTCAAAAATATAGCTTAAGACACTCTTTACCTGAAGTCGAAGTGATTGATGCCTCGCTTGTCAAAGTCGGACCAACAGGGGTTGTGTTGGAACATCCACAATTTCACATACATACATACATACATACATAGACCATTAAACCCATTACCCTTCCCTTTTTTCGCCGTAGTCGGATAAAATTTGTGATCAATTGTGCGGTATGAGTGTTTATTTCGAAAGTATGATCGATCGGGACACGTTGTATGGGTTTGCATAACTGTGACAAATTGGGCTTGTGACCTACCGCTACTAACTCCAATAAAATAGAGCTAGCTCTAAATAATTGACATATTGCCGTTTCAAATCCATTCCCGACCACAAACTCAAACAGCCAGCAGTCTCAAGAGTAACATAAACACAATATGCATGCCCCAACACAAACAATAATAAAGAGCCGCTGTTAATCTTGCTTCGACTGTGACCACTTTATTAGATGCCCTGACATCTGTATAGAGAAATATATGTCTTCAGGGAAAAGTTTAAGCACAGATGCTGTAGCGTGATTGCTAGATGTGGCTTTAGTTGAATAGCTTTTCAAGTGGAAGCATAATATCCACACCAATATATAAAAGTGAAACGTTGTCTGTTTATATGTTTTGGGAGTTTTAACGCCAAAACAGCTGAACCGATTTTGATGAAATTTTGTAAATAGGTACAGTACAATACAGAAACTAACATATGATACTTTTTATCCCGGAAAATGGTAAGTTTCCTCAAAAAAACTGGGAAATGTCGATTACTCGCTGTAAGGAACGGTTGCCATGGAAACGTAAAAACAAGCGTGTAAAAAGCACCAAGAGCATTTTGCATTGGTTTTTAATATCCTAGATGAACATACTCGTAGAATGCTTTTTTCGCGATAAACTTTAGTCCGCACGGACGAAGTCGCGGGTGAAAGCTAGAAGGTTAGTCATATTTTTTACTTAGCAGCGTTACTAATACTTACATACATATTAATACATACATACATACTTTTCATTACACTACTCTTTTTTACCATTCTTCGCAAGCTATCTAAAGGAACGTTTTGATTTCCTTCACTATTTAGCACATATTCACTCAGTTCATCAGTAAATATAGCTCTACAGACTCCTCTACATTACATGCAGCATTTTTTATGACAAATGATAAATAAAGTAATAAAAAATGTTTAAAAAATGCAATAGCCATAGCACGGTGAAACTTAAAACGAACTATCGCAATTAAATGCGTAAGTAACATTTCGTGTCTGTGCTGTTAAACGTTGAGGAGTTCCCTAGTCAGGACTCAACCCTGAGTGCAGCAACCATATTATGGTAAAACTTAAAACCGGCAATCACAATAAAATGCGTACACAAAATTTCGTGTCTGTGCGTTGTCCGTTGAAGAGTTCCTATAACTGGATACCATGACACGGTAAAGTTAAAAACCGGCTATCATAATAAAATGCGTACACAACATTTTGTATCTGTGCTGTTAACCGTTGAAGAGTTCCTTTATCTAGAGCTCGACTCAGGTCATGCTTACCATAAAAAAATAATTGTCACCGAAACTGAACCAAAATTTTAAAAATCATCCCCGTAGAATTCTTATTCAGCTTGCAAGATTTACCTAAACAAACATTGCCTGTTAAATAAACGCTTTCAAAATGTATACGCATATTTATTTCTAAGTTTTTAACACTATGATATATGTCAAACCATACGGTTTTTTAAAATAAATAGACCCTCGGCATCTAGGACTGCATCATTCTTGATAAGTTGATTGTATGTCGCACCCATGCCGGTTTATGTTGGGAACGATATTATCGAAGCTGTTGATCACTATGCCTACTTGGGTCAGACGATCCAACTGGGAAGACCCAACTTCGACAAAGAGGTCAACCGACGAATCCAACTCGGATGGACAGCGTTCGGGAAATTGCGACGTATCTTCTCGTTACAGATACCGCAGAGCCTCAAGACAAAAGTTTATAATCATACACAGTGATGACATACGGCACTGAGACGTGGTCGCTAACTATTGGTCTCATACACAAGCTCAAAGTCGCTCAGCGTGCAATGGAGAGAGCTATGCTTGGTGTTTCACTACGTGATAAAATTGGAAACGTAGAAATTCGTAGAAGAACTAAGGTTACCGACATAATTCTCAGAGTTTGCAAGTTGAAGTGGCAATGGGCAGGCCATATAATTCGCAGAACTGACAACCACTGGGGAATAAAGGTTCTCAAATGGCGACCACGAACAAGCAACCGAAGTGTAGGGAGACCCCCCACACGATGGACCGACGACATTGTAGCCATCGCAGGAAGTCGATGGATGGCGGTGGCACAAGATCGCTCGCCATGGCGCTCTTCGGGGGAGGCCTATGTACAGCAGTGGACTTCTAAAGGCTCACGAGTAGAACCAAAGTCAGCAATGCTATTTTGCACCCATATTACTCTTTTTATTTATAAACTTGAATAGATCTTAGAAATGACATTATTTATATACTAGCTGTGCCCGGAGTTTTACCCACGTGGTGATTTCATTTAAAAGTAGCACATACGTGTACAGGACCAAAAACTACATTTCTTCAAAATTCGTTCAGCCGTTAAATAGTTTTTATCGATTGCTCGGCATTTAATCAGAAGATTAAGATACTAAGTACTCCAGTTTTTAAGTCAAACCCTAAGGTATCCAATAGTGAGAGCCGCATCGTAACCGATCCAGTAGTTGTTACGTGATCCGCGAACAAGCATACAGACAAACTAACAGACAAACAGATAGACATGATTTTAAAAAATGTTCTATGCATGTTCAGTAGCTTATTTTATGTACCCTAGACCATTTTATTTTTAAATTTACTTATTTGACTTTTTCGTTCTTATGGCTTTGTTATAAGTATAGATGGAGTACTTATAGATATAGATAGATATATAGATTACGCGATACAATTATATTTTTATGACTTTTGTTAATTCTAAGGGATCATCTTGTACGCAACCATAAGGATCACACACCAAACCCAACTTTTCTATTTCAAGTCCTATAAATTAATATCTAAGTTTTGTGCCGCTTCCGCGCCCTATTGAAATGAAAACTGATCATTTTTGTAAGGCGCAAATACAACAGTCATTATATAAAACCAAATACGAACTTGCCTAGCCTCAAAATTAATCTTAACTTAGATCAGCAGTACAACATTTTTATTTTTGATCATTACAGCAGCTGTCTCCACTCATCGCTCACGCCGCCACGATGGTATAACTGGCGGCTGGGGGGACCAGGGACAACCCTTAATACAAATGTCAACGAAATAGCATCAGTATTTTCATCACAATGACGAAGAATCATCAAACCCGTCACTTCGTACACCTTACCCGTAACTATCCATATTAAGGAGTTTCCTTCGTTTGCAATGCTTCATTGGTTTCAACAAAAACTTTACCACTTTGGATTTACAAGTCGCACTGCGATGAACTTAAGAAACCAAATAAAGCTGCTCCTAGCCAAGATTTCTTCTTGCTTAACACTATAAATCACCAGGCCATTCCAGTCAACTACCTCCTTGACACCCGTTTAAACTTACACGTAGAAATTTATGGAGCCCGCTTAGTTGCATAGGTGGGACGGCGAAGTGCTCGATACGCCAAACTTGCTCCGCCCTGTTTGCAGTTCAACTGCTGAATGTGCTGTTCTGCTAGGTCAGGATTATTTAAGACTTCATAAGAGTTGTGTCTATAAGTTGTTTTCGAGGGTCATCTCAAATCGACTCTCAAGAAGACTTGACGAACGAAACAAACAAACTTGAAGAATGATAGCTGCAAGAAAATGGATGAGAAGAGCAGAAGACCGAGCTCAGTGGCGTGCATTAGCAGAGGTCTACGTCCAGCAGTGGACAAATATAGGTAGATGATGATGATGACAAGTTGTATAATATCCTGTTTTACATGACTGCCCAAAAAAAGGAGTGTTATTTTTTAGCATTCATGTATGTTTGTATGTGAGTTTCTTTATTCCACCATAACTTTGAATTGCCTGAACAGATTTAGACGTATGGGGTATCGTTAGAATCTTTACATCCCCCGAGTAACATAGCCTCTATTATTTTTGAAAAAAAAAAAAACAATATGGCGTCAGAATGGGTCCATTTTCAATAGCAAAAAAAAAAATTTTTTTTCGAATTTTCCATTATGGTTATCAAATTGAAGGCAATTGGATAAACACATTTCAATAGTATATAATTTATTGGCATAAGTTCATTTTTAGCAGGGCAGGCGTGTTTTTTTAGCTTTTAAGCTAGTTATTAGAGTATATTACTATGTCGCATGGAGATGGAGTGAATGAAACGAACGGACCATGGTGAATTACTATATCTATCTGCACTCTGCACCCATGGCTGGACACATATGATAAGTGGATGAAGAATGCTATTTATGATCATCCGTTACATAAGTACTTTTACTGGTGTTTGTTTTAGAACGCTAAATAAATGATTTATCTATCTACTTGACTTCTTTTGTAACACCTAGGTATTTTACTATCACACCTGTCCCCTTATTCCGATTATTTATTGAATTCTGTTAAGAATCGATATTTAATTGTTAGTTTTATAAAAAAACTACTTATTGCCACGACTTGAACTACAGTTTATCGCGAAAAAAAACGTCCTATGTTCTTCTAGGATAATAAAAACCAATACAAAGGTGTAGCACCAACGCTCTTGATGCCTTTTGTAAGACTTGTTATTATTTCGTTTCCATAGCAACCGTTACTTACAGTGAGTAATCGTCATTTTCCAGTTTTCCCGTAGAAAGTTACTATTTTCCAGGATAAAAAGTGTCCTATGTTGGTCTCTATAGTGTATCTCTAAGTTTCCTACGTTATTAAAACAAAACCAAAAGGTAAGTAGATACGGAGACGTTTTATATTATGTTTATAATTACATTCTCAAATAATTCAATGTTCGCAGCCGGTGCTTAAAACTAAGATCCGATAAAATTATGAATTTGAGGAATCCACTAAACCTTGACTTATTTACTTCGTATAACCGTACCAGATTATAAAAACAGCATTATCCAAAAGGGCAAGTAAACATCAGTGTTTGTACTAAAACATTTCAGCGATAAAGCAAGGAAAATTATGAATTGTTAACCACATATATTTCTTACTTGCTTAGAACAATAATTCTGGATACAGAGACAACAAAACGATTATATTTTGCGTGATGTACAAATTTTTACTCGACTGCGGTGGGCTGTTTGTATGTCGGTATGTACTCGTATGTATATATGTTCCTTTGGCGCGTTTTACAGCATAAACGGCTCAATGGATAAATGAGTTACAATGGAGCAGATAACAAGGTAACAATATTACACTTTTAAGTACGTAGAATAAAAGTCTAGACCGTACACATTATTAAAGTTTTTATTTCACATCGATCGGTGCAATATTACCGATATGATAAGTATGGGAAGTTTAAGTAGGTTTTCTAAATCTCGTCAGTATTCGCGAGTAGCGCGTGACGTCATCCATAAGGCACGGGGCGCGGGCGCCCGCCTCAGTCCTCATACGTCCGTAGTACATTTCGCTGGTAAGGTATTTGCTCTCTTGCGCTCTGGTGTTTTTTTATTGATTGATTGAGTGTATTGTGTAAATTATTGTTTTAGAACTAAAATGTAAGAATTTCAAAAAGGCCAATCTGACAACCTTCCCATAGTCACAGAATAAATAATAGTACAAGTTGTGCATTGGATATAATTTTGATCTTAGGTTTGCTTTGTGCGCTGGTCTGTGCGTCTGTGTTAAATGAGTTTTCTTGCGATTGATCAGTTGAAACGTTAACTTTAATTGGAACTGAACCCATTTTAAGGCCCTTTTTTAGCGATGAATCTTTAAAATGTTCCGAGCATACTGAATAACTGTGGGGTTTCAAATTCTCTTTGATTAATAAATCTTCTCTATCAAGTAATGCTAACCACACTGCGCCTGAAAATATACAAGAAATCGCAAATTGTATAATAATTATCGAACATCCTTGAAAACGATAATTGAGGACAAAAGGACATTTCTTGGCGTCCATATATAGTTAGCCCAAGAATCGACAGTATGAAGTTACTTCGACATTTTTATGAACTTAAAATAGCATTATTATGATCACCAGTACTACTAGTAATACTTTCTATTATAATCACTAGAAGTCGAGAATGGTCAACAATTGAAAATCCAGCTTAAAGCAGGTTAAGCACTGTAAATAAATTTTGAGGTTTGCTGCAAAAAATAAGTAGTAGTTATCTACCTAGTAAACAAGAATAGCTCATAGCACTTCATAATAATTTTACGTCAGCTCTCAGACTATATCACTCGTTTGATTTATTTCATGATAGGTAAATTCCTAATTAGTTGTAGGCTACTTACTAAGTCAGCACAGTGATTCATTTTCCGATCAACAATACCTACTATAATCAATTATAAAATTACGTTGATCGATTTATTAAACGACTTTATTTCTGCGCGGAAAACCCTTAAATATGCGTAGCTTCGGTATGGAACACAAATGAAATAACATAAAACTATAGGAACCTACGTAATAAAAAAATATCAATATCTAACTACATAACTAGGACCTATTATAGGTATTACAATTTATTACCTTTCAATATCCTTTGGAAGCGTAAAGAATGACAATTCGTCATTTCTATTACTATTCAAACAGCCGAATGCTATGCAGTGCTTTCTAGCTTTCTTCTTGGTACTCATAATTAAAACACGAATAAAGTTTGTTAATAACTTTACGTAAGTAGGTGCTCTATCGCTAAGTACAAGGCGCGCAACTCATCGAGCGCACGCTTGACACTCGACTGAACGGACCCGAATATTGGGTCCTTGAATTTATTTGTACTTGTTACGGAGTGCGACCGCCCTGCCAGATACACATAGTACACGATATTATGGTTGCAGAATCCATACCAATATATAAAAGTGAAACGTTGTCTTTCTGTTTGTTTGTTTGGGGAGCTTTCACGCGATAACGGCTGGACGGATTTAGATGAAATTTGGAATGGAGATAGCTTATACCCTGGAATAAAACATAGGATACTTTTTATCTAGGAAAATTTTAAGTTTCCACGGGAAATCTGGTAAATGTTGATTACTGGATGTAAGGAACGGTTTCCTTGGAAACGAAATAACAAGTCTATCAATAAATATCAAGAGCGTTGGTGTTATTTGGTGCTATACCTATTTTTGCATTGGTTTTTAATATCCTAGAAGAACATAGGATGCTTTTTTTCGCGATAAACTGTAGTCCTGCGCGGATGAAGTCGCGGGCGGGAAAATGTGTTTTATAAAAAATATAGATTTTGTGGCAGCTGAAATTGAGTTAAAATGTAAATATAGGTATAACATATAATTTCTATAACCTACTTATTATTACATTCATACTACTGGGATTCATTTACTAATGAGTAAGTATAGGTATGACAAAAATAACTATACTTAATTTCTAACTTCTTTAGTTTTGTTTTCTTAGTCAGCCCCCATAAGTGCATCCCAACCTTTTTGTGTATTTTATCGTTTTTAAATTACCTGTAACTTTTATTAAAAAAAAAAAAACTTATGCTACTCGTAGTATAAAATATGATTTTGATAACATCAGATCTTTTCAATCATAACTAAAACAAGGGTCGCAATGATTTAGCGCGAACTATCCACAGCAAGTAGCTGTTTATTTACACTGAGTTTTTAAATTTATAATTATTGTTTCTGCTTGAAATGATAATGATCATTAACCTTAGAAAGGTTCAATAAATAGTTAGTTTCAATATTAAGTGCTTAGTTAGACACTGCGAGTCGAGTACCTACATACCTACTAAAAAGCATATTACTAGCAATAACCAAGTACCTACCTACGAATAAATAATAAGTACTTATTCGTAGGTATTCTCCTAAATCTGTTGACGTTTCTTAGGTATGAATCATCTGCGTGAAAAAAATAATAGCTTAATTTCAAAATTTCATCGAGTAGAAATTAAACTTAAGTGCAAAAATTGACTGAATTTTTTTGCATAGTATTGACCATCGCGGTTTGATAATGTATTTGAACGTCTTTGAATATAATTATAATTTTACAACTACTACTAGTGAAAAGTGATCCCTGGACATTTTAATCTTGTATGGCTCCTGCACCACTTCACAACACATGCTGGCATGATGATTCACAGCTGTAGTTCATAATGATAAAATTAAAACGTACGCGATGATATGACGTGTGCTCGCTTGCATGAAAAATGTACGACTGATGACGCGCTGGACACGACTTTTAAGCCCCACCTACTTGGGCACGACTTTTGTTGGGTCATTTTATTAACGCTGTTACGTTTCCTGACTTATTACTTATTCGTAGGTACCTACTAATTAGTTAGTATTTCACATGGCAAGGCGACGACCGGTTGGTCTCGTGGCTAGAGATCCTAGATACGAAATCGAACGGTCGCGGGTTCGAATCCTGCAAGGTGCAATCATTTGTGTGATGAGCAGAAATGTTTGTTTTCGAGTCATGGATGTAATATTCTTATATATGTATGTTTATCCGTTATATAGTGCCCATAGCACAGGGTATCCAAGTTTGGGGCTAGATAATTGGTGTGGAAATGTCCCGAATATATTTATTTATTTATTTATTATTATATATTTATTTGAATACTTAATGATCACAACAATATGCTATCGTTTTTTGGTCCTAATGGATGTGCTTTTCTCATCGCATATGTCAATTTTTTTCGATTTTCAGATCCAAGAACTTAAAAAAACAACATTTCGGGTGTTTTTGTGTCCGTATTTCAGTCTAAAATACGGACACAAAAACACCCGTAAAAATACGGACACCCGTTTTTGTGTTCGTATTTTTAGACTGAGGCACAATACAATATTTAATAGATGGACTCATGTTGTTTTATTGTTTCTTATTTAAAATAAACAAAGTAGTTCCGCACGCAACTGGCACATTCGGGTAAAAGTTTCGAATCCCCGAGTCGCTCGCGCGGTGATAGGGCCCGTGACGTCATCAACGATATCGCGATCGGTCCGCAGCTTAGACCGAAGATGTTAACTTTGCACTTTTATATGTCGGTCAGTTTTAAAAATAATAAAAACACAGTTATTCTCGTAATTTTTTGTAAAATTTCTTGGCATTTAAAACAAAAAAAATGTTATCTTCTTTATTGTATTCGTCATAATCACGAAACTGACATAGGATATTAGAAATGTCAAGAAAACTAATATGGCGGCATACAGGTGCCATGTTGTTTTTCCGACGGAAAAATCAAAGTCAGTTGGATGGTCAGGAGATAGTCTGGAACCACCATAAGCTCCAACTCTCAGTGACATTGCAGTAACATTCGCATTTCAAGCAACGTTTGCCCATGTTTTTCATGAGGTTGATGGTTGATCGGAACTGAAATTGGAATACATTTCAAAATCAGAATACGGTTTCTGATGTTACCTGATATACAATCTTATAAGCATATTTTTTCCCAATGCTGGGATATAGGCCTGAGATTATGACAGTGTTGGTGGTTAACGTCATTTGTTGATGTTCTTGGACCTGCCAATTTCCTCACGTTGTTTTTTCTTTTATTCTACACATATAATAATAATAATAATCTTAATAAAAATCTTAAGAGGCTCTCGATAGATGGTTTAATTAAGGGTCAGATGCAGAAGGCAGTACTCCTTGACACGGCGCGTATAGTCAGGAGGTTCCTCACTCTGCAGCCCTAGCCGCTGGTAGTTTGCGCCCTGCTCCGCTGCCGGTGGTACCCTAGGTTTAGGTTTTATTATAGTATTTTTGTATAATATTGTTTTCATAAATAATTATATTGTACAAAAACTAAAACCTAAGATATAAAATAAATAAAGTGAATAATAATAATATTTAACACACCAAAATTATGTAACAAATATAAGAGAATTTATTTAAAAAATAGACACAATGGGCATTCTTATCGCTAAAATCAATCTCTTCCAGACAACCTTTTGATGGACAGGAATTATGAATTGAAAAAGGACGAAGTTGCAAAACAGTACAATAAAATAGATAAAACAGTAATTTACTACAAAATAAAGAAGAAAATTTGAAAATTTGATGCGAGTACATACAGACAGACTGTGTGTTCTCGCATGTCTTAAAAACTACTGGACCGATTGACATAAGTATTTCACTGTTGGATAGCTTTAAATTTTTCAAATTTGACCTAAAATCTACTCAAAAATATGATTCGAAACAGAGCAAAGATAATAAAAATAAATTATTATAAAAAACAAAAACCAGACTAAAAAAAGGCAAACAAGATTAAGATTTTTTATTTTGAAATGTAGGATGAAACGAAAAATGATAAGAGAAACCTAAAAATGATTTTCAAATACATAATCAATGATACCCCATTTCACATAAATAGTCGATTTTAATTTTTTCTTGTTTTACAATATGGCGCCTGTTTGTCGCCACATTGATTTTTAATTACTGTCATGTCTTTAGTAGCATTCGCAAGATTAACACAAATCGATTGACGTAAGAATCATCAAAATCGGACCACGCGTTTGGTCTATATAGTGCCAGAAAGGTACATACATACATACATAAATAGGCTGATGAACACATTACCGGGCGGGGTTACGCAGACTGGTAAAAATTTGACGGCTCAATAAATTTTGATCAAATTCGGTAATTTCTCTTTTCGTACTTTTAGCCCGCGCTTTTTATACGCTTTATATTAGATTCACTTGTATGTTTGTGTGTTTGTAACCGACTCCTTTGGACGCTATTTTGACCCACTTTAAACGGTCATATTTCATTCAAATTTTGCACACCTGACAAAGATCGATGACAATGCAATAATTTGAAAAAAAAAAGAAAAGAAAAACTAAAAAGTAGAAAATAAATAATAGTTAAAAAAAACTAAAAAACACGCTTTATATAGAAAACCAAACTAAAAAATAGAAAATAAATTTTAATATTGTAAATAAGAAAAAAATGTTTTAAATAAAAAAAGCGTGGGGTGCTTCTCATATCTGTCAATGAAATATCTATAACTATTGACCCATGCACCCCACGATTTTTTTGTTTGTTTTTTTTTTCTTATTTGCACTATTAAAATTTATTTTCTATTTTTTAGTTTGGTTTTCTATATAAAGCGTGTTTTTTAGTTTTTTTAAACTATTATTTATTAAAGCCATGGGTAAAGCTAGTTATTATAATAAAGTTTATTATAATAAGTGGTTAGGGCTCACGTTTCTTGTTGAACTGATGAGCAACACGGCAAGCAAGGGGCTGGAAGGGTTGGGCGGGCAGGGCGCCCGCCCGCAAAGCGCATCGCGAATATTAATCAAACTCTCGAAAACTTTTGAATAATAATATTATGAATATCTTATACAATTACATACTAAAATGTCTGCCAATTAATTCCGTTGACAGGTTTCACATCGATAGTTGAATCAAAACAAAAAAACAACAGATTTTCCGTGTAAAAATTCACTTTAAAATAATGTATATTTTTAATACTTCATCACAATTTACAGGTTTTTATTTGATTTTTTCCAACAAAATTTAAAAGCCTTTACATTTCTGAAAACAACAAGTCGAGTTTATAATTAAATTTTCTTAATTAAAAGCGACTTCACTGAAACAACTTGATTAAGTTGGTAAAGCGTAACTTGATGGTTTTCGATATGAAAAATCTGTGGAGCAATGGAAAATGACTACTTGTTAAAGTAAAATTAAGGCGACGCTTTTTTATTACCCAACTGCGGCGAAGCATGGGAAGGGTAATGAGTTTAACAGTCTATGTATTTATGTATGTATCTATGAATGTATATATGTAGATATTCCACCATACGTTCGCCGCTATTGGTCTGATTTTGACAAGCGAGGTGTCAATCGATTCGTTTTCAGGTATAGTGTCATAGGCTATTTTTTTTACCCGCCTACGGCGAAGTAATGCAATGGTTATGTGTTCAAACTAAAAACTTGGTCCGGTTTTGACAAGCAAGGTGTCAATCCATTCGTCTTATAGGCTATTTTTACCCCCTCACTACATTCAGGTCTCGTATGCTCGTAATATATATATATATATATATATAAATAAACCATCCGTGAAAAAATATTTGACTGATGGTAAAAACCGCATCAAAATCCGTTGCGTGGTTTAGGAGGAGTTAGCGTCTAAACAGATAGAGAGACAGACAGAGAGACAGACAGATAGACATACAGAGAGACAGACAGATATACAGACGCGGGAAGCGACTTTGTTTTATACTATTTATTGATGTCTACGATTAGTAAAACAAGCCATGACCTCCTTACATTTCACTATTCTTTGATAGCCTCTTGAGGAAACCTACCTCCATTAACAAACCTCCCAAGAAACAGTAATAAAATGATACTCACGTCACCCTAACCCGCTGTGCTGTGACACAGAATAACTAATAGTCCACCGAGGGCCCCGTCAGGTTATGCCCACGTTATGCCCGCGTCACTTAAGGGCCCTGCTACAACGGAACTCCATTAAGCTCACACCTTCGCGACCTTCACGACTTTTTACTCCCCCGGGCAGATTAATGTTCGTAAAGTATTCTTTTTACGACTTTTAAAAGTTAATATTTTAAAGAGATTGGCTTATAGTACCTGGGGAAAGTGGACGTTACGGAGAGTGGACAAGTTAGTTTTATTTAATGTTTTTATAGATACGAGCGGTAGCTCTGGTTACCGTTACGATATACAACAAAAATAAACTCACATAGGAAAAACCCGACAGATTGATAAGCAACTTTAAATCGTTATCCATACCATTATATAAAAGTAAAACGTTGTCTGTTTATTTGTTTGTAGGGAGATTTAACGCGATAACGGCTGGACGAATTGTGATGAAATTTGGAATAGATATAGCTTATACCCTGGAATAAAACATAATGTCGAAGTCAAAGATTTTATTGTAAATAGGCACAATAATAGCACTTTTACAAGTCAAAATTAATATCTCATGAATAAGGAGAAATACATAAAAAAATACAATTAATAAGAGATCAAATCAATAAAACCAATTTATATCAAATTGCTAAATGGAACAAACGTTTTGGGCTAAAAATCAACCCAAAAAAAACTGAAGTAATTGTCATAGGGAGCTCCAGACTAATTGCTAGGGCTGATTTTTCTGTACTCCCAAAGGTAACATTCGAGGGTGTCGTTGTGCCATACAGCGCACAAGTAAAAAAATCTGGTATCTTGATGGACAATTGTCTTTCGTGGGCTCCTCAGTTGGCTTCAGTAAGCCGAAAGATATTTGCGTCAGGAGCATCCCTTAAAAGGTTACGTAACTTCCTTCCAACTGCTACTAAAGTTACGCTTGCGCAAACTCTTCTCCTCCCAATCCTTGATTACGCCGATGTTTCTTACCATGATCTCATGGAGGACCAGCTGAATAAGATCGAGCGTCTCCAAAATTATTGCATTAGGTTTATTTTTGGTCTCCGTAAATATGATCATGTGTCCTTATTCCGCGATAAGCTCAAGTGGCTGCCCATACGACTTCGCCGGAATATTCAAATACTGTCTCTTTTATACAATATATTGTTCAATCCCGTCTATTTGAAGGATCGATTTGAGTTTCTTCATTGTTCCCACCTTCGTTCCCTTAGGTCATCAGAAAACCTTCAGTTGAAAGTGCCTATTCATAGAAGTACGAGTATATTCTATGACTGGTCGTTTTCCGTAGAAGCTGTTCGTCTCTGAAATGCACTCTCAATCAACATCAGACAGGCTCCGTCACTTGCAATATTTAAAAAGCTAGTTAAGAGTTTTTATCTTTCTCAGTCATTGTAACTAGGATCCTTAAATTTTATGTGTTGGAATCTATATATATATATATATATATATATATAATTATTTTTATTTGTTTAATTTTATTATAGTATGTGTATTTAATGGCATGTATGTATATGTTTATTTATTTTTATTAATTATTTCAATATATATATATATATATATATTTGTTTTAATTGTTTACACCGCCATCCTCTCTCACTGCATTATTTCTTTCCATCCAAAGGTTTTCTTTTCCTTTCTTCCAGTCAGGAAGAGATCGCTTTTAGCGATAAGTCCGCCCGTTGTACATTAGTTATAAGATTGTTTCTATTTGTTGTAAATTTTTGAAAACTGGTGTACAATAAAATATTATCTATCTATCTAAAATTTAAACTAAGTATGCTTTGAGTTTGAAAAGGAAATTTCCCTTTCATGTGCCAGCAGAGTTAAATCTCTCACAGGAAAAGGAAATACCCTTCTGACTCTACCGGTGCTTCGGAAATACGCCCGTTAGAGAAGAGAGCACCAAGAAACTCTTCGGGGATTTCATTTTTTGCGTGAATGTTTTATAATTTTTTTCAGATACCATTATTTATAAAAAAACATATCTTCTATATAACATAATAAAACTGTAACTGGGCTAAATCTGTACATTAAATATTTTTTGAAAATTTTAATTGAGATAAACTTCATAATCTATATGGAGTACAAAAAGGTTTTTTTTTAATTTTTGTCTGGCTGTCTGTCTGTCTGTCTGTCTCTTTGAACACGCATCACGCTGAAACTACCGGATGGATTTTCATGCAACTTGGCACAATCATAGCTTATGTTATGGATTAACATTTAGAATACTTTTATCCCGAAAAAAAATCACGAGTTCCCGCAGGATAGTGGTTGAAAGTTATTTAAAAGAACACATATTACGCTGAATCTACTGGACGGAGTTTGATGTAGCTTGGCACAGTCAAAGTTCATATTATGTATTAAAATAACGGTTTTTTTTATCCTCAAAAAATATAGGGTTCCTGCGGGATAGTTATTAAAAGTTATGATAGTTTAAATGTAATATAAATAAAACATTAAAACTGTATCATAATTTCGACCTTCTTGGCACGATGTTGTGTGACACAGCAGGAGTATGCCTGCCAACCCAGACGTGCCAGGGTCGAAATCACGCGCCTCTTGAAATGTTTTGCTTCATATATTTAAGCATTTACATATTTTATGCGTTATTTATACATTTTCCTCGATCATCATCGTCATTTCCTGAAGTAAACCGTCAAATCTTTTGAACAAGTTCGTTTCATGGTCACAATAATTCCAATTCAGATAATTTAGAAAAAACTCAAAAACAGAAAAGAGTTCTGTCAATTTAGGTACGTCGTTTTTTTTTAATTTGTAAATTTGTTAGTTTTACCCGAAGCGCATGTAAAAAGAAATAATTTATCATTATTTTATCATTTACAATCCCTTATAGCGAACAAACCAAAGGCATCCAAGTTCTCCCTCCGATTTAACTAGATGGCGCTGATTGACCTTGAAACACGCAAGCATTTCATTCACTGCAACAAAGGGTCCCGCTAAATTCAAATCTGTAAAGTTTTTCGGATTCGGCTCACACTAGCACTAGCACGACCTCCAGCTCTCAGGCCCTTCCGACTGGAAGTTGTCTGTTGAATTGCCTACCGTCCGGTTGATACACATTACACAGAGTACTTTGTACATTGTTGATATCGAATTACTCTGCGCTTATCTACATGTATATATAGAACAACCTATTCTGAATATACGTAACTTCTATGTACTACGTATTTTCGCTAGCAAATAAACCAAACGCATCAAAGTTCTCCCTCCGATATGACTAGATGGCGCTGATGGGCCTTAAAACACGCAAGCATTTCATTTACTGCAACAAATGGTCCCCCTAAATTCATATCTGTAAAGTTTTTCGGATTCGGCTCACACTAGCACGACCTCCAGCTCTCAGGCCCTTGCGACTGGACGTTGTCTGTTGAATTGCATACTGTCCAGTTGATACACATTACACAGAGTACTGTGGTGTGTAGTTATTATTGTTATTCTTAGTTACTCATAGAACGAGTGAGTGATGCTAAAAATGTGCACTGTACAAAGGGCACATAATAATTCCTTACTTACATAAAAATATATACTTTTTGTTTAAAAATATGTTTCAACGAGTATAAATGATCATAAATATGTATTTCGTTATAAGACTTTGTAAAGGCATTATTAGCCCACTGAGTCATTGAAATTTAACTAAATAATTACTTAACTGTAACTTATAATTATTGTGATTTATACCTATATATATTATAGCTATTAAAAACCAAAAAACAAAAACTGCATATATTCCCGATTATTCCTTGGAAGATTTAATGAATTAATTATTATACTGACCACAACTAAATTTGCTTTAAGTTAATGAAAGTCATGATGCAGTGTAATGCTCAAAAGAGTAAATAGAAAGGTAAATTGACAGGCTATTTATAAAAAAAAAAAAAACTATACTTATAATAAAACTGTAATGAGTCCAATTCTGTACATTGAAGTTCTTTTTTGGACCGTTCTCTAGATTCGATACTGAAGCCAAAACTGTATTTTTTTCATTTTTGTCTGTCTGTCTGTCTGTCTGTCTGTCTGTCTGTATCTTGGCTAGGCATCATGTTGAAACTACTGAATGAATTTAAATGAAACTTGGTATGATTTGAGTTCATTCTACAAGGTAGAACATAGGCTACTTCTCATCCCGAAAAATGAAAGGGTTCCCGCAGGATAGGGGTTGAAAGTTATTTAAAAGAACACGTATCACGCTGAAACTACTACACGGATTTTGTTGAAACTTGGCACAGTCATAGTTTATATGATGGGTAAAAATTGAGGATACTTTTTATCGCGAAAAATAAAGTGTTCCTGCTGGATAATGCCCAAAATTCTGTAAATTGAAGATATTATGTTTTTTTTTGGAGGCCGTTCTATTTTTAATACTAAAGCCAACACTGTTTTTTTTTAATTTTTGTCTTTCTGTCTGTCTGTCTTTCCGTCTGTCTGTCTGTACATTGGCAGCGCACCACACCGAAAATAATCAATGAATTCGGATGAAATTTGGTATGATTTGAGTTCACACTTCGAAGTAGGACATTGGATACTTTACATCCCAAAAAAAATAAGTGTTCCTGCAGGATAGGAGTGGAAAATTATTTAAACGAACACTTAGCACGCTGAAACTATTGGACGGATGTTGATGCAACTTGGCACAGACATAGTTTATAAGATGGGTGAAAATTATGGATACCTTTTGTCCCGAAAAAAATAAGGGTTCCTGTGGGATATGGTTCCAAATTCTGTACACTAAAATTATAGTGTTTTTTGGAAGTTACTCTATATACGATAATGAAGCCTAAATTGTATGTTTTTTCATTTCTGTCTGTATGTCTGTCAGTCTGTATCTTAGCCGCGCATCACGCCGCCAGAACTACTGGATGAATTTAAATGAAACTTGGTATGATTTGAGTTCATACTACATAAAATACTAGTAGGACATAAGATACTGTACATCTCGAAAAATGTATGGATTCTCTCAGGATAGGGGTTGAAACTTATTTAAAAGAACACGTACCACGCTGAAACTAATGGATGGGCTTTGATGCAACTTGACACTGTCTTAAGTTACATGATGGGTTAAAATTGGAGACACGTTTTATCCCGAAAAAGTAAAGGGTTTCTGCGGGATATGGTTCCAAAATGATGTTAATATTGAAGTAATCAAAAAAATTTTTTGGATTGTTCTCTATATTCGATACTGAAGCCAAACTGATTTAGTAGTTATAAACTACAACTGCTGTGCTGTGCTGTGTTTAGTAAATAAATATATTTCTATTTCTATTTCTATTTACTTTTTAATTTTGTCTGTCTGTTTGTCCGTATCTTGACCGCGCATCGCGTCCAAACTACTAAATGAATTCAAATGAAAAAAAGGCTCTTGGGTGCTTAAAAAAGGTATTGAACAAAATTTTTTTTGTTATTCGCGTCTTTCTTTCTGTTTGTCTGTATGTTTGTTTGTTCACGCATTACGTAAAAACTACTAAACCGATTGCAATGCGGTTTTCATTGTAAGATAGCTTAGGGTTTGATTTAAATCTGGTGTAATTGGTATCTCAATCCGGTGAGTTAGAAGCTGAGCAATTGATAAAAGTATTTTTAACGGCTGAAGAATTTTGTTCAAATGTTGGTATATTGGTCCTGGAATAGCACATTATGGTACTTTTTACCTAAAGAAGAACTTAAAGAAAAGACCATGCTTGCGAAGCCGCGGGTACAGCTAGTGTCAAATAAATGCTACTTTTATTGTCATAGGATACTTTTTATCCCGAAAATTTGAATTCCACGGGAAAACTGGAAAATGTTGATTACTCGCTGTAAGGAACGGTTGCCATGGAAACCAAATAATAACAAATCTGTCAAAAAACATCAAGGGCGTTAGTGTTAGTGTCTACTTTTGCATTGGTTTTTAATATCCTAGAAGAACATAGGATGCTTTTTTTGCGATAAACTGTAGTCCGCGCGGACGAAGTCGCGGGCAGGAGAACTAGTAAATAGAAATGAAAATTAAAAGAGAAACCTTAAGATGATTTTAAAAATTAAGTCGGCGAACTATTTTAGATGGGGTTGATTCCCCATCTAAAATAGTTTAACAACTTCTTTTTCTTCACCACTTTGCTTTTTATTGAAATTTGATTAATGTCATGTCTTTAGTGACACTTGCAAGATTAAAACAAATTGTTTGACGTAAGAATCATCAAAATCGGTCCCCGCATAGTATTAATAAGTGCCCGCGTTTGCTCTATAGACATAGGCTGATAAACACAATACCCTTCACTCAGTCGAGTAAAAATCCGGTCCTGCACGATCGCTCACTTTGAGCCTATTATGAGGATGAACAATTAAAGAGAGTTCTCCATGAACATAATGAAAATGCTTTTTTATTGACTCTCATTTATTCTGTCGAATGAAGATACGAGTGTTTTTGTGCAGTTTTTTTTCAATGGTACAATTTTTATCGAAGTAACAAAAAACTCTTTTTTTTTCTACTAATGTCTATACGATGAAAACAATGCTAGGAATGATTTATTAGGCAGAGGCAGGGAAAATAGCTTATTTGTGCTTATTTGATACAACGTTAATAATTCAAGTAATCAACCTTCACCTAACAAATTTAAAAAAAAACGTTGTGACAGACAGACATAATATGATAAAAATATGGTTTCGTGTAGAGACTTTGGATATGTATCAATTATGACTAGAAGGTAGATCAAATTATTTACGTTTGTAGAATTGAACTCTAGAAGAGGTATAAATTATTTAGACATATGTCGCTATTTGTTACCTTATATAAAGATAAAGGTTTGCATTACTCAGATTCAACCCAAACTAAAAGCGGGGCCTAAAATAAACGTCTTCTCTGAGAAGTCAATCAACTCCAACAAAGATTTGCAAGAAGTTCTAAGGCTGTATTCAAACCTTACATTCCACTAAAGAATTCTGAAAGCGAAATTAATTACAATCTGCAATTCAAAGCATTTGCTAGTCGACAACCGTTCCATTAATGTAGGTACCTAAAGTTTAAAATGAAGCTACGCTCGCGCCTGCAGAAGTTGACCTCATATCCGCTATCAAAGCTCATGCTCACAGGATCAGCTCCGAACATCCACAGAATGCACTTACAAAGTTCACACGACAAAGCCTTGAATAGTTGCGAGCGAGGATGGTGCTTGCACAAAGAACATGTGACATCTTGATCGCACTTGTCAGACCTTTTATGCTAAAAACTTTAACGTTACATTGGTTTTAGGAAAGGAATATTATAATTACGAGCGGCGAGCCGCTTTGAAGCAAACAGCTGGCATCTGATAGATGTGGCGCTGTATGGGAGGCCTATGCCAAAGAAAATGTATATGTTCTATATATTTTTTGACATAGAAAATATAGAACATATATGCCAATGGAAACGTGTCATAATCCCCTTGGGTAGAAGGGGTAAAAGAGTACCATTTCAGAAAAAAAACAATCAACAATAATTTTAGAAAATATGGAATACTTGAAAAATAAAACTAACAGTCATAAACAAACATTTAAAGTTATTTTACGTTGAATACATCACACTGAATCGTTATCAACAATAAAATTAAATCGTTATCAACAACCAAATTGAATCGTTATCAACAATCAAGTTGAATCGTTATCAACAATCGTTATCACTGAATCGTTATCAACAATAAATTTATCAACAATAATATTTTACATTGAAGACATCACACTGAATCGTTATCAACAATAAAATTTAAAAAACCAATGCATACTATAAAATGGGAGATGGAAACATCATATCCTGGTGATTTTCATTAATCTCTTTCATTAATATTGTTTTTTTTTTTAATATCACTTGTATATTAGGCATGCCGATTACTTTAAAAACTTGTACGTATTTCTAGCTTTCGATTGATGTATTCAAATCTGGAATCTGTTTATACGTTGCAGAAAAATAGCGATTACAAAGAGAAAATCGTCGTAATGCGTCGCAAATTATACTAGGCCAACCCAAACTAGGCGTTTTTTAAGTATTTTTGGTTACAGATGATCAAGGGGTCTGCTCCTACATCCCTATTATGCACAAAAATAAAATAAAAAATAATTTGCGGTAGCTTACCCTGGATTAACACATAGGCTTCTTTTGATCCCGGAAACATGCATGGTTCCTGAGGAACGCGGGTGATACTACGGGGCGCAACTAGTATTTATATAATATTTAATGTTTCTTATTTACTTACTTTCTTATATATTTAACTTTATATTAAAAGTACAATTGCAACATTATTTACAATAGCTTGAAAAATCTAAAATAGAAAATGCTGAAAGAATCTTTTAAGACAATTGCTACTGTTTAGTTATAAGAATTATAGATGTAATTATTTGAAATGGTCTCTCATTTTGATACTTATCTCGATAGGTTTTGGTAGTTTTTTGTTCCTTCAGAAATACAATATGGCAGCTGTTCGTCGCCATATTAGTTTTTTGACATTTCATATATCCTATAGCACTCTCGTGATCAAGACGAATCCAATGATACCTCATTTATTTAAGTCGTTTAGGCTGTAGGACACGCCTAAAAAACAAACGAACATACGTACAGCCCAAAAACATAACACTCCGTGCAGTCGGATAAAAACGTGGTAAAATACGTGCCGTAAATTACATGAAAATGACTCAATGGTGCCAAAATGAAAAGCTTATAAGAATTAATGAAATACATGAAAACTTAATTTATGTAACTTTTTACAATTCTAGTAAAAGACAATTCATCAAGGCAAATGCGAGCTTCTACATAAAAAAAATATACACAATACAATATACACAAGGTACTAACTTCAAAAGAAGCTTAAAATGCTCAAACAATTCCTCATTATGAATTCTAGTACAGTTTAAAATAAATGATAGCAATGAAACAGCCGTATTTTTAGGGCAGCGATGAAATATTTTCTATCATAACGGCGCGCGGACGGCTATCAAATTACTGAGACGTTTGCGGTGAATCTCGCTCTCTTCGAGATTAAATTCAAGACAAGATCGTGGGAATATTTGTACGCACGGAGCTGTTTTGTTGCTGAGTTTATTTAAATATTTATTTGTTTGCCAAAAACGTTGGCTATATTCTCGCTTTGAATAGCTATAGGTGAGGAAAACATTTTTGGTAGGTCTGGGTTCTATTAAATGGATCAAAAGTTATGACACCAATTAGTGGTACCAAAATAGGCATTTTTATAGCGATACATCATTTAAAACTAAAATGTATGTTATGGTTTTTTTTTAGCAGTTAACGCCTGTTTAGCGTAAATATATATAATACCTCGACAGTGATCCAAATTTTTTCATTAGAAAATTATTATAAACTAATATGTATTAATTTTAGTAACATGAAGAAGATATCATAGGAAAGTACTAATGATAGATACATACATTAGAAAAGTATAACCCTTACTAGCAACCCCTGCGATAACTGAACCATAACCATAATAAAATGACGTAAAAGGACCAGACAGGCCGGTATTTATATCTATTTCCTACCTAACATATTACTAATATAATTGTGAATAAATAATCCTAACTAACCTTATTTTTGTTTTCACTACCTAATTTTATTTAATAGACTCAGGCCACAGTAAATACATATATTATACTAGCTGTGCCCACGGCTTCGCACGCGTTGTCATTTCTCCAGGTTAGAAGTACTCTATGCACTATTCCAAAACTTAATATACCAATATACAAATATTTGATCAAAATTTATTGCTCGGCTTCCACCTATCATCGAGATACCAATCACAGCAGATTTTAATGTAAGCCTAAGCTATCCAACAGTGAAAACCGCATCGCAATCGGTCCAGTAGTTTTTACGTGACACGCGAACAAACATACAGACAGACATGTTTTAAATATATGTTATATTCTTGTTCAGTAGCTTATTTTAAGAACGTACCCTAGACCACATCTTTTTTGATCTTCTTTTCCACATCTTTTTTGAAATTTTTCGTACTTATTGCTTTATTATAAGTATATATATTTATTACTTCAAAATCAATATAATTTTGGATCCCTGTCCCACATGATTCCTATACGTTTTTTGGGATAAAAAGTATCCTTAATTTTAACCCAGCATATAAACTATGACTGTGTCAAGTTGCATGAAAATCCGTCTAATAGTTTCAGCGTGATACTTGTTCTTCTAAATAACTTTCAACCAATATTCTGCGGGAGCCCTTTAATTTTTTGGGATGAAAAGTATCCAATGTCTTTTAACTGACTACTTTTAACCAAGAGAAATGAACACGCATGTGAAGCCGCGGGTACAGCTAGTCCATAATAAAAATGATCGAAGAAAGCATATGTAGCTTACTTTCGCCTGTAATTACTGAATGTCAGACTAAGGACAAATAGAAAAAAAAAGAGAAACTCCCTACGCTAACAAACCCGTATAATATAATTATAAACTGGCCCCTAGGCCCTATCAACCTATTTTACTTCTTATCCAATATATCCAATACACAGAATATTACAGTTAAGAAAAAGAAAAATTAATACCCCAATTTTCTATCCACCACTAAAACTGATCACAATACGACACGAGTTTCTCTACACGCGGCAACCTCAGGAGCTGTTGAATCATCCAGAAAAAACTCTCAACGATCTTTTTCACTCAATTTTTTTTAATACGGTTTTTGTGTGTTATCTCATCATCATGTCAGCCTTTAGAAGTCCACTGCTGAACATAAGCCTCCGCCAAAGACCGCCATGACGAATCTTGTGCCACTTCCATCCACCGACTTCCTGCGATGGCTAAAATGTCGTCGGTCCATCGTGTGGGGGGTTTCCCCACACTTTGCTTGCTTGTTCGTAGTCGTCTTTGAGACCTTTATTCCCCAGCGGTTGTCGGTTCTGCGAACTAAATGGCCTGCCCATTACCATTTCAACTTGCAAACTTTGAGACCTATGTCGGTAACGTGGGTTCTTCTACGGATTTCCTCATTTTGGATTCTATCACGTTGTGAAACACCGAGCATAGCTCTTTCCATTGCACGCTGCGCAACTCTGAGCTTGTGTATGAGACCAATAGTTAGCGACCATGTCTCAGTGCCGTATGTCATCACTGGCAATACGCACTATTATAAACTTTCTTCTTGAGGCTCTGCGGTATCTGGGACGAGAAGATACGGCATAATTTCCCGATCGCTGCCCATCTGAGTTGGATTCGTCGGTTGACCTGTTTGTCGAAGTTGGATCTACCCAGTTGGATCGTCTGTCATCTATTTCAATATTTATTTATTACAGTCCTTGAGCTTTGAAAACGCGATGACTATTTGACAGACCTATACATAGTACCAAGTGCGTATTCTAAAATCAGATATTACAAAACTTGTGTAGGAAGCTTGGATTGAGCTGTGTTGTAGTTTCTGCTACCGCTGTAACGCGGTTTCCGCTAACGCAGTGCGTAATCCAAAATCTCCAAGTGACAAGCGTCAACATTAGTCAGTGTCTCGCGACAAACGATAGCAATTAACATTCCAGAGTATTGTTAGCGGTGGCAAGGCGGCTGTTGTTAGTCACTGTGCAACACTGTGTGCTGTTGAGGCGTATTTTGAGCTTTGCTAATGTTGGTACTGTTTTTCACAACGGGGAAGTTAGATATAAACCACAATAACATTACATCCGATAACCAGTAGAATAAATTGAACTTATGTATGATTGGTTTTTGTGTTACTCTGCACATACGAATGTATGTAAGTGTCATCAAGCCCTATTTCTTCAATTGTGGTCTCCGTGTTCCATATATGTTCCATAGAGTTATATAGTTCCATATATATAATGATTCAACAACTATCTCAATGGATCAACATGTTTATTTACATTGTTCAATCAAGAACAACCGATAACAATGGCTCATTGTCGCGCAACTGCATGTCAGTGACGCTTTGGCTCCATTTTTTTTGTCTATGTAGAGAGGCTAAGTTAGCGTCGCGACTATGTCGTGCAAACGACAAGTGACCGTTCGTAAAGACGAAAAATTATCTGTATATCCCATATTAAGGTACGTATGGTGTTTATAGCTTTCAAAATAATAAAGCCCCGTTTTCATTAGGCGACATTTGTCCTGCAACCTTGTCACCCGACACGAATTCTACATGTCAGGCGACGTCGCGTGGAACATCGCCCGACTTCGCAGGCGACATGTACGTGTCGCGGGACATGCCGCGTGTCGACGTTCGGATAGCGTCGACCTTGCGCGACTTCATGTCCCTCAAAGTCGCCCGATGTTATTTGGGTAGTAAGAACGCGTGTCGCTCTGTGTTCCGCAACTATTCGTGACTATGGCAGTAGTGTAGACCAACAAAACTGTATCGAGCGACATATCAACCACAACTTGTGTATGTGGACGAAAGGAATGTCGATCGACATACACTCTCGCCGGACAGTCGCACGTTAATGTCCCGCGACTGCTCGCGACATGTCTCTCTACTTTAACCCCTAGTGAAAACATAGAAACGTGACGAATAGGATAATTACATATTTTTGCAATGTGCGCGTCAACTAATACAATATCAATACAATACCGTGACAGACATTGTCTTGAGAATATGCAACAGGTGACAAAATGTACATACATTTGGCTCGCTTCCATTCCATCCTTTCCCACTTCGGAGGTTGAAACGAATGAATTTAACCAAAACGTGAATAGATCGGACAACTGTCTCTTCGACTACGATTATGCTACTATAGGTTAGTTAGGCTAGTGTGCCATGATGGATGGCCGACATTAACGTTAGTTAACGCATTGTGTACAATTGCATTAACTTCAATCACTACCAAGACTGTTTCTCAACAAGTATGTACTTTTACTAATGTAGCCCACGCGATTGCAGCATTGAGATGATAAACTAAAAGTTTTTTAACTGCTTAGGTTTTACAGTGCAGCTTAAAGTTCTATGGAAAGGGGTAGCCAAGCTCTTATATGTGCGCTGTACCTACAATCCAACGGAACTAGTTTGGATCCTCGGCCCTACGTTATATGACCTTTAATCTATTTATATAAATAAAATGAAATGCTGTTTGTTGGTATGTGCATCACTTGAGAACGGCGGGACCGATTTGGCAATTTTTTGTTTAAAATGTTCCTAATAGTCCGAGTTATGTTTTTACGGAAAGAAAAATTGGAATAGTTTCCCGGAAAATATTCAAATTAGGGAAAATCTGAACGTTCTTTTTACTATGGGGTTTATGGATTTAAATTAGATTTGGATGCTTCGTTCGAAATTCAAGAATATACTTTAGCGGGCCTCATGGCAAGTGACGGGGAAACAAACAAGTTTCGTACCATGAATATTCGTTTTTTTCATCATCATCATCATCATCATCACATTACTCGGCTAGTACCTAATATGTGCGCATTTGACATCGACTTTTTATAAGTTTTCAAATTAGTTTATATTCTATACTGTGTGCAGTAATGTCTAAAATGCTATAAGTAGGTACTTATTACTTTTTAATGGTGTTACGTCGGTCGATTCTTAGAAAAACAGTAGCTACTAAAATATTCGAGGAGTTTCGGTCGGATGACGCAATACCTACATTTAAAGGAACATTCTGGAACCCACTAGTTGCACGTAGGTACCTACAGAGTTTCCAGAGCGCGCGGTAGGTAGGTACATAGCATAGGGTGTAATTAGCGTACGAGTACATTAATTTTATCCAAACCCCAGCTCGTAACCATAGTGTAGCATCGATTCTAATAGAAGAGTATTACTGACTTTTTGATGATGAAACTTATTTCTTAATTTTAAAGTCGACACATTCAAGGGCCTGCTCGGTCAGCAGATATGAACCCGATTGAAAATTTGTAGAGGTAATGTTTCAATGCTGAGACTGTCAAAACGAAAGAAAACCTGAAACTCTTACTCGTATATCACATTGTGCACGGATATGTGATGATATCAGAGGGACTAATTTATGCGCGTATCTTTGCGAGATAGACGTGCCGTCATAGCTGCTGATGGAGGCTCTGCTAGTTATTATAACAATAAATTGTTGATTTATAAAAGAAAAAATATGGTTATGAAATTCTATTTGATTATCCATGTCAGTATATAAAAGTGAAACGTTGTTTTTTTTGGGAGCTTTCACGCGATAAGGGCTGGACGGATTTTGATGAAATTTGGAATGGAGATAGCAAATACCCTAGAATAAAACATAGGATCCTTTGTAAGTTTCGACGTGAAACCTGGAAAATGTTGATTACTCGCTGTAAGGAACGGTTGCCATCACATAATGGTATGTGGTTGCCTTGGAAACGAAATAACAAGTCTGTCAAAAAATATCAAGGGTGGTGCTATAGCTACTTTTGCATTGCTTTCTAATATCCTATAAGAAAAAGGATGCTTTTTTCGCGATAAACAAGTAGTCTGTGCGTAGGAAGTCGTGGGCGGGAAAACTAGTTAATTCATATTTTTGCATTTTCAGTTACAAGTTCGACCTAATAGATATCAAAATAGGTTAATATATTATCGTTTTTTACAAAAAAGATTTTCTTTATCTATCCTAGATGACTATCTTGAGAGACCAATTTTCGTGTTAATAAGGCATAGATTTTCATTAACACAATCGATGAAATAATTCTGTAACAACTGTAGACGCAAATGTACATCTGAAGCACTTGGGCAGCCGACAAACTCTGAATTTAACATACAAAGAAACCACATTCGAAAAATTTGAGTTCTACAAAATAGCAGTACAATTATTGATAGCATCTTAATGTGGCTATATCAATAATTGTGTCTAAGTATTAGTAACACTAACACTTAGATGGACCCGGCTGTTGATTAATAAAAGTCACAGAGGCCCTCGGAGGCCTGACAGACTCTGACACCAGAGGCAAGCACTACCTCATACGACAAACAACAACAACAAACAAAACCTACATTGTGTTGTGTGTATCATAAAAAAAAAACTATTATGGTAGCCAGGCTGTCTTTTTATTTTAATAGCGATTCATAGACATTCAGGAAGGCTGTCATTTGTATTTTCATCTACACTCATTTAGTAAAATCCGGATAATGAACTCAAAAATGATGGCATATTGACATACTTTACGCTCAGCACGTTTCTAATAATTATGTTTCTTTATATACGACTGCCCCAAACAAGGAGTGTAATGTTTTTGCGATTCTTGTATGTTTGTATGAATATTTGTATGTATGTGAGTTTCTTTATTCCACCATAACTTCTAAATTACTGAACAGATTTAGACTTATGGGATATCGTTAGAATCCTTACAGCCCCAAGTAACATATGGTATACCTTTTTTTTTTTTAAAAAACGATATTGTGAACGTATGGCTCCATTTTCAAATGAGAAAAAACTTCGTATTTTACAATATGGGTTTGAAATTGAAGGCCTTGATAAGCACATTCCAACAGTAAATAATTTATTGGCATAAGTGTTTTTAAGGCAGGACAGGCGTGTTTTTTTGATTTAAAGCTAGTTTTGACTGTTTTTTGATATACATATTTTTTCCATTAAAGCACTATGGATGTGCGTGCTAGACCGCAATTTTATCCTGATTAAAAATATCCCACAGCATTGTTAGTGAGGAGAATTTGACTCCACCTGTCATCTCGAAAATAGCAACGAACATGACGAACGAGCTTTTTTTTAGCAAAATCAAGAAAATATTACGGCAATATATTTTTTCATTCAAATTATGTTCCTTTTGCAAGAGTGTACATAAAGTAGTGCATGAAACGGCACATAACAAGGCAATAACACATTCGAGTGATACTATAAAAAAAACTCTTATGTTTAAATAGCCCTTGTTATGTAACCGTTTCATAAACTAATATAATTCGAACGATTTGCCACCGCAGCCCGTTTGTCCTATCTATAAGTATAGAACTCATCATAAAACTGTAACAGGTCCAATTCTGTATAATTGAAGTTATATTTTTTTGTATGGTGTTACTCATTATTTGATACTGAAGCTAAATCCATTTTTTTTTTCTCTGACTGTATGTATCTTGGCCACGCATCACGCCGAAACAGAATTGAAACTTGGTATGATTTGAGTTCATACTACGAAGTAGGCTGAACAGTTTTAATTCCGAAACATTAAAGGGTTCCCGCATGAAAAAAAGTTTAAAGTTATTTAAAAGAGCACGTATCACGCTAAAACTACTGGACGGATTTTGATGCAAACTGACACAGTCATAGTTTGTTAATAATTATGATGGGTTTAAATTGTGAATACGTTTTATTCCGAAAAAATAAAGGATGATATGATGCGGGATAGGGTTCCAAAGTTATGTTAATTTTGAAGTATTAAATATCTATACGTATAATAAAACAAATAAGAACTAAAAAGTCTGTACAAAGAAGTTTTTTTTTTATTCATATCATGTTTATTTGCTCCTCTCGTAAAAACTCTTGAACCGATTACGTTTCTGTTTTCACTCCTGTTTTCTGTTGTCGGATATCTCATGATTTAACTTAAAAACTGGTGCAAATGGGTATCTCAATCCAGGATAAGAGGATAAGAGGAAGTGGTTCTAATTCAGCTTGCAAGATTTGACCTAAACATACATACATACATACATACATACATACAAACATTGCAAGTCAAATAAAAGCTTTTAATAATCTTCAATATAACAGTTCATCCTGAAAATTCACAGCGTAATCTCAACATCATTTCTCTGTAATTCACAAACCGAAGAGCTCTTATCCCGGCATGTATTATGTAAACGTATTCATTAAGAGCATCGTCATTAAGACGAATTAAATTATAAATCCCTGTTACATGGAAACGGCAGTTAAAATCTCAACGACTGGGCGTAACTAGGACTTAGTCAAAAGGGGGGAAAACTTCTTTTTTTTTTACATTTTTTGTTGAAGGGCTCACGTTTGTCTCTACACCTCTAGAAATGGGCTACTTAAAAACTGCATCCTTTTCCCAAAAGTCATAGCCCTCCGCATTCTGAAGACAGATCATAAATCTGCAGGCGAACCCCTTCCAATAGCCAAAGGGCCTTATAGAGCGAGGAAATTACTGAAGAAAACAAAGCTACTAAATTAAAGATTACTTAAGCCTCGGATTCACGGGACAAATGGAGCAACTACGCGTGAGACTTGCCGCGTGATTGTCCCGGGAACAAAGTCCCTGACCAATTCACTCGCACACATCTGCAGGCGTGTCTTGGGAATGTCGCCTGAGGATACTGCAAACATATTGAGCAGTAGGTTGAACACTCAACTCGGCTACATGCTACATACGTACACACGTACCCACGTGGTACGTGCTACTCTTAGGTGCTCTTAGTGCATTCCACTGGCTGCACTAAGGGCGACGGTCCAGTAATCTTAGTATAAAAAACCCACGCTAGTAGTTGTTGGTATTCCCCCGTGGTAGGTAGTACTTTGTTTCTGTTTTTTTTCATAGTTGCAGGACTGGTGCCTGCCAATATTGGAATAACACTCCTTCGATGTCTGTAGGAAGTTCTACTCGACTCGTTTTTATGATAAAACAACATAACTGGTGTAGATAGGAGGGATCTCAACCATAAATTTAATGGTAAAATCAATATTGTGCGTCAGGTTTTTCGGACAGTCTATCAACTTAAAATAGTACTAATCTTATTCAACTAATTTATAAACTTCTTCAAAAGGAGCGTCCTAATTTCGCCCTTGTCGCCCCATCCTCACTAAGCCCATTTCAACAACCAAGAAGGTTTATTATAAACTATAATGTATGAGGATCCCACAAGACCCTCGAGGTACTTGATGAGAGTCATAAACGCCGCACATTAACTGGAGTTATGGTGAGAAGCAAGATAGGATGGTGTAAACAAGCATGTTTAAAAAAATACGGATTTCACACTGCTAAATCTTAAGAGATATACCCGAGATATGCCGATCTGCTCGTACTCACAGGCCTCACGCACACACTTACACCGTGTTATGCCAATCAGCTGCCATATCGCAGCAAGATCTTGACCATGTTAGTCATGTTTATAGTTTTGTTTTTTTTTTATATGTTAGAGGCCCTCGGGCGGCCTCAAAACTCTAACACCAGAGGCCGGTACTACCTCATACGACAAACAAACAAAAACTAACAAGTTCTCACGGAAAATTAAAAAACAATACAGTATTTAGTGATAAAATTTTGTGTAAATTGTGTGTCAACCACGAAACACGACAAATTATGCACGCACGCACACATACGCAGCTATCATTTGCTATCTTTCGTTTATTTGGCTGTGTAGATTCCGTCTTTTTTAAACCTTCCTGGGTGTAGATAACTTTTTTTTAAAGATACGATTGATTTAATCTTCAAAATCAATTTTAGTTACAAACCGCTTCTCAATCTCGATTTTTTTTACCATAACGTGTCTCGTTACACCAAAAGTAAATGCTACAGCTGTCTGAACAAAACATCTGGCCAAGCCATGCATTATAGGGTTCCAAAGACACAGTTTTTTCTTTTTAATTCGAAAAGATTTTGCCCAATATAATTTTCATTGTGAGTTTTCAACGTGGACCAGTGAAAACTCACAATGGAACGGAACAGGAACGTGGAACAGTTTAGTATTGCAGGTGGGAAAGCAAACTGTACAGAGGATAAAAAAATCTACTTCATTAATCGACCCCCATAAAGAGAAGGTTCATAAAATAGCTGTATTTTTATGTTCAATTCATAAATTACACCTCCGATATTTATGAAACGATTTTGATAACACTAACCACATCAAAATCGGGATACTTGTTAAGAAGCATAGTGGCAACGCATAAACACATGTCAAAATCATAACCCCTCGTTTTACAGCCGGAGTTAACAAAACCACAAATGCAAATCCGCGGACCAAAAGCTACTAGTCAATATTTTACCTGGCACACTCGGTGCCTCAAAACTTTCGTCCAGGGACGCCAATAAATCCACGCCAAACTTGGGATGATGTTTATTGAGCATTGCGTCCGCGTACCTCCGTCCCGCGTATGAGTTATGCGTCTTTGGTTACGCACTTACGTCACTTCACTTTGATTTATCACTTTCGGTTGTTGCCACTTTCTGATGTTGCCCGTTTATATGTCACTAAGCTGGACATTTTTTAGTATATATTGCAAAACAAAAAAGTATTTTGTCAGGTATAAAGAAACCTGGTATCATAAGTCAAAGTTTGAGTTGATAAGATAGAGGTAGACAATGATTATATTTAGAAGTGCTAAATATAATCATCATCAACCAATCAGAAGCTACACATAGAATACCACTATGAAATTAACCGTACTAGTAAATTGAACTAGGAATATTATTGTATCGCGTTCCTTCCCGTGCACTTATCAACAGAAAGTTTTTTCTTCTGCACTTCCGTAGTCCCGCGTATGAGTTATGCGTTTTTGGTTTCGCACTTACGTCACTTCACTTTGATTTATCACTCTTGAATGTTGCCACCAAATTTCTACTTTCAGTTGTTTTGTCTGTATTAATATATTGTAGTCAATTAATATATTCTGTTTATTCTATTTCAAATAATAAAGTAAGCAGTTGTAGGAAATATTTCGCTGGTGATCAAAACCACTTGATCAATCATCGAGATAAATAAAACTTAATAATTTGGTGAAATTAAGTCCTGTTTAATCAAAAATTATGAAAGTAATGAAACATGTATAGGCACCAAAGTTTTGAAATAATATGTGGTTCCGAGAATCTCTTGTGGGTAAACCTTAGTCATTACTTAGGCACTCATGTCTATCTAAATTCTAAGTAATAAGTAACAACCCTGCGCAGTCCCGTTAAGGCGAGGAGATTAAATACCATAAAAAAGTAAAACTAGCTGCGCCTTGCGGTTTCACTCGCGTGGATTATGATTATGATGAAAAGTAGCCGTAGTAATATATAATATCCTGGTATCAAATTTCGTCCAAATCTGTTCAGCTGTTTGAGCGTGAAGAACTAACAAATACACACACACACGCACACTGCTAAACATAAAAGATGATGAAGGGGCTAATCGGATTTTTGCATTTTGTGACGTTTTGTATGGACTGTCAGTTCTAATGTATGGATTTATGCATCGCGCATACGAAGTTTTTCGCTCGAAAAGAGATAATTCATTTTTAAAGCTCTATGCGCTGATTGGCCTGTTTACAAAAGTGGCTACATTTCTCTGATTTATAATATATATGTGAATATGTGATAATGTGATTAAATCTTCTTATATTAATAATTATATTAATCTTATATGTTAAAAATAGACTATACGCATACGCATTACGAATTTTATTTAGAGTAGGAAATTCTCCGCCAATGTTCTCACAAGGAACGCTACCTTTTTTTTAAATAAATCGTCGTCTTGGTTTTCAAGTAACTTATTAAAATAATACTGGGGAATTGAGATAATATATTAATTTTGATAATATCTTTGATTTTCACGTATCTTTTGGTCTAATATGCAATAATTATTAATTGCCAACTGTAATCTTAGTTTGAGTATCGAACACACTTTCCTTAATACAATTCTGCCATCTTGTTTAATGCACAAGCTTAGTGCGCGGCCGCACAATTTAACTTGTGCTTGTGCTGCGGTCGTGACGTCACGCCGCCCGCCCATACCGCTCTAGCCATCCGCCCTCGTTACAAATTGACCGTAGGAGTCTGCTTCTAGCTGTTCGCTCAAACAAAGTTAGCGGTTAAGTGAACGTGCGCAATTAGTAATTGAGTGTAACTAAATAATATTAAAAAGATTTGTTGTAGACAGCTATTTTCTTATTGATTTCTTAACTTTCTTGTATGTAGACGTAAAGCTGGGTTTTTACACATCAGATAGGAGTATAATATATAGTTATCCTATGACATCAGTTCAAATTGTATCATTTTTAGAGAGCCGGACATCTAAATAAATTTATTTAACTTCATGGTAAACTAGAGTTGCTCAGTGGCGTGCTTTTGAAGAATTGTTTATCAAGCAGTAGACAGACAGGCGGATTAAGTTTTTTTTTGTGTTTCGTTCCTCAAAAGGAAAGAAATAATACACAAAAGATCACTTAGTTTTCCGTCCGTCCGTCCATCCGTCTGTCTGTCTGTCTGTCCTCTTTCTCAGGAACGCGTTGAAATTAATATCATGTCTTCAGGTCTGCATTTCCATGGAGCTGTGAAAATCAATCAAAGATACGGCCGTTTATGCCGGAAATATTTCGACATTTTCGCCACTCGCAAAGGAATCAAAACCTATAATAGGATACTTACCGTTGATCTAGAATCATGAAATTTGGCAAGAAGCAATTTCTTATAGCAAGTAAGAAAATCCAAAAACCGTAAATTTGTAGTTACATCACAAAAAAAAACTTTATAGAAAAAGAAAAAATTGTATAGAACCCCCAGTGTACGAATCCGACTCGCACTTGGCCAGTTTTTTACACGACTGCCCAAAAAAGGAGTGTAATGTTTTTAAGATTCATGTATGTTTGTATGTATATATGTTTGTATGCATGTGAGTTTCTTTATTCCACTTTAATTTTTATATGGCTGAACAGATTTAGACGTATGGGGTATCGTTAGAATCCTTACATCCCCCGAGTAACATAGGCTATATGCATTTTTGAAAAAAAAAAAAAACAATATGGCGGCTGTATGGCTCCATTTTCGAATGCAAAAGAAATATTTATTCGTCAAATTTTACAATATGGGTATCAAATTAGAGGCAGCATAAGCACATTCCGACAATATATAATTTATTGGCATAAGTTCTCTTTCGGCAGGGCAGGCGTGTTTTTTAGCTTTTAAGCAAGTTATCACCTTACGACTAGCCGATCAGCAAAGCGCCACCCTTTCATGGTTGAAATACCTAGCACAAGAACGAAGCGTTACGCTTCTTCATTTATTATAAGAACTGCAAAGGAGTGGAATGCCCTGCTCTCGTCAGTGTTTCCGGTAAATTATAACCCCGGTGTGTTCAAGTCAAGAGCGAATAGGTATCTACTAGGCAACCGTGCTACACCTTCGACCACATCATCGCTTTCCATTAGGTGAGATGGTGGTCAAACGATTGCCTATTCCGTAATATATATTTAAAAAAAAAACGTAAAAAAGTTATTTAATATTGGAATATACATAATTGTTATTACATAATACAAATTCAGGCGTTACTTTTTTTTTTTTTTTTTTTTTTTTTTTTTTATTGGAATATACATTGTAAATTAAAAACAACACAGTTGTTTCTTGCGAACATTCCTTCTAATGTGGACCTAGCATGATTAATGTATGATGATGATCTTATAAGATATAGTCTAAGATAGATGTTAGTAATAGTTCTAAGTAAGATTCCCTCCATATCGATGTAGGTTCGATCCACCTCACACAAAAGGTGATTTCGCATTATGTGCCTGTGAATTTGATAGACGATTGGGATAATATATTTCCCTTTAGCACAACTGGTAGCGCTTAAGGGAACAGAAATTCCTCAAGGCACTACTCGCATTGTTTGGTTGTATCATTGGTATAATATATTTCCCTTTGTCACCACTGGTAGTGCTAAAGGAAATAGCAATTCCTCATGGCATAACTGGTAGTGCCAAGCATTTATGCCACGGGTAAGTAACGGAAAAATAGTCCGAAATATTCAACTCATTTTACATTTGATGTATTATCAAAAAGCCAATCGAAAAGATATTGACTGTTGCGCCATGAGCATGAGGATAATAATTTAAATGTACAAATTTTCAATAAAACGAAACAAGGACCTGATGAATGTAGAATTTGACAAAATAAGAAGGAACTTGATGAATGTAGAATTTGACAAAATAAGAAGGATTTGACCAAAAACTAATTTGACGAATGTCATGGCTAGCCAAATTGGAGCATAAATAATTTTGCGTTGTATTACAAAATTTACTTAGTTTGTTCGCTTCAAACTTCCAACTGCAATTTTTCAGGTAAAAAAGGTGAAGGCTCTAAAAAAGTGGTGAAATTTCAGGCCTCTCCGTGCCAGTCGCGTCCTTGTGACTTTTAGTTATACCTGTACTCAGGTTTTATGTGTTTTAGGCGGCTAGTGGTATGAAAATATACTTTTAGTATGATGTTATTTCTACGAAAATAATATATATATATATATATATATATATATATATATATATATATATCAAACCACGGCCAATAAGTCAAAAGCGCTCGAAAGGAAATAAGTTATAAGATCTTTTCTTTACAACCAAAATATCTTTTGATCTTAAAAATCATCTCACTGCAGAGTTACTGATACACTTTACTAGTGATGTCATCAATATGTTTATAGACAACATCACTAGTGTTGCAGGTGACGTCCATTTAGCTGCTTATTTTCAGTTATATATAGCCAAAACGAAAGCTAATAAAAATACCGGCATGAGCCTCGCAATGCCTGTTTGGAGTGTAAAATAAAAAGGCCGATACGTACCACGGAACCGGGATCACCGACATGTTTTACATGAAAAAGGAACGGACCTATATGGGGAAAAGCAATATCGTGTTAGTGCCTGTGTTGTTTTTGTGGTACAAGGCATAAGGTCTGTCCGTGGACGACAACTGAGAAGCCTTTGATACGTCTGCACTTCTACATGCCAGGTCTGTCTTAACCTTAGACTGACAACCTTAGACCCTTCTAAGCATAGCACTTACGCTGAGGTTACGTCTGAGAGACGTAAACAATTTAAAATAAACAAATAAAATGTAAAAATTTATACATAAACACGTACCGCACCGTGTGAGGCGGCGTCGACCCCATGATGGACATGTGGAGCGCAGCATAGGCTGGCGGCTCGCAAGGGAACTAAAGGAAAGTAGCAGGAGGGGGTTGCACCGTGCGAGCAGTATATAAGAAAATATTCTTAAAATGAAACTGCTGACGTCTGTGGTCGTCAGTTGTTTATAGGTTAAATGGCACTTCTGAAAAGATTAACTATGCATGCGCTCTGTATACTTCATTGTTATAACTAATTATCATTGCCCCTGGTACAACCAGGTGAACCATGTAGGTGGACCACGGGCAGGGCGCAATCAGGGCCAGCAGTCTCGACATTGACAGCGATAGCTTTACAACCAAAACCAGTCGCAAAGTCCGATTATAACGACATTTGGTAGTCTCTGCCAAATATCGATGTCAATCACGATCGATGTCAGTACAGATACCGATAACAATCGATAGCTTTTGACAATAACTGTCAAAGCTAACGATTGTCGTCGGTATGTACCGATTAAGGTTGAAAAGCAATCACTATCTATGTGTCGACAGTGCAGGCCCTGCATCACATGTCACAGGCATGCATAAAATCGTTACCTAAATGACTCAATTTATGTACAACGTATCTACTGCTAATGTATTTTAACTTGCTCCACCCCCCATCGTGCACTTCTGATAAAACGACGCTGTATTCTGAAGGGTCATTGTGAAAATACACTAAGCACTAAGGCTTCGTCTAACGTATGCGCTGTATGCCTCTAAACGACGATGGAACGGCTATTGGAGACTACAGCTTTATGTGATGCACTTTCTACTGCGACGTTGTGTGCGATGGACTAGGTACCAACTTAGTTAAATTAGATTTAAAATACCTATTCTTCTACAAGAATACAAGATATTTATGAGAGCGAAACAAGATCTCACTGCTCCAAATCAACCTTGCCTTCACGTGGTCATCTTGCTGGATAACAAACGAGGCTCTGGCGACCAACAGTTGGCGGTATAACCATCCCAAAACAAACATAGCCAAATGACACAAGCTGGTGACGGGTGGCAGCGTCACCGGTGCAAGAAGCTGCCCAGCCTGGCGATTATGTGCAAACCCTCCTTCATGAACGGCACAAATAAAAAATGGCCCCCATTTCCCCGTCGCCCTGCTAGTCTTGACCAAGGTAGCGGTCATGGAAATGGAAGGGCAGGGGTTGCGAAGAATACCCGGGCTACCGTAGGTCACCCCAAACAAAAAACAAATGACCCTGGCGAAGTACAACGGACGAACGATTAGGCTTGACGAGCAAATAGCGCAACTAGAGACGGAACTTATGAAGATCAGGTGGCACATTCTAGGGCTAAGTGAAATCCAAAGAGAGGGGAAGACACAATAACCCTGGAATTGTGCCACCTATTCTACTGCTGAGAGAGCGATCAGCAGTCTCAGGGTCACGTGGGGTTCCTCGTCAATAAAGTCCGCATTGATAATGTTGTAGAAATATCCAGTGTGTCGAAAGGGTAGCGTACCTAATTTTTAAGTTGACTGAAACTTATAGCCTTCAGGCCGTACAGGTTTACACACCGACTTCGGCACACTCGGATGATGAGGCTTTCTTCAGCCCTACATAGCACTGATGAGGCAGAAGATATGTTTGATGACATTTCTTCGGCCCTACATAACACCACAAGGGCCCACTATGACGCTAATATGGGAGACTTTAACGCCAAAGTTGAAGAAACGACATAAACTGAATCGATAATAGGTCCAAACGGCTATGGAGACAGGAATCACAGGCAGCAAATATAAGTTTTTTTTTTTTTTTTTTTTTAAAAAGGGGATTTTTTGTTGAATTCATTCTTATAATAGCAGCCCCAGTGGAAGTGAACTTGGCAAAGCCCCAATACTGTGACTAAAAATGAGATCGACTTCATCGTGAAAGACAATAAGCATATATTCAGGGATGTATCAATAATTAGCAGGTTCAAGACCGGTAGTGATACCGACTTGTCCGAGGCTTTTTGAATATCGACTGCAAGCTTGAAAAATGGCATCTGGTGAAGTCTACGCTCCGACTCAACCTGCTCCAAGTCGCTGTTGGATCAAAACAGTTCCAACCAAAGTTTCAAAATCGATTCGCAGCCTTGGAACCCATAAATGTCGTGGATGAGGAACTCCAAAAAGTTGTGGGAATCCTCAGAAAAGAAGGCACAAAATTTTGGCAGCTGCAGCGTACGGGCACGAAGTCTAAAATCATGAATGAGGCTTTTTGGCTTATAGACAAACGACGGGAGCAACAGCAAGCTACACCGTCAGAAAAAAAGGGAGCTCATCTGGTGCTAAAATACAAGCTTGATAGAAAAGGCAATTGAGCAAAATCGGGGGTCAAAAATCTTCGCCCAGCAATTGGGTAGGTCCCATCTGACGATGCTCAAGACCAATAATGGCACAACCATCGTCTCTTAGCCGGAGATCCTTTCTGAGATCGAAGACTTCTATGGTCAATCGGTATACAAACGTTTTGGGCTTAGACCCGAACCCAGAACAGAAGATTTCCGCGTAATAATAACCCACCACTACACTGACAAACTATCCGACGTCAGCATAGACGAGATTGAGATGGAGCTCAAACAACTTTAGAATGGAAAGGCCCCGGTGAGGATGGTATAACTTTGGAGCTCTTGAAAGTAGGGGTGAGGGACCCGTACTTCGGGAGCTTCAGGGGTTATTGTGCACTGTACTCAATAGTGGGAGAACTCCAGAGGCGTGGAGTAGGAGTTTAGTAGTACTAGGGTAGTTCTTTAAAAAATATGACATAGTACCCTTTTAAAGAACTACAGTCATCTCAAATCGTCTCCCAAGAAGAATTGACGAATTCCAGCCTCCTGAATAGGCCAAGTTTCGCGGAGGATTTAACACCACAGACCACATATACACAGACAGGTTATACCTAGACCGTTGATCTAGGATCATGAAATTTGGTAAGAAGCAATGCCTGAAAACCGTAAAAAAAACTCCCAAAAAATTGGATGGAACCATCAGTGTGCAAGTCTGACTTGCACTTGGCCGTTTTTTATAAGGGCAAGGTCTGTGCCTATAGTAACTGAAAAACAACTACTAAAAATAAAATTCCTTCATGAAACAGTCACATACACCCACATACATGTCCAATACAGATTTAGAGCCCATTGAATAAATTTGCATATAATTCATGCATAATAATATAAACTATAAAGTAACAAATTCCAAACTACGCAAGCAAATATCCATCCATGTATGTGTGTATGTAAAAATTGCCAGTAATTGTTACCCGTTCTATTTCTATAGATTATTCGCACGTGGATTTATAATTTAATAATCTGGATATGTCTGTCAGTCAAATAGAGCCCCCGGGACATAACTAGTAATAAATAAAGGTATAAGACACACCGCGCACTTACAGAGAAACGAACGTGAACATGAAAAAATGTTCCTTCTTCTATCTATGTGTTTCCGTCTCTGTTTATCATATCTTTCGCAGATGTAATGTGGTACTTAGTCCAATGACTGTTGACATATTTTTGACGATATTATTCGCTGTTAATGATTGTATGCTGCCTAATAGAGGTGATGGATGACTATATTTACCTTGGACATTGTTTGTCCTTTGGCTGAGAGTCGCAGGGAAAAGAGATTGCAAGGCGTATTAAATTAGGTTGGAGTGCGTACAAAAACTAGAAGTCGTCTTCAAGGCTAAAATACTTAAAACCAGAGTCTTAAACCGATGTGGGCTACCTTCCCTCACTTATGGCGACGAGACGTGGACGCTGACAAACGAGAACATGCACATAATAATGTAGGTAGCACAATGTGCCATGAAGCGTGCCATGCTCGATATTTCATTGAGAGACTGAGTTCGAAATGTGGAGATCCAACGACGGACACGAGTGTTTGATGTCGGAAAACGCATCACAGAACTTAAATGGAGGTGGGCAGGACACTTGGCTAGGCAAAGATATAATAGGAGGACAAAAGAGGTAACGAAATGGTAGCCTAGAGGACATACTAGACCAGTTGGCAGACCACCACCGAGATGGGTGGATGACATCGTCCGAAATGTAGGCAAAACATGGTGTAGGTTGGCTCAGGACCGGTGTGAATGGCGCAATAAAGAAGAAGCCTATGTCCAGCAGTGGATTGATACGAGCTGATGATAGTGATGATGGTGATGAAGTTTTATTTTGTATGTTTGTTTGTTTGTAATGGATAAACTCAAAAAATACTAATCCGATTTTAAAAATTCTTTCACATTATCATATATCATAATTATTATTTTTCTTTTTCATTATTCTTTTTTATTATTTTATTATTTATTATGTTATAATATTCGTATATATGTATGTTTATCCGTTATCTAGTACCCATAGTATAGGGTATCCTAGTTTGGGGCTAGGTAATTGGTGTGGAATTGTCCCGAATATATTTATATTAATTTTTATATATTATCAGCAAGTAGCATGGACAGTACTAAGTATTAAAAAAAAATTGACATCCCTACAAAAATCGCAATAATGTAACTAAACTAATTTGTTTACAAAAATTACGATTACTCGCTGTAAGAAGGAACGGGCATATTGCCATGGAAACGGAATAATAGCATGTCTGTCAAACAAGAGTAATAATGCAGTTATCAATGGTCAAAAAGTAATGAATGAAACAGTTTAACACCTAGGCATAGAGTAACTTTTTATATACACTTTTATAGGCACCTAGGTACACTTTGTTTCATGTTCTATCCTGCCATCAAATTGCTTTGATGTTGTGTCATAGCAGGGGACGAATACGGACTGATAATGATGATGATTATGAGGCAAACAAAATGTTTACACATCTGCCAGGCATTTTTTTACCCTACTACTGCGAATAAAAGGATGGGTTATGTGTTCAAACTAAAAAAATGGTCCGATTTTGACGAAGCTCAAAAATATTGATACCTCGCTTGACATAAGTTAGTTTTTGAACTTAGGTCTTGTTAGAACTATTCGCAGCCATAGATTTTTGCTGCGTCTCACATCATTTTCACCATGATACAATAGAATTGACAGCGCATTGCTAAATCTGTCATGAGAATGCTGTAGAACAGTTTTTTTTTTCTAAATACTAATTTATGCACGGCACACGTGTTTGCTGCGTCTGATCCAACATCACACCATATACATAAAACTAGATACAATCGGAATAGGAACGCATTATTCACTGTCACGTTAATGACAAATTAGATGTGTGCCATCTAGCTATCTGCTTCAAGTCGCAGATGCTCGCCGTGCCTTACCCAACAGCACACCTTTACAACGAGATACAATGGGAGTGACAGCGGATTACCCACTGTCATGTTAATGACAAATTAGATTTTGGCCATCTAGCTATCTGCTGCAAGTCGCAGATGTTCGCCGTGCCTTACCCAACAACACACCATTTACAGCGAGATACAATGAGAGTGACAGCGGATTACCCACTGTCATGTTAATGACAAATTAGATGTTGGCCATCTAGCTATCTGCTGCAAGTCGCAGATGTTCGCCGTCCCTTACCCAACAGCACACTATTTACAGCGAGATACAATGGGAGTGACAGCGAATTACCCACTGTCATGTTAATGACAAATTAGATGTTTGCCATCTAGCTATCTGCTGCAAGTCGCAGATGTTCGCCGTGACTTACCCAACAGCACACCATTTACAACGAGATACAATGGGAGTGACAGCGGATTACCCAGTGTCATGTTAATGACAAATTAGATGTTTGCCATCTAGCTATCTGCTGCAAGTCGCAGATGTTCGCCGTGCCTTACCCAACATCACACCATTTACAACGAGATACAATGGGAGTGACAGCGCATTACCCACTGTCATGTTAATGCTGTATTAGATTACCGATGGTAATGAAATACCACTGCGTAGTAACAAAACATGGTAAAGAATTTTCTCTAATAAAGCGGGTGTTAAATATGACAAGAACCCGACCGTAGTCAAGTAAAATTCGTCAATGACACTCTTGCGTTGAAGACGAATCGATTGATCTTGCTTGTCAAAATCAGATCAAGGTTTTAGATTGTACACATAACCCATCCTTTGGCTTGCCGTAGTCGGATAAAAAAATGATGACACTCTATTCATAAAGACGAATCGATTGATACGTCGCTTGTCAAAATCGGAGCAAGTTCTTAGATGGAACACATTATTTTAGTCCGTATTTCGCCTTTGCCGTAACAAGTCAATAAAAAAATATGACACTATACTTGAAGGTTGGTTTCTCTATCTACGCCTGAAGGCGAATCGAATGACTCGCTTGTCAAAATTGAACTAATAGGGGCGACGCTATGGTGGAACATCCACATAACCATATACATAGATACATACATACATACATATACTGTTCAACTCATTACCCTCCCCTTGCTTTGCTGTAGTCGGGTAAAAAGGAGTCCTTTATGAGTAGCAGGCACAAAGCAACACAATGAGCATAAAATGATTCCTGGCATCAAAATTGTACCGAAATAGTTATTTTAATTGCTTTGTCCATTAGTGCAGTAGTAATGGAGTAGGAAGGGTTGTCAAAAAAAAACGTATTGTCATTGCCCTTATTCGCTTCGACCATTGAGACACGTAACGCGTCGCGTTACGATATCTTCGTGGAATTGTTCGTGAATTATCGTAATGACGTCTCACTTTTTCTGCAATGAATTTCGTATAGCGCCGCGCATATGCGCCCTAGCGATGCGATGCGACGTCGCACGAAGTCTCAGGAGCCCAGGCGCCGTCTGTTAATAAACGCTCGCCAATATACAACATGTCGAGGGCAAATTGTAGATGAGTGCATCAGGTTCATTCATGTCATTTAACTAACCTACTGCGTTTTTAGACGCTATTCTATCAAACACACGAAACCCGTTTGTAAAAAGATGAGTTCTACGAATTGCCAACCACACATACATTACCATTACATTACCACACATGCTCACATTCAGTCTGACATTCTGTATGAATGCGATAAAAAATTGTATATTATTTACTCGTCTGTCTATTAAGTACTAATGAAACTATTAACTAGTACTTAAAAGACGGACAACTTCGCACGGGTAGCGCTCACTCCGCGGCATTTGTCTTACTTTTAGCGATTTTATAAATGTCATAACTTGTAAAAAAATACACCAGTAAGTGTAATTCAAAATCTTTGCCAGTAACGATTATGGTGCTCTTTGACCATATACAACTGCATTATTTCTCACGGACTTGACATACTGGCTATACGAGTATGGTTCCCACGGCAACATGTCATTCCGTTCCCTGCAGCGAGAGTAATCGTTATTCTTGCAAATTTTTGATACCTCGGATTACATTACTGCAATTTTTGATGGGACTAATATTTTTTTGAAAAATAAAATTCTGCTTATGTTATTCGCTGATAATGTAGCCTTTTATTGGTGAAAGAATTTTTAAAATCGGTTAATTATGTTTTCAGTTTATCCATTACAAACAAATATACATAAAAAAATACCTCTTAATAATATTAGTGTAGATTTAATAAACAAAGCTATTGTTAAACAGCTAGCAGAGTAGTCATTATTAAACACTTCGTCCTACCTGTTTTCACATCATTTTCATCAGCCGGATGGCTCACTACTGAACCAAGAAGGTTTAAAAAAATGACGTAGTCTACACCGCTAAACAAACGAGTGAAGCATAGCAAAGGGTGGCTGCGTATGTGTGAGTGACTAGACAATAATATTTATTTATGGTTAATAAACAATTTCACCACAAAATACTGCACTGTTTTTTATTTTGCAGCGAGAACTTGACAGAATGAACACAACTAACAAGTTCGAGATCTTGCTGCGATGTGGCGGTCGATCGTAAAAGAATTGTGTGTGTGTTTGAGGCTTGTGCTTACGAGCGGATCGGCATATCTTGGGTGCTTCACTTTCGTTTTTGCGATGTGGCATCCGTCTTTTTTTAAACATTCTTGTGCTGAACATGGTCTCTTCCACAGAACGCGACAACGATAATTTGCATACAGCGACTCTCCGTGACTCCACCAGGGCATCCGTTGGCTGACCCTCGTGGGGGACCGTCTTACCCTCTGACTTACAGCCCGTGGTCGCCACTCGAGGATCTTTCTTCCCATTGGTTATCGGTTCTACATGTAATGTGGCCTGCCTATTTCCACTTGTTTGTTTGTTTGTCGTATGAGGTAAAGTTGGCCTGACAAACTCTGACACCAGAGTGTCAGAGTTTGTCAGGCTATCCGAAGGCTTCTGACATGGTTTAATGATTGCTATTAATCAATAACGACTCACTGTTTAACGTGCCCTCTGAAGCACGGAGCGATGAAAAACCGCACATAACTTGGAAAAATCAATGGTACGGAGCCTAGTACCGAATGCATCATAAGTTGCACTATTGAACCGTTTTGCTACCATCGCACTACTATTTACAATTGAACTCGCTTCTTTTCACATTTATCGATGAAAAATAATGTAAGATATGACTGCGTACATTCAATTAAAATATAATAAAAAAATAATTTATCAAATTATTTCATTTTAATACAATAATTAATACATTAAAATAACGACCAACATCAGCAAACACCCACAATGCGAACGAACGAGCAACAGATTTCAAATTTGTGGTTGTGGTCCGAAACCGCGTCATTTGCAACGAGTTCCGTAAATTGCGGTCCAGTATTTACGTGGAACTCTAATTTTGGTATGAAACTAATGATGCGAGGCAGCGTTCTGCTGCCCTAGGCACAGTATACATACCAACAGAGCTGTAATTGACCGAGCGAGCGTGAAGCGCGAGCGAAGCGTCTCTGTTTCAGCTTGGGCAAAAATTCTTTCGTATGTCCGAATGTCTGTCTGGATGTCTGTCCGGCTGTTCTCCTCTACAGGTCACATTTCTCAACCGATCTAGACGAAATTCGGTATATAAGATAAGCGAATTTTTAGATTTTTTTAGTTGTTGGCGATTTTTGATTGGGTGGGTATTAGAAAGTGGGCTACTGTATTCAGTAGCCCTCTTTTTACCCTCTTTGGGGGAGATATTTCTCCGACTTATTAAATCCGACTTTGATGGATCTTTTTTTTCTTTTAAAAGTTACTTTAAGTTAGTCTCATAAAAATTTGGTAAAGATCTGATGAGGGTCTTCGGCGTGATGAATAAAATAGCTCTATCAATTTGTCAGTAGCTTAGGACTCTTCTCTATTTGTAACAATTAATAGCAGTGTAAATATCTTCTCCATTTCTATTAATTCGACAGCAACGTAGGATTCTTCTCCATTTGTAACAATTAATAGCAGTGTAAATATCTTCTCCATTTCTATCAATTCGACAGCAACGTAGGATTCTTCTCCATTTGTAACAATTAATAGCAGTGTAAATATCTTCTCCATTTCTATCAATTCGACAGCAACGTAGGATTCTTCTCTATTTGTAACAATTAATAGCAGTGTAAATATCTTCTCCATTTCTATCAATTCGACAGCAACGTAGGATTCTTCTCCATTTGTAACAATTAATAGCAGTGTAAATATCTTCTCCATTTCTATCAATTCGACAGCAACGTAGGATTCTTCTCCATTTGTAACAATTAATAGCAGTGTAAATATCTTCTCCATTTCTATCAATTCGACAGCAACGTAGGATTCTTCTCCATTTGTAACAATTAATAGCAGTGTAAATATCTTCTCCATTTCTATCAATTCGACAGCAACGTAGGATTCTTCTCCATTTGTAACAATTAATAGCAGTGGAAGTCTCTTATCAATTTCTAAGAATTCATATGGTGTCTATGATTTATTCTGTGATGGTGTTAGTCGTCTCTTCTACATTTTAGTTCCCTACACTCAGGCCCTTCTTTCGGGCCCAAACCTGCAGCAACCATGTCATGGTAAAACTTAAAACCAGCTATCATAATAAAAAGCGTACACAAAATTTCGTGTCTGTTCTGTTGACCGTTGTAAAGTTCCTTTATCTGGAGATCTGAACTGGAGTAAATTACTCACTTTTAGGTTTCTACTAGTGGAATCAGCCCTTTACCTAATAGGTAGGGATTGATGGAGCACCTTGGTTGTTAGTGTTAGTTGTACAATAAGGTTTGATGGCGCTACTGTGCACCGCTAGATTGTTTGCAAAAAAGTTTGTACGCGCGAGGTCTACGGCTCACAGAGCCACTAGTTATTATGTAGGTACTAAGTATACCTATATTCATTGTAACTATTCCTATTGTATTTGTCCTATATTAATTGTAACTATTGTACATCACACACATTATCGTGCTATATCTGTCCACTGCTGGACGTAGGCCTCTGCTAAAGCACGCCACTGAGCTCGGTCTTCAGCTCTCCTTATCTATTTTCTTCCAGTTACTTTTCACAGGTCGTCACTCCACCTGGTCACTGGGCGTCCTACACACGTTTTCAAAACGCGGTCTCCACTCAAGACACTCCAACGGTTATCGGTTTTTCGGGTAATGTGACCAGCCCACTGCCACTTTAGCTTGCTTATCCTTCGAGCTATGTCACTTACCTTGATTCTCTGTCGGATATTTTCATTTCGATTCTTGTTCTTCAAAGAAACTCCAAGCATAGCTCTCTCCAGCTCGCTGAGCAACCTTACATTTGTGGACTAGTTTGACCGTGAGTTTCTATGTTTCGGCTCCGTAGGTCATGGCTGGTAGGGCGCACTGATTGAAGACTTTTGTCTTCAGGCACTGTGGTATGGACGATGAGATGACTCGACGAAGTTTGCCGAATGCCGCCCTTACTTCTGAAACTAACCTAAACTTTTTACAATGAGTGGAGAACTGAAGATATTTTTTTTAATTACTTTCTTATTTATTTGACCGTGTATATCTTTCATGTACTCATAACAATATTGTACGCCGCGATTCAAAACATAGTGAGATTAGATAATGACTAACACGATATTACCTGTGCCTAGCCTGTGCCTTAAAATTAATTACTTAACTGGGAATTTGGATTTTAGAGTATCGAGGTGTTGTTTTTACCCGATTACAGCAAAACAAGGGAAGAGTATTGATTTTAACAGTATATGTATGTATGTGGGTATGTGGATGTTCTACCACATTGTAGCCCCTATTGGTTCGATTTTGACAAACGAGGTGTCAATCGATTTGTCTTCAGGTATAGTGTCAAAGGCCATTTTTTTTACCCTACTATGGCAAGGCAAAGTAAGGTTAAAACTTAAAATTTGGTCCGATTTTGACAAGCGAGGTATCAATCAATTCGTCTTCATGTATAAAATGACTTAGGCTACTTTTTTGCCCGATTATGGTAATGCAAAGGAACGGTTATGTGTTCAAACTAAAAACTTGCTCCGATTTTGACAAGTCAATCAATTTGTCTTCACCGCAAGAGTGTCATAGGCTATTTTTGACACGACCGTAGTAGCGAGTGTGTTTACATCTGGGCTGGGGCTCCCCCACCTGCAGTGCCTGCGCCTCAAGCGCCGCTGACGCCATGGCTGTGTTCACTTACACGCTCGAATCATCCGTGCGATTATCGCTCGATCATCCGGAGATAGTGAACGACTTTGGACGTCCACATACAACTGACAACCGTCAAGTGTCAGTTTCATACTATTCCTCCCCTCCACTACTATTTTTCGGATGACCCAGGCGAACGCCCGGACGACGCCGTGAACGATTTCGAGTGTACGCGCGGGTGATCCGTGCGTCCTCGAACCTAAACCTTATGCGCGTCCTTATGTGAACGGGCCCCACGGGCGACACGCGCGGCAATCCGCATTTCACGTCGTGCCCTTGCTGTGCAAACTCTTGAGGATGGACGTCTTTAACGTCCGAACACCAGTCGAATTGTTCGACGAAATAACTCGTGAGTGACAGTCGTAACATATTTGTATATAATGAATCACGCTCACGTTAGTTTATATACCAGGAATAAAACATTATTAAAAAATAGTGTGTCTGTTTGTCTGTATTTTTATTCGCGCATCCCGTAAAAACTGCTGGACCGATTTCGATGTGGTTTTTACTGTTGGATATTTTAGGGTTCGACTTAAAATTGGGGTACTTGGTATCTTAATCCGATAAACAACTATTTGGGGGTTGAACAAATTTTGAAGAAATGTATGTAGTATTGCACTTTTTAAGTACTTTTGTTCCTGAAATAACATGTACTTTTAAATGAAATGACGACGGGCAAAGCCACGGGCACAGCTTTTTTATAATAAAGCAGTATGTAACACATGTAAAATTATTCCAAAAATACAAAAAAACAAATGCGAACTAAATTATTGAATACGAGCTGACCGCCCGCAAAAATAATCACACTAATATTACAAAGACGAAAGTTTGTATGTATGTTTGTATGTATGCTAGGGTGTGTGTTTTTATAACTTCTTCATCCTTAAACGGCTTGGGACCGAAAAAAGTATGGTTCCTGAGGGACGCGGCTGAAACCGCGGGGTGCAGCTAGTATTTATATAAATTTAATGTTTCCTTTTTACTTACATATTAGAGTATAGTATTTACATTAACTTAAATAATATAAATTTTGTAAGAAGCTTAAAAGAAAAATGCCACTGTTTATTTATACATGTTATATATTTTTTAAATGGTCTTTTAAAGACCTGTATTTTGATTTTTGGCACTTGTAAGCCGCCAAATTAGTTTTCTTGACATTTCATATAGCGTAAAGCACTCTCGCGATGAAGACGAATCCAGTTATACCTCATTTATCAAAATCCATCAATCCGTTTAGGCTGTAGGACGCGCCTAAGAAACGTACAAACATACATACATACAACCTAAATACATAACCCTCCTCAGTCGGATAAAACTGTAAAAAAAAGTCGATAATAATAAACTATTGTCAAGAAGACTGGTTAAATAAGCTACCGAACAAGAATATAACACTTTTTTAAATGGTGTCTGTCTGTCTGTTCGCACATCACGTAAAATTTACTAGAATAATTGAATTGCGGTTTTATAATGAAAAATAAATACATACCATCTCCCATTATCAGCTTTATTATCACTTCTAACATAAAGCACAATAGTATCTGTTCTGGTTATGTGCAAGTCTCATCCAGCCTATTCCTGTGTGCCTGACGATGTCGGCCGACCATCGGGCTGGTTTGTTGGTTTGTCGTATGAGGTAGTGCTGGCCTCTGGTGACATAGTTTTTTAAGCCACCCGAGGGCCTCTGGCATGGCTTATTGACTGCTATTAATCAATTACAGCCGATACCGACAGCTTAACGTGCCCTCCGAGGCACGAAGCGATGGAAAACCGCACATAACTTAGAAAAGTGATTGGGGCGGAGCCTAAAACCGTACCCGGTATCGTTGAAATCTAAGTTGCATTAGTTAAACGTTAGGGCTAACATTGCTCGGGCTGGTGATGTGTCACGTGGACGTTGCACTTCTCGTGGCCACAAATATTATTTTTTATTACTTTCAGTGACGAGACGGACAGGTCGCTCGCCTGATGGTAAGTGACACGCCTGCTCATAACAGTAGCAGTGCCACCCAGAACTTTGGTTGCAAAATGGTGCGCGTCACTGCACTGCGCTCGTGTCACCTTGACACATTGGTTGTTAAGTCTCATTGCTCAGTAATTTATCTGCAAACATTGCCCTTCAAACCGAAACACAGAAATGTTTACATACTACTGCTTGGCGGTTGAATATCTGACAAAGGTGTGGTACTTCCCCAGGCGGACTCTTGCGTAAGAGACCTACCACTACAAAACCGTTTTCACCTACATACCGTTATCGCTTTGGTTCATTTTTGATCTCTCCGTCTTGCCAAATGTCATGTCCATCTCTGTTTAATCTTTGCTATCGGTATATCTACATCTTCGACTTTAGTACGACGCACAAAGATTATTTGTCTGTGCTTCCGATTATTCTTTCGTAAAGAAACTGAGTCGACTGAACTCTCAAAGGAATATCCAGTTCAAGTTTAGTGCGGCGTCACGAAAACGTAATTTCACATGTCAATTATCATCAAGAATAACTGTACGCTAACGATTCCGTGATTAGTCCATAATTGTTTGATATTTAATTAATGCTGTGTTGTCAAACGCATGTATATTATATTAGTTATACAATAATTAGTTTCCTATTAATGACAATGATTTAGGATGCGACTTAACCACAATTATTATCTACTAGCTGCACCCCGCATCTTTGCACGCGTGCAAACTTTGCCACTCCTGCCACACTTTTAGGAAATAAATTAAAAAAAAAAACCTCCTAGCTTAAAAAACGTTTATTTTATTTTACCTTATGGCATTTAAAGTAGCCTATGTATTAATCCAAATTTCATCCAAATCCGTTCAACAATTTGAGCGTGAAGGAGCAACAAACACACACATACTTTCACAAACATACAAACTTTTGCATATATAATATTAGTGTGATTAGTGTCCTGGGCCTGCCTTCATAATATCATGAATGAATTTATCAAAAATAATCTCTCTTTTTCCAAAAAGTTAACAAGCTTTTGCCCCCTGATACTCCTGTTTTCATTGCCGTGTGGACCTATTTTCAATTCGCTGCAAGACTGTACTCCCACTTAAGCCTTCTCATCCGGCGGGTACAGCGAAAACCAGCAAATAGAGTTCAGGAAATAGAAATAATTAGATAACCAAAACTTTGGCACCGGCAAGTGTATAGCGCTAAATTATAATGATTTGCTAACTATTCACTTTTGAAGAACGTCTTGACAATAATAGTTGTTTAATATCTTCTATCTATATATATACTTATAATAAAGCAATAGAAACAAAAAAGTCTGTACAATGAAGATTATTAAAGAAAAAAAGGTCTAGGGTACTTAAAATAAGCTACTGAACATGAATATAACATATTTTAAAATCATGTCTGTCTGTCTGTCTGTTTGTTAGTTTGTCTGTTTGTTTGTTCGCGCATCACTTAAAATCTACTGGACGGATTGCTGTGCAGTTTTCACTGTTGGATAGCTTAGTGTTTGACTTAAAAACTGGGGTACTTGGTGTCTCCGATGAGTAAAAACCGAGCAATCGATAAAAATAATTTTGACGGTTGAAGGAATTTCGATCAAATGTTGGTATTATTGGTATTTTAGGTCTTGGAATAGTACATAGAGTACTTTTAGCCTAGAGAAAAGAACCACGCATGCGAAGCCACGGGTACAGCTAGTAAATAAATAATTTTTCATAATTATAGATTATATAAATGCATGATTAAGGCTGGTTTTGTCAAACTTAAAATAATATAATTTTGATCGATTGAAATCGATATGAATAAATTACTTTGAACTTTGGATGTCGTCGATGCTATCCAGTAATTTTAGTTTATTTTCGCACAAAGCGGATTGCAAATGGTCCACGTTCTCACAATCAAGTTCAACGCCTGCCGCCGCAAAGTGGCATGCGGATTTCTAGAAGACCTCCCATCCGTTGTTGTACCACGGTACAACCTTCGCTATAGTGAACTAACGCACAGAACTACGGTGCCAAAGACGACCTCACGTGTGTTACGCACAGCGCGTTATTGCAGCGGACTGCCCGCCCATCCACGCAGTGCACTGCGCATCCAAGCGGTGCACTGCCCTTACGGGCAGAAGCTATGTATAAAGACTCGGCGGATTATCTTATACTGCAGTGCGACATTGCGAATCCCTGGACTACGTACCGCAGGGCGGTACCGTATTTGGTAAGCCTGAGTGAATTTACAGTCTACCAGTTATCAACTCCCGATAAAAAAAAAAGCTCCTAATGAAGATTTAAAATTTTAATAAACTCAATATAATATACCTTTTACAAAGGGTAACCATTCCTGGAATTCGTTTAAACTGAGTTTTGGTGCTAAAAGTTGAAACATTGGAAGTTATTGGTCGCCGGTCGCGGTAAGCGTAAACAGGGACATTCATTTGGTTGACAGCATTATTAAATTAAAAAGATAAGTTAAATGATTATTTAATTCACCATAAAACAATGCACGAAAATTATGTTATAATGATGAGGCTAATGAGCCTTATTAATTAAAATTGCCGAGTTTTTGGACAATATTTATTACTAAACTGCTTACAACATACATATATTATAACTACTTACAAAAAAACGGGCAGATCTCTTCACGTTCTGATCATTTGATCGGCCTGATCACTTAAAGTTACAGATTTTAAGTAACTTCAAGTGATCAGATCAACTATGCTAATGGCATTGCTCTGTAGAATTGAAATGCAAATTTTATGAAGTACAAAATTTTACATTTGATTGATTGAGACAATGTCAAATTAGTGACTACTCTAATCATACAAAAACCGGCCAAGTGCGTGTCGGAATTGCGCACCAAGGGTTCCATATAAACTTGTAGGAAAGTCAATAGTTCCTCGTAAAAAAAAACGTTTATTTTTACCAGACTGCGCAACGCAAAGACCCGGTAATGTGTTTATCAGCCCATGTATAAGTCTGTTCTTTGTGGCACTATATAAACCAAACGTGAGGTCTGATTTTAATGTTTTTTTACGTCAATCAATTTGTCTGAATCTTGCGAGTGCTAATAAATACATGACATTAATCAAAATTCAATATGGCGACATCAAGACACCAAATTGTAACAAAAAAAGTTGACAAACTATGTCAAGTGGGGTATCATTGAATAGGTATTTAAAAATCATGTTTAGTTTTTTTTTTATTTTTCATTTCGGATGACCATTTAGGATCTACAATGATTTAAAGGTAAGTATGTATGTCTGTTCCTTTGTGGCTCTATATACACCAAACGCGTGGTCCGATTTTGATGATTCTTACGTCAATCGATTTGTTTTAATCTTGCAATTGTTACGAAAGACAATGACATCAATGAAATATAGTGACAACTAGACGCCATATTGTGAAAAATAAAAAAAAATGAAAGTCGATGAACTATGTCAAAAAGGTATCATTGAGTAGGTATTTAAAAATCATCTTTAGGTTTCTCTTATAATTTTTCATTTCGAATGAATTTTTCATTTTTTAGGTTCTATAACGATTTAAACTTGGTTAGCAACCATTCTCACTAATTCTTATATATATAAACTAAAAAGATTATAATAACATAAATTATTATAACAAAATAAAAAACCCAACTGCGAACAAAACTATGAAAAACAAGCAAGCAACAAGAGGCAAGCAAGCTTTAGATTTTAGATTTTCAAATATAAGATGTAGTCGTAGGCATGAAGACTAGCTTGCCAGGTTCTAACTGATCCCGTCAAAGGAGAACAACGATGCCTCCGACTGCATCTTATATTTCATAATCAAAATCCTAAAGCTTGTGCCCTCATTTTAGTTTTGTTAACTGTCGAGTTTTTTGATTTTTATAATAATTAAATTTATTTGTTTATGATATATCTACAAATTTACAGTTTTCGAATAATTGATTACTTGTGCTTTATGGCATAGCTTCTTGCCAATTCCTGAGAAAAAGGCTCTTCACTGACAGACAGATGGACATCGAAGTGATTCTAAAAGATTTCCTTTTTTTCTTATAAAATGCGGAACCTAAAAACGTGAAAGTAGAGGCGCAGATATTAAAATTTCAGGCATTATTTGCAGCGAAGCCTACGTATATATTAGTGACTAGCTTTATCCGCGGCTTCGCACGCGTGTTATTTTCTTTAGGTACAAAGTACCATAATGTGCTATTCCAGGACCAATATACCAACATTTGAACAAAATTTCTTCAGCCGTCAAAAATACTTTATCAATTGCTCGGCTTCTAACTCACCGGATTGATATACCAATTACACCAGACTTAAATCAAACCCTAAGCTATCTAACAATGAAAACCGCATTGCAATTGGTCCAGTAGTTTTTACGTGATGCGTGAACAAACAAACATACAGACAAACAGAAAGAAAGACACGATTAACAAATAAAAATGGTTCAATACCTTTTTTTAGCACCCAAGTTTTTTTTCATTTGAATTCATTTAGTAGTTTGGGTGCGATGCGCGGTCAAGACACGGAAAAAAAGACAGACAAAATTAAAAAGTAAAACAGTTTGGCTTCAGTATCGAATATAGAGAACCATCCAAAAAATATTTCTTATTACTTAAATATTAACATAAGTTTGGACCCATATCCCGCAGAAACCTTTTACTTTTTAGGGATTAAACGTATCCTCAATTTTAACCCATCATATAACTTAAGACAGTGCTACGTTGCATCAAAACCCATCTGTTACTTTCAGCGTGGTAAGTGTTCTGTTAAATAAGTTTCAACCCCTAAATAATAACTCATAAATTTTTCGATATGTAAAGTATCCTATGTCCTACCTCGTAGTACGAACCCAAATCATACCAAGTTTCTTTTGAATTCATTCAGTACTTCCGGCGGCGTTATGCGTGGCTAAAATACAGACTGACAGACATACAGACAAAAATGAAAAAAGATACAGTTTAGGCTTCGTAATCGAATATAGAGTAACTTCCAAAAAAATACTATATTTTGAATGTACAGAATTTGGACCCATATCCCACAACCCTTTATTTTTTCGGGACAAAATGTATACATAATTTTCACCTATCTGATAAACTGTGTCTGTGCCAAGTTGCATCAACATCCGTCCAATAATTTCAGCGTGCTAAGTGTTCTTTTAAATAATTTTCCACCCTTATCCTGCAGGAACACTTAATTTTTTCGGGATGAAAAGTATCCAATTTCTTACCTCGAAGTGTGAACTCAAATCATACCAAATTTTATTTGAATTCATTAAGTATTTTCGGCGTGGTGCGCTGCCAAGATACAGACAGACATATGGACAGACAGACAGACAGACACAAATTAAAAAAAATACAGTGTTGGGTTAGGTATTGAATATAGAACAGCATTAAAAAAAAAAACATAATATCTTCAATTTACAGAACTTTGGACATCATCCCGAGGAAACACTTTATTTTTCGGGATAAAAAGTATCCTCAATTTTCACTCATTTTATAAACTATGACTATGCCAAGTTTCAACAAAATCCGTCAAGTAGTTTCAGGGTGATACGTGTTATTTCAAATAACTTTCAACGCCTATCCTGCAGGAACCCTTTAATTTTTCGGGATGAAAAGTATCCTATGTCCTACCTCGAGGTATGAACTCACATCATACCAAATTTCATTGGATTCATTGAGTATTTTCGGCGTAATGCACTTCCAAGGCACAGACAGACAGACGGACAGACAGAAGACTAAAACCTTAAAAAATACAGTGTTGGGTTTAGTATTGAATATAGATCGGCCCCAAAAAAAATACAAAATATATTTAATTTACATAATTTGGGACATTATCCCGCAGGAACTCTTTATTTTTTCGGGATAAAAAGTGTTCCCAATTTTAACCCATCATATAAACTATGACTGCGCTAAGTTTCATCAAAATCCGTCTCGTAGTTTCAGAGTGGTAAGTGTTTTTTGAAATAACTTTCAACCCCAATCCAGGGTTCCCCTTTCGTTTTTCGGGATGAAAAGTATCCTTTGTCCTACGTCGTAGTATGAACTCAAATCATACCAAGTTTCATTGAAATTCATTCAGTAGTTTCGGCGTGGTGCCTATCCAAGATACAGACAGACAGACAGACAGACAAAAATGAAAAAAAAAACAGTTTTGGCTTCAATATCGAATCTAGAGTAAGGTCCAATAAAAAAATCTAAATATCTTCAATGTACAGAATTGGACACGTTACAGTTTTATTATAAGTATAGATATATATAGATATAGTCGTAAATTATTCTGTCAACCTGTTAGGTCTCCAAGTTTTAACGGGTACACTGATAATTTGCCAATTGTTTCTGATGATAACTTCTAATTTTTAGGGTTCTGTTAATCAAAAGGAAAAAAGGAATACTTATAGGATCACATTATTGTCCATCTATCCGTCTGTCTGTCTGTCAATACCCTTTTTCTCACAAACCCGTAAAGTTATCAAGTTGAAATTAATAAAAAAGAATCAAGTTTGCAATCACTTGGAGTTTTGAAAAAAGAACAAACTTTTAAGTCAACGGAATCAAAAGATACGGCCGTTTACGCTGCATATTTTGACATTTTCGAGACTCACAAGAGAATCAAAACCTCTAGGACATTTTCCGTTGACCTAGAATCATGAAATTTGGCAAGAAGCAATGTATTATACCACAACTGTAAAGGAAAATCCGGAAACCATATAATATATAACTATATATATATATATATATATATAACTGTTTTAAAAACATATTTTATTTTCTATTCCCGTGATGAACGAACTATAACTTACATACCTGTGTACGGAACTCTCAGTGAACGAGTCCGACTCGCACTTGGCCGGTTTTAAAATATCATTGGCCATAGAATATCCTTTTATTTAACACTGTTTAACTCATGAGAGCGTAGAGCGAGTAAATTAGCAGTATAAAGTCGAAGCACCTAAAAAGCTACATGAGCGTAGCATAATCGTTGTCGTAACGGGAGGTTAATGTGTCGTAGACGTTATCCGTAGCACATCGTAGAGATCGTAGCACATCGTAGTGCCATAGAATCAATCTCACTCTGACAGACTCCTCGCATTACCATAATGAGTGTGACAAACATACGAACAAACATACAAAGAGACAACATTTACACCGAATTTATTTATAAGGGGTATAGGGGGGGATAGTCAATAGTTTCTAAAAATAGCTATCAAGATTAAGCTCCCTAAACCATATGAGGTCCATGAAGATATTAATTCATAAAAAAATTGTTCAAAGAGGTTTTATTCATATTCATCTTAGCCTAGCTGCACACCGCGGTTTCACTCGCACTGAACATGATGAAAAGTACGAATATCCATTGTTTATACGTGACGTGCCTTGCAGCTAAATATAAGTCAAGTTTGAGTTCCAAAATAAAAGACGTTCAGCTTTTCCTGAATTAGTTTTTTTTCCACTCTTTCTTTCCATAAAAACCTTAATAAGACTATTAGGAACATTTGAAAATAAATATCCAATAAATCGGTCCAGGCGTTCTCAAGTGATGCGCTTACGAACGAACATTTCATTTATATTTATCAGATTGAGTTAGTTATATTTGAAAGGTACTACTCAGCGTATGAAGAAACTTAATACGAGTATATCAAAATCGTCTATCTTCTATATTCATACTAAAGTAGTAAGTAACAGAAAGTCTGTACAATGAAGGTACAAAATTGGTACATGGGACTTGATATTTATATTGAACGATAAAACACCATTTAAAAATGGTGTCTGTTTGTCTGGATGTTTGTTCTCGTATTACGTAAAACCTATTAAATCGATTCAAAGTTTTTTTTTATAAGATAGTTTAGGATTTTGATTTAAATCTGGTGTTCTTTGCATCTCAATCCGAAAAGTAGAAGCCGAGATTTCGACAAAAACTATTTTTCAGTTGAATGAATTTCGATGAAAGATATACATTGTACCTACTTTTGTTCCTGGAATAATATAAGATACTTTTTCCCTGAAAAATATCCATGCAGACAAAGCCGCGGGGTGCAGTTAGTTATAAACAACAAAGGAATTACATAGCGCTTATGATTACTGAATATACTATAACCATACATTTGAAATACTAATAACACACTACATATGTCTAGATTACTCCTAAGTCGGCATAATCTGGACTTACCTAGACAGAATTAAGCCTAGATCCCTGCACCGCTTTAATATTTAACTAAGGAGACTTAGGGTCAGTACTGACTGAAGTTTTGAAATACTCTAAATTTCAAGTTTCTGGGACCAGCAACGGACTTAAAATGTACAATTTCTGAAAAGTACGTTGTCCCTACATTTTCCCCTTCAGGGGTACAAATTCAAAATAAAAGTCCTCTCTTATCGGTCTTTCGATACACAAAGAACATAACCTTCAAATTTCATGTCTCAAGAAACAGTGTTTGAAATGTTAGGGCTTCGTTTCAAAAGGTTTCCACCAGTTCTTTTAAATTAAGTGTTCAGTAAGATTTGCCGTATCAGTTCAAATGTATTCTTCATAAATACCTATGTGTTCTTTTGAACTGTTTCGATAAACATGTCTCAATCCTACCTTGCAGTGGTAAGGCTTGCAGGGCTCTTACAAGAAGAAGTAATAGACATACGCAAATAAATATCACAAGTGGCAGAAATCGAGCAAAACAATACAGGTATTGCGAACGGGACCTATCGCGAATGGGACCTATCGCGATCGGGACCACTCGCGAGCGGGACCTATCGCGAATGGGACCAACGCGATCGGGACCACTCGCGAGCGGGAAGTATCGCGAATGGGACCTATCGCGATCGGGACCACTCGCGAGCGGGACCTATCGCAAATGGGACCTATCGCGAGCGGGACCTATCACGATCGGGACTTATCGCGAACGGGACCTACCTCGAATTTTACAAATTTTTAGGAGCGGGACATAATGCGATAGGGACTAAACCATTCGTTTTTTTATGCAACACACAAAAGTAAACAACAATTCCGTCATAATAAATCATGTACATATTAAATACATCATAATAAATGTAATTAAGGTATAAAAATTTAATATAAAATAACTATAATTTATATTAAATTATAGTTATTTTATATTAAATTTTATATTAAAAAACATATTAAAAAACTAAACATTTTATATTAAAAAACTAAAACACACGGTTCTATACCATTAAACCGAAATAAAAAGTAAAAAATACATTTCAATATAAGAATAAAGTGATTAACGAGAAAATTAATGTCATTGTAAAAAGAAGCGTGAGGCGCTCGATATTAATTGTTATTTAATTTACTCAAACAATACTAGTAATGTGGTCATTATTTCGACAACCTTCTTTGGGCAAAGTCGACCTTGCCGCGCTGCTTGAATAGGCGCCAGCAAAGTTGTATGGAATTTCATTATTGTCGTGTTTTGCGGCCAGCAATTTCCTTTGAAAATCCATTATTGTCGTCTTTTGTCGTAGCAGTATTATTTATTCCGTGGGTTCGTTAACCCCGAACGCGAAAAGAGAGGCGTTGTAGTTCCCAGACGAATGGAGCGATAGCACTATACAAGCCTTGATCCGCAATGACTGCCCTGCTGGCCACGCTATGATGGCTTCGAGCTTTGCTTAGTTAAGTTCTCGACCATCATCATCGCTGCCAGCAACGCAGTCATTACAGACCGCGGCAGTAATGTACTATTTTACCAAGATTTGTTACTATTTACATTTCGAATTACAGAGATAGTGTGAGAATGTCGTAAAAAGCACCCCACACATTTTTTACAATGACATTTATTTTCTCGTTAATCACTTTATTATTATATTGAAAAGTTTTTTTTAAATTCGGTTTAATGGTATTGAAGCGGGGAGCAAGTGGGTTAAAATCAAATTCAGAGATTCTGTTACATACAAACATACATACAGGTGAAGCTAATAAAAGCCTGTTAATAAGTACATTCTATGTCTATGTCTAAAATAAAATATTATGCCACAATTTTATTTTGTATATCTGAACAAAAATTTGATTTTGTTTCTCTTTTCTTTTTTTTTTATGGGAAGTAAGCGTTTAGAATTATCTATAGATGCTTTATGTTGATCCTGGAATAACACAAGAGATACTTTTTATTAGTGTCATTTATTTATTTATTTAATAAGCAAAGCACACACACATTTTAAAACACTTAAATCTAATAATACACAATATGCTTTGCTGCTATGCGCGACAAGTTCGGCGCGTGCATAACATCGACCACTTGTACTCGTAAACATAATAGAAAAGAAAACCAGTAAGAAAAACAGAAAGGTTAAAATAAAAAATAGATTTTATATGGAGGAACTGTGTGTTAGGGAAAAAATGAATTTAAATATTTTGCGTTTGAAAACTTATAATGAGTTAAAAATATATCTAATTGTTCTATTTTTATCGAGAATTCATTGTGTTCGTTTGAGGGTCGTCGTGAAGAGGGGGTTTGTAGTCCAAGGTTTGTGCGTGCGGCGGGGGTATGAAATATTTTGTTAATTGAATGTCGTGGATAGTTGTAGGGAACTGACAGGGAGAAAAAATCAAGTTATTGACTACATTGTATTTTGCCGTTTATGTTTTTGTGTAAAAAGGTTAAATCTGTTAATTTTCGGCGATCACAAAGTGATATCATATTGAACTTTTTAAGGCGCTGGCTATATGGATGTCTATGGGAGAAATCGGGTTTGAGAAATGCAAGATGTCTAGTAAAAGATCGTTGCAAGCTCTCAACGCGTTTTGAGTGAATGGTGTAATAAGGACTCGAGACGACAGATGCATATTCTAGATGGCTGCGTACAAGTGCGTTATACAATATTAATGTAGTATGTGCTTTAATCCCTACAGTATTGCGTTTAATAAATCCTAACATTTGAGCTCCTTTTGTAACTATTTTATCTATGTGTGATACAACATTTATTTTACTATCTATGTATACTCCTAAGTTACGAATTTCCTCAATTTTCTGTAAAATTACGCAGCCAAGCTTACATGTAATGACAAGTGTTTTTGTTCCAGGTGTATTTAATATAAAAACATTTGTTTGCGTTCAGAGTCATACGATTTAACATGCACCAATTAAGAATAGAGTTAAGATCACTTTGAATTCATTTGGAATCTGAAGATTATAGCAGAAGGTGATTATTTTGCAATGATTTATGTGTTTGTATATATCATCAATGAACATTAAAAATAATATAGGGCCTACATGTGATAAAAAAAAAAAAATGAACAAAATAAAAATATGTAGCTTACTTCCGCCAAAACTGTAAGTCAGACAAATGATAAATGGTAAAATTAACACAAGTAAAACCCCACGCTAAACAAAACCCTACCCCAGATTGAACTAATGAAAAATATTAATGAAAGAAAAGCTAAGGCCTGAAGGCCAAAAAAAAAAAACATTTATATACAAATAATATATATAAATATATATACACAATAAAAAAACCCCAAGCTTAACAAACCCTACCCAAATACAAGTATCGAAACACTTATATATTCATATACATATAATATAAAAAAACACAATAAAAAACATATACCTCGATCCAAATACCAAACGTCTGACATCAATACGACACGTGTTTCGCCTCTGCACGAGGCATCTTCGGGTTTTAAATTATATGTATATGAATATGTAAGTGTTTCGATACTTGTATTTGGGTAGGGTTTGTTAAGCTTGGGGGTTTTTTATTGTGTATATATATATTTATATATATTATTTGTATATAAGTTTTTTTTTTTTTTTTTTTTTTTTGGCCTTCAGGCCTTAGCTTTTCTTTCCTTAATATTTTTCATTAGTTCAATCTGGGGTAGGGTTTTGTTTAGCGTGGGGTTTTACTTGTGTTAATTTTACCATTTATCATTTGTCTGACTTACAGTTTTGGCGGAAGTAAGCTACATATTTTTATTTTGTTCATTTTAAATATGGATTTCCACAAAGTAACGCCTGAATCTATCAATTATACCTATATGTGATCCTTGAGGGACCCCTGATACAGCATAATATGCATGCGATTGAACATTATTCACAGTGACAACTTGATGCCTTTTGGCAAGATATGATGCGAACCATTTATATAGTGATCTATCAATACCGTAACGTAATAATTTTTTAAGCAACATAGAATGATCTACTTTGTCAAATTCTCTAGAAAGATCCAAGCAAATTGCATCGTCATCATGGGCAAAGCTGCAAAACGCAGCTAGTAACAAACAAAAGTTATGAACAATCCCAGTGGGTTGTGAGCCATAATATCACCACTAAGGGAATAAAGTCTTTAGAAATAACCTAGGTGACAGCTTTATGAAGATGCATCGCATGTACGTTGAAAGGGTGGCTGTGCGGGAAATGAATCATCATAATTTTTATTGATGGAATGCGTGTTTTTTTAAATTAGCTTTGTGACGTAACGGTGCTTTTAAACAAAATGTTTCATTTCCAAGAACTAGATGACAGATTCACCCAAAAATTAAGAAAATTTAGTTGATTTATCACTGAATAAGCATCACGTGATCACTGTAGGCGACGTGCCTCGCGACCTGCAACAGAAAAATTTAATATGATTAAAATGTAAATTAGTAATGTCAAAATTAGACTCAGAACAAACGGTTGAAATAAATAGCATTCTTAATTGTATGACCATAACACAATCCACACCAATGTATAAAAGTGAAACGTTGTCTGTTTGTTTGTTTGTTTGTTTGTTTGTTTGGAGAGTTGTTTGTCGCGATAATGGCTGGACGGATTTTGATGAAACTTTATAAATAGGTACTGTATAACATAGAGACCAACATGGGATACTTTTAATCAAGGAAAATGGTAAGTTTCCGCGGGAAAACTGGAAAATTACAATAACTCGCTGTAAGGAAGAGTTGCCATGGAAACCAAATAATAAAAAGTGTGTCAAAAAGCATTAAGAGTGTTGTGCTATATTTTTGCAGTAATTTTTAATATCATAGAATAAAATGGGATGCTTTATTCGCGATAAACTGTAGTCTGTGCGGACGAAGTCGAGAAAGGTAGTAATATTATATGTGAAGAAATAATTAAAGAAGCTCTTTTAGAAATCTCATCAAATTAAAATTATTTATGATCATTTTGCCTCAGAAGCCGAAGCATAGTTCACGTAAATGAATGTCACACTAAGCCAGCTGCTGTGCTGACCACAATTTTTAGCAAGTTTTAAATTAAAAGTGGGTAGTAAAATATATAGTGATTTGGTGTTGCCAGTGGGTTGCTCGCACTGTATTTAAGGATTTTTCCTACACAGTTTGACCCGATATTTCAACTTCCAGGTTAGATAAAAAAATACTTAATTAACTAAGTTCCCTTCCAAGTTTTAAGTTTCTGGATCTTATGGCTTAGGCTGTGATAGCGTAGATCGTTAATCAGTCATGGGAGCCTATTATAATGATCCATTTTATGACATAATAACTGAGCCCGCGGCTTTGCACACGTGATCATTTCTCCGGGTTAAAAGTGCTATGTGCTATTCCAAGACCTAAAATGCCACATACGAACATTTGATCAAAATTTCTTCAGCTGTCAAAAAGATTTGTATCTATTGCTTGACTAGAAGGTCATTGGATTGAGATACAGTTTTTAAGTTAAACCCGAAGCTATCCAACAGTGATACCCGCATTGCAATCGGTCCAGTAGTTTTTACGTGATGTTCGAACAAACAAACATACAGCCAGACAGATGTCTGTCTGTCTGTATGTTTGTTTGTTCGAACAAAATAAATGTTATATTTTTGTTCAGTAGCTAATTTTAAGTAGACCACTAGACTTTTACTTCTTTGATAAGATTTTTTCGTACTTATTGCTTTATTATGAGTAAAGATATTTATTACTTCCAAATTAACATAACTTTGGCCCTCTATCCCGCAGGAATCATTTATGTTTTTGGGATAAAGAGTGTCCTCAATTTTCACCCATCATATAAACTTTGACTGTGTGAAATTGCTTCAAAATCCGTCCAGTAGTTTCAGCGTGATACGTATTTTTAAAAATAACTTTCAACCCCTATCCTGCGGGAACCCTTTTTCGGGATGAAAAGTATCCTATGTCCTACCTTGTAGTATGAACTCAAATTATGCTAAGTTTCATTTGAATTCATACAGTAGTTTCGGCGTGATTCAAGGCCAAGATACAGACAGACAGACAGACAGACAGACGAACAAAAAGATTAAAAAAAGTGTTGGCTTCAGAAACGAACACATAAGTGCCTCCAAAAAAAATTACTAAATATTTTCAATGTACAGAATTGGACCTGTTACAGATTTATCTATACTAATTTTATAAAAAGAAAAGATTTTGTTTGTTTGTTTGTAATGGATAAACTCAGAAAATACTGACCCAATTTTAAAAATTCTTTCACATAAAGAAAGCTAAATTATGAGCGAGTAACACTAGCAGTTTTTTTTTAAATGTGTTCCCTTTGAAAATTGCAATAATGTAACCCGAAGTCATAGACATATATATTTATTTCGTATGTACCCCAAGTACAACATTTTGCAATAATCTTGATTACTTTGTTTACGGAACGTTGCCATGGAAACGAAATCACAGAACATCTAACAATCATTGACGTAGGAAACGCTCTATGCTAATGATACATGAAATAATAACAAATCTGTCAAGTACGTAATTAATAATGGAGTTGTCTATGATGGTCAAAAGTACTGTTGCCAATGATTTTGAATTACGCTTACAGGCGTTTTTTTTTAGTAGTTACGACGGGTATAAAAATGTTAATAGTAAGAAATTTACCGTGGGGTGAGCGCAACCAACGATTTTAAAAATTTTAGACGTTGCGTAGACGTTTCACGACAAACAAACGGCCATGCGCCTCGACAAAGTCCCATGCAGTTTTTTTAAGAAATTGTTGTTGTTCTATTTGTCGAAATAAAGTACCTTTTAATTTTATCTTTCTATATATCTACCCATTCGTTGCCGGGGCGGGTCGCTAATATATAATATATATATTTTAAATGCTTGACGGTTTTAAAGCTGTACCTAGTTCATAAAATATATTAATATTTAAGAAGAGGGCTGTACAAGCTTGTCCCATGATTTTTGGGGGAAGGGAGGTAGGGTCGTCTAGGGGAAGGGAGTAGAACTCCCCTTGATAGTGGGGAGGCTAGACATCAACTTAAAACTTTATCTGAAGACTTCTTATAGTGTAAGCGCTATATAAAATCGAACGGTCGCGGGTTCGAATCCTGCAAGGTGCAATAATTTGTGTGATGAGCAGAAATGTTTGTTTCCGAGTCATGGATGTAATATTCGTATCTATGTATGATTATCCGTAATTTAGTGCCCATAGTACAGGGTATCCTAGTGAGGGGCTAGATAATTGGTGTGGAATTGGTGTGGTGTGGTTGGTGTGGAACCCACATCCGTTGGGGAATAAAGGTTATCGAATGGCGACCACGAACAAGCAAGCAAAGTGTGGGGAGACCCCTCACACGATGGACCGACGACATTGTAGCCATCGCAGGAAGTCGGTGGATGGAGGTGGCACAAGATCGCTCGTCATGGCGCTCTTTGGGGGAGGCCTATGTTCAGCAGTGGACTTCTAAAGGCTGACATGATGATCTCAGAAGGGGAGGGGAAATCTAGCCATCCCCACTCTCAGGGGGATTTTAATCTACAATAGTTATCGAAAAAAGTGAAAATACCGGTAAAGGGGATACATTTCACAGTGCGTTGGAGTAGCGTCAGGTGGATGGGAGGTGAAATTGTGTGTTTGAACACCACACCCAAAGGTATTGGCACACAAGTTTCAAAATTTTAAATAATAAATAAATAAATTTAAATTTTTTAAGTTTTAAATTTTGTTTGTCTTTCCCATACATTGATTACGTTATAGAATTACAGGACTAAATGATCTAAATTGATTCAGAAATCACGGTCATCATTGTCATATGAAAAGAAAGTCTAATTGAGAAGTTGGTTAAAAAGTTGCCTATTTTGATCTCTCTAGTGTACTTATTTTTATTACTGTACTTACTTTGAAGTGTTTAATATCTTAGTCGAGAAAAACTGGTATTTAATTATTGTATTGTATTGTATTTGGTAATTTCAGTCATCACTTTAAAATTAGTTCAGCTGTTTGGCTTTAAAATTCACACAAAAAACCATCAACGTTTCACGTTTACCTATTACAGGAATAGGCATACTTGAGAAGGAAAATGTATATCTATAATTTTAATAAAACAGGAAATACCAAAAAAACTGAACAATGAAGGTATGTAAAAAAATGTTGGTCTAGGGTATTAAAATAGGCTACTGAACAAGAATATATAAATGTTTAAAATCGTTTTTTTCTGTTTGTCTGTATGTTTATTCACGCATCACGTAAAAACTACTGGACCGCTTGCAATGTAGTTTTCACTGTTGGATAGTTTAGGGTTTGACTTAAAAACTGGGGTACTTGGTATCTTAATTTGATGGTCAGATGCCGAGCAATCGGTAAAAACTTTATGACAGCTGAAGGAATTTTGATCAAATGTTGGTATTTTAGGTTTAGGAATAGTACATAGAGTATTTTTAAAACCAGATAAATGACTACACGTGCGAAGCCGCGGGTACAACTAGAACCAAATAAATTAATTGATTAATATAATAATAAATGATTTATAGCAAAAAGTGGGAGGGTAAAAAACAGTGCTTTTACATTGGTCGAAAACATGATCAGTCAGTTAAAAAAACTATTTGACGGCTGAACGAATTTTTATAAAATGTAGTCTTCTGTGCTTTATTGGTACTTTTGGTCCTGGAATAACACGTGTGGGCTATTTTTAAATGAAATGATCAGGCGGGCAAAGCCTCGGGCACAGCCAGTATATAAATAATTCCATATTGTACATATTAATAGGAATTCATTCGCAGAGATTTTCCGTTTGACTGCCCAGCAGGGCGGGCCGCTTTAATCTCGAGCATGATGAGAGCTCCATCTCCGAGAATTATTCTAATGTAGGGAGAAACAGATTTTTGTTAGCTATAAGACTGCACGTTTGATAGTGCGGTGCGTTTTGTGGAGCGTAGAGTATGTTACAAGCCAAGTAATACTGGTATCTGTTAATTAGCTTTTTTACCCGACTAAAGCGAAGCAAGTGAAGGGTTATGAAGTTAACAGTCTTATGTATGCATGTGTGTATGTACGTATGTATGTATATATGTGTGAATGTTGATGTTCCACCATAGCGTCGCCCCTAGTGGTCCGATTTTGACAAACGAGGTAAGGTTGTCTTCAGGTATAGAGTGTCATATGCTATTTTTCTATGTCTATGGCGAAGCAAAGAAGTGTTCAAACTAAAAACTTGGTTCGATTTTGCTAAACGAGGTATCAATCGATTCGTCTTCATTGCAAAAGTGTTATAGGCGGGTTTTAGTTTTTGTACTTATGTCCTGTTTGGACGCGTGGTTAAATCTCAGAGGGGCAAGCACGAACTTATAGCGAGAAATCATTCGTATCGTTAGCCTCATGTGACATAACTAATAATAAACTATAAACAAAAAATAAACTTAGATATTGTTCTTCTTCTTTTTGTCAGGCAATTTGTATGAGATTTGTACAGCTCCTCCTATCGTACATAAATTAAAACTGGTTTTACGTGAGCTAACGTTTGTGTCCGACCATCGTATTGTAACTATGGTAACCACTGACATTATTTTATGTAATGACAGTTCAATGATTGACAAATATCTTCAACTATCGTCAAACCCCGTAAACTTTATTTGCTTCCTATTCGAAAAAAAAACATGATGCTTGCAATAGTGCCAACATATCGGAAACTCAAACCAAAAGATATACATGGTAAATAACCCGTTTATTTTAGTGTTAATGACCGTGTCAGTTTAAAAATTTCTATCACTAGTGGCTTTGTGAGCTGTAGACCTCGCGCGTACAATCTATTTTGCAAACAATCTAGCGGTGCACAGTCGCGCCATCTAGTTACCTTATATTACAACTAACATTAATAACCAAGGTTCTCCATCAATCCCTACCTAATAGGTAAAGGGCTGGTTCCACTAGTAGAAACCTAATAGTGAGAAATTTACTGCATTTTGAGGAGCTATACTGCTCATCACGCCGAAGATCCTCATCAGATCTTCACCAAATTTTTATGAGACTAATTTAAAGTTACTACATTTCAAGAAAAATATACATCAAAATTGGATTTAATAAGGCGGAGATATTCAGCAGCTCCCTTTTTACCCTTTTTGGGGGAAGTACCTCCCCCCCCCCCTCCCCCAAACCTCTATAACCTCTATACCAAGTTTCCTCTAGATCGGTTGAAAAATGCGACCTGTAGAGGAAAATAGAGATCCGGACGGACAGCTGGACATTCGGACATACGAAAGCGTTTATGCCCAAGCTGAAACGGGGACGCTTCGCTCGCACTTCGCGCTCGCTCGGTCAACTATTCGAAGCTTCAAAATTTTCGTGCTTGCCCTACAGTACTAAATAGTTGTTAAGTTTTTAGAAAGGTACACAAAAATAATGAAATAAAAAATGATACAAAAACTTGACAAAACAAAATATTATATATATATATATATATATATATTTATATATATATGGCGGTAACTTTCCTATCATCATTAAACCATTAGGAAAGACAAGGAAAGAAGTGAATTACATCACAAACACATAACTCTATATAAAGACGCAATCATTTCGATGGGATCACGACCGGAATAACGCACAGTTACGCACATTATATAGAAGGACTCACCGTTCGAGTGGACGCCAAGCGGATTGACCAACTTGTTCTTTTCATAAACCAATCATTTCGATAGATAGCTGCCGGAATAACACACATTATAGAGGGGGCTGTGTGTAGCGTTAATAATCTTTATAGGGTTTGATAAAAGAAGGCTGGCTGATTATAGAAATAATCATATATCATAATTCTTATCTATGTATGTTTATCCGTTATCTAGTGCCCATAGCACAGGGTATCCTAGTTTGGGGCTAGATAATTGGTGTGGAAATGTCCCGAATATATTTATTTATATTTAAAGATGAAAGTTTGTGTGTGTGTGTGTTTGTTACTCCTTCTTGCTCAAATGGCTTAACGAATTTTGATGAAATTTGGAATGGAGATAGCTTATACCCTGGAATAACACATAGGAATCTTTTCATTATCATCCTCATCATCATCATCACTAACGCGGGTGAAACCGCGGGAAATGCTTGTTATATTAGAAGTACTACATTCCGTACGTTACGGGTGTAGCCAGGAAGAGCCCCGTTGTGTCAGTGAGATCGTATTATGTTGGGAAAAGGCAAAGTCTGACGGCAACTTTAGGAACTAATTTGGTTTGTAATATAATTTTCCGTCGATCTGGTCATCTTAGTTTGAACAAAGGTAAACAAATGGTGCTATTTTTAACAGGTCGCACTGTGCGTAAGGATGCCAAGTAGATACTTAGCGATACATGTCGGCTAATATTAGCCAACATGCCCTATTTTCACCTTGTTTCTCTGTTCTGTGATTTTCACCCACAGATAACCCGCAATCATTTCGATGGTATAACTACCACAACAACACACAAGCTATGCATGGAGTTTTTCTGAAGGACAAGATTCGTAATAAAGATATCCGGCAGAGAACCAAGGTAACCGACATAGCTCTAAGGATGAGCAAGCTAAAGTGGCAGTGGGCTAGACACTTTTCTTCAAGAACCGATAACCGTTGGGGTAGACAAGATAGTGGAGACCACGTTAAGGCAAACGTAGGGTAGTGCGCCCCGTGCCCAAGTGGAGTGACGACCTGCTAAAAGCGGCTAAAAGAATGTGAATGAAGAGAGCTGAAGACCAACACAGATAATGCATTTGGAGAGGCCTACGTCCAGCAGTCGAAAGATATAGGCCGATGATGATGATGAATAATACACATTTTGGAGTGGGATACAGTAAATTCAGTACGCCAACCTCTTTGACCGTACATCACCCACCAACAATCGTCACAGCTCCTCTCCAGGATGTTAATGGCCGCTATTTGACGCGAGACGTTGACAAATACAGAGAATTCTGCGCGAACGCTAACTGGTTAACCCTCGGTTATCAGTTACATTGCGTAATAGGACCGCTCTGACTACTATGAGGTTAGCTGGACTCATCTGTATTAGGAGGTCAGAACTGAACTATTCAGAACGTTGATTTTTTATCCGAGTTCATTAAAGAAACATTCGCTAATTGAATAATATCAGAATGGAAAGTAAGGAAACGACAGACCTTGAATTTGTAGTCATTATTAGAATTACTTTTTTGTATACAGAATGTAACATAATTACCTATTAAGTACTGGGGTGGGGTATTCCTCACGTTATGGCGAACAACTTTAGTTTTTCGACTATTGAGATTTCGGAGTTCATGTATTTAATTATAAATGTTCCTCAAGGAACTCTGTACTTCAAATCCTAGTAGCACAGAATAAATAATAGTAGTCAGCTGAGAAAATGAAACAATAGCGACCTTGACCTTGGTCTTTGTACATGTCTGTTTGTCAAGTCTGGTAGACAGACCTCGCACATTTGAGCCTACTGCGCAGTAGTCAGTCGAACGTCAAAGTGAAAATTTGTCGCATCGACTTTTATTGATTATTTTGTAAAAAGTGAATCTTACCTTATTAGTGATAACTTTCAAGTGTTACATAACATTGTCGTTTCCGAAGCCTTCGGTGTTTTCTTCAGCTATAAGTAGCACTTCTTACTCGAATTATGCGCATGCTGAGAGACGATATGGTGGCTTGTTCCACATCTGCTCGGACTTGCTTACAGTCTCCACTCAACGGGGTCTTACCACCAGAGCGCAAGCGAAGAGAGGCCTGAGCAAACTGAACCCGGAGATGGAGCAGTATGTATGTACATACCTACTTTTTTGCGCGACGTGTTAGATAGTAAACAAACATTTAGGGTAGTGGCAAATTTCTTATATTAAATAATTTTACTTTTGTCCAGGAATTTTAAATACGATGTATTCAATCATTGCACACATGCTTGATCGAACATAAACTGCTGCGTACTTATAAGGCTATTCAGTTACACGTTGTATACTCGTAATGACGAAGCGTTTCGTATGACATTGGCTTAATGTACTGTAACGTATAGCCAATGTCATACGAAACGACCTTCCAAAGTCGAAGATATAAGTATGCGAATTAGGCTGGATGGGACGCAAGACGGGATGATAACAGATTAACCTGATGGTATCCAAGACATGGGCTGAGACTTCCAGTTAGACCACCAGCCCAACGGTCAGACAACATTTTAAGAAACACTCGAGGCCAATGGATGAGACTTGTACAGGACAGGAAATGCTGGCAAAAACAAGAGAAGGCCTGTTCTTAGATGTAGTGGATACTTGCTGATTAAATAGATATAAATATGTTCTAATTGTAAAAGTAAAATTATTATAAAAATACAAAAACCCAACTGCGAACAAAATTATTGAATACTAGCTGTACCCGCGGCTTCGCACGCGTGGTCTTTTCTTTAGGTTCAAAGTACCATAATGTGCTAATCAAGGAACAATATACCAACAAATGTTGGTATATTGGTCCTAAAATGAACAAAATTTCTTCAGCCGTCAAAAATACTTTTATCAATTGCTCGGCTTCTAACTCACCGGATTGAGATACCAATTACACCAGATTTAAATCAAACCCTAAGCTATCTAACAATGAAAACTGCATTGCCATTGGTCCAGTAGTTTTTACGTGATGCGTGAACAAACAAACATACAGACAAACAGAAAGAAATACACGAAAACAAAAAAAAAGTAGTTCGTTACCTTTTTTTAAGCACCCAAGAGCATTTTTTTCATTTGAATTCATCTCGCTGAAACCCTTTACTTTTTCGGGATAAAACATGTCCTCAATTTTAACCCATCATATATCTTAAGACAGTATCAAGTTGCATCAAAACCCGTCCATTAGTTTCAACGTGGTACGTGTTCTTTTAAATAAGTTTCAATCCCTATCCTGCGAGAACCCATATTTTTTTCGAGATGTAAAGTGTCCTATGTCCTACCTCGTAGTATGAACTCAAATCATACCAAGTTTCATTTGAATTCATCTAGTAGTTCCGGCGGCGTGTTTGCGCGACTAAGATACAGACTGACAAACATACAGACAAAAATAAAAAGAAACATACAGTTTAGGCTTCAGTTTTAAAAAAAAACACTATATCTTTAATATACAGAATTTGGACCCTTATCCCACAGGAACCCTTCATTTTATCGGGTCATAATGTATCCATAATTTTCACCCATCTTATAAATGATGGCTATGCCAAGTTGCATCAACATCCGTCCAATAGTTTCAGCGTGCTACGTGTTCTTTTAAATAATTTTCCACTCCTATCCTGCAGGAACACTTAATTTTTTCGGTATGAAAAGTATCCAATGTCCTACCTCGAAGTATGAACTCAAATTATTTTAATCGAATTAGTTGATCATTTTTGGCGTGGTGCGCTGCCAAGGTACAGACAGACAGACGGACAGACAGACAGACAGACAGACAGACAGACAGACAGCCAGACAGACATATAAAACTTAAAGAAATACAGTGTTGGCTTTAGTATTGAATAAAGAACGGCCTCCAAAAAAAAAAAAACTTCAATTTACAGAATTTTGGACACTATCCCGCAGGAACACCTTATTTTTCGGGATAAAATGTATCCTATATTTTTACCCATTATATAAACTGTGACTGTGCCAAGTTTCAACAAAATCCGTTTGGTAGTTTCAGCGTGATACGTGTTCTTTTAAATAACTTTCAACGCGTATCCTGCTGGAACCCTTCCATTTTTCGGGATGAAAAGTATCCAATGTCCTACTTCGAAGTATGAACTCAAATCATACCAAATTTCATTTGAATTCATTGAGTATTTTCGGCGTGATGCACTTCCAAGGTACAGACAGACAGATGGACAGACAGACAGACAAAAATAAAAAATAAACTGTTTTGGCTTTACTATAACATAGACGGGCCCAAAACAATTTACAAAATATCTTTAATTTACAGAATTTGGGACATTATCCCGCAGGAACTTTTTATTTTTTCGGGATAAATGTATTCTCAATTTTAACCCATCATATAAACTATGACTGTGCCAAGTTGCATCAAAATCCGTCCAGTCGTTTAAGAGTGGTAAGTATTTTTTGAAATAACTTTCAACCGCTATCCTGCTGCTTAAAGGGTTCCCCCTTTCATTTTTCGGGATGAAAAGTAGCCTATGTCCTACCTCGTAGTATGAACTCAAATCATACCAAGTTTCATTTAAATTCTATGTTAATATGCCTAGCCAAGATACAGACAGACAGTCAGACAGACAGACAAAAAAGAACAGTTTTGGCTTCAATATCGAATCTAGAGTAAGGTCCAAAAAAAATGTACAGAATTGGACCCGTTACAGTTTTATTATATGTATAGATTAAGAAGGCGAAAGTTTGTATGTATGTAAGGGTATGTTCGTTACTTCTTCATGCTTAAAAGGCAGAACGGATTTGGATGAAATTCGGTATGGAGGTAGCTATAATCCTGGATTAATTTAACACATAGGCTACTTTATATCCCGGAAAAAAACACGTTTCCTGAGGGATGCGAGTGAACCATCATCAGACTACCTTTATGGTACAATATTACTTATTGTATTGCCCTCGGAATAACATTAATTTGCAAAGTTTCAAATGGATACTACCACTGAGAGTGGGTGATATTCAGTTTCTTTTATTCCATTGGGTACATAGTTACAGCTCGACCAAGCGTGTTAAATAACGAGCAATTGAACTGGACCTTTTATATGACACGTCATACCACAAATAGTTATTGATCAACGCTTAAATCGGTATCAACATAACGACAGCACCTATTTTGATGAACAAGTAGAACATTGAAAGTTACTTTACCTAGCTGGAATTACTATACATGATAAGCAAACTCAGCGAAACATCTTAGTAGCGGAATCAGAATACGGAAAATATACTTTCTATAGTTATCTTTCTCAAGAAGCAAATGATATAACGATTTCCGCTTATATTTACGTAACAGAATTCGTTATGCATACAAGAGTTCTCGTTAAACAATATAGGGTAAGACAGTAAGCCTCTGCGGCTGGGGAAGGGCGTATTGTGGGATACGCAGATAAATCACCCTATTTGATGGATGATATTCAATACACGATGTAGGATTACTCTCATCCGATTACAGGAGAAATATTACGATTGAAGTATCCACGGGTTCGAGGTTCTAAAAGAAGATATAAGATTTCTTCCAAAGAATGAAGGAGGTATTTATGAGCTACCTCTTCTGAGTTTCTTCTAGGTAACAAATAAATAAAAAAACAGTAGTGAAATTTGACCTTTGTGAATATTAACTATTATTAATATTGTATAATGGATTTAATTTTACAAAAAATAAGTTATTTATTTACCTCTTGTTTTTCTTTACAGATGATGTTTTTGTTATTGTCACAGAAAACTTGAATTGTTGTCACATGTAGTATATATATATATATATATATATATATATATATATACTACATTATATATATATATATTCATTATATTTATTATATATATTAAATATAAATTTAATATATATAATAAAAATATATATATATATTATATATATTTGATTCATATGAAAACCAGCTTCTAGTGTGATTTGTGCTAATTACAAGCCCCTTTCAACACATTCACAAGCACATTTTATTTATGTTTTTACCAATTATTATTTTTCAAATGTTGTGTTGAATTTTTTTTTTTCGTTTTTTCTTTCAATTTACAGCCTCAAATGTAACAAAATCTACTCAAATATCTCAAAATCGTTTCATAAGTATATCAGAAATAATTAACAACCCACTTACAAAGCTTGGAAACTCCTTGAAAGTATTTCAAAAACACTTCGTCAAAATACACCTAAGGAACAGTAGAAAATCTTCACACATAATGTAAAGTTAAGAAACATCCAGCCGATCTAGTACAAACATTGATTTTAATAGTGCAGTACATGTAAGTCCACACACACTAGCACTTTATTAAAGTACGTCACAATTCTTCTAACAACGTATTTTAGTTAAGAGATTGTCTGGTCAAATTATCATTGATCATCATTGATTCAACTGTAGGTTGGCTTTCAAGATAAATTGGTATATTTTAGTTTAGACAGGTTTATGAAAATACGAGTATTGTATCAATTGGGTTTCATGAAATTGCCACAAACACAAAGAATAAAGAATATTTTTTTAAACATTCTTGGTCAATGTACGATTTACTTTTAATTCGTATACAATAAAGAGCTTTCTATATCTATCTGTCAAGATACCGCATTAAACTAACTGACTGACTTGACTGTAGTTAAAACATACCAAGCCGGTATTATTGTCACCCTAATAAAGAAATAACTGAGTAATATTTTAACTTTCTTTTGCTCATTTTTTTATTGATATTAGTAAAATATTTACGTCTTAAAAATAAAAGCGAATCATGTTTTATTAGGTGACCACGTACCAGATGGTCACACGCTCTATATTTGACTATCTGTCCTATTAACGTGACTTTTTCGTAAATTACTGTGAATAGAATCTATTTTACTACAGTTATCATAGCAACCATTTATATTTAATGAAAAAATGATTTCCCTGGAATGACGTTTCTGTCATGTCGTTGGTGTGCATGATAGATAAATCATTCCAGGGAAATCATTTTTAATCAAATCATATTCATGTTCTAAGGACTTTAACTGAAAATTGTACGATTTACGAGAATATATAAAACTATCGGTTAATAAAATTAATTAATATATATTTTTCCTAAAATTAACCAATTTTCCAAAAGTTTAAGCTATTAATTTAAAATTGAATTATTGTCTGAACTTTTCCTACTGGTTCCCAACTGAATGTGCCAGCCTTCGCGACGGGACCCTAAAAATAAACGCTGTGGAACATCTGTTAGAATTTAACGCTTGAAGATCAAAGAACCACTAATCAGGGGATCAAAGACTCTCGGTTTTATGTAAAACGTTATAAACAGCTTATTCTAATAGATAGAGCTTGGCAAGGCTGATAATCTGGTTGGGAAGTGACGTGATGTTAGATAAATGGAGGGTTAAGGTTTCATGGCGGGAGACGTGCGTGGTACAGTTTACATAGATTATATAACTTCAGAACTGATTTCGAAAATGAAGAGAATAGTTTGTTTTCTTCTACTGATGAGCAATCGCGACTGCACAATAACCAGGAGCAATGTATGAAAACAAAGTTAAGAGATTTTAGCGGTCCGTAAAGCTGTGCCTCGGTTGTACTATCGCGCCAATGACGTGCCACATCCCCATCTGTTGAACATCGTCCTACATCACACTATACTAACTGATACGCCTAAGTTACTTGCGCTGCCCAGAGACCTCCGTCTAAGGGTGAGAATGGAGAGAGCAGCGCGGCAAGTCAATAGAAAACACCGTCAACCAAAACAAAAATCCAACCATCAATAGAGTTCCTACTCGCAGAAGTGAAGTGAAGATCGGCCTGCCAGTGCCCAGGGGTTGCCAGTGGGCAAGAAATCTCAAAGCGTAACCTAGGGTCCCAGAGAGTGTTGGAAGTTCAACTACCATGGGGTGAAGCAGGTTTCCACTGGTCGGCTTCAGTATTTGTCCTAGCAATTGTAACGTAATAGTTTGATGATAATAGTGATGAACTTCAACTTAAACCAACTTGGGCTATTTCATACCCATTGTCTTTCATCTTTCTGTGAGAGAAGCAGGCCTGTGTCCTAGCAATGGTAACATAATGGTACTGATGATGATGATGATGGGGTGTAAGGGAGTACAATCACCAACTTAGTGCTCCAAGGCAACCTCACCTGCACGTGGTACACCCTGCCGTACAACGAACGAGGCTCTGGTGACTGACAAATGGCGGTATATCCATTCACAAATCTGCGCAGCTAAATGGCACAGCCTGTGACGGGCAGCAGCGCCGCCGGTGCGAGGAGCTGCATCCTGCGATCGCCAACCCGCCTGCCCAGCGTGGCGATTACGGGCATTTCCTCCAATGATAGACACCAGAAAGAAATGGCCCCCAGTTCCCGGCAGCTTTGCTATTCCTGACCAAGGTGGCGGTCATAGTAACGGCAGGGCGGGGGGTGCTAAGAATCCCCGGGTTACGGAAGGCCACCAACAACGACTGCATTTGGCTACGTGTAATGGACGCACTCTACGGCTGGGCGAACACATGGCACAGCTGGAAGTAGAACTGGAGAAAATCAGGTGACACATTTTTGGATTGTGTGAAATCCGGAGAGCGGAGGACGACACAATTACCCTGAAATCGGGCCATCTGATGTACTTCAGAGAAGGAGATCACCGATCCCAAGACGGCGTTGGGTTCCTCGTTCATAAAGTCCTCGCTAACAACGTTGAAGAAGTTTGTAGTGTTTCGACTAGGGTAGCGTACCTCATTATTAAACTCACCAAGAGATATAGTCTCAAGATGATATAGGTCTACGCACCGACATCGTCGCACTCAGAAGATGAGGTCGAAGATATGTACGATGACATATCCAAGGCCCTCCATACCACCAGGAGGGCTCACTTCAACGTTGTTATGGGGGACTTCAACGCTAAAGTGGGAGTACAAGACTGCAACGAATCGAGGATTGGACCACATAGGTTTGGCAGCAGAAACGCCAGAGGGCAAATGCTTGTTAACTTTCTGGAGAGGAAGGGGCTCTTCTTAATGAATTATTTCTTTAAGAAGCTGCCCCAGAGAAAGTGGACATGGCGAAGCCCGGATGGCGTTACAAAAAATGAGATCGACTTTATCATGACGTACAAAAAGCATATATTCAGAGATGTCTCTGTGATCAACAGGTTCAATATCGGAAGTGATCACCGAATAGTCCGAAAAAACGAGACTCTCCGGTTGATGGCACAAAGACGGGAAAATGATAAGGTCTCTTTGGTAGAGCAGATGACTCTCAACAAGAAAATCACAAAACTGACGCGACGTGATCTTCGGTGCTTCAATACCCGCCTAATACAAAAGGCAATTGAGCAGAACCGAGGGTCCAAGATTTTCGCGCAGCAACTTGGGAGGAGTCATCTGACAAAGCTAAAAACAGCTGATGGCAAAAACGCTTTGTCAAAACCTGATATTATCGCTGAGATCGAGGATTTCTATGGCCGATTATATGCTCCACATGCTCCTCGACCGGAAATCCCTAGTGAGGATTCAAGAGCCACACTGACCCGCCACTACACCGATGAGCTGCCAGAGGTCAGCCTAGACGAGGTGGAGATGGCCTTGAGACAACTGAAAAATGGAAAAGCCCCTGGTGAGGATGGTATTACCTCTGAGCTATTAAAGGCAGGAGGTACTCCTGTCCTCAGAGAGCTACAGGCTTTGTTTAATTGTAGGAGAACTCCAGAGGCGTGGAACAGGAGTGTGGTCGTGCTATTCTTCAAGAAAGGGGATAAAACCTTGCTCAAGAATTATAGGCCCATCTCACTCTTGGGTCACATCTATAAGTTGTTCTCAAGGGTCATCACCAATCGTCTCGCGCGTAGATTTGACGAATTTCAGCCTCCCGAGAAGGCCAGGTTTCGCGGAGGATGTGGGACCGTAGACCACATTCACACAGTGCGCCAAATTATCCAGAAGTCAGAAAAGTATAATAGGCCGCTGTGTTTGGCTTTTGTGGACTACGAGAAGGCTTTTGACTCCATTGAAACCTGGTCTGTTCTGGACTCATTGCAGCGATGTCAAGTGGACTGGCGATATATTCAATTGTTGAGATGCTTGTATGACGCTGCTACGATGTCCGTTCAAATCCAGGACCAGCAAACTGAACAAATCCAATTGCTTAGGGGAGTACGACAGGGGGATGTCATATCCCCGAAACTGTTTACCAACGCAATGGAGGATATGTTCAAAATTTTGGATTGGAATGGAATGGGCATCAACATAAACGGCGAATACATCTCACACTTGAGATTCGCAGACGATATTGTCTTTATGGCAGAGTCGTTGCAAGAGTTGCAACAAATGCTGACCAGCCTATCAGATGCCTCCCGACGTATTGGCCTCCGCATGAACATCGACAAAACAAAATTGATGATAAATCAACACATTACACCGGAACCAATAGTCGTTAGTGGCATGCCTCTCGTATTTGTGCAAGAGTATGTCTACCTAGGACAAACTCTTATTTTGGGCAGAAACAACTTTGACAAGGAGTCTGATAGGCGGATTCGGCTGGGCTGAGCAGCATTTGAGAAACTTCGTCATGTCTTCTCGTCACCCATCCCACAGTGCCTAAAAACGAAAGTCTTCAACCAGTGCGTCCTACCCGTAATGACATATGGAGCCGAAACGTGGACACTGACTGTGAGACTGGTCCACAAGTTCCAGGTCGCTCAGCGAGCTATGGAACGTGCTTTGCTCGGGGTTTCTCTAAGGGATCACATCCGAAACGAGGTGATTCGGCAGAGAACGAAAGTTACCGACATAGCTCAAAGAATTAGCAAACTGAAGTGGCAATGGGCCGGTCACTTTAGTCGAAGAACCGATAACCGGTGGGGTAAACGAGTTCTAGAGTGGAGACCACGTATAGGCAAACGCCGGACGCCCTCCGGCCAGATGGAGTGAAGATTTACGCAAAGTAGCTGGCAGCAATGAGAAGAGCCGAAGATCGGGCTCAGTGGCGCGCATTGGGAGAGGCCTATGTCCAGCAATGGACTAATGCAGGCTGTTGATGATGATGATGATGATGATGAACTTTAACATAAATAAACCAACCCGGTGGGTTTTCATATAAATTGTCCATTCTCTCTATAAGAAAAGGCAATTAAAAAAAAAAAAAATGAAATGGGAACGTGGCTGATGATGATGATGATGAACTTCAACTTTAAACACATTTTTTAAATATCACGTGAGCCAATCTCTTTCAGAAACTAAAAGTAAAAACCATAGACCTAAAAAATAACATGGACGGTGGCTTTCAGTGGCTTTATCAACTCTTGCAACGTTGGGAAAACAGGTAGAAAAATTTAATTAAGTGGAGACCTAACGAACTGTTGTATTTATGTATCCACCTGACTCTAGAGGCAGAGTCCCTTTGAGTCCCATTACGTTGACGAGATTGACTTGGATTAGCTTTATATATTCCATTCGCGGACGAACTTGTGTTGCAGTAATGATGCTAATCATCTTGGAAATTCCCAACACGTTAGCACAGCTTTTTCGGTAGTAAAGATTTGCTTTACTTTATTAAGCTTTTACAGAATACAGTGTGGTTTACCAGGTTAACAGTGATTTATAGTAAACTTGTTGCTGTTAGTTTGTTTGTCGTATGAGGTAGTGATAATCTCTGGTGCCAGAGTTTGTCAGGCTGCTTGAGAGCCTCTAAAATAGCTTAAGGACTGCCATTAATCATTAGCAGCCGGGACCGACAGATTAACGTGCCTTCCAAAGCACGGAGCAATGGAAAACAACACATAACATAGAAAAGTCATTGGTGTGGAGCCTAGGACCGAGCCCGGTATCTTTGGATTCAAACATACTCGTACTTACACACAGACTATCGCATTATAAAATAGTTAAGCTTCCAGATTGCCCAACTTTTCAGTCAACAAGTTGACCAACTAATCCGTCTTGAAAGTCCGCCTTACCTTACATAAGTCGGGAAGGGTAACACACTGGCGGTCGGCACAATTAAAACTTGGCTCATTAATAACGGGAGATTTAGGTCGTCTCCTCGGAGACTGGGACTTGCGATGATATATTTGTATTTGGGAAACAAGTTTTTGTATTATATAAAGTGGTGTTTGGAACTTCGGCGTGGAAGGATTTGGTGTGCTTTTAATTTGCGGTTTTGTTGATTGATTAAGCAAGAAATGTTGCGCACATGAGTTTGAACTAATCGAACGAACGAAATAAACAAGATCTAAAATAAAAATGAAGCTACCGGTCTCAGAATTAGTAAGTTGAAGTGGAAATAGGCACATGGGTCGTAGACCCAACAGCCGTTGGAGAAGAAAAGTTTAACTTTTCGTTGACCTGATTAGAATTGCGGGGAACCGCTGGATACCATGGCATCTAGATATTTCTAGAGTTCCGTAGAAAAACCATCGACATGAAGATCTCATGAATCTTTCAGTCAATTTGTACCTGCTACTGCAATCTGTATACGTAGCTAAACTACACTACAAAAGCTTACAAACTAATATTACAAAAAAACTTCAATATATTTTTAGCACTTTCATGCCCTAAAAGTTACTGCAAGTACAAGGATGATCTCGAAAGCTAGCACTATTTAAAATTGACAGTTGCCAATATAATATACAGTGCTATATTCTGCGGTAAAAAAGAATATTTTTTTCTAAAATTTAACTACCATAACATTATCGTCTTGTTATTTTATTTTATTTTTTGCAACGTCTAATAAATAGGTCTGGATATTTTTTAACGAGTAATATTTTTAGGCAAGGTTCAAACTTTTATAAAACTTTTTTAAGTTTGAAGTAGATATACACAAATTGTAAGATATCAGAATATTTACAATCGTTTGTTATCTTGTAGTCATAGTATATAACGAAGACCACATAAAAATTATAGAAAAGAGAGATATGTACACAGTAACCACCAAAAGTAACAAAAGTCTAACCTAACTTTAACATTTTTGTACGTGGTACAACTCCGTTATGGATACCACCAAGCCGCTGGAGGCGACGAGGTTGTTATGTCGCAATTCCACTAACTAAAAACTGGACGGATTATGATGAAATTTAGATTGGAGATAGCTTATAGCCTGGAATAAAACATGGGATACTTTTTATCCCGGAAAATTGTAAGTTTCCACGGGAAATCTAGAAAACGTTGATTACTCACTGTAAGGAACGGTTACCATCACAGAATGGTCTTTGTCATGGAAACGAAATAACAAGCCTGTCAAAAAACATCAAGAGCATTGGTGCTATATCTACTTTTGCATTGGTGTTTTAATATCCTTGAAGAAAATAGGATGCTTTTTTCGCAATAAACAGAACTCTACGCTTACGAAATCACGGGCGGGCTAGTACATTTTATGAACCAAACGCATGTAATTTAGAACTTTCCTCATATTTTTGAAGTCGGTATTAAGAGCAATTTAGAAAAGAATTGCTGTGTAGCAACGTACTATTCAATAGGTACTTTATGAAGTGGCCAAGTTTATGTACTGTTAGGCTGTCCAGCGTTAACACTTTGTAGAGATTATGAATATCAGTGGAGGAAACTTTGTTTGGAGCGTAATTGTTAAAAGTTTTTGGAGTAAAAATGCTTGTTGGTTATGATTGATGTGGCATGGTCGCCCAAGTTAGGGAATTAATATTTTGATACGTGTTTTAAAAGTCATTGTAACCATGTGTTTTTTATATCGAGAATGGGCCATGGGCCGGCATCAGGAGGGAGGGACGGGAAGGGGCGTTAACACCAGGAGTGAAGACAAATAATTATCACTCTGCAAAATGACTTAAATTAAAAAGATTTTGATATCTACTTTTTATTATTTTCTGAGAAAATGTCATTCTTAAGGATACCGAAGATGATAAAAAATATGGGCAATAATGTAATGGCTGCTTCATACTATCTCTGACCCTCCAAGATCAGATTCAGCGTGGCAGCATCTATCGCTCCGACTTCTAACATGGTTATGATGGTTCTGAGTTCATAAGGGACGTCTGTGGAAGAGAACAAATTATAAAATAAGAAAAGAGGGTTGGAGCTCCATACCATCGTATGGAATTATAATAGCCTCCAATTATACTCTCAATAATTTTGATCCTATCCTATAGATTATACAATAATGCAGGCATAATCTAAACAACATGTTGAGTGTCATCATAATCACTGATCCGTTGCAATGTCATTGCATAGTGCATAGATACGTAACATGTCTTCCGGAGCACATAATGCATGCATACATGCAGGTCACATAATGCATGCATGCTTAAGGTTGCACACACGTAAATAGTCCATTAGGTTGCCGCGGCACGCGACATCACCGATCGGATTGTGCTCCTATTTATTGTTAGCGATGAAGGTGTTGGGCCACTGAGTAAGAGATGGTTACCCATTTAATTACAGTAAATTTTTAAAAGCGACACGGTTGTTAACAGGTGAACAGTGTTGAAGGTTTATTAAATTAGGGTTAGTTATTATCAGAAGTGCCTCTAACCTAAAAAGAATTTTGTGATGTACAGCTTAAATAACACAAAATGTAGCGATCATAAATTGGTTCACTTCATTCTAATGTTATTTGACTGATGGTCACAATTCAAGTTATCACTGCCGTCGCGTCAAGGTGAATGGAACGAACATATTAAAGGACCAAATGAAAATGTCGAAACAATAAATGTGTTTGTTCATCACTGCAATTGATGCAGTGCTAACAATAACTTTGGATAGTAAGTCCTCAACGCTGCTCTTATGAAAAAAAAAAATTCAAAAATCGGTACAACATAAACTACGACTTCCAACTACGAATAGGTATATGACTTCTAGTTACTATGCTTATGTTTGTTTTGTTTGTCGTGTGAGCTGGTGATGGTCTCTGGTGTCAGAGTTTGTCAGGCCGCCTGAGGATCTCTAATATGCCATTACGACTGCCATTAATCAATAATAGCCAGGACCGACAGCTTGACGTGCCCTCTGAAGCACGGAACGGTGGAATACCGCACAAAACCTTGAAAAGTCAATGGTGCGGAACCCAAGACCGAGCCCGGTGTTGTTGGATTCGCTCTTCTTTAAGCAATATTGTAAATTCATATCATAAAGGCCGGAGTTATGTACTAAAATTTATATGTTTGAGGAAATTGTAATCATATTTGAGAATTTTGAGTTTTGAGTATTAAGTTAGTAATATTTCCTATTATAAGATCTTGCTGTTTATAATTATTTTGATGCAGAACAAACTAAATTAAGTGTAAAATATTTCTTTTTGAATTCCTCAGTAAAGGGGAGAGTACCAATATTTGATAACTCATGTGTGTCTTTTTTATATTTTTTGTAATAAAGCCCTTTGTTATTGAATTTACCATCTTGTTTTAATTCCTCGCCTTTACCTGAGAAGGAGGTCCGTTTCCTTAGCCGGGCAAACGGTCCTTTCACTAGCTGATGCCCACGGCTTCGCACGCGTGGTCATTCTCTAGGTTAAAAGTACTTTATGTACTACTAGCTGATGCCCACGGCTTCGCACGCATGGTCATTCTCTAGGTTAAAAGTACTTTATGTACTACTAGCTGATGCCCACGGCTTCGCACGCGTGGTCATTTATGTAGGTAAAAAATACTCTTTGTGCTATTCCAAGACCTAAAATACCAACATACTCGTACCAATATTTGATAAAAATTACTTCAGCCGTTAAAAATATTTTTATCGATTGCTCGGCTTCTACTCATCGGATTGAGATATAAAGTACCACAGTTTTTATGGCAAAACATAAGCTATCCAACAGTGAAAACCGCATCGCAATTGGTCCAGTAGTTTTTACGTGATGCGCGAACAAATATACAGACAGACAAACAGACAGACACGATTTTTTTAAGATGTTATATTCTTGTTCAGGAGCTTATTTTATGTACCCTAGACCATTTCTTTTTTAATAATCTTCTTTGTACAGACTTTTTCGTTCCTATTGCTTTATTATAAGATTGGGTACTCTTGTGGCCCGACACGTAAGATTTACGTAGTATCGGTGAGCCGCCCGTGTTGACCAAGTAGTTCAAATCTGTGTAGTTATGTGTTTGCCTCGGCTGCGCCCGTGTCAACATAGAAATGCATTTGCACTGTCGCGAGTTTGCTTAGCTGATAGGTATCGTGGAGTATTATTTGGGGTTGAAGTAAGATCACAGATAATGTTGTTATACCTAGCCAGTTTATCTAATCCACAATACAGGCGTGGTATATAATTAATTATGTAGGTATAATTATGTGTCGAAGAATTTACGAATTTATTTTATAAGAGCTTTTATATAATTTGCAATATTTGTATGTATGTCTGTATTTATGTCTATATATATGTCTGTAGGTTTGTTTAGGTTAAATCTTGCAAGCTGAATTAGAACCACTGCAAAGGAGTGGAATGCCCAAAATCGTCAGTGTTTCCGGTAAATTATAACCCCGGTGTGTTCAAGTCAAGAGTGAATAGGTATCTACTAGGCAAGCGTGCTACACCTTCGACCACATCATCGCTTTCCATCAGGTGAGATCGTGGTCAAACGATTGCCTAGTCCGTAATAATAAAAAAAAAAAAAAACTTCCTCTTATCCTGCGGATTTAAATTTTTGCTTGTTGGTTAATTTTCGAAGACAATGCATTTTTATGTAAGTCCAGGAAACAGCTCCTGATAAAATAACTCTTCAACGGTCAACAGCACTGTCCGAATTTTTGTGTACACATTCTATTATGATAGCCGGTTTGAAGTTTTACCATGACATGGTTGCTGCTCTCCAGGTTGGCTCCTGATTAATTAGGGAAATCGTCCACGGTTAACATCATAGACACAAAATGTTGTATTCGCTTTAAATTGTGATAGCCCGTTTTTAATTTTCATCATGACATAGTTTCTGCATAAAAGGTTTTTTTTTAAATGTTTTTGAATTTCTTGCCGGTTCTTTTCGAGTGGTTTAATCTTGAATACATAATAAATATTTTTGAATTAGAATTTGAGGTACCTGGCAATCAAGCGGGAAACCTTAAAAAACCCATTCTACAAGTCACATCACACTCGTATTATAAACTAGTTTCACCCGCGTCTCTCTTTCGCGCGGTCTTCAGTTTATCGCGAAAAAAAGCATCCTATCTTCATCTAGGATATTAAAAACCAATGCAAAAGTAGAGCACCAACGCTCTCGAACTCTCGATGCTTTTTGACAGACTTGTTATTATTTCGTTTTCACGGCAACGATACGTCATTCCGTGCCTTACAGCAAGGAATCGAAATTTTCTAGTTTTTCCGTGGCAAGTTACCATTTTCCGGTATAAAAATTATCCTATGTTGGTCCCTATATTTTATAGTACCTACCTATTTACAAAGTTTAATCAAAATCGGATCAACCGTTTTAGAGTGAAAGCTCCTCGAACAAACAAACAGACAACGTTTAACTTTTATAATTCGTGTGGATAAAGGAAGTGTATAGCCACTGTGTAAACAGGCAAATCATAGTCTAGAGTTTTAAAAACGAATACTCTCTTATCGAGTGGAAAACTTCGTATGCGCGATGTAAAGCTTCATACATTAGAACTGACAGTCTATACAAAACGTCATAAAATGCAGAAGGCCGATTAGCGCCATCTATCTTTAGAAGTGTGTGTTATATGTTTGTAACTCCTTCACGCTCAAACGGTAGAATAGATTTGGATGGAATTTTGTACTAGAATAGCTTGTATTAACCCGGAATTAACACATAGGCTACTTTTCATCATCATCATCATCATCCATCATCATAATTCACTTGGGTGCTAGTATTACAAATACGAAACATTGTGAGTGTGTTTGTACTTTTTCACGGTAAAACGAATTTTGATGATATTTTGTATGGAGATAGCTTATACCATGGAATAACACACATAATACATTTCACTGTCATCATGATAATTATCATTTTAAACATCGGGGCGCAGCTAGTTATATCAAAAATTTGACGACCAGTTGGACGATTGGCTGTGATCCTGACTGCGAAGCCAAACGGTCGTGGGTTCTAATCCCGCAAGGTGCAAACATTTGTGTGATGAGCAGAAATATTTGTGTCTGAGTCACGGATGTTATATTCGTATCTATGTATGTTTATCCGTTTTCTAGTACCCATTGTACAGTTGGAGCTAGGTAATTGGTGTGAATTGTCCTGATTTTATTTTATAGGTATTATGTTTGGTTGTTTGTCTTAAGAGGTACTGCTGGCCTCAGGAATCAGAGTTTGTCAGGCCGCCCGAGGGCCTTTGACATGACTTAACGACTGCTATTAATCAATAATAGTCGGGACCGACATTTTGACTTGCCTTCCGAAGCACGGAGCTATGGAAAACCTCAAATAACTCAGAAAAGTCATTGGTAGCACTTTCGAACCGTTTTGGGATACCACTGCTCTCCATAAGTATTATTATTTAAATACGTTCATAGTTTTAATCATATACTAATGATCACGCATTAGTACAATCCCCCTTCCGTTCGGTAACAAGCCCCTGATCAGCGTATCAGCGGTTCGAACCGCAATGTTCAGTGAAAATATCATTTTTCATAGCGCGCCTCGGTCCTTTCATCGCGCTTTACAAGCGTGAATCCGATACGATATCTCATTGGCAAATTTAGCGTGAAGGATACTGCTTTCCTATAATGGGCTGCGGGTTTTGCTACCTCAGATCAGTGTCTTTTCTCACATTCAACGATCGATTGTAGATCATTAGTTTTTGGAACATGGACATCTGTTCCAGAAAGCGCTTTTTTTATGTTACTTTATTTGAAGGTTATATTTCACATTCACCCAACGGGTTACTACTGGCTTACATTACATATTAGATACGCAATACATAGTTTAGACCAGGCTCCACTTGTTAAAGCTTTTTTCCTTAAATATGATAGGTCAACCACAAACCTGACAAATGTGAAACGTAACATATATGTTTTTGAGATCTTTATCTATGCGTGATCAAGACAAAAACGTGTTAAACAGAATTTCATTAGATACATTTTCTTTTTAAAATATACGTTATTTTCAGTAATATTTTCATTTTTATACTCAACTTCTTAAGTTTTATCTCTAAAATAAATCGCACAGCAAGTAAATAAAGGTTGTTATCCACTGTCAAGACAAAATTTACCTAACTAAATTATTAGACTGCCAATAAACTACAATAAATTTTGAGACTTACGTCATTTAGTTCCGAGCTAAATTGTGTGTTTAAACAGCGCTCGTGATATTCAACCTTCAGTGCTTGTTGCGGATAGCGGGTGGCAGTGTGTAGAGGGGAGTGGGAAAATGAACAAGGGATTAACAACATCTACTAAGTAATTTAAAACTCTTCATGTTGTTTCATAAATGAGGGACCTGATTGCAGAGTCATACAAAAAAGAATCCATTAAAAACTTTATTTCTAGGGTTTTGATAAGAATGATAATCAACATAATCGGATAATTTTTAATCGACTTCTAAGAGGAGAAGGTTCTGAAGTCATCTGTACTAATATGTGTTTTTTTGTATGTTTGTTAACTTATATCTCTAAAACTTCTGAACCAATTTGTTTTTTTTTATTTGTATGTGAAGGACTCCGATTAGGTCCCATTTTTAATCGACTTCAGAAAAGGAGACGGTTATATGTCCGACGGTAATTATGTTTTTTTTATGTATGTCGGTCGATATCTCCGTCAATTGCGAACCGATTTGAAAAAATATTTTTTTCTTTGAAAGGGTATACTTTCCAAATACTCCCATATAAATTGTATCGAAATCGGTTGAGCAGTTTATCGACAATAAATAGTTTTTTGAGTAAATCCATTCGATTTTGTGTTTACATTGCCTTGATTTTGTGTTTATCTCTAAGATTTCTAAACCGATTTAGATGGTTGTCATTTTATTCAGAAGGGTAAATCTTCTGTGTAGTCCCATATAAACTTCATCAAAATTGGTTCAGTAGTTTTATTAGAAAATCTATTTGTTTCATAGTTTATATTCTCTAATATCTTGGGATTTCTGAACTGAACTAGATGATTATTTTTACTTGAGTAAGAAGAGCTCTAGTTGTGGAACTGTATAAATTTCATCAAAATTGGTTTATTAGCTTTAAACAAGCTTTAATTTAATTCACTATGTTTTAATGTTTAGGACTGGATTGCGGGTCAATTTTGAACAATTTAAGGACGTCCAAAGATACTAAAGTTTTTCACATGGGTGTAGATCTGATGACAATAAAAAAAATACAGTAGTAGTAGTAGTAGTAGTAGTAGTAGTAGTAGTAGTAGTAGTAGTAGTAGTAGTAGTAGTAGTCAAAGAAACTACACAAACGGATGATGGAATACCTTAGAGTTTGGGCTCATTTGGTTTGTCTTGATGGGATCTCTGGTTTTATGTGTTATCCAAATTCTGATGATGGAGCCGGAAGATAGTCACAAGAACTCCACAACAAAATGGTAGAACCCTTTCGAGTTTTAGCTGATTTGGTTTGTCATGATGAGTTCTCTGGTTTTATTTGGTACTCAGGGCCTGATGATGCAGCCGGAAGGTAGTCGCTTTGAGTTTGGTTTCATTGGGTTTGTCTTCATAAGTTCTGTGGTCTAATGAGGTATCGAGGGTGTGATGATGGAGATGGAGCCATACGAACCCATTACCCAACCATCAAATGATGAAACGCCTTTGAGTTTAGGCTCAATTTAGTGGTCTCAATGAGTTTTCAGGTCTTAAGAGGTACTGGTAGTGTCTCGTAAAAGATTGCTTTAAAAAAGGACACATACTTCCATTACAGCATTTACAACTTATAAATCAATTTGTTTTGGGTTTATGTTTCCTCATATCTACGAGATATGTAACCATTTTTTTAATAAGTTCTTGCTCATTCCAGTGAAATCATAGATAATTTTCGTCAAAACTAATTCATTTGTTATATAATATGTAGGTGTATTAATCCTTGGTTTTAATTTAACAACGCTTTGAGTCTAAAGTGAGTGAGTGTCTACTAATTTCTTTGGCATAATATATTCTTTCCGATGTTTGCTTAGGCCACAGAAAATCAAAAAATAAAATATTAAAAAAGAGACTTCATATAAAATTGTTATTTTGTAAACAACCCCTAAAAAGAATAAAATAATTACAATTGAGCCAGAACAGTATCACTTTTTCGAAATGACCAACGTAATAATAATGCAAAATACAACATAAGATTAGAAAAAGTTTTTTTGAAGGCTGTGACAAACCCAGGCATCATTTAAATGTAATATCTTTACAAAATTAATACATACCGTACACGTACGAAGTAATATGCAGTAGTCTATGACGCACCATAACACATACACAACACAAAAAAACTTTCATATCTTATGTTGTATTTCTGCATTATCATTACATTGGTAATTTCGAAAAAGTGATACTGTTCTGGCTCAATTGTAATTATTTTACTTCTTTCAGAGGTTTTTTTATAAAATAACATTTTATATTATGTTTTTTTTTATTATGTAGTCGATTTCATTATTTTTTTGGAAAATTATTTTTATATTGATAAATTCAGTAATTTTTCTTATCTTATGTTGTAAGTATTGGAATTAATGTCAGGGTTTTTATTTTTCAGTGTGTCCTAGTTTGGGGCTAGGTAATTGGTGTGAAATTGTCCCGAAAATATAATATATATTTATTTTATTTTATTGTTTTGGTTTTAATGTAATTATTTTATTCTTTTAAGTATTTGATCCTAGTTTGAAATAAAAAAGTACAATCGGATCGACGGTATGATTGTCGAGTAGTGTTTGTTCTCTTCCAAAAAACATAATAAGGCTAAGTAAAATACTTCATATCAAATGCCATGCCAACCGATATTTCCCCACTAATAATGAGAACGAGCCCAATCCAAATACCATACCGCGAGCAAAAGTTCATTTTCCCCCTAACGACACCCCTTAATGGCGGTGTAACGACAAATAATCCACATAGATCGCATTAATCGATAGCACTCATAAAATATTCATTTAAGCCGACGGTGGATCCGGTATTACTGTTACGGAAGAGTTTACTTTGGTCTTGTTAACAATTAGCGGGTAAGAAAATTAAATTCGAAGAGGTAAAGTGATGTCTGCCACGACCATTACGACCAGTTCTCGTCTAAACTAAAATATAATGCCTGTCAACATACATGTAAGCAAATAAAATAACTAGCTTAAAAGCTAAAACAAAACACGCCTGCCCTGCCAAAAAGAGCTTTTGCTAATAAATTATATAGGTACTGTTGGAATGTACTTATCAAGGCCTTCAATTTGATACCCATATTGTAAATTTCGAAGCTTTTTTCAACTTTGAAAATGGTGCCCTACTGCCGACATATTAAATGTTTAAAAAAAAAAAAGGCTATGTTACTCGGGGGAATGGAAGGATTCTATCGATACCTCTTAATCTGTTGATGCATTTAAAGTTATGGTGGAATAAAGAAACTTACATACATACATGAATGCTAAAAACAATACACTCCTTTTTTTGGGCAGTCGTGTAAACCAACGTACATACTAGTCACACATAAACTTAGGGCTCCTAGCCTGGGTCCTAATTAAGCTACCCAGCTATGAAAACCACATTACAATAATTATAGGCTTTTAAACAAAATGGAAAAAAAATGATTATTACGTAGTCAGAAAATCTGCTAGATCTATCTATATAAAACTTAACATTTTATGTAGAAATGCCGTAGCCATATATCATAGAATTGATAACTTCATGATGTGGACGATAATTTCATGAAATGGTTCTATTTCATGGAATGGCCAGCTAAAACTGACCATATCGTTGAAACATCAACGTATAATGATAATTCAATCCACGTTTGGCCATATCATTAAATATCATGAATGTTGGCTTATCATGACACCAAAGGTGTTCAAAAGTTAGGTTTTCAAGGCTAAAAACACGAAGATGCGAAGTTCACTACGCTTCGCTCCCGAATTCGCGTTCTTACCTATCACGGCCAAGTCGGACTTCCGCCCCAAACTTCTATATAAAAGCTTTTATTATTTTTTACGATATGCCCACTAATATACCATATCATGAAGTATCCGTGCGTTTAGGTGATCAATCACAGACAATTTTCTGCTATATAGATAGATAGATAATACTTTATTGTACACCAGCTAATTGTGTCTATTTCTTCTTAAACATCGGTTTAGACTAATAATATAAGTTGGTATATCTAACGTTAACCATCCTCTTAATAATTAATACCGATTGGTCTAAGACGCAGACGACAGGTGTCTCGAATAGATTACATTCCTCGTCCTAAGAATTTAATGAATAAAGTTCTCTATTCAAGGAAAATAATTGAAGAGGGAAACGATTCATTTGCACAAGCGTGGTTATGACGGAGATATGCGGAGACTTCGTGTTTGAACCATACTGTACGTACTTAGCTATAATTTGTCATTGAAAAGTTCACGTGGAATAGTTTGCAACAATCACGTGCCTCCCGTGGTCCATGTAGAAGTCGCTTAACAGATTCAATTCGATTCATATTCAGGTATAGAGTAAGCTATTATTTTTACCTTACTACGGCGAAGCATAGGGAGGGTTATGTGTTCAGACTAAAAACTTGGCCCAATTTTGACAAGCGAGGTGTTCGATTTTTCTTCATCGCAAGGGTGTCATAGGCAATTTTTTTTACCTGATCGTATTCAGGTTTGGATTTTATTATGTCATGTTACGGATTGTCTTGGATTGTGTACTTTGTAATTTCATTTGATAAACATATTTGACGTAGTAGAAGCCAAACAATCAATCCACACCAATACCTACATAAAAGTGAAACGATGTCTTGGGGAGTTTTAACGCTATGACGGCTGCACGGATTTTGATAAAATTTGGAGTGGAGATAGCTAAGAGTACTTTTAATACCGGGAAATTGTAAGTTTCCACGGAAAAAGTGGAAAATGTTGAAATGTAGCGATCGGTTTCCTTGGAAACGAAATAAAAACACTGAACAAACACAGCATTAAGAGAACATAGGATGCTTTTTTCGCGATAAACTATAGTCCACACGGAAAAAGTCGCGGGCGAAAACTAGTAGAGAAATATTTGACGGCTAAACAAATTCTGATAAAAGTACTTTGTAGGTACTTTTGCTTAACCTATAGGTTCGATTTATAGGTACAGAGCTATGGCTGACTTAGTCGTGGGTACAGCTAGTTTAAAAATAAAGCTATAGAACTATCAACACCTAAAATAAGGATAATTGCATCGTAGGTTTGATTGAATTCTCATAATAATTGGAGCAAACCTCCATAAAAGTAGTCGTTTATCTGAGCAAAATGATCCCAAACATATACTTGCAGTTAAGTGAAGGTGAGCTTCCATGGCTGTGTTACTCCTCAAGTTGTGACTCTATCATGAGGTCGTAAGAATTGTCATCTAGTTTCTAGATGTACAAAACTTCACACTAGATAGGTCAAGAGGAAGACTTTTTTTATTACTTGTAAATTTGTCAAAGCAAAACTTCGACCAGAAGCGCAAATTTAAAATAATATAAATATGTTCGGGGCAATTCACACCAATTCTCTTCTTCTCTTCTTAGTCGAAATCTTCAATAATGAAGGTCGTGTCAAGCTAGACGGAATAATCGGTATCAGTCCTTGAACCAAACTTTTCCACGATGTCCAGGTCCACGGCTATTTTTATGGCATCTGCTATAGGCAGACCAGTTAGTGATTTTATTTGGTCCGTCCATCGAGTGGGTGATCGACCGCGTGGTCTCTTTCCTTCGACCTTTCCCACAAGTACAAGCTTTTCAAGATTGTCACAGTTTCTACGAGCAATGTGGCCAAAGTAATTGAAAATCTGTTTAAAACAGATGGCAGAAAGTTTTGATTATATGTGCAGTTGACTAAGTATAGAAACGTTTGTTTTGCGAGCAGTCTATGGAATATGCAACATCCCCTCCAACACCACATCTCAAACGCGTCGATTTTCCTAGCTTCGGTCTTTCGTATTGTCCATGATTCTGCGCCATAAAAGAATATCAAGAAGACCAAAGTAATTATCGCACCAGCCTCACTTTTGTTTACATGTTATGTTGCGGTCTTTCCATATTTTAGTGAGCTTCATCATCGCTGACTTAGAAATTTGGATCCTTCTGCTTATTTCTTTAGCCACTAGACCAACGGGTGGTCAAAAAACAGCATAGGATTGACCCCAAGGGCTCTCTATCACAAACCCACTTATGATCTTTGAACCAGATGAGGAAGCAAGTAGCCATCACGTCTCGTCAATGTGATTTCTACCTGTAGTCATTTACTACCTGTCAATGTTGATGGATGATTATGAAAATGCGATGGTAGCCTAATGGTTGCAACTTAGAATCCAACAATACCGGGTTCGATCCTAGGCTCCGCACCAATGGCTTTTCTATGCTATGTGCGGTTTTCCATTGCTCCACGCTTCGGAGGGCACGTAAAGCTGTCGGCTGTTATTGATTAATAGCAGTGGTAAAGCCATGTCAGAGGCCCTCGGGTGGCCTGACAATTGCTGACACCAGATGCCAGCACTATCTCTCACGACAAACAAACAAAACAATATGAAAAGTATCCTATGTGTCACATATTACAGGACTAAAAGTGTCTATACATTCAAGAAAGTTTGAAAAAGACATATTCCACACCGCCAAAGAAACGAGTGAAGCATAGCAAATGTCGGCTACGTACGTGTTTGAGTGGATAATTTGAGGTTAATACATAATTTTATCACAAAATACTGCATTATTTTTGATTTTCCGGCAGTACTTGACAGAATTAACGCGACTAACAAGGTCGAGATTTTGCTGCGATGTGGCGGCCGATCGGCATAACATGGTGTGTGTGCGTGAGGCTTGTGCGTAGGAGTGGATCGGCTATTTTGGATGCTGCAGTTTCGATTTGGCATTTTGTAGTTCACGTTTTTTTTTTTAAACATTCTTATATATGGTATATCAACGTTCATCAAAGTTCAGCCGTGTCAGAGCTGATTTATTATTTCTCTTATATTGTGTATCATTTCTACTTAAATTTAATTTTGTGGAAATAGTTGTATTCTTCATTTTATACCCATGTTAGATCCCAGATTAAGCAAACCCACGCGAAATTCCACGAAGACGTCCTAAATAGTACTGAAAGGTCACCGCTTGCCATTTCTCGAAGCCACTCGTGTATTTACTTTACAAGACACACAGAACACTTGAAATTTGTTATATTTGTGTTTCATTTTCTGAACTGTAAACTGTAACTGAGCTACAACTTTATGGAAAACTAGCTGGGCTATATAAGCGAATTAGTGACATAATCCTCACCAATATATAAAAGTGAAACGTTGTCTGATAAGATTTTGATGAAACTTTGTTATACCGAAAAATGGAAAGTTGCCGCGGGAAAACTGGAAAATTTAGATTACTCATGAACGGATTAACTTTGCCGTGGAAACAAAATAGTACTCGTAACAAGTCTGTCAAAAAGCATCAAGAGCATTACTGCTACGCTTTTGCATTGGTTTTTAATATCCTAGACGAACACAGGTTTTTTTTTACGATAAACTGTAGTCTGCGCGGGCGAAGTCGTGGGCGAAAGCTAGTATACTACAGACTTGAGCCGATTTAAAAATAACAAAGCAAGCGGGAACATGACGTGGATATAGGAAATGTTATTTATTTGTGTTGACGAGCGCAACAATACCGACACAGTACATATATTAGACTAATATATGTACTGTGATACCGGCATGCCGAATGTAGGTAGATATAGGTATAGATAGGTAGGACCTGAAAGATATTCCTAGCTCGTAAGATTTTTGGAAATAAATAATTAATTTACTACTTCCAATAGAAGGGCCTCGTACCTAAGGATCTATTTAGACTAAGATTTAAGGCTTTATTTACCCCAAAAAGATAGGTATAAACACATAGGTACATAGTACCTTAAGAGCGTTTCGTATATTTATATATAAAATATATATATATATATGATCTTGCTGACATTTGGTAATGGCCTTGAATCTTGGACTTGAGCAAAAAAAATATATGAAAATACCTTTATTTATGACAATATATATATATATATATTCACAAATACACACAATATATTATATATTGCTGACATTTGGTAATGGCCTTGAATCTTGGACTTGAGCAAAAAAAAAGAATGAAAATACCTTTATTTATATATAAATAAAAGGTAGATACAGTATATTATTGTACCATGGTAGATAAGTCACAGCGGCGAGCATACTTTTGATATAAATATATTATGTACTAGTTTCCCGCCCGCGACTTCGTACGCGCGGACTTCTGTTTATCGCCAAAAAAAGCATCCTTTTTTCTTCTAGGATATTAAAAACCAATGCAATAGGTATAGAACTAATGCTCTTGATGTTTTTGACAGACTTGTTATTTCGTTTCCATGGCAACCACAGACCATTCTGTGATGGCAACCGTTCCTTACAGTGAGTAATCAACATTTTCCAATTTTCGCGTGGAAACTTACAACTTTCCGGGATAAAAAGTATCCTTTGTTTTATTCTAGGGTATAAACTGTCTCCAGTCTAAATTTCATGAAAATCCGTCCAGCTCGCTCCGTTCTTATCGCGTGAAAGCTATATGTGTATGGATGCTTCGGCGTTTGAGTCAGTCATATCCAGTCATCCTCCAGAGCTATATAAAAGTGAACAAGAAAAGTGAAGGCTATGGTAGTCAACTAATTCAAACGTGTCTCAATAGAAGAGTTTTTTATAACTAGCTTTTAATTAAATAAATCACATGTGACCGGTAACTGTATTTTTCCTCTCTTCACTACGACTTTCTTCTTTGGGACCTCGCACCTACAGCGAGAGTCTATAACAATTTACTACAGCAAGTACCGCATGTGAAGCTGCTGGGCTTCCATGTGAATAGTGCTCTCAAATGGGATTAACACATTGACAAGCTCTGTGCTCGACTGGGCCAGGCTTTTTTGATCTGGGCTGATTTGCAGTTTCAGCACCAAGGCAAGCTTAACGAACGTAGCTGCTACTTTCCCACAGTTCACTTTTCACTTATGTATGGTACTGAGATGTGGGGAGATGCAGCAGAATGCCAGCGTGTCCTTATGCTCCAAAAATAGCCATTCGTGCAATAGTTCGAGTGCCATGGGGCGTATCCACAAAACCGTACTTCACGGAACTGGGTGTGCTGACAGTACCATCAATACTCATCTATCAGGTGATTGTATTCGTCCACACAAACCAACACAAGTTCCAGTGATTAGGTGCGCCTCATAGCTATCAGACACGAAATAAAAATAAATTTCAGATACCGGTCCACAGGCTTGCTAAATCGAATAAAACGATTTATATAAAAAGCGCATCGATTTTCAACCATTTGTGTTCCATTGTTTTTCCTCTCTTCACTACGACTTTCTTCTTTGGGACCTCGCACCTACAGCGAGAGTCTATAACAATTTGTTTGTTGCCTATAAACTCAAAAACTACTGCATGGATTATGAGGATTGACTTCAAATTAAAAGCTAATGTATACTCTGAAGCTAACCTACGATTAGCTGTAAAATGCTAGTTAACTATTTTAACTAACCCAAAACTTGCCCCAATTCCGTACCTGCTACTGCAACGGTATTCATGTAGCTATTGATAAACTTGAGTAACTATGTTATGACGGTGCTAGGTGTTATTCAAAGGGATGGACCTTTATTAATGCTTCCAGATCTAACTGAGACTTAACAAGGACATCCGGAAATTCACTACCTCTGTCACTTGTCTCCGCTTTCGAAAATAAATTATAGACTTCAACTCCGAAGGTAAAATTACTTCCTTGTAGTCACAGTTGGATAAATGTTTTTATCTACACTCATGTTATAATCATAAGCTTAAATCATCTGTTATAGCTGATATAGACGTGAGAGGTCGTTGATTGATGATGCTGTCATAATATTTTAGAAATTTACTCATTAGTAGATATATATATACGACTTACTGGTAAGCGTAAAATGAACACTTTGATAATGAAGAAACTTGTCCACAGACTTTTATCCATAATTTTATTAAAAGCACACTTGGAGAAATCTCCTTGCAGTTAACTCTTCTGTAAGTTGATAAATTCAAAAATTCTCTAGTTTTCTTGTGATTTTTCAAATAAACAACAATGTGTAGTCACATTTGCTTTGCAGCGGTGTCTCGAACTTCTGTGGACTCGAAGTGTTGAGATTTTTGTATGAAGCGGCGACTATGAGTGTCCAAGTACAAAACCAGAAGTCTAAACATATCCAACTGCGCAGGGAAGTGAGGCAGGGCGATGTTATATCTCCGAAACGGACGGGGCGCCCACAGGTTAATAATTTTAATTTTACAATTACACTATGACATTTTCCAGTACCTAGCTTATCATTTAGATATTCGTTGACCGAGAAATATGCTTTACCAATCAAAAACTTTTTAAACTTAGGTTTGAATATATTGTGGGAAACTCTTATTATTTCTATAGGCAAATGGTTGAAAATCGATGCGCTTTTTATATAAATCGTTTTATTCGATTTAGCAAGCCTGTGGACCGGTATCTGAAATTTATTTGTATTTCGTGTCTGATAGCTATGAGGCGCACCTAATCACTGGAACTTGTGTTGGTTTGTGTGGACGAATACAATCACCTTATAGATGAGTATTGATGGTACTGTCAGCACACCCAGTTCCGTGAAGTACGGTTTTGTGGATACGCCCCATGGCACTGGAACTTGTGTTGGTTTGTGTGGACGAATACAATCACCTGATAGATGAGTATTGATGGTACTGTCAGCACACCCAGTTCCGTGAAGTACGGTTTTGTGGATACGCCCCATGGCACTCGAACTATTGCACGAATGGCTATTTTTTGGAGCATAAGGACACGCTGGCATTCTGCTGCATCTCCCCACATCTCAGTACCATACATAAGTGAAAAGTGAACTGTGGGAAAGTAGCAGCTACGTTCGTTAAGCTTGCCTTGGTGCTGAAACTGCAAGTCAGCCCAGATCAAAAAAGCCTGGCCCAGTCGAGCACAGAGCTTGTCAATGTGTTAATCCCATTTGAGAGCACTATTCACATGGAAGCCCAGCAGCTCCACATGCGGTACTTGCTGTAGTAAAACAATGCAAGGGCTTCCTGTGATCTGTTTACTCGGTTGATTTGCATAAAACAAGTCTTGTCAAGGTTGAGGGCCAGACCGTTCATCTGGAACCATTCGTGCAATTGTTGAGCCACACCACCTAGTTTCTCTTTTAAAGCCTGGATATCTCGGACCGTTACCACTGCTAAGACGTCATCAGCAAACATGTATACGTCACCTCCTTTAATGTAATCAGGGATATCATTTAGCAGGAGGGAGAAAGTTGGAGAGGCACGGTCCTTGTGGAACACCGAGATCGGATATTTGTTCCTTTGACCTTTCCAGTCTCATCCACTACCATCTGTCATCTGTTAGTGACGAAATAGGACATCATTTTGCCTTGGAAGACTTGAATTGGAAAAGAATGGGTATTGTTACCAATGGCGAGAACATCTCACTCTTTCGATTTGCAGATGATATCGTTCTAATGGCGGAGTTGCTGCAAGACTTCCAAAGTATGTTGATCAAACAGAATGCAGTCAATGGTGTGCCTCTTGAAGTTGTCCAACAATATGTTAACCTTGGGTAAATATTACAATTTAAGAAGAACAACTTTGAGAAGGAAGCCAAAAGAAGAATTCAGCTGGGTTGGGCAGCATTCGGCAAGCTTCATCAAGTCGTCTCGTCGTCCATACCACAGTGTCTGAACACAAAATTCTTCAATTAGTGCGTCCTACTAGTCATGACCTACGGAGATGAAACGTGGTTTCTTACGGTCAGACTAGTCCACAAATTTAAGGTCGGTCAGCGAGCTATGGAGATGGCTATGCTTGGAGTTTCTCTGAAAACAAGATTTGTAATGAAGATATCCGACGGCGAACCAAGGTAACCAACATAGCTCTAAGGATAAGAAGCGAAAGTGGCAGTGGGCTGGTCACATTTCCCGAAGAACCGATAACCGTCATGACGCACCCGTAATGCTAACACAACCTCTCTATTTTAAACAAAAAAAAGCTTATGTTTATTTAATGCGATGCCCTGCAATGGTTTCGTCCCAAACAGTTTCATTATTTTCAATTAAATAATTGCGATGTATATTTCTTCAAGTATTAATTAATTTATCTCAAACTTGAATCGATAGTTAATGGCTCGATATTTACGGTTTTTTGCATAATAATTAAATAGAAACCTTCGACCTTGAACTGTTTTAACATGTCTTTTTTATGTTTTGTGTAAGTACAACATTGATATATTAAAGTAATACATTAATTTTCTAAATAACAAAAAAATACAAACAAAAAAGGCAATTTATTTCTATGGAGCAAAATGATATAAGATTATAAGTAGGAAATTGGTCGCGCAGATTACATAGGTAGAACGTGAATTTTGCAGAGCTCCTGTGACGCAACCATGAGCTCCCGGTAATCGTGCTGCATGCCCTGAGCGCGTCCATCAATATCCAATATAAGGTATAGCTAGTAGTTAAGAATTGGTGCCGCAAGTGCCGCGCAATTTTCTTTCAAATATTTTGTTCCGATTTAGATACTTGCTCAAATAAAAATGTTTCCAGTTTTCATAACTTTATCTGAATCTGATCATATTAAGAATATGTCGTACATACAATGAATTTAATTGTTCTTTGAGTGATCTTGATATCTTTCACGATTCATTGAATGTGTTTAAGAACAAATTACATGGAAGCATGCTCTGACATATATGTAATTTTTGCAAAAATGATTTTATTTTGTTTTTTATTATTGTAGTGATCATTGTATCATAGCTGTATAGTAATTTTAATAATGTAAGTTTTTATAGTATTATTTTTATTATGCTAGTATTATGTAGGTACATATGTAAGTGTTCATGTTATACTTTTTATATTCACAGTTAAGTATTGCACCTACCTAGCTTAGTTTTCATTTGCTAGCATTTTTATAATTTCTTTTATTTTTTCCGTTTCACTCCGTTAATGGTGAATGTTGTAAACACCTTTAAAAGGTATGCATATCGGAATTTGATTATGCTATGGCACCTGTTATAGTCTTATGAAAGTGTTACTCTTTATAATATTTAATATGTATACTGTTGGTGTTTCTTAAATAAATAAATAAATAAATAAATAAATCTGGCTGAAAACTGCTTGTTGAACTCTAGCTATACCTAAACATGAATAAAAGTGGTAAGCAGAAAATTATTATGGGCGGGCAATTTAAAATTATTTGTATGTTTACCTCTACGCACGGCACATAATAGGCACCTGTATATATTATTATGCGAGAGTTTGTGTGAGGGTATGAGTGTTTGTGTTTTTTATAACGAGGTACCTGTCTATGTATGAATGAAAGTTGGTATGTTGATTGTTAAGATTACGAATTTTACAAAATAAAGCTAATGTTTACCCTGACTATGCATGCGAAGCCGCGGGGCGCAATAAGCAGGCTCCATAATTACTTTGCAAATATATTAAGCTATTAATGATAATAACTATCTAAATTAAACACTCCAGTGTAACAAAACCATATAAATTGCAATTACGTAGTTGAAAACAACTGCACTGATAAACGATTCCGAACAGGATAACGCTATTGTCTGTTTAAACGCATTGTCCGTTTAAACGCAAGTGCAGGAAACACTAACTCTCAGTAACCGTATTCCAACTGCACCCAATTTCACTAGCACTTGATAGCGATGCATACAATCCGGACACTTTTTGGCCTACATTTTTTATTCTGTGCCTAGACTGCAGAATCGGATATTTGTGAAAAGAAAACGGTTAAAAAACTGTTTAAACACAACATACGTTATCGTATGTTGTATTTTTGTATTGGTATTACATTTTCAATTTTGAAGTATTGTTCTTGTTCTATTTATTTTTGTTTACAAAAGAACATTTTGAATAAGGATGTATTTATTCTTTATTGAAAAATATTTTCTCCTTCTTGAGGTGCCATCTTCTGTCGGGAATCGGCTACGGCTATTCCGATATTGGACGCTGCTGCTTGGTACAGGGCTGGTGCTCAACTTGTAATGGGCAACTCTGGAGGGATCGAACCTCGACTGCTCGTTGTACATTAATCGGTGCCCCCGGCGTTCTGAGTACGCTTCCGGGGCAAGGAAATCTATCCTAGCTTTAGTCGGAGATCAGGACTTGAGGAGTATCGGGTTTCTAATTGAGACGGCTATGTATCTTGAATATTAAAAGAGTTTATTTATATAACACTTATAGTCTAAATACAAAGTAGTTGATTTGAATAATCTATGACTTGCAGGGGAGGAGGAAGAAGAGAGAAGAGAAATGAGCCTATCGCCTAGCTTTGACTCTTTCTATGCGTTTATGTTTTTACTGAGAGGGATTACTGCGGAGCTAAAGGTTCGTGTTTTGAAAAAGGTTCACCTATGTGCGTACTCGGCAATCTCTGAGCCGCACAAATGTGTCCCCTCCTAAGTCCCTCAAACTCTTCCGGGAGTTTTTCCTGTCTGGGGTTTTTGGCTAGTGCCCTGAGCGAGGGAAGGTCCACTGTGTGCGTACTTGGCAATCCCCGAGCCGCACAGGGTGTTGTTCCCTGAACCTAAACTCTCCGAGAGTTTCCTAACCCGAGCAGGGGACCTATCGGGATCGCCTGCACGAGAGCGTGTGTCTGTGTTTTTCGGAGCCCCGAACCGCACTGGACGTTATCTCCTCTAGAGAAGTTTTCCCTATCTTGTTCTGAAGACTTCGCCCGTGCTACTCGGTGATCCCCGAGCCGCACAGGGCGATTCCATCAGAGTGGGCTTGACTGGTCAGGAGTCAAAGTGATGTGGTAGAACAGAGTGCTTTTCGGATTCCCCAAACCGCACGTCCGCTCCTCGCTGTGACACCCGACAAGTGCCCTTGGCTGATCTTTTTTTTTTTTTTATGAAAGACTTGGGGTCGGGCGCTGACAAGCACTCCGCCGCAATCCGTTTGATTACGGGGGTATCGAACTAAACACCCCTGGATCGCTACCGTTAGGTAGTGATCGAGGGGGGCCTGAACAATGGTTAGGTGCCCTTTGATTTACTTTTATAACTGACCGCCGATTCGTAATTCACCTTCGAGAAGAATCGGCAAGAAACTCGAAGGCGAATAATATCTGACTATGTGTATACCTTCGACCTCGCCGGCGAGGTCAGTGTCTGTGTCTAAGTGTGTTGATACCCCCTGGCGGGTTGCCAGGGGTGGTCGGATTGGGCGAGGCCATCGCTGCCAGTACTTTGACTGCGATGGCGTCGTCCGGATCGTCCAGGACATCGCGGGGACGTCTACGGAGGGCACCCCCTTGGCTGTCGCTGCGTTGGGCCTTATATACCGATCGCCGCGAGGTGGGAGACGGCGCGTGTCGTAGTGACTATTGCCTCTTCTGTGATTCATTTCCACGCGCCTGCTGCGTACTCGCTGCGCCAGTCTGCGTTGTAGTCACTGTCGCTTATTCTGTGACCCCGTTGTCATGCGCTGACCGCGTGATGGGTCGACGCTGCTCGTGCCTGCTTGTGTGACGAAATGCTTCGTTACAAACTTTAACCACGTTCTAAGATTTCTGAGCAATGCGGTGGATAGCAAATTTTACTCAAAGGAAACATTCCTTTATTTTTAATAAGAAACCAATCTGCATTCATAAATTTATGAAAACTCGCTTGTCGCACTCGGTAATCTAACCTGCTAAAATCCAAAAAAAAATACAACCTGTACTTTTATGGCGTCAATCGATGGGATCAATCATACGGATCAAACCTGTCTAACAAATATGTAAATTAATCAAAAATAAATACATTAATTCTAAACTAATAAATTCAATGGGAAAAGATAAAGCACTATTACTCAAAGGTCGATCAGATTACTTATGTTAGTACCTTATTTACCATTATCTTTGACGTCATTTATTTATTAAAATGACGAAGAACTATTTAGATTTCAATTTGCACGTGTTTGTAAATAAACTCCTTATTAGATCATTTCTCTTCTCTTTATTAAAAGAACAAACTTGTGTATCCAACAAAATGGAGCTCATTTCGAGCCAACTAATTAGTTTACCCTTTTATTTCGTTCAATTAAAATAAGTTAAGATTTTATAGATTTCCTTTTATTTTATTTATAATTTTTGTTAGAGATATTTAATTCTTATGATTGACCCTATCGATTGATGCCATAAGAGTACATACAGGTGTTATTTATTCGGTTTTAGCCGGTTTGATTCCCGAGTGTGGCAAGCGAGTTTTAGAAAATCTTTGAATGCAGATTTGTTTCTTTTAATAAAAATATAGGAATGTTTCCTTTGAGCAAAATTTACTATCTCCAGTATTAAGAGTACTTTCCCTCCGGGTGTGATTAAGAAATTCTATACTGTATATATATCATATATATACATCCTGTATATATGCCCCTATATATTAACAGCTAATCGAAAGCCCAACATATGTTTTTACAACAAAAGTATACATTTCAACTAATTCTTTGTATTTTTCATTTTAGTAAATGTTTTATTGGGTAAATTTTCATCCTGGCACATTTTGAGACCGCTTTGGGAAACGAAAGAAACGATAATAGTACTTCGTTCCTTATCAAATATATATTAAAAACAGAGCTTATATTTTGATTGTCGTTAATCTATCAGCATAAACATTTTAGTGCGTCAGTGTATATCTACCTTTAGTTGAACTATTGACACACCAATAACCTAAGTTTTTTTTTTAACGATAAGAACATCGAACGATTTTATAGGAATTTAAATACGTAACCACTTGACGTAATTGAAAAAAGAAACGTCGGTTCTACCATTCAATTCCGTTAAAGTGAAATTTGTTTTTTTTGTCGTATGAGGTAGTGCTGGCCTCTGGTGTCAGAGTTTGTCAGGTCACCCGGAGGCCTCTGACATGGCTTAACGACTGATATTAATCAATAACAGCCGGAACCGACAGCTTATCGTGCGCTCCGAAGGACGGAGCGATGGAAAACGACACATAATTTAGAAATTCATTGGTGCGGAGCCTAAGATCAAACCCGGTATCGTTGGATTCTAAGTTGCACTATTGAACCTTTAGGCTGCTATCGTTTAAAGTGACGTTGAACCACGCAGAGGTTAATGGAGCTACGTAACTATGTATGATCCTATCTCCTATGATACTCATTCTCGTTTTAGAACGTTAATATTTTCTAGGGTGGATCAATTAAGCTAATTAGAATGACTGGATAGCTGGTAAACTAACATTACCGGAAACAGGATATCCGTCAAACTTCCATCAGCTCCCTAACACTCAGAACTACCACTTAAAAGGAAAATTGCGTCACTAAACGTTCGGCTACATTGTTAAAGTGATGCGATGCGATGCGATGCAATAATAACGCAATTAGTACAACTCTGTAACGTAACGAATCGGCGCGGTTGAAGTTAAACCGCGATTTATCGCGCGTTACGTTAAAGCTGTCCGAAAAGTTGAGTTAGGGAAATATGATGTTATGTGGTGCACTGGCGTGTTTTTCACTTCTTGTTTGAAAGTTCCGGTTTGAGGCGACAAAAACTGAATTGATGCGAACTGTTTAACAACTCCACTTTGGAAAAGTACACGTATAAGGTGACCACGAAGCACATTTTATTGAAGGTATGCCTAAAATACATAATTTTTATAAAATTTACTTGAAATAAATCTTGTAATTCCTGTTTTTGGATATACTTAAAGCCCAACATGTTCGCTGTAAGCTTTATTACGTATTAAAACAAACTAAATGTTTGTAGGGGCATATTCCTTTTGAGTTCACAGGAAGTACGAAACCTTTGCCAGATATTAACTCGCAAAACATTACTGTTTTCAATACGAATCCAATGATACATCATTTATCAAAATCCATCACGCCGTATAGGCCTGAGAAACGTACAAACAAACAAACATACATACAAACATAATCCTCCGTGCAGTCCTCATAGTGGAGTGCCAACATTTGAATTTTAAAAAAAACGTTATTAGTAGTATCTTCAATTGAAACAGAGTTCCAAGATCCCAGTTATAGAGTAGTTGTTAAGCCACGCTAACTGATAGTAGTTGTTAAGCCACGGTAGAAGACCTTGGGCGGACTAAAAAAACTCAGGCACTAGAGTTCTGCACTTATTCGACAGACATACTTACATTCTGAATGTTAGATAGTTATAGTTACCACGATATCAGTTAAAAATGAAGTATTTTAGCTAACTGAATATTTTGATTACATTTATAACTAGCTGTACCCGCGGTAATTTCTCTAGCTTAAAAGTCCTCTATGTGTTATTCCAGGACCTACCAATATACCAACATTTGATCAAAATTCCTTCAGTCGTCAAAAATATATTTTTACGAGTATCGATTGCTCGGCTGTTACTCATCGGATTGAGATACCAAGTACCCCAGTTTTTAAGTCAAATCCTAAACTATCCAACAGTGAAAACTGCAACGCAATCGGTTGAGTAGTTTTTACGTGATGTGTTAACAAACATACAGACAAACAAACTAGCAAACAGACAAACATGATTTTAAAAATGTTCTATTCTTATAAGTATAGATGTAAATATTTTCACATAATTTTCCTCAACAATTGATTGGCAAAGTCCTTCCTTTTACAAAATCAATGTCAAAACTTCTCAGATATTCCAAATATTTTTGGGCCATTACTTGACTACCACATTGATATTTTTAACCAAATGCAGTTAAAAACTTCGAGTCAAAAGTCATGAAGGGACCCGAAAAACGTAGCATGTGGTTGGCGGTCACGTGCGATATTCTACCTTTTTAACCCTTTTATTTCCGTTTTAGTCGTATCGCTACAATTTTATTCGAAGGCCGAAAGCGGCCCGCTTTTTTCACAAAACTAACACGAAGCAACGGTTATGAAATTTATGACTTTTTCACGTTGTGTTTCGGCACGAGACATAAAGTTAGGGAATAGTTCAGGACGTTGAGTTTTTGTAGACTTTTTTATATTTTATGGAGATATTGTTTGTTATGTCCATCGAGGAACGAAAATAATGATCACAGACATGTTTTTATTTTAAAAAATACGTAGTTTCCAGCAATGGTCTTTTCAGAAACTTACCTTAACTAGGCCTTCAAAGAGATAATAAACAGCATTTAAAAAATATATTTAACAAGTCTTGGTGGTCGCAGTACATATTGATACTTACTTACTTACACAGGGAGATGCAACATATTATTCGTCTAAAGGAGAAGTTGAATGAAACCTCATCAAGCTTGGCGACGTGTAGGACTCACTTCCTCCACTTTAAACTGTCAGGTCAGACTTCAAAGCCACTGACGGTCTTGGTGGACGGCATTCACATAGAACAAGTTGGTAAGACGACATTCCTAGGCTTCGAAGTCGACAAGGGATTGACAAAGTTGAGAGACATGTACAAAAACTGTGCGGTAAAGTTGGGAGTGCATGTTTCGGGCTGCGTCGTGTGTCCACGGTGGTGTCCGCGAAAGTAGCGCGTGCGAGTTATTTGCAACAGTGCACTCGTTACTGCAGTACTGCGCGGAGCTTTGAGGACGTTGCTCCAAATGCAGAAACGCGCTGTACGAGTATCGCAGGATACCTCCGCGAGACCGTACTTCAAAAACCTTATTATCACGATGCCTGCCAATGTGATTTTTCAATTGGCAGTGTACGTGATAATGAACCCCGACAAGTACAGGAAACGTAGCGGCATACACTCCTACAACACACGCAATGCAGACAAAATCGCAGCTGTATCTCGCTCTCTCACCAAGTCCAGCAAGCTGACTCGTGTGATGGGTCCAGCGGTCTATAACCGACTTCCTGCGGATATTATTGCTGCTCCTACTGTTTTAAATCCAGACTGAAACGTTGGCTTATCGAGCAAACGTTCTTTAGTTTTGAGGAATTTATGTTAGTATAACATTATTATGTTCTTGTATATTTTTGACATTCATACTGTATGTTTGTATTGATTTTATTTTAATTTATGTTTTATTTGTCTGACATGATTTAATGACATATTTTTATTTTACTTTTAGATACAATTTTTTTTTGACACGCTTTGCCCGGCTCATGTAAATTCCATTAAACTGAAACGCATTTATCTGAAGTTTCCATAATCTGGCATTGTAATGAAGTGGCCAATATATCATTAGTATATTAGTATGTAGGCGACATGAAAGCTATGAAGATATTAATTGATGTATGTTAAGTAAATTCAACCACCATCATATAGCGTCGTAGATATTATTATGTTTTAAAACATCTATAATATTTATACATTTATTTCAGACAATTCCATACTAAAAAAAAACATACACAAAACATACATAACAAAAATCAACAAAAACATAGCACAAATGATTGCACCTTGGAGGATTCGAACCCGCGACCAGTTGATTTCGTACCCAGGGTCTCTAGCCACTAAACCAACCAGTCGTCAAAACTAATTAACTTCTACTTGTAGAAGAAGGAAATTCGACTGTTCCTATGTTTTTTAAACGACTGCCCAGAAGTGTATTGTTTTTTAGGTTTCATGAATGTATCTTTGTGAAATTCTTTATTCCACCACTAGTGACTCGCCCCGGCTTCGCACGGGTAGCGCTCACGCCACTGCATTTTTCTTACTTTAGCATTTTTACACTCGTAGCAAATGTAGACAAAAAAACTAACCTAAAAACCATGTTTTTCAAAAAAACATGGTTTCTAGGTTAGTTTTTTATGATTTTTACCATATTTTTCAAAAAAAAATGGTATTCAGGTTAGTTTTTTTATGGTATTTGAAAAACATGGTTTTTAAAAACATGGTTTCTAGGTTAGTTTTTTATGATTTTTACCATATTTAAAAAAAAAAAAAAAAGGTTTTTAGGTTAGTTTTTTTATGGTATTTGAAAAACATGGTTTTTAGGTTAGTTTTTTAAAAGCTCAACTGACATGGTAAGCGCCAAGTCTGCCCATAAAACGTATCAAGAAAGCCGCGAACAATTTAACCACCGCCTTTTTAGATCTCAGTCAAAAATAACTGTGGTTAATTTTCCGTTGACCAACTGTAGCTATTAATTCAAATTTCGAATAACAGCTCCAAAAAATAGTTCGAAAGTTCAATCAACATTCCGGTCCATAATTCACTGTGGCCGGTAAAAAAGCATGCCGCTACGGAATTCTGTGGCTGTATTAAATTGGGCAGCTGTATACTGAAACTCAGTGATTGGGCTTTATACATTTTGTTGACCAATTAGTAAATATTCAATTATAATATGTAGATTATGTCTACGTCGACTTTGCATCTCTGGCTGGTAACGATCTGGCTGGATCTGGCTGGTGATGTTGTGTTGTGCCCGCGGCTCAGCTCGCGTGTTTTATTGGTATAAACGTAGCACGTATAATATGTAATTCCACGACCCTTAAGGTACAATATACCAAAATTAATTTAGGCATTGAATACTTTTTTATTATTGCTCAGATTCCAATCTTCGGATTGAGATTCAAAAACCAAGAGAGAAAACTGCATCACAGTTGGTCCAGTAGATCCTATGTGATGCTCAAACAGACAGACGGTCAGACAATCATACAGACACTAACATATATTTAATAATAGCTTATTTTAAGTACACTTGACCATTTTTTTAGCCTAAGTGATAATCTATACATATAAAAGAAAGTTGTGTTAGTTAGTACACTATTTATAACTCAAGAATTTTAATGATGATGTTTTTTTTATTTGTCTCCGCCCGGAACAGGATAATAACTATTAAAATATCAGAAAAAGACGGAACTTATTGTATATAACGGTTGTTTTTCATCGAAATCAGTCAGTGCAATCTCGAGATATAATCAAAAAAGCCGTTCCATACAAATTGTATGGTAAAAACTGCTAATAAGTTAACAACTGCTTTTATTGATTCTAATGCGGTACGAAGTTCGCTGGGTCAGCTAGTAAGAAAATTTATCCTGGTACCAAATTTCATCACACACAAACACACACAAACTTTCGCGTTTATAATATTAGTGTTATTAAATGAATTTACCTGTAAGTGAAGTTCTATCATAATTATAAGAGCGCCTAGTCCGAAGAGATTGATATCTAAACACATGTACGAGTAAAATCATCATCTGGCCCACCATTTTCTGTGCATAAAATGGCGGACTGGGTCGCGATACTATATGTGTTTAAATATCAATCTTGATGACTAGGCGCGAATACAATATCTGGACTACGTGCCTAGCCGTGACCGAAAATAAACAAATGAATGACGTTTGGGAAACTGCGTCAAACTGAGAAACTCCTAGGAGTTTGTTTTAATCTAGAGTTTCTAAAGCACAGAAATTAGTTAGGTATGAGTACGTAAACTTCGTAGCAATCTTCTGTACTCTTTGTTAATAAAGCGTACTGTCTGCCTTTGGTTTATTAGCGGGCAGATTTGATTTTATGTCCGGCCACCGGGCCCGACCATTACTCGCAAAGTAAACAAATGAAGCGCGTTTAGTAGGAAACAACGATTTTCACCTTTGCGGGTAGTTTCAGTTAGTGGGAGATGGGAATTAAGATTAAAGGGGGTTTGTTGTGAAACTATAGAATTGTAATTGTTTTGTTTCCAGGTTACTCCATCGGTTTATCGTTTGAAAATTGACTCGCGGGAATTAAGCGTATCATCGCGTCGCTGATGTAGCGTATTATACCTAAATTATACAGTGCGAGATTTTTCAGTCTCCATGGTATCTTAAATAATTAGATTAGGTAAATGTATTCTTAAAATCTACTTTGCAGTTATCAATCTTAGCGGAGTAAAATGTCTCTTAGAATTAAGGTGACACTTTAGAAAGCCTGCATCCGCTCCGTTATGATATACGCGTCTATAACATTCGCGCACGCCCCCCCCCCCTGTCAGTCCTGGAACCGCTCCAGATAGTTCAAAATAAATTCATTCAAAATGCAGTACGCGCTCTCTGGTATCAGAAGAACGCTGGCCTGCACCGCAATATCAGTCAATTCATGAAAGAAAGATGCCTCTCACCAATCTCATAAGTATATATATTTCAAATGCTTATTGCACTTATAGCGATGCCAAAACGTGCAACAAGCCAATAACATAAAAGATACAGAGAAGCAAGATACGAAAATAATTTATAGTTTACTTAAAAATTTAACCGACAAATCTACCAAACATACAACAATTGGTTAAGAAGACGTCAACGTTTGGTTGAGCAGTTGCAAGCAGGCACCGCACGTGCGGCCACCGCAGCCAGTCCGATATGATAAGTGAGCAGCGCGCTAGAGTGGTCGAATTGTCTATTACCTGTCTATTACACTGTTTAGTAGTAGGTATTAGTGTATCATTAATCATTATTCAAACTTATTATAACAGCATTTAACAATTTTGGAAAATCAATACTTACGTGTTTTTGTTGTGAAATCGGATTTTGTTGCTTATAATGTACAAAACTTATTATGTTATTTTTTTAAAGTTGTTTCAACTTCATGAAAATCAAAGTTTTTATTTTCATACATTATGTTAGGAAAGATAAACGGTTACCGTAGCTGTCATAGGGTTTGTGTTAATGAACAACATCTGTATACCTAACCAAACAGGGTGCAGGGCGCAGGGCAGACACGAAATTCTTTGCAGAAAACGTGTGACTTCATTACGAAAATTTTATTGCCAAACGATTCCAACGCAATCTATCTATACTTATTATAAAACAATATGTATGAAAAAGTCGGTACAAAGAAGATAAATAGAAAAATGGTCTAGGGCGTTCTTTCCACTTGAACCCCCCCTTTGGAACCCCTGAGAGGTCCACGAATACTCACTATCCACTAAATAGCTTGCATGGTTTGTGTATGGACCAGACCCTTCTAATCCCGTGGCTGCTGTGAGCTGCGGGAATTAAAGAAATGAGAAGCAGCATTTTTTGTAATCATCATCATCAACCTACATCTGTCCACTGCTGGATGTAGGCATCTAATGCACGCCACTGAGCTCGGTCTACAGCTCTCCTCATCCATTTTGTAGCAGCCGCTTTTAGCTGGTCGTCACTCCACCTGACCACAGGGCGTCCTACGCTACGTTTGCCAAAACATGGTGTCCACTCGAGAACTCGTCTACTCAAAGGTTATCAGTTCTTCGGGAAATGTGACCAGCCCACTGCCACTTTAGCTTGCTACCAGTTGCTTGCCGCGACGCGCACGCGCACTATGCGTGTGGTAGTGCGCAATGTTAGATATATCGCCACCCGATAATCGACTGGCTTACAAATAATAATGGAAATAGGGGGTACAAGAATAATTATAAATTTGAAATTCCACTTGAACCCTCTGAGTCAATAAAATATTTTAATAAAAAATTAATATAAAATATTATATATTATTTTTAATAAAATATTTTTCCAAAAAAATAAAAACGACTTCATAATAAAAATGTTATTTTGTAAACAACCACTAAAAAGAATAAAATAATTACAATTTAGCCAGAACAGTATCACTTGTTCAGAATTAGCAAAGTAATAATAATGCATATATACAACATAAGATAAGAAAGAGTTTTTTGAAGGCGGTGCCAAGCCAAGCTATAATTATTAATATGGTTGAGCTTATTCAAAAAGATAATGTCTTAAGCGGCTTGACGTGCTATATAAAATAATAAGCTTTTAAAGTAATTATCTACAAAAAAATTATCATTTACTAGATTGCATTATTCTTGACAATCGGTTTGTGAACGTGTGAAATTCAAAATCTGCTCGTGTGAGTCTCTTGTTTTGTCTCTTCTGCGTTTCATGTTTTGTATGAGGGTGCGTCATAGACAACTGCATATTACTGCGTACGTAGATAGGTATGTATTAATTTTGTAAAGATATTAGATTTAAATGATGCCTGGGTTTGGCACCGCCTTCAAAAAACTCTTTCTTAACTTATGTTGTATTTTTGCATTATTATTACGTTGCTAATTTCGAAAAAGTGATACTGTTCTGGCTCAATAGTAATTATTTTATTATTTTTAGGGGTTGTTTACAAAATAACATTTTTATTATGAAGTCGTTTTTTTTTTCTTGTGGAAAAATATTTTATTTTTTGATTTTTAGTGGCTTATGCAAACATCTGAAAGAATATATGCCAAAGAAAATAGTAGACAATTACTCACTTTAGTTAATCAAACCTACATATATAAATAATAACTGAATTAGTTTTGACCATTTTCCATCATTTTGTTGCTGCGTTCTTGTGACTACCGTCCGGCTCCATCATCATAATCATAATCAATAATCATAATCAATTTATTGGTAAAATGATATTTTACATGACAATAATATTATACAATAGTAATAATTACATTATGGTGTTCTGGTATGACAAGTATACAGAAATCATAACAAAAGAATAATAATTGAAAAAGTCAAATACTACAATAAAATTAATGTCAAGTGAAAATTACAAATAGTACAATAAGTCAATAAAAAATAAAAAAATATTATGTCAAAATGAAAACATAAATTTGAAAAAAGTCATAATAGTAGTTAAAAAAAACAATGTCACTATTTAAACTTAATGAATTCGTTATAGCTATAGAAAGATTGCTCGATAAGCCAGCGCTTTAGTCTCGATTTAAAACACTGTAGGCTGGTAGCTGTGGTGACGCTTTCTGGCAGCTTATTGTAGACAGTTGGACCCATAACATGCGTTAACTTAGAGGACTTCACGAGTGATCTAGAAACGGCTAACAGCTTGTCTCTATTGCGGGTGCAGTACGAATGCACAGAGCTGTGCTTAGTGTATAGGTTCATCCTTACATACACTGCCACTTGAAATATCAATATGGCAGGTAACGTAAGGATTCCTAGCCTCTTAAAATGTGGTCGAGCTGTGTTATCCCGGGGTATGCCCACCATGCACCGCACAGCACGCTTCTGCATGCGGAAGGCACCCTGCCAGTCCGCGGTTCTAGCCCTAAACTCGGCACCGTACTGTAGCTGCGAGTGCACCGTCGCAAAGTAGCATGCTCGCAGTACTTCTCTCGGCACAACTCTCGCAACCCGGCTCAGTGCGAAACACGCACTCCCCAGTTTCCCACAGATCTTATTTATATGGTTGTCCCACTTTAAACCTCGATCTATATGAAAGCCCAGGAAAATAGTCGCCTCAGTCTCCTCAATTCTCACTCCCTTTACATCCACTGTCAACCGTCTCGCTGATCTTCCCCTCAAATTGAACTGGATGAAGTGAGTTTTACTCAGATTGAGCGCAAGACCGTTAAACCATCCCGCCAGCTGTGACGCAGTGCTGTTCAGTTTTTGCTCCAGAAGATCGACCGATGACGCCGTGATCACAGCTGCTACATCATCAGCGTACATCAATACTTCCGCTGCAGTCACGGCGCCAGGGAGGTCATTCAAGAGCAGTGAAAACAAAATGTTCGAGACTGAAGATCCCTGCGCCACACCCATTATTGACTCCGCTGGCTCTGAACGTTCTGACCCACCACAGCCGACGACTATTTGGGACCGCTCTTTCGTGAGATCTACCAGGAGAACGTGTGAAACACCGACCACGCCGTAATGCCGTAGTTTTACAGCGAGCACGGCGTGGTCAGCCATATCGAACGCTTTCGACAGGTCACAGCAGAGGATCGCCACTTGCAGCTTGGACTCGCGCGCTGCTATGACACGGCGAACCACATCGCGAGTTATTGATGTGGTCGACCAACCTTCACGGTAAGCATATTGCCGGTCCGACAGGGCACCTGTTGCTGTTAGAAATTCTACGAGGCGGGAGCTGAGACCGTTCTCAAAAATGGTACACGGTACGACTGCTTATTGAGTATTATTATTGAGACTGTATTATTGAGACTGGTCTGTAGTTGTCGATGCCGTTTGCCTTTTCCTTTATATAAAGGCGTGACTTTACTAATTTTTAAAGGGCCTGAAAACAAACCCTCTTGCAAACAACTATTATACAGATCAGCCAGAATGGGCAAGTGGAATTATAGCCGTTCTGAACAACTTCATTGACAAGTCATATACGTCTTTAGATGTCTTTGGCGGAATGCGTGTCATGACTATGCAATACACTTCGTCTGCACTAAACCTTAGAAGCCTAAGCAAACGGTCAGCAGGCGCGTGCGCCGCACTCAGCGCATCACCCACATGAGCAACGTCAGCGCGTGGGGCGCTGCACGCCGCTGCGGCGCCCAGGAACCTAGCGTTTATTGTATCGAGGAGGACTTTTTTAGATTCAAACTTTGTGCTGTCAGTTTTTAACAAAATGTCTGTGAAATCAAGGTGAGGGGAATTAATCTTCTCTCTCTCTCCTTGTTTACTGTCCACATAGATTTGGAGGCATTATTAGACCTATTAAAGTCGAATAATACCTACATTTACTATTTTTCACCAAAATGTCATAATATGTATTCATGTCAGCAATAATTGTATTAATCGTATCATTAATTGGATTTAATTTACTAATTTTGATTATGTCAAATACAAGGCATTTTAAATTCATAACCTCTTGTGTTACCCAAGAAGAATCCGATTTACAATTGTTGCATGTTTTTTTTATTTTGAATTATGTTCACAATCCCTGTTGCCTTCTGCACAACAGTATTATTCCGTGACCTAAAATCGTCCCATTTAACGCTTTCTATGGACGCTACAAAATTAAGCTGGTTTGCCTGCGAGAACCGTCTGACCAGCCATGATGGCGATTGGAGATCCCGTTGCTGGCAAGCCACCTTACACCTCACCGCCCTGTGGTCACTCAGATGAGTTACTACAGGCTGGGCGCTTACCGAACCCACCATCAGGTTGGTATAGACGTGGTTCAGGCTTGTGGACGTGGTCGCCGTTATTCTAGTCGGGAAATCCACCTCGTTACACATGCCGTGGGCTAACAACAAGTCTAAAAGTCTTTTAAGGTCACGATTTAAATCACCCATAGTATCAACATTAAAGCCTCCTACGACTACACATTCTATATCCAGTTCAGTAATTTTATCGAGTAATCTTTCCAAATTGTCCAGGAAATTTGCGGTACTAATTAAATTTGTTCTATAAATGCATATTATTGTTATCTTATAATCAATCAAGTCAATAGCAGAAATTTCAATAAATTTTTCAACAGACAGTGAGACTAACTCAATATTTTCAACACATTTTAAACTATTGCTAACAAATAAGCAAGAACCACCATGTTTTATTTGTTTTCTGCAATAATACGACACTAAATTAAACCCATTTATATTGACACATTTTATGTTAGGTTCCGATAACCAATGCTCCGAAATTGCAAGTATATCACACTTTAAATCACTACGTAGTAAAACTTCCAGCTTTAGAGTTTTCTTGTCAATAGATGCGATGTTTTGATGGCATACTATAATAGTCGACTCAGACGCATTCTTATTATTTCGTGCTGCGTTCGGCGTGTTATCGCTTCGGCTTCGTGGGGCTGGAGTGGCCGCCGCGGGCCGTGTCGCCGCGACGACTTACGATAAACCAGTCAGACACCTTCACTAGTGGTGGCCACGTACTTGGAGAGCTGATAAGATCATACAAGCTCTCGGGGAAACTGATCACGAACGCAGCGTGTCTACCTAATTTTATGTCGCGTTTTTCAACAACATACTCGTCACAGCGGTGTATTTTATTGAGCTAATTAGTTATGTTTTCTACTGTAGTCTCAGGTCTAAATGACCTGTATATGTTTCAGTCGTTCCACTGTCTGGAGCTCGTCATCGATCCTTCCTGAACCAGTTATTACTTTACGTACCTTATAGTTCGGACGTTTACGTTCAACTTTAGTCCACTCCTCGTTAGAGTCAACAGATTGTAATTCCGAGGATCTTATATTCGCTGTCACGCTCGTTGTAGCTGGTTTAGTCCCATCACTAGTCATTGAAGTCTTCGCCGATGACGCGAAATTTGTATGACCGGCTATTGGTTTGGCGGGTAGCTTGTTTGGCTCAGGTTAGCTCACCTCTGGAGTCTTCGGCATTAGGGGGGCATCGACGATTGAAGTTCGAGCCTTTGCAGCGCTGCTTTTTATAGCCTGAGAAGTGAGGCATTCAAGCGGGCTTGACGAAATTGCCACTGCATCGCTGGTTGGGAATGCGCACTTGTTGAAGCCGGCTTACGATTTTCGATTACCGTACCTTCCAAATCCGATTTTAACTGGATGATAAGTTCGCCTTGTTGTAAGATAATGGTGTTTTGCTCCGTAATCCTGTACTCCAATGAAACCACTTTATCCGTGAGGAAAGTAACTGCTTTGTACAACTCGCGAATACTACTTTCAAGCGATTTCTGTACCATTACAACTTAAACAAATAAAAAATACTGACGAGCGATCTGCGTGCGTCTACTCGTGACGACGATCACGCGCGCGTCAGACCCTGAAAACAACATAACACCTGAGAACTCATCAAGACACACCAAATGAGCCCAAACTCGAAGGGGTTCCATTATTTTGTTGTTGAGTACCTGTGACTACCTTCCGGCTCCATCATCAGACCCCGGATACCACATAAAACTAGAAAACTTATCAAGACAAACGAAATGAGCCCAAAATCGAATGGGTTCTATCATTTTGTTGTTGAGTTCCTGTGACTACCTTCCGGCTCCATCATCAGACCCTGAATACCACATAACACCTGAGAACTCACCAAGACAAACCAAATGAACCCAAACAAAGGGTTTCCATCATTTTGTTGTTGAGTTCCTGTAACTACCTTCCGGCTCTTTGATACCAAATAAAACCAGACATGATCTCATCAAGACAAACCAAATGAGCCCAAAATCGAAGGGATTCCATCATCCGATTGTGTAGTTGTTTTAACTACTACTACTACGACTACTACTACTACTACTGTAGTTTTCAATTGTCATCAGAACTACACCCATGTGCAAAACTTCAGCATCTTTGGACGTCCTTAAATTGTTCAAAATTGACTTGCAATCCAGTCCTAAACATTATAACACATTGAATTAAATTAAAACTTGTTTAAAGCTACTAAACCAATTTTGATGAAAATAATGAGTAAGAAGACCTCTAGTGTGGAACTCCACACTAGAGGTATTCTTACTCAAGTAAAAACAATCATCTAATTCGGTTCAGAAATCCCAAGATATTAGAGAACATAAAATATAAAACAAATTGATTTTCTAATAAAACTACCGAACCAATTTTGATGAAATTTAAATGGGACTAGAAGGAAAGTTTACCCTTTTGAATAAAAAACAACCATCTACATTGGTTCAGAAATCTTAGAGATAAACACAAAACAATGGCAATATAAACGCAAAATCAAATGGATTTACTCAACAAAACTGTTTATTCTCGAAAAACTGCTGAACCTATTTTGATACAATTTATATGGGACCATTTGGAAAGTATATACTTTCAAATGAAAAAGAACTTTTAAAATCGGTCCACAATTGACGGAGATATAGATCGACATACATAAAAAAATGACATATATACAGCCGAACATATAACCGTCTCCTGTTGTGAAGTCGATTAAAAACGAAATAATGGAAAGAAAATTTTACCAAAAAAATTAAAGTAAGTAAAGTAAGTTAAGTAAAAAAAATAAATAATAAGTTTAGTTTAGTTTAGTTTAGTTTTTAGTTTTTTAATAAAAGTAAGTCAAGTTTTTTTTTTTATTTTTTATTTTTTAGTACAATTTTAAAAGAAGTATTGCACATAAATGCATCTCTTTTTTTTCACTTTTCCATACCAATAATATATAAAAATTAATGTTGTCTGTTTGTTTGTTTTTTTGAAGAGCTTTCACGTTTTTTTTTTATTACGTACTAGGCAATCGTTTAACCACGATCTCACCTGATGGTAAGCGATGATGTGGTCGAAGGTGTAGCACGCTTGCCTAGTAGAAACTTTTTCACTCTTGACATGAACACACCGGGGTTATAATTTACCGGAAACACTGACGAGGGCAGGGCATGCCACTCCTTTGCAGTTCTTATAATAAATGAAGAAGCGTAACGCTTCGTTCTTGTGCGAGGTATTTTAACCATGAAAGGGTGGCGTTTTGCTGATCGTCTAGTCGTACGGTGATGGAAAGGTGATGGGGGAATCAGGTTGTGCAGTTCTTGTGCACACTCTCCATAGTGCAATCTGTAGAATACCGCCAGGCTGGCGACCTCACGTCGATGCGCCAGACTTTGAAGCTTATTCTTTACCAGAGTATCATCGCCAATGAGCCTGATAGCATGTCTTTCAATTGAATCTAAAGACTCGAGCTGATACTTGGCAGAACCGTCCCAGAGGTGGCAGCAGTACTCCATACAAGATCGGACCTGTGCTTGATAAAGATTCAAAAGCTGTCCCGGTATGAAGTACCGCCTAACCTCAGACAAAATACCTAGTTTTTTTGCAGCTACCTTGGCTTTGGATTCAATAAAAGACCCAAAATTCAGGTTTGATGTGAGATCAACATCCAAAAGCTCCAAATGGTCGCCTATTGGTATTGTTACACTTTGGAAAGACGGAGGTTGGCTTAGAGGACTCTTTTTAGCAGAAAACAAACACGCCTGCGTTTTAGTAGCATTAAACTTAACCAGGTTAGCATCGCCCCAATCAGACACGGCTTCTAAGGCTAAATTTAAACGGTCTACCATAGCCTCTCTCTGAAACTGGACAGCGTCACAGCTGGCTTGAGCATTGGAAGTGTATCTCTCAACTACAGTACGGGCATCAGCATACCCAAAGGTACCGGGCTTTAGAAGGTCATTAATGTGCAGTATAAACAGTGTAGCCGAGAGAACCAATCCCGGAGGTACACCGGCATTAATAGCCATTTGATCAGACGAGCAGCTCTCTAAGACTACTCGAATAGATCGTTCCCTTTGCATAAGCTAACAGGTAAACCATAAGAGGGAAGCTTGTTTAAAAGGCCATCGTGCCAGACCCAATCAAATGCCTTCGATATGTCAAGGGAGATGGCAAGCGCCTCAACATGCATCTCTATGGCTTCGCTCATTACGTGAGTGGCATACGCGAGAAGATCCCCAGTAGACCGGTTTCGGCCAAATCCGTATTGCCGGTCACTGAGAAGATCATTGTCTTCAAGGTATGCCAAGAGCCTAATGTTTATGACACGCTCCATACACTTACAGAGTAAGGAGGTTATCGAGATGGGACGATAATTGGCCGGATCAGCAGAACTACCCTTTTTTTGTACTGGTTGTACATTGGCAAGCTTCCAGCCCTTCGGAACTTTACCTGAGTGAAGAGAGAGGCGGTGCAAACGCATTAAGATGGGAGACAATTCGGGCACACAGTTTTTCAACACAATCGCTGGAATACCATCAGTACCACTGGCCTTGTTCACATCTAGAGCTCGACGCGTTCTGAGAATCTCCTTCTGGCGAATGTGAATTTCGGGCATGAAAACCCCGCAATGAGGAAGGCAGGAAGGTGTCTTGCCAGAAGCATCTAGATGCGAGGGTTCTGCAAAAAGAAAAGCAAATAAATTCGCTTTGTCTCCAGCAATGTGAGCTGATCCATCAGGTTTCAGCAATGGTGGCAGTGAGGGGCGGCAGAAGATTTCTTCGACCGACTTGGCCAAAAACCAAAAAGCTTTGCTACCTGCGGAGTATGAAGCAAGTTTGGCCTCAATTCAACTTACGTGATCAAAATGAGCCTTCCAAAGTATCTTCTTGCAGGTCTTAGCGGTAACGTTAAATTTTCTTTTCTTAGCCCGAATATCAGAAGACTTGCGCTTTCGAGCATCAGCCCAGTCTAGATATGCCACACGCTTTAGAGCCACAGCACGACCACAGCTGGATCCGAACCAAGGCTGAGCTTTGCTGGAAAGAGTCCTGTCACTGAATGGAATAAAATATTCTATTGCCTGACATATTACCTCTGTAACAGCAGACGCGCAAGTCGACGGGTCCTGGGAGGTGAAACATATTTGCCGCCAAGGATACGATGCAAGGAATTGCCGCATCTCGTCCCAATCTGCTGAGTTGTATCTCCACACGCGCCTATTACCCTTAAGGCTAGGATCAGGTGGGGAATACACTTAGATGGACTTAACCAGGCAGTGATCAGAGCTACCAAGAGGTGGGGATACTGATACGGAGTATCGGTATGGTTCAGTCGTCATCAACAGGTCGAAACAGTTGGCAGTGTCACCGTCACGGTCAGGTATCCGTGTCGGCTCCTGCACCAGCTGAGAGAGATCTAACGCCAGAGCAAGCTTCCGCGTCTCTACCAGCGTGATCGGTTTTTTGGTATGGGATAAGCCACTCCTTGTGTTGGGCGTTAAAATTCCCCAAAAACACCAATTGAGCAGACGGGTAACGCTGTTGGGCCACACTTGCCGCCTCACTTAGATAGTCTACCAATAAAGTCGTCCCCCGATCTCCGCTGTGTGAGCGGTACACACAAGCATACATAATTTTCTCTATGCCCGTGTCCACCAGCAACTAAATCACTGAGAAGTTAGGGTGCTCAAGATTTCGGAGACGCATACAGCAAATGTCATCACGGGCGTATACACAAACCCCGGCATTTGGGATTAATAGATGTTCCAAGATATAGCCTGAGTAATCCAAGTATGCCGTATCAGTTGGACATCCTATCTGCGTCTCCGACAAGAAGAACAAGTTAGACTTAGAGGTCTCCAAATGATAATGGACCGGTTGGAGATTGGAGTGAATCCTGCGAATATTCGCAAGATCCACTTGAAGTGTGAGGACGTGCATCTGCTGTTTTAACTTATTTCTTCTTTGGACTTTTTTCATGATGAGTAGTTGTGATTAGGTTGGACGAGTAATAGCAAACGAGATGTCGGAATGGCTAACCCACGGAAGTCAAGGCATAACTACGCCATTGAAGAACTTGCGCGGGGACGCCCAAACTCTCCTGAAATAACCATACCATGATAGGACATCGAGGGCTGAATCCTACGGACGCGAGCAAACAATAAACCCTCATAACATAAAATGAATCAACAGTTAGCAAAAGAAAATAAGTACTGTGTATATTTGAGTTGAGAACCCCGTGACCATAGACATCATAAAGGAATCGCCTAGGGATGTGACCTTAAAATAAGAATTACAACAAATGAAAGAAAAATAAATGTGTTAAAAAAATGTGTTTATAAATGTGTTTAGTTTAAAAAATGTTATGTACAAAACCGATAACTTTGACATCTTATATTATTCCTTTACAAGCTTACCCACCATTAAATGAATCCCAGTGTTTTATATATCTACCAGTTGGCAGCGTATCCAACAGACTGACAGCAATTGCCTGTTATTTAATGATAATTCAATGAACTAAATGTGTATGTATCAAAATTGCTAAAACGCATGCACCCAAGCACAAGTGTGAACTCGTCCCTCCCCCTCTACGTTCCCCCATCATAAAAATACAAGTAAATTAAGTAATATATTCCAATTGGAGAAGCGTAATGTATGTATTGATGGTTTTAGTTTGAACCTCGCACGCTAGATGGCGATAGCGTCGTAAGGGCCATTCCTGCATCGCGCAAACGCTTGTGTATTGTGAATCGGCAGTGGTCTCGGTAAACTTCGGTTCCGACAGCGATGCCCCGTTTCCGGACGGGTTGTTTTATATGTAGCTTCGTGTACACCAATTATACAGAAGTTATATTATATTTCAGTGCATCAAGCATGGTCTCTCGTCGCATCGATAAGGTACATACAGTATACAGTAACATTCCGTAATATTTAGGCAAACGATCTTGCGGTTGAGTCCTAGCTCAATAAAATGCATTATATATGCTGAAAGCATTTGCCCGTTTGATTTGAATCGCAATGCCCTGTTGAATAGGAATGGTTAAAATTGGTTTCCCTGCTACGAAGCTACATTATGTATTAGTATTTCATATAAGCTCAAAAGATAAATCCATACCAATATTTAAAAGTGAAACGTTGCCTGTTTGTTTGTTTGAAGAGGTTTCACGCGATAACCGCTGGACGGGTTTCGATGAAATTTGGAATGGAGGTAGCTTATACCCTAGAATAAAACATAGGATATTTTTATACCAGAAAATTCCAAAAATTCCGTAGAAGTTTCCACGGAAAAACTAGAACATGTTGAATACTCGCTGTAAGGAACGGTTGCCATGGAAACGAAATAACAAGTCCATCAAAAATCATCAAGAGCGTTGGTGCCACAGATTAAGTCAACAAGCCACAAAGGACATAACCAAGAAGTCTAAGTCTACTTTTGCATTCGTTTTTAATGGGTATTAAATTAAACTTAATCTGTGGCACCAACACTCATGATGATTTTTCTTTCTTCTTTCTCTCTTTCTAGAAGAACGTAATTAAGATGCTTTTTTCGCGATGAACTGTACTCCGTGCGGACGAAGTCGTGGGCGGGTAAGCTAGTCCTTAAGATAAACACGAACTAAGATGTAGCAAAATCTTAGTAATTAATAAAAATAATATTCGGGACAATTCACACCAATTATCTAGCCCCAAACTATGATACCCTGTGCTATGGGCACTAGACAATGAATAAATATACATAGATACGAATAATACATCCATGACTCGAAAACAAACATTTCTGCTTATCACACAAATGATTGCACATAGCGGGATTCGAACCCACGGCTGTTGGTTGACTAGTAAGGGTCACTAACCATTCGGCCAACTGGTCGTCAAATTGCTATTTTTTTATTATTTTAATTGCTTGCTTGTCTGAGCAAGTGATGGCCTATTCAGAGTTTATCAGGCCGCCCGAGAGCCTCTGAGATGGCCGGGACCCACAGTTTCACGTGCCCTCCGAAACACGGAGGGATGGAAAATCGCAAATAACTTAGAAAAGTCATTGGTGCGGAGCCCAGGACCGAACCCCGTATCATTGGTTTCTAAATCGCACTAGTAAACCGCTAGGTTACCACCACTCTCATTCTAGTAATAACGTAAGTATATATAGATAAAAAAAAGCTCTTTCACTCTTTCTCTCTCATAGAGCCTCTCTTTCATTCAATTGATCCTAAAAACCGCTGATAGCTAAAATATTAATCAAAAGTTATATTTTAAACCACCCCACCCTCATAGTTTCAAATCAACTAAATGATAAAGCGGAATCGAGTCGGGAGTCAATGAAAATGCCATGAGAGTAATGAAATATTACTCCCGAGACCTTTGGGATCATTTCCGGGGTCCGCAGTGAGTATTCCCCTCGTCCGTAGTTGTTTCTGCTCGTATTGATCTTTTAAATAATGAACGTGAAGAATTGGGCCTGAAATCGTTGAAAGCACCGTAACAAAAAGTACCTTTAAATCTGGAGATAATGAGTGTTTTTTGAGAACATGGTAATTTCGTGTGCTACAGAGGTTTTTTAAATTGGAGCGCAGTAATGAGCCCTTAATTTTTTTGGTTGGCGCAGCGACCTAAAATGTGTATTAGCCTCCGATATCAAAAGACGCTTCTCGTATGTTTTTATTACTGTTAGAGATATCTTATAATTTTCTATAGGAAAAATTTGGATCACGGACCATGAATCATCCATGCATCTGCGCGGCACATGCCTTTAACTAATTCGGCTACCGTGATCACATCATCATCCAAATTTCTTATTGTATTACTCAAAACAGCTTCTCCTCTCATAGCCGAAGTTATTCAGCTATGAATTCGAAGCGGACTACAAATTTCTATGAAATACAAACAACTAAAATGACGAGAGCTCCCACGTATTTCCATCTTTTCTAGTTTTTAAATTTAAAGTTTACTATTTAACAATAACAAAATACACAAGTAGGCAAAAATAATAGGTAGTCCTAGAAACTAGAACCTAGAACAGTAATGGGACAATAATATATATTGTAATGAATAGCATCTACAAATAAAAGGAAAAATGGAAAAGTGAGACTTTCGCTCTCAAATAAAACGAACATGATGATTATGTTAGCGTTTTAGTTACTTCAAAGACCTTTTGGTGCAATGCAAAGCTACCGCGTTGCTTGCTATAGGGATGTGTTGTTTGTTCATGGAATATGAATAGATCATGATTTAAAAAGATGTACAAGCAACACTGACATGATAGCTTTATAACGACAAAAAATAATTACCTATTGAATACGAGCTGGGCGGTCAGCAAAAATAATCACTATAATATTATAAAGGCGACAGTTTGTATTTATGTGAGGGTGTGATGCGTCTGTGTGTTTGTGTGTATGTGTGTGTGTGTGTGTTTGTTATTCCTAGGAATAACAAACACGTTTAAACGTCTGAACGGATTTGGATTAAATTTGTCATGGAGGTAGCTTATACCCTGGATTAACACATACGCTACGTTTTATCCAGGAAACATTCGCGGTTCTTGAGAGACACGGGTAAAACCACGGGATGCAGCTAGTATTTATATAAATGTTAATGTTTCTTATTGGCTTACATACTTAATTTTACTTTAATAGTTCGATTGCAACATTATTTACATTAACTTGAATAATCTAAAATTGAATATTTAGTAACAAGCTTATATGACAATTAGCCAATGTTTTTTTATATGAATTATATACATTTCAAATAGTCTCTTAGAGACCTTAATTTTGATACCTCACTTGATAGGTTTTGGTAATTGTTTGTTCCGTTGGAAATACAATATGGCAGCTATACATTTTCCCCACTCCATAAATATTCTATGGCACTCTCGTGATCTAGACGAATCCAATGATACTTCATTTATCAAAATCCGTCGAGCCGTTTAGGCTGTAGGACGCGCCTAAAACGTACAAACAAACATACATACAACCCAAACACATAACCCTCCGTGCAGTCGGGTATGAATAAACATAAGCTTAACTACAAATAATTATTCCATGGTGAAGGGATTTTGCAAAATGTTACTTTTTTGGAATGAACTTGATTTTGACGATTCTTTTAAACGTTTTCATAGCAAAAACCTTTGTGGACACAATTTAGTACGACAACAAAGAGGAAAGTATAATGGAAACCATTATTTAAGCAGCTTAGAAACCTGCTGAAAAAAGATCCCTTGTCCTTCCTCTAAATAACTTTAAATGGACCAAAAGTTTAGGTTTAATCTCACATTTGTGTCCCCGTAGTGTTTACGTTTCCCTTACATTCAGATAAGAGGGTATTTAGTGTGTATCAAATAACTTGGATACTTTTAAGGGGAGGAAATTTAAAACGTGACTGAAAATTCCAGCCTCTTTTTTGGACAATAAATGTACTTGTCGTAACTTTGAAGAGTATGTATTTAACTCAGAATTAGGTCTTCTATCTATCTTCTTTCTGTACATATTTATCTATATTTATAACTAGCTGTACCCGCGGCTTCGCACGCGTAGTCTTTTCTTTAGGTTCAAAGTACCCATAATGTGCTGTTCCAGGACTAATATACCAACATTTGATCAACATTTCTTTAGCCGTGAAAAATTCTTGTATCTACTGCTCGTCTTCTAACTCACCAGATTAAGATACCAATTACACCAGTTATGAAATCAAATCCTAAGCTATCTAACAATGAAAACCGCATTGCAATCGGTCCAATAGTTTTAACGTGATGCGTGTACAAACAAACATACAGACAAACGACACGATAAAAAAAAACGTGTTAATACCCTTTTTGAGCACCTAAGAGCATTTTTTTATTTATCTTATTTTTTACAGCCTTTTTCGTACCTATTGCTATATTATAAGTATAGACGTGACTGTGTCAATTTGCATAAAAAATCCGTCTAGTAGTTTCAGCGTGATACGTGTTCTTTTTAATAACTTTCAACCCCTATATTTCTGAAACCCTTTAATTTTTAGGTATAAAAAGTTTCCAATGTCCTACCTCGTAGTATGAACTCAAATCATACCAAGTTTCATTTGAATTCATTCAGTAGGTAGTTCTTGTGCGATGCGGGGTCAAAATACGGACAAACAGACAGCCAAATAAAAATAAAAAGTAAAACAGTTTTGGCATCAGTATCGAATATAGAGAACCATCCAAAAAATATTATTTATTACTTAAATATTACCATAACATTGGACCCATATCCCGCAGAAGCCCTTTAATTTTTCGAGATAAAATGCGTCCTCAATTTTAACCCATCATATAAATTAAGACGGTGCCAAGTTGCATCAAAACCCGTCTATTAGTTTCAGCGTGATACGTGTTCTATTAAATAAGTTTCAACCTCTATCCTGCGAGAATTCATTAATTTTTTGGGATGTAAGGTATTCTATGTCCAACCTCGTAGTATGAACTTAAATCATACCAAGTTTCATTTTAATTCATCCAGTAGTTCCGGTGGCTTGAAGTATGTCCAAGATACAGACAGACAGACACAGACAAAAATGATAAAACATTCAGTTTAGGCTTCATTGTAGAACATAGAGTGACATTAAAAAAAAATGTTCACAATATCTTTAATGTACAGAATTTGCACCCATATCCCGCAGGAACACTTTATTTTTTCGGGATAAAAAGTATCCATAATTTTCACCCATCTTATAAACTATGTCTGTGCCAAGTTGCATCAACATTCGTCCAATAGTTTAAAGCACTTTCAGTATGCTATGTGTTCTTTTTAATATTTTTTAACCCCTGTCCTGCGAGAACCCATACATTTTTAGGGATGTTAAGTATCCTATGCCCTACCTCGTAGTATGAACTCAAATCATACCAAGTTTCATTTGAATTTATCCAGTAGTTCCGGCGGCGTAATACTCGGCCAAGATACAGTCAGACAGAAATGAAAAACATACAGTTTAGGCTTCACTATCGAATATAGAGTAACCTCCAAAAAAAACAATATATTTAATGTACAGAATTTGGACCCATATCCCGCAGGAACCCTTTATTTTTTTCGGGACAAAAAGTATCCATAACTTTCACCCATCTTATAAACTATGTCTGTGCTAAGTTGCATCAACATACGTCCAGTAGTTTCAGCGTGATACATGTTCTTTTAAATAACTTTCAACGCCTATCCTGCGGGAACCCTTTAATTTTTCGGGATTAAAAGTATCCTATAACCTACCTCGTAGTATGAACTCAAATCATACCAAGTTTCATTTAAATTCATTCAGTAGTTTCAGCGTGATGCCTAGCCAAGATACAGACAGACAGACAGACAGACAGACAGATACACAGACAAAAATGAAAAAAAAACTGTTTTGGCTTCAGTATCGAATCTAAAGTATCCTCCAAAAGAAAATTTCAAAATATGTTCAATGTACAGAATTGGACCCGTTACAGTTTTATTATAAGTAATATATATAATAGATAAAAAATTAAGAATGAAAATAATCTGTACAAAGATAATTAAAAAACATGGCTTATGGTCTACTGAACAAGAATATAACATTTTTAATAATCGTGTTTATAGTTTGGTTTGATTGTTTGTCTGTATGTTTGTTCGTGCATCACGTAAAACTACTAGACTGATTGCAATGCGGTTTTCGCTGTTGGTAGCTTAGGGTTTGATTTAAAAACTGGGGTACATGGTATCTCAATCCAATGAGTAAAAGCCGAGCAATCGATAAAAAAACTTTTTGACTGCTGAAGGAATTTGGATCAGATGTTGGTTTTAGGTCTTGGAATAACACATAGAGTATAATACTTTTAACCTAGAGAAATGACCACGCATGTGAAGCCGCGGGCACAGCTAGTATACTAATAATAAAGCAATAAAAATGAAAAGGTCTGTACATAGAAGATAATAAAAAAATGGTGTAGTAGGGTACTTTAAATAAGCTACTGAACAAAAAGTACCTTAGGACCAAAGTACATATATATATATATATATATATATATATATATATATATATATCTCGTGATTGTTCCGATAATAGATTATTAATAATCTCTAAAGCATCTAATTCAAACTCCGGAGTAAAATCACTCATCGCTTAACGCCATTTTTGTGTCAACTTGAAAATATTAAAATACGGAACTGTTAAAATAACACCAAACACCGTCTCTTGTTTCACATTTATTTACAATCGTGCCTTTTATTTTTTTTGTGTTCAGCCAGTTTGATTTTTGAATAAACTCTCTTTACAATGCCCGTATATATGCTAAAAACTATACAAATTTGAACGTTTCAAAACGACAAAACGACTTACAATGAACATGTTCACATTATACATAGTACCAAAGTACATATATATATATATATATATATATGTACTTTGGTCCTGGAATACGATATGTATAATGTGAACATGTTCATTGTAAGTCGTTTTCATACGTTACTACGTCATTGTAGTCGTTTTAGTCGTTGGTCATACGTATTATTCCAGGACCAAAGTACATATATATATATATATATATATATATATATATATGTACTTTGGTCCTGGAATAATACGTATGACCTATTTTTAAATGAAATGACCACGCGGGCAATGCTGCGGGCACAGCTAGTACTTATAATAAAGCAATCAGTACGAAAAACTCGGTACAAGTCCCTTGGGATATAATGACTTGCGAACATGTTCACAATACGTCCCTCAGGGTATAATGTGAACATGTTAATTGTAAGTCGTTTTGTCGTTTTGAAACGTTCAAATTTGTATAGTTTTTAGCATATATACGGGCATTGTAAAGAGAGTTTATTCAAAAATCAAACTGGCTGAACACAAAAAAAAAGGCACGATTGTAAATAAATGTGAAACAAGGGACGGTGTTTGGTGTTATTTTAACAGTTCCGTATTTTATTATTTTCAAGTTGACACAAAAATGGCGTTAAGCGATGAGTGATTTTACTCCGGAGTTTGAATTAGATGCTTTAGAGATTATTAATAATCTATTATCGGAACAATCACGAGATAAATATGAAAAAGCTTACTATAACGATTTTAATAAACGGAGAAAAAGGAGTCATGGCTGTATCCGAATCCGTTCTATTAGTTTATTTCCAACACTTAGCATCAACTCGAAAGCCAAGCAGCCTATGGTACATTTATTGATTTTATTATCTCGCAGAAGGTATGAAAGGTAGAGTATTCATCTCGGGATAATAAAGCCTATCTTTTATCACACTACATAACTCCCTACCCCCTCGCTTCGCTTGAGAGTTAACTTTAAACCCCTCGCTACGCTCGGGAATTGCTCGGCCTTCGCTAAATCTCAGGATCCAATATGCCGCCCGTGACGTAAGACACTGCTTTAACCCCTTGGGGCATAATCTACTATTATAGGCACTTTTGGTCCTGGAATAATTGTATGGGCTACTTTTAAATGCAATGGCCATGCGGAAAATGCCACGAGTATAGCAAGTGTAGATATAATAATTTAAACAGCTCACAAAATAAGCTAAGAGGCATCATAAGGATAGATAACGCATAGAAATGTTATGTTATGATATGATAACCCGGCAATGCCTCTCTAATACCGCAAAATATGGTCATCCCCAGATAAAAGTACAGCTGTAAAACAATAGAAACTATTTAAGTCGTAATACACTTCTTCTTCTATAGCCAAGCGTTAATCTCCTGGGTCCGTTTTCTTAATTTGCTTCCTCCACTTCGCACTATGCACTGTATGCACTCTCAGTACTTATTTTTGAATATGTCAAGCCAGCACCGCTATGGTCGACCGCGAGCATCGTCACAACGGCAAAACGGCTAATCTGAATTTTATGAAACTTTGTAAAAAGGTACTGTGGTATAAAAAAAAGGGTTCTAATTTGCCACGGTAAAACAGGAAAAATGATTTTTCTTCGCTGTAAGAAACGGATCGACGTTGTCGTGTAAACGAAATAATAGCAAGTCTGTCAAAAAGCATTTGGAGAAGAAAGCAGAGGGTTGGTGCTATATTTTTGGATTGGTTTTTAATATAGATAAACATGGGATACTTTTTTCACGATAAACTGTTGTCTGCACGGACGAAGTCACGGGTAAAAGCTAGTGTATTATAATTGCCATTGCTACACAAATAACATATAAACAAACAGTTACTATGACAATAGCATAGGATTATTCTTTGTTCACCTCCGCAGTATGAATTTGTCTGATACATACCTACTATCTAAGGGAGGCCTGTTTGTGTCTTATTTAGTTAAACTACATATTTTATGTAGTTTAACTAAATAAGCATTCACGTAAATTACTTAAATTATTTTATAAATAGTATATTATCAAACAAAATTGGACCAATAGCGATGACGCTTTGGTGGAATATATAATAGTAAAAATGTTATATTCTTATTCTTGAACAAGAGTATATCAAGAGTACTTTGTTCTCGTTCAGTAGCTTACTTTGAATAAGCTACTGAACAACCACTGACCGACACGGTCACGTCTGTAAAACTCTAACATTAAAAAGATGCTTTTCATGCAAGAAGCGTCCCTTTTCACTCTGAGCGGGCAAAGGAACAGAGAAAAACAACTCCTTAAGCCTGTTTACCTTCCCGCCTACGCCGTAAGTGGCCAGGCCTTAAAAGCCCCGTTTCTTAGATCATTAGACAGCTAATTTAATTGGGAGGCAAATCTACGGACCACACCGCCTCGTGGGCTGAATCTCATTAATTATAGAACGAATTGAATTACAGGACTCAGAGGTCACTTCGTGGAATGTACGTAATTTAATAAACATGAATGGCGGGAGAACTTGGTTATTGGGGATAGGCCAGGATTTCTTAGTAACCATCGGGTGTTTTTTAAATGCTACTTTCACTAAACTTATGAAAAGTTTAGTGAAAGCAGTATTTCATTATCTTAGTCTAGGAGCGTGATTACTATGCGTGTGCCATATATGTAAGTCGTGTCTTTACTCTCGCCTTCAAGGTATCGTAGGTAATTCAAAAAGCTTATTTCACTAGCATCATCATCATCATCATCAAGCGTTTCTCGTCCCAGTTCTGGGTTTAGACTTTTTTTAAATACGCCATTCGCCTCGGTCCTGTGCCAATCGGATCGTCGGCCCATATTCTTGCTGGACGACCAACGCTTCGCCTTACCTGTCTCGGCCACCACTCGGTAACCGCCTAACTCCACTTGTCGTTACTTCGCCTGACTTTGTGTATCACTAGTGTTTCACTAGCAGTAAGACTAGATTCATGAACAGCAATATCATATTGCTTGCTAATTTAGAAAGATTTGAAAATCTTTAAAACATTGTAGTTGTACGAGAATTTAGAGTTTTTTGTGTGAACATCTCAAAAGTTTCAAATTTCTAACTCAAAAGGTTTTTGAGATGGACCATAAGTAACCACATTCGTAAAAAATGCTGAGTTCATCGGACGTTTACGTCTTTTTGTACTCTAGTCGAAAATTTCCAGAATTTTTATAAATTGCGATATTTGCATAAAATATGGTGGATGCAGAGGGGACTAACCGCAACGATGTATTAATGATTGAGTTATTGAGCGCAGTTGTATTTCATAATTGATGTGGTTGGATTACATATTACAATGTGGTTACATTAATAAAAGGAATGAAATAAACGCATGATCTGAGATATTAATTTTATAGCTATGATATTAATTTCAGCATCTATGGATGAGAAATGCATAGGACAAAAAAATAGCGTAAACGAGAGGAGGCCTGCCTATACTACTCAATTGTTGTAGATATATAGAAATGGTGTTAGACAGGGCTCATGTAATATATTACTTTTATAAAATATTTACCAAGGAGACGTATTTTTGGAGCACTGTACACTGCTAATGCTATGTCACGGAGTTCTGTATAAGACGTATTTTTGGAGTACTGTACACTGCTAATACTATGTCACGGAGTTCCGTATAAGACGTATTTTTGGAGTACTGTACACTTCTTAGAATAGAAAGGTTTTTCATTTCAAATTGTACCAGTAATTTAACTGCTAAGTTACTGAGTTTTGTATGAGACATATTTTCGGACATATTTTTTATGTCAAGGATGTCTGAGTTCATAAGAGGAAGTGGTTCTGATTTAGCTTGCAAGATTTGACTTAACAAACATACATACAGACAAACATACAACATACCAGTACATACAAACATTGCAGCTTATCTATAAGCTTTTAAAAAAACAACCGTTGATACATACTTTTCTTAAAGTTTTATTTTAATGTAAAGAATTATAGTTTTATTGGTCCACCATAATGTAAATTGGGATTTGAACGGCTATATTGCATTAATCGGTTTTTGTCCCGGGACCTCTGTAATTATCTTATTTTTATCGGTTTCAAATATTTAGTATTTCAGGTACAATATCCATACCAATATATAAAAGTGAAACGTTGTCTGTTTGTTTGTTTGGCGAGCTTTCACGCGATAACGGCTGGATGGATTTTGATGAAATTTGGAATGGAGATTTACCCTGGAATAACACATAGGATACTTTTATCCCGGAGAATTGTATGTTTCCACTGAAAAACTGGAAAATGTTGATTACTCACTGTAAGGAATGGTTGCCATGGAAACGAAATTACAAGTCTGTCAAAAAACATCAAGAGCATTGGTGCTATACCTACTTTAGAAAAAAAAAGGATTTGCGATAAACAGTAGTCCGCGCGTATGAAGTCGCTGGCAGGAAAGCTAGTAAATAGTAAAAATAATTGTCATCATCATCTAGTTGCTCATGATGTCTTTCATTTTTTATTAGGTTCCTGTACCACTTAAATTCTTCATTCGTGCTCCTGTCATCGCCAAATTGTTCTGCAATATATTAATAAAATCTTGTTTTTTCGCAGCACTCAAATATTTAAAGTTACTTTTGATTAAAAGTTCTGTTGGATGACTTCTTCCACTATTTAGCGCTTTGCATCTGACGATTTCCTAAGTTTTTGTATGTGTTTATCAAATATTTAGTAGGGTAATTGATCTGAAAATTAAAAATACGTGAATTTTTTGGGTTTAGTTCCGGCTGCCCGTTATAAAAGCCTTATTTAGTATTTTAACGAGTTTTTCTACGATCAGATTGGTGTAATAGTATGTATGAGTACTATGACAGACAGAAAAAAAAGGTTGTGTAATGGATTTATCGGCTTTTGTTCCGGAGCTCCTCCTGTACCAGTAATTTAACTGCTACGTCACGGAGTTCTGATACGTATTTTCGAAGCACAGTATACTTCTAGAAATAGGTTTTTCATTTCCAACTGTACCAGTAATTTAACAGCTATATTACAGACTTCTGTATGAGAGGAAAAATATATTTTTTGGAGGAAACCTAATAAACAGAACATAATAATTTATGAATTATAGTATATTAAAACTTAATCGAAAAATAAGTAGACAAGTCAGAATAAAATATAAAAATATATATAAATATATATACTGTATATTAAAATTGAAAAGAATTGATCGAGGACTTCAAATAAGCCACCTAAATCACAGTACATAATTATATATATATTGTAAGCATTATACTATGTACTGTGTAAACACTACGGACTGATTAAAATGCAGTCACTGATAGGTACCTAACATCTATACCTACTTAATAAAGCTGTAAGATCCTAAAAATCTGTAATGAGAAGATATTAAAAAAATGGTCTAGGGTACTTAAAATAAAGTACGGGACTGAAGAAGAATATAACATTTTTTTAAATCGTTTCTTTCTGTTAGTCTGTTTTTTTCGTGCATCACATAAAAACTACTAGACCAATTACGATGCGGTTTTCACTGTAGGATAGCTTAGTGTTAGACTTAAAAACTGGTGTAGGTATCTCAATTCTATGATCGATCCAAGCCAAGCAATCGATAAAAAACTATTTGATTGCTGAACGAATTTTGAAGAATTGTAGTATATTGTACTTTATAGACACTTTTGGTCCTAGAATAACACTTTAAAATGAAATTACCACGCGGCAAAGTCGCGGGCAAGATAGTATTATATAAATTGATAGGTTATTTCATAAACAGGTTTTTTTTACATGTATTATTTATATATTAAATGCTTGCTGCACTTACAGCGATGCCAAGGCATACAACAAGCTATCAACAGTAACATAAAATAATAATATAAACCTGAAGATAATAATAATAATCGTCAAAAGAAGTTAGATACAATAAATAATAATAATTTAACAAATGTTTAACTTAGAAATGTAATTGCCAATTCTACAAATATACAGAATTTTGTGAAAAATACATCAACATCTGGTTCACTTGTAATCCAGGCGTTGAGTAGATTAACGGTTTGAGCCGTGGGAGCCAGCAGAGCGGTCCGCGTGCGCACCGACGGAGGAGTGGAGCAGGTGCTGCTGCAGCCGGTCCGGTATGACAAGTGAGCAGCGCGCTATAGTGGTCGGATTGTCTATTACACTGTTGAGAAGTACGTATCATTATTGCGCACTTGCGCCTGAGCTCTAAAGTATGCCCACAGTGCCTGCTACGAAAAGGGTCGGATAATAAAGGTACGGATAATACCCGTATAACTTTTTATACAAGTATCGAGCTAATTTCTTCTGGACCTTCTCAACCATCAGTTTGTACTTGGCATCGTGCGGATCCCATATAATTGAATTGTACTCTAACTTACTCCTGACAAACGCATAGTACAAAATGATGATAGTGCTTTTATTGTGGAATCGAGTGGACTGCCACATAACAAAAGCATAAATTAAAAAAATATATAACCCTCGTCCCCCCCACCCCTCATTATAGCTAATAAGTATATCAATCACTTCAGTTTTTAAACATAAAAACAACATTAAAATGATGTGGAAGCTACGATCCTCACCCCCATTCCATTATCAAAGCGTTACGCTTCTTCATTTATTATAAGAACTGCAAAGGAGTGGAATGCCCTGCCCTCGTCAGTGTTTCCGGTAAATTATAACCCCGGTGTGTTCAAGTCAAGAGTGAATAGGTATCTACTAGGCAAGCGTGCTACACCTTCGACCAAATCATCGCTTTCCATCAGGTGAGATCGTGGTCAAACGATTGCCTGTCCGTAATAAAAAAAAATAAAGCTACGAACCATCTCAATCACATTAGCTTTCAAACAAAAAAAACCGCATCAAAATAGGTCCATTCGATTGGGAGGTACAATGCCACAGCAGCACGCACACACACACACACACACACACACACTAACACACACACACACACACACACACACACACACACACACACGATGATTCCACGATGTGCTCCTTAAACGTCAACTCTGTGTCTAAGGTGAGGCCCAGGTTACGAATCTGCTCCACACGTTCCAGGGGACATCGTGCATGTTGTATGAGTACGAAAAGGGCGAACGGGCATGACTGAAAGTTATACATTTAAATTTTGATGTACATATACTACATTCACTCCACCACACAGTAAAAACGTACTCCAGTCCCATTTTCACACAGGAATGAAAACCCTTCAGAAAGGTAATGTGTTTTTAAAAATTGCCGTCATATCCGCCGCAAGACCTATATTCCGCGACCATTACATCCCTCACATGTCACTCTCGACGACAAAAGGCTCTCAAAGTGACGAACCCTCTTTCAAGCCTCTTTTTCCGTACCATAAATGCTTACTAGCATTTTACCACTTTTCCACCCGCGAACTTAACCCTTTCAGTACATCGAGAGGTATTCGTACGGCATAAACTTATTCGCGACCACTCAACCGAGGCCGTCCTTTTATCACGCTGCTCTTGAATTTGTACTTTGAAGTCGTGGCGTAAGGTTCTGCTTATACTGGCGAGACAAACAGCTTTCAAGAAAAGGTACAATATGACCTATTTTCCCGAACGTTTTAGGGCCACCTCACAGATTAGTACTAGGTCGGCCCTTAGAAAAATATTCATATGAATGTTGAATTTCTGTGTGAATATATTGAAGGGTCCATAATGCTGGTATTTATAACAAAAGGGGAGATGGAAGGTTTTGTTCGTAGTAACAATGGGGACGTATGCGTATTTTATTCTTTATAGCAACGTATGGTTATGAGAAGGAACATTGACATTGACCATTTTTGGGAGAGTTACCTTAAGTTTGCAAAGCGATTCATATGTAAGTATGTAAGTATAGGTATGTAAGTATTTAAGTCTCTATATATGTAGTAACTGTAATGTGGAATATTGTTAGACTGTGGTACAGTACGGAGACTGCTAGTTCGGAGTCCGTACCCAAAGGGTCCAAACGGAATCACATAATTTTGGCTACGCTGTGTCTGACTGTCTATCCATCTGTCCAACGGCATGTAGTGATATAAAGAAATAAGTTGGACTATAACTTTACACGTAACTATATTGTAGTTTGGTAATCCAACAACAAGTCGTTTTAAAACGACTAGAATTAGTAGAATTGTATCCAATGATACCTCAAGAGTTATCTATCTATCTATCTATCTATCTATCTATCTATCTCATTTATCAAAATCCATCAAGCCGTGTAGGCTGTACGACGCGCTTAAGAAACGTACAAACATACATGCAGCCTAAAAACATAACCCCCCGCAGTTTTGGGGGGATGGTCATACTTGAAGAGAGTTTATAGGTCTTTTGTACCTAGAATATACACCACTACGTGAACCGCGACCACCTCTCGCACGACCACCGCGCTCGTCCTCTGCTTGGTTACATTTAAACCACGTGGACAAAGCCGCGGGCACAGCTAGTTAAAAAAAAAACGAGCTCTAATCATTTAAATATGAAACGTAACTTCGTCTGCAGTGCCGTGATAAATAAATTTTAGATATATAGTTTACTATAGGCAGTGAATTTGTCTGCGCGGACTACGGTTTATAGCAATTAGTTTATCGCAAGTATCCAATGTTCTTTCCCAGGGTTCAAAATATTTTCATAACAAATTTCATCAACATCGGTTCAGCCGTTTGGGCGTCAAAAGGTAACAGACAGGGTACTTTCGCTTTTATTTTATACTTGCTGTCGCCCTCGGCTTCGTCTGCACGGACAACAGTTTATCGCGAAAAAAGCATCACATTTCATTTAGGATATTAAAAACCAATGCACAAGTACCAACGCTCTTGATGCTTTTTTACAGACTTGTTATTATTTTGTTTCCACGGCAACGTCATTCCATTCGAGAGCAATCTACTTTTTTCAGTTTTCCCGTGGCATCTTACCATTTGTCGGGTTATAAAGTATCCTACGTTGGTATCTATATTGTACAGTACCTATTTACAAAGTTTTATTAATCAGATCAGCTGTTTTGGCGTGCAAGCTTCCCAAACATACACACGTTTCACATTGATATATTGGTGTGGATCTAAGTGTGGATTATTCATGTATCAAGAAAATCAGGTACTAATCCGTCCTAAATCACAAAGGCAAGAGAAAAAAAACAAGTTTTTGTTAAATATTCAGTTTATTACTTACACAGATTCTTCAGTTCACTTATCCAATTATATACAAAATTTCAACTATATATATCACAATCAAATTAGCGAACAACATACAAACTATGTCTAAATTACTTTCATTAATTATGATTTGTAATCAAATAACATTATCAAAATCAAAGCGTTCGTAATGTATTTTACAATAATTACTTCTCATTAAAATTAATGCTCATTATCCCATTACTGTTTTTTCACCGCCTGTAAGTATTTACATTAATTATGGTGTTTTTCAAATTGAATAATTAAATATTCTTGTGGGTAGATCCAAATAGGTTTTAATTATTTATTTGACACATTCAATAAATGTTTTCAAGATTTTAAATAACATTACTAAAAAAAAAATTTTGTACGTCATGTGAGGTAGTGCTGGCTTCTGGTGTCAGAGTTGGTCAGGCCGCTCGAGTGCCTCTGACATGGCTTAAAGACTGCTATTAATCAATAACAGCCAGGACCGATAGCTTAGCGTGTTCTCCGAAGTACGGAGAGATTGAATACCGCACAGAACTTTAAAAAGTCATTGGTGCGGAGTCCAGGACCGAACCCGGTATCGTTTGATTCTATCTAGCACTAGTTCAGCACTAGCCTCATGGCTACAATCGTTCAATAATATAATACTAAATACCTACATTTAAAAGATCTTTGCAGCGGCATTTTATATACACTCTCACTCTCTGTTTAGTTACACTTTATGATAATTATGGCATTAAAATAACCTATTCAAACACCAATGTACAAGATCTACGAAGATATCAACATCAAGATGGCATATAACAAAACGGCGGCGGAATTGTGAGCGGCGCGCGACGCAAGCGCAGATGCAGGGTTGCGGACGCACGCGCGAAACTCGTGGTAGTCTGCTCTGGTGATCGCACAAAAGTGAACGTGCACGCACGCTGTATCGCAGTCTGTTATGTCAGGAGCGTGCTTCACTCGAAGCGCAGATATGTATCTGTACAGAACACAAGTAAAATTATTATAAAACACAAAACACCGACTGCGAACAAAATTATTGAATACGAGCTGACCGCCCGCAAAAATAACCACACTAGTACTATAAAGGTGAAAGTTTGTATGTATATAATAAGGGGTGAGGGTGTGTTCGTGCGTGCGCGCGTGTGTGTGTTTGTGTGTGTGTGTGTGTGTGTGTGTGTGTGTGTGCGTGTGTGTGTGTGTTTGTTTTGGTTGTAATTCAATGGTGTGTGTGTGTGTGTGTATATATTTGTAACTTCTTCACGCTTAAACGGCTGAACGGATTTGGGTGGAATTCAGTACGGCGGTATAAGCTACTTTTTATCCCGGAAAAATGTGTGGTTCCTGTGGGACGCGGGTGAAACAGCGGGGCGCAGCTAATATTTATATAAATTTGACGTTAATTTTTTTCAAATATATTCTATTTTAATAGTTGCAATTGCAACATCAGGCTATATATGCATATATATGCTATATTACATTAACATGAATAATCAAAAGTTTCAAATTATGTAAAAAGCTTAAAATAAAATTGCTACTGTTTAGAGTTTATTTTGATAATTCAAAACACTCAGCTCAAAAACGCAAAAACTTTCGCTCAGCGAGCTATGGAACGAGCTATGCTCGGAGTTTCTTTGAGAGATCGAATCCGAAATGAGGTGATTCGGCAGAAAACTAAGGTAACTGACATAGCTCAGAGAATAAGCTGAAGTGGCAATGGGCTGGTCACATTTGTCATAGAACCGATAACCGTTGGGGTAGACAGGTTCTAGAGTGGAGACCGCGAATCGGCAAACGTAGTGTAGGACGCCCTCCGGCTAGATGGAGCGACGATCTGCGCAATGTAGCTGGCAGTCATTGGAATAGAAGAGCCGAAGATCGGGCTCAGTGGCGTGCCTTGGGAGAGGCCTATGTCCAGCAGTGGACTAGTATAGGTTGTTGATGATGAGTTTGATACTTCACTCGATAGGTTTTGGTAATTTTTGTTTCATTGGATATAAAATATGGCAGCTGTAAGCCGTAAGCTGTAGCTGTTCGCTTGTGGAATGCACTGCCACTTACGATCAGACGTGCACAATCTTATATATTGAAATCTGATTTCACTGTCTTGTCATTGTTTTTCTTGAATTAACTTTATGAATATATGATATTGGTATAAATGTACACAGATGGACATACACACACGATGGACCGACGACATTGTACAAGGAAACTAGTGTTTAATATAAACTAAAAAGTTTACATGACAGCTGTCGACCTCCATCATGGTACCTTATTCATAATGTGTAATGAATAAGACCCATAAAATCTAAATGTATTGGGCCCAAATTCGATGCATTTACTACGAGCATTTCAAGGTTCCATACTCACAATCAAGCTTCATTATCAGAACAGCTTGTTACTATCTACTGATGTACCATAGCACCATGATTACACAAGTTTGCAAAGTTTCATCAAGCGCTACGATCACATACATAGATCCTGATAAAATAGGATTAACTGTATCTAAAGAATCAGGAACTAAGAGGACCATATTCCCACAAACAGACTCAGAGCACACAAGTAGTTTGCTCTGCGTGAGAATTGAACCCACGTCACACTTCGGTCATCATAATCATCAACTACGCATAGAGGCTGTCAAATCGACACCATCAAAGTCGATACGACAATAATTTGAAATTATTGAAAAAAATAGTTTACAATGTTACATGTCAAGTTAATTAAAGCGCCCAAAATCCTATAAGCATAAGCAACGCCAAAAGGTTACTCTCCAATGTCCATCAAAGTGAAATGTTGTCTGTTTGTTTGTTTGGTGAGCTTACACGCAATAACAGCTGGACGGATTTTGATGAAATAAAGAATAAAACATAGAATACTTTATATCCGGGAAATGTTAATTACTCCCTGTAAGGAATTTTGCATTGGTTTTTAATAACCCAGAAGAACATACTCGTAAATGCTTTTTTTCGCGATAAACTGTAGCCCGCGTGGACGAAGTCGCGAGCGGGAAAGCTAGTAATAATTATACATAGATTCTGAATCATATCAACATACAAACATTATGATACAGGACATGTAGGAATCAGATATGTGAGCCAAAGTTCAACATTATCCACACACAATAAATATTGATGAAAGTGTCTAATCTAAAACACATACTCTACTATATATAATATATAGTAGTAGTACATATCTATATAAATATATGTGTGTGTGTGTGTGTGTGTGTGTGTGTGTGTGTGTGCGTGCGTGCGTGTGTGTGTGTGTGTGTGTGTGTGTGTTTGGCTCTGTTTGTCCATAAAAAGTAAATTGAACATAGATTTTCTCGGGAAAAACTATTCTTGAGCATATTATGGTAATAATAGCTAATCATGGAATATGTTATTTTATACCGGAAGGGATTTTTAAGAACGAGAAAAATGAGAAAAATTATAAAAATAATACACGCTAGTCTTACTTTGTAAATGCTCCACGATCGTTATGGTTTCTTATTCTGTCAGCTAATGCGTCTAATGATACCGCGCTCACTTCTCTTAGTCCGTAATATTGAGTCAAGTTATACTCTACTGCCCAATGAATCTCTCCTCTAGTACTTGTTACATCTAAGTAATACTGAGTGTAGTCCAACACCTGGAAAGGAAATCAGTAGTATTTAGTTTCTATATACTATATAACATAAAGTGAGAATAAAAAGTAAAAAAAACTAAATGTAAGGGCAACCGATAACTACCACCACTAAGCCGACGTGTTTTAAAAAAGTTTGAACTTCAGAAGTGGGATTATTGGAATTGCAATGAGCCAACGTTGAAATTAGAGAATAAATATGATTGTATTTTAATAGTTTTACCTTTCCCGAATTGGAGTCAAACTTGTAAAGCCTCAATCCAGGATTTGATATGCTTCCAGCTCCTCTTGGTGTGACTGATGGAGCTAACATCGCCCATGATACTGGTCGACCTGAAAAATAAACCATAACTTGTTATGCTTAAAATATTATAACATTCAATTGATATAGATTCTACATAGGCCTACTTGAATCTTGATAGCAAAAATCTATCTATACATGTAATAAAGTAGCAAGTAATAAAAAGTCTGTACAACAAAGATAATAATAAAAATAGTCAAGGGGACTCAAAACGACAGATACTGAAAAAATTTACACAAAAAAACATTGTGTCTGTTTGTCTGTGTATTTGTATATCAAGTAAAAACTTCTTAACTGATTGAAATGTGGCTTTCACTGTTGGATAGTTTAAAATTTGATTTCAAATCTGGTGTACTTTTATCTCAATCCAATGAGCAGGTGCAGAGCGATCGTATATAAAACTATTAGACGACAGTTTTTATATGTTGAATTCGGATATAGGTACGGCATTGGCAGCATTCATGCCTGGACACTTTCAAAACACTTCGTTTGCATGCTGATCTACGCTTGCCCCCACCATTAATTTGCGATGGGATTCAAGTGTTGAGAGAACAAAGACAGCACTGGCTGCACATATTGACCTGATGTGTTCGTGACTGCAAGGCTCGAATCTCTGCGAGACCCTTCTAAATTCTTTGATATCTTAACTTACTTTGCTTGATTAGCGTAATTGACGATTATGAGTGCGAGAGTAAGTATATATTGCTAAATAATATTATTTATGATTAACAGGCTTTTAAGTAGTCAAACCTTTAAAGTTTCGCCATTTCCTTCCGCCCGTCCGTCTGTCTGTCTGTACGTCACAGCTATTTTATTAAGAAATTATAGACTACAAAGTTGAAATTTGGTACATGTATAGATATTAAAATTTATAACCACTTCATAGATGTATTAAAAAAAAAGTATATTTTTTTCGATTTCTTCCTTACATGGAAAGTGAAGAAATAAAAATGATTGGTTCCCCTTCGAGTTATTTAAGTAATTTAAAATTATATTGAAGTTTCGTTGATAGTTTTTTCTAATTGATTGATTTCAAGATAACGCATTTTTTTACAAAAAATATGAGCAAGTAATCCATACCACTATATAAAAGTGAAACGTTGTCTGTTTGCTTGTTTGTTTATTTATTTGTACGGCTGGACGGACTTTGATAAAATTTGGAATGGAGACAGCTTATACCCTGAAATAAAACATACGATACTTTTTATCCCGGAAAATGGTGAGTTTCCACGGGAAAACTGGAAAATGTTGATTACTCGCTGTAAGGAACGGTTGCCATAGAAGTTAGTTATGTTAGTGTTCTACTTTCGCATTAGTTTTAAATATCCTAGAAGAACAAGGATGTTTTTTTCGCGATAATCTGTAGTCCGCGTGGACGAAATCGCGGGCGGGAAAACTAGTATGATATAATTGACAGCAGAGACTGGTCATTGCATAAAATGCACTCTTAAAGTGTCCAGATTATTAATGCTGCCGATTGTACTTTTATCCCTGAAATAACTTAAATGATACCTCTTTCTTATGAAAAATACCACGCGGACAAAACCACGGGCACACCTAGTATCCTAATAAAAATTGACAGTATGCTCCTGTTATATATACAACATAAAACCACACGTGGATAAAAAAAAACAAATATACAGAGATGATAAAACTGGTCTTCTGGGAGAAAATACTCACTATCCTATAATATCTACATTGTTACTTGCAACAGTCTTCATACAATGTTTCCTAGCTAGAGATCATATACTAGGGGTGCATTCCGAGACGCGCAAAAATCGATAATATCGATATTATCGCGCTAAAACGCGTACCGAGTCATCGTGAGCGCAACATTGATATCCCTTGTGACGTCACGGATTACGTCATTATATCCGCCATTTTGCGATTACACCGACCATGCCCCAAACCGATATCACCGTGAGCGCTACTGTCAAAGTGACAGAATGACGGTTGTTTACAAAGAAAACTGTTGTTTGAATTCAGTTGTGTGATTTTCGTACAGTTTTTCAAATGTTACTGCAGACAATTGACCAATTTTTTGACAGACTACTTTGCCCACGAGTAATACTTTGTATTTTGAGCAAATTTTGAGGTTATGTTGTTGTGATCTTATAATCACGCTCACGAGCGTTCCGAATCAACTACAGCACTCAACTGCCGTGAGCGCGATATCTGAATCGGAACGCAAATTAGCGCTGTGATCGCACAGTGATATTATCGTGAATCGGAATGCACCCTAGGACAAACTATTTTGCCTTAAAATTAGATTTTCCTGGTTCATATTCAAAGTTTGCAGAATTTAGACCTGCAAAGTCATACCTTACCTTCACTATAGATAAGTCTGAACGTATCAGCGTGACGGTGTCCATAGAATTGGCCAGCGATCACATCGCTGAATGCTCTGATAACGTGGACCAGCCTGGCGTTAGCTGAAGGAGTCAGCTCTCCTCCACCGGCTGCAGACGAGCTTCCAGCATTGTGGCGCTCTTCCACCCCTGGGCCAGCATGTGCTACTAGGTAGACCTGTGAAAAATGGTTTTAAAGTTACTATATTGTGTGTTCTTCTCTGTGCAGTTTTTCCGAATAAATGGTTTCAATTTTTCATCTTAACCCCCGACACAAAAAAAGAGAGGGTTGATATAAGTTTAGGGTGTGTATATATGGATGTCTGCCTTTGGCATCGTAGCTACCAAACGAATGGATTGATTTTGATGAGTTTTTTCTGATGTGATCGAGATTATACTTGGGGAGAGTATGAGGTTATATCAATTTGGAATTTGTGTTTGTTGATTATCAGATCATATTTCAAAGAGTTACCAAATAATTATTTTAATTGTAGTTATTTTGCAAAGTGTTTCTAGCAGTTTTTAAAAGAAAAGACGAAAAAAAATATAAAATCCATAAAAGATTGCCAATATTCTTTAATACCACGAGAATATGAGACGATATTTTCAAAGAACATAAAACGTAAATGCATACCATTTCATTTTTCCTCCTAGCTTTACTGAGGATCTGTTCCAGCCACTCCCACTGCGCTCGGCCTCTGTGAGGGCCATCGGTCCTGGCTGCTCCACCAGCCCAGAGCACGCTGTTCAGTACTACGATCCTGAGTTTACTGTGGGATTGCTCTATTGTGTAGTATCCACCTATGGAATAAAAGGAAGTTTGCGTCAAATTCTTTCAATTGCTTGAAGTTTTCTTTTTCATATTCTTTGACATTATTTAGGTATCTCTCAACTTTTAGTAATAAAGCCTTTCACGCTCCTTAATTTATTTAATAAGAAGAAATACAAGGCACTCTAAATAATTCATATTTAAAAACAGTCTCATCATCATCATCATCAACAACCTATACTAGTCCACTGCTGGACATAGGCCTCTCCCAACGCGCGCCACTGAGCCCGATCTTTGGCTCTTCTCTTCCAATGACTGCCAGCTACCTAGCACAGATCGTCGCTAAATCTAGCCGGAACAGTCTCAATCAATTGAAATTAATTAAGTTAATCTTAAATACTGAATCAAAGGAATCTTTATACATGCTTTTACCCAACAACGTTTTACCTGTTTCAAAAGTCTGCAGTGCCTCAGTTGGTAACCATTGCATCCACATGTCGACTAGCCTCCTCGATAGTGGTGGGTCGTTATGGCCAAGCGCTGGGAATACGAACTGGCTGCTAAACGTCCTGCTCAAGATATCGGTCACATTTCTTACAGCTTCCAGTTTAAAATCTTCGGTCAGGTGTTCCATTGACGAGGAGAGGATGTCTCTGTTGGAAATACTGATGTTGAGTAAAATATTAAAGAATATAGCGTATTTCTCATGATTGAAATCACTATGACTATCCTGTCATCAGGGTCAACTTCAGTATCTCAGGGTACCGCTCCACCATGAAAAAGGCCGCGCTTTGTTTCAGGGTATATCGTCCCCGTATCTCCCGTTGCAATACCTGTCCCTTAGTAGAAGTTACACTAACCCGGTCCAAAGTACGAACTCCAGTGACTCAAGATGCCGCTCTGCCATGAAAGCAGCCGCGCTTTGTATCAGGGGCCACGAGCTGTCGCAAGTGTGATCCCTGTGTCTCCCGTTGCGGTGGCTGTGCTCATTGTTGCCACGGTTGTGTTTACAGCCTGATAAAAGAAAATCTGTTAATAGGATATTCATAGGAAGTCTTTACTTATTTTTACCCGAGTACGGCCAAGCAAGGGGAAGGAACGAGTTTAACAGTCTATGTATGTATGTGGGTATGTGGATGTTCCACCACAGCGTCGTTTCTATTGGTCCAATTTTGACAAACGAGATATCAATCGATTTGTCTTTAAGTATAGAGTGTCATAGGCAATATTTTTTTACCCGACTACGGCGAAGCAAAGGATGGATGATGTGTTCAAACTAACAATTCATTCCGATTTTGACAAGCTAGATACCAATCGTTTCACCGACATCGCAAGTGTCATAGTCTATTTTTAACCCAACCTGACAGTAGTTGCAGCGGAAGTTTGTGTCTCGGAAGTTGTCTGCAAGTCTGCTGCGCAAACCTTTTATTTTTCAGGCGCAATCTCATTGTTGAATTCGAAGACAGCATAGTATAATTTCTTCGCTCGCTCGCTTACGTTTTCCGCAAATTCTATCTCGCTCTTACTTTATGCTGTTTTATCCTCACAGCAATACCTGCGCAATCGTTCACAGAGCCTAACTTCACAAACATAAAGATTCGCTGCGACTACTATGGTCGGGTTTAATTTTTGAACTTATTTGTGTGTAAGTGTTTACACACTTTAACACTAATAAGTAACACATTATATCAGTGTGAGTTAGTTGAGTTTATTAATTTTGGTGTCTGTCAACTTCATTTCCGATACTTCAGACTACTTCAAGTCTACCCAATGTAGTCATAATTTTCATTTCTAATTTGTGGAACTATTGCAGTCGAAACCTATTTCTCTATCCTAATATTCGAAGTGCCTAATAAAAGCATAAATACTGAAGGACTTTTGAATAGCACCTTACATTTTCTTTAAGACAAAACACGTAAACAACATGAGCGACGACCGCTTCCTAGAAATATTTTCAATATTGCTACAACAGTAACTATCGATTCGCTCCCAAGGACAGCAAACCACGGAACCTTCTTTATTTTTAGCAAAGCGGAAGAGATATTTCAAGGCTACGTAAATATAATTAACAAGGTTCTGGTAGAGATAACTTACCTTTATGGAACTCGGGGGAGTTGTGGAAAGGGTCATAATGGAGATCTGTGATGTGCCAAAAGTACCCTGAAACAATAAGCAGCGTTAATGTTTTTGCCTGAACACGGTCCGGGTACAAATAAGGTGGTTAAACAGTTTAGGATTGTGTAACTTTGCGCAATATTTTCTGCGTAAATCGAGGGTACGATAAACGGAGATAGTGTTTGTTTAATTCACACCAATGTTGTTTCATTATTAAGCCTGATATTCAACCGCTATACAATGGTGTTTACAATGTATATATTAGTATGTTGGAGGGTTGAATGGCACAGTAGGTATCAAGGAGATTACTAGGTTAAAAAACAATGTCTCATAGTGACGAGCGCAGTGAGTTACCACGCAAGATTCTTTAAATAAATTTTAAATTATGGATGATGGCTGCAATTCCTATGATCAGGTGTGACTATCAACTACTTGTTTGTCAGGCCGCCCGAAGGCCTCTGATACAGTTTTTCAGGTGTACAAAAATAAAAATATTAAAGTGCCATAAATGCGTCCTTATCATAATCATTATTTGAACTAAAAACCAATCAAGTGCGTATTGAAGACGCATATTGATAGAATTAGGGTTCTATTGAATCAGCAATGACCAACAATAAAAACTTTATTGCAATTAGTCCAGTAGTTTTGCGTGATGCGCATACAATGTTGTTTTAACCGTTGAATTCTGTCTCTAATTGACGGTGGTAGATCTAAGCGATAACTTGGTCGGCTAAAACTCGTAATCGATAAAATTTTATTCTATTAATCATTGAAAAGCTACTCGCAGACCCATCATAAACTTTTAATGTGTACAAAATTTTAACCGATGAATTTTATCGAATGCGATATAATTGAAAACTGTCAAGGGAATAAGACCCTTTCAGTTTTGAATTAAATATAAGTTCGGTCAACCAAGTCCCAAAACGACATCGAAAAATCAATTAGAACGGTTCTTTGATTTATAACTTTTGCTTGTAGATGTTCGACACGATTTAGTGAAATAACATCCATCATAATTTAAATTGCTTTATCGTTACGTTAACAATTAATTTTGAAGTTTACCGACAGAACTACGTGGCGAAGAGTGCAGTTGAACTGGCGATCCAGACGGAAAGAGTGAGAGAAGGGTAGAGGAGAGAGAGATAAAACTACAGTAAGCTATTTTCTTTAAAAAAGTTTTCTTCACCTTTTGTTTTGTAGGTACTCATTTTTGTTCTTTTGTTATATTTGGAAAGAGGATAGATAAAAGAGAGAAACAGAGTAAGAGTTTATATCGGATCGGGATATAATGTATGCATATAGTTCTTTCCACTATTAATAACATCTAGTAATTTGGTGGAATTGAACGAATTTGATCAATCGAAAAAATACACAAAAAAAAAAACCAAAATTTGAATTCGTTTTTTTTTTTTTTTTTATATCTTGTGCTTACGAATCTCTATCGCCTACCTTGCTTATTTAACACTGTGAAGGGTTTTATATCGTGTAAAGTTCCTACAAGACTTAAGTAATTACTAAAGTCCAAGATTGGACAATGAAACTTGCACGTATTGCCCACCCACTCCAACTTCTTGCACTCCTGATTATCTTCTCACTTTGGTTACGTTACTTCGCTACCACTTACTAATTTTTGCGTGAGTAAGGTTGAGCCAAAGCAGGCCGGTTATGTACACGACGAAGTTGCTCGGCCGCATGTTACAGCGTTACATGACGCCTGACTGTTGCGCTAGTATGCCCCACTTGTGCGGGGACAGTACCTGTAGACAAATTGATACAATTAATAAAAAAAAACGATTAAAAAACAGGAAATGGATGTTTTCCTGTATTTTATCACCAACTAGCTACTCTCCCTGGCTTTGCACGGGTAGCTAAGGGTTTCTCTAAATATTTATTTACACAAAATTACGATTCTACCAACACTTCAACAACTTCTACAACAGCACAGACTTGAAATTTTGAGTACGCATTTTATTATGACAGCTGGTTTTAAGTTTTACCATGACATGATCGCTGAACTCAGGGTTGGCTCCTGAGTAGGGAACTCCTCAACGGTTAACAGCACAGACATATTGTAAACGCATTTATTTGTGAAGAGCTGTGCCCACGGCTTGGCACGCGTGGTCATTTATCTAGGTTAAAAGTACTATACCAAGTATGTGTTGTTCCAAGACCTAAAATACCAATATACCAACGTTTGATTAAAATTCCTTCTACCTTCAAAAGTTTTTAATCGATTACTTTGGCTTCTTGTCATCGGATTGAGATACTAAGTACACCAGTTTTTAAGTCAACCCCTAAGTTATCCAACGTTTAAATTCACATCGCAATCGGAACAAACATGCAGTCAAACAGATAAATTAAACACAATTTAAAAAATACTTATTCATTCGCTTATTTTATGTACCCTACACTTTTTGTTTAAATCATCTTGGTACAGAATTTTTCGTATTTATTGCTTTATTATAATTATAGACAGCCCGTTCTTAGTTTCACCATGACATGGCTACTGCATAAAAGCCTTTTCTTAAATGTTTTTTTAAATGAACTCATTTTGCTCCAACTCTATTTTTTCTACAATGTTTTCTGCTAGTTTTCGAAGTCAACCCTCAATAGACGATGCTTCTATTTCTTCACAAAACAAACAAGTACAATGCTTGGATACCCACGCGCACACTCACGTATCCTTCACCAACCAAGCGAAAACATTGGGTACACAAAAAAATACTCCTTTTAAAATGTAGAATAGGAACTGAACTATGTGTTTACAGCCAGCGGTGACCGAGCACAAAGTCAACAAGCCCGTGAGAGAGTTTCTTTTATTTAAACAGCGGGCAATGCAGGTCAAGCGAGAGCGGGGTTTAAATTCGAGTGCAGGCGATGCAAAAAGGTTGTTAGACAGCTGTTAATGCATACAAGCACATGAGTAAAAAGCCCTAATACAAGTATTGAACCCAAGTATGTATCTATCTTCTATACTCTATCTAGATATCTATACTTAAAATCTATCTATTTATCTATCTAAATTTTAACTATCTATATCGATCTTAATCTATACCTATAATAAAGCAATCAGAACGAAAAAGACTACTCGATGGGATTAATTTAAAAAAAAAAGTGTAGTGTACTTAAAATAAGCTACTGAACAAGAATATAACATTTTTTCTAATCGTTTTAGTCATTCAATGTTTGTCTGCATGTTTGTTCGCGAATCACGTAAAAGCTACTTGACCGATTGCGATGTGGATAGCTTAGGGTTTGACTTAAAAACTGGGGTTCTTGGTATCTTAATCCGGTGATTATATGCCAAGCAATCGATAAAAAAACTATTTGACAGCAGTACGAATTAAGTTGAAATGTAGTAGGCATATTGTACTTTAAAGGTACTTTTGGTATAACATGTACATGGAATAACATGTATGGGCTACTTTTATATGAAACTAGCTGTACCCGCGGCTTCGCACGCGTGGTCTTTTCTTTAGGTTCAAAGTACCATAGTACGAATATACCGACATTTGATCAAAATTTCTTCAGCCGTCGAAAATACTTTTATCAATTGCTTGGCTTCTAACTCACCGGATTGAGATACTAATTACACCAGTTTTTAAATCACACCCTAAGCTATCTAACAATGAAAACCGCATTGCAATCGGTCCAGTAGTTATTACGTGATGCTTGAACAAACAAACAAAAAAAATACAAAAAATGATATATTCTTGTTCAATCGTTTTTTTAAGCACCCAAGAGCATTTTTTTATTTATCTTCTTTGTATAGCCTTTGTCGTACCTATTGCTTTATTATAAGTATAGATATATGACTGTGTCAATTTGCATTAAAAAAACTGTCCAGTAGTTTCAGCGTGATACGTGTTCTTTTTAATAACTTTCAACCCCTATCTTGCGGAAACCCTTAAATTTTTCGGGATGAAAAGTAGCCAATGTCCTAGCTTGTAGTATGAACTCAAATCATACCAAGTTTGATTAGAATTCATTCAGTGGTTTTGGTGCAATGCGCGGTCAAGATACGGACAAACAAACAGACAAAAATAAAAAGTAAAACAGTTTGGCTTCAGTATCGAATATAGAAAACCATCCAAAAATTATTATTTATTTCTTCAATATTAACTTAACTTTGCACCCATATGCCGCACAAACCCTTTACATTTTTGGGATAGAATGTGTCCTCAATTTTAACCCATCATATAAGTTAAGACGGTGCCAAATTGCATCAAAACCCGACCATTAGTTTCTGTATGGTACGTGTTTTTTTAAATAAGTGTCAATTCAACCTTTATCCCGCGAAAACTCATTAATTTTTCGGGATGTAAAGTTCCAATGTCCTACCTCGTAGTATGAGCTCAAATCATACCAAGTTTCATTTGAATTCATTCAGTAGTTCCGGCAGCGTGATGCGCGGCCAAGATACAGACAGACAGACATATAGATATATTTTTTTAAAACATACAGTTTAGGCTTCATTACCGAATACAGAGTAATCTTCAAAAATAATATTTCACAATATCTTAAATGTACAGAATTTGGATCCATATCCCGCAGGACCCCTTTATTTTTTCAAGACAAAAAGTGTAAATAATGTTTACCCATCTTATAAACTATGTCTGTGCCAAATTGCATTAACATCCGTCCAATAGTTTCAGCGTACTACGTGTTCATTTCAATAATTTTCCACACCTATCCTGCAGGAACCCTTTAATTTTTTGGGATAAAAAGTATTTAATGTCCTACCTCGAAGTATGAACTCAAATCATACCAAGGTTCATTTGAAATCATTGAGTATTTTAGGCGTGATGCGCTGCCAAGATATAGACAGACAGACGGACAGACAGACAGGCAAACAAAAATTAAAAACATACAGTTTTGGCTTTAGTATTGAATATAGAACAGCCTCCAAAACAAATTACAAAATATCTTCAATTTACAGAATTTGGGACATTATCTCGCAGGAACTCTTTTTTTTTTCGGGATATAAAGTATCCTTAATTTGTATCTATTATATAAGCTATAACTGTGCCAAGTTGCAACAAAATCTGTCCAATAGTTTCAGCGTAATACGTGTTCTTTTAAATAACTTTCAACGCCTATCCTGCGGGAACCCTTTAATTTTTCGGGATGAAAAGTATCCTATGTCCTACCTCGTAGTATGAACTCAAATCATACAAAGTTTCATTTAATTCATTCAGTAGTTTCGGCGTGATGCCTAGCCAAGATACAGACAGACAGACAGACAGACAGACAGACAGACAGACAGACAGACAGACAGACAAAAATGAAAAAAAATACAGTTTTGGCTTCAGAATCGAACATAGCGAAACCTCCAAAAAAAAAACAAAATATATGTACAGAATTGGACCCGTTACAGTTTTATTATAAGTATAGATTACCACGCGGGGTAAGCCGTGAGTACAGCTAGTACTTATAATAAAGCAGTAAATTGCAAAAAGTTTGTACAAAGAAGATAATAAAAAGAAACTGGGATACGTAGACCCTCGACTGACGCACGAAAACTACAACAATTATAAAATATTTTTCCAAAAAATATTAAATCTACTTCATAATAAAAATGTTATTTTGTAAACAACCACTAAACTAAATAATTACAATTGAGCCAGAACAGTATGACTTTTTCGAAATTACCAACGTAATAATAATGCAAAAATACAACATAAGATACGAAAGAGTTTTTTGAAGGCAGCTCCAAGCCCAGGCATCATTCAAAATGTTATTTTGTAAACAACCACTAAACTAAATAATTACAATTGAGCCAGAACAGTATCACTTTTTCGAAATTACCAACGTAATAATAATGCAAAAATACAACATAAGAAAGAGTTTTTTGAAGGCGGTGCCAAACCGAGCCATAATTATTGAGGTAAAGGCACCTATTTCCGCAGTATTATCACCAAAACTCGAAAGGACGTTAAAAATTAAGCATTTACTGAACCTTTCTGACGGTTTGGTTATTTTTATCAACAACTTTATTGTTTTTACTTTGAAATAGACTAAATGTTTGATTATTGGGATAAAATTTGTATACAAAATTAAATTAAATTTGAAAAAAGTCCTAGGTACCTTATTCCGATGTATATACAAAGTGAAAAGTGTAATTATGGTTAAAAAAAATATAGTATTTTTATTATATTTAATTAGTTTTCGCATTATTGAACAAAAGAAAACTGCATAGTAACATTTACAAAGATATGAAAAAAAAGCTGAATGCTGTATTTTAGTAGTGTCTATACCGCGGAATAACGTGCTTATAGAACCTTATCCTGACCTAACTGTACATCGGAATAGCGTTTCATACCACAAAAACTCATTTTCTAATTCCGAGTACTAAAATATATAAGATTTTTGCATATTTTATTTACAGAAAAATGCTTTATTTAAATTTCGTCGTAAATATAGGTAATACTTGCTAACACTTATATTTCATTGTGAACTTTAATTTTCTATTTTAACTTCTCCATACAACTAATTAATAAAATACTCAAATTGATCACTTATGACATGTTATATTTGAGAATGTGACGCAAAAATGTACATCGGAAATAGATTTTAATATTTAAGTTCTATTTAAGTTGTCAAATCCAAACCGAGAAATGCCTAATCATAAAAATAGCCCTGAAAATCAAAACATAAAACATATCTATGAAATCGCAATTCCGTGACATACATCGGAATAAGAAACTGACTAAAATATTTGGCACCTAATGTCGCGGTATATTCAAAATGTATTTTTACCTTAATTTTCTCAGAAAAACCCACAAATGTTAAGTGTTTTCGATTAAAAACATAACTTTTGCAATAGTTTAACCTAAAGAAGTAGACATACAGTACGATAAAAACTCTATTTAAAAAAACATGGTACTCACGTGCACAGGGTTCAAAATGTATGAAGTGTGCGTTCGGACCAGCTGCTGACGCAATATTAACAGATTATTTCAAACCGTTTACTCACATTTACTACATTTTTGATAATTTAACTACGCAAATATGTGTTATCTACTGAATAAAAGTTCTTGCAATCATTTTTATTTATTAAATACCTTGTAAGCGCCGTTTTCCTAAATACCTCAAAATATGGTGCCAATTCCAGAACCCCTCGGTATAAGGTGCCTTTACCCTAATATGGTTGAGCTTACTCAAAAAGATAATGACTAAACGACTTGATGTGCCATTTAAAATAATAAGCTTTTAAAGTAATAATCTACTAAAACTTTATCATTTACTAGATTGCTGTATTCGTGTCAATCAGTTTGTGAACGTGTGAAAGTCAAAATCTGCTCGTGTGAGTCACTTGTTTTGTCTCTTCTGCGTTTTGTGTTTTGTATGAGGGTGCGTCATAGACAACTACATATTACTTCGTACGTAGATAAGTATGTATTAATTTTGAAAACATATTACATTTAAATGATGCCTGGGCTTGGCACCGCCTTAAAAAAACTCTTTCGTATCTGTTGTATTTTTGCATTATTATTACGTTGGTAATTTCGAAAAAGTGATACTGTTCTGGCTCAATTGTAATTATTTAGTAAAGTGGTTGTTTACAAAATAACATTTTTATTATGAAGTTTTTTTTTTGTTTTTTTTTTTCAGTGTCCTAAGCAAACATCGGAAGGAATATATGGCAAAAAAAAAAGTAGACACTTACTCATTTTAGACTGAAAGCGCTGTAAATTAAAACCAAGGATGAATAAACCTACATAATTATATAACAACTGAATTAGTTTTGACGAAAATTATCTATGATTTCACTGGAATAAAACGGAACTCTTTAAAAAAATGGTTATACATCTCGTAGATATGAGGAAACATAAACCCAAAACAAATTGATTTATAAGTTGTTAATGCTGTAATGATGTATGTGTCCTTTTTTAAAGCAATCTTTTACAGACACCACCAGTACTACATAAAACCTGAGAACTCATCAAGACAAACCTAATGAGATCAATCTCGAAGGGGTTCTATCATTTTGTTGTTGAGTTCCTATGTCTACCTTCCGTCACAATCATCAGACCCTGGATACCACATAACACCAGAGAATTTATCAAGACAAACCAAATGAGGTCGAAGGGGGTTCCATCATTTTGTTGTTGAGTTCCTGTGATTCTGTTCCGGCTTCATCATCAGACCCTGGATACCACATAACACCAGCAAATTCATCAAGGTAAACCAAATGAGCCCCAACTCAAAGGGGCTTCCATCATTTTGTTGTTAGGTTCTTGTGACTACCTTCCGGCTCCATCATCAGACTCTGGATACCACATAAAACCAGAGATCCGATCAAGACAAACGTAATGAGCCCAAACTCGAAGGTATTCCATAATCCAATTGTGTATTTTCTTTGACTACTACTACTAGTACTACTAGTACTACTACACTACTACTACTACTACTACTACTACTACTACTACTATAGTTTTTTTACTTGTCATCAGAACTACACCCATGTGCAAAACTTCAGAATCTTTGGACGTCCATAAACTGTTTAAAATTGACTTGCAATCCAGTCCTGAATATTCTAACACTGTGAATTATAAATTAAAATAAATTAAAGCTTGTTTAAATTTACTAAACCAATTTTAATAAAATTTATACAGTACCACACAAGAAGTCTTCTTACTCAAGTAAAAACAATCATCTAATTCGGTTCAGAAATCCCAAGATATTAGAGAACATAAACTATAAAACAAATAGATTTTCTAATAAAACTACTGAACCAATTTTGATGAAATTTAGATGAGACTACACAAAAAGATAACCCTTTTGAATAAAAAACAACTATCTAAATCGGTTGAGAAAACTTAGAGATATACACAAAATCAAGATATTATAAACACAAAATCGAATTGATTTACTCAAAAAACTACTTATTCTCGATAAACTGCTAAACCAACTTTGATACAGTTGATATGGGAACACCAAGAGTATAACTTTTCAAACAAAAAAATAATTTTCAAAATCGGTCCACAATTGACGTACATAAAAAAACACATACATACAGTCGAACATATAACCGTCTCTTTTTCTGAAGTCGATTAAAATAACAAAATATTTCCATAAACACGATACTGTCTGGATGTCTGTTCGGGCATCACGTAGAAACGAATGAACCGATTGCAATGCAGTTTTTACTAATAGATAGCTAATGTGTAATTGGTATCTCAATCCGATGAAAAGAAGCCGAGCAATCGATAAAAAACTATTTGACGTCAGAACAAAGTTTTATGAAGTTTAGTATATTGATACTTTTGGTTCTGGAATAACACATAGGATCCTAATATCCCAGAAAAATTAACACGCGGGCAAAGCCGCGGACACAGCTTAGTATCGAATAAGGTAGTGCCACCCTCGGGTGTCACTGACGTGGCTTAACGACTATAATAGGTACTATGTATCATTGTTACTCGTATCAACCGAGACCGACGAAATCCAAACCCAGTGGACTTGGATTACAAAGCGCGTATTTTACCGCTGGGCCACTAACGGGCTCTAGTTGAAATTGGGAAGGAAATATACTACCACGTTATATTTCCCGAAGAATTTGAGAAGAATGAAGGAGACGCACGCCAATAGTAAGTAACAATAATTTAGTAGACCATTATAACTCGTAGATTCTGACCCATATGAGGCCCCAATGACGCGGTTTCAAGTGGCACGGAAATTGTTAAGATTTACGAAAACCGAGATAAACTGACAGCTACAGCAGATGAAATAAAAAGTACCTTGGTTAAATATCTAGGGAGCTATAAAAATGCCCAATAAAATGTACAAAAATAGGCCGCCCTGTCGCAACAAATTCTTGTACCCTGAAAGGCGCAAAGGTCTTTAAACAGTGATTAATGTTTTTGGCCAATTTTCGTAGACAGTTTTATTCGTTTTAGGTTAAGGTCACCATCTTACTGGTTTTGTGACGATTTGTTTGAAGGCGATGACCACGCTCAGCTTATGTTAGCTTATGAGGCTGCATCTGAAGACCCCAAAAGAGGCTTGGTGTCAGATTTTCTGCTTATTTGTATATATGTTAAATTATGTAGTACCTTTCTTTGGTCTCGGAGTTTTCCAGGCCGCCCAAGTGCCTCTGACGTCTATACCAACCGGGACCACAGCTCAGCTGAGTTAGTGTAGGATGCCCTGTGGCCAGGTAGAGTGACGACCTGCGAAAAGCGGCTGGAAGAAAATGGATGGGGAGAGCTGGACACCGAGCTCAGTAGCGTGCATTAGGAGAAGCCTACGTCCAGAAGTGGACAGATATAAGCTGATGATGATGGAAATATAGAACTTGTTGTTATACTAACAACTCTTTAACCCGATAAAAACCACGAATACATAAAAGAAACAACCCCCCCCCCCTTAAAATAACATAACTCCCAAACCCCCAACCTCTTTTATTGCCATCCAGATCCATCTCGATCACATCAGCTTTAAAACAGAAAAAACCGCACCAAAATTGGTCCATTCGTTTGGGAATTACGATGCCACAGACAGACATGGATACAATGATACATATATACACACCCTTAACTTATTAAACCCTTCTCGAATTCGGGAGTTAAAAAGTTACAATAAGCGGCCTTATTGCTAAACTAACTGTACCCACGGCTTTGCACGCGTGGTCATTTATCTAGGTTTAAAGTACTGTAAGTATATTCCAAGACCTAAAACACCAATGTACTTGATCATAATTTCTTGAGCCGTCAAAAAGATTTTATCCACCGATACATTGAGATTGAGATACCAAGTACACCAGTTTTAAGTCAAACCCTAAGCTATCTAACAGTGAAAACCGCATTGCAATCAGTTCAGTATTTTTTAACGTGATGCACGCACAAACATACAGACAAACAGACAGACACGAATTAAAAAAAAAACTAGTTCATTTGCTTATATTAAGTACCCAAGACCTTTTTTTTAGTTATCTAAAGAAGAGTATTTGAGAGTATATAACAGTATTTGACTTTTTCATTCATATTGCTTTATTATATGTATAGATAGATAGATAGTAAACTGTGGAAACATACAAAATAAAGACCTACAAGGTAACATACCTAAATGTGTGCACAAAGCACATGATACCGCTTGGTACGAGTAACTATCGTACTTCATCATCACCAGGATAGTAAGGTGGACACCTGCCTTACTACAGAGGAAAACGGTTTGCAACGAATTTCAAACCGTGTGATGCATGGTCAGGCTTTCAGTCTCCACAAAATACTAAATTACCCAGAAATAACAAATGGAATAAACTAGAGCGCATTTATTTCCATAAACGTGAAGCCAAACATTTAGGCCCATTACATACATCGTTCCCTAGCGTAACACTACCCTTAACGAACTGTATAAAACATAATGAGGCATCCTGACCCCACTACGTTTATGTAACTACGAGGAACCATGTTTAATTCGTATCTACTGAACTCAGGAGAGGAGAAGTTGACATTAAACATTTTGGATAACTAGGGATAAACTGCCTAGGTATTGTTCGATGAGGAATTTCCGTTTTTTATACCTACATCGTTTTTAACGTTAACCACGTTATTTAATGTGTAGGTATACACAAAACTACTTTTTAATATTTTTAAATGCAATATTTTGTTGAAAAATATTATGTTTTTTAGATAGATAAATTGTTGTTGGTCTAGAGCCTACTAGATCATAGGTACAAAATCGAACGGTCGCGGATTCGAATCCTGCAAGGTGCAATCATTTGTGTGATGAGCAGAAATGTTTGTTTCCGAGTCATGGATGTAATATTCTTATCTATGAATGTTTATCCGTTATCTAGTGCCCATTGTACCTAGTTTGTATCCTAATTGGGTATCCTAGTTTGTATCTAGGTAATTGGTGTGGAAATGTCCCGAATAAATTTATTTATTTTACTTTTTTTTTCTGTATTGATAAAATGAAATTGCTTCATTTGCCCGAAACATGGTACAATTAAGTGGTAGGTACTTATATCCATGAAACAGTCCAGCATGCTTCACCAGTAACTGGCATACATTTTTTTTACACATAATACATACAATTAGGTATTATATAGTACGAGATTCAAAATTAAAATTATTCACGCAAATTATGACAAAGGAATTATAAATATTTGTAAAACTAAAATTATCCATGTCATACTAAGCACAAAATATGTGATCAGTCATAGTACATATTATGTTCAATTCAGTATTACTTCATTATGTTAATATGATGTCAGTATAATAAGTCATATATACATTTTAAAATAAAAATAAACTCCTTTATGCATAAAAACAATTTTCGATTAGCCATGCACCTGTGTAATTTTATTTTAAAATATTTAATAGGCAGCTCCCTGATTGTTTTCGGAATGTTGTTAAAGATTTTGATAGCCATAACATTACAGTTGTGGTGACGCAAAGCAGTTCTGCAATAGGCCAATCCTAACCTGCACGCCACGAGCAGTGAAGTGAAAACGTTTATTTATTCCAGTTTTTCGAACAGATCAGGGTACAAAAATTCCTATTTGCGTATTACACAAGCTTGTCAAAGACAAAATTTTCAACTTTTTGAAGAGTGGTCTGCATGATTCTAGTGGACTTATAGCCCTTATGCATTTCTTTTCTACAAGGAACACTTTACTTATGTTGGTAGAATTTCTCCAGAGCAAAAGACCTTACTTCAGAACAGATGCAAAATACCCGTGATAGGAAATGAGCGCAGCACTTTGATCAACAGGACGCCGTAATCATTTCAAAGCAAAAACCAAGCGTGATTTTGGAACAAACACAATCAATGTGAGCCTTCCAATTGCAGTGTAGATCAACACATATGCCAAGAAATTTAAATTACTCTGTCATTTCTATTGGCTGGTCTCTACGTTAGTTACTTGGTTTTGAATAATTCTTTGGGATGTTAGCACGTAAATTATTAAAATGTAGCCAGCCCATTATTGAGTCATCAAAAAAAATTAATCATTTTTATGATTTATACATTTTATACAATTTTTGTCGGTCACTACTACTGATGAGTAGCATACAATTTTATGGAAAACGTTCTTGTTTGTCGTATTTGGTAGTGCTGGCCTCTGGTTTCAGAGTTTGTCAGATCGCTCGAGGGCCTCTGACATGGCTTAACGACTGCTATTATTCTTTGAGATCGGCTCCTATGCCATATCTCGTATTTGTTCTCAACATTTAAACTCGTAAACGCAGGGTCGGCTAACGTACCCACGGAGCAATAGAAAACAAAAAATGTGAGACAGATTCTTTATTTTAAGGGTCACAGTATGTTATGTATGTTTACATTACTTTTTTACGGACAATTAGTTTTTTAAGTAAGCTTCAAGGTATTATCACACAAACATTGTACTAGTCTACGTTTTTTACGGTTACAATATAAAACAAAGGCGTAGGTTTTCCACTTCCCAAGACGAGAGATACGATTATTTCATTGTGAAAATTTAATTCTGTAACACAAAGGATAGCCACGCTTTCAGGCGTTTCTTTCAGTGCAATTGTATATTCATTTTATCCAACGCAAAAGCTAGGCCACTCTCAGGCACTGCCCGTGAAACTAACGCGATACGTTGAGCCAAAATACAAAGTAATCAACGAACATGTAGCCTTGCTTATTCAAAATTTAAGCCACTAGACCAATTGAAAATTTGCATCGGATTCAGTTTTTTTTTAAAGTTAAACCCTAAACTAACCAACAGTGAAAACCGCATCGCAATCGGTCCAGTAGTTTTTACGTGACGCGTGAACAAACATACAGACAAACTAACAAACAAACAGACAGACACAATTTTTTTTAATGTTATATTCTTGTTTTGTAGCTTATTTTAAGTAATCTAGACCATTTTTTTTTAAATTATCTTCATAGTACAGACTTTTTCGTTCTTATTGCTTTATTATAAGTATAGATTGACGTAGATTATATTTATGTTTGGCTCATGAGTGAAGCGTATCTGTGAAGATACTGTTCATTTTGCGTAGTTACTTAGAAGTGTTTCTTATTTAGTGCCATTATATCCAAATCCACACCAAAGCTAGTACAATAAGATTTCCTCCAGAGCAGCTAAAAAATCGTACATTAACATCACTACAATTTCAGTCTAGCACTACCTCTAACGAAAAGCGAGAAACTTCAATTGTTATCACAAAATAATGAAACTATTTTATTTGTGGATTTTTCTCAACTCTCACCGCTTCAGAAGACAATCAGCCTTACGCCCTTAAAAAGGTGTTGCTTTTACGATCGGTAGGGGTGAATTGGGTTGAACTGACTGCTTTTTATTGTATTCGGAGGCAAGGTTATGCCACTTTTGCACACTCGGAAAATACGAATGAGTTATGACCTGTTCCGATTTTATCCAATAGAGTAACGATAAAAATATTGAACTTCCTGTAGGATGACAGTTAAATAATTGATAATTGTGTTGAAATGCAATGGGGTTCATCATACTTTCAAATAATTAGCTCACGAGAATATATATAAAAAAATACTCATCTCCGCAAGGTGGGAGTAATGTTGTTCGAAAGGCGAAATCAACCCTTACATAAAACCACCCCTAGGTACCAACCCCAAAAGCCTGCTTATTTGCCTGTAACATTCTAGATGACCTCTCGATATCTAACCGACATATTGGTTGTACTATATTTATAGGAGATGAGATGTCGTTTTATACTTACTATGAAAGATTTTGTGTGTAAATAATAGAATGGTTGTGATGCAAAATTAATGGGAATGTTGTTTTGATCTGTTGACTCAACGTCGCATCAGCGTCTTTCTCCTAAACAATATCCTTTCTCTAGGTGGTTTAGAATCTTTTAAATCCTGCCATGTGGTGCCCAGCGAAAAAAAGGACTAGCCCTTCTCATCCCACAGTTACTGTTATAAAAAACAAAAGGAATTCAAGAAAATAGCAGGAGAATTTTTCAGCGTAATAACAACATTATTACAATCACCACGTGATAATGTGTGATAATAAATCCTGAAATGCTCTGAAAAGATATAAAGATAAATTCTTTATTGTACACACCACAAACAAAAGTAAGAAATAAAAATAAAGGAACAATTGTAGAAGAAGTGTTACAATGACCAGCCCTATCGCTAAAAACGATCTCTTCCAGGCGACCTTTGGATGGAGAGGATTTGTCATAATGGTGGAGGATGCAGTGCACTATGATATAAAAATACTAGAGGGAAACTGTAAATCAAATTTCTAATAATACTAAAAACTATTTTATGATTAAATATATATTATTATATACATATGAAAATATATTTAAAAAAAATATTATATGACAGAATACATAAATATTTTTTATCATGTCACAATTATAAAACACTAGGTTACCCACCCGCGACTTCGTCCGCGCGGACTTCTGTTTATCGCAAAAAAAAAAGCATTCTATGTTCTTCTAGGATATTAAAAACCAATGCAAAAGTACGTAAAGCACCAACGCTCTTGATGTTTTTTGACAGACTTGTTATTTCGTATCCATGGCAACTGTTCCTTACAGCGAGTAATCAACATTTTCCAGGTTTCCCATGGAAACTTACAATTTTCCGGGATAAAAAGTATCCAATGCTTTCCAGGGTATAAGCTATTTCCATTCCAAATTTTATCAAAATTTGTTTAGCCGTTATCGCGTGAAAGCTCTCTAAACAAATAAACAAACAAACAGACAATATTTCACTTTTATATATTGGTATGGATATAATGATGGGATGATAAAAATAAACAAAAAGGATTATAAGCAACAAGGTCATCGGTCATATTCAATAATCAACAAATAAAGTACATTCCTCATTCTCAATAGTATCACGCAAGGCCGGAGAGCAACACTAATCGGCAATCGGCAATCGGTAGGTTAGAAAGAGTCATTCCACGCATCATCGCATAGTAATACCCTGAAATTCATACTGTAGTGACTTTTTGGAAGCACCAATTCAAATAGCAATCAACATACGCATTGTGATAAACATAACAACTGCCAACTCTTACCCCGCAAACCTCCAAGGAAACATAGTTTACCTAACAGAGATCTCAAACACAATTAACCGAGTCCTTGTCGGTCCGAACCCTGACAGTTTTATACCGTCCGGGACAGAACAAAACAAATAAACGGACTCCGGGACATAGCACTGGACGACCCTCGGCCGGCCAGTGTGACGGACAAATGGGTGCTTGAAGCGAGTTACTTGAACCGCTCGATGAGTTGTGGGGTATGGAGGATTAGATCCCAGCGAGATGTGAAGCAACGGAGGTAACCAAAACTCGTCCGGTGATGAAGTAAACTGGGTAAGCTTCAATCAAAGGCTCACAAATTCATGGTTGTTTGTTTGTTTGTCGTATGAGGTAGTGCTGGCCTCTGATGTCGGAGTTTGTCAAGCCGCCCGAGGGCCTCTGAGATGGCTTAACGACTGCTATTATATAACAGCCGGGACCGACAGCTTAAAGTGCACTCCGAAGCACGGAGCAATGCAAAACCGCACATAACTCTGAAAAGTCATTGGTGCGGAGCCTAGGTTTTTGAACCCGGTATATTTGGATTCTAAATTGCACTATAGAACCGTTAGGCCACCATCTTCATGGTGTTCTATGCCTACTGCCACATACTTAAATAAGCTATGAGACAGCTGAACGGACTTATATGGAATTTGTTATATAGGTAGGTCCTTGGACGACACCAAAGGCTGACCTCAGGCAATACCGACACTTGCTAGATTTACTTACTAGAAAAAGACGTACAGCCAAGCGAATATTGGTCAAATTGGCGAATTTGGTCAAGCGAATATGTCGTATTCCAGCATTGAATGATGTCCTGTTATAATCCAGCTCATAGCTCGATGAGAGCGATCGTGAGAGAAATACTCCGTGTTTTTATCTTAATGCTGTTCTACTCACTCTTTCAGGAAAATTTTACACACAGAACGCCAGAAAGTTTCTCCTATTTTGTGATGTACGTATTGTAGCCACTGATGGTTTAAAACTAGCTGTCGGACCGTAAGTGAAATGGTTCGTTTTAAAATATACGAACCGGCTCTAACATTACCCGCGGCTTTTCCCGAGTGTTCATTTCTATGGGTAACCATTTGTTATTCTAGGACCAATATCTATAAAGTACAATAATACTACACATTTCATCCAAATTTATTTCAGTATTTTTTTTCGATTTCACGGCTTCTTATTATCGGATTAGGATACGGGCAAGTACTCCAGATTTTACGTCAAAACCTAAGCTAGTAAAAACCGTATCGCAATCGGTCCAGTAGTTTTTACGTAATGCGTGAACATACAGACAGACAAGCAATATTAAAAAAAAGAAGTTCAGTGACTTATTTTAAGACAGGTAAACCTTATTTTTTTATTTATCTTCTTTGTACAGACTTATTGTTAGTTATTGCGTTAATATAAGTATAGATTGTAGTGGATTTAAGAACTATACAAAACAACACAAAAGTTTAGTACACAATAGCAGGAGTAAGTGAAAAATCGTCGCACAGTGCCATAACGCTTTCTGTGTAATTTGCGCCCTACAAATTTGCTGCCGAAGAAACTTAATAAAGGAGAGGAAATCGAAATATTTTGTTCTAGCGATCGGAGAGTCAAGAGCTACGGAGTGCCTTGTGAAGCAAATACATGTCTGTACTCATAACGTTTCTTTTTCCAATATATATTTTCAGGATATAAACTAACTGGCCAAGTTGCAAGTAGTGCCGCGGCAGTGCCTCGCATTGGGTTCCGTACTTCAAATACCCTACATTATTAATTTATCCGTAAGGTTAATTTTACGAACTGCAAAATGTCGATGATTGATTGTAGCAAAATGTTAAAATCCAAAAAGCAAGGGTGTTTTTCTATGATTAGTTGCGAAATAGATTTCTAAGATTTATCGAAATAAGCACACTTAGAAAGGCGCTCATACGTTTCATAAAAATAAACAAAAAATACAATCGTGCTCTGCTCAAGAAGCTATTTTCAACGATATCCATAAGCTTAGGTAAATGGGAAACGCTCTCAAAATATATTTACGATTTTCCATATACGATTTTTTTATTTTGTGTCATGGAACACATATTTATTACATACAAACTGCACCTCCCTGTCTTATTTCGTTAAGGCTTTTGACTGACAGACGGAGATACAGCGTTGCCACATAAAAGGGTTCCATTGAACCCTAAAAACAAATAAATGATCTCTTTATTAACACAATTGCTCGCAGCCTGTCATGACTTGCACAGTCACTTCACATGAATCGCTGCGCACTGTTGAGCAAGATTGACATACTACAAACGTCCTACACCGTTGTCAGACATTTGAGTGTAAATGAGTTTTTTGTCCAATGTATCGTCATGAACCATATTCGCCTAAAAATAGAGTTGAAATCTGCTCGTTAAGCGAGTAAAGCAAGTCTTGTAAGGTTAAAGCAGTTACCCTAATTTGCTTAAGTGGTTTACCTTCGATTCGATTAAAGGACTTGTTGTCATGCAAACTAGCATTGTAAGGAAGAATGATTACTGCGATTAGGTAGTGCCGTTTTGGTTAATTTATTTACCCAGAGTGGAGAGAAGTAGTATACCTTTACATATCAAATTTACGTACCTAAGTATACTTGTGTTAGGCCTCCAGTCTCAACATAGATAGTGATTGATTTACAACCGAAATCAGTACATATACCGATGACAGTCGATAGCTTTTGACAATAACTGTCAAGCTAACGACTGTCATCGGTATATGTAGGTACTGATTTCGGAAGTAAAGCAATCACTATCTATGTCGAGACTGCAGGCCCTGGTTTGAATGTTGCAATTTTCTAATATGTAAGTGACAACTTTAAATAGTTAACTATCGATTAAAATGGCATGAAAGAGGAGTAGGACATGTTGCGAAATAAATCCTAATACAAACAAAAGTAATAGCATTAAACGACTTAATCTGGAATGATATTATAGGTTTTAGGTTACAGAATACGCATGCTGGAGTACAGTGGTAAGATTATGTATCTAAAAATCGAAAAGAGCCGTAAGAAGATCCCGATCAATTTTACTGAGTTTTGCCGGAAGAAAATAAAGAGTTGCGAGTGGCTTTGGTGATAATGGAAACGCTATTTGCCTGTGTACGTGAGGAACTTTTCATTCAAATGTTGAACGAAATACCTATTGAGAATTTCCAACAGCGCCAATAGATGTTTTTAAAAATGTGGGGTTTCATCAACATACATTTTTTCAAAAGTCCTAATGCAAGTTTTGGAGGATAAAAAACTTTTCTGCATTATAACGCGTTTTTATTGCATCAATTATAAGCATATTGTTCTGTGTGTGCCGATAAAAAGGATTGATCGAATTATTATTTTTCGCTATTATTAAAACAGTATCATGACATACCTACTGACTGACTGATTGACACGCAAACAGGCAACGCATAACCAAAATTGGACCTAGATATTTGAATTTTGGAGGAAATTTCCCGTGAGTATCCTAGGGGTCCACTAGAGAAGGATTTTTAGAAATTCTTTCCCTGAGGGGGTGAACGTGAATGGCCAAGTTTTCACGCAGGCAAAACGGTTGGACACAGCTAGTAAGGTAATAAATATTGAATTTTTGTTCGCTTGGTACTGTACAGAAATAGAACCAAAATATCTAAATAAATGATAATTTAAAAAATGTTCAACAAAATAAGTTGACAACACGAATAATTTCAACAAAGGGTCCTTGAAACGAATGGGCGTTGTAATCAATACCTAAATTCAATTTTATTAATGAACGTACACAACAAATCGGTAATCAATTTAACCTTCCAATCGCCCTCAATTGAGTTTTACGCTCAACACACACCAAAGAGAATAATTCGACCCGAAAATCTTACAAATGGTTCTTCTGATTTTTTACCAGATCAAGTACTTCAATTACGAATCAAAGGCCTATTTCTATTTCAGAGTTTTTTAAGTCACAATTCTAATTATGTAGCCTTTTTGGACGTTAAACCAAAGAGCGGTTTTGTAAATTGAATAACTCGGATTCAGTGAACAAATTGGGGCCAATTTTAGGGAAAGCACTTAGAATTCAGCTAAGCTAGAATTTGGGTAAAAAATACGTTTTTACTTTTTTAATATATACCTACTTACTGGCTTGGAATTCGTAACCCAATTTAAAGCTTATTGTCCCCCAACAATCAGTTTGTGTAGGTTTCACACAAACCGACTGTTAAAACTGCTGAGCATTAACAAATTTTGCAGATTTTAGTCTATTGGTGACCACAATGATCATGTAAATGTTTTTCGTACACTGCATGCTAGTAAATGAAACACTGTAAGCGTGTGTATTATGTGCGCTGTGCAAACGCCCACAGCGCACATAGTATGTCACTGTGTCTTATATCCAACTAGTTTTCCCGCCCGCGACTTCGTACGCACGGACTACTGTTTATCACGAAAAAAAGCATCCTATGTTCTTCTAAGATATTAAAAACCAATGCAAAAGTAGGTATAGCATAAATGATCTTGATGTTTGTTGACAGACTTGTTATTTCGTTTCCATGGCAACCCCAGACCATTCTGTGATGGCAACCGTTCCTTCCAGTGAGTAATCAACATTTTCCATTTTTCCCGTGAAAACTTTCAGTTTTCCGGGATAAAAAGTATCCCATGTTTTATTCCAGGGTATAAGGCATCTCCATTCTAAATTTCATCAAAATCCATCCAGCCGTTATCGCGTGAAAGCTACCCAAACAAACAAACAAATAAACAAGCAAACAAACAGACAGTCAACGTTTCACTTTTATATATTGGTATGGACTAGAAGAATGACATAAAAATTGACCGAAACCTAAGTCCATGAAAGTTATTAGCCGGGAATTGAAGCCGAAACACTTAATTATACAATTATTGTTAGCATCATTCGTTGACTCGAACGATTTCAGTTATAAAAACGAAACACTGTGTATCATCGTTACACTACAATAAACAACACACAATATTTGCCTCTGTCATGCTCTTGGCGTGCCCACGCCACAGAATCAATAATAGTAATAATCCACGCGAGAGAGTAGCAATAAGTTTTTCATAATGCTTATTCAATATGTAGCCTAGCGGTATACTAGTGCGACTTAGACTCCAACGATACAGGCTTCTTACATAGGCTTCCAATGACTTTTCTAAGTTATGTGCGGTTTTTCATCACCTCGCGACTGTTATTGATTAATAGCAGTCGTTGAGCAATGTCAGAGGCCCTCTGGCGGCCTGAAACTCTAACACCAGAGGCCAGTACCTCATACGATAACCAAGCAATATGAAGTCATATCATAGCCTATTGGTGCTGTGCGCCTATATTCACACGCGTGTTATATTTTCGAGTGTATCATTAAATTTATAAAAGAAAGTATAGTTAAATCAATTTTCACTACAAACTAGAAATAATTAAGTCAATTTTACTGTTTATTATTCGCTACCTCATATCTCTGGTATTTTTCAACATTTACGATTTTATAATTTTATTTTTTGATATTTGGTTCAATAAACGTTTTGTTTTCAAAAACTGTATTTCGACTATTTGAGCACAGAGATAGAGAAATAAGGACGGCTTTAGATTTAGAAATTTGCATTTTGTTCAATGTCATATCAATAAAATATTTGTAGTATTATTACAACAAATACAAAAGAACAAAAGTACCTTCAAGTAAAAAGTTACCTTTTTCTCTGAAAGAGGTTCTACTCTCCATATCAAAGCTTTGAAATATCTTAACAAAAGCATCTTCCTTTAAGGAAATAATATGCAGTAGTGTATACCTTACTTAACGATAACAAGAAGTACAAGAACCTCTCATTTCATATTACGATTATTACCAAGACTACTCAAAGCTATTGAATTTGAAAATCTACTTAAATGAAAGCCCCATTACCTTTGATGATATTCATAATACAGAATGTTCTCTATATTACATCTAGTGTATGTTTTCCTTTCCTCTATACATATTTGTTGTTTGCATTGCGCTCTGATTATCTTTGACATTTACGTATAATAATATATGCCACCTGAATACACATAGATACATTTTTAATATCCGGACTTTTCTGTCTACTATTCTGGATGAATGTGTTCTCTGGTTTATTTGATGTTAAATGGATTTTATTATGTTTGTTGAATCATGTATGTTGATCAAATAAAGAGTAGAAAGCAAAGCCGAAACGAGTCAGTATATAATCAGAATCTATTGAACAAAATAGTTTATGATTATAAGAGTACTTGTGTTTAGGCACTTCTCCCAATTGTCACATTTTCTAATATTTTCCGGAGAACTGATCAAAAAAAAAAGTCTAATTACTTTTTACATAAATTATCGATAGAAACTTTTATAAAAAAACGTTCCACGTTTGTTTGATCACATTTAACATACTAGCTTTTGACTAAATCCACATTTTAATGTATATTGGGGTGGCATGGACACAAACATCCAAGACCTGATAACAATGATGTTCAGCACACAAATGTTTGGCCCGGCCAGGATTTGAACCTGGAACACTACGCCCAGCAAGCAGGGCTACCTACTGCGCCACAACTCTTTAGCAGTTTTCAAGCACAAAATATTTAATTCTTATTTTTCCCAAACTCTCAGTTCCTCTATTTCATTTCTTATTTTTCTTTTTACCTTAAGATTAACCTTATTTTTTTAGAATTAGTTTATTTTTCTATTATGTTTACGAGTCATCATCATCATCAGCCCGTATTCGTCCACAGCTGGACGTAGGCCTCTCCTTGTGAACGCCACTGAGCCCGATCTTCGGCACTCCTCATCCAGTCGCTACTGACCGTCTGCCGCAAGTCATCACTCCACCCGGTCAGCGGGCGCCCTACACTACGTTTGCCTAAACGTGGTCTCCACTCAAAAACTCGTTTACCCCAACGGTTGTCGGTTCTTCAAATTATGTGACGGCCCATTGCCACTTCAGCTTGCTTATTCTTTGAGCTATGTCGGTTACCTTAGTTCTCTTGCGGATCTCCTCATTTCGGATTCTGACCTTTAGAAAAAAAACGAGCATAGGACTCTCCATAGCTCGCTGAGCAACTATAAATTTGTGGACCAGCTCCACCGTGAGTGTCCACGTTTCGGCTCCGTATGTTTAAGAGTACATGCGGTCAATGTTATGCATGATTTAAGTTTTTTAATATATGTGACGTGGCTGTGCTTATTAATAAATAAATAAATAGTGAAGAAGAAACATAGTATATATCTGCAAAGCGCCACCCTTTTATGGTAGATGTGGTAATACCACACACAACAACAGAGTGTTACGCTTCTAGTGGAATGCTCTGCCCTCCTCAGTCTTTCCGGTAAATTATAACCTAGTGTGTTCAAATCTAGAGTGAATAAGTATCTATCTACTAGGCAAGCGTGCTGGAATTCTAAGCCCTCGTCAGTATTTCCAGTATATTCCAGGTGTGTTCAAATCTAGAGTGAATAGGTATTTACTAGGCAAAACTGGTACACCTTTGACAATGTCATCGCATTTTAATTTTAAAAATATGTAACTATTAACAAAAATTATAGCCACAGAAAAATTAAAATGTCACCTTTATATTTTAATGAAAATCTGTCCAACCAAAGGTTGTCTGGAAGAGATCGCTTTTAGCAATAAGACCACCCATTGTACCTAAAATATAAGTGTTTTCCTATATCTATATCGTTTTATTTTCTTGGTGTCAATAAAGAGTTAGTCTATCTATCTATCTATCTGTTTTATAAAAACAAGGTGCCTACTTATCTTGTTTTTTCATAACAATTGTCACACACCCTCATTATACACCAACCCTAAGCTTCTCTTTACGTCTAAATAGGGCGGGTATTTTTTACCTCCACTCAAAGTTTCCATCATATTTCAACCCCGAACTGTGCTTAGGCCTACGATGTAAAATAAACAGAAGCGTTATAACAGAGTCCGGCGTCCCAGGTGTGCTTGCGTCTACCTGATTTATAATTTAAGCTAGACGGAAGTGTTGAGAGACAGCGAGAATTAACTTAAGTAACAAGTTGGATATGACAGTAGCTTCAACTCTAAGGTATAAATTAGTCACAGCTTTTTTGTACAAGTTTGTGTGCGAAAAACTTAAACTGGCAGTGAAACTGATATGTTTGCAAAATAGTATTGAGTTGTTTGTTTTCGTAAAAAGATATCAAACCACGTTTAAACAATAGCGAGCGCTCACGGCAATGCTCGTACTCTCGTGCATCAAGCAATCTTTTTATGAATCAAACAACAATAATTGATCGATAAAAACAAGCAAATAAAAAAAACTATTCATTCGTTTGGGAGCTACAATGCCATAGACAAACAGTGATACATAGCCTTAATAAGCTACGTCGCACCGTCCTGCGTTCTGTCTGTTCTAACTCTATGGCTGTATCTATTGAACCGCAGTCAGTTGAAATGTTCACAAAATATGTGTGATTATATAATAACAAACACAAATTTAAAATATATACAACCCCCAACGCCCCGCAATCGCCATTATAGCTAAGAAGCATCTCAATCACATCAGCTTTTATTTTTTATGTAACCACATCAAAATCAGTCCATTCATTTGAGTGCATGATGCCACAGGCAGACACATGGATACACACATAATGGTAATACGTACATACATACAATGCTAAGAACCATCTTGATAATATAAAAAAACAGCATCAAAATAGTTCCATTCTTTTGTGAGCTACGATACTACTCTCCCCCCCTCCCCCCCCCTCCCCCCCTCCACCCAACTCCCTCTATTATAACTAAAAACCATCTCGATCATAAGCTGCTTTTTCAAATAGATAAAACTGCATCAAAATCGGTCCATTCATTTGAGAGCTACGATGCCACAGACAAACACACGGATACATACTCGTACAGTGATACACATCCTAAACTTATCACACCCTTCTCTTTTGTAGTTCGGGGGGGTTAAAAACACGCGCGACGAGTAATCGTTACAAGTTTTTTAGCAATTCAAAATAATTTACATTAAATGAAGTCAAACCTTTTTTATGACCACATTATCTACCCGTCTTAGACATTAACTTCACATATCCGATTGTCTAATCAGTAGTCAGGGATCTACCAAAAGCCCGCCCAAAGCACATTTCTTGTTCTAACCAGGCCCAAGAGACTCAGACTACTTTATAAATAATCGTTAAAATGTGAACACCTGAAGAAAGGTACTCAATGAAGAGTGTTGTATTTACTTTGCCGTTATTCTACAATATTTAAAGCCCTCAAAAACAAAAAGTTCTTAAACGTAAGCTGCTTGTATATTTTTAGTTCCTGCATTTTGCGAGACTAACATCGTTATTTTTCTTTCAAGTTCTTCATAGGTATCGTATCTATTATTCATAGTTATTGTATTTTGTGACGAGAAATGTATCTGACAAACTTTTGTCTACATTTTCTTTTCTTAATCGAAATGTTTCTATAACATATTAAAATTATTATAAAAATACAAAAAAACCCGACTGCGAACAAAATTATTGAATATGAGCTGACCGGCCCGCTAATGTAATCCCACTAGTATTATCAAGGCGAAATTTTGTAAGGGTGTGTGTGTGTATATGTTTATGTTCTTACCACTTACAAACGGCTGAATGGATTAGGATGAAATTTGGTATGGTTATATAATAGTTTTTAGCCGAGATACAAAGGCTACTTTTTATCCCGGAAAAATGCAGGGTTCTTGAAGGAAACCGGGTGAAACCGCGGGGCGCAGCTAGTATTTATATAATTTTAATGTTTCTTATTTACTTTACTTTAATAGTTGCCATTGTAACATTAGACTATAGTATTATACATTAAATTGAATAATCTAAAATTTAAAAATTTATAAGAAGCTAAAAAATAAATAAAAAAATTGTAGACAATTGCTACTGTTAGTTATTAGGATAATATATAAACAAAATGGTCAAAGTCAAAGTATTTTATTGCGAATAAGCAAAATAATAGCACTTTAACAATTCAAAATTAACATCTCATGCACAAGGAGAAATACATAAAATATTATAAATAGATCAAATCATTAAAATTAGGTAACTTAGGGGTGCATTGAGTTTGAACATAAAACTTCCCTTTCATGTGCCAACAGAGTTAAATCTCAAATTGGAAAAGGAAATACCCTTCTGACTCTTCCGGTGCTTCGGAAATACGCCCGTTAGAGAAGAGAGTACCAAGAAACTCTACGGGGATGTATTTTTTTTCACATTTGCTAATCCATACCAATATATAAAAGTGAAACGTTGTCTGTTTGTTTGTTTATTTGGGGAGCTTTCACGTGATAGTGGCTGGACGGATTTTGATGAAATTTAGAATAGCTTATACCCTGGAATAAAACATAGGATACTTTTTACCACGGAAAATTGTAAGTTTCCACAGGAAAACTGGAAATGTTTACTCACTTTAAGGAACGGTTGTCATCACAGAATGGTCTGTGGTTGCCATGGAAACGAAATAAAAAGTCTGTCAAAAAACATCCAGAGCACCTACTTTTGCATTGGTTTTTAGTATCCTAGAAGAAAATAGGATGCTTTTTTTGTGATAAACAGAAGTCCGCGCATATATAAACTCGCGGGTGGGAAAGCTAGTTCTTTATAATTTTTCAAATGTCAGCAATTATTCTATAATATATTCAAAGTAAAAATACTAAAAATGTTATATAAAACAACGTGACATCATGTCATGATCTCATGGCATGCTGTAGTTATGAGACATCTCACAAGGTACTTTGAACATTAACTTAACGTAAACATAGAAGTGATAATTTTTTAGTATCATGGAACTTGGAGACATCAGGCCCTGCATTTCTGTCATTAATTCAATGATTTACATTGTAATATGCTTTCTTTATGAGATTTACTTTTACAGGATTTAATCCTATGCATTGATAATTGATCAATCCCGTCAGGTAATTTATTAGAATGAGCGCATACAGTTCCCCATATATTAACCACTGACTTTCTTTATCCAAAATTCGGACACTTTAAGTTTATTTTTATTTCCAGTATTAAAATTTTGAACATCCCTAGTTTTACACGACTGCCTAAAAAAAAGTAGTGTATTGTTTTTAGCATTCATGTATATATGTATGTGAGTTTCTTTATTCCACCATAACTTTTAAATGCCTAAACAGATATTGACGTATTGTGTATCGTTAGAATCCTTACATTCTCTCGAGTAACATAAGCTATATACTTTTTTGAATACATTCAGTATGGTGGCAGTATGGCTCCATTTTCAAATTCGAAAAAAAAACTTCGAGTTTTACAATATGGGTATCAAATTGAAGGCCTTGATAAGCACACTCCAACAGTTTATAATTTATTTGCAAAAGCTCTTTTTTGGCAGGGCAGGCTTGTTTTTTTAGCTTTTAAGCTAGTTATAATTATTAACAAAGGTATTGATATTCTTCCGAACATACATTATATTTTCATACATAAATTGACAAGCCACTGTAAGAATATTGATCTTTTTAAAGCGTTCCCTGAGAGAATCGCGGGATTTCATATTGTATATGGAACGAATTGCTCTCTTCTGCAGCACAAATATTGATTGAATTTCCGTGCCCTTACCCAACAACAAAATGCCATATGACATAATACTGTGAAATTAACTAATGTATACCAATCTTGCAGTGGATATATCGGTAAACTGTCTAATTTTACGTACTGCATAGGCTGCAGAGCTCAATCTACCAGCTATCAACGATTTGTGAGGACCCCACTGTAATTTTAAATCCACAGTAATATCCAACAATGTGGTTGACTGCACAAGGTCTACGGGCTCACAATTTATTAAAATAATTGAATTCGTAGGTACCCCTCTGACATTGGGGAATGACAATTTTATACATTTACTTTTCTTAGGATATAACAATTATTAGTTGTAAACAAATTAAGAACGTGGTTGCCCTGTTAACATAGTCAAAATTGTTTATATATCTGTTAATCTTAAAAAATAGAAAAGTATCATCTGCATACAAAACAATATCACATAAGTTCTCTATGAAAAAGGGAAGATCGTTAATGTAAACAAAGAACAAGAATGGCCCCAATATTGAACCCTGTGGGACACCTATTGTCATGAGAGATCCAGCATACGTCACACCATTTGCATCCACTTTTTCGATTCTATTTCTAAGATACGAGGATAAATGATCAATAGCTTTCCTATTAATTCCGTAATGCTTTAATTTAAATATTAAAGTTACGTAGCTAATGCAGTGAAATGCTTTGGTTAAATCACAGAAAACGCCAATTGCATCCTGTAACTTCTCCCAAGTATAAAATATATGCTTTAAGAGCCCTGTCGCTGAATGGCCTTTTGTGAAACCATATTGTTCATTATTAAACAAACCTTTGAGATTGAAGTGTGTCAATAACTGGTTTAATATAACTTTCTCGAAAATTTCACTAAGAGCGGGAAGTATAAAAATGGGTCTGTAGTTAGTGGGATCATTTTTACTGCCAGAATTGAATATGAGAATAAGTTTACTATTTTTATTGTGTCGGAAAAAACTCCGTCAACACAAATATTTAAAATAATTACAAAACTTGGAGCAATTATAACAATAATAGAACTTACAATTTTAGTAGATATTTCTCAGAGATCTGTATTTTTTTATGTCAAGCAAATTAAATGTCTTAACAATCTAATTAACATTAATGTGTCTAAATTGAAATATAACATCACACTCCTCAACGTACGTACATATCTGGAGAGCACACAAGAAGCCTCAACTGAGGATGAATTTAAAGACTCAGTAGTTAGTTACTCTGGTAGTTACAATTGGTATTTTTGTACAAAAAAACTTCAAACGCATTGGAAACTTCATGATCTTTAGAAATTAATTTAATGCCGATATTTAATTTAAAATTTCGGTCGCGAGGTTTAATTTTGCCGGTTTTGGTATTGACTATTTTCCATGTTGTTTTGATTTTATCTTCAGCTTGTTTAATTTTCCTACTCAAATAAAAAGATTTCGCCGTATTTGACATGGAAAATGTCTTTCAATATTGTTCAAATTTCATGTCATTAGCATTCATATTTTTTACAGGACTGCCCAAAAAAGGAGTGTAATGTTTTTAGGATTAATGTATGTGTGTATGTAAGTTTGTATGTATGTTTGTATGTATGTTTGTATGTATGTTTGAATGTATGTGAGTGTATTTATTCCGCCATAACTTTTAAATAGCTGAACATATTTAGACGTATATACCCCATACGGAAGGAAGGAGGAAATAGGTAGAAGAACCAACGTTACATGGCTCTCAGAGTTTGCAAGTTGAGGTGGCAATGGGCAAGCCATATAGTTCGCAGAACCGACGACCGCTGGGGAATAAAGGTTCTTGAATGACGACCACGAACAAGCAAGTGAAGTGTAGGCAGACTACCTCACGATGGACCGACGACATTGTAGTCATCGCAGGAAGTCGGTGGATGGAGGTGGCACAAGATCGCTCGTCATAGCGCTCTTTGTGGGAGGCCTATGTTCAGCAGTGGACTTCTAAAGGCTGACACGATGATGATAATGATTATATTACTAACACTTTACACATTATGGATAACGTCTACTTTTTTAAATAATCAAAGGAATTATCCAAATTGATTTAAATCTACGAGATATGAGTGCACATGCATACAAAAAGAATACAAAGAGTCGACTTGAGAGAGTTGAAAATTCACACAGAACCATAGCAGGCAGCTTATAGCAAAGACTGGAATATTAATAAACTAAACTCATATTCAACAAGCTCACCAGGCTTCGCCTCTTTATCATCCAAAATTGGGAAAGAAAACATTAGGCCGGATCACTATCGGGTGTAAAACCAGCATTTTAATACGACCCATGAAATCTGCACAGCGCTTAATACAAACCGCTTTGCATAATGTCCAATCAATTCTGAGCTCTATCTATTTAAGAATAGATGCTGTAATAACTCATGCTATAATGATGGGCCTTCAAAACGATCCGAGCTAAATCTTTTATGATCAGCATAAAAACGCCGTTTATTCTTTAAGGCAGAGATGTAGGCCATTGTTTGGGTACACAACACTGAAAAATATTGCTTCCTGATGCTGGGTTTGTGTTTAAATTTTTTGTAGCAGTTTAATTTGTAGTATGTTCTATTTACAATTCAACGACACCGGGTGTGATTCTCGGCCCCGCAAATGACTTTTATGTAACTGACTACGTAGCTGTGCCCGCGACTTTTCCAGCTTTGTCATTTTGGGCTACTAAGTACAATATACCACAATACATCAAAATTTGTCATCGATGGTTTTTATCAATTGCTCGGCTTCTACTCATCGGGTTGAGATACAAAGTTCACCAGATTATAAGTCATCAATGAGAACCACATTTCAATCGGTATAGTAGATTTTACGTGATACGCGAACAAGAAACAGACACACAGACACAGTTAAAAATAAATATATTATTGTGCAGTAGTTTATTTGAAGTACACTAGACCAAATTTTTAAATTATTTTCATTTTACAGACTTTTTGTTAATTACTACTTTATTAGGCTCAAAGACTAAGCATTAAAATGCAGCATTGATATACAACATGGCAATGCTGGGAACATTGGGCACGTTGGATTGGGAACGTTGCCTGCTGATAACGGCTTATTAGAAGGTTTAGTATTAGCTAGCTTTAGGGTTTTTTTTTAATTTTGTTGTTTTTTCTGTATAAAATAGCTTCTACATCTACACTAATATTATAAAGAGGAAAGATTTGATTGTTTGTTTGTTAGTTTGTTGGTTTGTATGTTTGTAACGAATAAACTCAAAAAATATAGACCCGATTTTAAAAATTCTTTCACTTAAAAAAAGCTAAATTATCAGCAAGTAACACTTGTAGTATTTTATTTTTCAAAAAAATAGAGTTCCCTTCGAAAATTGCAATAATGTAACCCGAGGTATCAAATTTTGCAAAAAAAACTCGATTACTTTGTATCACAAACTAAGAAGGAGATACGGGTCTTTGTATATGGAACGTTGCCATGGAAACGAAATCACAGAACATCTAATAATCATTGACGTAGGAAATGCTCTATGCTACTAATACTTGAAATAATAACAAGTATATCAAGTACGTGAGTAATAATGCAGTTGTCTATGGTCAAAAGTACTGCTGCCAATGATTTTGAATTATGCTTACTGGCATTTTTTTTTAGAATATATGACGGTTATAAAAATGCCTAAAAAAAGGAAATTGCCATGGGGTGAGCGCTACCGATAAACTCAAACAATACTAACCGATATTAAAAATTCTAGACGTAGCTTAGACTTTTCCCGTCAAACAAACAGCCGTGCGCATCGACACAGCTCCATGCAGTTTTTTAAACCCAAGGAGGTTTAATTACGCTTACTTCCCACCCGGTTTTTTAAACCAAAGGAGGTTGAATTACGCTTACTGGCGTTAAACCTTTTTACAGTAATCGTAATTCAACCTCCTTGCGTTAAACGGGATAATACTATAGATAATACTATAAACTATAAACATAAACATTTTGTGTAAGAAATTGTTGTTGTTCTATTTGTCCATATAAAGTACCTTCTAATTTTATCTTTCTGTATATCTACCCGTGCGAAGCCGGGCCGGGTCGCTAGTATATTATAAGTAGGTATAGATGTGCGAATTTTTCATCACTTCGGAAGGCACGTTAAAACTTTCGGTCCTAGTTGCTAAAGATTCATAGCAGTCATTAAGTCACGTTAGGGCGGCTTGACAAACTCTGACACCGGAGTCTAGGAATATGTATATCACTCGACATACCTCAATGTGGCAGTCTGTCTTGAAATAGTTTACAAATAATAGTTAGCTAATAGTTAGTTTAATGGCATGAGACAATAAACCTGAAATCGCAATTGAAGACGATTTCAAGATTTTCAGATAATTGCAAAATGCATGAATAATCACAATGTTTGCCAAAGCATTAGTTTATTCTAATGTATTATTGGCATGTTTCATTTTTGAAGAAGCTAAATTTAGTAGATATTTATAAAAATAAGTAATTGGGTCGGGCAAAACCACGCTAACCAAAAAATATCATTCACAAATTGCTTTACAATCCCACAATTCGATATTCCTACAAAATAAATACCCCTTAACAATCCCAAATTCCGACCTTTATTGAGTAGGGCCATAGTGTAATATGCAGTAGGGAAAGTTTGCATTCATTTAATAATGTCAATTTATTAAACGAGTAAGTTTATAATGGATTAACTGTTATAAATTAAGTCATGACAACACGTATAGCCTATATCCATATTATAAAAGCGAAAATAGCTGTGTCTTAAATTATAATTTCTGGCATATAAAAATATATCAAGAACTGTCAAAAATTGCGAAAATGACGTCTTAGAGTTTATTGGTGCTCTCTTCTCTAACAGGCGAATTTCCGAAACACCGGTAGAGTCAAAAATGTCCTTTTCTTGTGCGAGATTCAACTCTGAGTCGGCATATGAAATGGAAATTTCCTTTTCAAACTCAAAGCATACTAAGTTTACCTAATTTTATAGAACTGATTTATTGATAATATCATGAGATCAATTGTTCATGAGATGTTAAGTTTTGACTTGAAAAGGAGCTATTTTTTTGCATATTTACAATAAATGCTTTGACTTTGACCTTAACCTTGATGAAATTTGGTATGTAGATAGTTTGAACCCTGAACAAGAACATAGGATTATTGTATTGCAATTAACTGGTAGTCCGCCCGGACAAAGTCGCGGGCATAGTAGTTAGTAGATATTAATAAAATATACTTAAAATAACTAAAGAACACTAAAAGAAAAAGAATGAGTATGCGCCAAGGGCACTATTTATAACTCAGGCCCATTTCTTTTAAAGTGCTTGGAATGTGAATATATTTGTCTAGAATTTCTATTACTTCAAGAATGATCCTTCTTCATCATTCCCTCTACTGTGACAAGCACGTTTAACCTTGGACGCGAGGTCCCTACAAAACCACGATATTTATGCTAATTCCAACAACTGTTGACAAAACCCATTCCCCCCTTCTCCGGAGTAGAACCAGCTGAATAATAATAAATATCGCTCTACTGTTCTTGTGAAATTTCTGTTGCGATACTTTTAACATAATTTTCCAATTAGTGAGGAATCAAATTTACTCCGACAAAATACTAGTAAATGATTAAGAAATTGATTTTTATTTAATTTTTTACTCGTATTGATTTTCAATACTACCCTTCCTTTTCGTATGAGGTAGTGCTGGCTTCTTTTGTCAAAGTTTCTTAGGTGGCCCAAGAGCCTCTGGCATGGCTTAATGACTGCTATAACATTTATTAACGGACAACTTAACCCTCGGAGTACGTAGCGATGGAAATCAGCTTATAACTTAGATGTAATGTGTACGTGGTTCGAAGCCGAAGACAGAATCCGGTATCGTTGGATTCTAACGCGCACTAGAATACCATTTGGCTTCCTTTGTTCTACAACTATAAAACCTACGATCAGGTTGTTGGATATGTTTGACTTAGTTCTTAATAAATCACATTTTGCATTTCACCCTCTAAATGGCTGGGCTGCCTATCCGTCAAAGCGTAGTGAGGAAGCTGGACAAAAATTACCATTTTTGGTGTGTTTGCAAACAATTAGGAATCCATTGGTGATTTTTCCCAGCTCCTTTTCACTCTGGTTTGCTCAACTTTGATGGACAGGAAGGTTAAAGTAGACGAAATGGGATGTAAAGTTTGTATTGGAATATGAACATAATTTTTAGAGTCATGCCTTAGATCCAATTATAAGAGGGCAGATAAGACACGCTTTATTATTACGTAGACAAAAACTGGACTAGATACAATTACAAGCAAACGAACACACCCACACAGCTTCCACTGTCGTCCTAAATGTGCCTGAACAACAAAGATAGAGAGACATACGCAGAATGTAGAGAAAATGAGAGTCACTGCTAACACGTGCTTCACAAACGCAAAGTGGCTAAGGACAATAAAAGCCAATTGTGTGCGTTGCACCTAATTTATGCGGTCCACGCCTAAGGAATTAGTACCTATTCTTCCAGTTTTAATGACATGTATGAGTCAAGTTGTATAATTCTGTTTTTATTTTGGTATTTCATAATTCATCTTCAACTAACGAATATATTTGTATTAGTCCCATTCATACATTATTCATACATTGGTCAAGAATATAAATATGACAAGCACAATAAAAAAAACCGACTCCCCTTCCCCCATTATAGCTAAGAACCATCTCGATCACATCAGCTTTTAAACAAAAAAACCTCATTAAAATAGGTCCATTTGTACGGGAGTTACGATCTTCACGGATTGGTGTAGAGCTGGGGATCGAATCCAGCATCATTGGATTCTAACGCGCATTTGTATACAAACACTATCGCTATAACTTAATATAGCTACTGTTGGACAAAGAATCAGTTACTGAGAGTTTTTTTGGGAATCAGTGACACAGTAGCGAAGCGAAGGATGGTAAACAACCACCTCTGTTACTTTAAAAGAGAAAAAATGTTACCTCAGCACCGTCAAACAAACATTATGTAAAGGTGTGTACACAAGGTAAAAGTATTTACATAAACCGCGCATAATAGCTTCGAGCCGTTAAAAGTGCGGGTGGAGTCACTTATGTGACATCGTGATGGAAACATTAGAGTGGAAGTGCGGAGTGATGGGGTGAAAGGATTTTTAAAGGAAAATCGACTGTGGTGTGTACAAAAAAGTATTTTGTATGACTGAAGCTGGAGTTCACAAACATTTAATACAAAAAATTATATCCAAATTTTCAAGTTAACAACTTAAACCACAGTTATAACACAGTTACCTGAAATTGTGTTTTAAACAAATTGTCTACGATTTGACCATTGTTCAAATGTTGTTGAACATTAACCTAAGTGACGAGAAAAGTTTTTCGTTCATTCGTAGGTAGCATCATGACTTTGCAAAGCGATGTCGTGCTGCATAGTACTTCTATTGCAAAGCGTGGTCGTGCTGTATATAATTTCTATCGCAAAGCGTTGTCAGTGCTGCATATGAGTTCTATTGCAAAGCGTTGTCAGTGCTGCATATGAGTTCTATTGCAAAGCGTTGTCAGTACTGCATATGACTTCTATTGCAAAGCGCAAATCTTTGTGCGTTACTGAAATGCCCTTGTTATCGTAAAATACTTCGTAAATAATAAATAGTCTTGTAATAGTATATCGAACACATTTTTATTCATAGCGTTAGGATTTTGTTGTCTTATTTGGCAGCAAATATTGAAACAACGACTCGACTGAAAAAATGAGGGATCAATTGCACGGAGACTGTATAAAGATTGTTGTTGACTGGACTGAATCCATTCAGATTTTTAGGATAAAATCGAATGGGACGAGTTACTGAACAGAAAAAATAATAACTTTTTCATTCATTCACTCGTCCTATTGGGACGAGTCGCTTAACTAGCTTTTGTTTCTGAGTGTGTGTTGTTCGTTAGTAATTGTAACATATAAACAATAATTTTGATTTCTATGCTTTTTTCTACGACTTATGATTTAAATGATAATCAACAAGAAACAGAGGAAAAAATTATGTGGCTAAAATTCTAACTTGCCTCGCGTAACCTATCTTACAAGACTAGAAACCTAACTCACTGTCGTATACTTACTTAAACAAACTAAAGTAAACCGCCATGTTTCAAGTTTCTAGCCCAAACTTTGCCAAAAAATCCCTTTAGCATTTTTTTTTATTTTATCTTAGTAACTAAGTTAGATAATTCCTAAAAGAAAAGAAAAAGAAAGAAAAAATTGCTTATTCAACACTTATAAAAAGAGTAACAAATTAACATATAAATTAAACACATAAATCTAAGTGTTGAAAGGGTCATGCCTCAGCATAATGCCAAGCGTCTTCGACACTTGACGCTGATTTCTATTGCAGTCAGCCATAGTTCATGATCCCACAGTTGGGACTTGGGCCTTTAACGAGTGAGATAATCTAAGCCATTTTAAACCATTCAACAATCTCTAAAGGATATACAATCATTTCGAAGAAAATCGACGAGAACTTTGTCTAGAACTAAAAAAGTTCAAGCCGATAACATGACCTGGATAAGTAGATATAGGATTACTTAGTAGTTCTCTGGTTCCTAGAACTTTCACACACAGCAAACTTATATTGAACAAGAACCATACGGATTGTAAATAATAATTATATATATGCCTAATTACTATAGTCGGTTGGTGTAGTAATGTAAGGTTCTTGTCGCCTAGCCTAAGTAAAAATGCTATTGAATAATTCCTATTTTACTACGGAAGTAAAGTTCCGTGAAACGCTGCTATTAAAATTGCTAATTTAAAGAATAGATGTAAAGTTTTTATGTGATCGTCTACATTACTCATAAAAATTGAAGTTTATTGAAATGTTATAATCATAATTGCTTATAGAAGTTTAATATTTAAATGGCTTATGTTTTCGTCTAAGTAAAGTGAATAGTTTGCTGAAAATTAACGTATTTGGTTAAAAGGTAGTTCCATTATATTGATTGTGATTTTTTATTCTCAACTCCTGGGTAAGTACCAAAATCTGAATCCATCGGTGATACCATTTCACGGTATATTATTTTCACGGCTACCTACACGTTAGGGAAATCCCTAAGTGTGCAGTATCATTGTATGAAATTAAAACCCTGCCACGAAAACACATTGTATAATATTCCTTTTAGAAGTGAAGTTAAATCATTCTTTATATTTACAAGGCTGCCAAGAGTCCATAAGGAAGATAATTTCTTCCTAACATAAATAAGAACCAAATCTTTCAGAATTCTCAAGCATTTTAAATGTTGCTTTAATGTAAATCCCACGTTGCGTGTTTTCCACGATAATATGTATATGATGTAATGCTTGCATGGGCTATTTAGTGTGTCTCAGGATGAAACAATCTCCCTTCTTTCAGCTATTTCATTAAATTATGAAATAATAACAATTACCTTCATAGTAATTGACTATAAAATATGTGTATTTATACATCTTTGTACCAAAACAAAAGGGGTTATGCATTCGTAATGTCTCTCATATGAACATAGTATTTCAATCAATTTATATATCATTAAAGATAGGTATATAACCTTCCTCTTTAATATATCTGAACAACAAAGACGAACAAAGTAATACTTTAACATAATATAATATATATGTCATTGCCATTAATCAGCCACTTAACCACTTTGTCAAATCATGTAATGTCATAGGGTTTTGTCAATTTATAATATATAAGAATTTATCTGTATGCTTTTGTATAATATAATATAATATGTGTCATCGTCCGTAAATGCGCAAATAATCACTTCGTCAAAACTTGTAGTATATAAGGTTTTGTCAATTTATAATACATAAGAGTTTCACTGTATGTAAATAACTTGTCATTTACATTATAATAAGATCCACCTCAATAAATAGATATAAACATCATCAACAATTTCCACTAGACTTCCCCTCGCAGTATTCACAACTGCTATATTTCAATAATATACGAAGTCAGTTTAGGTTATCCGTACTCTATAAAACATGTGGAATCCACTCGTTCAATAAATAATCAACTCTTCTTAGATCTGTTCTTCTTATAAATAAGCAACTTGAAAATTATTTACTTAGTTGTAGTTACATAACATCAGTTCATAAGTTTTTAGTTCTATTAGTATATAAGCAATGTTATGGCTTATATACTTAATAGCGATTGAAGTTTAAAATATGGTACAATGTCCAGATCCATCAACAGTAAGATTTATACTCGTAGTCAAATTAGTTCAGTTGAAAATTGTATATCCTGAGTATAAAGTCATCGATTATAGACTTACTCCCTTACTTGTAAAAAGTTATGCAATGGTTATGCAATGATAAATAATTCTGCGCAGTACAATTTTGTACTGCGCGAAATTTCTAATCATTTCTTAATCATTGCATAACTTTTTATGAGTAAGGGGGTTATTTGTTATTGAATTTTAATTAGCGATTCATTTAAAATCATCATACACAAAGTAACATAGCCTTTAGCTTAGATACTTATGTTAAATCAGTTAAGTTTAGAACTGTATATGCTGAGTATATAAAAGGTCATCGACTCAGTTGTTATTTATAATTTAAATAAGGTAAACTGTTTAGGAATCGCAACTCTGATTCTATCTTCTAGTTATAATTATATGTTGAGTTTACTCAGAAAATCGACCAACACCAAGTCTTCTACTTAGCTTTGTAATTTCTGCATGTAGGCACGGCTCCACTCACTGCACTGTGAACCACTGCATCTAAATTCGCTTTACATATTGGACACGTATGTTGAAAAAACTATACTTTAACACTTTATTTTAATAGTAAATAAACGCGAATTATTATTTATTTAAATCCCTCGTATTTGTCTCTTTTTAATATGGAGACCGCGTCGCGTTCTCATTTATTATGGCTTCTGTCATCCAGGTTTGCTCTTTATATTGACTTGTGTTGGGCATACAGGGACGCATTAAGAGATTAATGAATAATAGAGATATTTTAGATAGAGTTTACTATATCATGTATTGTTATTTTAATTTGGTTTTATAAGTATTTTAGTAGTAAGTTAATTTGATAGTTTATTATAATACATACAAAAAATAATTAGTCTATTATATTCTTCACTCTAAGGTTTTCTGGTAGTAATTCTATCGTTGGCTATAAGTCCGATGATGGTACTTTTGATTATATTATTTTAGAAAGTACTTAATACATATATATAAGTTAATATTCTGAACAATATAATAATTCATTTAAAAGTAACTATTATGGATTATTTTATAATCAGTAATTATTAATTATTTTTTAAGATATCTAATGTATTATTGGTTTTATGTTTTTTTTACAAATAACATTTATTCGCTATTTACTTTGTTCTCCTTAATGCGTTCCTGTCTTAAATCTGTTGTTCTTTTTCCACAGCTTTGAAAGATACGCAAAAACTTACTTAACTTTTCGAATGGTTTCAAGTGTTTTTAAAACTATACTAAATCAGATATATCATTTGAAGTTTTGCCATTAAATTATTTATTTATTATCGTTTGAGTGTTTGTGTTTCTTTGTCCTGTTTGATATTATTTTAAATTATGGTCTACGTTACATGTTCCTTTGACAGGTAATCAATTTGAATATTTATAGGTTCCCATTAGTTTTTTGACATTTTTAATCTTTATTTTGCGTTTGTGTAAATATTTTAGCACGTCACATTATTTTCGTATTTATCGTTTTTAAGATTAGATTGCAATGTTTTGTTCAACAAAAAAAAATAGCTTTCGTTTCCTAGGGGCTCATATTAGATCCCTTACAGTACAGAAAAGAATAACAAAAAAATGATTTTTGTTATTCCGTTAAGTTATAAACACGACTGAACTGAACCTTGCGTTTTGGAACTAAAGTTACCTTTGCGCATTACTGCACGCATACTGAGCGTGCGCAAACACAGCAAGTGACGCTGAAACTAAAACAATAAAAATTATTGAAATTAGACTCCGAGAAATACGCGGACAAACATACGTACATACATTGGCAAAATGTGGTACATTTGTTTAGATGCGCATTTTCAACAATATTACGTGCATACATATCAATTTGATAACCTATTTTGTTCAAGAAACTAGGCCGGTCCAGTCCCCACAAGCAGCACCCGTTCACGAGTGTGACTAGTCATCAGCCCCCTCAATTTCAATTAAATACATTTTTAGTTTTAGTTTAGTTTAGCACCATGCCTAGTCTTTGAAGGTGGAAGAGAGAAGGACAATGTGTTGCCGTCGGATCGTGGAAGTTTAAAATTACTTCTCGTATTTTTTGACGATTTCTTTGGGTGTGTGCGTGTGTGTGTGTGAGAGGGTGTGTGAGGGGGTGTTTGTGTGTGTTGTACTCCATAGCTGTGTAACATTTATAGATACAAGTTTATGCAGAATTTTGCCTGGATTCTTTCTACTAAACGCTTTCGTTTAGTCTTATTGATATATTTCTACAAATACTATACAGAAATATATAACTATGAAACGTTACATTATTATGTAATTATAGTACCGTTATATACTGACAGACAACGCACAACCTAAACCAGTGGACCGTACAGTACAGATTTGAAATGTGGAGGTCCTTTTCCCTGGAATATCATAAGGGTGTTTTTTGTATATTATATCTGTTTAAGTGCATATAAACAACGCGCGATAAAGCGAGTCGAAAGACGAACGAGGTTCGGTTCACGCTAGCACGCGTCGTTAAACTGCACTACAAGGTGGTGTGCGTGGCAAAGTTTAAACGCGGGCAAAGCTGCAAGGCGCAGCTAGTAGTAAATAACTATAATTTTATTTTTATACAAAACACTGTCATCATAAATGCGCAAACCACAATAGTTACGTGTCTGTGATCACGTCTCGGTAGCTGAAGGTTTTTTATATATTTTTAATCTTAACTTATTGTACATACGATAAGATATGATACGAAATACTTTATTGTATACCAAAACAAAGAACAAACAATATTAAAACTTAAATAAGGTAATAAAATTGGCGGTCTTATCGCTTAAAGCGATCTCTTCCAGACAACCTTTGGATGGACAGTATCAGAGAAAGCAGAAATAGACGGTTACATAGGTAACATTATACAATTATTCAGCTTTTGTTGGTTGAGCGTAGACCCGATAATTCAGTAAAAATGAAGAATATTTCCTACCAACCCAAACCTTTTCCATTTCGAAAAAATCCCGCCAATTTAAATTACCAGCACGTCACAATTTCATACAAAATACATCATGTTATCTTTATAAAATTATGAAAACTGACAAAGGCAGGGGCGCACTTGGTACGGTTGGCAATAAAAGTGCTAGACGCGGGGCGGACAAGGCAACGTTTAATTTAATCTAAAATACTTGGGGAGGACGAGAATTAAAATTAATCTTGTTATTTGGAGATTTAGCACCAGAAAAGCTGGAAAATGTAATAAGCACAGCGATTTGTACCGTTCCTTTTCTGTGAAATGTTTTCGGGTTAGTCTCTTTGTTTTTTTTGGGTTATTGTTGGACGCAGCTGAAAAATAGCTAAAGATATAAAGTGAAATTTGAACTTTTACAATGTAGCTGAATCAGTTTTTTAACACGCTTTTAGTAGCTTCACCTGTATGTACGTTTGTATGTAACGGAATATTTGAACTCGATTTTTACCCACTTTAAATGATCAGATTAAAACAAAATTTTGCACAAGGCCCGATGACAAAACAATAATTTGGATCATCGAGATTAACGATTAAATATAACAATATTTTTTTTTCCAATATATTTCCAATATATCTTATAAAATTCAACAAAAAAATATGTTTAAAAATACTAAATAACACGTTTTAATACCATTAAACCGAACTAAAAAGTAAGAAATAAATTTCAATGTAAGAATAAAGTGATAGACGAGAATATTGATGTAAGTGTAAAAAAAGCGCGAGGTGCTTTGTACGACATTCTTAAACTAACTCTGTAATTCGAAATAGAAATAGTAGCATATCTTGGTGAAATAATCATAACAATTAATATCGAGCACCCCACACTTCATTTTATGACATTAATGTTCTCGTTAATCACTTTATTCTTACATTGAAATTTATTTCTTACTTTTTATTTCGGTTTAATTGTATTAAAGTGTGTTTTTTAGTTTTTTTTTAACTATAATTTATATTTATAGGTTCGTAGGTATTGTATTGGAGGTGAAGAAACATGAGGAGGAGGAGGTAATCTCTGGATCTACTCTGATCCAGTTTTGGAAATAATTTAAGTGATAGCAAGTTAAACTATTCTTGATAAATCAATAGGATACTTTTTTTTGTAAAATATACGTGTGATAAATAAAAACTAAAGGCAAAGCCGTATAGAAGCTAGCAATTTGTAATGTATTAAGTGCAATTAGTAGATAAAATTTCAGGCCAAACAGTTCTACAGTCCACTACATCATTAAACCATAAAAACCAACAGTAAAAAATGAACCCTACACGGACACTAACAAACACCAACAAACACTAAACAGCAAACCTGCTCATTATCCATGTTTAGAAGTAATTACGTGCTGGCCGTCCGTACTGTGTCATTAAAGCCTTAGGGCGCCTTAATTGTACTGTAAACCTTAGCTTTCCGGCTAAATAGTTCAAATTGGGGATGAAATGGATGGCGTTTATGCCGGAGATTCGATCAGCGAGTAAAAAACATACTTAAAAGAACTAACATAATAGTGGAAGTAGAATCATGAAGGCTATTTTAATTTTGTTTGACGCTCCCTCGCAGTCTTGCTGGCTAACCCTGTCACCACGTTGATTGAACTAAAAATGCATATTTAAATTTGTAACAGCAATAAACTCACGGATGAAATGCCAGAAAACAGTCGAAAAACTGCTCCATCTCAGTGCAACGTTCGAATTATTCTAAAAATTTATCTAAAATTCTAGTCATGATCAAGCTGCATTATAAATCAAATTTATATCAATTGTAATCAGGGCTATGTTCTTGTCACATAGTAAACTTAACAAACCTAAGCGATGATTACTTTGTGACTAAAATTTAGAAACAATAAATAGATTTCAAAAGTTAACCAGGCTTTCTCTTGATCGACACAGAAATTGTTTGATTATTGGTCAAATCCAAAAAAAAACAATTAAAGGGGTACAATGAAAAAAATTGCCGATTGTGCCGGATTCACACACATCCGGGGCTTATATATTATCACTAGTTGAAATTCGAATAAACTTACCGAATTGGGTTAATTATTATAACAGGTGGGCAGGCAATAATTATTGGTGCGCCGCTCAAGGTGTGTTGTACTTGATAATAAATGTTTGAGTTGTGCACTCAGCTAAAGTGCCAGACTTTTATTTCTGTTCGGACCTGCGGGCTGTTAATAATTATTAAAGTATAGACTGAATTTTGAGTTTTATTTTGAGGTGCCAGATTAGTTTGAAATAAATGTACGAGTAGTACCAATATTACATTGTATCATCCATCTTTATTTATAATAAAACAGTAAGTACCAAAAAGTCTGTACGATTAAGCTTAAAAAATGGGCTAGGGTACTTTAAATAAGCTACTGAATAAGAATATAATATATTTTTAAAACGTGTCTGTCAGTTTATTGGTTTGTATGTCTGTCTAAATGTTCGTGTATCGCGTAAAAATTGCTGGACCGATTGCGCTACGGCTGTTGGAATGCTTAAGGTTTGACTAAAAAGCTGGTGTACTTGGTATCTCAATCTGATGAGTAGAAGCCGAGCAATCAATAAAAACTTATTTTTTTTATCTCTCTTAATTTCATTTTAAACAGAGTTTCAAATTTTAAATATATACCTAAAAACATTTATGTTTGACCAGGTACATTTCATTCGTGTACGCCGCCAGCGAACTTAAAGTTAATTTAACAAATTAAATAATAGTTTTAAATATGAGCAAAAAAATAATAATATATATATATAAATAATAACGGTAACATGGCACGCGCAATAAAGAAAAATATTGGAAATCTGACGCGAGTCATGCCATCACAGATCTCTAAAACAATAGGCACGGTAAGGAAACAAGATAATGTTTTATACGCGTCTCACTCGCGCAGGCCCTAAAGCTCTGGTCAGAGTGAGACACATAACACAACAGGCTTAGAGTGTTCGTCTAATTACAGGATGTTCATTTCTTTTTAAATTCCGTTTTTTTTTTACATATTTCTAATCCATTTGGACGGCTGAACGAAATATGGTATTTTGTACTTTATATATAGGTCTACATATATCTATATATAGATCTAAACTCTTGGTACTGGAATAACACATGGGTAACTTTTAACATAGGGAAATGACCACGCGGGAAAAGCCACGGGCACAGCTAGTATATTAATGAATGATGAATGTAGTAGTGACGACTATTGTCAAAGTTTGTCCGCCCAAGTCTCTTTGACAAAGCTTATCGACTGCTATAAAATTGTTAGCAACGTACCCTCCGAACCTTATAACGTGCCTCCGAAGCACTAATATTTCGAATGTTAGTTTTAAATCGAGGGTTATGCTCATGAATCATGCAAGGTGATGAAATATATACTCGTTCATAAATTGACTATTTGTTTCGAAAATTCAGGAAATAATTTTACTCGGTTGGTTTTATTTTGGGTCCACTTTATTATGTTTGGGTATTTATTTAGGAGAAGGACAATACGTTTCGGCTATATTGTATTGGATTGTGTTTACTTTAGCAATGAGTATTGCTCAATTTTCGTCCTTATAGTAAAAATGTATTATTTTATTTTTTATATTCCCAAATGTAATAGGAAATTACTGTGGCAAAGATTGGCTCAGAAAATGGAGGGATGATTGCTATAAGAGGGGTAGAGGGGGGGAGGCTTCTACCTTCTGTGGGTGGATTGGAGGCCAATGATCATAAAATAGTGGTTACTAACGATCAATGGAGTAACCTATTCAAATAGTGATTGTATCAATCACTATTATACTAACACCACTTTTATTTTTTATAATTTTGTAACAAACATCGGCATGAGTAGGTATGATATTTATTGCATCTTATTCAACGCTATTTAAACGGTACATCACTATACGTCAGTGCTTGCCAATTGGTTTGACACACTGTGAGAGTCGTAATGTTTTGTTTATACCCGACTACAGCAAAGCTAGGTAAGGGTCATGAGTTTAACAGTCTATGTATGTATGTATGTATGTATGTATGTATGTATGTATGTATGTATGTATGTATGTATGTATGTATGTATGTATGTATGTATGTATGTATGTATGTATGTATGTATGTATGTATGTATGTATGTATGTATATATGTATGTGGGTATGTGGATGTTCCACCATAGCGTTGTCCCTATTGGTCTGAATTTGACATTGGAGGTGTCAATCGATTCGTCTTCATTTATTGAGTGTCATAGGTTTTTTTTTACCCGACTACGGTGATTAAAGGAATAGTTATGTATTTTTTTACTATTAACTTGGTCCAATTTTGACAAGTGAGGTATCAATCGATTCGTCTTCTTCGCAAGAGTGCCATAGGCTATTTTTACCCGACCGTAGAGTTTTAGTTTTTGACCTTATGCCTTGTTATACTATTTGTGAGCTTAATAAGAATAGACAATTTTCTTTATCCAACAATTACACCTAAGCTATCTAAACAGACGGTTTGTTATGCAAAAGTTATGACTGTCATTTTCGTTTGAATAACATCTGGCGAGTTTATGGTAATCTTTTGGGCGTACCTCAGGGTAAGGATAAGGCGCCTAAAGATCCCCTCATTATGTCTTAAGAGTTCGTTGTTTCGTAGCGTATTTGAGAGATAGCTTGCTTTTTAAACTATGCTATATATATATATTAAATATTTTACAACTGAAAACGAGAATAGCAGGTTGTTTACCTCGAAGTAAGCCCATGCTAAAAATACAAGACTACCGAGAGCTTTGATGAACTTTATTGATATTTTTGTAATTAATATAATAGTATCCGATCAGGAAAGGTTGAAGTGGATGTAGTATGAAATGCCGTTTCTACGGCTTAGTTTCCAAAACCCACATGTGTACGTCAAAATAAGTTTTTGTTTATTAATTTTTTTCTGCTTGCGCCATGTTAAAGTACGAGTATTTATATCTGAAGACGTCATACTCGTATTGTGAAACAAGTTTAGTTAGCTACATAAACTAACAGGAGTGTGATTCATTTTTTATAGATTACAAAATTATATAATATAATATATAAAATATTTTTTCTACACCCAAGAACGTATACACCCACTGAACGTATACAATGTTTATAAAATTTGAAATTAGTTGGCACCCGAACTTCAATAGGGGTCTAATGTTTAGAGGTGTAGGTGTCGTTAAATTAAATGACACCGTAAAGATGGATAGAAAATTATTTTATTTGGTCTAGGTCGATCGGTCAATTTGCCATCTTTTTATGCGTTTTACATTTTCCTGTGTGTTCAAGAAGTTCTTTGCCAATTCATTTATGTGTTTATTAAGTATTTCTTTATATATCTTGCTGTTGTTACTGACTGCTTTACAGTTGACATCTCCATGTACTCATGTATATCTGTGTTTCTCACAAACCAGTGTGCGCTTGAGACAGTTCCTAGAGCGAAGATTTGAAATCTCTGGAGAATCTCAATATTATAGTTACTAGTGGAGCCCCAGAGTTCTATTCCGTAAATTTCCGTATGTCCATATCGAATTGATGACTACCTTATAAACAAGTAGGTTGTTACTGAGGGATAGCCGGGATTGACGTCCTAGCAGCCAATTTAGTGATTGGAGTTGCAAATTTACTTCTTTTTGCTTTTATGTGATTGGTCCAGGTTAGCCTTCTATCTAGGTGCAAGCCGAGATGTTTTACGCTGTTGTTGGTTGGTAGGACCTTGTCTTCCATACAAACAGTTGGGCAGTCATCTTTCCGGGGTGTGAATGTTATCTGTGTTGATTTGGTTACACTTGGTTTAAATCTCCACTTCTGTAACTAGTCGTTTATTTTTTAAAGCTGAGCTTGCATGTTTAATGGTGCGTAGCTCGGGTTTCTATTACTAGCTAGGCATGCAGTGTCATCCGCATAATTATGTAGCTGTTACAACGCTATCTGTTTCAGGCATTTCTGCCGTGTATATGGAGTTGGTGTTGTACCGGGCTAAGGACTGATTCCTGGGGAACCGAAGCAGTGACTAAATATAGAGCCTTTAGTAATCTTCCTCATACTTTACTTGATATTGTCTTTGTTCCAAAGTAACTTTTTAGGATCATGAAAAATTAATGACTATTCCACTCCTAGCCCCAAACTAGGATAACGTGCGCTATGGGCACTAGATAACGGATAAACATACATAGATACCAACATTACATCCAAGATTCGGAAACAAACATTTCTGCTTATTTCACAAATGATTGCACATTGCAGGATTCGAACCCGCGACCGTTTGATTTCGTAACTAGGAATTTAGACACTAGACCAACCGGTCGCCTAGAATGCATAGTAGTATAAATATATATAAATATGCGTAATATGCTAACGTTATGATAAAGAAAAAACAGGCCAAGTGCCGTACAAATTTGTAGTTTGCCGTTAGAAAACTGTTGTGTGTTTTTTACTTTCTCAATTTATAAACATGGTAGTAATAGTCATCATCAGCCTATTACGTTGTCACTACTTCCCACTAATAGGACAATAGGCCTACTCTGAAAGAGAGAAGAGAGAGAGAGAGAGAGAGAGAGAGAGAGAATAAGATCATAATTCACCTCACTGGTCCAGTGCGTGTTGGTGGATTTCACATGTTGTAAAATTTTAGGTCACGATGTCTTTACCGTTTTTGAGCGATGTAATCTAAATCGTCACATAACTTTTTATACCTTTTAGCCTTTCGGTTGAAGATAACATATTACTCGGTCTCCGCAGCGTCTCGTACTTATTGTTATAATAAAGCAGTGAGCTACAAAAGGTCTGTACAATGTAGATAATTAAAAAATAATGGTCTAGGGGACTTAAAATTAGCTAATGAACAAGAACTTAGTTTAATTGTTGGAATGACTCTGTTTGTTGGACTTTGGCATTTAATTGGATTGGCACATGATTAAACTAGTACCATAAAAAAAGTCTTTACATCACCCAAATTTGAAATTAATTGAAAAAAATGTTGCTTCCACAGAAGCCAGCCGCATTCGTTTTTTTTATGGTTAACCAGGGAAGTCATTAACATTTAAAAAAAATGTTGTGTTCTTGTTCTGTCTGTTTGTCTGTTCGCATATCACGTAAAAACTTCTAGACTGATTGCGATATGGTTTTATGGTTTGAATAGCTTAGATTTTGATTTAAAAACTGTTGTACTTGGTATCTCAATCTGATGAATAAAGCCGGGCAATCGATCTATCTGAACGAAATTTGGTATTTTGTACTTCAAAGGTACTTTTGGTCCACATAAAGGTAGGTAACTTTAACCCAGAGAAATGACCATGCGGGCAAAACTGCGGGCATTCTTATTGTCTTGATAAAATAATGCCTTCAAGGTCAGAATGATTTTACATAATGACGTCCCTCTCATTAGACTTGGATCCCTTATTAGGACATGAAAAGAGTCTTCAATCTCGAGCCTTTGATGTTGCGAGAGATACTTGAAAGCCTTAGCTTTTAAATTTTATTTGGTTTTCACAGACTGGCACTTTACCGCGGCTTCATTCATAGTAAATTATATGTTTTTTTTAATAAAAGCTTTTATTTAACTTGTATGTGTGTATGTCCTGGAATTTTGGTATAAATATTTCACCACCCAGTTCCACGGAAGCTATCGGACTGAAATTTGGCTCACACGTTTGGTTCTCGTGACATAGCATGGCTTTAATTTATTTCATATTTTTATATTATGCTTGTTGAAATAAAGCTTTTAATCAACGCTTTGCTCAATCATTACTTAATCATTTTAAAAATGAGATGAGTTGACTAAGACTGATCCTACTAATAATTTATACTAGCTGCGCCCTGCGGTTACACCCGCGTGGATGGTGGTGATGATGACAAAGATGATGAAAAGTATTAATGTGTTATTCCAGGGTATAAGCTATCTCTCAATTCCATATTTCAACCAAATCCGTTCCAAAATGATGATGAAAAGTATCCTATGGCTATCTCCATTTCAAATTTCATCCCAATCCGTTCAGCCATTTGAGCGTAAAGGAGTTACAAAACATACACACATGCATACATATAAACTTTCGCCTATATGATATTAATGTGATGCGGAAGGTGTGTTTCTGTGTGTACGATTTTTGCACACAACTCCGTAACGATTAAACAGATTTTCAAGAATGTTAGTTTTTATATATTTTTGATCCTGGAACCTTTAGTCTTTGTCCACGTTGGAAAAAGGCGGGGCCTAGATAGTCACACTTATATTATAACGGCGAAAGTTTGTTACTCCTTCATGCTCACACGGCTACACGGAATTTGATATGGAATTTAATATTTGGAATGGAGATAGCTTATACCCGGGAATAATACATAGGATACGTTTCACATCTTCATCATCATCAACATCACAGTCCTTCACGCTCAAACGGCTAAACAGATATTGATTAAATTTGGAATGGAGATGGAGATGGAGTACCCTGGAATAACACATTTGTTACTTTTCATCTTCATCGTAATCATCATCATAATCATCACTAACGCGGGTAAAACCGCGGGGTGCAGTAGTTTTTATACAATTTCTAATAAACTTTGAACACAAATGCATAAGCAAAAATGTAAGGTTTAATTATGTATTTATTCCCTCACAATTAAAATCAAAGCCTATTTGAAGATTTTTATGATATTTATATTGAGCAATCAACTGAAAAAACTCCAGTAAAATATACATAATATTTAATATACATCATGTAATATACATTAGCTTGAGATTCAATAAAATCTATTCTAAATCAGTCTATTAATCACTAAAACAAACTTTAGTTCACATTTTGCAAAACTTGTCTACAGCCCCTTTCACCTGCACTGACTTTCTGTAACAAAGTCTTGAAACGTACAACCAAATACTCGTATATCGGTAAACATTACAACACAGTAACAAGAAAACTTAGCAAGTTTTCACAAACTTTCAAAATTAAAACTGAAAACAGTCCGCTACGCATTAAAACTCGTAGCACGCTACGGCGTAGAACTGCTACGAGATCGCTACAAGTGTACTTAGTAACTTGGTAATGCGCTTACTGCCGGAACTCAAATAGTCAGACCAGTAGCTGGGCGAAATGAAAAACCGCTATTAAATTGCAAACTATAAACAAATTGAAAAGTTTTGTTTTGTTTCGTTTAGCAATAGGGAAGTTTTAAAGCCTCAGAAGGGGAGGTCAACTTTGGCGAAAATGAGGTGAAAATGCGGCTACAATGTTATCCATTAGGGAGTTAGCTTTGAGCTCTTTTGTTCAATCGTTTTATCCTCAATTAGAAAAGCGGAAACTAAATGCTACCGTTTAAAATAAATGAAAATTTGAATTGAGCTGATCATCATTTCACTTGAGAGAACCTCTTCTGCTTTCTAAATACCTTGGTGCAAAACAGTGATGTTAGCGACAGTGACATAAATTAAATTCAAATTGTCTAAGTGGTGAAGAAGTTCACCATGGTGGTCAACTTCATCATTCTTACTTGATCATTCTTAGAAACCTCAGGTTGTGTGGATAAAACCAAACGATAACACTGCCCATTGTACGGCATTGAATCTACTATGTAGGTATAAATGAGTTGTTTTCTATTATTGTATCTAAATAAGTGTTCAATGGAGTATTTTCTATTCTGTTCTATACCTGGAAGGAATCATGTAAAGTGCCATGTAAATCCTCAAAAGGGATATACATGGCACTACTCGTAGTACATTTTTGTACCGGATTGATAACTAATACAATCTCTTTTTAGGTATTATTATTTCCTTTATTTAACTTTATCGACACATACGTGACTGACATCTGTTTTATCAATTTTTATCAGACAAGTTGCCCACAGTATTGTAATTACAAAACTTCATCATCGTTATCAACAACCTACATTACAAAACATAAAAACTAAAAGCAATGTTAATGAACAATATCTAAACTAATAAAGTCTCGGATTAACAACGTCTAGGTACTTATAATAACTTAATTGCAACTACCAACGCCTGTAATTATACCTACAACAAAAACAATAATTAGTAACATGAACTCTGAATGGCTAAAATGCACTACTAACGGGAGAGGTCAAAAAGTCAATACCATTTAGGTGAACTCAGTATGGCTTGTCTGAAATGGTTCAGTAGCGGCGAAAAAGTGAACTAAAAGTTTGGGATAAGGTTCTGGGGACTGAGTCATCCACGGTTTTAAGGATGTATCCCTGAGTGTAACTTTACCCTTGTACTATTATTACCTCCATTAGAGTTAATCATCATCATCATCATCAGGAGCCAATTACAAATTTAAGTTTGGAGGTCAGGAGGTAAAACTTCTTGCAATTCCATGTAACGTCTTCTATTTTGTCGATAACTAAGTCCTCGGTGTCATTTGCGTCTTGGACGTCTCGGACTTCTTTTTCCCGGAATTTTGCTCTCAAGGATCAACATTTGGAACTCATAAGACATACTTTATACTCAGTAGTTAGGGGCAATACTTAGTGTGCCACGGAGTTCTCGTATTGTTTTCTATAATCCGACGCACAGCCTTAGCGACACTGTGATTCCGCAATCTAGCTGGATGATCTCGGAACTGCGGTGTTACAACCGAATCTTTAAGAAGCGCCTTCTCTAACCACTAACCAATAATATCTGGGATTTGTTCTTGAATGGTCAAAACATAGAACATAAGAAATTGAAGTTATAACTGTGAGCTTTTGCAGTCTTTTTTTGCGCTCTAAGAAGGTTCTTTTTTGCGACAAATTTTGTACACCTATTAATTTTTGTTTGTTTACTCGGCGACTCAGACGTCATTAGTAATATTACTAAAACAGGTGTACATTTTCTGCTAATGCCTTATTTTGCTGGTACAACAAAATACCAGCCAAATATAAAGTTTATATAAAAACATAAGTATGTTTGAGAAACAAAATACAAATTTAATTAAGTTAAATACTGTTATGTATACTGTTAATTAAACAAACAAAGCCGTTTGTTTTTTTGTTTTGTTAATTATTGCCCATTTTATTACTCTTATGTAAATAACGTGTTCGTATTATTTTTGCATGTAATATTAATTACTTTAATATTATATAATTATTATATTAAAGATGAATAATTATTGTAGATATAATTTATAATATATTGAACATTTGACGCACACTTATTTAACAGCAATATACTTTAGTTTAGTTTAAAACTGTATATACCTTTAATTTTGACTGTTAAAACAGTTACAGATTTTTCCGCTCAAGTTTCTATATAGCGCTATAGTTCTATATGTAGCGATAATTATCAGCATATGCTGATAATACCTCATTGATTACTTCCACATTGATCACTTCCACACAATATTAAAGGAAATGAGCGTTCAAAGATGGCTAATAAATCCATGTTATTACACTAACCTGTATTCTCACGTAACAACCTGTAATATCCATTAAATTATAGTCCGGAGTCGTACCATTAACTTCGGCCCGTAATCCGCCTCCAATCGACCGTGTCCGGTGTTTGTCTTACGTTAAAATTCATTGCGGGTAGGAACGTTAGTTTTTTGTGGTTTTGCGCAGGCTGGTAAGATTTATAGCGGGTTATGTGTGGGCAGTTAGATTGGAGTTTGATGCTGTTTGTATTCTTGAGAACCGAGCACCACAAAAGCTGTGGATATATTCACGTAAGATTGGAGTTTAACGTTTATGTGGACAGATCTCCAAAACTTTCGTCTATAGGTATCGTTATATTTTTAGAAAGCCAGGGGCCTAGTCATGTTTATAAAATTTATTCAAATTTCAGTTTCGATCTACAAATAACTTCACGAGAAAGGAGGATTTTTGGTTGGGAGAGGCCTATGTCAAGCAGCGGACTGACACGGACTGTTGATGATGACTAACCTCATGAAAAATAACGTCATACTTTGCTCGAAATGCGAATGTTATTGTTATGTCACCGAGAATTGAGATTAAGGTGGCTTCAGGCTATCTTCGAACTATCCAACTAATCTTCTAACCTTTAATTTGTTGAACGGTGGTTCGTGCACGTCTGACATAGTGCGGTTGAGTTGGGCCAAGATCTGAGTGGCAACAGTAAATTGTAAACAAATCAAAAGAGTTTGATCTTATAAGTTCTCAAACTCTCTTGAACCTGCTTTACTTATTTATTAGCAGTTCTAAAATGATGAGGTTTCATACCTGCGGATTTTTACCTGACTGCACGGTGGGTTATGTGGTTGGATTGTATTTTTGTTTGTTTGAACGTTAATTAGGCGCGTCCTACAGCCTAAACGGCTTCATGGATTTTGATAAATGAGGTATCATTAGATTCGCCTTTATCACAAAAGTGCTATAGGATATATGAAGTGGCAGGATAACTAATATAGCGGCTTACAGCTGCCATATGGTTTTCCCGACGTAACAAAAAATTACCAAAACCGATCGAGTGGGTTATCAAAATGAAGGTCTTTAAAAGATCATTTCAGAAATATATAATTCTTATAACTAAACAGTAGCAACTGTCTTTTAAGCTGCTTACAAAATTTTACATTTTAAATTATTCAAGTTAATGTATTATATTATATTATATTATATTATATTATATTATATTATATTATATTATATTATATTATATTATATTATATTATATTATATTATATTATATTATATTATATTATATTATATTATATTATATTATATTATATTATATTATATTATATTATATTATATTATATTATATTATATTATATTATATTATATTATATTATATTATATTATATTATATTATATTATATTATATTATATCATATTATATTATATTATATTATATTATTATTATGTATGTATTACCTTATATAATTTACTATAGTCTGATGTTGCAATTGCAACTATTAAAGTAAAATAAAATATGTATGTAAAAAGAAACATTATATTTATATCAATACTAGCTGCGTCCTGCGGTTTCACGGCCCTCAGGAACCTTGCATTTTTACGGTATAATAAGTAGCCAATGTGTTAATCCACGGTATAAGGCCATCTCTATACCAAATTTTATTCAAATCCGTTTAGCGGTTTATGCGTGAAGAAGTAAAATAAATATACACACACTGACACACACACATCCTTATACAAACAAAATTGCGTCTTTATAATACATAATTATGATTATTTTTCTCGTATTCAATAATATTGTTCGTAGTTGGGTTCTTGTTATTTATATGGATACATACGTACGTAGAAAATTTTGAGATAGGTACGTAGATACGGGCCTCAGTCAACATATTGTTCTGTTTCTATTACGACGATTGTGTGGAGCCACCATACAATGATTCAAAAAATGTGTATTTTTATGAAATTCACAATTTTCTCAATTCAGGTTTATTTTTATTCTTTATGGTTGAAATACCTCGCACAAGAACGAAGCGTTACGCTTCTTCATTTATTATAAGAACTGCAAAGGAGTGGAATGCCCTGCCCTCGTCAGTGTTTCCGGTAAATTATAACCCAGGTGTGTTCAAGTCAAGAGTGAATAGGTATCTACTAGGCAAGCGTGCTGCACCTTCGACCACATCATCGCTTTCCGTAATAAAAAAAAAAAAAAAAAAAAAAAAAAATTTAGGGTAGATATGAAACCATGTGGATATGTACTGAACAAGATAAACAAGCAGCTAATGTAAAATAAAAAACTAATCTAAAAACAATGTTTTTTTAGAATGCGTTCTCATCGAGTTGTGAGTTGTGAGCTACGTACACTGAAAGTATCAGCCGGATAGCTCATCGGGAAGTGCTCGAAACGAGATCCGCAATTTTTGGTCTACGTGAAAAACGTGTATAATATCTACAAAAAATCATGCATACATTTTTGTCTCTATTCCTTAGTTTATTTTTTTGCTACCACTTGGGTATTAGATTTAGTAGAAAAAACGTCGATTTCAATTTTTTTTCTACCATCTTGGAACGCCATTTTCTACCGAGTTGCCACTACAATAAAAACATTTGCACGATTGTAATCGATTTTGTCAAGGATAATATTTTCGTTCTTAATGGCGTTTATACAACTTTTAATGCTTCTGATTTGAAAACGAAAGTTATGTAATTAGCCATTTTCTATCAATTCAGCTAATAAAAGAATAATTAACCAATAAAATGAACTCGAATAATTAAAAATCAATTCATTTTTACTATGACAACACTGAAATCAGTCTATTGCCGATTTTGACATTTTCGTTGTCAGTGACATGGACGTCATTTAAAGTACGGATTAAAATGCGAACATAGTGCTGAGATTACAAATGGTAGAAGTGGTCACAGTAAGGCATCTGTTAAATTGAATTTGACATTGCGGTATACGCTGCAATACCTACCTTTTTTGTGAGCGCTTTTTAGCACACCATATGACGTCACTCATGACATTATAACGGGGGACAAACCGCATGAAGCGCAGCGCAGCGCAGCTTATGACGTTGTAATGCAGTGAATATTATGGAACATTACACACCAAACGCACGATGCTATACAACGCTGGGCAAATACGCACGTCAATGCATATCACGCCACGCAGAGATAAACCAAATGCGTGAACGCAGCAGGCGGTCTGGCAACGTCGCGCGCGCTTCGTTTCTGATGACGATGTATTTATTATATGACTTTCTGTATTTAATGTCACACCGCAGACGACTACTCGCGTGGACGTGCAGCGCTGTGTGACACCTTGCTGCACGAAAACGGTTTGTACCAATTCAAATACAAAAATGCATGAGGAATAAAAACGTGGAAAAATAATGAAGAGTGATGGGACTCGTAATCTATGAACGCACAGCCTAAGCCAGGGGTGATAGAGACATTAAATTTCCAGAATAACTTCTTTTGGTACTGTAGGATAGCACTGAAAATTTATTTTTATTAATTTTCCCTTGGATGAACAGGGTTGGCAGTTTGCACGCGGGCAAATCGTGGGCCTTATTTTTAAACCAAGTTATAATGATAGTAAAATAATAATACACAATTTACTAACACCAAAATTAAGGGACAAATATTCAATAAAATATTTAAAATAATGGCGCAATGGGCGGTATTATTGCTCAAAACCATCTATTCCAGATAACCTTTGGATAAACAGAAATAACGATATGATAAAAGGATGGTATTGTAAAACAATACCCCCCAAAATGACTATAGCTACATATTTTTAACTACATAAACTATAAAAAAACTAAAAAAAACTGAAAAAACAAACAAAAAAACTGAAAAAAACTGAACTGAAAAACAACTGAACTGTTAAATATAACTGAATATCACTGGCGTTAGTTTTCAAAATCAAATACATAAACTATACATACTTACATAAGGTAAATACTACTACAATACATATTTATAACCCCACACATACATATACTTAAATATAATATAATAACTAGTATATATCAGTTTATCAGTTAAGTAAAATCAATGAGATTCAATAGAAAGGTAGATTTTTGAGTTGACCTTTAAAGAAAATCAGTGATTGAGCCCGTCTAATAGTGACTGAATGGCCATTCCAGAGACGCACAGCCTGGACATTATAGATTTTCAGTTATAGTATCTGTTTCATTTTTCTTTTTTGCTTTCCTTTTTATCCCTGATCAACAGTTTCGATATATTGGGAATTAATTTCAAATACGAATGGCAACGTGAGCGGGTTTATATCCCGTTTCTAATGTTTATATTTCTAGCATACTTTAAACCAACACATACGAGTATTACTCGTCGGCTATCGGCAGCCCGTACGGGCCAAATGTGACTAATATGGCAAAAAAGAAAAAAAAAACTTGTACCTTCCTCAAATACAGATTTTGTGTATGGCAAACCTTTTAATCATTTTATATTCAAAAAATATCCCAAGAACATCAAAAACGCATTCATCCACAGATTGCTTGCTTGTCGTATGAAGTAGTTCTGGTCTCTGGCTGGCCGAGGGCCTCTGACTGCTATTAATCAATAACAGCCGGGACCGACAGCTTAACATGCCCTCCGAAGCACGGAGCGATGAAAAACCGAACATAAGTTGAAAAAGTCGTTGACGCGGAGCTTAGGACCGAACCCTGTATCGTTGGATTCTAATTCCTATCAGGTTAGAAAACAATCTAAAATTTAAGTACCTACCTTCTTTCCTAGTTTTTGGAAGCTGATAGGGCTTTGCAAGGTATCCCTATTCAGGTTTCTCAGATAATTACTTTGTATTTCGTATTTTAAATTGCTTTTGTCAAATAAATACGAAAGTAATTGGTTACGGGATATTATATATAGGGGGAATAAAAAAAAATGGCGACTGTTTATGGGGTACTCCAATACGTTAAATACTAAAACAGGAAAAAATACTAAGTGGCCGAAAAAATATACTAAGTAGGTTAGTAAAACTGTTTTAAAAGATTAGTCTGTTTGCAAAATACTATGTTTGATAGAATTGCACCTAAAAACTAGGTAGGTTTGTTAAGTTGAACATGAAAACTTTCGCCTACTATGTATATATTTCACTCGCTTTAGTATTTGATTCTATCACTTGGATATTTTATTGCTAGCAATTTGTATTTTCAAATCGCCGTTTTATCAATATTTCTATTCGCACTTAGTCTTTCGCCCACTTTGTATTTCAGTAAGTCATATTCAGTAATTTTGACATCTTTAATTTGAATTTATATTCGCTTGTTTAAATACTATCCATCTGATAGTATTGTGTTTTGTTAATTAAATTTGTAGAATATCTGGTATCTTCTGACATAGTGTTGTATGGCTTTGTTTAGATTATTGCTTGGACTATTATATTTGTTTTCAGGCAGTGGTGGATGTAAAGTCTTGTTAAACAACTTGTTTAATTTGAATATTCAATCAATTAATTTAATGAAGGACTCGTATTTCTGATTTGTTGCTGATAGTTTTGTTATTCTGCCCTTCAAAAATATTTTGATTGTTAAATTTGTACTCTAGACTGAAAATTGGAGTTTTCATAATTATCAAAAACTTTATCTGAAACATTTGTATTGTGAGTATTTAGATTAGATTAGTCGTCATAAGATTGGATGTAGGCTGTCAATTTGAATTGTGTTTTTGATTACTTTAGTCAAGTTGTGATATCCAAACCAATATCAAAGAATAAATGATAGTACAAGTACCAATATATAAAAGTGAAACCTTGTCTGTTCGTTTGTTTGTTTGGGGAGCTTTCACGCGATAACGCCTCGACGGATTTTGATTAAATTTGGGATGGAGATAGCTTCTACCCTGGAATAAAACATGGAATACTTTTAATCCAGGAAAATTGTAAGTTACCACGGGAAAACTGGAAAATGTTGATTATTCGCTGTAAGGAACGGATACCATGGAAACGAAATAACAAGTCTGTCAAAAAAATTAAGAGCATTGGTAGTACTTATACTTTCGATATGATGCGTGAGCAAAAGTCTGGTATATATTTTTCATAGCAATTCAATGGTGCCGCCATTATTATCTCGCTGCTAACTAGTAGAAGGGTACAAAAACTAGACTACATATAAGTAATGAGTGCTATGAGGCTCAATGGAGATGACACTCTGGTAAAGAGTAAGCTTCAAAGGCGCATCGACGTGAGGTCAAAAGCCTGTCGGTATTCTACAGATTGCACTATGGAAAGTGTACACGAGAACTGCACAATCTGATTCCCCCATCACAATTCCATTACCGTACGACTATACGATCGGAAAAGTGCGTTACGCTTCTTCATTTATTATAAGCACTTCTAAGGAGTGGAATGCCCTGCCCTCGTCAGTGTTTCCGGTAAAATATAACCCTGGTGTTTTCAAGTCAAGAGTGAATAGGTATCTACTAGGCAAGCGTGCTACATCTTCGAACACATCATCTCGCTTTCCATCAGGTGAGATCGTGGTCAAATGATTGCCAAGAGAGCAATAAAAAAGAAAGAATTATGTAATGGCACATAAATGATTTATTACGACGTCATGTAGTAGTTAGTAAAATTCTATAATTAAGGCATAAAGAATAATAAAGGCATAATTAATGATAATAAAGGATAATGAAGGCAATTTTCCGTATTATTCAACTACAATAGGTAAAACTTAGAGCTAACCGTTCTAAAAATAACTTCAACGAAGCGCCGAGTAGACACAAATTAAAGTTCTTCCCAACACAGTATCAAATTCTTAGCACACAAAGCAAAACTTGTAAAATAGTTATGTGAATACGAGCCAGCATACCTTATGGTCTAGATTCTGTACAGTATATGCTTAGAATAAGCGTCCGCGTTCCATTTTAGTACACCGAGACAATGGCACTTGTACCCAGCAGGACTTTAACTACATGCTCTAAAATTTCACACTGTTAAAGTGAATTTTGAACTTTCAGGCTCCTTTAGGCTTAGCTAGTACGAAGTGAAGATATTTTAGCTTAAGTGGTTGTAACCCAATCAGTTAGTAGTCATCTAATTTTGCTGTGAATTTTTATGGTCATGTAATTGATTTTTAATCTTATGTCAGTTCTAGCCCATATGGTTTAGTATTTCAGTTGAAGGACGCACCTGAATTCTGAAGAGTGTAAGGTGGTTCAATTCTAGCTACGGATCAAATATTTTATTTTTTTGGTGACCATTGTTCAGGAATTTCATCTGGGTATTAGATTCGTTGTTTTTTTTTAGACTGACAACTAAGCTGGCGACCCGCCTGACTTAAGAGGTCACCGCTGTCTATGGACATGTTTTTAAGTTCCCCAAGCGGGTGCGTGGGGCACTGCACTGCAGATAATACTCAGATGTAAAGCTAAATGTGTGAAATTTCCTCAAGGCCACGATTTGACAATGATCCCTTTGATGCAATCGAGCTATGCGATGGTAAAACCGCGATGCAGGAGGTTGTACAAACTGATTTAGGTTAAACAAAATTAGAATAACAGACGCTCATAACGTAATTCTTATCTCAACATCGACTTCTTTCATCACCTTGCTTACCCTACATGCAGCGTTCACATGCAAAATGACGTGCTCAATAACCGTTGAAATTTTCGCTGCCAGCATTCCTTGTAATGCGCATCGAATAAATCACATGTGGGTAGTTTATTAAACATGCTTACTTGTACGAGAGGGATGATGCGGACTTTTTATGCTACTTTCTAGCTTTTAGGGACGAAAGTTAAAACGAGAGTAAAGAAATAGTGTGAGATATTATTTAATAAAATGTGTACTTTCTTGGTACAAGTTGTGCGATTTCCATTTATTTTGTACCTTATCATATTTTGAAATTAATACATATTTATTTACGTATACATTGCACATATTATGCATATTATATTTATTTATGTACATTATAATATATATTACGCATATGTACTTGGTATCTAAATCCGATGAAATAATGATGATGGTAGAAGCTGAGTCAACGATAAAAATTTATGACTGCTGAATGAATTTAGATCAAATGATGGTATATTGTAACTTTTAAACTTTCGCGATTCAAACATATAGATCCTCTCCACGGAACGTCACTACTCTCTAGGATTGTACGTGAAGCGGTTGAAATTAAAAAGTATCCCAATTTCAACCGGGAGGATGGTTTCAAGTTGGCTGCGTCCTGGAATCCCATGATAAGCAAGTGTTCGCGCCGCGGTTTATGTCAGAAGAAAGAACTCTAATTAGAAAAATGAAGAAAACTGGCATTAAAATGAAAAACCTGACACTGGCAAATACACGAGAAGTGTGACGCCAAATCTTCGAACGAGGAAAAGAAAAAAAAACTGCAGATGTCGTTAGTGTTGTGCGTCGTGACAATTGTGTTTTTTTTTACAAAATCAAATGCGGATAGTTGGAGACAAATGCTCGCCCTTCTCGACGCTGACACCCGCTGACATCAATACAACTTGATCGAAACGTCGAGGTAAATAAAAATAAAATTTTCAGCGCGATTTTGTGCCGTTTAAATATATAACTAAATGTTGGTATATTGTTGTTTTAGGACTTGGAATAGCACATAGAGTACTTTTAACCTGGAGAACTTACCACGCATGTGAAGCTACGGGCACAGCTAATAAATCACTATGTACAAAAAAAAACTGTACAATGAAGATAATTAAAAAAATTATTAAATGATCTATGGTACTTAAAATACGCTGCTGAATACGTTTTTTTTTATCCTGTCTGTCTGTTTGTCTGTATGCTTGTTCTCGCATCACGTAAAAAAACACTGGACTGATTGCGATGCTGTTTTCACATAGTTTAGGGATTGACTTAAAAACTGGGGTACATGGTATCTTAATTCGAAGATTAGATGCCGAGCAATCGATAAAAAATATTCTGAACGAATTTTGAAGAAAAGTAGAATATTGTATTTTTGGTCCTAGAATAATACGTATGGGCTAGTTCTTAATGGAATGATCCCGCGGGCAAAGCCTATTATAAATAATCACTCAAATCGGCGGCGGAATGTAAGTAGTTGTTGGAGTATATTAAAAGCGCGCACGCACCGCGTAAACTGTTTCCTGCTTACTGTCGGTGCGTTGATTCTGAGTTGTAAATTGGAGAAGCCTCGTTTTCATTAGGCGACATTTGTCCAGCGACTTTGTCGCTCGACACGAATTCTACGTGTCGAGCTACGTCGTGCGGGACATCACCTGACATCGCAGATGATATCTACGGGTCGCGGGACATGTCGCGTGTCAACGCTAGAATAGCGTCGACCTTGCGCGTCTTCGTGTCTCTCGACAGTCGCCCGACGTCATTTGGGTGGTGCGTGTCGTTCTGTGTTCCGCAACTATCCGCAACTATGGCAGTAGTGTAGACCAACAAAACTGTATTGGGCGACATCTTGGGTATGTGGACGAGTGAAATGTTGGTCGACATTGTCGCTGGACAGTCGCACGTAAATGTCCCACGACTGCTCACAACATGTCTCTCAACTATGTCCCCAAGTGAAAACATGATTTTACTCAAGCTAACTCTGCGCAGTGCGTCGTTGAGTTTGCGGCTACCTAGATCACTACATTTGCTGTAATCAGTACCTACTATTATTTAGTTTCCAATTTTTTGATGTGTTCAATAAAGAGTTTATGTAATGTAATGTAATGTATTGTAACAAGGCAACATTGTGTTTGCCTGGCTCTTTCGCACCCTAAAATAAGCAGGTAGGTATTACAAAAGATTTTGTAGTTACACATTACAAAAAATATTGCAGTTTTTTCTGACCAGAGGCGGGATAAACTACGTATTAACTTGGTCTGATAATCCTTAAACCAAAAGTAGGCAGGATCTTCTGCAAACAACTTTTTTGTTAATCTCTCTTACTTTTCATTTTGGGAAGGTACAATTGAAAAATATATAACGGGATTTTAATATCCGTCTATGTAGCGGTAACGAATGAATATAGTAAATGCCACCACCTATGCGACAAAATGAGGAACTTCTCTTTTTATGAAGTGGGTGAAAAATATCAAATAGCTCCTTAAAATATTATCTTATCCCAAAACCGTCAACGAGATTATCCGAAGGTATCTCTCTACAGAACTGTTTAAAATACGGGCACCTCCAAATATGTGATGCAATATAAAAAGTTTTTGACGAGCTAAACTTCGGCGTTTGTTAGCATAATTTGATTCCAAACCAAAGTTCAATATTGAATTTCGGTACGAAGCTTGTTCGCGTTGTTTTCTTCGTGTTGGTACCACGGTTTTGTTTGATAACTTTGTTATGTTGGCAGGTGAAGGTGTGTGCTGATATAATCTGCTAGGAGAGTATGCTGTTTGTTTAATAAACTTAACAAGCTTGAATTAATTTGTCTTCTTAATGTTAGTGGAGTAAAGGTTGAATAATTGTGTGGAGTTTCATTAAAATTCATGACGTGTTTCTGTAATTTGTAGATCAGATGGGAAATGTGAATATTACTATTACAGTATAGAATACATATTTTACCCCTTTTAAAAATTTAAGCATTTGTGAATTGAATAATTCAATCATAAATTGATTTCCTTACAAAAATGGCCAAGTTGTGAGTCTCATTTATTTTCGATGGTTTCCTTAGTGCGGTCCTAAGATTCATTTTATGAATTGCAAAATTGATTTTTAAAAGGAAACTTATTTTTTTTGCAATGTACATGTTTTTGGAATGAAATGTTTTGAAAATGAGTTTCAAGTTTCAAAGTCAAACCGTTTTGGAGATAGATTCGTTAAAAAAAAAACCGTAAAACAGGTGACCTAAGGATAGGATTTATAAATGAAAATAAAAGTATGACAGAGCATATGAAGAACATATTTTCTCATTCACGGGATTTCACGATAGGGATATGTCTGCAGCTCCCACGGTTATAACAGTAGATATTTAGGCATCATTTTGGCTAAAAACATTCTTACGTTTTTTTCGACCTCTAGGCTCCTGCAACGCTGTACAGAAAAAACCCCTTAAGGCTTAACTACTAAAGGCCCCGAGCGCAAAAAGCAGACATTACACGCAGTAACGATCTTTCAATGAGATAAAATAGGGCACCAAGTTGCCCTTAAGGGTATTTCGCGAACCCTTTCGACCTCGCTAGCTCTAATAAACGAGATGGGGAAATAATAGGCACTAATCCTCTAAAAGGAGGTCTGGAAAGCCCTTCGATGAGCGCCAAGATGAAATTGTACGTTTTTTGTGTGGTAAGTTGCTTAATGGTCAAAAGTTATTGTCTAGGTATTTCGATGAGTGTGTACATGTATGTGTGTAACCTATAATTTTCTTGAATACGCCTACATTCATAATTATGCAAGAACTAGTATTGCCGCCCGCGACTTCGTACGCGCGGACTACTGTTTATCACGAAAAAAAGCATCCTAATTTCTTCTAGGATATTAAAAACCAATGCAAAAGTAGGTATAGTAGGTACGTTTTTGACAAACTTTTTATTTCGTTTCCATGGCAACTACAGACCATTCTGTGATGGCAACCGTTCGTTACAGTGAATAATCAACATTTTTCAGTTTTCCCGCAGAAACTTTCCATTTTCCGGGATAAAAATTATCCCATGTTTTATTTTAGGGTATAAGCTGTCTCCATTCTAAATTTCATTAAAATCCGTCCAGCCTTTATCGCGTGAAAGCTCCCCAAGCAAACAAACAACGTTTCACTTTTATATATTGGTATGGATATGTAGGTGATTAGTAGAAACTGTTTTAGCATTTATTTTTCGATTTGTTATTTATTCTTATCTAGTTTTACGTGTTTTTGCTTTGAAATTGTAAGCTTTCTTGTTGTAATGAAAGCGTATAAATATTTATGTTCGATATTAACATAAATTAAATGTACATAGCTTGCGATATATAAATTCACCACTATATGAGGGACAATCTTACTTTTTTACACAAAAAATAATGTAAGTAAATATCAATGGCTTATAGGTTTTCAGAATGTTTGATGTTGTTTCTATTTCATATGTATTAGGTAATACAGTCACTAAGCTGTTACAATAAACATAATTACACATACAACTACGTTTAACAAAACTAGAAAACGTTATATTCGAAGTTTAAACAATATTAATACCCTTTTGCCATGAACCTAAATAGAAACTTTTAAATATAATATATACCAAAAGGTCAATTTTGAAATGTTTTACACAACAACCTGTACCGAGTAGTTCGTGATATTATACTATCCTACCTTTCAAACCTTTCCAAATCAAAATCAATGCTCACTTAATACCTGTCTTCATCTTCGAATAACGGCCCACCCTAAAGTTAATTTATAACGTGTAATCAAGAGGGTAGGCTATAATCTTTCGGCCTAACAGGTTTTACCAAGCCGAAAGTCAAAACTCTCCATGGCCGCAATGTCAGAAAGAATTATTTTTCTATGTTTGTGCAATTTTGTTACGTTAAAAGCAGGTTGTTTACTTGATGGTGTAAGCAACTCTTTTTAATAACAATAGTAAAAAACACTGAAAAAAATATGTAATGCAAATAGTTTCTTGGTTTATAGGACACAATTCTGAATCTATGAACAGTTTTTTTCTTCTTCCTATTAACAGTTTCATGTTTAATATGTTTTGTCGGTTTACGTTTTCGCTCGTCTGGTGAATTTTGATCCTTACAATTTATTCAGCTTCACCAACGTGTAGGATTGATGACCTAACAAAAAATAAGTGGTAGACCTTTTTGTTCATCCGACAAAGCGTAAAAATGTCTGAGATAATTAGACAATTAATCATTGTCACCATTCTTAGATTTCTTCCTTAGATTATTTTTTATTACGCTGAGTGTTACCCCTTGTACCTATTCATTAAGTACATTATATCAACAAAGAATATTTGTCGTTATATTTTGAATCGTTATTTCGTAGCTAAGCTACGGCGTAGAATAGACTAAAGTTACATGTTGCCTACGCTTTCTTAGAAAAAGCCTACTTGTTTCTCTTCGATAATACGTTTTAATATAACTTATTAAAATAACGTATGATATTGTATTAAATTTGTACCAAATACCAATTTGCAACTGGCCGACCGAAAATAAAATCACAAACCCAATATTATTTCTAAATCGAAGGATGTCGACATATTCGTTGACAAAATTCACGGTTTTAAAAAGACTGACTATCTGACTTCTTAACTTATTTAATTTATGAATTTTATTTCTGTTTTAAAAATTTAACCACTTTTTTAATTTGTAACATTTTTTATTTAATTTAATTTTTATGTAATGATTTAGTTTTAATTTTTAATCTTAGTTAACTTGTTGTTATTCGCTCAATTTCAATTTTAATTTATTTTGTTGTGTACTTGCATGTTGTCCTCACCTATAATTACTGTGACATATGATTTTATTTTTACTAAAAATTGTATAATATTATGAATGTGTTGGTGTGCACCGTGTTGGTGTTCGAATAAATAAATAAATAAATAAATAAATAAACCCATCTACGTACGAATTCAAATTCAAGGCCCAATAAAATCGTCCCATTAACGTACTAAAACCTTACCCTTCCCGGGAAAAAAAACAAACCTATTAGCATAATAGAAAAAAGGCTTACATATTGCGTATTCCATCGACGTCCGGATATCAGGAATGAGGAATGAAAATTGAGAAATTCGGCACACGACAAAAAGTCTAATAAATCACGGTATCAGAACTTTAGCACAGTGTTTGTTTCACGCACTCGCGAGCGACAGGCAAGGTTTTTACGCACGTCCGCTCGGCTCGACGGCGCGACGACGAATGACTTGCAGGTATTACTGCTGTTGCTCGATCAGGCTCAGCTCCGATTCTTGCGCCATATACTATGTCAAATTGACGATGTCGAATCAACATGGTAAAATATGTTGATTGAAATCAAATTTCATATCATTTATATACCTTAAAATAATCTTCCGTAAAAATGTGTATCGTTACCGATAATGGCTTTTTTAAGCAATTTCTTAGACATAGTGATTTAATTTTTTGTAGAAATATATGAAAATTTCAAATTCGTTATATGATGTCTATGATGCGAGAGTTGAGGCCAGGGCTGTCGCTACGTTCGGTCATTTGAATTGATGCGTGTAATCAGGATCTGTAAACCTGTGTAACGGTCTAATGACGGACGCGCTAGTGCGATAAGGGTTTAGCGGTGCTGTGACAGTTTTCAGTTTACTAATGTGGTTTGTGGGGGGAATCGGAATCGGGGAGCGTTTTAATTTGAAATGGTTAACCATATTGCAGAAATTTAGTAAGTTCACTTAAAGCTGAAAGAAAAATTGTTACTCGTATCGTGTGTGAAAATTCAAAGAAATACAAACATAGGCAGGTGGTATTTTAGATTGTTTGCGGTTAGTTGTAAAATAACAGCAATCTATACTATCTATATAATATAATATTATAAAGAGGGAAAGTTTGTGAATTTGTGAGGTTGTAGGGGGTACCCTACAACCTCACTTTATATCTTATCTCTGGATCTACTGAACCGATTTAAAAAAAATAAAATAATAGAAAGCCACGATATTTGTGAGTGTAAAAGACTATATATTAAAATGACCACGCGTGCGAAGCCGCGGACATCGGCTAGTATATTATGTATGCATAACTACAAGGGAAAAGCTCCTTTTTGATAATTTTATAGCTGTAGAACTTTAATTGGATATATTTGTGTACGCGACATGGTGACAATTTCTTAGGCGCAAAACAAATTTTGTAAATGTAATTTGCTGACGTTTTCAATTTCCAAAATGGATTGGATAATTTCTATTGCGGCATCTGTTAGAAACTTTTGAAGCCAGACCTCCAAGAACTGCCATTTAATCTGGCTTGTTTTAACTTCTACAACATAAATAAAATGTTCCCATATTTCAGTGGAAAATGGGCCTCTACCTTCGGGTTAATTAATCTTTTCAATTAACAAGGTTAATTACATTTCTTGAGAAAATTAGTGGTTTTCTTGATTCGGTCTAATAAGAATATATTTTAGCTTAACCAGATTTTATTAAGTTAAGAAGGTCAACATTGAGAATTGATGTTGAATATTTCAATTTTCGTTGATGTTAAATTTAAGTCAAGTCTGACTTGGCTTAAATTTAACCACACATTGTATGTTTTTTTTTGTCCTTGATTTACTTCCACTTTTTTTAATTGCCTTGTTTGCGTAGACATTTAATTTTAATGCCAATACATATATTCTAAAGCGATGTTTAATATATCTAAACCAAATTTCTATTTATATCAATTCCGAGGAAAAAATTACACATTATAACATTATTATGATAAGTTGCTACCTAATTTATGTTTGTTAATTTTTCTTTGTTTTTATTATTTTTTGTTTGAGGTACTATTATACTCACGATATTCATAATCATTGATTTCATAAGTAATGTACAGATGAAAGTTTCGTGTTTTCGAACCTGTATTATCAGTCGTATCAGACCAGCAAGTCAAATGACAGATACAATTAATTGCGCTTTATTTATAATACGAAAAATAACAAAAATGTGAGTACAATTGGCAGTCTTATCACTAAAGAGCGATCTCTTCCAGATAACCGTAGGATGGAGATGAGCAGACATAAATAATATATACATAATACAAGATTATTCTGAATACTGTCGCTAGTATTTGAGTCTGTTTGACATAAATACACAATACAATACAAACAACTATATAGACGCCAAATTAAGAAACACATTTAAACATACGGGAAAAAAATATTTAAGAAATTAAATTACAATCAAACCATAGAACCATAACTAAAACTTACCGTAGAACTAAACTAACTAACTATTATATTATTATGTAGTATAATATTATACACTAGGTATATTATGTAAGTATAGAAATAGTATTGATATTATTATTAGGAATCTATTAGTTTTCCAATTTAAAATAGGCACTATTCCGCATTAAAAACATCACAGTACACCGAGGTTAACTGGAAGATAATGCTTGCTAGCATTAAGTTCGCCTATGTGCCTATCTTATGTGTGCAGTAAAGACTATCTATCTATCTAACTAACGACATCATGGACTTATCATGGAATTAATCCATGTCAAAACAATTGGATTAGTTATTATAAAACTAATGCCCGCTGGGCACGAGGCCAGTTTGCGAGTCAGTACAGCGAATCAGTTCAATCATTGGTCTTTCACTGACCTCATGTAAGACTACATTTGAACACAGTTTAGCGAGTAAGTGTCTTCAAATATGGCCTTTGTCCAGCGGGCAAAAGTTCAAAATCTAACAAGCATTAATTAAAAATGTATTACCCCTGATCCTCCACCACCCATTATAGCTAAGAAGAATCTTGATCAAATTAGCTTTCAAACATTAAAAACCGCATCAAAATCGATCCATTCGTTTGGGAGCTACGATATCGACTCCCGCCTCTCCATTATTTCTAAGAACCATCTCGATCACATCAGCTTCCGAACAGAAAAGAAACCGCATCAGAATAGGTCCATTCATTTTGGAGCTAAGATCCCCCCCTCCTCCTTTGATAACTAAAATCCATCTCAAACACAAAGCTTTCAATAAAAAAAAAACTGCATCAAAATTGGTCCATTCGTTTAGGAGCCTCAAACTTACTTACAACAACACCCCTCTCTTTTGAGTTTGGGGGTTAAAAATGTAAAAGAGCTTTTAGTAGAGACATTTATTGAAGGAAAAAATATACCTATATTAGGACGGTCACATTTTTTATATATATTAATGGTACAAAATGTTGTAGGTATGTTTGCTAAGTTGATCTGGATAAACTTTGTTTCATTATTTTTAACGATGTTTGAATAAATTATATAATTAACTTAATCAATTTTCTTTTTAAGGCACCTTTGTTGACTATTATGAAATTTAATAAAAAATAATAGATGTAATTTTATAGGTCGTCTATAATATTGTAAAGTAACTTATAAAGTACTTATTATAACTTTTAAAGTGTCACCGATCTTAAGCTGTCAGTTTGAAATTTCATAAAGTTTTTGTTTCAAGCTATAAAACGAAACTTCAGAACAAAAGATTAAAAACTACGCTTTGGCGTTATTCGTAATGAGCGTTTCGCGTAAAAGCGTTGTGGCGTTATTTGTATTTGACATTTCGCGTTAAAGCGTTATTAGTATTTGGTATTTCACGTTATTGGTTTTATGAGAATTTGGCATTAAGCGTACCATTTACGTCTTTGGGATTTTGCGTTGTTTGTGTCGGTATTTTGGTATATTGTGTCGAAAGGCTATCAGCAAAGTACCTAAAAATAAGTTAGGTACATTAAAGTTAACTGCCACTACACTGGTGTAAAATACAAATTGATATTTCGGTCTAAAACTAATAATAGAGAAGAATAAATGCCCTAACATTAGTAAAGGTCAGTATACAGGTTTTGAATTGAAGGGCGGTTAGTCTTGTACGACCTATATATAGGTGACACTTAGATAATACGTAAAGGGCCTAGCTTATAACGGTCAACTAGCGGCTCAAGTTTTTGTAAGTCAATCTTCCTAGCAGAGACATGATGTGAGTCAATATTCATCTATCTATCTTCCATCTATCTTTGTCTGTATGTTTAATGGCGTGTCACTCAAAAACTACTTAGCCAATTGCGATGCAGTTTTTACTGTTAGATAGCTTAGGGAGAAAGCAATAGGCACGAAATAGTCTGTACAAAGAAGATAATTACACTAGCCTAAAAGCTGAAAACTCACGCCTGCCCTGCTTAAACAATAAATTATATACGGATGGAATGTGCTTATCAAGGCCTACAACTTGATACATATATTGTAATATAAAAAGGTTTTATCGTTCTTCAAAATGGAGTCATACTGCCGCAACATTGTTTTTTTTTTTTTTTAAATACCCTTACTACTACTTACTATCTTACTCGGGAGGATGTAAGGATTCTAAACCCATATGTCTAAATCTGTTTAGGCATCTAAAAGTAATAGTGGAATAAAGAAACTCACATACATACATACAAACATATATGAATCCTAAAAACATTACGATCCTTTTTTTGGGCATTCGTGCATAAAAAAAGGTCACTAAAAGGTCAAAAGCTACTGAACATTATTTTTTTAAATCGTGTGTGTCTGTTTGTCTTTTTATTTGCTCGCTTGTTTGTTCACGCATCACTTAAAAACACCTGGGCCTATTGCGATGAGGTTTTTACAGTTGGATAGCTTAGGTTTTGATTAAGAAACTGGAGTACTTGGTATCTCAATCCGCTGAGTAGAACGAGCAAACCATAAAAAACTTATTGACGGCTGAACAAAAAATGAAGAAATGTAGTATTATTTATACTTTGTAGGTACATACCTACTTTTGGTCCTGGAATAACATGTATGGGCTAGTTTAAAAATAAAGGAATATGTATGTTAGCCCAGCTACTCAGCCAGTGAGGGGTCGAGAGGCGACAACCAGCCGCTACACCACGCCAGCACTCGCCCGCGCACACTTGCCCTTGCGCCGCCCTTTCGTATTGATATTTAAATTAACCATTGTACATACGAGTAATATTTTGTTTAGTACCACACCTCTTATACAGTCCGTTCTCATTCTCCATCCACCAGTAGTTCTTTAACAATGTATGTAATCAAAAATATATTTGAAACTTTGTGTTGGATTAATACTTCTATTTTCTAAGAGAGTAATGCTTAGAAATTTTACTTATTTTTACTAGCTGTGCCCACGGTTTTGCCCGTATGGTCATTTTATTTAAAAGGAACCCACATGTGTTATAAATTCCTGGCTCAAAAGTACCTTTATAGAATAATATAATAAATTTCTTCAAATTTCGTTCAGGCGTCAAATAGTTTTTTTCGATTGCTCGGCATCTAATCATCGGATTAAGATACCAAGTACCACAGTTTTTAAGTCAAACTCTAAGCTCTCCAACAGTGACCGCATTGCCTTCGGGTTAGAAGCTTTTACGTGATGCGCGAACAAACATACAGACAAACAAACAAAAATCAGACAGAAATGTTTTAAAAAATGTTTTGTTCCTCTTAATTTAAGTATCCTAGTTTATTTTTTAAATTTTCTTTGTACAGACTTTTTAGCTCTTATTGCTTTATCTATACTAATCTTTTTTTATCAAATCCGAGAAATCGATGTAAAAATATTTGACGGCTGAACGAATTTTAAAGGAATGAAGTATATTGTACTTTATAGCTACTTTTGAGTGAAATGACCACGCGGGCACAGCTAGTTATAAGTATATAAGTATCATCATCATCATCATCATGTCAGCCTTTAGAAGTCCACTGCTGAACATAGGCCTCCCCCACAGAGCGCCATGACGAGCGATCTTGTGCCACCTCCATCCACCATTAAATATATTAAGTATATACTTATAATAAAGGAATAAGAAAGAAAAAATCTGTACAAAGAAGAAAATTTGTCTAGGGATCTTAAAATAAGCTACTGAACAAGAATTTAACATTTTTTTAATTCGTTTTTGTCTGATTGTTTGTTTTTTTTCTGTTTGTATGTTTGTTCGCCCATCATGGAAAAGCTACTGGACCGATTCTGATGCAGTTTTCACTTTGTATAGGTTAAAAACTGGTGTACTTGGTATCTTAATCTGATGAGTAAAATTCGAGGGATCGTTAAACAACCATTTGACGTCTGAACGAAGTTTGATGATTTTGGTAATTTTGTGTCTGGAATATCACAGGATCCTTATACCCCATAAAAATGACCACGCGGGCAAAGCCGCGGGCACAGCTAGTACTTAATAAGTCTTTATAAAAAAAATTGTTTAACTTGCAATGTTTGTATATATATATCTGTATGTATGTCTGAATGTATGTCTGTATGTATGTTTGTATGTATGTATGTATGTATGTCTGTATGTATGTCTGTATGTAAGTATGTATGTTTGATTAGGTCAAATCTTGCAAGCTGAATTAGAACCACTTCCTTTTATCCTACGGAGTTGTATTTTTGCATGTTGGTTCAGTTCAGATACACAAATGCATTTTTATGGCAGGTATGACCTTAATCGACTTCCATGTACTATTACTGTGTAGTTTATTTTATATTATATTTATTTTTTATTGTTTACATTAAATTTGTATTGAAATTTAATATTGCCACACTAACGACCCTTATTAGCAATTAACTTCATTCCATCCTAAGGTTGTCTGGAAGAGATTGCTATGAGCGATAAGACCGCCCATTGTACCTACTGTTTATGTTATTTCTATTTTGTAATTTGTTTAACTGTGTGTCAATAAAGTGTCATTGTATTGTATTGTGTTGTATTGTACAGCTCCAGATAAAGGACCTCTTCATCAATCAACAGCATAGTCACAGAATAAATAATAGAGGCCCAGTCACGTAATTATGTGTACACATTCAATTATGATAGCCGGTTTGAAGTTTCACCATGATTTGGCTGCAGCACTCCGGGTCGGCTCCTGACTTGGGAACTCCTCAACAGTTAACAGCACAATCACGAAATGATCTGTACGCATTAAATTATGATAGCTGGTTTGAAGTTTCATCATGATCTGACTGCAGCACTCCAGTTCAGCTCCTGACTTGGGAACTCCTCAACAGTTAACAGTACAATCACGAAATGATGTGTACGCATTATATCATGATAGCCGGTTTGAAGTTTCACCACGATATAGCTGCAGAACTCCAGGTTGGCTCCTGACTTGGGAACTCCTCAATGGTTAACAGTGTGACGATGTGAAACCTCTTTGATAAATTCTTTCATAATCCATTTGATAATGTGTCATTATTTAATTCTAAATTCAAATAACCTGTCATTCCTAGATTGTCATTCCGATATTGCTTTGGCTCATGTCCATGTTTTTCCAAAATATCTGATAAAAAGTGGTAAATTAATTATTATTTTATCTATCTATATCTGGCAGTTTAAATCACTGCTGTTGGGGGGTGGGTGTTATTTTAGGTACGTGGTATTTAACCACGTACCTAAAATAACACCCAATAGAATGCCCACCAAAATGCTGACTTCTAGCTTGGGGCGTGTTCGTGTTCAGTAAGGAAGGACCAGCTCGACTAGCAGAGCTGCAAGCGTTGCTGATAGGCCAGCTATCTCTGTACATGGTCATCTTCTGCTACAACGAGTCCACGAAGGTGAAACCGCTGTTTATGATCTTTTCCAAGTGCTCCTAATTGTCCCTGTTCTTATATGTTGTCCACTGAGGTTTGGTCCCTGGGCTAGTGGAACAAACCCAAAGCCTACAACCGCCTCGTGACAACAGTACATTGCAGACACGAAATTTTGTGTATGCATTAAAATATGCAAGCCAATTGAAGTTTTACCATGACATCGCTGCTCCTGTCCGGGTTGGCTTCTGATTGAGGAACTCCTCAACGGTTAACAGCATAGACACGAAATGTTGTCTACGCATTGAATTGTGATTCATTATGACATTTCTACTGCATAAAAGCTTTTTTAAAATGTTTTTAAATTAACTTATTTTATATGTAATGTGGTAGTATTCACCTTGAGCCAAGGTAACCGACATAGCTCAATGGATAGGCAAGCTATAGTGGCAGTGGGCTGGTCACATTTCCCGAAGAACCAATAACTGTTGCATAGACGATTGTCAGGCCGCCCAAGGGTCCCTGACATGGCTTAACGAATGCTATTAATCAATAACATTGCTAGTAGAACTTCACGTGTAGAGGGTTCCGTTCGATGCATATATATACATATATATATATTATCTCACAATATAGAGTGATTTACCATGTTATAACCCGTTTTTTTAAAAAAAATTATGAAGGATGTTTACTGTTGGTCCATAACTGACCTCTACAGCGTCACCAAGCGGGCGGGGTGGGGCGGGCGCGAAAGCGCTCCGCCGCAATCGGTGTTATAACCCGACTGCGCGGAGTGTTATTTATGTATGTGTTTTGTTCCTTTGTGGCACTATAAAGATCAAACGCCTGAACCGATTTTGATGATTCTTACGTCAATCGATTTGTTTTAACATTTCGAGGGCTATTATTATGGACACGACAGTAATCTAAATTCAATATGGTGATAACCAGACTGCATATTGTGATAAAGAAAAAATGAAAATCGACAAACTATGTTCAGTGGGGTAAAATAAAATACGTATTTAAAAATTATCTTTGGGTTTCTCCTATTAATATTTACATATTTCATTTTTCATTTAAAATGAGGTTTTAGGATCTGTAACGATTTAAAGTTGGTTAGCAACCATTCACACTAAATTTTATGCCACTTTTTAGTTTTTTCGCATTCGTGTTTATTTAGCACTTTCGATTACATCTTCTTTTAGGTTTTTCTGTGAACTATAAGTTAAGATTTATATTTTGTGTATTTTTAAAAAAAAAAAAAAAAAAAAACGGAAATAATAGGGTACATTTACATCTATTTCCTGAAATATATATAAATTATTTATAATAATAAAATTATTTCTAAAAATAAACATCTAGACTATCACAACAAGCCCTTTCAATTGATATGTCACACGGTACAGTATGCTAAACATTTTTTAGTAATGCTCTAATTTGGTCTCCAAAAGTGACCCACACGTTCAATCAAAATTAACATTGTGTTTGGGTCACAGAAACTCATATATGTACCAAATTTTAATATTATTGGTGCAGTAGAGCAAATTGGCTGTGACAGACGGATAGACACACGAGTTATCTTACAAGAAATTTAAAAGATATAAACGGGAGTTACTCACGTAAAGCAGTTGAATTATTCCAACTATAGTTTCAACCACATCCGGTAGTATTTTTCAAGGGGAGTGCGGAACGCTCACGGACGTATCTCACCTCGCATCATTCTGATCTGACCCAGCCATCACTACGGACTCGAGGACTAGCCTAGAGAGTCTACGCCCATGTAATATTGAAATTATTTAATAAATGAAACTGCCAAACCGCGGGTCAATTACCACCTTTTTTTTGTATATTTCTATGGTTATCCGTTATCTAGTGCCCATAGTACAGGGTATCCAAGTTTGGGGCTAGATAATTGGTGTGAAATTGCCAAAAAAAAGAAGAAAAACGTACACTAGATCTGATTTATTACACCTTCATTAAGTTGATTAAATAATACCCGAAATAAGATCGATAACGAGTGCACTCCCTACAAACGTAGGTATAGAGAGCGCTCGCAATAATGAAAAGAAAATCTAAGAAGCATCGCAGGGTCAATAACTAGTTCGTGAAATAATAATGTTTCAAGTAAGCCAAGCCTCATTAGTGCCAAGTTTCTGTCTGACCCAACTTTCACCTTGATTGACAGGTATTCATAGTAAAATAACATTTCGTTACAAACTTACGAACTACTGAAACCAAAATACGAAGTGACGTTGTGTTTTCCTAAGGCTAAGCAGGAAAACATTATTACTTTTACGGGCTCTTACGTTTGGGAGAACAAAGTAACAACAAATCAATTATCTCAAACAATACTTTAACTACGCTAATGGCAGTTATAGTAAACAAAAAATACTTTAACTACGCTAATGGCAGTTATAGTTAACAAAAAAAAATACTTTAACTATGCTAATGGCAGTTATAGTTAACAAAAAAATACTTTAACTACGCTTGTCACGAGGCGGTCCTAGGCTTTGGGCTTGCTCCACCAGCCCAGGGACCAAGCCTCAGTGGACAACATAAAAGGGTCAGCATTCAATTAGGAGCACAGGAACAGGAGGAGATGATCACAGACCTTTTGTACTTCGACGATACGGATTAAAACCACTTACGTAGGTATTGTTATATATATTTAAAAGACTTATATATATTTGTAATAAACTTATGTAGATATTTTATAACATATTATTTTGTAAAATTGCAGTTCTGCTAAAAAATCAATATCCGAAAGACAATTTAGAATGACAGGTTATTTGAATATCGAATGAATAATGAACTATCAAAATGAAAAGAAATGGATTATGAAAGAATTAAGGTATCAAAAGAGTATTATTATGAAAGAGGTTTGGACCTCGTCACAATACCCCGCCTCCCCGGAGAAAAAAATATTTTTTGATAGTAAAAAATAAAAAAAAAAAACTTTTTTTTTGTAAGGTTTATTTAAAAAAAAGAAAAATAAAATATGCTAAGAACAAAAGAAAAAAATAATAGTACAAGTTGATAATAAAAATATATATAATATTGGTAATAAAATAAAAATAGTAAAATAATTAATTAAAATAATGGAAATGCTGAGAAGTCTTTTTTATTTTTTAGGTGAACATGTTTATTTACAATGTCAATATACAATTGATTGGATTCCTAGATGCATTCAAATTCATAAAAGCACACATTCATTCATCATCATTCATAGTCCTAGATTCATTCAAATTCATAAATCACACATTCATTCATCATCATTCATAGTCTTATTCCCATTCTTTGGAAATAAAACTCATTTATAAGACAGAGGAACCTTATATAATATAAAGGTTACTCGTAAAACCAATACAATATAGTGTAGGCTTATTTAGACAGTCACTAGCCGCTGATTAGGGTGATTATGTGAGTGTATGTGTGTATGTGTATGTGTGGTGAGTGTGTGGTGTGTGATGTTTAAATGTATGTATGTGTATATTTATATACAATTAGTTTGCCAAAATGGCTAAACGTACCTTAGGGTACGACGTGCCTGTAGCACGTATGTATGTACGTGTATGTACATAGTAAACGTTGTGTTAGAACGTTAAAATAATATAAGTAAGTTAGGTAGGTAATAGTATATGAACTATAAGATAATACTGGTTTTGTGACCCTAGGCTTGGTTTATAGAGTAATCACATTTGCCGCTCTTTTCAGTATTGGAAGTTTTGTGAGTAGGTGTAGTAAATAATACTATATGGAACTGGTTTCGCTTTAGACTGAATATTATGTTTGTAAATAAAATAAATAAAAAGTACATAGGTAACAATTAGGGTATTAACTACTGTTAGTACCAAGGCATTAAAGTATGTAATAAGTACAATAGCACTGAATACTCGTAGCAATACGTAGGGACTTGAAGTCAATATTCATAATGAATCCGAAAAGTTAATGAAGTGAATAAAAGAAAAATATAAAAATGTGGACATTACTCCGTAAAAGGAAATTATATTAAAATTACATTATTTACAACTTAAATACAAGGTTGTTTGTAAGTAGGGAACCTATAATTGTCATAAGTAGGCATTTAAATGTATGGTAAGGTACGGGAATATGAAAGCAATATAACTTTCATAGTACATAATGTATGTATGTATCCTGTTCAAATGTATACGGGCTTTGAAAATCTTGAGTATTCGAGCTATCAAGTAAGGTCAATAACCTTGATTGTACATTTTGTACAGTTTCTATTGTATGGACCGCAGCATTTCGACATTTTAATTCATAGATCAATTCTGATTTATTTAAGTGCGATAGTAACGCTTTAAAAATATATAAAAAAATAGCGTTAATCTAACTACGCGTTAATGCGTCACGCATAATAACGCGTCAAAGTTTAGAGTAATTCGGAACTAGGTAGGCCGATAGTAAAATTTGGAATAAAGTACGTATTAATGAAAATGTCTTACTTACATGAATGACTGGAATGCAAATATAAAATACACTTGAGTATAAAAAAACTGTTCTGGGTTTGCCAAATATTTCCAATCCAAATTTAAATCAAGATGGCCTAGTGCCTTTTAGAATTTTGTGGTACGACTTAAAAATTGAACACCGATTCACAAAATAAAACACATGGATTAAAAAAAACATGGAGGAATCAGGAACTTGTAGGCATGATGACTGGTCGGTCAGGTAGAGCAGGGCTGGGTAAGGACACGTAGAGGGCGCCAGTGTCACGAGGCGGTCCCAGGGTTTGGGCTTGCTCCACCGGCCCAGGGACCAAGCCTCAGTGGACAACATAAAAGGGTCAGCATTCAATTAGGAGCACAGGAACAGGAGGAGATGATCACAGACCTTTTGTACTTCGACGATACGGATTAAAACCACTTACGTAGGTATTGTTATATATATTTGAAAGACTCATATATATTTGTAATAAACTTATGTAGATATTTTATAACATATTATTTTGTAAAATTGCAGTTCTGCTAAAAAATCAATATCCGAAAGACAATTTAGAATGACAGGTTATTTGAATATCGAATGAATAATGAACTATCAAAATGAAAAGAAATGGATTTTGAAAGAATTAAGATATCAAAAGAGTATTATTATGAAAGAGGTTTGGACCTCGTCACACGCTAATGGCAGTTATAGTAAACAAAAAAATACTTTAACTACGCTATTGGCAGTTATAGTAAACAAAAAAGTACTTTAACTACGCTAATGGCAGTTATAGTAAACAAAAAATACTTTAACTACGCTAATGGCAGTTATAGTTAACAAAAAATACTTTAACTACGCTAATGGCAGTTATAGTAAACAAAAAATACTACACACAGAAATCTAGTTATAATTTTAAAACAGGGTAACTACTCAACGCAATGGGGTATAAAACAAATGCTTTACTACTCTCAGAGGCAAAAAAATACCCAAAAAAAAAGATTTTTGCTATTTTTTTATGCATATATGTAGCGGTTATAAATATATATATATATACAGAATGCCAAATTTAAACATTGTGATGTTAAAAATTTCTGAATAAAAAGGCTGAGACATACATACAGATAGACGGATGGGCGGACAGACAGACATCACGAAACTATGAGCTAATGGAAAAGTAGCAAAACATTCCAAAACTATGTATACAGAGAACACGAAGTATCTAGGAGGGAATACTCTATCTTTAACTACCTATTCCAGCGCGAAAGATAGCGTTCAAATGCGAACTTTGTTAAAATATATTATAAATATCAGTGCACAGTGAAAACTGAGTAGATATACAGATACTCGTAGCAAATAGAAGCATAAAAGTACATTAACGGCTCGGCGTAAAGCAAAAACAAGACGAAAGGGACCACCGAAACGGCAGTTCGCCGCTAGTTCGCGGCGAAACTATAATAAAGCTTTTTTGATTTTTTTCGTATTTCCTGTCCAAACTTTTCTCCGGAGATGAAAAAGTATGATTAGGTGCGAAGTTGGAAGGGCATTTTTTTTGTACATGTACTCCTCGGCAATATCAAGTTACTGAATCTTATCGCGAGTTTTGTAGTTAGATTTATGTGTTTGTAGCGTCATCTCCACGAGCGTCTCTAGTGTGGAAATTCCGCCATGTTGTTTTGTTACGCCTTATTTCGCCAGGAAACCTATGGCTCAGGATAACGAGCCTAATGTGATACCACGAAAGACATTGTAATTTACTTTCAGTGATAGTTGAGGGCCGTAGTAGCACTAACTAGGTGGCATGCATAAACCAATATCTTAACAAATTAATTTATCGCAACAGTTCCCAAACCGTCATCAACAAACATGGTTCGGAAAATTTCTGTAAAATATTACAAACAAGAAAACCAACTATTAAATAGAAAAAAGGAAAATAAGGTACATCGAGTAAAAGCAGCAGCCGTTAACCCCGTGTTTATGTGCTGATAATCAGTTTGATCACGCTATGGCGACTACTATGCGTTCTCGAGTAGAAATAAACTGAGGAATTATTGAAAAAAGAAACGTATATATATTTATTTATGTATTTATTGTAAGATCTCACCTTGAAATCACAGTATGATGTAATTCCGATACAAAATTCTTGCCAATTTCCTGAATTTCTTTTTTTTTTTTCTTTTTTTTTTTATGTATCTACTAGGCAAGCGTGCTACACCTTCGACCACATCATCGCTTTCCATCAGGTGAGATCATGGTCAAACGATAGTCAAGTCAGTAAAAAAAAAAAAAAAAAAAAATACACTGAACTGGCAACGAATCCATTGCCACCCTGTGAATACATAAATATTCAGAACCAGATTATGGCCTTGATCAACGTTGAGTAGACGCAGCGCCCGCGCCAACGGCGGGGTTTTTCCTCGTGCTGAAACTGGATAGTGTAACTGATTTTTCCAAAAGGAAAACAGTTTCTTGTGGTCAAATTGTCTTATTTGACAAATAGTAAAGTATAAAAAAACTCTTGTAATACATAACTACAGAATCAGGTTAGGCTCACTTCGTAAACCCAAGTTCTCACCTGCCGTAACTAGACGTGCACGCACACATCTCTACCATCATTTATCGGTCTATTCATAATGTAACAAGTGAAATTATTAGAAAAATACAAAAAACCCGACTGCGATAAAAATGATTGAATAAGAGCTGATCGCTGAAATTATCACACAATTATCAAGGGTGTGTGTGTGTATGTTTGTTACTTCTTCATAGTTAACCAGCTGGACTGATTTGGATGAAATTTGGTACGGGAGTAGCTGAATTAACACATAGGCATCATCGCTTTTTTTTAGACCGTGATAAAAAAAATAAAGGCTTCTTTCTATCCGGAAAAAATGTATGGTTCCTGAGGGACTAGTATTTATATAAATTTAATATATATTTTTTACTGAAATATTTTACATTAATTTAATAGCTGCAATTGCAACATTAGACTGTGTACATATTTACATTACCTTGAATAATTGAAAATTGAAAATTTTGTAAGAAGCTTAAAAGAAATGTTTGCTACTGTTTTACTTATATATTTTTGAAATGGTATTTTAAAGTCCTGTATTTTGATACCACATTCGATAGGTTTTGGTAAAAAAAAACCGTCGGAAGTATAATCTGGCAGCTGTAAGCCGCCATATTACGAGTATTTTTATTGACACTTCATCCATACCAATATATAAAAGGGAAACGTTGTCTGTTTGTTGTTTGGGGAGCATTCACGCGATAACGGCTGGAAAGATTTTGAAAAAAATTGGAATGGACATAGCCTGGAATAAAACATGGGATACTTTTTATCCCGAAAAAATGAAAATTTCTACGGGAAAACTACTATTACTATTACTACTATTCGCTGTAAGCAACGGTTGCCATGGAAACGAAATAACAAAAACATCAAGATCTGTCAAAAACATCAAGAGCATTGGTGTTGTACCTACGTTTGCATTGATTTTTAATATCTTAGAAGAACATAGAATGCTTTTTTTTTCGCAATAAACATTAGTCCGTGCGGTTGTAGTCGCGGGCGGGAAAGCTAGTATATCCTATAGCACTCCCGTGATCAAGACGAATCTAATTATACCTCATTTATCAAAATCCATATATCATGCCGTTTAGGCTGTAGGATGTGCCTAAGAAACGTACAAACAAACAAACATACAAACAAACATACATACAACCCAAACACATACCCCTCCTAAGTTGGGTAAAAACAGTGAACAGGTGAACAGGTTTTGTGAGTTTTGTAACCAGCCAGCGCATCCAGGAGAAAAAGTTAATATATAACTGACTTAATGTATTTTCACCATTGCGTATAACCCAGATCACCATAGGCACTTATTATTTTTAATTTTTAAATTGTAATCTGGAACGTCATTGGACATATGCATTTTGATTCCTTGAAAAATCTAGCGATCGCGCGTCGGTAGATTTTTCAAGGAATCAAACATACTTGATGCGCGGGCTATTTTCCGCAACTAGGCCATATGTCGGCCCTTTTTGCGTGCACCTATCACGCAAAAAGCTGCTCGTCAGTGCAGCCACCCGGTGTCTTCCAGGAAGGCCATCAGCTCCTGTATTCTGGTGCAGGCCTCCTGTAGGGTTCCCGGTGCTCCTAGGAAATGCGCTCTCTGATTCGCCACGCTATTGCACTCTAAAAGCACATGCGTGGCCGTTTCTTCAGCCTCCATGCATCCTCTGCACTGGGGGCTGTCTGTAATGCCTATAGTAAATAATTTAAATTAAGGTTTAGGAGTTTACGGGAGAACCTTGGATTTAACTCCGGGAATGCCTCCCTCGACTGCCTGCAGTCCTTAATACTTGCCCAGTAGTTTTGGTGCAGGTTGTTTGTTCTCTGTCGGATCCATGCTCGGATTTGGCTGAAAGGCAAAGGAATCATCGGTTCTGGACCTACCGCGCGCAAGCCCGAGCCTCGCCTCGCCATCATCATCAGCCGCACCGTTAAAAAAAAAAAAAAATGGTTTTGTTTTGCTTCCAGAGACTAAGTGCCCTAAGCCTGTAAGCAGATGCAGCAGCTTCCTGTTGAATGTGAAGCTGTAACGGCTGCAATCCAAATTTCCCGTTTATCCATTAGAGAGTGACTCGATCTTTACTAACCTCCTCCAGTAGATTGTGGCACTGTGTAATTAGCCCCGAGGAGTGTACGTTCTGTTGAAGAGCTTGGAGAACTGCAGCACTGTCTGAGAGTATTCTGATATTAAAATCAGTTACCTTTCTACGTAGTACTGCAGTTGCCTCCTGGATTATACCTACACATTCCGCCTGAAAGATGGAGCTGTGTGAACCCAGGGTTGCTGCTATGTGTATATTTAGATCGTGCAAAAACGCGCCCGTTCCCGTCCCTGTTTTCATTTTGGAGCCATCAGTGTAAATCCTAACTTCATGTGTATTTGAACTATCACTAGACTCCTCATATAATTGTATTTTATAGCTTTTGAAGAATTGATGTTGTTTTGGCACCCTATCGTAGATGGAGAGTATGAATGTGTTTCCCTCTGCATACTCCTCTATGATGTTCGTGTGTGATGCCTGTTTGTTTTGCTTCCAGAGACTAAGTGCCCTAAGCCTGTAAGCAGATGCAGCAGCTTCCTGTTGAATGTGAAGCTGTAACGGCTGCAATCCAAGTAATGCCTCAAGTGCTTCCGTGGGGACAGTTCTCATACATCCAGTTACAGCCACACAAGCCAGCCTCGTGAATTTTTGTAGTTTCCTCTGTGGTGCTCTGTTTGGTTCTTGGCCACCAAACAAGAGCTCCATAAGTTATTGAAGGCCTGATCACAGTATTATACAGCCATAAGGTAATCTTTGGACTCAGGCCCCATGTTTTCCCTATCATTCTTCTGCATTGCTAAAATGAGATAATAGCCTTGTTTATTTTACTCTCCAGGTGTTTAGCCCAGTTGAGTTTGCTATCTAAGGTGATACCCAGATACTTTACCTCTTCAGTCAGGGTCAACTGAGTATTAAAAAGGTAGGGCAGTGTGTACCTACCTAAGTTTATTTTGTTCGTGAACATGACTAGATTGGTTTTTGTTGAATTCACGGTTAATCCAAATTCTGTACACCAGCTCTCTACGATCTTTAGAGCATTATTCATGATATCACAAGACACGCTGGTAAAATGTTCAGACACAAGAATCGCCAGATCGTCAGCGTATCCAACCGTGAGGAAGCGTTGGTTATTCAGCTTTGTGATTAGGTCATTTACAACCATGTTCCAGAGTAGAGGTGACAGGACTCCTCCCTGTGGGCATCCTCCTGCCACCATCCCCCTGGTAATTCCACCTAGGTCGACGCGAACCGCCCTATGGTACATTTTGGATTAACCTACTTGGACCAAATATGCTAGAAAGCGCTTGCAACTTTTGTTGTACTTCTGTTTGAAATGTATATTTTTCGACACGAAGAACTAGTATCTAATTCTTTATGTTTTTGTATAGCAGTTAACGCCTGCTTAGCCTTAATATATATAATAATTTTCTCATGGAAAAATTTGGGTCTCGGACGAGATTCGAACTCGCATACTGTGCCTCAGCGCGGCACATGCCTTTACCAATTCGGCCACCGATACCCAAATTTTTCCATTAGAAAATTATTATAAAACTAGTATCTAGTTCAATTACAACAACAAACAGAGGAAATAATAGAAAATCTTCTAAACCATTTTAAATTATTGCCTTTGAGCCACAACAGTAGTACACTAGTAACTGTCCGGCAACTTTTTACAAAAATTGGTCCCCCTAAAGCAATAATTGGCGCCCACAAATAATGGGAAACCTGTAAGGGCACGAACTAAATTGAAAACGTGATGTTTTGCCATCGAAATTATAGACCGTGTTTGTTTTGTGGTATGGACCTAAATTTCTATCGAGGAGAGCTTTAATCGATGTATATATCGATATAGTGCGGAAACTTAGGGGAAACACTATGTAGATACGTTAACAGTAAGGGTAGCTATCCACTAAAACTACCTATGGAAGGTTTGTCAAATTGTCAGCGAATATGATCGTAACTACGACACGTGTTTTTTAGTTGCCCAGACGGAATTTTGAAGAAGAGTTATCTCGGCAGGTGAAATCAAGGACCTCATCTCATCTTTCGTGTCGATGTTTTGATTTTCGATAATGTAACTGAAAATAAATGATTTCATCAAAACTCGCCCACTTGCATTGCTTTGTCAGTGGCTGCATATTAGATCATCTATCGTGCAGTGTTCGAGTAAGTGTGGATGATGAGATGGTCGGCAGATAAATTATTTTGGTACTCTTTATATCTGTATTGGTAACAAACAAAGACATAAGTGACAAAATTAATAATATACACTCGAGAGCAATGAAACCGGGTCACTTAAAGGTTTTTTAAGTGACCCGGATTCATTGCTCTCGAGTGTAGGTACACGCTCGTATAAAAATCACGGAATGTCGTGCGGGGCGGCAGAAGCTCCCTTCTCTTGCTTTACTTTTAAATTATTATTAATATTATCGGAGGGTAGGATAGGCGGTAGATAGATGTATTAAAAATGTTGCTGGCTACCTACTAAATATAAACATTTATTATAAGAAAACATGAAAAATTATATATCCTCCTGACACCTAAAATAGTATCATATAGTGATAATGTAAGAAAAGTCAACATTTTATTTATAACAGATGAACGCGTCCCTAACAGTAGGTGGTTGGCGGAGATACACCACAGATACATCTTATCTCTGAATGTTCTTGTATCATCTTTTTATTGTAAACTGAGTGTAATATATTAGTTCGAACAGTGCGATTCATTAGTAGGTACTTACCTTATTTAGTATCAGTTATCCCAACAAACTTCTTTTCTGGAAAATATGAATTGATTTAACAATCATTCTGTTTATAAAACATATTATTAAGACGAATCGCTGATTCTTACACAAATATTTGACACATTCTTTATCAAGTAACGAGCTCCCAAGCCTAACAAGGGCATTATAACCCCAGGTTTATAAATCTAGTTTAAACCAGTTCGTGCAGATCGTTCACAACGGCCGCTTGCACGGAAACCCAGCAGAATTATTTATGGTTAGTAAGCAACAGAAAATTTCGCATGCACACATAAAGGCAAACGGGTTGTAAAAGTAAAATTTTGAATGAATCAATTATGAAATTGCGTTCAGGTTTATGGTTTTAAAAAAGGGTTGTCAAATTTGTAGGTATTAAGAATGCAGTCCAAACAACGTTCGCACAGAGTTTTTAGCTGCCCGACATCCCTTCACAAAAAGTATCTTGGCTACACCGAAGACTTTCAAACAAAGCTAAGAACTATCTCGCCAAATTCAGCTTTCATTTAAATAAGTAAATTACAAAAAAACATTACAAAATACAGTAGCCATCTCATGGTGAAACTTAGAACGGCTATGACAATTAAATGCGTATATAACATTTCATATCTGTGCTGTTAACTGTTCAGGAGTTCCCTAGTCAGGACCCAACCCTGAGTGCAGCAACCAAGTCATGGTAAAACTTAAAACCGGCTATCATAATAAAATGCTTACATTTAATTTCGTACCTGTGCTGTTGAGAGTTCCTTTATCTAGAGTTAAGCCTGGATGTTGATTCAGGTCATGTTTATCATAAAATGCATTGTAATTGGAACTGAACCAACATGTAAAAATTCAATTCCGTAGGAAGTGGAGTATCCTCTTGAAGTGGTTCCAATTCAGCTTGCAAGATTTGACCTAAATATACATACATAGGTACATACATACAAACATTGCAAGTTGCATAAAAGCTTTTTAAAAACCATTCGTTAGGGAGCTACGATGCCACAGAAAAACAAAGAATTAAAGTCTTTGTTTTATAAGTATTACACCCGTCTTTGCGCGTCGGGTGCTAAAAGACTACTAACAGCAAAATATCAGAGTTCCAACTCTTGCTTAGATTAAATTGCTTTAACAAAATATTCTCCCATGTTTATTGTGATAAAATAAAAATCCTTTATAATGTTGTTAGTTTTCAACATGTTCCACTAGAATAGCTGTCTTAAAGTTTCTAGATTAAAAAAAATGATATTAAAGAAGGGACACATTGCTGACGATTTTGGACTTTATCCCTATTGGAGATTAAATAAACGATACGATACGATACGAAACACTTTATTGTAATTACCAGTTAAAAAACATATACATTATAATTGAATTAAAACTATAGATTGATAGATAGATAGATAACTCTTTATTGTACACCACATAGAACAAAAAATACAATAATAACTAAAACATTTATACAAAATAAATGGGACAATGGGCGGTCTTATCGCTAAAAAGCGATCTCTTCCAGACAACCTTTGGATGGAAAGGAATTAATATACGGCAAAGACGGTGGTGCATTATAATCTAACAAATAAATAATAAAAACTGAATACAATGAATAAACATATATACACATATATTCCAACATACCTACACATAAATATGTAAATATATAGTACAGTATATATACTATATATTTACATATAGTACCGCCCATTGTACTATAGTAGTACAATGGGCGGTCTTATAGCTTAAAGCGATCCTTTCCAGATAACCTTTGACAACTGTGTACTGTGGTAGGATATGTAGTCTGTGCATTGCTTTTGTTGAGCAACACGTAGAAAGAGACAACTTCTCTCTCCTTCCGGCAATGGCGTAGGTGTAGGATGTGCATTAATTTATTATACTTTTCTCTTTATTAAACAGTATTTCACTGATATTTGGGGCTTTCATTATCAAATTCCATTAATATTAATTCCTAATTGATAAAAAATATGGTGTAACATTGGCGACATCACATACCCTCATGTGAAGTCGCCAAAGTTACACCATATTTGTGTACTATATACAAAATGTGTATACGTGTGTGTTACGTGGGACCACGTCGTCGTCACTTGGCTTATGAAGGACATCATGGAGCTGAGAGCAGAAGTCACGGAGGTCTGGACATAACTGGAAACTTCCGAACGAAATGTCGCCGAGCTAAACAAGGAACTAGCGGCGTTACGAAAATGCTGTGCTGACAATATCACCGATATTATCGCAACAGGTCAACGTAATCTGAGACAGCGGTCGGTACAATATTTCGCCAGTCAACATTTCTGCGTGCACGACTGACACAGTTACGCCGCGAATCGATGACCGTACTCATTCAACTCCTGCCGCCGAGTCAACGTCTTCGCAGCCCGTGATGACACCAACCATGCCTTCTTGTTTTCGCTCAGCAAATCAAGAGTCTAGAAGAGAAGAGTCCACCCAGTCCTCTCACCCCTCTCCAGATTTGGGTACATTAACAACTAAGCAGCGGAAGAGGACGATGCCTACGCCCACTCTGGATTCGAGGAATGCGGACAAAGACAGATTTACTCTCGTAGAGCGATGTAAACGTCGTCGACGCAACCTCAACAAAAAAGGTACTGCTACATCAATCGAGCTGAAAGCCAACTTTCCTGATGTGCCAGTTGCGGGTGGACCCTACTACATGTATTCAGCGGTACTGCTGCAGCGCCTGGAGTCGAGTGCTCGGAGAACTAACTTCAGGTCCTTCTTGCTCCAGTTCTGGTAAAGCACAAGGGTGTGCTCCTCTCTCCCGACTTCTGGCCTAAGTGGCTAGTTTTCCGACGATACTGGCAAGCAACAACGTCAGGAAAATCCCAGACTCAAATAATAATTCAATGTATAAATGTATGTTCATCTGTACCCTTGTAACTCCTAAATTACTCGTCACATTTGGACAAATGAGGTGTTAAACTTCGTCTAGTGTTCTTGGTGTCATAGGCTGTACTGACTTAAAAATAATACAAAACATTGCAAGTTAAATAAAAGCTTTTAAAAATAAAACATAATAATTTAGAACCAGATATGTTGGATGTCAAAAAAAAGGTAATTAACAGAACAATTCAAAAATATATATCATGTAAGGATTTACCTTGCTAACGACAAAATAAATCTTCAAATATACGTGTCGCTAGATATAGTGCACGCGAAGTGAGTGCTTTGTAGTTAAAATTAATTATTAAATTTAATCTGATTTAGCAATCACTGAAAAAAAAAACACTTGTCTCATAATATCGTATACTTATTCCTTAAAATAATAATTAATCAACTCTGCTCAACAACACGTCCGAGTGCTTTTTTGTTCTATCTGCCAATTTTAACAAAAATCAGCTTTAAATGCAGTATTGTTAAGAATTAAATTCAATCCTGTTTGTTAAGGAAAATTTAAAACTTTTTTCTCTTAACACAACAAAAAAAAAACATTTCTATTTTTATTAGTGACACGACACCGTAATGAATATTTGTACTATGTTCAATGTTTGTATTATATCCTACATCGTAAGAGACGTTGAGTGCTTGAGTGTTCTATGTCAACTCAATAGACCAATCAAAGCCCGCGACGTCATGTCCATCAATTTGTTTGATTTGTCACTGTGGCTGGAGACATCAAAAGAATCACCTAGTTGCTCCCGAAAAAGATCTAAAATAATTTAAATTATTGTGTTATTATGCTTAAATTGTTTTTAGATAACTGCTAAATTATGCCTAGAACATACTGTCAGGCCGGTTGCACTCCAAAACATGTACAAATATTATAACTACACTTCAAGGCCGCAATATTGGGGTTAATTCAGTGAGGTGTCAAGCATACGCTCAATGATTCGCGCGCCGTGTGCTAAACAATAAAGTACTTACTTACGAGTACGTAAAGTATTTGTCAAATTTAATTCATTTTTTTTAATTATGAGTACCAAGAAGAGACCTAGAAGGACACGGCATAGCATTTGGTCTATGACGTTTCGTAAAATACGTACTTTCAATACTTACATATCGACATTTTACTAAGTGGGTAACAATTTATTTTTCACTCACTATTAGGCATAGAATTCAGACAGGCACCTTTATTGATCAAAGTGCAAAAGGTAACTATTAGGATATAATCATAATCAACAAATTACACTTAATACGTAGGTAGGCATCTCACTAAACTTATCGGCGTTCTGAAAAGAGGATAGTAAAAATCGCCCTATCCGTGGAATAGGACCACAGTGGTCTTTATGTTTTTATTGCATTTTTGGGATCTTATAATGCATATGCATCTATTCACATTGGCAAAAAAAAAATTGACCTCATTTTGAATTAAAAAAATATATATTTTTGTTTTACGCAAACAGCCACGTAACAATATTCTCCGACGAATACCGCCACTAACGCCAGTGCAACCAATTTTTTTCCGTTGAAAACAGCCACCTTTTTTTGCGTGGAACATAGTCGCATCTGCGACTATGTTCCACGCAAATATCTGTGCGGGGAGTCGGCGGAAAAGGTCATAAGCGCATCTCTGCCATTACTCGGCGGAATTGCTAGGCGTCGGACATTGGTCGTGGTCCACTAGCTCAGTTTACCTGGGTGGACCACGGGCACTTTTCAAGGCGAAATAATTAAACCAATGAAGAGACTTCGTGAACGTGAGTAAACAGATCATTTTTGAACCACACTAGTTAAGTAGTACTTATTTTAATAGAAATTCAGGTTTGACGTCAGAATTAGGTACCTGTTTAGGTATCTATTCAGACCTACCTATAGGCACACACTGAATAACATCAGACTTCATAATGTACAATTAAATAAAACTCCTAGGTACCAACCTAACCCAGGCACTTTAATCTACGTAGGTATCTAACCTGCTTGATAATAAAACACCTAGGTACCTACCTAATCCTTTTAAGCAAGGTCTTATCACCATTTTTGAAAAATAGTACCACCATATAATAGTTCCACTCCTGTCATGCTTCGAGTGTTCTGTCAACTGACAGCGAAGTTAAAGAAGACCTAAAACTCCTTGAGAATAGCTCCTTTATTAGCCGATGTAACTCCGTCTTCACCGGAGGCTTTTCTTTTTTATTATCACAGGGCCATCTCCATCTCTTCCAAGCTGACGTCTGGTAGCTCATCAGTATAGAGGCGATTCAACGTGGCTCTTGAATCATCACAAACAGTGTCTGGCCGAGGAGCATGCGAAACGTATAAGTGTCCGTAAAAATCAAATGTGAGTGATAACCAAAAATCAAAGGAGAGTGATGTATTCACCATTGATGTGACCACCATATCCATTCCAGTTCAGAAGCTTGAATATATCTTCCAGTGCAAAGGTGAACAGTTTCGGAGAAATAACGTCTCCTTGTCTCACCCTTTTTTGCAACTGGATAGAATTCGTGCTCCGATCCTGAAAACGGATAGTCATGGTGGCCTTGCTGTACAAACACTTCAACACTTCCATGTACCGTTAGTCAATCTGGCACTCCTGTAATGACTGTAGCATTGCCCAGGCCCAGGTTAACACCAGCCCGTTGTTTAGGTCGTTCACTGTATCGCATTCGGTAAGGATTTGGAAGCGATTTTGGAGCTCCAACTGAAAGCTCTTGGGGTTTTGGATTTGGCCAGGACTTGGGCGAAGACTAGATCTCATCAAACGAGACCTTTCCAGATTTACTTTGATATTCAATGAGTCTCTTACCATGTGGTGATCACTGCCGGTCTTTACCCTGTTGATCACAGAGACATCATTGAATATATGCCTATTGGTAGTCAAAATGAAATCTAACTCGTGTTTATGACCGCCGGGGTGCAGCCACGTGCATTTCCTGGACAGGCGCTTCTTGATTCATCATAAAGAGTCTCCCTCCTTCTCCATGAAGTTGGCCAATCACTGACCCCTTTGGTTCCGCTGTCCAAATCCAAACTGCCCCACTCTAGGTTTATCGCCATTCCTGATGCCCAGCCGTGCGTTGAAGTCCCCAATCACCAATGTGAAGTGTGTTTTCGGGGCATGTATGGCATTGGAAATGTCATCGTACATAGCTTCCACTTCATCGTTCGGATGTTTTGAGTGTGGGGCATACATCTGTAAGACCTTCAACGAATACCGTTCAGTTATTCTGAGTATAAGGTATGCCACCCTGCTCGAAACGCTTTCGATCTTCACAATGTTGTTGACGAGGGACTTGTGGACGAGAAACCCGATACTGTGTTGGGACTGCTGGTTGCCCTTCCGGTAATATAATAAGTTGCCGGAATTGAGGGTCATCTTATCCTCTCCCTCTCCTCGGACTTCTGATAACCCTATAATATCCCAGCGCAACTCACTTACTACTTCTTCCAGCTCTATCAACTTCTCATCGATCCTCAAGGTGCGTGAATTATAGGTTGCCCGGTCCAGAGATCGTGGGGGTTGGTAGCTGGGTCACTGCCGGGGATTTTTAGCACCCCCTGCTCCGTCGTTACCATGGCTACCAGTGCCAGGAATAACGGAGCCGCCGGGGACTGGGGGCCGTCTTTCCGGTGTGTTTATCATATATTTGGGGGGATTGCCATAGTCACCACGCTTGAGCAGATGGATTGGTGACCGCAGTGTTACAAATATGTACTCGGAAGACGCTGCTGCCCATCTTCCGGTGTGTATTCCCTTAGTCGCCTCTTCGACATCCACGGAAGGATTGGGAGGGGTCAAATAAAACTTATTGAAATATAATATAATATTGTAATATTATCATATTTTATATATCATATATATCATATTTTTATAAATGTTCACTTGTGCCATATAGTAAAAAAAACCTCCAAAATACTTAATAGTTAATCTTAAGCAATTATTTTGTTGATTTTGAATATTGTATAGTTTATATTATATATTTTAATCATATTGCATTGTAATATCAATTTATAAGGTATGATGACACGAATAATGATTCAATATTAATTACATCATTGCTCCTGCATAACCGCGTTAGCTATACGTATGGACTTTTAATTAATAATTACCTTTAATAAATAACGTTTTACTTTTTTTGTTGAAAATAAATGGTAAAGTTTTGCTTTGATAATAAATCATACGGCTAAAATAAATCATACGTTTTAACCATTTCTAAACCTAATACTTATAAAATATCTGTGTGTCTGTTAGGAGTAGTTGCTTAATAAAATAAAATTGTTCTTTTTGTTTCCTGATAACAACTATCTTATTGTGTTTTTTTTGTGTAACATGGTCATATAGATATTTCCTATGTACAGTGGTAACATGCGAGAGTACCATGACATTTTTTTATTTGTCATGACCAATACAATTAAGTAATATTTTGAGTCGATTGGTTTTTTTCATAGCATGTTACCGTAACATTTTTTTACCTATAAAATTGGGGTAAACCTTCAGTAGCCACCTATTTGTTGTATATTATAAACAATATGTACAATCCTAATTTTAACTTTAATATCCCTATTAAAATAAAATACAATGATAATTATTTGTTCGAAAATAAATCAATAGTATATAAATCAGTCCGTTCATAGAAGAAAAAATCGTTTTTTTCTTTAAATTTGTATACTGAAATATGCCATTTAAGTTAACACTTTGCTCGTAAAAAGCCACCACGTTGCTATTTCCGTTGAAAAAAGTCCTGACGTCTTTTAAATTTACGCATGCTTGTCATTTTCCGTAGAATAAAGCCCTTATGGCGATTGAGTTCATGTAAATACGCTAAAATTCCGCGGAATACAGTCATAAGGGACAAAATATATATGAAAACTGATGATATTAAATAAAAATATATATCACTGTATGCTCCTTATATCACCTAATCGTCAAGGATACCATAAAACATACATTCTCTAAGAAATTTAAGAGAAAATTAGAAAAAACCTTCCCCTGAAAACCTGTGGTTTTGCAATAGTGGCTCTTTACGACGGATAGGGCGAAATGAGGTACTAGGTCTATTCTGATAAGAATGTCATTTAATGTAGGTAAAGGAACTATCATAATTTATAGATAAATAATAACATAATACATTATTACTTATTAATTCTGTTTCAATATCGACCTAAGTCATATCATATCACAGAATAATTAATAGTAGAAGTACATAGTCATATCTTAATACAACCCTACCGAGTGATTCTGAAATGGTTAGAACAATGAAAACTCTCGCGCGTAGTAATACGATACATTCTAGCCTGCACGCGATGGGCGAGCACCTTGTAGGTAAATATAATTGAAAGCTCGCAGCGCTGTGCAAGTTAAATTTCACTTAATTGCGTTGTAGCGAAAGTCGCTATGTATTTATATGACTTCACTCAGATATCCTTTTGTATTTGTAGTATTATTTATTCTGTGATACTGTAAATGTAAATATAAGCGGGCGCAGCCACAAACTCAGTTGTAAGTACTTTTTAATTTACATTCGATTGCTTTATTAATTTTAAACAGGCTGTTATTTTTAATGACTTTGAAGAACTTCTAAGCTAAGCACAAGAGTGCGTTTATATAAGTAGCGTAATGTGTCATCCTAGGAATAGGACAGGATTGTTGCCCGTATTGTGAAGTTAACAAAATGTCTTATTTCTTTAACACTGACGGTTCTAGGTGTTACTGTAATACGACTCTAGTGATTTTGGCTCCCTTATTCTGAGAAAAATAAAAGAGCAGACATGTTTTGTTTTTTAATAATTATATTTCGAGTTGAAAAAATCAGTAGATTTCTACCTAATTTTTTCTTCAATTTCATTAAAATTGGGTAATTACATTAGTTTTTTTATGAGTCTAAACATAAAACTGACTAAAAGGTATTGTGAGCGACTACTTATATGTCTAAGGCTATTTTTTTTTGTTTCTTTTTCTAACAATCCCAGAAAAGAATTAAAATAACATGTTATTTGGTATGTATACACAACGGCAGCGTGTCGATTACCCTTTTCCAGTATAAGCTGACACAAAACGCCATTGGTATTATTAATACAATGAGATCTGTGTTTTTGTACTGGATGGGTAGTCTGAATTTATTGACCAACCCACCCGCGTTTTTTTTAGCATTAAAACTTAAATTTTTGTTTTTTAATTAATTGTGTATAAAATACTTTTCATCTTATAAATGAAAATGAGTGAAGATTGTTCTAATTCAGATCCTCTAATTACCCGTATTCTTAATAAAAATAACAATAAGTAAACCTATTTTAGCTATAGAGTGTCTTCATCTTTCAAACTCAAATAATAATTCGAAAGAAATAATAAAAACACTTTGTAACTAAAATAGGTTTATATAGCGTTTGAGTATTTTTTATGAATAATACGGTGAATTGTTACACCGTATTGTATGTACATTTGCAACATAGAACAAATAAGCACGCAAAAATTAAACAGTCACTTTGTCTTATTTATAAATGAGGTAATGTTCTAAGTCCACATTCGTAATTAGGAAATTATTATTATTTATTCGTATTTTAGGAAAGCTACATCACTGCACATTTTTAAAGACCGTGTCTAGAATCTGTACTTGTCAAGTTGTTAATCTGTTGAATGTAATATAATATTTATTATTATTTTATGTTAACAGTAGGTGTATATTATTATTTTGTATGTATTATTATATGGTAATAAATATTTATGTAATTTGTATTATTCATTATATATGTAGGTATATTTTTTATAATTCTGCACACTACCATCCTTTGTAACAGCTTATGTGTCTCTATTCAGCCTACGGTTGCCTGGAAGAGATCGCTGCTTAGTGATAAGGCCGCCGATTGTTCTATGTTAAAACTTGATTATTGTATCATCAATTTCATTTCTTGTGCAATAAAGAGTTATCTATCTATCTATCTATCTATATTTATGCATGTTTGTTCTATCTGCACATAAAAACCTGTAAAATAATGTACAATTAACTAATATTTTATATCAAAATAATAACGATCAATTAATAGGTAACTCATGTATTAAGAAAGACTTTCAAATATGGAAACAAAATCTTTTTAAAAAAAAATAGAGCAAAATACTCTTCTACTGTAAAGTTTACCAATATGACGAATAAGCAATAAGGCGAAGAACAGTCATTATTATTTTTTGTTGGTATGAAGTTTAAGTATTAGCTTTTTGCTGAATTCCTATCTTAGCTTAATTCAATAAGCAATTAGCATAAGCAAATAATAGTAACACTATGAATTAATAAATACCTAAGAAATAAATAATAATTTGCCCAATACTTTGGAAACTATTCAGTATATAACATTTTTTTGAAAGTTTAATATTGTTTTACTTAATAGATAAATAAACACAAACCAATTCAAATATTTTAAAACCTATATTTATACCATCTATATGTTATCTACACTAATATTATTAGGATAAAAGATTTTATTTTTTGTATGTTTGTTTGTAATGGATAAACTCAAAATGTACTGAACCGATATTAATAATGCATTCCCTATATATAGCTAAATTATCAGCGAGTAACATGGGCAGTAATTAATTTTTCAAAGAATTAGAGATCCCTAGGAAAATTTCAATATTGTAACCCAACCCAAGATATCAAAAATATAAAACGGAATGACTTTGCCATGGAAACGTAATAATAACAAGTCTGTTAAAAACATCTAGACCTTTGGTACGAGTATTATACATTTGCATTGGTTTTTAATGTCCTAGAAGAACATAGGATGCTTTTTTTTTCGCGATAAACTGTAGCACAGTACAGTCTTTCCAGACAGTAGTGTATCGAGGAGTAAACGGCCGATTTGACACACGCGGTCTGGGGGCCGGGAGGCAGGGGTCTCAGCGTGGTTTTGAAAAGAACGCTACGAGCGAGTTTCGCTAGAAGTACCTATCTTCACGTAAAAATACGAGAAAGAAAGATTGTTTTCTTCGAGTAGGATGCCAGTACCACAAATAGATTGGACCAAAGAGTATAGATTTATATTAAGTATCTTTTCGAACCACTATTGGTCCCGAAAAATAAATAACTTTATTAATTACTCGTTGCAGAGGGTTATGTGTTGGGTTGTATGTATGTATGTTTGTTTGTTTTTACGTTTCTTTGGCACGTCGTACGACTAAACGGCATTTAGCCATTTAGGATTAAATGAGGTATCATTGGATTCGTCTTAACCGCGAGAGTGCTATTGGAAATATGAAGTATCAAGCGGCTTACAACTATCATATTTTATTTCCGACGGGAAGAAAAATGTTTGAATAACTCTAAAAACTCACAAAATATATCGTTTATAAATATATATACCTTCATCTGGCAAAAAAAAACCTTAAGATAATAATAAACTAGAATAATATAGGTATATAGTAGTTTTATATTATCCTCCGCGGCTTTGCCCGCGTGGACATTTTTCTGGGAAAAATGTATGTATTCCAGGACCAAAAGTACAATTTACCAAATTTCGTTCAGTCGTCAAATATTATTATTTTTCGATTGACGGGCTTCTCTACTCATCGGATTGAGATACAAAGTAGTAACATTCTTTTTGATACCTATTACCTACCCTTAAAGACTAACTTAATATGAATATTTACTACTAATAAGTACCTACCAATTTTATACAATATTATATACTAGCCCGGTTTCACACGAGTAGGGCTCACACATTATAATTACTTTTAAAAAATTTATACGCATTGTAACTTCTTAAAAAAAATACGCCAGTAAGCGTAATTCAAAATCTTTTGCAGCAACGATCATGGTGTTTTTTTACCCACACACAATAATTGCATCATTACTGCAATGACAGTAAGAAATGTCTAATCATTACTCACGAATTACGGAGGCCGCAGCCGGAGGATGCAAAGAAACCCAAATGTGCTATAACTAGGTTTATTAATATATTTAAACTACATTTTACATTCTAACCTAAAGTAATGTGTACTACCGGCCCAATGCTAGGTACCGAAGTGGCAGAATTGGGAGGTGCGCCGCCGAGCAGCGCGTGTTGCATCAGCGCCTCGTGGTCTGCATTGAGGTCACTGGTTCAGCGGAAGTATAATGCAGGGTAGCAATTTACGTGGAGGTGCCATACATAACACCTCCCCCCGTAGAACAGCGAGTGAAGGAGTTCTTCGTGAACGAAGCTGGCCGTTGACTCGTGCCAACCCTTCTTGCAGGAGGATCGGGAACAGCATACATCTGCAGCAAGTGTTCTCTGGAGATCAGGTTTATCAAAGGCAGTGGACAGTGCTGTAATCCGATAGTCCTTATGCTCATTTGGGCATCTACTGAATATAATGTTGAAGGGTTTCTTTAATTGTATTGAAACTTTAATGGTGAGCTTGATGGAGTTTGATAGCGTTCTTGATGAAGTTTGACTGAGGGCTTGATAATGTTTGACGGGCTTCATAAGGTTTGAACGCTGGTTTGATGAAGTTTGAGTGTAGACTCAGTGGCGATTTTTAGTAGGCTTGACGTAGTTTTTAAAAACCGAGATTGATAACCGGTGCGCCTTGATGGTTTGTTCAGCGAGGCGATCTTGAACTCAATATTCCTGGACAGTTTATTTATTTATTTATTTATTTAAGAAACACCAACAGTATACATATTAAATATTATAAAGAGTAACACTTTCATAAGACTATAACAGGTGCCATAGCATAATCAAATTCCGATATGCATACCTTTTAAAGGTGTTTACAACATTCACCATTAACGGAGTGAAACGGAAAAAATAAAAGAAATTATAAAAATGCTAGCAAATGAAAACTAAGCTAGGTAGGTGCAATACTTAACTGTGAATATAAAAAGTATAACATGAACACTTACATATGTACCTACATAATACTAGAATAATAAAAATAATACTATAAAAACTTAAATTATTAAAATTACTATACAGCTATGATACAATGATCACTACAATAATAAAAAACAAAATAAAATCATTTTTGCAAAAATTACATATATGTCAGAGCATGCTTCCATGTAATTTGTTCTTAAACACATTCAATGAATCGTGAAAGATATCAAGATCACTCAAAGAACAATTAAATTCATTGTATGTACGACATATTCTTAATAGAGGAGAGTTATGTGCTAAGTTTGTTTTGGCGGATGGAACAAGAAGGATTTTTGAGATTCTCTGGCGCGGATAATGGTAAGGAACGTTTAGGGAAATGTCATCTAGAATTGAAGGACAATCTGCTAAGCTATGTAGTGCTTTATAAAGAAATGTGAGATCGCGAATTTTCCTTCTTTCACGCAATTTATGCATTTTAAAGAAGGATAAACGATTTTCGTAAGGACTTCTATGAGAGATACCTGGACAAGAAGAGGCCAACGATCTTGTGAATGCCCTTTGAATACTTTCAATGCGTTGAGAGTGCGATGCATAGAAGGGGTTCCATGCCACACTTGAGAATTCTAGACAGCTGCGCACCATAGAGTTATAAAGTACAATTTTTGTACGATTAGATTTGAAACATTTGGTAATTCGTCTAATGAAGCCAAGCTGTTGAGCCGCTTTCCTAACCACTGTATCAATATGAGCTCGAAAAGTTAATTGACTATCAATTAAAACCCCCAAGTCACGTATTTCACTAACCTCTTGTAGAGGTTCATCATTCAAAGTATAAACAGAATTTATGGTGTTTTTTTTACGTGTATATTTAATATAATAACATTTTTGAACATTAAGATGCATTTGGTTTAAGTCACACCATTGTTTTATATGATTAATGTCGCTCTGAATTAGATGAATATCCGTGTTACCATTGACTAATTTATAAATTTTAAGGTCATCCGCGAATAGTTTATAATTACAATGCTTTATGTGCGTAGTGATATCATCGATGAATATTGAAAACAGGATAGGACCAAGATGTGATCCTTGCGGAACACCCGACTCGGCATAATATGTTTCTGATTCGTACCCATCAACAAATACTATTTGTTCCCTTTTGTTGAGATAAGACCGGAACCAATTCAGAAAAGACCCGTGAAAACCGATGAGTTCCAGCTTCTTAACTAACAAGAAATGACTCACTTTGTCGAACGCGCTGCTAAAATCGGTGTACACTGCATCGATTTGATTCCCCTTATCCACTTGTCGAGACAATTCGGAGACAAAACCAACCAAATTAGTTTCGACAGAGCGACCCTTCTTAAAACCATGCTGCTGTTCTGAAAGGAGGGGACTAGAATGATGAGAGACTATGGGACATATTAGTGCTTCGAATAATTTTGAAAAACAGGATAAAATTGAAATTCTGTAATTTTTTACATCATCAATATTTCCTTTTTTATGAAGAGGTATAATCTTAGCCTTCTTCCATACGTTGGGAAACTCTCCTAATATCAAAGAGCGATTTATTATGAGTGTCAATGGTAGTGCCAGTGCAGAGCCACAACGCTTGACTAAGAGAGGTGGGATGCCGTCAGGGCCTGGCCCTTTAAGTTCATCAATTTGCTTAATTCTTTGCAAGACTTCACGTTCAGTAAAGATTATTTTACCAATACAATTATGCTGGTGAATAATATGAGGTGTACTCATATCACGTCTGTTCGACATTGCGTTTGAATTGGAAGTAAATGCCTTTGAAAAATTGCTAGCAAACAGGTTAGCTATATCAATACCAGTGTTAGCGTTTTCTTCACCCATGTGCATTTCTGCAGGGAGTGAAGACCGTTCTTTTCGCTTGTCTTTTACATAACGCCAAAAACCTTTTGGTGTTTTCGCAATACCTTCTTCCGTTATCCTGAGGTAATTCGAATATAGATTGTCTAAAAACTTATGACAACGTTCTCTCAAAATATTAAACTCAATTAAGTCGCGAGGGTTTTTGTATATACGATATTTAAATCTTAACTTCTCTTTTTCTGCCAGTAATTTAACTAAAGATTTATTAAACCAGGGAGGAAATAGTTTTCTATTAAATTTATGTTTAGGAACGAATTCATCGATACCTCTTCTAATTATCGTGTAAAAGGATGAGGTCATTTCGTTTACTGAAGCACAGTCTTTAAAAACTGCATTCCAGTCTGTATTTTTTAAATTTAACGTGATACCGTTAAAGTCTGCTTTATAAAAATTAAATTCAGTGGACAACTTTGGACGAAGAAACTTCAGTTCATTGTTAGGTAAAGTTAGTAATAAGGGGGGATGCTTATGGTCGAGTTTACTCAAGAGATCAGGTGGTGCCGTTAGAGAAATGTCTGTTACTGTGCTAATAGCAAGATCTAATGTCCTGTCATCCTCATTGCGTATATCGTTAAATTGGTACATATTGGACATAGAAATAAAGTCAACTAATACATGGCCTAATGTATTGCTATAGTTAGATGGCGTTGTCAAATTGTTACACTTAGTCCATTTTATAAAAGGTAAATTAAAATCACCAAGCAGCACAACCTCATCAACTTGGTTTATAAAATTATTAGTATTATCCAAGAAAACACTAAGTTCTTCCAGTTTTACAGGAGGAGGGAAGTAGACAGTACAAATGGCAACTTTCTTTATATTTTTGCCTGCACGCATCTCGACAACTACCCAAATATCTTCACAACTGGATTCCCAAGCTTGTAAACGAGTTGACTTGAACTTACGAGAAACTGCTATCAACACCCCTCCGCCGTCTTTTTTTACACAAGGAGCTGAACCAAGACATACACGATCACGGCGATGCACGACATATCTAGAATCAATAAATTCACCACTATGGACGCTTGAATTTAGCCAAGTTTCAGTAAAGGACAATACATCGTAAGAACTAAGCAGTACATTTTTCAGAATATCATTTGTTTTTGTTCTCATGCCACGTACATTTTGATAATACATAGTAGCCATTTTTACATATTTTATACACCAAAAACATTGCGATTGTGTTTATAATAATAAAGCTAACAATTAAATAACACGGTTTGTCATAAAAAACAGACTGTCCCCGGTACGTATTTGAAGCCCTGGGCTAGTTTCGTCTTTTCTTGTGTAAATCTTACCATCGCGGACCCAGACAAACTTGTATCCCAACTCCTTCGCTTTCCTTCTGACAGATGCATGGAGGGACTTATTAGTGGGGCTTAAGTGTTCAGATACAAAAATAGGAACACAGTTTCCTCCGAGCCCCAGGTGAAGTGAATTCATTTTGTCGCGAGGGTTATTCTTGTTGAACCTCTGAACCGCAGCAAGCAGGTTGTCACGCAAAAGCCGGGTTCGCAGCTTCAAGATTATCGTGCGTGGTCTGTCACTCTCCTTGTTTAACTTTGCAACTCTTGATACATGAACGATATCAGTTTCAGAAATAGGACACTCAATCTTCTTAACAAGTTGTTCCATTGTTTTGAGAATATTTTCAGAACGGCTCTCTGGTACCCCATTTATTTCCACATTGCACTCACGCTGGTGCTGCTCCATTTGATTCAGTCGGCCGCCAAAGCCCTTTTCAAGCTCTGTTACCTTTGACTTTAGTTCATCGTTGCTTTTCTGAAGCTGAATGATAGCAATAGATTTCTCTTCAAGGCTTTTTTTTAACTCTTCAAAGCAGGTATTGAAAAAAGTCAGTGACTGTTCGAAAGAAGAAACCTTTTCACCTACATTTTGGAGCTCCTTAGTCATTGTTCTCAACGCCAAAGCAATTTCCTCTCTAATAATAGTGCGAATGTCTTTATCGCCAGAGTCGAAAACCTCATGGGAGTATCATTAGACGATTTTCGGCGAGGCTTTGCTTTGGAGACGTTACGCCGAGTGACATTCTCCATGTCGCTAGAAGCCTGAGTCGACAATCTGACCGGGGTATTAGTGTTATCTGTTTTTGGCTGTTTGCTAGAACAGACTGGACAATTCCATTTCTTTTTCTTTTCCGAAGAGAACGAGTTGAAACGTTTTAGATTAATACCGCAGCACTCCAGATCAAACTTCAAGTCGCAAGAAGAGCATGACATGAACTCTTTAACCTTGATCTGGGTATGGCATCCTGCGCACTTTGCGGGCATAGTGATTAATGTATTGAATGCAAAGCGAAGAAATATATGCTGATCAGACCACACGGGAACTAGGCGTAGAAATAGTAACTGCTAGTTATCACAGAATACGCGGTAGTAATCGAGGCAACCGCGTTCAGCAGATCGACACAGTAACGACACAAACTCGATGCGTTTCCTGCTAGCGCAGAGTCAATACTGTGCACGATTTCGCTTACAAACTCCCCTATTTTCGAAAATATTTTGGATGATATTTTACACACAGAGAATTTATCACGATATCCAATATCACCAATTTGCAGGCAACACTATATTGTTGAGTTTTTTACACTAAGATCACTTAAATGACAACTTTAAACACTAATTTGGATATTTTTCGTTACGAACAAAAATAAACCGTCTACCGTTATTGAGCGCCGTGCGTGTACACACAGTTTATAGTAGGTATGGTCTTCCTTGTTCCTTTGGTAGCAGAATTGGTGGGCAGGACGAATACAATTTTCGCCTTGTGATCAGCTGGTTCAAACTTCACACGTGCTTGATGGTAATGAATCTCGAAGTTAATTTCTTCTCGTAGATACCAGGTGGATTGAACTTCGGACATTCTGTCTCTATATAGTGTACGAAGAATAAGTACTATAGGTTGCTCATGCTACAAAGGGTGGGATAGGTAGGTATAGGCTTAAAGATTGATCCTTATTATAGAATACTGACAATTTGTATAAATTTTATATTAAGGACAAGAAGGAAATCAGCAATTTGACGACTATCTATCCTCGTACTCACAGAATGAATTACAAGTAAGTACTATAACGATAGGTACTCACTAAACTATCGCTATATCAATATGTAAATGAATCACTGAGTAATAGAACTATTAGAATAATGCAATTTGAGGTCTTGGGTAAGTTAAATATCATTATAACATTTTAGCAAAAATCTACTTAATTTGAATTTAAAAAGTCTGGTTTAAAATATTTCATATGAGAAGTCTAGTGTAATGAGGTATGAAGACTAGGAATAAATATTTTAAGAACTGCTAGTATTCAAGGTCGAAACTGTGCCATTCAGAGTGAAAATCTAAAGTAGAGCGTGAACTAAACTTATTACTAACTCATATTTGAAATGAATATGTGTTAACATATTAAAAGAGAGCTTACTAAGCGTTATTTTTTGTCGACATAATTTAACGTGAAAGATTTAATTATAATCTATAAAGATATTTTAGTATAAAAATTTAAATTAAATCAGGAGGATATTTGAAATCTACTTTTATACCTACAATTTTTTTTATTTATAAAATGTATCATTTTCTACTATAGTTATAACACAAAAATCATGACGGTTATCTCGAATATCTTGTCATGGTATATTATCATTATGTAGCAAGCGTTAACTGGATGAATAACTAATTTATGATTTTCGGATTGACCTATTTAGTAACAGTTATTAAAATTGCTTTCAATATCACCGTCACTCATAAAAACGATGACTTTGCTACTAGACTTAGTCACAGAATAATTAATAGTTACAGAAAGAGCGTCGTCAGTGGCGTCGTGTTACTAAGTTTACCTACGACAGTCTAGGAAATATGAAACAGTTATGAAATTTAAAAAATTAGAACAATATTACATTGGATTGATAATTTGATGGTGGTTATATATAGCCATTAAAATACTATGGAATAGTTGAAACTACTGATGTTCTTTTGTGTAACTGGTCTGAATAATCTATTAAAAATACTTATTTATTTGTAGAAAATATGAATACGTATTAAATGTAACATTTTACAGTCATAGCTATATCTATATAATCTAGGTGTCCGCGATTGCCTTGATTGGAAAATCTTGGATTCTTACATATTAACACAGAAGGTTAAATGTAAGACGGGAAGAACTATAATCTACTCGTATCTAATCTATATCTAAAGATCCGCGATTGCCTCGATTGGTAAATCTTGGAGTTTTACATATTTACACAGAAGGTTAAATGTAAGAAAACTTATATAGTAGGGGAGAACCATATCTATCTAATCTATATCTAAGGATCCGCGATTGCCTCGATTGGTAAATCTTGGAATTAAATTAGGAATTACATTTTAACACTGAAGGTAAAAATGTAATGGACTTAAAATAGAGGAGAGCAACCATAGTATTCATCTATAGTACTCACATTTACATTTTTGGTATCTTTGCGGCGTCGATTTTTGGATGCTCCTCCGGTGTGCGTCTCCCGTAGGTTCTGGATGTTCGAAGAGGCCCTGTTTAGCGACCCTATCTTTGAACATCTTACCGACTGCGCCAATTACGGAGGCCGCAGCCGGAGGATGCAAAGAAACCCAAATGTGCTATAACTAGGTTTATTAATATATTTAAACTGCATTTTAAATTCTAACCTAAAGTAATGCGTACTCCCGGCCCAATGCTAGGTACCGAAGTGGCAGAATTGGGAGATGCGCCGCCAAGCAGCGCGTGTTGTATCAGCGCCTCGTGGTCTGCATTGAGGTCACTGGTTCAGCGGAAGTATAATGCAGTGTAGCAATTTACGTGGAGGTGCCATACATAACACACGTACTTGACAGACTTGTTATTATTTCGTTTCCATGGCAACATGTCATTCCGTTGTATATATTTAATCTACTTCACAAAGGGAGACAGTTATATGTTCGACTGCATGTTTTTTTATTTTTTTATTGATACATGTAGTCCGATTTCTTTGAAAATTATTTTTTTGTTTGATTATTTTATTCTTTTTAGTGTTTGTGTAGAAAATAACATTTGAATACGAAGTCGTTTTTTTTTTAGAAAATATATTTTTATTTGTTCCTTTGGTTACAATATTGCAATTTTCGTACGGATCTCTACTTTCTTGAAAAATAAAATAGTGCCCATGTTACTCGCTGATAACGTAGCTTTCTAATAAGTGAAATATATATTTTAAATCGGTTCAGTATCTTTTTCGTTTGTCCATTACAAAAAAAAAAACATAAGTCCAAACATATAAAAAATCAAATATTTCCTCTATATAATATGGTATAGACATATGCGTGAAATCGATAGTCTCATTTTTTGTAAGTTTTTGTAAGTAGATTAAAATCTCTGGTTTTACTAATAGAAGATTCCTACAAATTTAAAAGGTTGGCTGTTAAGTATGGTCATGTACAAACAGACGAACATACATACATACATACATAGGTATTCTGATAAAATCATAATCCTTCTTTTTTGTAGCCGGGTAAAGACCCACAGGTGGCAACCATCGGGCTCCGACTGACAGTAGACATCAAACTCGAAAACAATGCTTTGATACACTACTGTCTGTAAAGACTAATATATATGTACTGTGACTGTAGTCCGCGCGGATGAAGTAGCGGGCGAAAGCTAGTTATCAATATCTAAATAAAAAATATGTACCTTATATTTTGCACTTTAGCAAACTATTTGTAGGTATTTAAATATATATTTTTATTGTTGAAAATAGTTTAACTTTAGTAGATGAAAATAAACACAAACATAGAATTTAAAAATCTTAATATCAATATCAAATACTTTAGAAATGAAATTAATGTACCCAATACTTACTTCTGATTTGTAAGTCTTAAACTAACATTAACTAGTATATAACAAAAATAAATATTATTATAAGTTTAATCATAAAAAACGGGATATTTACCATGTATACATTTTTTAATGAGTTCCCGTTATTTTGGTACTTCCCGTTTCTAATGATTACACTTATACTGTACGTGACCATGTCAGTTTAAAATAATACATATAAACATTATTGTTGAGTATAGTCTAATTTTAGTAGATAAAATATATACTTACAACTAGATTAAAAGCTAAAAAACAAGCCTGTCCTGCCAAAAAAGAACCTATGCCAATAAATTACATAAGTACTGATGGCATGTGCTGATCATGGCCTACAATTCGATACCCATATTGTAAAATTCTACGTTTTTTTTCGCTCTTGAACATGAAGCCATACTGCAGCCATATCTATACTATAATAAAACTGTAACTGGGCTAAATCTGTACATTAAATATTTTTTGAAAATTTTAATTGAGATGAACTTCAAAATCGATATGATTTTTTTTATTTTTTGTCTGTCTGTCTGTCTGTCTGTCTGTCTGTCTGTCTGTCTCTTTGAACACGCATCACGCAGAAACTACCCGATGGATTTTGATGCAATTTGGCACAATCATAGCTTATGTTATGGATTAACATTTAGAATACTTTTTATCCCGAAAAAAACAATGGTTCCCGCAGGATAGGGGATGAAAGTTATTTAAAAAAAACACATATCACGTTGAAACTACCGGATTTTCAAGTAACTTGGCACAGTCAAAGTTTATAGTATGTGTTAAAATGAATGATACTTTTAATCACGAATAAATACGAGATTCCTGCGGGATATGAGTCTAAAGTTATGTCAATTTGAAAGGAATCATAATTGCACATCCGTTTATAAAACGGTACCGTGAATTCGGCTCCTATGCCACAAGTCAGAGTGGCACAGTAGAAGCGGTGTCCGCCTTGCAACCCAGAGGCACATGGATCGAACCCACGCGCTGCTTTGAATGTTTTGCCTCAATATTTATAAGCATTTACATATTTTGTGCCTTTTTTTACATTTTCTTTGATTTTTTTAAGGCTTATGTAATTTCCTGAAGTAAACCGTCAAGTTTTGTTTAAAAACAATATATATAATGGGATCTATCCAAACGAATGGTCCGACTTAGGTGCGGTTTTTTATGTTTGCAAGAGCTTAGGTAATCGAGATGGTATAGTACGAGTTTGGTACAAGTAAAGATAGCACAATGGCATCAACAACTCAAGCGAATAAACCAAAGGCATCAAAGTTCTCCCTCCGATTTAACTAGATGGCGCTGATTGACCTTAAAACACGCAATCATTTCATTCCTGCAACTAAGGGTGCCGGTAAATTCAAAGTTATCAGGTTTTTGGGATTCGGCTCACACTAGCACTAGCACGACCTCCAGGGGCCTAATTCTCTAATTTTAAGACGCCAATTCCTCGCTGCATGTGGGGAAATTGGAATAAATCACGAACAAATTCCACGTAGGCATGGGTCATTTTCGCAATATCCAGCACCAGGGCTTTCAAGTACGTCTATCTTCAAACACCAGGGCGAAAAACCAGGGTTCAAAATACTTTCAAGTGCTTTCTGTAGAAACAGATTAAAGCCTTGAAAGTAGAAAATACTTGCATAGAAAATTGATTTTTGCCGTCATATAAATAAGGAGAACAATCGTGTTTGCAAAATAAAAGTACTTGGAAGCCTTCAAAGTAGAAAATACTTGCATAGCAAATTGATATTTGTCTCTATATATAAAAGGAGCACTATCGCGTGTGTGAAAAAGTACTCTAAAGCCTTGAAATTGTTTGTTTGTTTATCGTATGAGGTAGTGCTGGCTTCTGATGTCAGAGTTTGTCAGGCCGCCCGAGGGCCTCTGAAATGGCTTAACGACTGCTATTAACCAATAACAGCAGGGACCGACAGCTTAACGTGCCCTCCGAAGCACGGAGCGATGGATAACCGCACGTAACTTCGAAAAGTCATTGGTGCGGGAGCCTAGGTTTTGAACCCGGTATCGTTGGATTCTAAATTGTACTATAGAACAATTAGGCCACCATCGCTCTTTTGAAATGAAAGTAAAAAAATACTTGCATAGGAAATTGATCCGTGGGTATGCATAAATAAAGACCACAATTGCTTTTGCGTATAAAATACTTCGAAGCGTTGCAAGTTTTCTGAGTATGTATATACATTATATGTATTATTTTTTATTATGTTTCTGCCATTGCGATATTATAATGTACTACCTACGTACCTACATAATTATATAATTATATCGGAGGTTTCTTCATAATGTCTTACTGGCAAAATGGTTAGTTGTCGGTATTGAAATGTGTACATACAGAGGTAGGTACACAGGTACACTTCACAGAGAAAGTATAGAAAACTTTTTTTTTTTCAAATCAATCCTCACTCATATCGTGTTGAAAAAGCTCAAAAAGTAGGTAGGTAGGGTAGGTAATTATTAAGAGCCAGTTAAAGTGCCAGGAAGTAGGTACGTCGTTCTGTGAAACATCATAAAAAATAATTTGTACTAAGAACACAATGTTTCGATGCATTAAAATTTGTTCGTATGGACCCCACAATAATGACCTACCCTTGATGCCCCATACAATTTACCTCACCACCTTAATTACTCTCTAATCTGTGCCACCTTACCTTCGGAGATAATTTTCTCTACTCAATAACAAGACGGTCATGATAACAAGTTACTTCATTTAAACTAGATGGCGTTGTCTACCCTTAAAACACGCAAGCGGTTTGTTACGAAGTGGTTTGAACGTTGAATGAACTCGAGCAACACGTTTTCTTCTTTTTTTACTTTATGGTCCTTAGAGGCTCTTAAAACGTATTGAGATGTTTTTTGTGTTTTTTGATAGAATAAGTCGACTTCAGTTGTAAAACGCGCAGCGAAATTAAGCTAATTATTTATAGTAAAATAGTAATTTATTAGTAAATAAAAAAAAAATTACTGTTATAACGCATATTCTGAATTTCGCACAGAATATGCGTTGTAAAAAGGCAAGGCAGTGCCTTATTCCGATGATTAGATGCCGAGCAATCGATAAAAAACTATTTGACGGCTGAACGAATTTTGAAGAAATGTAGTATAATATTGTACTTTGTAGGTTTGGTCCTGGTCCTCCTGGTCCTCTGGACCTGGACCAAACCTACAACTGGTCTGGTGGTGGTTTGTCTTTTGGTCCTGGAATAAAACGTGTGGGCTACTTTTAAATGAAATGACCACGCGGGCAAAGCCGCGGGCACAGCTAGTTGATTTATAAAAAGGAAAGCCTATGTTACTCGGGGGGATGTAATGATTCTAAGGATACCCCTTACGTCTAAATCTGATCAGGGATTTAAAAGTTACGGTGGAATAAAGAAACTCATATACATACATACAAACATACATGAATCCTAAAAAGATTCCACTTTTTTTAGGGCAGTCGTGTAAAAAATGATCTACCGAGGCTAGACCACCTGACTAGAGGCACAAGGCGTAATACCACAGGTTTTTAGGGGATAATTGCTGAATGCCTATGATTAGAATATTTTGAGTTACTGTTCTAGAAAGCTATTGAACGTAGCAATAAGAATAAGTAAATATAATATCATATTAATAATTATTTTATAAACCACAACAGTTAGATTCGACAAAAAAAAAGTTATGTATTTTTTAGAGAAAAGAAAAGCAGAAAAACTACATTCAAACTTTGTGAGAAGTTTCTTACTTCAGCCGGGAATCAAACCGACATAAATAAGTAAGAAAAAAACATGTTGTTTTTTTTGGCACTAATTGATAGGGTTTTCATAAGAATCAAATCACCAAACCATTTAAAATAAAATAATATGTTTACACTGCACTCGTTGCCCTCATTCGAGACATTGGTTTTTACATTTAAATCAATCTATATTTAGTATCAAAAACCCTTCATAGATGCAAAACAAAGCATAAATATGACACAATAATATGCCAAGAATTCAGTCTAAAATATAAACAACAAGAAAAACGACAACAATGAGACCGCATACCTAGCAAAGACGTAACCGGAAGTAGGTTACGTGGCACCGGAAACGCTGAATGTACGGCGGCACATTGTTAATAAGGGAACGGGAGGGTACTTCCGGTCAGGTTTGAAAAGAGAATTATGGAAAGGCAGTGAGGTGGAAGTAAAAGATGTAACGACCTTTTTTGGAACGTTGTTTATGGTATTGTTCAGCTTTCAATTCAGGCGGTATTGTCTAACAGGTTTATAAATAGATGAGCGGGAAAATGGGAAACGGTTTTCCCTCTCTTTAGTGAAAGCAAAGACTGAGATACATTGAGTTCGAATCTAAACAAAGTAAAATATTTCTATTATTAGTAGTTAGGGATTCTGTTCACAACATTTTGCACTGGTATGTTAATTGGACAGATCGTAGAATCATCACCATCATCATCATCAGCCCAAAAAATACCACTTTTGAACATGGGCCTCACTATAAAGGAGGGGGGAGGGGGTGGGGGGGAGGGGGTTAACTAAAATTTTCGTCTTACATAGAAAAATGCTGCTGTACATTTCCTGAATTCCTTTTGCTGGTTCTCGCAGCACCCGCGGGATGAGTATGGGCGGACCTATTACTAAGATGGGCCCACACGACCAACGTAGAACGCCATCGACTGCTATGTCTTAACTAAATAGCGTTATAGCTTATATTTGTGTTTCTCTAGAATTTATATATTCATAGTGTTGCTAGCGAAGGAATGTGATGCCAATAGATCTGAATTCACCCGGTTCAAACACACTTTTTCATGACCGAAAGAAACCGAGAAGAAAGAAAACATGTTTGTTTTCGATTCAGGTCATAAAGTGCATAAACCAGCACTTCAGATGATTTGCATTGGCACAATTTAACATCGCCATAAATAAAACCATAAACCACTGCATAAAACCCATCGATAAACACACGAATCTAATTGTAAATGCATTAAAAAGGAATGGTCTCCGGAATCCCATTTAAGGGCCGATGAAAAACCTTGTACATTTCTAAGTTGTACAAAAGAAAGTAATTCGCTCTTATATTGGCTGACGTGATTTGGCATAAACTTGAAGGTGGTGCATTTATTGATAAGATTCAGCGATCTAAAAATGAGATAGAAATATTTTAACTGGTGGAATATTCGAATCGTTTTACAATACTATTAAAAATAAAAAAAGACGCGAAAATTGATAAAAAACATTCACTGTTATTGATTAATAGCAGTTGTTAAGCCATTTCAGAGGCCCTCGGGCGGCCTGACAAATTCTGACACCAGAGGCCAGCACTACCTCATACCATAAACATACAAACTGATTATTCCACCGCTAGAAATGCGCTTTCTTGATGCTTGGTTGATGCCTTAAAAAGTCATTCAATATAGGGTTTACTTAAAAAAGCTTTAAAAGAGTTTTTATGACGTTCTTTCTATGAATTTACTATGCATCCATACAAATATATACAGGTGAAACATCTGTTTGATTGTTTGTTTGGGGAGCTTTCACGCGACAAAGGCTGGGCGGATTTTGATGAAGTTTGGAATGGAGATAGCTTTTACCCTGGAATAAAACATAGGATACTTTTAATCCCGGAAAATTGTAAGTTACCACGGGAAGCTGGAAAATGTTGATTACTCGGTGTAAGGCACGAATACCATGGAAACGAAATAACAGGTCTGTCAAAAAACATCAAGAGCATTGGTGCTGCACCTATTCGTTTTTGAAATCCCAAAAGAACATAGAAAGCTTTTTTCACGATAAACAGTAGTCCGAGCGGACGAAGTCGCGGACGGGACAGCTAGTTCTATATAATTTTCCATATTTTTATGAAAGCAAGAATGTTTCTTCGTTCAAATATCAAAACTTGTACTCATATAAATCTAAATGTTTATGATCAAAGAATATTAAACAATTAGCTATATCGGAATCTAATTTATTTGTACAAATCAAAGTGTATGATTTACTTTTACCTTTATTTTTCTAAAACCTTGTCATACGCTTATTTTTCTATTTCTGCTCTTCTAATACTACTAAAGACACTCCCCAATCAAGGTAGCTTGGCAAAAACCGCAAGGGCGACCGTAAATTTTGATTAGATCCAGTCGCGGGGCCCTGTACCAAACATTAGTCGTCTATTAAACGGTGCAAGCTACTGGATCAAATGAGTTAACTACACTTCTATGAGCTAACGAAACTAACGAAACAGTAGGTACCTAGAGTAGATTCAGTCGCATAGCTCTGTGCCAAACATTGGTCTTCTCTGTAACAATGCAAGTTACTGGACCAAATTAATTAACATCACTGCTGTCAGCTAACGCACAACACTGCTCTTTGTGTAATTAACGTTTAAGTTGTAGCTACGATTACATGTTAAAGTTCTTGGTGTCATAACTTATTTTAAAAGGTATGGATAAATTAAGTCAAAATCAGGACTTGAATCTATGAACAATACAGAGTTAAACTATCTCATTGGACTTCTTATAAACAATATAAAAAAATAAAATACCTTTACGTTAGATTTGATTTAGGGGAGCACTTATTTACGTCAACCACACACGCTTATGGTAGGATAAAACAATGAATATCTAAATAGTAAAAATGATGGATTCAAAATGAAGCAAACCAAAATGAAGCTAACATTTATGCGCTCACATGTCATAATATACAGGTTGTCCTGTAATGAGCAGATAATCTTGCAGGTACTTGTAGAGGGGGGGGGGGGGGGGGAGAGGGACCTGTACACAGAAATAATAACAACAAAAAAAAACACTCAACTTGATCCAGCAGCTGTCGCCGTGTAGCCACCACATCTGTCGTACATTAGAACGCGAGAATTGCTCAGTTTGCGTAATTGAATTTTTCGTGTCATCGCCTCAGGTTCCCGAGATTATGCATTGCGTAGAAGGGTCGGGTAAAAAGTTTAGGGTCAAATTGTAACTATTCGTTCGGATTATGTAAATTTGTATTAGAGGTGATTTCATTTATGTTAATATTAAGGCTTCTCGACATGACACGTATTGTTTTCTGAAGGTTTTATACAACTGAATACACAATCTAGATCCTTTTATATCAAATTTTTTGTATAATTTTCTCGGTCATCTTTTTGCAGGCTTTGTTTTTTTGGTTGGCACATAAGAAAAAAATGCTGATATTTACAATGGGCTCAACTTTATTGAAAATACATGTGACTTTTTTCAAAATTATAATTTAATTTTCAAATATACACAATTTTTTTAGTTAAAAATGCTTAATTGGGTTCTGCTTATTATAGCCAACAAAAATTTGTATGTTTTCTTCATCTATTTTCAATCTATCATACATATAATAAAGCACTAGGTAACAAAAAGTCTGTACAATGAAGATAGGGGGCTTAATATGTACTACTGAGCATATATATAACATTTTTTTAAATGGTGTCTGTATGTCTAACAGTTTGTCTGATTATTCCCGCATCAAAAAAAAACTACTAGACCGATTGCGATGCGGTGTTCACTGTTGGATACTTAATCCAATGATTAGAAGCCGAGAATTAGATAGAAAACTATCTGACTGCTAAACTAAATGTGGTATTTTGTAATCTAGCACTTTTGGCCCTGGAGTTATTCCAGGGCCAAAAGAACATATATATTTAAATAGAACACATGTTATATTTAATCTAGAGTTATGATCACGCGGGTAAATAAATAAAAACCTTTTAATTTTTATTTATTTATTAATAAGTTTTCCGTCTAAACTAATTGTTCCACCATTATTGCACACCAGTTCAACTGTTTATCATAAATCCAAGACTCGTAATTACGAGTACGAAGAAACTCAACTTCCTCAAGTTCCTTCATTTGCGGGCACAGCTAGCCATAAATAAGTATGTTAAAAACAAAATTAAAACATTAACATCTTTTTAACACACTAAAAATCCTTTAGTTGGTTATCTAATAATAATTACCATGTGCTTGTCACTCACTTGAATAAAATATCTGATTCTATGTCTCCCCATATTATTAGCCTTGTCTACCTAATTAGTCTTTACTACCATAAACATTTAAGCCTTCTTCTATTTAATATTTAATGAGTTCCTAAGACGTAAGCCGTCATGCAAGGAATCCTAAAACTAACAATAGTCCCAAATAGTATATATTTTGCTGCCTACATTCTGTATATACTAACTGTAAGCATTAGGCTGTTTTCTAAGGGTGAATTCGACCAAACTGGATTAAGAAATTACTCGAGGGCAACTACTGCTTATACTAAGAGTAGGTGCATTTTACCAACTACTAACCTAAGAATAAGGTAGCTATTTACACGCGAGTAAATATTTACACGGCCGATTTTGACGGAGTAACAGGTTAAACTGAGAGTATTTTAACGGTGGCTGCTAGAATGAACAGCTGTTCTCGTGTCATTTTGTGCCGAACTGAAAGTACTTAGTGGCTTTCTAATATTATGTTTGTTGTGATAGTGACTTTTTTTTAAATAATGCAACGATTGCGAAATATGATTGAAGAATCTGATAACAGTGACGAAGAATACATTCCAATAGATAAGAGAAAGGAATAATTACTTTGATAACTACGATGACCATTTTCAATTGTCAAAAGAAGCGACTTATGTTTTTTGTCCAAAATCAAGCATCGTCTGGAATATACATGAAACTGGTATGGGGTATTGTACCTACTTTATTCAAACACAAAGTGCCTAAAATAACACATACCTACCCATATTATAGGTGTATCAAAAAACTGCCCTATGCAACTGCACATTACTAGTACTCTAGACAGGTTGTTGACGAACGTCGCAATTAGCGCATTTGACTATCGCTATTTTGGTGCTGTTGGCGTTGGTAGGTATAGGATAGCAGTAGGTACTTTGGCAGTAGTGAGCGTCCACGGAACTAACATATTTGTACTATTGGACGTTCGGAGAGGCGCTTTGAATCGGCACAAACGAAAGTACGGCAGAGCCTATGCATAGAGATCAGTGCCAATGCATATGTCTGTCTCCTCTCCCATCAATCTACGACTTATTATAATCCTGCACAATTAAGTTGACTCTTACTTTGCGCTTGAGAAACAATTGTCTTTCGATTTTAGTTGGCTAGCATGTTCTTTCCCTATTCATTCATTATTCCTAGAGTTACAATACCCAGTACTGGCAACTCTACGTTTGCGGTGGAAAAAAGCAAATGATTTTATCTGTGAGTAAGTCCAAAGAGTAAAATGATGCTAGGGTTAGCTACACTCGTGTATTTTCGTGTTTGGTTGAATCCAGCCTAAGGTGATGAAAAAAAAAACAGAATACTGCAAGAGCTTCTCTTACCAAAACATACATAGATATGCTTGTCAAAACTCATATATAACTCGCCGCCCGCCTTATTGAGCCATTACCGCCGTACGTCAAATTACGACTAAAGCAAATTGCACGTGTCCCCGCCATAAACGGGACAGGTATTTATTGTAAGGGTTTTTGTACGTGCCTCGCTTGCAGTTAAGTTTAGGGGTCATGTATCTTTAGTTTAGTGGTAACCTTTATGGCACAACAGATTCTTAGGATTTTGGGCGATATAGGTGCCTGATAAGATTGACCCTTGAGTTAGTTTTTTTACGTACCTATAACTATGCGTTTGATGTTTCAAGAAATGCCTGCTAAAACTGAAATATCAACGTTTAATTATATTTAAATCCACGTTTGGCTATATAATTACCTAAATATTATTAATTTAGGATTTTAATGATTAAAAAGGTGTTCAAACAGAAAGGTTTTCAAGGCTAAAAAAAAGCTACGAAGATGAAGGTGAGCTTCGCCTTCTGCCTATCACGACAAAGTCGGGCTTCCGCCCTCGCCTTCAATTTTATGATATTATCACTAATGTTTGATCATATCATGAAGCAGCCTTGCGTTTAGCTATTCATATCATCAAACGCTGATCTTTCATTCATCGGGCCAAACCATTTCATGATGTCAATGATAATTTCATTAAATAAAACTTTCTCATGATATGACCATCCATTTCATGAAATAATCAATTCAAGGGCATTGATATTGCCATGATATATACTTTACTTGTGTGAATTGTGGACGCTACAAAAACTTTGTGCTAATTAGATAAACTCTGGATGATACACAGGACGGGTCATACATCTTTTAGAAAACTTGAATTAAAACGATGTTTGAATTTGGTTGTATTCTTCCACGTTAATTTCGTACAAAATGAATTAGATAAGTTTTAGTGCGATTTCTGACATTCTAGTGGTATTACCTCAGTCATCATCATCATCATCATCATTTCAGCCTTTAGAAGTCCACTGCTGAACATAAGCGTCCCCCAAAGAGCGCCACGACGAACGGTCTTGTGCCGCTTCCATCCACCGACTGGCGATAATGTCGTCCGTCCAACGTGTGGGGGGTCTCCCTACACTTCGCTTGCTTGTTACCTCAGTACGATAAAGATTTTTGATCCTTTCAAAAAACTATCTGTGTAAATTTCTAATTTTATTGCTGGCTGTATTTTTTTGTTACAAAATTTGTAAGTACAGGTCAAATTATCTCCAAGTGTTAAAGACAGTCTTCTTAAAACATTTCCTGCAGCTATAACGGTTATGGTAGGTAGCGTGGACTTTTGAAACAGGGCAGGAAGGGCTTCCTGCCCTGTTTCAAACATCCACGCTGTATAACGGTCGTCAATTATTACAAAACCAACAAAACCAAGTTGGTATTAGTATTTTCCACATAACGGTTGAATTCCTCGTTACTGTTGCTAATGTGTACCATTCTCAGTCCATTAGTCACATATTACCTTGTATCGTTTACGTGTTTCTAGGAACTGTAAACTGCGCCAATGTCTGTTATTAGTAAGGCCCAGTGTACTATGTGTGCGGTTAATTTGTAGCCTAGTATTGGTTAGAAAAGTACTATACAAATAAAGAAAATATGAAATATACATTAAATATATTCACTTTAAATACAATAATTTTCAATACACTATCATATTCAAAAACTACACCTAAGACTATCACGAGATCTACTCCTTTTCTCGCGGAAAATGCATTTTTTGTGATGAAATAGTACTCAATTTGTTAATCCAGGACTATTTATCTACCTTTCATCCAAATCTATTGACTACACATTGAAACTCACAAACTTTCACTCATAATATGAAAATTAAGTACGATACATGAGAACTTAACAACATCTTGCTTTTTAAAATCAGTTCATATTACCTAAGCCCTTCTACTCAAAGTGCAAGAAAAATCAAACACTGGATTTAAGTTAGAGCACATGAGTGATGCCCCAGCACTTTCCCATTAGAGAGTTGGGCGGAATCCTCCACACAGATTAAACTTTCATAATCCCATGGAGCTGGGGTGACCGTATCATGAAACTAATGGCATTTTGTAGCGTCAAGCACAGTCTGCGATGATAAGTTGTTATTATTCTAAACAATATTTTTCAGATCCAGTTAGAAGTTTATCGGGGAGTCTTCAAACTAACAGCAAACATGAGACCAAATTGTCATTGGCAAAATCACTCTAACGGAGTGTCACTTCCTTGGTAGCAGGGATGTTAGGGATATGAAATTTCGTATCTGGATACAGATACAGATATAGAAGTAATATTATACCGGTTTCGGATACGATTACAGATATGAAATTATTTCGTATTAATTCGGTTAGTTTCGGATATTTTCAGTTACGGATATCAGATTTCTAAGATAAACAAATATGGAAGTGATGCCCGCGGCTAGTGTGTCGGTTGGCCGGGCAGAAATACCTGTCATAATAAGTCTCATTTAGGCTTTGAGACCCCGCCCCTATCCGAAATTATCCGAAACTTTTATATCGGATTCGGATACGGTTACGGGTAGATTTTTATTTCGGATATCCGATAGTTTCGGTTACGGAGCTACTTAACATCCCTGATTGGTAGCGGTACTTAGTATTAGTAGGTATTCTGTGGTAGCGGGGCAGCCATCTTGTGAGACGGACTTGTTGAACGAGAGACGCCAGCGCACCATGTCTGCGAGGAATCGCTTTCTAACCTTTTAATCAGACTGATTTAAAGCCTAATTTGATTTAATTTTGAGTGTTTCAGTTGTAAAAATGCAGTAAGAGAATAAATTTTAGAACTAGTCCAAATAATTACAGAATTACATTGTTATAGTCGTGAAAAACATGTTCGATTTTGAATCCTCGCCGACATTCTCACGTCGTCTAAAGTGTGTTCTTAGGAGCCGTAAAGTTTTAATCATAATAAAAAAGATTTTTGTTTGTTTGTCGTATGAGGTAGTGCTGGCCTCTGATGTCAGAGTTTGTCAAGCCGCCCGAGGGCCTTTGACGTGGCTTAACGACTGCTATTAATCAATATCAGCCGGGACCGACAGCTTAACGTGCCCTCCGAAGCACGGAGCGATGGAGAAACGCACATAACTCAGAAAAATCATTGGTGCGGAGCCTAGGTTTTGAACCCGGTATCGTTGGATTCTAACTTGCACTATAGAACCGTTAGGCCAAAAGATAATGAGTTTTTTTTAAAAGCTTTTATTTAACTTGCAATGTATGTATGCATGTTTGCTTAGGTCAAAAATTGCAAGCTGGATGAGAACCACATCCTCATATCCTACGCAGTTCAATTTTTACATATTGGTTCAATTCCGATGACTATGCATTTTGACCTGAATCAATCAGCTCCAGATAAAGGAACTCTTCAACGGCTAACAGCACAGATACGAAGTGTATACGCATTTTAATATGATAGTTGGTTTTAAATTTTACCATGACATGGTTGCTGCACTCAGGGTTGGCTTCTAACCCGGGAACTCCTCAACGGTTCACATCACAGACCAAGTTCAGGACAGGACTAAGTACAAGTTATTCTAGTTAAGTGTTGAGTCAATCAGTTTTAAAATGAAATATTTAAGGATATCTAGGAACGCGAAAATAGTGTGAAAATAACAAAATATACAAAAAATACAGTAAAATATTGAATGGTTCGCGGGCACCCTATCTGTTTTACCTTTACCCGGAGGGCTGTCCAAAAACTCGGATTGCCCAATATCATGAAAACTAATAAAATTTAACACAATTTTGTCGACGTGTCCCGTTGTTCTGATGGGCATGAATAATTTGATCATCCCTCCCTAAATTGCGAAAGGGTTCGTGCAAATGATTTTATTTACGTAAATGGTATTACGTATATTATTTGTGTGCTGTTGTTTATTTCGTGCAATCTTTTTATTTGTTATTAGGTGCTTTACGTGGTGTCAGTACGTCTGTCTGTCCTTGTCTGTCAGATTATTTATCTGAATTTAACTGCATTAAATGCAGATTACGAATTGCGATTAGCCATGAGGCTGCAACACACTGCTTCTATTTTTTTCTTAATTTTATTTTCTGTTGTGCCCAATCAAGGGTTTATATTATGTATCTGTTTCGAATTGATACGAGAATATTATGTAGATCTAAATTTATATTAAATAAAATTCAAGGCTTTTTAGGGTAACTTTATACTGTTATGTGGGAACAAGACTCTTTATTAAGAAATGATCATCATTTCGAGTAGTATGTGAGGAAAGAGAACCGTACGTAAGATTTGAGGGCGCTGCAGAGTTTAAGTACCATTCCTGTACCTCTGGCAAAACAGTCACTTTCACTGTTTCATTTATTGGCATTTATTTGTAAATGTATTGTATTGACTCTGGTTGCCATACAAAAATCATAGTGTTAGGTTTCTTTACGCGGCGACCTACGGTTCTTTTTATGCACAGACTTCAATCCTGTGATACGGGTTGACGACCGCTTGGCTAAATGGTTTGTGACCTTGACTGTGAAGTTTAGGAAGTGGAAAACTTAGTCACTCTGTGGTGACATCACAAACCAGAAAGGTTTTAATGTTTGTTCAATAGAACAGTTTAGGAAAAAAAAGTTTCAATTGTCCTATGAAACAAATAAGTCAGAAATTGACTAATTTTTTTCCGATGACGTCAAGTTCCATGGAACAAATTGGAAGCATCCAAGTCAACAAACGGTTGCGGGTTCGAATTCCGCTAGGTGCAAGCATTTGTGTGGTAAGCAGAAATGTTTGTTTCCGAGTCATGGATGTAATATTCATATCTATGTTATGATTATCCGGTACCCTGTACCATGGGTATTAGACCCATAGTACAGTGTATCCTAGTAATTGGTGTGAAAAAGTGATAACGGAGAGATTGTGAAATAAGAAAACTGGACGCTTATTCGCTATGCCGCACGACATAGCGACGAGTTGACGTTTTCTGAAATTCCTTGTAGAAAACGTCAATTTGTGACTTCATTACGAAAATTCACGAACAAAACTCCACGAAGATATCGTGTCTGTGTCTAGTGAACAAGGATGCAGGTTCACTTGTGTCAGTCATGTAATTTATCAATTTAATGCAGATTCAGCACTGGTAGCCGAATACACTAATGCGCGTTATATTCCAACAATACCGGATTCGATCTCAGCTAATGACTTGTCTAAATTTTTTGTGCGGAATATCTATTGCTATATGCTTCGAAGGAAACGTATTCTGTTCCAGTTTTTATTAAGCTATGTCCCTCTGACATGCTTCTCTGACAAACTCTAATACCAGAAGACAACATGAACAAGAGGCTACCTCATACGACAAGACAGCATCTAGATTTACTGAGGTAAGATGAGATGTTAGCATTACCACAAGTGTATCAGCAATGTTTGCAAATTTTACCATCTCCGGGATATTTATATTTAACTATAGCATAAAAATAAAATAAAAAAAAGACTTATTTTCATGTACTTTTTTTAGAAGCAGTTTGTTTGTGTGACAAACCTTTTGGCCATTATATAGGTATTCAGAAAAAAGCTCCAAAATGCCAAAAATACAATCGTCCACAGGTTATTATCAAAACACACTACCTGTAATGGTTCCATTCATAAATCTCATTGCAACTGCCCCATAATAAATGGTTCAATTTAACTAGAATTGTTCCATCACAATTTATACGAAACAAAATATTCGTTCGTCCTAACGCGGTGGCACGAATGTTTTTCATACAAAAAACATAACGAATTGGGACGTGGAAACGATTTGCATTTCATAAAAATTGGTTGGGAATCGATGGAAAATGTTTTGGATTGTTCTACATTTTATATCTTCTTTATCCATCTATATCTATACTTATCTATACATACTTATAATAAAGCAGTAAGATCAACAAGACATAAGGACAAAAAACAAATTTTAAATGATTGCCGTTACTCTTTTGCGATGAAAACGAATCGATTGATACCTCATTTGTCAAAATCGGACCAAGTTTTTAGTTTTACCAAAACCCTTCCTATGCTTAGGCGTAAAATAATAGCCTATGACACTCTATACCTGTACACGAATCGTTTAATACATTGCTTGTCAAAATCGACTAATAGTGGTGAGGGTAAGGTGGAACATTCACATCCACAACATACTCATTACCATTCGCTTGTACTCGACTATTAAAAAATGGTCTAGAGGACTCAAAATAAGCTACCGAACTAGTTATTTTTTAATGGTGTTTGTATGTCTTTCTGTCTGTCTGTTCGTGCGTCATGTAAAACTACTAGACCGATTCAAGGTTTCACTGTTGGATAGCTTAGGGTTTGACTTAAACTAGTGTACTTTAGATTTCAATCCGATGAGTAGAAGCTAGGAAGAAGCCGAGTAATCAGTAAAATCGTTTTGACGACTGATGAAATTTTGGTATAATTTGGAAATAAACACATTGGTTACTTTAACACAGAGAAATGACTACGCGGACAAAGCCACAGGCACAGCTAGCAAACAAAATGACTGCAGAATCATCACATCAAGGCGCGGTGCATTGCGGTGTGATCTGTGTGACATTACAGAATGCTTTAGTGGTGGCGTGAGATGGATGGGAGTTATCTAACCTCTAATGGAACCATTATTTGGACTTAGTCCGTAATGCCTGCAGGTGGCATACTAGATACTGACAAGCTGGCATACCAGGTACCTAACCTACTGACATTTTATGCCAAAATGAGGTATGTATGTGTATATCCGTGTGTCTGTCTGTGGCATTGTAGCTCCCAAAAGAATGGATCTATTTAGAAATATTATTTTATGTTTGAAAGCTCATGTGATCGGGATGCTTCTTGGGTGGGGAGTCGGGGGTTACACACATTTTTAATTTGTGCTTGTATAAATAAATGAATTGTATATAATAGTAAAATATTTGGGTTATTGACCTCAGTACCCACGCTACCCTTATCTCTTCGTGGCATCTTATTCCTTCAGTTACCTACTTATTAGCCATCCTAAGAGGACGTTATACCCATCTATTGATAACTAATACGTATTTGTATTATAATTTTCATTTTAAGTTATAATTTCCAATCAAGAAAATATACACCGTTATAACTACATTTGATAAAAAAATGCTTTAATACTGGTAGTATTGTTGTAACTACTGCACGTGATGTAAAAAATATGATATAGAGCTGGATCTGTAAAGACCCCAGAGAAGATGTTTCACTTTTGCGATGAAGATTAGATAGGTATAGATATAAAAAAATGAATGATGAAAGACTAAATATAGCTGTAGGTAAAAAAAAGACATGCTTCAATAAATAGATATAAATTTCTTCTTAAAATAATGTTAAATCCACAAAACATCTAACAAGAAAGTTTTACCAAAAAATATATAATATAATGTATTAACAACATTTCGTCTTGAAAAGAATTTGGCATCCATATTCATAACTTCTGTTTTACTTCTCAACCTTTTAGAATACGTAATGTAATTGACAAAACAAATAATTTTATTCCTTAGCATGCGTAGCTGTTGCTGCTCCCTTATTGTTTCAAAGTTAGCTCGCCTAGTTTAAGACAGTTACTGGAAGCATAGTAAAAATAATGAAAATGGTACAAACATGTAAGCCGATTCAAAAATCTTAACTAAGCAAAATAAACACAAAGTACAGTCAGTATATTAGAATTATGACGAGGGATTTTAAATGACCTTACACGCCTGAATACATCATCAGGCCATCACAGTCATAGATAGATAATACTTTATTGCACCTACAAATACATTACAACACATAAAAAAATAAAAAAACTTTGAAATAAGTACAATGGGTGGTCTTATCGCTAAGAGCGATCTCTTCCGGACAACCTTTGGATGGACAGTAATAGACTTGTACAACATTGAGGAAATCGTCCAGTATAAGCTTGCATTATATAAACATTAATTAAAAAATACTTACTAAAAGGAAGCGTTAATATAAAAATAAGTTTGTTAAATAGATTGTAGGTATTATTGGCAAAAGAAAGTACAGGGGTCACTTGCGTCAATCACGGTTAGTTTAATAGTTCTAGGCCAATATCTACCTCGGCTGTACTCAATGTTCATAGATGTAATGGCGTTACTACAACGTTTCTTATGATTCTCAAAACATCCGTTGCATCTTAGATAAATAGCTGCATTACAGTCTACCTGGCTAATCCTATCTCTATTATGTTTTATCCATTCCCTTTTTAGGGACCCTAACATTCGCATTTAGGATTTATTTCCAGATACATTCCACAGGTTGTTGAAATATCAATACGAAAGAAGAAGAAATATATATTGATCTAAGTAACTGATTGTTTCGGAGTTCATACTAACCCCGTTGATGCAAGTCCCCGTAAGACTGGAGTAGATGCACCAACATTAGATCCTTGGCTAGATGTCAGTTAACTAGTTTTTTAATATATATTTTAGATAACTGTAGTTTATGTTTAAGATGCTAGTGAAATCCAAACAAAAATTATTTTTTACCAGATTGAGTGGAGGGTATCTATTATGTTTATCAGCCTACGTATGTATGTATGTTCTTTTGTGGCACTATATAGACCAACGCAGTGACCGATTTTGATGATCTTACGTCAATCGGTTTGACTTAATCTTGCGAGTGTTACTATGCAATGAATATTGAATTTAGATTACTGTCATGTCTTTGACAATAATCAAAATTCAATATGGCGACAACTAGACACCATATTGTAAAAAAAATAAAAATGAATAGGTTTTCATTGAATAGGTATTTGAAATTCATCTTTAGGTTTCGGTTATCTTTTTTATTTCGAATGACCATTTATTATCTATTACGATTTAAATTTGGTTACCAACCATTCTCAGCCGGGTAATTTCTATGTGCGTAAATTTTCTTGTTCATAGAATTCGAATGACACACAATTAGTCGTTTTTTGTACGAATTTGGGATGAAAAAATAGTACCAAGCTACTAGTTCTAACCATGGGAACAACCCAAAGCTACATTTAGCCGAATCACGACTTGAAATTCAGGTGACAAAGGTCAGACCACTTTCACAATCCGTGGGGCCATAAACTTTGATTCGATTTACCGTGTTTCATGGCCCCGCCTGTCCATTAGAATGCAACGGCGGGACGGCCATGTAATTGAATTTTTCCGAGTCATCGAATACTGTTTTTTTTTTCATAGAACGTCGCTTTTTTATCAATCCAGCACCTTTACGTCGAGTATGTGAATCGAGAAACATAAATGGAAAAATTGATATATTTTTTTCAGTAGTCGGTATCAGGTTTTCATCTGTGTTGCTGTTTGATTGGTTGTAAAAGTTTTTGAAGGAAGGAATTTTTTTATTTTACCGGCCAAACAAAATTAAATAGTGGATATTGCCTAAAATATAGTGTGAAATTTAAATTAATAGCTGAGCCTGCAGCTTTGCCCGGGTGTAGTTTCAATATTTTTTTTATTACGGTCTAGTCAATCGTTTAACCACGATCTCACCTGATGGAAAGCGATGATGTGGTCGAAGGTGCAGAATGCTTCTCTAGTAGATACCTATTCACTCTTGACTTGAACACACAAGGGTTATTTTTTACTGGAAACACTGTCGAGGGCAGGGCATTCCACTCCTTAGAAGTTATTATAATAAATGAAGAAGCGTTACGCTTCGTTTTTGTGCGAGGTATTTCAACCATAAAAGGATGGCGCTTTGCCGATCGTCTAGTCGTACGATACTGGAAAAGTGATGAGGGAATCAGATTGTGCAGTTCTTGTGCACACTCTCCACAGTGCAATCTGTAGAATACCGACAAGTTTGCGACCTCACGTTGATGCGCCAGACTTTGAAGCTTACTCTTTACCAGAGTGTCATCTCCAATGAGCCTCATAGCACGTCTCTCAATTGAATCCAAAGCCTCGAGCTGATACTTGGCAAAACCGTCCCAGAGGTGGCAGCAGTACTCCACACAAGATCAGACCTGTGCTTGATAAAGATTCAAAAGCTGTCCCGGCGTGAAGTAACGCCTAACCTTAGACAAAATACCAAGTTTCTTTGCAGCTACCTTGGCTTTGGATTCAATGTAAGACCCAAAATTCAGGTTTGATGTGAGTTCGACACCCAAAAGCTCCAAATGGCCGCCTATTGGTATTGTTACACTTTGGAAAGACGGAGATCGGTCTAGAGGACTCTTTTTAGCAGAAAACAAACACGCTTGCGTTTTAGTAGCATTAAACTTAACCAGGTTAGCATCGCCCCAATCGGACATGGCTTCTAAGGCTAAATTTAAACGGTCTACCATAGCCTCTCTCTGAATCTGGACAGCGTCACAGCTGGCTTGAGCATTGGAAGTGTATCTCTCAAAAATTCATGTTAAAAGTAGCCCGCCCTTACGTTACGTCCAGGACCAAAAGTACCTATAAAGTACAATATACTTACTACATACTCGTATCCTCTAAATTATTTTAGCCTTCAAATAGTTTTTTTATCGATTGCTCGGCATCTAATCATCGGATTAAGATACTAGATATTATGTACCCCAGTTTGCAATCGGTTTAATAGTTTTAACGTGATGCGTGAACAAATATATAGACAATCAGATAAACAGACACAATTTTGAAATATGTTATATTCTTGTTCAGTAGGTAGCGTTAAATTAAGTATTAATGACCAAGTAGTGTAGCTTTAATTTAAGTACACTAGACATATATTTTTTAACTATTTTCTCTATACAGACTTTTTCGTAGTTATTGCTTTATTTTAAGTAAAGATAATATATAAAATGCATTTTTTTTATATATATAATAATGTTAGTAGCATATTTATGACAGTTCTGGACCACTCATGACGTCATAAAGTACCTATGGGGGTTCTGGACCACTGATAAGAGTTTTTCTGGACCACATTCAAGGTCAAGGTACAATCGCTAGCCTTTGCTTTTGAGATTTCTGGCTCACATTCAAGGTCAAGGTACAATCGCTAGCCTTTGCTTCACCATTGGTCGGATGGTGTGATGACGTAACGATATAGGTACATATAGGTGTGTATAGGTACTCACTGTTATCGTTAGGTGACGTCATAAAGTACTGTGCTTCACCATTGGTCGGATGGTGTGATGACGTAACGATATAGGTACATATAGGTGTGTATAGGTACTCACTGTTATCGTTAGGTGACGTCATAAAGTACCGCCGTTCTGGACCACTCATGTACATGGGTGATGTAATAATTCAAGGTCAAGGTACAATCGCTAGCCTTTGCTTCACCATTGGTCGGATGGTGTGATGACGTAACGATATAGGTACATATAGGTGTGTATAGGTACTCACTGTTATCGTTAGGTGACGTCATAAAGTACCGCCGTTCTGGACCACTCATGTACATGGTTGATGTAATAATTCAAGGTCAAGGTACAATCGCTAGATGGTGCTATACAATACTACATACTACAAGGTAGGTGCGGGTTCTAACTCAAAGTAGGTATAAGGTGGGTATATAGGTAGCTATAGAATAATAACAGTAGAAACTAAATCAAACCAACACATAACCCTTCCTTTGCTTCATCATCACTCGGCTAAAAATAGTCTCGCTTGTGGTGGGAATGTCAATGTAGGTCGCAGTGGTTTGTAGATAAGGTTTATACAATGCGGACACATGGAAGCGATTACATAGGTACATTCGTTTGGTTATTTATAATGTTTGAACACATAACCCTTCTTTCGCTTCACGGTTAGTCGGGTAAAAATACTCTATGACACTCTTGTGATAAAGTCATTGGAAACTATGTGATCATCAATGGTTTTTAGTACTGAGAATACATAAGCATTGAATTGATAAAACATATCTTGGTACTCCCACACTGCTCTAGTTTATGATTCTACAATTACAATGAACTTCATTAAGATAAGTTTGTTTACCCTTTGTTTAATGAAGTTAAAATGTGCATGGGCGGATGATAGATATTGAAATCAGTTTAAATTAATTATTTGCTGCAATAATTGATAAATAACAATCAATATGCCTGACAGGATGTTGTAGAGATATTAGTTTGGTATAAAACAAACCATCTCCAATAGCATTTATTTATTAGCATTGCACCACCAACAACGCGCAATGTTGTTGACAAGTATAATTCCTTGGGTTTTGGTATTCCAACTACAAACTCAAAACGATTCAACAAGTACTCAGCGAAATGTTTCTTTATACGAAAAAAGAGATATGATGAAACTCTGTTGGGGTGATGATCTATGGATTGTGAAGAAAGTGAACTTAGTGGAGGGGAAGGAAAGTGTTTATTCAAAAGGTTGGTCAATGAAAATGTTCTTTAACACCCCATCTATTGGTTTACCTTATCAAAACCCAGAGGTGTATTATAATGGAGGAGAGAGTTTAAATTTGCAGTTATGTAGTAATACTCGCAAATTATTGATGTATAAAATTGAGATTACAAAGACTAATTATGGCAAACGCAATAATCGTGTGAAACGAACTCTAGCAGAAAATACTGTGAGTCAAACATGGACTGACAAAAAATTTGAGCAGGTGTATAAAGATAACGAGGGTTTGGAAATTATAGTGAAGGTGTTGAGGGATAAACAAGAGGGGATGAAAATATCCACCCACCCAACATCACCAACTAATGAAAAAAAAGAAGAAGAAGATAATTCATTCACCTCAATAACACCACCTACTACTACCAGAACCACACCTTTAGTAGAACTTGAAACAACCGAAGTAACAACAATGCTTTATCCATTGAGTGAAATCTGCTCGAGATATAAATCAACGTTGGAGGGTGTAATATATTGGGCTTATAGTCAATTGGAAAATTTAAAAACAAACAGTATGAGTGATAATAGTTGCTCACTTATTATTCCAGGAAGTTCTTCTACTAAATAATGTGTGAGAATATTAAAATTATATTTTTTTTATGATGTATGGGAATATTATAATTATCATGTTTTGTGGTGTAGTTATGCTTAATTTGACAACTACTCCTTTGTATTTCACTGCGGTTTTCAAATCACGCTATTGTATGGTTTCCTGTTTCCCATGACAAATAGATTGTGTGAGTGTAAGGAATGGGTATATAAACCCCTTTTGAATATGAATAAATTAACAATTTAGTAAACCATTGTCATAGCAACAACTTGCTGAAGTGAACATTATAAATTTGTAAGTGTTTAATATTTTTTATTAAATTCATTTATAAATATGGCTGTCAACAATAGCAACAATTCATTACAAGTCCTCAACACATTTGGTAGCAAGACTTGGATTAAAATGAGTGAATTGGAAATCAATAAGCCCTATAAAATATTGAATGCATCCAGAATACCATCACAATTCCGTAAGGATACTTTACAAACAACAGTACAATTAGAAAATGGGCGGATGTTAACTTTACCATCCAGATTTAATGATATGGAAGATATTATATTTAATTTTCTTCAAACAGGAGTGTTTATGATAAATAGTGGTCCAAGTGGGAAATCATGGATTATAAAATTCACCACGACAGAAAACGCTATTTCAACATAATAAGAAAAATAATGCATTTTTTCAGCAACATAAAATAACAAGAGAAAATGGTTCCAATTGAGAGAGCAGCAAGTCACAGTCAACAAGACCTATTAGATAATTTTCTTGAAGATACATACAATGAAAGTAAAACTATATGGATTATTTTTTTACAGTCGAGCCTACTGCTTCAATTGTGGACATATGAGTTTCCTTTGACGCGATTAAACTCAGAGGTGGACAATATATTGCAAAGACTCTACTCCACAACCAATAATGATCCTGAAGTTTATATGCTGATACTTTTATGGAGTGATATTAGCACCTTTATGGTGGCTACTACAGCTGTGAACACCTGTGTGAACGCGATTGGGTGGTTTCAGTTGTTACGTGAAGTGCCACCTCACTGTTTTAGACATTGCGTTTTCATCGAGAGACAAGGTGCCCTATTTTTAAATATTTTATTTACAATTGTTGGTGAGTGTATGTGGTGAGCGTTTTACTAATTATTGTTGGTGCTGGGTTTTTCATTTTATTGTATCTTTTTTATTATAGTACTCATAATAATATCATGGATTTAGACAACCTTAGATTTATCATAGATATTGATGGTTTCCCCGTCAAAAAGAAGATATATTTCAAGGAGGTAGGAATTTATGATATGAAGCATAATCAAGTTTATATTTTTCATGTTAGATTACCAGATTTCTTAGTATTTAGTAAAAAAACGAAGGAAATAAAGTTTTGTACTAAGTACATTCACGGTATGTTATGTGAAAATGACCCACATGATATAACTGTAAATAACTTAAATAAATTTATTTTGGAATTAGATGATGAAAAGAAATATACGTGGGGATTCAAAGGGGGCATTATTGAAAAAAAATATTTAAATTCAATTGGTTTAAAAAATTTAAATATTGAAGTTTTAGGATGCCCTAAACTTGAATTAATTTTAAATATGTATAACATATCAATCAAAAACTGTAAGAGGCATATTGCCTTTTCATATAATTCCAATAACACACGTCAATGTCACTGTAGTGGGGTGGAAGTAGTCGCATTTGCGAGATGGCTGAGAGAAAAAACAATTTTGAGGTCTCAACATCCATGACATGTTGTGTGAAAATGGCTCACATTATATAACTGTCACTAGCTTAAATACATTTATTTCTGTGTTTTTTTGTGTATAATCACTAATCACAAATGTATTGTGCGAATAAACATTTAACTTTTTTGTGTATAATCTTCTTAATATTCTGCGAATTAAACATTTTACATTAATGTGTAAAATCACCTAATCATATATTATACAATGTACTACTAGATACCTATTCTATACATTCTGCGAACTACACATATTTAGCGAAGGTTTCAAAGTGTAACTGTGAATTTATGTTATAATTTGTTTTGCTCACTCAACTGCGAATTTATGTTATAATTTGTTTTGCTCACTAAATTATTGTTTTTAGTCATATTGTTAACAATGTATGTGTGTAATCATTTTTTTCTTTTTATTTTATTGACTGTATAACCTCATCCAATCATTGTTTTAGTCATATTATAAACAGTGTAAATGTGTAATCATTTTTTTCTTCTTTTTATTTGTTTTTTAGTCATATTAGAAACAATATAAGTGTGTAATCATTTTTTCTTCTTTTTATTAACCATATAACTGTAGTCTTATAACCTATATTTAAATAAAAACACCATGTAATCAATTTTGTTTGCTTTATTGATCCAACTTGTTTCATTCATACCAAACCACTTAACTAAAACTTTATCACCTTTTCTTTTCAACACCTTTTCCACCAGGTAGACTTCAGGATATTTGACTTTTTGTAGCTCTTGTTCATAAAACCCCCCTAAGATGGGTTGTTTCTTCTCATCCTGCAAGTGATAGGTTACTAGATTGCTGTAATTCACTTTCACTACTTGAAATATTTCTGAACTCCAGTTTCCAGTGTAGCCTTTGGAAAAAGTAGACTTATATTTACTGATTCGCACAAAGTCACCACACTTGTATTTCGCTTTTGTTCTAATTTTAATAGTGTTGTATGCGGTAGATAAGAGAGTATCAGCATTGTTGTGAGTCACACTCATTGGGGCAACACCAATAGTACGATGTTTTTTATTATTATATCTGTTCAATGCATTTGATAGTTCTTTCCCTTCCCATTTGTAGGAGCCATTGTAGGTAAATCGTTGCCAAAGCCAATTTTTTATTGTTCTAATAAATCTCTCTGCTATAGACGCCTTCATCACACTATAGGTAGAATAGTGGTTTATAGCATGCTTTCTCATCAAATCTTGGAACTTTTCATTAAAAAACTCCTTTCCATCGTCGGATTGTATATTTTTAGGCTTTCTATTGTCTTTCAATATTATAGTAGACATGGCATGTGTCACATCTGTGGCTGATTTACTTTTCACCGGTCGACCCCAAGCATATTTAGAAAATGTATCAATACACACTAATATATACTTGTTTCCTCTATTGTATTTGGAATACTTTTGCATATCAATCAAATCAATTTGCCACGTGTCATCAAATCCTTTTTGTATGAAGCGTCGGCGTGGGAAATTTTTACGAGCATTCTTGTGAAGCTCTTGAACAACCTGCCACTTACTCATTATTCTACTTTTGAGGGATTTTTCGCTGTTGCAGCTGATTTCAATGGTTTCGTACCCTTTGATTTTTCATGTGGTGCTAGGGAGGGTTTTTTTGCTACTGCAACTGATTTCGATGGTTTCGCACCCTTTGATTTTTCATGTGGTGATAGTACTACTTTATGTTGATTTTGAATGTCCCTCAAAGTATTTGTGTTTGTTTTAATTTTTAACAAACAAAAGTTTATGGCTTCTTCGAGTTGCCCCTTGGTGACTACATCATTTTTCAACACACCTCGCTGTACATTTCTCAAAAAACGATTTTCACAATCCACTAAGTTTTTGAAGATTTTTAACTGATGTTGAGATGTTATGTTTTTATATATTTTTTTACTTTCCCCTAAGTAACGTCCAAACTTATTGATTGTCATTCTTACAATGAATGTATTTACTTATCAACAAGACGTCTTAATGAATCAGAGGATGGCGTCTTAATAATACCAGCTTCTCTCAATTCTTCAATGAGTGCTATTATCTCATTCCCATGATTGTTGTTACCAACATCTTGCGAGGCGATGAGTAATCGTAATCTATCAATTAATTCATTAGGATCATCCCAATACACATAATCTGTGTTAGGATAATATTTTTTCATTAGAAGGGTTTCCTGCTGTTTATTATTATCAATAAATGCACCACCACCAACTTTTTTAGTAGACATTAGCAATTGTTTGATGTATTTAGTGTACTTGACACTTTTATCACCCTGTATCTGCCCATGTGGTGAAAAATTGCGATGATGTGCATTCGTCATCATTATTATTTTATTATAGCTACTAATATCTTGAGGTTGAATGAGAGATGTATTAGGATCTTTTTTGAACAATAGCTCTAAGAGTCCCGAAGAGTATTTGTAGCTCTTACCCTTTATAATCAAATGGTTTATGTCAAATGTGATTGGATCATTGCCCATACAATATCCGCTAGAAGTAACGTTAACACCAAAAGGTACTTTCATAATTTTATTCATAATCAAGTTATCCAAATACGTTTTTACAAATGAGGGTATCTTTCGAACACTTTCTCGATTATATAAAAAAGATGCATCAGCATCTTGAAAACTCTCTTCTGATAAAGAGATGTTTTTACTACTAGATGGTGTTGAAGTGGTTTGTTTTTTATGTTTCAACATTAACTCTTCATTATTGCTAAAGTTATTTTCATCATCATCATCATCATCATCATCATCATCATCATCATCATCATCATCATCGTCGTCGCCATTTACAGAACTATCAGATTGAAATCTTCTTTTTAAAGCTTTTTTTATATTACTTTTCACTTTCTTAGTGATAACATTTATTTTTCTCTTTTTATGCTTTACTTTTAACGGTTTCTGCTCAATGGTGTCCATTCGATTCTTATTGTTATCATCACCTTTAGGTTTGGTTTTCAAAGTTTGATTAAGTATACTATTTAATGGTTGTGTGATGGGCTCAAACGTTTCTCGTAGGGAGGATGCCAATTCAGCCTTATCACTATTTAATGATTTGATTTTACTTTTTACAGAATTCACTGATTTAATTAATTTACGTTTGAGGTTTTTATCACCAAAGATCTGCAGTGTGGTGGGTTCCATGGTTAAATGTTAACAGAAATATAATTACAATAGTATTTAAATATTTGTGTATGGGTGTGTGTGTGTGTTTGTGTGGTTACAAGCTTATAAAATCATCAAATCCCCTCCGATAGCGACCTTTGTGAATTTCATTATTTTTATCAATCACCATGAAGCTATATCGATTATTCCAACAAGTTTTACATATTTCCAGGAACATATCCCATGACATGTCTGTGTTTACATGATCATCGTACACATGTCTTAGATTTAAATCATCTTGTTTGAAGAGTACAATGAAGTTTGCATTGTCTCGCACCAACTGTTTGGGTATTTCGCTGTAAGTTTGACATAGATAAAAACAATCCAATCCTTTGTGTCTGCCCATAGAGAAATATAAACGTATAGTTTCTTGATCCTCCATTGATACATCATCAAAAATTATAATACTATTACTTTGAACCTCTTCCAATGAGGTAACCTCATTTTTATCTGAGAATGTGTAAAAGTTCACTTCGGGCACTCGATTAAATACTTCACTCAAAAACAAATACTTTGGTTGGTTTAGAGACTTGGAGTACAGGTAGATGGTATCAAATTTTAATCCATTCAAATCAAGTATTAAGGTGAGTAATAGGTTGGTTTTACCACAACCAGATGGTCCACATATTAAACATCTTATACTGTTGGGTAGCAGTTTTCCATGTTTGTGCATATCACTACCACCACAACAATTTTTCGGAGAAACACTCCAATCTTTGACAGATAAATACGTGTCTTGCTTTCGAAACTTCATTTTAATTGAATCTTATAATTGTATGTATGTGTTTTAAATAGATCTTAAAATGATTGTGCAGCATAAAAATACTCCCACTCATAAAGTTCACCTCAAGAAGGGAGGAGGTTTAGTTAACTCAATTATCAACAATTTACCATTTGAATTACATCTTCCTGGTTATAATTATTGTGGGCCTGGAACAAAATTGCAAAAACGTTTGAAACGTGGTGATCACGGTATCAATTCCTTGGATGAGGCTTGTAAATCACATGATATTGCATATGCTCTAAATCCATCATCGTTAGAGCAACGACATAAAGCTGATTTGGAATTAGCATCAGTAGCTGAGAAGCGTTGGAGAGAATCACCCAATTTATCTGAGAGGTTGTTGGCCTTTGGTGTAAATAAAATTATGAAGTTTAAAGTGAAACGTGGTATGGGGGTGCCCCTGTCTAAAGTGATAACTAACACTCGTAAAACTCTTCAAAAACATTCACCGGGTAAAAATAATAATAATAATGCTGCGAACCACACCACACTGTTGAATGCAGCAGTGAAAGCAGCTAAAAAATATGTTAAAGGTAAACACATTAAAAAACCAAGAGTGATTCGTTTACCCAAAAGAGGTGGATTTCTACCACTAATCCCAATATTGGGGGCGTTGGCGGCTGCAGGAACGTTGGCAGGTGGTGTTTCAACTGCTGCTAAAAATATATATGATATGGTAAAAAAGAAAAATCAAGATGATCCAAGACGATCAAGCATACCGTTGGCGGTAGGGAGAGGTATGTACATGGCGCCATACAAGAAAGGTATGGGTCTCTACCTATCACCATATCAAAAAAACTAAATCTCGCCACCCTACCGAATCGTGCCCTTTATGATTATGAAATTGTAAACTATGTTAAACAATTGAATATTCCACATTTTCGCGGGGTGATTATGCGAGATGACATCATAATGCAAAGGAAATTACCATGGAGGTGTGAAACTGGAGTTATAAATTTGGATGATTCATCTGGGGCAGGAACACATTGGGTGGCATATGTTAAGAAAAACCTACATTGTGAATACTTTGATAGTTATGGGGACTTGAAACCACCCCAAGTATTCGTTAATTATATGTTGAAAAAAGGTAGTAATGTTACCATTACCTATAATTACAATAATATGCAAAAAGATAATAAATATGAGTGTGGTCACCTATGTTTACGTTTCCTGACAAATGTTTCTAATAAATTATTCAATAATTAAATATATCAATAAATATACATACTTATATATTCAAATGGTTTTTATTGAAATTTCATTTCACATCCTCAACTTGACTTGTAACAATGTCTTTTACATTAACGTTAAATGGTTATGACTCTGTTTTAAACACACATTTTTTACCACCACTAGAATTAGGTGAAGGTGAGAAATATGAATGTGGGCTAACTTATTTTAAAACATTCAATTCCATACCGAATGTTGATGCCAGCAATAATCTGTTTCACTATGACGAGGACAAAGTTATCACAATTCCCGAGGGATCCTATGAACTACACAACATCTTCCGCTATCTGGAGCAAGAGCTGGATAATGCATCAGGAGGTGATGGTAGTAAATTAATTGATATGGAGGCCAACACGAATACATTAAAGTGTTTATTTTTTTCACCATCATATGATATACACTTTGAGAAAGAGAACAGTATTGGTAGTATTTTTGGATTTTCCCCCAAAAAACTCGCAAAAAATAAGCCCCATTTCTCCGATGAACCAATCAACATACTGATTACAAACACTATAAGAGTGGAGTGTAATATTATTCAAGGATCATTCATCAATAATAAATCATCGCATGTGCTACATGAATTTTCACCATCAGTGCCACCAGGATATCAAATTATAGAGTGTCCTTCAAACCCCATTTATTTGCCCTTGAAGGTGAACACCATTCAAAATCTTCAAGTACGTATAGTGAATGAACAAGGGAATCCAGTCAACTTTAGGAAAGAGAACATATCACTACGTTTACACATAAGAAAGACAATATGATTGTCTATAAAATAAATGGTAATCTTCGACATAATCATAGTACAGCAAGGAGTGTGTTGGAGAGAACATCACCACCACCACCACCACCACCACCACCACCACCAACCCCACTTGTTACAAATATTTCGAGAAAAAAAAACAAATTAAAAAAAGATAACCTGCTGTATCTACAATCATTAGGGTTGGAAGTACAATGGCCACCGACAAATCAATTCTAAATATTGGGCAGAAGGTGACATTTGACGATAGCATTGAAAGTATTGAATACCACACGTACACACCCTACAATGAATCATGCAAAAACAATGATGAGATTCGTATACGCATCAATAGTCAAGATCTGATAGTGCTCCCCAGTGAGAGTCACCTCATTATTGAGGGTGTTATTAAAAATGATTGTAATTTAATAAACAATGGGTTGGCATTTCTTTTTCAAGACATTCGCTATGAATTAAATGGAGTGGAGATTGATAGAACCAAAAACTGTGGTATCACCACCACCATGAAGGGACTCTTATCTTATGGTAAGGAGGAGAGCAATGCTTTGGAGAACCACTGTTGGAATTTAAGTGGTTTTAAAGAGATAGATGGAGAATTCTCTTATACTATACCACTTCGTCACCTGATGGGCTTCGCTGAGGATTATAAGAAAGTAATTGTGAATGCAAAACATGAGTTGGTGTTGAATAGGAGCTCTACAAATTTGAATTGTGCTGTTGCCAAGGAGGGTAGTAAAAAGGCCATTACCATTGATGTGACTCGTGTGGCATGGCGAATGCCTGTGGTTAAAGTTTCTGATAAAGAAAAGCTTAATTTGCTGAAATATGTGGAAAATAATGTACCCATTCCTATTGCTTTCCGCTCTTGGGATTTATATGAATATCCACTGCTGCCTACTTCTACAAAACATGTGTGGAGTGTAAAGACAACTACACAGTTGGAGAAGCCCCGCTATGTCATAGTAGGATTACAACATGCACGTCACAATGAACTAGACAAAGATGCTAGTTTATTTGATCATACTAATTTTCACAATGCTCGCCTTTACTTAAACTCTCAGTTCTATCCATATGACTCATTTGCATGTGACTTTTCAAAAGGATTATATGCACTTTTATATGATGCTTTTACCGACTTTAGAAGATCATACTATGGTTTAGACAATCCATGTGCACAAATTAACCCATCTCACTTCAAAACCAAAACCCCATTGATTGTTATCAACTGTTCTAGACAAAATGATACATTTCACTCAAGCGGTGGTGCGATAGACATCAAACTAGAGTTGGAATTTAAAAATAATATACCAACTAATACAACAGCTTACTGTCTAATCATCTATGACTCACTCTTTGAGTACAACATCTTATCTAATACAGTTCGAAAATTGAACTGCTAAACTCATTTGCTGTTCAACAGCCTATTATAACCGGTTGAAGCGGTAACCGGATATTATCTGTTTAACCGCCTATTATACCCGGTTCATCTGGTCATTATAAACGGGTCATCTGGTTTTATAACCGGTTCAACCGCATATAACCGACTCAACCCCTTCATACCCATCAACCACCTGTTCAAAAAATACCATATAATTATCCATTCATTTGGTGTTTGGCGGTTAGTCAGCAATCAGCTTTCCCAGTGTGAAGATGGATTATCAGTTTGAATATCCTACGTACACACCATCAATTCCACTGGTACATTGCGAACTTTATAAAAATATATATCATGTAACACCATCAATTCCATACATATCCACATGTTTGAAATTATCAACATTAGACTGTAATAGCGATGAAGGGCTAGAGGTGAGTGTTGATATTGCTGGTCAATTATTGATGACACAACACGATTGGAAGAAAATAATTGTTGATAATGTGCAAGATATATCTGGATTCTTCGTAAGCGGTTCGCCTGCTATACCACCACCACCACCACCACCACCACCACCAGAAACATCAAACCACTCAATCAGCTATGTAAACGTCACACCTGAGGAATACAACTCTATTGTTATTCACCATGGTGGCAAATCTATCTGCATAAGTAGCGAGGATTGGTCGTATCTGAAGCAAATTTTAGATTGTGTTAATGTACGTATAAATCAATTGGATAAGTTGAAGATTTATTATGAAAGTAGAATTAATTTCTTTAGGAAGAGATTGAAACTAAATCAACCAAAGTCAGTGGAAGAAGCACACCACATTATGGAGGATATTTGCAATGTAACTTCCATTGTAGACCAAGAAATCAAATGTTATTTGACAGAGTACATGTTTTACCTATGTTTAATTAATTGAAATAAATGTTACTATGGTGATAAAATATTGTTTTATTTCATAAGACTATACACTAATAAGTTCCACTCATACCACATCCTGCTATTTCATGTGAATTTTATTACATTCCCACTGTGATAAACTACACAATAGTATTCTGTTGAGTATAATATTGATAAACGACACTTATACCACATCCTATTACATTATCTTGCAGCACCTAGGTTGAACACCCTTTCCCTTTATATGAATAAAATGTACTCAACCTAGATACCTACTAAATATAATATAAAACCTCTATCTAATAATAAAAAATCGTATATAAACATTTTTCTTACACAAACTTAATCATTCATGTGAATATATTCATACTAGAAACAAATAATTCAAAATGGAGTGTTTATTTTGTAATGTTGTAGTTCCTACCAACGAACTCATTGCACATTCAAGTACAAAACGTCACAAGTTGCTGTGTGAACAAGATGAAGGAGATCATTTCACATATGTGGTGGACTCATCATTTAAGTGTAGAATTATAACATATCGTGTAAATGGATCATCCACAATCATTGATCCAAAAGTGTATTTAAGTCAAGCCAAGTCTAAAATAGAAGATTTGTAGTGATAAGCATAATGTATATACACAGATTAAAAGGAAAAAAGTTATCTGTGGGAATGATGAAAAGAGGTATATTACAAAGGATAATGTGAACACGCTAGCTTGGGGTCATTGTAACATTTAAGTATAGATAACTAATAAAAGCTATGTAAATATATATAATAAGTTTTTATTGCTTTTTTAATTAACTCCGTATCCTTATCCATCCTATTTTCCATTAGAATATTTAACTTTTTTATATAAAGCCATCAATGCTAAAATCTCAAATTTTGGCACATTTCTCTGACATAATATACCTCTCCATCTGAGTAAGTATTTAAAAACTTGCTCAATGCTATCGAATTATTTCATTATTAAGTCTCGAAAACATTCTAACCATGTTATAATTTAAATATTGTAACTTTAACTCAAAACATCATACACCTTATCTACAAACCACTGCGACCTACATTGACATTCCCACCACAAGCGAGACTATTTTTAGCCGAGTGATGATGAAGCAAAGGAAGGGTTATGTGTTGGTTCAATTTAATTTCTATTGAAAAATAACCATACAAAATCCACATTTTTAGCCACCACAATTTCAACCTTATTTCAATACAAAGCTCCAGGTTTAATTCAAATGACCTTGAAAGTGGTCTACCCGCTCGACATTCCCCACCACAAGCGATCTCCACAAGCGATAGGCGGGTTATTGACCTTGAATTATTACATCATCCATGTTTCTTATAGCACCATCTAGCGATTGTACCTTGACCTTGAATTATTACATCACCCATGTACATGAGTGGTCCAGAACGGTACTTTATGACGTCACCTAACGATAACAGTGAGTACCTATACACACCTATATGTACCTATATCGTTACGTCATCACACCATCCGACCAATGGTGAAGCAAAGGCTAGCGATTGTACCTTGACCTTGAATTATTACATCACCCATGTACTTGACAGTGAGTACCTATACACACCTATATGTACCTATATCGTTACGTCATCACACCATCCGACCAATGGTGAAGCAAAGGCTAGCGATTGTACCTTGACCTTGAATGTGAGCCAGAACTCTCGGTACTTTATGACGTCACCTAACGATAACAGTGAGTACCTATACACACCTACGGCGGTACTTTATGACGTCACCTTGAAGCAAAGGCTAGCGATTGTACCTTGACCTTGAATGTGAGCCAGAAATCTCAAAAGCAAAGGTTAGCCGGTACTTTATGACGTCATGAGTGGTCCAGAACTGTCATAGGTACTTTATGACGTCATGAGTGGTCCAGAAATCTCAACGGTACTTTATGACGTCATGAGTGGTCCAGAACTGTCATAGGTACTTTATGACGTCATGAGTGGTCCAGAACCCCCATAGGTACTTTATGACGTCATGAGTGGTCCAGAAGCAAAGGTTAGCGATTGTACTTTGACCTTGAATGTGGTCCAGAAAAACTCTTATCAGTGGTCCAGAACCCCCATAGGTACTTTATGACGTCATGAGTGGTCCAGAACTGTCATAAATATGCTACTAATGTTACTCGTGACGTAAATGATCACAACTTCATCAAATTGGCTAAATCAAGTCTAATACAAAACCATATATTTTTTAATGAAGCTACGTGGAATGTTTTATTAGGTGTCATTATTGTATTGAATAGGGTAATTTGGGGTGATATAAGCATAATAAAAATATATTTATAAACGTTATGGCCCATAATACGTGCCTCGGTAATGTTTGTCTACTCGAAATGGTTTGTAGTTCTAGATTTATATGCCCTTTGTTCGATTTTGTTTCGTAAACTTTCCAAATTACAAAACTAAATCAAATTAAAAATATGCCAAGCAAATATGAAATGTGGGGCTATTTTTGAAACCCCTGTAAATCCCAAGTAAATTTTCACATAAATATAAATAGTTAATTAAACTTTTTTATAGTTTCCTAAATACAAAACAAAATTGGCAACAATTGCATTGGCACAATCATCAAAACCGACATAAAAATAAAAATATTAGAGTTTTCCAATAGGGATGCTGCAAATTTTGACAGTGTACATATAACGGCTTTGAATGGAGCTACAGCTGTCAAATTTAGAGGATTAATGTTGGGCCAATCATCATGAAAAGTAACAGTGTTGAGCAACGTGTGCAAATCTTTACGCTTTACTATCATATTGAAGGCTCTGTTTGAGTTACGACGTAAAATGAGGTGCGTGATTTTTACCGTGCACACAATCCTCTAAAATGTTAAGATGGATCTCAACTATATGTGGTTCCAACAAAACTGCGCTACGCGCCACACTGCGCATACAACAATGGATCTTCTGCATGACATGCGACAATGGATCTTATACGCGTTTCAGCGATGTTATATTCATCATCATCATCATTATCAGCCCGCATCAGTCCACTGCTGGCCTGAAAACGAAGGCCGAAGGAATAGGCCTCTCCCAAAGCACGCCACTGAGCCTGATCTGCGGCTCTTCTTTGCCGCCAGCCATCTTGCATATGTCGTCGATCCACCTAGCCGGAGGGCGTCCCACACTACGTTTGCCGAGTCGCGGTCTCCACTCAAGAACACGTCTACCCCTGTCACGAGGTGATCCTAGGGTTTGGGTTTGTTCCACTAGCACAGCGACCAAACCTCAGTGGACACAAAGTACAGGAACAATAGGAGCATTATTATCACAGACTTTTCGTGCTTCAACAAAATGGATCGTAACAACCACATACGAAGGTATTATCATATATATTTAAAAGACTCCAGTTGTAATAAACTTATTTAGGTATTTTATAACATACTAGCTGTACCCGCGGCTTCGCCCGCGTGGTATTTTACCATAATGTGCTATTCCAGGACCAATATACCAACATTTGAACAAAATTTCTTCAGCCGTCAAACATACTTTTATCAATTGCTCGGCTTCTAACTCACCGGATTGAGATACCAATTACACCAGATTTAAATCAAGCCCTAAGCTATCTAACAATGAAAACCACATTGCAATTGGTCCAGTAGTTTTTACGTGATGCGTGAACAAACAAACATACAGACAAACAGAAAGAAAGACACGATTAACAAAAAAAAATTGTTCAATACTTTTTTTAAGCACCCAAGGGCATTCTTTCATTTGAATTCATTAAGTAGTTTGGGTTCAATGCACGGTCAAGATACGGACAAACAGACAGACAAAATTAAAACGCAAAATAGTTTGGCTTCATGAGAAGCTTGTTGAATATAGAGAACCATTCAAAAAATATTTTTTATTACTTAAATATTAACATAACTTTAGACTCATATCCCCTTTACTTTTTCGGGATAAAACGTGTCCTCAATTTTACCCCATCATATAACTTAAGACAGTGCCAAGTTGCATCAAAACCCGTCCATGAGTTTCAGCGTGGTATGTGGTCTTTTAAATAAGTTTCAACCCCTATCCTGCGAGAACCCATAATTTTTTCGAGATGTAAAGTACTATGTCCTACCTCGTAGTATGAACTCAAATCGTACCAAGTTTCATTTGAATTCATCCAGTAGTTCCGGCGGCGTGATGCGCGGCTATGATACAGACTGACAGACATAGAGACAAAAAAAAAACAGTGTTGGCTAAGTATTGAATATAGAACGGCCTCATAAAATAAATAATACATAATATCTTCAATTTACAGAATTGTCTACCTCGAGAATGTCCTACCTCGAAGTATGAACTCAAATCATACCAAATTTCATTTGAATTCATTGAGTAGTTAATTTTTGTGCATCAAAATCCGTCCAGTAGTTTCAGAAGTGTTTTTTGAAATGACTTTAAACCTCAATCCTGCAGGAACCCTTTCATTTTTCGGGATGAAAAGTAGCCTATGTCCTACCTCGTAGTATGAACTCAAATCATACCAAGTTTCATATAAATTTATTCAGTAGTTTCAGCGTGATGCCTAGCCAAGATACAGGCAGACAGACAGACAGACAAAAATGAAAAAAATACAGTTTTGGCTTCAGTATCGAATCAAGAGTACGTTCAAAAAAAATAATTTCAAATGAGTATTATTATGAAAGAGGTTTCACCTCGTCACACCCCAACGGTTAACGGTCCTTCGGAAAATATGACCAGCCCACTGCCACTTCAGCCTTCACTTCGCCTCGTTCCAGATTTGATCTCTCAAAGCAACTCCGAGCATAGCCCTTTCCATAGCACGCTGAGCGACTTTGAATTGGTGAACTAGTCGTACCGTGAGAGTCCACGTCTCAGCTCCGTATGTCATAACAAGCAGTACGCACTAGTTGAAGAATTTCGTTTTCAGGCATAGGGGAATTGGTGATGAAAAGACTCGACGAAGTTTACCAAATGCTGCCCAGCCCAGCTGTATTCTTTTACGGGCCTCTCTCTCAAAGTTATTTTTACCCAACTTCAGCGTTTGCCCAAGGTAAACATACTCTTGAACAACTTCAAGAGGAGATCCGTGAACAGCAATCGGTTCCGGAAAGACATGTTCATTGAACATTATCTTGGTTTTGTCCAAATTCATCCGAAGAGCGATGCGTTGAGATGAATCAGCTAGGCCGTTCAGAATCTGATGTAAGTCCTGCAACGTTTCTGCCATAATGACGATGTCATCCGCAAATCTCAAGTGTGAGATGTGCTTGCCGTTGATGTTTATGCCATGTCCATTCCAGTCCAGAGAACATATCCTCTAATGCATTTGTGAACAATTTTGGGGAAATAACGTCCCCTTTTCTCACTCCTCGATGCAGGAGGATTTGCTTAGTCTGCTGATTCTGGACTTGGATGGTAATTGTTGCGGCGTCATACAGACATCTTAACACTTGAATATATCGCCAGTTGACTTGGCATCGCTGCATCACTCCAGGACAGACCAGGTCTCAAAGGCCTTCTCATACTCCACAAACTCTAAGCACAGGGGCTGATTGTACTCTTCGGTTTTCTATATAATTTGCCGCACTGTGTGAATGTAGGTTTATGGTGCCGTATCCTCCTTGAAACCCAGCTTATTCCGGTGGTTAAAATTCATCGAGTCTACAAGCTGAGACGATTTGTGATGACTCTTAAAAACAACTTATAGACATGGCTCAAGAGCGAGATGGGCAGATAGTTTTTCAGCAGGGTATTATTACCCTTTTTGAAAAACAGGATGACTATACTCTTGTTCAATGCCTGTGGAGTTTGTCACCTGGCAGTGGCCTTTAGTTTTAGATAGAAATAGAATAAGAGAAGCCTACCTACCTAGCAGTGGCGGTAGGTGTAGGAAAAAAAGATATAGTTAGTAAACTACCAGTGTAATCAGAAAATATAAGTATAAGTATCTCAGGTAGTGAGTTACAGGAGGTGGCGTAGGTTTGATATTGTCCTTTGGCTTGGGACTTAGCTTAGAGGCACGCGTGCGAAGACGTTCCGCGGAGAGATGGTGCGGAAGTTGTGCAGCAGCTAGTGGTAATGCCGTAGTGCGCAGAGCAGCTGCCGGGGGGACAGGTGTCCAATGACCCGTGGCAGCGTGCTGGTCAGCGATTGTACCTCTAGGTACCAGGAAGAAGGAAGTAGAAAAACCCTGGAATGGCAGAATTAGACGCCTTAGTCCAGTTTCATTAGGTCTGGAAGCCGTACATCACCAGGTCTTCGTTCCTTGGGTTCCACCATGCCGGACGAGGGCTCTTCCAGTTAAGCCCCAAAGAATTAGATGTTGCAGCCAGTATGGTACATAAGATTGACATTAAAGTAATAAATAAAAAGTTAAAAGTAGAGTACAAGTGTGAAAGACCAGACGGGTCGGACATAAATTTATAATTATAGAAATACAGCACGTAAGAAGCATAGTTTTAAAAGAATTTCACCAGTTGGGAGCAAATTATCACGAAATACAGGGAATACAAAAGCGGTATAAAACCAGTTCATACTAAAAAGTCAAGTAATTTCGAAAACGTTTGCTGGTATGACTAAATGCGACCAACAAGCATAGTTTGACCGTATTAACTTTCGCAAGGACTTGCTAACAGAATAAACTAAAAGGAAAGTAAAAAAATATGAACAAAATCAGTAAACTTTTCCGTTACTAAATTTAAAATTTGTATTTGTACGTAAGATAAAGTTATACATAAGATTACAGATAAATGTAAAACAATCAGTTCGTGGATTCCAAGCGTTACATACAATTTTATTAACCAAAATGTTCTGGCCGGATAGCCAGTAGTTTAGAGCAAGAAGCAATTTAGAGGTCACACGATATATGAAACACTTACCCAATATTGGGGTTTTTTTCACTATGTAAAACAGGTATTTAAAGACAAAATATTGTCCACAATTATTTGCAAAATAAATTAGAAATACTTTCAGCCAGCATAAAAATGACGAGGTTAAAAAAGAACAATTCCTCACCACAGGATAGTTATCTATCCTTTCTATTGGTGCGTTCTGTTTTGGTCGCGTTCGTAATCTTAGCGTAGCAACCACCCATTCGGTTTCAATCAGAACCTGTATTACGGTCATTCAATACGGTGCGTTGGAGTAGATATTGCGGTGAAACTTTGTTTGCAACAAGTTGTATTGGCTTAGTTAGATACGATTGTAGATTACATAACGTGTAGAATGGTCATACTAATTCAAAGACAAGAAATACTTAAAATCTTGACAACACATAGACATTTTAAGGTTACGTATTTCTTTGTTTATTATCGACTGTTTATTTTATTGTGAAAGTGGACTTATTTTGTTGATACTAAGTGAAAACTCGACTAAACGGAATAAAATCAACGTGAGATGAAGTGAGACGTTACAAGTTCTCCCAGAAAAAAAGAACGGAATTAAATATACGCTGCAGTTCTTTGAGCGTGGGTGTACCTCCTGCTTTTAGTAGTTCCATGGTTACGCACTTAATGGTTCCGTTCTCCCCAGAGGCTTTTCCATTTTGCTGTTTAAGAGCCACCACGACTTCATCAAGGCTGACTTCTGGCAGCTCTTTGGTAAAGTGGCGGGTCAAGGTGGCCCTGGAATCCTCGGTGTTGGATTCTAGTCTGGATGCCTGCAACGAGTGTAAATGGCCATAAAAACTTCTGCGAGAATCTCTGGCTTCAAAACGACGACTTCCCCACTAGATGTGTTAGCTTCGTCAGAAAGCTCCGACCCAGATTTTGAACGAAGACTTTCGACCCCCGATTTTGCTTAATCGCTTCTCCTATAGAGCGTGTATTAGAGCTTTGGAGGTCACGTCTCACCAGCTTAGTTATTTTTTTGCTCAAAGTCCTCTGTTCTGACGAAGTGACTTCCGGATTCTTGCGTCGTTTCTCCATTAGTTTCAGAGACTCTGCCAAAAGTTTAGATTTTATGCCAGTTCGTCGCATCTCGCAGAACTTTGTACCCACTTCACAGAGTATTCTTACCACTTGGTCATATTCCTGGTCAACGTCAACGTCGATTGTGCTTTCCAAAGCATTGAATTGATTCTCCAGTTTTAACTGGAACGTTTCGGATCCAACTATGTTCTAGAGCAGATTTGGTCGGAGCGTGGACTTCATCAAACGAACACGTTCAATCTTGTAATCAATATCCAGAGTGCCTCGGACAAGTCAGTGATCACTTCCAGTTATAAACCTTGTGACCACTGAGACGTCTCTGAATACGCACCTTTTGTCCGCTATGATGAAGTCGATCTCATTTTTCGTCATACCATCATCATTATTACATTGACATTACCATACATCATTAATAACATCGAATACTGTTTCAAATAATTATAAAAGTTGAATGATGTCTCAACTAGTTTTATAGATAATAAAATTTTGAGTGCACAATGAACAACCTTTAATGTACCAAATCATACAATGACTATATTTCAAGCTGTACCAGTCTCCATAAGAAGTCAGTATCCTAAGTAGGGGTATTTCAATAGGAAATAATTTTCAAAATCAGTCCACGTACTGATATTGAAAAACAAGATCACACGCCTATTCCTCTACATACAAACAAACAAATAAAGTAAGCCAACACTCTCTTATCTCCTTCAAACAATAATGAAATCGTAAAATCCGTTGAAGACAAGCTTGACAAAGAATACAGGGCTCTAAATGCCCTGTAGAACGTTGATTATCTGATAGGTGACAATTTACAACTCCTACAAATCTTGTAGTACGCAGAGGAGCACAAAACGCGTTTTATTTTGACATAAATCTGGAATGAAACTGCTATCCAGGGGTAAGTATGTACAGTGCAGGCCAAAAAGTGTGGCTACATGAATAACATTTTATATAGACGGGTCATGTCGTTTCAAATTCAGTCACGCTGCAGCCCGTTGCCCAAATTTAAATATTATAAGATCCCTTGTTTATTTATTGGATTTTGCATAGTAATTTTAGCAGTTTTTGTACGCGAGCGTTGCCATTTTATCTGCGTCACGCACTTTGGGTTGCCTCACGATGACTAAGAGCACATACAAGTCAAGATGACTTTGAAGTCGTTCCGGTGGGGATATTTATAGATCTTTGAGGGACTATTATCTTATTTATTATTTATATATTTATTTATACTTGATTGCACAATTAAAAGAGTACAAATGGCGGACTTAACACTAAAAGCATTATCTACCAGTCAACCAAACAAAGCAATGAGAGAGAAGTTGTAGGCGTGCAAAAAATAAAATATCAGTTAATAAAAATTGCAAAATATTAATAAAATACAACATACAATTTATATATATTGAATATACGTATAATAACATAATACATATAATTTCTATCTAAATAATTAAATATAATAAAGGTGACGTATCTTCCCCTTTTTATAGAAACCAAAACGAATAAATGTAATATATCACTTAAACATTATAATATACATTACGCAAAAACTTTAGGTTGCTTTTAACGGAGCATTTATATGCGCTCTGCTAAGTCAAGTATTACGTAAGTTTTTAGTCACTAAAATATTACGTGTGCCATATTTTTGTCCAGCAATTTATCAGCTCGTATGAACGAGATTTCGCTCGTTCGAGTTACAAAGGTTTCAATGTGTAAGCGGATTTTCAGCAAGATTAAGAAAAATAAGAGAAAATATAAAATAGGCATAATATTCTGAAGGCGCAGAAGATTATTTAGAAATTGAATATTCCTTTTTAGATAAGCAAAGATTACGTTCTTTCCACTCGCTTAGCGATATCTTTCTAATATTTAAGAAAAACGTCGTATCGGCGGGTTTCGAAAGCTTGCAAAGTCAATCGATGACATAAAATATTTACGTAGTAATTTTCTCAGAACAAAACCTTTTTTGTATTACTTTACCAACTTTATTTTTCTGCTAAATGCTTCTGACAGGTTAACAAGATTCATGGCGGTTTTAAGTTGTGAAAATGGAGTTTTATTCTTATTTTGTTCAGTGGAAATATTTTTTTAAAATACTTTGAGTGGCTTTCGTAAATTTTGCCGTGAATTTTAATTACCTATCTTGCTCTTCTTTTTAGGTTACAAAAAAAATGGCATCTTCCAGTTCTTCCTGTGACTTGAATGTCTGTCTATCCGTCTGTCCACCCATACGTCAGTCATTCTGTCCTAATCGAAATTTGATACAAGGACTCTACAAAATATATAGATCCCAATTTCAAAAGAACTTCACGTAGTTTTGGTTACTTCCATTTACATGCATAAGGTACAGATGAAACATTCTTTTCTCAGCTATTTCATTAAATTATGAAATAATAATAATTACCTCCATAGTAATTGATTATAAAATACGTGTATTTATACATCTTTGTCCCAAAACAAAAGGGGTTATGCATTCGTAATGTCTCTCATAGGAACATAGTATTTCAATCAATTTATTTATCATTAAAGGTAGGTATATAACCTTCCTCTTTAATGTATCTGAACAAACAAAGACGGACAAAGTAATACTTTAACATAATATAATATATGTCATTGTCAGTAATCAGCAATAACCACTTTGTCAAATCATGTAATGTCATAAGGTTTTGTCAATTTATAATACATAAGAATTTCTCTGTATACTTTTGCATAATATAATATAATATGTGTCATCGTCCGTAAATTCGCAAATAATCACTCCATCAAAACTTGTAGTATATAAGGTTTTTGTTAATTTATAATACATAAGAATTTCACTGTATGTAAATAACTCGTCATTTACATTATAATAAGGTCCACATTAATAATTAGATAAAACATCATCAACAATTTCCACTGCTGTCTCACTGTCTCCCCTTCTCAGTGCAAACAACTGTTATTATTTCAGTAATATACGAAATCAGTTCAGGTTATCCGTACTCTATAAAACATATGGAATCCACTCGTTCAATAAATAATCAACTCTTCTTAGATCTGTTCTTCTTATAAATAAGCAACTTGTGGCTTATTTACTTAGTTATAGTTACATAAAATCAGTTCATAAGTTTTGAGTTCTATTAGTATATAAGCAATGTTATGGCTTACATACTTAATAGCGTTTGAAGTTTAAAATATGGTACGATGTCCAGATCCATCAACAGTAAGATCTATACTCTTAGTTTAAATAGTTCAGTTGAAAATTGTATATCCAGGTATAAAACAGTCATCGATTATAGACTTAGTTGTTATTGAATTTTAGTTAGCGATTCATTTAAAATCATCATACACAAAGTAACATAGCCTTTCGCTTAGATACTTAGGTTAAGTCAGTTAGGTTTAGAACTGTATATGCTGAGTATATAAAAGGTCCTCGACTCAGTTGTTATTTATAATTTAAATAAGGTAAACTATTTAGGAATCGCAACTCTGAATATATCTTCTAGTTATAATTATATGTTGAGTTTACTCAGGAAATTACCAACATCAAGTTTTAAACATAGCTATGTAATTTAAAATATACGAGAGTTTATCCAGAATAAACGACCAACACTAAGTTTTTCTACTTAGTTATGTATTCTAAATATAAGAGAGTTTATCCAAAATAAACGATCAACACTAAGTTTTCTACTTAGTTATGTATTCTAAATATAAGAAAGTTTATCCAGAATAAACGATCAACACTAAGTTTTCCTACTTAGCTTGTAATTTTCTGCATGTAGGCACGGCCCACCCACTTTCTCACTTAACACTGCATCTAAATTCGCTTTACATATTGGACACGTATGTTGAAAAAACTATACTTTAACACTTTATTTTAATAGTAAATAAACGCGAATTATTAATTATTTAAATCCCTCGTATTTGTCTCTTTTTAATATGGAGACCGCGTCGCGTCGGATTTTATTTTGGTTTCTGTCATCCAGGTTTGCCCCTTTTATACAGACTTCTTTGGGCATACAGGGACGCATTAAGTCATCATTTTTAATGAATAAATCAATATTTTAAATAGAGTTTACTATATCATGTATTGTATTATTATTTATTTATTATTAATTTGGTTTTATAAGTATTTTGGTAGTTAGTTAATTTGATAGTTTATTATAATACTATACAAAAGATAATTAGTCTTTTATCTTCTTCACTCTAAGGTTTTCTGGTAGTAATTCTATCTTTGGCGATAAGTCCGATGATGGTACTTTTGATTATATTATTTTAGAAAGTACATAATACATATATAAGTTAATATTCTGAACAATATAATTATGGATTATGTAACTATTATGGATTATTTTATAATCAGTTATTATTAATTATGTTTTAAAATATGTAATGTATTATTGGTTTTATGTTTTTTTACTAGTAACATTTATTCGCTATTTACTTTCTGTCTTTGTTTGTGGCGTTCGTCTTAAATTTGCTGTTCCTTTCACACGCTTTTGAAAGATACGCAAAAAAACTTACTTAACTTTTCGAATACTTCTCAAGTGTTTTTAAACTGTACTAAATCAGATATCGGTTGAAGTTTTGCCATTAAATTATTTATTTATTATCGTTTTGAGTGTTTGTGTTTCTTTGTCCTGTTTGATATTATTTAAATTATGGTCTACGTTACATGTTCCGTTGACAGGTAATCAATTTGAATATTTATAGGTCGCCATTAGTTTTTGACTTTTGTAATCTCTATTTTGCGTGTGTGTAAATATTATAGCACGTCACATTATATTCGTTTTTATCGTTTTTAAGATTAGATTGCAATGTTTTGTTAACCAAAAAAAAATTGCTTTCGTTTCCTAGGGGTTCGTATTAGATCCCTTACAATAGGGAAACCAAACAGTGTCTACAGAACCTTACATTGTGCGTGTTTTAACATATTTATTACTAGCTCTTTATCTCCTCCTGTTACAATGTTCTCAAGTTGCATCCTAAACTGTCCTAGAATATAGGAACATTACTCCACTTTACCTTCTCACAAGCCTGGTACCAACAGTTAACTAGTCATTTGTGTTAAGGCTCGGTACGTTTGTGCCCAGGGGTCCCCTAAGGGTTGGCACAACGGCTCAGAGGGACATTCCAAGCAGCACTATGTATATACACGAACAAGCCGATATGAAGCCGCATCAGAAGATTGTAGAAGTCGATATGCTCCAAAAACTGATTATTGATAACTCTAGAAAACAAAAGATTTGTGAAGGAATAAAACCAGAAACTATGTATGTTGATTATGTATTAAATTTACACACAAGGACTGATATTTAAAAATATATATTTAACATTGTAGGTTTCAAGCACTTATTCATATGCATACCAATATATAAAAGTGAAACGTTGTCTGGTTGCTTGTTTGTTTGTTTGGGAAGCTTTCACGCGATAATGGCTGGACGATAATGGCTGATTTTGATGAAATTTGGAATGAAGATAGCTCATATCCTGGAATAAAACATAGGATACTTATATCTCGGGAAATTTTAAGTATCCACTGGAAAACTGGAAAAACTAGAAAAATGTTGATTACTTGCTGTAAGAAACGGTTGCCATAGAAACGAAATAACAAGTATGTCAAAAAAAACATCAAGAGCTACACCTACTTTTGCATTGGCTTTTAGTATCCTAGAAGAACACAGGATGCTTTTTTTCGCGATGATTTGTAGTCCGCGCGGACAAAGTCGCGGGTGGGAAAGCTAGTATTAAATATTATGACGGCTGCGGCTAGTTCTTACAGAACCGAGTGTAACGATAAAATGAATCAAATGTATGAATAACAGAAACAATAAAGGCGATAGAATTATTTGAGTTTGAAAATGGAAGTATAGAAAATGAATGTGTGGACAGTGCATAGTGATAAACTTTGAAATGAGGTTGTAATATTGGTAATGTTGATGAAAAAGTATGACTTCGTCATAAGCTCTCAAGTTTTCGTTAAGATCGTCCTGATCCAAGTTTAATGGGAGAGGTGATGCAGCTCGGGAGCATATTTCAGATAAATTCATTGATTTTGAACGACATACGGGATGTAAGGTGTCCAAAAATCGCTAGACAAGAAACTAGATCAACTTACACAATAACTTAACAAAGTAAATTTTGGATCAACATTTATGATAGTATTTAAAATATATCACTTTATGACCAAAATAGAGCAAAGTTTCAAATAGACTTTTGATCAAGAAGATGCAGTGTAATTGTGTTTTCTTCCGGTGAAAATTAGTTAAAAGACGAGAAATACGTATCAAAATATTAGCGTTGTGACTTGATTAGAAGTAGGTATTAAATTTTTCATTCCAAATATAGCGTTCTCGCTGCTCACAGCGCCTTATGTACCATGAACATCAATAGTTCAGCTGTTCGGACGGCTGCCAGTCACGGGCTCGCGTGTGGTTGTCGTTAATAAACCAGTACAAGAACGTAATTATGTGTGTGTACCGTCAATCAATGAGACTTACGGACGAACTTTTACCCATGACTTCGTCTAGGTAGACTTCAAACAGCTTAGTGGTTGTATCTTTATTCTATGTTCAAAAACTGAAATTAGACTACTGAAAATTCAAACTCTAAAAAGTATGAAACAAGAAAATATTCTCGTCACATAATTCATAGTAATGTTCAGAGTCCTGGTCGTATGCCACCTACCCTAACAAAACAAAACCTTCAAACAGTAGTAAGCGATCATAAGCTTTATGGCAAAGTGGCCTATGACCACTACACCCAATTTGTGTTTTTTTTATCATGTAGATTCGTTAATACGTAGGCCTTTCTCTTCACTCAGGTAAAGTTCCGAAGAACTGGAAGCTTGCCAATGTACAACCAGTACCAAAAAAGGGTAGTCGTGCTAATCCGGCCAATTATCATCCCATCTCGATTACCTCCTTACTCTGTAAGTGTATGGAGCGTGTCATAAACATTAGGCTCTTGGCATACCTTGAAGACAATGATCTTCTCAGTGACCGACAATACGGATTTCGCCGAAACCGGTCTACTGGGGATCTTCTCGCGTATGCCACTCACGTACTGAGCGAAGCCAAAGAGATGCATGGTGAGGCGCTTGCCGTCTTCCTTGACATATCGAAGGCATTTGATCGGGTCTGGCTCGATGGCCTTTTAAACAAGTTCCCTCATATGGTTTACCTGTTGGCTTATGCAATTGGATAGTTGATTTCTTGAGGGAACGATCTATTCGAGTAGTCTTAGAGGGCTGCTCGTCTGATCAAATGGCTATCAATGCCGGTGAACCTCAGGGCTCGGTTCTCTCGGCTACACTGTTTTTACTGCACATTAATGACCTTTTTGAAGCTTTTGGGTATGCTGATGGCAGTACTGTAGTTGAGAGATACACTTCCAATGCTCAAGCCAGCTGTGACGTTGTCCAGATTCAGAGAGAGGCTATGGTAGACCGTTTAAATTTAGCCTTAGAAGCCATGTCCGATTAGGGCGATGCTAACCTGGTTAAGTTTAATGCTACTAAAACGCAAGCGTGTTTGTTTTCTGCTAAAAAGAGTCCTCTAGACCGATCTCCGTCTTTCCAAAGTGTAACAATACCAATAGGCGGCCATTTGGAGCTTTTGGGTGTCGAACTCACATCAAACCTGAATTTTGGGTCTTATATTGAATCCAAAGCCAAGGTAGCTGCAAAAAAACTTGGTATTTTGTCTAAGGTTAGGCGGTACTTCACACCGGGACAGCTTTTGAATCTTTATCAACCACAGGTCCGATCTTGTATGGAGTACTGCTGCCACCTCTGGGACGGTTCTGCCAAGTATCAGCTCGAGTCTTTGGATTCAATTGAGCGACGTGCTATCAGGCTCATTGGGGATGACACTTTGGTAAAGAGTAAGCTTCAAAGTCTGGCGCATCGACGTGAGATAGCAAGCCTGGCGGTATTCTACAGATCGCACTATGGAGAGTGTGCACAAGAACTGCACAACCTGATTCCCCCATCACCTTTCCATCACCGTACGACTAGATGATCAGCAAAGCGCCACCCTTTCATGGTTGAAATACCTCGCACAAGAACGAAGCGTTACGCTTCTTCATTTATTATAAGAACTGCAAAGGAGTGGAATGTACTAGGCAAGCGTGCTACACCTTCGACCACATCATCGCTTTTCATCAGGTGAGATCGTGGTCAAACGATTGCCTAGTCAGTAATAAAAAAAAAATAAAGGTGTGAGTGTTATGTTTTTTGTATTCATGTATGTTTGTATGTGAGTTTCTTTATTCCACCATAACTTTGAAACGCCTGAACAGATTTAGGCGTATTGACGTTTTTTGAAAAAGATCAATATGGCTGCAGTGGCTCCAGTTTCAATTGAAAAAAAAAAAAACAATATGGGGATCAAATTAAAGGCCTTGATAAGCACATTCCAACAGTATATAATTTATTGGCTTAAATTCATTTTTGGCAGGGCAGGTTTTTTTAGCTTTTAAGCTAGTTTTTATTTTCAAGTATTTTATTAGATTCATTTTAGAGAAATCTTTAAAAGTAATTATATATTAGGCAACTTAGTACAGAATGTATCTTTGACTTTGAAAACTAACGCGAAAAGTGAAATTCATATAAAATATGAATAAAACGGCTAAAAACTTACGAAATAGAAGATTGGAAATACTCCGACCAATTTCGGACTATTTTGAAGTCCTTCATCTGGGAAGGTATCTTCGTAATTAAACGATGCTGTAAACAAAATGTTGTTAGAAAACTAACCTTCTCACAATGCATAATAAAACTATCCCAAAGTAAAGTTTAGCAATTTGCCTTTTGAGCGACGAGACATTGCTTTGAGAAGGGTAAAGGCACACCTCTATTGATAATGCAAAGTGTTATTAGTGTTTCAAGTAAAGTGGGGTCAATAAACGCGCATTGGATTTACGTAAATAAGTATTTTGTAAATTGCACAGCGATAACATCTGTTGTACTTTTTTTTAAACGATTTTATTTTGATGTATAAAGCATCAAATGGCACGATACGGGGGTAACGCTGGCTCATGGCCTGTCAATCAAGCGGCCTGGCGACATTTCGCTCGTTGCTCGTCTACTTTCTTTGCCTCAGCTCGACCTTATTCAAGTTATAAGCCCACTTTAGACATATTCAAACTCAAAGTTCGAAACCAATTTCGAGAAAGCCATCACATATTTTTTTAATGTGCTAAATATTAACACTCCAGTTTGGAATTTAACTCCAGTACTACAGACTTGCGGCTGAACGGTCTCCCGTTGCGCCAACCAGACATATGATAATGAGCCGAAAATTATGTAAAGATCAGGTTGCTGATTCATAGCTGACCAATTAGAGCGCGCGGTACAAAACGTTGCTCGTTGTGTTAGTTATTTTCTTTTTTTATGTTTACACATCTGCCAGGGCGTACCGCGACAGCTTTTTTCTTTTTAGTGTTTCATAGATCCGAATTCAAAAATGGGACCCTTATAGGATCACTCGAATGTCTACGACAACGACTAGTTTATGAGATATAGCCGATCAAGATAACGCATTTTTGCACGTGTCAACTCTGCCCTGCAAGCATGGACCTTATCGAACGATAAACTTACCGAATTTACCGAATTTTAATGTCAAATTTGACAAATGTTACCGAATCGATAAAATTTTACTGAAGCTAGAAGATCCATGCTACCGAATTTCAATAAAATCGATAAATTTATCGATCTTTACCGATCGATAAGATCCATGCTCGCAGGACTGAACAAATTCCGTAGTGAACATAATCGAACAGTACTCGTAATAACAACTGTGTTGGCAAATCACGTAAAAACTAGACGACCGATTGCAATGTGGTTTTCACAGTTGGGTAGCATAGGGTCCTGGCTATGGAACCTATGCCTGTCCCATACGCACTTGGCTTTTGTTTTTATTTGAAAGGGTAGACCTTAAGTTTAGTCCAATATTTTAATTTGTTAAATATCTTTTTATTATATTAAAGTGGATTTTGTTATATCTTCTTCTATGTAGTTAGCTACATAAATAATTTCCTTATACTAATATTTTAACCTCTCGTTCCCTTTTAACTTTTCAAGCTTTCCACCAACTAATTTCGTGTTTTTGTAGGTTTATAAATACACAATCAGTCCAATCGACGCGGTAATTGCTAACAATGACCGACGCGCGCATCGCGTGAGAGGTCGCGTGCTGTACTTGATTAAATCCTACTTGAAGGTGGCACAGAGTGTTTGAAGTTTATGTGATTGTAAAATATAAGCATCCTTTCTAATAATAAAGCAGTAATAACGAAAAGTCTGCACAGTGAAGATAATAAAAAATGTTCTAAGGGACTTAAAATATACAACTAATGTAGAAAAATACTTTTTTGGAATAGTTACTGTCTGTCTGTTTGTTCGCGCATCACATAATAACTATTAACCTGTTTCTAATACGGTTGGATAGCTTAAGGTTCAACTTAAAAACCATAAACATAATATCTCAATCTGATGAGTAGAAACCCAGCAATCGATAAAAACCTATTTGACGGCTGAACTTTGGTATATTGTACTTTATAATTAATTTTGGTCCGTGAATAACATACCTGTAGGATACTTTTATCTCTGAAAAATTAACAAGCCGGCAAAGTCGTGGACACAGCTAGTTTTTTCATGTACATGAAAAAATCAAACAGTACAACTAAACTTGATACAATAATTATGTACCTGCTGGTATCATGTTGGAAAAGATGGATAAATGCTGTATCTGTAGTTAAAAGGGAATGTGCCGGGGTTTGCAATGCTGCGATGACCTGATATACATACACAAGCAGTCTTGAATATACATTTGTGCGGAAAGCTTTCCATGGTAACCTGGAGCGTGCGCCTCCAACACTGCATTTTGAATCAGTCTGATATATATAAATATCTATCCTCTTTCACACAGTTAAAAAAATACTTACGTACCACATTTATTTTTATATATAACTTAATAGTGAAACATCCTGTATAGAGTATCTACTTGTTCCGTTCATTTTGTTATTTCCAAGCGACTGCCACGTGCCAACTGAATGCTCGACTTGATTGCTTACTTTGCTGGCGTGACTGGCTTTCAACCACTCGCCGATCGCAACGAAGCATGGAACTTGAATAAAATTATTTGTATCGTCAACAGTTTATCAACCCGGTCGTTCTGATTGAATAAGAAACTCAACATCTAACGCAATAATTAAAAAACAACTTAATTAAGCGATGCAACAATCAAGCGATGGCACAACTTAGAATCCAACAATACCGGGTTCGGTCCTACACACCAATGAAGTTAAGTGCAATTTTTTTTTAATTGTTTAGTAATTGATCCATACTCCTTCCTCCTTTCTTCTCCCCCCACCCCCACCCCCTTTCTTCCCCCCCTCCCCCTTCTTACCCCCCCCCCCTCCTCCCCACTCTCCCCCCCCCCCCCCCTCCTCCCCCCGCGGGTGCTGAATAGGAAATTAATAGAAATAAAAAATACTGACCGACACGATGGACCGACGACATTGTAGCCATCGCAGGAAGTCGGTGGATGGAGGTGGCACAAGATCGTTCGTCATGGCGCTCTTTGGGGGAGGCCTATCATCTAAAGGCTGACATGTGATGATGATGATGAAAAAAAAAACTGTACTTTATGAGTTAGAGGATTGACACGCAACTTAAGCAAATATATAATTTTAGAACCATATATTAAGTAAACGATATGAGGTTCCAATTGTTTTTTTTTATGGTTCAACAAAAAAAAATACAATAAGAACCTCAATATATATTTAATATACCTATTCAACGAGACCAAGTTCGATGGGAAACAACAAATAATGTAATTCTTCTTGAAATTATCTTGTATTTATTTAGGTTTCACAACGGCCATTGCACCCGTCACCACAATTTATTTATAAGTATTGAAGTACGGGAAAGCTAAAAATAACACACGTACTAGAACTATTTATATCAGAAAACCAACAAATAAGGCCAGCCGCAAACCAAATAAGCATTTCTACAGCAAGCACACAGCAAATATTTTCAGTAACAATAATGTGCACACAAATTGTGTGTTGCTGATTGACCTGACACGTGTATGTATGTAAGTATGTTGAATAAGATAGTACTTTTAGATGGTATTAATAGTTTTTCAGCCCGCTTACATATCTGTAGTGGCTTATGACTGCTCTTAAAATTGTTAGCGACCGAGAATGACGGCTTAACATGCCCTCTGATTTGCTGTTGCACGGAGCAATAGCAAATCCTTAAATAATTAATAAAAGTATAAATGGCATGGGATCGAACCCAGTGTCGTTTGTTTGTTTTAATATTAATACTTGGCCACTTCAGACGATGCGCCCCATCTCTGACAGTTTTTGAAACGAGAGTGGGAATTTGTTTATGAAAGTCAGATCTCAGAAAAGGAAAAAAAATGTAAAATACATGTTCAAAATTTACGCTCGTACAAAACGTTGTTTCCTTTCTATGCTAATAGCCACCGTCGCACACATTGATACATTGAAATGTAATAAGGTTGTCTGGCAGAGATCGCTCTTTAGCGATAAGACTTCCAATTGTACTCTTTAATGTATTAATAATGTTTTATTTTTTGGTGTGTAATAAAGTGTATTTGTATTGTGTTTTATTGTACTCGTATTGTAACAACGAACCAAAACAATGGTGCATTTTGTTCCTGAAAATATTTTGAGCGTGCTTTATTATGATATCTGATGTGCGGCCGGCCTAAGGTGGTCAATACGAAGCTATAATGTCTACTTATATGATTCATTTCATAGAATCGTATAGAAAGGTCATTCCTCAATGCCAACCCTTGTGGTGAGCATTAATAAATAATAACCAAACGATACCCGCCTTCTTCGAGCCTTTGTAGTCTACAAAGTTTCTGGAACCTCACCACCTTTGTTCATGTTCACATATTTTAGTTGAGGCACTTGTTTAAGAATAATGTTATCATTACTCACGTTATGAATTTCGGAGTTTTCTAACTATTCTAACTTTGTCTGTTCATTGTAATAGAGTCTGAAATTTGTTTTAGAATTATAGACGTTTTGGAATTTTGGAGCATGTTACCATATTAACTAGCTGAGTGCGTGTCGGAGCACGCATACTGTAGGGTTCCATAGACACAGTTTTTCTTTAATAATTCGTAAAATTCCATGATAAGTAATGAATTCCTGAAGTAATGATCATTGTGAGTTTCCAATAACAGACAATGAGACAATTGACATGAACAAGACAAAAAAAAACATAAATATTGTTGTCAAGTCTATGTTTGTTTTAAAAATTAACTACCTGTGAACTAGCTATATACAAAACGAAACATGACCTAAATACCTATGAAAAAAAACTATCATATCAAAGTATGTTTTTTTTGGACATCTGTAAATAAGATTTAATGGTATCGTAAAATAATTTATAATAAAGTCGTTGAATATCAGAATTGGACTCCGAGAAACACAAAATTCCTGATCTTTTAAGAAGAAAATAAAAATTCGAAATCTGTTTTTGGCCCAATTGTATAGGTTGGATTACAAAAAGGGTTCTATTCGAGTTGAACCAGCTCTATCTGATAAAAAAAATAGCTTAAAGTTGTTGACTCGTTTTAATAAATTATACACAGAATTTTCCATAAAATCTGCAAAATTTATTCCTATTTATATATACAGTGTGCAATAAGATTTGGGTAAAATTCGTATCTAGAATGCAAACCTTTCATAAAATCTATGCTTTATTTTGTCGAGATACAATTAATGAACTTAGGAACACTTAAAAAAACGATAAAATAGGTTCAAAAAAACTACTTTAAGCGAAAACTTTCACTAAGTGACCACAATGTGCCTAAAATGAGAATTTTATATAACGCTCTAAAGTAGAATCTTGCATCCTTATTAAAAATTTAAGCTAATAAGTTGGGTTAAGCCCACAACACTGATCACCAAAAGCACTTAAGTGACAAAGTCATTTATGCAAAAAGCTTTGGATATCACAAGTTTTTGTGTTCAAACATAACAACCTCGAATTTTAATGAAGGTAAGGCTAAAGGGACAATTAAAACTTTTGCATAATTCAGCTGTATGTCTGAAACCGGAGTAACAGGGGTGTGTTCACCCCCTATATTCACATCTGGGCCTGAGTTGATTACGAAAGCAGACTTTTTGAAAATTTAATTTGGAATTTCTCGAAAAGTTTCAGCCTGATTGCTTTATTCGGGTTGATTTTGGTATATTTTGAGGACTTCAGAGGTACGTTGGGGCAAAAAGATTCTAAAATATGGCACTTGCGTATCTTGTTAGTGAAGTTTTTGGACGAGTTCTGTTTTTTTTTGAGAGAAAATTAGGACTGAAAGTTACTTAAATGCACATATGATTTGGTATTACATGTAAAATATCGCGTTGGAATTTCTAAACTAAATTACACGTTTGAAATTTTCAAGTTACTATAGTAATCTTATGATAGACAATTTGGACAAAATTAAAGTGATTATCATTCATTGTAATACATAGATTTAAAGCAGTTATGGATGTTTATATTGTTGACTTGATCGTTAATTGGACTCAACTCATAGGACTAGATAGATAGACTCACTTTTATAACATTAGAAATAATGTCATTTCAATTATGTGATCGTTTCAGCGATATAATATTTAAGATATAACACGCAGTACTATCCATTAAATTAATGACTTGTATTATAATTTTAATCCTTCTTGACTTAACTACTTTACAATAGACGTAATAATTATTATGTTACGTTTGCTCAATTTCGTAAAAGTGATTAAAGTTGATTTATTTCTAGTGAGTTTCTTTGCATTTGCTGAGTCATCAAAATCCTTTTTCTGTTTTTACTTTAGGTGTTGATTTTTACAAACGGACGATTTCTGCTTTGAAAATTCCAGCAAAAGATAACTGATTTTATCTCGAAACCTTATTGGTCATTTTAAGTTTTAGGTTTCACTTGATTGATAGATTGAAATTGATATTATAGATAAGATTAAAATTCTTTGATGAAAATACTCATAGCTTACTTGTACCAAAATGCCGACTTGAAATGGATTAGGTACTAAAAATTACTAAATAAATTGTGTCAAAGATCATCCTGGAGGTATATTACCATTTAAAATAAAAACACTTTTCATAAACCCCAGAAATATGAGGTAACTTACGATCACAATACAGTCGAATTGAATCTTCCATTTTGAAGTCTATAAAATAAATGGAAGGTATAACATTTAACTCATATTATATTACTACTATATTGTACTACTACTATACAATAAACAATATATATTTGTAAATTTTTAAAATTTTCTTTAATCATTGAGTTAATTTCTATTGCTATTAAGAAAAATAACTTGTACCATACATTAAATACACTATAATATTTTAATGTTCTATTTTGTTGTGGTTTCAACAAATCCTCTTAAAAATTCGTGTAAGCCTTCTTTTGAGTAGGTATTGTTTCATTTCAATCAAGAATTCATTTATTCAGGGGCTCATTCCCTTTACAAATAAAAACTTCTATTATAAATTTGTTTTAGAACTTTATTCGTAGAATTTATATTAGTAAACACAATTTATTTTGTCGTTCATAAATAATTAAATTACTACAATCCGAGTTTCAATTAGTTAAAAATATTGTTAAATTTATGTGCCCTGAATTCGTTTTAATAACAACAGAAAAGTTTATTTTAAATAGAGAATTTGAAAGAACATGATAAATTTTTAGTAAACCTAAGTTATGTACAACTAACTAACAGAGCTGCAACTGTCTTTAGTCTTTTTTATCTATGATCAAACTCAGGTTTGTATAGTACAGGTACATACTCGTGCTAAATAATGCCATAGTAATGTTAACTTTAATGATGTTAAATAATCCACATCCCTATAAAACGAAGCCAACCATAACCTCGTCGAATATAAATTTCACAAAGCTGCATAACTTTCCTTCTGAAAAAAGTTAAAACATTTCAAACCCATTTTAATTGACTACGGTGGTTGAGTCACAAAGACAAATTGATACTAAGTGAAACTAAGCCTATCGTATTTTTTTGTTAAATAAACTCTTGTTGAAAACTGTGGAGGTAACGGCTGATTGGGTAACTTTTTGGTTTTAACATTTATACAAGTCAGTTCATTATTATGTGCCCGTGTGTACCTTGGCCTTCCAAAGAATGCTCTCCGAAGGCACGTCATATTGCCCGTTCTTCGGCTTATTTTATTCTTCATAAATATTTGGTGAAAGTAGATTGGGGCAGTTAGTCATTGATCTCTTTGCCAGTGTTGTAGTTTTGTCAGTATTATCCTAATAGAACTGACCGTCACAAGCCTGGTAAAAGAGAAGGATTCATCGATGAGCTAAAACAAGCCGGGTTGAGAAGTTCACAAGGAAGAAAACCAGATTACTAACGTCAATGATTCGGTCAAACCAACGCGCCCAGCTTTTGTTTATGACACTAGTAGTCTAAATCTACACTATCTACATCTACACTAATATTTTAAAGAAGAAAGATTTGTTTTTATATATGTTTGTATTGGATAAACACAAAAAATACAGAACTAATTTTAAAAAAATATTTTCATTTATTATAAAGCTACATTATCAGCGAGTAACATGGCCTGCTTTCGATTTTTCTAAAAATTTGAAATCCCTACGAAATTGCAAAAATGTAACCCAAGGTATCAAAAAATTACCTATATTAATGTTGATTACTCGCTGTACGGAGCGGAATGAAATGTGGCCGTGGAAACATAATAATAATATGTCTGTCAAAACGCACCACGTGCGATGCTGCCAAACATTTTGAATTACGCTTACTAGCGTGTTGCTGCTATACTTTTGCATTGGTTTTTAATATTTTAAACATGAAACATGAAATAATATACCAAATGTTTATGGTACTCATCATTACCCACAAAAAAGACCGCGAGGCTATGGTTAACTATTATAGTTAAGTAACAATAACCATTATTTTACCAGACTGCGCAACGCAAAGGCCGGGTAATGTTTTTATCAGATTATAAGGACCAAACGCGTGGACCAATTTTGACGATTCTTCAATCGATTTATCTTAATCTTGCAAGTGCTAAACAGTAATCAAAATTCAATATGGCGACAACCACGCAGCAACTAGCGAACAAGAAAAAAAAGTCGATGAACTATGGGTGGGGTATCTTTGATTAGGTATTTGAAAATCAAATTTAAACTTTTCTTATCATTTTGCATTTCGAATTACCATTTAGGATCTATAACGGTTTAAAGTTGGTTAGCAACTTTTTTTTGGCTCTTCTTAGTTTAGTTCGCAGTTGTTGTTCAAATGAGTAGAATCGTGTTTCGTAATAAACAGAAACCCGTAGATACCCGTGCGAAGCCGGGACGAGTCACTAGTGATGATATAAACATACAACAACATTGTTTTCCGCTGGCCCGAAATCTGTAGTACAGTACAAATTAATTGATAAACATCTCAGACTGCTTCAAGAGACTTTTAGACACATAGTTACAGACGCACATACCTATATGCTATGTTAGCATAAACTCTCGCAACTTTTCCAGCAACTTTTCACACTCGCAATTTGCACAATCACCGTCCGTACATTTAATTAATCCTACATCGCTGCTCGCGACGTAAACACGCATTTGGTGGGGCTGCTTATTGTGAGCTGTGACATGCATGGATAATGGATACACTGCTCATAATTGAGTTGTTTTTGTGATAAATGTGGATTACTTTTGAGAACTGGGGACGATGAACTCGCTGGGGAATTACGAAACTCAGTGGGTATCGCCGTCCAAACGAGTCTACTATAATTCGAATCAAAGTAATGCATTTAAAAGTGAGCTCTAAATGTGTTACGTACAGCACATTATTACAAAATTAGACCACGAGTGGGCGACTTTCGCGGCGGCGTTCGCTAGTGTACACTACTTTTGTTATTTTGTAAAATGTTTTATATTATTATCCTGATAAAGCTCATATTTGTTACGCTTTGAGTCGAGTTGGTGTCGATCGTCCTTTGTTGTGACAAATTGACAGGTAAAGACGATTGTAAATCTTCAGAGTTCATTACTATTGACGTCTTATACAAACGTAGCTACGCTCTTATGTAACTACGATTCAGATGAAATTATAAAATGGGCCATACCCACTGACCTGAATCATACTATCTAAAACACGTCAGTGGCCATACCGATGTATGGAATTATTTTTTAGGTTAAAAACTTTGAGCATATTTTAGTTTTCAGTAATAAACTAAAAGCAGCTAAAATATTAGTCCTTGACTAGTTTTCCCGCCCGAGACTTCGTACGCACGCACTACTGCTTATCGCGAAAAAAGCATCTTATTTTCTTCTAGGATTTTAAAAACCAATGCAAAAGTAGGTGTAGCACCAATGCTGTTAATGTTTTTTGACAGACTTGTTATTTTGTTTCCATGGCAACCACACTGTGATTGCAACGGTTCCTTACAGTGATTAATCAACATTTTCCAGTTATCCCTTGGAAACTTAACATTTTCCTGGGTAAAAAGTATGTTTTATTCCAGGGCTTAAGCTATAGCCCTTACGCATTTTTGACGACACTTTCTTCGTCAGTTATTTGACACCAATCAGAGACTACATTATTTGATTCCTTTATCGTTGCTATATCTTAAAATATACTTTTTTATTTATTTATCTATGTATACATAAATTATTTATATGTAATTATTATTAATATTATACATATATATAAATGTATTAATATTTTATATCTTTTTTATACTTATTCTTGTATGTTTATTTTTTCCGCTCCCTCTGCGCTTTAGCTGAAAACCAGCGCTGCGTGCCTTCGGCAAACAGCCTAATACTGAGTTAAGGCCCATTCATCACCACTTTAACGATCTACCTTTTCTCTGTTTTCCTTTTCTATTGTACCTACTTAATTAATGTAATTATTAGTATCTTTTATTTTTGTGTGTGTTCAATATATGTATTTTCTTTCTTTCTTTCTTTTCTATCTCCATTCTAAATTTCATTAAAATCCTTCCAGCCGTTATCGCGTGAAAGCTCTTCAAACAAAAAAAAAAACAAACAGACAACGTTTCACTTTTATATATTGGTATAGATTATTTCAAAATATTGCAGTCAGATAACTTAATCAGTCTACAAAGTTTGGCTTCGATTAGACTTATATAATTTTAATGAAAATGTTCGAAAACACAACACATGAACGAAAACATGAACGATTGTATGAAGATGTGAGTTTCCGCGTCTGTCCTCAACAGCCAACGTTTAATATTTTGCAGACAAACAGCAGTCTAACAAATTGAAACTGACTTTTAAATGATCATCAATGTATGTAACAGATATTTTTGAAAGACGCTATGATTGCAACCTAGGAATTACATTTTACGGATTTAGTGCGTCTATAATTTCAACTGACTTGACTTGAACTTAGCAGGAAAATCGATGAAATAAACTAGGATCGAATCATCTTCGCACCAAAGATTTCTGACTGTAGCTAATAGTTAACCAAGTTTTTTAAAAGATTTAATAAAATATTCTTCGAAATAAAATATAATGTTCCGCACTATGAAGTTTGAATTAGCTTGATGCAAGTTAACTGAATATATATAATTTTTAATGTATTTTTTATTATGCTTTTGTAATGTTCTCTAACTGCTGAAATATTTGCAAAAATGATTTGAGTAAAACACAAGTGGAAGTATAAATTTTATTTGAGCATGTCACTTGAACACAATTAATGTATATCTGCATAATTTTCTAAGATATTATCTAGTCAGTCAACTCCAAAATAAAATAAAACTGGAATTCCAAAAGCAATTTCATTTAAAGGCCTAATTATTATTTAAACCCCATCTAACTAATTGAGAAACATAACCTCATTAAATGTCTGCATTGCAAACAGTAAATTATAATCTTTTTTAGTAAGAATAATTACGAAGAGATTTAAGAGCGTCATTTCACAGGGTGTTAAGTTTCACGACACGTCGGTAATTTTTGTTAAGTGCCCATCGATGTACAAGGAAATTTTACGTTTTGTGAGAGTTGTTAAAATTAAAGTCCTTACATATTTTGAAAAACGTTAGTTAGTATAGCATTAAACGTACTGTAGATAAAAGTAGATTAAACAAAGAAATTATTATTTTTATGTTTTTTATAGCAATTAATGCCTGCTTAGCGTAAATATATATAATAATTTTGTAATGGAAAAATTTGAGTCTCGGACGAGATTCGAACTCGCATACTGTGTCTCAGCGCGGCACATGCCTTTACCAATTCGGCCACCAAGACCTATGTGTTGTCATCCAAATCTTCAAAGAAGCCAGTGGAAAGATTTGGATGACGACGCATAGGTCTCGGTGGCCGAATTGGTAAGGCACAAAGTAAGTAAGTAAGTAAGTTGGTAAGTATGCGAGTTCGAATCTCGTCCGTGACCCAAATTTTTCCATCAGAAAATTATTATATACTATAAGGAAATTATTGTTTAAACATAAAATAAAATTAAAGTATTACATTAAAGGTGCTGTAGATGAAAGTAGATTAAACAAAGAAATTTTTGTATTAGTATTACATTAAAGGTGCTATAGATGAAAGTAGATTAAACAAAGAATTTTTTGTTGAATGTAAGTTAGTATAACATTAAAGTATGTACTGTAGATGAAAGTAGATTAAACAAAGAAATTAGTGTTAAAACGTTAGTATTATATTAAAGGGACTGTAGATGAAAGTAGATTAAACAAAAAAAAATTGTTAAATGTAAGTTAGTATAACATTAAAAGTATGTACTGTAGATGAAAGTAGATTAAACAAAGAAATTAATGTTATACGTTAGTATTATATTAAAGGGACTGTAGATGAAAGTAGATTAAGCAAATAATTTATTGATGCAAGGCTGAAACAATATTTAACTTGAAGATACTAGGCAGCTTCTTTTTCATGTATTTTTGATAATCCAACATAATTTCTATCATTTTTAACACCCGAACTCTTAATGTGTTGTTGTTTAGAATGTGTATTATTGTAGGTATGTATCACTGTATGTATCCGTGTATTTGTCTGTAGCATCGTAGCTCCCAAACGAATGGACCGATTTCGATTTTTGTTGCGGTATTTTACTATTTGAAAGCTGATGTGATCGAGATGCTTCTCAGCATTACTTAGGGTCCGGGGTTATATTTTTATATTTGAGCTATTTCTTATTTATTTTCTATTAACTGCTCGTCAAAACTGTTCTTTTTACCATGAGAAATTATTTTCAAATTTATTTTTCGGTTTATTGAGTGAAATATGATTTATGGATATTTCAGGCCTTTGTTAATATCTTTATTTCATATAGCTTATGTATACTCACTGATTGTAACATTTTCGTTAACCTTAATTTTAGCAGACTGACATGAATACCATTTACACTCGTTAAAGCTGTGAAAAGCAAAAAACCTGTATAATTCATTTAGTGTTGAATAATCGAATAAATCACAGTAATGGAAAGGATTTTTTGCAAATGGATCCGTTTCAAAAAGGTTTTCACCGGTAGCTGTATGTAATGTGCGTGTGTGGCTTTACAATCAGCGCGTTTTTAAGTATCGTATCGCTGGTAAATTATCATTATTAGCGTGTATTAAGGTACTAGCTGTGCCCCGTGGATTCACCCGCGTGAGGGATGATGATGATGGTGATGAAAATTATTCCATGTGTTATTCCAGGGTATAAGCTCTCTCCATTTCCAATTTCTTAAAAATCTGTTCAGCCTTTTGAGAGTGAAGTATGATGATGAAAAGTATTATATGTGTTATTCCAGGGTATAACCTATCTCTATTCCAAATTTCAACAAAATTCGTTAAGCCATTATCGTGTTAAGACTCCCCAAACAAACAAACAAATAGACAAATTTTGACTTTTATATATTGCTAAGGATGCTATATAGGCTTATTCCCAAAGCACAGCAGTCGTTGCTAATTACTTCCGTGCTATTACGAATACTCCAGCATAGGAGCTCAAGCGGTTAGAGAAAGCTACCTGGGTAGTTGTTACATCTGAGTCGTATGGTGTTGAGACATTGAGACCGTGTGGAAACGGGAAGCTTATCATATCTTTAAATAACTAGCTTCAATGCTAAAAAACAGGCCTGCCCTGCTAAAAAGAACTTATGCCAATAAATTATATACTGTTGGAATGTGCTTATCAAAACCTTCAATTTGATAACCATATTGTAAAATAAGAAAAAACATTATTTTTTTCTAATTTTGAAATGGAGCAATACTGCCAAAATTAAAATAGCCTTTATTACTCGGGGATGTAAGAATTCTAACGATAAAACGTCTAAATTTGTTCAGGCATTTAAAAGTTATATTGGAATAAAAAAACTCACATACATATATATACAAACATCCATACAAATATACATACAAACATACATACAAACAGACATACAAACATATAAATAAACATACATGAATCCTTAAAACATTACACTCCTGTTTTTGGACAGTCGTGTATAAACTCAATCTGAGCTTTCGTTTGATCAATGCGATGCTGACCAATGTACCTATTTGATTTACCAAATTAACATAGCAATTGAACGCAGAAATCCCGCCAGCATGTTGGGTTTTAGGCTGGAATATTTGGGCTGTATATATAGGTAACATATAGGTCATATAGGGTAAAAAAGTAGAAATGTAGTATAGAGTTAATTGTACTTGTTAGTACTAATTATAATAATTGAATTATTATTCTAAAGTACTTCTGTTCATTAGTATGCTTGGTTATTTGTAATAAATATTTTTTTGGACGTTTTTGGACACTCGAAATTATTCAAAATTGGATTCTTCAGACAAAAAGTTAAACAGATTAAAGTTTAGCAGATAGTCAATTAGTAAACCAATAACTATATTACAGAGAGAAACATAGCATTCAAGGTTATTTGAGGGATATAAGTCTGATAAACCTATTGCTCTTCTGTCGCAGGTTTCATAGCCACCCACATTACTACATTGAACTTCCAAAATAATTTAGGCTTTGGTTTCGTGATATCTCATCCATTTAGCCAACTGCCAGGCCAATGAGTACACAATTACAGGTTGATGGACTTCAAATTAACATTTTGGGCTCCACAGTTTTTTTCTTATTTTTACCTGGCTACGGCGAAGCAACGGAAGGGTAAATGAGTTTAACAGTCTATGTATGTATGTATGTGGATGTTTCACCATAGCATCGCCCTTATTGGTCCGATTTTGACAACCAAAGTATCAATTGATTCGTCTTCTTGTAGAAAGTGTCATAGGCAATTTTTTTACCCGACTACATTGAACAAGGAAGGGTTATGTGTTGAAATTAAAAACTAGGTTACAATTTGACAAGTGAGGTAGGTGACGATTCGTCTTCATTGCAAGAGTGTTAGATGGTATTTTTTACCCGACCATAGTCTGGTTTTGGTTTTTGAACTTACGTCTTGTTCGTTGGTATTTTTTTCTGAGTTGTTATGTTTTTCTCTGTATATGCTTCATGGTACAAATTTCAATTCCGTATATAACAAGTCACTTCTGCTAATTAGCGATGGTAGCCAAGCGGTGATAAGTGACTTTACAATCTTACAACACCGGGCTCGGCCCTCGGCCCCACATAATGACTTTTAATAAGTTTTGTTAGAATTTGCCGTAACTCCATTCTTCGGAGGACAGTCCTGATTACTAAACAATTATATCAGTCGTTAAGCCATGTCAGAGATCCTTGGGCGGCCTGACAAACTCTGACACCACTACCTCAAACGAAAAACAAACGAACAAATAAACTTATAACTGTTCTGACTCCTTAGCAACAACATAATAATATCTTGGTTAAAGGTTATTTATTGTTATTATACTAGTAGCTTTGGTAAAACCTTATTTTGACCTTTAGAAATTACTTGAATTCAAAATTTAAGAAAATAGAGATGTTCTTCCTGATGCCCTTAAAATCATAGTCCAATATCAATGTTATACAATGTTATGCTTATTTTTCTTACAAATTTTCAATAATAATCCACATCATTTGTAAACTGTCATCGCAAATAAGAAAAAAAACATTTCATATATTACCTTTAGCTAAAAATCTATATAAATTACTTACGTACCTTATCGCAATAAACCATCAAAATTAATCTCTAGTATACAAAAGTAAAGGGTGGTTTTGGATAGTGACAGGGTACTAAAACATTGTCTAAGTAGTTGATTCTACGTGTTAACAAGCTATCAAGAAAACGATTTACCCGAGCGATAGCCGTCAGATTATTAGGTCTCGAGAAATAAATACAGAGGGTAGAAACGGGGGATGCAACATGGGGGTTGGGAGGGGTCTTATTAATATTATCTGGCGGTGTCAGAATAAATTAATCCGCAGCGTCGGAGCAGAATGCCGAACAATAAACGGATAGAGTGTTAAACTAGACTGTTTTGTTAGCCATAATTGTTGGAATAGTATGGATACGGCTGTCGTTTTGACATATTGTTTTTTTTTAAGTTTTTTTCCATGGGAGCAATTATGATGACGGGCGATTGTATTTTTTGAAATGGTATTATTTACCTTGCCGTGTTTGTTAATTTTTTGGTCAAATTTAGTAATAGGATGTTTACCCCATTCCTGTTAAAAGATTTGTCTGAAATTGTGTAATAGAAATTCGACTCGCCACACGATTTTATTTTATTTTCAATTTTTTAGTACATATAGAACAGTATAAATAAAAAAAATATATATTACCACGTTTTTATTAACTCGTTTCCATGTGTCTTATTATCTGTTCGGCACAAATTTTGCTATTGATTTTTAGCTATTTTCCCGATTAGCTGGAGACTTGAAACTATAAACATAGACCAGAGCTGGATGACAATGCAACACTATTTTGCTTTCTTGTCTGTCTGTTTGTCTGTACAGAAAAAATAATGTCAAACTTCTTTCATATTTACAAAAACCATTTCAATCTAGTTTTGAATAAACTGTAGCTTAGTGTTAAGCTCTACTCCAAGATTGTAGTTTACAGGTAACAAGGAAGAAGACCAGGAATTTCACGTCATAGCTGTAAGCATTAAAAGTATGGAACCAAAACGTTTGGTACGGATTTTGCGATGTACAGATGTCATACTTAGCCGAAAAACAAATTTTACTTTCATGGAAGGGGGAAAATAGATTCACCATCAGCCTATATCTGTCCACTGCTGGACGTAAGCCTCTCTTAATGCACGCCAATGAGCTCGGTCTTCAGCTCTCTTCATCCACTTTCTTCCAGCCGCTTTTCTCAGGTATTCACTCCACCTGGCCTCAGGGCGTCCTACACTACGTTTGCCTAAACGTGGTCTCTACTCGAGAACTCGTCTACCACAACGGTTATCGGTTCTTTGGGAAATGTGATCAGCCCACTGCCACTTTAGCTTACTTATCCTTTGAGTTATCTCGGTTACCTTGGTTCTCCATCGGATATCTTCATTACGAATCTTGTCTTTCAGAAAAACTCCAAGCATAGTTCCCTCTATAGCTCGCTGAGCGATATTAAATTTTGCGACCTTTTTGAGGTTAGGTCGCGCAATTTTCGTGCACCTCCTGCGATTCAAAACTCCTCTATTCTATGATAAAGCCCAAAATAATTGCTTTATTAGAATGGTGCTTTTTAGCTATAGCTGTTTCAATTTCCGTAGTTTTTCACGAATAACTTAATAAACTAAAAATCCACCTGCTTGAAGAACTTACACATACATGCCTGCAGGCCTAGCATGGGGGGTGGACAAATTATCTTTTCCCTGTTTTTATCCCCTTCTCACACCTAAGAAGTGGATAAAAACCGGGGAATGATAATTTGTCCACCCCCCATGCTAGGCCTGCTGCAAGCCTCAGCCCTTTCCTTGTATCGTATTTACTGTTAGAACATATTTTAAAATAATCCCAGTTGTCTGCTTGTATTGGTTAAATCATACTTATATTATATGGATAAAACTACTATAACTAACGGATTCTGAGAAAAAATTGCTCTGTTTGATAATAAACTGTGTCTTAGCCACGTTACGCTGCCCTTAAGACGTAGCTGAAGGTATCCTCTTAATTTGTTGACCGTCCCCCCTAATGTCCCGACATAAACATCAAATATCTGAAAGGACTGCCTATCGCCCGTGAAATTAAGCCGAGTAGGCTCTAATTCTTATGATCGTTAATTTTCAGGTGCGCGTCATGAAAGATCTAATATCTTATCGCGTTTGATTAAATTGCTTGAAAGCACTCGTGACTCTTTAAACAGGTAAAAGTTAGGATTTAGTATGATATTATAAATTAGAACGCTAACAATTATTCGGTCCAAGTTTCACCGAAGAGTTTCATGATTGTAATATTCTATTGACATAGTTTTTTTATATTACTGTCTAGGCAATCGTTTGACTACGATCTCACCTGATAAAAAGCGATGATGTGGTCGAAGGTGTAGCACGCTTGTCTAGAAGATACCTATTCACTCGTGACTTGAACACACCTGGGTTATAATTTACCGGAAACACTGACGAGGGCAGAGCATTCCACTCCTTTGCAGTTCTTATAACAAATGAAGAAGCGTAATGTATCGTTTTTCTGCGAGGTATTTCAACCATAAAAGGATGGCGTCTTGCCGATCGTCTAGTCTTACGTTGATGGAAAGGTGATGGAGGAATCAGATTGTGCAGTTCTTGTGCACACTCTCCATAGTGCAATCTGTAGAATACTGACAAGCTTGCGACCTCACGTCGATGCGCCAGACTTAGAAGCATACTTAAAAAAGAAGTACTATAATAGTAGTTTATTTTTAATAGTATCACTCAAGTGTTTTAATACCTAGTTATGTGCCGTTTTATACATTACTTTATCTACACTCATGCAATAGGAACTTACTTTTAATGAGCTCGTCCGTCATATTCGTTGCTGTTCCGTGATGTCAGGTAGAGTCAAATTTTCCTCACGAACTCTGATTTTACATGTTTAAAACATATTTGTCACATTTTTAATCAAGATAAAACATTTGGTCAACTAAAATATGACACTAAATTGGTAAGGTAATAATGTAAAGTAAATTATAGTGCCAAAATACAGTCCACAGCGAATTCGCGCGCTTACGATCTAGCACGCGCCGTAGATAATAAATGACGAAAACCTTCGTAGGTGCAGAGCCAACCCATGCTTTTATGGGAAAAAAAGACTTTTATAACATCCTTTAGTTGAAAAAACAGTGTTATTATGAACAACGACACGCAAGAATTTGCAACATAAGCTTTGGGTGGAACTGCAATTGTTATATAGGCAGGGGTGGAGCTTACCTAAAGCTTACTGTACGGGATCTAATACGAGCCTCTAGGAAACGAAAGCTATTTTTTTTTGTTGAACAAAACATTGCAATCTAATCTTAAAAACGATAAATACGAAAATAATGTGACGTGCTAAAATATTTACACAAACGCAAAATAGAGGTTAAAAATGTCAAAAACTAATCAGAACCTAAAAATATTCAAATTGATTACCTGTCAAAGGAACATGTAACGTAGACCATAATTTAAAATTATATCAAACAGGACAAAGAAACACAAACACTCAAATGATAATAAATAAATAATATAATGGCAAAACTTCAAATGATATCTGATTTAGTATAGTTTTAAAAACACTTGAAACCATTCGAAAAGTTAAGTAATTTTTTGCGTATCTTTCAAAGCCGTGGGAAAGGAACAACAGATTTAAGACAGGAACGCATTAAGGAGAACAAAGTAAATAGCGAATAAATGTTATTTGTAAAAAAAACATAAAACAAATAATACATTAGATATTTTAAAACATAATTAATAATTACTGATTTTAAAATAATCCATAATAGTTACTTTTAAATGAATGATTATATAGTTCAGAATATTAACTTATATATGTATTATGTACTTTCTAAAATAATATGATCAAAAGTACCATCATCGGACTTATCGCCAACGATAGAAGGAAGAAATTATCTTCCTTATGGACTCTTGGCAGCCTTGTCAATATTAATAATAATGTAATTAGGAAGAAATTATCTTCCTTTGTTACTCTTGGCATCCCAGTAAATAAAAATAATGATTTAACTTCACTCTGAGGTATTACATAAAAGTATGTCCAGCCGGCAGGCTTTGGGCTAGACAGTGATACCGAATATGCAGTTTACTGGATATTAAAGAAGCCCAGTAATGGCCGTCAAGTGGCCGCACCGAATGGAATCAAGTCTGTTACTTACTTGTTGGGTTGAGAATGGTTCATGAATCTAACCGGAACTGGACATACAGTTCCAAGACAGACATTACCGACAAAATCTTGTGAATTTCCCGAAACAGACAAAATATGTCATTACACCAAAACAAATCATAAATAACGCTTTCCCTTCAAGTTTGTCTTTCATATGAATGTTAATTACATAAAATAAAGTTACTCATTTACAAAAGATTAACATTGACCAGGGAAGTTAATTATAAACACTAATAAATATTATGACAATATGTTTTATACTCAAATACTACAAACCATATATTCATATTTCTTAAACCATCTGAAGAAGATAAATACAAAACTATTACTTAACTATTACTTTTATATAAACAACAATCTATTTTATTAGGATAGGGAATTTATTTAGAAACCGCTCAGCAATTTTTATATTCCAACAGAAAGTCGGAGGTCTAATCCTTCACCCTGCAAGAGAGAGTTACAACGCGTCTTCAAACATCGTGTGAAAACAACATCCAAGTTAATCGCTTTTCACATTTTCTTACACAATTTCTATATTTTCCTAAATGTTTATTTTACATGTTTTCTTCTTTAAAACAGCTCAACCAAAAATATAACAGAACTACCTTTAACCATATACGTTAATTTTCAGCAAACTGTTCATTTAACTTAGACGATCACATAAGCCATTTAAATATTAAACTTCTATAAGCAATTATGATTATAACATTTCAATAAACTTCAATTTTATGAGTAATCTAGACGATCACATAAAAACTTTACATCTATTCTTTAAATCAGCAATTTTAATAGCAGCGTTTCACGGAACTTTACTTCCGTAGTAAAATAGGAATGATTCAATAGCATTTTTACTTAGGCTAGGCGACTAGAACCTTACATTACCATAAGGTAAGTGACATGCTGACAGCTTGGACTAAGCACAGTCATGTGGAACGTCTGCCCAAATAGACAGAAGTGCAGTAACAATTAAAGTATCGTAATTGTTGTTAGCTGTTAAGACACTGTTGATGTAAAGTAACTAACAATTACTGTGTGCTCGATAACTTCTTTTAAGACAAACTAATAGGCCCACACAACAGTACGAATTTCTAATTTATAGCCATAGACATCTATATTGTTAAAGCATTAAGTACATATGAAAAAAACTGTACAAAGTATTTTTTTTATTATTATTTTATTTCTTTGATTGACGAGACGGGCAGGTTGCTCGCCTGATGGTAAGCGTCACGCCTGTCCATAACAGTTGCAGTGCCACCCAGAACTTTGGTTGCAAAGTCTTGCGCGTCACTGCACTGCGCACGTCACTCTGAGACATCGGTTGTTAAGTCTTGTTGCCCAGTAATATCGCTGGAAACATTGCCCTTCAAACCGAAACACAGAAATGTTTACACTCTACTGCTTGGCGGTTGAATATCTGACAAAGGTCGAGGATACTTAAAATAAACTACTGGACAAGAATATAATATATAAAAAAAACGTGTCTGTCTGTTTGTTTGTTGTTTGTTTGTTCGCGCATCACGTAAAAACTACTGGATCGATCGCGAAGCGGTTTTCATTGTTGGATAGCTTAGGGTTTGACTTAAATACAGGTGCACTTGGTATCTCAATCTAATGAGTAGAAGCCGAGCAATTGATAAAATTATTTTTGACATCTGAAGAAATTTTGATCAAAAGTACTTTAAAATTTGGAATAACCATATACGTATAACTAATAGATACTTAACATCCATGGCCTGCAGTCTTGACATAGATAGCTATTGTATTACATCTGAAATCGGTCGCATAATCCAATATTTGCAATATTTACTAGTCTCTACACTACCGAATTATTATGTTTTTTGTCGTAGACAGAGAAAAAATGGACACAGAAACAATGTTACCGGGTAAAAGGTAGCGTTATTTTCTAATAATGTTGCCACTTTATTATGTTTCCATAAAAGTAAGGGACGTTAGGTTGCAATAAGACTATAGGTTAGGAGGATGTTTTGTTACTATAAATAATGAGACTTGATAACATTTTACATTAATTTATTCATTTTAAAAAAAAAACAACTTATTATATATATTTCTTAATTTTTCATTTGGTTCCGATATACGGTTAGCCATGTAATGTAGTCTCACCTTTAGGTACTCCATTATGATAGCTTTTGTGAGTAGAAGCTCATGGTTGTCTAAAGGTGAACAATCAAATATATCACCATGGCATTTAAAAAAATGTTTACCGCTACATGTTTTAAAACTTTCGTGTAGTAAGTATTGTTTCACATTCTTTCGTGTAATTAAATTTGATCCAGATTTTGTATCATTTCTTTTAAGTACCTTTTCAGTTAAAAATAATATATCAACAACATCTTGACTAGGGAAGCAAAGACCACCCTTGTCTTTTTGACTAATTAATCGCCTTACTGATTTAGATGTGTCAATCGCGTTTTGCAGGCAGTTGCTACATTTGATAATTTCAGATATTTTTGTGACCACAAACCCTGCTATATAAGCAATTACTTCTTTAGAGTATTCTGTGATACTGCTAGGATCTGGAAAGTAATCATGATCCTGTGATAAGTTATCCAAATTTAATGCATTACTTTCAAATTCTTCCATTACAATAGGATATTTTAGCATGGACAGACTGGAGTTGTTTTTTTTTTCATACCTTGAATGTGTGTATGTTAAGATATCTATATTTTCTAAAATAGTACAGTTTCCAGTTGCAACATGTTTAAGTTCACCATGAACGACCAGTCTTTTATATGCTGCCTTAAACTGTCAGGGAGATGGATTGTTATTGAAGCCGCCCTTTGCTCGGATGGCGCTAAAAAATGATTCAAGATGATCTTGACATAGTTTGTATGCAGGTAAAAATATTAAATAACCTGTTGCAACTAACCGCTCATACAGAAGTAAAACACTGCGAATATTGCAACTGAATCCTATTATAGCAGCCTTTCTATTGGAGTTACTGATTTTTTGGCCGTCTAGGAGTTTCAATTTATTTAGAAAAAAAGAGCATGTCATTAAAAAATAAACTTATTTCCTCAATTTTTTTCTTATATATTGGCTTTTTTAAGCCATATGCATTAAGATTTCTGCTATTCAAAATATCAAATAGATTATTCACTTTTCTAATGAAATCTGTTGTGTACACCACATACCTATGCACTATAATTATACCAAGCTTGACGCTTAAAGCGCCTTAAAGGTCGGATAGGTAGACAGACAGACATAAAATGCATAGAAAAAGGCTCCCGTTGTCACCATTTGTGTAGAGAAGCCTAAAACCATAGATACTTACGTGAATATTATTAGTTGGTAGAGCACCCGGTTTCAAAAACTTTTTATTTCCACGCCTTATTAAAAATCACTCGTAAAGTGGTTGGAACAAAGCCTGGAGTTTCGCGTTGGCTTCCAATCATATCTACTACATGCTAGAGTCCAAATTTCCACCAGTCCTTCACTTGATGGAAATCTGTAAGAAAATAGTTTAGGAATAACATTTTTTCATATATTAATATTAGTAAACAATAAAAAATAATAAGTGAGTAATTATCTACATATATAATAATTTTCTAAAGGAAAAATTATATATCAAATAAAAAAAACAATTTCATTCCCGATCCAAATTTTTCCAAAAGGAAATTATTATATTTGTTTACGCTAAGCAGGCGTTAAGTGCTAAAATCATAAAAAAATTATATGTGTTTAAAAAATTTTTAAACCGGTATCTAGTATTAGCTACCGGTTTTTGGACAAAAGGCTCCACATTTTGCGGATAAAACTATCAAATCCAATACATTGTGCCATTTCCGGAAAACATCTAAGAAACTAGGGTAAAAATCAAAACTAGATATGGCAGCTCTAATTCAATGACTTTGTGGTTAGACCTTGATTTGATTTAAGCTTAATTTGGTATATTGTAAAAGAACTTTACTTCTAAATTAGTCGTCCTTGCATCAATACACATTAATCAATGTATGTATTGCATATAAACGATATTTTGTATGAATAAAAGGCCAATACCCACCTGTGAAATGTAACATCACACAAACCCTGTTCTGTTCTGTTCTTACAACCTAAAACACAACACTGCACCATTATAATGATGTACAAAGCACTTTACCACGTGAGGAACACAATTAAATTTTATTTTAAATGATATTTTTTCAGAATAATACGAAAATCACTAACGTACGGGAATGTTTGATACCACGCTGTCAATACAGCTTGGAGTCAACCAGTAACAAAGACAAAGACAAAAAAGAGTATGAACCAACAAATAAAGTAAATACCTACCCATAAACCTTTTTCTTTCACGTGATAGATTCTTGGGATCATTATTACTGTATATAAATCAAACCTAAGTTTGGTTATGTTATCCTTAGGTTAGGATTAGCCTACGGTTAGGCTAAACCTTGTTTAGCATATTAACTAAAGTTTCAACGCTATGGTGTTGTTATTTATTTATCTTTTAACCAAATAGTAAAACTAATTCATAACCTGACAATACACAAGCAAGTTGCTATATCATAAAAGCTTGAAATTTACTCAGAAGTTTAGTACCTATCTAAAATATACTGAATAGAATAGCATAACCTAAGGAGTATTCATAGAAACAAAGACATTTAATTGTTATATTTTTATTGATTCTACCACCAGATTCGGAATACACTTCATAGAAGAACTGGCAAGAAACTATGTAGCGAATATATTTTCATCATCATTATTTACAATTATAATTAACACATTATTGTTGTCATACTAACAACCTATAAGTGATACTTGGTCATAGTGATATTTTATTAACATTTTACAATCACCATAGTTACACCTGGCACAATAATAGCATTTAAACAAAATGATCCTGACCTAATAATTTCGAACACAATCACATTGACCATATTGGTTATAATAACATCACATTGAACCGACAGTACCTATGTAGTATTTGTATACTGTTTGGTACCTATTTGCAAAATAATCAATCACACATAATAAACATGAGACAAGGAAACAGTAGCAGAACACTATAGTAATATCAATAGTACTTAACTTGCCAAGGTCCTGTTGGTGCGACCGCCACAGTAAAAGTGAACATTGCTAAGCCACCTTTATAAAATAACGGAAAAATATCATACCACCTCACTATATTTTTCCACCAGATCGACCAATCAGGAATCATCAATGGCGTCTGGCGTGACGGAAATGTTCAATTCACTTCTACTTACATTTGGATATCCATAATAATCGTATTTTAAATATTGTAAGACAAAATCATTATAATTTTTATGGAATTATACTTACAGATATTTCAGAGCTATAACAATCTGCCATCATTAATTAGTAAATACACAACTTGTCACATAAGACTTGGTAATTTTACTTAGAATAATGAATAACTCTATTAAGCATTTTAAACATCATTATATAACTCCATAATTATAAATTCGAAACTTTTGCATAATAAGTTGTTTTATAGATTCAACTACATTATCGGTTTCGTTCAGAAACATATATTTTTATTACCACAGATTACAAACTCACCATAGATCTAAGAAAAGACAAATTTACAAAGAGATTCAATCGGTTGTCACTTTTGGCTTGACAAGTAATATGTTATGATACCGTAAGTGATAAGGTTATTCAGTGAGAATATTAATTACATTGTTAAATATTATGTTACAATCTAACACATGCTATTTTTACATTAGGACAGTTTCGCTGCGGAGTAAAAGAGATGGAAATGTGATTTGGTCTATTGTTTTCTCTGTCTACGGTTTTCTGTGGTATAGATACCAATGAGAATCGATAGTTTCTGACAGTGACCGTCAAAATGTTAAACTGTTTACACCAAGGAAGTTCTATGTACTTACGTAAGAATAGAACCTACATAGAAATTTATTGATTTACACATAGGATACTTAGTTATATGTACCACAAACCCACCGTTGTTTACCGAAGTCCAATTGCGACATATTTAATCATACAAGTAGGTACTTCCTTTGATTGTGAAAGTACCAATTAAGCACTTTTTGTACTTATGTTGTTTTTCTATGAATAATGCGCAGTAGAGGTACTCTACATGTTGATTTGATTTAAATGCGCATAGCTGAATAAGCATTTATGTACTTAGATGTTTTTCTCGTTAAAGTATGAGAAATGTAACTACTTAGTTGTTTATTACAATGAAGAATGAACTAGAAATCGCCTACGCATTTATAAAAATTATATAAGGAAGTTACTAAGTACAAATTGTCATTATTTTATCTTCGCTTGAATTGTACGGTCAAAAGTAAGACCAATAAAATTAACTTCAAATTTAATTTGTTGTTTATTTTATTAAAATCTCGGCTCCGTCCAATTTGTCTGGCGCAGCCGGTTGTATTTTTTTTTTTAAAGTCGTGGAAATTTAATTTGTCCGGCGCTTACTTCAAAAATTGTGAAATATAATTTGTCTGGCGCAACCTACATATTTTGTGCAGCTGTCCTGAATAACTTCGTGTGTTCCTGACAAATCCACGTAAAAAAAATACTCGAACCAAACAAATACGACTGTATTGGAAAAAGGAGTTGAGAAACAATTCAGCGAGTGGAATAATCACCGAGGCATGGGATCGAGCGGTTTTAAGTGAGTCGAAAATCATTCACTTTCCGTATTCTTGCCCTGCTATTCGACCCTTAGTGTTTTTGGACAAACATTGCCAATACACTTGTTATTTTTGATTTATTGTATGTGAATTTATGATTTTAATGTGAATTTATTGTTTTTTTATGCGTCATAATTGATTTTTATGTGAACTTATTGATTTTATGTGTTTTTATTGATTTTTATGTGTTTTTTTTGACGTTTTATGCGTTTTTATTGATTTTTATGTGAATTTATGTGTCTTTATTGATTTTTATGTGAATGTGTTGTCATTTTATGCGTTTTTATTTGAATTTTATGTGAATTTATTGATTTTTATGCGTCATAATTGTTTTTTATGTGAATTTATTGTTTTTTATGAATCATAATTAATTTTTATGTGAATTTATTGGTTTTAATGTGTCTTTATTGATTTTTATGTGCTTTTATTGCTTTGAAGTGTTTTTATTAAACTTTTATGTGCCTTTCTTTAATTATTTTTGAATTTGTGTATTTTATGCGTTATATTGTACAAACGCATACTCAATTTTAATAATTTGAATTTATTTTAAATAATAATAATTTAAAATGGAATCTATGAGGATTATAACAAATGAAATCGTGAAATTGAGTCCTAAATTTGATGGGAATGAAAAATTATTAAATTTATTTATTTCAAAATGTGAATATGTGCGTAGCTAAAGTGGATCCGAAGTAACAGCAGCACAATAATTATATTTATTTTATGTTATTTTAAGTAGAGTTGTAGGCAGAGCAGCCTCACTATTAAATGAAAGTAGCGACATGGCTACAATTGAAAATGTTTTTATGTTCATGTTAATAATATAATTGAAAAATGGAAACAGACGTAAATTAAATGATATAATATCTGAAAATCTACTTAAACTGTGATTAAATCATACGAATAAAGAAAAAAAAAACGATATGCAATTTTTAATTAAAGCAATCAAATATAATGAATTAATTAATCAAATTAAAACTAAACAAGATGCTATTTCAAAGAAAGTTACTTTGGTTGCAGAAATGGTTGATGGTTTTGTAAATTTACTAATACTTCTTATTATAATTTTATACAAGTTGAGAATAATTTAATTGATATAGAGAAAACATTGAATAGAACTAAAATAAATGATTTTGAAAATAAAGTATCTCATGCTTATAGTTTGTTAACTCATAATTTTCAAATAATTCTTTCTAAGTTAGATGAGATTGATACAGCAGTCGCATCAAGTAAAAATAAGATATTACATAGATCAATAATTGATACTAATGAATTATTTGAATTGTTAAAAAATATTGAGAGAACAGATAAGTTAATTTTCCCTGTTAATTATGAAAATTTAGTAAACATAGAGCAAAATATAGAGATAAAAGCTTATATTAAGGGTAGGCAAATTACATATGTACTGGCAATTCCAATTGTACGCAAAAACACTTACAAATATTACCAGTTATTCCCCTTACCTATCCTTGATACTTTTAATAATATTACATCCTTGATACTTCCTAAATATCCTTTTATCCTCGTGAAGGATTTGAACTCTATCACATTGCTCTCCAAGCCATGCGACGAGATTGATGAGAAATTATTTCTTTGTAAAGAAAGTTGTGCAGTCGTATTGGAACAAGATAAATGTATAACTGATTTAATGAAATTTAAGTTGAATATTACATCGTGTTCTCCAATTTTAATCGAAACTTCAGAGATAAAAGTTCAACAAATTGAAATGAACATATGGATAATTTTTGCAAGTTACCAAACGTACTTGACAAAAACCTGTGAAAATGAGATAACTCGAGAGAAAATCCTTGGTACTTATATTTTAACCTTGGACGATAATTGTAAAATACAAGTTGAAGATATTACTCTACGGAAAAAATTGTTCAGAGGAATGAACTTACATATTCCTAAACTACCATTGATAAATTTACCAAGTGTTCCAGTTACAAATAATTTCAAAAGGAAACCTGTTAACTTAGATGGAGTAAATATGGAAAATCTACAAATGCTGAATTATATTTTGAAGAAAAGTGAAAACAGTGAATATAGTGAAATAAGTGAAATGGTCAATAAAGTGCATATAAAAAGTGTTAGTTTATGGACATTAATACTTTATATTATAATGATTTTTACTATTGTATGCTTTATTATAAAATATAAAACAAAGATTTTGAAATTATGTAAAATTGAAAATAATCTGACTTCAGAAAATGAACTTTCAGATAATTTTCAATCTCAGGGTGGAGAAGTTATATGTACCACAAACCCACCGTTGTTTACCGAAGTCCAATTGCGACATATTTAATCATACAAGTAGGTACTTCCTTTGATTGTGAAAGTACCAATTAAGCACTTTTTGTACTTATGTTGTTTTTCTATGAATAATGCGCAGTAGAGGTACTCTACATGTTGATTTGATTTAAATGCGCATAGCTGAATAAGCATTTATGTACTTAGATGTTTTTCTCGTTAAAGTATGAGAAATGTAACTACTTAGTTGTTTATTACAATGAAGAATGAACTAGAAATCGCCTACGCATTTATAAAAAATATATAAGGAAGTTACTAAGTACAAATTGTCATTATTTTATCTTCGCTTGAATTGTACGGTCAAAAGTAAGACCAATAAAATTAACTTCAAATTTAATTTGTTGTTTATTTTATTAAAATCTCGGCTCCGTCCAATTTGTCTACTTATTATCATCATCATCCAACATCATTAGTACATCACAGTAAACAATAAAGAACAAGGGCGAAATTTTATGTGATAAATCTTGCAGCGTCTTGAAATATCATTTCTACAGAACTAAAGTAATTATTTTTCTACGTTTTGTCAACATAGCATGTAAGCTAGGAAAAGCCAGGTTAACAAATCAATTAAAAAAACATTTAATTGACACTTCATTTCCTTCCTACAATGTTTTACCGGCCTTGTTGCCTGCGGGTGAAAAAAAACATAATACAATAACGTTTTCGATTCGGACGTCAAAATTTTTAAACCAAAGGAGGCTGAATTACGCTTACTTCCAAAGTTCCCATTCTGTTTTTAAGGCAAATGAGGTTAAATTACGCTTACTGGCGTTAAACCTTTTAACAGTAAGCTTAATTCAACCTCCTTTCGTTAAACAGAATAATACTATAGACAAAATGGTACGTCAATATAAAATCTATAAACAAAATATTATAGTAGGAGAATACAATGCATTATAGTTTATGGAGGAAGTAAGGAATTGTTGTTAGGTTATGGTTGTTATTATATAGTGTAATGTATTGTTTCAAATAGTTGTGCTAATATTGGACGACTATTTACGTGCACAGTGAAACAGCAGCAACTTATCTAAACATTTTGTTTTGTAATCTTGCTAAGCAGTAACAGATTGAAAATAATTATTATTCAAAAGCTCTGGTAAACTAGGTAGGTAAATGAATATGTATAATATATTTACCTACCTATGTGATCCTATCACCTATGTGTATTATGCAGATAAAATAATTAAAATCTCTACGACTTGTTTCAAAAGTCGTAAACAGTAACATAACCTACAAAACTTTGAAGACTAATAACAATTATTCCTGGCATCTCCAATAAAAACTCGCTATCAAACTCAGGAAATTATGCTATATTACTAGCGATATGTTTGTTCTAAAGACGTGATGTATGAATATGTATGGGAGTTTGCCATATTCCTTCGGACTAAAAATCCACATCAAACTGCTCCATCTGACTATAAAATGAATCCGTATAATAAACAAATTAAAACTTTAACAAAACAACATTTAGCGCCCTCTGCCTTTGCGTAAAGCTTTTACATTCAAAAGGTAAAGTGCTAACATTTTAAAGGGCATAAAATGAAAGCCTAACAATAATCTGTGCTAATTAGTACTTACCTGAGTTTTTACTGCGTGTGCGTGAAAATGACGGAGTTACGTACATTGTAAATATTTTGTATTTGTTCACGTTGTTTTAAGGGTTGGCTATAAAAATGCACGATATACTTAATAATAATACTCAATTATAAAAACTGGCGTGTTTATGTTTCAGGGTTCTGTTTCCAAAAGGTCCAAATTTAATTGAACATAGTCAACAAAAACAGGGCAAAATTTACTCTTCTTCTAAGTTTATCAGTTTTTGAATATAACTTTCATGTAAGAATTTAATCTTAAAACAAGAATAGGCAAACGTAGTGTAGGATGCCCACCGGCTAGATGGAGCGTCGATCTGCGCAAGGTTGCTGGCAGACAGTGGATGCGAAGAGCCGATGGTCGGGCCAAATGCCGTGCCTTGGGAGAGGCCTATGTCCAGTATTGGACGAGCACAGGCTGATGATAATGATGATGATGAATCGACATCACTAAAGGTGACGGTGAAGTTAATAATGATGTTCGACTGTATGTATGTTTTTTTAAAATGTATTTACACCGTTTTCTCTGTCAATCTCTCTCTCCAAGTGGTCCCACATAAATGTTATCAAAATTGGTGCAGTAGTTTTCCGAGTTTTTTTTAGTATATGCATTTGATTTTGTGATTATATTGCCTCAAATCTCTAAGATTTTTAAACCAATTTGGATGGTTCTATTTTTATGTAGATTTTCAATGTAGTCTCATATAATCTTCATCAAAATTGATTAAGTTTTTTTTAAATTGTTATCTGTTAATCCTTTTGAAGTTGTTTTTTTTTGTTTTGTTCAGCACGTCTAGTTACTATCTAGAGTGCTCTATTGCCTATTACTTAGAGTGCAATATAATTAAGCAAATTTAATGTTCTACTGTGTTCATTTAGTCACAATACGTTAAATACAAGGTACTTAGTCCATGTCAATAAGGTCGAAAATTGTGTAATACCTTTAAATTATTTTGGGGCTTTGTATAAATAAATATTAACATGAAAAAATATTAATTGGATGAACAATGCGCGAACGCTTCATTTATTTTCATTTAGGTCCTTATACTCAAATAAAATAAATAAAAAAGCCTGAAAGAAATAAAATCACACAAAGATCTCCGAATAATTAAAAGAGGATTTATGATATAAAGGGGATAGAACCTTTGTGGCATATCCACCGGCCGCCATTTTCATTTTTTTTTTCAAAGTTTCTGCTCACGGTGAAAGTAACGTTCCCGAAATATTTGGAGGTAAAAGTCACCAAATAAGAACAATGTTAATGATTAATAATGCAGTAATTATGTGTGTATTCGCATTCAATTGTATGAATAGTTTCAATTGTATGTATGGCGACTTTTACCTCCAAATATTTCGGGAACGCGACACTTTAGGGTAAATATATTACAAGGTATTTTTTTGTTTGTAAAAGTGTCCCCTACTCATATATACTACATTCAAAGTGAACAGAAACTTTGAAAAAAAAAGCGGTTGGTGGATATGCCAGCTTCCATACAGAAATGTTCGATCCCTTTTATCTATAAGTTACCAAATTGCACGTTCGTGCTTTTATGTATCATCTATGACAAACACGAGACTTCAGGGAATTAAAATCCCAGCAGTCCAGTTAATGGAATCTCTGAAAAGAAAAATCCACAAAATAACATACGAAACAACCATAGCGGGACTACTGGGAATACACCAAGACTAGACGTCAAGCAGGCCAAGCCGTAAGGGAGCCGGATTGACAACTCGGCAATCCGGTGCCGATCCGTTGTCGAGGCGTTTAGTGGGCGGCAACCCAAACAATATCGAGATCTTGCTGCGTTGTGCCAGCCTATCGGCATAACATGGTGTTAGTGTGTGTGTTATACTTACGAGCGAATCTGCATATGCGTACGTGCGTGCAGGTTCTTGGGTTGATTGTATATAAAATGCTATAGAAAGTTTACTCATTTTGGAATCCATAGCTGATAGTAACCAGTGTTATTTTCACTCGGTTTAACACTATCATAATCAAAGCTGCAAAGGCAAACAATTGTGACCCAGAACTATGTTCAAGTAAACAAGGTCGCTTAAAGCCCCTTCCGGGTCAACGGTAAGAATCACGGCTCTACTATTTAATAAAGCAAGCTATTGAGTTGTAAAAGAGTTTACGGTGCTGCAACGCGGGTCAGCCAATTAGAAGGTGAAATTTATGGCCAGCGGCGACCATAAATTGTAGCATTTTAATTTAACTCTACAAGTCCGAGCCCAACTTAGTTGTCAGTTTTTTTCACAAGCAATTAAGACTTTTAGAGTTTTGCTGAGAGTTGAGGTAACTTTGCTGAGGCTCCGATCGAGTAACTGACGACAAAGTTTTTTGTTACTTTTGACGATGTTAGGTAACGTAATGTGGTCAAAATTTTGGTATTATTTGTTTGACATTCTATTTTTTAGAGAAAGAGAGAGGGTATAACGTGCACAGACCAGTGCCACACGGCACATTGTGAATTGGCCAATTTACTCTTTTATCAATTTAAATATATTTTTTTAACAAGGGCATAATAAAGAAAATGACTCTTGGTACTACCAAATTAGTTATTTATTCTTTAGCACACAAATACAATGTACAAGGAGCACTTAATGCTAAGTAGCATTTTCTACCAGTCAACCTGGAAGTGCAAGAAAAATGGTAGCGGTGCAGTAATAAAAAACACGAAAGCGAATAGAAATAGGTAGCTAACTAAAATTTTAAGAATAAATAAAAGAGTACATAAGAATATTATAAGTAATACACTAATATATAAAAAAAAAAAAAAAAAAAAAAAAAAAAAAATATCATTTATCATTATGTACGACAGAAAAAAAAAGTAAATAAAAATGATTAAAAAAAAACAGTTCAGAACAACCACTCGAGAAGAAAGGATAAGAAACTCAATGGCGATATTTTTTATGTATTTCTTAGTTTAGAATACAATAGTTGATGATAGTAACTGCTCAAGCACCACCTGGTGACTACCACAGATTAGATATTACGCTAGTTAAGATATGGCCAGTTACAAAGTTATGTATCAATTAGAAATTCTACTATTACATAATGTCTAAGAAAGTATAAGTTAATTAAATTTAAAAATAACAAACGCTATAAAAATTATGATTTTAAATTTAATCTTTTACATTCAAAAAACAGAACGGCCAAACAAGGTCGTTAAAATGAAATGAGAAAAAAAATTAAGCCCAAAGATTACACAAACAGGGTGTTTTTAATTAAATTTTTAATAAACACTTCCTCGGCGCTGTTTTACTATCGCGATCCAGTCCCGGCGAATATTAAGACGATATATTACAAAATTTTAAATTATTATCAGCGAAGGGTCAGCGTGCTAATCCGGCACCACCGTGGAAGTGTGAGACAGTTATCAAGAATTTGAGTGCTTTTGATATACGCCTGGAAATAAGCTGGTTAAGTGAAAATATGACTACTTTTTACACGACTGCCCAAAAAAAGGAGTGTAATGTTTTTAGGATTCATGTATGTTTGTATGTGAGTTTCTTTATTCCACCATAACTTTTAAATGCCTAAACAGATTAAGACGTATAAGGTAACGTTAGAATCCTTACATCCCCCCGAGTAACATAAACGTTATTTTTTATTCTTATGAGTCCAAAATACTCTACCGTTTCCGATGTACAAATGCATAATTAATACAAAGAACACACAGACGATACATTATAATTAAGTAAATACTAGTATTAAGTATCATATTTAAGTGCAGAATAATAAAAACAAAAATAGATGCCGAGCAATCGATAAAAATCCATTTGACGGCTGAACAAATTTTGAAGATATAGTATAAACACCACCTTACACCAAAAGAATTAATACGGACGGTCCGTATTAATTATTTTCCATCCAAAGGTTGTCTGGAAGAGATCGCTTTTTAGCGATAAGACCGCCCATTTTCCCATATATTTTGTATAAATGTTTTATTTATTTCTGTTCTATGTGGTGTACAATAAAGAGTTATCTATCTATCTATCTATAAATATACTTTATAAGTACTTTTGGTCATGGAATAACACGTGTGCGCTACTTTTAAATTAATTTAACACGCGGGCAAAGCCGCGAGCACAGCTAGCATTACAATATCTACGATTATATCACATCAGCCGCGAGAAATCTACTGTTGAACTTTTATAGGGCTACCCCATTATAGGGAGGGAGGCGAGGTTTGACATAATCACCACTCCTAGCAGGTGTCATGGGTCGCACTAGTTTTGATACTCAGATAGTAAAATGCTGTTTTCCTGAATTCTCTACATATGCTCGTCTCAGCACCGCGGTTTAAGGATGGACTTGTTATTAAGTCGGGCCCAGCATGATTGCGTGAGCTACACAAATAATTTTGTAGCAACATTGTTCACTGAAACAGCATCTCCGCTACCGGAAAGCCTCCATGGAAATAGATTGGAGGTGACGAGCCTATTTAAAGCGTGTTATTATAATGAAAATGGTTTAATAAGCTTGTATTATGCAAGAAACCGAAGAAGATTAAAATATGTTGGTACGGATGAAGTTCCGTACAAAAGAAGTTTCGTAATCAAACATCACAACTCAGGCACAGAATAAATAATAGTACAAGTCCTCAGGTCAAATGCAGACGGAAAAGACTGTCATACCGAGGTTTAAAAATGTATGAAATATTTTGGCTTGCCTTCACCAATATTTTCACGACACTTACTTGAAGCACAATTAATTTGGAAAACGTATGGTTAACAAGGTTACCGACTTAGCTCTTAGGATAAGCAAGCTAAAGTGGCAACAGGCTGGTCATATTTCCCTGAACCGATAACTGTTGGGGTAAACGTATTCTCAAGTGGAGACCACGTTAAGGCAAACTTAGTGTAGGACACCCTGTGGCCAGGTGAAGTGAAGATCTGCGAAAAGCGTCTGGAAGAAAATTAATGAGGAGAGCTGAAGACCCGAGCTCAGCGGCGAGCATTAGGAGAGGACTACGTCCAGCAGTGGACAGATATAGGCTGACGATGATGATGACATACGCACAAGCACACCCTCGCACATACACACATAATCATCATCCCGAAGACGTCTCCTGCTGAACATGGGCCTCGTCCACAATAAAGGGGTTATTTTGTCTTAAGCACTTGGCTTGGTGACGTCAGTCGATTTTTTTATTCCGTTGTATGACAACTTCACATAACCAAATTCTAGTAGTTATTTGGCTCATCTAATTAACATTGGAATTCAACGGGGCAATGCCGCCAGCACGTTGAAGTACGCTGCCAATAACTGATAGTGGGTGGGCAAAAATCATTTGGACTACCACTGTAATGGCATGTAGGTTTTCCAACTGTTTCAAGTAGTAGTTAGATATATTTTGTTGTAGTTAGTAGTCCACACCAATACACAAAAATATACAATGGTATAAAAGTGAAAAGTTGTGTGTTTTGTTTGATTGTTTGGGGAGCTTTCACGCGATAACTGCAACACGGATTTTGATGAATTTTGGAATGGAGATAGCCTAGAATAAAACTTAAAATACTTTGAAAATCGAAAAATTGTAAGTTACTACGGGAAAACTGGAAAATATTGATTACTCGCTGTAAGGAATGGTTGCCATGGAAACGAAATAATAACAAATCTGTCAAAAAACATCCAGAGCGTTGGTGCTATACCTACATTTTCATTGGTTTTTTAATATTCAAGAAGAACATAGTATTCATTTTTCGTGATAAACTGTAGTCCGCGCGGACGAAGTCGCGGGCGAAAGCTAGTTAATTAAGGCACTTGCCCTTTTTTTCACTTCACGTTAAATTCTTCACCTTACTTCACTTACTTTACCCACTTCACCTTACTTAAGTATAACAATGTCAAATTTTCAGTAAGTACTACATATAAGTCGTATTACTCTTCTGATTGTTTATTTGAAAACAAAAATTGGTTTCCAAACAAAAAGTAACGACTTGTACCTACCACATAAAATGTATCGGCATAAAATAATTCTATCAAGTCAGAGGTACCTTTACAGGGCTGTAATTTCATATTATTTCAATAAAGTACTGAAACATGTTTATTACCGAACACCTAACATAAAAATGCCCCTACTATTGTGTTCGGATAATGGTTTTTCTATGAAAAATATAAAAAGTATTTCATACTTTGAAGCAAGACTCGAACATTTACATATTCTTGAAATTTCTGTATATATTTTCTTAGAAACTTCTGATTTAGAGAACACTAAATAACTTTATTCTCATAGATTTTATTCTATAACAAACCAATCCTATTAATAATTAAATGTTAGTCTGAATAAATATATTATTAGCAATTAGTGTCTCATGGTCGCTCACTATATACAGACACGGTTGTCCGTTTGTAACCTGCTATCTATTTTAGAGTAGACCGAGCAATACGAGGTCTCCAAATTAACTAGATAATTATCGTTTTTATTTATTTATGTATTTTTTTATATTTTAGAATAAGGATTTATTGGTAAAAGAAAGTTTACACGTCATTATGCTATATATTAGCAATCTAGATTCAACTTTACATTAATAAAATTTATAATGAATATTAATAATGATTAATAAGAATTACCGCTGGGGAATAAAGATTCTCGAATGGCGACCACGAACAAGCAAGCGAAGTGTGGGGAGACCCCCACACGATGGATCGACGACATTGTAGCCATCGCAGGAAGTCGGTGGATGGAGGTGGCACAAGATCGCTCGTCATGGCGCTTTGGGGGAGGCCTATGTTCAGCAGTGGACTTCTAAAGGCTGACATGATGATGATGATGATAATTAATAATGCATAATAAAAAATATTAATTAACAATTTCACATAAAAATTATTAATACAGTACATAATGAACAAGATAGTAAAATATAGATTGTTTTTTGCCAATTTTTTAATCATTTTTAATCATTTAGGTATTTGTTGACCGGCTAATAAGTTTTACCAATCAAAAACGTTAACTTCGTTTTAAATTTATTTTCGGTAGCTGCACTTCCGGTAGATTTCTTCAGGAAAATGATTGAAAATTGAGTCTCGTTTTAAACAAATCGTATTTTTTTCGTTAACAAGCCTTTGTGCCTGTATCAGAAATGTATTTTTATTTCGTGGCCTTAAGTATTTGGTTACACTATACATTTCGAACATTTTATTCGATCTTCATGAAATTTGGAATACTTTTGATTAATGAGCGTAATCAGTAGGGCGGTCAAGTTCGTTGATCGTTAGTAATGAATGACGAATTAAAAATAATCGTATATAAATGATTACATACATACCGCTTGATTATTTACTTACCATTCATTAACTTAAAAAAACATACACTGTACCAAGATATTGTTGTTTTCTATGTGATTATAAGTGAACCGGCGAAGCGGTACTCAGAATGAGGATTAGTAATTATCTGATCTCATTTCTGCGTAACTTCGCCGTACGTTTAAGAACGCATTTCTTCCACGTTTCTATGTTTCACTTTTTCTCCGTAGTTTCGCGAAACACCGTTCAAAAACAGCATACGTACCCGAATGTAAAGAACCCAGCAAGATCGTAAAAGGCAACGCACTTTTTACGATGGCACAGGATAATTCAACGTATATAATTCACTCTGCAGCACCTTCGACTGTGTTATCTCCTGTTTCATGTAGATTGAACAAAAATAAAAACATGGATAAAACGGCTGTACATGTTTTTGTACATTAGACTTGTTTGGAAAGTCCTAATTTCATAAAGCGGTTTCAGGTCATGTTATTTGTACCGTGCCTAATGTTTAGCTGCTGATTTTACCGCAAATTACACAAGTCCAACGTCATTTTATGTGGACGAATCAGCTCTCATGTGATTAAGCTTTTGATTTTCCAAAACAGCCGCAGAGAGCGTACACACACATCGTTTAACGTCACAACGTCAGTGGATGTCGCTTAACGAGCCGAGAATTAGATTGCACGCTGACATCCACTGGACGCTAACAGCAGTTAGAAGCTTACGTGCACTGACGTGAACTTGCTTTTCAAATATCGCTATAGACTCGAAGGACGCAAACTGAGTTACACAACATTTTGAAATGTCATGAGCATATTATTTTATAGAGGATTTTGTTATGGTTCAGTAAAAGCTGTCAATAGATGACGTTACCGTCCCCGTAAGATGGAATAAAAAAAAGCTAGAGGAAAAATGTAGGTAAGAGTGTATCGGTAGCTGAACTGGTAGAGACATGTGCCGCGCTGAGGTACGAGTGATGCGGGTTTGATTCTTGTTTGTGATGTTAGAAAATCTATACCTATAAAACAGTACCGTGACTTACTGACTGACAGACAACGCACAGCCTAAACCAGCGGACGTTCCATTCTGTGGTGACAATATGAACAAGTTTTTAAAAAGAAAAGTGATATAAAACACTACGTCAAACTCAAGTAATCTGTTTGTCTGTGTTTATAATTGCAGTATTCTGCAATTATTGCAGTAGTCTGCAGTTATTGCAGTAAGTACTTGGTTTTCCTTGCATTAAATTAGTACTTTCTCCTTAATATTTGCCGACATTAAAAACGTATATCGTAATGAAATTTTACGGACTGGAAATGTTGTTTCCAGAAGTAATGCTAACATCCCATCGTGCCCTCACGCTAAGGCATAAGAAAATGAATTATTAAAAAAATGCTTATTAATCTCCATACGATTTGCATTTTATTGCAAACCCTTTTTTTTCTACGAAACATTTAACCTTACAAACTCGTTACTATGGATTTAAGCTGTCTCAGTATTAAGTATCGTAACTTGTATAATCGGGAGCTAAACGATATTGATACTTGCAACGTATCCTAAGATTTCAAAAATAATTACTATACAGGAAGCATTTTGTTCAAGGTACCTAAATTCATCAGGTGTACCGCGAGGAGTGGACATTTTCTGAAGACTGTGTTACCCAATAGATATAATTTAGGAATGTTGCAGTCAAAAGGTACCAAATGTAACTTTTAAACTTTCACGATTCGAACATATATATATTTATTATATATTTAAACGGGACTAAACGCTCTGAAAACTTAATTTTTATTTACTTCGACGGTTCGATCAAGTTACATTGATCGTGGTCACGAGAAGACAGAAGTAGCAGGTGTCAGCGTCGAGAAGGGCGAGCGTTGTCTCCAACTACCCGCGTTTGGTTTTGTAATGCAACTTGATCGAAAAGTCGAGGTAAATAAAAAATAAGTTTTCAGCGCGATTAAGTCCCGTTTATATATATAACTAAAAGGTACAGGGCACGCGAAGATATTCCATATTCGCGAAAACGAGGTCATACATCTTCTATAAACATCATAAAAATGGGCTATAATGCTGGGAAACAAAGTGCTTTTTTAATGACCGTTTGTTGGTCTTGAATAAATGATGTATAAATTGTTTATAAGTAAATACCTAACAGTAAGAAAAATACAGAAATGACTCTGACAGAAATTTATGAGAAAATGTAAATATAATGTGTATGTGTGTAAGCAATTGGTTTTCTAAAATAAGTCAAAATTGAGCATATAAACAAATATAAGGTATCATGTGACAGCCGTTTCACCTCTACTCATTAGTCTGGTTCTTTGAACTGCGCGGTCACGGCTCACGTTCGGAAGTTCGATTCGTTTTTGGTTCCGTTTTGTTGAACGTCCACTTTTTACCACGCGACTTTTGTTTTGCAATTTATCGATAGTGGTATAGTTATAGGTATGAAGCTGTCGATGAACCTATTCACTAAAACGTAATATGTATAAAAAAACGATGTGCTTTATAAATTATTATTTTAATTGCATTGTCATTGGCTGCTATTGATTAATAGCAGTCGTTAAGCCATGTCAGAGGCTTGACAAACTCTGACATCAGAAGCCAGCACTACCTCATACGACAAACAAACAAACAAACGTTGCATTGTCATCGAGTTGTGAGCTACCCTGAAAGTTTCAGCCAGATAGCTAAACTGGATGTTCTCGAAATTTGAGTTGCAAGATTCCAGGACAGACAGAAACACATAGATAGATACATAAATACAATAAATAAAAGCTTTTAAAAACTAACTGGACATGTAACAGATATCCTTGAATACACATTTAATGTAACTAGATCAAAATGTGCGTAAATGAAAACATTATGAATTATTTATATTTTTAGGAGGGAAAAATATGTACGGATCAAAATACGGTACTTTTCTCTCCTCAAAACTTAAACAATCTAAATCTCTCCGTCAAGTTTATTATTTACTGTATATACTTTTTCAATTCATCGTTTTGTTATTTATGTAATATAAAAAACCTTAGCATATATTAATTTTTATTAATTTTGGCCTCAAAGAAACTTAGAACTGGCACTGGATCTGTGCTCTCCACAAAGGGTGTTTTCAAGGGTTTCAAGATATTTTCCAGACATATTTTCAATGGGTTTTCCACTAGTGGGGTACTTGCCTCATAGTCATAGGCATCACTCTTCTTCACCTTTTAATAAATTGTCTTCAGTTTCACTGTCCGACCCCTGAATCTCATCAATGCTCTTTTCATGCAATAGCCGACTGATTTCTGGAAAATCGACATGAATTTTTAACGACATAAAATTGTATTATCAACATATTAAAAAAAACTGATAATAATCTGAATACTTATAAATACAAAAACGCATTTTCACTAAAGCTGAAGAACTGATACTAAAGATAACCTTACGTCACTTTGACGTACGATAAGTAAATATTGACGAAAGTATTGCATTTACCTGAGCAATTCGTATGTGTCCTGCAAGCTCCGTGGTCTAACTGAGTTGGCAGGAAAGGCCAACTTAGTAAGGTGAAAAACCAACGAGTTATCTCGATTTTTCAAAATCGATCACTTCGTTTCGACGTAGGTTATCTTTATAGGGTTAAAGAGTGAAACGTATTTTGAAAAAGCTTTCAGCCCTCTCAAATCTTTTATGTGATTATTCGCATAGGTTCCTGCGTTGTACCACACAGGAACATATTCAAATAACTTATTCAACCTACAAACAGTGAAAAAGTCTGCCCTTATCTCCAAGCCTAAAAACTGGACTAGTGAGTATTTTGTTCGGTGTTTTTTTTTTGCAACATTTTACGTGAGCGTTGCGCACCGCATTCATTCACGGTCCGTTCGATTGGTCTGCAGTTACAAATGCACGCATTTTATTTGAACGAATAACTGTTTCAGTTTAGTTTTACGCAGATACTTTGCTGTTCCAGACATTTACTGTCTCAAGGCTTTGAGCTTTCAAACAACTACGGAGCTGTTGAAAGTTCGAAGTCTCAAGCACAACAAATTATTGCGCATGAATATCGTAGTACTTGGATTATCAACAGCCAGAAAGTAAATCTTCTAAGACTTAAAAAGCGATTTTTTACCTGTGCTTTCACCCGATGTTTATTTTGTTTACCTTATAAAAATGCTAATTGGGTGTTTTGTAAACCCTTTGATCGTCTCTAACCAACCAAAAACCAAAACATTAAAAAAGTACCTAAAACGAGAAAGCTGAAATTAATGTTAAAAGTGATCGTTTTGGCTACTAGGATCCGGAAAGCTACCTTGAAAGAACTAATCATCTGAAATATGTGAGGTCCAATTTTATTAAATTATAATACAAAATAGCAATAACCCAAAAAATACACTTATATAAAAACTTCTACATAAAAAAAAACAGAAAAGAGACGCAAGGAAGGATGTGGGGGAGAAATTTTCCCAGAATTGAAATAAAATAATAATAATGGGTAAATCAAAGAACTACTGCATGAAAGAAAGAAGACCATATCCACTATGGGTTGGATGGATAATGGATAAAAAAAGCCGAAACCTTAGTAAGTCAGCTCAAACGACATTCACACAATCGAAAAGCTTTCTCCAGCCTTTCACGAGTCCACATCGCGGCTGAATGTTATTCGAATGTGCATTCCATTCAGCTATTCCGCACAGAGAGTGGTCAAAATCGGCTAAGAGCAAAAAATCACGTCTACATATTGAGGGTTCCGTACAAAAATAACTATGTTAACAAATCATGTTGAAAGTTAAAGTTAATGTTGAAACAATGTTGGTTAGGAATAACTCGGGCAAAGCACTTTGATTTAAGAATATTCGTCATCACACGAATTAATGTAATCATACGAATTGATATTAAAACTTTGCCAATTTAATCGATTTAACATTTACACATACCTCCTAGGATGTTATGTGTGGTTTTTCATCGCTCCGTGCTTCAGAGGGCAAGCTGTCGGTTTCGGCTGTTTAGCAGTCGTTAAGCCATGTCAGAGCCCTCGGGCAGCCTGACAAACTTTGACTCCAGAGGCCAGCACAACCTCATAAGGCAAGCAAACAAACTCCATAAGATTCCATATTGTCACGGGTGGTATAGATCCAAACTTTAACACACTACAAACATCCAAGTCCCCAAAATGAAAAATATATGCTCATCAGACAAAAAAATGAGGAAGCCTTACAGGGGCACGGAACGATGCCTTACAGAGGCACGGAATGATTCGAACCCCGTCCGTGATTCATAATTTCGTTTAGAAAATTATTAGATAGCCTTACAGTAGTAGCATATGATGTGTAACATCTGACATCTCACCTCGGTAATAAGCAAAATTAACATACTCTAGCACCACACGCGCTCATTGGTCAACTGTGAATCAGCAACAACTTCATCTGGTGATCTAATCTAAAGATCGTGTTACTTTTCGTCAGAAAAATGTGTGTCGGGATATATCAGCTAGCAAACGCTCGGCTGCTAGTCTGAAGTACCAGAGTTCTTTTCCCGACTAAAATGTGTACATTTTTCACTATGTACATTTTATGTGACGGCTTCTTGCTTGATTGAACCGCGCGCGGTCATTGGTCAAATCAAATAGCGCGCGCTTCCCCGGATTCCTGTTACACACTTACGTTTACACTCTCACACATTATTACGCTTTTCTCAAAATCACTCCCACAGATTGCAAAATGTAAAACAAATAGCGCTTCCTGTACACACTTCCGGTTACACATTGGTTACGCTTTTCACTAAATCACTCCCAAAGATTGCAAGATCGCAGGCACTAATATAAGTGGAAAGATATTAAGCATCTGAGTGACAAGACTAGCAAGTGCGAGAGCGTTTGTGTGTGAGCTGAGTAGGCTTACCCAAAATAATTGCACTGTCACCCGAACCTGTTTTTTTTTATATTGATATCAGAATAAGAGCAGTACAAAATATATGCTTACGTTTAAATTATGGTAATGCTTTCCATGTTATATATTATTATGGTTTTAATTGACCTTTTCGTACGAGACCCTAAAAATAAGCAAAAATTGCAAGTATCTCCGGTGCAATCGTTCCACTTCCGGTCGCTGTTGTGTCTGATCCTGAAATGTGTCGCAATGATTGCGTTCTTTTTCACCAAAAACGGCCGCTTTTTGAAAACGGACACTTTCGTCAAAAAAGTAGCCCAGATTTGATGGATGACTCTTTTTACGGCACAGTTCTGGCAAAACGGTTTGATCTTTTTCGTTTTTTGTTGGTAACTTTGGTTTATGCCTGGATTTGCTAAAGTGTTATAGTAGATCACCAGGTGGCGATATATCTAACATTGCGCACTGCAGCGCGCATACTGCGCGTGCGCATCGCGGTAAGCGACTGGATAAGAGAACATTAATTTTGATACTTAATTAGAACCTACCTTTATATTATAATTAATAGTTCATTTATTGTGTAAGTATTTACCGAATACCTAAGTAATAAAAATTGTTCCCTGTCCTCTATCTAATTGTGACACCGTAGCAGGGTCATTGTACTTACAAATAGTTTGTGTCTTATTCATAAGTCTAACTACGAATGTTTGTATATTGTGCAATATCTATACTTATAATTTAACTGTAACAGGTAAAATTCTGTTATTTGTTCATTGGTTTTTTTTGTATGGTACTCTATATTCGATACTGAAGCCAAAACTGTCCGCGCATCACGCCGAAATTACTGAAATTAATTCATTCAGTAATTTCAGCGTGATGCGTGGCCAATATACAGACAGAGAGAAAGACAAAAAAATATTACAGTTTTGGCTTCAGTATCGAATATGGAATACAATCCAAAAAAAGATATGTAGATATCTTCAATGTACAGATTTGACCCTGTTACAGTTTTATTACATGTATTGATTCATAAACCCTATTACTAATATTATGATTAATTCTGGCTGAATTATTCGAAAATTATCTAAGCCCTAGAATCATAATTTAATGTTATACCTAATCTACCCCTATTTTCTACGCAAGTTGCCTTGGAAATTAAGCTCGATTCGAATGAAAATCATTCAGGACAAAAATACCCCTTTTATAATCAGCTTACGTGAAATTACTTGCGGACCCTGTTTTGATTAAAGATAGCTATAATGTAGGGACATAATACCATCTCGTAATCGATTTGGGACCATAAATTGAAGAAGACATTTTGTTTTTTCATTTATAGTTAGTAGGTATTCATTGCTTTTCCATTTGGGAATTATTGTTTATATATATATATGTAATTAACTATTTACTTGATTAGTGCATCGAGCGGAAAGTGACTCATTACTGCACTCAGTGTTAGTTTGGAGCCTGAGCTTTAGTGAGGGCCCTAAGTCACTTGAGCTAGTGTCAGTAATCTGCTTTTCTTTCCACTATAAAGTAATATCACAATTGTTCACCTAAGGCCGTCCGCACCATTAAGCGGGTGCCCGGCTCGGGTCGCCCGCGCCTTGTCTGTTTTGTGTAACTTGACAGAGCAGGGCGCTTATTCATGCCGCATAAAATTCCTTGCCGAAAACGTGTGACGTCAGTACGGCAACTGCCTTACGATTCCACGAAGATATCTTGACGCGGCGCGATACTTGCGTGAAAGAGCCCGGCTTGCGGGCGACGGGGCACGCTCGCGGGTAACGCGAGCGGAGCTGTTTTTTGAAAATCTATGAGCGCCGCTGCGTTATCCGGGTCGCCCGCGCCGTGCGTATACAGACATGAGTATACATCATTATACGAAACATGTTATTATAGAAGTTCAATCTCACCTGTTTTATGCGATATGTCTAATAACTATATATATATATATATAAAGAAATATAAGTGTTTTTGCCATCATCTAACACCAGGCAGATAATGGTGATAGTGGTCAACCTGATATACTTAACTACGAAAAACAACGTTATATATACAAATCCTTTTCTCGTTGCAACCATGCCCCACAACTTTCCATCCAACCCAAGCAATAGAAACGTCCAGTAATCGGATTTGTAACCGTCCTGCGATCGCTCCGCTAAGTACCTACACAAAAATGCGCTTCATTCCAATATGTGGTGAATTGGTTTACAGTGCTGCATTACTCAGTAGTAGTGCTTAGTTGTGTTGTGTTAAGACTGTCCGGCCCACAGGTGGGCAAGTTTTGTATCAACTATAAGTTTTGTATAACTAAAAAATAAGAATGAATCCAACAAATCAAAACATGTATAAATAAAAAAATAAGCTTTTGCAATTTTTATTAATGAATGTCACTTTTTGTAATTGTTTGTTGCTATGTAATATTATTTATTTATTTTTTATCACGGTCTAGGCAATCGTTTGACCACGATCTCACCTGATGGAAAGCGATGATGTGGTCGAAGGTGTAGCACGCTTGCCTTGTAGATACCTATTCACTCTTGACTTGAACACACCTGGGTTATCTTTTACCAGAAACACTAATGAGGGCATTCCACTCCTTAGAAGGAGTACTTTTTTTTGCCTTTCCCTTTTTTTATTTCTTCTCATTTTTCATTTTTTTATTGCTTTGTCTTCGGTTTTTGAGCTACCCTGAAAGTTTCAGCCGGATAGCTAATCGGAAAGTGCTCGAAATTTTTAATTGCATGATTCCAGGACAGACGGGAATATATAGTACATACAAGTGAAGTTAAATAAAAGCTTTTAAAATACAAGAAGACAATAATTTTATACATTTTAAATCAAAGATTTTTCTAGAATTAAATATTAGAAATAGGTGCGTCTACCTTGCATCCTCAATAACAAAAAAAAAACCTATAACAATATTATGCAGCTGAGCGCCAGGTTCGAATCCTGGTCGTTGCAAACATTAATCTTGGATATTTGAGGTGTGATGTGAAGATGTGTGTTCCCTTGTCACACGTGACACAAGTCCTTGACAAAAAAATTGACATGTGTGGTCAATTTTTTCTTAATTTCATAGAAAGCCTGATCAACTGCTTGCTTTCTAACGTAAGTAATAATTGAGCAAAAATCAAAAAGTTGCTCAGTTGTCAATACTCAAAATGTACATTATGCGCATTTTAAATTTTTGTCAAGGTGTCTAGATACTTTTTAGATAAATGACACATGTCACTAAACTCTGACACCAAATAACTTTTACCGAACACGTTCACATTGTAACACCTGTAACAATATTCACTCAAATGCTCGACATTTCACATGCAATTAGAGAATACCCATTAGCATTTACATGGCGTGAGGGATGGCGAATCGATAATAAATTGCTGTCCGTTGACTGTCTGATACCCTGTGTTTGATCACATCCTACTCTCCTACTATATTACTAATTTTTTTTTGTAAGTGTGTGTGTGGAAATGCATTTAAGCATACCACTAAGCTAACTGTAGTGTTAGGAAGAAAGATTGATATATAACTCTATTGTAACCAAAAAATACAGAAACAATTAAACTGTAATTAAACTTAAGAAGAGAAGGAAAAGATCGCGATTGATCGCTTTTTGGCGATTTTATCGCTAAAAAGCAATCTCTTCCATAAAACGTTTGGATGAAGAGGAAATTTCGTCACGTCTTAGTGATTAAGATATAGGTGCCATTCTTAAAAAAAACTATCTTTTAAAGCAACTACCCCAATAAATCCTTGTCTCCAAAAACCTTATAATTAATAAGGATGCTAAAGTTTATATCCTATAAAACATTTCATTATTTGTGAATCCAAACTTATGGGTCTGTCCATTGGTTAACTTATCGCGGCTGAATTGATCTTGATGAAATTTGGTATGGAGATAGTTTGAACCCTTTTAATACTTTTTATCTCGATAAATAATAGCGAAGGAAGTCACGGGAAAAGATAGGAATTAATAAAATGTTAATTAAATAACTGCACGTAGTACGTGTTTGCTGCGTTAGAACCTGTTTGTGACAACACACAGCATTAATTTTTGAATGTATATATTTTCCTATTCGTTTGTTTTGTTTTTGATAATGTTTAATATTGTGTGATGTCACAAATAAATGTATTTCCTATCTTTTTTCTTTCTTTAGTACTTTTATTTATTCTATGGTAACTATGCTTTCTCAAATTAAACATGCCACAATGCTTGAAGAACAAGACATTTAACTAATGTGTCCTCTCCGTTTTAACGTTCAGTGCCAAAACATGGCCGCTCACAGAAGAGCAGATGTATAAAATACGAGTTGGTCAGATAGCAATGAAGTACTTGGCCTTGATATCTCAATCCAATCAGTAGAATCCGAGCAAATGATAAAAACTAAAATGCTTTTGTCAGAATAATGTCCACGCGGGCAAAACCGCGGGCACAGCAGTAAGCAAAATAAAATAATTTTTCAAAAGTAGTAAGTAGCATATTATGCTACTTCATACATCTATCATCTACATATGCTCATTATAGATTATTGTTTCCGATACCTAGGGATATTGGAAAACTCCATTGACTCCATCGACGAAACCACTTCACTATAGATGGTGAAGTGGTTTGGTCAATGGAGTTCTTGCATACACCTGTAACAGCTGTTATTATTGCAAGTCCATCCATAACTTTGGATTTTCTGTGGCTCTGTTCTTTTCCTAAAATATAAATCCTTTTTTGGCTGTAAGTTTAGTTATAAATTTTACATTTTTGAATCATTAAAATAAAATAAACTCGTCATCTGACACGATGTAAATTCTTATTCTGATAATTTTAAATTCTTCGCAAATTCACGTATTTTAATTCCAGGAAATAATGGTGCAGTCTTGCGTCAGATGTGGCCAAACTAAATTTGGGCCACTGTGGCCTCGGTGATGGTTATATAATTTATTTAAATTACAGGATTACTCATCACGGACAATTTATTCTCTTCTCACGGCGCTACATGTGTGCTAGTGGTCAACCTGATATACTTAACTACGAAAAACAACGTTATATATACAAATCCTTTTCTCGTTGCAACCATGCCCCACAACTTTCCATCCAACCCAAGCAATAGAAACGTCCAGTAATCGGATTTGTAACCGTCCTGCGATCGCTCCGCTAAGTACCTACACAAAAATGCGCTTCATTCCAATATGTGGTGAATTGGTTTACAGTGCTGCATTACTCAGTAGTAGTGCTTAGTTGTGTTGTGTTAAGACTGTCCGGCCCACAGGTGGGCAAGTTTTGTATCAACTATAAGTTTTGTATAACTAAAAAATAAGAATGAATCCAACAAATCAAAACATGTATAAATAAAAAAATAAGCTTTTGCAATTTTTATTAATGAATGTCACTTTTTGTAATTGTTTGTTGCTATGTAATATTATTTATTTATTTTTTATCACGGTCTAGGCAATCGTTTGACCACGATCTCACCTGATGGAAAGCGATGATGTGGTCGAAGGTGTAGCACGCTTGCCTTGTAGATACCTATTCACTCTTGACTTGAACACACCTGGGTTATCTTTTACCAGAAACACTAATGAGGGCATTCCACTCCTTAGAAGGAGTACTTTTTTTTGCCTTTCCCTTTTTTTATTTCTTCTCATTTTTCATTTTTTTATTGCTTTGTCTTCGGTTTTTGAGCTACCCTGAAAGTTTCAGCCGGATAGCTAATCGGAAAGTGCTCGAAATTTTTAATTGCATGATTCCAGGACAGACGGGAATATATAGTACATACAAGTGAAGTTAAATAAAAGCTTTTAAAATACAAGAAGACAATAATTTTATACATTTTAAATCAAAGATTTTTCTAGAATTAAATATTAGAAATAGGTGCGTCTACCTTGCATCCTCAATAACAAAAAAAAAACCTATAACAATATTATGCAGCTGAGCGCCAGGTTCGAATCCTGGTCGTTGCAAACATTAATCTTGGATATTTGAGGTGTGATGTGAAGATGTGTGTTCCCTTGTCACACGTGACACAAGTCCTTGACAAAAAAATTGACATGTGTGGTCAATTTTTTCTTAATTTCATAGAAAGCCTGATCAACTGCTTGCTTTCTAACGTAAGTAATAATTGAGCAAAAATCAAAAAGTTGCTCAGTTGTCAATACTCAAAATGTACATTATGCGCATTTTAAATTTTTGTCAAGGTGTCTAGATACTTTTTAGATAAATGACACATGTCACTAAACTCTGACACCAAATAACTTTTACCGAACACGTTCACATTGTAACACCTGTAACAATATTCACTCAAATGCTCGACATTTCACATGCAATTAGAGAATACCCATTAGCATTTACATGGCGTGAGGGATGGCGAATCGATAATAAATTGCTGTCCGTTGACTGTCTGATACCCTGTGTTTGATCACATCCTACTCTCCTACTATATTACTAATTTTTTTTTGTAAGTGTGTGTGTGGAAATGCATTTAAGCATACCACTAAGCTAACTGTAGTGTTAGGAAGAAAGATTGATATATAACTCTATTGTAACCAAAAAATACAGAAACAATTAAACTGTAATTAAACTTAAGAAGAGAAGGAAAAGATCGCGATTGATCGCTTTTTGGCGATTTTATCGCTAAAAAGCAATCTCTTCCATAAAACGTTTGGATGAAGAGGAAATTTCGTCACGTCTTAGTGATTAAGATATAGGTGCCATTCTTAAAAAAAACTATCTTTTAAAGCAACAACCCCAATTAATCCTTGTCTCCAAAAACCTTATAATTAATAAGGATGCTAAAGTTTATATCCTATAAAACATTTCATTATTTGTGAATCCAAACTTATGGGTCTGTCCATTGGTTAACTTATCGCGGCTGAATTGATCTTGATGAAATTTGGTATGGAGATAGTTTGAACCCTTTTAATACTTTTTATCTCGATAAATAATAGCGAACGAAGTCACGGGAAAAGATAGGAATTAATAAAATGTTAATTAAATAACTGCACGTAGTACGTGTTTGCTGCGTTAGAACCTGTTTGTGACAACACACAGCATTAATTTTTGAATGTATATATTTTCCTATTCGTTTGTTTTGTTTTTGATAATGTTTAATATTGTGTGATGTCACAAATAAATGTATTTCCTATCTTTTTTCTTTCTTTAGTACTTTTATTTATTCTATGGTAACTATGCTTTCTCAAATTAAACATGCCACAATGCTTGAAGAACAAGACATTTAACTAATGTGTCCTCTCCGTTTTAACGTTCAGTGCCAAAACATGGCCGCTCACAGAAGAGCAGATGTATAAAATACGAGTTGGTCAGATAGCAATGAAGTACTTGGCCTTGATATCTCAATCCAATCAGTAGAATCCGAGCAAATGATAAAAACTAAAATGCTTTTGTCAGAATAATGTCCACGCGGGCAAAACCGCGGGCACAGCAGTAAGCAAAATAAAATATTTTTTCAAAAGTAGTAAGTAGCATATTATGCTACTTCATACATCTATCATCTACATATGCTCATTATAGATTATTGTTTCCGATACCTAGGGATATTGGAAAACTCCATTGACTCCATCGACGAAACCACTTCACTATAGATGGTGAAGTGGTTTGGTCAATGGAGTTCTTGCATACACCTGTAACAGCTGTTATTATTGCAAGTCCATCCATAACTTTGGATTTTCAGTGGCTCTGTTCTTTTCCTAAAATATAAATCCTTTTTTGGCTGTAAGTTTAGTTATAAATTTTACATTTTTGAATCAATAAAATAAAATAAACTCGTCATCTGACACGATGTAAATTCTTATTCTGATAATTTTAAATTCTTCGCAAATTCGCGTATTTTAATTCCAGGAAATAATGGTGCAGTCTTGCGTCAGATGTGGCCAAACTAAATTTGGGCCACTGTGGCCTCGGTGATGGTTATATAATTTATTTAAATTCCAGGATTACTCATCACGGACAATTTATTCTCTTCTCACGGCGCTACATGTCAACTCCATTTCGGATTTTTATAAATACCCTACAAGATGGTTGAAACATTGACAAGAAAAGGAGATTGCAACTGACCTGTTTGATAAAGCACTTAATTGAATTTCAAAACATGCTAGTAATTTTTAATATCACTAGGAGCTCATAGTAAAACATCTCAAAAACTTTAAGAAATCATTGTTTCTAAATACGAGAATTTATAATAAAGCTACCAAAAATATAATAACAATCAAATTGGAACTGAAATAAAGACTAGCTTACACTTTAATAAAGATAAAGAAAAATATTCGTATGGAACGAGAGCCGAGATGAAAGAGAGCATAAATAATTTATTTTCATCTTCAATACGACAGAGTAAAAATAATAATGTTAGAATCTTAATATCTAGGGCTGTAGCTAGGCAGGATGAGTAGGTAGAGGCATAACCAATGTCTAAAGTTACGGTGCTCCTAAAGGTTTTAGCGTTACGTGGGCTGACAATGTACCCTTAAAAGATCGTCCTTAACTCTGTCCGTCTGGTCATCCAGCCCAGCCTGTCACATCAACATTACATCTAGAAGTTTGAACCAACATGAAATAAGCTGGATAAGTGGTGTTATCTAATCTTTCCCTATATTCTAAGCCCAGCCACCTTGGACAGCTAGAATACAAATTGTAGGAATTGTAAGTCCTTACAATAAGGGATGATAGTCCGGGAAGAGTTTTGATACGCAAGAGCGGCGCAAATAAAACCACTCAAGTCCGTAGCTAAACGAAGACTGAATTATTAATGAAAATGATACGAAACGCGGGATCGTGGGCGTCAGCAAGTTCAAAGCTCTCGGCCTTGGTCTTAATTACATAGCTGTGCGAGATGTATGTTGATCTGTTGATCTTTGGTTTTGATGAGTTGACGATGATGCTTGATCATTAGGCTGATCTGGCCCCTGCTTGTCTATGCTCTGATCATTTTCTCGGATAGCTAAAAGGATCAGTTTACTGACTGGCCGTTTTCTGATATTGTTGCGTGTCTTTAAGGACACCACGCGTAGGTACTACTCCATCTTGTCCGGGAAAGGTGTCTTGGACTCGGCCTAGCGCCCATTTTCCCGGTGGCAAGTTATCCTCCTTAATGATAACGACGTCGTCCATCTCAAGGTACTTTCTCTAAGTTCTCCACTTTGACCTGGTCTGAAATTATTGCAGGTATTCGGACGACCATTTCTTCCAAAAGCTGTAGTTCATCGCTTGGACCAGTTGCACACGTTTTGATAATGTGGTTGCGGCCACGCCACGAACCACCCAAGCGATATACATGTACTTTGTACACAAATGATGTACATGCTTTATAAATACCATCAAGGATACTATTTAACGACACAACAAAAACAATACAGAACATCGCTTCGTTCTTCGCAGGGCAGGTTATGCTTTCGGTTGCGGCTGTTATTACACGACTGCCCAAAAAAAAGGAGTATAATGTTTTTAGGATGCATGTATGTTTGTATGTATGTATTTGAGTTTCTTTATTCAACCATAACTTTTAAATGCCTGATGAACATTTATATGTTTGGGGTATCGTTAGAATCCTTACATCCCCCCGAATAACGACTACTGAACATAGGCCTACCCTAAAGAGCGCCATGCAAGTGATCTTATGCCACCTTCATCCACCGACGTCCCGCAATGGCTACAATGTCGTCGGTCCATCGTGTGCAGGGTCTCCCCACACTTTGCTTGCATGCTCGTGATTATAACAGCAATATTAAAACATCGACACAAAATAAAGTTATTTACCTACTAAACGCATATGCCTACGCGTTAATACGAAACGCCCCAATTAAGCAAATCAAAGCAGTTTAAAGCCACATGTCAACTGTTAACTGACATTTATTAATATTGCAATAATCGTTTCCTAGTCGGAACCCATGTCGGGACTCGAGAAGGTGCGGAGGCGACTTCAAAGCAAATGTCGCCAATTAGACAGCGGGTATGTGGCATTCGCAGCGTAATTAAAAATAAAAAGGATTAAGCATGTGTAGGGAAATAATACGAGGATTGTATATGTTTTGGGAGACATTATGTGATGCTTTGAGAGTTTATTTATAAGCTTTTATGGAAAAAAAACTTTCCACTTTGCATCATCAGCCTGTGTTCTTTCACTGCACAGGCTTGGCACAAGCATTGGGCTCTGTGACCATCTCTTCCAATTATTGCCACAGAGCCCAATCTTCGGCTCTACTCATCCAGTTTCTGCCAACCGCCTTCAGCAAGTCGTCACTCCACCAAGACGCGGTCTCCACTCGAGGACCCGTCTACCCCAGCGGTTGTACATCCTTCAAGAAATGTGGCCAGCCCATTGCCTTTTTAGCTTGCTAATCTTTTGAGCTATGTCGTGACTTTGGTTCTCTGTCGGATAAACTCGTTAGAAACCCCGAGCATAGCTCTCTCCATAGCTCGCTGAGCGACTGTAAATTTGTGGACAAGTCCCACTGTTAGTGTCCACGTCTTGGCTCTGCATGTCATTTTACTTTACCTATCGTACTAAATCTGTATTTATTGAAATGCACCGCACACTATTATTACGTTGTAAGAATTCATGTATAAAATCTTATTACTGCTTTTAAGTCAAGTAAGTTACGGGTATTAGGTACTTAGTCAGAACTTTAAGACATTTTGTGGTATCAAATTGTTTTGTGGAATTGGTTCTGACAACAAATCTTGTGAAATTCAGTGGATCGCAAGCCACATTGCCGATTGTTTAAGCTACACAACCAACACATCAAACGTACTTATTAAATTTAAATAAGTACGTTTGATCACGCTACGGACTGACGAGGCGAAGTTATCAACAAAAAAAACCCAAAAGCTACACAACCAACACATTTTAAGACCTAGGTCCCGTCCTAGCCTCGACCCGTTTCAACTGTTAATGATCATGAATATTTATGAAACCATTCCCACATACGGCACCCAACAAAATCTAACAAGATATAGGTCAACAGATGTCGCAAAATTGAGTAAACGAGTTCTCCCATGGAGATTTAGCGGTACCGTTCGGCGGGGCCATCTCATAAATTATTTAACTTGTTTGAAAAATGTGTCGCTCGCGCGAATATTTAATTTTTCATACGCGTGGCACTCCGTTCGAGTGATAGTTTTTATTTATGCCGTTATGAATATTTATATATATTGGAGTAGGGTTTTGAGGAGCGGTGGTGGCCAAACAAATTGTGTTCACTTCACAATCCAATACACCTAGTTCATAACAACAGCCCTGAACCAATATCTTATAATATTAATAGCTGTTCGCGACTGGGCACGCGTGGTCATTTCTCTAGAAAAAATATAAATTACCAATATTACAACATTTGATCTAAATTCATTAAAATAAACCTACTGTCCGAGAATAGTAGTTTAAAACGGTTGCATGAAGAGGGTTATTAAAACACGAGAGTGAGTTTTTTAAAAGTATCACTCGAGTGTTTTAATACCTAGTGATGTGCCATTTGATACACTAGTAATTTATCTACACTCATGCAATAGGACCTTTTAATCCGTCATATTTTCTTGACTTTCCTGGTAAAAGCTCGTTTGTCGTGTTCGTTGCTCTTTCCGTAATTTCAGGTGGAGTATAACACTTTTGATCCACAAAAACACATAGGTAACACATTAAATTGGTTAGGTACTAATGTAAAGTAAATTACGGCGCCTAAATCTAGTTCACAGTGAATTCGCGCGCATACGGAAGACCGTATAGATAGACCGTGTAGATTTAATAGCTATAAATGCTATCTATGCTACCATAGATATTAAATGGCGAAAACTGTCGTAGTGCGGAGGCAAACCGGTACTTTTATGGGGAAATAAGTTATATTATTACACTGATTAGTTCAAAAAACAGTGTCATAATGGGTTTTTCTTATTACTATTTTCAACCGACTTCAAGAGGAGGTTCTCAATTTGACCCGTATGTTTTTTTTTGTATGTATGTTACGCGGTATCTCCAGCAATTGTGGATCGATTTCCAAAATTATTTTGAAGTGGTTAGGCTATGGCCCAGGGTAGTCCCATTTAAATTTCATGAAAATATTCCACCTCTAAGGGTGGAAAATATGGCTTAATTTTATTAACTTTCACTCACTTTATGACGCGATATTTCCATCAAATGTTGGTCGATATAGAAGTTTTCTTTTATATAGATTAGTATATATATAATGTATATATATGGGATAATACCTTAAGCATACACTAATCTATATATATATATATATATATATATATATATAGCATTGGAGTGATATTTTATTCACTTTGAAGTCGGTTTTTACTTTTTTTCAAGTTTAATAATTATACATATATATATATATATATATATATATATTACCAAATTAATATTTATTATTTATTAATTCACCAAATTAAAATTTGGTGAAGACCTTCGGAGATACAAAGGAACTCCTCAATGGATAACAGCAAGTCACTTGCGATTGCTGTAATCGCATGTTCATGTACTGTTCACGTCACTCAAAATAGCGATATAAAATAAACTTGAAAAAAAAGTAAAAACCGACTTCAAAATAAATAAAATAATCTTATTTGGGAAACAGTTAAGGAAGTCGGAGGAAAGAATTTTCTTAAATCTAACCAAATCATCGGCTCAGACTTCCTTAAATGTTTCCCACGTAAGATTATTTTATTCATTTTGAAGTCCGTTTTTACTTCTTTTTTTTAAGTTATTTGTTTTGAATTCATAATCCGGATTTTATATTATGAGTATATAAAAAAAACTTTGTAAAACCCGTAATTAAGTTTTTTTATATTATATGTAATTATAAAACAAACTTCTTGTTACTTGCCCATTGTGCCGTATTTTCAAAATAAGTTATTGTATTTGTTCCTTATATGGTGTAATAAAGTGTTTATTATTATTATTATTATTATTGTTTAAAAATAATTAAAAATCTTATAACACTAAAAAGAAATCAATAATTCGTAATATTTGGTCTGAGCATATCAGATACTCAGAATAACAAAAATGAATATTCAGACGTTAAATACATACACATAAACTTGAGAACCACATAATTTTTTTAAGTCTGTTAAAATTAAAAACTAAACGACGTAGAGCGCTCATGATTCAATTTTATTGAAGAAAGTCATGAATAGGCAAAACTTCAACTCGCTACCTTGGTTAACAAATAAACCAGATACACTACTACAACAGATTTATTTATTTATTATTATTTATTTATATATTTCATAACAAGAAAATGTTCACGATTTGCTTAATAGAACCAGTAAACCTAGAAAGGTTTGTTTTGGCACTAGGGTTCTCTTTATCATCATCATCATCATCATCATGTCAGCCTTTAGAAGTCCACTACTGAACATAGGCCTCCCCCAAAGAGCGCCATGACGAGCGATCTTGTGCCACCTCCATCCACCGACTTCCTGCGATGGCTACAATGTCGTCGGTCCATCGTGTGGGGGTCTCCCCACACTTCGCTTGCTTGTTCGTGGTCGCCATTCGAGAACCTTTATTCCCCAGCGGTTGTCGGTTCTGCGAACTATATGGCCTGTCCATTGCCATTTCAACTTGCAAACTCTGAGAGCTATGTCGGTAACCTTCGTTCTTCTACGGATAGGGTTTCTTCCAACCAACAAAATATAAATAGTAGGTAACTTTTAACAATAATAGACAAACAAAATCATGAACGAGCGCGGCACACGAGCGCCAGGCAAGGTACCTACGATGTGAAGTTCGTAGGTATAACAAGACTAGTATTATACGTAGCAAAGGTACTTAAACACAGCAAGCTCCCGGTGCACGGTGCAGCGCTTGCTCAGACTGCCTCTATAGGATGCTCCTAATTATTGTGTCATTGAACACAAGTATTGTTGTTTTAAAATACTATACGTATATATATTTACTACACGTATACTATACGTATATATATTTGGAATATTTTATTTCGAATATCCTTTGGTAAGCTGTTAGTTAAATGAGGTATTAAGTATTGTGAAGTTATTTTCCCGTATAAGTTACAACATTTTGGAGTTTGATGTTTTTTGTTTGTTATGTTTCTAGTAGTTCAGGTGTGTTTTATTTCAATTTGTATTTCTGACCGAAAATATTGTTCAATCAATAAACTGTATTCAGCTTTCATATGCATAGGCATAACTTCACAAAACTTAAACAAACCCATTGGATCGTTTTTATACGCTTTATATTAAGCTTCACTTGTATGTTTGTAACCGACTCCTTTGGACGCTATTTTGACCCACTTTAAACGGTCAGATTTCATTCAAATTTTGCACACCTGTCAAAGACCGATGACAATACAATATAAAAAAAAAAAAAAAAAGTAGAAAATAAATAATATTTAAAAAAAACACGCTTAATATAGAAAACTAAAAAAATAGAAAATAAATTTTAATAGTGTAAATAAGAAAAAAATGTTTTATTTAAAAAAAGCGTGGGGTGCTTCTCATATCTGTCAATGAAATATTTATAACTATTGACCCATGCACCCCACGATTTTTTTGATATAAAACTTTTTTTTCTTATTTACACTATTAAAATTTATTTTCTATTTTTTAGTTTGGGTTTCTATATAAAGCGAGTTTTTTAGTTTTTTTAAACTATTATTTTTATATATCTGTTTAATTAGAGTATGGCCCGATTAATTTAAGTATTCTGTATTGTATGGTATAGATTTGGTCTAAGTAAGTTTTGTAAGTTCGACCGTAGCTACTCAATTCGTAAGATACCATACTTTCTGCTAGTGCTTTATAGATCGTGAGCAAAACTGCAAATGGTACGCGGCTCTTTAAGACATAGAATTTAGCCATTATAGCCCGAATCTTTCACAAACTTTGTCAACTTGACTAGCCCAACTAAACCTATTATGTATATGAGACCGAGATATGTCTGTTTTGTCACCTGACTTAAATTAAGACAATTAGATATACTACTTAAAAGTCCTTAAGCTTAAGTAGCTTAAGTTAGTGGATCTTGGCCTCCAACAAAATCAGGTGGCTTTTCTGTATATCCTGTGCAATCAGCTCTCAACTTGGATCTTTCGCAGGTATTCTCACCGGCTTCCAGCCAATGGGATCAAACTCTGAAATTCACACCGAAAAAAATAGCTTAGCAAAAATAAGCTCTGTCATATTCTTATAGCCAACTTAAAGCAGGGTCTGTCTAGCACTAAAAACCTCATAATCTGTTGGAGTATCACAACCTCAAGGTCGCAACTTTTCTCATTTCGCGCGCAACCGGTGCGGCGACTGTGGCCGGTGGTTCGTTTGCAAAAAGTTATGCAATCACGTCGTGGTGTTAGTTGAGACTTGTAGATACAGACTCCAGTGCTTGTTATCAGTAGTTGGATTTGTTCCTAATTGTTCGAGGTGCAGCTTGACTGTTTCACTTCAACTTGGACTAATTGGGGTTTGTATCTATTATTTATGTTCGACAATAACTTTCATTTCCTTTATCCGATCTTCATGAAATTTCGTAGGTTACAATATTTTTATTATCATTATAAATGGGATAGTTACCATGTAGTTTATTAGTTTTGAGTTCTCGATATTACAGCTCCTCTGCAGGCGCCATGATTATGGGCAAACTGATGTTCTTGAAGCGGGTAGATTTAAGGGCAGAAATATCGATTCACCCCCTTTCTCGCACTTTTTTTACGAGCGACACTAGTACCACCGTTATCATAGCCACATAAGACTCTAGCTATTCGCCACATATTACACTAACCCCTGAGTGTCAGCTCCTGCACCGTAAATCTCTTGCTGTTGTTGCAAAGGCGTACCAATGGATTCCAGACGCTCGACGCGATTAAAGTCTTTGTTTAGGGAGATTTTGAGAATTGCTTCCCACATCAATATAGGTTTAAACTGGCATTCTGTTGAGATAATCTGAGGGATAAAATACAATGTAAATATCCCGATATAATAGGTAATAAAAATATATGATAATACTATTTTTTGTGACCATGACAATTTAAAATCTTATAAGGTAATCTATATTAATCTATCTATCTATCTATACTTATAATAAAGCAATAGGAACGAAAAAGTCTGTAAAATTAAGATAATTTAAAAAAAAATGGTTTAGGGTACTTAAAATAAGCTACTGAATAAGTTTTTTTTTGTCTTGTCTGTCTGTTTGTCTGTTTGTTTGTTAGTTAGTTTGTTAGTTTGTATGTATGTTTGTTCACGCTTCACAAACTACTAAACCGATTGCAATGCGGTTTTCACTGTTGGATAGCTTAGAGCAAGACTTAAAAACTGGGGTACCTATTTGGTATCTCAATCCAATGAGTAGAAGCAGAGCAATCGATAAAAATAATGTTGACGGCTGAAGAAATTTTGATCAAATGTTGGTATATTGGTAATTTAGGTCGTGGTATAGCACATAATTTTTTTTAACCTAGAGAATTGACCACGCGTGCGAAGCCGCGGGCATCAGCTAGTACTTATAATAAAGCAATAAGAATGAAAAAACTGTAAAAAGAAGATAATTTAAAAAGAATTGGCTGTTTCTTAAAATAAGCTACTGAACAAGAATAGTTTTTTTTAAATCGTGTCTGTCTGTCTGTCTGTTAGTTTGTTAGTTTGTCTGTATATTTGTTCGCGCATCACGTAAAAACTACTAGACTAGAGAGTTTAGAGTTTGACTTGAAATCTGGTGTATTTAGTATCTTAATCCAATCAGTAGGATCTATGCAAATGATAAAAATGTTTTGACGGCTGAAGGTTTTTTCATCAAATGTTCGTATATTGGTATTTTTTGGTCTTGGAAATAGAGTACTTTTAACATAGAAAAATTACCATGCGTGCGAAGCCGCGGGTACAGCTAGTAATAATATAATTTTCAAGTTTGTATACGAGTTTAATCGATTTAGGGGTTGTGGGTATTCGGGGTCAATGTCATGTTTTTCTTTTATCGACTGCTATTAATCAATATCAGCCGAGACCAATAAAAACGTATCCCTCCGAAGCACGAAGCGACGGAAAACCGCAAATAACTTAGAAAAGTCATTGCACCGAACCCGGTATCTATATATTTGACATCGCTCAATGTCAAATAGGATGTAATATGAAAAGACCTTGCTTTTACATACAAAAACGATTTTTCGCTTAATTTAAGGCTCCGTAGTTCTAAAATTACTATTTTATGTATAATTTTTTACCACGTTTACATTAATTAGGTATAAGTCACTTTCTTGTTTGCCTGTCGTTCCGGGTGGAATCTTGCAACTCAATATTCGAGCACTTTCCGATTAGCTATCCAGCTTAATCTTTCAGGGTAGCTCACTACTCGACGACAATCTATCTATCTACTCAGCCCGCATCCACCCACTTTTGGGTATAGGCCTCCTCTCTTTCACGCCATTTGTTTCGGTCCTGTGCAAGTCTCATCCAGTCTATTTCTGCGTGCCTAACAATGTCGTCTGACCATCGGGCTGGTGGTCTGCCCCGTGAACGCTGCGCTCCTCTAGGCCAGCACTCCGTTATCCCCCTGGTCCACCTTTGATCATCCCGTCTTGCCAAGTGTCCTGCCATCTCCATTTAAGCTTTGCTATCCGTATACCTACATCTTCGACTTTAGTACGACGTCGAATTTCGACGTTCGGTATACGGTCTAGCAGGCGGATGCCTAGCATGGCGCGCTCCATTGCTCTCTGAGCAACTCGTATTTTATACATCTGCTCTTTTGTGATCGGCCATGTTTCGGCGCCGTAGGTTAAAATGGGGAGGACACATTGGTTAAATGTCTTGGTCTTCAGGCATTGCGGGATGTTTGATTTCAGAACTTCAAGTTTTCCAAAGGCGGCCCATACAAGTTGCACGCGCATAGAGATCTGCATCTGAGAGCCCCCGTCAAAAGATAAACGTTGTCAAAGCAATCTAAAAAAATATATATGAAAACATGGTTTTTAGATAAGTTTTTTACTCTATTCATTTTAATTTTTTTAAACTAGCTGCGCCCGCGGCTTTGCACGCGTGGTCATTTCTCTAGATCAAAAGTACTTCATGTGCTATTCCAAGACCTAAAATACTAATATACCAACTTTTTTTTTTTTAGTCTCTTTATTTTATACAGGGTTTATTCTGCAAGAATATGTCACCCTTGTAGCTTAATCAACAACTAAAAAGAAACAATTGGTCCTTATCATCTAAGATTAATTGCTGCTATATATAAATCAAATAGCTTTCCGGCCTCAGTTGATAGTGGTTGCGACAGTATTGCGTTACATCCTCCAACTTGCCAGAAAGCGTGGTCATCAGCAAACATCTGCCGACGTAGGCCTCCGATCCTGGCACATTCCATGATGATATGAAATATATCCTCCAATTTATCACATATCTCGCAATTTGGGTTACTCGTTTTGCCCATCATAAATCCAAACTTATTCATAGGAATGTGCTATTCCAGGACCAATATACCAACATTTGATCAAAATTTCTTCAGCCGTCAAAAAGATTTTTATCAATTGCTCGGCTTCTAATCACCGGATTGAGATATCATATACACCAGTATTTAAGTCAAACCTTACGCTATCCAACAGTGAAAACCGCATCGCAATCAGTATTGTAGAATTTTCGTGATGCGCGAACAAACATACAGACAAAAAACTAACAAACAAAACAAAGATATAAACAGACACGATTTAAAAAAAAAATTGTTCAGTAGCTTATTTTAAGTACTCTAGACCATTTTTTTTATTATCTTCTTTGTACAGACTATTTCGTACCTATTGCTTTATTTTATGTATAGATTGCTTTATTATAAGTATAGATTTATAACTGCATGATGTGAAATGACCCTACTCCTGGTCCTGACGAGGTCTTCCGGCCGAGATACAACTTAAATAGCTCGAAAAAAGAACTCGAGATTAAGTGTGGACAACCAATACCCCCTGTAAAGAAAGATTCATAAGTTAGACGGAGGAGAACTAACCATCAGGGGCACAAGTCTGTTTATATAAGAACGCTTCCATGGAATCTCGCTGGCATGTCGATGGCCTAGTTTTACACATTTGGTATTCTGCTAGCTAAATAATATACATGATCGTTCAGTGATTTTCCATCGAATTGCAATGGTGCTTATTTGGTATTCGGCTATTCCATGGATAATCAGTGACCTCTCGATAGTTTTGTTAATCGGTAGTCTGCTCGTTACTTTGACATTTGTTTCAAGGGCAGTTTTTCATCGAACTACAATTGAGTAGTCATGGAACAAAAGTTACTTTTTAATCGACTTCACAAAAGGAGACGGTTATATGTTCGAATATATTATGTATGTTTTTTTGATATATATTTTATTTCTAAACGAACGGACCTTTTCGGAATTGACATTGTTCTAAGGATGTGAAAAAATCTCTTCTCTTTTACCCAAGCTTGCAAACATAAAAGCCGCAGCTAAATCGGTCCATTCGTTTGGAAGCTATGATTTTCACCCCTCCCCCCCCCCCTATATATCTAAAAACCATCTCAATCACATCAGCTTGTCAAAATCAGACCATTCGTTTGGGAGTTACGATTCTCACCCTTCCCTCCTTCCCCCATCAAAGCTAAGACTCATCTCGTTTACACCAGTTTTCAAACATTAAAAACCGCAGCTAAATTGGTCCATTCGTTTGGAAGCTACGATTCTCACCCCCTTTTCTCACCTCCCCCCTCTCCCCCCGCATGCCCCATATATATAAGAACCATCTCGATCACATGAACTTTCAAACAGAAAAAACCGCATCAAAATCGGTCCATTCGTTTGGGAGCTACGATGCCACAGCATACATACACACACACACAGTGATACACACCCTAAACTTATAACACCCGTCTCTTTGTCGGGGGTTAAAAAACAAGCAATACATTGAAGCTAGATACCTACTGAGGCATAAAAACGATCTAAAATACCTAGGTGTTGTCGGATTACTTTGGTCCGTATCTTCGTTAGTACTGAACGAAATTAATGACCAAAGGTACTTACAGAATCAGAAAAATACGTTCTTTCCATCAATTCAACGTAAATCGATAATCTTATTTTCCAAATAAGACCACAGATAAAAACGCCATACGAAAGAACACGTCAAACACGGTGGAATATATTTGTCTCATTTTTTTGCTTGTGGGGAAGATAGAAATATGTAGTGTGAAGTTTGTTCAATCCATTGAATTGACAGGCAAGTAAACAGCCATGGAAGCCACTAAAGTTTTAGCAGGATACCAAATTTGTCATACATGATCATGAGCAGTCGCTGGAATGACATTTTGATGGCATTTTATTTAAAATTAGCGGAATCGGCCCCCAGGATAGCCATAATGCTTACTCCAATGCAACGCTAGGGACATTTCAAATACATACTTCAGCAGTTGGTTGGTGCGTTATTTGCACGGGAGCGCCACTATTACATATGTATCCCCCACTTTGTCCAAATACACATTGCTCCTGCAGTGCCCAAACTGTTATTGACGCGTCATTGTACTGAGTCTTGGCAGCTGTATAGTATAATGGCTTTGTTACTCGTCATATATTATGGTTGGAAAGACGTTCTCGCGAGCCACTGCCATCACAAAATTATACTTAGTTTCTATGGTTACGAATGCAGTTCTCTATACAAATGAAGTTTGATCATATTTAGATAATAATCAAACATTTTGTTAGAACGACTTATAAACTAAAATCTACACATATCTAAAACATTACAATTTTATATGAGCAAAAGATTAGTGTCTTCAAATTGTATTTTCATTTGAATTAGCATCAAACTACGAAAACCATAAATCTGTGCTACTGTGACACTTTGAGAACGTGACATTGTACGACGAGACGAACTTTGTTTGCCAGGTCTTTCTAGAATAAGAGCTACATTTGAGTAAAAACCTTAATGCCTAAACCAAAATAAGCGAATAAAACAGATCCGAGCTATATCACAGTAACAACAGTCATTCGAACTGCACCGGCGTACAATAACTTTTCTCATTTCGCTCTCACTACTGTCAAGATGATATAACTCGAACTTTGCTCTAAACATACTAATGTGTTACGTCAAATGTACAAGTTTATATTTATCAACCTATATCTGTCCACGACGTAGAAAAAGGCCTAGGCCTCAAGAGGACGTAGGCCTCTAGAGTCTGTACGAGTAGGCCTCAAGTTTCTATTACAAATGGTGAATTATAATTGCCTTGAGTTGTACAGTTTCTAATGAAAGATCTGGATGCTCTTTGCAGAAATGACAAAGGATTAGTTCGGTTGAAATTATGTATGCATCCATGATGAGCCTATCTTCAACTACATCGTCATCAGGTGATTAGTCAAAAGTATAGCCAACTCTATTTTTTTTACTGTAGATGTACTGTTTTTCATCTTAGTTTTTTTATTATGAATGAGGATAAAGTTATTGTAGGTATTAACAGTCCACGGATGCATGGGAGTGAAAAACGATCTCAATACTCCAAGCCAACCTCAAATGCACGGGGTCATCCTGCTGGATAACGAACGAGGCTCTGACAACCAAAGGATGGCGATATATCCATCCCAAAAACAAGCTTAGCCAAATGACAGAGGGCAGTGACGGGCAGCATGAGAATACCGGTTACGCTGCTGCGTTGATTGCAGGGCGTAGCTTCTACGCGCATGCCCAACGTGGCAATTAAAGGCATACCCTCTTTCATGAATAGCACAAACAATAAATGGCCCCCAGTTCCTGGTCGCCTTGCTAGTACTGACCAAGGTGGTGGTCAAGGAAATGGCAAGGCAGGGGGTGCGAAGAATCCTCGGGCTACCGTAGACAACCCCAAACAAAAACAAATTACCCTGGCTGCGTACAACGGACAAACGATTAGGTTTGACGATGGCGCGGAACTTACAAAGATCAGGTGCCATTCTAGGGTTATGTGAAGTCCGAAGAGAGGGGGAAAGAATAAGCCTGGAATCGGGCCACTTATTCTACTTCCGAGAAGGCAATCAACAGTCTCAGGGTGTCGTGGGGTTACTCGTCAATAAAGTCCTCATTGATAATATTGTAGACATATCCAGTGTATCGACTAGGGTAGCGTTATCATCATCATAATCATCAGCCTATATTTGTTCACTACTAGACGTAGGCCTCTACGCCACACATAATATACGCCACCGAGCTTGGTCTTCAGCTCTCCTCATCTATTTTCTTCGAGCCATTTTTCGCAGGTCGTCGCTCAACCTGGCCACAGGGCGTCCTATACTACTTTTACTTAAACGTAGTCTCTACTCGAGAACTCATCTACCCCAACGGTTATCGGTTCTTCGGGAAATGTGACTAGCCCACTGCCATTTCAGCTTGCTTATCCTTAGGGCTATGTCGGTTACTCTGAGAACCCTGCCTCCTGGTTTCGCACTGCGTGCGACAATTCGGCTGTTTACTCCTCGATACACTACTGTCCGTAAGGAATATATGCACTATATATTTATGTACTGTGGTAGTGGGGAGTCAGTATTGCGCGAGAATCCTCTGTACTGGGCTTGGGTCTAGAAGCATGCGAGTCGTACAATCGGCTTTAGAAGTCTTCGATCTCAGAAAAGATATGCGGCTTAGAGATGGTGGTTGTGCCATTATTGGTCTTGATCTTCGTCAAATGGGATCTACTTAATTGCTGGGAAAATACTTTTGACTCCCAATTTTACTCAATTGCTTTTTCTCTGCATCGGAGGTCAAGTCGCACCAGCTTACTGTTTTTTTTATTGAGCTCCTTTTTTCTGACGGTTTGGCTTTATGTTGCTCCTTTTGCTCGTCCATAAGCTGAAGAGCTTCATCTGAGGTTTTAGACTTCATGCCCATACGCTGCAGATGACAAAATCTAGTGCCTTCCTCCCTAAGGATTCCGACAACTTTTTGGTGTTCTTCGTCCACGTCCTTTGTGGTTTCCAAGGCAGTCAATCGATTTTCTAACTAGAGTTGGAACTGTTCTCATACAACAGCGGCTTGGAAAAGGTTGGTTTGGAGCGTAAACTTCACCAGACGGCATCTTTCAAGGTTGTGGTTGATATTAATGAAGCCTCAGACAAATTGGAGATCACTACCGGTATTGAAATCACTGAGACATCCCTGAATATGTGCTTATTGTCTGTCATGATGAAGTCAATCTCATTTTAGTCACAGTTTTGGGGTTTTGCCAAGTACACTTCCTCTGGCGCTGCTTTTTGAGGAATGAGTTCATAAAAAAGAGCCATCTTTTTACAATAAGTTAACTAGCATTTTCCCCCTGTGATTCCTGTCTCCATAACCATGTGGACCTAATTTAGATGCACTGCATGTCTGTACTCCCACTTTGGCGTTAAAGTTTCCCATGATAACGCTGTAGTGGGCTCTTGTAGTGTTATGTAGAGCCAAAGAAATGTCATCAAACATATCTTCTACCTTATCTACCTTATCGAGTGTGCCGAGGTCGGTACGTAAACCTTTACGACCTTAAGGCTATACCTTTCGGTCAGCTTAAGGATCAGGTACGCTACCCTGCCAACAGAAGAATTCAGCTGGGTTGGGCAGCATTCTGCAAGCTTCGTCAAGTCTTCTCGTCATCCATATCACAGTGCCTGAAGAAAAAAGTCTTCAATCAGAGCGTCCTACCAGTCATGCCCTACAGAGCCGTAACGTGGACACTCACGGTCAAACTAGTCCATAAAATTAAGGTCGCTTAGCGAGCTATGGAGAGAGCTATGCTTGGAGATTCTCTGAAAGACAGGATTTGTAATAAAGATATCCGATAGAGAACCAAGGTTACCGACATAGCTCTTAGGATGAGCAAGCTAAAGTAGCAGTGGACTATTCACATTTTCAGAAGAACCGATAAGCGTTGGGATAGGCAAGTTCTCGAGTGGAGACCACGTTTAGGCAAACGTAGTGTAGGACGCCCTGTGGCCAGGTGGAATGACGACGTGCGAAATGCAGCTGGAGGTAAATGATTGAGGGGAGCTGAAGACCGAGCTCAGTGGCGTACATTAAGAGAGGCTTACGTCCAGCAGTGGACAGATTTAGGCTGATGTTGAACAGTCTTCAGATCAACCAAAAAATAATGTAAATTTTTTAAAGACACTATGAAGTTCCTTTTGTACAAAATTCGAAATAGCAATCCGTCTGAAATACAAAATAGGTTACTCATAATTTAAAAACATTTATCTACACTAATCTACATCTACACTTCTATACTAATGTTATAACGAGGAAAGATTTTATTGTTTGTTTGTTTGTTTGTTTGTTTGTTTGTAATGGATAAACTTAAAAAATACAGACCCGATTTTAAAAATTCTTTCTCTCATAGAAAGCTAAATTATCAGCGAGTGACACTAGAAGGATTTTATCTTTTTACGTTGCCATGGAAACGAAATCACAGATCATGCCATGCCATGGAAACGAAATCACAAACGAAATCACAATCACAAATGCTTTATGTTAATAATACCCGAAATTGTAACCGTAATTCAATCTTCTTGCATTAAACAGAATAATACTATGGATGAAAAGGTATACTATACTCACGTAGTATAAAATGTATTATAGAATTCGTTTAATAATATATTTAATAATATATTTAATAACTATTGATTACAATTTATAAAATTATTAATTGATGAAAAAGCTATTAATTTATCATTATTTATTTTTATTTGCTGTCCATCCAAAGGTGTCTGGAAGAGATCGCTCTTAGCGATAAGACCAAACATTGTACTTATTTTAAAGAAATATTTAATGTGTAATAATATATTTTTAGGTGCAATAAAGTATTATCTATCTATCTATCTATCTATCTAAAACCAAAAACATCAATATTTTGTGTAAGAAATTGTTGTTTTTCTATTTGTCCAAATAAGGTACCTACTAATTTTATATCTACCCGTGCAAAGCAGGGGTGGTTCGCTAGTATTAAATAAAAAGCTTTTATGCAGTAGCCATGTTGGAGTTAGAATGACGTCAATTAAATTATTGTGTTTCGCTCGTCAAGTCCTTTTTTTGTATCTATATCATAGGGGTTGCTATAGAAATAATAAATGGCCATTTTGTACCGCCCGCCATATTGGATTAAAAATGGCGCACTTAAGTAATCGTGCATTGTCACGAGAACCGAAAACGTGTGTGTCAAATTTCAACCTGGTTGCTAGGTGAAATATGAATAATTGCAAAATTCCAGGATATACATACAAGTGAAGTTAAAGAAAAGCTTTAAAAAATCATTGTTCCATTCAGTTCTGTGAAGTATTTAATTGTAGCTGAATTTGAACAAAATAATAACATATTTATTTACTACATACATATTATTTTAGGACGGAGGATGTATGTAATGGAGCATAACTTATTTATTCCATTTATTTACGGTTATAACAAACTGGCTTATTTCTACAAGCCAGCGATATAAAAAGTGACAACAAGTGAATAACTGAGTGAAGTCTTATACTACTTTATGAAACTTTACAAGAGTAGTAAGTTTTATGAAACCGGCCCTGTTGCTCAAGTTATGAGTACTGAGGTTCTTGACCTTACGAAGATGCGACCAAGCTGTAAGTTGAAAATGTAATGGCAATGCTGAAAATAATGTTTTGTATTTATTGTAAAATTATAAAAATATATTAAGACTGGCTATGTATCCTATGTATTTCATAGTTTAAAAGAAGTTGTATTTTATAGTATAAATTCTAGTTGCACCCAGAGGTTTTACCCCGTCCTTCAGAAACCTTGCATTTTTCCGGCATAAAAAGTAGCCTATCTATGTGTTAATCAAGAGTATCATGTATACCAAATTTCATCCAAATCCGTTCAGCCATTTAAGCGTGAAGAAGTAACAAACATACTCGTAGACACATACAAACTTTCTCCTTATTAATATTAGTGTGATTATTTTTGCGGTCAGCTCGTATTCTGTAATTTTTTTCGCAGTTGAGTTTTTTTGTGTTTATATAATAATTTTACTTGTTTGTACACAGTGCTTAATTTAGTTATAATTCGACTTTTGATTGAATGTTTTCATTTTGAAAATTGGTTCTGCTGTCATATTGAATAAAATTTACTGTATCGCAATCTTTATTATATCACTAGGTGCGCTACATTGTCCGCGTGGTCTCCGGGACAAAACGTATTTATTATTGGTCCCTAATTTGCATCTATATGCAAAATTTTGTAAGATTCTGTTCAGCCATTCTCGCGTGAAAGCGCACAACATACAAACAAAAAAAGTTTCACTTTTATAGATATGTTGAGATTGTGACAGCTACGATATGGTGAGTTTTTTATGAAGCTTTTAAATGCTATGTTTACATCATCGTTGTCATCACCAGCCGGAAATGGTCCATTGTTAACATAGAAGTGTTCCCCATGGCTACGTTCTACAAGAGCTATGTTGTGCAAGTGTGGCTTGCCCATTGGCACTTTAACTTGCTATGTCGGTAACATTAGTTCTTCTGCAAATATTCTAATTCCGGATATTATCTTATAGAGATCCACCAAGCATAGCTCTCTTTATAGCTCATCGGGTTTTTGGCTAATAGTTAGTGACCGTGTATGTTGCTAGTTACCATTATGGCAACATACACTGATGGGAATATTTGGTGTTCCGGTTCTTTTCGCACAGTTTTGTCCGAGTTTCTACATTTTACCGGAAACAAAACGAGACAGTGCCGAAATCGGATACGAGAACTTGTTGTCATATTCATAAACAACACAAGCCCACTGGGAGCAAAACAAACGCATTTCAGCCGTACGCACCGCCCGCCATATTGTTAGCGTTCTAATTTCAAATTTCAAATTTGGAACAGGCAATTCCCGTGCGGCCGTTGAATAGTTCAGTTCCACAGATGATTAATAACTAGATATTAATCAAAGCATTATTCCGAGTGGCGGATTAAATTCCCAAAACGCGCGGGTGGGAGAGATTGTCGAATACGTTTTACTGTTTGCTTTTGGCAGTTTTGCTGAAATGACGGTATTTATGGTTTAGTTCCGCGGTAATGTGGCGTTAGGTACCTAATGAGTCATGCTTTTCGATAATGGAAGTGTAAATTAGGTATTTTCATTAAAAACTTGGGCAGATTTTAGTTTTCAGTACTAAACCTAAAGTAGCTATACATTTTCTGGTTCATTATTTAAAATCAATTGTTATTAGACATTCATACCAATATATCAAAGTGAAATGTTCTCTGTTTGTTTATTTGGGAAGGTTTCACGCGATTACAGCTGGACGGATTTTGATAAAATTTAGAATGGAGACAGCTTATCTACACCCTAGAATAAAACATGGGATACTTTATATCCCGGAAAATTGAAAGTTTCCGCGGATAAACTGGAAAATGTTGATTTTACTGTAAGGAACGGTTGCCATCACAGAATGGGCTGTGGTTGCCATGGTAACGAAATAACAAGTCTGTCAAAAACATCAAGAGCATTGGTATTATACCTACTTTTGGAAAACTAGTCCTTATTAAAGGCAAGCAACCTTGCTGACCATCAGACAAGCAACCTGCTCGTCACTCAGTGTAATTAAACAAAAAACCTTTATGTGCAATGAGGTTTTAATTAATATTTGCGTCTCTTTACATCTGATTTATTTATTACCAGTGTTCCTGGTATTTAGTCTGTGTAGTTTGTCTATGTTTTGCTGTTCTGCTCTACGCTGGTACTTCCGAGAAAATGGTGATTTAAAAACGACACATATTTGCTTTAGGTCATAACGTTACTAAAAATGCTCTCATTTTCAAGATAAACTATGCTAGAAATGAGCTCCATTTTGTTGGATACACAAGTTTGTTCTTTTAATAGAGAGAAGAGAAATTATTTAATAAAGAGTTTATTAACAAGCACGTGCAAATTGAAATCTAAATAGGTCTTCGTTATCTTAATTCCTGTATATATATATATATATATATATATATATATATATATATACAGGATGGATTTTTTTAATCCAGAAATTGTGAGATATATATATATATATATATATATATATATATCTTTCAAAAAAAATCCATTCTGTATATATATTATATATATATATATAAAAGATCTTATAGGCAACCTTTGGATGGCCAGAAATTGTGAGATATATATATATATATATATATACAGAATGGATTTTTTTTGGAAGAGATATATATATATATATATATATATATATATATGTATCTCTTCCAAAAAAATACCATCCTGTATATATATTATATATATATATATATCTCACAATTTCTGGCCGTCCAAAGGTTGCCTATAAGATCTTTTTATATTCTATATTGTGATGTGTTCAATTAAGAGTTTGTGCATTGTATTGTATTGTACGTTTGAGTTCTTGCGCCACGCAGCTTTTCTCGCGTGCAAATATTACAATCCTAGATGGAATATCAAGAAGTGCTTCAAGAAGTGCCATCTCCCCCCCCCCCCCCCCCCTATTGTACTCAAGGAATATTTCCTCCAAAATTAAAAAATATTATATATTAAAAAATAGGTCTGTCTGTATGTCCAATACCGTTTTCTTGTATATATTATTAAATGCTCACACACATAATAGCGTACTTAACGTGGGGACGAAGAGGCACGTATGCAATATAAACTTAATTCAATACTGAAGTTAAATTCATAAAAAAACTTTTCCCACTAAGAAAAATAACAAAAATCCCGTGCTCAACATGTCAATGCAGCTTTTCCTCCATAACCAATATGTCACCACAAACAACGCCCTGAGGAGTCAGGCTGACAACATACCATCGATCTTTGACAGGGCAGGTCGTTAACCGACAAATCGACGGATGGCCTGTCCGGAATATGAACGGACGTGATGAATAATTATTGTAAACTTTGAAGTGTGTGATTTTGCTTTAATCCAGCCATATCAATATATAAAAGAGAAGCGTTGTCTGTTTGTTTGTTTGTGTAGCTTTCACGCAATAACGGCTGGATGGATTTTGATGAAATTTAGGATGTAAATAGCTTATGCCCTGGAATAAAACATAGAATACTGTTTATCCTGGAAAATTGTAAGTGTCCACGGGAAAACTGGAAAATATTGATTACTCACTGTAAGGAACGGTTGTCATCACATAATGGTCTGTGGTTGCCATGGAAACGAAAGAACAAGTCTGTCAAAAAACATCAAGAGCATTGGAGCACCTGCTTTTGCATTGGTTTTTAATATCCCAGAAGAAAATAGGATGCTTTTTTCGCGATAGACAGTAGTTCGCGCGGACGAAGTCGCGGGTGGGAAAGCTAGTGTACTTATAGATTACACGATAACATTGGATCGCATAAATATTTGTTGATCGCCACGAATTCCTCGCGATTCATTGTAAATTTTTCAACTATCTGGTTTATTGCTCAAATAGAATAAAATTAAACAAATAATAAATTTCTAATATCCCACTGTTTTACGCCACCTGTAAGACTTTGAGATCTGTTTGAAAATCTGAAGACCAATTCTACTAATATTATAAAAGCGAAAGTTTCTGACTATGTTTGTTACTTCTTCACGCTGAAACGGCTGAACAGATTTTGAAGAAATTTGGAATGAATAGATACACTGGATTAATACATAAGATACTTTACATCATCACCACCAACGCGTGAGAAACCGCGGGGTGAAGCTAGTTTACTATATACATACGACATTTTCTGGTTTTTTTTTTAGCAAAAATAAATCTCACTAAGTTCTGATCAACGTTTCTAAAGCTATCGTCAACAGATATACATACACACAAACGCCTATACCGATTCGTCCAAGTTAAGCTAAAGACCTGACTTCGCTCATACAATTGAATACTGTGACACATCTCGTTATGGTGCAAATGTACAAATTAATATGTAATAATAATAATAATATTTATTAACAGTATAAAAAGATTACAAAAATACATTGTACAAATACAAATAAATGTATTTGGGTATGTGGATGTTCCACCATAGCTTCGCCCCTATTGGTCTTATTTTGACAAGCGAGGAATTAATCGATTCAGGTTTAGAGTGTCACAGGATTTTTACCCGAAGACGGCGAAGTGAAGGTTGAGTTATGTGTTCAAACAAAAAACTTGGCCCGATTTTGACAAGTGAGGTATCAATCAATTCATATTTATTTATAGAGTATCATAGGCTATTTTTTACCCGACTACGGCGAAACGAAGAAAGGGTTATATTTTCAAACTAAAAACTTGGTTCGATTTTGACAAGCGAGGTATCAAACGATAAAATAAATGAATAAATAAATATATTCGGGACATTTCCACACAAATTACTTAGCCCCAAACTAGGATACCCTGTGCTATGGGCACTAGATAACGGATAAACATACATAGATAAGAATATTACATCCATGACTCGGATTTCTGATTTCCAACATTTCTGCTCATCACACAAATGTTTGCACCTTGCAGGATTCGAACCCGCGACTGTTCGATTTCGTACCTAGGATCTCCAGCCACGAGAGCAACCAAGGATGTCTTCATTGCAAGAGCGTCACACACTTTACCCGACCGTAGTCGGATTATAGTTTTTGAACTCATGTATTCTATACGAATTACCAACGCCACAAAATTTACCTTTTTATAGCCTCCAGTGGGCACTCCTCTTTCTAGAAATATGCAACGATAATAACCCAACTGCGAAAACGCTAGTTCCAAGCCAAACATTTACTAAATATCCAACATTTAAGCGCGTAACTACAAAACCCTACTAATCCAGTGCTTACAAGCACTCGCTAGGGTGGTTGTTCTAATATTTTGAGTGAGCATTATTAAGATAGGGGTCACATGTTAAGGTAAGGGCATAAACGTCCCGCGTATTTGGGGCAGCCCTACGCGGCGCGCGAGGCGAATACAAATGGGAGAATTGCAGGGTTGGATGAAGGGTACAAACTTATGGTACCGACACGACAAACTGTCAGGACACGACTCGGTCAAGATGGAGAAAAATAAATATATTTGCGTCTGGTTAGATACATGAAGACCCTTTGCACGTTGACCTGTCAAACTATCAATATTATTGTAACTTTTAACATTTCGCGACTCAAACACAGAGTCAATTATTGAAACGTGATTTAATCGCGCTGTTTTATTTATTTTGAATTTTCTATCAAGTTGCATTGATCCTGGTGACGAGACTGAAGTAGCATCGAGAAGGGCGAGCGTTGTCTTTAACTACCCGCATTTGGCTATGAACATTACCATTTTTAATTATTTTGGTTTTGGTTGTCGATTCACGTATATCATCACATCAGACTATCCAACGATACCGGGTTCGATCCTAGGCTCCGCACCCATAACTTTTCTAAGTTATGTGCGGTTTTCCATCGCTCCGTGCTTCGGATAGCACGTGAAGCTGTCAGTCCTGGCTGTTATTGATTAAAAGCAGTTGTTAAGCCTTGTCAGAAGCCCTTGGGCGGCCTGACAAACTCTGACACCAGATGCCAGCACTACCTTATACAACAAACAAACATCACACTATCATCTTTATCCATATTTCCACATCCATATACCATACTTTTAAAATGAACAAAATAAAAATATGTAGCATACTTCCGCCAAAACTGTAAGTCAGACAAATGATAAATGGTAAAATTAACACAAGTAAAACCCCACGCTAAACAAACCCTACCCAAATTGAACTAATGAAAAATATAAACGAAATGAAAGGTACGGCCTGGAGGCCAGAAAAAAACACTTATATAAAAATAATATATATAAATGTATATACACAATAAAAAAACCCCCAAGCTAAACAAACCCTACCCAAATACAAGTATCGAAACACTTATATATTCATATACATATAATATAAAAACACAATAAAAAACATATACCTCGATCTGACTGGACTGAGAGAATTTCTCTCACTCTGTCACTCACTCTGTCTGTCACTTTTTCTTGACTAAATGGCAGATCCGATCTTGATGAAATATAAGATGATAGTTTGGGTGAAGGACATAAGATGTTTTTATCACGATAACGCCCCCCTCTCCTCTGTTATAGCTAAGAACTGTCTCAATCATATAGCATTCGAAACAAAAAACAGCGTCAAAATCGGCCCATTCGTTTAGAAGCTACGATCCTCACCCCCACCCCCTCCCTTGAAATTGTTCCATTCGTTTAGGAGCTTAGATCCTCAATCCGCCCTTCCTCGCCACCTCCCCCCCCCCCCCCCCCCCCCGCATTATAGCTAAGAACCATCTCGATCACATCAGCTTTCAAACAGAAAAAAACAGCATCAAAATCGTTCCGTTCGTTTGGGGGCTATGATGCCACAGACAGACACACGGATACACACAGTGCTACACTGATACAGTGATACATACACACCCTAAACTTGTAGGTAACACTCCTCTCGTTGAAGTTCCGGGGTTAAAAATGACACAATACATTATCTACGTTAAAAAAGCAGCACGTAACAAAAAGTCTGTGCAATGAAGGTAATGAAAAAAATGGTCTGGGGGATTTATTAAGTTTTTTTTTTGTGTGTCTGTATTTTTTTCTGTAATATTTTTGCTAAGGGTGTGACTTAAAAACCAGTGTACTTGGTATCTCAATCCAATGAGTATAAATATAGAAGCCAAGCAATCGATAAAAATTATTTGACTGCTGAACGAATTTTAGTATATTTTACCTTATATATACTGTTAATTCTGGAATAACAAAAGGTACCAGAAAAATCCCAGAAAAAACACCATACAGGCAAAGCCGCGAAGCACGCTGGTTACAAATAATCTATCTCTCTTCAAAATTATATTTTAGATCTAAAACATATACAAAGCATTCACTCACGAGCATGAAATATTGTTTCAATAATATCTCGTTTCTATTCTGACGTCTATCAGAGCATTCATTGTCTTATTTGTAAAACTTCTAATATCTCACAATTTCAGGAGTGACTGCTACTCTCATAAAGATATCGTTTGTCATAAAATATTTTAACAAAATATTAAAATGTTTTTCTTATTGTTACGTGAATAAGGTGGTATTGGAAAAAAAATGCCAACAGCCAAAGGCTCTTATAGTAACCAAACATATATTTTTGTCATCCAAATTTATTTATTTTACTTATTGTCCCATGCTTCGGAGGGCATGTTAAGCTGTCGTTCCCGGCTATTTGACCGAGCAAGCGCGAAGCTACGTTAGTACTATTATTTCTTGTGGCGAAGCGCGATCGAAGCGTTTCCGTTTTAGCTTGGGCACAAATGCTTTCGCACCCGTGTGTTTCTTGGCTTTACTTCTTTACAGATCGCATTTCTCAACCGATCTAGATGAAAGTTGATACACCGAAGGAATTTGTAGAACTTTTTAGTCGAGGTTGATTTTTGATTGATACTACAAAAAATGGGACAAAAAATGGGACAAAAAGGGAGCTACTGAATTTCTCCACTTTATTAGATTCGATTGCAATGGTTCTTTTTATTTGTAAGGTAGCAACTTAAAGTTGGTTCCATAAAAATTTGGTGAAGATCTGATGAGGATCTTCGGCGTGATGAGCAGAATAGATGATGATTGATGATTTAGGTTTCTTCCAGTGGAATCAGCCCTTTACCTACTAGGTGATGCTACCATGGTTATTGTTATTTTTACAATAAGGTAACTAGATGGCGCTACTGTGCACCGCTAGATTGTTTGCAAAAAGTTTGTGCTCTCGAAGTCTACAGCTCACAGAGCCACTAGTATTAAAAGCAGTCGTTAAGCCATGACAGAGGCCCTCGGGCGGCCCTTCGACTCTGAAACCAGGTGCCAGCACCACCTCACACGACAAGCAAGCAGCATTAACTTTCTACTTATTAAGTTTCTCTGTATCTGCTGAATGCAAAAAAAAAACTGTGTATTTTTTAGAAATTGTAATATCATACCTATGATTTATTTATCATCTTTACAAGCTGCATGCCGCGGCTTTGCCTACGTGGACATGTTTAAGGAGTAAAAATAATAATTATATACCTATGTCCTTCTTCGTAATGCACATTCCCTTAAATTTCATGAGACTTTCAGCTTAGTCGTAAAAATTTAAACTTTAACCAGTTGTTTATCGCGCGTGCGCGCGCGCTGTATGCGCTGTATGAAAATATAAGCTTATAGAAACGGGACATTTAACATAAAAAAAACAACATATTCCTAAGTTAATGTTCCAGCTCTAATGTTTTTAGTTCTGCACATAATTTTAGCATCCACCTTAACCCTCTTATTTAGAATAGTAGCCACCCTACAGCAGTTAATGTTGTCGGGATTTGTTAATTATGGTACTTAAGACAGAATAAATTGAACCTCCAAATTGGATGGACATCATATTTTTGAACCTATTTCCCCAAATTGGAAGTTTGACTACCTTGGTAACCTGCAACCACAACAACATAATATTAAATTTCAATCCATCCCTGTCCGTGGATGCTCCAGTCATGCGTATATGTATGTAATATGACCCTAATAAATATCACTTGGTACACATATTTCTACTCACTCCATTATTTATACGGACGAATATAAAAATATAGTAGTTCCGCGCACATAGACACCTATTCAGGTCAACAGATTCCCTCGACGACGGGATTTTTATGTGACTGGAAAAAGAATAGACTGATATTGATGACGGTTTTCCGAATAGTGATGAAAATTGTACGTACTTAGTTATAACAGTACGTACGTTGTTGCGCAAATAAATTGTACGTACTTAGTTATAACAGTACGTACGTTGTTGCGCAAATAAATTGTACGTACGTAGTCGTAGTTATAATAATACATACGTTGTTGCGCAAATAAATTGTACGTACTTAGTTATAACAGTACGTACGTTGTTGCGCAAATAACTGGCCTTCTAAACTTAGTACCACTCTTTTCAAATTAATACAGTTTTTATTAAATTGCTTGGCTCCCACTCATTGGATTTAGATACCAGGTCCACCAGTTTTTAAGTAAAACTTAAGCTATCCAACAGTGAAAATCGCATCGCATTTAGCCCAGTAGTTTTACTCAAAACATAGTACGAGTATCAGATATTTTAAATTAATAGATATTTTATTAAATTGCTTGGCCTGAAACCTAAGCTATCCAACAATGAAAATCGTATCTCAATTGGTCTAGTAGTATTAACATGATGCGCGGACATACAAACATTAAAAGTGTGGTACTAAGTTCGAAGGCCAGTGCAGTTAGTAGCCAAGTGGGAGATCACGCATAGTGTAAGTTCCATGGTCATCGTTTTTTCTTTCGGGTGTTAAATTGGCCTAGCGCGGATCGGAGTCGCGCTCCGAGGCTTCCGTAATTGTATGGGCACACTATATTTTCATATAATCTTGGAGATATCTACCGTCATATTATATACAATGAAAAATTCAGCTGGCTACAGGTAAAAGAGATTAAAATTTCCCTTTAAAAGTAGGACACACAGACGGAGAGGGCTAAAGGGCACCGTTCGGACTCTTTGGGTACGGAACCCTAAAAATCCATCCTAGTGATCCTAGGTACGTAATCAAACAGTCGCAGGTTCGAATCCTGCAAGGTGCAATCATTTGTGTGATGATCAGAAATGTTTGTTTCCGAGTCATGGATGTTATAATATTCGTATATATGTATGTTTATCCGTTATCTAGTACCCATAGTACAGGGTATCCTAGTTTGGTGCTAGTTAATTGGTGTGGAATTGCCCATTTTTTATATTTTTTTAATTATGTGACTTAGAATGTATGTTTATCTATATAAAAAGTCAGTCCAGTTTCATACTACATCATCTAACAAAAAATACGTCGCCTTGCCACAATTTACAATATCTAACTGACCATAAACATATTATACCTTCTTCGGCGCCATATTGAAAATAACACTCATGTGCTATTAATATTTCGCTTAACCCCCTCAACCCGACACCGGCGTGGCTAAATCGTTTTTTATTACCATCGTTTGGACCCTTCCGAAATAAAAATGAAACTGAAATTTCGTGTTTGTGGAAGGCTTTTTAATCGACCAATTACTATGAAAACGACGAGGTAGGAACAACTTTGGTAAAAAGAACATGATTCTGTAATTTTACTTAACGGGACAACGTGTTTTTAATTTTGCTCGTTTTTGATAAATTTATAAGTGTAGTAACATAAAAAGTGTCCTTTTGAAAGTGGTTTCGATATCATTATGGAGTTGGCGCCTTTATTGTCGTGGTAGCCTGTTATATACACCACTAGTTGGACCTATAGTCATAGTTATAGTTGGAAGGATAGGCATGGCTACTGGACGAATTTATAAGCATCGATATTATTAGGGCAAAGTTAGTGATACCTACAATTTTATTTGAAGTTAAATTGAGGAATTTTATGTTTTATTTAGGAAGAACAACAAAATAATAACATAAAAAGGGAACGCGACACAAAAAGACACTAGATTGTAAGCCCCTTTAGAGTAGGTACTAAATTTTGAATTAGTATGATCCGTCACTGAATATAAGGGGTATTGAATAAATGCGCATGTTTGTTTCATGTCCGTTTCTGAAATATTGTTTCTTTTACAATCATTATACGTATCTACCAAACCAATAAAAATATTCAAATCTATTCCAAAGTGCGCAAAAACCTACTAACGACTTAAAATTAAACACAAAGTACATCAAAAGAACATACAACACAATTAAATTCCGATTCAGTCACCACTATCTACATTGAAGTAAGATCTTGCATCAAATATCCAATTTGGCTCAATCCGAGGGAACGCCATCCATAGAACAGATTGGAGATTTAATCATATGCCAATTATGACGTCTAACGTTAGTCGGGATTGGCTGGGTGGTCTTTGTAATCGGGTTATGGTTAATCGACGTTTTGTAATCCTTTTCAGCCTCTATCTAAGACTAGATTCCATTGCAAATTGGTAAATGATACAGAAAGAAACCAATTTTAGAATGGAGGTAACCACGGGATAACGCCATTGTTGAGGGGATAGACCTCGGTGAATTCATTCAGAAGTCCAAGTTCGAAACAGTAATCTAAATTGACACACACAGCAACCGATGGAGACGCTTCTCACACTACTGGTGAAAAGTATGGCGATCGCGGTTTTCAGTCATGAAGAATTGACTTTAGAGAGGATCACGGGATAATATGCGTCCGCAATCATGCCGCAGTATTTATTCAATTGCTTTCTACAAAATAATATCGACAAATACGTGTTTTAATTTATTATTTATACTTTTTTAATCCTTTTGCTTCTACAATACTTTATTGATCAAACCAAAAACATCGTGCTTATTCACTTTTACATCGGTTGAGTTTGAGGACAAACTTTACCTTGTTATCGTTATTAAACTTCGACTACGCACGTTCTGAATTGAAATTAATAAAGCGAGTTAGGTACAAGAGAAAGTTTTAATCTGTGGTTTTGTTTAACTGTATATCTTATGAAAATACGAGCCTCACATAGTATCCAAAGAATTTAATCAATCTAAAACGTAAGGTCATTGCCTGTCAGACTGTTTTATATCCAGTGTACAGTTGATATTTTTAGGTGTGAGCGATAAAAAATTAACTTTTGTTTTTACTAAATTTCCAAATGTACTCAACAATTTCACCAACCTATCTAAGAATTTACTAAATACTAACTAAAAGTTTTCTAGTCTAGCATTACTGTAAACGACTTCATTATTATAAAAGCCATAAATTGCGTTCTTATCATAGTATCTGAGAACAGCACAGTACATTATGAGCTTACATTATGTACCTACTAAAAAAAAGTGTGGATGGATTGTGTGAGAGATGACATGTGTAAGAAGGGAGTGAATACTGAGATGACTGCCAATAGAGAGAAATGGAAGAAAAGTATATGTTGTACCGACCCCACATAATAGTGGGCTAAGGGTGGGAGATGAGAGTACATTATAGATAGATAGATAGATAGATAGATGGACTGTTTATTGAAACACCACAATACAGAAATATACAATTAATAAACTTAGTCTAACAAAATCATGTTACAGTTGGCGGACAGTGGACAATTATGTGCTTCAGAAATTAATACTGGTTCAGAAAAACAAATGAGTTTTCTAAATTTGCTGTATTCTATGGATTTCAATTTCTGAGATTCTACACTAAAAACTTACGCTAAATAAGATCCGCTTAAGAAAAACCAGTAACATAAAACCTAATAACCCGGGTCACTAAAACGTGATGCAGCATCATCAAAAAGTTGCTGCTCACTTGTAGTAATTGTATCAAGCGTGCGCTGGGCCTACTGCTTGGGCGCGACCACTTGTAATTAATCCAGAATTGTCAAGAACCTACATATAAAGTAAAGTCATCGAAGCCATATAAATGTGAAAACCGCATTTAAATTGGTCTAGTAGTTTTTACGTAATGCGTGAACTTATAAACAGACAAACAGATAGACAACATTTAAAAATAGGTATATTCTTGATCAGTAGCTTATTAAGTCCCCTATAGCATATTTTTCATTAAAAAAAATTACAGACTTATAGGTACCGTTTTAATATAAATAGGTATAGATATCACGTTCACACTGAGCCCTACACCACAGAATACCTAATAATACTTCGTAGGTACTTAAACTGCGGTGTTGCGACCAATCGCGAGTTGCGAGCTCCATCTAGCGGTGAGTGTAAACATCACTAATTCTGAGACTGACAACTTTGACACTTGTCAACTGTCATACGACGGTAAGATTGCCTATGAAGTCTGTCAGAACTTCACTTTCTGGCGGGAACGCGATCGGAGAGGAGCTGGATGGCGCGAGCGAGTGGATGGTGTGGTAGAAGATCGTCGACCAGGTCTTAAGGATTGAGGAAAGGAAATCGTTTGAGCTCTATCCAGTAATATTATGCAGGCTCGATACAATGGTGAGGAAGGAAATGTGGACTATTGCAGAAGGGGTATGAAGATCGAGCGCGCATGCACTGAAGGTACGATACAGAGACCGTAGACGTTGAGTTAACCTTAACTGTCGCTGTTATTGATAACGGATATCGTAGTAATTTTGTAGTGCAGTAATGTTAATTGAATTAAGGCAGTAGCACTGATCGCGCACCCTTTAGATATGGCTTGAGCGACCAGCATTAGTAAAGTGCACTAGTGACATCGCGTCGTCCCTCTGGAGACCAAGTTGCGAGCGTGGCCTCACTCCTTGACGTCCCAGTGGGACCATCTTATGGTTTTACCACTACGGTGGGTTCTGGGTGCACTCTCAATCATAGCGGAGAACGTACCTTTGTCCCAGTTGGATCATTTTACGGTTTGGCCATTGCGGACGGGTCCTGGGGCGCCCTTGATCAATTAGATGGGTACCAGGGAACGCGCGCCATATCGGAGGAAGAAAGCAAGGCTGTAAGGGGTGAGGGTCAATTTGTCTTAATTTATAGTGTCATAAGAAAAAAATGTTTTATTTCAAAAAAAGCGTGGGGTGCTTCTCATATCTGTCAATAAAATATTTATAACGATTGAAACATGCACCCCACGATTTTTTTGAAATAAATCATTTTTTTCTTATTTACATTATTAAAATTTATTTTATATTTTTTAGTTTGGTTTTCTATATAAAGCGACTTTTTTAGGTTTTTTTAGGTTTTTTTAACTTTTTTTTTATTTTTTATTTTTTTCGAATTATTGCATTGTCATCGGTCTTTGACAGGTGTGCAAAATTTTAATGAAATCTGACCGTTTATAGTGGGTCAAAATAGCGTCCAAAGGAGTCGGTTATAAACATACAAACATACAAACATACATACATACAAACATACAAGTGAAGCTAATATAAAGCGTATAAAAAATAGTCCGATTTTGACAAGCGAAGGTATCAATCGATTCGTGTACATTGCAGGAGTATTTATAGGCTATTTTTACCTGACCGTACTCGGATTTTAGTCTTGTTAAGTACTCCGCTTTACTCAAAAAAATATGAACACAATTAATAAACAATATCACGGTCGGGTAACAACACTCTTACAATGGAGACAAATCGATTAATAATTCGCTTGTCGAAATCGGACCAAATTTCAAGTTTGAGCACATAACCCTTCCTTTGCTTTACTGTAGCTGTAAAAAAATAACACTATATACCTGAAAACGAATCGAATGATACCTTGCTTTGTCAAAATCGGACCAATAGGGGCCACGCTATGGCAGAACTTCCACATACATACATACATTATAGACTGGTAAATTAATTACCCCTACCCTTACCGCCGTACTCGGTACGGAGAAGCAAGGGAGGGTAAAAATACAGTCAACTTATTGATGTATGAAAACGGGAAGCTAGCCTTTGTTAGTTAAATGATGTGACGGGAAAAAGGCTTCGAATAGTTTCTTATATTCCCAAAAAGCGAAGGTTTCCTCCAATTTATCTACGTCGTAATAGATTCCAACTCGCATAAATGGAATAGGTCCATAAAATAGGCATCCTTTCACCTCCTCTCGCTTGTCAACACATCGGGTCCAAAGTCGTCACAAAAAACGGGCCCAAATTTTCCGTCCGTAATTTTAACCTTTCAATATCGACTTTGAAAGCCTTTTATCTTCGGAGCTGAAAATAAAGTCATTACTGTGTAACTCGAGATCAGTCAATTCGCAACATGTTTCGGGAATATTCAATGAAATGAGAAAATTAAATTGTACGAAAATGTATTTTTCTAGTCACATTTCAGGGGAAAACACACTCGACGTAATTTGGTAAAAGTGGCACATAGCGATGTTAGAAACAATAACGTCGAGCGGAAGACAGTCCAATTTTGAGATTGCAACTTATTTCCCCTTTGAAATTACAAAAACAACTTTTCGCCGGGTAAAGTGGGGATGTGTGCCTCGTTCCCTTATTTTAAGTCAAAAGGCACACTATGTGTTTAAAACGTCGCGCGTTTTTTTTATAATTTTCCTTGTCTCTCCTAATATAATCATTTTGATAGCGTGACGATACAAGCAGGTTGCTCGCCTAATGGTAAGCGTCACACCTGCCCATAACAATTGCTGTCCCATTCAGAACTTTGGTTGCTAAATCTTGCGCGTCGCTGCACTGCTCTCGTCACCCTGGGACATAACTTCGCTGGAAATATTGCCTTTTATACCGAAACACAGAAATGTTTACACACTACTGATTGCTGGTTGGATATCTGCCAAAGGTGTGGTATTTTCAGGTGGTCTCGCGTAAGAGGCCTATGTACCACTACCAAAATAGATTTGGTAGCTTGGACGTCATAACATATTTTATAACCAAACATGCCACTTCGACGGAGGCTTATTTATAATTTTGTATTAATAATATCAAAATTTACTTTTTATACTGCTCGTTAACTATTTGGCGTTACAGTTTTCGTGAGTTTGACGCTGCGTTTAGATTTCGATCTATTCGAGCTGTCGAGCGTATTCCACTTTCACTTTCGATGCTTTATAAGAGTTTGCGCTGCGTTTTAAATCCTAGGTCAACTGGTCGACATCTAAGCCTGAGTCCTAGCCAGTTATTGAAATAGAATTATAACTAAGACAAGAATTACAATCATACGTATTTTTGCAGTTAAAAAAAGTCGCAATGTCGCGCGTCTTTAATTCCACGCGTGTGTAAAACCTTACACTGTAAAAAATAAAGCTATTTAGGAGTGGCATGAAAACAGACGGTTGGAAAGAACATGACAGTGCTACTAAATATAAGGGCTCACGACATCGATGCTTTTACTTCATTACCATGCAAATTACAAATTGTTGACGTTCCCTTTTTTGGCCCCGTTTCTAAATGTCGTGCTTGAAGATGCGTGTCTGAGTTTTGGAGCATTTTTCAAGTTTTTTTTTGGTATTTTCTGGGTAGAACTTTCAATGTAGGGTATTTGTTGAGTTAAGATATGGAAGGTATATTTTAAAATTTGATGTTTTAAATGTATCTCGGTTCTTTGTTTATTCATTGACTTTAGGACAGAGAGGTTGAGCTACGTTTACTGGCGTAATTGTGATCATGATTGCTTGCTTGTCGTATTAGGTAGTGCTGCCCTCTACTGTCGGTGTTTGTTGTCATGATCAAAGATATAAAATCCTTATGACTCGCCTCGGCTTCGCTCGGGATGCGCTCGCAACGCGGCAATTTTCTTACTATATTTTACTCAAACAATACTAGTAATGTGGTCATTATTTCGACAACCTTCTTTGGGCAAAGTCGACCTTGCCGCGCTGCTTGAATAGGCGCCAGCAAAGTTGTATGGAATTTCATTATTGTCGTGTTTTGCGGCCAGCAATTTCCTTTGAAAATCCATTATTGTCGTCTTTTGTCGTAGCACTAGTATTTATTCTGTGGGTTCGTTAACCCCGAACGCGAAAAGAGAGGCGTTGTAGCTCCCAGACGAATGGAGCGATTTTGATGGTTTTTTTTCTGTTTGAAAGCTGATGTGATCGTGATTGTTGTTGTTGTTGTTTCTGTTTCTGTTTCTGTTTCTGCTTCTGCTTCTGTTCTGCTTCTGCTGCTGCTGCTGCTGCTGCTGCTGCTGCTGCTGCTGCTGCTGTTGCTGTTGCTGTTGCTGTTGCGGTTTCTGTTTCTGTTTCTGTTTCTGTTTCTGTTTCTGTTTCTGTTTCTGTTTCTGTTTCTGTTTCTGTTTCTGTTTCTGTTTCTGTTTCTGTTTCTGTTTCTGTTTCTGTTTCTGTTTCTGTTTCTGTTTCTGTTTCTGTTTCTGTTTCTGTTTCTGTTTCTGTTTCTGTTTCTGTTTCTGTTTCTGTTTCTGTTTCTGTTTCTGTTTCTGTTTCTGTTTCTGTTTCTGTTTCTGTTTCTGTTTCTGTTTCTGTTTCTGTTTCTGTTTCTGTTTCTGTTTCTGTTTCTGTTTCTGTTTCTGTTTCTGTTTCTGTTTCTGTTTCTGTTTCTGTTTCTGTTTCTGTTTCTGTTTCTGTTTCTGTTACTGTTGCTGTTGTTGTGGTCCTAGTTGTTGTCTTTGTCGTTGTCGTTGTTGTTTTCGTTGTTGTTGCATTGTTTGAGTAAATTCTTATTATACTAAGCTGGTTTTAATTAAATTCCTCGTTTGAGTAAAGCACTATACAAGCCTTGGTCCGCAATGACTGCCCTGCTGGCCACGCTATGATCACTTCGAGCTTTGCTTAGTTAAGTTCTCGACCATCATCATCGCTGCCAGCAGCGCAGTCATTACAGACCGCGGCAGTAATGTACTAGTATATCCTTCGTAACTTACGCCAGCAAGCGTAATTCAAAAACATTGGCAGCATCGATCGTGGTTCTTTTTGACCATAGACAACTGCATTATTACTCACGTACCTTCTAGACAGACTTGTTATGATTTCGTTTCCACGGCAACATGTCATTCCGTTCCTTACGACATTTTTGCAAATGTTTTGACACCGTGGGTTACATTATAGCAAATTTCAGTAGTGATTTCTAATATTTTTAAAAATACTCGTAAAATACTGACAATGTTACTCACTGAGTCACTGATAATGAAGAAAAATATATATTTTTAATCGATTTTTTATTTTTTGAGTTTGTTTATTACACACAAAATTACAAACATTCAAAAATACCAATAATCTAAAATCTAAACTTTCCTCTATATAATATTAGTGTGTGTAAGTGTCGATCAAAGATTTTGTTCAGATATATGTGATCTGGTGTAGATAGTGTAGAAGTGTAGATGTGTAGAAGTGTAGAAGTGTAGAAGTGTGGAAGTGTAGATTTCCTCTATATAGTATTAGTGTGTGTAAGTGTCGATTACAGATTTTGTTCGGATATCTGTGATCTGGTGTAGATAGTGTAGAAATGTAGAAGTGTAGATGTGTAGAAGTGTAGAAGTGTAGATTTCCTCTATATAATATTAGTGTGTGTAAGTGTCGATCACAGATTTTGTTCGGATATCTGTGATCTGGTGTAGATAGTGTAGAAGTATAGATGTAGATTTGTATGTATTTTTTTTTCGCTGTTGACTTATGCAAGCCTATAATTTAAACTTTCACTCGAAAATTATATGTAAGTAAATTTACTCAAAAGAGTACTTAAAAGTACTATATTAAGTAGTATGATTTTGTAGTTATATTATTATTATTCGTATAATCGCTATATTATTATTTTTTTGTTGCACGCCTACATCCCTTCTCATGTGGATGTATATGTGGATGACTGGTAGAAATGCTTTAGCATTAATTCCTCCTTTTGTACTTTTTTTAGTGCAATAATGTGTTAAATATATTGTAATTAAAGAATACTTAAAAAAATAAAAAAATGTGGTTTTATGAGAAACGAGGAAGATGCAGTATCACGAAGAACAAGACATTTTCCTGATTATAGTTTAAAAGCCGCACCCGCCTGGTAACCCTTTTAACGTAAAGTCCTTGGTATGTACTACGTTTATAAGCTTGAAATAGGGTTTACGTTCCTCTCTAGGTAAAGAGTTGAAATCATCAACAGACACTCCTCAATTGATTAGAAACTAATGTAGATTGTAATCATAACACGCATCAATAAGTAATCAACTAAGTAATATACTGCAGTATTTCAGATCAATCATTCAGCCATTCCGGATTCATAAGGGCAAAGCATTGATAATCAATTCACACGCGTCCACGAACCTACCTATACGAATGAGTGCATTTGAAGGCTTTGACATACGGGAGCTGTATGTACAGTACAGCAGATTAATATTATAAATGCGAAAGCTTGTGAGCAAGTGAGCGAGCGAGCGTGTTGTGCGCGTGTGTTTGTATGTTTGTTAGGTACTTCTCCAAGCTGAAACGGCTCAACAGATTTTTATGTTTGGTATTTAGATACTTTAGGTCCAGTAATAACAAATAGGATACTTTTCCAGCCGGAAAAGTATCCTATTTTCTTCCAGCCGGAGTCAATGATTACCGAAAATGAAGTCAGACTTACAAGATAAACGGTATCAAGGTGGTCAGGATACTATTCATCATCACCGTCATCAATCATCATTGTCCACGCGGGTAATACCGCGGATGCAGCGTGTACTATATCAACGGTTTTATTTAGCTCTCATGAATATTTATTTGGTTCAGATCATCACATCATCAGCTCGAGTAAGTACACTGCTTAACAAGGCCTCCACCATAATAGTTGTATTTTCCATAATCACCACGATTGGCAGGCGGCTTGTTGTTTGCAGTAGATGTTGATAATACACCGAACAATTCTGCGATCTAGTTCCCATAGAATCCGCAGGATAAGATAAGGTGAGCGTATTATTATGCCGGGCCCACACGCCAATTTACTTTAAATCTTGCCATTGATTTTTCAAATATTTTACTGAAACTTCGGAAAATTACTTAATAGTGTTAGGAGTATTATAGGATGATTGAAGAGAAGGTCACAATCCCCAGTCTTGAGGGAAACTACTAAGTCGGTGTAAGTCTCCTCCTCCCCTCCTTCCCTCCTTTAGAGGAGGGAAGGAGGGGAGGAGGAGACTTACACTTCACATGCTAATCGAGATAGCCCCATTAAAGTTGAAGCTATATTATCTTGTTTTTAAATTACTCAAAAGAAAGTGTTGTTATTTGTTACTTACATTCTGCTTTTAATATAAGTACAAATTTCCCTCATTTGACTGTTATTACTGTCACATGAAAATCACTAGACTGACACGTTGGGATCTTTGGTGCTCTAACACACGCCTTATACAAAAGGCACTGAGCAGAACCGAGGGTCTGCAACTTTGGAGAAGTCATCTGACAAAGCTAAAGCTAAGAGCTAATGGAAAAATCTCTGTGTCAAAGCCGGAGATTCTCGCCGAGATCGAGCAGATTATGTAGGCTGTTGATGATGATGACTGTCAGCTAATGCACGTTCTATCTACTAGATTTGAAATTCTGATGAGAAAATTGTATGTAGCTGATACAAAAACGCAGATACGACGATTATTGTATAGCAAAATGTATTGAAATGAGGCTGGTTGTACTATACATTTTTTCATTATAGATCCTGTATGTGACGGCTTTTAATGTGACACACGGGCTATAAAGGTATACCGTAAAAATGGCCCAATTATTATGTTATTTTTCAAGGTTTACTTACCTGAATGCTCGGCGCATTTGTAAAGCAACTGCGCAATCAGTGCTGGATTTACAGCACGCGAGTATTCTTTCGTTTGTGTATAAATCTTCGAACAAACAAGTTCGATAGTTGGTTGTTTGCCCAAAAATGTGATGCAATACATTAAAATTACACAGTTAAATTATTGGGGTAAAGCCATAAAAAAAACTCCTTACACACTTGAAACCTCTCTCCTTGAAAACTCTCCTTAACACTCGTAACATGCAGGAATAAACATACGCGAAATATAACCTCTCAACAACATCAAACATTTACAACATTTAAATACAGTTCAAATGTCTCATTGATTCCCACCCGAGGAATGCGCGAGGCTCGCATTTGGCTGGTATTTTTTCGTTACGAGAGACTCGGACAACTTTTCATCGAGGCCTCATATGATAACCAGAGACTATGTGTGGAATAAGAAATCATAATTTAAAAGACAATAGTTTTACAGTTTGTTCCAATCACGTAATCCTCTTGTGCAGGACTGTATAATTCGTTAAAAATTATATTATTTATGTATATTTTATTCCTATTTATAACATGATCTCTGTCTTAGTTGCTACTATGTCTCAATATTTATAGTCAATCTTCGTTATTAAAAGTGCAGGAACAGACCACCCCTAGGTGATTAATCCTGCTTTCTAAGCTAAGTGCATTTGGTGCAGGTATGAATGTAATTGATTGGGAGCAATATCGATATTGGACGTCGGTGAAAGAAAGAATCTAGGTATATTATCGATGTTAGAACTTGATGCAGGAATCCAGTGAATAATGCAAAACTTCTATAGTTTTTTTGCGGGTAAGCACTTAATATTTTTTCACTTATATCAAATAACGGACATCTCACTATCACACCATCACACTGTAACACTACTCACACAAATATTATAAATCAGAGAAGTTAGCCACTGTCGTAAACAGGCCTATCAAAGCTTAGGGTTTAAGAAATGAATACTCTTTTATCGAGCAAAAAACTTCGTTTGCGCTGTCGTTGTGTGTGTGTGTGTGTGTGTATGTGTGTGTGTGTCTGTGTGTGTGTGTGTGTGTGTGTGTGTGTGTATGATTTTTACTCCTTCACTCTTGAACGGCTGAAGGGATTTAAATCACATTTGGTACCGGGATAGCTTAACAATAAATATTTTCATAATGTTGTTTAACACATAGGCTTCTTTTCAACATCATCATCTTCCATCATCATAATTCATGCAGGCGAAACCGCGTGGCGCAGCTATACAAGTATAATTACAAAAAAAACTACTAAATCATTGTTCTGAAAATTTAAGCATTCAAATAAAATAAGGCTTAATATTGTTTAATATATAATTTGATTAAAAAAAAAAAACATAAGCAATTAATTTAAAATGACGTCACTTTATTTATTGTGTTCGCTCATTAAACCCTTTGTACCCTTATCATATTTGATACCCTTATCATAGGGGTTACATGGAAACTACAAATCGATGGCTTTTTGTGATGTCCGCCATATTAGATTAAAAAAGGCGGCAATTAAGTTATCGTGCATTGTTACAAAAACCAAACGTGTGTGCCAAATTTCAGTCCGATAGCTTCCGTGGAAGTGAGTGAAATCATCATCATCAGCCTATATCTGTCCACTGCTGGACGTAACCCTCTCCCAATGCACGCCACCAAGCTCGGTCTTCAGCTCTCCTCATCCATTTTATTCCAGCCGCTTTTCACAGGTCGTCACTCCACAGGGCGTCCTACACTACGTTTGAGTACTCTAATCGAGAACTCATCTACCTCAACCGCTATCGGTTTTCGGGAAATGTGACCAACTCAAGCTTATCCTGAGAGCTATGTCGGTTACTTTCGTTCTCCAACGGATATTTTCATTACGAATCTTATCCTTCAGAGAAACTCCAAGCATAGCTCTCTCCATAGTTCTCTGAGTGACCTTAAATTTGTGGACTAGTTCGGCTCCGTGGGTCATGACTGGTAGGACACACTGATTTAAGACATTTGTCTTCAGGCACTGTGGTATAGACGACGAGAAAACCTGACGAAGCTTGCCGAATGCTGCCCAATCTAGCTGAATTCTTCTGTTGACTTCCTTCTCAAAGTTGTTCTTACCAAATTGGGATATTTTCCCAAGGAAAACATATTTTTGGACAATTTCAAGAGGCACGCACACCATTGACTTCAATAGGTTCCTGGTCAATAAGATCGTTAAATATGATCTTGGTCTGACAAAATTTAGTGCCTTCTTCCCTAAGGATTTCCACAACATTTTGCAGTTCTTCATCCACGACATTTGTGGTTTCCAAGGCAGCAAATCGATTCTCCAATTTGAGTTGGAACTGTTATGATTCAACAGCGGCTTGGAGCAGGTTTGGTCAGAGGGAAGACTTCACCATACGGCATCTTTCAAGCTTTTGGTCGATATTCATGAAGCCTCGGACAAGTCTGTGATCACTACTGGTATTGAACATTGCAATCACTGAGACATTCCTGAATATGCGCTTATTGTCCGTCATGATGAAGTCATTCTCATTTTTCACATTTTTCGGGGCTTTGCCAAACTTCCACTAGGGCTGCATTTTAAAGAACGAGTTCATCAGAAAGAACCGCTCTTTTTCCAAAAAGTTAACTATCATCGTGTGAACCTATTCTTGATTCACTGCAAGCTTGTACTCCCACTTTGGTGTTAAAGTCTCTCGTGATAATGTTGTAGTGGGCTCTTGTGGTGCTATGTAGGGCCGATGATATGTCATCAAACATATCTTCTGCCTTATCATCCGATTGTACCGAGGTCGGTGCGTAAACCTGTTCAACCTTTAGACTATACCTTTCGGTCAGCTTGTAACGAAGCATTTCGATACACAAGCAAGCACGAGCAGCGTCGACCGATCACGCGGTCGGCGCATGACAACGGGGTCACAGAATAAGTGACAGTGACTACGACGCAGACCGGCGCAGCGAGTACGCAGCGGGCGCGTGGAAATGAATCACAGAAGAGGCAATAGTCACTACGACACGCGGCCGTCTCCCACCTCGCGGCATATAAGGTAAGGCATTGGTATATAAGGCCCAACGCAGCCACAAGCAAGGGGATCCCGACCATTTACCTGACATACTAGACATACCTCTCCTAAAGAATATAAATCTTAGTTTCCGCTCAATCGAAGTTTTCCAAGAACTAGAATCCGACCACCGTCCCGTCGTTATGCGCCTAGGCCCCGACCCGACAGACCCATCCTCCCATCCACCGACCAAGACGATAGTGGACTGGAAGCGTTTGGGGGAAGCCCTAAAAGCTATCAGCTCACCCGACCTCGACCGTATCCCTGACGACATAATCACCCCCGATGACGTTGCTCGCTCGATCGATGCCCTCACCAGCCACCTCAACATCGTTATCTTTGAGGGCTCTAGGGAGGTCCCAGCGGAGGATATCCGCTGCTGGGTCCTACCTGAGGACGTGAAGAGGCTGATGACGACATGAAACGCAGCCATTAGAGCCCACGATGCATTCCCCAACGCTGAACGCAAAGCCACCTTGAGCTACTACCACCGTTTGGTCAGGACGCGCATTAGCGAGCTGCGCGCACAGCGTTGGGAAGACTTATTATCCGAAATCTCAGCGACCCACCAGGCCTACTTGGGGCTGGCGAGAAAGCTTAAATCCGACACCATCACCGTAATGCCCCTTCTCAATAGAATCGATCTCCCGCCAGCATTCGAAGACGAGGAGAAGGCCGAATGCTTGGCGGAGAGCCTCGCAGCCCAGTGCACCCCCGCTAACGATCACGTTGATCCTGTCCACATCGCCGCGGTGGACCGCGAATTAGAACGTAGAAATTCTCTACCTCCGACCGACCCCCCCCCCCCCCCCCCTCAAGCCCGTAAAAGCCGCAGAGGTTGAGTCGATCATCAAGGGCCTCAAAGTGCGAAAGGCCCACGGTGCTGACGGCGTCAGCAACAGGGTCCTCAAGCACTTTTCTGTCCCGTTAGTTTATCTCTTAGTCAGCATCTTCAATGCAGCCTTGAGCAATTGTTCCTTCCCCGACGCTTGGAAGAGTCCAACGTCATCGGCATTCACAAACCAGGCAAAAAGGTATCCGAGCCTTCCAGCTACTGTCCTATCAGTCTCCTCAGGTCTCTGGGGAAGATCTACGAGCGAATCCTCCTGAATCGACTCCGATCCATCGCGAAAATCAAAAAGCTCATACCGGATTAGCAGTTCGGCTTTAGAGCGAGACACTCTTGCCCTCATCAAGTGCACCGCATCACGGAACACATCCTTAAGGGTTTCAATAGGAAACCAAAACCCCAAACCACGATGGCCGTCTTCCTAAACGTGGCGAAGGCTTTTGACAAGGTCTGGCACGCCGGGCTAATACACAAGCTGTATCAGCTCGGGTTGCCAGATCGTCTTGTGCTCATAGTACAAGACTACCTCACCAGCAACCAATCATCCCCCTACCCCATGAGAGCCGGAGTCCCTCAGGGCTCCGTGCTGTCTCCACTTCTGTTCACACTTTACACAAGCGATTTCCCCCGCATCCCCAAAGTAGAGATCGCTCTCTTTGTGGACGACACCGCGATTTATACCACCGGATGGAATCCAACTATTCTACAAAGAGACATCCAACGAACGCTCCGAGCGCTCGATGGATGGTTCCGTAAGTGGCGAATAATGATTAATCCCGAGAAGAGCGTAGCGATGCGTTTCACTCACGGGGTTAAACGCTATTTCCCAATTAAACAAGTCACGATCAACGACCTACCCATACCGTGGAAAAAGTCAGTTAAATACTTAGGGGTCACCCTTGACTATCGACTCAACTTCAATGATCACATGCACGCCATCCACAAAAGGGCAGCATTCTACCTATACCGCCTCGCGTAACTCCTAGGCAGGCACAGTAAAATGTCTCTTAGAAATAAGTTGACACTCTACAAAACCTGCATCCGACCGACAATGACATACTCGTCCATAGCATTTGCTCACGCCTCCCACATTTCCCTAGAGAAACTTCAGATTTTACAAAATAAATTCGTTCGCGGTGCATTAGATGCCCCCTGGTATCAGAGGAACATCGACCTGCACAGTGATCTCGAGCTTCCCTCGATAGTTCAATATATGAAAAATGCTTCTCGCCGCTACTTTGACGCGGCTCCCCATCACCCCAACCCCCTAGTAGTTCAGGCCTCTGACTACACGACAGACGCGACAACAGACGCACGGCCCCTTCGTAGACGCCCTAGAGACATCTTGAGCGATCCGGAAGATGAAATCGCTGCCACAGTGCAGGCAGCGATTGATTCGCCCACTCCGTCATCTTCACCATCTTTCAACACAATTAGACATAGACACCGACCTCGCCGGATGCGAGGTCGAAGGTCCCGTAATTAATGTCGACTTTATTCGCCTTCGAGTTTCTTGCCAATTCTTCTCGAAGGTGTATTCCGAATCGGTGGTCAGTTATGCAATTCATTTAAAGGGCTCGTGCCGTTTCATGAGGGCCCCCTCGATCACTACCTAACAGTAGAGATCGAGGGGTATCCGAAAAGCACTCTGTTCTACCACATCGCTTTGACTCCTGACCAGTCATGAGAACTAACGTCCAGTGCGGTTAGGGGCTCCGAAAAGCACAGACGCTCTCCTGCAGGCGGTCCCAAAAGGCCCCCTGCTCAGGTTAGAGAACTTTCGGAGAGTTTAGGTTCAGGGAACAACACCCTGTGCGGCTCGGGTATTGCCGAGTACGCACACAGTGGACCTTCCCTCGCTCAGGGCACTGGCCAAAAACCCCAGATAGGAAAAACTCCCGGAAGAGTTTGAGGGACATAGGACAGATCTCCGACTACAGCTAGGATAGATTTCCTTGCCCCCGGAAGCGTACTCAGAACGCCGGGGGCACCGATTAATGTACAACGAGCACTCGAGGTTCGATCCCTCCAGAGTTGCCCATTACAAGCTTAAAAACCAGGTACGCTACCCTGGTACATTTGATGCTTCTAAAACGTTATCAATGAGGACTGTATTCACGAGGAACCCTACGCCACCCTGAGACTGCTGATCACCCTCTTGGAAATAGAATAGGTGGCCCAATTCCAGGTTATTGAGTTCTCCCCCTCTCTTCACTTAACCCTGGAATATGCCAACTGATCTTCGCACCCCCTGCCCTGCCATTTCTTTGATCACCGTTATCAAGACTTGCAAGGTGACCGGGAACTGGGGGCCATTTATCGATCGCAGGGTGTAGTTTCCTACACCGGTGACATTGCTGCCTGTCACCGACCTGTGTTATCTGGCTACGTTTGTTTTGAGATGGTTATACCGCCATCTGTTGCCAGAGCCTCGTTCGTTATAGCAGGATGACCGTGCCCAGGAATGGTTGGCCTGGAGCAGTGAGATCGTTTTCCGCTCTCATACTTCCCCAGTGGGTGTAATATTGATTGCAGAGTTCCAGGAAATACATACAAGTGAAGTTAAATAAAATCTTTTAAAACCCATTGTTTCTTCAAAGTCGGTAAAATGATTTATTTTATGTTAAGACACACCACTAGATAACACTGTAGACATTTTTCTTCTCTTGATAGAGGAGTAACTGTACAAAATTAAACAAGAGGCGAACTAGAGCCAAAGCGTCTCTACACAGACATAACCCTTAAAATTGAGGTGGGCGCTCGGATTGAATCCAGCATTTGAATCTTAGTCGGGGTACGAAGTACTATTATTTATTCTGCGGTCGGGGCTATTGGACATTCATTACTATGTAAAGCCAGGTAGAGGACACACACTATGCATGTGTGGATGAACGGAGTCATCGTCCGTTCGGGAAGACTATTGCCATGCGATTGTCGTGCTATACAAGGTTTATAATGAATCTTATATCTCCATACCAATAATAAATAGCTCCGTTATATATTGACTGTCTAATGCTGCGGCTACATTATTGTATAAGTCGCGTTAATTCGTGTCGCGTTGCCGCGATAAAAACATCGTGTACGGTTATCGGCGATGTTCTTGTCTACATTAAAGCAGTCAACTTGTCGCTTTCCGCGTGGCCGACGTGGCTGATAATTTGTGCAAAGTATGGAGGAAGTTGTGGTGTTGTATTGTATGATGGTTGATAATTATTTGTTTCAATTGTCCGAGTATCATTTGCATAACATGGAAAATAAGAAAAAGAGAAAAAATAGAAGATAGTGGATGTATGCGTTTCGTAATATTGAATGAACTCAAATCATTACACATAAAAATATACACAAAAAAGAATCATAACATGAATGAACTCCAATACTTTTTCATTGCTCCAGTCCATATTGTAGTTGCGTCTTAACTTTCCCGACAAAAAATAGCTCCACTTGAAGTCTGGACTGCAACTGAAGTGCAAAGAGTATATCCGCTGAATCCCCTTTGGTGCTGTAGCAACCAAGATCCAAAACCGCAAATCCCCCTTGGTCGCTAGAGCAACCAAAAAAAACATGGAATTTAATTATATAAACACTACAGTGGCGAAGTGTAGGTAGCCACGCAAGCTAATATTATCGCGACAAAACCCTTTGATGCGCGCCAGTTTACCGACAGTGCCGCGATAAGCATTCGTGTTCGCCCGAATACATAGCAATTCGTCGAACCACTCAGCCACTCTTGTCACAATAGCTCGAATATTCGCCGAAAGCGTTTTTTTTTTTTTTTTTTTTGTATTCGGGACATTTCCACACCAATTATCTAGCCCCAAACTAGGATACCCTGTGCTATGGGTACTAGATAACGGATAAACATACATAGATAAGAATATTAACATCCATGACTCGGAAACAAACAATTCTGCTCATCACACAAATGATTGCACCTTGCAGGTTTTTTTTTTAGGCGTAGCATAACCGATAGACACAGCCTAAGCCGGTTGACCTAGCGATTTGTTATTTGAATTCCTTGAGTACCTAGGGTGCACTTTAGGAAGGGAAAAACAGGTGCGGACTTGTGATCACACCGATTTGTTACGCTTTTTGGTTGGCACACCAAAGACAAAAGACATTTTAGTCCTTTATGCATATATAATATGTATTGTGCCAAAAGTAAGCTACCGAAATATAAGATACTCGCTAGTACGGGAAACCAAAAGACCAAATACTTGTCTTGACAACATAACGAATTTGCAAAATTTGCACGTGGGCAAAGCTGCGGGTCGCAGCAAGTTTCAAATACGTTTCTCTATTTTGGGTAATGTATTAATGATTACGTGCAAATTTCAAATTATAGTTATTTATCTTTTAAACTCTACAAGTAGTTTACAAGAAGAACGGATGGCACCACCTAATCCTCAATCTAAATACTCGTACTATTGAAATATTCCCTGTCCTTTTTTCCAATAAAACATATCATTTCATGTGCATGAAAAGGATTTTCTTTTCAACTGTGTATTTACTCAGGCATCGTAGAACCGTTGGTCAGTTTTATCAAGAGTTTAGTTTCATACACTGGGATTATCTCTTGGCCAGGCCCATGTCGGGCCGTGTCCAATATATTCGGGAGCCCGAGCTTTTTTTATTGTAAAGGTATTTTATACTGGTCAAGGGAGATTTAAAAGTAAAGTGAGGTTCAGTAGTTATTGTTAACCCAATAAAATTAAGGTCAGGTCTCCAATTGGCATTTTAATCAAAAAGGAGGATTATTACACGACTGCCCAAAAAAATGAGTGTAATTTTTTATACCTTCATGTATGTTTGTATGTATATATGTGAGTTTCTTTATTCCATCATAACTTTTAAATGCCTGAACAGATTTATACGTATCGGGTATAGTTAGAATCCTTATATCCCCCCAAATAACATACTTTTTTTTTATTTTAAAGTCAATATGGCTGTATGACTCCAATACAAAGTTAGAAAAAATAACTTATTTTTTACAATATGGGTATCAATTTAAAGGCCTTGATAAGCACATATCAACAGTATCAACAGTATAATTTATTGGCATAATTTCTTTTTTGAAAGGGCAGGCGTGTTATTTGCTCAAATTCTACTCATCAGATTGAGATCCAAAGTACACCAGTTTTTAAGTCAAACCCTAAGGTATTCAACAGTGAAATCGGCATCACAATCGGTTCAGTAGTTTTTACGTGATTCGCGAATAAATATATATATATGTAGTTTATGAAACGGTTGCATAATAAGGGGTATTAAAACACGAGAGTGAATTTAACCTAGCTTAGAAGCTAAAAAAACACGCCAGCGCTGACAAAAATTAATTGATGCCAATAAATTATACTATGAGTATTGGAATGTGCTTATTAAGGCCTTCAATTTGATACCCATATTGTAAAATTAGAAGAAAAAATATTTTTCTTGCAATTGAAAATGGAGCCATACTGCCGCTTTAATGAATTTTTTGAACAAAAAAAGTAGCCTTTCTTACTCGGGGGGATATAAGGATTCTAACGATACCCCATACGTTTAAATTTGTTCAGGCATTTTAAAGTTATAGTAGAATAAAGAAACTCACATACAAACATAGAAACAAACAAACATAGAAACATACAAACATAGAAACATACAAACATACAAACATACATGAATGCTAATAACATAACACTCCTTTTTTTGGGCAGTCGTGTAAAAATGAGCCATGGTGAGTTTTTTACTAGTATCACTCGAGTGTTTTAAATACTAGTTCATAATCATCATGTCAGCTTTTAAAAGTCCACTGCTGAACATAGGCCTCCCCCAAAGAGCGCCATGACGAGCGATCTTGTGCCACCTCCATCCACCGACTTCCTGCGATGGCTACAATGTCATCGGTCCATCGTCCCCAAACTTCACTTGCTTTTTCGTGGTCGCCATTCGAGAACCTTTATTCCCCAGCAGTTATCGGTTCTGCGACTTATATGGCCTGCCCATTGCCACTTCAACTTGCAAACTCTGAGAACTATGTCGGTAACCTTCGTTCTCCTACGGATTTCCTCATTTCTGATTCTATCACGTAGTGAAACAACGAGCATAGCTCTCTCCATTGCACGCTGCGCAACTCTGAGCTTGTTTATGAGACCAATAGTTAGCGACCACGTCTCAGTGCCATATGTCATCACTGGCAACACGCACTGATTATAAACTTTCGTCTTGAGGCTCTGCGGTATCTGCTACGGGAAGATATGGCGTAATTTCCCGAACGCTGCCCATCTGAGTTGGATTCGTCGGTTGACCTCTTTGTCGAAGTTGGATCTACCCAGTTGGATCGTCTGACCTAAGTAAACATAGTGTTCATCATCATCATCATCCCATGCTAGTCCACTGCTGGACATAGGCCTCTCCTAATGAACACCTCAGAGCCCGATCTTCAGCTTCTCTCATACTGTTTCTGCCGGCCGCCTTTCACAGGTCATCACTCCACCTGGACGGTGGGCGTCCTATACTACATTTGCCATGACGCGGTCTCCACTCGAGGACACGTCTACCCCAGCGGTTGTACGTCCTTCGAAAATGTGACCAGCCCATTGCCACTTCAGTTTGCTAATCTTTTGAGCTATATCGGTGACTTTGGGTCTCTGGTGGATTACCTCGTTTCTGATTTTATCCTTCAGAGAAACCCCAAGCATAGTTCTCTCCATAGCTCGCTGAGACATGTCTGTGCTCCGTATGTCATAACTGGTAGGACGCACGCATTAAAGACTTTCGTCTTCAGGCACTATGGAATGGACGACGAGAAGACCTGACAAAGTTTTCCGAATGCTGCCCAGCCCAAATTAATTCTTCTGTTGGCTTCCCTATCGAAGTTGTGTCTACCCAACTGCATTGTTTTCCCGAGATATACATATTCATTAACAACTTCGAGGGGTTGACCATTGATGACTACAGGTTTCGGGGTAATAGGATCGTTAAACATGATCTTGGTCTGGTCTAAATTCATCCCAAGACCGATTCGTGGAGAAGCATGAGCCAGGCCGTTCAGCATTCACCCTCCAGCGATTTCGCCTAAAGGACTATATCATCGGCAAATCTTAAGTGTGAGATGTACTCACCATTTATATTTATGCCCTTTCTTTTCCAGTCTAGTGTCTTAAAAATATATTCCATGGCGTTCGTGAACAGTTTTGGGGATATGACATCCCCCTGTCTCACTCCCCTGCGCAACAGGATATGTTTAGACTGCTGGTTCTGTACTTGAACACTCATATTCGCGGCGTGATACAGACATCTCAGCACTTCGATATACAGCCAGTCCACTTGGCATCCTTGCAGTGACTCCAAAACAGCCCGTCTCTACGGAATCAAAGACCTTTTCATAGTCCATAAAAGCAAGACACAGGGGCTGATTATACTTTTCGGACTTCTGTATATTCTGCCTCATTGTGTCTATGTGGTCTATGTGGTCTATGGTACCAAATCATTTACGAAACCCGGCCTGCTACGGAGGCTGAAACTCGTCAAGTCTTCTTGCGAGACGATTTGTGATGACCCTTGAAAACCGCTTATAGACGTGGCTCAGGAGTGAGATGGGGCGGTAGTTTTTCAGGAGGGTTTTATCTCTCTTTTTGTGAAATAAAACTACTTTACTCCTGTTCCACGCTTTTGGAGTTCTCCCAGTATTCAGAGCAGAGTTAAACAACTTGTGAAGCTCCTGAAGTACAGGTTTACTTCCTGCCTTTAATAACTCCGAAGTGATTCCACCCTGACCTGGGGATTTTCCATTTTTAAGCTGTCCAAGCGCCATCCCAATTTCATCGAGGCAGAATTCTGGCAGGTCTTCCGTGTAGTGGCAAGTAAGAGTGGCTCGCGTATCCTTTGCAATAGGGCCAGGTTGTGAAGCATGCGACTCGTACAATTGGCAATAGAAGTTTTCTATCTCAGCTAAGATCTCCGGCTTTGAAGTGACGGTTTGGCCACTTGAACTCCTAAGCTTTGCCAGATGCGAGCGCTTCAACTGCTAGGTGAACACTTTTGACTCCTGATTTTGATCAATCACCTTTTCGGTTTGGCGTGTATTGGAGCATCGGAGATAATGTTGCACCAGTTTACTAATTTTACAATTGAGCGCTCTCTTTTCTGACGGCGTGGCTTGCGTAATGTTCTATCTGTTCTCCAGAGAGTCTCAGCCGAGAGCTTGGACTTTGGGTCCGTACGTTGCAGCTGGCAAAACTTTACACCCTCTTGCCTCAGGACTCCCACTACTTGTTGGAGACCTTCGTCTACGTCTTCTGTGGTTTCCAAAGCAGCAAATCAATTTTGTAGGTGGAGCTGAAACTGTTCTGATCCCACAATGGTTTGAAGCAGGTTAGGACGGAGCGCAGACTTTATCATTTGACATCTTTCCAGCTTGTAGTTGATATTCAGAGTGCCTCGGATAATTCGATAATCGCTACCCGTATTAAACCTACTTATCACTGAGAAATCTTTGAATATATGCTTCTTGTCTGTAATAATGAAATCAATCTCATTTTTTGTCTCGCCGTCGGGACTTTGCCACGTCCACTTTCTTTGGGGCTGTTTCTCAAAGAAAGAGTTCATCATGTACAGTCCCCCTTTTTCCAAGAAATTGACGAGCATTTGTCCCCTGTGATTCCTACTTCCGTAACCGTGTGGACCTACCTTCAATTCACCGCAAGTCTGTACTCCCACTTTGGCGTTCAAGTCCCCCATTACAATGTTGTACGCTTTAGTGGTATTATGGAGCGCTGAAGATATGTCTTGATATATATCTTCCACTTCATCGTCTGAGTGTTTTGAGGTCGGTGCGTAAACCTGTACAACCTTGAGACTGTATCTCTCGGTAAGTTTAAGTAATACCAGGGTAGCCCTAGTCCAAACACTGGATATTTCTACAACATTGTCAGCGAGGGCTTTATTGACGAGGAATCCAACGCCACCCTGGGATTGTTGATCTCCCTCTCGGAAATACATAATAAGGCCTGATTCCAGGGTTAAAGTGTCCTCTCCCTCTCTATGGACTTCGCTAAATCCCAGAATCTGCCATAGTATCTTATTTAGTTCCAATTCTAACTGTGCCAAGTCATTATCTAACCAAAGCGTTCGTCTGTTATAAGTAGCCAAGTCGATTAATTTTTATTTTTGGTGATTCTTCGCACCCTCTGCCCTGCCATTTCTGAGACCGCCACCTTGGTCCGGACTAGCAAGGCGACCGGGAACTAGGGGCCATTTTCTTTCTGTGCTGTTCATTTTGAGGTTTTGCCTATAATCTTTTCGCCACGCTGGGCTTGCGGGTTGGCAATCGCAGGGTATAGCTTTTTGTACCGGTGACGCTGCTGCCCGTCACTAGCCTGCGCCATTTTGCTACACTCGTATTTGGATGGATATACCGCCATCTGTCGGTAGCCAGAACCTCTTTAGTGAACCAGCAGGATGCACCACGTGCAGGTGAGATTACTCAAATAATTTCTGTGTTCTATTTTGGCGATGGGTCTTTAAGAAGTTCAACCCAACCGCGTGAACAATTTCCACCAGCCCATTGTTTAGTTCGTCCACTGTCTCGCATTTGGTAAGGATTTGAAAGCGATTTTGGAGTTTCAACTGAAAACTCTCGGGGTTTTGAATTTGGGCAGAACTTGGGCGAAGAGTAGATTTCATCAAACGAACCTTTCCAGCGTTACGTTGATATTCAATGAGCATGCGGTGATCACTGCCGATCATAGAGAATCCTCATGCCTAGCCGTTAAGGCCCCCTTCAACAGTGTGAAGTGTGTTTGGCATCAGAAATGTCGTCGTATATAGCCTCCACTTCATCGTCCGGGCGTTTCGATTGTGGTGCGTACACCTGTATACGCACCACAATCGAAACGCCCGGACGATGAAGTGTAATGAACGAATAACGTCCGGCAATTCTGAGTATAAGATATGCTACCCCGTTCGAAACGCTTTCGTTTTTTACATTGTTGTTGACGAGGGACTTGTGGACGAGAAACCCGTGTTGGGACTGCTGGTCGCCCTCCCGAAAATAGAGTAAGTTGCCGGAAATTAAGGTTATCGTATCTTCTCCCTCTCTTCAGACTTCTGATAACCCTATAATGCCCCAGCAACTTACTTACTACTTCTTCCAGCTCTATCAACTTCTCATTGGTCGTCAAGGTGCGTGCGTTATATGTTCCCAGGTCCAGAGATCGTGAAGTTTTGTAGTTAGGTCTCTGCCGGAGATTCTTAGCACCCCCTGCTCTGCCGTTACCGTGGCTGCTACAGGTGCCAGTAACCTACTAATGTAAAGTAATGGCGCCAAAATCCAGTCCACATCGAATTCGCGCGCATACTATCATTACGACCTAGCACGCCATAGATAATAAATGACGAAAACTTTCGTATGTGCAGAGCGAGCTGTTATTTTTTTGGGAAAAATAATATATTATAACATCGATTAGTTCAAAAAACAGAATTATAGTGTAATTTGTTTTGTTATAAGACACGTGCTGTGCGTAATGTATATCATAATGGTATCATTTTTGAATTCATAATCCGGATTTTACGATATGAGTGTAGATAAATATTAAAATTCAATTACATAGAAATTATTTTCCTTCCTTAAATATTTTGTAAAAATAGGAATTATTATGTCAGCGGAAAAATAAACAATACAATTTTGATACATTAAACACAGTAGTTAAACTCAGAATGTCAAGCTTGTGTTGAGTAGTTAAACGGAGATCAACTCAAAATTATAATATAAGTAAATTTCTACCATATAATCTCATAAAGACCTATCATAGTTATTAACTTTTGTCCAGTGAACCCTAAAAATGTGACTGTAACAACATTTTCGGTTATCTCGGTCGTAACTAATGCTGTATCTAAGATCCAAGGGTTGTTGGTTCTGAAATATTTGGTACTGTGCTGCGGTTTTACACCGAAGATCAAGTATTATTAAGAAGATTATTTTTAAGAGTCGCAAAAGGTAGCTTGTCGTAAACGCTGAATGGAGCTGGCACTTATAATTCTTACTAGCGCGCTCCTTAGCAATATTACTGAATTACAAAACTTATAAATAGAGTGTCCTGCGCTCCGCTTAAGTTTTAGAGTATCAAACGACTTAGTCTAAGATACGGTATAGGAAATATATGGGTATATATTTTATCTATTATTTGATGATGACAAATCCATACCAATATATATAAGTAAAACGTTGTCTGTTTGTTTGTTTGTTGGTTTGGGGAGCTTTCATGCGATAACGGCTGGAAGGATTTTGATGAAACTTGGAATGGAGATAGCTTATACTCTGGAATAAAACATTTGAAACTTATCCCGAAAAACTGTAACTTTCCACGGTAAAACTGGAAAAACTGGAAAAAAAAATGATTACTCGCTGTAAGAAACGGTTTCCATGGAAACGAAATAACAAGTATGTCAAAAAAACATCAAGAGAAGTGGTGGTGGACTTTTGCATTGGTTTTGAATATTCAAGACGAACATAGGATCCTTTTTTTCGCGATAAACAGTAGTCCGCGCGGAAATCTAGTATTATATATTAGATAATAATGTACATATTATCTAACATGTAAGATAATATGTAAATTGATAAATTTCAAATCGGTTGCATAACTAAATCACGGGCCAATATTAAAAAATAATAAGTAATAATAATACCAAGAATAATATTAACTTTAGTTTTTTTTTGATAAATTTCCCAGATTTTTTATTGATGAAATTTGAGCATTTGTCGATAGAATATTAAAATAACCTTTCATTTTATAAAAAAAATAGAAATAAATAACTGATAAGGGTACATTAATAACCCCTGTTTACCAGTTTCTACCTAACAATTTCATTTTTGTGCTAAAATGAAAGTAGGCAATCTATATAATTCCAATTTCCCGTGTAATCTCTCTTCACTAATGCTCGATTTATAACAATTAAAAATCGGGAAAGTTGTTCTAAAAAATTATTGAGGTTAACATTATTTAATTTGTGATTTATCAATGTAGGAACATATTATCACACTAATATTATGAAGGCGAAAGTTTGTATGTATGTTTGTTACTCCTTCACTCTCAAACGGCTGAACGGATTTGAGTGAAATTTGGAATGGAGACATAATTATTATATTATATTATATTATATTATATTATATTATATTATATTATATTATATTATATTATATTATATTATATTATATTATATTATATTATATTATATTATATTATATTATATTATATTATATTATATTATATTATATTATATTATATTATATTATATTATATTATATTATATTATATTATATTATATTATATTATATTATATTATATTATATTATATTATATTATATTATATTATATTATATTATATTATATTATATTATATTATATTATATTATATTATATTATATTATATTATATTATATTATATTATATTATATTATATTATATTATATTATATTATATTATATTATATTATATTATATTATATTATATTATATTATATTATATTATATTATATTATATTATATTATATTATATTATATTATATTATATTATATTATATTATATTATTATTATTAATATACCCTGCATTAACTATCCCTGTGTCATTACAGTCTTATTATAGCCCAAGTATTCTATCTAGCTCACAACCAGTGACACTGTACCCAACAGCGAAATTCCCTGTTGAATTACAAGAGTATCAATATAACAACCAGTATTTTTATTATGCGTCGCATAATCTATGATAGTGATATAAATAGCTTCGTAATAATGTTACATTGAATACGAAAGTCAACCAAATTACCAAATCACCTATGCCAATTTGATTGATTGCATCCAGTATCAATCACAATTTATAATACTTACAAACCAGGCGCTTAATCAGATTTTTTTATATACGTTTAGCCCGGTCCCGTTCCAACTGTTTTACAATGTCAAATGGCTCTAATAGGGTCGCATTTTCGTGCAAATCCGGTATCTATCGGATATCTTTCAAAGCGCTGAAAGAGTGAAATTAACGATCCAATATGGCAACATTAGAATCGTAACATTAAGGCAGTTATTACCTCATAAATAACTGCGCTTACTCGTCGCAGCAAAGAGGAGGATTAGGTATATTACCCAGCACAGTTGGTCACAGAAAACCCGTATTCAGTGTTGTCACATCAAGGCCACATCTGTCTATATTTACCTACTCCTACTTTGAATTTAACTATTATCTATCGTTACTTATAATAAAGCAATAAGAACGAAGAAGTCTGTACATTGAAGATAATTAATAAAAAATGGCCTACGGTACATTTTAAAAATCGTGCCTGTTTGTTTGTTTGTCTATATTCTATATTTTAGTTTGTTCGTCTGTATGTTTGTTCGCTCATCACGTAAAAAATACTGAACACATTGCGATGCGGGTTTCACTGGTGGATAGCTTAGGGTTTAACTTAAAAACTGGGGTAAGTACTTGGTATCTCAGACCGATGGGTAGAAGCCGAAGAATCGATAGAAGTATTTTTGCCTGGAGGAGTTCAAATGTTAAAATGAATAGCCCTTAGAGAAATGACCACGAGAGCGAAACCGCGGGCGTCAGCTAGTACTTTTAATAAATCATTTGATAACAAAAAGTCGTACAATGAAGATGATTTCAAAATGCTCTAGTAGGGTACCAACAAAAGCTACAGAAACAAGCATATAACATTTTTTTTAATTATGTCTGTTCTTATATTTGCGCATTACATAAAACTACTGGACCGATTTTAATGCTGTTTTCACTGTGTTCTGGTACTTTGTATCTCAATCCGAAGAGTGGAAGCCGCACAATCCATACAAAACTATTTGACGGCTGAAAAATAATGTTTTTTTTCTTTATGGAAGTTTTGGTTCTGCAATAATACACAACAAATACTTTTAGTCCAGAAAAATGACCACGCAGGCAAAGCCGCGGGCGCAGTTAATAATAAATAAAGTTGGTTGAGTCGTTCATCTGTATACATTTAGTGTGCTACTTAACGAACTTTAGACACCTTCGTTGTTGTGTGACACATAGTAAATCATCATCATCATCATCATCTTCATGTCAGCCCTTAGAAGTCCACTGCTGAACATAGGCCTCCCCCAAAGAGCGCCATGACGAGCGATCTTGTGCCACCTCCATCCACCGACTTCCTGCGATGGCTACAATATCGTCGGTCCATCGTGTGGGAGGTCTCCCAACACTTCGCTTGCTTGTTCGTGGCCGCCATTCGAGAACTTTTATTCCCCAGCAGTTGTCGGTTCTGCAAACTATATGGCCTGCCCATTGCCACTTCAACTTGCAAACTCTAAGATCTATGTCGGTAACCTTGGTTCTTCTACGGATTTCCTCATTTCGGATTCTATCAAGTATTTCAAAACACCGAGCATAGCTCTCTACATTGCACACTGCGCATCTCTGAGCTTGTGTATGAGACCAATAGTTAGCAACCACATAGTAAATAAATTAATTTAAAAAGCATTAAAAAAACTTTCATGCTGTTCAGTCCTTGTTGACTTAGAACGGGCGGTAACATTTCGTGTCTGTGCTGTTGACAGTTGAAAAGCTCCTTTATCTGGAGCTAATCCTGAATGTCGAGTCAGGTCATGCTTACCATAAAATTTATTGTCATTGGAACTGAACCAACATGTAAAAATTCAACTCCGTAGGATATGAAGAAGTAGTTCTAATTCATTTCGATAAAAAATAACAAAATAACATTGCAAGTTAAATATATATATATATATATAATATATAAATAAGTTCAAAAACTAAAACTGGACTACTGTCGGCTAAAATAGCCTAAGACACTATTGCGAAGAAGACGAATCGATTGACACCTCGTTTGTCAAAATTGGACCAAGTTTTTAGTTTAAATACATAACCTACCTTTGGTTTGCCGTAGTCGGGTAAAAATAATAGCATTTGACACTCTATAAAAGAAGACGAACTCGATTGTCACTTCACTTGGCAGAAAGTGGAACTAAATTTAAATGAATACCTAGCCTAGGAAAGTAGTTAAACGTGATCAATTCAAATCATTTGCCTAACTGTAAGATTGAAATGGCTGAATATCATTCAGGCCGTTAGTTGAATGGCATCATTCAATCAAAAGCCTAGGCAGGTAATTAAACGGTGGATTAAGCTATCTGCCGGCGACATGTATACCATATTTTATTGTTTTAGAAAATATATAACAGCACAGTTAACAAGAAAATATATAATTAAAATTATATATTTAATTATATATTTTCTTATTATAGTCTAACCCGACGCTATAGCTATATTTGTATTGTATATTATGAAGTCGTCTGTACGAACCTACTGTATAAAGTATAGTAGGGCGGGTTGAACCGAGAGATTTATAGATTGCACCAATTCCAGTTTCAGGTAGCCGCGGTAGAATTATTTGATTTCAATAATTTGACGTCTAGTTTTAGTATGGAGAGTAGGGGTAGGTACAACTAAATTATTAGTTTGTCAATTTTTGTTGCGCTAAACCCCATGGCTGGATTTTAACTTTATATGCTTTATACGCGCTCAATATATCCCGCAATAACTAGATTAAAAGCTTAGAAAACACGCCTGCCTTGCCAAAAAATGACTTTATGCCAATAAATTATATACTGTTATGGAATGTTCTTATCGAGGCCTTTAAATAGATACCCATATTGTAAAATTAGAAGAAAATCATATTTTTTCGCAGTTGGTAATGGAAACAGGAGCAACATTGACTTAAAAAAAATTGCTTATGTAACTCGGGGGATTTAACGATACCCCATACGTCTAAATCTATTCAGATATTCAAAAGTTATGGATGAGTAAAGAAACTCATACATACATACAAAAATACATGAATCCTAAAAACAAATATTAACTTGTTTTTTTGGGCAGTCGTGCTACTTATTTTTGCATTTTATGCAACCCAACGTGCGCGACGTCTAGCGCGATATTATATCCAATTTAATACATATCAATGTTTCTAATTTAATGGTAACACGAAGATATCATATTCAATTTAATGACACCGATGTTTCCAATTTAATGGTAACCCGAAAATATCATATCCAATTTAATGGAAATCAAAGCCCATTTACTTAAATAATTTTGAATTTAGTTTCATCTACGAGTACCTTGGGCTAAGATCTTGAAATATCATTACTTTAATTACAATTACTTACCCATAATACTAATATTTCTTCCAAAAATGATCCGCACATAATTCGTGGTACGTCAGTAAGTAATCAAAGGATCGCGTGCTCGCGTGCGGTTGTTGCGTGCCACTCCGACTCTCTTGAGTGCTCAATAAGAAAACACAAGTGGCGCCGGGGATTTGAGTAGGCTAGATTTTTTCTTGGCTACATAAAAGTTTGCCAAGTTCAGCAAATTCAGTTTTAGTTATACAGGTTGGATTTTGAGATGGGGCAGTAAGGGCAGGTACATAAACTGTTCCGTGCTTCGGAGGGTACGTTAAGCTGTCAGTCCCGGCTGTTATTGATTAATAGCTGTCCTCAAGCCATGTCAGAGCCTCTAGGGCGGCTTGACAAACTCTGACACCAGAGGCCAGCCCTACCTCATACGACAAACAAACAAACAAACAAACAAACAAACAATTAACAGTTGTAGTTACAGGAAAACGTCCCTATGAGACTGTCCTTAACTTTTAGAGATATTTTGACTTGCATTCACAGATTAAGACAAAGTGTACAGTCAGAAAGAAACTGGGCCATTTACACGAAAACATTTCTTGATGCCAACCGATCCTGTTTCTTACAAGGATCAAAATCTCTACTGGACTAACTGAGGTTAGATTACTTAAAAGTAAGAAATTGGCAAAAACTTTTCCCATACATTTTGTACAAAATGAACGAGGATTAAAAAAATTAAAATCAAGCATCGTTCAAATACAAACACTTCATTGTTTACTTTGTTTTAAAATAGTGCAAAAAAACAATAATTTTATCATGCATAATACGTTTTTTTCTTGAATTAGCCATATTAACAAAGATTTTTTAAGGAGACATTATGGGTGCATTCCGAGACGCGCAAATATCGATAAAATCGATATTATCGCGCTAAAACGCGTACCGAGTCATCGTTAGTGCAACAACGATATCCCTTGTGACGTCACGGATTACGTCATTACATCCGCCATTTTGCGATTACACCGACCATGCCCCAAACCGATATCACCGTGAGCGCTACTGTCAAAGTGACAGACTGACGGTTGTTTACAAAGAAAACTGTTGTTTGAATTCAGTGGTGTGTAATTTTCGTACAGTTTTCCAAATATTACTACAGACAATTGACCAATTTTTAGACTACTTTGCACACGAGTAATACTTTGTATTTTGAGCAAATTTTGAGGTTATGTTGTTGTGATCTTGTAATCACGCTCACGAGCGTTCCGAATCAACTGCAGCACTCAACTGCCGTGAGCGCCATATCTGAATCGGTACGCAAATTAGCACTGTGATCGCTCACAGCGATATTATCGTGAATCGGAATGCACCCTATGTATCCATATTATAAACGAGTTTTTGAGGAAATTGGCAATTTTAAATTCTACAAATGTTATGGAATTCTCCGTATAAGAACGCTTAAGTTACTTGCAATTAATGCCTCATCTCAAAAATTCACCTGTATATATTTCTTCCAATGCTGAAAACACATGAGTTGTGTTTTTGAATGCGTGATCCCAGGGCGGCAAAACACGCCTAGCGTGTTTTTAGACTTGATTTTAATCTAGTGACGTCATGCTGTGCACCCAGAGCTAGTTTTGCTTTTTAAGTCAGCAGTGAAAGTGTTAAACGCCTGTGCGATTTGGCGAAGCGCGACCGCTGTTTTATGAGATTGGGCCTATAAGCGACAAATAAGGTAAGCAGTGCGGTCAAAAGCGTTCCAAATACAATTGGAGCACATATAAGTCATCGCCATCATCTTCATGCCAGCCTTTAGAAGTCCACTGCTGAACAATGCCTCACGCAAAGAGCTGGAGCGGTCTTGTGCCACCTCCATCCATCGACTTCCTGCGATGGCTATAATGTCGTCGGTCCATCGTGTAGGGGTCTCCCTACACTTCGCTTGCTTGTTCGAGGTTGCCATTCGAGAACCTTTATTCCCCAGTGGTTGTCGGTTCTGTGAACTATATGGCCTGCCCATTACCACCAACTTGAAAACTCTGAACACTATGTCGGTAACCCTGGTTCTTCAACGGATTTCCTCATTTCGGATTCTGTCACGTAGTGAAACACCAAGCATAGCTCTCCATTGCACGCTGCGCGACTTTGAGATTGTGTATGAGACCAATAATTAGCGACCACATCTCAGTGCCGTTAGACATATAGGTCTATTGCGTCAAATGAATATAAATTTTTGACTAACATGGATGACAGGGAAAGATAATTAATAACCGAAATTAGTTCAGAATATTTAACTTGCATACAGTTAAAATCTTATTTTTTTGTGGATTAATAATTAAGAAAGATTAATAGTGACTCTGATTAATGATCTCAAACGCTAGAGAACAAAAGCATACCTTAGAAACTGCCTACGTTTTCCAAGAATCTAAACCAAGTCGGTTTTCTCCTGAGAAACTAAGTTCCATCAAAGCTAGTCAAAGTTTTAGATTGATAATGGCTTTTACGGTATAATACCGCTTTCTCAGAATGTGACATTTACGGGTCCTTCTAGCTAGGTATCTGTTGTAAAATTAATTTAAAGGTCCCTAAACTACATAATAATATTTTAGTTTTTGGCCTTATTTTTACTTAATATATAATATTACCAGCGCCAGTACCTACAAAATACAAGCCATTATCAGCCCGTGTCAGTCCACTGCTTCTCCCAAAGCAATGAGCCCGATCTACGGCTCTTCTCCCCCAACTGCTGCCAGCCACTTTGCGTGTTATCATTCCGTCTAGCTGGAGGGCGCACTACACGACGTTTGCCGAGTCGCGGTCTCCACTCAAGAACACATATACCCCTATGGTTATCAGTGCTTCGACAGATATATCCTGCCCACTGCCACTTCAGCTTACTAATCTTAATTGCTATGTCGACAACTTTGGTCCTCTGCCGGATCTCCCATCACTAGAAAATATTAGTGCCTGAACTAAAATTCATACCAATAATTATAAAAGTGAAACGTTGTCTGTTTGTTTGGGGAGCTTTCACGCGATAACGGCTAGACGGATTTTGATGAAATTTGGAATGGAGATAGCTTATACCCTGGAACATAATACAGAATACTGTTTATCCCGGAAAATACTAAGTTTTCAAAGGAAAATTGGAAAATGTTGATAACTCGCTGTAAGGAACGGTTGCATTGGAAACGAAATAACATGTATGTCAAATAACATCAAGAGCATTGGTGCTATACCTACTTTTGCATTGGTTTTTAATATCCTAGAAAAACAGAGTATGTTTTTTTTCGCGATAAACAGAGTACACGTGGATAAAATCGCGGGCGGGAAAGCTAGTCTATATCCATACTATAATAAAACTGTAACTGGGCTAAATCTGTACATTCAATATCTATATCTATACTATAATAAAACTGTAATCTGTACATTACATTTTTTGAAAATTTTAATTGTGATTAACTTCAAAATCGATATGGAGTGCAAAAAGGTTTTTTTTTGTCTGTCTGTCTCTCTGTCTCTTTGAACACGCATCACGCTGAAACTACCAGACGGATTTTGATTCAACTTGGCACAATCATAGCTGATGTTATGTATTAACATTTAAAATACTTTTTATCCCGAAAAAATAAAGGGTTCCCGCAGGATAAGGGTTGAAAGTTATTTGAAAGAATTTTTTGATGTAACTGGGCTTCGTAAAAGTTTATATTATTTGTTAAAATTTAGAATACTTTTAATCCCGAAAAAATAAAGGCTATTTTATTTATGTTAAATTAAAGTAATAAAACATCCGTTTAAAGAATGGTACCAAATTTCGTTGTCCGCTCCACGTAACGTGTGGCCAAGCGGTAACATGCATGGAAATGTAATCCGGACGTCCGTGGATCGAATAATATATATATATATATAATTATAAGCATTTACATATTTTATGCGTTATTTTTACATTTTTAAACCCCCGAACAAAGAGACGGGTGCTATAAGTTTAGGGTGTGTATCACTGAATGTGTGTGAGTGTGTGTGTGTGTGTTTTTTTGTTTTTTTTTTTGTAAGGTAATGTGATTGAGATGGTTCTTAGTTATATGGGGAGGGGAAGGAGGCTGGTGAGAGAAAAAAGGGGTAAGAATAGTAGCTTCCAAACGAATGGTCCGATTTAGGTGCGGTTTTTTATGATTGAAAGCTGAGGTAATTGAGATGGTTCTTAGATAATAGAGTACGAGTATAGCACAATGGAGTATCCCACTTCCTTAACAAGGGCGTAAGTCTTTTTATTGTAATACCTCTACACTAGAGAGCGTAGTATCTGTACTTATAATAAAGCAATAAATATAAAGGTTGTAACACTACATAATTTACCAGCATCAACAACTCCAGCGCATAAACGCACGCATCAAAGTTCTGCCTCCGATTTAACTAGATGGCGCTGATTGACCTTAAAAAATAATAGTTAAAAATACTAAACAACACGCTTTTTATAGAAAACCAAACTAAAAAATAGAAAATAAATTTTTAAAAGTGTAAATAAAAAAAAAAGTTTTATTTAAAAAACATCGATAATATTATAAAAAGCACCCCACGCTTTTATTAAATAAAACATTTCTTTCTTATTTACACTATTAAAATTTATTTTCAATTTTTTAGTTTGGTTTTCGATATAAAGAGTGCTTTTTAGTTTAGGGTTTTTTTTTCGAATTATTGCATTGTCATCGGTCTTTGACAGGTGTGCCAAATTTGAATGAAATCTGACTGTTTAAAGTGGGTCAAAATAGCGTCCAAAGGAGTCGGTTACAAACATACAAACATACAAGTGAAGCTAATATAAAGCGTATAAAAAGGCAAGCATTAAACATATTTTTATGTTTTATATTCACTGCAACCAAGCGTGCCGCTAAATTCAAATCTGTAAGTTTTCGAATTCGGGTCACACTAGCTTAAGCGCTTTGCCTCAGCACGACCTCCAGACTCTCAAGTCCTTGTGACTGGAAGTTGTCTATCTGTTGAATTGCCTACTGTTCGGTTGATAACAAATTACTCTGCGCATATCTATATATATACATACAGATCAACCTATTCTGAATGTACGTAACTTATACGAACTACGTATTTCCTTCGCTTCATCTGCAATTCGGCACGCTGCACGTCATTCGTTACCTTACCGCCCATCGCACAACGACAGTATAATATTGTAGATTGTAGGTACTTTTAGTCCTGGAATAACACGTGTGGGCTACTTTAAAATGAAATGACCACGCGGGCAAAGCCGCGGGCACAGCAGTAATTAACAAATACAGAGAATGTATTTACATAATTAAACCCTTAGCTTAGAGTGATTAGTACAGTGCATTTTCATCAAAATCGGGTAAGCTGTAAAAAGGGAACAAAAAGAAAGAGAAACTGAGTAACTATAACATTTTTAGTATTACCGTGTGAAGTGTGATGTGATTTGTGACACACGAACTTTTGATTTTATAAGTATCATCTACACTATATCTACAGGATGGATATTTGAGACGAGACAGTAAAGGCAGGTACCTAAACTGTTATAGTTACATGAAAACGTTTTAAGGAGACCGTCCATAACTTTTTGAGATATTATGAACTGTATTCACAGATTTTGAAAAGAAAATACAGTCAGCAAGAAAATGGTAATTTTAAACAAAAACTTTTTTATGCCATCGATATTGTTTCTCATAAAGATCAAAAGTCTCTAGCGGACTGACTGAGGTTTGAATAAAATAATAGATATGGCAGAAATAGAGAAAAACTTTTCCTTTACATTTTGTACAAAATTACTTTCACCGTTGTAGCTACAGGAAAACGTTCATATCTTATGAACGTTTTCCTGTAGCTACAACGGTCAGGCCAATCGTAACAAGTACAAATATTATACCTACAATTTGCGGCCGCAATATTGCGGTTAATTCAGTAGTGTCAAGCGTGCGCTCGATGAGTCGCGCGCCGTGTGCTTACGATACCTACTTACGTAAAGTTTTTGTCAAAATTTATTCTTTTCTTAATTATGAGTACCAAGAAGAAACCTAGAATGTACTGCATAGCATTCGGTCTGACAAGTCTCGTAAAATACCTATATACTGACATTTTATTACGTAGGTAGCCATTTCTTTTTCATTCATTATTAAGTATGGAATTCAGACTAATAATAAAAAGTGCAATATCTATTAAATTATAATCAAATAATGAGGTACGAATGTCATTATATGTAGTTAATAGAACTATCAACATTTATAATAATAAGTTTAAAAAAAAACATGATTACATAATTGTTTAATCTGTTACAATATCTAAGTCATGTCATCAAAAAATAATTACTAGTACAAGTACCTAGTTATATCTTGATACAACCCTGCCGAGAGAAAAAGTGACAGAGCGATTCTGAAACGGCTAGAGCAATGGAAGCTCTCGCGCGTTGTGATTCGGTACATTCTAGCCTGCACGCAATGGGTGAGCGCCTTCTAGGTAAATATAATTGAAAGCTCGCAGTCCTGTGCTAGTTAAATTGCACTTTATTGCGTTGTAGCGAGAGTCGCTATGTATTTAAATGACTTTACTCAGTTATCCTTCTGTACTTGTACTATTATTTATTCTGTGCAACGGTTAAGGTGTGTCCTTAACTTTTGAAAATATTTTGACCTGCATTCCCAGATTTGGGACCTTGCGATAGCATTGCTATTTGTATCAAAGTTGCTGCTACTATCGTGTAGATATCGATTTTTATCGATATAATAACAAACTTTATTGCAAATTTTACGGTTATTCTTAGTGTTTGCGATTAACTTTGCATCCAATAAAGACAGCCCGCAAAAAAATCGGTACACTGACACCTTATACTCAGAGGTTGAATTACTCAAAATATAATTCAACCTCTTTGTACTTTTACGCCAGTGAGCGTAATTCAACATCTTTGACTACTTGGAGCAGCACAAATAGTTATATCTTTCAGGTTAGGTTTCGTTCTAGTAATAAGTTATTTCTTCTTACCTATTAAAAAATTAAATTAGATACCTACGAGGCTGAACGATCTGTGTAGGGCTCAGTGTTCATAGGAAAAGGGACTGAAAGGGTAAAGGAAGACACTGATATCATTCGATAATTAAGGTCATCCAGTTGGGACAAGAACTCATTTTTTTATTCATACAATAACTTTTTCCAAAATTTACTGAAATGTAGCCAACTTAATCATTTTCTACATAAGTTAGATATATATAATATATAACAAAATTAATATTAATTAACATTATAACTTCATACATTAATTAAATTGTGCAAAGCAAGGGGGCGCAACTGCATCCCCTTGCACCCGGCGCCCACAATGATCATTAATAGATATTAAACGATATTGCTCGGTATCTCTGTTGTAGAGACTTGCATTTGACTTAAAGTAAACAATTTTTGTTGTTATTATTTAACGACAGTAACCTCGTTATCTATTTCGAGACTGTAGACCCAGGCGTATATTTTTAGAATTTACGATGGGTATAAAAATGCAAAACTGTCCCGTGCGAATCCGAGACGAGCCACTAGTCACTGAAATGTAGATACAATTATGGATGTTGTAGAACTGTTTTGCTTTCAACAACTATCATTCTGATTCAATAAACTAACTAATGCAGTAAGTTTTAGAGAAACACATTAGCATTGCTAACACAGCTTGCGTTTCTTGCGACTATGTATCACACAAAACTTGTGCACATTAGTGGGAAGCACACATTACTGTACTACAACTAATGTTATATATGTAGAAGTTTGTATGTTTGGATGGGTGTTTGCTACTGAATCATTAATAGCTGAACGTACACATACACCAAACATCAGATACCTTTCGTGGTTTTACCTACAGTTTTCTCCGTTTTTTTTTAATATATATAATACACTAACTGTGCTCGCCTGGTCATTTCTCTGACTATAAGGAACCTATGTGTTATTCCAGCTCCAAATATACCTATAATGTACAATATTCAACCGTCAAATAGTTTTTATCGATGGCTCCGCTTTTTAAGCCAAAACCTTAGCTATCCGACAGAGAATACCGCATTTTAATCGATCCATAGTTATTACGAGATGCGTGAACATACAGACGGACATTATATTATAAAATGTTACATATTGATCAGTAGGTTATTTTAAGTACCCTAGACAATGTTTTTATTATTTTCATTGTACATATTTCCTATTAAGTACTTTATATTTTATTAATCGACTTCTTTTTATGATATAAGCAAGTACCAATCCTTACTAATATATAAAATTGAAACGTTGTCTGTTTGTTGGTTTATTTGTTTGGGGAGCTTTCACGTGATAACGGCTGGACGGATTTTGATGAAATTTAGAATGGAGATAGCTTATACCCTGGAATAAAACAGGATACTTTGATCCTGGAAAATTGTAAGTTTCCACGGGAAAACTGGAAAATGTAGATTACTCACTGTAATGAACGGTTGCCATCACAGAATGGTCTGTGGTTACCATGGAAACGAAATAACAAGTCTGTCAAAAAACATCAAGAGCACTGGTGCTACACCTACTTTTGCATTGGTTTTTAATATCCTAGCTAGAAGAACATAGGATGCTTTTTTCGCGATAAACAGTAGACCGCGCGTACAAAATCGCGGGCGGGGAAGCTAGTACATACGACAAAAAAAAAAAACATTTATTAACGTGCTTTATTGTGAAAAGCAGAAAATTCCTAAAAATGCAAGCGTAGCCAGAAGCTAAAGCTTTAGTTTGTCATATACTAGCCAGATAGGTAGTCAGCACGTGCACTGAACATAAACAGAGATAGCGGCGACGGACTGCACTAATATATTGGCTAGCGCAGGTGCCGATGAGATTACTGTGGGTACGCCTGTCTGAACAAACCAAGTTCAAAAACTAAAATGTAGTTTATATTCTGAACGTAGTTTATATTTGTATGTGTGTTTTTAGTCTGAACACATAAGCTTTCCTTTGCTTACCGTAGTCGGGTATAAACCTATGACATTCTATAAATTAAGACGAATCGCTTGATACCTTGCTTGTCAAAATCGGACTAATAGGGGCGACTCTATACATCCACATAATATACATAAATAGACCGTTAAACTCATTATCCCTCGGGTACCAAAAGCATTCAACTTAGGAGTTCGTGGTTGCGTGCAAATATGCGTCGTGCGTCCGCAACCAATCAGGACGGATCCAATCATAGTTGTGATATGAGTGAACTACCTGTCTGCGTGAACATCGACAGTTCTTAGTAGTTATCGTCGGACAATCATACATACAAAAATATTGGTCCGAGTTAATTTTACGAAATCCCTTCGTGGATTTTCTTCGCTCTGATCGCTCTGTCCGTCGGAGGCATATTAAGCTGTTGGTCCTGGCTGTTATTGATTAATGAGGCCCTCGGGCGCGGCCTGATAAACTCTGACACCAGAGGCCAGCACTTCCTCACACAAAAAAGCAAGCTTGGTAAAAAAAATACCAAGCAAAAATTGTTCTGTTATTGAAACACGGAGTTGCCATGGTTGGCAACTCCGTGTTACGTTCCGTTTACTTCCGCTCCGTTTACTGTGGAAAATGATATAAAAAATTAAGCTTTTGGCATATCCTCTCCACCATAGCTTCAAGTAAGGACGTCTCCAATGCGGTACTATTCAAATCACGAGCACGCACTGCTATTAATATCGGAACTCAGGAGTCTGTTCAAACAAGTATAAACTATATTGAAGTATACGTTGGCATAAACTACAGTGAAATAATACCTTGGCGACTAACTTTCTGCTGCAAGAACTGGGGTGAGTTTATTTCTGTAAACCTTTATTTTTGGATGAAGTTGGCGTATCAATTGATAACTAGGGAGGGGTTTTAGCTCATGTTAGAGAATTGGTAGCCTAGCGGTATACTAATACGAGGTATATATATAATCCAACGATACTAGGTTCGGTCCACAGTTTCGCAACAAAAACTTTTCTTATGAGCTGTTTTCCATTGCTCCGTGCTTCGGAGGGTACGTTACGCGGTTGGTCCTGGCTGTTATTGAATAATCGCCGTCGTTAGGCTATGTCAGAGGCCCACAGGCTGCTTGAAGTTCTGATATATTTCCAACTGCCCCATTAACGTCCCCACCGATGGGGCAGATGGGAACTTATATTCCCACCTTCCCCATTGTTCACGCCAATGGAGCAGGTGAGAATTTAAAGTCAAAGTCAAAGTATTTTAATGTAAATAGGCAAAAGAATAGCACTTTTACAAGTCAAAATTAACATCTCATGAACAATGAGAAATGCATAAAATATTATGAAAAGATCACATCATAAAAAATGTAGGTCAACAAAACTTCTTTGAGTTTGAAAAGGAAATTTCCCTTTCATGTGCCAACAGAGTTAAATCTCACACTGGAAAAGGAATTACCCTTCTGACTCTACACAAAGAAACTCTACGGGGATGTATTTTTTCATATTTGTTCATATATTTTTTCTTTTTTAAATTCCCATCTTCCCCATTCGCGTGAGAAATAAAAGGCCAACTAATTCGAGCAAATCAAATACTGATTTATTGTGATCAAACAGATAGGTTATCAAGGCTAAAAAATAACATAAAGACATAGGCGGCCTATGTAAAACAAACATGTACGTGGCTTATTAGACGCTCACCTTCACTCAACGTCTTTAAACATCATGTTAAAATGTTTTATTTATCGCACTAGCTGAGTTGCTACGTCTCAATTACTGCTATTGTTATTTGTGTAAGTATATTTAACAAGTATAACCTATTCAAAAAGATAATGTCTTAAACGGCTTGACGTGCTATATCAAATAATAAGCTTTTAAAGTAATTATCTACAAAAACTTTATCATTTATAAGATTGCTGTATTCGTGTCAATCAAAGTCAAAGTCAAAGTCAAAGTATTTTATTGTAAATAGGCAAAAATAATAGGACTTTTACAATTCAAAATTAACATCTCCTGAACAAAGAGATATACATAAAATATTATAAAAAGATCAAATCAATCCAAATTTAGATAAACTAAGTATTCTTTGAGTTGGAAAAGGAAATTTCCCTTTCATGTGCCAACAGAGTTAAATCTCACACTGGAAATGGAAATACCCTCGGTATAATCGGTTTGTGAACGTGTGAAAGTCAAAATCTGCTCGTGTGAATCTCTTGTTTTGTCTCTTCTGCGTTTCGTACATTGTATGAGGGTGCGTCATAGACAACTGCATATTACTTCGTACGTAGATAGGTATGCATTAATTTTGTAATGATATTAGATTTAAATGATGCCTGGGTTTGGCACCGCCTTCAAAAAACTCTTTCTTATCTTATGTTGTATTTATGCATTATTATTACGTTGGTAATTTCGAAAAAGTGATACTGTTCTGGCTGAATTGTAACTTATTTCATCCATTTTAGTGGTTGTTTCAAAATAACATTTTGTATTTTGAAGTTGATTTAATTTTTCTTGGGAAAATATTTTATTATTTGATTTTTAGTGGCCTAAGAAAACATTGGAATGAATATATGCCACAGAAAATAGTAGACACTCACTCAATTTAGTGAATAAAACCTACATATATAACAACTGAATTAGTTTGGTCAATTTTCCATCATTTTGTTGTTGCGTTCCTGTGACTACCTTCCGGCTCCATCATCCCTGGATACCACATAAAACCAGAGAACTCACCAAGATAAACCAAATGAGCTCAAATTCGAAGGGGTTCCATAATTTTGTTGTTGAGTTCCTGTAACTATCGTCCAGCTCCATCATCCCTGGATACCACATAAAACCAGAGAACTCACCAAGACAAACCAAATGAGCACAAACTCGAAAGGGTTCCATCATTTTGTTGTTGAGTTCTTGTGACTACCTTCCGGCTCCATCATCAGACCCTGGATACCACATAACACCTGATAACTCATCAAGACAAACCGAATGAGCCCAAACTTGAAGGGGTTCCATCATTTTGTTGTTGAGTACCTGGGACTATCTTCCGGCTCCATCATCACACCCTGAATACCACAGAACAATTGAGAACTGTACTAGTAGTAGTAGTAGTAGTAGTAAAATTAGTAGTAGTAGCAGTAGCAGTAGCAGTAGCAGTAGCAGTAGCAGTAGCAGTAGCAGTAGCAGTAGCAGTAGCAGTAGCAGTAGCAGTAGCAGTAGCAGTAGCAGTAGCAGTAGCAGTAGCAGTAGCAGTAGCAGTAGCAGTAGCAGTAGCAGTAGCAGTAGCAGTAGCAGTAGTAGAAGCAGTAGAAGCAGTAGTAGCAGTAGTAGCAGTAGCAGCAGTAGCAGTAGTAGCAGTAGTAGTAGTAGTAGTAGTAGTAGTAGTAGTAGTAGTATTAGAAGTAGAAGAAGTAGTAGTAGTAGTAGTAGTAGTATTTGGTTTGTCTTGGTGAGTTACTACTACTACTACTACTACTACTACTACTACTGCTACTACTACTGCTACTACTACTACTCCTACTCCTACTGCTGCTGCTGCTGCTTCTGCTGCTGCTGCTGCTGCTGCTACTGCTACTACTAATACTACTGTAGTTTTTAATTGTCATCAGAACTACACCGAGATGCAAAACTTCAGCATCTTTGGACGTCCCTAAATTGTTTAAAATTGATTTGCAATCCAGTCGTAAACATTATTACACAAAGAATTAAATTAAAGCTTGTTTAAAGCTAATAAACAAATTTTGATGAAATTTATACAGTTCCACAATAGAGGTATTCTTATTCAGTTAAAACAATCATCTAATTCAATTCAGAAATCCCAAGATATTAGAGAACATTATGAACATTACGAACTGAACCAATTTTTATGAAATTTGTATGGGACTACACAGAAAGTTTACCATTTTGAATAAAAAAACACAAAACAAAGACACACAAAATTGAATGGATTTACTCAACAAAACTATTTATTCTCAAAAAACTGCTTAACCAATTTTAATACAATTTAAAAAAATGAATTTTTAAAATCGGTCCACAATTGACGGAGATATCAACCGACATACAAAACATACAGCCGAACATATCACCGTCTCCTTTTATGAAGTCGATTAAAAACCGCAACTAAATCGGCCCATTCGTTCGATAGCTACGATTTTCACTCCTTTTTCTCACCTCCCCCCTCGCCCTCCCCATATATCTAAGAACCATCTCAATCACATCAGATTTCGAATGGAAAAAACCGCATCAAAATCGGTTCATTTGTTTGGGAACTACGATGCCACACTCACACACACATACACACACACACACATACACACACACACATACACACACACACCTACACACACCCTAAACTTATAACACCCGTTTCTTTGTTCGGGAGATAAAAATCATTTTTACTACATTTTTATTTATTGCAAAGTCATCCAACTTTTCCGTCTAAACTAATTGTTCCACATTATTGCACACCAGTTCAACGATTCATCAAACCACAGAATAAATAATAGTACAAGTACAGAAGGATAACTGAGTGAAGTCATTTAAATAGATAGCAACTCTCGCTACAACGCAATAAATTGCAATTTAACTCGCACAGCGCTGCGAGCTTTGAATTATATTTACCTAGAAGGCGCTCGCCCATCGTGTGCAGGCTAGAATGCACCGTATCACAACACGCGTGAACTTCCATTGCTCTAACCGTTTCAGAATAGCTCTGTCCCTTTTTCGCTCGGTAGGGTTGTATTAAGATCTGACTAGGTACTTGTACTACTAATTTTTCTGTGATATGTTATGACTTGATGTTGTAACAGAATAAATAAGTAATAATGTATTATGTTATTACTTATTACTATAAATTATAATAGTTCTATTACATACAATGACATTATTATCAGAATAGACCTAATACCACATTTTTACTACCTACTTATCCCGTTTTCAGAACGCTGATAAGTTTAGTGAGATACCTACCTATGTATAAGTGTCGTTGGTTGATTATGATTATATCCTGTAGGTATTGCACTTTGATGAATAAAGGTGTCTGAATTCCTTGTTTTATAATGAGTGAAAGTCATCATTTCTATCACTATTCAAACAGCCGAATGCTATGTAGTACCTTCTAGGTTACTTTTTGGTACTCATAATTAAAACACGAATAAAATTTGTCAATAACTTTACGTAAGTAAGTACTTTATCGCTAAGCACATGGCACGCGACTCATCGAACGCACGCTTGACACCCTGACTCACACTGAACTGACCCGAATATTGTGCCCTCGAAGTGTAGGGATAATATTTGTACTTGTTGCGGAGTGCGATCGGCCTGATCATACATCTAAGACTCATAATTACGAAGAAACCCAACTTCCTCAAGTTCCTTCATTTACACAAACAGCAAACAACCCTTGAAGCACACAAAACAATGCTAGGCCAATTTAATATTTGCCCAGCTTAACTTTGTGAGGGTCTGTCAATAGAGCATTCATGTTGTAACAATGGACGAGTGGGTACACAAGTGTCCCGCTCCCAAATAAACATCGATCTTGCACGGTATTTGTCTTTGGGTAGCTGCAAACAACTTCTAAGTTATGTGGTTGTATACGGGCGTGAAAGACGTTAATATTTGAGCGTTGAAAAAGCCAGGAAAAAAGACATAATTTCAAAAACTAAAACCCGTCTACGGTTGAGTAAATATTAGCATATGACACTCTTGCGATGAAAACGAATCGATTGATATCTCGCTTGTCAAAATCAGACCAAGTTTTTAGTTTGAACACATTCCTTTCCTTTGCCTTGCCGTAGCCCGACTACGACGAAAAACGAAACGTACAAATCAATTGATACCTCGCTTGTCAAAATCTAACCAATAGGAGCGACGCTATAATAGAACATCCATATAACCACAAACATAGATACATACATTCATAGATAGACTGTTAAACTCATTACCCTTCCCTTGCTTTGCTGTAGTCAAGTAAAAAGCATAACTGAGAGCACAGATAACATTATTATCTATTTATTTATTTATTTTAGAAACACCGACAGCACACATACTCGTATTAAATAGCATAAAGAGTATCACTTTCTTATGACTATAACAGGTGTCATAGTATAAAATTCTGATATGCATACCTTTTACAGGTGTTTACAACATTAACCATTAGCTGAAAAACAGAAAAAATAATACAAGGCTAGCAGATAAAAACGAAACTAGCAAATGGAAACCAACCAAGGTGCAATACTAATAACTAATTAACTATGGATACAGTAACACACATATAGATTGTAAAAAGATTTGAGAATAAGTGCAGTGCAAAAAATAAATGAACCACGAACACTTACATACAATAATAATATAAAAATAAATACATTATTAAAACTATAGTATATACTAGCTGTACCCGCGGCTTCGCATGCGTAGTATTTTCTTTAGGTTCTAACCCTATCCTACAATCCCCCCCCCCCCCCCCAATGAACCCTATCTGACAATGAAAACCAATGCATTGATATCGGTCCAGTAGTTTTTACGTGATGCGTAAACAAACAAACATACAGACAAACATAAAGAAAGACACAAAAACTAAAAAAATAAGTTGTTCAATACCTATTTTTAAAGCACTCAAGAGCATTTTTTTCATTTGAATTCATTTAGTAGTTTGGGTGCGATCCGCGGTCAAGATACGGACAAACAGACAGACAAAATTATAAAGTAAAACAATTTGGCTTCAGTATCGAATATAAATAACCATCCAAAAAACATTTTTTATTACTTAAATATACCCATACATTTTTTGAGATGTAAAGTATCCTATGTCTAGGACATATGTCTAGGACATAGGATACTTATCCCAGACATAGGTAGGCCTCATAGGTAGCATGAACTCAAATCATACCAAGTTTCATTTGAATTCATCCAGTAGTTCCGGTGGTGTGATGCGCGGCTAAGGTACAGACTGACAGACATACAGTCAAAAATGAAAAAACATACAGTTTAGGCTTCATTATCGAATACAGAGTAACTTCCAAACAAACACTTTATCTTTAATGTACAGATTTTGGACCCAAAACCCACAGGAAACCTTTATTTTTTCGGGACATAATGTATACATAATTTTCACCAATCTTATAAACTATGTCTGTGCATCAACATCCGTCCAATAGTTTCAGCGTGCTACGTGTTCTTTTAAATAATTTTCCACTCCTATCCTGCAGGAACACTTATTTTTTTCGGGATGAAAAGTAGCTTATTTTTGCAGTGTCCTACCTCGAAGTATGAACTCAAATCATACCAAGTTTCATTTAAATTTAATTAAATTTATTCAGTAGTTTCGGCATGATGCCTAGCCAAGATACAGACAGACAGACAGACAGACAGACAGACAAAAAAGAAAAAAAACAGTTTTGGCTTCAGTATGGAATCTAGAGTCCGGTGCAATTTCTTTTTTCAAAATATCTTCATCGTACAGAATTGGACCCGTTACAGTTTTATTATAAGTATAGATAGATAGATGAGACAGTGATCATTACAACAATAAAAAATAAAATAATCAATTTTACATATAGGACATAGATGTCAGAACACGCTTCCATTTAAGGATTTAAGTAATTTGTTCTTGAACACATTCAATGAATCGTAAACGATATCAAGATCACTCAAAGAAGAATTAAATTAATTATAAGTAGGCCATACACTTATTAAAGGAGAGTTATGTGCTAAGTTTGTTTTGGCGGATGGAACAAGAACGATTTTTGAAATTCTCTGGCGCAGAAAATGGCTAGGAACGTTTAGAGAAATGTCATCTAGAATTGAAGAACAATCTGTAAAGCTGTGTAGTGATTTATAAAGAAGTCTTCGATGAGAGATACCTGGATAAGAAAAGGCTTAAGATCTTGTGAAGGCTCTTTGAATACTTTCAATGCATTGATAGTGCGATGCAAAGAAAGCGTTCCATGCTACGCTCGAAAATTCTAGACAGCTTCGTACCATAGAGTTATAAAGTATAATTCTTGTGCGATAAAATTTGAAAGTTTTGGTAATTCGTCTAATGAAGCGAAGCTATTGAGCAGCTTTCTTAACCACTGTATCAATATGAGCTTGAAGAATTAATTGGCTATCAATTAAAGGCCCCAAATCACGTATTTCACTGACCTCTTGCAGAGGTACATCATTCAACGTATAAACAGAATTTATGGTATTTTTCTTACGCGTATATTTAATAAACTAAGACGACGAACTAAATAACGGGCTGGTGGAAATTGTCCACGCGGTTGGGTCGGAGTTCTTTAAGACCCCCCGCAAAAAAAGAACACAGAAACTCTCTGAGCATACACTCAAACTTATGGCAGAACGAGGCGAGATGAGGCTGCAGTCTTCAGTGGAGATGTCGAGTTATAGCTTGCTTAATAAACAGATCTCCAAGTCGATGCGACACGATTTTCGTTCCTATAATACTACTTGTATTACGGAATAAGGGCTCCAAAGTGTTCGCAAGAGATCTGTCTATTCGGCAAAGCCTGTTGACGAAGCTGAAAACCGACAGTGGCAGCATCCTTTCGTCAAAGCCAGAGATTTTGAGTGAGCTCGAGAAGTTCTATGGACAATTATACATCTCTTCACGTAGTTCTTCCAAGTAGGACTAGCGATATAAGAGCCCGTTTGACCCGACATTATACCGAAGATATCCCGGACGTCAGCCTATACGAGATCAGAATAGCTCTCAAACAGCTTAAGAGCAACAAGGCACCAGGGGAGGACGAAATAACGACAGATCTACTGAAAGCGGGTGGAACACCCGTACTTAAAGTCCTTCAGCAGCTGTTTAACTCCGTCATCCTCGAGCGTACTACGCCAGAGGCGTGGCACAGGAGCGTAGTGGTTTTGTTCTTTAAGAAAGGTGATAAAACCCTTTTGAAGAATTATAGGCCCATTTCGCTGCTGAGCCACGTCTATAAGCTGTTTTCGAGAGTAGTTACAAACCGTCTCGCTCGTAGGTTTGACGACTTTCAGCCTCAACGTCGTCAGCCGAACAAGCTGGATTCCGGAAAGGCTTTAGCACCATAGACCACATCCATACGCTCCGGCAGATTATACAGAAGACCGAAGAGTATAATCGGCCACTATGCCTAGCGTTTGTAGACTACGAGAAAGCCTTTGATTCAGTCGAGACCTCAGTGCTACAGTCATTACAGCGGTGCCAGATTGATTACCGTAGTGTTGAAGTGTTTGTACAGCAAGGCCACCATGACAGTTCGTCTTCAGGATCAGAGCATGAATTCCATCCAGCTGCAAAAAGGGGTGAGACAGGGAGACGTTATTTCTCCGAAACTGTTCACCTCTGCACTGGAAGATATATTCAAGCTTCTGAACTGGAACGGATTTGGTGTAAACATCAATGGCGAATACATCACTCACGTTCGATTTGCTGATGATATAATCATCATGGCTGAAACCCTGGAAGACCTAAGCACAATGCTCAGTGACCTCAATATTGTTACCCACCTGTTGGGTAACAATATTGAGGTCACTTCTGACATTTTGAATTCTACCTAACTACCATAAAGTAGTTTATTCCTTGAACCTAACCTTAAGTATAACTAGCTATAACTCGTCGCACAATTGCTTGAGACACCTTCCTGACAAGTCTGACAGTGCGCTGTCCTAGTGCTATATTATATTCCTGGCCGATGCATCGTTGGTGCAAATGCCCTTGGTGAAAAAGCGTACAGCTGATAGAACCTACAACAATGATGATACAGGTAGTTTTTAGACTGAGTACCTATTAGGTACCATAATAATTAGAGCATCTAATGCTCTAATTATTATGGTAACAATCACAACAAAAGATAATTTCTGGAAATAGGAAAAACGTAACTAAGTATTTTGGTATTATTTTGTAAAGTATATACTACAACATGCCAGGCAGTCCATTAGATCGACTCCTTCTCAAACGCCCTCAACATCTTGAATGAGGGCGAGGGCAATTTCCTTATAAATTCTAAAAAGAATCTTAAAATGCTGTTCTTCCAGATCGAAAAGATCATTGGCATCCCTGAAACTTGCCTTACGATGTTCTGACACCTCCACGTTTTGGCTTATAATCCGAAAAGGAATTTACAAAAAAAAAGTTTGTCGTGTCACTTTGGAAAGCCGATAAAATTCGGTAAAATTACCGACATTATATCGACAACAATTGTCAAAAATAAGATTCATGCTTCCTTTTGTCGATATAAATCTAGATATTAAATATGATTTATCGAATTTATGTCGTTGTCGATAAAGTACGTTCCATGCTACCGAACTCGTATTATCGAATATTAACGTCAAACTTGATTAACACGTTCATCGCCATGGTGGGTCAAAATGACCGGCACTTGATCTACCCATTGGGGCCATGGGGGGTCAAAATGACCGGCACGCCAGACCCTACTTTGCGAAGCCCGTTCGCGCCGCAGAATGCAAAAGCTGCGTATTCAACCATACAATATGACCGGCGCGGCCCCAATGAACACCTGTAACCACTTGGTTTTTGATTTTTTTATGGCATACCTATTTTTAGGACTTCTAGGAAAAAAGTTTAAGAAAAACCACAGTATTTCGAATCTAATATTTTTATTTTCGTTAGAAGTTGCATTTATGCAATAAAACGAACGAACTTATTTTAATCAAAATTACGTTACGTTCGTCGTTGTTACGTTCCTTTTTTTAAATCAAAATCAAAGAAATAACTAGGGGTTCGCCCCGAACTGATGACTAACTTCACGACGACTATGTTAGTGGCATTTGTCAAAACATTGACGACATAAATGGGGATTTCCGGGACAAACAGAGCAAAACCAAGAAACCTTCTTTGTTTTGTTCTTGGCCCCATTTCTTCCATGCAATTCAACATTTGCTTTGTAACAATCACGACAAAATTTTCTTGTTGACACTGCTGTGCCTTCTTTTTTCTTAAGCTCATGTTTTTGTCTTCTGGGTCGTGGTGTGGCCAATTCCGTATTTTCTTGACTACCCTCAATCAACTGCTTTGCCAACAGTCGCCTAAAATCAACGACAGAGATCTTCTTCTTGGTTGTACTCTCATAGAGGACTCTTGCATTTACTACTGCAGTATTGAGTAATAATTCGATACCGAGCTTTTTATACCACTTTAGTGTCTTTCGCAGAGGAGTCGAATAAGCACTCATTTGGTCAGACAAGTCAACTGCTGCCTTGGCTTTATTATAGTCGATCACGATTTTTGGTTTAATTGTTTCAACCCCTCTTTTGTTCTTTTTTTTTGTAAATCCAATAGAATGTTTGGTTGACAACAAACATACGTCCCTCTTGTCCTTCCACTTCATAACCGTGACACCGTTTTTGTTTTCTTTTGCCATAAATTCACCCGGTTTTAGATTTCCAGTCATGACGTCCTTTGGTAAGTTCTTCCTGTTTTTTCGTATGGTTCCTACTAAATGAGTATCTTGTTGAACTAACTTTTCAGCTAGATCTAAGCTTGTATACCAATTATCGACGAACATGGTATGACCAAAGTAGTTACGTGCCAAGTTCAAGACAACGTTGGTTGGTGTATTATCTTGTGAATCTAATGTCTTTCCTCCATATACCTCCACCTTTGTCGTATAGCCAGGAGTAGTACACAATTTAAATAGTTTGATACCATATTTATGTCTTTTCGACTTATTATATTGGCGGAAAATAATACGTCCACGAAATGGTATCATGCTTTCATTGACACATAAATATTCGTCAGGAGTATAATGGTCGGAAAATGTTTTGTTCAATACTCCCACTAATCTTCGTATTTTACCCAGGCGGTCATTTTGTGGAGCATCTTCGTTGTTCGAGAAGTGGAGCATTCTGAGCAAAATTTCGAAGCGGTTGCGACTCATAGTCTTTTTTGCAAAAGATTGACCCAACATCTCATCATTTGACCAGTAATCTACAATTTTTGGTAACTTCACTATACCCATCCAAATAATCACACCTAAAAATCGTTTGATTTCTTCTTTGTCGGTTGGCATCCACAGCCGTAGTCTCAACTTATCTTTGATGGCACCATTATCGATATTTTGTTGGGCAAATATATTCATCTGATGTGCTATCTCTTCAAATAGCTGGTCAGTGACTAAGAGGGAATAGAAATCAGCAGGTGTAGCATTAGCTAGTTGATTCCGGAGTGAATAAGGTTTTAGTCCAGGTATTTCAGTAAAAGGAATTATACGAGGCTGCTTACCACTTGGCTGGTACCACTCAGTTTCAGGTGTATGACCCGATAAAGCTGGAGATAAATCACGGTCATCTTCATCGTCCGACCAAATAACTAGACGTTTTCTGGTACGTGGAATATTTAACGCTTCATCACCCTCACTTATGTCACAATCAATACTGCAATGCGACCTCACTAAATTGTCTATTTCATGTAATTGTTCTTGTGTAAACTCAAAGTCAAAAAAAGAGTCCATTTTGACAATAAAACTACAGTTTTGCGATGAACGAAATCATAGCGTGCATTTGATGACCATAACAAGTGCAAACTAGCGTGGACAGTCCGCGATTGGCTTGATGGAGAGAGGTGAAAGGGGGTGAAGGGAGGCGGGAACAACAACCGCACGCGCCGTGTTCTCCTGCGCCAGCCACTAGGCACGCGGTACCCGTGCGTAATGGACGTGTCTATAACGCACGATATCTCATCGATCAAACATTAAGCGTACGTAAGTACGTTGACCGGCATTGTGACCGGCACGGCCTGAATGTAATAATTATTCCGTTTAGGCCACGCCGGGTCGTAATGACCGGCACTTAAAAAAAACCAAAAATAAAGCCAAAACTACCAAATATCACTGTAAAACTTGTATATACGAACAAATAGAACTGAAAATAATCATAAAAACCAATGACATTTTTTAAGATTTTGTAAAATATTAGTCGGCGATGAACGTGTTAATTGTCATCAGGTGCAAAACTTCAGCATCTTTGGACGTCCCGAAATTGTTTAAAATTGATTTGCAATCTAGTCGTAAACATTATTACACAAAGAATTAAATTAAAGCTTGTTTAAAGCTAATAAACAAATTTTGATGAAATTTATACAGTTCCACAATAGAGGTCTTCTTATTCAGTTAAAACAATCATCTAATTCAATTCAGAAATCCCAAGATATTAGAGAACATTATGAACATTACGAACTGAACCAATTTTTATGAAATTTGTATGGGACTACACAGAAAGTTTACCATTTTGAATAAAAAAACACAAAACAAAGGCAATATGAACACAAAATTGAATGGATTTACTCAACAAAACTATTTATTCTCAAAAAACTGCTTAACCAATTTTAATACAATTTAAAAAAATGAATTTTTAAAATCGGTCCACAATTGACGGAGATATCAACCGACATACATAAAAAAAAAACATACAGCCGAACATATCACCGTCTCCTTTTATGAAGTCGATTAAAAACCGCAACTAAATCGGCCCATTCGTTCGATAGCTACGATTTTCACTCCTTTTTCTCACCTCCCCCCTCGCCCTCCCCATATATCTAAGAACCATCTCGATCACATCAGATTTCGAATGGAAAAAACCGCATCAAAATCGGTTCATTCGTTTGGGAACTACGATGCCACAGACACTCACACACACATACACACACACACACATACACACACACACATACACACACACCTACACACACCCTAAACTTATAACACCCGTTTCTTTGTTCGGGAGATAAAAATCATTTTTACTACATTTTTATTTATTGCAAAGTCATCCAACTTTTCCGTCTAAACTAATTGTTCCACATTATTGCACACCAGTTCAACGATTCATCAAACCACAGAATAAATAATAGTACAAGTACAGAAGGATAACTGAGTGAAGTCATTTAAATAGATAGCAACTCTCGCTACAACGCAATAAATTGCAATTTAACTAGCACAGCGCTGCGAGCTTTCAATTATATTTACCTAGAAGGCGCTCGCCCATCGCGTGCAGGCTAGAATGCACCGTATCACAACACGCGTGAACTTCCATTGCTCTAACCGTTTCAGAATCGCTCTGTCCCTTTTTCGCTCGGTAGGGTTGTATTAAGATATGACTAGGTACTTGTACTACTAATTTTTCTGTGATATGTTATGACTTGATGTTGTAACAGAATAAATAAGTAATAATGTTATTACTTATTATGTTATTACTTATTACTATAAATTATAATAGTTCTATTACATACAATGACATTATTATCAGAATAGACCTAATACCACATTTTTACTACCTACCTATCCCGTTTTCAGAACGCTGATAAGTTTAGTGAGATACCTACCTATGTATAAGTGTCGTTGGTTGATTATGATTATATCCTGTAGGTATTGCACTTTGATGAATAAAGGTGTCTGAATTCCTTGTTTTATAATGAGTGAAAGTCATCATTTCTATCACTATTCAAACAGCCGAATGCTATGCAGTACCTTCTAGGTTACTTTTTGGTACTCATAATTAAAACACGAATAAAATTTGTCAATAGCTTTACGTAAGTAGGTACTTTATTGCTAAGCACATGGCACGCGACTCATCGAACGCACGCTTGACACTCTACTGAACTGACCCGAATATTGTGCCCTCGAAGTGTAGGGATAATATTTGTGCTTGTTGCGGAGTGCGATCGGCCTGATCATACATCTAAGACTCATAATTACGAAGAAACCCAACTTCCTCAAGTTCCTTCATTTACACAAACAGCAAACAACCCTTGAAGCACACAAAACAATGCTAGGCCAATTTAATATTTGCCCAGCTTAACTTTGTGAGGGTCTGTCAATAGAGCATTCATGTTGTAACAATGGACGAGTGGGTACACAAGTGTCCCGCTCCCAAATAAACATCGATCTTACACGGTATTTGTCTTTGGGTAGCTGCAAACAACTTCTAAGTTATGTGGTTGTGTACGGGCGTGAAAGACGTTAATATTTGAGCGTTGAAAAAGCCAGGAAACAAGACATAATTTCAAAAACTAAAACCCGTTTACGGTTGAGTAAATATTAGCATATGACACTCTTGCAATGAAAACGAATCGATTGATATCTCGCTTGTCAAAATCAGACCAAGTTTTTAGTTTGAACACATTCCTTTCCTTTGCCTTGCCGTAGCCCGACTACGACGAAAAACGAAACGTACAAATCAATTGATACCTCGCTTGTCAAAATCTAACCAATAGGAGCGACGCTATGATAGAACATCCATATAACCACAAACATAGATACATACATTCATAGATAGACTGTTAAACTCATTACCCTTCCCTTGCTTTGCTGTAGTCAAGTAGCATAACAGAGAGCACAGATAACATTATTATCTATTTATTTATTTTAGAAACACCGACAGCACACATACTCGTATTAAATAGCATAAAGAGTATCACTTTCTTATGACTATAACAGGTGTCATAGTATAAAATTCTGATATGCATACCTTTTACAGGTGTTTACAACATTAACCATTAGCTGAAAAACCGAAAAAAATAATACAAAGCTAGCAGATAATAACGAAACTAGCAAATGGAAACCAACCAAGGTGCAATACTAATAACTAATTAACTATGGATACAGTAACACACATATAGATTGTAAAAAGATTTGAGAATAAGTGCAGTGCAAAAAATAAATGAACCACGAACACTCACATACAATAATATAAAATAATATAAATATAATAATATATACAATAATATAAAAATAAATACATTACTGACAATGAAAACCAATGCATTGATATCGGTCCAGTAGTTTTTACGTGATGCGTAAACAAACAAACATACAGACAAACATAAAGAAAGACACAAAAACTAAAAAACTAAGTTGTTCAATACCTATTTTTAAAGCACCCAAGAGCTTTTTTTTCATTTGAATTCATTTAGTAGTTTGGGTGCGATCTGTGGTCAAGATACGGACAAACAGACAGACAAAATTATAAAGTAAAACAATTTGGCTTCAGTATCGAATATAAATAACCATCCAAAAAATATTTTTTATTACTTAAATATACCCATACATTTTTTGAGGTGTAAAGTATCCTATGTCTAGGACATATGTCTAGGACATAGGATACTTATCCTAGACATAGGTAGGCCTCATAGGTAGCATGAACTCAAATCATACCAAGTTTCATTTGAATTCATCCAGTAGTTCCGGTGGCGTGATGCGCGGCTAAGGTACAGACTGACAGACATACAGTCAAAAATGAAAAAAACATACAGTTTAGGCTTCATTATCGAATACAGAGTAACTTCCAAACAAACACTATATCTTTAATGTACAGATTTTGGACCCAAAACCCACAGGAAACCTTTATTTTTTCGGGACATAATGTATACATAATTTTCACCCATCTTATAAACTATGTCTGTGCATCAACATCCGTCCAATAGTTTCAGCGTGCTACGTGTTCTTTTAAATAATTTTCCACTCCTATCCTGCAGGAACACTTATTTTTTTCGGGATGAAAAGTAGCTTATTTTTGCAGTGTCCTACCTCGAAGTATGAACTCAAATCATACCAAGTTTCATTTAAATTTAATTAAATTTATTCAGTAGTTTCGGCATGATGCCTAGCCAAGATACAGACAGACAGACAGACACCAGACAAAAAAGAAAAAAAACAGTTTTGGCTTCAGTATGGAATCTAGAGTCCGGTGCAACTTCTTTTTTCAAAATATCTTCAATGTACAGAATTGGACCCGTTACAGTTTTATTATAAGTATAGATAGATAGATGAGACAGTGATCATTACAACAATAAAAAATAAAATAATCAATTTTACATATAGGACATAGATGTCAGAACACGCTTCCATTTAAGGATTTAAGTAATTTGTTCTTGAACACATTCAATGAATCGTAAACGATATCAAGATCACTCAAAGAAGAATTAAATTAATTATAAGTAGGCCATACACTTATTAAAGGAGAGTTATGTGCTAAGTTTGTTTTGGCGGATGGAACAAGAACGATTTTTAAAATTCTCTGGCGCAGAAAATGGCTAGGAACGTTTAGAGAAATGTCATCTAGAATTGAAGAACAATCTGTAAAGCTGTGTAGTGATTTATAAAGAAATGTAATATCGCGAATTCGTTCTGTCACGCAATTTATGCATTTTAAAGAAGGATAAAACATTTTCATAAGGTCTTCGATGAGAGATACCTGGATAAGAAAAGGCTTAAGATCTTGTGAAGGCTCTTTGAATACTTTCAATGCTTTGAGAGTGCGATGCAAAGAAAGCGTTCCATGCTACGCTCGAAAATTCTAGACAGCTTCGTACCATAGAGTTATAAAGTATAATTCTTGTGCGATAAAATTTGAAAGTTTTGGTAATTCGTCTAATGAAGCGAAGCTGTTGAGCAGCTTTCTTAACCACTGTATCAATATGAGCTTGAAGAATTAATTGGCTATCAATTAAAGGCCCCAAATCACTTATTTCACTGACCTCTTGCAGAGGTACATCATTCAACGTATAAACAGAATTTATGGTATTTTTCTTACGCGTATATTTAATAAACTAAAACGACGAACTAAATAACGGGCTGGTGGAAATTGTCCACGCGGTTGGGTCGGAGTTCTTTAAGACCCCCCGCAAAAAAAAACACAGAAACTCTCTGAGCATACACTCAAACTTATGGCAGAACGAGGCGAGATGAGGCTGCAGTCTTCAGTGGATATGTCGAGTTACAGCTTGCTTAATAAACAGATCTCCAAGTCGATGCGACACGATTTGCGTTCCTATAATACTACTTGTATTACGGAATAAGGGCTCCAAAGTGTTCGCAAGAGATCTGTCTATTGGGCAAAGCCTGTTGACGAAGCTGAAAACCGACAGTGGCAGCATCCTTTCGTCAAAGCCAGAGATTTTGAGTGAGCTCGAGAAGTTCTATGGACAATTATACATCTCATCACGTAGTTATTCCAAGCAGGACTAGCGATACTAGAGCCCGTTTGACCCGACATTATACCGAAGATATCCCGGACGTCAGCCTATACGAGATCAGAATAGCTCTCAAACAGCTTAAGAGCAACAAGGCACCATGTGAGGACGAAATAACGACAGATCTACTGAAAGCGGGTGGAACACCCGTACTTAAAGTCCTTCAGCAGCTGTTTAACTCCGTCGTCCTCGAGCGTACTACGCCAGAGGCGTGGTACAGGAGCGTAGTGGTTTTGTTCTTTAAGAAAGGTGATAAAACCCTTTTGAAGAATTATGGGCCCATTTCGCTGCTGAGCCACGTCTATAAGCTGTTTTCGAGAGTAGTTACAAACCGTCTCGCTCGTAGGTTTGACGACTTTCAGCCTCCCGAACAAGCTGGATTCCGGAAAGGCTTTAGCACCATAGACCACATCCATACGCTCCGGCAGATTATACAGAAGACCGAAGAGTATAATCGGCCACTATGTCTAGCGTTTGTAGACTACGAGAAAGCCTTTGATTCAGTCGAGACCTCAGTGCTACAGTCATTACAGCGGTGCCAGATTGATTACCGAAGTGTTGAAGTGTTTGTACAGCAAGGCCACCATGACAGTTCGTCTTCAGGATCAGAGCATGAATTCCATCCAGCTGCAAAAAGGGGTGAGACAGGGAGACGTTATTTCTCCGAAACTGTTCACCTCTGCACTGGAAGATATATTCAAGCTTCTGAACTGGAACGGATTTGGTGTAAACATCAATGGCGAATACATCACTCACCTTCGATTTGCTGATGATATAGTCATCATGGCTGAAACCCTGGAAGACCTAAGCACAATGCTCAGTGACCTCAATATTGTTACCCACCTGTTGGGTCTTAAAATGAACATGGGCAAGACGAGCATCATGTCAAATGCCCATGTCGTACCCATACCAGTTTATGTTGGAAACGATATTATCGAAGCTGCAGTGCGAGCATGGATCTTACCGATCGATAAAATTCGATAAATTTATCGATCGGTAAACAGTTCTATTTTTATCAATTTTATCAAAATGCGGTAGCATAGATCTAGCCGCTCGGTAAATTTTATTCATTCGATAACACGTTGTGAGTTTATCGATTTAAAAAATGGCAACTCGTGGACTTTACCATATATCAGATAGACGACTAATAGTCTAAAAAATATTTTTTGACACAATTTGGCAGATTTTTATTATTTTGAGTTGTTACGGAGAAACTTCTGACATTTGGAATTCTACCTAACTACCATAAAGTAGTTTATTCCTTGAACCTAACCTTAAGTATAACTAGCTATAACTCGTCGCACAATTGCTTGAGACACCTCCCTGACAAGTCTGACAGTGCGCTGTCCTAGTGCTATATTATATTCCTGGCCGATGCATCGTTGGTGCAACTGCCCTCGGTGAAAAAGCGTACAGCTGATAGAACCTACAACAATGATTATACAGGTAGTTTTTAGACTGAGTACCTATTAGGTACCATAATAATTAGAGCATTAGACATAATCACAACAAAAGATAATTTCTGGAAATAGGAAAAACGTAACTAAGTATTTTGGTATTATTTTGTAAAGTATATACTACAACATGCCAGGCAGTCCATTAGATCGACTCCTTCTCAAACGCCCTCAACATCTTGAATGAGGGCGAGGGCAATTTCCTTATAAATTCTAAAAAGAATCTTAAAATGCTGTTCTTCCAGATCGAAAAGATCACTGGCATCCCTGAAACTTGCCTTACGATGTTCTGACACCTCCACGTTTTGGCTTATAATCCGAAAAGGAATTTACAAAAAAAAAAGTTTGTCGTGTCACTTTGGAAAGCCGATAAAATTCGGTAAAATTACCGACATTATATCGACAACAATTGTCAAAAATAAGATTCAGGCTTCCTTTTGTCGATATAAATCTAGATATTAAATATGATTTATCGAATTTATGTCGTTGTCGATAAAGTACGCTCCATGCTACCGAACTCGTATTATCGAATATTAACGTCAAACTTGATTAAACAAAATTGGTAAATTTATCGATCGATAAGATCCATGCTCGCACTGCTGTTGATCATTGTCTACTTGGGTCAGACGATCCAACTGGGTAGATCCAACTTCGACAAAGAGGTCAACCGACGAATCCAACTCGGATGGGCAGCGTTCGGGAAATTACGCCATATCTTCTCGTCGCAGATACCGCAGAGCCTCAAGACGAAAGTTTATAATCAGTGCGTGTTGCCAGTGATGACATACCGCACTGAAACGTGGTCGCTAACTATTGGTCTCATACAAAAGCTCAGAGTTGCGCAGCGTGCAATGGAGAGAGCTATGCTCGGTGTTTCACTACGTGATAGAATCAGAAATGAGGAAATCCGTAGAAGAATGAAGGTTACCGACATAGCTCTCAGAGTTTGCAAGTTGAAGTGGCATTGGGCGGGCCATATAGTTTGCAGAACCGACAACTGCTGGCGAATAAAGGTTTTCGAATGGCCACCACGAACAAGCAAGCGAAGTGTGTGGAGACCCCCCACACGATGGACCGACGACATTGTAGCCATCGCAGGAAGTCGGTGGATGGAGGTGGCACAGGATTGCTCGTCATGGCGCTCTTTGGGGGAGGCCTATGATCAGCAGTGGAGTTCTAAAGGCTGACATGATGATGATGATGATATTTAATAAAATAACATTTTTGAACGTTAAGATGCATTTGGTTTATGTCACACCATTGTTTTGGATGATTAATGTCACTCTGTATAAGAAGTATATCCGTGTTACCATAGACCAATTTTTTTTTTTTTTATAAAAGACAACCGCAAATAGTTTATAATTGCAATGCTTTATGTGCGTAGTGATATCATTGATGAATATCGAAAAGAGAAAAGGACCTTCCTTTTTTTTGTGATCCTTGCGAAACACCCGACTCAGCATAGTATGTTTCCGACTCATACCTATCAACAAATTCTATTTGTTCCCTTTTGATGAGATAAGTCCGGAACCAACAAAGAAAAGACCCGTGAAATCCGATGAGTTCTAGCTTCTTAAAAAACAAGAAATGATACACTTCGTCGAACGCGCTGCTAAAATCGGTGTATTATCTGCAGGGTATAGGCCTTCTTATTCCATTATGCCAGTTTCTATGACTTCGTGATAACCATATCCATGTACGAACCACGCGATCAATTCTTTATTATGCTGTCTTTGCCTAACATTCTGTCAAAGCCCTAATCTACATGTTTTTACCTCGCCTAGCCATGTATCCCGCCCAACTCTACTTGAAGGGACTTTATCTGAGATAAGATCTGAGTCTCTGAACTCTGCCGTGGTAACGTAACAATGGCGATGATTTGGGACGAATTTGGGACCACCCTGAAAGTCTATCCCATCAAAAGGGAATGAATCGTCTAAATCATTTTAGAAATTCCGCGCGTAACTTAAACGTAAGGCAACATAAACACAAAATAGGATACAGTCATTTTTTTAAATACCGCATTTATTGGTTTTAAGCATTATCTACAGTGCAAATATTTATGTTTCCTTTTGAAAGGCACTGGTAAAATGACTAGGCATAAATATCTTAGAGAGTAGTGCAGTGCCACCCATCACTGCACTAAAGTGATATAAAATAGTATATGTAAAGCAGTGGAATAATCCGGAAAAAGATGATGACAAAAACACACATGAACTCAAAATTGAGAATAAATTGCATTGTCAACGGGACTTTTAAGTGTAGTTTTTCAAAGTATAGTAAATTAAAGGGATCTTTAGAGGCTTGACAAATCTAATACCAACCAATAATATTGCAGACTAATGTATATTCCCAGATTGCTTGCTTGTATCGCAACAACAATAACTCAAAACCGCCCGCCTGCAAAAGTTATATGACTCAAAACCTCAAACCTCAGTACACAGCTCTTGAGGATATTACTCTCAACTCAGTCACTCGACCCTTTTAACAATCAATTCTGTGGCCAAAATGGCTTCATTGTGGGCTTTTTTATTCTTTAATAAATATGCCCGCGGCTTTGTCATTTCAATAATTTTAAAAGTATATGTATTATTCCAGGACCAAAAGTACAGTACAATTACTACATATATTCAAAGTTTGGTAAGCCGTCAAATAGTTTTTATCGATTGCTCGGCATCTGATTATCGAATTAAGATACCAAGTACCCAAGTATGTAAGTCAAACTGTAAACTATCCAACAGTGAAAACCGCATCGCAATCGGTCCAGTAGTTTTTACGTGATGCGCAAACAAACAAATAAACATAAAGACAAATAGAATGGCATGATTTAAAAAAATGCTATATGCTTGTTAATTACCTTTTTTTTTTTTATTACTTCTTTGTAAAGTCTTTTTCGTACTTATTGCTTAATTATAAGTATAGATATTCTTTTAAAAGTAGCCCATACGTGATATCTCAAGATTTGGAGTACTCGTACCTATAAAGTACAGTATATAACATTTCTTCAATATTCGTTCAGCAGTCAAAGTTTTTTATCAATTGCTCGGCCTCTAATCATCGGATTAAGATACCAAGTACCCCAAGTTAGTAAGTCAAAGCCTAAACTATCCAACAGTAAAGTACTTAAAATAAGCTTCTGAATAAATATATAACATTTTTAAATTCGTGTCTGTCTGTTTGTCTGTTTACTTATTTAATACCATTTTTATTTTATTATCTTCTTTGTACAGATTTTTTTCGTTCATATTGCTTTATTATGAGTATAGATAGATATATATGGAAGTATAAATATTGGATTGGCACCAATTATAACATGTATCCTGAAAGTAGTCTTACTGTGGTCAGACGGGAAACGGTGTACTGGCAGGTTTACCTGAACAGATTACCGTAAAGTATATGTGATAACACTGTACAATTATCCCTTTGAAGAGAGTTTCTGTACTCGTATATCTGAAAGTTAACCTTTCCAGGTAAAAACCTATCACATATACCGATGCGTGTATGGCTACCATTATAGAGCAAGTCCCATTCAAGGGTTGTCGAGTTTCTTGAATGTATATCGACCATATACGTGATATAATGCATGTGGGATGTGCTAGTCAAAATAAAACTGGGACAAGCTATGTCCGTTGTTTGTTTGTCGTGAAACTTCTACACCACGTACAATTTGATCCGGTCGTGGAAACCTCTCGTTCGCTCTATGCTGGAGTTAAGGTTACCGTTGTAAGCTCCAGATTTTTATTCTTTTCTACCCTTTCTTTTTATTTACTAGTCGTAGACTTTTTCTAAACTTTTTCATATTGAAAAGAATTGCCTCAACACTACCTCAACAGGATCATTACATCATCGATCTTAGAAAAACTATGAAATGACACCAAATTTATATCTCTGGAGCTTATAGTTACAGTGTTATATAAACGAGACTATATAATTGCGGTTCTCTTTTCTGCTCTGGCACCCGAATGTTTTGGTGTAATTTTAACGATACTTCATAAGATACTTAGTTCACAATTATTGTATTTTTTTGTGGAATGAAAACATTAAATAAAATAATTATGAACGAAGCTTACTTCCGCCAAACTGTGTCTGTATTTCTGTTTGTTGGTATATATATTACGATAGTTTCATTTTTAGTAAGGTTTGGTTAGCGGTGGTTTATTATTTTATACATTGTATTTTTGTTTTTCCATATATCATTTGTCTGACAAAAAGTTTGGCGGAAGTAAGATAAATATTTTTACTTCATTCATTTTAAATATGGAATTCCCTAAAGTGCCGCCTGAATCTGTCAACTAGATGTTGCACGTAAAAAATAAAAAATAAACTTGTTTTTTTTTTAATGTAAAAACCAACTACAAACAGTTAAGGAACTCTGTGCTCGTTGATTTGGTTAGATTTATGAAAATTGGCCACTGATTTCCTTAACAATTTTCCAAATAAGATTATTTTATTCATTTTGAAGTCAGTTTAGTACATTTTTAAAGTGTTCATATTTCCCTATTTTGAGTGGCGTGAAGGATACATGAACATGCGATTACAGCAATCGCAAGTGAGTTGCTGTTATCCATTGAGGAGTTCCTTTGTCTCCGAAGGTCTTCATTAGATCTTCACAAAATTATATAAATGGGACCAAACCCATTCTATATTGTTTTTAATCAAAATTGACACAATTTTTAGGGAGATATCGCGTACTAAAGTGGGTGAAAGTTAATAAAATTAAGTCATCCCCCAATTTTCCCCCGTTAGAGGAGGAATATTTTTATGAAATTTAAATGGGACTACCCCTGAGGCATACCATATTCATTAAAAAATATTGTTTGTAATCGATCTACAATTGCCGGAGATATCGCGTCACATGCATACAAAAAAACATACGGGTCGAATTAAGAACCTCCTCTTGAAGTCGGTTGAAAATATAACATGACTCGACTTTGAGTAGTAATGTAACTTTAATCGGTATTGATGAAATTGCATCAGAACAGCACCTGCAATATTCTCTGGTATGTAATCTGCGAATGCCATTAAACCAGGGCTAGATTAAGATTGGATTTTAGATCAAATCAGGTGTTGGCTTGGAGGTAAATGTGTTTGAGTTTCGTGTAGTGTAGACACACACAGTATTGCTAACGCTAACGTTAACGTAAGGGTCTGAGTAAACGTTGCTGAATCAAGTGGTTTGGTATGCCAGATCTAGCGATGGGCGAGAATCTATTCATTTAGATATCCTGGTGTTTCGAGAGCCATCTCCGCATTATTGGATTGTTGGCTTAGGTTAGTACCGGAGCATAATTATATGTTCTTCAGCCGTTTCAGTTCTGTTATAGGTCCACCCTTCTAACCCCACGGTTGCTGGAGATGTGAAAACCAGTAGAATTCAGAAATGGGCATTTTCCGGTGTAAACTTAAACATTGACTGCGATCACCAAGCCGCCTGTCAAGCATGGTGGTTATGGGAAAACGCCACCTTGTTTTGCGGGAGCTATTCATGGAATTATTCAGGGAGCTATTCAAGGAGCTCTTCAGGGAGCTATTAATGGAGCTATTCAGGGAGCTATTAATGGTGCAATTCATGAAGTTATTTAAGGAGCTATTTATGGAGCTATTCAGGGAGCTATTAAGAAGTTCATTATGGAGCTGTTATTGGAGCTATTAATGAAGCTATTTAGGGAGATATTTACATATAGGAGAGATGTTTAGCAGTGGGCGTCTTCGGGCTGATGATGTGATGTGATGTGATGATAATTACATGAAGGTTAAATAAACATGGAGTCTTCTCCGTCAAATCGAAACCAAGACATACCAATCTACCCACACGTTCGCAGAAGCCTTACGCACATATTTACACCATATTATGTCGATAACATGACTAGATCTCGATCTTGTCAGTCATGTTAATTCTGTCAAATTGTCTTTTGTGATGACATTGTGTATCAACCACAAAACACCAAAAAATATTCGCTCACACATACGCAGCCGCAATTTGCTATGGCAATGATTCATTCGTTTGTTTGGACCACCAAACAAAAAATGTGGAGACCATAACAATGGTCTCCACATTTTTAAACCTTCTTGGATGTAAATATTATTTGGTCCCTGATGATATCGTTTCTATTTGAAAATAAATGTATACATAAAGAGATGCAGATCATTTTAATGTTTTGTAAGGAAAGCAATCTTTGCTCCATGTTTTATGCATTTCTTACTGAATTAATTATTCCGTTTCGGAAGTAAAGTTTTGATTATTTTAGATTCTTTGAACGGTAAAAGTTATAACAATAATAAGATGACAATAGATCCGTTGAGAAACAGATATAATACGAAGATGTCACATAAGCATTGTAAAACACGGACAAGTGCGAGTTGAACTCGCGTGTAGAATGTTCCGTAGGATAAAAATATTATTATCTCACAATATTGAGAGTTTTACACGGATTAACATTGTTATTTAAACTTCTGGAAGGTTTTCCTGTAATCTTCAAGTAAAACCTATTTTCTGTACGTTTATAAAAAAATAGACTCAATATTTTCAATATTACTCAATGTTTTTTGGAGATCATTTTCATAACTAATTTGACATTATTTCAAAAAAATTGAGACTCCCTTTTTTGATATGTCACACGGTTAGAAAAACTTTCTGGCCCGTTATTTCTGCCTAGTTATTAAAAGTTCATGTACATCAATAATTTAAAGTTATTTGTCTTGAAGATTACCGTATAAATTAGTACCGTAGTAATTATTAAAATAGTACGGTATGGATATACCGTACTAATTGCAAATGAGCAACATCTCTCAAAAACTTATAATTTTAAAAATAATGACAAGATACTTTTTTACAACGAATTTTTTTACTTTTTTGAAACGCTTAGTAAATAGCAATATAGGCTCTTTTTCTCACAAAACCATTTGAATTTGAATTTGTTTTGAGAAAGTCTTTTGAAATAAAGAGTGTATCATTGAATAAATATTATTTTTAAATATAATCTTTACATGCCCCACACAAAATTCATTTTTACATGCTTACCTCAATTGATAGCCATTGTGTGAGCTTCGTAAGTAAATGATAGTGAAGACACATTATGCCTTCGCAAACGTTGCGTGGCTATGCTGCAGTAGATACACCTCAATCAAATCAATCGTATAAATATTTATTCAAAACGTGAGCAAAACTGAGTCCGTATTAACGAGCGATGGTAAAAATATATTTGTCGAAGAAATCAGTCCGGGAGAAAAGCCAAGGTCGTCGGTTTTAGGATGCTCAAGATCAGAATTAAATGGTACGGTACACATGAATGCAAGCGCAACGGAGCCAATGCATAACCACAAAATGGTACAGTACACACGAATGCAAGCGCAACGGAGCCAATGCATAACCACAAAATGGTACAGTACACACGAATGCAAGCGCATCGGAGCCAATGCATAACCACAAAATGGTACAGTACACACGAATGCAAGCGCAACGGAGCCAATGCATAACCACAAAATGGTACAGTACACACGAATGCAAGCGCAACGGAGCCAATGCATAACCACAAAATGGTACAGTACACACGAATGTGTGTGTGTGTGTGTGTGTGTGTGCGTGCGTGCGTGCGTGCGTGCGTGCGTGCGTGCGTGCGTGCGTGCGTGCGTGCGTGCGTGCGTGCGTGCGTGCGTGCGTGCGTGCGTGCGTGCGTGCGTGTGTGTGTGTGTGTGTGTGAGTGTGTGTGTGTGCGTGTGTGTGTGTCTGTGCTCCCAAACGAATGGACCGATTTTGATGCGTTTTTTTCTGTTTGAAAGCTGATGTGATCGAGATGGTTCTTAGATATATGAGGAGGGGCAGGGGGGAGGGGGGAGGTGAGGAAAGGGGGGTGAACATGATTAACGAACGGTACGGTGATTTAACTGCAGTTTTTTGTTTGCAAGCTGAAGTAAACGAGATGGTTTTTAGCTATAATGGGGGAGGGAGGGAGGGTGAAATAGGGGTGAGGGTCGTAGCTTCCAAATGAATGGACCGATTTTGATGAGGTTTTTTATGTTTTAAAATTGATGTGATCGAGTTGGTTCTTAGCTATATGGGGGCTATATGGGTATTTCCACTTTCAGAGGAATGTGGGGGGAATGGAGGTGGCGATTTTTATTTTTGAAGACTGGTGTGATCGAGATGCTTTTAAGCTATATTGGGGAGGTGGGGAGTCGGAGGTTACATATTTTTTTAATTTGTGCTTGTTGCTATGTGAAAAAGCGAAATTGTATTGAATTATTTGTAATAAGGAAATAACCAACAAATAATAATGTCAAAAAAAAATACAATTTACAATATTATTTTTAATAAACATTATGTGCATGCACTTTAATTATTGATAAATTTGTCATATATAAGTTTATTTATAATTGTTTCATTTCGTTGAACGGAACGTAAACATTTAAATTGTTGTTGATTTTCAGATAGAACAACTTAATTACTTTTAATAGCAGCTGGAGTTCTATACATGCCGTATTTTTTAATATATTTATTGAGAATATTAATAATTACCTGCAGTCAAAGTACGTTCTAGGCAAAAACTGGCCATGTCATTTATATAAATACTAGCTGAGCCCCGCGGTTAAAAAGGAATATTTCCGGGATAAATAGTTGCCTATGTGTTAAACCAGGGTATAAACTATCTCCATACTAAATTTCATCCAAATCCCTTCAATCATTTAAGCGTGAAAAAGTAAAAAACACACAATCTCGCATTATTACAAACTTTCGCCTGTATGATAGTGTGATTATTTTTGCGAGCCGGTCAGCTCGTATAGTAAATGTCTATCATAGACTTTTTTTTTTTTTTTATATTAATTTTACTTGTCAAAGTTGTACCTCTATCTAAATTACTGTAATGCACATTACGTTTAGTCTTGGATACAATACAAAACAAGCATATCTACCTACATATGGTAGAACGAAGCAAAACACGTAGCCCGTCGATTCATCGTGCGTTCGTCGGCCGCCGTAGCTCGTTTGTCAAAGTTAGCGATCCATCTTCGGCGATCATTCGTCAATGACGCATAGTACCGCTGGAAACATGTATTGGGATCCGTTTGCAATGCCGATACTTGGCTATTTATGTTCTGTGAAGGTTCATGTTGTTTGTGACTGAGCGGGATAAATAATAAGGTCATTGTATTTCATTGTATATCATTGTCCCGTTTAGATGCCTAAAAATTTGAGCTGGAACAAAAATCATTTTATTTTGTTTCTGGTACACAGGTTGGAAAAAATAAGACTATTGCTGTAAAATAGGCTAGTGAGAAGTACACCTCGCGAGTAAAAACTTTTTTGCAAACTATCTAGCAGTGCACAGTAGTGCCATCTAGTTACCTTATTGTAAAACTAACATTACTAACCAAGAGGCTGATTCCACTGGTCGTAACCTAAAAGTGAGCAATTTACTGCATTTTGAGCAGCAGTTCTGATTATCACGCCAAAGATCATTAGATCTTCACCAAATTTTTATGAGACTAATTTAAAGTTACTTCCATTCATATAAAAAGAACCATTGTAATCGGATTTAATAAGGCGGAGATATTCAGTAGCTCCCTTTTTGGGGGAATTACCCCTCGGAATTAAAAATCCCCGACGATTGAAACACCTGTATACCATGTTTTATCTAGATCGATTGAGAAATGCAACCTGTAGAGGAGAACAGAGATCCGGCCGGACGTACGAAAGCATTTTTGCCCAAGCTGAAACTGAAACGCTTCGCACGCGCTTTGCATTCATCGATCAATAAATAGGAAAGATTTGATTTGTTTGTATGTTTGTTTGTAATGGGTAAACTCAAAAAATATTGAACAATTTTTTTAATTCTTTCACCGATAAATAAATACATTATCAGCAATTAAAATAGGCTGTATTGTATTTTACAATACATTAGAATTCCCTCCCAAAATCCCAAAAATTTGCCTGTAAAATGTCGATTACTCGCTGTTAGAAAAGGAATGATATTCTGTCGTAGAAACGAAACAATAACAAGTCTGTTAAAAACACTACGAGCGTTGCTGCCAAAGATGTTGAATTACGCTTGCTCTAGAATATTAAAACTCGGGTAGAATGGTTGCCCAAAAACTAAGCATTGCCATACAACGTGGCAATGCTGGCAGCATTTTGGGAACGTTGCCCAATGGTATTACATTGTTTTAAGTTAGCATAGAAATTGTTTTAAGTCCTTTTTAATTGAATGATAATTATAAATAAGTGGAAGTCCACAAAAGTAGAACGGTGTACAAATAAAGATAAACCCTTAGCTACCCGTCCGAAGCCGGGGCAAATCACGAATGTATCATAAATAAACAAGTCTTCAAAAATCTTTCATTTAATTATATACCTCTTTATTTTGAATAAAATTTGCTATCAGATAAGTACTTCCCCCCCCCCCCCCCTTTCCACCCTGTACTATAATGTTACCAACTGGGATGGCTTACCACGCCTTCCGAAACACAGTGCGATGGCAAAACTGCCTACTACTTATTAAAAGTTATTGCCGCGGGTTTGAGGGATGAACATGGTGTCGTTATAAGGTACCTATATGCCACTATGGCTCTAATCGTTTCTAGTACGTTTCTAGTGGTTGTATCGGTACTCTCTCTACCTTCTCTCTTATTTTTTAACTGCACCCGCACTCTGTAACGCACTTGTCACCGCTGGTCTGCCCGTTAATTTATTTTTTACTATGTAGATACAAGAATAGTGTCAATAGCATCAGTAGCAGAACCAAAAAACCAGGAGGAGCGCCTGTTTACTGATACTTAACTATTTGGATCATTGCTATTCAACGGGTCATGCTGCCGGCAATGGTAGTGGGCACTTAATACTTGGGCTTTTTATGTCTGTATTGGCATAATTATGGGTAGTCTGTTTCATGTACATAATTTTTTATTGTTTTTATGCATATTAATTTTTATGTGTGTGTTCGTGATGTCACAAATAGGTTCCGGCAGAAAATTAGTGCTTATGGCCTTAGCGTTTGCTGAGTCAGGACCTGTTTGTGACAACACACAGCATTAATTTCGTTTGAAGTGCCCGTTTTACCAGACTACGCAACGCAAAGGACCGGTAATAAGTTTATCTGCCTATGCCTATGTCTGTTACTTTGTGGCACTATATAGACCAAACACGTGGTAAAATTTTGATGATTCTTACGTCAATAGATTTGTCCAAAATCTTGCAAGTGCTGCTATAGACATGAAAGTAATAAAAATTCAATATGGCGAAAACCAGACGCCATATTGTGAAAAATAAAAAACTGAAAGTCAACGAACTATGTCAAGTAGGTATCATTGAATAGGTATTTGAAAATCATCTTTAGTTTTTATATAATTTTTCTTTTTGAATTACCATTTAGGATCTTTAACGATTTAAAGGTAAGTATGTTCGTAGTATGTATATCTATTCCTTTGTGGCACTGTATAACGCTTGGTGCGATTTTGAGGATTCTTACGTCAATCGACTTATCTTGATCTTGCGAGTGCTGATATTAATCAAAATTTTATATGGCGACACCAGACGCCATATTGTGAAAAACAAAAAAACTGAATGTCGACAAACTATGTCAAGTGGGGTATCATTGAATAGGTATTTGAAAATCGTCTAGGTTTATGTGATCATTTTTGGTTTTGAATGTCCATTTATATTTAACGATTTAAAGTTGGTTATCAACCATTCTCACTATAAACTGAAAGGTATAAAATAAAGATAAATTATTATAAAAACAAAAAACCAGACTGTGACTGTGTGACCTACTGAGTTTATGTTTCAAAATATAAATTTTAAGCTTGTTTGCTTGTTATTAGTTTGATTCATAGTCTGGTTTTTTGTTTTATTATAATAATTTATTTTTATTTTTTACCTTTCAGTTTAAAGTGAGAATGGTTGTTAACCAACTTTAAATCGTAATTTGTAATTTTGTTTTTGTCATTCTGTATTGTGTAGTATTTCTTTCTTTTTTCTTTTATGTAGTACCTAGCTAGTTGTATTATGTAGTAGTAATTTATTATTGAACCAATATCTTTCAGAATATTTTTACAGATATTCATATGTGTACCGAATTTCAATCTAATCAGTCGAGTAGATTCTCGTAGATTTTAAATGTTTTTTTTGTGTCAATATATCTCTGAATATTTTTATTAGAAATAGTCGAATCAAGTTATTATTGTATATAATATAAACTAATAACTTTCAGAATATTTTTTATTCGATAAAGTCGAAACAATACGTCTTAAACTCAGATTAAATCTTCTAATCTGATGTCTACCTAAGTGTAAGCACTCTGTCAGCTACCTTTATAAGGGCCTTAATGAGGACCTTACTTTGCAGAAGGATTAGTTATTAATAATACCGCATATTATTACTACTAAATACTAGCTCAAAATTTCAATATTAATTTATGTGTACGATCCAAATTTCAAGATCTCTTGCTTGTTATATTTAGGTATAAGCTTCACGTCAAATTGAACGTAAGCAAGTTCTAGGAATTAGGATAATTAGGGAGGTCAAAGATTAGGTTTTTAATATTACCAAAGTGTGAATGTGGTCTAGAGTTAGAAATTCTACTCTGTAAGAAAACTTTATTCAAAATTATGCCCCTTAATCAACATTTTTTTTTAATTGTACTCTGTTAGCCCTCCATTTAAGGCCCACTATTGATCCAGCTAAATACAGGCCTTCTTAGGGCATGAAACATTGACACAAAAGAATAAGAAGTAGGTATTTATTGTATCTCCTACACCTACATTAATTAAAGAGGCAAGGTTTGATTTTTGTATGTTTGTTTGTAATGGATAAACACGGAACAAAAAATAAGGAACCGATTTTAAAAATTCTTTCACTTTTAGAAAGCTACGTTATTAACAAGTAACATGGATTTTTCAAAAAAATTAGATCCGTACTAAAATTACAAAAATGTAACCCAAGATATCAAAAATACAGAACGGTATGACATGTTGCCATAGAAATGAAATAATAACAAGACTATCAAGTACGCTAATAATAATGCTCCATGTCAGTGGTAAAAATGACCGTTGCTGCCAAAGATTTTGAATTACGCTTAGTGGCGATTAAACACGGAACAAAAAATAAGGAACCGATTTTAAAAATTCTTTCACTTTTAGAAAGCTACGTTATTAACAAGTAACATGGATTTTTCAAAAAATTAGAGATCCGTACTAAAATTACAAAAATGTAACCCAAGATATCAAAAATACAGAACGGTATGACATGTTGCCATAGAAATGAAATAATAACAAGACTATCAAGTACGCTAATAATAATGCTCCATGTCAGTGGTAAAAATGACCGTTGCTGCCAAAGGTTTTGAGTTACGCTTAGTGGCAATTTTTTTTAAAGAAATTATGACTTTTTTTAAGATATAAATGTTAAAAGTAAAAAAAATGCCGCGGTGTGAGCGCTACCCGGACAAATCCGGGGCGAGATGCTAGTCGTATATAAATAAAAAACACGATTTTCTATATCAACGTCTCAGAGCAATCTGCCAGACAGACAGACAATACTCGTAATTCTATTACTAGAATGCGAAGATAATCAAACCTGAGACGCAGCGAGATAAGCATTCGATTATTCAATGCTTTGCAGATTGCATTATTCAACGTTGCAGTTAGAGTTTAAAATAAGAAATAAGAGGATGTTCCCAACAATATTTTAGTTATAATCTGCCTCGACTTTATAATTTTATTATGGGGGATTTAGTTATTTTAGGGGTCAATACGTATTTTAAGTTTCACCTAGATCTGGAATATTTCAGTAATTGTCAGATATAATATTAAAACATGCTGGTATCTACCTAGTTTTTGAGTTTGTTATATAAATATGCGCAAACAAATGCACCTTTTTAATGTATACAAGCTGAGGTATTTTTTGTACCCAGTATGGGGCAATCATAATCTATAGCAATACGGGAAAGTTCTGAAAAGAACCATGGGCTCAATTTTAAGAAACTATAAGTAACCTTTTTTTCAAAAGATATGTATTTACAGAATTACGCATATCAAATTGTTTATTTACGAGTATATGAAGTTATAGCAGAATCATATACCAAAATACTTAATATATTTTTTCTTTCCTAATGTAATTTATTATTAGTAGTACACTTTTTATCCCTTTCTATGAGAAAAATAAATAAAAGGCATTCTAAATACTGTACAACTCATATATTTATAACTAGTTATATTTATATAGTTGTTTATTTTTGGTCGCGGAATAGACTAAAAATAAAAAACTTTGGCCTTATTTGATTTATGTCCTTATGACGATTGTCATAAGGACATAAATCTTCAGATATTGTGTTATAATCTTTGTGTAGATATCGATTTGAATGTTATTATTGGTACTGACCTTCAAAGTGTGAAGGTTGTTTACATTTGGGTAATTCTTAAAAATAGGTACATTTTCCAAGAAAAATTTCGCTCCTTTTGCATTTTCCCACTAGATAAAATAAAATATAAAATAATAATAATAATAATATATTCGGGACAATTCCACACCAATTACCTAGCCCCAAACTAGGATACCCTGTAATATGGGCACTAGATAACGGATAAACATACATAATACGAATATCAACATCCATGACTCGGGAACAAACATTTCTGCTCATCACACAAATGATTGCACCTTGCAGGATTCGAACCCGCGACCGTTTGATTTCGTTCCCAGGGTTACTAGCCACTAGACCAACCGGCCGTCAAATATTTTTAGCAGGATGTAGTTAGTAATGGATTATGTACCACATTTATTGCGTAGTTTCTTATATTTTCAGGTGTAAGTAGTACTCTTTCGTCTATTAGACATTTCCTTCGCCATTGTTCTTTCACTACTTGAAGTTGATGAACTCATTTTCGTGCAATTATTTATTTCTTGCACTGTCAATATTCGGTGATAATGATATAGTAATTCACGTACTTTAAAAAAATTCCTCCTCTTCCTACATTCACATGTTTTTTTAAATACAGTCAGTGCGCCACGCGTGCGACCCACTGAACAAAATTCTAGTTCCAAATTCAAAACTTATTACTCCTCATTACCCTCTGTGAAAGTTTTGAACAGAAAAGACTGACTTTGGTCACACTTTTCAAAGAACCAATAAGCGTTTTTCGAATAAATGGAATGAAAAATATGATAATTAGTGTGATTCGCCACACCGCGTACTGCCTTGTTTTATTACTTTGGTTTTCTTAGATTTTAATGTTTCTTTTTGTGTTAAACAGATATAGAAGCATGACTAAGTTATCTGCAATATTATAGACAAAGGTAAACTTGACGGTCAGGCTATTGTGCTTCTGACTAGCAGATCTAGGAACAACAAGAAATTACATAATAACGTGTAATATCTACAACACAGGCAGATAAGCTAGACAGATAGGCTATCTAGATTGTCATATTGATTCATGTGTACAGAATTACTGGGTTGAGTATAATGCGCGTCTAAATCGCATCTGATACGGACAAGAGAGATTATGTGTTTGTCGCTGGATGTATTGCCAACCGCGCCTGCGGTGCGTCAAAGCGATATACCGGATTTTATGGTGCACTAGCTTTCGCCCGCGACTTCGTCCGAGCGGACTATAGTTTATCGCGAAAAAAACATCCTATGTTGTTCTAGGATATTAAAAACCAACGTCAAAATAAAGCATCAATGCTCTTGATGCTTTTATTATTTCGTTTCCATGGCAATCGTTCCTTACAGGGCGTAATCAACATTTTTCCAGTTTTCCCGTGGAAACTTAACATTTTCCGGGATAAAAGGTATCATATAGTATTATTCCAGGGTATAACAATCTCCATTCCAAATTTTATCAAAATCTGTCCAGCCGTTACAACAAACAAACTAACAGACAACGTTTCATTTTTATTTATTGGTGTGGATCTATCTATGTTTACAAGTAAAAAAAATATTTATATTAAAAAATGTTTATAGTTAAAAAAAATGGTCTAGGGGACTTCAAATAAGCTACTGAACAAGAAGTTACATTTTTAAAAATGGGTCCTGTCTGTTTGTCTGTTTATTCAGGCATCACGTAAAAAATACAAGACGATTTGCGACGCGATTTTCAGTGTTGGATATCTTAGGGTTTCGCTTAAAAACTGGTGTACTTGGTATCTCAGCCTGATGAGTAGAAACCATAGATAAAAAAAAACTATTTGAAGACTAAACGAACTTTGCAAAAATAATGGTTAGGGTATTTTATAGGTACTTGTGGTCCTGGAATAACACACAAGTTACTTTTTACCCATAGAAATTACCACGCGGACAAAGCCGCGGTCACTGGTTACCAAATGACGCGTTTTTCTAGCGTTGCACTCCAGAAAAATCGGCACCTTGTGTACGAAAAACCCCCGGGTGAAATCGCCCGGGTGGAGGCGTTTCGCCTCGCGTACAGGCGGATTTCGTGTGCCAGAACGTGGTATCGTTGAAGAAAAAGATAAATAGATTTACTTTAAAATTTTGTAAACTCCATACAAACAAAGGTTTAATAATAATAGTTTTAGAAGCAGTGTAAAAATGGGCGGCCTTCTCGATGTTTTCGGTCAATTCAGCCGAACATACAAACGTTTAACATACAAATATTTCATTGATTTAATTAATAGGGCTTGATTTTTGATATATAATATATTTCCTCTTTCTTTCCTGCTATTTGTGGGAGTGATTTCGTGAAAAGGTACGGAAGTGTGTAACCGGAAGCCGGAGAAGCGTGCGCTATTTGATTTGACCAATGAGCGTGCGTGGTTTTAGAGTATGCTAATGTTGCTTATTACCAGGTGAAATGACAGATGTTACACATCATATGCGACTACTGTAAAGCTCGCCCGTTTTTTTTATTAAATGGCCTTTTGAGAGTTTAAATACAAAATCCTTTGCCATTATATTCACCAAAATAAACTATTCAAAATAAAACCAGTCTGTACTTCACGTTCTAAAGCTGCACTACAAAACCAAACCCGTGATTGAACTCAAACTAAATCTGAAACAAAAACGAATCGCCCTATCCGATCACGAATAAATAAACTAACCAACCATTCCAAATGAAGTTTTTTCATTCAAATCCCAATATTCCAATTATCTCTTACGAACATTTGTTTCGATCCAATTTAAAATAAACTGAGTTTGAAAAAGGGGGTGCGAAGTTATGTTGACATAATTTTGTTGTAACATGTAATGGTAGGGGACGACCGAGGGTGCAATTATGGGGTAATTGGTCACATAACAAGGGGAATCCAATTAGGAAATGAGAGCTCCGGCCAGCCTTGGCATATTTTTCTTGGAATTTAGAATTGGAAGGAAAACAGAAATGGTCATGTTATAACGATAAGATATGGACGTCATTTTTTTAGATGGCGCGTCTAACTATTAGTTAGGTTTTTAATTTCTGATCACGTTTATACTGAATAGGGGAAATTGTTTAAAGCGATAAGAAGATTTTTACTGTAATGTTCATTCAGGCAGTGAGTTTTATGTTCTTTAAAAATGATGCACTAGGCATGAAGCTTTCAAAACATTACATCTAATATATATAAAATACGAAAAAGTAGTTGATAAAGAATTTCTTAACCTTACTTAAGGCCCCAAGAAACAAAACTTGAACAGTCGAGTACTGTAGTGTAAAACTTAACGCAGAACAAGATCGAGGTGCGCAAAGTACTGTGGAAAACCGCATGTTTTGTCGTACTATTGCACACGAGAGAGACGCTCCTGTTATTGTCTTGGAATTAGTCACTTTATTGTGGACACGTGTCCGTACACAAATTGTAGGCCTAGTCATTGGAAAATCTTGGGTGTGAGATGTACTCGCCATTTTTGTTTTTGCCCTTTACTTCACAGTGCAGGGTTTTAAACGTCAACGGCATCATACAAGCATCTCATGCCTCCGTGTATCGCCAGTCCAGCGGGCAATGAAAGACACACTCAGGGGCTGGTTTTACTCTTCAGTGTATAACCTGCTGCACCATGGTCTATGCTCCCGTAAAACCCCGTGATCTGCCCTGCTCACGAGATTGAAACTCATCAAGTCTTTTCACTAGACGATTCGAGACAATCCTCAAAAACAACTTGTAGACGTGGCTCAGAAGCGAGATGAGCCAGGAGTTTTAATGGAGCGTTTTATCTCTTTTATGGAAAATAAATTTACGATGCTTCTGTTCCACACCTTTGGAGTTCTCCCATCGTTCAGAGCAGAGTTGAACAACTACTGGAACATAGATTTTTCTGCTGCTTTCAAGAGCTTGAAGTAATTGTGTTTTAAAATATGGCTTTTCCGTTTTTAAGCTGTTTTAGGCCCATCCCAATCTCATCTAGGTTGAATTCCGGCAGTTCATTGGTATAGTGGTGGGTTAGAGTAGGCTCGGGTCGTGGAGCAGTTTGCCATAGAAGTCCTCTATCTTGACGAAAAATTCCGGCTTTGAGGTGACGGTATTGCAAAATTATCTTATCAGCTTCATCAGATCAGGGGTCTCTTCAATTGCTGGGTAAAAACTTTAGACCTCAGATTTCCCACAATAGCTTTTTCTATGCGGCGTGTGTTAGAGAGTTGAAGTCTCGTCTCTCCGGTTTGCTGATGTTTTGATTGAGGGCGCGCTTGTCTGTCAAAGTGGCCTATATAAACATCATAACGTCTCTCATCCTTTTGCCAAAGAGTATCTGCCAAGACTTTGGATTTCGTACTAGTATGCTGCAGCTGACAGAACTTCGAGCCTTTTCCCACTTCCTAGGATACCCAATATCCTAAGAATTATATCTAAGTCCACTCTACGTTTTATTAGTATTTATTGATAGATAATTAGCCTAAATTAACATATTAATAATTATTTTAGTTAGTTTCATAGCTTTGAAAATGAATAATTCCGAATGAAATATATCCAACTCAGCCACCATCCACCGACTCCACACTTCAAACAAGTTTGAAAGTGGCAACAGTAAGTGCACAAAGAGCAAGAGACCATTAGCCGAGGACCCTTGACACCGTGAAAGGGTCTGAGCGACTCCGTAACACAGGAGGTCCGCACAAAAAGCGCGAATGTGTGAAGTTTCAGTGCACTGTGACTTTTAACTGTAAGCGTCTGTTAGTTTCATGGTAAGTGTTGATCTTCTTATAAAGATCCTTACTGAATCACTGGTCTTACCAGTACCAGTACTTACTTAGTACTTACCTTTTTTTATATTTTGTTTTTTACCCAAGGCCTAGGTACTGAAATAATGCCCACGTATGTTTCGTGATTTCTGATATCTAGGTTCAGAGTTATTCAATTTTTGTTATTTTTGCACAGTCCTCCTGATTTCATTTGTGTCACCCGACTAAAACAAAGCAAGGGAAGGGTAGTGAGTTTAACAGTCTATGTATGTATGTATGTATATTTGTATGTGAGTATGATGATATTTCACCATAACGTCGCCTCTATTGGTCTGATTTTGACAAGCGAGGTGTCAAATACCATAAAGTAATAGTCTATTTTTTTTACTCGAATACGATGAAGCAAAGGAAAAGTTATGTGTTCGAACAAATAACGTTGGTCCTATTTTAACAAGATAGGTGTCAATCGATTCGTCTCATTTATAGTGTCACAGCCAATTTTTTTTACCCGTCTATGGAGAAGCATAAGAAAGGGTCATGTGTTCAAACTAAAAACTTAGTTCGATTTTGACAAGCGAGGTCAATCGATTCCTCTTCATCGCAAGTGTCATAAACTATTTTTAAACGGTTTTTTTTAGTTGACTTGTATGTTGATTTTTGTTTGGTTATTTGTTTGAGTCAAATCTAGTATTACAATTTTTATCCCCTTTCTGTAAACTGATTGATCTGAAATTTGGTACTGATATCAATATAATTATGTTCTGTCTTTAGTTCTGATATCAATATAATTATGTATATTCAGTGTCATTGTAAATCTAAGATGACCACCACCATAAAATGGTGGATTACTTTTATTTTTAAATCCTCTAAATAAGGGTATCAAATGAATGGGCTTAACTAGTAGAATGTATTACACCATGAAAATTTCTAATCCCAGATGGCTGCCACCACAAAATGGTGGATAACATTTTCTTGAACCCCGTCAAGGGTATCAAATGAAAGGGCTTTACTAGTAGAATACAGTACACTGTGAAAATACCAAATTCAAGATGGTGGCCACCACTAAATCCTGGATTACTTAATTTTTTCCAATCCAAAATGGGTATCAAAAGAAAGGGCTTAACTAGTAGAATAGTACACCATGAGAATTCCAAATCCAAGATGGCCGCCACCACAAAATGGCGGATAACTCTTTTTTCAATACTCTCAATATGGGTACCAAAAAAAAGGATTTGACAAATAGAACACAGTACATTTACGGGGTTATGGAGACTGGTTACCCGTTAACTCCTTGGTTTGGATGTCCTAAGGGATGTTGAAATCAAATAAGATATCGGTTAACACATTTTATTGCGACACAATTACAAGACAAAAAGTACATCGAAAAGAATACGAAGTAAGATTATTCCACAGTTATTTCTAATACTATTGCAAATACTCATACCCATAAGGGATGACCCTTACCATAAGGGATGACCCTTACCATAAGGGATGACCCTTACCCACTGATAGACCTTGCAAAATTAGTAGTAGTTTTTTGAAGATCGAAGATAAAAGGGCAATGACCGAGCGTCTTTGCATTATATAGCAATACTACTATATTACTATACTCCTTGAATACTACGGTCCGAACTAGGCTTCTTCTTCTTTTTTTAATAAATGGCTTCTGCGGAGGCACTAGCCTACTAGCAATTTCGCCAATGTCAAGTTTAATAGTGTATATTAGTGTCACGTCACAGTCATTCATTGTCAAGTAAAAGTCACGAATCAGTAAAATGGTGGACATTTACTGAAACTTCCGTAGGAGATTTGGAAAAATCACAAAATGCCATTTATATCTGCGTTTGATTCTTTTGCCTACACTCGTGCACGTTAACGGACACCTAATGGTTAATATTCCACCAATATTACACATCAATACTCGAAGAAACACAAGATTGAGAATAAAATCAAACTCTACAACACAACATTTTGAATTTTTGCAAAAAACCCTTAACTAGGCTTACAATGAATCAGGCATGAAGTGTGTTATTATCAAGTTGTCACTAACTTGTCAGATCGACAGCAGCAACATTGACATTTGCACACTTGATGTATGGTGCGTTTGAGTTGAAATAGTACGAGTAGCTACATGACCGAACGGCACAGTACACTTTAGAAAAAAAATAACAAAACACTAATAACTTTCTATATTATTTATTAATTTAAACCGTTTTTGCGTTTAAATTAAACATAGGCTGCTGAACATAGGCCTCTCTCAAATAGCGCCATGATAGTCGTTGGATGGAAGTGGCACAAGATCGCTATCTTGTGCCACTTCCATCCAACGACTTCCTGCCATGGCTATATCATCAGCAACTGCCATGGCTATATCATCTGCCGTGATGACTATATCATCAGCAACTGGAAGGTGAGTGATGAATTTACCATTGATGTTAACACCGTGTCCGGTCCAGTTCTGAAGCTTGAATATATCTTCCAGTGCAGAGGTGAACAGTTTTTGAGAAATAACGTCTCCTTGCCTTACCACATTTTGCAACTGGATAGAATTTGTGCTCTGATCTTGAAGACAAACAGTCATAGTGGCCTTGCTGTACAAACACTTTAACACTTCGATAGTTCGGTAGTCAATCTGGCACCGCTGTAATGACTGTAGCACTGCCCAGGTCTCGAATGAATCGAAGACTGTCTAGTCCACAAACGCTAGACATAGTGGCCGATACTCTTCGGTCTTCTTTATAATCTGCCGGAGGGTATGGATGTGGTCTACGGTGCTAAATCCTAGTCCTCCCCTGGTGCCTTGTTGCTCTGTTTGAGAGCCATTCTGATCTCGTATAGGCTGAAGCCTGGGATATTTTCAGTATATTGTCGGGTCAAACGGGCTCTTGCATCGCTAGTAGTGCTAGGAGGACTTAGCGATGAGATATATAATTGCCCGTAGAACTTCTCAAGCTCACTCAAAAGCTCTCGCTCTTGAAAAAAGAGTTCATCATAAAGAGTCCCTCTGTAGCATGTTAAATCATGGCTCCAAGGGAGTTTTGAGATAAATTAAATTAAACATCTTGGGAACAGCGCCATCTGGCGAGGAGGGGCGTCTTCTCTCCAAGATTGCATATAATTGAGGCGTTAGCAAGACCTGTTTGTAGAGGCGCCATCTGGCGGCCTTCGAGGTGCGATTTCTCATCGAGAAAAAAACCTATTCCGAAGTTTAGTAGGCAACCCGTAACGGCAGTTCGCTGCGTTTCTTAGTCGGCCAGTCGATAAAATGATCAATGAAAGCGTTGATTACTGAAGACGGAGTGAAAACTTGGCCTTCCTAAAATTCTTGAGAAATGGTGAAACCTGCCTCCGCAAGTAGAAAGGCAAAGTTTTCATCTCATTGCTCATTACGGTTGAAATGGTAAATCCACACAGCATAGCTAATGTCGAGAGACATGTACTAGAAAGGAAGGTGAAGACGATGCGAAAACTTTTTGGGGATACCCTTATAATAAACATTTCAAGATTATTTACAGGCCCGGGACAGCTTCAAATTAAGGGTAAATTTGGAAAATCCGACATAAGCCGTATCTTTGAGTTTGCGTACAAATCAAAAATTCAGGGGGCAGCGATTCATATGTCGGAAATAATTTTAGTTCCAGATCACGCCACTATAAACCCCCAAATCGATCGCGATGGTCACACCGTGGAACGTTTGACAAGTTGAGTAGATAGCAAAGAAATTACTAGTCTATTGGGTTTTTTCTATATGGAATTGAGATAAGAAACCAGATAATCACGACGGAAGTTAACTGGAATGTGTCGGGGGTTGCTGGAAGACTATTACCCGACAAGCAAGGCCGTGAGGGGCCGATATGCGGTGCGAGCTGCGGTGTTGTTTCCATAAGCTGTTGGAAGCCGGAAGTAGTTATCCGGGCTGCAGTTTGCTACTCGTCGTGAAATGCAGAATCCATATAAATACGAAAGGTCTGCTGGGCATTCCAAACGGACAGTGATTTAGTTCGGTACACATAGTTGCACGTGAATGAGATCGGCGCAGGTGAGAAATTTGTTTGTTCCTGGGATTCAGAGAATATCAGGCGAAGACGACATGTGTTTACGGGTTTAATTTTCAGACAGCAGCGGACACGCAGCACTATTGCGTGGACGAAGCGACCAAAAGACGCAGTTGAGGGGCATTTGCAGAACAAAAAGCGGAAATCGTGACTAATTTGTAACCGGCGAAATAAGTGTTCAACACTTATTTCGTGTCCCGTGGTTCAAAGATTGTTCTAACGTTATATCTGTTTTGATTTTGTGCCACGACCAACTAAGGCGGGCACTGCGAGACACCATTTAAACACAGAGGAACGTGGGTTTCAGGAAGTAGCCGAACATCAACGGACGACCGCTGCCATCATAACTGCAAACTGCTGTTGCGCCGATCGTGAGGGGCACCAGCCAATCGTGGCGGGCAACAGCCGATCGTGGGGGGCACCACCGATCGTGGGGGGGCACCAGCCGATCTTGAGGGACACCAGACGCCGACTGTGGAAGACACAGATTCCGTTCGTGAGGAGCGGAAGGCACCGATCGTGGAGAGCATGAAGAGCTGAACGAGGAGAGCGAATCCGCGGCGGCACGCGAGACGACAGTACGCCGACCCGGGAAGCTACCAGGTTGGTCCGTTCCAAGTTATTTCGAGACAGCTACCTGCGGCAGTGAAGGAAACCTTCGCCTAGTTGCTTGTTAGGAAATAGTTTCAAAGATACTTGCCTTTATAAAGATTTACATCCCTCTGGGAAACCTAACCTTACACACACACACTCCTGTTTGCATAAGTACAAATCCAAACTGCCCCTTTTCAGTTCATCGCCATTTCTTATGCCCAGCAGTGCGTTGAAGTCCCCCAACACCACTGTGAAGTGTGTTCTCGGAGCGTGTATGGCATTGAAATGTCGTCGTACATAGCCTCCACTACATCAACATCCGGGCGTTTCCAGTGTGGAGCGTACACCTGTATGACCTTCAACAAGTACCGTTCGGTAATTCTGAGTATAAGGTATGCCACCTTGTTTGAAATTTAGTTTTTAGCTTTTAGTACATATAAAACCTATAACTATTTTTTTTTTACATTATTTATTTAGCTTGTTTTTAGTTTGGGTCAAATCTAATAATTGAAATTTTACCCCCTTTCGACCGATTGATCTGAAATTTGGAACACATTGATGACACTTCAATTATGTATAAAAGTCAAAGTCAAAGAATTTATTGTAAATAGGCAAAATAATAGCACTTTTACTAGTCAAAAATAATATCTCATGAACAAGGAGAAATACATAAAATATTTTAATAAGATCAAATCAATAAAATTTAGGTAAAATAATCTAGGTAATAAAATTTAGGTAATACCATATTCTGTAACATTGTAAATCCAAGATGGCTGCTGCTACAAAATGGCGGTATACATATTATATTTATTTAACCCCCTCGATATTGACATGAAATGAAAGGGCATAACTAGCAGAATACATTACACCATAACAAAAATATCAAATCCAAGATAGCCTGGTGGCCACACAAAATGTCGAATTTCAGTTTTTATTTAATCCTCTCAATATGGGATATTGAGATTATCACATGAAAGCGCTTGACAAGTAGAAGAACACAGTACACTAAAGAAATAATGAAATAAAAAAAACTGAAAACTTAATAAGCACAGTAATTTTTCTTGTAAGTTTATTTGTTTTATATGTACGAAAAGTAAAAGATAAATTTAATCTTGGGGCGTTTCCTGAGTACTAAAAATTCAACTCAGTCCATGATTTTATTAAGTTATTTACCTTTTAGTACAATACAAAATGAGTAATGTAAAAAAAAACTTAAAAAGTAAAGTTGGTTATAGAATTCAAATATGCATAATAATTTTCTAATGGGAAAAATTGGATCACGGACGAGATTTGAACTACGCTAAGCAGGCGTTAACTTCTATAAAAAACCCATAAAATATATAAATATGCAGTTCATTTTTATTATTTTAATCGACTTCACAAAAGGAGGACGTTCTCAGATAGTCAGTTTTACACACAGATGTAGATGACAATACAGTACGAATATTGTGGAAACATAGAGCTAGTCTGGTGATGCAGCCGGAAGGAAGACACAGGAACACAACATTCAAATGATGAAACATCTTCGAGTTTGGGCTCATTTGATTTGTCTCGATGAGTTTTTGGTCTTATGTGGTATCCAGGGTCTGATGATAAAGCCAGAAGGCAGTCACAGGAACACAACAATCAAATAGTGGAACCCCTTCGAGTTTATACTTATCTGATTGGTATCGAAAAATTCTCAGCTCCTACGTGGACTGGGTGATACGGAGAGCTTGCTTATGTTTTCTCATATCTACGAGATTTCTTAGTGTTTTATTTGAAAGAGTTCCAGTGAAGTCACACATAATTTTCATTAAAACTGATTCAGTAGTTTTATAAGTAACTAGCGACCTGCCTCGGCTTCGCACAGGTGAACACACACTAAATTTAGAAAAAAAGAGGTGAAAGGCGGAAGGTGGCGAGCGAAGCGAGCTGTCTTTCCCCTCGCTACGTTCATGTTTCGTATTCTCGTATTAAACATATCTGTAATAATAAAAAAAAAACAAAAGAAACTGACTGATTTTGACGAAATTTTCATTAGTAGATAGCTGATGTTATAAGGAGTAACTTAAGATACTTTTAATTTTGTACAAAATTAGGGTATTTTGCAAAAAACCCTTGAATTTTGACAAGGCGTGCAAAACCGTGGGCACAGTATATATATATATATATATATATATATATATATATATATATATATATATGTATAAAATTAAAAGTACCTTAAGTTACTCCTTATAACATCAGCTATCTGTATATAAGCCGCATTAAAATCCGTTGTAGTTTAAAAAATTATTCGTTACAGACAGACGGCAGAAAGCAACTTGGTTTTATACTATGTATTGATTTATCTTTGACACAGAATAAATACTAATCGTTCTACGTACCTTTGGTTTTAATTTGCAAACGTCTTCCTTAAAGTGAGATTAGCTATTTGAGTCAGCGTATATTGAAGTCGGTGCCACCATTTTAATACCTGGCTATAACTTTAATCTAATATATTTACAAATAATTTAATACACACCCTCATAACCTCACCCTTTTATCTACGCACCCTCATAATACACGACATACAAAATAGACAAAACAAAAGACGCAATCACACGAATGTATTTTGTCTTTCACACGTTCACAAACCGATTGACACGTTTACAGCAATATAGTAAGTGATAAGTTTTTGTAGATTATTGATAAAATTGAACCATGTTTTTAGTTTGAACACATAACCCTTTCGTTGATTCGCAGTAGTCGGGTAAAAAAATATATGAAACTTTATACCTGAATACAAATCGGTTGACACATTGCTTGTCAAAATTGGAACAACAGGGACGACGCTATTGTGGAACATCCACATATTTATATATATATATATACATAGACTGCTAACTTTATAACCCTTCCATTGCTTCGCCATAGTTGAGTAATAAACTTAACTATGTTATAAATTATGGGCTGGGTTTAGCACCGACTTCAAAAAACTCTTTTTTTATGTCGATTTTTTATCTAATTGAGGAGGGTTTTGTGTTTGGGTTGTCTGTTTGTTTGTTTGTACGTTTCTTAGGTGCGTCCTACAGCCTAAATGACTTGATGGATTTTGATAAATGAGGTATCATTGGATTTGTCTTGGACACTAAATTACCATAGGATATATGAAGTGTCAAGAAAACTAATATGGCGGCTTACAGCTGCCATATTGTATTTCCAACGAAACAATAAATGATCAGAACCTATTAAGTGAGGTATAAAATATCGGTCTTTAAAAGACTATTTCAAAAATGTATAATTCTAATAACTAAACAATAGTAAAAATATTTTAAGCTTCTTAAAATAAATTCAAATTAATGTAATTACTAATAAATAGTCTAATGTTGCAATTGCAACTATCAAAGTAAAATAAAATATATGAGTAAAAAATAAACTATTTATTATTAGAATTATTTAAATACTAGATAGAGTCCCTCAGGAGCCATTCATTTTCCGGGATAAAAAGTAGCTTATGGGTTAATCAAAGGTATACGCTACCCCGTATCAAATTTCATCCAAATCCATTCATCCGTTTAAGCCACCAACATACAAATTATCGCCTTTATAATGTTAGTGTGATTATTTTTGCGGGTGGTTCAATAATTTTGTACGCAGTCGAGTTTCCTTTTTAAAATAATTTTACTTTTTTGTATTGGTATTAATATCGATGTATTGTTATCGTTTTTATTTTGAAATAGTGAAATTGTTCTTGTTGAATTTTAATTATTTTATTCTTTTTAGCGGTAGCTTACAAAAGATCAATTGTTATATGAAGTTAATTTTCATTCTTTTTGTAATATTTAATTTCTTATCTTGTTTAATAAACAGATGTTTCCAAAATTTCACACACAATAATTGTTTAACAAATTTAACTCTATACGAGTATTGGCTCCTCATCATTCTTTATTTCAACCCGCAATCGCAATTTTCTAAACAAAAATGGTAAAATCCGGTGCAAACAACTCAATAAACGTTGAAAGAACAAAAGAAAACATCTCAAAAGACAACACAAACGCGAACTTTTTTGTAGCAAAGTGAATAACCCATTGTATAGTCGTGTTACAAAGAGGGTACCTTGTATCTTGAAACTTTTTTAAATTTACTATTAAAACTCGAAAAAAAGAAGAGAAAATAATATGAGATCTATCATAATAACAAACATAATAGGCTTTGTGCCTATATTTACATTATCCTTTAGGTTTATATATCAGACTTCAAATAAAGATATAATATAAAGATATTATTTTACTAATGATTGAATGGACGAGCAGGTTTTTCACCTGATGCCAAGCGACAAGCCAGACCATAACAATTACTGTACCACCCAGAAGAAAACTTTTCATCACAATATCTTGCGCGGCACTACACTGCGCTCGTCACCCTGAGATATTGGTTTTGAATTCTCATGCTCATAGATTCGTTGAAAACAGTGCCCTTCAAACCGAAACAACGAAATTTTTGCACATTTAAAACACACTATCAAGGTGTTTTTACGTAGATCAAGAGCTCTAAGCATAAAACTTCAGGTTTAGATATACTTTAAATAACTGTAAGAAAAAATAGGAACTCTTGAGTTGGGCTCTACGCCGTAGCAATATGCTACGACTCGTAGGCTAAAAATCATTTGGCGTACTTTTCCGTGCTATGCAGTTCAATAATATATTTAACGTACATATAGGCTATAATCTATAACGATATGATCGAAGCTGTTGATCACTATGTCTACTTGGGTAAGACGATCCAACTGGGTAGATCTAACTTCGACAAAAGAGGTCAACCGACGAATCCAACTCGTATGGGCAGCGTTTGGGAAATGACACCACATCTTCTAGTCACAGATACCGCAGTGCCTTAAGATGAAAGTTTATCAGTGCGTATTGCCAGTGATGATATACGGCACTGAGACTTGGTCCGCTAACTATTGTTTCATACACAAGCTCGAAGTCACGCAGCGTGCAATGGAGAAAGCTATGCTTGGAGTATTTAGAAAAGTACAATAACTGAATATGTTTTGCATCATGTCACGCGCAGCCATATCCACCATCTTGTGTTTCGTACAGTTAACATTAAATTTAATGAAACGTGTTTTAATAATTATTCTTAACTGCAATTTATTAACGTTTTCATACAAATACCTAGTAAAAAAATACTAGTGATTTATTACATAAAAGCTATTTATAAAAAAAAACCTGTGAACCTGTGATGTGAAAGTCTAATGAAACTGGCAACTTATTTCAATAACTTCATTTTTCGAAACTGTCAAATCTGTAAATCATTCGCATCTTTTATTAGATTGTAATCACGTTTAGACTATTAATCATCCATACTCACTTATATCTAAAAATTTATATTTAACTATTTTAACAGGATACATTTATATTTTGTATATATGTGATAATTTGTATTTTTGGTACTTCATTCAGCAAATATTTATTGTTGTTATTTTGTTGTGACGGAGTTGTGCATAAAACTTTACCCGCTTTGATTAAAACTGCTTAACTACTTGGTTAAAGTAATTTATCAATGTTGAAGTTATTTAAATATAGTTTATTTATGTTGAAAGATATTTATATTATTTAAAAATACGCCAGTAAGCGTAATTCAAAATCTTTAGCAACATCGCTGGTGGTGCTTTTTAACAGACTTGTGATTATTTCGTTTCCACGGCAACAGTCATTCCGTTCCTTACAGCGAGCAATTGTCATTTTTATACGCAATTTTTCATAGCTTGGGTTACATTATTGCAATATTAGTAGCGCATCAAATTTTTTGAAATATTAAATATGGCCCATGTTATTCGCTGCCCAAAAAAAGGTGTGTTATGTTTTTAGCATATGTATGTTTGTATGTATGTGAGTTTCTTCATTCCACCATAACTATGAAATGCAGATTTAGACGTATGGGGTATCGTTAGAATCCTTACATACCCCCGAGTAACATAGGCCCAAAAAGTTATATGTACTTGCGTACAACTGGAACAACTTCTTCAAAGTAAAATAGGGGTATCGATTATTTGACCTTGAAAACGAATTAAAAAGAACATGAGACAAGGAAGTTAACGGAAGCCGTTATTGCCTTGTTCTTATTTATAGTGCCAATCTCAAGTGACAGCAAGTTTATTTTACAGTCTGTGCGAAAAATGTGAAACGTTGTACGTGAGAGAAAGAGACTTCCCGCTTTCGCGAACGTTTCTGTACGACCACTTTTGTACTATAGAGATATCATTCCAGTTGTACGTAAGTACATATAGTCATTATGTCCTTGCATAGGCCATAATTTTTTTGAAAAAAGTCATTATGTCGACAGTATGGCTCCATATTCAAGGGCAAAAATATATATATATTTTAATTTAACAATATTGTTATCAAATTGAAGGCCTTGATAAGCACATTCTAACAGTATATAATTTATTGGCATAAGTTCAGTTTTGAGTTTATCTATTACAAACAAACGTACAAACAAATACAAGATCTTTCCTCATTATAATATTAGTGTAGATATATGTTTTTTTATACAATCACCAAAAAAAAATTAAAAGGTTTTACTTCTCCCTATAGTTGTAATGAAATAGTTTTTTAATTAAAAGGATTGCTCAAGTATTTTAAAAGTTGGCACATTTTTCATAACCGACCCGCTTTCTTTGCGGCTCTATGTGTATACCCAAGGATAGTATGAATGATCTAAAAATATCAGATGCTTGCCTGACGTTCCCCGTCAATAGTATGGAGATCAGATGTGTAATGCGTAGCATTTATATACCACATTAATGAAAACTGACGTTACAGTTGTTTTATTTCATGACAAGTGATTATTTTTACAATATTTATTAAACATTGCTCAAAACAAGCCCCTGAGTAGGGTCCTCGATACGTCCTTCAGTACGACTCCGGTGTAAAGTTACTTCCTTAACGCGGCTCTCTTTGATCTCTGAGAGCTGTAATTAAATCAGCTTTTGTGTTGGCTTCCTAGTTTCAGAAAAATGTACCGGCCAGGATTACGATGGAGCTGTGGTATTTGAAAGCTTTTCTCAGGAGTACATGTATCAAGGAATTTGTTGCTTGAATATATCTGACCACATGAATTCTAATTCAGATATATTATCTATCTTGATTAGGTAAACGAGCAAATCTTATATGTTTTTACCATACTGTCATACAACCCTTATAGTTTCATCATGTCTGACTATAATTCTATCTTTCCGCCCGAATAGGTATTATGGGCTCCAAAATTTTTGTCCTCCTCGTCAAGTTACAGGTTAAGCATCTCGGAAGCCGATTTTTGTTAATATTTTCATGTTATTTACATATTTTAACAATCTTATTTTTTTTCTAAAAACTGAATTGAAGTATTTGAATGTTTGTTGAGATTACACACTTTTTTTTTGAAAAAGTATCTTCGATAGAAACTGAATGAAGTTGATTCATTCCATCGGCGAGAAATTTTTAGGAAATTTTACGTTTTTTTTCTATCCAGGAAAATTTATTTAATCGTGTTTCGGTAACCACATTCGGATAAGGTATTTTGTGTACATTTATTACACATAAAAATATATAGTCTATTAACCGTTTTTAAAGGTCTAGTTTTAAATATTTGTGAGGATGAATCGTCCAATTTGGAGCCAATTTCGCCTTAATTTTTTTTTTTGTATTTGTTTCCATTTACGAAATATTTGTCTCTAAAGTGACCTTGTTGATTGAGTTGAATGCGCCTCCCTCTCCCCTTCCTCATGTCCCCTCCCCCCTATAACTCATAAAATACATAGTTTAAAATATAGTATAACCTACGAATAAATGTAGAGTATAACGCATGTTATGCCCGCGTCAACTATGAACGAATTCCATAGTGAGCGACATAATTCAACCGTAAAACAAATTTGTTGGCGTATCACGTAAAATCTAGCTGACCGATTTCAATGCGGTTTAAACACTTAGGTAGTTTATAGTCCTGGCCATGGATCCCAAAGTCTAAATTTGTCCAACTAGCATACTTTTTTTTTATTATTTATATGACATGACGTGCAGGTTTTATTTGCCATACAAATAAGCCCTTTAACTATTTTAACGTCTAATGAAATTTCGTTCCAGTTTTATGTGCCTCAAAATATTAGGATATATGTACAAGTTCTGCACACAATTATTGGGTTAAAAAAATTTTAGTATAACAAAACAAAAAGCAAATTAATGTTGTCCTCCTAAACCCGAAACTTGGAGGACTTTTCCAGTTGTTTTTCTCACCGTTTGTCTATGCGGATTATTAAATTAAAATTTAATACTTTGCTGAAATCGTACCTTCGTAATTAAGATTATTAGAACTAATTAAATAACCACAAGTTAATTTATATTTGTTTGTAATTTTTGATTAATTTGTCGTAGGGAGCTACAGAGCGATTTCGACGATAAACAAATATTTACAAGTGCCCTAATCATATATTTACTGAATGAATTCGATAAAAATCTAGAATAATGCTGTAAAGCGCTTATACGATTACACAATAAACACAACTCTCCTGGCTCAAAGTACTTAATACAACCTGTACTAACTTCTACTAACTATATTAAGAACAAGCCGTGCCCGCAGTTTCGCACTCGTGTTCATTTCTCTAGGTTAAAAGTACTATATGTGCTATTCCAGGACATAAAATACCAATATATCAACATTTAAAAATATACCAATATACCAACGTCAAAAAGATTATTATGGATTGCTCAACTTCTACACATTATTTTGAGATACCGTACACCAGTTTTAAGTCAAACCCTAAGCTGTTCATCAGTGAAAACCGCATCACAATCGGAGCAGTAGTTTTTACGTGATGCGCGAACAAACAGACGCAGATAAACAAACAGACACGCACGATTAAAAAAATTTTATACAATGAATTTTTTTTTTTTAATTTAATGGCTTTCAATAACATTACAATAGATAACTGTGCAATTAAAATAACAATTTACATTTCTTGAAAAAAAAAAAAAAAAAACGATTTCCTTAATTTTTCGTTTTGTCCAGATTACAGGGAAACTTTTGGTCCTACAAAGTTTCACTTGTGCTTATATTAAAGTACGAAGTATTACAGATTCATGATTAAAGTTAAATAACGGTTCTATAACTTTTTGCCTGATTTTCCTGGTAGAATGAGTATTATAGCCGCTATTCTGCTCGGAAGGCTAAACCTATAATTTCGAATTTTTTAGGAAAAATTGCGAATGTTTGAAGTACTATATCTCAGGTTTTTCCAAATTAACAGACCTGCAATTGAATTCAAATTATAGAAAATATCATTTTCTTCATAAGTGTTGTAGATAACTTATCCCTGGGAAGCACTTTTTAGAAGTTATAAGCAACAATATGAAAAAAGACCAAAAATTTCGATGTTTTTCGAGCACCATGATGTTAGCTCAGGTCTTTAGAAGCTGCAAATTTAGTTTAAAACTACTGGTATCTGTCCCAACAACATCCCAAAAAACAGGACGGTGCAGATTTTTGCGACCTAACCATAGAATAAGCCTAACGCGATTTTTGTGTCTACATCATAATCATCATCAGCCTATACCAGACCACTACTGGATATAGGCCTCTCTCAAAGAACGCCACTGAGCCCAATATTCAGCTTTTCTTATCTAGTTGATGCCAACTTGTTTTTCGCAAGTCGTCGTCTCTATCCTGCGGGAACCCTTTAATTTTCGGGATGATAAGTATCCTATGTCAGTAGTATGAACTTATCTCCTACCAAGTTTCATTTGAATTCAATCAGTAGTTTTGGCGTGAAGCGCGGTCAAGATACAGACAGGCAGACAGACAGACAGACAGACAGAAAGACGGACAGACATAAGGAAAAAAATACAGTTTTGTCTTCAGAATCGAATATAGAGCACAATCCGAAAAAAAAAAATTACTTCTTACCTAACATAAGTTTGGACCCGTATCCCGCAGGAACCCTTTATTTTTTTCGGGATAAAATGTATAATCAATTTTAAATTTTAACCTACCATAGAAACTATGACTGAGCCAAGTTGCATCAAAATCCGTCCAGTAGTTTCGGCGTGGTAAGTGTTCTTTTAAATAATTTTTAACACCTATCCTGCGGGAACCCTTTCATTTTTCGGGATGAATAGTATCATATGTCATACCTCGTATGATCTCAAATCATACCAAGACTCATTTATATTAATTCAGCAGTTTCGACATGATGCCTAGCCAAGGTACAGATAGACAGACATACAGACAGACAAAAATAAAAAACACAGATTTGGCCTTAGTATGGATGAAGCACAATTCTAAAAAAAATATTCTAAATATCTGCAATGTACAGAATTGGATCCGTTACAGTTTTATTATAAGTATAGATAAACTACATATAATATTCGAGTTATAACAGTCCAGTTAATATTTTTATTTGGCTCATATAACGCTAACAAAGCTTCTAAAAAACATATGTTGACAAAGTTCCAACGCATTTTTCTAATCATTTCTCCCAAACGCACCTTGTACCAGGATATTGAATCCCGCCGGTAGCCGGAAGTATAAATTTCATCCGTCCCGTCGTAGATAACCCTTTTGTACACATAAATTTAGTATAAATGATAATAGTTATTACAGCTGCGGTGGCTGCGGTTTAGACATCGATTTATGTGGGAAATGTGGAAAAATAATAAATAAATAATAATTCATTTTGATTAAGTGATTATACCTCAAATTAGTACCGTAGGTAAAATACTCACTGACAGACAGACAATACACAGCCTACACCGGAGGACCTAGACCTTTGTGGAATTATTTCTTGGATACAAGTACTAAGATGGGAGTTTTAAAAATTTCGTCCCTAAGGGGGTGAACGGGGCGCCAAAGCTTAAACGCGAGCAAAGCCGTGGGGTACAGCTTGTATTTTATACAATGCTAGACAGTATAATGTTAAAGGCAAATCCCACTTACTGAAAAACTCATCAAGAATTTCCTGAAAACTAACTAAATACTACACATGGAATTTTGTGTTCCTCTTGAAAGCTTCTAGGTGCTCTATAGGAATGTATGTTTCGAAATCTAAAGCTCTACATCTGTGTGAAAATGAGTTTGGAAGATTGAATAGTGAAGTATGAGTACAGCACTTAAGGTAAAGGGACGTATGCTTGTAACGAGGTCAAACCTCTTTCGTAATAATACTCATTTGATCTCTTAATTCTTTCATAATCCATTTCATTCCATTTGATAGTTAGTCATTATTAATTCCAAATCCAAATAACCTGTCATTCCGATATTGATTTTGAGCAAACCGAATTTCACAAATTTATACGTTATAAATTACCTAATTAAGTTCATTACAACTGGAGATTTTAAATATATATAATAATACCTTCGTAAGCCACTGTTTATGATCATCTCCTTCTGTTCCTGTGCTCCTAATTGTTCCTGAATCCTGACCTTTCATATTGTCCACTGAGGCTTGGTGCCTGGGCTAGTGGAACAGACCCAAAGCCTGGGACCGCCTCGTGACATGCTTATTGTCTGTCTAACTGTGAAGGTATTTGATATTTTATATCTGCAATGCCATGCACCTAAGCCATACGCGTACAAACAAATTATTATAAAAAGAAACAAAAAACCGTGTCTACGAACAAAACTAAAACGAGGTAAAAGAGAGAGGAGAGGAAAGAGGGAGAGGGCTTTAGATTCTTGATTTTGAAATAAAAGATGCAGTCGGAGGCATGAGGAGCTGTGGCTCTCCAGGTTCTAACTAATCTCGTCAAAGGAAAAATGAAATGCATGGTGGCCTCAATGGTGGTGGACTCTATCTTATATATTTCAAAACCAATAATCTAAAGATTCATTGCGGCCTCATTTTAGTTTTGTTAGCAGTCGGTAAATTTGTTATTTTATAATAATTTATTTATGTAAATAAAAATAAATTATTATGAATATCGTTTTACTTCCCTTATTTATTTTTGAAACGGAAGACCTTTATTTTGATCGATATGTTTTGGTAATTTTTTATCCAGTCGGAATTACAATATGGCCTCTATAAGCCGCTATATTAGTTTTCTTGACACTTCATATATAGTTCTCTCGTGATTAAGACAAATCGAATAATACTTAATTTATCAAAATCCATCAAGCCGTTTAGGCTGTAAGACGCGCCAAATAAACGTACAAAGAAACATAAACACATAACCTTCCGCATTCGGGTAAAAAGACCTTATTTTAAGCAATTACTTAATATCAAGGTATAAATTATTGAGTTTTAAGGTTTCTAATTGTTCACTGTCCTGCACTCGTGTGAGATTGACATTATATCCTCTAACACAAGCTGCGTCATCACAAACTGATCTATGACTAGTCTATTCTCTCTTCTCTCTTATGAGAGAACTGAAAAGTCAGCAGCCAGAACGAATAGGTTTATTTCTGATCTCGGTCTCATTTCATATTTAGCTTATGAAAAAAACCTCTATCTCAAATTCCAATTTCCTAATTGATCCTTACATAAAGCCACGTATCCATAAAGACACATGAAACGTATCTTTCAATATGCCGCCGCAGACGTATCTAGCCGAGCCAATTGCTCGTAATAATGTTACTACTCCATTGGCCCTATCATTTTTGTACCCGTTCGTGGGCGTCCAGACATTGACTACTTTTAAGACACAGACTAAAATCTTAGAATAATAGAACGAACTATCTTCCAAGGCTTAATTTAAACCTGGTATTTGACCTGGTTCCTTATAAACGCTGGAAAATGAAAAGTAATTTGTGAGCTATGTGGTCCAAATGCATCCAATTCAAAATTTCTCGTTTCTGCATCAATAACTTATTGAACTATTTTCCAAGGCTACATTTAAACCTGGTATTTGACCTGGTTCTTTCTGAACGGTCAAGGATGAAAAGTAATTTGTGAGCTATGTGGTCCAATATCATCGAATTCAAAATTTCTCGTTTCTACATAACTTAACGAGCTCTTTTCCAAGGCTAAATTTAAACCTGGTATTTGACCTGGTTTCATCTGAACGGTCAAGGATGAAAAGTAATTTGTGAGCTATGTGGTCCAAATTCATCCAATTCAAAATTTCTCGTTTTTGCATAACTTAACGAGCTCTTTTCCAAGGCTAAATTTAAACCTGGTATTTGACCTGGTTTCATCTGAACGGTGGAGGATGAAAAGTAATGTGTCATCTATGTGGTCCAAATGCATCCGATTCCAAATTTGTCCTCGTTTCTGCATCAATTATTTATTTACCTAATAAATATTTAAAAAAATGAAATTGAATCACGAGAAAAAAGGTTGTAAAGCGCCACCCCTAATTATTTCATTCCTAACAGGTTTTTGAATTTATAAAATCAACCCTTGTTTGTCCGCCCCGCCCAAGCCTATCCCTATCCATCACCCCCTCTATCAAAAATCCCCGACGAATAAACAATTTTAAAAATCGTTTAACCTTCATACCAAGTTTCGTCTAGATCGGTTGAGATACGCGACCTGTAGAGGAGAACAGAGAACAGAGATCCAACCGAACAGACATCCGGACATACGAAAGCATTTTTGGCCACGCAGAAACGGAGACGCTTCGCTCGCGCTTTGCACTCGCTCGGTCAATAAATTTTTGGTATTGGTGTCTAAAACAATTTTAGACTAGGTTTCAGACGCGTGGTCATTTAAAAGTATTCAATACAACAACATTTTTTTTTAAATATTTCTGCCGTCTAAATGTTTTTTATCGATTGGTCGTCTTCTACACATTGGATACACCAAGTATACTAGTTTTTAAGTCAAACCCTAAGCTATCCATCAGTGAAAACCGCATCACAATCGGTGCAGTTGTTTTTACGTGATGTGTGAAGAAACAAACAGACGCAGATAAACAGACAAACATACAGACATGATTTAAAATATATATAAATATATGTAGGTGTTATACTCTGTTAATAAACCAAATTTATAAATGTAATGTCATTTTAATAACATTACAAAAGATAACTGTGCAGTATTAATAAGAATTTACATAGGTATCTAGAAAAATCCGTATTCCTTAATTTTTCGTTTTGTCCAGATTACAGGGGAACTTTATTCCTACAAAGTTTAATAACTGTTCTACAATTTATTCTATGACTTTCCTTGTAGAATGAGTATTATAGCCGATATTCTGCTCGGAAGTTCGACTTCGGAAACGTCAAACTACAATTTCGCCGTTTTAAAGAAAATGCCCAATGTTTGAAGTACTGCATATCAGGTTTTTTAAATAAACAGAGCTGTGGTTGGGCTCAAATTATAGTTTTTTTTGTGTTCTGAATGAATGTACCTAATTGATAACTTTCCGTCTGAAGCACCTTTTAGCAGTTATAATACAAAAACTGGAGAAAGAAAGGAAATTTCGATGTTTTTCACCACCTCGAGCACCACGAAGTTGGCTCAGGTCTTTCAAAGCTGCAAATTTAGTTTTACACTACTGGTATCTATTCTAACAACATCCTAAAAAACAGGACTGTACAAATGTAAGCGACCTAACGCGATTTTTGTTTCTACGGTGACCGGCCTATATCCATTAATCCTACTATTATTTATTTTGTGGTATTGTGGCGAAAACACGTCTAACCTTTTTAGTATTGTTACCGACCTTTGCAATGTTTTGTATATTCGCACACCATTCAAATAAAGAAGACAAGTTGGATTGTCATAGAATTATGTCATGTTTAGTCTAGGAGAGAAAAAATACTCGTATTTCTCAATAAACGTTAAATTGATAAAATAATAGATCAGAATTAAATTATTTATATTCTGTAAAGTGACATCCTAGTTTTTTTTCCTAGTAAACTTCTATTAATCGTCCTGTACGGCTGGACTATACTAATTGGGATGATGAGGGCCAATCAACCTCTCTTCAGTATTATCACAGTTAAGATAAATTGAGAAGGCCAGCTAAGATGAGCCGTACGTTCAAACGTTCCTGTACATTTCGGGTTTCAAGATCATCATCATCATCATGTCAGACCTCCCCTGATGTGGCCTCCCCCAAAGAGCGCCATGGCGAGCGATCTTGTGCCACCTCCATCCACCGACTTCCTGCGATGGCTACAATATCGTGGGTCCATCGTGTGGGGGGTCTCCCCACACTTCGCTTGCTTGTTCATGGCCGCCATTCGAGAACCTTTATTCCCCAGCGGTTGTCGGTTCTGCGAACTATATGGCCTGCCCATTGCCACTTCAACTTGCAAACTCTGAGAGCTATGTCGGTAACCTTCGTTCTTCTACGGATTTCCTCATTTCTGATTCTATCACGTAGTGAAACACCGAAACAAATCTCAGAAGGCCGAATGTTTTGAGTTACTGTTCTAGAAAGCTATTGAACGTAGTAATTAGGATAAGTATAAAATAATATCATAAAAATGATTATTTTATAAACTGCAGCAGTTTGACTCGAAAAAAAAACATTTATTTTTTTAAATAATTTCGAATGAAATATTGAAAATCTATGTTATTATTTGGAAATAAATTACTTTTAGTTTATTTATATACGGTTTTTCTATAATATTACCTTTCTAATATAAGTAAAAAACATATTTCACTATTATTATGAACGCATATACGTTCATGATAATAGTTCTACATAATCCGGGTGGACACCCGTATGTCCACCCGACAGTTGAGACCCACGCGTAATTTTTTTTTGTGAATAGATTTTTGAACAAATAACAAAATATTATATACAATTTTACAGATAAAACAATAAAGAACCTTTAAAAATACTAATTACTAATAAACAATCAAAAACATACATTTTCCCGCCAAAAGTAACGAAAAGCACCTGCGGCCTTTGAGGCACTTTCTGACGATCATCACTTGCGGCTTTATAAAGTTAAACTATTACATATTATATGTTTTAACAGTATTATTAGACGTGATAACATAAAAACAACCACTAAATTACTAAAAACAACACAAATAAATAATTACAAAACTTATTACGCGGTTGATGTACTCGCACGGACAAAGTTATACTTCTAACTGCGTGTACTTGTAAAAAAACTATGGACGCCGAACCAATTTATTAACAAATAAAATCACTCTATTCAAGCTCTGTTCATTAATATACAACACTAAATATGTCCCAGTTGGACACCAAATGGTCTTGTTCCTGGCAAGCTGGCAAATAGCATAGTTTGAGCATAGTCATGAGTTACACCTGTTTGATTCCGTTTTTTTATCGTCTTTTTTATTTTAAAAGCTTTTATTTAACTTCACTTGTGTGTATGTATCCATGTAATTTGTCTGTCCTGGAATCTTGCTATTTAAATTTCGAGCACTTCTCGATTAGCTATGCGGCTGAATTTCAGTATAGCTCACAAACCGATGACAATGAAATAAAATATTAATAAAATAACTGTTTCCGCACTGTATCATTCTGCATAATACAATTTGTGTGGTTTTTTTCACTTAATAGTCAAAAGCCCAGTTAGGTAGTCAAAAGTCTAGTCTAGTCACAGTCAAAGTCACTATTCAGTAAAGTGGTGGCGCTTTAGTGAGACTTCCTAGTGAGTTTCAGAAATAACACGAAACGTTGCGTTTATTTTTGCGTTTGTATAATTTTTCTACACTCGTGTATGTTAACAAACATCTAATGGTAAATATTCTACCAATATTACACATTACCTATCGAAAAAACTAAAGTTTGAGAAAATAATTCAAAGAAAAACTACGTCTAGATTTCGTTTTCCCGCGGAAATGCAAACATTATTAAGTTTAATAACTACTTCTCTTATAGAGACGTTCAGAGTAGCTATTTACAGTCTGTGACATGACCTTTATAAGTAGCAGTATGTGAACGTAATATCGCGACACCATATCACTTTTATGTAAAGCAGAGATCAAGCTTCATACATCTCGCACGATTCTATTGCGACATACAGCTTTCTATCAATGAGAGACCTTGCAATTGTATTTTTTTCGCACTCTACATTAATATACTATTACAGTACAAAATATTTAGTTCCCACGTTCCCATAACTAAGTTAGACAAAACTACTGTAGAATATCAATACGAGACCTTGCAATTGTTTTTATCACGCACTTGACAGTAATGTACTAAAAGTGCTAAATATTCTGCTCCCACCTTCATTTAACCAAGTAAGACCAAACTATTATAGAATAAGAATCGTTTGGTGTTTTGGTGAACATCACACGAAACTTACTACATATATGACGACCGGTTGGCCGAGTGGTTAGGGGTACTTCCCATCGGATCACGATATCAGAATTTCTAATTAACGGATCTCGATTGGCGTTCCCATCGGATCTCGAGATCCGTTGCAACTCAAATGAATATTATTTGTTCTTCCCATCGGATCTCAAGGTCCGTTCAACCAAAATAAATATAATATTTGCGTTCTCAACGGACCATTTGAAAATGATGTTCTGTTTTTGAGTTGTTTTTAAGTCTGATATTATTTTTTATATAAAAAATAATTTCATTTGCTATTGTTAGATTTTCAAACAATAGCGTCGTGCAAAACAGGTAAAAACAAGTGAACCTACTACCTCTGCAGTTTATGAAGTACGTAAAATTAGACAGTTTACCGAAATAGCTACTGCAAGATTAGTATATTTTAGTTAGTTTTACAGTATTATGTCATATGGCATTTTGCTGCAGAAGTTCAATGTATATATATTTTGTGCTACAGAAGAGAGCAATTCATTCCATACAATATAAAATCTTATGAAACCAATTTTCTTACAGTGGCTTATCAATATATTTATATATATGAAAATATAATCCGATGAGAAGAAAAAATAATAGCTACTTGAGTTGCAATGGACCTTGAGATCTGATGGGAACAAAACTAATATTCATTTGGGTTGCAACGGATCTCGACCACTAAACTGCGATAAATAAAATAAAAATTTCAACTAAGTATGTTTTATATAACCACATGACATAATATCATGATATCATGACATGTTGTAGTCATAGGACATATCACAGAGTACTTTGAATATTTAATTCATTTAACATAAACATAATGATGTAGAAGGTGATCACTTATTATTATCATGGAGTTTAATAAGTGATCTGTCATTACATAATATAATAATTAACATTGTAATATGCTTTTTAATTTTGTATTTACTTTAACAAATGTTTTAAACCTGTGCATTGATAATTGATCAATGCCATGTAACTTATAATAAAAACGTAACCAGTTAAGAACAACTTATTTTCATTAACCGAAACTCAGATACTTTCAGTTTTTTTTAATTACATTGATTGACGAGACGGGCATTCAATATGCTTAAGATATCTCCATTCCAAATTTCATCAAAATCCGTAGAGTTGTTTGAGCGTGAAGGAGAACAAACACATATACTCGTACATACACGCATACAGACAAACTTGTGCCTTTATAATATTAGTTTTATCGTAGATGATCTTCACGATGGTATCTAGCTCTACCCTCTGCATAAAAACTGTCAACAGAGCTTTTACCCAATGTTCAGTAGAAGTTTCACAAAAAAATATCAAATTGCTTGAGCATACGTACTGTTCGGATTACCGTACCTCAATTCCATCGCACCGAGTCCCACATGCACACATAATTTCCGATAGAACACCCCCAAATCGATGTCGAAGGCTTTTTTATTCGTATATCAACGTTTTCATATGTCTTGTTACGCCGCGGGTGTCGGTTTACGGCAACGACTTATTTTAGCTGATATATGAACGCCTGGTGTTTTCTTGTTCAGCGAAAGGTTTTCGTGTGCGAAATTGAGAAGGAGTGAAGTTGAAGATAGAGTTTGAGATAAGTTAGGGTATGCGTGAGGACTTGTTTACAGATTTGCATGCTACGATGGAAATTCCGGTGATTGCAGTTTCAAGTTCAAGATCGTGATCATCTGTTACCGTTCCTAATTTTAAATATCATTGCTAATAAATATAACTAAGTTGTTTATTGTTCTGATGTGAAACTTTAAAAAGCTTGAAAAATGTAGTTCTTATAGTGGATTGATATGTATCGTATAACCCAGTTCGATGGGACAGGTTTCTGCTTTCTAACGAGAGAAAATTACGCTATTCAAATTCTATCTATACTTACCTTATAAAAGAGTAAATGGATTCTAATAATCATCGCACAAACCAAAACACTAAAGCTATGAACTTGAAATTTGGACAGAAGTTTCCTATCATATTGAATAAGTAGGATAAAAAGCGATTTTGCGAAATTCTTCCCCTGTGAGAGTTAAAATGGTTGTTAAATGTGAAAACGGTAGTGATAGCTGGGATGAATGAGGATAAGTGGGGATGAGTGAGGGTAGGTACAGTTCCCGCCTTGTCGTGGCGGGGGCCCTCTAGTAACCGTGACTTTGCCCACCACGGTGAAGCTAAGAGGAACCCGGGGACGTGCTGGCAGAGTGTCGCTGGCCGGCCCAAGGAACGCTGAAGTGGCCACAGTAGGTTGCGGTGCTGTATGCCGTTTGCGGCATCGCATCTGAGGTGGGGCCCGGGTGCTGGGCACCAGCTCGAGGAGATGGGGCCCGGGCGCTTAGCGCAGGCTCGAGGAGGTGAGGCTTGGGTGCTCGGCACCGACTCGAGGAGGGGGGGCCCGGCCACTTTGGTGCGGGCTCGAGGGGGTGGGGCCCGGGCGCTTGGCGCAGGCTCGAGGAGGTGGAGCTTGGGTGTTCGGCACCCGCGAGGAGGTGGGGCCCGGGCGCTCGGCGCCGGCTCAAAGAGGTGGTCCCCTCTCAGCATACTGTATTTGCAGTAGTGCTCGGAGAGTGGCGTGCTCTATGGTCTTTTAAATCCTGACTCACTGCTCGGTACTGCGCTGGACAGTGGATGACTGTAGCTGTGTGGTTCTGGGTGGTGACAATGGATGTGGGAGGCTATGTGGAGCTCAACGCTGGGAGTCGGAGGAGGAATTCATTCCCTTCTGACCCCCCTGAGGCCTAGGTGGTGGACACGGGGGTGTCTACCCCAGCATAAGGCCTCGAGGTGGTTCGCACGATGTTCTGTGCGCCCCTTAATGGCGTACATGAGATGGGGAATGGCTCAGCTCCATCTCAACAAAGAGGGGGTCCTCAACAGGACCAGCGCTGTCGGGGCCGTGGACGAGTGTGAAAGCGTACCCGTAACCCCTGCACAAGGCGTCGTGACTACAACCCCACGGTGTTCCACCGTGGGGTTGTAGTCGGTAAGAGTCCTACATAACTACCTTGCTGCCCCTGCAGTTTGGTGGTATCCACGAGGTTCCTGCGGATAGGGGTCCAAAGTAATGTTTATTTTTAAGTTATCAATAGTATTTTTTGAAGGGTACTCCACATTTGATACTGAAGCCAAAAATGTATTGTTTTTCATATATGTCCATCTCTCTGTCTGTCTGTTTGTACCTTGACCGTACATTACGCCGAAACTACTGAATGAATTCAACTGAAACTTGGTATGTTTTGAGTTTATACTACGATGTAGGACATTAGATACTTTTCATCCCGAAAAATTAAAGGGTTCCTGCAGGATACTGGTTGAAAATTTAAAAAAATAAGTAACACGATGAAGCTATTACATGAATGTTGATGCAACTTGACACAGTCATAGTTTGTAAGACGGGTTAAAATTAGGGATACATTTTATTCTGAAAAAATACAGGGTTCCTGCGGGGTAGGGAGGTCCAAAGTTAAGTTAATTTTGAAGCAATCAATATATGTACTTATAATAAAGCAATAAGTACGAAACATCCTTTAAAGGTAAGGTAAGGTACTTAAAATAAGCTACTGAACAAGTATATAACATTTATTATAAACATGCCTATAGATAGATAGATAGAAAATGCTTAATTGCACACAAAAGATAGGTACATAGGCGAACTTAATGCTAGCAAGCATTATCTTCCAGTAATAAAAGAAGTCATAAATAAAGTAGTCTTTCCAGTAGTCTATCTGTATGTTTGATTGTTCGCACATCGCGTAAAAATTACTAAACTTATTGCGATGCAGTATGCACTCATGAATAGCTTAGGGTTTAATTTAAAACTGACATAATATGTATCTCATTCTAATGATTAGGAGCTAAGCAATAGATAAATATATTTTTGACGGCTGAAGTAATTTTGATCAAATGTTGGTATATTGGTTTTAGCTCATCGAACAGCACATAGAGTACTTTTAACCTGGAGTAAAGACAACGCGTGCAAAGCCGTGGGCACACTTAGTCTAATTATACAAAATAAATTCATATTATTTCCACAATTCACAACACAAGAAAGGCTGGACCGATTTTTATGAGTTTCTCTGTCTCCACCTAGAATAGCAGAATAACAATAAAAACTTTTTTAAAACTTGCGATGATAATGCACTTTTATGGTAAGCATGAACCGATAAAGGAACTCTTTCAACGGTCAACAGCGCAGACACGAAATTTTGTGTACCTACGCATTAACCAGGACAAGGTTGCTGCACTCGAGGTTGGCTCCTGACTAGGGAACTCCTCAACGGCTCAGACACGAAATATTGTAAACGCATTTAATTGTGATAAGTTTTACCATAACATGGCTACTGCATAAAAGCTTATTTAAGTGATTTATAATTTACGTATTTGATTATATCTCGCGAACGGATTGACTGAAATCAATAAAAAAAATGTTCATCTTTGTCTCGAGAAGGTTTTTCATGCCTTGGAAAAGAAAATATTTCACAAAAAAATGCTTGGAGGGATGTTTGTGGGGAGGGGTCGGGGCTTTTTGTTAGGGGTTTTAGAGGGGACGGGGTAAGGGAAAGGGGGAGGGAGAGGGGATGAGGGTTTAAGGGAGGGAGACTGGGAGGGTGGGGAGAGGGGAAGAAGAAGAGGCACAAAATTTGAACGCTTGCAAATCCGCTAATTTATGAATATTTGTCGTCGCCAAATTTATATTTTAATTTTTGAACTTATGTCTTATAAGGGATCGACTACGGTCGAGTAAATAAAAAATGAGTCGTCGCAAGATGCCTGTCAGATGTGTAAACATCCAATATGACCAAGTTGAAGCTGAAAGAGCCGCCGTGCCAATAGTCGATGTTACACCCTTATAAATAATACCTTATGTGCGACACTCTTGTGGTGAAGACGAATCGCCGTTATATCACTAGTACTATTTGGGCAGTACCATTAATGTTACCAGTGACACTAGTTTGTATCGCTAGTACCATTAAATAAAATACGAGTATCAAATTCCAGGGTTTACTTATAGTCAAGTAAACAAGAGGCACTATGTTACTAGTACCATTAAATAAAATACTAGTATCAGATGTTTATATGATTTTTAGCATTAACTCCTGCTTAGCGAGAACATATGTAATAATTTTCTATACAAAAATTTTTAATCACGGACGGTGTTCGAACTCGCATCATTCTGTGCCTCTACGCGGCACAAGCCTTTACAACCGTACCTTTACTGTGTACCGTGACAGATACTCTATGCTTCATTTTTTCACTTCGTTTGTAAGCCCGTCTTATGGGGACGGTAACGCCATCTATTGGATGTACTCTGAACTAACCAAACGAACTCTGTTAATATTTAAATTAACTACGTGTCGTAAAGATAACGCCTCCCAAATCAAAAGCTTATATCATTTTTAGCATTAACGACTGCTTAGCAAGAACATATTATGTAATAATTTTCTGAACGAAAAATTTGAATCCTGGAAGGGGTTTGAACCCGCATCGTTCCGTGCATCTGGGAGGCACAAAAAACTATACATGAAAAATTAAAAAATATATATATGAAATTGAATGAAATGGCATGATGATGAAATATTAGCCGTGTTCGATTAGTCAGTTCAGAGTACTGCCAATAGATGGCGTTACCGTCCCCGTAAGACTGGCTTACAAACGAAGCGAAAAATATGAAGCATGGAAAAATATGGCATATCTACCTGTCACGGTAGCCGAACTTCCTAAATGCATGTGCCGCGCAGAGGCACTGAATGATGCGGGTTCGAACCCCGAAAATTATTATATACTAGTATCAGATTTTAGCGTTAAAACGGCTGATCGGATGTAGATGAAATTTTGTGTGAAGATACTTTATGTCTTTAGCACATAGGGTCATTTTCATCATCATCATCATCATCATCATCATCAGGTGTCAACTGACAGCTGTCATAGTGAGATCCGTCAAAGTGACAGGCATTAAAGTGACAGATATCAAAGAGACAGGTGTCAAAGTGACATGTGTAAAAGTGACAGGTAGCAGCAGGTAAAACTGCGGGCTGCAGCTAGTTATTTCGTAAATTTGAAAACAAATGTGGAAAATAACATTAAGTTACAGACAAATACTTCGGCTCTTCGCATCCATTTCCTACCTGCAGCCTTGCGCAGATCGTCACTCCATCTAGTTGATGGGCATCCTACGAACACGTTATAATTATAACTAATTATAATTATAACTAATAATGGCTACTAATTATAGCCTGTCCACTACCACTTCAGCTTGCCATTTCTCATAGCTATGTCGGTAACCTTGGTTCTCTGCCAGATCAGCTCGTTCCAAGTTCACGTGCCTCTTAAGTTTCAGTTTGGGAGGTCTATCCCCACGTGTTAAGACAGTAGGTATCTCAATTTACCAGGTCTCCCGCACTCGGCTTCTAGGGTTTGAGATAGACAGCGCCCTCAAATAGGACGCCCATATCAACAGTGTGTGCTTGAAGGCGCGTGCTTCGTTCTGCGCCGACTGGCCACCAAGGCTTCCAAAAATGTCGTTAGAGCTTGCTATTTCGCCAAAGTGCACGGCATTCTTCGTACGGTAAGGAACTCTGGGCACGCGCAGCGGACAGAATCCGCGCGTTTTGACTGCAGAAACGTGCCGTACGAGCAATCATAGGTATAAAGCAGGACGAATCAGTGAGAGAGCATTTCAAGTCCGAACGAATACTCACCCTCACTAATACCCATGTCTACCAGGTCGCGGTTTTTGTTCACGAAAATAAGCATATGTTTGAGTGGATTGGAGCGCACCACCGTTATTTTTACGAGGAATAAAACGAAGCTAATGAGCATAGCCCACAGCTTGAGGAGGTCTGAAATGTCTGTTTATGTCGTAGGGCCAAAAGTATATAACAAAATGCCTGATAGTATTGTGACTACAAACTTCCGTCGCGATTTTCAAACAAAAATTAAAACTGTGGCTTCTAGAACGGCCATGCTATGATTTTCAAGAGTTTTTAAAACTATAAATTGTATTGTTATTAATATCGTTATATATTAATTTGTGAACATTTTTTTAATTATTTGAACTTATTTTTTATAAATAATTTAAGAATTAATTGAAAAATTGTTTTAGCGTATTTTTAAAAACAATTGTTTGAATAATGTTTTCTTTCTTTGACATGTAGCATGTGCTATTAATAAAATTTTCATTTTCATTTTCCAAGTTTCAGCTCCGTCAGTCATTACCGGTAAAGGTTGCACTGATTAAAGCTTTTTCTTTCAGTATTTAGGCTCTGTAGGATAGGTGATGAGAAAACTCGAATGCTGCCCAGCCCAGTTGAATTCTTCTATTGGTTTCTTTCACGATATTGTTAATGCCCTGTTGTAAGTTTTGTGAGGGTTTTGCTTGGAGATAGACCGACGACATTGTAGCCATCGCAGGAAGTCGATGGATGGAGGTGGCACAAGACTCTTGTCATGGCACTCTTTGGGGGAGGCCTATGTTCAACAGTGAACTTCTTAAGGCTGACATGATGATAATGATGATGAAGTTTTGTGTTAGGTATAAGTAGTCAGGAACAATTACGAGAGCAATGCTGTTAAGTGTGGGCTGATTTTTATTTCATTGAGGCTCAAAGCGAGCGTAACGATAACCACAGGTATCGTATTGAACACATAGAATCAATAGAATATACTTCATTGACTTGTCAATGAAGTATATTCTATTGATTCTATGTGAGAGATTATGATGATTTGATGTATTGTGAGAGGCTTGCCTCTCAATTAAGCGTCACGTCACCCCAATTTAACGTGTATAATGACAGCAGGTCATCAACTCGTCACTCTCATCAGTGACCCCATGCATTATTCATAGAATAATTGCATATATTACCAAATTAGTTCTACTTCCCGTCCACGTAATTTGAACGACGGTAGAAAATTAGATGGTAAATACCTAGATTTTAATTAACTAACGTGTAATTAAGCGCTATTATTAGTTTGTTTGAAATTGAAGGTTTATTGAAACTGCAATCACGTGATTCGCAGATTAGTCGTCGAGCTGCAACTGAATTAGGAGTGAAATCTAAATTTGCGTTGACTGCAGAATTAATGTTAATTTTATGTTACTTATATCTTTTATCAGTTATCGGACATGATAATGCAAAATAATGTGACATCAAGGCATCAAAGATATGAGTTAAGATACATTCTTAACTGTAATTTGTTAGGTCATATTGTTTATTAGTTCTTGAAACATCGGGACTATTTTGAAAAAAAACCTGTTTTTGTAATTTCCAAATTAGTTACAATTACCTACACTCAGGCAAAAAATATGCATCTTTAAAAATATATTTACTAATATAATAGCTAACTCATATAATTAAAAGGTAAAAATTTATAGAATTCCTTTCTATAGTACATTTTCTATGAAGCACCACAATTATGAGGTCCATGCATGATACCAGTTTATAGTCCACAGCCTTTAAGGCCAAGCTCCAAGGTTACATTTTCCTACTCTCCTGCCACCTTCCATACACTCTGCCGCCCGCTACTCGCAATAAGCACTTAAGTGCCTTCGTAACAAGGTTGAATATCGCGAGCGCTGTTTGAACACACAATTTAGCTCGGAACTTATTGACGTAAGTCTCAAAAGTTATTTATTTTATTGACAGGCTAATAATTTAGTTAGGAAAATTTTGTCAGTAGCTAGTTAACTATATTTTCTTACTGTGAGAATTGTTTTAGAGATAAAACTTAAACCGTTGCGTAGAAAAATGAAAATTATTTCTGAAATAAGCGGAATTTTTGATAAGAAAATGTGTCAAACAAAATCCTGTTAATCATGTTTTTGTTTTAATTATAGAGAGATAAAGGTCTCAAAAACATATAATATGTTAAGTTTCATATTTATCAGGTTTGTAGTTGACCCAGCATATTTATGGAAAAAAACCCTTAAAAAGCAGAGCCTAGCGTGCATCTATTGTTATATGGGGTGTGTGGATGTGGACGGTGCTGATACACCTGTACGTTCATCTATTGTTATATGGGGTGTGTGGATGTGGACGGTGCTGATACACCTGTACGTTTATTTGTAACAATAGATTAAACATTAGATTTTATCTTAGCTTTTATGCGAATAATTACAACGAAACGTTGCGACCATTATTTAATTTCATTTTCATGAAATTTATTTAATATCTTACTGGCAGAATGATTAACTAGTTATGATTACCCGACTACGGCAAAGCAAGGTAATGAGTTTAACAGTCTGTGTATGTACGTATGTAGATGTCCCACCATTGCGCCGCTCACATTGGCCCGAATTTGACAAGCGACGTATCAATCGATTCGTCTTTAGGTATAGAGTGTCGTAGGTCATTGTCATTTTTTTACCACTACAGCGAAGCAAAGGAAGAGTTATGTGTTAAACAAAAACTTAGTCCGATTTTGACAAGCTATGTGTCTATCGAGTCGTATTCATTGGGAGGGTGTCATAGACTATTGTTTACCCCACCGTAGTCGGGTTTTAGTTTATAAACTTATGTCGTGTTATCTACTTTAACACTAACCAACTAGTAAAGCATACATTTTCTCTAAATATATGGACAATGAAATAGTTCTATTTAAATAACAAAAGATTCCGAATACAAAAGTCGCAGTCAAAGCATAACGCGATAATATCTCAGAGCCGCACAAAAACCCAGTGCCCCGGGGCGCCCGCAATCGGAAACTAGACTTCTAGTTACGAAACTAGCAAAACTTCAAAAACCGTGGCGGTATTCGCTATAATGAACGTTGCCGCGGGCAGCACTGCATAATAAATAAGGTAACACAAAGTAAAGTTACAATGCTGACGTATAGAAATAAACAGAACATGGATCAGATTTTCCATGACCCAAAGAATTTTAACTTTTGTTTTAGATTAAACGTTTTGTTTATTTCGTTTGTTTTATTTTTTTTGTCAGCCCGTAAAACAGATAGACCGCTCGTTTTTTATTTGAAAGTGAGATTTTGATGATCCTTAGCTTTGTTTGGTACACCCTTTAGATATTATATAATTACTAACTGTGCGCGCGACTGCTCGCGTGTTTATTTCCCTTAAAAGAAGCCCATACGTGTTATTCTACGACCAAACACTACATTTCTTTAAAAGTCATTTAGCTCTCAATAAAAAAAATACCGATTGCACGGCTTCTACTCACCAAGTACCTCAGTTTTCAAGTCAAAAGTTAAGCTATCCAACTGTACAAACCCCATCACAGTCCAGTAGTTTTACGTGATGCACGAACAAACATATAGACAAACTATCAAACTAACAAACAAACAGATAAACAGACAAACATGATTAAAAAGAAATTTCGATTCTTATTCAGTAGCATATTTTAAGTACACCAGAACTTTTTTTTAATTATCTTCTTTGTACGGACTATTTCTTTCCTATTGCTTTATTATAAGTATAGATAGATAAGTAGCTCTGATTACTCTTTGTGATGGAATCTCGGACACTGCAGCACTATTGCTAGTTTATATTAACACAGGAATATCATCATCATCATCATTGTCAGCCCTTATCAGTCCACTGCTGGACATAGGTCTCTCCTAAAGCACGCCACTGATCCTTTCCAAACGCCGCCAGCCATCTTGCGTATGTCATCGCTCCTCTTAGCTGGAGGGCGTCCTATATTACGTTTACCGAGTCGCAGTCTCCACTCAAGAACACGTCTATCCCAATGGTTATCGGTCGTTCGGAAATGAACAGCCCACTGCCACTTCAGCCTGCTAATCTTTAGGGCTATGCCGATAACTTCCGTTCTCTGTCGGATCACCTCGTTGCGGATTCGATCTCTCAGAGAAACCTAGCGTAGCCTTTTCCATAGCACATGAGTTTGAATTCAACTCGTACCGTGAGAGTCCACATCTCAGCTCCATAATTCATAACAGGAATATGCTGATGCAACTCAGACAAAAAATAAATAATAGTTTAAAAAACTAAAAAACATGCTTTATATAGAAAACCAAACTAAAATTTTTTTTTTTATTTTTTTTTCGAATTATTCGTCATCGGTCTTTGACAGGTGTGCAAAATTTGAATGAAATCTGACCGTTTAAAGTGGGTCAAAATAGCGTCCAAAGGAGTCGGTTACAAACATACAAACATACAAGTGAAGCTAATATAAAGCGTATAATAAGGCACATTCTGGTATAACAAGACTGCCGAAGCTAAAATATTCTGGCTTCCCCGGTGTCCCAGATTGAGAATAAGCTTCTTGACTCGCATTCAATACGTCGGACGCGGGCATGTTTACAGTGCTACTAAAGGTAGCGCTAGTGCTGCTATAGGCAGCGGTACTGCGGTAGTGCTACTACGGTAGCGCGCCTGTACTTGTATACTTCTACACTAGAGGTAGCGTGTTATTTGCTCCTCTACTTTTGTTGGCTGTATAGACAAGTCATAAGTTCCAAAACTAAAACCAGAATACGATCGGTTAAAAAATTGCCTATGACATTTTAGTTTGAAGACATAACCTTTCGTTTTTTTCGCCGTAGTCGGGTAAAAAATTGCCTATTATTGCCTATGAAGACGAATCGATTGACACCTCGCTTGTCAAAATTGGACCAATAAGGGCGAAGCTATCGTGGAACATCTACATACTCATATACATAACATACATAGACTGTTAAACTCATTACCATCCCTTGCTTCGACGTAGTCTTTAAAATACAAAACTAGACGATTTACGGTCTTCCCATCTTTTGAGTCAAGTCCTTGGACTCTAAAAAGTAATTTAGTCAGTTATGTGTATAAAAACGTAATAAATCTAAAAAAGAATGTTCATTATTCAAATGTGTGTTATACAGTCACTGATAGAAAGTTCGAATTCGTAGAAAATCCTTGTTAACTTTTAGGTTTACCCTAAAAACAAGTAAAGGTAAAATCATGAATATTAATATTTTATGATAGCGCTTTAAAATAAGGGTATATCTCACAGCTAAAAACACAAATTGTGAAAGAAGGATGTGGTAAGTAGGGGGTCACTCCCTTTTTTCAAACTTATCCCCTTACTCTCTCCTCACATTTTTCCATCTTCCCTCATCCTCTTTTCAGTTTTTCCTGACTTACCCTATCCTCCCCTCACATTTTCTGGCTTACTACACTGACCCCTCACATTTTTCAACCCTCCCCTGACTAAAGTCAAGGGAGGGTTGAGGGGAAGTGAATGGAGGGTATGGTGAAACAGGAAAAAGTGATGAGAGGATGGAGTAGGTCAGGAGAGAGTTAGAAAAATGTGAGGGGTCAGTGTAGTAAGGCAGAAAATGTGAAATGAAATGAACGGTGTTTGGGGGAGGGTGAGGTAAACCCCAACCTACCTCACCCTCCCCAAACACCTCTTACTTTCCAACTTTACTCACCCTCCCTTCAGTTCCCCCCCCCCTTCACTTTTCCAAACTTACCTTAACCTCCCATGACTATTTTCCATCTTCCCCCACCCTTCTCTCACATCCCCAAACCTTTTCCCAACTTACCATATCCTCATCTCACATTTTCTAACTTACCCCTCCCTCCCTTAATCACTCCTATCCCCTTTCCACCCTAATCCTTCCCACCCCTTCCCCGCCCTCGGCCGTACACAATACAACACACCCTCCCCTTGCAAGTCCTTTAGTTAAAATGAACAAAATAAAAATATGTAGCTTACTTCCGCCAAAACTGTAAGTCAGACAAATGATAAATGGTAAAATTAAATTATAACAAAAGTTAAACCCTACGCACCTACCCTAAAAACCCCTACCCAAATTGAACAATTGTAAAATATAAATGAAATGAAAGACAAGGCCTGGAGGCCAGAACAAACACTATAATATAATATTTATACACAATAATAATAAATACATATATCTCGATCCAAATACCAAACGTCTGACATTAATACGACACGTGTTTCGCCTCTGCACGAGGCATCTTCGGGTGATGTTGACTCGTCGAGTGCTGGACTGAGAGGTATACATTGTTGAACGACCAAACCAACTTAGTTTCATCTCCTTTAGTTAACTAGAAATGGTCAAATAGGTTTTAAGAATCTTTACACTAAATTTAGATTTAGTGAGTGAACCACAAAATTGACACCAATATTTATTGATTCAATATTGAGCTAACATAAAACTATTCACTTTACAAGTAGGTAGATTCTTTGATTGACTTTTCTTTCCACTATTACTAAATCCTACGCGTTTGTGGCCCTCAAAATATTAAAACTTTATTATAATTATTAATTACAAAATTTCAAAAGCAATATATTGCATTAATCACTATGCGCGTTGATTATTTGTTATGAGTATCAGAGTCACCGGGAGAAATGACTGGCAACGTGATGTCAAACAGCAAGCGTGCGCAATCCCAGAAATCCATACCTATGTATAAAAGTGAAACGTTGTTTGTTTGTTTGGGGAGCTTTCACGCGATAACGGCTGGACGGATTTTGATGAAATTTAGAATGGAGATAGCTTATACCTTAGAATAAAACATAGGATACTTTTTATCCCGAAAAAAATATAAGTTTCCACTGGAAAACTGGAAATGTTGATTACTCACTGTAAGGAACGGTTGCCATCACATAATGGTCTGTGTTTGCTATGGACACAAAATAACAAGTCTGTCAAAAAACATCAAGAGCATTTGTCATGCGTGCTACACCTACTTTTGAATTGGTTTTTAATATCTTAGAAGAAAATAGGATGCTTTTTTCGCGATAAACAGTAGTCCGCGCGTACGAAGTCACGGGCGGGAAAACTAGTTCAAAATAAGTGTTTGAACTCTTCGCGATTATAATTTTGGTACAATTTGTATTGACGTAAAATAAAACTAAAGCTCGGCCACGATACAGGAAGAAATTCATACAATAACCCCTCACTATACTTATCTCATCCGCTCGCGCATAAATATGTATTGCCGTCGCGTCGCGCTTGCACAAATTGTGTGAGGGATCATTGTATTAATGTCTTCCTGTATCGCAGCCGTCCTTTAATGTAACTTACAGCACTTATTCTCTAAAACTATGTATATTAATAGTAGTTTATGAAACGGTTGCATAATGAAGGGAATTAAAACACGAGAGTGTTTTAATAGTATCACTCAAGTGTTTTAATACCTAGTGCCGTTTCATACACTACTTTATCTACACTCATGCGATTGGAACTTACTTTTAATAAAATAAATAAAGTCGTGATCTTTTCTTGATTTTGCCGGTAAAAGCTCGTTCGTCATGTTCGTTGCTGTTCCGTGATGTCAGGTGGAGTCAAATTCTCCTCACGAACACTGTTTTCACATGTTTAACACATCTTTCTCACATTTTTAATCAGGACAATACATTTGATCAACATAATAAAACACATAAAATTGGTTAAGTACTAATGTAAAGTAAATTATGGCGCCAAAGTCCAGTCCACAGCGAATTCGCGCGCATGTGTAACACGCACCGCCATAGATAATAAATGACTAAAACCCTCTTAGGTGCAGAGCCTTAATGGTGCTTTAATGGTAAAAAATATAAATAATAACATCGTTTATTTCAAAAACACAGTGTGATATTTATTTATTTTTCTTATCAGAGACGTGCCGTAGAGTAATGCATATCATTATGCCACCATTTTTAAGTATTTCATAATTCACATTTTAATATGTGAGTGTAGATAAAAGCTTTTATTTAACTTCACTTGTATCTAAACATAAAATATAAATAAAACGGCTAAAAACTCACGAAATATAAGATCGGAAATACTCCAACCAGTTTCGGACTATTTTGAAGTCCTTCATCTGGGAGTGTTATGCCGACAAACCGCGACGAGCGCAACAAAAGTCAGCACATATATGTGTATTATTTATGGTCAGCACGCAACTGGCGACGGGTGCGTGGTGCGGGTGGCCCAGTGGACGGCGACTGCGGCGCTCAGCTTTATTTGGCTTACATAATCACTTCGTTGTCCGTCGATGAGTCATTACTGTCACTCACTTTCGTTAACTTTGATTGTTGGCACACAGCGCTCCTTGTATCCGGCTCGCGGCACCACATTGTGGTCCCAGTGTCAGTCGCATCAATAACTGGACTCCACGCCGAAGGAATAATCCAACCACGATCCCGGTTAAAGTTGGAATGGTGATGGTATCCATATTATTGACGCTTCTGATGTGTTCAGCTATTCTGGTTAAAATGCTCCTTCGTGTCTCGCCAATGTAGCTTTCACCACAATCGCAAGGAATCCTGTACACACCTGGCCAACCACGTTCTTATGCCATACCTCCGCCACAGGTGATGACCAAACATGTCAGTAACCCCTTTAATTAAAGGCAGATAAATTGAGGATCTATCCACTGTTTCCGGTCGCTTACGCACAGTAGTACTGGCTCAGCGGCAACACTGACGCCAAAATAGCAATTGTCTTCCAGCACTCCAATTCAGCGTCACATATTTGCAAAACTCTGTTAATCAGCGTTCTCGGTACGGAAGCTAGATGTGACGGATGATGGTGAGAACTGGTCACTTGTATCTACTTGTATCTATGTATGTATTTTGTCTGTCCTGGAATCTTGCAATTTAAATTTCGAGCACATCCCGATTAGCTATCTGGCTGAAACTTTCAGAATAGCTCACAAACCAATGACAATGCAAAAAAATATGAAAATAAAAATAAAAAGCAGTTGAAAGAGAAACGGAAAAAAAAAACCTCAAAGTAGTAAAAGTTACAAAGCAACAAACAAAAAGAACCCGTAAAAGGTATTTTTTAAATGTATTTTTTTAAATTATCCTTATTTTAATGTAATATTTGAAATCTTTGGTTTTCTCCATTGTTTAAAGTAAATGCTCTGTGTATTATGCAAGTAATTATTTTTAATCAGTGGTTATGCTTTATGTTAGCTTGACCAGCTATTTGGACAACAACATATTTAAATGATTATGAACGGTTTATACAGTAGATTATAAAATGTTTTCATTTTGTGTATAGCGCCATCTGTCACAGATCTTGTGAAGCTGTCGCGACATCATTATCGAGCCACCGGGTGCGCTAATGTCCTATCACCATCACTAAAACGGTAGTTCCGCCTCTTTTTTCTGGTTGTGTATCAAAGATTATTGTAAATAAATTAATATGAACGTAGTATGTGATACGGAACGGCTTTTCTACGTGAATATTAAAGTTTTATTTTTACGAGCCTGCGTTCAACTCGGGAAGCCAAAAGCTCCCGCAAAGGTACTTCTTGAAGGTACTGCCCATGTACTGCCAAACATCATGGACCCGCTTATGATCTCCACAGCGTATCTTGCGAATAGATGAAACTTTTGAATTAATATAGTAATGTTAGCTAAGTCTTGCACATAGAGAATGAGAACGTTAGCTGTAAACCAAGCAATTGTGACAGTATTTGTATTTTAATAGTTTGCCAAATTAAGGTAAGGCTGCCAACCGTCCCGCATTAGAGAGGACAGTCCCGCATTTGTCTTTAATTCCACTTTACCGAAAGCGTCCCCCACTGTCCCGCAAATATCTATTTTTTTCCACATTTCCCGCTTTTCAATCAAGGTGTATCTACTACGAGTACCTACTCTACGCGTTGCGCGCGAAACCGAAACCGTCGTCATCGCGTGCTGGGGGTCTACTATGAACTTACGAAATCTGAAAATTCGGGCCGTAATACCAGGCCAGTCGCACTCCGCAACAAGTACAAATATTATACCTACACTTTGCGGCCGCAATATTGCGGTTAATTCAGTAGTGTCAAGCGTGCGCTCGATGAGTCGCGCGCCGTGTGCTTACGATAAAATACCTACTTACGTAAAGTTTTTGTCAAATTTTATTATTTTCTTAATTATGAGTACCAAGAAGAAACCTAGAATGTACTGCATAACATTCGGTCTGACAAGGCTCGTAAAATACCTATATACTAACATTTTATTACGTAGGTAGCCATTTATTTTTCATTCATTATTAAACATGGAATTCAGACAGGCACCTTTTATTCACCAAAGTGCAATACCTATTAAGTTGTAATCAAATAATGAGGTACTAGGTCTATTCTGATAAGAATGTCATTATATGTAGTTAATAGAACTATCAACATTTATAATAATATGTAAAAAAAAATACTTTATTACATAATTGTTTATTCTGTTCCAATATCTAAGTCATATAATATCACAGAATAATTACTAGTGCAAGTACTTAGTTATATCTTGATACAACCCTTCCGAGCGAAAAAGTGACAGAGCGATTCTGAAACGGTTAGAGCAATGGAAGCTCTCGCACGTTATGATACGGTACATTCTAGCCTGCACGCAATGGGTGAGCGCCTTCTAGGTAAATATAATTGAAAGATCGCAGCGCTGTGCGAGCTAAATTGCACTTTATTGCGTTGTAGCGAGAGTTGCTATGTATTTAAATGACTTTACTCAGTTATCCTTCTGTACTTGTACTATTATTTATTCTGTGGTCAAAAATGGTGGTGTGGTTGTGTTCTTATAGGAAATGACCGAATCTTCGGCGAAAGTTGTTCATAGTAGACCCCTGGTTAACGGGCGATGTGTGTGCCTCGGTCTCCCCGCTTCCCGCGCTGTAAAATGCACATTGAATAGAACATAGAAATGTATCAAAGAGGTGCGAGTGACAGAGAGGAAAATAGGCGTAATTATTATTAATTTAAGTTTAATACAAACAATACAATACTGTATTTTAAAATTAAAAAAACATATTTAGGTACAAAACTAATGTCTTTATATTAGCCCTATTTTATTTATTAACTATTCTCTTGAAATTCTTTGTCCTGTCCCCCATTTCAATTTACGAAAGTTGGCAACCTTAAATTAAGGTGCAACGCCAAGTAATTTAGTAGTGTTCCATTGCGTTGCTCCCTATGACAACTTAGGCTCAACCATGAATCGTGGTAAACTATAATTATTTAATGTGAAATTTTCATTCAGTACCTGGATTACTGATGAGCTTTGCTCGTTTTTTTTTGGTCAATTGTGTTTTTTAGAAATTATATTTAAATACGAATTACATACTGATGAAATGATGATATATGAATAATATTTTTCGATCTTACCGACATAATAATATAAAAATACGACCTGATTACTTAAATAAAAAATCACGAGTGCAATTATTTTAATATTATATTATAAATAAATACTTTATTTTTTACAGTTTATCAACCTATTACGTAAGTATAGAAAGAAAAAAAGTTGATGTTTAAGTTGATTATCGATAAAGTTGATTGTTGAAAACATGAATAAAACAACATTTTCTAAAAATGAATCCTAGCTAGATCGATTTATCGCCCCCGAAACGCCCTGTATACCAAATTTCATGAAAATCGTTGGAGCCTTTTCCGAGATTCAGATTATATATATACAAGAATTTCTTGTTCAAAACTGAGTTTTAATGTTGGTGACTCGCTGGAGTTTACCAATATTAGTACCTACGATACGTTACGTATCTTGGAGATAAAATTGAATGCTAATTAAACCAATAAAGGATCATTTCTTTAATATGTAATATTAACATTATAAAAATGGCGATTATTGGATACTAGCTTTCCCGCCCGCGACTACGTCCGCGCGGACAACTGTTTATCGCAAAAAAGCACCCTTTGTTATTTTAGGATATTAAATACCAATGCAAAAGTAGGTATAGCACCAACGCTTTTGTTTTTTTTTTTGACAAACTTGTTATTTCGTTTCCATGGCAACCGTTCCTTACAGCGAGTAATCAACATTTTCCAGTTTTCCCTTGGAAACCTATAATTTTCCGGGATAAAAGGTATCCTATGTTTTATTCTAAAGTATAAGCTATCGCCATTCCAAATTTCATCAAAATCCGTCGAGCCGTTATCGCGTGAAAGACAAACAAACAAACAGACAACGTTTCACTTTTATATATTGGTATGGATAGTCACGGGATAGGAAAACTGAATTAATCAAACGATACAGTTCGGAAGTATAAGTTATAATAAAAGTTCATATAATTAAATTACAGCATAGAATTTAGGTACATATATGATTAGCACAGTGTTCGAAGTACATTTCACGACGTGAGCATTATTTTCAAAAATTTAATACAATAGCTTACTCCACTAATTTCTTGCAATGATACAAATAGTTGGAAAATGATAGATTTGTATAGATTATGCCTCAATTCTTCCCCTTTATTGAAGTATATTCTATACGGAAAGATGAAAATGACTCTATTAATATAATTTATTTTACCACACATATACTCATTAAAGTTGTATAGATATAAGATTCATCAGAGCAGCTACAGTTGGTACTAAAGTTTGTGCGCATTGCAGAAACATTACCATTGGTCAAAAGCATAGTGCAATAAAGGCTTACATAGTAAACTTGTGTAAATTTCCCCGATTTACACAAAGTTTTTGTAAAAGAAGTACTACCTAACATTAGTACGGAAATCAAGAATTATTCCTAACCCTGACTCAACGCTATCTCCCGTAGAATTTTCTAAGGAAAAGCTAAGAAATTCGCACCTTAACTTTACGTCTTAAGTTTAAAATCTTATAGTACCTATAGAAAGCAGTATCGAAGCTTCCCTCCTCCTTAGACTCCATTCTATTTAGATACTCAGATCACTCCTCCAAGAGGAGATGGTCCCCGTAAATAGTACTACGTTGCTTATTCGTAAGCTAATTCTAAGGCAGGAAATCACAAAAACTAGCATTCACTTAATCAAAAGAAGTTTGAAATAATAATTAACGTTAGACTTATCCATTATGTAATCGACTTTCAAACTATTGAACTACAAAATTTGCTAATAAGCGATTCTTCTAACGCTAAAAAAGCTAAAATTCTATATCTATATCTAGGTCTATAACATCATAGAACTGTGTGCTCTATATCTAAACTGTGACGTAAATATCTGATTTGTGAACGTGATTTTGCTATCTAATTTATATAAACTTGTAACTGCTTTATTTCTAGAATATTATCATTAATGCCTATTGCTGGAAAATATACGAGGTTCAAACTTATACATCTTGATTAGAGGCACCAAGAAGGTTTAAAAAAGACGGAGACCACACCACCAAACAAACGAGTGACGCAAATAGCGTCTGCATATGTAAGCGTGAGTGGATAAATTGTGGTGTTTTGTGGTTGATACACAATTTCATCACAAAAGACTGCAATTTTTTTTTTTTTTTGTGAGAAATTAACATATGGACGATTTCTTGCTGCAATGTGGCATATGATCTGCATAACATGGTGTAAGTGTGTGCGTGAGGTTTGTGCGTACGAGTGATTGGCATATCTTGAGTTTTTCACTTTCAATTTGGCAGTGTGGTCTCCGTCTTTTTATAAACTTCTTGAGAGGCACTTTATAAGTGACTGAATAGTTTTAATGACAGGTTATATTTTCAGTGCTTTAATATTTGTTGCTATAAAATATGTTTTAGTTACGAATATAAGCCTAAAGTTGAACGACTGGTAATACATATCACAAACTCTAGAAACGTCGGACTGGATAATATACAAAACGTCATAATTTTGTTTATTTGCGACGACTTTGTATTATTTATCTTCTTGCTCTTCTATCTCACCTTATTGAACTTTAGTTCCTTTATCTTTACAACTTATATTGTTACAAGTTTCTTTTCCTATTTTGCCAAAGCCTTTGTTTTATTTATCTGGAGCTCGTATTTCTACTGTCACAGATGTAGGTCCGGGTGTTGTCGGAGATCGTATTGTTGCAGACCGCAGAGAAGTGGCGGAGTGACCACTGCTCGTCCTTGATCCTCGACGAGATCCTGGAATTGTTTATATAATTAATGTATAGTTGAACACAGACAGATATTCCACAACACAGCAAAAGCATGCTGAAATTCATATCATGTTTTATTACCTACTGGTAGTAAACATGCTTTTTGTGTAAAAATTCTAACCATTTCATTGGAAAGCTCAGTCTATTTTAGCTGCTATATTAATACTTCTAGAAATGACATTACATTATATATGCCTATTTTCAGCATAATATTCAAAATTACAGGTTTAAATTCACACAAATATAGTATTAGTTATAGCAATGTATTTAAACGAAGAATCTCATGCTTTGTTTGATCAAACAATTTTGATTACTGTATTTTTCTTGTTTTAGCTTTTTTCAAATTATTGAGTAAATCAAGTAATAATCCGTATTATTTATAGGTTTAGTTATCACAGATAATGTTTAAAACATATTTCGTCAAGCAGATTGTTTCAAATTTCTAAATGTCTACAACTAATGCAGATAACTGTGAAGTGATACTATCCTGATGCAAAAGTAACCTTAACTGTACTTGTATCTAAAATACCTGTTGTCGCTGCACATCTACAAACAACAAATCCACGATCTGTCGAACAAAGCTCTATTATTTCTACAAATTTCTATCTAAATAACAACTCCATGCGCGTTTTTTTTTCCAAAGCTTCACACTGTGTTGTATCTTACTGAGCAAGTATAAAGCAAAATCAAAAATTGGATGTAAACCTGAGGGCTTTCGGTGTAGCTGATGGCTTTGGTGATGACGTGCTGCTGATAGATGGAATCATCATGAATGTTAGCATTATGTGTAAAATAAATAACTCACGGGAAATCGATGAGTTCATTGTGTTATGGGTAGCATTTGAAGCTCACATTAAGGGAAGGTAAATTTTATAAGACACAGAGTTACAAAGGGAAAATGAAATTGAACAACTGTACATATTTTCAACCCCAGACAAGGGCTGTCTGTCTTTGGCATTGTAGTTCCCGAACGAATGCACCTAATTCAATTACCTTTGTTTTTATTTGAAACCTGGAGTTGACGATATGGTTTTCAGTTTTGTTAGGAAGAAATCAGTTTAGCCGTTTCTAAGATATTCAACACAGATAATTCATTTTAAAGATTTTTTAAATACATTTATTAGAGGCATGTGCCCTGCGTTAGAGGTAAGGATGTATGTGGGTTCGAATTCAGTCGGTGATCCTAATTTTTCCTTTAGGAAATTATTAGAAATTTTGAGTTTGTGCTTATGTGTTCAGCTCCGATGACACTCTACGAAACCACTTTAATTAAAGGTGTGATGAAGGAGCATATAAAGACCTGAATTAAGAGGAACTGAGGCATCAGAAATATTTCAAATGGAGTTTCGAAAATTTTGTAATGGTTACTATGTAAGAACGAGTTCTTTTAAAATTTTGACCCAAAATACTAGGCAATTTTGTTTTTCACCTTATTTTTGGGAAGAAAAAATGAATTACGTATAAATATGCTTATTTAGCACTTTATACGACTTTTTTTTTAAATATTTTTATATATGCGAAAGTTTGTGTGTATGTATGTTTACTATTTCTCATCGCTGAAACGTCTGAAAGGATTTTAGTGACATTTGGTATATATATATATTTATGTCTTGGAATAACACATATGATACTTTTCATCATCATTATTTTCCACCATAAATGTCTTTCCAAACCCCGGGGGCCCCAGTTAGTTAGAAAAGTGCATTTCAGAATTAGCTGAGGCCATTTAGCTTTGGACATTTTAGTTCCCTACCTTCCGTAGAAATGAAAGGTATTCTACTGTAATTCGGTATCAGGAAATTTTCTGTTTTATTCAAGGTACTAGCTGATGCCCGCTTCTTCGCACGCGTGGTCGTTTCTCTAGGTTAAAAGTACTCTATGTACTATTCCAAGACCTAAAATACCAATATACTAACAGTTGATCAAAATCCCTTCAGCCGTCAATAAGATTTTATCTGTTGCTTGGCTCTTACTGATCGGATTGAGATACCAAGTATACCAATTTTTAAGTCAAACCCGAATTTATCCAACAATGAAAACATTATCGCAATCGATCTAGTAGTTTTTACATGATGCGCGTACAAACATACAGACAAATGAACAAACAAACAGACAAACAGAAAGACACGTTTTAAAAAATGTTAAATTCTTGTTCAGTAGCTTGTTTAACGTACCCTAGTACATTTTTTTTTTCAAATTATCTTCTTTGTACAGAATATTTTGTTCCTATTGCTTTATTAAAAGTTTAAATAACTTTATTGATTTCGTTTATTTATAATATTTTGAGTTATTATCTGTACTACTTGTTCATGAGATATTAGATATGCCCGCGCGTTTGCCCGCGTAGTCATTTCTCGTGGTGTATGTGTGATTCCAGGATCAAAAGTAAGTGCCCATAGAGTACTATATACTTAACATTCCAACACAATTTGTTCAGCCGTGAAATAGCTTTTTATCTATTGCTCGGCTTCTAGTAATCGGATAGAGATGCAAAGTATAATACAATAGCTATCCAACAAGGAAATTCACATTTCAATCAGTCCAGTAGGCGCGCGAACAAATATCTAGATAGATAGACAGACAGACAGACGGACAAAATATTCAAAAACGTATTTTTTTGTTATGTAGCTCATTTTAAGCCCTCGAGTCTTTTGTTTTTCAACTATCTTCTTTATACAGAATTTTTGTTATAAACTGCTAATAAACTACCCCCATCGAATGGAGTCTAGTTGAATATGTATTTTAAAACGATAAAAAGGTTTCCTTTACAGTTTTTTTTTCCAATTGGTTATATTTACGAAATATTCGGCTTGGTTTTTGATTTCATTGCCTGCCCTTCCCCCATAAAATACATCTACAAAATATTTGAAAAAATATTGTAAAAACTGCTGGACCGATTGCAATGCGTTTTGCATAGTTGGATAGCTTAGGATTCTAGCAAGTCTATGCGTGTTTGACATGCGCTTGACCAGTTTTTTTATTAATAATTACTAGCTATCACCCGCGACTTCGCCCGCGCTGAGTACAGTTTATCACGAAAAAGCATCCTATGTTCTTCTAGGATATCAAAAACCAATGCAAAAGGTGCTCTACACCACGCTCTTGATGCCTTTTGACAGACTTGTTATTATTTCGTTTCCATTGCAACCGTTCCTTACAGCGAGTAATCAACATTGTCCAGTTTTCCCGTGGAAACTTACTATTTTCCGGCATAAAAAGTATTCTATATTTTATTACAGGGTGTAAGCTATCTCCATTCCAAATTTCATTAAAATCCGTCCAGTTATTATCGCGTGAAAGCTCTCCAAAAAAAACAAACAAACAAACAGAAAACGTTTCACTTTTAAATCTTGGTGTATTTAATTACAAATCTGTCTTCGTCTTATTTGTACGTTTTGTTTACCAATTGTTTAATGTGTAAAATACTTTAGCCGATGGATTTTATTTCAATGGATTCAAATGGATCAATTTCAATGGATTTGTAAAGTTGTTCAATTTCCTAAAATATTCTATCACATCGATACATCAAATTCTACTGGAGATTGGCAAGAATACAATGTTTAAAATACAACATTTTGGTTACCCGGTATAGGTGAGTGCTGCTGTTTGTGCAGATCCTGCTGGCTGGCCTGCCTCGAAGGCGGCCGCATGCTAGCACGGGAGCCGCGACGGTCCTGAAAAATACAAGAAATAAAAACAAATAAAAATAACGGGTTTTTACATATATTTTTTTGTTATCATCGAGCGCTGATATGTGTGCAAAAATTTGAATTAATCTGACCATTTATAGTGGGTAAAAATTGAGATCAAAGATTCCGTTATATACATACATACAAATGAAGCTAATAAAAGCGTGTTAAAAACTACCTAAGTTGCACGGCGAGTGGGACATAACGCGAGCCCGAAGCCGAGTCACCGCCCGCACCCTGCGCCGCATCCGTCCGTCACTCGCTACAAATATTCAGTTGGTTCTCTACTAAGCTGGACTAGCCGAGCCAAGTGGAGGCGATGTGGTTGAAAGGCGCGTGCTTCGACAAGCCGCGCTGACACGTGACGGTGGCACGCGTTCCTTTGATTCGTGCTTTGGTGGGCCGCGCCGATATTTGCCGTATAGGCATGTTGAAAGGCGGCACGTTGTAGCCGAGACCAGCCAGGCAGGCTTATTAGCTAACTAGCAATTACTACTATTGTACTATTCTAGCTGTCAAATAAGCGATTATCTGCTGATTCGTATTAGCTAACAAGCTACTGCTCGCATACATACAGTAGCGCCTCTAGTGGATGATTTTGACACTAGAATCGTGATTGTAATTTTATTGTAATCATGTATGAATTGCTCCAAAATACGTATTAGCTAACGCATTGCGATTGGTAGAGTAATTAAAATGCAAGCGATTGAGCTGTCAAAAAAGCATCTACTCAAATAGCGATTGCTGAGTATAAAGTAGGGTTATTTTGTGTTTTTCTCAATGGTAGATAAATTGATTTGAGATGTTGCATCAAGATAACGAAGTGAAAATATAAGTAAGAATGAATATTTTCAATTTCATTTCTGAATATCACAAACAAATAGTTTAAAAGGACAAAACAACAAATCACATTACACAATAACAACTCAAGCCCCTGCTGCCGATAGTGAAAAGAAATACAAAGGTGGACTTTGAGTGTAGGTATGCCATCAAAAGCTTACAGTTTGTTATACTTTCGCACTATATAGTTACCTACCTACTTTTCACACTAATATATTTATTACCACATTGCAGGTTTTGGCTGTAGTAGTAGTAGTGTATGTGAAGTGACAGATGCACACAATACTGCAGGGATCCAAGACATACATTATTTTCCCATATACTAGAGAAGAAAGACTCCAATTAATGCAAGGGATAGTAGGTAGAAATAGTTCAACAAAGAATATTACAGCAGTTAACAAGTTGCATTAAGTTCCAATAATTTCAATTGTAGTTCAGAATATACCACTATAGCCTTAAGCACACCTTAGGCACACTCGGATGATGAGGTAGAAGATATTTGATGACATATCTTCGGCCCTACATAACACCACAAGGTCCCACTAAAATGTTATCATGGGAGACTTTAACGCCAAAGTGGGATTCACTGCAAGTCTGCCCGACTTGCAGTGAATCGAAAATAGGTCCATATGGCTATCACAGGAGACAGGAATCACAGGAGGCAAATGCTAGTTAACTTTTTGAAAAAGGAGGGCATGAATTCATTATTCGTGGCCTGGGGGTTGAAGCATGTGCAAAGTGCTTATTTCAAATGATAGGAGATACATAACCAAAATACTTATGTACCTAAAATAATTTACCTATAATTCGATTAATTCCTGATGTTTACAACTTAAAAAACACAGTTTTAGGTATATGTGGTTCAAAAATAATTAGATTAATATTGATAGGCGTTTCAAATTATCATATTATTAATCAGAGATTAGATCTTATTGAAATAGATTAATTTTCTACAAAACAGAACAAAGTCTACTTTACTCATGATGGTTAGATGTAAGGAGATTTATAAAATGAAATACTTATGTATGTATCCAATAATATATTGAAATGTCACTGTGTGAAATCTTTCAGCTAAGTAGGTATTTCAAATTAGCAATTAATTAATCAGACATTACAATTTCCACATTTTCACATAAGTTTGGATTCCCAAATGGATAACGGATGATAATGGATCATCGGAAGAATTACCATTGCAGGACTATTCAAATTGCATAAATAGCAGACTGCCAGTCAACCAATGCTTGCGGGGGCAATTTGTACCATTCCATTCATCATCATCATCATCATCCATCAGCCCGTGCTCGTCCACTGCTGGACATAGGCCTCTCCCAATGAACGCCACAGAGCCCATTCCATTAGGTACTACGTGCCTATCTCTTACAAAATAAAAACCTTAGTACCTAAATATGATTTGTTTTTATTTTACCCGACTACAGCAAAACAAGGGAGCGGTAATGAGTTTAACAATTTATGTATGTATGTATCTATGTATTTGGTTATGTTGATGTTCCACCATAGCGGCGCTCCTTTTGGTCCGATTTTGACGAAGGTGTCAATTGATTCATCTTCAGGTACAGTGTCATGAGCATTTTATTTTACTCGATTACGGCGAACCAAAGGAAGGTTATGTGTTCAAACTAAAAACTTGGTACGATTGTGACAAGTGAGGTCTCAATCAATTCGTCTTCATTGCATGAGGCTATTTTTACCCAACCGCAGTCGGGTTTTAGTTTTTGAACTTATAACTTGTTACTCTTCAATTTAATAATAAGGTAGGTAGAAATAAAATATTAGGATAAACACAGTGAAAATGTATAGAGAAATTGTTTTATTTTTATTATTTACCATGTCTATTTTGGAAATCTTTACATTTTTTTACATAATGATATTATTGGTTAATTCATCAAAAACAAAGTGCAGTAATTAGGTATGCAGGTATCATCTATTGCCAAATATAACATGTATATTTTGTAGCGGAAGAATAACACTCTTTAGCATGTCTTGAACTTGCTATATAAATTGATTGATGTATAAATCTCTTCGACTGCAGGCCGCCTCAAAATAATTCTGCTTGCTCCTGATAGGTACCGAAACTGAAAATAAAGATAAAGCTATCATATGTGACACTTCTACATAACATAACATGAGTTAACATTTTTAAAAGGATTAATTTGTAGTAGGTACATAGTTATGCTGCCTCTGGTGTAAGAGTTTGTCAGGCTGGACGAGGGCCTCTGACATGGCTTAACGACTGCTTGTATTAATCAATAACAGCGTCCCCTCTGAAGTATGAAGCGATGAATGCAATAATGAACTGATAGGCTACCAATGTTTTACATTACTTCCATACTGTTACCTACTGTCTCTAATTAACGTGGTCATATGGCATGTAGCCAGTGAATAATAGAATGATAAACTTCCATACCAATATCTAAAAGTGAAACATTGTCTGTTTGTTTATTTCCTGAGTAGAGTTGAATATGAGAGGTTAGAAGTTGCTACCTATAATTAGTTAGGTACCTAATTATGAGCAAAATATGCTATATTTAGCTTAATTAGGAAGTTAGGTAAAAAGACATTAAAAATAGGCAGGTACTTAGAGGTATGTTAACAATTGATGAGAATTTGTGAAAATTTATAAACCTATAGCAGGTAAGTTAACCTAGAATCGAACAGGTACTTAGTATTTGAACCCAAATTACTGTTTAATAGGTATAGCTATGTAAGACAAAGACTTTGTTTACTTACGATGTTTTTCTTCAAACTCGACCAGACTTGGATTAGTTAGAAAACCCAATTGTAGCTCCATGCAAAGACCACTCTAGGAGATGTCTTTCTGTAGTAGGCTATGGTATGTATTTGTGGGTAATAAATAAGGCATAATTTGTCACTTTTATACGAATAATTATCCTAACCTATTGACACATCTTCAAAACATTTCCACTTTTGATTTTAACCACGATTCGCTTAATATGAAGCTATAGTTAATATTTGTTTATTTTTCCATTTGATTTTTGTCCCTGCTGCATATAGCCTAAAAGCGAAAATAAGATATTACAAAACAAACAGGCAAGCTTTGTTTTTTGTTTGTGGTCACTGCCATCAATCGCTAGTGGCGCCAGCGTCTATACAAATATTTCCGATCACAATTTTCATTGCGATTATTTGACGCTCGCTTACCTAATACCAATTTAGCAATCAGTTTTACAATCGATTGTGCGATGATCGCGCGATCAGTCGCAATTGCTGTTCTCTAATAAGCCTGCGGGCTATCAAAATCAAATGCGTGTACAACATTTCGTATCTGTGCTGTTAACCGTTGACTAGGGAGTCAGGACCCAAACCTGAGTGCAGCAACCATGTCATGGTAAAAGTTAAAACCGGTTATCTTATTAAAATGCGGACACAAAATATCGTGTCTGTGCTGTTAACCGTTGAGGAGTTCCCTAGTCAGGACTCAACCCTGAGTGCAGCAACCATTTCATTTTAAAACTTAAAACCGGCTGTCTTATTAGCATGCGGATACAAAATTTCGTGTCTATGCTGTTAGCCGTTGAAGGGTTCCTTTATCTGGAGTCTATGTCATGGTAAAATTTAAAACCAGCTATCATAATAAAATGCGTACACAAAATTTCGTGTCTGTGCTTTTAAAGAGTTCCTTTATCTGGAATGTCGATTCAGGTCATGCTTACCACAAAAATACATTTTCATCGGAACTGAACCAACATGTAAAAATTTTACTCCCAATAAGAGGAAGCGGTTCTAATTCAGCTTGCAAGATTTGACCTAAACATACATACATACATACATTGCAAATTAAATAAAATCTTTTAAAAACAATAATTTTTACACTTGCAAACATCTAAATAATTGAAGTTTCATCCAAATAACTCACTTGTATATTTACTTATTCAAAGCATCATACTAACATACAGTTCATATGTTTGAACGTAAAATTGTCTAAACGTCAGAAAATTTAAAGTTAATAATTAATGTTAGCTAATAATCTTTATATCTTTGATTTTTACCTGAGAATGCAACAGCTTTGAATCTCGTAGTAAAGACACGTTCATGAGTCGAGGGTTAGGAGTGTTGAATATAGTACGATTCTCCCTCCATCTTGCCCTGGAATAAAAAATTAAGAAATCAATCATCGCCGATGATAAATAGGTAGTGTATAGAAGAACTACACTATAAGCTGGGATACGTAGTCACCTGCGAATGCCGTTTTTGCGAATGTCTATTCCTCGAACTCTATTCATCGAATGTTTACATCCTCGAAGGTCAAAATTGCGAAGTTACGTTTGCTCGAATGGTCAATATTGCGAAGGCTTATTTCTGTGAAGGGTCGTATGATAATATATTCTAATATTCTACGAATTTTTAACCTACTTAAAAAAAGGATTTTCTCGCGTACATAAGTATGTTATATTGTTAAAAATGCGTAATACTCATATACAAAATGGATGGTTCGAACAAGACCTGGAAGGAAAGTACCCACAATATTGAAGCCAGCAAATTTTACTCAAAGGAAACATTTGCTTATTTTTAGAATTAGTTAAACTACATTCGTGTCTGAAAAGTTGCTTTCTTCAGCCGTGAATCGAAACGGAACAAATGTGAAGTAATAACATAATGTATTTTTATGGCACCAATTATTTAATAGGATCACTGATAAGGATACCCTATACATCCAAATGTGTTCAGGCATTTAAAAGTTATGGTGAAATAAAGAAACTCACATACTTACAAACAAACATACATGAACCCGGAAAACATTACACTCATGTTTTGGGCAGTAGTGTAATAAACAGGATAATATATGTGGAGAGTATTAAGTGTCGTTTATTAGAATATTCGCGAAGGGTCGTTTATTAGAATATTCGAACAAACGACCCTTCGCAGAAATTATCCTTCTCAATTTTTACCATTCAAGCAAACTTACCTTTCACAATTTAGACTATTCGCAGAAACGACCCTTCGAGGATGAAAGCATTCGATGAATAGACTTGGAGGAATATACATTCGCAAAAACGACATTCGAAATTTCATACGTATCCCCTATAAACTAACCTACATGCGGGTTAACATGAGAAACTCCGCTTTTAAGTCAGGTAAAACATTGTAAAAGTTTTACTAGAAGACTAACACCAAACTGAGTTGCTAGATTTGATGTAACTACTGACACGAAGTAAATACTCTTTGTAAGTCGTGTAAAAACGTAGAAATAAAAGAAAAAAAAGAAGTTTTTTTTAAACTAACTAAAACGTATTCGAATTTTAGATTTTTAAAATCTAAACCCAAATTTATCTTTAGCCAGTGAATGGGTATTTTTGCCCGTGGAGTAGAACATGTTTTGATTTGTTTGCATAAATTTTCGTCCTCTAAGGTCCGGTGCGTTAGCGGCTATCTTGAATTTAATGTGCCAAAATTTGTTTTTCTCTGAATAAATTCTCAACAGTTGACTTTATGACAAAAATATCTGTGCAAATGGAAAAGAAGACAAAACCGCTAACAATTTTGTAAACATATTATAGTCAATACGTTTTATGGGTAAAAAGTTACAAGCACATTTATCTTGGATATATAAAATAAATGAAATTCTAAATACTGATTTTGGGTTATTTTTCCGCCGCTTGTATCTCTGTACCCATAAGACATACAGAATAAATATGCAGAAAAATAATGTTAGAATTTTTGTCTTCTTTATACGTTTCGTAGACACTTTTTTCATAAAGTTAGCTGTTGAGGAATTATTAAAAGAAAAACATAGGTAGGTATGGTATTTATAGGTATAGGTATATAGGTATTTATGTGTAGGTATATTGGAATATATGTGTATATATGTTTATTCATTGTATTCAGTTTTTATTATTTATTTGTTAGATTATAATGCACCACCGTCTTTGCCGTATATTAATTCCTTTCCATCCAAAGGTTGTCTGGAAGAGATCGCTTTTTAGCGATAAGACCGCCCATTGTCCCATTTATTTTGTATAAATGTTTTAGTTATTATTGTATTTTTTGTTCTATGTGGTGTACAATAAAGAGTTAACTATCTATCTATCTATCTATAGGTATTTTCGCAAGTTCAATTCAAGGTAGCTGCTAACACAACGGATCCCCGGACACTACGAGTGGATACTTTATTACGAGCAGACAAATGAAACCTACCCTCTCTCACTCGTTTATTACGTGCGACCACAGTACGGTTGTATTGGAACGGTGCCGAAATATTGGGAACTAATTGAAAATAGTATCCATCGTAAATACCATGTTTCTAATTTATAAAAAATAACATAATTTGATATTGAATGTGCTTGTTTGTTTACAATTAATGATTTTTAGTTCGTACTGTTCAACTCATTCACAGCATTACAACAAGGATTATAATGAACGGGGCCAAAATCGCCAAAATCGCCGCCATCTAGTGAAACGTCATATTTGAGTCGTATAGAATCATATTCAGCAGCGCCTCCCTTAACTTTCATTATAATCATTGTAGTAGGTATAGTAGGGGCAGCGAAAGTATGTGTATCGGAAGTTATCTGCTAGTGGCTGCGCAAACTACTATGTTTCAGGAGCAATCCCAATTTTGAAGGTGAAAACAGCATTGTATAACCTTGCTCACTCGCTTACGTTTTTCGCATATTCTATCTCGCTTTTACTTTAAGCTATTTTATCCCCACAGTAGTACCTGCGCAATCGTCACAGAGCCTAACTTCACAAACGTATACATTGGCTGCGACTACAATACTGCTATTTATAAAGTACAATTCGCAAAATAATATCCTGTACAGTAGCTGTTATTGATTAAAAGCAGTCGTTAAGCCATGTCAGAGGCCCTCGGGCGGCTTGATAAACTCTGACACCAGAGGCCAGCACTACCTCATACGACAAACAACAACAAACAACAGTAGGTATCTACAATCAGGTTCAATAGCATATCACTGAAAGTACTAACCGGCTAAATAGTTGCAATACCACACAGATAATTATGAACATGATTGCCATAACAACAAGTATTCCAATCATAGCCGGGTCCAAAGTTCGTAAGGATTCTTCCTCTCGAATTTCCGCTGTAAAAACAAGCAAAATATAATTATTAAGTATTGTCACATTTGTCACACATATTGTTATGTATCTCGCTCACTTCTGTCAATATAATTAGCCAACAAACAGCTCTAATTTAGATGAGAAGGTTGACGCCGCGGCTATTTCAGCAGAGCAGCTCAAGCGCCGAAATTATGTTAACCTCGGTAGTGGTTACATAAATATTTGAGCCGTATGGTATTGAAACATTGGTATCGTAGGAACCGGGACCTCAAAGTATATACTAAAATGCTGGTACCAATTTGGCTAATCGAATTAGCATTGCAATGCCGCCAGCATGTTGGGTACGCTACCAACTCGTATTGGGGTAGGCTAGAACATTTGGACTAACCATTATCCTGTAATGGCATATGGGTCTTCCAACTGTTTCAATGTATCAGCTAGGTTTATTTCGTAGTGGTAGTTACTCATTTATTAACTAACTAACATGTAGATGTTAGTTAGTAACACTAATTATCACTCATTATTTAACTAACATCTAGATTTTAGTTAACATCATTTTTGCTTGTTACTCATTTATTTACTAACATCTGTTAGTAAATAAATGAGTAACAAGCAAAAATTAAATAAACATATAACAACCCCCGACTTCCCCTACATTAAAGCTAAGAACCATCTCGATCACATCAGCTTTAAAAAAGAAAAAACCGCATCAGAATCGGTCCATTTGGTTGGAAGCTACGATCCCAACTTTTCACAAAATGTTCTACCCTATCCCGCTAGAAACCTTTTTTTTTCAGGTAATAAGTATCCAAATCGTATCTTTGTTATGCCATATGTAATCCTTTTTAACAACATTTACGTTATCGATTGGTGAAATGATATTATTACAAAACTTTCAACCCCCTGCATATTACGGATCAACAGATTCATTTCTTTGTAGGCTTAATAATCAGGCTCCGTTTGGGCAATTTGGGTACGGAACCCTAAATGTTGTCCCCTTTCTTTGTATTGCCATAATTATGACATGTTTTTTTTAAGATTTGATCCGTATCGCCAATACAACCGATTGGTGCAATGATACTCAGCAGGAACCCTTTATTTCTTCCAGATAAAAAGTATCCAAATTATATATTTGTTATACCATATGAAATTTCTTTCCCAAATTTCATCCGTTGCGGCAACCTTATCGATTGGTGAAATAATATTTCTACAATTTTTTTATCCCTTATCCGACCAGAAATCATAAGTATTTTGGGTCAAAGAGTATCCTAAATTTTAATCCATTATACTTGTATAAACTATGACTGTGCCAAGTTGCAACAAAATCGCACTAGTAGTTTCAGCGTGATGTGTGTTTTTTTATATAACTTTCAACCCCTATCCTGCGAGAATCCTTGAGTATTTCGGGACAAAAAGTATGTTCAATAATAATTCATAATATGTATTGTGTTCAATGAGACAGAGAGAAAGACAGGCAACCAAAAAATAAACTGTTTTGGCCTCTATTTCGATAATTAAGTTTGTATGAATATAATTCTCCAAAAATATTTGGCAATAGGCCTTATTCATTACTTCTTTAAGATAGAGTGCCCTGGCCGGCTTATGATTAGCCGTACGTTCAAACGTTCCTGTACATTCTGAGTTTCAAGTTATTTGGGTATATTACTGAGGATTGGGGGTCTGTAATTTCTGAACTACAAAACCAATGATTTTGAAATATTAACGGGACAATCTTTAAAGTACTTACTTTCTAACAAAAAAAAAGTCTGAAATCGGACGACGCGTTAATGAATTACTACAGCTAATAACACATTTTGACTTTCATCCCTTATACTGCAGGAACCCTTTAATTTTCTAAGTATCTTCAATGTACAGAATTGGGCATGTTACAGTTTTATTATAAGTACAGATTGAAAATCTTAAACTACATAATGTTATTGAGAAATCACAATCATAATATTATTCACCCACACACGCATACCAATGATCCCCATCCCCGCTAAAATCCACTAATAAATATTATTACAATAGGGAAACGTTATCGGTTTTTCTTAGCGCTTTCACGCTTTATCGCATGGACCGAATTCGATGAAATTTTGTACGTAGATGTTAGACTCCATAGGGACTAAATATGTCCACGCGGGCAAAGCCGCCGAGTGCGGCAAGTATTCTGAAAAAAGTGATTTGATGGTGCTCCCTGTAAGTCTCACCTGTGCATACTACAGCGCCATCTACAGTAACCTCTGGGATCATATCGAACTTGCAAGTACATCGCTCGTTCCGACATTCTGTCTTGAAGTCCACGTCTTCGCATTGCTCATTAAACATGCACGTCTCATTTATGCTGGCAGCTGGAATTTGAAGAATGGATTAAGATAAGTAATTGACAGAAAAAAAACATGAACAGGTAAATTAAAAGTAACTATTCGTTGCGTACTATGGGAAAGATCAGCATTAGATGTTTTATGAGGAAGATCTTCAATCAGTAGTTGAAGTTTTAATGCAGAAGGTCTATAGATCAGCAGTAGATGTTTTATGAGGAAGGTCTTTAATCAGTAGTTGAAGTTTTAATGCAGAAGGTCTATAGATCAGCAGTAGATGTTTTATGAGGAAGGTCTTTAATCAGTAGTTGAAGTTTTAATACAGAAGGTCTATAGATCAGCAGTAGATGTTTTATGAGGAAGGTCTTTAATCAGTAGTTGAAGTTTTAATGCAGAAGGTCTATAGATCAGCAGTAGATGTTTTATGAGGAAGGTCTTTAATCAGTAGTTGAAGTTTTAATACAGAAGGTCTATAGATCAGCAGTAGATGTTTTATGAGGAAGGTCTTTAATCAGTAGTTGAAGTTTTAATACAGAAGGTCTATAGATCAGCAGTAGATGTGTTTTTCTGACTGATGATAATGATTATAAACACAAGCACAACTTAAAAAAATATAAAACCTCCGCCCTCCTCCCCCCACCCCCATTATAGCTAAGAAGCTTTTCAATCACATCAACTTTCAAACATATAAAAACCGCATCAAAATTGGTCCAATCGTTTGGGAGCTACCATCCTCAATCCCCTTTCCCCCCCAATTTAAGCTAAGAATCATTTCGTTTACCTCGGATTTCAAACATAAAAAACCGCAGCTAAATTTGACCGTTCGTGTGGATGCTATAATTCTCACTCCCCTTTTCTCAACTTCCCCCTCCCCCCTCCCCCCTTTATAGCTAAGAACCATCTCGTTCACATCACCTGTGAAACATAAAAAACCGCTACAAAATAGGTCCATTCGCTTGGGAGCTACTATGCCACAGATAGACACACGGACACAGTGATACACAACCTAAGCTTATAACACCTGTCTCTTTGTTCGGGGTTTAATAAATGGACGTGGGTATTATTTCTAAACATGCCTTGTGAACACCTTATAATATGTGGCGTTCAAGAATGTTTAAAACAGGCACTCTCTCCATTGCTCGCTGAGCGACCTTAAATTTGTAGACTAGTTTGACCGTTTTGATACGGACGCTATGTTTGACTTGTTTAAACCTTCTTGGTGGCGTTGTGATGTTCACTTTTGTTGTGTGGTATCTGGTGATGCAGTGATCATGAGCAGTTCTGACAATTCCAAATAAACTGACCAGAATACACCACCAGGGCGCTGCAGTTGATTAGATTCTCTTGAATAATTTTAGTATTCTCTCAGTCTATTACTCGACTATTCAACAACTCCGGAGAATGCCTCGTGCATAGGTTGAACCACGTATGATAGTGGAAAGATAGTGGATGAATTGTTACTTTGACTTTAAGTTTGGTGGAAGTAAGCTACATAGTTTCACTTCGTTTATTTTAAATTTTGTTATTGTAAAAATGAAGAAACATTTATATGTCGTCTTGTATAATTCTTTTGAAAATGAATACGCATAACATTATTTTTGGAGACGTTTGAAGTAAAATCACGTTAACAAAATAATTGTTGACAGCTCAAAGACGGAACTAACAATAATTATTTGCATAATTATGGCTGCACGCATACTGTCAAAGCTCGAAATACTGTCGTGTTAGACACGCGACATGCAAGTTTAGGTTGTTCGTATCGATCGTTTGGGGCTTCCCTCTTTTGGTGTACCGTTGAAAACCTGCTTTGTTTCAAAATATGAGAAAAAGTTATCTACTTTTGAAGAAGCCGACGACGACTTAATCTCTTCGATTGAGTGTATGTTCCCAAGATTCACTTGAACAGATTACTTTTTCCCTTTCAAACTAAGGCCAACATTTTCATTTTGAAGTGAGGCGCTCTTCTATTATATCTGTTTCCTTCACTTCAAGTCTCTAATGAATGAACGTCTTAGGTAACCTTGCTCCATCTTATACCAGATTTTCGCATTTGATGTCTTCGTCTAACGCCGATCGATACATAGGTTTTCGTTAAAAACGACGACAATAAACGGTTTGCAAATTATTTTTTAGTCAACATTTTATTAAATTTATAAAATGTTGACTATGAAATAATTAAACATTATTCTTTATTTTGCTTCAAAATTCTTTTTCCACATTAACATATTCAAAGCCTTTCGAAAAGGTAAAATCTCATTTGTCACATTTCGAGAACAGAGGACTTACGATTGAAATACCACAAAGGGATAAACGTGAGCAACCCTTACTTAAAATGGATCAGTTTATATCGCAATATTAACAATAACCTCTTTTTAGTATTAAGAACATAAAGGCCTTTACATAATTTAGATTTAGAAATTACAGGCTAACGTTTTAAATTATTAATTAGTTTGCTAGTGTTTATATAAATTATACTGATAATAAAACAATTTTAAACTTTTATTATATTTGCGGCCTAACTGGGTGGGACTGCAATTATGGGCAGGCGTGACTCTTGAATTCAGATGAGCATAGTGCAATCATCTCATTAAAATAAAACAATGTATTATTACGGTTAAAACGGAAACTTTTTATGAGTAAAATGGCTAATTTAGCAAGCTATATTAATTTTTGGGATTGTCTATTTTACCTTGTAATTACTCATGTAAGCAATACATATATGACTAGTTAAGAACCTTCAACTAATGTTTCATTTCTATTAAAAATAAAACTGTTAAAAGATAATAATTTTATATATGCTTTAGAATAGCATGTTCGTTGTTCATAGGTTGCCAATGAAATTTGATTGCGCTTTTGACTCACAATCCTCATGAAAATTTCTCTTTGAAATACTGAAAACCCCTTCAGAGTTCAGACTTCGTTCAATTCGAGGATGTACTTGCAAGGGCAAGTTGACTTAACAAAATATTCACCTAAAGACGTGAATATCTGTTTACTTACATGTGTAGAAAGAAGTTAGAAGTTATTAAACGTTACGTGAGATGTAGCCCTCGCTATTTATGTGGAAACTTTGCATTCATAATTATAATATTTTTTGACAAAAACGTGAACAACCAACTTCAAACGCTTGTAGATACTTCGTGAACGCGTGGATTAATAAACTGTTAAAAAACTACTGAACCGATTTGATAAAATGTTAAAAAACGAAAAGTACTTGTTTATTCGACTGGTGAAGGACAATTACTTAAAAGATGCTAGTTTGCACAAAGACTCCGTCCAACAAGATATACAAGTTCAAATAGAAAAACAAAATAACAATGTTAAATTAAAAAAAAAAAGCTTTTATATGTATGCCACCCTGTTCCAATATAACTAGATACAAACACAAAGATAATCAGGGGATGGCAGGTGAAAGGCAGATGAAGTCTTTACACAAAGGCCTATCGCTCGATAGTGTCTGTTTATGAATTGGCAGCTGAAAGGCTTTATCGGCTTTAAACTCTTTGTTAATGGTGGCATTTACATGAAATAGAACATAGATAATAATGATTCTTAGGGTGGTTATGTTTATAGATTGTGAATTTATGTTGAATTATATGGGTTAAATTTAATTGAGACTGTAGATATGCTTGAAAGGCTTATGTCATGAAGTGAATTTGGTTATTTATTTATTACATAACAAGAAAATGTTCACGATTTGCTTAATAGAACCAGTAAACCTAGAAAGGTTTGTCTTGGCACTAGGGTCCTCTTACAACCAACAAAATATAAATAGTAGGTAACTGTTCACAATAATAGACAACAAAAATCATGAACGAGCGCGGCACACGAGCACCAGGCAAGGTACCTACGACACTAAGTTCGTAGGTATCACAAGACCAGTATTATACGTAGCATACGAGTAGGTACCTACGCACAGCAAGCTCCCGGTGCACGGTGCAGCGTTCGCTCAGACTGCATAAAAAGGATGCTCCTACTTATTGTGTCAATGAACAGAAGTATTGTTGTTTTAAAATACGTTTTAGATTTTTTGGCGTGTTTTATTTCGAATATCCTTTGGTAAGCTGTTAGTTAAATGAGGTATTAAGTATTGTGAAGTTCTTTTCCCGTATAAGTTACAACATTTTGGAGTTTGATGTTTTTTGTTTGTTATGTTTCTAGTAGTTCAGGTGTGTTTTATTTCAATTTGTATTTCTGACCGAAAATATTGTTCAATCAATAAACTGTATTCAGCTTTCATATGAATAGGCATAACTTCACAAAACTTAAACAAACCCATTGGATCGTTTTTATATATTTGTTTAATTTTGTATGGCACGATTAATTTAAGTATTCTGTATTGTATGTTATAGATTTAGTCTAAGTAAGTCTTGTAAGTTCGACCGTAGCGTAAGCTACTCAATCCGTAAGATACTATACTTCCTGCTAATGCTTTATACAACGTGAGCAAAATTTCAAATGGTACGCGCCTTTTTAAGACATATAATTTAGCCATTATAGCTCGAAGCTTTTCACAAACTATGTCAACGTGACTAGCCCAACTAAACCTATTATCTATAATGAGACCGAGATATGTCTGTTTTGTCACCTGACTTAAATAAAGACAATTAGTTGGACACGTGTTATTATTCGTGACTGAAGAGAGGTGTAGGCAATCATGAGAATGAGCCATTAGTTTTATATATTCTGTACAATAATTGTGACTGGAGCGAACATGAATAAACTTGGTCTTATCTTGGTCTTATGTTATTTTTGTGCAAAGAAACCCTAACAATTGAATAATAATAATAATGCGGAACTATCCTTGATGGTCAGTTGATTCGTGTCTTAGCGTGTTTATCATTTTTGACGTGGTCTGGTGACCACCAGGAAAGATAGTGGTGTTAGGTTAGACCACTGGCGTAAGGTGTAGTAAACTGCGATCGAAGTATACAAAAATTGAGATGAGGACCTCATATTATCATGAGGTCATCATATCTCAACAGCTGCCGAAATAAACAAAACTGAAGGTGAATAAATGTGGAGCGAATAGGAAATTGCTATCTGTGCCTACTTTATTTTTCGGTAAGAAACAGTAATAATATGAACCGTATGATATTTTCTTGCAATATTATTAAATACACTAGTTATCAGTAATGTATAATTACATTTTCCGCACTTGTCCACGTGGTTGGAGACTGGGGTGTCTGGATGGCACATGCAGGTCTTGTAGACATCATCGCACACAGCGTCCGGAAACCGACAGTCCGCGGTGATGGAGCACGGGTCGCCATAGTGGCCAGTTGTTGATTGCTCCACTGGAACTGGAACGATACCGTTTCTTGGTAAGTTGGTGAATTTATTTATTAACTTACTCAAATATAACATAACAGGAAATATCCACTGCGTTATATGCATAAACCTAGTAAAAATAATAATATAAGTAAAAATAAAATTAGCAGACTGCAGAAATAGGTTGTACTTACAAAAAATATAAAATAAATAAACATTGAAAGCTTAGAAAGTAAACAAATAACAATCATAAAATAAACAAAAGATTAAAAAGAAGTAATGACTTTATAAAGCTTTGGCCATGACATATGGTGGTGAAAAAATGATGAGGAGGCACGAAATATGTAATTGCAAGGGAAGAACTAAAAAAAGAAGTTTCGGAAAGGAGAACTTAATTAAATACGGCAAGAAGATAAGATAACTAATAATCGTAATGAAATCGCATATACCTAAAACTAAGTAAAAGAATCAGAGAGCAAAGAATCAGAGTTTTCTCCGTTAGTACCATAGATAAATAAAACTATTTATCTATGGTACAAACATCTCCGAGAAAAATCTCCGAGTCTGTACGAACAGATTTTCTAATAGTTGGGGCTAGTTGAGTAATTTTTTACTTAATCCATAATAACTTTTAAACTTGCTTGATACTCACACCGTTATATACATAATTTTAAAGTTCTAATTGTTTCTAGACAAAAACTACGCCAGATTTAGATAAAAAGTTAGTGTCATAAATGGAGACAGATCCGAGTCACTCAACCTGCCCCATGGGTGGAGTAAGTTGAGCATAGGTAAGGGTCAAGAAGAGCAGAGGAAATAATGACTTAAATAGTTAATTATATTAATATTCAATAAAACTACAGCTTATAATCAAATATACTTCCTATAAATGACCATTTTTTTCAGACACCTTCCAGAAAACCAAAATTCAGACCAGCCAAACGAATCAATGGACCCATACCGTAATTTTATGTGTTCTCTCTAATAAACGGGAGAAAGAAACTGACTTGGTTTTATTTTATTTCATCACAAGCCTACACTTACATCATGCTATGCCCATCGGCTGCCACAAAGAATCGCAGCAAGATAAAACCTTGTTAGTCGTAATAATTCTGTCAAGTTCTCACGGAAAACCAAAAACAATGTAGTCTTTTGTGATGAAATTTATTGATTGTGTATCAACCCCGAATCTCCACAAATTATCCAATCACGCACACATACCCAGCCTCCATTTTCTATGCTTCACTTGTTTGCTTTGCGGTGTAGACATTTTTTTTTAACCTTGTTGGTGATCTTAAAAAGTTTGGGAATCATTCAACTTTAACTGCATGAAGGCAAAACAAAGACCATACATCCCAACTCCAACTGGAAATTATAGTAAGTAAATGTTATTTGGTAAAAATATTTCATTCTCCAAAAGATTTAAGTCAGCACTTTCTGTACAACTGTATATATTAATAGCTAGCTGCACCGCGCATACTTGCCTCGTGTAAACTTTGCCATCATCGTTCAGCTCATTTAAGAAGGAATTTTAAAAAACCTTGACCTTTGTACGCCACCTCCAGGATACTCAAGGAATATTTCCTTTAACTTTCAAATCTCTCGTCCATCGGCTTAGGCTGTGCGTTGTCTATCAGTCAGTCAGTCAGTCAGTCAGTCAGTCTGTCAATAGATATGTCCGGCATGGTATTGTTATTAAAGGTAAGATAATGTTAACGAATTAAGAAGTAAATAAATCCACACCATTTTTTTTCCTTATTCTTAGGGTACGTAAGACTTACGCACCCTAGTTTTATTACAATCTAGCCACGATTTGGCTAATAAGTAATTTGAATATAACTTAAACTTTTACACTGAGTATACTAAGAATGTGTCCATTAACACTTTTCTTATAGTCTCTATTACGGTGAAGTCACATTGTTAATGTTTACTTTATAAGTAGCACTTGTTACACACTACACTATACTAATATAATAATATACACTACACTAACTCAAACGGTTTTGTCCTTTTAAGTCTTCTAACTATGTCAGTGTGATGGAGGAGCTGGATTGCCTCAATGTTTACATGGTGATGAAGTCTATGGCTTCTGCATACTTTTTAATTACTTTGTCAATGAACTCTATTTTGAGGTCCCGTTGGAGATCGTTGTTTCTGATGTACCAAGGTTCATTCACTATTTCCCTTAGTACCTTGTTCTGGAAGCGTTGAATAATTAATGTATTGCTCTATTTGGTGCAGCCTCACAGCTGTATACCATACGTCCAGACTGGCTTTAGGACTTGCTTGTATAATAATAGTTTATTGTGTGTTGACAGCGTGGAGTGTCTTCCAAGCAGCCAATACATTATTTTGAATCGCAGTTCTAACTCTTCTCTTTTCTTCTTGACGTGCGTTTTCCAGCGGAGCTTCGCATCAGCGTCATACCGAGATACTTGGCTATATTCTCGTATGGAATCTGTTTATTATTTATAAAAACTGGAAAATATTCCTGTTTCTTGTTGCTGAAGTCAATGTGAATTGATTTGGATTTGTTTAATTTCATCCTCCATTGTTTAGTCCAGTTGTAGACTCGATTGACCGCTGTTTGGACCTTTTATGCTGCTTCTTGATGGGTACTTCCTACTGTCATTATAGCAGTGTCATCAGCAAGGGTCCCAATGGTGTTATTTTCTAGCTCAGGAATATCACAAGTGTAAAGCAGGTACAGGACCGGACCTAAAACACTTCCTTGAGGTACTCCAGCGTTTATTTCCTTAAGTTCTGAGAAGGCATCTTCTTGTCTAATTCTAAATACTCTATTTGATAAATACGATTCTAAGATATCCACAAAATGTTTTGGTAGCATATTTCTCAGTATAAGCCCTTCATGCTACACTTTATCAAAAGCTTGCGCCACATCTAGAAATACTGTAGGGCACACTATTTAGAGTTTTTTCTATAATGTTTGTTAATCTGTGCACTTGATCTTTATTTGAGTGTTTTTCTCGAAAACCAAACTGATGCTCTGGTATAACATTTTTGTTATCTATGATTGGTTTCAGCCTTTTGAGAAACAACAAAAAGCTTTGACATTATGGGGAGCAAAGAGATTGGCCTGTATGATGTGGTTTTATGAGGCGGTTTCCCAAGTTTTAATATCATGATTACTTCCGCAACTTTCCATAAGTCTGGTACATGCTTCAACCTTAGAGTGGCATTAATAAGGGTCGTTAACCTATAGCCTTTCTTGGTAGATTACGAAGTATTTCTCCTGATATTAAATCATACCCAGGCCATTTTCGTGGGCTTATACTTAGTTTAATTTCTCTTACAATTTCTCTAGGTGTAACTAGTTTGATATCACTTTCATCTTTGTGTGGCATAGTATCTTCCAAAATCAGAGCTTCATTTGTTTCACCCTCATTTGGTTGAAAGATGGTTTCTAAGTGCTCTGCAAACCGTTTAGCCTTTTGCTCATTGCTAACTGCCCATTTTCCATGTTCATCTTTAATAGGTGGTACGTGAGTAATAGGCCTCTTTAAGTTCTTTGTAGCTTTCCATAAAGAGTAATCTGTACTGCAGTCACTAGTTAGTTTTTCAAGTTACTTATTAGTGGAGTCATCGTTGAAATCCTGGATTAGTCTGTTAACCTTTTCTGTATTTTTCTCATATTTTTCTTTGCTTTCTCTTTTCTTTTATAAGTTCTATGATCCTTATGGGGTACATGTTTCCTTTGGTCTTCTTATATGCGTTTGGTGTATTTTTCCAAGCTATTTGTTGGATGTTCTCAACGAACTTTGTATATGTTCAAGTGTTCTGGTGTTTTGAGTGGAACCTTGAGATCTATACAAAAATCTAGGTCTGTCTTGAAGCTCTCCCAATCTGTAGACTTATTAACTAGGGTCAGAGCTTTTTCCTTATATAAGATGTTCATGCTTATTAATAAATATATTGCAGAGTGATCTGAATTCATATCATAGCTTTGTTCTGTTTTTAAATAACAAGATAATAAATTTTTCGTTATGAAAAAATCTAAACGGTCAGGAATTTTATTTGGATCAGTCGGCCAGTAAGTGGGCTTTCTAGTAGACGAAACATCACATTTTAACTCTTTTATAGCATTGTATAACTCTTTGCCTTTAGTAGTGGTTAATCTTGAGCCCCAATACGTGTTCTTAGCATTGAAGTCACCTCCTAAGACAAATTATTACCAAAGCGCTCTATAAAGCTGAAATATTGTTATTTTTTTATCGCATACTGAGGTGGACAGTAGATGGCTGAGATTGTTATAGGATATCTCTTGGTTTTGAGACATATCGCCACAGCTTGAATTTCTTTCTCTTCGTATTTAGTTTCCTCGTAGTGATCAAGGTTTTCTTTTACAATGACGGCGCTACCACCTCTTGCAGTATTATCTGGGTGTAGTGCATGATAAATTTTGTATCCTTTAAACGTTACATAACATTGTTTCGTGAAGTGCGTTTCGGATATTAGACACACGTCCACGTTTTCATATCTAGGACTACCTGCAATTCATTTTGATGTTTTTATAGTCCATTCGAGTTCCATGTCATAATTTTAAGTGTGTGATTCATTTTTTCGTCTTGGATGTAGCCGATTTAGTACTATTTTCAATTTTCTTCAATCTTTCGTCTAATGATGATGATGAACTTCAAGATATCATCCAGCTTATTGTCACTTAAAACAATCTTATCAGGCAGAGGCACCCGTGATGTGCCCTTAGCGGCAGCTTGGGCAAACGAGATGTTCTTATCTGTAGTTTTTCTAATGTTTGTTTTATTTTGGCTATAGCCACCTTGTCTTATAGTAGGTACGTTTTATTGCAGTACTACTATTTTTGGGTTTGATTTTTATTACGTATTTGCTGGATTTCTTTGGCTATCGCACATCCCCTATAGTTAGCAGGATGTGGAGCTCCACAGTGGACGCATTTTGGTTTCTAGTTTCCTGGCTTTTTACAGTCCTTAGTATGATGTTTACCCCTGCATTATACGCATCTAGGTTCTTTGGAGAAGTACTTTTGTGTATGTCTATAAGCCTGGCATTTTTTACACTGTGGGACCAATTTTGTGGTTTTTATTGGCTGAATTTCTACTTTGTACCCCAACACAGCTGAAATACTGTAGACTTTATTTATTTCCTCATCATTTTCGAAGGTCAGCGTGAACATATTGAGCGGCTCTTTAGTTTTACAACTCAATTTGTTAACTGCTTCTATAATTTTTATCCTTTATTCTAAAGGTCTTCTATGATTCTCTGAGGTTTGCAAGTAGAGTGCAAATTTTGACCATGACTCTTATAGGTCTTTCTCTTGCTTGTTTTCGTACGAGTGCCAGAGACAATTATTGTGAGTGAGTGCTTTAGTTATTGCTCTGTAAGAGTCATCATTTGCGGCATTCACTTTGACAGTATCACCGTTCATCATTTTCATAGTGAACGTGTCCACTGTCTGATTCTCTGTCAAAAAGTCAAAGAAACCTTGATAATCCTTAATGCCATCCACTATAATGGGTGGCGGCAAAGGTTTTTTTTTTAATTTTATCTTTAATGATTTGTTCGTCATTGCTATAGTGTTTTGTCTAGAGTGGGAGAGCTGTTCATTTTTCTTTTCTTTCTTATTTTTGTTCAAATCCACTCAGTTTCTCGAGCTAGATCTTCTTCGTCCGTTCTAAATTGAGCGTTTGGGGAAGAAATCTCCATTGTTGCAGCTGCAGGATCCGATGTTTTAGTCTCCGCAAGACATTTCAGATGTTGCTGAAGAATCTCTATTTGACTTTTTAAGTCCTTAACTAAGCCTTGCAATTTTTCATGCTCGGCTCGTTCTTTGCATATAGTATCGTACAACATACGTTCATTTTCTGTTGTTATATCTATTTTGATTTGCTTCGGGGAACCCATTTTTTCCCCAATCTTCTTACAATATTAAAGCGAGTGTGAATTTCGCCTTAGCAAAGCAAGTTCAGCGCAAGCATTGCGCAAAAACTGGGTCATCGCACCTCGAATTTTATGTTGAATTGCACTTTACACTAGATCACGCGGTCACGAGCGACACAACTGTTCTCAGCGAATATTGAACGAATATTAAAAACACCAATATATAAAAGTGAAACATTGTCTGTTTGTTTGTTTGGGGAGTTTTAACGCAATAATGACTGGATGGATTTTAATTAAAAATTGTTAAATAGGTAGGTAATGTAATATAAATAGGCCAATGTAGTTTACTTTTTATCCAGGAAAATGGCAAGTCTCCACGGGAAAACTGGAAAATGTCGATTACTCGCTGTAAGGAATGGATGCCATGGATATGAAATAATCACAAGTCCATCTAAAAGCATCAAAAGCTTTGGTGCTATACTTTTGCATTGGTTTTTAATATCGTAGACAACAAAGGATGTTTTTTTTCGCGATAAACTGTAGTCCGCGCGAACGAAGTCGAGGGTGAATGCTAGTATTAAAGTGTCAGTCTGGTCTGTAATAAATAGTAATTAAGTAAGTTTATAATAATTTTCAGCGTGCAATTTATAGAAAATGCTACACAAAGCCTGAATTGTATTCTATTATCCTCCAGTCTGGTTTTTGAAAAAATGCTTTTCCACTTTATAATAAATTTCAGCGTGCAATTTATAGAAATTGCTACACAAAGCCTGAATTGTATTCTATTATTCTCCTACTGATAATAATGTTTATTCACTATCTATTTTTAGCTGATATTAAAACGACTACCTTCCGTTTAACTAATCGATAAAGGTGCAACGAACCGCAGTTTGTCGCATATGAACTGCGGTATAATTATCTGAAGCCTGTACAATAAAACTTTGCGATGAAATACTTTATCAAAGACTATTGAACTGAGCTATTCAATAGATATACCAGTGAATATTTTAACATTAGGAACTTAAAGTAAATTTTTGTAAAGTAAATTTTGTATTCAGATTAATTTAATAATTTTAATTTTAAGATTTTTATTAATTTTGTAGATCAATAGAGTAATATTTTTTTATGCGAGGTACGACCGAATAAAATAAAATATTCCGCCTCACTAAGGTATAATATCAAATATACTAAAATAAAACATAACAAAAAAAAACAAAGCATAACTACACTTGACCAAGAGATAGTTTCTTCAAGTCAGGCTTCGCCCCGTTTGCTTCCCGTGATAAATTACATCAACATTATGTACCGTTGTCTCTATAACGACAAAATAACGCCAGGCCGAAAGCAACATTTGTCACAACCGCGGGTACAGGGGCCGTATTCAGTAAGAAAACCTATCCTTCACTGCAACGTTATTGCTGCGCGATCGTTATTTTTCGGTGTGGCCATATTAAGAAAAATAATAAACTGGGGAAATAATGGGGGGATGTAGGTTTGGGGATGTAAAGGAAGGTGGGGGAAAGTAAGGGGAGGGTAGGGGGAAGTGGGGCAGGTGGTGCAAAGTGGGGGAGGACTGAAAGGAAGGGTGGGGGCAGTGTGGGAGAAAGGAGGAATGGTAGGGGTATAGCCCCTTCCCCCTACCCTCCCCTAACATTACCCACCTTCCCTCACTTCCCCAAAACTGCCCCTACATCTCCCCACATTTCCCCAGTTTTTGTTTTTTTTCTAAGCATGGCCACACCGAATGGTAACGGTCACGTGGCTGTGCAGGTTAGGTTTGTTAGCCGCATATGGGGGCAGGATGCGCTCTTGCCGCGCATGGCTTGCGGATTGAATGATACAAACCTGTCGTACCATTATCTACAACGGCTGCGCCAAGCACCGGCAGGATGTAAGCGATAAGCATCGTGACCGTTTGTTTTGAAACAAATGTGCAAAAAACCCAGTTAAAAACGCTAACTATGTTTCGATCACCGTTCGTTTTGAATGTTTAGATGACATGAGCAAGGAATTTATATGTACTTACAGTTGTACGCAAGTATATAGAACTTCCTTGGACATGAGTCATGACAGTTAAATTTGACAACAGAAATGCGATTTTATTCCGCAGGGTATAGCGTAGATTTCGATCGGTTTGGGAAGGGTCAATAGTGGCAAAAATGGCAATCAAAACTGCTCAAAACGCCCTTTTGTCAATTCGAACTCAGAGAAAGTATAAATAGAACACACGCCCAACTCGCATGTTTCGCGGTTCTCAACGTTACCAACTAGTTGCACTATAGTCTAGCTCAGCCAAACCGAACGTGATGGGCCTTGCGGCCGGAGCAACCTGGGTCTTTACGTCTTTAGCATGAGACTAACGTGCGCCTCGCGTGTTTTTAGTATTGAGTAATACTAACCTGTCGCACCATTGTCTAGCTCGGCCGCGCCGAACACTGGCAAGCCGAACGCGATGAGCGTCGCGACCGCGGCGAGCGAGGCCGCGGCACGGGACGCGCGCTCGCCTCGCATGCCGCCCGCAACGCCCCGTCACATGCCAATGAAATGCCTGGAACAAACAATCGGCTGCTAGTTAAATAGAAAGTGCTAACTACACACGTTCATTTCATTTTTGGTAATTTAAGAAAATGTATCAGTTTAATGTATAATTTAAAAATGGCCACATCTGCGTAAATTCATACACAAAAATATAGGGTTTAATCAATATATTATATTATAATTGTAAAATTAATTAATATTAAAAACTAAATTGGATAGCAATGCATCGTTGAAGATGCAAGTTATATAATGAAACATATTTTTCCGATGGTACACGGATGGTACAATGACTTGAATCGCAATAGTGACGTAAGCTTTTGAGTTGACAATACGTGACAAAGTGAGATAGACTTCATCATGATGGATTATAGGCACATATTCAGAGACGTCTCTGTGATCAATAGGTTTAAGAGCAGTAAGTAATCTACTACGAGGCACTGTATACCAATTTTAAGCTTGCAAGATCCCGTCTGATGAATTCTGCGCTCTGACTTAACCTGCTTCGTACCGTTGTGGGATCAGAACAGCTCTAAATTCATCTAGAAAACCGATTTGCTGCTCTGGAAAACATGAATGACGTTGATGAGGCCCTGGACCAATTGGTGGGAATCCTACGGAGAGAGGGGTCTTATTTTCGTCAGCTGCAGCGTATGGTATGAAGTGCAAACTCTCAACTGAAACTCTTCGGCTTATGGATGTGAGACGTGATGATGTGCAGGCCATTTCGTCAGAGAAGCGGGATCTCAATCGAAACATCAGCAAGCTGATGCAACGAGACCTCCGATGCTCCAACACACGCCGCATAGAAAATCCCCCATGACCCGGATCCAGTAATGAGGAATTCCGAGTCACTTTAACCCGCCATTAAACTGATGATCTGCCGAAAGCCAGCCTAGACGAGAGATAGCCCTCAAACAGCTAAAAAAATGAAAAAACCCAAGCTTAAGTTGAAAGCAGTAGGAAAACCTGTGATTCGTGAGGTCTGAAATATATTAAAGTCTATTCTGAACGATGGGAGAACTCCCAAGGCGTGGAAAAAAAAACGTAGTTTTATTTTTCAAAAAAGAGTTCTATCTTTCCTTAAAAACTACAGGCTCATCTCGCTTCTGAGCCACGTCTAAAAGCTGTTTTCGAGGGTGGTCACAAACTCTGTAGCGAGAGGACTTGATGAATTTCACGGGCATTACGGGACTATAGATCACATCCACATAGTGCAACAGGTTATACAGAAGACCTGTGTCTTACTTTTGTGGACTATGAAGAAGCCTTTGACTCTATCGAAATGTGGTCTGTTTTTGAGGCCAGGTGGACTGGCAATACATCGAGGTGTTGAGATGCTTGTATGATGCAGCGACTATGTCCGTACAAGTACATAATAAGCCGACTAAGCATATCCACAGGAGTGACACAGATTGAAATGAGGTTTTCACTGTTGGATTAGTTAGGATATGTTTTAGAATATGGTGCACTGTATATGTCAATCCGATGATAAAGAGCTGAGCAACAGTTAAAAATCTTTTTGACAGCTGAAGGAGTTTTGATCTTATTTTGTATGATGGTATTTAAATACCAGGTTTTTTCAGGATCTTAAGATCCTGAAATAACATAGTTATACTTTTAACCCAGTGAAATGCGCAATGTAGAGTGGAATGTGGCAAAGCGTCGGGCACAGCTAGTAAATAATATAAGTGTAACATAATAGATAATAAAATATATAATTATGTTATGTAAGTTAATTACAAAACATTTCAATATATGTTATTTTAAGCAGTGTGATGGTGAAAGTTAGAACGGGCTATCACAATTGAATGCTAAACAACATTTCGTGTCTGTGTTGTTAACCGTTTAGGAGTTCCCTATTCAATACCCAACCCTGAGTGCAGCTACCACGTCATGGTAAAACTTAAAACCGGCTATCATAATAAAATGCGTACCTAGAAAACATTTCATCTCTGTGCTGTTGACCGTTGGAGTTGCTTTATCTGGAGGTAATCCTGGACGTCGTCTCAGGTCATGCTTATAATAAATTGTATTGTCATCGGAACTAAACCAACATGTAAATATTTAACTCTACGGAGTTCAAATTAAGAAAAGGCAAAAAGAAACAAACGTAGGATAAGAGTAAAAAAAAATAATGCAACTTGCAAAATTTGACCATAGCAAACATACGTAGGTACATACACACAAACAATGAAAGTAAAAAAAATACAAGTCGTCATATCCCTCGGCTCTAACACAGCACAATGAAATGAAATCATTTATTGCCTAAAATTAAAGTTATTCTTGGTACTTGCAAAGCTAAGATTATAATCTAACCTACGAATAATAATTCGTAGAATCTAACCTAGAAAGTAATTTCAAAGTGTCATAAAAGGGGTAGCAGAGAAGCCGAAATACTCGTACCATAATTTGGGTCTTGAGTCGTCCTCTTCACGTCATTGGGACTAGTAAGTAACGATAGAAAAGCAAATAAGAAACAAACAAGTAATTAGTGAAACATATTTTCAACCGACTTCAAAGGAGGTTCTCAGGGTTCGACCCGTATGTTTTTTTGTATGTATGTTACGCGATATTCGGCGATAGCAGATCGATTTAAAAAATATTTTTTAAAGGGTAGTGTTTGCCTCAGTCCCATGTAAGTTTCATGAAAATGTTCCACATCTAAGGGTGGAAAATTAGGGGATTTCATCCACTTTATGACGCGATATCTCCGATAGATAACCAAGTTATAAATAAATTGCATGCGATATTTAAATAACAACAAATAATAGGGAAATAATGGAAGAAGATTAATTTTTAAATTGCCTCTGGGGTCAATCAACAAACACAAACATGTTCCAGATCTATAAAGTCGTTATATTTTATGCATAAATTCAATTGGGCCATTCCAGAATAAAGTCGTTATATGTGATGCATAAATTCAATTGGGCCATTCCAGATACAATAACAATATGGATTCTATTACTGTTACGACAAAATGTTAACATTTTGACTTTCGTTGTTTCAGCTACGGCTATAAAGTGGTTTTGAATTATTACTTTGGTGGGTTTTTGTACCGAAACCTAAGAGGGGAAGTGGTATAAATAGGTACTTTCTCATCCATGCTGGAGTTTTCTAAATGCTAATTTGTGGACGGTGCTTTAAATATAAGCAGGTACTAGTTCCTTAAGTTGGAATGATGAATGAGTAAGGACGAGTTTGTTATTTATTTTGAGTAGTTTTATAAACTAAAATATTTGGCGTAGTACTACCTGAACCACGCCAAATGAGTTACGAACGTTCAAAGTTACGAAGTATTTATATACTCTTTAGTAGTCAGTATGTAGTGCTATCGTATTACTATTATTTATTCTGTGGTTCTCCGGGTAATAAAACAGTTGTAAAACGGGTTACGCATTGTATTACTGGTAACAAAAAATGTATATTATAATATAATAGCATTAAAAAATATATGAATTAATAATAAATTACACTGCTACTACAAGTATGATCAAGTATTAAAACCATGGCCAATGACTGATATAAAAAACAAATCTCAAATCCGTTATAATATAATAATAATATTTTTTTTTATTGACACTAAGAAATATACACTGTAACCTTTGAAGCTTCTGGTGCCCGAACTAGTTAAAAACTGTGTTTCATGAACCAAATTCTTCTACCATATCAATGTGCAGCTAATGTCAATCAACGTACTGAATAAATAAATTAAAAGAAATAAACTAAAATTAGAAGGATACAAAAATTTATTTGACAAAAAGATACACTAATGTAGATGAACACAATGGTACTTTGATCTTTTGATAATGATAATTTAGAATAAAATTAATAATTTAGAATAGAAAAATGAACAAAATAAAAATATGTAGCTTACTTCCGCCAAAACTGTAAGTCAGACAAATGATAAATGGTAAAATTAACACAAGTAAACCCCCACGCTAAACAAAACCCTACCCCAGATTGAACTAATGAAAATTATAAATGAAAGAAAAGCTAAGGCCTGGAGGCCAGAAAAAAACACTTATATACAAATAATATATATAAATATATATCAAATGCTGGACTGAGAGACATTTCATTTCTCTCTCAGTCCAGCATTTGACGAGTCAACATCACCCGAAGATGCCTCGTGCAGAGGCGAAACACGTGTCGTATTGATGTCAGACATTTGGTATTTGGATCGAGGTATATGTTTTTTATTGTTTTTTTATATTATATGTATATGAATATATAAGTGTTTCGATACTTGTATTTGGGTAGGGTTTGTTTAGCTTGGGGGTTTTTTATTGTGTATATATATTTATATATATTATTTGTATATAAGTGTTTTTTCTGGCCTCCAGGCCTTAGCTTTTCTTTCATTTATATTTTTCATTAGTTCAATCTGGGGTAGGGTTTTGTTTAGCGTGGGGTTTTACTTGTGTTAATTTTACCATTTATCATTTGTCTGACTTACAGTTTTGGCGGAAGTAAGCTACATATTTTTATTTTGTTCATTTTAAATATGGATATCCGCAAAGTAACGCCTGAATCTATCAATTATATTTAGAATAGAAATAATAATTAAGAATAAAATTAATGATTTAGAATAAAATTAATAATCTAGAATAATGAAATAATTATTCTTATATCATGGTTGCGAGGAGGTACTTATATGCAAGCTGTTATTAAATACCGTTATTCTCTTCCTTCAAATAAACATACGAGTACTTTTATTTGTGCCTAGGTTCGTTAAAAAATTAACGTTACACATATGTAGGGAAAATATATATTTCAATACAATCTTCCTATTTAAGTCACAGACTTACAATTATAGTGAATATAATGATCCATTATTGAACATTGAAAAAATACTTATAAAATATTATTCATGTGCAAATTTCAAGCTTATTTTAGTTTAAGATTTACAAGCCCTATCGATTCCACGGACAGGCGGATGGACGGAAACGTAGCCACAGCAATAGGGTTTGTTCGACTCCTTTGGGCAAGAAACCTTAAAACATAATATAATGTTTAGTAATAAACTAATCTTGTACCTATCCATAAACCATCATGCAGTATCTACCATACTGAAAGCAGATTGCTGGCATCTGCCAAATAGCCATCAGTATGCGTCCCTAGACAGGAGATCTGTCCATTTGCAATTCCGTATAACAAGATAACGGAGTTACCCTCCCGGGTAGCATAGACTCATATTAAGTTAGTATGGTAAAGTAGTCACGCTGTTTTACTAACTTGATAGGGGCCTGTGGCCCAGTCTACATTTCCTAAATCTAATCTGACCAAGTTAACCGGGCATTTTAATCGAGTTCGAGAACTATTTCGGGATCTGACCAAACCAACGGGGAAGCTTCTGGTCGAAGCGCACATGACCCCAATACATTTAAAACCTAGGCGTTTGACGAATGACTAGGCGACTGGGGATTTAAGCGGGGACTTCTGAAACTACTTACTTACCTCGAGTTTGTAACTGAAAAATAAACTTAGTGGATTGCACTCTTGAAGTTTCTTGGATAACTTTTAAATTATGCAGCTGGCTGCACGTTTTGCTTGTAACTTTAAATAAGCCAAACATATTTTACCACAAGTATATTGAGATATAAATACAGATATTATTAGAAGCGTGTTGTTTTGGCTCATAATCTCAATCTCTCTTTGTATATGTTTAAAATGAGTCCTTTCACCGCTGTAACGTAATAAAATTGCATGAACTGCCCAAGTAACGTAGTAATGAAAATTGATAAATGAAGTCATGTCCGTTATCTGAAACATTTTCAGTTTCATAACTTGGTTACGATAAATTCTTTGAACTTTCAAAGAAAACCCCAACTTCAAATAATGACATAACCAAACATTACTGCAACAATTTTCATGAAACTTAGGTATTATTATGAAACCATGGTGTTATGTTTATTTATTTTTTAATTATAAAAATCATTGAAATCGGTTTAGAAATCCCAGTGATGTTATGGAGGTAGCATAAAAAGAAACTCAATTGAAGAACCTCCTCTTTTTTGAAGGGTTAAATCTTATTATATCGTAAAATCCGTTTACTACACAATAAGTAGGTTTTGTTTCACGGTTTACTTTATTTCGCAGCCTCATCTCACGTAGAAGCCTGTCGCACAATGGGACTATTTTATGTACATTCATTTCACATTTGCAACAATGGACCACTGAATTTACATGCAGACTAACATAATCAGACCAACTTCTCCACAATAAAGTGATTATTACGTAGAGGCTACACGGTCCATAGTCTTCTTGCTTTTTGCTTGAATTACAGTTAACGTCTTATTTACTACAGAAGGTTCAAAAAGGTACAACAAAAGCACCTTCCAAAGTTGTTTTCAAGATGTTGGTCAGAGATCATTATTTTTAAGCTTCATCTACTTATCTGTTTATCACTATCACTCCATTATCACTACTTTTATAACGTCACCTTTATTATATTTAATTATATGTATATATATATATATATATATATAAATTATATGTATCATTTTATTTTATGTATTAGATAATTTTATTCGATTTTTTTTTGTATGTTATAATTTTATTAATATTTTGCAATTTTTATTAACTGATACTTAATTTTTTGCACGCCTACAACTTCTCTCTCATTGCATTGTTTGGTTGACTGGTAGATGCTTGGTTGGTGGATGCTTTTAGTATTAAGTCCGCCATTTGTACTCTTTTAATTGTGCAATAAAGCGTAAATAAATAATTAAATAAGGTTTCAAAAATAGTTTTAGTTGACATCGTTCATCAATGACTGATATTTGGGTACATTTCAAAACTTAATCAGTCTTGTAACCATCGTGTTATTATTAAAAGTATTATAGAATCTTACTCTGCAGTAAAAAAGTGTTCTTCTCACTGTGTCTCACTCCGAACGCGGATCCACGCGCGGAGGCCATATGGAGTCATATGGCCTCCGCGCGTGGATTTAAATACCTACTACACTCGCACCTACCTACTAAACAAATGACGTTTATACACGCGGCAAATGTGTGTAAGTACATAAGGCTGCAAAGTGCAAAAATATTTCTAGTACTAATGTTATCAAACACAAACATCATACGCTACCAAAACATATGACAACCCGCTAGTATACCCTCATACTAGCAATTCAAAGTAACAATAACAATAACCGTAATACAAAGTATTTATATTACGGTTAATAAACACTTTGTATTACGGTTATTACGGTTATTGGCGTTGAGGGTTCATACCGTATTTATAAAAATCAGTTGCCTATTAGATTTGGGCGTGTAGGGTTGCAACATTTGTATATTTGCACTTGTTTAACAGACTTACAGTGTCAGCTCGAGTCTGTTCAATTGCGTGCGCACGGCGGCAGCCCACGAAATGTAACCGACCATTGACCCTTGGACAAGGAACTTCCACCTACCTTGCCCTTAACCGCATGAGTACGGAGGGTGCGGGGACGCAGATTGCGCGGGGCGGAGAGTGGCCATTATTTATGTTAGTGCTATACATATTTTAGGACTGTGTGCATTCCGATTCACGATAATATCGCTGTGAGCGATCACAGTGATAATGTGCGTTCCGATTCAGATATCGAGCTCACGGCAGTTGAGTGCTGCAGTTGATTCGGAACGCTCGTGAGCGTGATTACAAGATCACAACAACATAACCTCAAAATTTGCTCAAAATACAAAGTATTACTCGTGGGCAAAGTATTCTGTCTAAAAATTGGTCAATTGTCTGTAGTAATATTTGGAAAACTAAACGAAAATCACACACAATTGAATTCAAACAACAGTTTTCTTTGTAAACAACCGTCAGTCTGTCACTTTGACAGTAGCGCTCACGGTAATATCGGTTTGGGGCATGGTCGGTGTAATCGCAAAATGGCGGATGTAATGACGTAATCCGTGACGTCACAAGGGATATCGTTGTTGCGCTCATGATGACTTGGTACTCGTTTGAGCGCGATAACATCGATTTTATCGATTTTTGCGCGTCTCGGAATGCACCCAAACAAAGCACCAAGTAAACAAGAAGGTTTAAAACTTCGATGAAAAAAACAAATAAGGATTCAATAAGTTCACCCGTTTCGTGTTCCACCAAAACTCCACGCATGGCCCGCTTATAGTGGAGACGGCTTCCTTAATTGGCAAAGAGGTAACTAATCTCAATCATCATAAAAAGTAAAAAACCGCTATCCATAGTTTTGAGCCGGGGGTTTATGCAGCACACATAACTAATCGACTACGCACGCCGACACACGCTTGTGTGCGTAACACGTAAATGTTTGCGTGGATCAAACAGGCAAGCGATATGGATAAATGCGTGTGGAAAAAGGATGGCACTATATCGCTTGCGATCTTTTGATGACCAACTGTGACGAACGGTTTTGTACCACGCGACTCGCACACCACAAATAGTCGTGTGATCGCATTTTGAATAATAGACTATTATTTATTTTGTGATAATATTAAGTATTAAGTGCTTGTTTTTTAATTGTTTCTTTCATCTAAGTTTAAAACTACACCACCAAATAAACGCAAATGTCAGCTACGAGTGGCGGCCAATCGGCATAACATGGTGTAAGCTTGTGCCAGAGGCTTGTGCATACGAGCGGATCGGCATAGGTATCTCGAGTGCTTCACTTTCAATCTGGCGCTATGGAATTAAACTTTCTTGGAATAAAAATAATTATGTTTTCGAATAAACGTTCTATAGTTTAAATTTATTTGCACCTATGTATCTATAGACCGCTTCATTTGCTTGCGGTCTCTACTGCCCCATTTATAATGTAAAAGCTGTTTAGCAGAGGCTCCATTACACACTATCTACTCATTTTTCATCTTTTTTAGTTCTTCCTAAGGTTCTCTGTAAGCGATAAAACCGCCGATTGTGTTACCACAACTTCTATTTATTAGGTTATTTGATGTACAATTTACGATTTACTTATAAGTGGTATGCATTTATTGCATCGTTGAGTTATCTATCTATCTATCTTCTAATAGTTTCAAAAAGATTGATAGAACAACTATTTGCAACACCAAACAGAAACAAACTGTTTCATTTTGCCACAGTTATTAATCGTAAAAGCACAACAGGTCACAAATCCTAGAATTAAGTGAACACACATAAGGGTTTGTTAACATAATCCACAGCTGCTATAATACATACCTACAAAGTGTACATTTTTGTCTAACTGCAAAATTTGGGTACAGAAAGCTTACCCCGTGAAATGATGTATGCAAACGGTTTTACGAAAGCTACTGAAAGCTGGCTGTAGTTTAGTGTGAGACGGGAGATGGCTCAAGAATAGTATATCTATTGACATGGTTAACGAAATCATCCATCGTGCTGGTTGATTACAGTAAATGACGATCTACAACCGACTGCCAGATAAGAGCCAGGTCTCACGATGATTTGCGGTGCCGGAACTCAGTCAGTATAAAGCTTGATTCACACCTACCGGCACGTAGCGTTGCCAGTACGTAGCGTGGCAGACACGGCGCAGTATTAAATACATTATGTTTAGGCTTATTCACATTTAGCGTAGGAGCGTCTTTGCACAGTCTCGCCTGTTTTGTATGAAAACTTTCATCTGTGCGTTGTCGGGTAAGCTATGTGCTGAATCGAGATTCAAGGCACGGGCGAACGTTGCGTGCCTCAACGCATCGTGTGGCATAGCCACAATTTTAGATGAATCTGTGGGACCCGGGCGCAAAGTAAAAGACTGACTTATTGGTCCATACGCTTGCTTGTCACACAAATTACCAGGCATATAAAACCTGGTAAGACGAGCGCAGTGCAGTGCAAATTTTTGAATAGAATAAGCCTTAGTTTACTCCGTTATGTTGGTTGTGTCTAAAGCCCGTTCCATACATAGACTTCACGCTAAATGTCTCGGAAGAGACCCGTGATGTTTTCTACATTCTCTTTTCACTCATTCACACACGAAAAAATCCCACTTGACGCTACGCTACTCGAACACGGTCTTGTTTTACAACTCTCGGTAGGTAAGTCTAGGCAAATGGGTGGAGCGAACTTAACTTTTAACGAGAAACACGCATCACAGCATCCCTACAGTCTCATTTGGCACTGGTTCAAGCTACATGTTACTCGTGTAGCTCAAATTCTACAAACACAAAGAGCTCGTTAGCATTCCCGTTCTCTGACCGCAGAATGTGCTTTAATACCTTAGTACACGCTGTTTTCACAACCGTGAGCATTGCTAATTTTGGCATGTATTACATAAATGACCTTAACCCGAGTAAGGTGTTGAGATAGGTCAAAGTTTTCTATGAGTGTGTAATCAGATTATCAGGGTCAATAAATTAACTCTTTACACAAAATGCATCCGTTGACGTTGAGCTAACTATGAAGGTATTATTAATGGAGAAGAGTAACTAGGTACTACTATTATTGACCAAGCGAGCGCGAAACACGAGCGAGACAAAAATGATTTCGTATGTCCGGATGTCTGTTCGGCTGTTCTCCTCTACAGGTCGCATTTCTCAACCAATCTAGACGAAACTTGGTATAGAGATTATGCAATTTTTTTAAATATTTTTTGTCGTCAGTGATTTTTGATTAAGGGGGGACTGTTTACTGTTTTTAGGCTACTGAATATCTCCGCCATATAAAATCCGATTTCGATAGTTATATTTTTGTTTAAATGGTAGTAACTTTAATATGGTCTCATAAATATTTGCTGAAGATCTGATGAGGATTTTTGGCTTGATGAGCAGAATAGATCCTCAAAATGCAGTACATTTCTCACTTTTAGGTTTCTACCAGTGGAATCAGCCCTTTACCTACTAGGTAGGGATCAAGGAAGTTATATATACTTATATAACTTCCTTGATCCCTATCCTATACTTACGTGTTGTACGCAAGTACATAGAACTTCCTTGGTAGGGATTTATGGAGCACCTTGGTTATTAATGTTAGTTTTACTATATAAGGTAACTAGATGGCGCTACTGCGCACCGCTAGATTTTTTGAAATAAAGTTTGTACGTGCGAGGTCTACAGCTCACAGAGCCACTAGTTTATTCTGTGCCGTAACATGGACATAGAATAAATAATAGTACTGCACTTGAAACCTTTCAACAGTCTTTATGGCTGATTGGCTGCACCTTAATTCAGTGTCAGGAGCTTCTGGCTACGTGATGTGTGCTATACAGTACTACACAAACAGCTCAGTTAAACATAGATAATTTATTATAATAAACAAAAAACCCGACTGCGAACAAAACTAAAAAGAGGTAAACATTCTTTAGATTTTTGATTTTCAAATATAAGATGCAGTCGGAGGCATCGTCCATTTCATTTCTCCTTTGACGGGCACTACGAGTAGAACCTCACTAGAACTGCATCTTATATTTCAAAATTAAAAATCTATATCTTGTTTGCCTCTTTTTACATGACTGCCCAAAAGAAGGAGTGTAATGTTTTTGGGATTCATGTATGTTTGTGTGTAATATGTTTCTTTATTCTACCATACCTTTTAAATGCCTGAACATTTTTAGCCGTTTAGGATATCGTTAGAATCGTTACATCCCTCCGAGTAACAAAGGCTATAGTTTTTTTGTGAAAAATAATAAATATATATATATATATATATAATATAGATTTTTTAATAATAGATATTTCCGTAGGTATGGCTCCAAAATGATATGCGAAAAACATAGATTTTTCAGTAATTATACTATATAGGTATCAAATTGGAGACCTTGATGAACACATTCCAACACTATATAATATTTAAAAAAAACATAGGATGCTTTTTTGCGATAAACAGTAGTCCGCGCGGACGAAGTCGCGGGCGGTTAAGCTAGTGAGTGATAAAAGTCAACGAGATATGTCAAGTGGGGTAACCACTTGACATAGTTCGTCGACTTTCATGTTATTCTTTATCACGGTATGGCGTCTGTTTGTCGCCATATTGAACTTTATTAATTGCCATGTATTTAATAGCACTCGCAAGATTAAGACAAAACGATTGACGTAAGAATTATCAAAACCAGTTTACGCGTTTGGTCTACACAAAGTGTCACTGAATGGCCGTATACGAAGCAGATTTGTTTCGATCAAGAATTTCAATTCGTTTTCGATTCATCATCATCATCATCAGCCTATATCTGTGCACTGCTGGACGTAGGCCTCTCCTAATGCACGCCACTGAGCTCAGCTCTCCTCATCCACTTTCTTCCAGCCGCTTTTCGCAGGTCGTCACTCCACCTGGCCACAGGGCATCCTACACTACGTTTGCCTAAACGTGGTCTCCGCTCGAAAACTCGTCTACCCCAACGGTTATCGTTTTTTAGGGAAATGTGACCAGCCCACTGCCACTTTAGCTTGCTTATCCTTTGAGCTATGTCCGTTATCTTGGTGCCGTCAGATATCTTCATTTCGAATTTTGTCCTTAAGAAAAACTCCAAGCATAGATCTCTTTATACGAGTAACTCACTGAGCGATCATAAAGTGGACTAGTTTGACCATGAGTGTCCACATTTCGGCTCCATAGTTCATGACTGGTAGGACGCACTGATTGAAGACTTTGTCTTCAGGCATTCTGGACGACAGTTCTTTCTTTTTCTCTCTTTGTACACGTGTATGTGTGCAATGGTTGAACACATAGTATTCAAAATTTCCATACAAAAGTAAAAATTAAAAACTTGTAACAACCCTAAATTGTAAGTTTTAAACTTTCGCGATTCGAACACATAGTTAAATATTTAAACGGGACTTAATCGCGCTGAAAACTTAATATTTATTTACCTCGACGTTTCGATCAAGTTGCATTGATCGTGGTCACGAGAAGACTGAAGTAGCGGGTGTCAGCGTCGAGAAGGGCGAGCGTTGTCTCCAACTACCCGCATTTGGTTTTGTAAAAATTCAGAATTGTCACGACACACTACACTAACGACATCTGCAGATATCTTCTGACATAAACCGCGACGCGAACACTTGCTTATCACGGGATTCCAGGACGCAGCCAACTTGAAACCATCCTCTCGGTTTGAATTGGGATACTTTTTAATTTCAACCGCTTCACGTACAATCCTGGAGTAGTAGTGACGTTCCGTGGAGAGGATCTTCGGGTCATGGAGTTCAATCCAGTGATTAGGGCCCGATTCGAGCAAATGCTCAGCGATTGCAGATTTATTTATCTGGCGGTTCTTTACAGCTGCAATGTGTTGTTTGACCCTTTCCGCTATAGTACGCTTGGTTTGTCCAATGTAGAAACTACCGCAGCTGCAATCTATCTTATATACGCCAAGAGTTTGAAAAGGAATGACATCTTTCGGTGTTCTAACATGCCTTGCTAACTTGGATAAAGGAGTATAAACGGTCTTGATAGACAAGTCCTTTAATAAATCACCGACTTTATCCGTCACTCCTTTTACATAAGGCATGAAAGCCGGCTGTCTATCGACATCAGACCTACTCTTTTTATATCTGCGTCTAGGACGCCAACGTCTAGTCACCACATATCCGTTTCGCTTGAGTACCTCCTGAACATGAGACATTTCGGCATCCAAATGTTCAGGGTCACAGAGGGCATGAGCTCTGTCTAAAATTGATCTGGCTACTGATTGTAAATGCCGCGGGTGGTGACGTGAAAGGCGTTGAGGTATCTGTCAGTTGGTTTCCTATAAACAGAATGAGATAACGAGCCATTAGTTGCATTATTTGCAACTTGATCGAAACGTCGACGTAAATAAATATTAAGTTTTCAGCGCGATTAAGTCCCGTTTAAATATTTAACTACAACCCTAAATGTTTATTATTATGTCGCACAAAAAAATAGGTAAGTAAACTGATACTGCTTCATCTGCGGGTTCAGGTTGCTAGGCCTGTCATCATCTGTGCGCTGGTGGAAATACCCTGTTGAGTGGATTTAGTGGGGCGAGCCAGCCTATTGTCTCTCAGCACGCTATTACTAATAATTGAAGAAAACGTCGAATGCTAAAGAAACAACAAGTTTATGTAACACTTTGAAACTGATCACGAATCTAAATATCTATTATGGCATTTCAATATGGTTGGACTGTCCAGAGTCTGCCGCGGGGGACGTGCTCGGCGTAGCTGTGACGGAACTTGTTCGGCATACCGCTCGGCCAAGTCACGGTACTCCTCTAACAGGGAGTCCTCTTGCAGTTGTACAACCTCTCTCTGTCACCTTCAGGGAACTTCAAAAGCTTCGAGCGACTGAACGCCCTGTGCATGTCGCTCAAATGCCTCCTCCTTACTTCAATCACGGGGAATCTCATTTTCGTCAATACGTCGATCCAAATCTCGTCGGTCATCTGACGTTCGGTACAGAGAGTGTACCGAACGTGAACTCGTCTCTATAAAGCTTCGTAAATCCTCTTCAATAAATCTCCCGCGCCGTATGTATTATTACTTTGACGTTCGACTGACCACTTATTGTCAAACAGACCACAGAACAACCAATTTATCTGTGAAATGGCGAAAAAAGGAACTACAGCCGTCATGAATGAGGTTCACATTTTCTGTATTTTTCTGTCTTTTAAGTGGTCTACTTATCGATTAACTGGATCACTTACACCATCAATCAATTTACAGATAAGTTGGTAGCACTGTAGCTTAAATTCAAGTTCAACGGCGGTAATGTTTTTTCCCCAGCTGACTACTAGGTAGAACTATTATTTATACTGTGCTACTAGGGTGTCAAGTACAGTGTTCTTATAGCAATCTTTATAAGTAAATACATGAATGAAAAACTTCGAAATCTCAATAGTCATAAAACTTACGTTGTTCGCCAAGCCATGAGGAATACCTCACCCTGGTACCTAATAGGTTATTATAATACATTCTGTATAGTGCCAAAAAGGAACAAACATACTTACATACATAGGCTGATAAACACATAAACGGGCATTAGCTTTGCGCAGTCTGGTAATAATAACGAAGCCAAGGAATTCTTTTCCACAAACAATTCCACTGCATTTTCGATGCAAAAAACGCTTTCTTTTCTATGCTCTTTGACCGGTTTTTACCCTAATAAGTGCGAAGCAACAATAACAGTGACAAAAATCAAATTAAATTTAAAGACTAAGACGGCTTTAAAAATTACAAACAATAAACAATTATACGTACCTCCGAAATACCTAAATATAATAGATTCTAGAAATATTTTTTATTATTAAATAGCTGGGGAAAAAATAATACCGCCCTTGAACTTGAATTTGTGTGCCATTGCCACAAACTTATTTGTTAACTGAATGGTGGCGTGAGTGTTTCAGTCAATCGATATGTACACCAATAAAAAAACAGAAAATGCGAACCTCATTCGTGGCAGCTGTAGTTTCCTTTTTCGCCATTTCAGAGTTTAATTGGTCGTACTGTAGTCTGTTTGACAGTGTCAATTGAACGTCAAAGTAAAAATACGCCGAATAGAAGATTACTTAATATTTTACAAAAAGTGAATCTTTTCTTCCACGAGTCAGGAAAAAACGGGATGAAGTGAAACGGTTCGAAATACGGCACGGGAGATGTCTTAAACAGGATAGAGCTGAAGCCTCGCAGAGCCGAGTTTACATTCGCTACACTCTCTGTACTGAACGTCCGACGACCAAAGAGATTTGGATCGTTGCATCGACGAGGATGAGATCATAGAGCCCGTTATTGAAGAGAGGAGAGGGCATTTGGGCGACAGGCAGCCGGCGTTTAGTCGCTCGAGGCTTTTGGAGTACCCTGAAGGTGACAGAGAGAGGATGTACGACCGCAAGAGGGAGTATCGGAAGTACCATGATTTGGCCGAGCGGCAGCCGAACAAGTTCCGTCGCAGTTACGCCAAACACGTCCCCCGTGGCAGACGTCGCCAACGCCAACGACGACGGGACTGTCCGACCATATTGAAATGCCATAATAGATATTTAGATTTGTGATTAGTTTCAAGTGTTACATACTTGCTTGTAACCGCTTTATTCCGGTTACTTAGTACATGTTTTGGCGATATATCGCCACCCGATAAATGAACGTCCTTCGGTGTTTTCTTCAGCTATAATGTACCAGCGTCCTGAGAGACAATAGGCTGGCTCAACCCACATCTGCTCGGATTGGTGAACAATCTCCACTCAATGGGCTATTTCCACCAGCGCGCAAGCAAGGAGTGGCCTAGCAACCTGAACCCGCAGTGATGTAGCAGTATGTATGTATCAGAGATGTGACCTATCTAAGATACAAGTATCTAAAATACAGTTACAAAATACATAATACGTATTTTGTCCTACTTTTTTGTGTGACGTGTTACCAAACATTTGGGGTCATCGCAAATATAAATTTTTACTTTGGCATGCGCTTTTTACATAACATGTATCCAATATTCAATTGGACACGTAAACGAATTTATATGCTTGATCGAAACAAACCGGCTACGTATTTATAAGGCTATTAAGTGAAACGTCGAATAATATACAGCTGCTGTGAATGACGGTTTCTGCTCCCTAGCTAAAAGTTAAACTCTTAGTTCGGGACGGTGATTCGTTTTTGGTTAAAGGTCCTTAAAATAATGTATAATATTTTGTTCCTCCTATATTTTCTTTTATAAAAATAGTACATTTACACTGAGAGATTAAAGCAAATTTCGAGTGTTTATTATTATTATTAGCGTAACATAATCAGAAATCCTAATCAAGTCCACCTCTTTGTATTGTGATCTTGATTGTTATCACTAATTCAAACACAACCATCTTCGTTAACATTCAATTCCAATTAGAACGCTTAATATTAATCGTCATTGGATATTTCTGAAACAATAGAAATTAATATCAATATTGAGCTGTACTATATAATTTTACCCCTAAAAAGCGACCATTGTTTTGCTCTCTTGTTACTGGATGAGATAATAATTATGTTGGCTCTTATAATATAAGTGAAATAGTTATTTGTTATGCAAGGCTGCAAAGTGATTTTTTGGTGCGAGTACTTGTATTTAAACCTGGGCAAGCGAATGATTCTAGGATTGAACCACGAGTAAAGCAAGTGGTTCAAATATAAAGTCCTGAGCGGAGCTCGTTTCAAGAGTACGAGTTGCAGAATAAATTTGCAGCCGTGCGAACCACACAACTTTTTACCTCACTACAGCGAGGAAATTGCTAGGTGCAAGAAAAGCAGCTTAATTAATATATTAAATGTTTTTTTCATAATATCGATAAAAAATGAGCCATCGCGGCATGCCTGGCAGATGTGTTAACATAATAGAATAGAGTTGAATAGAATAAAATCGAAAAGAGTCGAATAGAGTCGAATAGAGTCAAATAGAGTTGAATGGAAACGAATTGAGTCGACTGGAGTCGAGCAGAGCCGAGTAGAGTCGAATATAGTCGATTAGAATCTAGTCGAGTTGAGTAGAGTCAAATATGGTCGAGAAGAGTCAAATAGAGTTGAATAGAGTAGAATAGATCGAAACAAGACAAATAGAGTCGAGCAGAGTCGAGTAGAGTCGAACAAAGTCGAACAGAGTCGAACACAGTCGAACAGAGTCGAATAGAGTCAAGTGTCGCATAGAGACGAAGAGAGCCGAGTAGAGTCAAAGAGTCGAATAGAGTCGAGTAGAGTTGAATAAAGTAGAACAGAGTCGAATTGAGATGAAAAGAGTCTAATAGAGTCGAGTGGAGTCAAGTAGAGTACAGTTGATTAGAGTCGAGTAGAGTCGAGTAGAGTCAAGTAGAGTTGAGTCGAGTAGAGTCGAGTACAGTCAAGTACAGTCGAGTAGAGTCGAGTAGAGTCGAGTAGAGTCGAGTGGAGTCAGAAACAGATTATTTTCGATTCTATTCGATTCTAATCGATTCTATCCAATTTTATTCAATTTTAATCGATTCTGATCGGCTCTTTTCGTTTCTATTCAATATTATTCTATTCTATTCGATCGTACTTGATTCCATTCGATTCTGTCGATTCTATTTGATTCTACTCTATTATATTCAGACATCTCATCCAAGCGTCCCGTGAAAGCTCATTTTTTATTATTATTGTCACAAACACTAATTAAATAAATTATTTATGCTGTTTTTCTTGCACCTAGCATTTTCCTCGCTGTAGTGAGGTGAAAAGTTGTGTGTTTCGCACGGCACCAACGTTATTCGGCGTCTCGTACTTTTGAAACCCTCGCTACGCTCAGGATTCTATATTTGACCACGAGCGTACTATTGTTCCAAAAAGTCGTTATTTATCGTGCTAGTAATTTGTTTTCTGGTGCTTCTTTGATCGTAACAACTGTTAGGTACTTTAATTGTTATAGTGTACGTAATATTAACATTCATTTGTTAAGGATAACTTTTGTTTTCAGGTGCTAGTATTTTGAATCTAAGAATTACTGTTAAACAATCTTTAAGCCGTGTTATATATGAAACATCTATACTTATAATATAGCAATATGCTAATAACATACTGAACATATATATAACATTTTTTTTAAATCATATCTGTTCATTTATCTGTTGGCGCACCACGTAAATACTATCAGATTGATTGCGATGTGGTCTTCACTGTTGGATAGCTTAGGGTTTGACTCGTGTAATTTCGTGTGGAATCTCAATCAGATGAGTAGAAGCTGAGCAAAAGATAAAAACTAATTGACGGCTCATAGATTTTTATAGGATCTATTGCAGTATATTTTACTTTGTAGATTCTTTTAGTCCTGAAAATAAATAAAGGTTATTTAAACCTAGGGAAAATACCACACGGGCAAAGCCTCCGGCACAGCTAGTAATGTAATCCACATCTATACTTATAATAAAGCAATAGGAACGAAAAAGTCTGTACAAAGAAGATAATTAACAAAGAAATGGTCTAGGACACATAAAATAAGCTACTGAACAAGAATATAACATTTAAAAAATTCGTGTCTGTCTTTTTGTATGTTTGTCTGTTTGTCTGTCTGTATGTTTGGTCGCGCATCACGTCAAAACTACTGGACCGATTGCGATGCGGTTTTCACTGTTGGATAGTTTATGTTTTGACTTTAAAACTGGGGTACTTTATATCTCAATCCGATGAGTAGAAGTAGCCATCAATAAAAATATTTTGACGGCTGAAGGAATTTTGATAAAATATTGGTATTTTAGGTCTTGGAATAGCACAAAAAATACTTTTAACTTACAGAAATGACCACGCGTGCGAAGCCGCAGGCATCAGCTAGTATAAAATAAATTGGTATAGAAAACTTAAAATAAGGTCCATCTTTCTGTTTGTACACGCATCACGTAAAAACTACTGAATCGATTGCAATGCGGGTTTCATGATTGGATAGCTTAGGGTTTCACTTAAAAACTGGGGTACTTGGTATCTTAATCAGATGAATAGAAGCCAAGCAATCGATAAAAACTTTTTGGTGGCTGAAATAATGTTGATCAAAGGTTAGAGGTTTAGAGGTATTTTAGGTCTTAGAACAGGGTACTATTCTTACATAGGGCACTATTAACCTAGAGAAATTACCACGCGTGCGAAGCTGCGGGTACAGGTAGTCAATATATAAAAGTGAAACGTTGTCTGTTTATTTCTTTGTTTGGGGAGCTTTCACGCTAATACGGCTGTACGGATTTTGATAAATTTTAAATTTAGATAGCTTATACCCTGGACTAGCACATAAGATACTTTCATCATCATCATCATACTTCACTCTCAAACAGCTGAACGGATTTTGGTGAAATTTGGAATGAAGATAGCTTATATACTGGAATAACATAGTATAGGTTACATATCATCATCATTATCATACTTCACTCTCAAACGGCTAAACAGATTTGTTAACATTAGGAATGGAGATAGCTTATACCATCTTATCATCATCGTTATCATTAAAATCATCATCGTCATCATGATCATACTCGTACTTCACTCTCAAACGGCTAAACAGATTTGTTAACATTAGGAATGGAGATAGCTTATACCATCTTATCATCATCGTTATCATTAAAATCATCATCGTCATCATGATCATACTCGTACTTCACTCTCAAACGGCTAAACAGATTTGTTAACATTAGGAATGGAGATAGCTTATACCATCTTATCATCATCGTTATCATTAAAATCATCATCGTCATCATGATCATACTCGTACTTCACTCTCAAACGGCTAAACAGATTTGTTAACATTAGGAATGGAGATAGCTTATACCATCTTATCATCATCGTTATCATTAAAATCATCATCGTCATCATGATCATACTCGTACTTCACTCTCAAACGGTTGATTGGATTTTGATGAAATTTTAAAAAGGAGATGGATTTTACTCTGGAATAACACTAAGGATACTATTCATCATCATCATCATACTTAACCATATTCATCATACTTAATTCTCAAACAGCTAAACAGATTTTGATAAAATTTTGAATGGAGATAGCTTATACCCTGGAAAAACACAAACGATACTTTCATCATCATCACAATTCACACTCTCAAATGGCTGAACAGATTTTGATGAAATTTGGAATGAAGATAGCTTTTAGCCTCTTGTCATCATCATCATCATCGTCATACTTCACTCTCAAACGACAGAACGGATTTTGATGAAATTTGAAATGGAGATATCTAATACCCTGGAATAACACATAGGATACTTTTCATCATCATCATCATCATCATACTTCACTCTCAAACGGCTAAACTATTTTGATAAAATTTGGAATGGAGATAGCTTATACCATGGAATAACACATATAATACTTTTCATCATCATCGTGAAGAGTGAAGTATGATGATGACGATGATGAAGATGATGATGAAAATTTTATGTAACCCCCGAACCCCACCTCTCATTATAGCTTAGAAGCTTCTCGATGACATTAGCTGTCAAACTGAAAAAAAACGCATCAAAATAATAAATCAAAATAATTCGTTTGGGAGCTACGATTCTCATCCCCTTACAACTCTCCCCCTCTTTTCAACTCCGTCCCTCCCCCCATATAGCTACAAATTTATTCCTTTGGAAGCATCCCCTCCCATTATAGCCGAGAACCGTCCTGTTTACCTCAGCTTTAAAACCGGAAAAAGCGCATCAAAATCGTTCAATTCGTATGGGAGCTACGATGCCACAGAAAGACACACACACACAGTGATACAGTGATACACACTCTAAACTTATAAAACCCGTCTCTTTGTTTGGGGATTAAAAAAACAACAGAAAGCGTAAATAAAAATTATTAGCACCAGTGTTTCTTGACCAAAGACAACTATAATAATAATAATAATAATAAAATCTTTTATTTGGGATAAAGGCAAAAGGTACATTTATGGTTCAATGGAGCACCTGGGTCCTAAACTAGATTCGAAACCCGTACGATAGGTCCCAGGCCTCTTTCATCGGAGCACAACACATAATTGCCTACTTATACACAAAAATAAGATACCTAAATTCTATGAATTTATACATAAAAAGAAATCTTTTAGATGTGTGTGTGTGAATGTATGAGAGTAGTATAATTGAGGGTAAAGGGTATACAAGTACTTTAATTAATCTAAAACATTATTTCAGTGTAATAAATAAATTTTCAGTCTCATTGTAGTTTAATATATTTAGTTTGTTGAACAGTATTTTTTTAATTTCAAACGCAGTCAAATGGTATATCTTATTACATTTATTTATTTTATTATAAAGGAACGGTCCAAGAACGGTGAAATATTTACGAGCAAAGGCAGTGTTTACTGGAATCACAACACAAACATTATGAGGAACTCTTTTTTCGGTGATATTGGGATCATATTCTATAAGTGCATGTTGAAGTAGAACCGACTGTTGGACAAAAAGAGTTGTCTAGCAGTTAGGATTTGGCATTCTTTATATAGTAAGGCTGTAGAGTATCTGAAAGAACGGTTAGTACTGCATTTTAATAAAGCTCTTTGAGCTCTTTCGAGGGATAACATATAGGTTTTGCTAGTCCCTCCCCACGAAGTTATACAATAGCCAATGATGGACTGACACAGAGAGTAATATAAAAGCTTAATGACGTCCCACTCTGCACTGTCACGAATTTTTTTAAATACTGCTATAAGTTTTCGAACACGTTTAGTTAATTGATTAATGTGAGGTGCAAAATTCAGTCTGTCATCAATGACGATCCCCAAGTATTTTATCGTAGGTACTCTTTCCAATGCAGGACAGGTACACGTGGATGAAGTTGAGTCTAAACATGAAGCTGACCTATGGCCTACTAGTGATAACTTATTATTAGACAGTGAATCTCTAATAGCAAAAGTAACATATTTGGTTTTATCCACATTAAGAGTTAGCAAATTATTCCTCAACCACGATAAGATTTTGTTAAAATTACTCTGCGCAGTCTGAAACACTTCTTCCCAGCTCTCTCCCTGGAAAATAACAGCTGTATCATCTGCATAAGTAATTATATTGCCTTGGTCAATGGTCAAATCACAAAGGTCATTAATATAAGCCAGGAAGAGTGTTGGGCCGAGTATACTGCCTTGCGGAACACCAAAACTCAAGTGCAAAGGTTTACTGATATGCTCACCAATTTTTACACTTTGAGTCCTATCACTCAAATAGTCTCTGACAAGATCATGTTGTGTTCCTCTGATACCCAGTCTGTCTAGCTTACTTAGCAATAAGGGAATTGAGACGCTATCGAAAGCCTTAGCCAAATCAAGAAAAAGAGCTAAACTCTTCTTTCCTGAATCAAGGCTACGAGCTATAAAGTCTGTGAGTTTAAGGACAGCATCTGAGGTTGACTTGTCTCTGCGAAATCCATGCTGATTGGGGGATAGTAATTTATGCGTTTCTAGAAAATCGACAAATCTTTTATTAATAATTTTTTCAAAAATTTTTGATAATGACGTCAAAATAGAAATGGGACGATAATTTCCAACCACTTTCTTGTCACCGGTTTTGTGAATAGGAATAATTATAGCATGCTTTAGAGCTTTAGGAAAACGACCAGTATGAAGAGAGAGATTTACAATATGTGCTATAATCGGAGCAAGAATTGCATTATTATGACGAAGTATGCTTGACGAAATTTTGTCCCAGCCAACGGCACAGTCCGATTTTAGGGAGCTTATAAGACCTGCCACTTCCATTACATCTGTATCCAGCATAACTATGGAGTTTTCCGAGGTGAGATTAGAAATTCCAGCCGGGGAACTCCCATCCGGGATAATTTGTTGGGCTAAAGACTTACCAACATTGGCAAAGAAGTAATTAACGTCATTTAATGATTTAAGCGGAGAGTCATTATTTTTTAAAAGATCTTGTGACAATGGAATAGTAGTTTTATAATTTGTTATTTCATTAATTATTTCCCAAGTCTTTTTTAAATTTTTACTATTACTAGCTTCTCTAAGTTTCTCTTTTTCATAACTAGATTTTGCTTTTCTGAGAATGGATTTGCAAAAATTTCTGTATTTTATGTAAGTTATTTTTAGAATGCAATTTTCCTGATTTTTACGGAGCCTCTTGTGCATGCGGTCGCGATTTCTTATGCATCGAATAAGTCCTATAGTAATCCAAGGCTTTATTCCAATCCTTCTTCTAGGAATAATTACAGTTATAGTATTATTATTAATTATCTGTGAAACAATTTTTATCAAAAAGTCAATAGCAGCATTGCAATCTCCTGTTTTGTAAACAAAAGAAAAGTCTGTATCATTTAAACATTGAGTGATTTTAGGATAATTTACTTTATTAATTAATTTAGGTTTATGTAAATTACTTTGTTTTAATTCCATTACTAAAAATACTGCATCATGATCAGTCAGACTGTTTTCTATTACTAAAGTTTGACATTGTAACGATGATCTTAGCATGACATGATCGAGACAGCTATTTCCTCTAGTAGGAAACAAGTGAGCTGGAAGAATACCATGCATGGCTGTTCTATCTAAGTAATCAGAGACATTCATGTCAACGGGATCTGCCAGTAAATTTACGTTGAGATCGCCAGTAATAATCACGTTTTTGTAATTTTGAAAAGAGTTTAATATTTCATCCAGCGAATTGAGAAAAGGAACAATGTTATGAAATGAGGGTGGGCGGTAGATAGCTATGATAATGATAGTCTTATTAATTTTCGTAATTAGACAGGAAGCATCTTTAATTTGAGGTTCGTAAGTTTCATATAGAAGAGAATTTTTGCAGTAGGTTATTACACCATCGTTTTGGTTATTCAATTTAATTGTGCTGTGTGAGCTATAACCTGGAATCTGTGGTATGTATGGGTTTGAAGCAATCCAGCCCTCAGTTAGGACAATAACATCGGCATTAATACCAATTCTAGTCAAAAGCACTAAGAAACCAGGAAAGTTGCGAGAAACACTTCTTATATTTTGTGTAATTATTTTTAATTTATTTGCAGGATTATCAATAAATGTTTTGCATTGTTCCGGCTCACACATTTGGGATTGAGAACATGATAAGTTGTCAACATTATTTACTATTATAGACAAATTATCCATATATAAAATTATTACTTTTTAAGAGGTACCGCATAGTTATGGGATCAATGATAATGTTACATGTATTTAAGGACGAGAAGATCATAAACCAAGCCAAAAATCTATCTACCCATCCTACGCATAGTTTATACTGAGTTGTAAATAAACACTTTATATTATTGATGCACAAAGTTAATTCATAAGAGTTCATTCCGGATGTAAAAATAAGTATAATCGCAAAAATAATTGCATAAAAGTAAATAAAGATCTGATATATTATTATAAGCTCACTAGAATAAAGAGCTATATATTTTTCTTTACACATTAATACATTATGATTGATTTGACATACCATTAAAACCTCCAATAAAGTACTAGAATAAACTAAAAAAACATTAATATTTGAGAACAAAAATAATATCACTGCAATCAAAGTCAAACATTTATAAACACAACTTAATTTATATTTAACAGTTGAGAGCAATGAAAATACCTCCGAACTACATAGCACTTTCCTATGCAATGCTTCTTGTAAATTCCGAAAAAACACTACTTTTAATATTTGAGAGTTTATTATCCTTCCGTAGTTTAGTTGAGTACTATTATCTAACGGAACAGGTTTGCAAGCATGCCGTGGGATGCAGTTCAGTCTAGAAACCAACAATAATGAAGTTGAATTAGTTGTGACTGGCGCGGTACATGAGACGGACGTAAAATCCCTCAAATTTTCATGTGTTATAGTAATTTTTAATGTGTGCAGCGTTGTGTAAAACATGTTGATAGTTATAAGGGTGTGTAAAATATGTAAAATTAACTGTTTTAGTGTACATGGTAAACGGATTATTTGTGTAGACAACATACATCGAGAAAGAAATTCGTAGTAAGTAGCAAATATAATTTCATAAACTAGTCACGGAGCTCCGCTTGATCTTAGTGAGTGCAGGTGATCTTCACTTTTTAATACGATGAAGGGAGCACCATCACGCTTGCGCAGAAACACCTTTCCGTTTGTTACCCAACAGTGGGCATATTCCTCGGTCTTCGCAAATTCCCGGGCCAAAAAGTGTAGCCTTTTGGCCTTTGCTGTAAGGCGTTCCGAAATGTAAACAGGTGACGCCTTCCCTTCAAAGCCTAGGTGTTTTGAGTTAAGCTGATCCGACCTAGATTTTTTGAAGCGTTTAACTGCATCAAGAAGAAAACCCTTCGACCATGTGTTTGAAAACTCAACTACAATAGTTGAGGTAGGGGAGTCTGGTTTAGCAGGTAGACGATACATATCCTTCAATTCATAGTTTTGAACGGTGACATCTAATGACTTGGCAAGTGCATGTAGCGTCTGGAGTAAGTTATCTTTTGTCTCCTTTGGTTTCTTTGGCACATTTCTAATCTCAATGGCCGTTTTTAGAGAAAAACGTTCCATATTTTCCATTTTATCGTCAATTTGCGATAAGTGTATTGCCATTTGCTTGCTCTGTGAGTCTAGGCCCTCAATTTTTTCCTCAAACTGTTTAATTTGTTCAGATAGATATCCCAAACTGGTTTCAATCTGATTGTTGGTATTTTGGATTTTATCTACCCGGGTCTTGATATCATGGGAAGCCTTTTCACCTTGCAATTTAATGTCTTTTAAATGACTTTCCAACCCATCCATCCTATCACTCTGCTTTGACATCATTTCGGACATCATTTGTTTGATGTCATCTCTGATGGACGCGCAATCGCATGTCTGCTCCACAGAAACAACAGCAGCAGCCCCTTGTCTCCGTTTTTTACGGGTCACGTTTTGAGTAGATACTTGCCCTACTTTTACATGTGCATTAGGCTTCAAGGACTCGCTGTCAGATTCAGAAACAGATCGAAGAGGTGTGCCGGATTTTGAAGGTGGTGAATGTTGTAATTTACCGATCATGATGCCGTCGGAAAGTAGCGTAGGCCTATTTTTTGTGATCCCTGTGGTAGTGTGTGTAAACCAACTACTCTGAGTATCAGCAGGGGGCGAGGCTTACTTGCGCGTGAGCAATCAGGCGGGTCTATAGGCGTCTCAGTCCTTCTCGTAGATAGATGTTACTAGGGCGGAGTCTTGACACACTGCATAATGACAAGACTGAGAGCGAAAATGTTGGTGTCACCACTCACCGTGAGCTGACGAATTTTCTTGCTTTTAATGAAGCTTATTTCCTGGAGTTAGGGTGTAACTTTCGTCTCCACAATATACTTTTAAAAATGTGTTGTACGGCCGATGGACACGACCGCTCTGCTCGGCGGATCCGACGAAAGAGGACTGCAACTGAGGACTTTTCAACTGCATACTCACCTACTTGACAGACTTGTTATTATATCGCTTCCATGGCATAAACGTAATATCCGATCTTAAATGTTGGTACCTTGGGTTACATTATTACAATTTTCGTAGGGATCTCTAATTTATAAAAAAAAACCCTTGTTACTCAATAATAATGTAGCTATCTATAGGCGAAATAATTTTTAAATTGGTTCAGTTTTTTTGAGTTTAGCCATTACAAACAAAAAAACAAACAATCAAATCTTTCCTCATTATAATATTAGTGTAGACAACACAATGGTTTATGACAATCGAAACAATATTTTTAAGCGACTTCACATAAGGAGACGGTTATAATGTTCGAAAGTGTGTGTTTTTTTTTAGTTTATCCATTACAAACAAACAAACAAAGAAACAAGATTTGGACAGCGGAACCAAAGGGGTCAGCGATTGGTCGACTTCATGGAGAAGGAGGGACTCTTTATGATGAACTCCTTTTTTAAGAAGCGCCCATCCAGGAAATGGTGGTGGATGCACCCCAGCGGTCATAAGCACGAGATAGATTTCATTTTGACGACCAATAAGCATATATATGCAATGATGTCTCTGTGATCAACAGAGTTAAGACCGGCAGTGATCACCGCATATTAAGAAGCTCATTGAATATCAACGTAAAGCTGGAAAGGTCTCGTTTGATGAGATCTACTCTTCGCCTAAGTCCTGCCCAAATCCAAAACCACGAGAGCTTTCAGTTGGAGCTCCAAAATTGCTTCCAAATCCTTACCGAATGCGAAACAGTGCACGAACTAAACAACGGGCTGGTGGAAATGGTTCACGCGGTTGGGTCGGAGTTCTTTAAGACCCACCGCAAGAATAGAACACAGAAAGTCTCTGAGCATATACTGAAACCTATGGCAGAACGAAGCGAAATGAGGCTGCAGTCTTCAATGGATATGTCGAGTTACAGCTTGCTTAATAAACAGATCTCCAAGGCGATGCGACACGATTTGCGTTCCTAAAATACTATTTGTATTGAGAACGCAATAGAGCGGAACAAGGGCTCTAAACTGTTCGCAAGAGATCTGTCTATTAAGTCTAAGTCATTCTCGTTTTTTTCAGCCTTAAACTAACTTTTCATTCCAGAACCAAAAGTACTAATACCATCTAACTTCGTTCAGACGTCAAATGGATTTTTATCGATAGATCGACTTCTTCTCATCGGATTGAGATACCAAGTAAAGGTACACCAGTTTTTAAATCAAACCCTTAGCTATCCAACAGTGAAAACCACATCACAATCGATCCAGTAGTTTTTACGTGATGCGCGAACAAACAAACAGAAAGACGATATTTAAAAAAAAAAAACTTTGTTCAGTAGCTTATTTTAATTCTTAATTTTATTATTTCCATTATACTGACTTTTTGTTCCTAACTGCTTTATTTAAAGTAGATAGATTTATATAGATTTAAAGTGATGATAGAATAGGTGGTGTATAGTAGGTACGAAACAGTATGAACTAAATTTTTTGGCTTTGTAACTTTTTACGTTTCAAAGCTTTGATTTTTGTTTTTTTTTTTTGCCTTTTCACTTTGAATGTTTTTTTATTTTATTTTTTTATCCGGATAGCTAATTGGGAAATGCTCGAAATTTGAATTGCAAGATTACAGGATAGACAAATACATAGATACATAAATGCCACAGATAACATTAAATAAACATAGCAATTCGTTTATTTACAGGATAAAAGGTATAAACAACAAAAGTTAATATTAAAATATTAATATAAAACTTAACTATTTACACAAACCTAATATCTAACAAAACTTCGGTGGAAGGAAAAGTGCCCACAATGCCGAATGCATTGGCATGCTGCTGTATTGGAATATTTTTTTGGCATACATAGGAGCCAGCATTCTAGTCACATGTCACCACCACCGAACGTTTTGCCAAGTCCCTTTAAATTTCGTGGCCGCCTTTCCCCCACGGACCCAAAGTATGGGAACCTCGACAGGGCTTACACGTTTGTGCCGTTGGGGGTTGAAAATTTGTGTCCATGGGGGGCCAGGCTGCCACAAAATTTACAGTGTCTTGAAAATGAAAAATGAAAAATTATTTTATTGCCACTATCATAAATACATAATAATCCATTATATGAAAGTACAAAAGAAAAAAATATATGCGTCCAGCTACAAACATCGACGACAATATAAATGTATATTTTAAAAAGGTTATCCCGTGATAAGAAATAAAAGCTTTTAAAAAGAACTAGGTTAATGTGGGTCATATTCATATGCTATCTTTGATGTCCAATATCTTAGTAATGCGAAACATTAGGATACAAGTGTGCAACTACTTTAGGTTTGTATTGAAGTCCTCTATCGATTAACTCAGGTTAAATCTGTGGCTGCGAATTCACATGATTTTTTCTATGCCACAGAAGGCCTTTAGAGTAAAATGCAATGATTTTCATCAAACTACACACTTATCCTATTATTATATCAACACTTGGTAACATATAATAATTTTGTAACAAGGGTCAATAAATACGTCTTATTAACTTTATCTATGCTAGGGGTCAACGACAGTAAAGAAACCTAATTAACTAATCAGAAAAAAAAAACATGTGGGACTTCCAAACTGATACAATTTCTATATCATCATATGTAAACAATAATGTGGGGTCATGTTTTGCACAGGTAAATCATCAATATTATATTTTTCATAAAAAGCCTCAACTTTACTATTTTCTACAGGTGGAATTTAAAGGCGGTCGTCGGTGGAAGGAAAGTAACCTATAATTATACGCATTGATGATAGCCAATTTTACTCAAAGGAACCTTTTTTTAATGATGTCTACCAAACTGTACGATGCACTTGAGTTTCAAAATAACATGTTCTATCTATCTATCTATCTATCTATCTAACTATCTATCCATACTTATAATGAAGCAATATGAACGAAAGAGTGTATACAAAGAAGATAATTAAAAAATGGTCTAATGGTGTTAATTTTTACTCAAACGTGAATTTATTTTCATAACTGTATTTAAACTGAATTATTTAAATAGATAAGAAACTATAGGAGTGGTCAAGTAAGTATACTGACGGACACATAAACTGCAGCAAAGTACAAGGCAACTTTGAAATAAATATTTCAACCAAGTATGCAAACTTTCATACAAATTTAAATTGAAAACTATTGATTGGTTCGTTAACTTTGAAACAGCGTAGTACCATATCCTTAAGTTTAAGTTGTTTTGCTGTGAACGACCATTCATTTTTATTTCATTCATTCATTTAACAAAAACAATAAATGGATCAAAAATTGGTTTAATCAAAAAGTGAGTTTTAACAATTGAAAAAATGTTTAAGCATACTTTTTTTTCATTTACTAATGTGTGTTACCTCCACGTGTCCTTATTACTCATTCTTATCGATTCCGCATAGACCTGATTAGGGTTAATAAACGGTCTCGCGGAACATTGTCCCATTCTTGTGAAATTGCTATTCTTAGTGTTGCCACTGTTATTGGCACAGGATTTCTCGCATATACAACTCTTTTAAAAAGTCCCAAACATGCTCAATCTGATTAAGGTCAGGGCTGCGTGCTGGCCAATTCATATTACGTATCCCAACCTCTTCGCAATATTGCCGAACTTGTGCAGCGGCATGCGGTAGGGCATTATCTTGCATTAGAGTAAAATTTTCGGCTATGAATCCCATGTACGGTATCACGTGATCTTTTAAAATCACTGTTATATAGCGCTGTGCCATCAAACCCCCTGTTACCGTTTTGACGAACCATGTCAATGAACACAAGTTCTGTCCGCCCATTCATCGATATGCCACCCCAGACCATAAACGTACTGCCTCCAAAAGAAACACGCTCCTCAATGCAACTTTGAGCATATCTAAAAGAGAATATCGCAGAAGAGTCTATCATCGACGACGTGGGGAGCCAGGTCGTCTCAATTCTTCTGTATCAATCTGCACCATGCAAAGATGTCCTAGCTCATCGGTGAATAATACGGAGGCCCATTGCTCATCAGACCAATTTAGGTGTTCACGCGCAAATTTAAAGCGAGCTTGTCTGTGAGCTGCAGACAACTTTGGGCCATTTACTGGTCCAAAAGTGGTTAGGATCAATGACTCTTTTAGTCACTTTCTTATTTTTAGTGCGCTAAAGTTTATTTCACGCACTTCATTCAGCTCTGTTTTGATAATAACTGACGTGAGGATATGATTTAGCAAGGAAATTGCCACAATAAATCGGTCATTGCGACGGGTGGTTACTCAAGTTCTGCCGGTACCACGTCGCCTTTTATAAGAACCTGTCTCTATAAACCTACTATATACTCTAGAAACCGTAGATTGGTTTAAATTTAAATGTCTTGCAATCGTTCGTTCATCCAAGCCTTGCCGCACCAATGCATCAATTTGTGCGCTTTGTTCGGACTTAGTATCCATATTATTGTACCAAAACTGTTGTTGAGTTAAAAATACTACATGACAATTCTATTTGTAACAATAATTCTATTAAAAATACAGTAAATTTAAAACTTTACCCATTTAACACGCAAATCTGTGAACACGCGTTAATTATCTTTTCCTGTCTATAATCATTTGTTTTGCTGCAGTTCCATTTTATTATGAATAATAAAGTGAAGACTGGGCGTCTTCACTTTTTCGTTTAGTTTGCATATATACTTAAACTTTGATGCAGTTTATTTGTCCGTCAGTGTATATTCTAGGCTAGGCATTCAAGAGCGGGACAACATACGATCTAGTTCTTGTATGTATAATATTATCTAAGTGTTTTCCTTTGTCTGTATTTTTCTAATGGGTTATTAATCTATACTTATAATAAAGGAATAAGTACGAAAAAGCCTGTACAAAGAAGATTATAAAAATAAATAAGTTGTTTTAATGGTGTCTGTCTGTTTGTTTGTCTCTTAACGCATCACGTAAAAACTTATAGACTGATAGCGATGCGGTTTACACTGTTCGATAGCTAAGATTTTGACTTAACATCTGGTGTGCTTGGAATCTCAAACAGATGAGGAGAAGCCGAGCAGTCGTTAAAAACTATTTGAAGCCTGTTTTTTTTCTTAGTAAATGAGCATATTGTACTTTGAATGTACTTTTAGTCCTGGAATACATCATAGGTTAGTTTTAACCCAGCGAAACCACCACGCGGGCAAAGTCGCGGGTAAATCTAGTAATATAATGATAATTATACTGCGGAAACATTTTTATTTCAGTTTTAACTCATAGCTTTCACGTCAACGCTTTTCTTAGGTAATATAAGCGCATTCCATCGAAAGGAAAAAGTTACGTGAGAAACCATTACCATCGAATTCCCAAGCATTTACCCCAAGTTTTCCTAATCCTTAATTATACCAAGTATTTCCCCAATCACTTATAATCCAAGCTACTACGCTAAGCTGAACTGCACAGTGCATTGATTTACTTCCCTCATGTTACCGACATAGTGCGTGCCACACGCACTTAAAATAATAATTTTAGGAACGTGATATTAACCATGTAGACCTGCCCTTAAAATATACCTTAACAGTTTGCAACCTTATCGCAGTAAAACATGTTTACCCATTGCTATTACTGAAGAAAAAATATCAAAGCAAGTTGTTGTGATAAGGTACTGAAGTTGAATGTGTTTCTAATTGAAGAAAATTCAATTTGACGCTGAACTCGTTTGAATTCTATTTCCATAGCCGTAGAGATGAAAATTGAATGAGGAAGAAAAAGAAACGGTCGACCAGGTTGCGTTAATTTCGCCTTTAAGCTCTATTTAGGGCTTGTTTATCGGTGCCGGTGGGGTCAAGTGCTTATGGCTTCATCTGTAGCAGGATTGGATATTGCGTACTCAGTAAACGATAAAACGGAGATTTTATGGAGATAGTAGTAAGGCTAAGGTAAGGAAATATAATATTAATTATTATAATAGATTACGTACAAATTAATTAAGGAGAATATAAACCTTTTTTTTGTGTATCTTGATGTATGGGCATCCTCCTATTTATCCATACCAATATATAAAAGTGAAACGTTGTCTATTTGTTTGTTTGGGGAGCGTTCATTCGATAATAGCTGGACGGATTTTGATGAAATTTAGAGTGGAGATAGCTTATAAAACAATAGAATAAAACAAGGATACTTTTGTCTTGGAAAATTGTTAGTTTTCACTAGAAAACTGGAAAATGTTGATAACTCGATGTAAGGAATGGTTACCATGGAAGCGAAATAACAAGTCTGTCAAAAAACTTCAAGAGCACTGGTGCTAAGTATAACTACTTTTGCATTGGTTTTTTATATCCTAGAAGAACATGAACATAAGGATGCTTTATTTCGCGATAAACAGTAGTCCAAGCGGACGAAGTCGCGGGCGGGAAAACTAGTATTTCAAATATAGTATGTTACAAAATGTCAACGAAAGTAAGATAATTTAAAAAATATATGGCCTAAGCTACTTCATATATTTTTTAATTTGGTGTCTGTCTGTCTGTATGTCTGTTTGTCTGTCTGTCTGTTTGTCTGTTCACGCATCACGTCAAAACTACGGGACCGGGTGCGATGCGGTTTTCACTTTTGGAGAGATTTGGTTAAGTCACCTTTTTTATTTTTTTTTAGTTATTTCCACACCTACCTAGCCCTAAACTAGGCGTGCATTGCGAGACACGCTATAATCGATAATATTGATAATATTGCGCTAACACGCGTACCGAGTCACCGTGAGCGCAATAACGATATCCTTTGTGACGTCATAAATTACGTCATTACATCCGCCATTTTGCGATTACACCGACCATGCCCCAAACCGATATCACCGTGAGCGCTACTGTCAAAGTGACAGACTGGCGGTTGTTTGCAAAGAAAACTGGTGTTTGAATTCAGTTGTGTGTGAGTTTCGTACATTTTTCCAAACATTACTACAGAAAATTGACCAATTTTTACATAAAGTACTTTCTCTACGATTAATACTTTGTATATTGAGCAAATTTTGAGGTTATGTGGTTGTGATCTTGTAATCACGCTCACGAGCGTTCCGAATCAACTGCAGCATTCAGCTGTCATGAGCGCGATATCTGAATCGGAACGCAAAATAGCACTGTGATCGCTCACATCGATTTTATCGTGTCTCGGAATGCATCCTAGGATAACCAGTACTATGGGCACTAAATAACGGATACATAGATAACAATATTAAATCCATTACTCAGAAACAAACATTTCTGCTCATCACACAAATGATTGCACCTTGCAGGATTCGAACCCACGACCGTTTGATTTTGTACCTAGGGACTCTAGCCACTAGACTGACCTGACTTAAAACACTAAACTTTAAAACTGATGATTAGAAGCCGAGCCATCGATAAATAATCTCTAAGTACATAAACTAAAACCCGACTACTATCGGATAAAAAATATCCTATGACACTCTTGCGATGAAGACGAATCGATTGATATCTCGCTTGTCAAAATCGGACCAATAGAGGCGGAGCTATGTTTGAAGACCTAAGTAGATGTAATACATACATAGACTGTTAAACTGATGACCCTTCCTTGTTTCACCGTAGTCTGGTGAAAACGGTTTGACGTCGACCACAATCGACTGCAGCACTCATTCTAAAATAGTTGAAGAACTCCTCGGGATGACATTTTAATTGTTAAAAAAGCAATTTGTGTTGTCCACGTTCATTGCGATTAGTTAGAATAGGGTGAACCCAGTAACGACGATGAATTAGACGTCGTAATTGGTTTTGAATTCAGCGTAGTTTGCTCCGTCTTTAATAATAATATTAAACGACGCAATAAAAGCGTTTCAATTTTAAAAGCTTTTATTTAATTTGCAATATTTGTATGTACGACATATTGTATGTTTGTTGAGGTCAAATCTTGAAAGATGATTTAGAATCCTCTTATCCTAGGGAGTTCAATTTTTTACAAGTTAGCTCAGTTCCGATGAAAATGCATTTTTATGGTAAACATGACCTGAATCGTCATCCAGAATTAGCTCCAGATAAAGGAACCCTTCAACGGCCAATAGCACGGGTATTAAATGTTGTGTACGCATTTTATTATCATAGCCGATTTTAAGTTTTACCGTGACATGGTTTGGGTCCTGCCTAGGGAACTCCTCAACGGTTAATAGCACATACACGAAATGTTGTATACGTATTTAATTATTATAGCGGATACTGATGTTAAATTGTCGAATATGTGGATTTGTTTTTCCACTAGTGACTGTGACGGTGGCTGCGTTTGGTGGCTTGGCTTGGCCACCGGTGGCGTCCACTAGCTGTCACCGCCGATGGCTCAATGTACGACAGCACTAATAATAAAACTCCATAATTTAAGTGCAACTTAGAATCAAACGATACCAAGTTCGTGATCACCGACCACTTTTTTAAGTTATGTTCAGTTTTCCATCACTCCGTGCTTTGGAGGGCACGTTAAGCTGTCGGTCCCAGCTATTATTGATTAATAGCAGTCGTTAAGCCATGTCGGAAGCCCTTAAACGGCCTGACACCAGATGTCAGCACTACCTCATACGACACACAACAATTCGCTGACAAACAGTGACCCTAGGCTTGTCAACAATTTCACACAAACGCCAGTCCATAGTTCCTGCTAACTCTGTAAAGAACTTAACATACTATGTGTGTCGTATAACAATTCTCATTGTATAACGACGGTCTTTTACCCTCTCAATGGTAACTTCTGCTTCCGTTCTACTTATCTCGGTGAAACTTTGCTGCTGTGGTTTCAAGATGTATCTTGTATGACTTGGCACATGTATCTAGGTCGTTGCAGAAGTCTATGTATGTTTTTTCTGTCTGCTACAGCAACCAGCGTTGACGTGAATGGTCGTTTTAAACGAGTAATGGCTGATATACAGCAAGATTGTGCTGTGGTTTGTACGGTGTTGGTAGAACAAAATTAACTACCTTGATTTAAGTATCACGTCTGCTATAACTATATCGTGATCCAGAGCTAGCCTTGTTGATAGATTTAGTACTTCAATTATTTTTTTCTCCCTGAATTTCATCGTATGGAAGCACACATTATCATTAGGTACAAAAACCCCGTGAATTACACCCCGTTCACCTTCATAAGGATGGAAATTCAAGAAAATCCCTCTTTAGTACTCCTCTAGGGTACTCAAGGAATATTTCCTCGAAGTTAAGATGTGCGTTGTCTGTCTGTCAGTATGTCACGGTATTGTTATTAAAGTACTTACATAAGTATAGATTTTAGTAAATTATGGGTGTGTTATATATAAAAGTGTAAAGTTGTCTGTTTGTTTGGGGAGCTTTCACGCGATAACGGCTGGACAGATTTTGATGAAATTTGGAATGGAGATTCTAAGGCATAAGCACCCTGGAATAAAACATCAAATACTTTTTATCCTGGAAAATTGTAAGTTTTCACGGGAAATATAGAAAATGTTGATTACTCGCTGTAAAAACGGTTGCCATGGAAACGAAATAACAAATCTGCCAAAAAAACTTCAAGAGCATTGGTGCTATACCTAATTTTGTATTGGTTTTTAATATCCTAGAAGTTCATTAGGATGTTTTTTTTTCGTGATAAACAGTAGTCCGTTTGTTTGTTTGGGGAGCTTTCATGCTACAACGGCTGGACGGATTTTGATGAAATTTGGAAGATACTTATCTTCATCATCGTCATCCTTCACGCTCAAATGACTGAACGGATTTGGATGCAACATACACTGGAATAACACATAGGATACCTACTTTTCATCATCATAATCTTACTTCACTCTCCAACGGCTGAATGGATTTTTATAAAATTTGGAATAGAGATAACTTATACCCTAAAATAACACACAGGATACTTTTCATCATCATCATCATCACTCATTCGGGTGAAACCGTGGGGTGCTGCTAGTATATAATATATATGAAAAACCACGCTTGACTCCATACTAGTATGGTATAATCTGTTTACTCACGGTAGATATAGATTAAATCCAGCTTCAGTATTCTATTCATCCCGAAATGAGAAAAGGCATACAAAAGACGTGAACCGTAATGTTTTTTCTATATAGAGCTGTGAATAGCAAATGCCGCGCTATCTCAAATTTTACATAATGGACTGTCAACGTCAACATCCACTCTCCTGGAAAACGAGCAGAAATAAACTTGCAGTTGTTGAAATAAACTTTAATGTCTTGTAAGTCTGTCAGTTTGGACCCTCGTAAAAAATTAATGTCGCAACAAAATATAATTCTGTAAAGTTCCGTGCACAGAGAGACGGGGACGGCCGCGGCTTTGAACTTGGTGCGTGATGGATGATATGGCGTGGCACCCTTACGGACCATATTATGTCAAGATGTGAACTTAAGGTAGAAATCATAATATATTTAGTCACATTCTTTAAAAATATTCTGAATATAAAGTCATGGTTATTTTATTAGCATCTGTTGTGGATAGTAAATCAATTATTGATCCTTGAAAGGTTATTGCACCAAAACTAGGATTGTCCTGTGATATGACATGCGCACGAACTTCTCCCCGGACAGAGCATTAGAACATAAAATATATAGCAAGCAGCGAACCCACGTATTTATAAAAAATATATTTGGTTTGTCATCGAGTTGTGAGCTACCCTGAAAGTTTCAGCTGGATAGCTGATCGGGAAGTGCTCGAAATTTTAGTTGCAAGATTCCATCCGGAACGACAGACAGACAAACCAGAAAGTAACTTAACAATAACTTGGTAAAATACAAGTTGTTTAGGGTTTTAATTGTTTTTAATCTTTGAAAAAAGTCGTAATGCTAAGCAAAATGACAGAACGGTATGTAATGTAATACGTGATGTTATATAAATGCTAATATTACAAAACTGGTTGCAATGTTAATGCAAAGGTCTTCGCAGTCTAGTTGGCTATTCCTGCCACCACAATAATGTTTCAATAACAAGTACAAATTTAAAATTTGTATGACCCGCCACCCTCCTCCCCACATATTAGCTTTTAAATTAAAAAAACCGCATCAAAATCGCTCTATTCGTTTGGGAGCTAACGATTTTCACCCCTCCTCTCCCATCTCGATCACATGAACATTCAAATAGTCGACACCGCATCAAAATTGGACCATTTGTTTGGGAGCTACAGACAGACAGACACACACAGTGATACAAACCCTAAACTTATAAAACCTCTCTTTTTTCGAGTTCGGGGGTTAAAAACAGCATCTTATGACGAATCAAGACATAAATTCAAAAACTAAAACCCGACTACGTTCGGGTAAAAAATAGCCTATGACACTCTTGCGATGAAGACGAATCGATTAATACCTCACTTGTCAAAATAGGACCAAGTTTTTAGTTTGACCACATAACCCTTCCTTTACCTAGCCATGGTTGGATAAAAATAATTAGCCTATGACACTATACATTAAGGTGAATCGATTGACACCTCACTTGTCAAAATCGAACCAATGGGCGACGCTATGGTTGAACATCCACATACCCACATACATAGATACATACATAGACTGTTAAACTCATTACCTTTCTCTTACTTTTCTGTAGTCGGGTAACACGAAGAAAAAGTTGAACATTTTATTGAACACAAATTATTCCCTAAGCGCGAGAAAATTCAGTATAATTCCATTCCAACCTGCATTACTTGGTCAAATCACATGATTAATGTTAGAAAACCACCAAGTTCCCAATAGCACCCCCGAGGCTTACATTATAAATCGCTTAACCGGTTGTTAGCTGACTTCTTGGCTAAAAAGACCCAGATTTCAATCCGTACATTTACATTTGCTAATGGATTTGACTTTGAAAGGGGTATCTTCACAATGAATCAGTGGCGGCTCAGCGAACGGCTTTATTTTTTTAGTGAGTGGTAGTGACGAGCATGATGGTAAGATCCTCGCCTCTGCTCAATACTATTGTAATGTCACCCAGTATTTCTTTGTAATGGCTCAGAGACTGCTTAAATATGTAGGGTTCTCGAGTGGCTGTATTACGAACGCGATCGTGAACAACAATAAAAAAAACAGTCAAGTTCAAGTCGGACTAGCGTACCGCGGGTTCCGCACAAACTTAATTTTGCCGTTGAAAAACTGTTAGCCCCATACATCATTTACCAATAGCAAATAATATATTGTAACTACAAACGTACGGTGCTTTAGGACATTAATTCTTGCCTTTCATGATTCTTGGTCAACAGGAATTACCCTATAGGCTTTGATTCCACATAAACGGCCATATCTTTTGATTGCGTTGACTTAGAAATTTGTTTTTTTCACAGCTGCAAGTGATTGCAAATATGAGTATATTCATACCTCCACGTGTTCCTGGAAAAAAGGGTCTTTACAGACAGACAGAAGGACGGACAACGAAGTGATCCAACAAGGTCTACTTTTTCATTTTTGGGTACGACGACAGACTTGTTAGTATTTCGTTATACGACACGACGATGTCATTGCGACATTTTTATAGGCAAATGTATGATACCTTGGGTTAAATTATTAAAATTTTCGTAGGAAGTTCAAATATTTTGAACAATATAATGTAGCCCATGTAACTCGCTGATTACGTAGCTTTCTAAAACTGAAAAAAAAACGGTTTAGTATTTTTTAAGTATATCCTACACACAAACAAACAAACAAACAAAAACACAAAAATCCATCAATATCCATCATTGTATCAACATATCAGTGACTAGTGACTCGCCTCGGATTCGCACGGGTAGCGCTCAAACCGCGGCATTTTCCTTACTTTTATTATTTTTAAACACGTCGTAACTTGTCTACTAGGCAAGCGTGCTACACCTTCGACCACATCATCACTTTCCATCAGATGAGATCGTGGTCAAACGATTGCTTATAAAGCGAAAAAAAAAACGCCAGTAAGCGTATTTGAAAATCTTTGGCAGCAATAATCGTGATGTTTTCTGACAAAAGCATTATTACTCACGTACTTGACAGATTTGTTATTAATTCGTTTCCATGGCAATATGTCCGTTCTGTATTTTGAGCTTGGGTTACATTATTGCAATTTTCGAAGGTAACTAAATTAAAAAAAATATTAAATATAGGCCATGTTACTCGCTGAAAATGTAGCTGTTAAAAATTGGTAAAAATAAATAAGTGTTCAGTGTTTTATGTGTATATCTATTAAACGACATTGTTGCCATCGCAGGAAATAGGTGGATGGAGGTGGCACAAGATCGCTCGTCATGGCGCTCTTTAGAGGAGGCCTATGTTCAGCAGTGGACTTCTAAAGGCTGAAATGATATCCATTAAAACGAACACTTACTAACACACAAACAAATATACAAAAAATCTAATCTTTCCTCTTTATAATAATATTGTAGACAAATTAGCCGAAGTAAATAATTTCGTTAGACATGAGTTTTATAAAATAATAGCTTTCACCCGTGACTTCATCCGCGCGGACTACAGTTTATCGCGAAAAGCATCCATATTATTAAAAACCAATGCAAAAGTTTAAGACAGAACCAACGCTCTTGATGCCTTTTGACATACACACTTGTTATAATCTCTTTTCCACGGCAACCGTTCCTTACAGCGTAATTGTAATTATCCAGTTTTTCCGTGGCAACTTACTATTTTCCGTCATAAAAAGTATCGTGTTGATCTTTAAATTGTACAGTATTTATCAAAATCGGATCCGCCGTTTTGCCGTGAAAGTTTCCCAAGTAAACAAACATACAACGTTTCACTTTTATATGTTGGTGTGGATTTAGCAATAAGGAAGCGCAAGATGCTCACATAAATTCATGATTGTCATTAATCACGATTTATATTAAATCGTGGGTCGATGCGTGTACGAACCAATCGTTTAGTTACCCAGTAAGGCATTAGCGACTGACATGGAAATTCCATTAAATGGCGGGTATCCTTAGGTATGCAAGGTAGTTACGGAACTATGAAAAGTAAAGTACAGGTATCTATTATGACATGATTCGATTTTACTAGATGTTGCAAGAGATATCTTTGCCAGAGCGTTATACACGATAATGATACTTTTTCTTTTTAAATCCTATTTTTTGGGGTTGGTAACATTTCCAATTCAAATCGTAAACTTTATATAGCTTATTCCACTACAAAACATAAATTTACTAGTTTTTCCGCCCGCGACTTCGTCCGCGCGGACTTGCTGTTTATAGCGAAAAAAGCATCCTATGTTCTTCTAGGATATTAAAAACCAATGCAAAAGTAGGTATAGCACCACTCTTGATGTTTTTTGACATACTTGTTAATGCGTTTCCATGGCAACCGTTTCTTCCAGCGAGTAATCAAAAATTTTCCAGTTTTCCAGTTTTCCCGTGGAAACTTACAATTTTATGGGATAAAAGTATTCTATGTTTTATTCCGGGGTATAAGCTATCTACATTCCAAGTGTCATCAAAATCCGTCTTGCCGTTATCGCGTGAAAGCTCCCCAAACAAACAGACAACTTTTCACTTTTATATATTGGTATGGGTGATCCATACCAATATATAAAAGTCAAAAGAACAATAAGATTATGATATATCAAACACCACTCACGTAGACAACGTTTTTCCCACTCTTGTATATGCAAGTTCTGGAGCACCTACCAAGAGACATCTCAGATGCTAGCTGGGTTGCTATATGTTGTTTGGTGTTGCCATCTAATAATTAAATTCTACTAAAAAGGCATCTCTATACACAGGGATAGTACGCGTAAATCAAAAAGCGGCAATTAACCTTTAAACCTCAAAAATGGGTTATGGCCAAGTTAACTTCCGCTGGCAAAGCGAGCAGGTTCCACGGTTCTTAAAATAGGACAGATATATAATATTTTTTTAAATCGTGTCTTTCTGCGTCTGTTTATCTGTAAGTTTATTTGCGCATTAATACGTAAAAACTACTGGACTGATTGAGATTTGGCTTTCACTTTAGGATAGCTTACGGTTTGACTTAAAAACTGAGGTACTTGGTATCTTAGCACGATGTTTATATGCCAAGCAATCGATAAGAGCTATTTGACGTGTGAACAAATTTTGAAGAAAGTAGTGTTGCGAGGTACACCAGCTCAAAAGGGTTCACTACGCTACTTCGAAACACGTTTCACCTAATTTCATTTAATCTATGACGACTCATCGAATACTTATTTTATCTATACATCAATTTAACAAAAGACATTTCATCAATGGTTAATTTCACTTTATTACATTCCATCAGTCACATATTTCTTCTACACGTCAAGTATACAATTTATTTTTAAGACAATCGTATTTTAATCCAAACTCTTTTTACTTAGAACACATTTGAACATAATACTATATTATCGATGTCTCATCATGCCAAAATGCATCACTTCTGTATAAAAACTACTAGTCTAGGATCGTTAGTTTCAGAGTTATAGCCCTTTTAAGTTTGACAGCTGTCATCCAAAATGAAGATATCTATGAGATCTATCACTTCTGTAAAGAAACTACTAGTCTTGGATTATTAGTTACAGAGTTACAGCCCTTTTAAGTTTGACAGCTTTCAACCAAAACGAAGATATCAATGAGATCTATCACTTCTGTAAAGAAATTACTAATCTAGGATCAATAGAGAGAGATCACAGAGTATCGAGAAAATATCGATGAAGATGAACAATTATGTAGTACAGGAACAAGGCGGAAACTACCAAACAATTTAATGAACACTCAGTGCGCAAACAGCACTAGGTTCTGTGCTGGCTCATTTTTCAATGGGCAGCGGCTTTACAGCTGCAAGTTTTTCATACTAACACCTTCACAGTTGCATGACAAACATTCTGTCTACTGCATACTTTTACACACATGTCCTTCAGCTATGTTCAGTAAACTTTGGTTTTGAAATTAAATGTATTATGAGTAGGTATATATCTCGCATATTTTCTGTTTTTACATGGTTTTTACTAAGGTTTTTACAAGGATAGGTAAAAACTATAGAGTTGAGCGAATCAATGACAATGTAAGAATGACAGGTTCAATGAAGGTGGCGAACATTTTATTTTAAGAATATGTGTGGACAGTACGGTGATAAACTATGAAATGAGGTGTTAATGTTGATAAAAAAGTATGACTTCGACACAGTATATTGTACCTTATAGGTACCAACTTTTTGTGCAGGGCGCTTATTCACTATGCCGCATGAAATTCCTTGCCGAAAACGTGTGACGTCAGTACGGCAATTGCCGTATGATTCCACGCAGATATCTTAACGCGGCGCGTAACGTGTCTTATTGGCAATAGAGAATAATGGCCCTGGAATAACACGCGACGGCGTCAAACCGGCGGGCACAGCTATTATAATTATAATTCTTCGTTCTATGGTGTTTCAATAAAGAATCTATCTTTGTTAATTATTGTGAGTGAATCCCGCCACAGTGGATTAACGGAAGTTCTTCAAATCAACTATGACGAGTCAGCGTTTTAATGTACGTGTGTTTGTTTGACGATAACTTTGGAACCGTTGTTGATCCGATCTTCATTAATGTTGGTGGGTGCGTACATAATAATATCACTTTTTTATTCGTATTTGAGCTGAGTCAGTTCGGGGTTTTCGGGTTCAACCCCTTTTTGAGTTTTTAGACCAGTCTTAAAGCCCAAAAAGAAGATGCACAATTAAACAGTCAGCTCAAATAGGACGTCATATTATGAAGCGCTTTCAAATTTGTTAATTGGACCCGAAATTATTTTTGAGATCTTTTTGATATAAAATTAAATAATTTAAGGACATCCTGTATAACATAATAACATTGAATAAAAAAAACTGAAATGGTTCCTGAAAATTACCTGTATCGTATGTGATACGGTAGGTCTACACGTATGCAAAAGTACAAGATTTTAAAAGCAACGTTTACTGATATTTATGTGTACAGCATATGAATTTTACTAAACAGACGACCCGCCCCGGCACAGCACTGGTAAAATAAAAAAATAAAATTAGGTTAAAAATGTAGTTCTTGCACACTCGACCTTCACTCCGCTTCGGGGGACGGGCGGCTCGCTTCGCTTGCTGCCTCCCCCCTCGCTACGTTCAGGACTCGTATGCTCATATTATCCATAGTAAAAATCTCAGAAACGGCTGGACCGATTTTGACGGGATCTTCACTGGCAGATAGCTGATGTTATGAGGAGTATGTTAAACTACTTTTATTTTTGAAAAGAAGTAGGGTTTCATGAAAAAAAACACACACATTTTGACTACGCGGGCAAAGCCGCGGGCACTGCTATATATATATAAAATTTTCGTGAAAAATAATCTAACAAAATGAAATCCGCTCTAAAATCTGTTGCGTAGTTTAAAAGATTAAGCGTTACAGACAGACGGCGGATAACTACTTTGTTTTATAGTATGTATTTATTGAGAATATATGGGATCTTTAAAACATTCAGTTCTTAGGCAACACCTGAAATTATAGTCTTTAATGCATTTTATACTTATGGAAAGGCAATGTCAAAAGTCCCGCATGTCGTGTGCAGGATTATTGACTAAACCAATATCAAAATTATCTATACCGTCGTATCTTGCATCTACCTGTATTGGAGAGGGTTTACTAAGTACCTATTGTCTTTCAGTCTGTAAGTCAAGCTTTGACTATTTTGAGCCCATGCTAGACCTAAGGCCACATTTCGACCATTTCAGTGGATCTTGCGAATATTCGTGGGATTCACTCCAATCTCCAACCGGTCCATTATCATCTGGAGACCTCTAAGCCCCACTTGTTCTTCTTGTCGGAGACGCAGATAGGATGTCCAGCTGATACGGCGTTCTTGGATTACCCAGGCTATATCTTGGAGCATCTATTTATCCCAAATGCCGGCGTGTGTGTATATGCCCGTGATGACATTTGCCGTCTGCGTCTCCGAAATCTTGAGCACTCTAACTTCTCAGTGATTTGGGTGCTGGTGGACACGGGCATAGAGAAAATTATGTATGCTTGTGTGTACCGCTCACACAGCGGAGATCGGGGGACGACTTTATTGGTTGACTATTTAGGTGAGGCGGCAAGTGTGGCCCAACAGAGTTACAGCGTTTGGGCGATTTTAGCGCCCACCACCAGGAGTGGCTTGTCCCTTGCTTGTGCAGGAGCCGACACAGGTACCTGACCGTGACGGTGACACTGCCAACTGTCTCGACCTGTTGATGACGACTGAACCAGACCGATACTCCGTATCAGTATCCCCACCTCTAGGTAGCTCTGATCACTCCTACTCCACTCCACTCCAGATCCTAGCCTTAAGGGAAATAGGCGCGTGTGGAGATACAAGTCAGAAGATTGGGACGAGATGCGGCAATTCCTTGCATCGTACCCTTGGCGGCAAACATGTTTCATCTCCCAGGACCCGTCGACTTGCGCGTCTGCTGTTACAGAGGTAATATGTCAGGCAATGGAATATTTCATTCCATTCAGTGACAAGATTCTTTCCAGCAAAGCTCAGCCTTGGTTCGGATCCAGCAGTGGTCATGCTGTGGCTCTAAAGCGTGCGGCATATCTAGACTGGGCTGATGCTCGAAAGCGCAAGTCTTCTGATATTCGGGCTAAGAAGAGAAAATTTAACGTTGCCGCTAAGACCTGCAAGAAGATACTTAGGAAGGCCCATTTTGATCACGTAAGTCGAATTGGAGCCAAACTGGCTTCATACCCCGCGGGTAGCAAAGCTTTTTGGTCCCTGGCCAAGTCGGTCGAAGTAAACTTCTGCCGCCCCTCACTGCCACCATTGCTGAAACCTGATGGATCACTAGCTCACACTGCTGGAGACAAAGCGAATTTATTTGCTTCTCTTTTTGCAGAAGCCTCGCATCTAGATGCTTCTGGCAAGACACCTTCCTGCCTTCCTCATTGCGGGGTTTTTATGCCTGAAATTCGCATTTGCCAGAAGGAGGTTCTCAGAACCCTTCGAGCTCTACATGTGAACAAGGCCAGTGGTCCTGATAGTATTCCAGCGATTGTGTTGAAAAACTGTGCGCCCGAATTGTCTCCCATCTTAACGCGTTTGTACCACCTCTCTCTTCACTCAGGTAAAGTTCCGAAGAGCTGGAAGCTTGCCAATGTACATCCAGTACCAAAGAAGGGTAGTCGTGCTGATGCGGCCAATTATCGTCCCATCTCGATTACCTCCTTACTCTGTAAGTGTATGGAGCGTGTCATAAACATTAGGCTCTTGGCATACCTTGAAGACAATGATCTTCTCAGTGACCGACAATACGGATTTCACCGAAACCGGTCTACTGGGGATCTTCTCGCGTATGCCACTCACGTACTGAGCGAAGCCATAGAGATGCATGGTGAGGCGCCTGCCATTTCCCTTGACATATCGAAGGCATTTGATTGGGTCTGGCACGATGGCCTTTTAAACAAGCTTCCCTCTTATGGTTTACCTTGCTATGCTTATGCAATTGGATAGTTGATTTCTTAAGGGAACGATCTATTCGAGTAGTCTTAGAGGGCTGCGACGATCGTGTTTTCTCAAATCTAGTGTGAATAGGTAATAGAGTGAATAGGTATCTACTAGGCAAGCGTGCTACACCTTCGACCACATCATCATTTTCTTTCAGGTGAGATCGTGGTCAAACGATTGCCTAAACAGTAATAAAAAATAAAAATAAATACGAGGCTTTGAGCTAAGCGGCCTTTGTGATGACATAGGCTATGCTGTGGCCCCTGCGAAGTGGTTTTCTGACCATTGTGAGGCTGTAGATAAATCACCACACTTAGGCCAAGCTTCCGTCCAACATAATTCATCACGAGGCAGCTGCTCGGGTTTTGATCCTTGCATGGCTTTAAGCTGAGCTGCAACCCCTCGAGGCCCAACGGCCTACGGCCAAGCTTCGGTATTTTTGAAGCTGCAGGCCAAGCATCCCCTCTGCTTATCTATAGCGTAGCCCGAAAAAAATGAGATGGCCTGCTTTAGAGCTGCGGAGCTAACAAATGACCTCAGCTAGTTTCTAAGTCAGGACAGTCTGTATGTTCAAAACCAATAATTGATTTCTATATTGATTGAAATTGGGCTAGTGCTGTAATCAAACGGTCGCTTGCTTGGGGCGCTCCCCACTTGGGTACCGAATCTTAATAATTATGCTTATTATATAAGCGGTGGTAGCACTATTGAACCTTCAGGTTCATTAGTGCAACTAAGAATCTAACGATACCGGGATCGGTCCTTGGCTCAGCACCAATAACTTTTCTGAGTAATGTGCAGTTTTCCATCGCTCCGTGCTTTGGACCGACAGCTTAATGTAGGTACCCTACATTAAGCTGTCGGTACAGGATGTTATTGATTAATAGAGTCGCTATGCTATAGCAGAGGTCCTCGGGCGGCCTGACGAACTCTGACCACAGAGGCTAGCCTCATACGACAAACAAACAATAATAATAACTTCAAAAACCTGATAAGTCTGAATAAATACATGTATAGTAATGTTATATAATTGCCCCGAAATAATTTTCGTCGTGTAAAGTAAAAAACATTACTTATAATAAAGTAATAATTATGAATATGTACGTACAAAGAATATAATTTAAAAAAATGGACTAGTGTACTTAAAATAAGCTACTGAACAAGAATATAACCTATTTTTAAATCATGTCTGTCGGTATGTTTGTTCTCGTATTGCGTAAAAACTACTAAACTGATTGCGATTCAGTCACTGTTGGGTAGCTTGGAGTTTGACTTAAAACCTGGTGTACTTGGTATCTCAATCCGATGAGTAGCCGAGCTATCGAAAAAAAACTTTTTGTCGTCTGAGGGTTCTTTGATCAAATGTTGGTATATTTGTGTTTTAGGTATTCATAGAGTACTTTTAACCTAGAGAAATGACAACGCGTGAGAACACGCGGGCGCAGCTAGTTAAAAATAAAATCTTCTGTGGGTAGCTTTCAGTGTTTTTTCAAACTTACCGTATCGATTGTGATACGATCGGTCTAAATGGAAAATATGTTATATTAGGATTTGTTTTTTTTTAAAAGCCTAAATGGAAAATATATTTACATCACGACAGGGAGGTCTCATTCTCAGCAAACTTCTAGTACATTTTAAAATATAAAAGGTTATTCTAAATTCATGGAACGGCTCTGCGGGCGTGATGGACATGAATTTTAAATAGTCTCCACCAGGGGTGCAGACAATGACAAGGGTAGGTACAATGTTAACGTTGACAAGAGGGTTAAAAATAAACAATCACATCCCATACGTAGGACTGAATTTAAATCTTCTCATGGGCAGAAATTCAAATTGTTAAGAATTTACAATACAAGCCACTCCAGTGAATTACGAATGGTGAAATTTCAAATTGAAAGCGTTGCAACAATAATCTTCAAATTAAATGAATTGCTAACGAAAGAAAGCAAAAAGGCATTATATTCTTTGAACCAAAAAAAAACACTTGTATTAATTTGCTCTAAAAATTACTTAACCAATTTTGATAAAATGTATATGTGATTACCCTGAAGGTCTACCATCTATACCTACTTATAATAAAGCGATAAGTACGAAAAGGTCTGTACAAAAAAGATAAATGAAAAATAATGGTTTAGGGTACTTATTGTCCGGTAGGACAGGAGTAGGGAGAAATTAAAAGGCAATTTGTATAATTTAAATGAAAAGTTCGTCCTTTTTCTGTTTTTCGTCAAGTCCAGATGACGTCTGATTGTCTCGTTTATTTGTTGTCTTTTGGCTCTGCAAGAAGTTCGGACGCCGCGACATCCCCACCTCCAGTATTAGGGTCCTGTCCTAATACTCAAGATGAGGAGCGGACGTCCAGTCTGCAGAGCTTCGTTACAGGTCGTCTGTAGGTTGCTCTTGTCTGAACTTGTCCAGTTCTTACGTCAACTACTCTGACATGTCCGTCTCATCCCGGGTACACTTGTGTAACAATTCCTCGTAACCACAAGTTCCGAGGCATTTGGTTGTCAGCAATGATTACCAGGTCTCCAACTGTAAGAGGTTGAGTTTGTCTAAACTACTTATCACGTCGCGTCAATGTGGGTAAATATTCACGAACCCACATACGCCACAATAAGTCAACCAGCCACTGTGACTCGCGCCAGGTGCGGCAGAGTAAGTCATGATCTGTATATAAGTCAAACGGATAGTCCTTAAATTCAGTGCTAGTCAGTAAAAAGTCCATTGGTGTCAGTGGTAGGTCGTCTTCATGGTCAAGTGGTACATAAGTCAAAGGTCTATTATAAATCATGAATTCGGTCTCAGCCAGCACAGTCTGTAAAGTCTGGTCAGTGGGAGTTCTATCATTCAAAATCACCTTTAAAGCAAGGCCTTTTGAGCGAATAAGGCATTCCCAGCAACCACCCTCTATTGTTCTTGACGGTTGTGTCCCGCGCAGTGTCGTCCGCAGCGTTAAAACCTGTCGGTACCCACCTCCAATCACAGACTTCTGTCAGGTCTGCAATCTCACTTACACGATAAGCTACAAAAGGCTTAAACCTGCCGCTATCCGATCTTAACCAAGCCAACACAGTTTTTGAATCTGACCAAAAACAGGAACGCGTCAAAGGCACGGCCATGTACCTTTTAAGAAATTGTCCCAGTCGTGCTCCCAAAAGAGCAGCCTGAAGCTCAAGCCGTGGTATGCTTAAACACTTCAGCGGTGCAACTCTTGGTCTTGCCATAATCAGTGACAACTGCTACGAGCAGTCATTCAACTGCCATCTCAGGTAGGCAACACTCGTAAAGGCTCTGAACTTGCATCACAGAAAATATGTAACTCAACAGCCCCCGCTCTATCAAAATAGTTAGAAAATATCCAACGGGAAATATTGACATCTCGCACTTTATATAATTCCTGTAGCCACGACTGCCACCTGTCAAAATGACTGGACTCAATTTCGTCATCCCAGCCGATTCGGGATTTCCAAATGTCTTGGAACAAAATTCTAGCTCTAACTGTTACAAAAAGAAGGAATCCCATTGGGTCAAAAACTGACATTATTATTCTCAGAACCTCTCGCTTTGTGGGTCTTTTCAGTCCCGACTTGATCGCGTCACTTAACTTGTCAAGGTTCAAAAGGTAACAGAAACTGTCAATTTCTGGGTTCCAATTCACTCCAAGTACACGCTCCACATTTGTAGTTAATTCACCTTTTACGTCAGTCGGCATCTTCAAACCTACTGGACACAGTTTCTCACTTGGTAGGTGACGCAGAAGGTCTTTAGAATTTGACATAAAATTCCTCCCGTAAAACCCACCTGATGAATGAACTGAAATTACGTCATTGACAATTGTCTTTGCTTCCTCCTCAGAGTCCACAGAGTAAATAAAATCATCAACATAATGATGTTCCACAATAGCTTTGACAGCTTGTGGGTGCGTAGTCTGAAACCTTTTGGCATTAATATTTTTGACATACTGGGCTGATGATGGCGAGCATATAGCTCCAAATGTCATCACATTCATGGCATACTCGTCCCCGTTCCACAAAAGCCTCTGAGCCTGTCTATCCTCCTCTCTAATAAGGACCCTATGAAACATCTCTTGTATGCCACCTATCACCGCTATTTTGCCAAACCGAAAACCTATAAGCACACCCGGCAGGGAAGTGAGAAAATCGGGGCCACTCATCAAAAAGTCATTAATTGACTTACCGGTCGATTTCGCAGCACAATCCAGTACTATGCGTAGCTTATTTGGTTTATTTGAATTGAAAACAGCAAAGTGAGGGAGATACCTTGTCTTACTTGTTTTAGCATCTCTTTCTTCTGTTGTCAGGCGGCTAATGTAACCTTTCTGCTCGTTCTCAGCTATCTTCTCCGAATAACGTGTGGCAAAGTCTGGCTTACGCTTCATTTTACGTACAAGACTGTCAAGTCTCTAACGGGCCACACCTTAGCTATTGGGAAGATCCATGTCGTCATGGCGCCACAGAAGACCAGTCTCCCACCTGTCACCTACCATTTTCGTTGTCTTTTCCATAATGTTCAGTGCCCTCATATCCTCTCGAGAGCGCGGAGTGTCGAGGTACGGCTTTGTCCCGAAGGCTTCTGTCGAGAAAGTTTTCTTTACGGCCTCGTTCAGCTCCTCACACGCACACACGTGCAAGATTGGCGAGTCAGTCGGGATAAGAGGAATAATGTTACCAAGACGAGTGAACGATACAATAGGGGCAAATCAACCAACCTAACATTGTCAATTTTATACACATTTGAACACCGCTTCCCGCGAATGTAAAAGGATACACGTTGTGACTATACACTGAGCGTCTTCATATCCGGTGTTGCGCCGTGCATACGTAGGTCGGTAGGAGGTCCTGTCACACCAATATCCGCTGCAAGTTTTAGGTCCATTAGACTAATTTCCGCGCCTTCGTCGAACAAAGCTAAAGTTTCCACAGTTCCGGCTGGTCCACTGATGACAACACGTGCCACTTTCATCAAAACATGTACGTCATTTGTCATATGATGATTGACATGCATTTTGACTTGTATTCAAAATAGGAACCGCGTGCATTAAAAAGTGATAAAATCTATGGCATTGATCACACTTTCGCTTCTGGCGGCACTCTTATAATTGATGTCTGGACGAAAAGCAGCTAAAACAAAGCTTACGTTCGGTCACATACTTCCATCTATCATCGATTTTCATCCGTCGAAACTCGGGGCAATCCTGAAGCATATGGTCACAACTGCAGATCAAGCATTTATTCACAACTTCGGCATTTTGGTTCTCAGTCGTCAGAACGGTATTTGGTCGCCATGGTCTAGGTTGCTGTCTGCTAGCAGTCACATTATTGTTCTGAATGCTTGGCTTCAATGTCATCGGGGCAACATGAGTCATGGCATTTGCCGCCTTCATTAGCCATTCGGAAACATGAGTAAGTATCACTGACTTTATGTTAGACTCGTACAGATGAAAACTCCATTGATATTTTAGGACTAAAGGCAGCTTACCGATTACTTCTTTTACAAGCATAGGATTAGACAAATGTCCGGTCTCGCCAGTCGATGTCATGGCAGCCACTACATTTTGAACACTAGTAGCAAACTCGATGAGATGGTTTATGTCGTCCCCTCCTTCATGTCTCCGATCTTATTCAACATCACTTCGATAATTATGTCTGGTCGGCCGAAGCGAAGAGTGTCGACTATTTTATTGAGGTTTGTCGCATTCATCAATAATGCAGAAACAGAGACCCGTGCTTTACCTCTCAAACATTTCACAAGACGAGCTATATTTTAACCCTCTGTGTATTTACATAAACGTGTCGTATTAACAAATGTCGAATAAAATAATGGCCACTCCTCCGGCTCTCCAAAGAACAAAGGCAAGTCCTTGGCCGACGGCTGACGTGCTAAAAACGTTGACAAGTCATCAGAAGTACTAGGTCTAGAAGCTTCTTTTTTATTTACAGTATGTACATATTCTGTCTTACGATCGGTTGGTGGCTGATGCGCACTGCGGTATATCTTCTCGCAATTTGTTCACTGTAACAGTCGTATTGAGAGGTGCGCCGTGCTCAGAATTGTCGAAAGCTTGTTGCTCAATTTTGATTTTGTCCATGTCGAGGTAATTTTTTATTCCGGCTATTTTGTTGTCAGCTCTACGTTCCGCAGCTTCAATTTTCAGCGCGATAATCCTTTCCCGATGGATTGACGAGGATGTGCTCGCCTTCGAGACTGCGGACCGAGTCGGAGAGGGCGCGCGGCTGTCGACCATCTCGCCATCTTCGGTCTGTCTGGCCCGAGACCTTGTTGTGATCGGGATCCGGACAGTCATTGTTTTTGTAGACGTTTTTCTGTAGGTCTGGTTACAAATAGATTGAAGGACCACCTTGTCCGGTCGGACAGGAGTCGGGAGAAATTAAAAGGCAATTTGTATAATTTAAATGAAAAGTTCGTCCTTTTTCTGTTTTTCGTCAAGTCCAGATGACGTCTGATTGTCTCGTTTATTTGTTGTCTTTTGGCTCGGCAAGAAGGTCGGACACCGCGACACTTATAATAAGCTGTAAGTATGTTTGTTTGTTCGCGCATCACATAAAAACTACTACAATGCGTCACTGTTGGATAGGTTAGGGTTTGACTTAAAAAGTAGTGTAATTGGTGTCTCAATCCGGTGAGTTAAAAGCCGAGCAATCAATAAAAATATTTTGACGGCTGAAGAAATTTTGATCAAATGTGGGTACGATTATATTGGTATTTTAGGTCCTGGAATAGCACATATAGTAGTTTTAACCTAGAGGAATGACACGAGTGCTCATTCCTCTAGGTTAAAACTCGCGATGCCGCGGGTTCAGCTAGTAGATAGATAAGATGTTGTGCTAATCCAGACCACAGTACATATATAGTCCTAATGGACTATATTAATATGTGTACTGTTTCCAGGCTCAGCTAATGATGATATAATAATAATCCACACCAATATATAAAAATGAAACGTTGTCTGTTTGTTACTTTGGGAAAATTTCACGCCAAAATGGCTGATCTGATTTAGATGAAACTTTGTTAATAAGTACTGTACAATATAAAGACCAACATTGGATACTTTTTATCCCGAAAAATGGTATGTTACCACGGAAAATTTGGGAAAAGTCGATTACTCGCTGTAAGGAACGGAATGAAATGTTGCCGTGGAAACGAAATAAAATCAAGTCTGTCAAAAAGCATCAAGAGCGTTGGTGCTATACTTTTGCATTGGTATTAAAAACCAAGATATCCTGGATGAACATAGGATGCTTGTTTCGCGATAAACTGTCGTCCGCACGGACAAAGTCTTGGGCAAAAACTAGTTTCAGATAAAACAATAGTGGAAAGAACGATCCAAATTGATTCCGTAATCTAAAACACACACACACATACACACACAGGCTCTCTCACTCACATATAAACAAATAACTAGCTCTAAAGCTAAAAAAACACGCCTGCCCTGCCAAAAACGAGCTTTTGCCAATAAATTATATACTGTTGAAATGTGCTTGTCAAGCCCTTCAATTTGATACCCATATTGTAAACACCGAAGCGTTTTTGAATTTGAATGTGAAAATTGTGCCATACTGCCGCCACATCGGATTTTTTCAAAAAATAATATGCCCTATGTTACTCGAGGGGATGTAAGTATTCTAACGATACCCCATATGTCTAAATCTGTTCGGGCATTTAAAACTTGGTGGAATAAAGAAACTTACACACATAAATGAATCGACATGAAAAACACTTATTTTTTTGGGCAGTCGTGTAAAAAACTATAATATATGATATTTTTTGTTTGAGAAATAGGATCTTATTCAATTAAAAAATTGGCGAATATAAAATATTCGCCAATTTTTTTATTTCCGAGGTACGTATTATTTTGAATCCTGTTTATTGTTCATAGGCTGATGATGATGATGACTTGTATACGAATTGACAGGCTTGATCGAAACACATCTGCTTCGTACTTATAAGGCTAGTCAGTGACACGTTGTATAGACCAAACGCATGGACAGGTTTTGATGATTCTTCTTACATCAATCGTTTTGTCTTAATCTTGCGAGTGCTAAAGACATGACAATTATCAAAGTTCAATATGACAATCGTGAAAAAGAAAAACATGTAAGTCGACGAACTATGGTCGTTGACTTTTATACTAACTAGCTTTCCCGCCCGCGACTTCGTTCGCGCGGACTTCTGTTTATCGCTTAAAAAGCATCCTATGTTCTTCTATGACATGCAAAAGTGCAAAAGCGGGTATAGCACCAACGCACTTGAATTTTTTTGACAAACTTTTTATTTCTTTTCCATGACAACCGTTCCTTACAGCGAGTAATAAACATGTTCCAGTTTTCCCGGGAAAACTTTTAATTTTCCGGGATAAAAGTCTCCTATATTTGGTTGGAGGGACAGAGTGTCCGTTCTATACATAGTAGGTATTATTAGGTGTTCTGTGTTTATGTTGTGTCATGCTGAGTCTTCACAATTTTCTAGTCTATGGTACCAACTAACCCTTTTGAACTACTTTGACATTAACCTATGACAGTGGGGCAAGTAGGTATTTCTCGGATAACACATAAACGACCCCTTCTATAGCGTACCAACACGTCCTATCATTTGCCTTCACGTGCCGTGCTGTACCGTACGCGTAAATATCTGCAGACAAAATAAATGGAGCGCTTATGTGTAGACTATGTACGTGCTATAATACAGTAAATAGCACGCGTTATGGTTCAGCATAGACAATGTTAGGATTTTTCGTATATACTGCAATTTTCTTATACACAAATTACCGCTTACTTATAATTTTCATACAAGAATTTTCTCAATTAGACAGCATTTTTACACGACTGCCCAAAAAAAGGAGTGTATTGTTTTTAGCATTCATGTATGTATATATGCATATGTAGTATGCTTGTATGTGAGTTTCTTTATTCCACCATAACTTTTAAATGCCGGAACAGATTTAGACGTATGGGGTAGCGTTACAAGCCTTATATCATCCCAAGTAACATGGGCTATATATTTTTTATTCAATATGGCGACGGTATAGCTCCATTCTGTAAAACGTTTCTTTTTCTTTTTTTATACATATTAGTAGCTTTTGCCCGCGACTTCACCTGCGCGGACTACAGTTTATCGCGATAAAAAAATAGATTTCATATAAGATATTAAAAACCGATGCAAATGTATATATATGTATATACTACTATATACATTTTGACTGACTTGTTAATATTTCGTTTACATGGCAACCGTTCCTTACAGCGAGTAATCAACATTTTACAGTTTTCCAGTGAAAACTTACTATTTTCCGGGATAAAAAGTATTCTGTCTTATTCCAAGGTATAAGCTATCTCAATCCCAAACTTCATCAAAATCCGTCCAGCCGATATTGCGTGAAAGATCCCCAAATAAACAAACAGGCAATATTTCACTTATATATTGTTGTGGCACAACTCGAAACTTATCACTAAAAAGTATGTTTTTTTTTTAAATTTATTTGTGTCTCATTTTAGCTTTTTAGTTCGTTTTTGGCAGGGCAGCGGTGTTTTTTATTTTTTTAGTATTGTTTATTCAACTCAATTATATAAATGTATAGACAAATTAGCTGTGTGACTCATTTTTGTATATCTGTTTTATCTAAGCTATGTAGTTTGTAAAAACTCAAAAATGGCTCGAAAACAATGTTCCAGACTTCTTAAGAACTGGGCCTCATCCAGCGCAGATCTAAATCCCTTAGACTATAAATTGTAGTCAGTACTACAGGATATAGCTTGCTCAAAACGACACTCCGACCGACATTGAGTCTCTCAAAGCAAGAAATCTTCAGAGCGAGCCGTAGCTTAATTCTCCGTGGAGACAGTGCATAAATTCATAGATTCGTGGTCAGAGTGATAAGAATAAGAATAACTGATATTATATTACAGGCTAAAAGTAAATGTTCGTGCAGAAACCGGTTTTTGTTCCGTGCTTTGGTAACCAATGCTACCGCTTGTATTGAGATTCGTACTGAATAAGATTAAAGGATGGCATCAAAGCCAAAGGTAATTTCGAGAAAATTTGTTTTTATTAATCGTTTACACTTATATATAATTATGTACAGGTAAGTTGTATTCTTAATTAGATTGTTTCTTTTAAAAATTTTTTTTTTTGTTACAGATAAGAATTTATATATCTGGCCATACCAGTAAATAAATACAAGTAAATAATCATCACGATACAAATCATCATGATACAAATTAAGATGTTAAATTATCGACTACAGTACTACCCACAATTATGCAGATTTCATAAAATAAAATAAAAGAGCATAAAATAAAATGTACAGTACCACCAAAATATCTAATGGAACTAATGAGGTCACTGCGAAATCAGTTCGCTGACAGTATCTCTAATACCAGCAAAGAGATGTATATCGATATAATAATACCTACACTGTCAGCGAAGTGATGTAGTAATGTCCTTTTGACTAAATATATTTCAAAGTAATGGCCTCATTAGCACAGATTACTAAATATAGTTTTTTTTTTGTCAACTCTAGAGGTAAGTTGGTGTCACTGTATCTACATTGTATCCTGACCACAGATTGTCTATTTTAGTCATCAAACAGTAATAACTACTATGATTGATATAACTGCGCGTAAAAAAACTAGGTAATTTAGTTAGGTTGAACATGAATACTGTTTATAAACATTTGTCTGTTCGCAAACTATATGTATAGTAGAATAGTGTATATGTTTGTCACATGGTCTCCCTATTGTATGAATGGCCTTAGCAATCAGCCAGCCAGTTCATTAAATGTTGCATTAGACTACGGCTGAATTTCATTCAGGCAGTTAATTGAACGGCGCCATTTTTTATGAAGGCTAGTCTTTTAATTGACCGGCGGATTAAGTACCGTAGCGATCCTGAGACAGCGGTATCACTTGCAACAAACATAGTAATTAATGTCAACAAGAAAAGAAAAGAAAAAACAATAATAAAGGTTCATTGTTTTTGTTTCTTTTAAAGATTCATTCCAGCCATTCTAAACTTAACAGGAGGCCCACGCGTTAACAGGAGTTCAGTTTCTAAACTTAACATAGGCCCACGCGTTAACAGGAGTCCAGTTTCTAAACTTAACAGGAGGCCCACGCGTTAACAGGAGTTCAGTTTCTAAACTTAACATAGGCCCACGCGTTAACAGGAGTCCAGTTTCTAAACTTAACAGGAGGCCCACGCGTTAACAGGAGTCCAGTTTCTAAACTTAACAGGAGGCCCACGCGTTAACAGAAGTCCAGTTTTAAAGCAGTAGAGAAGAAAAACGCACTGCCCGAAAAAATATATAGCAGTATGTTACTGTTCTGCCCTGATAACTGTTCTTACAGTAATTCTATCTGTCTCTGAAAGTGCGTTCAAATTGTTGCAATAATGTTCAGTCTTACTGCTCTGCCTACCCTCGTGTGAAAGAGACATAACTCTCACGAGATGAAGAACAAATTCGTGTTGAATATTCATCTCGTGTATACTGTTGCTAGTAGGAAATGTAGGAATCGGGTCTCAGGAAGTAGTATTCTGTCAATACCTTATTCGATCTAAAAAAAGGTTTTGTCATAATCATGATCTTATTACACGACTGCCCAAAAAAGGCGTGTTACATTTTTAGAATTTATGTATTTTTGTATGTGAGTTTTTTTATTCTACCATAACTTTTTAAATTCGTGAACTGTTTTGGATGTATGGGGTATCGTTAGAATCCTTACATCATCCCGAGAAACTTAAGCAATTTTTTATTTTGCGCCAGAATGGCTCTGTTATCAAAAGCGAAAAATAAAACTTTGAATTTTACAATATGGATATCTTTAACGCCTTTATGAGCACATAACAACAATATATAATTTATTGGCATAACTTAAAACTTGTATTATTATAATTATTATTATTAAAAACAAGAGATAAATAAAATTGTCATTGCAGTCGGGAGACCTCTTTCTTAGATTAAAAGTGTTCCACAGAACGGTCCCCCGTTTGTCAATGTCAATGTCAATGTCAATGTCAATTTTATTTATCTTTTGTTTTTGACTTTTTAGTTCGTTTAAGGCAAGGCAGTCGTGATTTTCAATTTAATTTTTTTATATTATTTATTTACATTGATCTTTGGTAACGGCTAAAATCATAACAGTCTGTTTTATTATTCGTATCATAAACCCGTTTTTTTTTAGTTATTCTTACTGAAATAAATACGCACTGCCAAAAAAATACCGTCGCAGCAATAATGCCTAACTACACCTCCACACTTCCTCGAAAGGTTGTCGAACATGTTTTCAATCACAATTTATTCTTGAATTGTTTACAGTGACACATTCCTGCCAAAAACAGTACACACTCTAACGTATTGTGTCATAAAGTCCTTTTTCGATTGTCCTTATGGAGGTAAAACTTTGAGGTATGTTGTAGGCTGAAATGATCCTTATTTTTATACAGCTATGTTTGTTTCTTGTACGTGATTTTCAACGCATGCGTGGTTAGGTTTCCGCAGTGCGCGGCGCCTTTGAGCCGAGAAAGCGTGCGGGTTGCCCATTACAGAAAAACTTAATAGTGTTCAGTGACGATTGTTAATGTTGGTAGCAGGTACCTAACTGTTGCTATCCGCGGGTTTGGTGAGGGTTTTCATTGGGTTGTATGAATCTTTCATAGTAGATGTTAGAAACTTGTTTGTTATAATATTTGACTTAACTGATCATGCAATCTTTTTGATACAATGTTTTCCATAATGCGAATGAATATATATATTCTACTCCAATGTTATCCACACCAGTGTATAAAAGTCTGTTTGTTTGTTTGCGGAGCTTTCACGCCAGAACGGCTGATCCGATTTTAAATGAAACTTTGTAACTAGGCACTGTACAATATAAAGACCAACACAGGATACTTCTTATCCCGGAAAATCGTAAGTTTCCACGGGAAAGCTGGAAAATTACGATTACTCGCTAAAAGAACGGTTGCCATGAAAACGAAATAATAACAAGTCTGTCATAAAGCATCAAAAGCGTTGGTGCTCTACTTTTGCATTGGTTTTTAATATCCTAGATGAACGTATGATGCGTTTTTTTGCGATAAATTTTAGTCCGCGCGGACGGAATCGCGGGCGAAAGCCAGTAAATAAAATTCAATTTCTTGATTTATAAATTGTTGATTGTTTGGATTGTAGTGTAGGGAGTCCTGTTTGTTATCCAGTAAATCTGGATACAGTCAAATTTCCTTAGACGGTTATGAACTCTTCTATCACAATATTAGATAGATAGATAGATAGATAGATAACACTTTATTGTACCAAATGAAACACTTACAAACAAAAATAAACTTAAAATTGTATCAGAAATTACGATAATACACTGAGCTGCAAAGAAAAGGGATCGGATAAAAAATGCGATAACTTTTAAAATATTTGAAATTAAAACTTAATTCAAGTTTATTTTATTACAAATATATTGAGAAGTTTTTTTAAATATATTTTTGGTTATTGTTTTGAAACCCATAAAGAACAATGGCGAACTACCTTACATATTTTTATGTCAGTAAAATTCACGGCGTCTTTTGACATAAAATATTGCTAGTAATTCAGCATCATTTTCTGAGATTGTTAGTCTAACATTTTTTTATTGGGGAAACCAGGAATAAATTTTATTAGGCTTCAAAGTTTTGTAGGTTAACAGTAACAAATTACTGTTAACAACTTTTGAAACAAGTCTTAGAGATTTTAATTATTATATCTGCTTAATTAGGTAGGCAATTAAGTACTTATGCCTGATAAATATAATGTTTAAAGATATTGTACCTATTCAGTTACCTACCTAGTGTAACAGACTAACAGGCTTATGAATAATATTTATTTTCAATATGTTATTGCCTAGCGAGATTACAAAACAATATGTTTAGATATGTTCACTGTGCAGGGAAACAGTTGTCCAATACTCGTATTAGCACAAATATTTTGCTACAATTCCTTACACTAAATAATTTATTTATACAAACATAAACCTAACCTTTGTTACTTTTGTAGTTATTGTTCAATACTTTAAGCCACACGTCCTACTATTATTTCTTTCACGACCTGGATGACTGGTAGATAACACTGTTTAGCATTAAGTCGTTCCGTTTTTGTGGCAAACAATTAAATAAATAAACATAACCTAACAACAATTCCTTACACTTAACTTCCTCCAATAAACTATAATGCACTGTATGCTCTTTGCTACAATATTTTGTTTATAGGTTTTATATTGACGTACCATTTTGTCTATAGTATTATTCTGATTAACGCATGGATGTTGAACTAAGCTTACTTTTAAAAAGTTTTATGCCAGTAAGCGTAATTCAACCTCCTTTGGCTTAAAAAAAAACGGGTGGTGGGAAGTTTACTGTGTTGACTATTTTTACGTCCGAACTGGAATAGACATTATTGTTACGCCGGTCTATTTATAGAAAAACAGTAGCTACTAAAATGATCGAGGAGTTTCGGTCAGATGACGCAATACCTACATTCAAAGGAACATTCTGGAAAACACTAATTGTGCGTAGGTACCTACAGAGTTTCCAGAGCATGCGGTAGGTAGGTACATACGGGCGCGGCGCGGCAACATCAAAGACGCCGCCGGCCTTAGGTACCGACTACTGCTAGTACATACGAGTACATACGAGTACCTTCTAGAAACTTGCGTCGCAGTATAAATAGAGCGCGCATCGACTGCCTGGCGCAGTATTGACTTCGCTTTCGGAACGAAACGATCGAATTTGGTTCGAAGCGAATATTAAGTGATAATTGATAACATTGTAAAGTCGAGTTAAAAAGTGTTTAAGTGTTATTTGTTGGATTAATATATTTTTGTTTTATTTTTCGAATAAATCTGCTAACTTTTGGTGTAACTGGCGTACATTAATTTTATCCGAACTCTAGCTCGTTATCTTTATTTTTTTCACCCATTGGGCAGGCAACAAGGCCGGTAAAACATTAAAGGAAGAAAATTAAGTTTCAATCTAATGTTTTTTTTAATTAATTTGTTAACCTGGCTTTTAAAAGCTTACATGCTATGTTATCTGTAGAAAAATAATTATTTAATTTCTGTAGAAATTATATTTCAAGACGCTGCAAGATTTATCACATAAAATGTTGCTGTTGTTCTTTAAAATAAAGACGATTTTTATAATTTATCATCGGCTCAGAAATCTTGTGGATAGCATTCCAACCCGTAAAACTGCTATATTAACAGCACGTGATGGCAATACAACACATAATCTGGAACTTTGTGCCCAGTTGAATAAACATTTATGATTGTATTGATACTAAGTTTTACTGTAATAGAGCGCTGGTAGCCTAACAGTTCAATAATGCAACCTAGAATCCAACGATACCAGCCCTGCGAGCATGGATCTTATCGATCGGTAAAGATCGATAAATTTATCAATTTTATCGAAATTCGGTAGCATGGATCTTCAAGCTTCAGTAAAATTGTATCGATTCGGTAACATTCGTCAAATTTGACATTGAAATTCGGTAAATTCGGTAAGTTTATCGTTCGATAAGATCCATGCTTGCAGGGCAGTTTCGGTCCTAGACTTTTCTAAGTTATGTGCAGTTTTCCATCACTCCATGTTACGGAGGGCACGTTAAGGTGTCGGTCTCGGCTGTTATTGATTAATAGCAGTCGTTAAGCCATGTCAAGAGCCATCAAGCAGCCTGTCAATTTTTGTTGGCCAGAGGCCATCACACCCCATACAACAAACAAACATACTTTAAGCCATAAAAGCGACATGTAGAAAAGTTTTCAGTAACTTTCATTAAGGTAACTCATCTCTCTCACAATTTTCCGCTCTGTGTAGAAAGAATACATAATAGAATTTGTAAAGGCAAGAAAACTAAGTGGAAACAAACATCCTACTTTCCATTCCAATGAAGACCATTATTGTATTATCAGCAACAAACAGAAGAAATTAATGATTATACGTACCCCCCAACGGTATTACGGTACGTTGCGTTGTCACACGCCAAGCCGAATAAGTTTCTAGGCAAATATTTGGGTTGCCATATTATAAAAGGAAGAAGTTGCTATATGCGCTCAAACAAATAGATAGGATTACCCCCGCGACACGGGAAATGAATTTGGCCGTTCGTTTAAGTTGTTAAGTCGCATAGCATTGAAAATTTACCAAAATAGTAGAGCAGATTATTTGCAATTCGCAAAATATTTTAATTCAAGGGATACTTAAATTAATTGACTGGGCCTCAAAGAAAACAGGTTGGAAACAAGAACCTCCATAACTTCCAATATATTGAAACAAGTTTTTTGAAATAAAGATACTATAGTAGAAAAAATTATAATGCTTAAATAAAAGTCATATAATGTCTGTATGTATGTACTCGTATATGTATGTTTAAGTGAAATCTTGCAAGCTGAGTTAGAAACACTTTCTCTTTTCCTTCGGAGTTGAATTTTTACATGTTGGTTCAGTTCCAATGACAATGCATTTTTATGGTAAGCATAACCTGAATCGACATCCAGGACTAGCTCCAGATAAGGGAACTCTTCAACGGTCAACAGCACATACATTAAACTTCATGTACGCATTTTATTATGTTAGCCGGTTTTAAGTTTTACCGTGACATGGTTGCTGCGCTCAAGGCTGGGTCCTGACTAAGGAACTCCTCAACGGTTTACAGCACGGACATGAAATTTTGTATACTCATCTGATTGTTATAGCCCTATCTAAGTTTCACCATGACATGTCTACAGAATAAAATATTTTTTTAAAGGTTTTTATCTTATTGCTATAAGTTTTATAATATTTGCCTTTAATAACATTAATTCTACTATAATATGTTCACAAAAAACTGTAAGGTATACGTTACAAAATAGTTCGTCCTTTTTTTTGTAAGGTAATTTTTGAAAAATATCTTTTTGCATACAAAAATTCTGTGTTCTATTTTGAAGACGCGTGATTCAGTTATTTAATTTTGCAATTTATTATATTTGTAATGTGGAATCTAACCTGGGAAAGGTAAAAGCGTTTATTAATAATCAAATACTAATTAATATAATTAGACATCTTTTGTTTTTTTTTTGTGTTAGCATAAGCTACTCCAATGATGGCAAAGGCATCCCTCAAATCTTTACAGCGACTCTTTTTTGCACCATCTCAGGCCAGCCCTTTTGCCACACGTCCAGATCGTCACACCGCAATTTCCGAATCCTTACATGATGAAAATTAGCTTTGACATGGTCAACATATTCTATATTCTATCAAGATAACCCACTTTATTGTGTACCTCGAGGTTCTATTTATTTTTTTGTTTCAAAAACTATCGCGAAAACATTTTAACAGAGTTGAAAGACAAGTTTAGTAGGCTCCCTTAATTTGTCTTATGTTGTCATATTTCATTTTATATTCATAACTATGTGTTCATAACTATAAGTAACAATTATTTTACTGCTTATTGCTGTCACTTTTATCTGTCGTTACGGGTGGAATCTTGCAACTCAAATTTCGAACATTTCCTGATGAGCTATCCGGCTGTAACTTTCAGGGTAGCTCACAAATCGATGACAATGCACTATAAAAAAAAACCTGGTCATTAGATTAGTTTTAAATTTACACTAGTTGCTTATTAAAAACCTACGATAAACATAATAATTAGGAGCTCATTAATCTGATTCCTCAATCTGATTATTTTATTGTGTTAAATCCGTTGTAAAATATTGCAAAGTTTCATTTTTATATCACAGCCATCTCGTTACTTAATTTACTTTTAATTTTTAACTGTACTCTTTTTAATAAATTTATATTGCGCTATTCTTACAACGTTCGTAATATTTGCCAGACAACCATTGGAAGATTGAAATTAATGGTGTGTTAGAAACTATTAGTAAATGCAATCAATGTTGCTTTTACCAATCGGATGTACAAATGTACCTTATTTTGTCTGTTTCTATTTGTGTATCTGTCGTGTCTGCAAATCAACATAAGGAGTATTTTAGGTCTTATAAAATTAACTGAAATAATTTTCCCTTGGTAAGACTTTAAGCCACTTTTTCGTGTAACTCGCTCATGATCCTTAACATTTTTTCCACTTTACCCTCCGGCCTGCTCGGCGAACGTAAGCAATTCATCTGAAGCACCACTCAACCGTAACAAGCTTAGAAAACTCAGGTACGAGTATAAGCTACGAATAACAATATGGGGATGTAAGTTAAGTAATTCATTAAAAGAGAATAGAACAGAAATACATGTAAAATTAAATGAACAAATTTTACTGTACCAATTACTTCTGAAACTTAGAACCATGCTTTTTATTTTGACGTCAAGTTGGAGTGTAAAGGTAAGGTTTGCGTGGGTCTGTGGCTTTGTAACTTCTCAACGGATTGTTTGTTTTTTTGGCGTATTTTTGTGTAATTATGTAAATTATTGTAAAGTTTTTGCAGTTCTTATAATAAATGAAGAAACGTAACGCTTCGTTCTTGTGCGAGGTATTTCAACCATAAAAGGTGGTGCTTTGCCGATCGTCTTGTCGTACGGTGATGGAAAGGTGATAGGGGAATCAGATTGTGCAGTTCAGAAGTTTCGTTAGCATTACGCATTATTGCATGGTGTTGATAGATTATGATGTTCCTATATGAAAAAACAGTAAACTGTCAAAGTTACATTGAGTAATTTAGGCCGAATCACGCAATGACAAAATTTAACTTATATAGGTAATCAAAAACTCGTTGCCGTGAAAAACTTGTGAAAAGCTATGTGACGCCTCGTTATAGAAGGTTAATTGCGAATAGTTACCATGACATTGACGTATCGTTGATTATATAAGCTGGCCATATTTCATCAACAATACCATAATTAAATTTTGATGATCAAAGCCAGAAATTACGAAAAACATTGAGGTAGTGTAAAATCTTGATTTGTTTTTTTTTTACTTTCATTGACCAATCCCTTAAATTAACCTTTAAAAGGTTCTTCCACGAACAAACCAAGTTCTAAACTAAGTCTCTTAACTATGGTAACAAATGGAAACTTCGTTTGTGTGCAGAATACCTATCTGTACTGAAGTAGTGTTCGATCCGTCTGCATCGTTCCGTGCCGATTTTACTTTCTTTCGTTGGCTCGGTTCCAATGATTCTCACTTGCTTTCCAACGTAATGGTACTTTGTAACGAAATATAAACATAAATAAATGTTTCGAGAAACAATGTGTTACAGAATTAACCTTTGTGTGTCTAAGGATCACAGGGTAATCTGTGCTAAGGATAAACGTGTGTCTTGAAGTCTTAGCTAATATGAGCATCAGCCGCGAAAATCGGTAGACATTTAAATATCTCTGCGTATTATGCTAACCTAGATTAACCGTAGTTTTTAATTAAAAGTAACAAGTAATGGACCATTTGGTAAAGGAACAATTATTTTTAAATATAATATATTATTTTGTGGAGTCTTTTAGCATGACTTTTGGACCCTTTACCACCAACCCTTCTTACCCGACTGAGGCGAGTTAGAATATAGGTGACGCTAAACTTAAGTCTTGTTTGTTTCGTTTGTTAATTATAGACTTTTGTTTGATATGGTGTTTATGTTATATCTTCACTAATCTGAGATTTGCGGCTCAATACATACATATCAGATCCATGTTCAAACTTACAATTACAAATGTAAGTTTGAACAAAATATACAATTACAAAATCCTTACTGGCGTGCAGGCGTGGGGCGCAGAACGCACGATGCAAACTATATGCTCGGGTTTTTACCCGACTACAGCAAAAAAAAGAGAAGAGTAATGAGTTTAACAGTATATGTATGTATGTATCCATGTATGTGGGTATGTGGATGTTCCACAATAGCGTCGCCCCTATTGGTTCGATTTTGACAAGGGAGTTGTCAATCGATTTGTCTTCATGTATAAAGTGTCACAGGTAAAAAAAAATACCAGACTACGGCAAGGCATAGGAGGATATTCAAACAAAAACTTGGTCCGATTTTGACAAACGAGGTATCATTGGATTCGTTTTTGTCGCAATAGAGTCATAGGCTATTTTTTACACCATAGTCGGGTTTTAGTTTTACACCATAGTCGGGTTTTAGTTTTACACCATAGTCGGGTTTTAGTTTTACACCATACTCGGGTTTTAGTTTTACACCATAGTCGGGTTTTAGTTTTTGGACTTATGTCTTGTTGCTTTTCAAATAATAGTACCTAATATAATTTTAACGTTTCATATTTACTTACATATTAACATTAATTTAATAGTTGCAGTTACAACATTTGGACTATGGTACTTACATTACTTGAATAATCTAAAATAGAAAATTTTGTAAGGAGTTTGAAAGACAATTTGCTACTGTTTAGGTATAAAAAATATATATTTTTGGAATGATCTTGTAGTCCCTATTTTCATATCTCACTACTTAGATAGGATTTGATTATTTTTTGTTCCCTCGGAAATACAATACTGTCCAGTATACCAATATGGAAATACAAGATGTAAGCCACCATATTAGTTTTCTTGACACTTCATATATCCTACAGCACTCTCGTGATTAATACGAATCAAATGATATCTCATTTAATAAAATCCATCAAGCCTGAAGGATGCGTGCGCCTAAGAAACATACAAACAAACCAAATAAAAAACATACATACAAACCTAACACATAACTCTCCTCAGTCGGGTAAAAAGGGTTAGTGGTAAATGGGCCAAAAATCATGCTACTAGACTATTATTTTTAAAATTATACTTTTCTTTACCAAATCATCATCATCATCAACCTGTATACGTCCACAGCTGAGCATAGGCCTCTCTAATGAACGCCACAGAGCCCTGTCTTAATGTAATGCGGCCAATGTAAGTATGCATTTATATAATTTTTGCGGGTAGTGCTCATAATATCAGCTTAAACTTCACGACTCACTTTAACTTTATCCCCCACAAAGTAGGTTAATTCTGTAACACTTTGTTTCTCTAAACATTTATATACGTATATATTTGACCTATGTTATTTTTTATTTATTTTTTATTATGTACGCCTTTTATCTGAATACAGACTATTATCATCTGTGCATTCTTGTGATGTATTTATTACTCGTGTTTTTATGCATTTATACAATATTTATCTTTATCTAGCGGCTAATGTGGAATCTTTTCTGAATATATTTCGCCAGCGGATGAGTTTCCTCTAGTAAAAAAAAAACAAAAAAAGCGCGTTTGTGAACCAAAAACAATTATAATTAAGAAACCTAAAACCAGTTAACATTGAGCTTACAATAACCTTTTAGAAGCAGAAATATGTCCTTATATTTTTTTAAATTTTGAATTAGACCGACATCTGTGAGCCCGGCTAGATAGCAACCCTTCTTATAAACAACTCTTTCAAGCTTTTTTCATTACGGTATCCGAAGTTTAACTCAAGAAAACTTTCGGTTAAAGGTCAAACAAAACACACATACACACACAACTGGTAAGAACTTGCGATCTCTGTAAAAAAAAGGTAAGTACGTGTTTTATGAAATATCCATGGATATAAAATAAATAAATAAATAATAATAAATATATTCGGGACATTTCCACACCAATTATCTAGCCCCAAACTAGGATACCCTGTGCTATGGGCATTTTTTTTTTTTATTTATTTTTTTTAGAAAGGATGTGTGCTGTTGGTCTATAACTGACCTCTACAGCGTCACCGGACGGTGGGGCGGGCGCAAAAGCGCTCCGCCGCAATGCGTGACGCAGAAGGTGCACGCCAAAGTTAAGTTTTTGGCCACTTGCTCAAGGGCACCCAGGGGGTACGAACCTCGGCTTGGACAGTTGCCATTGATTACTTGGGGAGTATCGAACTAAACTTGGGGAGTATCGAACTAATCTATGGGCATTAGGTAACGGATAAACATACATAGATAAGAATATTACATCCATGACTCGGAAACAAACATTTCTGCTCATCACACAAATGATTGCACCTTGCATGATTCGAACCCGCGACCGTTCGATTTCGTACCTAGGATCTCTAGCCACGAGACCAACCGGAATGGAGTATCCATTCTAAATATGAGCGATATATATCCCTTACTCATCCTGTTATATAACAGGAAGGAAGGAAGTACAGTGAAAGGAAACAGAGAATAGCCATAGGTACTTGTAGATAATATTTTTTATTTTGTGCAATAGGAATGAGTTCAAAGAACTTTTCCTGAAACGTTCCTTAGCGACATGTATATCCACTGCTGAACGTAGGCCGCTCCTTGCGAACATCACAGAGTCTGATCTTCGGTTTTCCTCATCCAGTCGCTGCCACCGCCATTCGCAAGTGTACACTGGTGGCACTTAGAATTGTGTTTACTGTATACTGGATGGCTATAAACAGTTATTGACATATTCACATAATATTTATAGGTGAATTACGGAGGCCCCAACCTAAGATGCAAAGTAACCCCAAATGTTTTATAACTAGGTTTATTAATATAAATAATCTACATTTAATATTCTAACCTAAAATAATTTACTAGCGACCAAAGTGAAAGAATTGGGAGATGCTCCGTGGAGCAGCGCGTGCTGCATCAGCGCCTCGTGGCTTGAATTCAGGTTAATGGAACAGCGGAGGAATAATGCATTGTAGCACTTTACGTGCATGGAGCTGCCCTACATAACGACTTTTACAATTTTCTCGCTTAAAATAAATATCCTTACTTAAGTTGAGTCCCCTTTGTTATGCGTCAAGATCACACCATGGCATGTTGCTATCAAATCACCTCAAGTTTTTTTCCGTCGGTCACCCTTGTGAACAGTGTAATTTCCATAAAAATAATTATGTTTCAATGTTATGCCTTTGTTTGGGAACTTTGACATTGTGATCTCTGTTTGTGTGCTAAGTAATTATGTTGCCACTGGAGCTCCCCCAAGGGTGTGACACCGGTTCAAGGGGTCAGCGGACAAATAACCAGGAACAACAGGAACAGATGGTACCGGAACTGGTACGAGTAATTTGAAGGATTTTACAAATTCAGGAACCTTAGGACCTCACAAATAAAACGGAAATGAGGCTGGTAAAAAGTTGTGGTTTATTTACATTATTGACCACTGATTTTACGAATAAATGATAATAATTATTTTAAAATTGATCGTTTTAGTTCTAGTAGAGGCATTTTTTCAGGTTATTACAGCAACAATAAGCCCTCGGAGGGACTTTCCCTCCAAGAATAAGCGTAGATAGGTAATTACAAATTATGAGGTCTATGCTGTACCAGCTGCGGTGTTACATTGCTCAGTGATAAACTATGAATGATACATAGTTAAATATTTAAACGGGACTTAATCGCGATTTACCTCGACGAATGAGAAAAAAAATGAATGAGGTTGTAATGTTGATGAAAAATAATGACCTCGTCACAGTTACATAAAATGTTTTTTTTTTGTAATTTTTGGATAATTTAAGAGGTACATAAAAACATAATTCTGATCGTATTTAAAGAATTCATAGAGTGAACGGATAGATGTCAAGAGAACAATAAACCGATGTTTTCACTGTTATGACTGGCACATTCACTTTTTTTTATTAATTTATTTGACGTTTTAATACATGTTTTTTGTTGTTAATTAGTAATTTTAGAAGTAATTACTAATGAAAATGTAAGCCAAAATTAATCATTTATGTAACTTTGCACAACTAACGGTAGGAATGTGGCGTTCTATATGATTAAATAAACATCTTGTATGCCTATATTTATGCAAATAAAATTAATTTGAAGTTGAATTATGACAGGAACAAAAAAAACGTAATAGTAGGCTGATTTAAAAAGTCTAATCGGAGGGCAACTATATTTTTACCGACTTTTTATATACTGAGCGGAGGGTATTGTGTTTATCAATGTATTTAATTACTCAGAGAGGTACGACTATGTATATCTGTTCCTTTGTGTCACTATTATTAGACCAAGCGCGTGGAACGATTTTGATGATTCTTCAATCAATCTTCAATTCGTCAATTTGTCTAATCTTGCGAGTGTTAATAAAGACATGCCATCAATATGGCGACAACCAGCCGCAATATTGTGAAAGAAAAAATATGAAAGTCGACAAACTATGTTAACTGAGGAATCATTGAATAGGTATTTGAAAATCATCTTTAGGTTTCTCCAATAATTTTTCGTTTTGAATGACAACTATAACGATTTAAAGTTGGTTAGCAACCACTCTTATAACCGGTTCCTATATCTTAAAACGAACCGTTTTTGCTTACTAACGGTCAGCTTTTGACATAAACGCCATATAATTTTCTTGTATATGTTTATTTAAATACCTACACTTCCATTTACACATTACGTGAGTGTATTAAACTGTATGCTTATTATACGTTTGTGTTGAATCGATTGCTAAACTTATCCTCGACAGTCATACAATTGTTGCTCATTGTAAAATTACGTGATACCGAGTTTTAGTGATTCCAAGTTTTTTCTATCAGATAAACTTTTCAGTAACATAATTACACTCTACTAGATTAGTAATAGATCGATTTTAGCCTAATGGTTTGCGACTTAGAATCCAAAGACTAAGCTCCGCAGCAATGACTTTTCTAAGTTACATACCGTTTTCGATCGCTACTTGCTTCAGAGGGCACGTTAAGCTGTCGGTCCTGGGTGTTGTCGATTTACAACGGTCGTTAAGCCATGGCAGTGCCCTAGAGCGGCCTGAAAACTGACACAAGCCAGCAAGCAATTATACTCTCGACATTGTGTGAACACAGACTATCGCTTTGATTCGGAATCAATACGAAGATCCGAGGGCCAGTCAAATGTTGACCTTCGGAAAACCAGGTTACCGTCGATACGAATAAATTAGGTTTAATTGATAGAAGCTTCATAGAACTCTAGATTTCAGACACTTTGAGCAATTTGATCAGCATAAATATCCTATCGAATTTTTGTTGTAACTAGCTAAAAAATACGCTTGCCCTGCCAAAAAATAACTTAGGCCAATACATTATATATTGTTAGAATTTGCATAATAAGGCCTTCAATTTGATACCCATATTGTAAAATACAAAGAAAATATTTATTTTTCGCATTTGAAAACGGTGCCAAAAAATTGTTTTTTTAACAAAAATGTAGATAGTAGCCTATGTTACTCGGGGGAATGTAAGAATTCTAACGATACCCCTTACGTCTAAATCTGTGGTGTAAAAAAGTTATGGTGGAATAAAGAAACTCAAACAGACATTCAGACATTCAAACATACATGAATCCTTTTTTTGGGCAGTCATGTAAAAAGTAGCATGGTTTGATTCTTCTAGAGCTGTTTTTCTACTAAAATCTTCAACATCAGTGACACAAAATAAAATCACACGAACTAACATAGTCATCACACGATGTCAAAAAACAGGCTGTAAAGCTCTCACCCATGCAAGTTAAGAGTCACTTTGTGAGAAACATACGCGAGGGAGTTGAAAGATGATGGATGGACAGGGAAATGTCATAAAGGATTTTTTAAATTGATCCACATCAAATATTGTTTCTGTGCTCTAGCTTTTCAATCGAGGTAGGTATTCATCGTACCTTTGCATACTCGTCACTTGTTGCTATCTTACATCTTTATCTATCTATCTATCTATCTATCTATCTATATCGATACTTATGATAACGCAGTAAGTAACAAAAATTATGTACAATGAAGATAATAAAAAACTTAAGAAGAAGATATAAATAAAAGCCTAGTGTATAAAATACGCTACTGAACAAGTCTGTTTGTTTGTATCATAACTTATAAACTTTTGTATATGATATCTCAATCTAATGAAAAGCAGCCGAGCAATGGATAAAAACTATTTGACGTCTGAACGAAGTTTTATAATAATATGTATTGTTGGTTTTTGAATTTGAGATACCACATTGGAGCCTTATATCCCAGAAATATGACAAATAGTACCTAACATGTGACGGCCAAAGGATGTATGGCCAATAGATATATACGAGTTAGGGGTTAACCAACACAAAAAATATCAAAGGTTAAACTAATTCGGTTCTACAGTCTTCTAATTTATATCAACACGAGTAACAAGCCAGTATATTGGCTTATTAATACCTGCCTTGGCTTGCGTACAGTACTGTTCTCGTGTGCGAGTACTTTGAGTTCCGAACTTAGTAAGGCAGTAACAGAATTTAGAGCCTTACGTAACACGTAAACAATACTGTTTGGTGAAATCCATAGCGGCACTTCGTACTAACGTATCATATTATTAGTTATTCTATGGGGGCACTTAATACTGACCTTGTCAACTGAAGACCGTTGACATGACAAGTACCCATAAAGTTTGTTTCTATGAGCTTGAAAGTTATGACCGTTTAGTTATAAATACACTCTCGGGTTATGAAACTGAGTAAGCTCCGAAGCGCGATGTTGCGCGCTACTTTACTACCGTTACCTTATTAGGTGCGTTTGTTTCTGTTATTTTTAACCCCCGAACTCCATAGAGAGGGTTAATATAAGTTAAGGGTGTGTCATACTATATGTATCACTGTATCGTAGCTCCCAAACAAATGAACCTAATTTTATGGGTTTTTTTTCTGTTTGTAAGCTGATTTGATCGATATGGTTCTTAGCTGGAAGAGGATCGTACTCGCAGCTCCCAAACAATTGGACAGATTTTGATGTGGTTTTATTATGTTTGAATGCTGATGTGAACGAGATGGTTCTTAGCTATAATGGAGGGAAAGGGGGGAGAAGGGGGTGATCGTTGCTCCCAAACGAATGGACCCATTAAGGTGCAGTTTTTTTATGTTTGAAAGCTGATGTGATCGAGATGGTTCTTAGCTATAATGGAGGGAAGGGGGGGGGGGGAGAAGGGGATGATCGTTGCACCCAACCGAATGGACCAATTAAGGTGCAGTTTTTTAATGTTTGAAAGCTGATGTGATCGAGATGCTACTTATGGGTTCCCTACCTCCAAAGGAACAAGATATAATTGAAATTGCTAAATAAAACTAAAAAGTGGCATACATTTGAGTGAGCATGGTTGCTAACCAACTTTAAATCATTATAAATCGTAAATGTTCATACGAATTGAAAAATGACAAGATAAATCTAATAAATATTTTCAAATACCTATTCAATAATATATTTAACAAACTCGTAGTTCGTTGACTTTAATTATTTCCTATTTCACAGTATGGCGTCTGGTTGTCGCCATATTGATTTTTGATTACTGTCATGTCTTTAGTAGCCCTCGAAAGATTAAGAAAAATCGGTTGACGTAAAATCGATCAACGCGCTTGGTCTATATATATAGTGCCACAAAGGAACAAACATACCTACATACGAGTACATAGGCTGTCAAACACATTACCCTCCACGCAGTCGGGTAATAAAAATAATCCTTATAGGATCACTTCATTGTCCGTCTGTCTGTCTGTCTGTCTGTCTGTCTAACTGTACGGCCGTTTATGCTGCTTAAATGACACACTCAAGGTAAACAATACCTATTGGGTACTTCCCGTTGACCTAGAATCATGAAACTTGGCAAGAAGTAATGTCTTTTAGTACAAGTAAAGGGGAAGTCTGAAAACTATAAATTTGTAGTTTTTTGCGATTATAATCTTATTTCCAGTTGATAAACTGGTCGCGACCTATGTGAATATATGAGGACAATATTGTTCAAACGGCAAAGTTAAGTTTGTCTCTCAATCCAGTTTATCTTTTCGTTAGAGCAATGTTCGGTGTTATATTTAATGTTTGATATTATTCTATACATTTGTACGGAACCATCGGTGCACGAATCCAACTCGCACACTACTGTTTCTTTTTTTGTATTTTTTGTGCGTGGGTGAACCTACCTATGGTTATTATCCGGCTAAAAACCGAGGTCAGTACTCAGTTTTGTATATTATCAGATTTCTCCGAAATTGGGCCGAATTTGTATCCATATACGCTTTTTATTTGAAAGGGTAGACTTTCAAATTAATAATCTCCTATCAATTTCATTAAAATTTCTGCCCAGGAATCCATTCTAATTAAGAAGGTCCCTGGCCCTTCAATTATTAGCCCAGCTGTTGCCTAAAATTGTTCTCCAGTTATGAGTGAATGAAGGATATTCTAATTTATTGTGCCCGCGGCTTCGCACGTGTGGTCATTAATCCAGATTAAAAGTATTATATGTGCTATCCCAAGACCTAATATACCAATACTTTATTCATACATACAAGATACATACATACAGACAATAATTAAAAAAAACAGTTTAGGCTTCAAGATCGAACCATAGAGAACCCTCCAAAAAATAATTTCAAAATATCTTCAAAGTACAGAATTCGACCTTTATAGTTTTATAATAAGTATAGATATAGATGGCACCAAGACAGCCTGAAATGGCGTCAAGCATAACATTGGACCATTTAAATAAATAATAATTTATTACGTTGTCCGGGATGGATTGACATTATTATAGCATTATTTAAACGGGACTTAATCGCGCTGAAAACTTAATATTAATTTACCTCGACGTTTCGATCAAGTTGCATTGATCGTGGTCACGAGAAGACAAAGTTTAAATATTTAACTATGTGTACGAACCGCGAAAGTTTAAAAGTTACAATTATAGCATTAGATAGATAATTTAATCACAGCAAGTTTTGGATCCTAATGCATACAATCTTATAAAATCAGATCTTTAAAACGTATCAAAATTCTGATCAAAAATGTACGTAAATGTAGAATGACAATAATTGATTAAGGTTAAGACAACTTTATTGGGAAATTTCAGATAGATAAAATTATATATGTGATAAATTGTATACCTATTAAAACAAAAAGTTCATCCATTCGCAAGGATTTATTTATTAAATACTGTGTATTTTATTACAGAAATGAGTTTTCTTGCTAGCCTAACTCCAAAATTGTACAATACACATTTAAGAGGATCTAAATAAGAAATTACTAAAATTTATAGAAGCCACTTGGAGCCTCATTTCTAAGAAACAGACGAGCTTGAACGAAATTTAACGGAGGAGAAAATCAAATTGGCCATGTCTCAGTAATTTAGCCAAAGCTTTAGTATATAAGTGCCTCAAAGTCCTTCGGTATGTGGGTGGTAGGGGAAGGGGGTAGGTACCCCTAACAGCCAAACACCAAATCAGCCAGTCAAATCATCATAGACATCCGCTGCTGAACATAGGCCTTCCCCGTAAAATGCCACAACGAGCAGGTGCTCGCTGTTTGCATCCAGTGGCTTCCCATGTCAAGTCATACTCGTGAATGGATGATGCTTGATTGGACTGGTCCAGCCTGGTCTTATTTGTCATCATCTTCAGCTTATATTTGTCCACTGCTGGACGTAGGCGTCTACCAATGCATTCAACTGAGCTCGGTCTTCAGCTCTCCTCATTCATTTTCTGCAAGCCGCTTTTAGCAGGTCGTCACTCCAACTGGCCTCAGAGCGTCCTACACAAAGTTTTCCTAAACGTGGTCTCCACTCAAAAATTCTTCTACCTCAACGGTTATTGGTTCCTTCGAGAAATGTGACCAGCCCACTGCCGGTAATCTTGGTTCTTTAAATGATATCTTCATTACGTTTCTTTTCAGAGAAACTCCAAGAATAGCTCTCTCCATAGCACCTTAAATTTGACGACGAGTATAATCGTGAGTGTCCACGTTTTGGCTCCGAAAGTCAAGACTGGCAGGACGTACTGATAGAAGACTTTTGTCTTCAGGTACTGTTGTATAGATGACGAAAAATCTTATTTGTCATTGTATTTTGATACTTTTATCTCAGTTTTTTTACTGTGGGCAATCTCATTGGCACAAAAATTTGACATGTAAATGTATTGTTTTTAAAATTTCTGTAAACATATAATTAACAAATAAAATGACATTAAATTACTTCTCGCATCATTCCGTAGTTTCTTGGTGCTCTCGACCACAATTCAGTGACTGTCAGTAAAGGGTAAGTGACCCATTACTCACCTGTAAAATGATCTCATTTAAAGAATAGTCAATTTAATTATTTTTTATATTGTTCAAATTTTGAGTTTTTTAACAAGGATCTATGCGAACTATCTATATATATCTATAACTATATATCTATGGAACTACGATAATGATTATTATATTCAGAAAAAAAAACAGCCAATATTAAGTGAAACTGCTTTCTCGCATAAACTGTTGGCCCGTTTTTGATGACATTTTGCGCATCAAGAGTATACAATTACTATATTAATATCAAATGCTAAGTTATGCCAAATGTTATGTGTCTAGAGAATATCCGTAATATATATTATTCGATCAAAAATATTAACATCGATTGCAATATTAAAAAGTACTGAACCAAGTTATGATATTTACATAAGACCCTTTCAAATAAAAAAGAAGCATCCAAATCGGTTAAGTAATCCGGAGATTAATGATAACGAGTGAACATACACACAATAAAATAAGTTAATTAAATACATAAAAAAACTTGTATGCCAAGTCATGGTGAAATTAGAACGGGATATCATAATAAAATGCGTACTCAAACTTTGGTGTTCGTGCTGTTGACTATTGAAGTGTTCCGTTATCTGGAGCCAATCCTGGATGTCGATTTAAGTCATGCTTACCACAAAAATGCATTGTCATCGGAACTGAACCAACACCAAAAATTCAATTCCATAGGAAGTTATTCTGATTCAGCTTGCAAGATTTGACCCACACAACACTCAAAGCAAACTAAATGAAAGCTTTTAAAATGATAAAAATACCGGCGTAGCCACAGGGTACAACTAGCAACAACGTACTTTTAATACATGGTTATTTTAAATTAACATGAACTTTCAGGCAATTCAATTAAGGAAGCCGCGATTCATAACAATAACGGCTTACATAATGTGATTTATGCGGATATTGAAGGCAATGCAAATTTTAGGGTTCAGTTTAAAAGGCTATAATAATTACCGAATAACTACTAAACCAGTTCATTTAATATATATGAGACCTCCCCAAGAGTACAAACTCTTTTAAATAATACAAAGATAATCCAAATCGGCCAAATCTTGGAGAAATCGGTGTACTGAATGAAAAATAAATATCATAACCGACGTAAGGTCTTATTCATAAGAATCTCGAATAAGAATAAGAATAATCTTATTCTTATTCGAGATGGGGGCGATAAGGCCTGCACTGACGTCCCGCTTGGGGTGTATTGTGCATTTCCCCCTGCCAGCCTCTACCCAAGCCACCCAAGCTCCTTTATATACCAGAGCACGGCTTTAGGTCGCTGGCACAGCTGTTCCAGTGATGTCGCTGTAGATGGTGTTAATTTACTATTATTGGAGTTTGAATTTCGTTGGGCCTGTGAATCCACTTTACCCTGTTGTAAAAGACCAGTTTTTTGTCTTATTTCTTCCGTGGCTGCACAATGCAAAAGCACATGCTCCACAGTCTCCTCCTCCTGCTTACATCCACGGCACAGAGGACTGTCTGTAGCTCCAGTTTTGTGCAGGTGGTAATTTAGGTTGCAATGACCCGTGATGAGACCTACCATGAAACGAAGGTCTTGCCTAGTCAGCCTTAGCAGATTGTTGGTGATTTTCCTGTTACGGGATGGAAACATAACTTTTGCATTTCTGCAATCCGTTTTCTTGTTCCACCAATTTTGATGCTCTCTCTTTGTGTATTGAACAAATAGGTTTCTTACCTCCATTGCGGTGGGTTTACAGAGCTTTACCGCATCTTTTCCGATATGTTTCTTAGCTCGTTCCTTGGCAAGCATGTCTGCCTTGGTATTTCCTGGACATGAGCCGACGTAAGGTCTGTAATAATCTTTCATATCGGCCAAAAAACGTAAAAACTAGGCACATAAACACATTACTAAAGTAAGTTGATATTAAAATTATCAATATCAAATACCTTTAAAAAAACATTTTTTATACGGTTTTATTTAGCTTGCCGTGTTTGTTGTAGTTTGTATTTTGGGTCAAACTTAATAATTGAAATTGTACCCCCTTCCTATTGACCGATTACAATTTGAAATTTGGTACACACCTTTAGTTTTGATGACAACACAGTTATTTATATTCGTTATCATTGTAAATCCAATATGACGTAAGACGGCAGATTACATAATAATAAGTTTTTCAACCCCCTCAATATGAGTATCAAATGAAATACACAATTAAAATTCCAAATACATGATGGGCCGCCACCACCAAATGGCGGATTACTTTTTAATGGATATGGTTTTTATTTTTATGGATATATTTTATAAATCTAATGAACCCTTTCATTAGATTTATAAAATATATCCACTTGACAAGTAGAATACCATTTAGAAATAACTAAATAAATAACTAATTGACTCGCTCCACGACTTTATTTTATTTTGTAGCTCTTAGTACATTAACTTCTTTACAATAAAATCGTTTAACTTATTTTTTTAGAAGCTTTGAAAAAATTTACATGAGTACCTAATTCTAGTCCGCAATCCGAAATGCCTTGTCGCTTAGAGAACTTATAACATTCTCTAAGCCGTGTCATGTATGTCATGATTAAAACAAGGCAGTTTTCAAATCACACGTAAATTTTCTTTGGGACTTGTTAAGAATGTCTATATTAGTAGATATTTTAGGGACATGGCAAAGGGTCTTGCCTCCAACTCTCGACTCGAAGGAATGTTTGTCAAAAGCAGAATTTCGTATAATTTGAGGAGCTTCTTATCTACATAATGGCAATACGGAACTCCGCCACACAAGGATTCAAGCTTGACTGAATATTTTTTGTTGTTGTTTTCGATAGAAGGACGGTTATTAAAAAGCTGTCACGGAATGAAACAATGTAAACAAGCCTCTACATGCGATTTTCTTAATATTCGTATATTATAAAAATAACATGATAACTTCAAGTATAGTTTGTATTTATTTACGAAAAGGCCCAAAGACATTCATAAATAGGTTTTATTTTCAACTTTCAGACGTTAAAACTTGTTTTAATTTTCTCCAGATGTTACATTTTTTTCAATATTGAAGTTTCTTTGAAAATTAATACAAATTGAAATCGTTGAGCGCTGTCGAACTTTTTGAACGCGTTAGGATATGATTATAGCAGTGAAAATATATCCAATAAATTCTATAAATGTGAAAGTTTGAAAGTATTTATGTACATTTTTTACTACTCAGCACTGATACGGCTGTACGGATGTTGATGAATACACTTAGTTTATCTCCTGGAATAACATGTAGGATACAATGATCGACAGTAAAAATAAAGACTGAGGATGGGATTCGAATCCACGACCATCTATGCCTATGCACGGTAAGTTTTCAACATGCTGAGCTTGATTTTAAGTTAATTGGTCGTTCAAATACACACCCCTACTTATTGTATCGAAGGTTTCCTTATAACGCTGATAAATGGATTAACTCACGGAAAAAAAACATCGTATGCAAAAATTATTAGTTCAACAAAACTAATCCCGTTTCCTAATCTACGGGTGACTGGCGCCATATCCGGCGCCAGATAACGTAATATCCGCCACCTATCCACCACTTCCGGGCTTCGGCACCATAACTTGGTAGCTAGCTCGAGGGATAATTACTTTGCCGATATTTTAATTTGTTTTTGATTATTTTTGTGATGAAGTTGGTTGTCACTGAACAAATAATTGTAGGAGCGTTAAAATAAAACTTTTGATTAAATGTTCAATCTAAAAATGTTTATCTACAAACTACCAGGGCCATTATTCTCTATTGCCTCACAAAATTCCTTGCAGAAACGTGTGATGTCATAACGGGAAACGTAAACGCGTTTCCTAAACGTGCCATGATGCGGAATCTTAAAACGGAAAGCTGTATGCCACAAGAAAAGTTGTCTGTGCCCGTTGTTTTTATTTTATTTTATTTCACGTGTCGTTTTATTATCCGTTCGTTTCAGACATTGACTGTTCAGGAATGTTAAAAATATTGCTTATTAACATAATCGTTTATTATTATGAAAATTTCAATTGTTTTGGACCGATTATTGTTTTCAAATTAATCGATTATATATATTATAATATGTTATATTAATTGAAACGGTAACTCCTATTATATCAATTAATCACATTAAACTCCAGTATACATTAAATTCAGTCCTATTCTAAACACAGAAATTGGAATTATAAGTAGAATGTTAATCGTTTTTTTTTCGAGCCTATTAATTTAAATTTCTATAAACTAAAAAAAAAAAAAAAAAACAGAAAAATCGTTTATGTTTGTAAAATTAATTGATTTTTGCATAATCGATTTAAAGGGATCCCAATAAATCGATTATGCGAAAAATCTATTTAAGTACAATTTAGTCACGCCCCTAGCCTGTTCCATTGATCATAATAATAGATATATACATAGACTATAACATGCCCGTAACGCGCCTTGTCACGTTACTCAAATTTGGCCGTGGCTTAGAGAATAGTATTTTATGTTACAGAAGTATTCCATGAAGATATTAAACGTGTCTAAGTGGCAATAGACAATAAGGGCCCTGCATTGCGATGCACGGCAAATTTAAATTTAATTGAGCTTAGCAAAGACTACTGTTAAATACCTAAAGGTTATATCGTTTTTGATTTTGTTTTCAAGGTTTTGCCTGCGTCTTCGTTCGAGCTATAGTTTTCTTAGCTTGTACTAAATATGCATGCAACATTTATACCACCTATTAAGTTAGGCGATTGGATAAATAACAATAAAAAAAATACAAATGCAAATAGCTTTAAGGTGCCAGATTGAATAAATGATTATTCCAAAAAAAAAAAACGAACTTTCTTAGTGATTTGAAATTAGACAGTTTTGATCTTATCTGGAGTTCAATTTGAGAACCACCTTTTTATATCGGTTTGTTTGTCGTGTGAGATAGTATTGGCCTCTGGCAGAGTTTGTCAGGTCGCCCGAGGGCCTCTGACATGGCTATACGGACTGCTATTAATGAGTAACAGCCGCGACCGACAGCTTAACGTGCCTTCCGTAGCACGGAACGATGAAAACCGCACATCACTTAGAAAATAAAGAAATATATATATTTTTAGTTGTGCGGAACCTAGGACTGTTGGACCGGTATAGTTGGATTCTTATTTGCACTAGTAAACCGCTAGGCACTCAACTTTCACGAGAAACATAACTGTTCTAATAAGTAGGTAGGAATCCGTGGATAGATAATATTTTAATAAGCAGAAATTCTTTAAAGACCGCTCTTAGATTACGCTCGGGACATATTCCATCAAACAAGTTTGCATTTCTAATGAAAAAAGTCCCATCGCCAAATTGTAACGAATGCGGAGTAATTGAAGATGTGCAACATATTTTGATGGAGTGGGTCCGGAACGAAACATTAAGTTATTGTGTTTTGGTAGGGATAAGACTATACACGTTGGCCTTCTTAATAGTAATTTGGTTTGTCCGACATCCGAGGAAACCAAAATGTTATATAAGTTGACAGATTTAGGCTTAGCCAAATAAGTAGAAATGTTGTTATTAATATTTTTAAGTCAATTTTGTTTTCGCGGACTTTACGGGACGATGTGGTCGCTAAGCGACAAAGTCCTTTAAATTAAATTAAAAAAAAAAAGTAGGTAGGTAGGCAGGCGAATGACAACTTACTTCGTCATTCCATAAACCACAGTACTGAATAATTGGTAGGTATATATAGTTCGTCCACGAGTCATTAGTGGCTATTAATAAGCCTCGCGCTAACTCCGTGCCATCCCCGCTTTGGTACGATGCGAACGTTTATTTTATAATATTACCCAAGTTTAAAGTTGTAGTCAACTAACTCGCTTTGAAATCGAGGGTGACGTGATTTGTGGGGACTTTCGCTTTTCGAGTCCCAAAACCAAATTCTGCTTTCAAGAATAAAGTAGTAAAATTTGGTAATTCAATACGTATACTTGGTTGGTAACCATTTTGCTTAAGGCTTTAGATACTTCCATACCAATATATAAAAGTGAAACGTTGTCTGTTTGTTTGTTTGGGGAGCTTTCACGCGATAACGGCTGGACGGATTTCGATGGAACTTGGAATGGAGATAGCTTATACCCTAGATTAAAACATAGGAAAAAAATTATCCCGGAAAATTGAAAGCTTCTACGGAAAAAAAGAAAAAAGTGGAAAAATGTTGATTACTCGCTGTAAGAAACGGTTGGTATGGAAACAAAATAACAAGTATGTCAAAAAACAACACACAGAATACCTAATAATAACACGTAGTAGTGCAATACAAGTACCTACTTTTGCATTGGTTTTTAATATCCTAGAAGAACATATAATGCTTTTTTTCGCGATAAACAGTAGTCCGCGCGTACGAAGTCGCGGGCGGGAAACTAGTATATAAATAAACACATAGTTATTACTCGACTGAGTAGGGTTATGTGTTTATGTATCATTGGATATGTCTTTATATGAAGTGTCAAGAAAAGTAATATGGCGGCCTAAGCTGCCAAATTGTATTTCCAATTTGTATCACCAAAACCTATCGAGTGAGGTATCAAAACCTATCGAGTGAGGTATCAAAACCTATCGAGTGAGGTATCAAAACCTATCGAGTGAGGTATCAAAATGAAAGTAATTAAAAAACCATTCCAAAACTTTTTTTTAACCTAGTCAGTAGCAATTGTTTTTCAAGCTTATTACATAATTTAAAAAAATCTACAATTGTTTTGTTCGCAGTCGGGTTTTTGTTTTTTATAATAATTATTTGTTTAGCAGCTCGATTTGATGGGAGCATATGCGTGCGTGCGTGTGGCTAAGGATGGCGCCATCGACTCTCTCACCCACTACTTTCAAGAAGCTATTGGTGCTGAAGTGCACCCATCCCATCAAGGAGCAATCAAATTGCGCACGATGGCATATAAGTTATCTACTCCTGCCTCTGCAAACATAATGGATGCGCTACAGAAACGCATTAATGTATTTCAGTGAATTTTAACATCGGTCAACAAAAAAACAGGGTCTCTCATTTTATCTGCACATATCGGTGCTCTACAGTAAAGCCTAAACACGGAATTATACCTATTAACACTATCAAGGTGGAACATTGTATTATTATTAGAAATTATTTAAGTGTGACATATCTAAGTGCATGGAAATGTCAAAAGACTAATAAATGAATTGAATTGAATTAACAACAGGGCAAGCTTGGTCAAGTCTTCCCGTCGTCTATACCACAATGCCTGGAGACAAAAGTCTTCAATCATTGCATCCTACGAGTCATGATCTACGGAGCCAAAACGTGGACACTCACGGTCAAACTAGTCCCCAAATTTAAGGTTGCTCAGCGAGCTATGGAAAGCACAATGCTTGGTGTTTATCTGCACGAAATTGGTGCATTAGGAGAAATTTCCCATTTGTACTGGGCACTCCTGTCTGCATATGATATATAAATATTGCACTGTCATCGAGATATGTAGCTGGATACATCAAGATAGGCCGAGAAAATGTCGTCCATTATTCATAATCATCGTGATCATTTCAGCCTTAAGAAGTCCACTGCTGAACATATACCTCACTGTTCACAATTCACAATCACAATTGAAGGTAAGTGATGCATTCGCCATTGATGCTAATACCATATCCGTTCCAGTTCAGAAGCTTGAATATATCTTCCAGTGCAGAGGTGAACAGTTTCTGAGAAATAACGTCTCCCAGTCTCATCCCTTTTTGCAAGTCGATAGAATTCGTGCTCCGATCTTGGAGCAACGAATTCTATCGACTGTCTAGTCATGGTGGAATTTCTGTACAAACACTTCAATGTACCCGTAGTCAATCTGGCACCGCTGTAATGACTGTAGCACTACCCAGATCTCGACTGAATCAAAGGCTTTCTCGTACTCCACAAACGCTAGACATAGTAGACGATTATACTTTTCGGTCTTCTGTATAATCTGCTGGACCACATGCATACATGTGGTCTACGGTGCTAAAGCCCTTCCAAAATCTAGCTTGTTCGGGAGGTTGAAAGTCGTCGAACTTACGAGCCAGACTGTTTGTAACTAGTCTAGAAAACAGCTTACAGACGTTATAGACGTGGTTCAGCAGCAAAATGGGCCTATAATTCTTCAAGAGGGTGTTATCACCTTTCTTGAAGAACAACACTACTACGCTCTTGTGCCACACCTCTTGCGGAGTACTCTCAAGGATGACCGAGTTAAACAGCCTCTGAAGGACTCTAAGTACCGGTGTTCCACCCGCTTTCAGTAGCTCTGTCGTTACTTCGTTCTCCCCTGGTGCCTTGTTGCTCTTCAGCTGTTTGAGAGCCATTCTGATCTCGTATAGGCTGACGTCCGAGATATCTTCGGTATAATGTCGGGTCAAACGGGCTCTTGGCATCGCTAGTCTTACTAGGAGGACTACGCGAGGAGGTGTATAATTGACCATAGAACTTCTCGAGTTCACTCAAAATCTCTGGCTTCGACGAAACGATGCTGCCACTGTCAGTTTTCAGCTTCATCAACAGGCTTTGCCCAATAGAAAGATCTCTTACTTTGGAGCCCTTGTTCCGCTCTATTGCGTTCTTAATACAAGAAGTATTTTAGGAACGCAAATCGTGTCGCATTGACTTGGAGATCTGTTTATTAAGCGAACTGTAACTACATTTCCACTGAAGACTGCAGCCTCATTTCGCCTCGTTCTGCCATAAGTTTTGAGTGTATGGTCAGAGAACTTCTGTGAGTTTCTCCTTTTGCGGTGGGTCTTACAGAACTCCAACCCGGCTGCTTGAACAATTTTCCACCAGCCCATTGTTTAGTTCGTCCACTGTATCGCATTCGGTAAGGATTTGGAAGCTATTTTTGAGATCCAACAGAAAGCTCTCGGGGTTTTGGATTTGGGGCAGGACTTGGGGCAGAAATCTGGCAAAGAGTAGATTTCATCAAACGAGACCTTTCCTGCTTTACGTTGATATTCAATTAGCCTCTTACCATGCGGTGATCACTGCCGGTCTTAACCCTGTTGATCACAGAGACATCATTTAATATATGCTTATTGGTCGTAAAAATGAAATCTATCTCGTGCTTATGACCGCCGGGGTGCAGCCACGTCCATTTCCTGGACGGGCGCTTCTTGAAAAAGGAGTTCATCATAAAGAGTACCTCCTTCTCCATGAAGTCGGCCAATCGCTGACCCCTTTGGTTCCGCTGTCCAAATCCAAACTGCCCCACTCTCAGTTCATCGCCATTCCTCATGCCCAGCCGTGCGATGAAGACACACTTAACAGTGGTGATGAGGGCACCACTGTTAAGTGTGTTTTCGGGGCATGTATAGCATTAGAAATGTCGTCATACATACCCTCCACTTCATCGTCCGGGCGTTTCGAGTGCGGGGCGTACACCTGTATGACCTCCAACGAATACCGTTCGGTAATTCTGAGTATAAGGTAAAAAACGCTTGAAACGCTTTCGATCTTCACATCGTCGTTAACGAGGGACTTGTGGATGAGAAACCCGATGCCGTGTTGGGACTGCTGGTCGCCCTCCTGGTAATGAAGGAAGTGCAGATTCAGGGTAATCGTATCCTCTCCCTCTCTTCGGACTTCTGATAACCTTATAATATTCCAGCGCAACCTACTACTTCTTCCAGCCCTATCAACTTCTTATCGGTCCTCAAGGTGGGTTGCCATGTCCAGAGATCGTGGAGGTTAGTAGTTTGGTTTCTGCCGGGCATTCTTAGCACCCCCTGCTCCACCGTTACCGTGGCTGCTACCGGTGCCAGGAATAACGGAGTCTCTGGGAACTGGAGGCCGTCTTTTCGCTGTCTATCATATTGGAGGTGGAAGGGAGGGGGTTTGATATGTTTGCAGGCGCATTGGTGACCGCAGTATAAGAAATATGTACTCGGAGGACGCTGCTGCCTATCTTCCGGTGTGCATTCCCTTAGTCACCTTTTACGACATCCACGAGAGGATTAGGAGGGGTCTTATTCTAAGCCGAGACCGCCACGGCACGGCATTTATTTCTAATATGAAGTAGTTTTTTTTGGTTAAATATTTTTATCGACTAGGCACCAACTTCTAAAAATTGGTATGACATTTTTAATTTAAAAAAAGTTATATTCTTTGTTCATGTCGAATCGTAATAATTTTATTATTTTTAGTGTTCTTTTTAGTGATTTTAGTGGTGGAAATGATCTTTTGTAAACTATTACAAAACTCAAAAGATCATTTCCAAGCAGTTTTTTTTTTTGATACATATTTTTGTTACTTAACCGATTTCTTTACGGCGCAGTGTAGTTAATGCACCGCAGCTCACATTACACTAGCAACTTATGTATAAGTAACCTCTTTTATTTTTCATTTAAAAATTATCTGCTTCTCTTTTGTATCATAAAAGTCATGTCGTTTGTTGCAAGCGAAATCAGACAAACGGCGAGCGAAGGCGTGAATTTCAAACTCACTCGCCTTATCTAGTTCGTATAGAGAAACTGATCTTATTAGATACAGACAGGGCGGCGACCCCAGGTTATATTTGTCGTGCTTTTCGATTTTTCCCGCTACTGTCTACTCAGTATATCGTACTCGCAACATGTAAACAAGTATAACCCATACCATAATACTATTTGCTTGACACTGTTCATAACTGAACATTCCATATGTATTTGTACGATGCTGTGCCCCAGGCTCGTGTTTAATTAAAACTTACCGCAGAGCTGAATTAATTTGATAATTAAAACTTTATTGAAATCAGTGTGTTCGAGAAATGAACGAGAAGTTTCTTGCCGTCAGCGAAATTATTGAAGTTTGAGTGTAGGGATACACCATGCCGAACTTACGTGGAGTAATTATAACCCAGTCAAATTAGGTGTTTACCTCGGAATGCGAGATAATAAGCAGGAAACCTGAAATTAATAACTTAGACAAATAAGAATACGTATTACAAAGAGATAGAGAAATGAACAATGTGGAAAACCTTGAATATGGAACTCATCGCCGACACCAATATCTTGTGTCTGCGTCTTAAGTTATTCAATGTTGCAATGCTCAATGTCAATTATATATAATCAATTATATTCGATGTCAAGGTTGCAAAAATCCTTTTTTTTTCAAATATTTCTAAAAGTACAAATCGAGGCGGGATGGTGCTGGAACTACAATTGTTCATGGTGCTTGGTTCTTTCAGAATCTGTCAAAAAAGGGTACCCAGCAAAAATAAACGCCATACAATATAGTTGGTTCCAGTAATAATGTTCACATTTGCATAGAAAAACAAATGAACATATTATGAAAAACAAATGAATATCAGAAATTAAATGAATATCAGAAATTAAATGAATATCAGAAATTAAATGAATAGCAGAAATTAAATGAATATCAGAAATTAAATGAATATCAAAAATTAAATGAATATCAGAAAAACAATTGAATGTCGGAAGAAGTAACGGGTGTCAAAGTCTGTCACTTTAACACCCGTCACTCGTAGAGAAATGGAGGGAAGTGGGGAAGGCTATTTTTTACCCTACTACGGCAAGGCAAACTAAAAACTTGGTCCGATTTTGACAAACTTGGTATCAATCGATTCGTCTTTATGTATAGAGTGTCATAGGTTATATTTTACCCGATTACGGCAATGCATAGGAAAGGTTATGTGTTCAAACTAAAAACTTGGTCCAATTTTGACAACCGAGGTATCAATCGATTCGTCTTGATCGCAAGAGTGTTATAGGCTATATTTATACCCGACAGTAGATGGGTTTTATTTTTTGTACTTATGTCTTGTTGATATGTCTTGTTATTAGCTCCCAAATGAATGGACCGATTTTGATGCGGGTTTTCATGTTTCAAAACTGTGGTAAACGAGATGGTTCTTAACTATAATATAGATGGAGGGGGGAAATGGGGGGGGACCGTAGCTTTCAAACGGATGGAACGATTTTTATGTTTGAAAACTGATGTGATTGAGATGCTTCTTTGCTATAATAGGGGGTGGGAAAACGGGGGTTATATAAATTTTTAGTTTGTGCTGTTTTAAACATTTAGTTTTAAATTGTTTTATGCGCTTCATCCATTACGCCGCCAGCTCACGGTGATATCAATGTTACTTAAAAAGGTAAACCTATGATTCAAGTTACACCGTGCCAGGACCAAGACGGGCCCGTGCCGTGTCATTTTCACCCTATCCCGGCACGGTGTAACATGAATAATCTATCTATATCTATAAAAATGAATGTGTGTATGTATGTGCATCAGTGCACGATGCGCTACCAATGAACGGTTTGCGACGAAACTTTGGCAGGGTGTTCTGATGACACCCGGGATAGTTTATGGCTAAGAAAATATCCAAATTTAGAAAAAAAAGAAGGAAAACTCACGAAAAATTCACTTTTTTTATATGTCTATACTTATAATAAAACTGTAACGAGTCCAATTCTGTACATTGAAGATATTTAGAATTTTATTTTGGACCTTACTCTAGATTCGATACAGAAGCCAAAACTGTATTTTTTTAAACTTTTATCTGTCTGTCTGTCTGTCTGTCTGTCTGTATCTTGGCTAACCATCACGCCGAAACTACTAAATTAATTTAAATGAAACTTGGTATGATTTGAGTTCATACTACGAGGTAGGACATAGACTACTTTTCATCCCGAAAAATGAAAGGGTTCCCGTAGGATTGGGATTGAAAGTTATTTCAAGAAACACTTACTGTAACTACCGGACGGATTTTGATGCAACTTGGCACAGTCATAGTTTATATGTTGGGTTAAAATAGAGGATACTTTTAATCCCGAAAAAAATAAGTTGTCCTGCAGTATAGAAGTGGAAAATTATTTAATAGAACACTTAGCACGCTGAAACTATTGGACGGATGTTAATGCAACTTGGCACAGACATAGTTTATAAGATAGGTGAAAAATATGGATACATTTTGTCCCGAAAAAATAACAGATTTCTGTGGGATATGGGTCCAAATTCTGTGCATTAAAGATATAGTGTTTTTTTTGGAAGTTACTCTTTGTTCTATTATGATGCCTAAACTGTATGTTTTTTCATTATTGTCTGTATGTCTGTCAGTCTGTATTTTAGCCGCGCATCACGCCGCCGGAACTACTGGATGCATTCAAAAGAAACTTGTTATAATTTGAGTTCGTACTACGAGGTAGGAAATAAACTACTTTACATATCGAAAAAATTATGGGTTATTATTTAGGGGTTGAAACTTATTTAAAAGAACACGTACCACGCTGAAAGTAATGGACGAATTTTGATGCAACTTGGCACAGTCATAGTTTATATGATGGGTTAAAATTGAGGATACTTTTTATCCCGAAAAAATAAAGATTATAATGTTAGTATTTAAGTAATAAAAAATATTTTTTGGATGGTTCTTTATATTCGATACTGAAGCCAAACTGTTTTACTTTTTATTTTTTTCTGTCTGCATCGCACCCAAACTACTACATGAATTCAAACATAAAAATGCTCTTAGGTGCTTAAAAAGGTAATGGACAATATATTTTTGTTAGTCGTGTCTTTTTTCTGTTTGTCTGTATGTTTGTTTATTCACGCATCACGTAAAAACTACTGTACCGATTGCAATGCGGTATTCATTGTTAGATATCTTACGGTTTGATTTAAATCTGGTGTTATTGGTATCTCAATCCGGTGAGTTAGATGCTGAGCAATTGATAAAGTATTTTTGACGGCTGAAGAAATTTTGTTCAAATGTTGGTCTATTGGTCCTGGAATAGCACATTATGGTACTTTGAACCTAAAGAAACGAACACGCGTGCGAAGCCGCGGGTACAGCTAGTTTTTTATATAATCTTTTTAGCTTTTGAAGGATATGAAACATTTGAAGCTTTTAAATCAAATTTGACTAAAAACCCTAAGGTTTTGAGCTTTTGAAGCTTTGAAGGTTTCGTCAAAATGAATAGTGTAAAGTGAATCAGCCTTTATGATTAAGTTCTATTTGGTAAGCGCCGATACAAAATTATTATTGAATATCTGTGCCAGCCGTCAAAAAGTTTTTATCGATAGCTCGGCTTCTACTCATCGGACTGAGATACCAAGTATACCACTTTTAACATAAACTCTAAGCAATCCAACTGTGAAAACCGCATAGCAATCGATTTTGTAGTTTTTACGTGATGCGTGAACAAACATACAGACAAACAGATAAACAGATAAACAGATAAACAGACAAACAGACAAACAGACAAACAGACAAACAGACAAACAGACAAACAGACAAACAGACAAACAGACAAACAGACAAACAGACAAACAGACAAACAGACAAACAGACAAACAGACAAACAGACAAACAGACAAACAGACAAACAGACAAACAGACAAACAGACAAACAGACAAACATACAAACAGACAAACAGACAAACAGACAAACAGACAAACAGACAAACAGACAAACAGACAAACAGACAAACAGACAAACAGACAAACAGACAAACAGACAAACAGACAAACAGACAAACAGACAAACAGACAAACAGACAAACAGACAAACAGACAAACAGACAAACAGACAAACAGACAAACAGACAAACAGACAAACAGACAAACAGACAAACAGACAAATAGAAAAACATGCAAACAGACAAACAAATAAACAAATAGTAGGAAACCGGTGTTCAGTGACCGGTAATACGGATTTCGCCGAAACCGGTCTACTGGGGATCTTCTTGCGTATGCCACTCACGTATTGAGCGAAGCCATCGAGATGCACGGTGAGGTACTTGCCGTCTCCCTTGATATATCTAAGGCTTTTGATCGGGTCTGGCACGATGGTCTTTTTGACAAGCTTCCCTCATATGGATTACCTGTTAGCTCATGCAATTAGATAGCTGTTTTTTTGAGGGAAAGATCTATTCGGGTAGTCCTGGAGGGCTGCTCATCTGATCAAATGGCCATCAATGCTAGTGTACGTCAAGGATCGGTTCTCTCGCACTGTTTTTACTGCACATTAATGACTTTTTGAAGCCCTGTACCTTTTGAGTATGCACATGAAAGTACTGTGGTTGAGAGACACAGTTCCAATGCTCAAGCAAGCTGCGACGCTGTCCAGATTTAGAGAGAGGCTATGGTGGACCGTTTGAATTTAGCCTTAGAAGCCGTGTCTGATTGGGGCGATGCTAACCTGGTTAAGTTTAATGCTACTAAAAAGCAGGCGTGTTTGTTCTATGCTTAAAAGTGTCCTCTTAATCGATCTCCGTCTTTCCATAGTGTAACAATACCATTAGTTGAACATCTAGAGCTTTTGGGTGTCGAACTCACATCGAACCTCAATTTTGGGTCTTACATTGAATTTAAAGCCAAGGATGTGTACGTGTATGGAGTACTGTGTTCACCGCTGGGACGGTTCTGCTAAGTATCAGCTCGAGGCTTTGGATTGAATTGAGAGACGTGCTATGAGGCTCATTGGAGATGACACACTGATAAAGAGTAAGCTTCAAAATCTGGCGCATTGGCGTGAGGTCACAAACCTGTCAGTATTCTACAGATTGCACTAGGGAGAGTGTGCACAAGAACTGCACAATCTGATTCCACCATCACCTTTCCATTACCGTACGACTAGAAAATCGGCAAAGCGCCATCCTTTTATGGTTGAAATACCTCGCACAAGAACGAAGCGTTTCGCTTCTTGATTTATTATAAGAACGTCAATGGAGTGGAATGCCCTGCCCTCGTCAGTGTATCCGGTAATTTATAACCCAGAAGAGTGAATAGGTATCTACTAGGCAAACGTGCTTCACCTTCGACCGCATCATTGCTTTCCATCAGGTGAGATCGTGGTCAAACTGTTGCTTAGACAGAGATAAAAAAAAACTAAACTTTTTTTTTTTTTTTTTTTTTTTTTAGTTTTTGTTTTATGTATTCTTTCAATTTTAGTTTATAGCTATTTATATCTTCTTCTTTATAGCGTTTATTTCTAATCAATTTACGTTATTGTTTTATCACGTCCAGGTTGACTGGTAGAAAATGCTAATTAGTATTAAGTGCTCTTTGTACATTTAATTTGTATGCTAAAGAATAAATAAATAAATAAAAGCGTAACCAATTTGTAACCGGAAGTGTAATATATAGCACATAAAATGTTTAAAGACAAAATGTAATTACTTCAGTCGGGAATAGAATTCCAGTACTTCAGACTAGCAGCCGAGCGGTTGCAAGGTGAGCTATCCAGACATATGATTTTCTGACGAAAAGAACGACCTATATATACATCAGATGAAGTAGCTACTGATTCAGAGTTGACCAATGATCGCGCGCGGACAAGGTGAGATGAATTATGTTACACATAATATGCGACAACTGTAAGGCTCATTCGTTTTTTTATCAACGCTCATCGAAATGAGGATAGATGTTTACTCGAAAATCTAAATTTTATAGATCCATGTGCAGTAGGTACTAGGTTTGAAACCTGTAGCTTACGTTATACTGCAATGCGACTGTTCCGGTTATAATTCGCGTAGGGTCTCTTTTTACCCGAGTACGGCGAGGCAAGGTAAGGGTAACAAGCTAGGTGTCAATCGATTTTTCTTCATTTATAATGTCATTGACTGTTTTTTTACCCGAATACGGTGAAGCAAAGGAAGGTTTATATGTTCAAACTAAAAACTTGGTCCAAATTTGACAAATAAGGTATCAGTAGGTTCGTTTTCATTGCAAGAGTGTCATAGTCTAATTTTTTTACTCGACTTCAGCGAAACAAAGGAAGGGTATGTATTCAAACTAAAAACTTGGTCCGATTTTGACAAGCCAGATGTCAATGTTGTTATACCATGTTATACCTCCGAAACTATATAACCCATACTTCCAAATATCTTCGTGCATTCGTAAAAGTTCCTGTTCGCTGAAGCTGTTGAAGACAAGAAGCTCTCCTATAAGCGACCAATATTAACTAGTAGCACCACGAAGTTATATTAAGGCTCCGATAGCCAACATTTGTAATCGGGATAACAAAAGCTATATCCCATTACTATCCTTGTTTACGAAATCTAAGAAGAATATACAATCTAAAGTCTCAACAAGTGCGTTTTCATTTCATCCTCCTATCCTGAGCTCATGAAGTCTCATTTTCTCTGCAACTGGGACCCTGCACCTACATGAGAGTCTGCAACAATCAGCAGAAGTTGTTTCTAGGTTTAAATAGATGTTTATAATTTTTTCTTTTATAGTTTCCGATGTCATGGGAGGGCTCAATTATATATAGTTTCCGATGTCATGGGAGGGCTCAATTATATATAGCTTCCGATCTCATGGGAGGGCTCAATTATATATAGCTTCCGATCTCATGGGAGGGCTCAATTATATATAGCTTCCGATCTCATGGGAGGGCTCAATTATATTTAGCTTCCGATGTCATGGGAGGGCTCAATTATATATAGCTTCCGATCTCATTGGAGGGCTCAATTATATATAGCTTCCGATGTCATGGGAGGGCTCAATTATATATAGCTTCCGATCTCATGGGAGGGCTCAATTATAGATCGCTTCCGATCTCATGGGAGGGCTCAATTATATATAGCTTCCGATCTCATGGGAGGGCTCAATTATATATAGCTTCCGATCTCATGGGAGGGCTCAATTATATATAGCTTCCGATCTCATGGGAGGGCTCAATTCGCCATTTAATGATGGTAAAATATTTCAAAACGTAATTTAAAAGACACGAAACCTTCAACCTTCGTGGGCCAGTGGGCTTTGGTACAAAATGCATACAAATGTTCCCGCAGCAATCGTTCTAAAGCCATTCAAACCTTTGAATGGTAGGAACATACGAGTACGAACTCTGACACTTCCATTCATTCATACAATGGAGATCAAAAACATAAAGATCAAAAGATCAAAGAGGTAAATGATGATAGTCATAAACTAAGTAGTATGATACCTATATTACAAGGCAATCTTTCATACATCATAACATGTATGTACAGTAATAATCATCTAGTAATTATAAGGTAGATTCGTGCAACGCAGTAAATTTTCGTCATTATGGTTTGACAAGAATTTATTGTATTTGATTGATGTACAATAAATGGCTCGTCACCTCTGATGGATACTAAATGTTCTAGTAATGTATTTTATTACTACATAACGAATTTCATAGTAGGATGCACATTTCAATATAATACTTCTTAGTGACAAATATAAAACAACGTTTTTTTTAACGAATTGAAATTAAGTTCAAAAACTAAAACCCGCGATTGAATTCAAAAACTAAAATTGCGATGAAGACTAATCGATTGACATCGCATCATCATCATCATCATCATCAGCCTATGTTCGCCCACTACTGGACGTAGGCCTCTCTTTGTGAACGCCACTGAGCCCGATCTTCGGCTCTTCTCATCCAGTTCCTGCCAGCTGTTTTTCGCAAGCCCTACACTACGTTTGCCTAAGCGCGGTCTCCACTCTAGAACTCGTTTACCCCAATGGTTGTCGGTTCTTCGAGAGATGTGACCACCCCATTGCCACTTCAGCTTGCTAATTCTTTGAGCTATGACGGTAACTTTGGTTCCCTGTCGGATTACTTCTTATCGAATCTTGTCCTTAAGAGAAACACCGAGCATAGCTCTTTCCATAGCTCGCTGAGCGACTTTAAACTTATGAACCAATCTCACCGTGAGTGACGTTTCGGCTCCGTAGGTGCGACTGGTAGGATACACGCATTGAAGACTTTTGTCTTTAGGCACTGTGGTATGGACGTAGAGATTCTACTATCGATTATTTTTCAGAATAGTTTCACACATAACTGGACCACAGATTAAATAATATTGACTTTATTATAACTAGGGATTGCAATATTCAGCCATGAAGGTATCGACTATAGGAAAAGTAGTGGAGACTGTGTCTATAACAACATATTTAGCTATATGTACTCCAAATCGTGCGTATTATAAGTGATTTACATAATAACGATAATAGTGATTTACATATTTACGTATTATAAGTATTTTTTTATGTTTAGCTTGAACACCATAAATCTATGATTTATTATCGTTATCTTTGCTTTATGATAGATGTAAATCCGTTTAAGATCTCTAAACCGAGTTATGGCGCCATTAAGTTCAAAATCCCTAGCAAACATTATATCATTTTCTTAAGTTGAAAGCCAAAAACCCATTTTCGATTTATGTGCCGATGGAATAGATAATATCACATTAGGTATTACATAAGTTACGGAAACATCATAATGAAATTGAAGTGTCAAATGTCGCACATGCATTTTAGCTTTCATCAGTTTTCTGCATGTATCAATCTCTTTTTTTCCCGACTACAACAAAGCAAGGGAAGGGTAATGAGTTTAACAGTCTATTTAAATATGTGTGTATGTATCTATATATGTAGGTATGTTGATGTTCCACCATAGCGTCACCCTTTTCTGTTCGATTTTAACAAGCGAGTTATCAATCTATTTGTCTTCATGTGTTAAAAATCATAGGCTATTTTTACCTTTTTACCTGACTACGGCAAGGCAAAGGAAAAGTTATGTGTTGAAACTAAATACTTGGTCCGCTTTTGATAGGCAATGTATCAATCGATTTTTCTTCATCACAAGAGTGGCATATGCAACTTTTTACCGGCGCAAAGTCGGGTGTTAGTTTTTGAACTTATTCCAAAACCTACGAATAAATTCAGAACAAAGATCCTTTAGAACAAATTGGCCATCGCCTTTCATCTTTTATTCCCTTTCAATCGATCTTCCCTTCAACGCCTCTTGCCTTCCGAATCAATCATAACAGTTTCCCGATTTCCTGAATATTGCTAAAAAGAGTGAGCGTTATAAATCTCCTCCGTAACTGTGGAACTTAGTTTACGTGACTAGAGTGTTAACTTCGAAAGAGTTCCATCTGCAACATTATTAAGCTAGGAAGATAGCAAAGTTGGAATCCTGGAGTTTGGTGGAGAATCGTGCCTTAGGTAATGTACAAAATCTAACGTGCTATTTAAACGCATTCGTTGTATCCGCATTGATGGCAGGTTACATCTTATACCTACCTATCTAAGTCAATCTAGTACCTAGACTTACATGAGCAGGTCCCTTAGACTAAAAAAAGCCTTGCCATTGCGATACCTCTGTGATTGAACTGCCAATAGTGTCAAATTTGGTAGTCTGCTAAATCAAGTACACTATCGCAGTTTTATAGCAAAAGCAACGCAATAGCACGGATGTGCTACAGCTTTCAGAAATCTCTAGAGTGTTACCACTGAAATAAAATGCTATCAATAAATCATCAGCGTCAAAACATCTTTATTGTAGTTTTCTAGTAAAACTCTATTGATAGCAGCTATCGGCCAGCGCTCGAGCTAAATAGCAATCCAGTGTCGAGCAGTATTGGAAAATTGACAAAATCAGCGATTTTCATGCAATCGACTTACGTTATCGCGGTTCAATAGCTTGCTGACTTGCGGGCTTGCCTGGACTTTATGCGATACATCTAAGCTATGCGAACGGTTTGCTGACTTTATGTACATACAGGACCAATGCTATTGTATTCGGTTAGGCTCTAGATAATGAAACCGGGTCCTCAAACTCGCGAGTTTAGAAAAAAAAACTGAACCTTTGTTTCTGTTATTGATAAACTTTGTACTATACTTTTTCTTGGTTCTGGACCTGTATGAGACATCTCACAAAGTACTTCGAACATTTCATTCACTTAACGTTAACATCGAAGTTATCACTTATTATTATTATGGAGCTTGGAGACATCAGGCCATGCATTTCTGTCATTAATATAATCATTTACATTGTAATACGCTTTCTATATGAGATTTACTTTTACAAAAAAAATAACCTATGCATTGGTAATTGCGGTAAAATCAATGCCGTCAGTTTTAACTTATTAAAAAAGCGTTTACAGTTCCCCATATATGAACCACTAACTTTATTTAACCAAAATCCAGACACTTTTTATTTATTTTTATTTTTAGTATTAAAATTATGAACATCCCTATTTTTAATAAAGGTATTATATTCTTCCGAAAATACATTATATTTTTAAATACATATATATATATATATATATATATATATATTGACAAGCCACTGTAAGAATATTGACCTCTTTAAAACGTTCCTTAAGAGGATCACGGGATTTCATTTTGTAAATGGAACGAATTGCTCCCTTCTGCATCACAAATATTGATTGAATTTCCGCGGCCTTACCCCACAGCAAAATGCCATACGACATAATACTGTGAAAGTAACTAAAATATACTAATCTTGCAGTGGCTATATCGGTAAACTGACTAATTTTACGTACTGCATAGGCTGCAGAGCTCATTCTACCAGCTATCAACGATATGTGAAGACCGCACTGTAATTTTGAATCTACAGTAATACCCAAAAATGTGGTTGACTGCACAAGGTCTACAGGCTCACTATTTAATAAAATACTTGAATTCGAACCCCTCTGACATTGGGTAGTGAAAATTTGATACATTTAGTTTTCTTAGGATTTAACATTAAGTTGTTAGTTGTAAACCAACTAAGAACTAGCGCGATTGCCTTGTTAACATCGTCAAAATTATTCAAGGTTCTGTCAATCTTAAAAATTAGAGAAGTATCATTTGCAAACAAAACGATATCACATAAGTTCTTTATAAAAAGGGAAGATCGTTAATGTAAACCAAGAACGAGAATGGCCCAAGTATTGAACCCTGTGGGACTCCCATTGTAATGAGAGATCCTGTTGCGAGGTCATCAGGATCTCTCATTACAATGGGAGTCCCACCATTGACATCTACTTTTTGGATTCTATTGCTAAGATACGAGGATAAAAGATCGAGAGTTTTCCCATTAACTCCGTAATGATTCAATTTAAAAAAAAAACGTGGCAAACGCAGTCAAATGATTTGGATCCCACCATTTGCTTCCTGTGACTCTTCCCAAGCATCGAATATATACTTTAAGAGCCCTGTGCCTGCGTCTGTAGTTGAGCGGCCTTTAGTGAAACCATATTGTTCATTATGAAACAGACTTGAGATTGAAGTATGTTAATAACTGATTTAATATTACTTTCTCAAACATTTTACTTAGAGCGGGAAGTATAGAAATGGGTCTGTAGTTAGTCGGATCTTTTTTACTGCCAGACTTGAATAAGGTAATAAGTTTACTATTTTTCATTATGTCGGGGAAAATAACCTTCATGAACACAATTATTAAAAATAATTACTAAGTATGGAATTATACCAAAAAAAACTTTTTTTTTAACTAAAAATTTTAGTAGATATTCCCCAGAGATCCTCTGTATTTTTTATGTTAAGCAATTTAAATGTCTTTTCAATCGAATTAACATTAATATGTTTAAATTTAAATATAACATTACACTTTTCACCGTTGCTTGAGAGCATACAAAAAGCCTCAACATGAAAGGATGATTTTAAAAACTGGGTGGTTACTATTGGTATTTTTGTAAAGAAATCTTCAAATGCATTGGAAACTCCGTGATCTTTGGAAATTAATTTATTGCCTATGTTTAGAATAAAATTTCGGTCTCGAGGTTTATTTTAGCCGGTTTCGGTATTTATTATTTTCCATGTTGTTTTGATTTTATCTTCCGATTGTTTAATTTTACTACTCAAATGAAGAGATTTCGCGGTATTACAAACGGATTTAAATGTCTTAGAATATTGTTTTAAGTATACAACAAATTTCGTGTCATTAGCATTCATATGTTTTTGAGAATATTCATCGTGTAAAAAGACCACCCTCTTGGAAAAAAAACAGGTGGCCCGATTCCAGCGTAATTGTGTCATCTTTGGAATTCACTTTGCCTTAGAATATGCCATCTGATCTTTGTAAGCTCCGTCTCGAGTTGCGCCATGTATTCGTCAAGCCTAATCGTACATCCGTCGTACGTAGCCAAGGTCAGTTATTTTTGGTTTTGGGTGGCTTATGGTAGCTTGAGAATTCTTCACACCTCCTGCCATTCCATTTCCGTGACCACCATTATGGTCAGGACTAGCAGGGCGACCGGTAACTGGGGGCCATTTTATATTTGTGCCGTTCATTTGCCCATAGTCACCACGCCGGGCATGCGAATTGGCGATCGCAGAAAAAATTGAAGCGAATTTTTATTTAGATCTCATATTTCTTTGCTTGATATATTCTTTCTATAGCTAAGATGTAACAGTTCTAAAATGATCGATGGTATAATGGTACAAGTGCGTACTTGTAAACAACAACAAGAAGATCTATACTTATAATAAAGCAATAAGAATGAAAAAGTCCGTACAATGAAGATAATAAAAAAAGGTATAGTGTACTTAAAATAAGCTACTAAACAAGAATATAACATTTTTTTAAATCGTGTTTGTCTGTTTGTCTATCTATTTTTTCGCGCATCATGTAAAAACTACTAGACCGATTGCGATGTGGTTTACACTATTGAATAGCTTAGGATTTGACTTAAAAACTAAGGTACATGCTATAATTAAGGTACATGCTACACCTTCGACCACATCATCGCTTTCCATCAGGTGAGATCGTGGTCAAACGATTGCCTAGTCAGTAATTAAAAAAAACCCGATGATTAAATACCGAGCAATCGATAAACTGCATTGCAATCGGTCTAGTACTTTTTACGTGATGCGCGATCAAACATACATACAGACCTTCAGTGGCGACGCGATATTGCCTTGATAGGTTTAGAAGACGAAGGTGGAAGCTCGCTCCCGCTTTCTTCCCCCCTCCCTCTCGGCTCCCAAATGCTCCTATGGAACCCGGCCATGTTGAGTTTCCACTGAAGGTTGTTCACAAAAATCTATATGTATTGCAGTAGCGTTGTGTGGAGGTATATTTTAAAACACACCGTGCGAAAACTAAAATTCGAAAGAACCTATACCCGATCTCAGCTCAGCCAGTGACGTAATAAATGTTCGGTAAAGGTATACTTTCAAAGAATACATTTTATCTTTCTGGATTTGAAAATATACCAGACGCCAACTTGGTCTCTGACTATGACGTCAGAGACCAAGTTGGCGTCTGGTATATTTTCTAATCAAAGCTATTATTTATTTAGCTTTGTGTAAATACGTGTATATTATTGAAATACGCAACGATGTCTGCCCTCACTTTAGAGCATCGTGGAAGAACCCGTAGATGCGCGGGCGACCAGGGGACTGCGTTGTTTGACCTCATTCACGGCTGTGATAGATCTGTTAGTACAAAGTGTAACACAGTAAGCAGTTTGGTTACCAATGCAAACAGCCGCAAAAGGGCGCTTTTTATGAGGGATTTATCATCATCATCAGCCCATTTCCGCCCGCTGCAGGGCATAAACCTCCCCCCTCTTATTTTTTTTTTTTTTGGATAAAAAGTGTTCTTATTGTGTTATTATTATCTTTTATCTTATTCATAACATCAAGTAATTGTGCCAAGGTGCATTAAAATCCGTTTGGTAGTTTCAGCGTAATGCATGTTCAAAGAGACGGGAAAGGAAGGGCTTCTTTTATATATCGATTTGTGAATTTACTTGGAATCGCCTTCATTTTATTGATAAATTACTAGATTTATTTACATCACATCACACATCTACTTTCTGTGACAAAGGCCTACCTACAAGTAAAATACCACATATCTCCGAATTCTCCACTGAGAGCATCTTGAGCTCAATTAGGAAGTTACCGACATCTTTGAATCGCTTTTATCTTGCTCCAGATTTCCGCTTCTAACTCAAAATCAAGTCAGCAAAATACAGTACTTCAAGTTTGTATTAAACAAAATACTTTACTCTCTGAAAAATATCATGAAGTCGTTCTAAATCGATATATACGTACTCTAGAACGTACGCCATGCCATTGAATCCTGTCATTTACAGGCAACCGGCCAACTGCGGCAAAACCTGCTTTACTATAGAAACCACTAAACTTCACAACCTTATTCCTTGCACATAAAGTCAAGAATCTTGAAGACTCACTATCCTTTATCACTTCGTTTTGGGCCAAGTCCTCTTTTATTTGTCTTCCGCTCGCTTGGGGGCTTGTTACAGAAAACTAAACAAATGGAGAGAAACCGAGTGATATTTGTTTTAGGGATTGGGGAAAGCGGCTAATTTATCTGTTGCGGCTGGCTGAAAATTGTTCTCACCAAATAGTCATTAGGTACGGGTTTGTTTAAAAGACGGTTGAGATAATTTTGTAGTGCTTTGGTGTTTAGAATAATTAATTTAATTTGTAATTTATTACAGAGTTAAGATTTTGTATTTTATTGGAAAATATGAACTTGTATTGCAAGGCTTTCATACTGGCTGCGGCATTGCTCGTGTGACATATTAACGGGATAAAACGTAAATAATCTAAAGTGCTGAAAACCCGACTGAACAAAACTAAAATGAAGCAAAAAAATAGTGAGAATGGTTGCTAAAAAACTTTAAATTGTTATGTTTCTGTTCAGTAGCTAATTTTAGGTACCAAAGACCATTTTTTTTTTATCTTCTTTGTACATATCAAATACTAGCTTACCCGATATCGTTCACGCGGACTACAGTTAATCGCGAAAAATAGCATCCTATGCTTATAAGATATTAAAAACCATTATAAAAATAAGTATAGCACCTATGCTTTTGATGTTTTTTGATAGACTTGTTATTTCGTTTCCATTGCAACCATTCCTTACAGCGAGTAATCAACATTTTACAGTTTTTCCAGGAACCTTACAATTTCCCGGGATAAAAAGTATCCTTTGTATTGTATATATTCTATCCTATCTATTCCTCTGTATTCCAGAGTATAAGCTATCTCCATTCCAAATTTCATCAAAATCTGTTCAGCCGTTATCGCTTGAAAGGTCCCCAAACAAACAAACAGACATCGTTTCACTTTTATATATTGGTATGGATTTCGTACTTACTGCTTTATTATAAGTATAGATAGATAGAAGATACGTACTGGCTGGCCTCACCCAACTTTTAATACTTTGTTCGCCATGGGGGTCTGATTAAAAGTTTTGTCGTTATCAGCACGTAATATATGGCACTAAAGCCGAGTTCACTCGACGCGACCTCGTACCGGTTTTGTACATTTTCATGGTCCACAAAATTGCAAACCTCAGACTCTGACTGAACTTTAATTTTAACGTTTTGTTCTGGCAACCCTGCTTAAAGCGTGTTCTCCGAAGCTCGAGCGAGGGCAAATCCGCTCCTCATTAAAATTCAGTGGTGGTGACCGAGAATCGACCCCGGTGACATTTAATTGCTACATACCTCTAGACGACCATCTGTCACACGGATATGCGATAAACTATCGATACCACCACCGCCACTAATACGTGTCAGTTTGTTTCTCCTATAAATCAAACGTCGAACTGTAGTATTATCGTAGAGCTAGTGACTTGCCCCGGCTTCGTACGGGTAGCTAAGGGTTTCTCTTTATTTGTACACGATTCTACCCGTGTTTTGATTGACGATTTTGATCAACAAGTAAAATTATAATAAAAATACAAAAACCCGACTGCGAACAAAATTATTAATTAATTCGAGCTGCCCGTAAAAATAATCACACTAATGTTATAAAGGCGAAAGTTAGTATGTATGTAAGGGAGCGCGCCTGTGTGTGTGTGTGTGTGCGTGCGTGCGTGCGTGCGTGCGTGCGTGTGTGTGTGTGTGTGTGTGTGTGTGTGTGTGTGTGTGTGAGGTTGTGTGTGTGTGTGGGTGTGTGTGTGTGTATGTTTGTTACGTTTTCACGCTTAAAATGCTTAATGGATTTGAGTAAAATTTGGCATGGAGGTAACTTATACCCTGGATTAACACATAGGCTACTTTTTATCCCGTAAAAATGCACGGTTCCTGAGGGACTATAGTCTAATACATAAATTTGAATAATCTAAAATTGAAAATTTTGTAAGAAGCTTAAAAGACAATTGCTACTGTTTAGTTATAAGAATTATATATTTTTGAAATTTTATTTTGTAAATCTTCATTTTGATACCCCACTCGATAGGTTTGCTTATATTTGTTCCGTCGGATATACAATATGGCAGTTGTAATCAGCCATATTGGTTTTCAAGACACTTCTTATGTCCTATAGCACTCTCGTGATCAAGACGAATCCAATGATACCTCATTTATCAAAATCCATCAAGCCGTTTAGGCTGTAGGACGCGCCTAAGAACGTACAAACAAACAAACATACATACCTACAACCCAAACGCATAACCTTCCGTGCAGTCGGGTACAAAACGGTTATTGTGACTTAACTACAATAGTGAGACATATTATTATAGCCAGGCGGACTTTTTGTGACTTAACTACAATAGTGAGACATATTATTATAGCCAGGCGGACTTTTTGTGACTTAACTACAATAGTGAGACATATTATTATAGCCAGGCGGACTTTTTGTGACTTAACTACAATAGTGAGACATATTATTATAGCCAGGCGGACTTTTTGTGACTTAACTACAATAGTGAGACATATTATTATAGCCAGGCGGACTTTTTGTGACTTAACTACAATAGTGAGACATATTATTATAGCCAGGCGGACTTTTTGTGAGTAATTATGAGTACTATAAACATGTAGTTCATTATTTAATGTATCATCAATATTTGATAGCTTTGATAAAGGTATCAAACATTTGCCTGTAAAAGTCATTATTAAGTTCACCGATCACAATGAAATAATTCAAAAAAGAAAAAAAAACGCTCATATAAATAAACCAAACTAAAAAATAGAAAATAAATTTTAATAGTGTAAATAAGAAAAAAATGTTTCATTTAAAAAAAGCGTGCGGTGCTTTTTAAGATATTATCGAAAAGGTTATTATCGAAATAATGGTGCCTGTCAATGAAATCTGACCCATGCATCCCACGATTCCTATTAAAATTTATTTTCTATTTTTTAGTTTGGTTTTCTATATAATGCGTGTTTTTTAGTTTTTTTAAACTATTATTTATTATCACGATAAACTGAAGAACGCGCGGACGAAGTCGCGTGAAAAACTAGGTAAATATAATATTTTAACAAGATCATTCAGTTTTTGAGAGGTGGTGGCTCCCCGAGCTGGGATACGTAGCCACCTGCGAATGCCGTTTTTGCGAATGTCTATTCCTCGAACTCTATGTATCGAATGCTTACATCCTCGAAATGTCGTTACTGCGAATGGTCAAAAATGCGAAGGTACGTTTGCTCGAATGGTCAATACTGTGAAGGCTTCTTCCTGCGAAGGGTCGTTTGATAGAATATTCTGATATTCTACTAATTTTTTAACCTAAAAAAAGTATTTTCACACGTACCTACTACCTACGTATGCAGGTATGCGTGAAAATACCGCGTATCTAATATTGTTAAAAATGCGTGATACTCATATACAAAATGTATAGTTTGAACGGGATCTGGAAGGAAAGTACCCAATATTGAAGCCAGCAAATTTTGCTCAAAGAAAACATTCACGTATTTTTAAAAGTTAGTAAAACTTCAATTTCACTTTTTTGAAAAGTTGCCATTCTCAGCTGGGAATCGAACCGGCACAAATGCAAAATAATAACATGCTGATTTTTTATGGCACCAACTATTTGATAGGATCAATGATACGGATACCCCATACATCCAAATCTGATCAGGAATTTAAAAGTTATGGTGGAATAAAGAAACTCACATACATACATACATACATACATACATACATACATACATACATACATGCATGCATACATACATACATACATACATACATACATACATACATACATACATACATACATACATACATACATACATACATACATACATACATACATACATACATACATACATACATACATACATACATACATACATACATACATACATACATACATACATACATACATACATACATACATACATACATACATACATACATACATACATATATGCATACATACATACGAACATACATGAACCCTGAAAACTTTACTCTCCTTTTTGGGCAATAGATAATAAACAGGAACAAAATATTTGGATATGATCAACTATTTTATTAGAATATTTAACAAAAAACCCTTCGCAGGAATAAACCTTCGCATTTTTGACCATTCGAGCAAACGTACATTTTGCAATGTTGACCATTCGCAAAAACGACCCTCTGAGGATTAGAGGTGGTTAATATAATACATAGCTCTTATTATAACGTTAAATTTATGAATAACTATAGTCGTTATAAAATGGAACAAATTAATCCGCTAATGTTATAACCATTTATTTTTTACTTTCATATCAAATCTTTATCATTATTTGACAATTAGTCCACGAAACCGCGACTCATCACCACAAAAGAAATACAGCGGCGTCAAGAGGAACTAACGTTTATATGTAAATCTAGGGAGTCACTTCGCATCATATTGCACAATCATAAATGAGGAGCTAGTACATTAAAAAAACCATAGATGGCTCTAGTCCGCCAGCAGGCGGCTTCCTGGCATTGATTTATTTGATTGGGAGAAAATGCGAATGCGTAGCTTCGCGACGCGATGTGATTCGTGAATTAAACGAACTGTACAAAACGCGAAGTTATGTTATTGTTTCGTTAAATTATTTAGTGTTATGTTCTGCTACATCAGCTGTTCTGCTCTATGAAGTTAGTACGTTATACGTTATAGCCACAGCTATTAGCTTTTAGTACGGATCAAGGAACTTACACATATATAAAACTTTTCTTTGCAAATTACTCGCTTTCGGTACGGCCTATGGAAAGTAGGTGAAGTTTGAAGGATGAAAATATTGTGTAGCTTTTATTTTATTTCCTTTTACTTGACTTTATTGTGTAAATTAATGATGTTATATAAAACCATTGGTGTAAATATACTTTGTTAGTAGGGTAGTTTTATTGTGAGTGAATAAAAAGTGTATGCAAGAAATAGTAATGCGATAGTATGGAACTTTATTGAAAAGTCCAGTAGTGGATAACAGAAAAATGCAATCTGCTATTGTTTTTAAAAATGGGTAGAAACTGCCAGTTTATATTGAAGTAATGTAGATCGCGCGCTCCGTTTGTTATTCCGTGCCAGTCTCGCCGTTCGTTGATTCGCGTCTAGGCATTCAAGTTCACGTTATAACGATAGCTTTTTATATAGCTGGCTATATAAGTGTAGCTAAACGAATATAGCTCGTTAAAAAAAAACTAGCCGTTATTCACATCTCTACTGAGGATGTATGCATTCGATGAATAGACTTGGAGGAATAGACATCCGCAAAAACGACATTCTAAATTTCGTACGTATCCCGGCCGAGCATGTATGCTTTAAAATCCAAATTCATTGGTGCAGACTCATTGGAAATTCCGAATTCATTGGACGCTACACCAATGAATTTTAAGATTGAAGGGCATCCACGCGGCTTCTACAGGTTTTGCTTTACAATTTATGTTTTGGGAGAATACATTTCTACCATACTAAATCATAATTAAATTAAATGATTCTGGTCCTTTTTTATTAATCACAGAATAATCTACGTTTATAGCTTTTTATTTTTATCATAATTTGTAAAGAATTTGAATTAATGAGTGTTTAAATACCGATATTTTCTCGTAACATATCTCTCAACTTCGAGTACTGTTTAAATGAAAAATAATAAAGTTTATTATCAAACGGCACGTAATCAAACGGTCGCAGGTTCGAATCCTGCAAGGTGCAATCATTTGTGTGATGAGCAGAAATGTTTGTTTCCGAGTCATGGATGTTAGAATATTCGTATCTATGTATGTTTATCCATTACCTAGTACCCATAGTACAGGGTATCCTAGTTTGGGGCTAGGTAATTGGTGTGGAATTGTCCCGAACATATTTATTTATTTATTTTATTATGTGATTATTAAAAAACGGTCAGAATTATTGGATTTGGTTATAGTTTATTAAAGTAGATACGTTTTCTCCCAAAACACAAATTTCACGGAAAATTTAAGGCAAAACCAGTAGAAGCCGTGGAGGAATCCACATAATAAGGAATGTGTGGAAGTTTGATAATATCAAAAACATTGAAGAAAAACATCTTGAGGAAACCATGATAACCAATAACCACATTATAAAAAATTGGGGTATCTACAAACCCTTATTTTTTGCTACGTGATTTCCCATACAACTTCTTTAAAAGAAGACCAGTGACCCATGAGTGGGCACGTAATAGGCTGATGATGATGATAATCCCATTTTGCAGGAGTACAGCAGCCATGTCATGGTAAAACTTCAAACTGGCTAGCATAATATAACGCGCATACTCAAAATTTCGTGTCTATGCTGTTAAACATTGAGGAGTTCCCAAATTAGGAGTGAACCCGGAGTGCTGCAGCCAAGTCATGGTAAAACTTCAAACTGCTATCATGATAGAATGCGGACACAAAATATCTTGCATCAACAGCATAATGTTGATCGTTCAAGAGTTCCTTTATCTAGAGCTGTTCCTGGATATCTATTCAGGTCATGCTTACCATAAAAATGCACTGTCACTAACTCTAAATCAACACGCAAAAATTCAACTCCGAAGGATAAGAGGAAGTGGTTCTAATTCAGCTTGCAAGATTTGACGTAAACAAACATACATACATACGAACATTGCAAGTTAAATAAAATCTTTTAAAAAGTATATCGTATGATACTCAAAATAAAAACAATCTTAGAATAAAACATGACGTACTGTATAAAATACCTGAAGACCGCACCCTCAGGCATTTTTCAACGTAAGGGCAGAATGTAATCTACCAAGTGCGCCGAGTGGGGAAGATAGATGTTACATGTCTTTGGATTTTGTAGCTTAAGGAGCCTTCTTTTTTAGTACAGGCTTTTATCTGTTAAATAATGTTTTAACGTCGTTAGCACTTGAAAGGTTTCGTTTAAAATAAATAGATACAACTATATAAATCCTCCAACCGTAGAGTCTAAAATTAATTGCACTAGATATCATATGCTATTAATTTGCTAAAAATATATAATATACTAACTGTACCCATGGCTTCACACGCGTGGTCATATCTCTAGGTTAAAAGTACTCTATGTACTATTCCTAGACCTAAAATACAAATATACCAACATTTGAACAAAATGCCTTCTGCCGTCAAAAAGTTTTTATCGATTGCTCAGCTTCTTCTCATCGGATTGTGGTACCAGGTACTCCGGTTTTTAAGTCAAACCCTAAGCTAAGCCTAAGCTTTTTACGTGATGTGTGAACAAACATACGGACAAACAAACAGACAGACACGAAATTTCAAAATGTTATATTCTTATTCTGTAGCTTATTTTAAGTACCTTAGACCATATTTTTTAAATTATCTTATTTTTACAGATTTTCTCGTTCTTATTGATTCATTATAAGTATAGATAACAATAGGACACTTGTTTAGTCCTAATAAGTACAATGTGACTAGAGATCAAGAAAAAGAAAGAACCAAATGAAAACCTTCATTCAACGGTAACAATAACAGGCTGTTCATTACTAGAAGAATGCCAAAAATGCATTGATATTCATTAAAATGCCAACTGTGAATGGTTTTTAACCAACTTTAAATCATTATAGATCATTAATGATCATGCGAAATGAAAAATAATAAAATAAACCTAAAGTTTTTTTGCAAGTGTGACAACCTGCGAAAATCACCTGGCAGAAAATGAACGAGGAGAGCTGATGACCGAGATCAGTAGCTTGAAGCCTACGTCCAGCAGTGGGCAAGTATAGCCTGATGATTAACTTGTTTGGGCTTCATCGATTTCGATCTATTTACACTTGACCTCTAATGTCAAAGGTTAAATAATTATAGTGGTTTTGGAACTTACAATGTTCTATTTCATTGATTATAACTGTAACCATGAATATATACCGCAAGCAGAATAATCAATCATTTCAAAGCTTCTCAAAGGTAATTAATAAATATAGCTATTTTCGATTTTCTCTCCATCTGAATCATATTATGCGAGCCGTCATATTTTTTAATGGTGCTGAATGCAAAGTAGCCTTTTCGAGCCATTCCTTGAGTACCTTCTTAGTGAAAACTGTGCACTTTGCAGCAAAAGGACTTAGTTTTAAAATTGGTTTGCTTAAGGAAAAGCATCAAATCACAATACATCGAGATTCAGTATAAGCTAATGCTTGCAAGCATCAACTTTGCCTATGTACTCGTACCTACCTACAATTTTGTTTGTGCAATCTATTTAAATAATTTTCTGTATAATTTTAGTGATCTTCAATCCCTCGTACTAGAGAAGGCATACTTAGTTTGCTTTTGACTGATACCTCAAGGTTTTCATCAGTTGACACTGAAACCATTAAAACTGGAAGTTCGCGTTAAACTTTTATAGTAATAACTAGGCTTTTGACTTTAACATTCTAAAAACGTTACTATACCATCGGTAAAGAAATTAAGTTACCTTCCTTTCAACATTCAATTACTTGCCATCGAGTACAACAATTTTAGAAAATTTTCCTTTGAAATTTACTGTCGCCACTCCTTCCGTATAAATTGCTTGTCGATTCATCGCAGCAGGTAATGGTGATCGTTTAACGCTGACCTAGTTTCCATAATCACATAATTCTGCATTTTGAGACCGATTTCTTCCTTATTAGACTTGGAATTATGCCAGGAAAAACGCATTGAGAGCTACATAAGAAAAAAAATACACGGGCCCATTTTGCGGGCGTTAGTGGTGCGACCTGATACAAAAAATGTTTTTGCCATACGCAGGCTGTGCACGATCCGAGAGTGTCTTAATATTTTACTAAGCTGGAACCACTAGAAATGTTCGCGTATAAAAAATCTTGAACATTTTTAATGTTTAAACAACTCTGGATATTTTTTGTAGAGTTAGAAAGAAAACACGTAAAGCATACATTTTTAATGGTTTGATTTGGACATTAGTACTTTAGATTGGTACTGTGAAACAATAATAAACATGAATGTTAATAACATTAAAAATAATCATTATGACTCAATATTTCAGGTTTAAAATAAAAGTAAACGCTGTTATGGTTATCTGAAAAGTGTGCAATATTAATTCAACAAAGAAACAGAATATAAGACCACTACCTGTGAACCTATATATAAAGTTTTAATAATGTATTCAGATTCATTCTTCTACGAGTAAATTACAGTAGAACTACTGCAGAAAGATTTTTACAGTGGTAAAACTGATATAAAATTCAATTATGCTCAAATCTATGTATATTTCAGTCGATCATAATGCCGTCTTGCGTGTTTCAGCGAGAATGTTTAAAATGTATCTCCGTATGTTTTCATTCCCATAGACTGCATGGCGTCATGGGACGCAATGTGGTGTATCAGTCTGAACAGTCTGGAATATGTCTACTATCTAGTTAACTACACTCTACTTCTATATAGAAAATATTTGTTGAATTCTTGCATAAAAATAATCTTTGAATGATATTTATTATTATCAAATACTAATGTAATGATAAAAATATTAACATTATATACGTACCTATACTAATAATATTTTGTATTTACAATGAAGGTAATGATGAACTATTAGATTTCTATTTATTATGCTCTCTATGAACTTTGATTAACATAGGCATTTGTAATGCAGTATTGGAATCTTCCAACATACAAATATAGTCACTTCTGGTAATATTAAGTTAATTAAAAAAGGAATAAAAAATGTATCAAGTTATAACCTAAAAATAATTCATTACTAGATGAACTATTAGATTTCTATTTAGGCTATCTATGAACTTTGATTAACATAGGTAGGAATTTGTAATGCAGTATTGAAAGCTTCTGACATACAAATATAGCCACTTCTGGTAATATTAAGTTAATTAAAAAAAGAATTAAATATTTATCAAGTTATAACCTAAAAAGAATGGTAAATAGACATGATTCTTCAGAATTTTCCTTAGTTTGATTTTGAAAACACCTATAAGATCTAAGGAACAATCTTGACTGCTGATAGCACAAACATCTTTTTTTATCACCCTTGCATTGTTCTATAAACCACAGGTTCTTCATTTCACAAAATCTAAATAATTTTCTACAACAATAGACTCACCGCGTCATCCTAGCGGACAAAGAGCTTGAAGCGCGAACTACCCGGGCTTGTGCCACCCGATATTGAATCTTACACCCGTTGGCCACATGTGTTAGAATCCTGTGTCAAATAGCACTGCACTGAGGAGGACAAGAAGTGCAAGGTAGCAGAACGGGCGCGGCCGGCAGGGTCGGCCGCGAACTGCTGTGCTCTGTTTGTAAGGATGGGGTCAGAGGTTGTCGAAATATCGATAAATTCGAGTAAAACTTAACAAGGTATTTTTTCAATAAAATCCAATAAAATCACTTCTTGCTTTATAAAAATATAAGATTACAGAATAAAATTCGAATTTGGTATTTGTAATTTTCTATCCATCCATGAGGAATTACTAAAGAGCGAGACTACTAAATTAAAACAGTGCAATGGCTATTGCTGAGCGGTAGTAATCTACACAAAGGTTTGAATTCTTTAAGAACGAATTGGTATCCATCTCCATGAAGTATATTATCAATTATAAGTGGAAAAAACAGCATGTCGAAGAAACACACAATTTATGTGACATCCGAGAACCCGCTCTGGGTTAAATGGTGGTGATGAAATCAAAATCATTTTTCAAAAATAAGCAGAAATTTTCGACATGTTTCAAAATAATTGTACATGGTGGTTAGGCAATATACAAAGATGATACCTTTGACGATACATTTTATGTATCGACAAAATCTATAGACTAGCTCCTCTAACTCCCTCATCACTATTTACTGGTCTGCACATGCGCAAACACCACAGAAAAGCAGACCCTATACGGTAGTAAATATTACATTACGATAAACCTAGCCCCAGAATTTTCTATACCCGTAAGTATACAACATTCTCAACAGGACGTAGTTTCAAACGTTAAAGTTAGTGATTAAATTTGGACTAACTATTACCTAGAAATATCTAAAACTGGTCTCGTTGGTTTTATTATAAACAGTTGTAGTTTCAAATACATGAAGATTGTTAATATTTGGACTTTTTAGTATCTACCTACGTAGTAATTATTTTACTAGTCGAGTAATAATTATAATGTTTAATGAGACAAACTTTTCAAAGATCCCTTGACATTTTCTCTCCAGTTCTTCTGAAAAATGTATTTGGAGAGATACATTGACTGTTAGATACCAAGACGCCAGAATGACTTGACTTATAAACATACGTTTACTATACTATATATTACCTGTGCCCGCAGCTTTGCCTGCGTAGTCATTTCTCTGGGTTACTAGTAAACTATGTGTTATTCCAGGACCTATAATATATCAAAATAATAATCTCTATAAAAATCTAGTACAAAATACCAAATTTCATTCAGCCGTCGTACAGTTTTTTATTGATTGCTCGCTTTCTAATCGGATTAGGATACGAAGCACTCTAGTTTTAAGTCAAACATTAAGCTATCTAACAGTGAAAACCGCATCGCAATCGTTCCAATAGTTTTACGTGATTTGCAAACAGACAAACAGACACACGATTTGAAAAAATAGTTAAGTATGTATTATCTTGCTCAGTAGCTTATTTTAAGTACCCTAGACCATTTATTTTATTTTATCTTCCTTGAACATACTTTTTGGTACTTACGATACTGTTTTATAATATCTATACAAATATACTATACATACAAATCAAATAAATACAATTGAAGTGTCTGTTTGTAATGTCAAAATAACTGCTTTTTACTAAATGCATACGAAAGTATATACGGTACTTCTATCAAAACCTCATTTTTTTAGAGTTTTTGTCTGTCTGTCTGTCTGTCTGTTTGTTCCGGCTAATCTCCGAAACGACTGGACTGATTTTGACGAAACTTTCACTAGAAGATATTTAATGGTACAAGGAGTAACGTAGGCTACTTTCATATTCGAAAAATAATTAGGGTTCCGCGCAAAAAAACCCTCAAATTTTGCACGGGCTAAGTCGCGTGCACAGCTAGGGTATAAATGAATAAAACTACATATCGAAGCAGGAAAAACCCCGTATTTATAATCTTTATGCAAATAAGTTATTCAATATAAAAATAGTTTAAGCTTCAAATGCTAGAACCAGCAAAATACCGTTCGACTACAATCTAAACTTTTATCCTCGTGCCGTTCGCGTGATAAGTATGCATTGCTAAAAGTGAATTATTTTATGGACTAGCACAGTTTTTAATTATAACTATTGCAGTTTTGAAGGTGTGATACTTTATGCTTTAAACTGCAGTAGATCGTTATGGCCCAATAATTTGAGTTAAGTACATATTATACGAGTATATACCAATCGCATATACCATTCGTGGGCGTAATCTATGCGCAAATATTTTTGTGAACTTTAGTCACCATCATCAGCCTACGTTTCCACATCGGGAAACCAGAACGTAGGTTTATTTTAGAGACCGTGAGAGAGAGAGAGAAATAGAGAAAGGGAGAAGGAGGCATAGAGAGAGGGTGGGCTAGTACTCTACCGCGCTGATCCTGTAAGGAGAACAGGTAAGTTGATGTGATATAGCTTAAAGGGTCTTGGGCATTTTAAATGTGGAAGTACTCAACTAAAAAAAAAACGGAATTACTCAAACAAAATGGAATTGTTTAACTATAATTTCAACAACCAATATATACGAATAATAAAACAATAAGTTTCAAAAAGTCTGTACAATAAAGATACAAAAAAATGGTCTATGGGACTTAAAATAAGCTATACTGATCAAACAAAGTAACATTTTTTAAAATGGTGTCTGTCTGTAGGTTAGAGCATAGCGTAAAACTACTGGACCAATTAAAATGAGGTTGAGAGGGGATAGCTTGTGTTTGACTTAAAATCTCGTGTACTCTGTATCTCAATCCGATGGGTAAAAGGCAATTGTTAAAAAACTATTTGACGGCTGAAGGTTTTTTAAGACAATATAGTATTATTGTACTTATAAAAGGTATTTTTGGTCCTGGAATAACACGTAGGTTACTTTTAACCCTGAGAAATGACCACCCGGGCTCAGCTAGTAATCTAAACATATAAAAGTACTGTGTCATATCTACCTACTGACTGACTGACAGACAACGCACAAATATTTCTTGAATATCCTAGAGATGGGCTATCTTTAAGGTCGTCAACGGGGTGCCAAAGTTTGCATGCAGGCGACGCTGCGGGGCGCAGGTAGCTTTATTCCGCGAGCGTTCTGCTCTCTCCTTTATATATATTTCAAGGAGGGTGCAGAACGGTTGCCGTCACGTGAACAAAGTAGGTTATTCCCAATACGCGAGTGTTTCCTGTCTTTGACTTTCTTGATGTTGTGTTCCGTACAATTTTTTCCTGCAACAATTTTGAGCGATCTCATCATTGCTTTCAAAACTTAGTACAATTTCTTTTATTTTTTTAAATTTATGTTTCTTCTCATGGGGTTGAGACACCAAATACACCAGTTTTTAAGTCTAAACCTAAGCTTATCCAACACTGTAAATCGCAACGCAATCGGTCAAGGTTTTAACGTGATGCGGAAACAGGCAGACACCAATTTTTTTGTTTTTGTATTTTTTTAATTTGATACGTTACTAATAATGTATAATCTATCTAGACTTATAATAAAGCGATAAGAACGAAAAAGTTTGTACAAAGATTATAAAAAAAATGGTTTAGGGTACTTAAAATAAGCTACCGAACAAGAATATAACATTTCTAAATTCTTGTCTGTCTTTTTGTTTGTCCGTATGTTTGTTCGCGCATCACGTAAAAACTACTGAGCCGATAGCGGTGTGGTTTTCATTGTTGGATAGCTTAGGGTTTGACTTAAAAACTGGAGTACTTGGCATCTCAATCAGATGAGAAGAAGCCAAGCAATCGATAAAATCTTTTTGACGGCTGAAGGAATTTTGATCAAATGTTGGTTTAGTGGTATTTTAGGTCTTAGAATAGTACATAGAGTACTTTTAACTTAGAGAAATGACCACGCGTGCGACGCCGCGGGTGTAGCTAGTAAAATATAATTTCAAAGAAAGTTCATAAAATTTTCCATAAAACATTTTTTATTTCAAAACTGACTTCTGTAGTTTAGGAAAACTTGCAATTTTAAAAGTGTGGTACTAAGTTTTGTAGGTAGTGTATAAATATTTCAGAATGCATTTCGGGATTCAAAGGCTTCCACGGTACCATCCGGGTTGTATTTAGGTATGTTCTTTAAAATGCCATTATTTTAAGTCCATCGCTGCAAACTTGTTTGAAACTACGTTGTATTTCACCAATTCCGCCAACTAAAACTTCAATATTAATCCTGTTCACGAAAATTCGATGGAAAATTCCCACAGCTTTTTTTTCGTTCGTGTTCAATTCATTTTACTCTTTAAACCTCGCTGTCTACTCCCCTACACCCAAGGGCCTTCTTTGTATTGCTCAGTTTGACGTGGAGCTATCTGTATATTCTTGTTCATTCATTCAAGCCCCGTCTCCAGAGATAACGATTTCCTGATCTTAGTAATATCTGGCAAAGCATTAACTAAAGGCTTTTCCAAATTAAGTACCTGTTCGTACTTTTAATTTTATAAGCTGATGGATTGATGTAATCCTAAAAGTATGTCTAATTAAATATCAGTTTTCACTCGGAATAAAAATATTAATTAATTTTAATAAAAAGTTACTTTAACAACTTTAGTTTTTTTAGTTTAGTTTACATGGTTACGTGATCGCAAACGCTTTATGATTGACAGACGATATGACGTGACGTAATTTTTTCGTCACTTCCTGAAAAAATAACTATTTTACTACAGCAAACCCTTGTAAGTAAACAACTTGCATGTGACGTCATGACCACCGCCATGAGTGTTTCTGCGGAAGTACTTAAAAGTTTTTATTTAACTTGCAATGTTTGTATGTATGTATGTATGTATGTACGTTTGTTTAGGTCAAATCTTGCAAGTTGAATTAGAACCACTTTCTCTTATCTTACAGAGTTCAATTTTCGCATGTTGGTTCAGTTCCAATGACAATGCGTTTTTATGGTTACCATGACCAGCTCAATATTCAGGAACAGCTCCAGATAAAGGAACTCTTCAACGGTCAACAGCACTGTGACGAAATTTTGTGTACCTACACATTCTATTATGATAGCCGGTTGAAATTTTTACCATAACATGGATTCAGCACTCTGGGTTGGGTCCTGACTCGAGAACTCCTCAACGGTTAACTGCACAGACACGAAATTTTGTGTACGCTTTTTATTATGCTAGCTAGTTTGAAGTTTTATCATGACATTGTTGCTGCTCTCCGGGTTGGCTCCTGATTAGGGAACTTCTCATCGGATAACATAATAGGCACAAAATGTTATGTACGCATTTAATTGTAATAGCACGTTCTAAGTTTCACCACAACATGGCTACTGCATAAAAGCTCTTTTTTAAATGTTTTTAAATCAACTTATGTTTTAATCAATATTTATGATTTATGTTTACTGAAAATTTGTCAGTTTACGAGAACTTATGAATAGAATGTGTATGTTAGGTACTACCAAGCAATTAATTTTCTAAAATAATTCAAATAGCCAAACGAGTTCTTTTTTTCCTTAATTTTATCTGTGCATGCGTGTCTTTTATTCTTGGACTTCATAATGTTGTCTATGCGTGTGTCGTCACTATTTTACCTATATTATTGTATCTTCATTATTTTTGTCAGCCAATGTCCGTCTATTGCTGAACGTGTTTATTTCGTTAACGCGTAAAATTCTTAACAAACCAGGTTATCCACTGTTTATTGAGTTTACATATAACATTAACTTTAGATTCTTAAAATCTTTAACTAAAGTCGTCAAAATCAATCAATACTGAATAGTTTAAATATTATATTGCTAAGAAAATAAAACTTTGAAGGCCTCAACATTTCAGCAATTATTTCTTACAAGACTTCCAACTCGCCTTTTTATACTCTCGTGTAAGCTCCAACTTCATCAAGGATTGAATGGGCGATTACTCAAATCTTAACGATGGCAAAATTGAGGAAAATTGATCGCGAGTTTTTGATGAACTTGGAATTGAGTAACTTTACCAACCCTCATTTGAAGATAATTAAGTTGTGAGATAAAGTGTTTATTTTTTATCCATGATAACCAGTCATTTGACCGCGATCTCATCTGATGGCAAACGATGACGCTCGTTGCCAACCTACCTCTTCACTCTAGACTTAAAGAAACCCACGTTGTATTTGTAGGGATACATTTAATTATTTCCCGACAAGACGCTGGCAAAGTGTTCCATTTACCAAGTTTCTAGTTTTTTATCAATTGTTCGGCTTCTACTCGTCGATACTAAGCTTTAAGTCAAACCTTAAGCTATTCAACAGTGAAAACCGCATAGTAATAGGTCTGGTAATTTTTACGTGATGCGTGAACAAATAGACAGACAGAGAGACACGATTTACAAAAATGCTATATTCATGTTTTGTAGCTTATTTTAAGTACCATAAAGCATTATTTTTTTATTATCTTTATTGACAGTTTTTTGGTACTGACTGCGTCATTATCAGAATTAGATAGAAGATTATGGTTGCCCTGTTCAGACCTACGTCTTTTAGTCCGATGGAAGGCAGATAGAGATAGAGGAATGATTCCATCGCACATTCTCCGAAATGTATGTCTTAGAAACTGTTTATGCTGGCAACTTGTACAAGGGTAATGAAGGATATCTCTGTTAAATAGTGAGCACTTTTGTCAGGAAAAGACGGGAAATTAAATAGGTCTTTTTAAACACATTGGTTCTAAGATATTATTTGTGTTATGAATATTAAACTGAAATGGTCACTAAAACTAAAGTCAACATATGAAACGGAATATTAAATCACCACTTTTGCTTAATGTACCCATTTTCTAAGTATTTTCCTGTTTCTATTTTGTGTCAATAAAGATTTAATCTGTCTATTTATTTAAGTGCTTTTCTTAGTAATATATGCAAATACTTATCAAGTTTTACATTTCACAATTTGTGGTGTTTTGTGGTTAATACACAATTCCTTCACAAAAAACAGCATTGATTATGAATTTCCGACAAAATTATCACGACCAACAAGGAGATCTAGCTGCGATGCGATGTATCGGCCGACCGGTACAACAAGATGTTAGTGAGTGCGTGAGGCTTGTGCGTGCGTACGAGGCGAACGGATCGGCATAATTGTCTTGGAGGCATAACTTTTAATTTGGCGGTGTAAACTTCGCCTTTTTAGGGTTCCGTACCTCATAAGGAAAACAGGAACCCTAATAGGTTCACTTTGTTCTTCATCCATCTGTCTGTCTGCTTATCGAGACCCATTTTTTTAAAGAACGCGTGGAGTATCAAGTTGCAATTAATATTAAATACTTACTAGCTTTCCCGCCCGCGACTTCGTCCGCGCGGACTACTGTTTATCGTGAAAAAAAGGCATTCTATGTTCTTCTAGGATATTAAAGACCACTGCAAAAGTAGGTATAGCAATATATAGCAATGTTCTTGAAGTTTTTTGACAGACTTCTCAACCAGCAAAAACCACACTTACAACAATCTCTAGACTACTCTTTCCTTGCTCTTATACCATTCTTATATCATCTTTATGCTGGATTTGGGCACCAATTATCAGCGTATTTCATTTAATATCGTTCTAATCATCAGTCTCATTGAAAGTTGTTTACAATTAAAGTAATCTTTCCAGAACTACTTGAGCCGTCTCAGCTAATACCAATCCTAAAAAATCTGTCGTGTTTGTTTGTTTGTAAGTTACAACTATGAAAAAAAAAAAACAGTAAGCATCAAGGTATCTAAGGATTATATATGTAATAACGTGCTGTTGTTCAACAATTGTTTAGTTTTATAATGCTTTTCGGTATTGGAAAATATGATTTACTGTAAAGTAGACCCGTAAAATATTACGCTTCACACCTCATGCGCCTCATCAAATTATGGTATTTCGTATTCCCGTTTAATTATTTTATTTGCTAATATGTATTGAATGTATCGCCATTAGTATTGCATTTATCGTGCTCACTGTGAGACTATTGTAAGATCATTTAGAGGTAACTCCATGCTGGAATAAATTAGATATAAGCGAAATATTTTTCAACAAACACCTACTCTTACAATTAAGATCAAACTTTCTTAAATCAGACTCGCCTTTTCTATTGTAAGTATGATGATTTAATATAAATCTAATATCGTGCTTATCCACAGCTGTTGATCTTTATAATAGTTTTGCATAAGATCAAAAAAGTACATGCTTATGGTGATCTAATGCTATGCTAATTAGTCTGACATTCTTACAATAGTATTTAGCAAATTTGTAATTAAATTAAACGAGCTAAGAAAATGTGGATATGAGAGCAAATTATTTCAAGTGCAATAAGTCTTAGTAAATGCTATTTTAGGAGAATGTGGCTTACAAAAGCGCAGCAAAATAAGCTTATTTGCATAAATGAGGCAAGGTATTAAGACCAAGCGTATTTCAGCCTGTACCGGCTTGTTAGAGACTAATATAGGAGCGTAGCAATGACGAAAACAGATACGAGACCGCTACGAGCTCATATAAAGTGAGAAATGTGAGCCTGTTTTGCTAGTTGTATTGTTATTTTGTTTCCATTGCAGCCGTTCCTTACAGTGAGTAATCATCATTCTCCCGTGAAAACTTACAATTTTCTATGTAAAGTATTCTATGTTTTATTCTACGGCATAAGCTATCTCCATTCAAAATTTCATCAAAATCCATCCAGCCGTTATCGCGTAAAAGCACCCCAAACAAACAAATAAACAGACAACGTTTCACTTTTATATATTGGTATGGATTCAGCTCTGCAATTCATTAGAGCTGTGTTAAAAACAAACTTCTAAGTCAACGCAATCAAAAGATACGGTTTATGCCGTATATTTTGACACTCGCAAGTAAATCAAATATATAGGGTACTAAGCAATATCTTGTAGTACAAGTAATGGATACATCACAAAAAAATACAATTTAAAAAAAAAAGTGAAGTTTACGGAAGTGCGAGTCCGACTCGCACATGGCAGTTTAAAAAAAAAACTTTTTTCATTTTACTGTCAATTTTTAGATACCTAATTTATGACTATTTTCAAATTTTAACATCATCAAGAAAAGTAAATAAGAATCACCTAATCATTAGCGACCATTCATCTTTAACGCCGCATCTTTCCTTTTCCTTGAAAATCTTCACAGACTGCTTACTTATTGATTACAACTTTTTGGCAGAATATCAAATTTCCAAACAGAAATGAGTTAGAAACCGTAAGTTCAAAGGCATAGGGTTTTATTTTAGCTGCAGAATATTTTTAAGTTGATTTAGTTGTTCTCTTTAAAATTGGTACCTCGGAGAGATACTGACTTGGATCGGAATAATAAAAAGGTTCACGTCTTTATCAGCCATCTAGGTCTTCCAGAAAGTAATTTCCGCTCTTTAGGTTGCTAAATGTTAATATGTAGTGAATAAAGAAGTTTTTTTATTATTAGATTGAGTGACGAGACGAGCAGATCACTAGATGTTTAGCGTCAGGCCTGTCATTATAATTGCAGTGCCGAACAGAACGATGTTTGCAAAATCTTGCACTGCATTGCGCTCGTCACCCTGAGACATTGCTTTTAACGTCTCTTTGCCCAGTGATTTCATTGGAAACATTGACCTTCAAACCGAAAAAGAAATATTTGCTCACTTTAGCTTGGAGGCTTGGAGGTTGAGTATCTGACAAAGGTGTGGTAGGTATGTATGTCTAATAAGAATGTGATAGTCTGCATCTCTGGGAACAGAGATTGTAAGTCAGCTCAAGGGTATTTTACCTGCATATCCATTTGATTCAATTATATTAGTCTTAAAATAGTGATAAAAATGTTTTGTTGATCACAGGTTTTTAATTTATTTTCAAATTTATTTATTTATGTTTTAAAAATAAAATCAATTTAATCCTTTGTGAACATCGTAATATAAATAACAACTTACATACTGATGTTTTTATGCCTCACATCCACGAACTTTAATATGGTAGCAGAGCGCTAAGTTTTTGAGGCAAATTAAAGGGAGGACGCTGAAAGAAAAGTAAGAATCTTCATTTTTCTGAAAGTCCGTTAGTACGATCTAAGCATTTTTTACGATCGTCATCATGCTATCTGCAGCAGGATCAAGATTGGCCAATTAGATGGTCAAAATTGGCAAACATGGAAATTTAAGATTACACGCTTGCTCAAAAGTTATCCTGGCACAAAAGATGTTAGAAAAGGTGTCATTAAAATGCCAGGTTGGTCACATTGTGAAAAAATGTTATAAATGAAGAACCGGCCAGTGTGAATAAAATGAACCTAGTAAGGTTCGCAAAAACGCAAAATCCCCAAAGGATAATCCAAATTAATGTCAAGTTATCATGATTGGCAGCTCAAGGCAGCTTGTTAAGGTCAATATTTCCAAATTGTCATCACTCTCTTTCGACAAATGTACAATACCTTTCATACCTACGGTCAAAGATCTTGGGGTTATTATCGACTCCAATCTTAGCTGGACCCCCCATGTTTGTGAAATATCCCACAAATTTTATGCCTCTCTTCACTTTATACTAGGACTAAAACATTTTCTTCCTGTTAAAACTAAAATCTCCCTTGTGAATAAATCTATATTCTACGTATTATTTTCTACGCGGACATCTGCTTTGTTGATCTCTCTGAAGAACTATTAAATAAATTAGACAGGTTATTAAACTCTTGTATCTGTTTCATTTTTAACCTTCGAAAATACGACCACGTCTTCGAATACCAAACCAAGTTGAAATTGCTACCTATCTGTGAGCATAGGCATGTACGTATTCTCCCTCTCCTTTCTTCAGTGTTAAATGACCCAAATTCTCAGAACTATCTAAAGCAAAATTTTAAATTTCTTGCCGACATACATAACCGGGAATTTAGATCATCTAATACCCTGGCTTTGTCCACTCCCAAACACAAATCATCCTTCCTATACAAATCTTTTTCTTTGATGGCAGTTCGTCTCTGGAATCATCATGTCAGCCTTTAGAAGTCCACGGCTGAACATAGGCCTCCCCGAAAGAGCGCCATGACGAGCGATCTTGTGCTACCTCCATCTACCGACTTCCTGCAATGGCTACAATGTCGTCAGTCCATCATGTGGTGGGTCTCCCCACACTTCGCTTGCTTGTTCGTGGTCGCCATTCAAGAACCTTTATTCCCCAGCAGTTGTCAGTTCTAGGAACTATATGGTCTGCCAATTGCCACTTTAACTTGCGAACTTTGAGTGCTATATCGGTAACCTTCGTTCTTCTACGGATTTCCTCATTTCGGATTCTATCACGTTGTGAAACACCGAGTAAAGCTCTCTCCATGGCACGCTGCGCAACTCTGAGCTTGTGTATGAGACCAATAGTTAGCGACCACGTCTCAGTGCCGTATGTCATCACTGACAACGCACTGATTATAAACTTTCGTTTTGAGGCTCTGCGGTATCTGCGACGAGAAGATATGGCGTAATTTCTCGAATGCTGCCCACCCGAGTTGGATTCGTCGGTTGACCTCTTTTTCGAATTTGGATCTACCCAGTTGGATCGTCTGGAATAAACTACCATTAAATATAAAAAGCATCAGCACCAAAGACAGCAGCAACTCAGAAATATTTTGTCAAACATCTTTATCCAGATCATCCTCTTAAATCATCCACTTAGCACGGTAGCAAGTGTGTTATTTTCCATAACTGATTTAATTCATATTATAGTAGATATGTATAATATATTTAGTAAAGTTTTAGTTATTTATGTATGTACTGGATTATGTATAACTAGCTGATCCGGTGATCTTCGTACCGCCTTAGAGTCAATAAAAGTTTTAACTTATTTCTCATACATTTTGTATGGAATGGCTTTTTTGATGATATCTCGAGATTATGTTATGATATCAGTCATTTCGATGAATTTTGTTGTTCAACTCCCGGTGACGGCTACAAATTTTGGTCCCGTCATCCTTTCCCTGGCCCCATCCCCTTTAAAACCCCTACCAACAACCCTCAACCCCCATCCCCGCCATGTTACTTTGACAAAGAATTTGCAAAAATATATTAATGATGATAAAACTTCTTACCTGTTTTTGCTCTCCTGGAACTTTGAAAAACTTTTTTAAAACTATAATCACACTATTTAATGTTCATGGGGATTTATACTCACTTTTAATAAATTTATTTGTCAACTAGCTGTACCCGCGGCTACGCACGCGTGGTCTTTCTTTACGTTCAAAGTACCATAATGTGCTTTTCCAGGACCAATATACCAACTTTTGATCAAAATTTCTATAGCTGTCAAATATACTTTTATCAATTGCTCGGCTGCTAACTCACCAGATTGAGATACCAATTACACCAGTTTTCTAATCAAACCCTAAGCTATAGAACAACGAAAACCACATTACAATCGGTCCAATAGTTTTTACGTGATGCGTGAACAAACAAACATACAGACAAACAGACAGAGCGACACTATTAAAAATATATTTATATTCGTGTCCCCTTTTAAGCACCCAAGAGAATTGTTTTATTTACCTTCTTTTTACAGCCTTTTTCGTACCTATTGCTTTATTATAAGTATAGATATATGACTGTATCAATCCGTCTAGTAGTTTCAGCATGGTACGTGTTATTTTTAATAAATGTCAATCCCTATATTGCGGAGACCTTTTAATTTTTCGGGGTAGTATGAACTCAAATCATACCAAGTTCCATTTAAATTTGAATAGTTTGAATAGTTTCTGTGCGATGCGCGGTCAAGCAGACAGACAGATGTTGGTCAGACATACAGATAGACAAAAATAATAAGTAAAACAGTTTTGGATTCAGTATCGAATATAGAGAACCGTCCATTTTTTTTAATTTATTACTTAAATACTAACATAACTTTGGACACATATCCCGCAGAAGCCCTTTAATTTTTCAGGATAAAACGTTTCCTCAATTTTAACCCATCATATAAATTAAGACGGTGCCAAGTTGCATCAAAACCCGTCCATTAGTTTCAGCGTGGTACGTGTTTTTTAAATAAGTTTCAACCCCTATTCTCCGAGAACCCATTAATTTTTCGGGATGTTAAGTATCTTATGTCCTACCTCGTAGTATGAACTCAAATCATACCAAGTTTCATTTTAATTCATCCAATAGTTCCGGTGGCGTGAAGCGCGTCCAATATACAGACAGACATACAGACAAACATGAAAAATCATACAGTTTAGGGTTCATTACCGAACTTAGAGTAAACACAAAAAAAAAACACAATATCTTTAATGTACAGAATTTGGACCCATATCCCGCAGGAACCCTTTACTTTTTCGGGATAAATAGAATCCATAAATTTTACCCTTCTTATAAACTATGTCTGCGCCAAGTTGCATCAACATCCGTCCAATAGTTTCAGCGTGCTACGTGTTCTTTTAAATAATTTTCCACCCATATCCTACAGAAACTCTTTCATTTTTTGGGATTAAAAGTATCCAATGACCTACCTCGAAGTATGAACTCAAATCATACCAAGTTTCATTTGAATTCAGTGAGTATTTTCGGCGTAATGCACAGCCAAGGTACATACAGACAGTCGGACACACAGACAGACAGACAAAAATTAGAAAAATACAGTTTTGGCTTTAGCAATGAATATAAAAAGGCCTCCAAAAAAAATTACACCACATTTTCAATTTACAGAATTCAGGACATTATCCCGCTTCCTGCTCTTTATATTTTTGGGATATCAATTATTCTCAATTTTTATCCATTATATAAACTATGACTGTGCCAAGTTGCAACAAAATCCGTCCAGTAGTTTCAGCGTGATTCGTGTTCTTTTAAATAACTTTCAACGCCTATCCTGCGGGAACCCTTTAATTTTTTGGGATTAAAAGTATCCTATGTCCTACCTCGTAGTATCAACTCAAATCATACAAAGTTTCATTTAAATTCATTCAGTAGTTTCGGCGTGATGCCTAGCCAAGATACAGACAGACAGTAGACAGACAGACAAAAATGAAAAAAAAATACAGTTTTGGCTTCAGTATCGAATATAGAGTACCCTCCAAAAGAAAATTTCTAAATATCTTCAATGTACAGAATTGGACTCGTTACAGTTTTATTATAAGTATATATAGATAGATTTTGTTCCTCCAACTTCTTAATTGTTTCTGCTCTCCTGGTACTTAATTTTTATTCTCATTTTGTTTTTTTTCTTATCATAAAGAAATCGTTTTTTTTTTCTTATTTGGGATCAAAAGTAGCCTAAGTGTTAATCCAGGATATAAGCTATCCTGGTACCAAATTTCATCTAAATCCGTTTAGCGGTTCTCGAGTTATAAGTGTTCGAACAAATACCAAACCCGACTTTGTTTTATGTACATAGATTATTTATATTTTCATTTAATATTACTTATTATTATTTTGTATGTTATTTAATTTGTTTCTTTTGTATTTATTGTTCAGTACTTTGAGCCGCAAGCCCTACTATTATTTCTCTCACGACCTGGATGACTGGTAGATAATGCTGTTTAGCATTAAGTCATTCCTTGTACACTATTTTTGTGCAAAATAATTAAATAAATAAACCGTGGGGCGCCAATGGTTTGTTTACCTAAAATGTAAGAACATCTAGGTATTTACATATGAGACATGTTATTAACATAGACAAAAAATAGAGGGAAACTTGAATACACCTTTAGCTTTTACTCCCGATACCCGATCCGATCTTCCGAGATCGTTTCAGCGCGCCGATATGATCTCGGAATGCATACAGGTTAAATGGATGCGGGTGATTTCCGATATATTATGCTATTGCCCGGCCACCACCATTAATTACAGAGATCGTAATAGTATGCGTTTTGAGATCGTGTCGGTTGGATCAGATCTGGCACAGTTTGTAAATACCTTTTGACAGACTCACAGAGCTGTTCAGTAGAAAAATACATAAATTCAAAGGTATCTGCAAAACGTGTTCCACCGTTACACGAGTATTTCATCCGTGATCTCAGAGATATTAGAAATATCTCGAGATCCATCCGCGCGCAAAGTTTTATGGATCGTGTCTCGAATAAATATCTGAAGTCCGTTGTTTACATCATGTCCGTTGGTACTTTTTGAACTTTCGTGAAATTAATTCATTTTAAAAAGACGGGTCATGATCGTGACATACCTTTGGAGTGAAATATAACGCACAGCCTATACCAGTGGACTTAAAAAATTTAAATTTGGTTGCAATATTTCTCTGCTTTTTTGCTCTAATTCTTAGTTCTTCTCTGCTATCTGTGAAATTATTTCTCTCTTCTTGCATCAACAACTCCATGAGCTCAATATCTTCTTTTCTCTTCATTTTTGCTCCTATTAATAATTCAAATGGTGTAGTATTGATGCTCCTCTGATAAGTACTGTTGAGTGTTCTTTGTACTCTACTCACCAATCTGTACCATAATGTTGGTTCTTCAATATTTAGCTTCGTCAACACTGAGATGATGGTTCCATGTACTCTTTATACCTGACCATTCCCTCTAGGTACTCCAGTAGTGATTTTGATGTGTTTAATTCCTTCCTGTTCACAATATTGTGAAAAATTATGACTTGTGCAGCTCCTCGGTCTGAGACAATTTGATCTACATTTCCAAAGGTTTGCTGATGTATCTCGACCTTATTCAATACCTCTTGCTTTGCTCTTGTTGTAACAAATGCTGTATACTTTATTGAGTCTTCATGAATTTTGAGATGAAAAAACCCATTTCTCAAATCAATTGCAGAGTATACCTTTGCATCTGTAAGCTTGTCATCAATGATGGATAGTGAGTACTCATATCTCAGAATCTTCCTGTTAATCAATCTGTAGTCAATGCATATCCTTAGACTGCCATCTTTCTTCCTAACTAAAACAAGTGGACTAGCATACTGAAATACTCACCCGAATCACACTTTCTTTGAGCCACTCCTCAGTTTGATGGTCAACTTCTTCCATTTCCTTTGGTAAAACACGTCGCGGTCACTGAGCTACTGAGATGTCATCTTTTAATATAATTTTTAACTCTATTGGAGCCTCTTTCGTTTGACATGGTTGATACGAGTCAACCAACTTAACCACCTCCTGTCTCACAGCCTCGTCCATGACATGTCCTACACCATCAACAGAACAAGGAAAACAATCAACTTTCCGCAACCAATCATTCCGTTTCATCCACACTGTACCACCATTCATAACTGTTATCACATTGCACAAAAACTCATGTCCTAGTATCATTTTATATGATATACAGTCTTTAAGAATCATGTAAAACTTCAAGTCGCCGTATTTATATCCGTCTATCTCAAGACTAGTCGTATATTGGCCTAATGATGTCACTTTCGCTAGACCTAACCCAGTAAGAGTTATGTTTTTATTTACGTCGAATTAAGGTAATTAAGGTTCATCGAAATAGTCTAATGTCAGCAAATTTACTTCGCTACTACTGTCAATAAGAGCTTTAGCACTATTTCCGCATGATAATTTTACAGTTTTTATTGGTTTTACACGTTTTTCCCCAAAAGTTCATCTTTGTTTACATCCAAAACGTCATAGTCGCAGTTTCGTGAGATTCGGCTGTCATGCACGTCCGCCATTTTGCCGATTTCATTTTCAATTGCAGCGCCACCTTGCGTCGACGTGATGGATGACCTCTTTTGTCTTTGGCCAACTTCAGTTTGAAAATGCGCGCCAACTTTACTGCTATTTCTGCTTGTATTTGGACTTGGTTCTTCTTGCAGTGACTTTACTGCTCTTGAGTTGGGAGTTATCTTAGTATTTATGGGCAGTTTTAATGGACATTTACGTGCAATATGGCCAAATTCGTTACAATGAAAGCATTTTCTTCCTTGCCTTTCATGCGGGCAATTTTCACTTTTGTGATTCATTTCTCCGCAGCTAAAACATCTGATTTCTGTAAAAGTTTGAGGTCGTCTATTGGAATGCTGATTTCTACTGCGTGTTTCTTGGTTATTATTCATGCCCGTTTTTACTGCTTCATTTTATCTTTAACTTCTCTTTTAGTTCGGGGTAGGTTGTGACTCCGTATAACATGACTTTGTTGATTTCTATATCGTGGATTCCATCAACAATATACTTGATAGCATCGTAATCAGGCATTTTACCTCTTCTACCTAAGTCTTTTATGGTTAGCAAATAGTCAAGACATGATTCATTTTTTTTCTTCGTTCTCGCACTCATCATCTCATGTGTGGTCTTGATATCTACAGTTTTAGGAAACTCCCTTATGATGGCCTGTTTTAATTCTTCCCACGCCTTGAAGGTTTTCTTAGCGCGAAGCCAAAGAGCTCCTGTACCAATGAGTAAGCGTCGTGCCACTAGAAGTCGCTGAGTCTGTGACCACTCGAAGATGTCCCCATTTTCCTTAATATCTTGCTCTCTCTGCAAAAAAATATATCTACTAGGGGTTTACCAACGCTTATTACGTCAGATAATGCATTATATTTCAAACTATTAGCAGAAGTGTTGTCAAAATCCTATTGTGTGAAAAATGAAATTTGATTGAGATTTATACCAGAATTAGCACCTTGGTTTGGGAGTTTTTATGAACGATTAGTGGCATTAGTAAAACATTGCATGAAGAGAACACTTCATAAACACTTGTTGAAGGATAGTCAATTAGCTACGATAATAAAAGAGATAGAAGCGATATTAAACACAAGACCACTTACTTGTGTAGATTCTGAACTGGAGCATATTCTTAAACCAGCAGATTTCTTGAGCTTGGGGAATTGTATCACTATGGATACATCGTGTGAGGAAATTTACTTACAAGGTACGCCGACGAAGATAAATTTGGTCAAATGTTGGAAACGTGGGCGCGTAATAATAGAGGAATTTAAAGAAATGTTTTGTAATCGCTATTTGCCCAACTTACGAGAAAGATACGTAAATTCACATAAAGAACCACGAGTTACAATGAAAGAGATTCCTACAGAACGTCGAATTGTTCAAATCAAGGACAATAGATATCGTGAAGGTTGGAAAGTCGGTAAGATTGTTTCTCTTTTGAGGGGAGCTGATGATCTGTGAAGAGTAGCAAAGGTTAAAGTGGGAAACATAATTTTTACTCGCTCTATTGCACACTTATATCCCTTGGAAACAGATGAATATGACAGGTTCCATGTAATAATGGGAAATTCGTCGATAATTGAGAAATTTAAAATACCTGATAGACGTCTTCAAATCATCCAAAAGTCGAATGACATACTAGGTTCTAATACTCGAGAGAATACAAAAGTTATTGACGACAACATTGAAATGGAGTATCCAAATATAAGCGATAATCAAGAAATAATTAATCATGAGTCAGATAAAAGGGATGAGAGCATGAGTTCAACGGACCAAGTTGTTACCGTTAGTAATGATTCTGCGGTTGATACTAATCAAACCGACGAGTTCCAAGATTCTGTGACTTTAAATGATGATCATCCAGATGTTTGTACTAATGTTGAGAAAGATGGACAGTCCGAATACAATAGACCAAAGCGCAATGCTGCAGTCCGAGCCCTATACAAGATTAGGGAATAGACTCACAGTTTAGTAACTAGTTTACATAAATTTTTTCGTCGGCGGGAGTGTCACAACGTTCTCGCGAAAGTTAACGATGCATGGCAACACCGGAAATGAGCATTCATTAATACCAACCTGAAGTATATGACATAATTCTTGGCGAGTTAGTACTTGTGACTTTTGAACCACTTTTGTTTTTCTTCTTCAAGATGATAATAGTTTTTGAGATTTAGTTTTAAATAAGTAATACGAAAAGCAGCAGCCATCTATTGTGTGAAGGCGATCCCTTTCTTCTGGATTGCAGCTAAGTGTTATAGGATAACTGTACGTATAGTCTAAATTTCTTATAACTTGTCATGGGGAATGTCAAATGGATTTCCTTCATAGTGAGAATGAGGCTGAGCTGGGCAGTTCTTTCCATATCTTAATGATCGGCGGTGGGTCGTTTGATCTTGTAGAATGTTATATATATATATATATAAATATGTTGAGTTGCTGGGTCCCAGACAGGTGAATGCTGGGAACCTCCAGACCTGGGGATGTTTTGTACTGCCGGTTTGAAGACCTTAATCCTTGTGCAGTTTGGCTGCCGGTTGAGACCTTAATTTGTGCAGCTGTGAGTTCGGAAGCTTGCATCATGGTCAATAATAGGCCATCATTCTAATCCGCCGGATCTAGGCTGCCGGCTTCTAGGCCTTAAATCTTGTGCAGCCGCGGGTCCGTATACCTGCTATAATGTAGAAAGACTGGCTGACGAGCTAAGTCCTTGTCCTTGGTGGGGTCTATTGTTTAAACTTAACCCTTTTTACGTAAAGTGTCTTATACACTTAGCATGTGGGCCTTATGGTTTCACTTTAGGTGAAATCATGGGGCATAAATGTTTTATACAGATGGAGGCATCATTCGTCCACTTCTGTTCGGGAACGAGCAAGCATCATCTAACTTCGAACTTTCTACCGTGATAATACTGCAACTTTTTTGGTGAGCATTGCACTATAGTACTGGACTGTTCTGGGACTGTTATGACCTAAATAACCATTGATTACATCCTCTGTTTCGATTTACCTATACATCAATCATGTGATTCCCTGGAGTCTAGATCAAGTTCATAAAAACTGTTTGTGGTCGTAACAGTTGCCACGACACGTATAGCTAATTCGGAAGTGCTCAAATTTGAGTTGCAAGATTCCACGACAGACAGAAATACATACGCAAAGCAGTTTCCAGCACCAATGGCGTTACAATATGCGCGCGGGAATACTCGGACACTGCGAAACCGGACTCAAGATACTGCCCCCAAGTATGAAAGTTGCGGCTTACTTTGTGCCTGCAGAAGGAAGGCCATCATTTTGAACGTTTTCTCTGAAAACTGTCTGAGTGTTGTGTTGTGATGTGCAGTAAGGTAAGGTTAGGCCATGTTTTATTTTCCAACATTGTGTAGGATCTCATTAGGGATAAAAAATATTATATATAACATATTTATATATATATATATATATATATATATATCTAACCATTGATTACATCCTCTGTTTTGATTTACCCACACATCAATCATATGATTCCCTGGAGTCTAGATCAAGTTCATAAAAGCTGTTTGTGGTCGTAACAGTTGCCACGACACGTATAGCTAATTCGGAAGTGCTCAAATTTGACGAGAGAAGTTGACGACCGGTTGGTCTAGTGGCTAGAGATCCTAGGTACGAAATTGAGAGGTTGCGGGTTCGAATCCTGCAAGGTACAATCATTTGTGTGATGAGCAGAAATATTTGTTTCCGAGTCATGGATGTAATATTCATATCTACGTATGTATATCCGTTATCTAGTGCCCATATTTATTTATTTAAGTGAAGGTAAATAAAGCTTCTAGAAACATACTGATTACTATTATATAAATGTAGTTTTAGTATTTCAGAAAATAATGATTGAATACAAAGTTGAGCATGCTACTTTGTATGCGAGTGACTGTTTTATTTTTGATATTTAACTATGGGCCTCAAACCTTATTAATGATATTATTTTTGTAACATTTATTTAATCCCCACCAATATTTAGAAGTGAAAACGTTTGTTTCTTTGTTTGTTTGGGGAGTTTTAACGCGATAACGGCTGGACGGATTTTGATGACATTAGTAATAGATATATTTTATACCCTGGAATAAAACATGGGATACTTTTTATCCCGGAAAATTGTGAGTTTCCACGGTAAAACTGGAAAATGTTGATTACTCGCTGTAATGAACGGTTGCCGTGGAAACTTAATAACGAGTCTGTCTAAAAACATCAAGAGCGTTGGTGCTATACTTACTTTTGCATTGGATTTTAACAACATAGGATGATTTTTTCACGATTAACTGTAGTCCGCGCGGACGAAGACGCGGGCGAAAGCTAGTAATAACATAAACATGATTTTCATTGAATTATCATTGGACATTTTCTGGGATTATCTTGGATACCCTGTAGTACTTAATGATCCTTTAGTACACTTTAAGAACAGTGCTAAAATTTTAATAATCCATTAATAAATTGGAGTATAAATAAACTGACTATTCAAAACCGCTTTAACATTGAGCTGATTTTAGATCAAAGCATTCTCCCTTAGGGGATCATCTCGTACGTCTTTCCCCTACCTCCTCTTTATTTATTTCAGCTTCTCCCCATGCTGTATCAAAAATCAAAAAACACATTTACAGACAATGAAATTCGCAATCTAGAATATTTACCGCAATAATTGCTAAAACACATCCGGGAACCCACAATATTCAGGCGGCTCGAAGCAATAATAATTCACAATATTATTGCTTCGAGCCTCAACTTCCCAGAAGGCAAGCTTTTGCCATAAAAACGGTACGATACCTGCCATAACATATAATAAACCACTAAATTTTGAACAAGACTGTTCCAACGAGGCTCACATACTCGTAGATAGCAAAAATATAGATAAATAGGTCAAATCTCTGCTGAACAACTTCCCGCTTTGAATCTCTGTTGAATTTCAAAGGTAAGATGAAAATGAATATATGTGATAGGTGCGGATGCATTACGTCTACGTGACTTATTTGTGGATTGGGAGGAATAAAAAAAAAATTGGATTATGGAGGGTATGGTAGCTTGGTATGTTTTTTGTTTATTTTTTTAATAGCTTTCACCCGCTTCAGTTTCGCCTTTTTATCATGAAAAAAGCATCATTATGTTCATCTAGGATATTATAAACCAATGCAAAAATATTGCACCAACGCTCTTTAAGCTTTTTGACACATATTATTTTCATATCCAATGCAACATCCGTTCCTTAGACTGAGTTGTCGACATTTCTTAGTTTTCCCGTGGCAACTTACCATTTTCCGGATAAAAAGTATTCTATGTTGGTATCTGTATTGTCAGTAACTATTTACAAAGTTTCATCAAAATTGGATCAGCCGTTCTGGCGTGAAAGCTCCTCAAACAGACAACGTTTAACTTTTATATATTAGTGTGGATTTTACTAAGTTGATTTATATTTGATGTTACTAAGATTATTGCAGTGATATCCAGAATTTAATTGCAATAACATTTTATTAATTGAGACAGAGTTAATGGCTTACACGTTAAAGTTAGTAGTTGTTAGTTTAAACAATTTAACTAAAATCCGTCTACGACAAAAATATCGCAAGTTTCGTTAGCTCGTCCGAGCATTTGGGCGAAATCAGAACTCGAATTCTCAATTCAAAATTTGAAAAATAATAGATAATATTTTTTATCCCTAATGAGATCCTACGCAATGTTGGAAAATAAAACATGGCCTAACCTTACCGTACTGCACATCACAACACAACACTCAGTCAGTTTTCAGAGAAAACGTTCAAAATGATGGCCTTCCTTCTGCAGGCACAAAGTAAGCCGCAACGTTCATACTTTCGGGCAGTATCTTGAGTCCGGTTTCGCAGTGTCCGAGTATTCCCGCGCGCATATTGTACCGCCATTGGTGCTGGAAACTGCTTTGCGTCGACAGGTGTAGATTGTTGTTTGCCCCGACGCACGTGCTCTTTATGGAGGTTGGCAAGCCCACTTCGCGTGAATGTCACTTTATCCGTCCACAGTACCTTATTAGCGGTGTAGGAAGGGTCACCACCTGCAAAAATTCAGGTATCAGCTCTTGGGTATGGCTGCTGACCGTCAGCGTGAAGCGAGCGCCATACCACTGTATGAGACACGTTGAAAACTGCGGCGTGACGAGTTTTGGTTCTCGGGTTTTCCTCAAAATTCTACAGAACCCGGGTTTTGCGAGGTTCCACGCAGCCACCAAGAACCAGTTTGCCTTTGATTTTATGGATTTCTTAACGTCCCGGTGCTGTGCAAACGCAGACACATCCGCCGGAAACAATCGGTCGACAGAAGCCGCTACCGCTCGGCGTGCGGCTGCTGGTTATGAACCGTTCCCGGTAGGGCTCACGCGCTGCGTGGTAGCTACCACCAGCATGACTGGCCACACTGATACCACGCATCATTTCTTAAAACTCTGAAGTGAGAGAACGGTTCACGAAATATGATGGAGATAATAGCTATAATAGTGGACGTCTTGCGGTAGTATTTATATACTCTTTGGTCTAGCGTAGCGTTTGTATTCTCTTTGAGTGGACGTTCTAATGAAAAAAGAGTTTTCAAAAGGTTCACTTGACTTCTTGATAATGGCCTCTGCGCGCCTCTGCGGCTTGTTGTCACAATTCTGCCAATCGCCGTGATGGTATTCAAAGAGAAAATAATCACTACGTTTTAAGAGGCGGGACCTCCCTACTAGCCGATGAAAGCTCTATGGCAGAAATTTATTGGCATCAATGCATCCAACATTACTAACATTAAAGGTCAGACGTTATCCTATCTTGACAATCTACTTACCTAACGGATAGAGTAGTGCTTGCTTGCACGTATTCTTGGTTTTATCGATATCGATAAAACATGCATGCCCTCGTCAAGGTTTCATATTAATGAAACACGGTTCCAATAAGCCCAAAGTTATTTTCTCACAATTCAACAACGTTTGGCTTATTGGATACCCATTGCAACAGGTAACTATGAAGCCATGTAATACAAAACTTAGAAATAAAATACTTTTGAACAACCATTTTACCATTTTATTTATAATACTTCTTTACAATGAAAATATGAAAATGGATTTTGCAAACATAGGTAAGCTTACCTACTAGTGCTTCACTCTGAATTGAGACCTTGCGATGTACCTGCTTTACATTTACCTCACGCATTCACACTCATCAGAGTATGTTACGACTGGTCTCTATAGGAATGTATGCTTTTCTGCATCTGGAAATAAACATGTTGATTAATGATAAGGAAATAAGTTATAGGCAGCCTTACCTAGCCTACGATAGCTTTATCGATAGTTAATAGTTATTTGACCTTGCGCATCCCTAGTGTTAAAACAATATGAAAATACAAAATGAAAATACAAAATGAAAATACAAAATGAAAATACAAAATGAAAATACAAAATGAAAATACAAAATGAAAATACAAAATGAAAATACAAAATGAAAATAATGTAAATTATCATTTATGGTCACGTTGATGGGATGTGGCACTAACCAATATCATATTAATGCTTACCGGGGCTGATCAATAGGAAATCATGCCAAAAATTTCCTTTTTGTTCTGGTTTTCACGATTGGCGCGAACTCCACATAAAACACATCTGCTGTAGCTTTCTAAATTGGTGGCATTTTAAAATTATCATATAAACCGTTTTTTTTGTAAACTGATGATTCTTCAAAGAAAACACAAAACAGCACGTTATTATCAATAATATGAATACAAATAAAAAATCGCAGAACACTAACCTGGATTTTTCTTGACAAATTTCAATGGACCATAGAGTTTAGTAATATTATCATGATTGGACTCTATAGTTCGTTCTTTTTGGTTCGTTCATTGGGAACAAATGAACTTCACTGTTCTGCCAAAGTCCATACATTGAGACAAATTTGAGAATTTCTTTGTGGTTGCGCCGGACTGATGGTATTTTCATAAACTATTCAGATTGTGTTTTCTATTAATATGGTTGGTAAAAGGTTTTTTTATACTATCATATAAATTCCTTGCGTCGGTATCTTTAGAGTATCTTTTGGTCGGTGTCGAGGGCGTAAAACTTTTCTTATCTATTCATTTATTTAAAAAAACTGTGCATTGAAGATATTTTGTAAATTTTTTGGAAACTTTTCTTTGTTCTTTTCTGAAACCAAAACTTTTTTTTAAATATTTGTCTGTCTGTCTGTCTATATCTTGGCCGCGCATCACGCCGAAACTACTCAATGAATTCAAATTCAACTTTGCATGATTAGAGTTCATACTACAAGGTAGGTTGGATACTTTTCATCCCGAAAAATTCAACGGTTCCCGGAGGATAGGGGTTGAAAGTTATATATGTATAAGAAAACGTAATACGCTGAAACTACTGAACGGATTTTGATGCAACTTGGCACAGTCATAGTGTATATGATTTATGAAAATTGAGAATACTTTTATCCCGAAAAAATAAAGCGTTCCTGCGGGTTATGGGGCCAAATTCTGTACATTGAAGATAGTTTTTTTTTTTTGGAGGCTGTTTTATGTTCGATACTGAAACCAACTTTTTTTTTGTATTTGTCTCTGTCTGTCTGTAACTTGGCTGCGCATTACGCCGTAACTACTGAATGAATTCAAATTAAACTTCGGAGTATTTTCGATCTTCTTTTTCGTGAGTTTTTAGCCGTTTTATTTATATTTAAGGATGGTATTCGCAAATACGCGAATACCATCCTTAAATATATTATATTTTAATTATGAGATATTTGGTTTTATGTAAATAAATATTTTTATCTGTCTATACTTATTATCAAGGAATATGTATGAAAAAGTCTGTGAAAAGAAGATAATTTAAAAAATGGTCTAGGATACTGAAGATAAGCAACTGACCAAGAATATAACATTTAAAAAACTTGTCTGTATGTTTGTTTGTTTTCTTGTTTGCGCATCACGTAAAAAGTACTGGACCGATTGCGATGCGGTTTTCATTGTTGAATAGCTTAGTGTTTGTCATAAAAACTGTGGTACCTTTTATCTCAATCTGATTAGTATAAGCTTTAAAAATCTTTTTGACGGCTGAAGAAATTTTGATCAAATGTTGGTATTTTGGTATAAGCACATATATTTCTTTAAAAGGGTATTAATTATACAAAAAAATAAACACCTGAAAAAATGTATGTATGCTTAGCTAAAAATTTATATTCACTTTGGATTTATTTGATTTGTCCTTCAGACAGTCTCTTCGGATATTGTGTTATAAACATTGTGTAGATCTCGATTAGAATGTCATTATTGGTACTGACCACCAAAGGGTGAAGGTTGCTTATATTTGGGTAATTCTCGTAAATAGGTACAGTTTCCGGAAAAAACAACGCTCCTTTTGCATTTTTCAACTCGATTAAATTGTTATAAGCTTTTAAATATTTTTCCCGGGATTTTGTTGGTAATAGATTCTGTATCACATAATAATATCCTGCGTAGTTTCTTACATTTTCAGGTGTAAATAGTATAATAGTTCCGCTACTTGAAATTGATGAACTCATTTTCGAGTTTTTTTTTAGTTTTTGCACTGTCAATAGTCCTTGTCTCAGTGACGATGATATCGCAATTCGCGCGCTTTGAATTTTTTCCTCCTCTCCGTACATTCACATGATTCTTTGCTTTGCAGACAGCTCGCCACGCCAAGTGACCCAGTGAACAAAGTTAATTTTCCAAATTCAAAACTCATTACTGCCCTCTATGAAAGTCTTGAATAGAAAAGACCTACTTTGTTCCCACTTATCGAGGACCTATCAGCTTTTTTCTAATAGATGGGATGAAAATTAGTTTTTCTGGCCTTTCACTGAAATTGTATTGACTATAGAGAAGTTATATTTTTGTTGGTTATCACGATGACGGAAAGTTGTCTCTCTTTTTCTTTTTCTTTTTTATTATGATTGCTATTAAGTTTATTAGAAGTATATTCCGGTCAAGGCAATAATATTGTCAAAATCACAAATCAGTAAAATGGAACACGTTTTACTGAAACTTCCTGGAGAGTTTTGAATTCCTCACATAGTGTCACGATTTTTTCAAGTTTTTACTCTTTTCCTACACTCGTGCACGTTAACGAACACCTAATGCTAAAATTCCACCAATATAACTCATTAATTAACACTCTAAAAACACTAGTATGAAAAATAATAAAAATTAACAACATGGCAGCTACTTCCAAAAAACTCTTTTTGAACCTTATACTGTGACAGTATACCATTGTACGTAGGAAATGTTACTCTATGCACTATACACGTAGGAATTATATTATCTTCTCTGTCTACGGAAATACATGCAGTCAATGACAATATAATCACTACGTGCTACATGCAGTGAAGAGATGCTGTATTAGCGTGACGGGCGCGCCGCGACTGTGTCTCAATGTACATATTCATGCAAAGTGACAAGCAAACGTTCGTAAAGACGCCTAGGGAAATGATCCGTATATCTCATAATAAGGTATATTATAGCTTAGAAACGTGATGAATAGGAGAATTATATTATTGTGTAGTTTGCGAGTCAACTGAGACGTTCGAAGTGCATTCTAATATGTCACAGCCATTCGATCCTATCCCACAATAGTTAGCGGGAAAACGAGTTATTTAATATATGCATCTGAACATTGGCTTAACTAAATGCTGCGGCCACACTATCGCGATAACGCGAAGATTTGCGCTGTCGCGACAAGTCAGGCCAAGCAATATGCCCTTCACAGCCCTGTAATGTCGACAAGAACATCACCGATAACCGTACATGATGTTTTTTTATCGCAAGAACGGGACACGAATTATCGTGCGATAATGCTGGGGCTACATTACAGGGCTGCGAAGGGCATATTGCTAGACCAGACTTGTCGCGACAGTGCAAATATTCGCGTTATCGCGATAGTGTGGCCAAAGCATAGTGAAGCCAATGTTCATATGCATTTATTAAATAACTAGATTTCCCGCCCGCGACTTCGTACGCGCGGACTACTGTTTATTGCGAATAAAAGCATCCTATTTTCTTCTAGGATATGAAAAACCGATGCAAAAGCAGTGCAAAAGTAGATATAGCGCCAATGGTCTTCATGTTGTTTGACAGACTTCTTATTTCATTTCCATGGCAACCACAGACCATTCTGTGATGGCAACCGTTCCGAGAGCGATGGTGGCCTAACGGTTCTGCAATTTAGAATCCAACGATACCGAGTTCAAAACCTAGGCTAGACTTGTAATTAAGTACAAATTGACATTATTATAATCCTCACTTGAATTGTACGGTCAAAAGTAAGACCAATAAAATTAACTTCAAATTTGTTTTTTTTAATTAAAATCTCGTCTCCTTCCAATTTGTCTCAGTACTGAATAATTATGACAAGACATTACGTAAATGTAAAATGTGTGATCCATGTTTTTAGTCTGTTGGCCCTCATTATTGTCTAGAAACCCTACAGCATTATTTCAGCAATATCTCACAAAGTAGAGTTCTGATATCACTGTGTACATTGATAGTAATAGGATCAATGACTGTGTATCAAGCATTTCCATCAATTATCATATAGAAACGTATTCTATGTAGTTTTTTTTTAAACCATTCCTTCACGTAGGCTTATTGAATAGATAGAAGGCACGTTCCATGTTCCACGTCATAAAAATGCACGTCCAACCAACGGTCATAATACCTGCTTTAATATTTAATGGCGCCCCAGTATGCGAAGCCTGTGGAAAACTACACAATACCTCCATTACCTACATTATATGTAGGAACCTATTTACCGCTGGGATTTCCAATTGATTATTTATTCATGTAAATGAAATAAATTTAATGACAATATTATAAAATTAAATGCTACAATTTATTTTTGTCTCATTGTGTTATATCACGTGATATAAGAATACATACAATAAAGCAAATTAAAAAAAAACTTTACAAAAACGATAAACATGACATAAGTTCAAAAACTAAAACCCCCCGACCACGGTCGGGTAAAAAATTGTCTATGAGACACATTTGCGATGAAGACGATTCGATTGATACATCGCTTGTCAAAATCGGAACAAGTTCTTAATATGAACTTAAAAAGTTGAAATTAAAAAAAACACGCCTGCCCTGCCAAAAAAGAACCTATGCCAATGAATTATATACTGTTCGAATGTGCGTTTCAATACCTTCAAATTGATACCCATATTGCAAAATTCGATAAAATATTTTTTTCTCTGAGCTATGAGACACATTTACGATGAAGGCAATTCGATTGAACATCGCTTGTCAAAATCGGAACAAGTTTTTAATATGAACTTAAAATGTTGAAGTTAAAAAAACACGCCTGCCTTGCCAAAAAAGAACCTATGCCAATGAATTATATACTGTTCAAATGTGCGTTTCAAGACCTTCAAATTGATATCCATATTGCAAAATTCGATAAAATATTTTTTTCGCATTTGAATATGGAGCCATAATAGGCTATGAGACACATTTGCGATGAAGACGATTCGATTGAACATCGCTTGTCAAAATCGGAACAAGTTTTTAATATGAACTTAATAAGTTGAAGTTAAAAAAACACGCCTGCCCTGCCAAAAAGAAGCTATACCAATGAATTATATACTGTTCGAATGTGCGTTTCAAGACCTTCAAATTGATACCCATATTGCAAAACTCGATAAAATATTTTTTTCGCATTTGAATATGGAGCCATAATAGGCTATGAGACACATTTGCGATGAAGACGATTCGATTGAACATCGCTTGTCAAAATCGGAACAAGTTTTTAATATGAACTTAAAATGTTGAAGTTAAAAAAACACGCCTGCCCTGCCAAAAAAGAACCTATGCCAATGAATTATATACTGTTCGAATGTGCGTTTCAAGGCCTCCAAATTGATATCCATATTGCAAAATTCGATAAAATGTTTTTTTCGCATTTGAATATGGAGCCACAATGGCGCCATATTGTCATAAAAAATAGCCTATGTTACTTTGGGGGGTTATGGGTTCTAACAATACCCCATATACGTCTAAATCTGGTCAGGCATTTAAAAGTTATGGTGGAAAAAAGAAACTCAAATATATACAAACATACATACATGAATCCTAACAACATAACACTACTTTTTTAGGCAGTTGTGCAAAAATAGATTATGACATTCCATACATGAAGACAAATCGATTGATACCGCGTTTGTAAAAATTGTACTAAATTTTGAGTTTGAACACTTAACCATTCCTTTGCTTCGCAGTTATCGGGTAAAAAAAAACCCTATAACACTCTATACTAGAAGACGAATCGACTGACACCTCGCTTGTTGATGTTTGACCAATAGGGGCGACGCTATGCTGGAATATCCAAATATATACATACATACAAAGACTGTTACCTTCGTTACCCTTCCCTTGCTTTGCCATAGTTGGGTAAAAAAGTAACAAGGGAATTTTAAAAAATGTGCCTGTTTGTCTGTCTATCTATTTGTCTGGATGAATGTTCTCGCGTCACATAAAAACTACTGGACCGATTGTCTGATACGCGTTTACTGTTGGATATCTTAGGGTTTGACTTAAAAAATGGTGTCAATTAAACTTGGTATCAATCCGACGAGTAGAAGCCGAGCAATCGATAAAAAACTTACAAAAAATCTTTGACGGCTGAACGAAATTTGGTCCATTGAACCTTATAGGTACTTTTGGTCCTGGAATAATACAATAGGATACTTTTATTCCAGAGAAATTACCACGCGGGCAAAGTTGCGGGCGGTAAGTTATAATATAGAAGTAAGTAAAAAAAGTCTGTACAATGAAGTTAATTAAACAAAAAACTGGTCTGGGACTTAAAATAAGCTACTAAATATGAATGTAAAATTTTAATAAGTGGTGTCTGTCTGTCTTTTTATTTGTTCGCGTATCACGTAATAACTGTTGGACCGATTGCGATGCAGTTTTCACGGTTGGCTTGCTTAAGGTTCGACTAAAAAACTGGTACACTTGGTATCTCACGCATCTCTGGTATCTCTCTAAGCAATCGATTAAAAAAACATTTGACGTCTGAATGCAGTATGATGAAATAGGTACCTACTTTTGGTTCTGGCCTAACACAAAGGATCCTTATAAATCACGGAGTGGTATTCTGTAATTCAGGTTTCTTCGGAAATCTACTTCAGGCACCAGTCTCACACAAAACAGGTTTTTATTGTATTGATAGTTACTGCATTAACTTAAGAAACCTTTTTGTACAAGTGAAAAATAATCCATTTTTATTATTGACGCGCGAACGCGAAGCACGAGCGAAGCGTCTCCGTTTCAGCTTGGGCAAAAATACTTTCGTATGTTGGATCTCCGACTGTACTCCTCTTCAGGTCGCATTTCTCAACTGATCTAGACGAAACTTGGTATACAGGTTTAACGATTCTTTGATACTTGGTATTTTCCCCGAAAAGGGACAAAAAAGGGGCTACTGAATATCTCCGCTTTATTAAATACAATCTCGATGTCATAAAAAATTGGTGAAGTACTGATTAGGATATTCGGCGTTATGAGCAAAATAGCTCTTAAAAATGCAGTAAATTGCTCACTTTGAAGTTTTTACCAGCAGTGGAATCAGCCCTTTACTATTTTCCTTAGTTTTTAAGTAAGTAGATACCATTGTTCATGTATTTTCACATCAACAGCCTGTGATCGTCCACTGTTGGATATAGACCTTTCCCGGTGAATGCCACAGAGTTCAGTTTTCATCCAGTTGCTGCCAGTTGCCTTCCGCAAGTTGTCAATCCGCCAGGCCGGTGGGCATCCTACACTACGTTTGTGCGTTTAGTATTTACAGTAGATTCATTAAAAAAATAGTTATTTTTTCTTGCATCGCGTCCCTGTTCTTTTGTTGTAGGTACAGTTTCAGACGCTCGCCCTAAAAAAACGTATTCGAACATCAACAAAAACAACCCTTAATTGCGTTAGCTAATAATAGTTACTAATGGTCACTGGAGCGGGAATCGAACACGTGAACCGCGCCATCCGTTCTACTGTGATTAATCGCCACGAAGCCTGAAGTGTTCCTAGCAAGCGTACTTATTTAAGAAACGGGAGGCTTGGATTAATACTTATTTACATAGTTGGAGTAACTATTATCAAACTTCTAAGTAGTAGATAAAATACTACAATTAACGCAAACAAAGCCGTGAATATTATAAATTGTTGGTACTGCCTGCTGGCTGGAGGGCGATTCTTACGAAGTGATATGAATATCACAGTAGATAAATGTCGAACAATCCATACATTTTACGATATATATCTATTGTGATATTTATATCACTTCGTGAGATTTGGCCCCCTGATCGTTTATTTAGCGTACAAGAAGGATACAGTTTATTTTGTAAGAACGCCATCTATGAAAAGCGCAGGAAACTTCTAAGCAACCATCTGCGTTCATGAAAATAAGTAAAAAGTTAGTAGTTTCGCCGGGAAAACGAAACCGAGACTTTGATGCTTTGTTTTTTTTCTCAGACTTGTGTATAATATAATATTATAAAGAGGAAAGATATGATTGTTTGTTTGTTTGTAATGGATAAATAAAAGAAAACAAATCCAGTTTTAAAAATTCTTTCACATAATGAAAGCAAAATTATCAGCGAGTACCACTAGCTGGATTTAATTTTTCAAAAAGTTCCCGTCGAAATTTGCAATAATGTAACCTGAGGTGAAAAAAAAAACTCGATTACTTTGTATCACAAGCCAAAGAGTATATAAGTACTACGTAAGATGACAAACTAAGAAGGAGATACGGGTCTTTGTATATGGAACGTTGCCATGGAAACGAAATCACGGAACATCTAATAATCATTGACGTAGGAAATGCTCTATCCAAACAATACACGAAATTGTAACCGTAATTCAACCTCGTTGTGTTAAACAGAATAAATAGTACAATAGACGAAATGGTACGTGAGTATAAAACATAAAACCTGTAAACATAAACATTTTGTGTTGTTGTTGTTCTTTTTGTCCAAATAAAGTACCTACTAATTTTATCTTTCTATATATCAACCCGTGCGAAGTCGAGGGGAGGGGGGGGGGGGGGAGGAACCAGACACGACAAAAAAACAACAAGCTTCCAGTGATCGGTACAAAACTGAAGACCGTGCCGTGTGTACACACGGCCAATCAACAGTAGACTTCACGGCAAAAAAAAAAAAGTGTGTGTACAAGGGGCCTTAGTGTTCGTCAAAGCACATATTAAATAATAGTACAAATGGTCAAAGTTAACGAGTGCAGGCAAGTGATAAAAACTACAAAAAACATTTCGTGTTCTCTCCAAAATCCCTACATTCAAGTTTTTATCGAGATGGAATATAAACTGACAGATCGTAATGTCCACGTAATTTCACTTTGCAAAATAATGGTGCACGGTCTCATGCCTACTATTTATTTAGTTCAGTTTATCGTTCAATAGAACAGATATTTAATATTGACAGCTCAGATTTATTTATAAACAAGTTAAATAAATTTCTTAACGAACAAGTATTCACTGCCGACAGCAAAGAATGAACAAAATCTTTTTTGGTGAAGACCAAAACACATCAAAAAAGTAACTATCTTCTCACCACAAGCGAAACGTAATGATATTTACAGTGTTTTTTTAGTTATCAGATATTCGTAGCTACACTAATGGTATTTATGTGATACTATCCATTAAAACATGTGTGTTATGTCTCCTAGTTTGCGCAAATACAGCTTGCGCTATCTGAAGAAGCGTTGAAAGAGCAGCGACGACAAAAAAACAAAAAAAACGCGCCACAAGCGAAACGTAGCACCATAATAAACAAGCACTAGACTTGCGAAGCCAAACAAAATAAAAAAAGTTATCATTTCAGCACTTTTGTAGAAACTTACAATTTTCCGGGATAATAAGTATCCTATGTTTTATTCCAGGTTATAAGCTTTCTCCATTCTAAATTTCATCAAAATCCATTATCGCGTGAAAGCTTCCCAAACAAACAAACAGACAACGTTTCACTTTTATTTATATTGGTATGGTATAGTATGGTATATATGGATAGCACTATATATATTCTGCGACTATAGCCTACGAATAATAATAAATTATTACTCGTAGACTTTATGTAGCACAGATTTTGGTACGAGCTGAGCACCATCTATGAAAAACATAGGGAAATTCTAAACAAGTTTGTAACACGTTAGTCATTCAGCATTTTCCAAACAAGTTTATACCGTAGTTCGGCTGTAGTCATATAGATGGCAGTCTTTGAGATTATTCTATTAGCTTAGGAAAACACATCTAAGGAAATTTTAGAACCAAACTTGTGTTACGACCTCCATCTACTGCCGCCGTCAATAACAATCACTGTAGTACTAAATAAGTGTATGGGTAGTATCAGTCCATAATTTATTATTCGTCAGTTCACTTAATGTATATTATTGTTTCGTTGTATTCATTTTTAGTTGAAGCTACATTATTTACTTTATTGTTATATCCATTTAAGATTCATCTTAAGAATGGATTATTATGTTGTTAACACTGGAAACTATGGGTAGATAACGATGACAGGGGGCAACACCAGAGAGTTGTATTGGGGAAGGACCTTAGAATATTTACGCTGCCCTAGGGCAGAACTAGCGTCGATGACGTCACTACAAATAGAAAGAACGAGTGATATACAACTTAGGGTAAGACAGAACAGGACAGAGCTATTTATCTTGCATCTCTTACGCGTAACCCATTTTTTTGTCTGTCACAAAGTCAACTTTGCGACAAAAAGTACGTGAGTTGTCGTTTGGCGAATAGTATTATTGTGTTTTTAAAGTTTTAGAATATTTTTTGGGTGAGAAACGGACTCCGTTGGTGTTATAAAAGTTTACACCATGGTTGGGTGTAGTGTGTCTGGCTGCCAAAGCCGTAGTGAATACAAAAATCCTGGAATTAGCTTTCACACGTAAGTATTCACTTTCCCCTAATATTTTCAACATTATGTGCTACAAGCTCGTCTCATTTAAATTTCTTATGTAATATTCTTCTCAATAGTATTGATTTTTAATCATTAGTCAAATTAGTCGCAATTAAAGGTAAGATAACCTTAAAGCAAGGAGAATTTTTCCATAAAATGGATGTACTTTTTACTCAATTTATAGGGTAATGATTTTGTTTTGCAGTTTGCATCTTGAAACATCAAAAATAAACGTTAGGTATTAGCCGTATGTTTAAATCGTATTTTTATTTAATTTAATGGGCGAAGAGGTTCAACCTCGAGGCCAAACCAGCCTCAGGGCTGACGATTCACGATGATGGTATTTTCGTATGGAATAAGGAAACCGGAACGAGATTTTTACGTTTTCCTATTATTGATATTAAAATAAAACAAGAGGCATGATTACAATATGTAATAAAATAATAAACAAAATTATTCTATTCAGATTTCTTTAGATTCAATTGTAAAACAAAAATGGATAAATGCAACGGGCCAAACAAATTGAGTACCAAGTAAATATGTAAGAATTTACTCAGTCAACTTTGATGCTACACAAATAGTAACAAAAAATAAAAACAAAGAGCTCGTTGACGATGCAGTTCTGGTAAAATTTGTACATGTATGTGCTTTCTTGATGCTTTTTTATTGTTTCCTCACACAATGACACTATCAGATAGTTCATTCTTAGGAATTCAAAATTCATGCTGTCATTAAATAGGTACATGTTTTTTTTTTTTTGTAAACTCAATCATCAATCGTCAATCAATCTATAGATGCAACCAATCAACCTATTGTTGTGGTTACTTGCAAATAACAAACAAACAAGACAGAATTGAGTATTTCAGAAAAACAGTTGTACGGTTACACTTATTATTTATTTACAGTTTATAAGATACGTTCCTTTTCCAGCATTAACTTTATTTTATTTGCAGTTACTTCCTTCAACATCAGAAGATACAAGTCAGTCTTCAATAATGTGTATTGCCAAACGACATCTAGAATGTCAAGAAACTAGTGATTATAAAAATACGTACCAAAGTAAGTTTATTTATAATCAATGGGCGTTTTTCTTATACTATTAAATGTTATTTCTTTCGAAGCCTGAAGTAATTTAGTTGGAAGTAAGTTTCATTGCAAATGTTGCATGACCAACGATGGCAAGCCTCGACTAACATCTTAAGAGGCTCTTGCTGGATGGTTGGATAAGGATCAGATGCAGAAGGCAGTACTCCTTGACACGGCGCGTAAAGTTCCTCACTCTGCAGCCTTAGCCACCGGCAGTTTGAGCCCTGCTCCGCTGCGGGTAGTACCCTAGGTTTAAAGTTTTTTTATAATATTTTTATAGAAATATTGTAAAAAATTGTAATCTAAGATATCAAATAAATAAACTGAAATAATAATAATGAAAATGAATACAATATTTTTCCTATTATTAGAGTTCTGACTGTAGTATTCACACAATTTTAATAGGGAATCGTGTTTTATATGAAATTACTTATGTTTCTTATCCTTTGTTATGCTACTTACCTTTTGTTATGTTATAGTACTAAAAAATAAATACGTAACTTTCATAATTGAGTTTCATTTATTTTCATTCCCAATCATCTGTTGACAATATTACATTATGTCGTACGATTTAGTTCATTAGGGGTAATTTTAGTTATAATATGGCAGCACCTAAGAAAAAACTATTGCTATCTAAAAGGGGGACGCAGAGACTACTTCTACAGTGTACATATTCTAAGGGAAGGACACTTACTTCCATAGAGTATTTTAAGATACCGATACCGCCATACCGGACACTTCTTTGTAGAAAGGTGGATTAAAAACATGTCTTGAGATATTTCTGCGTTATTCTTCGTCATCACCAATATCACCATCATCCTCCTCGTTTCACTTGATCCTGATACCTACTGAGCGAGAGAAGGTAACATTATTATGGTGACTTTTGTAAAATAAATACAATTACAACACATATGCGTAGCCCTTTTGACACAAGAAAAGTGAAGTTATAAGTTGTAAGAGCCTTTGCCTGTCTATCAGTCTGTGGTACCAAATAAAAAAGCAAAATTCTGGTGTTCTCTGAGCTGCGTATCGTAGCTCCCAAACAGATGGACCGATTTCACTGCGTTGGCAAGATAACACTTTGTATAAAAGAAATCGATGCAGCCGTTCTGGGAATGCAATGCTGGATACAGCAATCCAGCATTCAAACTGTGCAAATGTGCTGGATCCAGTGATGCGAATCCATAATCAGATAATAACAAGTAACTAACTTCATTTCCGCGCGAAAAAGACAAAACTTTACGTGGATATTCCGAAACCGAAACCAGCGACCGCGACGATGATTTTGCCGTTCTATCGCCCTTGTGGCAAGTGCTATGTCCCATCTCTACACCGCGCCGCCTACTCTTTACCAGATTGCGCCACGCAAAGTATGGTTATGTATTTATCAGCCTATATATATACGTCTATGTCTGTTCCTTTTTGGCGCTCTAGAGACAAAATGCGTGGACCGACTTCAATGATCAATCAATTAATCTTGCGAGTCATTTGTTCCTTATAATATGGTGTAATAAAGTGTTTATTATTATTATTATTATTATTCACTTTATTTATCTTTTTATCTTAAATTTAAATTATTATTATTATAATCATAAGACATGACAGTAATCAAAATTCAATATGGCGACAACCAGATCCCATACTGAGAAATAGAATAACATGAAAGTCGACGAACGTGAAAGTGGGGTATCATTGAATAGGTATTTGAAAATCATCTTTAGATTTCTGGTATCATTTTTCATTTCTAATGACCATTTAGGATCTATAACGATTTAAAGTTGGTTAGCAACAATTCTCCGTTTTTCTCTTTTTACCCGACTACAGCAAAGCAAAGGAAGAATAATGAGTTAAACAATCTACGTATGTTTATATATAAATATATAAATATATTCGGGACAATTCCACACCACATTTATTACACACATTTATACACTAGATAACGGATAAACATACATAAATACAAATATTACAAATATTGCTCTTCACACAAATGATTGCACCTTGCAGGATTCGAACCTGCGACCGTTTGATTTCGTACCTAAGATCTCTAGCCACCAACCAACTGGTCAATTGTATGTATGTACGAGTATGTATCTATAAGGGTATGTGGATGTTCCACCATAGCGTCGCTCCTGTTAGTCTGATTTTGACAAGCGAGGTATCAATCGCTTTGTCTTTAGGTAGGTATAGAGTGTTATAGGAAAAAAAATGACTACAGCGAAGCAAATGAATGGTAATGTGTTCAAATTAAAAATTTGGTCTGATTTTGACAAGTGAGGTATCAATCTATTCGTCTTCATCGGAAGAGTGTCACGGTTATAGACTATTTTTACTCTACCGTAGTCGGGTTTAATTTTGAACTTATGTCTTGATTAATTTTGAACTTATGTCTTTGCAGTCCGTTTTTTTAGCACCTTCGATTGGTTTGATTTCTGTGTATTGACAGCTGACATTTAGATCTAAGTAAACCAGCCAGACAAGTGTTTTCACTGCATATAAGTATATTCGTTACTTCGCCGTATATGGAGGAATTAAATAACTAGAGGCAAAATATAGTATAATTCTGGATTTAGATCCAGAATTATACTATATTTTGCCTATAGTTATTTGATTTGCTTTGTTCCAACATAAATCCAGCTGGATTTGAATAAGTCAAAGGAGCTGAAAGAAAATGGATGAGGAGAGCTGAAGACCGAGCTAAGTGGCGTGCAGTAGGAGAGGCCTCAGAGAAATTATAACCGGAGAGGCCAAGCGTACGCGTTCCCTTCTGCCGAGGTACATGACCGTTTTGATCGTGTCCGTTTATAAAAACTAGTTTTCACGATCGTTCGCCATTTCGCATTCACATCTGTCGCTATACGGAGCTCACCAAAAATGGTTTGTTGTACTGTATTTTCTTGTAAAAGACGATCGGAAACATCAAACTTAAGTAAACACGGAGTTTCTTATCACACGTAAGTAATTTACTACACAAATAAGGTATTAACTTCACCGTAAAATACATTTTGTTACTACAAGCTTAAGACAGAATAACGATACGTAATTTCTTAGTACGGGGGATAGTGATGTGACAACAGGGACCGAATGAACGCATAACATTAATTATTTTTAATAGACTATGGATTACTTACTTTAATTTCAGTGTTGAATTGAACAAGTAGCTCAATCAAATTAAACCCTACTATTAAAAATTTGAAAGTGAGGTTGTTTGTTTGTTTGTTATGCTTTCACGCATATACCCCAAAATGGATTTTGATGAAATTTGGAATGGAGGTAGATTATACCCTGGAATAACACAGAATACTTATCATCATCATCATCATCATCATCACTCACGCAGGTAGAACAAATTTTTATTTAGATTGCCCCCTCCCCCCAATCTAAATAAAAATACGTCCCCCCCCTGCCCCCCCCCCCCCCCTTTCCCCCGAAAAGGAAAAGAACTGAATGTGAACTGTGTGCGCGTGTGTTTTACTTGAAAGTGAGGATATTCGGCGTGATGAGCAGAATAGCTCCTCAAAATGCAGAAAATTGTTCACTTTTAAGGTTCTACCAGTTGAATCAGCCCTTCACCTACTACGTAGGGATTGATGGAGCATCTTGGTTTTAATGATAGTTTTATAATAAGGCTGGCGCTACTATGCATTGCTAGATAGTTGGCAAAAAGTTTGTGCTCGCGTGTTCTACAGCTCTCAGAGCCACTAGTTTTACATTGCGTAAACTTTATTATAAGGATAGGTATTTGCTTGTATATAATAACATTTGAATATGAAATAATTACCTGTTCTACAGATTTCCGAAAAATAGGGATCTTAAAAAAATAATGGATCACTTTTTGCCACAGACGCGATGGTTGGATTCCTACAAGAACAATACCTTGATATCCAAGGTCAGTCAACGGAATATTGGACGCCTATTATTGGCTGTGCATTATTTGGTCGCGAATTATTGGCCGTACAATAAAGGGCCTGTCTAAATTCGTCTTAAGGGGACGGTAATGCCATTTTTGGCAGCTCCGTTAAACTGAACCAAGTCAACACGTGGCCATACCACCAACCAACGTGATCCAAATTTTTCCTTTAGGAAATTACCTATTAAATAATAATATTATGTTTTGGCTTAGTAGGTGTTCATTTTTTATCATAGAACATATAGTAAAATTATACCAAATAAAGTGATATCAAGTAAAACTATTTAATCTTTTAATACTTTGTATGAATTTTGTCTTGCCAGGACTGTAACGCCATCTATTGGTAGCTCAATTGAATTAAACCAAACCACCAACTACTTACGTGATCTAAATTGTTCCTATATAAATAATTAAATAACATGTAATGTTCTCGCTAAGTAGGCGTTGATCCTAAAATCATAAAAATATAATACCAAATAAAGTGATACATACCAATACAATATTTAAATAAAATTTTACTAGTTATCACTTTTGAACGTGATTGTACATTGTATTATAGGACCAAAATCCAAGCTTCCATTATAAAAAGTAATGGTAGCTTTTTTCTCGTAAAGTACGTTAGGTATATGTCCAATTCTCGGGCACAAAGACCATCTTACCGGGAACTATTTGTAGGTTTACATCTCAAAGCTGTAGGCACAGCCGTTGTCGAGTTTCAAGGTAGTGCGCCAGAGCCAGCGTCACCCCAGCAGGCCACCTTTCGAGCCTCGAACGAGCAAAAACTACTGAACACACTGATTTTTGGACACAAAGGGCACAAATAGAAAGAACTGCAGCTTCACTTAATTTGAAGAATATTGATTCACTCGTTTTGTTGTTATAGAGTTAGCGCGCTGAAGCAAGCGTCATCCTGGCTGACCACCCTTATAAGATGGTTTTCTCATAAACCACTACTTCGATTGTAATTTTGTCTGACAGTTTCGCTTATTATTTCGAGAACTAAAAGCTGAGTTATGTTTTATTTAAATCTGTTTGCTGGATTCGGCTCGTCGACATCGACGCGCTAAACGCAGCGTCACCCCTGCAGGCCACCCTTTGAATTGAAATATCTCTTAAAGTAATCGAGAACTAATGGCCATATTTGGGCACTACAGAGCACTTGAGAGCACTACAATTTGGGAAGTTTTGAGCTGCGTACAAACAAATGGCTGGCTGTAGTGACGGACACTAGAACAGCATGGACGGCAAATGCACAATTTGTTCAGATCCAATTTGTCATACTGCTTAGTAGAACAGCTTGGACTTTTTTTGTCTAATCTGTTCTATAATCGTACAAATAGTAGAACAGTTTGGACTAAACCCAGTATAATCCATCGATGTTAGTTTCTGAAGGAGTTATCAAAGATCTTCGCATCAAGAATGTTTTAAAAGAGACGGATTCCTCAATACCAAATCGAAAGTGAAGCACCCATGTTATGCCGGTCGGCACCTCATCGCAGCTAGATCTCGACCTTGTTAGTCGTAATAATTCTGTCAAGTCTCACGAAAAACAACTCTTTTGTGATGAAATTGTGAATCAACCACAAAACACAAATCATCCACTCACGCACACATGTGCACCGCCATTTGCTATGCTTCACTAGTTTATTTGGCGGCGTAGACTCCGTTTTTTTTTAAACCTTCTTGCTTCGCAATGGAAACAGTCAACGAAAGTCTATCCGTTATCTTTACTATATTTTTTACGATGGTGGCGTAACGGTTCAATATTGCTACTTAGAATCCAACGATACTGGGTTCGATCCTAGGCTCCGCACAAATGACTTCAAAGTTATGTGCGGTTTTACATCGCTCCTTGCTTCGGAGGGCTGTCGGTCCCGGCTGTTACATTAGTGCAGTCGTTAAGCCATGTCAGAGGCCCTCGGGCGGCCTGACAAAACTCTGACACCAGAGGCCAGCAGTACCTCATACGACAAACAAACAAACTATATTTTTAGGTATTTGGAAAAAATAATTAATGTAGGTTTTGTAGCTAAAAATTATTCTGATCCATAACTACCAACACTCGTAACAAGAAGGTATAATTTTTTATTTTTTTTTATTTAAAGTTTGTTTTCTTATTATAAAAGTATGGTACTTACTGAAAAGAAAATTGCCTTGCAACATAATGTAACTAATTAAGAGTCAGAAGTTAGCTACAAACTTCTAACTCTCGACTAAGAAATTAGAAGAACATCAAAGTAACTTTGAAACAACTTAAGCGTACTGAATATAAAGTAGTAAAAGCTAAGTTCGGCTTTATAAAACACTAGCTGATGCCCGCGGCTTCACACGCGTGGTCATTTCTCTAAGTTAAAAGTACTCGATGTGCTATATCAGGACCTAAAATACCATTATACCAAAATTTTATCAAAATTCCTGCAACAGTCAAAAATATTTTTTCGATTGCTCGGCTTCTACTCATCGGATTCCAAGTACCCCAGTTTTAAGTCAAAAGCTAAGCTATCAAACAGTGAAATCGCATAGCAATCGATCCAGCTATTTCTTTATTATAAGTGTAGATATAAAAAAAACGGTTCATTTCCACGCCAATTACCAAGGCCCAAACTAGGATACCCTGTACTATGGGCACTAGATAACGGATAAATATACAGAGATAAGAATATTTCATCCATGACTCGGAAACAAACATTTCTCCTCATCACACAAATGATTGCAGGATTCGAAGTAGATGAGCTATACCCGTGGCTTTGTCCGCGTGCTCCTTTATTTGGATCAAAAGTATGTGTACCCACCCTATGAGCTAGATATTCGAATGTCGTTTTTGCGAATGTCTATTCCTCGAAGTCTATTCATCGAATACTTACATCCTCGAAGAGTCTTTTCTGCGAATGGTCAAAATTGCAAAAGGTACGTTTGCTCGAATGGTCAAAATTGCGAAGGTTTATTCCTGCGAAGGGTCGTTTGTTCAAATATTCTAATAATCGAGCTAATACTGTCCACATATTTTATTCCTGTTTACCAAAAAAAGGTGTCTAATATTTTCAGGGTTCATTTATGTTTGTATGTATGTGAGTTTCTTTATTCCACCATAACTTTTAAACGCCTGAACAGATTTGGATGTACGGGGTATCGTTAGAATTCTTACATTATCCCGAGTAAAATAAACAACTTAATAAAACAGTGTGGCGGCTGTATGACACCAAAACAAATGCGAAAAAAACTTCGTGTTTTATAATATGGGTATCAAATTGAAGGACTTGATGAGCACATTCCAACAAAAGGTATATAATTTAATGGCATATTTTATTTTTTTTTGGCAGGCATGCGTGTTTTTTTTAAAATTTATGGCATGTATCTAAAGTTGTTCTTACCTATTAGCTTTTAGATTATACGAACATAAACAAAAAAGTACCAGGTTAGCAAATATTGCTAGCAGGAGTCGACGGTATTTCAAGACAAGACTCATTTGGTTCAAAGCAAGGAGAACTTGTACTCAAGAACTTGTTAAAGTACTATAGTATGTACCTATTTGATATTATGCTGTGTAATTACAATAAATACTATGAACTATTAAAATTTATGCCTATACCTGCTGAGTGAATGACAGCCAACACTAGTGCAAGCTGTGCGTTGTGTGAATTTTCAAAAATAAGCGAATGTTTCCTTTGAGTAAAATTTGCTAGTTCAATATTGAAGGTACTTTCCTTCCAGGTCCCGTTCGAACTATCCATTTTGTAAATGAGTATTACGCATTTTCAACAATATTACATGATGATGATGATGATGATGATGATGATGTCCTCGTCAACGGCGAACTTTGTTACCTACAATATTACGTACGTAAACACGCAACCTATTTTTTATTGGGTTAAAATTTGGTAGAATATTTGTATATTCGATGATACGACCCTTCGCAGCAATAAACCTTCGCAGTAATGACCATTCGAGGGATAGACTTCGAGGAATAGACATTCGCAAAAACGACATTCGCAGGTGACTACGTATCCCATTAGTGTTCACTAGAATCCAAGAAAACTAGGTTCTAAAAGTTATGTGCGGTTTTCCATTAGTCCGGTGCTGAGGTACGTTAAGCTGTCCTGTCTGTTATTAATTGACAGCAGTCGTTATGCCATGTCAGAGGCCATTGGTCGGCCTGACGAACTCTTACAATGGAGGCCAGCACTACCTCAGGCAACAACTTATCAAGCTTACTACTTACAAATAATACGTTTTTTTTATTCCTTTTATTGCATCACTTTTGGTTTTATCATTATGTAACATATTAGCAGAAAAGCGCATTTTGCAATCACATCAAAACATAGCGACCATGGGTCCACTTTAATAATTTTTGTAAAATAAATTTTTTGGTAACGGTTGGAATACGAACCCGCTAATCATAATTTGTTACCCGACTGCGGATGCTTATGTCACCCCAAAAACATACCCGCAGTTAGATAAAAACTCAACAAACTTCTTGATATTGACATATAAGATGCAGTCGAAGGCATCTTGCAATTTATTTCATCTTTGACGGGATAAGCTACAATCTTGTACCATGATGCGTTCGACTGCATCTTATAATTCAAAATCAAGAATCTAAAGCTTGTTTGCCACTTTTGCAGTACATAGATGATGGAGAGAGCGATGGTGGCCTAACGGTTCTATAGTGCAATTTAGAATCCAACGATACCGGGTTCAAAACCTAGGCTCCGCACCAATGACTTTTCTGAGTTATGTGCGGTTTTCCATCGCTCCGTGCTTCGGAGGGCACGTTAAGCTGTCGGTTCCGGCTGTTATTGATTAATAGCAGTCGTTAAGCCATGTCAGAGGCCCTCGGGCGGCCTGACAAACTCTGACATCAGAGGCCAGCACTACCTCATACGACAAACAAACAAACAACAGTACATAGATTTTTTCATTTGTTGTCATCTTATGCATGAGTCCGCCTTAAAGTATTACACCTTTGTCAGATATTCAACCGCCAAGCCGTAGTTAGTTAACATTTTTGTGTTTTGATTAGCAGGGCAATGTTTCCAGTGAAATTACTGGGTAATGATACGTACCAGGTTTACGAGCGCAGTGCAGTGACGTGCAAGATTTTGCAATCAAAGTTCTGGGTGGTACTGCACCTGTATTCGTAATGGGCAGGCGTTAAGCTTACCATTAGGCAAGCGACCTGCTCGACTCGTCATTTAAAGGAGTTATAAAATAATATCAGCTTGTTCCCACTCAGCAGTTTTTTACGGAAATGTACCTACTAATTGTAGTAGGTAGAAAAAACCTTATTGAATCTTGGCGCACATAATCATATAAAAATTAGGGAACAAAAAATTCCGTCGTCCTCACAACAAACCTAAACATACCTAAATTACACAATACTATCAAAAATCTTAAAAATATTGCACAACTTATTAATTTGTTGGTCAAATGGATTTTAATTGTTACATCAATTACCTATAATTAACATTCATATAAATATCACGCAGCTCCTGTGACATTGTTTCACTTGCTAATTGGTGAGAAGTGGTTGATAGATTCAGGCGTTACTTTGCGGAAATCCACATTTAAAATGAACAAAATAAAAAAGAACAAATTAAAACTAACAAAAATAATATGTAAAAGTCATCATCATCATCATGTCAGCCTTTAGAAGTCCACTACTGAACATAGGCCTCCCCCAAAGAGCGCCATGACGAGCGATCCTGTGCCACCTCCATCCATCGACTTCCTGCGATGGCTACAACGTCGTCGGTCCATCGTATGGTGGGTCTCCCCACACTTCGCTTGCTTGTTCGTGGTCGCCATTCGAGAACCTTTATTCCCCAGCGGTTGTCGGTTCTGCGAACTATATGGCCTGCCTATTGCCACTTCAACTTGCAAACTCTGACGGATTTCCTCGTTTCGGATTCTATCACGTAGTGCAACACCGAGCATTTCTCTCTCCATTGCGTGTGTGAGACCAATAGTTAGCGACCACGTCTCAGTGCCGTATGTCATCACTGGCAACACGCACTGATTATAAACTTTCGTCTTGAGGCTCTACGTTATCTGCGACGAGAAGATATGGCGTAATTTCTCGAACGCTAGTGCGCTAGTTAAGTACGATGTGGTAAATATTAAGGTAAATTTCACACCAATTAGTCTGAAAATTAGAATACCTTGTATACTATGGGTACCAATGATAAACATATATACGAATATATAGATTTGGAAACAATAACAATAATTTGTTCTCAATACACAAATGATTACACCTAACGATTTTTACCTAACCACTTGGCCAACCGGTCGTCGTACCACTAGGCGAGAAGACCATCTCAAATTTTAACTTCGTCCTGAGATGGGTTGTTTGAAAAAATGTGATAGCAGGATTAGTCAGATAGATTGCGGGCATAGTTTACCTCCAAATGATAGGACACCCCAGACATTTAAAAAATAAAGGAATCGATTTTAATACTGTACTGGGAGAGGCTCCTCTGTTGGATCCCAAACTAAGTTTATTAAAATAAAAATAGCCTATGACACTCTTGCAATGGAGATGGATCGATTGAAACCTTGATTATATCAACCTTTGCTTCGCCGCAGTCGAGTAAAAAAATGCCTATGGCACTCTATATCTACAGACGAATCGATTGGGCTCTCGCTTTTCAAAATCGGACCAATAGGGGCGACGCTAAGGCACAGAATAAATAATAGTATAAGCTATGATGAACATCTACATACCCGCATATATATAGACATACATAGACTGTTAAACTTATTACCCTTCCCTTGCTTCGCGGTACTCGGGTATAAAGGGGAAAAACCCCTTTATACCTATAGCTCCTCTACTGAAGTTACTTCCAGCCAATGCAGTAGAAACTAAGAAAAAAAAACACGTTTCCCATATCTTTGGGATTTCTGAACCGGTAAAGATGTTTTTTCATTTGAATAGGTAAGATCTCCATTGTGTCTTTATTATCAACATTATCAAAATTGGTCTATTTTGTTTTAGTAAATTCCAAATTGGAGTAGAGTTTTTATTTAGCTAATAATTCTCATTGCTGGTCCACGTTTAATTTAATTTTGTATCGATAAAAGTACTTACTATAATTTTAAGACACGCATAGCCCCAAGGCATGTCTGGTTCTACTCGTATTCGACCATTATAATAATAATATGGAAATCGCTCACGAATAAATAATTAAATTTCTTATATATAGCATGGTCGCGTTACGCAAAGTTCAAACACCTTGGCCTAGAAGAGCAGGTTCAATGTCACATAATTATAATATAGAAAGGTATAGGAAAATCTCCTGTAAGCGTTGCTAATTACATTTAGGTATGTAAGTAGTCTAGTTAGGTTGTTTCTTAAAGTATTGAGTTTATTTTAATACTAGCTGCGTCCTGTGTAATATTTACGATGTATTTTTTAAAACGATAGCAAAGCCGGGAAGGTGCGGGAAATCGCGTGGAGAGGGTTCCGTAGGGTATCTCACAATATTGAGAGATTTATCATGTTATTTTAGGACCATAGACTTCTTATATAGTTCTGAAATCTTTAGTCAAAGTCAATTTTCTATATTTTTATCTCAATTTTAGATTAAGGTAGTTTCGGAGATACTCGTAAGTGTTAAATGGTAAGTTTTCAACATATCTACACATTTTCTTAAATAGCTTTAAATCTATTTAATTGACATATATAAAAAATGAGAACCTTACAACAAGCCCTTTCATTTGTTATGTCATACGGTCCAATTTGCAAAACTTTTATTTGAATTTGCTTATTTGCTCCCACATGTTCCCCGCCCGCATCATCAAACGTCACAAACACGTTCGTGTTTGGGTCACAGAAATTCATAATTTTCACATAATCAGTCCAGTAGATTCGGCGAAAATTTACTAACAGACGGACATACAGATACACTAAAATCCTATAAGTGTTCCGTTTTTTTTAATATACATACGGAATCCTATCCACGAGCATGCAAGAAGGTAGATCGTTTTGTTTGCTCGTAGAAAAACATACCCACTTGCAGTTACTTTAGATTATCCGTAATCATGGCGCTTGAAACACAGGATAAATATCGTAAATTTAAAACCAAACAAATACATGGTAAATATCCCGTTTCTAATGTCTTAAATTATGACTTTGCAGCGTCTTTCAACCATTCCAACGCCTGATTACGATCCTTTCAGTTTTAATCAATTCTATGTGTGTGATGTTAAGAAGAGAATATTGTCAATAACATCCAATGCGGTGGGAGATGATGGTATTAGCCGAAACATGTTGATACCTATCCTGGATTCGGTTATTTCTATACTTTGCCACATTTTAAACACTTGTATGCCTAACAGTGTGTATCCTTCTCAATGGAAGGAGGCCCAAGTTATTCCGTTACCTAAGAAATCCAATCCTAAATCCTATTCTGAGTATCGTCTTATTTCTATGCTTCCTTTCCTATCCAAAGTACTTGAGCGCCTCGTCCTTAATTAGCTTTGTAGTTTCCTAAATAGAAATAGTTTACTTAATCCTATGCAATCCGGTTTCCGGGCTGGTCACGGTACGGTAACTGCACTCCATAAAATAACAGATGACATACGTTTCGGCTTGAAAAAGGGTCAGCTGACTGTGCTGACATTATTAGATTTCAGCAAAGCTTTTAATACTGTCAACTTCGATATTCTTCTCGCCATTCTACGCTCTATTAACTTATCTCCTGCAGTGGTTGATTGGTTTCGCAGTTATTTATTTGCATGGTCGTCGGCAGCGAGTACGCCTCGATGAACATTTTTCTTCGTGGTGTGATACAACTTCTGGTTTACCGCAAGGTGGTGTTCTTTCTCCTCTCTTGTTTGGAATTTTTATTAATTCTATATCAGAACATATAACCTCTCCTTATCACTTGTATGCTGATGATCTCCAAGTCTATTGTCAAGCCCCACTTAGCTCTCTCTCTTTTGCCATAGAAACTACTAATTCCAATTTACGCCATATTTCTGACTGGAGTAAAGCTTATGGGCTAAAAATAAATCCTACAAAAACACAGGTAATAATTCTTGGCAGCTCCAGAATGATACCAAAGTTGATTGGTCAGTTCTACCCAAAGTTGTGTTTGGAGGGTCCACTATTCCATATAGTCAGAGTATCAAAAATTTAGGTCTAATTATAGACCAGAGCCTTACTTGGATTCCTCAGATAAAAACCGTCACTCGAAAGCTATTTGCTTCTGCAGGTTCCCTCAGAAGACTCCGTTTTTTTTTTGCCAACTGCCACTAAAATTGCTCTTGCGCAGTCACTTCTGCTTCCAATCTTAGACTATGCCGATGCCTGCTATCTAGATCTTACTGAGGACCAGCTAAACAAACTTGAGCGTATTCAAAACTTCTGCATTCGATTTATATTTGGTTTGCGCAAATATGATCATGTCTCTGAATTTTGCAATAAGCTCAAGTGGCTTCCAATACGCCTCCGCCGAAATGCCCATATACTCTCTATTCTTTATACAGTTTTGTTTAGTCCCTCCTCCCCGCGATATCTTATGGTTACGTTACGTTTTAATTTCCTGTCTGATTCTAACAAGTTGTCACTCAGGTCATCAGAAAATTTAGCTTTGATGATCCCTCTACATAGAAGCTCTTTTTATGGCAGTTCATTTACCATCCAAGCAGTTTGCCTATGGAACGCTCTGCCAGTTACTATAAGGCGAGCCCAGTCACTCCCTGTTTTTAAACTTCAAGTAAAGAAGTTTTATCTCTCTAATTAATATCACTTCTTGCTATTTTGTTGTTATTCTGTTGTGGTTTCACTGTATATTATTTTTATATTATATATATATTTTGTAAATGTATATGTAGTAAGTGTAATTTATTATAATGTATATGCTATGTATATGGATATATCATACTGTACTATATATTTACATATTTATGTGTAGGTATATTTGAATATGTGTATATATGTTTATTCATTGTATTTGTTTTTTATTATTTATTTATTCATTTCCATCCAAAGGTTATCTGGAAGAGATCGCTTTTTAGCGATAAGACCGCCCATTGTCCCATATATTTTGTATAAATGTTTTAGTTATTTTTGTATTTTTGTTCTATGTGGTGCACAATAAAGAGTTATCTATCTATCTATAGCGTCGCCCCTATTGATCCGATTTTGACAAGCGATGTGTCAATCGATTCGTCTGTAGGTAAAGAGTGTCATATGCTATTTTTTACCTGACCGTAGTTGGGTTTTAGTTTTGAACTTTTGTGAACAAAAGCTCATTTTTTGTGTTGTTGGTGGAAATATCTATACTGAAGTATATATTTTATGCCTCTATGATTCCATGCTTATATGGCGTGGTGCCGAATCCTATGCCTACACTTGGATCTTCTCAAACTGGAGATTAATAGACCTACCATGGGACAAAACATCAACTTGGATCATAGCAACTATAGGAGTGGACTTCGGTTACTACTGAATGCACAGAGCTTGTCACGAGGTTCACGTTCTATGGGCGCCGCATCAAGTGCATCTTACGTCAGAAGATTTCAACATGCGAGTCGGCATCAGGCAGTCGATTCTGCAAGGATGGTGTGGATTTGTAAGTTGCAATTATTTCCATCATTATCATCAGCCTTTTCCCACCTCTCACCTAAATTCCCACCGCTGGCATACTTGCAAGGGCACATATCAAAAAAAAATCTAAAGGAATAATTTGGACGGGACTCGAACCAGCACCATCCATGCCCATGCGCGCCACACACCTTTAACCAATTTGGCTACCGTGACCATTACACCGCAATCCAAATTTATTTTTGCTTAAATCATTATAACATTAGATTTACTTAGAACAAGTAAATTGTTACTAATATTAGCCATGTTCAGTTGGTTTTGTTTGTTTGTCGTATGAGGTAGTGCTGGCCTCTGATGTCAGCGTTTGTCAGGCCGCCCGAGGGCCTCTGATATTAGGGCTTAAAGATTGCGATTAATAAATAACAGCTGGAACGGACAGCTTAACGTACCCTCCGAAGCACGGAGCGATGGAAAACCGCACATAACTTCTTTGTTACGGAGCCTAGGATCGAATCCGACATCGTTGGCTTTTAAGTTGCACTATTGGTTGGTTAGTTCAGATAACTACCAATAGATGGCGTTACTGGTCCCCGTAAAATGGATTTAGAGACTGAAAGAAAAATTTGGATTGCGGTGTAGTGGTCACGGTAGTAGGCATGTGCCGCACAGAGGCATGAATGGTGCGGGTTCGTGTCGAGTCCCGTCCGTGAGACAAATTTTTCCTATAGAAAATGATTTGATATATTCTCTGCTTCATTCTAGGCTTTAATGCTTAAATTATAAAAACATAATCATGAATGAAGGTAATTTCAGAAAAAAAAAAAAAGATTTTAGCTGAATGGTCATATCTGTAACGGAAATTCCTTATCTTAATTGGATGTTACATAAGTAATGAGTTATTATAATAATCGTATCATTCACATGCTACGCGCTTGAGCTACAATAATCATATCAATCACGTGCATATCACGTGCTACGCTCTATTTTTTGCAACGCACGGGTAAACTGGCGCGCTAGCGGCAGCTTGGTGGATCACATCAGAAATGCAAAATTCTTAATCGTTAACCTCGGTGTCATCTCAAATCGCCTCACAAAAAGACTTGGCGAATTCCAGCTTGCTGAACAGGCCGGGTTTCGCGGAGGATTTAGCACCTTAGACCACATACACACAGTGAGGCAGGTTATACAGAAGTATGAAGAGTATAACCAGCTCCTGTGTCTTACTTTTGAGGAATATGAGAAGGCCTTTGACTCTGTTGAAGCCTGGGCGGTTTTGGAGTTTTTGCCGCATTGTCAAGTGGACTGGCACTGAACCTGAACCTGAAAAGTGCTGAGGTTTCTGTATGACGCCGTGGCTATGAGTGTCCAAGTATAAAAACAGCAGTAAAAATATATGGGCTGATGATGATGATGAACCTCGGTGTCATTCCAATCCCATTTAATACAATTAATGAAGTATCTGAAGGTTATATCCATTCACCAATCCCGTCACCGCAGTGATCTGTCAGAAGTATATTTCTATGAATCAAAAACTCGAAATTATTAGGATTTATTTCATAAAAAATAAATAATATAGATGAAATTGATGTGGAATCACCTCACCTTTCAAACAATAAAAGAGTTCAACGTGGTCCAGGAATCCCGGAGATATGACCAAGTGAGCTTAGACACAAAATCTGAGTACTTTTGTCAAAATAAAACTCTCTACCTTTGAACACTCTTATTAGTTAAATAATATTAAAATAACCAGCTATAAATTAACTAACAAAGAGACAACCTATCAATGTAGCTATCTATACTTATAATAAGTTCGCATATAATTGTTACCTCAGCATGAACATGCAAAACAAAAATTCAAATCTCATTAATATTTTTGCTTCGTTTTAGCCTGCTTGATTTTTAAAATAGAAAAGCATTGGATAATATTACGAACGAAGTACATAGGTTTTTTTTTACCCGGCTACAGCGAACCAAGGGAAGAGTTTAACAGTCTATGTATCTATGATGTGGTTATGTGAATGTTCCACCATATATTCGCCCCTATTGGTCCAAGTTTGACAAGCGAGGTGTCAATCGATTCGTCTTCAGGTTATTAGATATTCTGTGCTTCAGGTAAAGTATGTCATAGGTTTTTTTTTTACCCGATTACTGCAAAGAAAAGTAAGGGTTATGTGTTCAAACTAAAAACTTAGTCCGATTTTGACAAGCGAGGTCTCAATCGATTCGTCGTCATGTATAGTGTCATAGGCTATTATTTACCCGGCCGTACTCGGGTTTTAGCTTTACAACAGTATCAAATCGCACCATTTTCCGCATAAAATAACCAGAAATCCTAATGGTTTCAAAATCGTTGTTGCAGATATTTTACCTGCCGCTTGCCTTGGTGATTCCACCAGCACAGTTCGTGATACATCATCAGTTCAGCTACTTGTACATGTTCTGGATCCACACTGAGACTATGAAGACTCTTGGACCTTTGGAGTACATCCTCAATACTCCAAGCCATCATAGGATACATCATGGTAAGATATTAATTGGCAAAAGCGACAACCCACAGGTAACAAAAGTTTAGTCATGCCGCTAGCTTTCGCCTGCGGCTACATGCGCACGACTACAGTATGTCGCGAAATAGCATCCTATGTTCATTTAGGAAAATAAAAACCAATACAAAAGTATAGCACCAACACTCTCAATGCTTTTTGACTGAATTGTTATTATTTCGTTTTCACGGTAACATTTCATTCTGTTCGTGGCAACTTATTATTTTCCGTGATGAAAAGTATTCTATGTTTGTCCGTATATTGTACAGTACCTATTTACAAAGTTTCATAAAAATCGGATTAGCCGTTTTGGCATGAACCAAATAAACAAACCAGCAATGTTTCACTTTTATATATTGGTGTCGTTAACAAACGTTTTAGAGTTGATCAGCAGACCGTTTAAACAAGTTTGATATCTGATTCCAAGTATTTTTAAGAACTTGTCTCTCTTGGAGAACCCTACGCTACAAAACTCAACGAAACTCTTCTTCAGAATGTTCGCAAAACACAAACACTCTGCACTTTGCAAATTATGTAAAATGCAGTGTGCAGAGTGTAAATTTGTAATGTAGCTTTGTGGAACAGGCCATGGATTTCATAACTTTCAGATTGTAAGCACCGGGAAATCAAACGCTGGCAAAGCATTCCACTCTTTGGCTGTTCTCCTGACGGAATTCAGATGAGTTTTAGGAATGTCAGCACTATCACGGCAATGTTGACTTTGTAAAGTTGCGGAAATTGCCCATAACGTACATTTACAACTTCCCTATCTGAGGAGGACAACGATGCGAGGAAATGCTCTTGTATGATCAAGGAAAATACTGATAACCTAACTGTGATAAGGATCGGTTATATTTTAGGGACAGAATCTGAACACGGACATGTTTTGACGACTCTACTAGTTTCGACTGACCATTCTCAGGTAACATTCTTCTATGAATTCCTACAAGCGATATTTGAAGGGCATTGATTTTTGTATCCCCAATTTCGGAATGGATCACATACGTCGTCGTGGGCTCAAGGCCCTATATAATTGGTGTACTTTATTATTATTGTACCGTCGGGGATGGAATCTACAACCCATACCTAGAATGCTATAGAAGCTAAATTCATAGATAGACCTTATCATGCTGATGTTTTTTTCATCAGTTATCTCATGTTTTTTTTGTTGGAAAACTGATATTTTAGTCTTTTTTTTTTATACCCAAGTACTTGTACATACTATTTTTTGTTTATTTGTCGTATGATGTAGTGCAGGCCTCTGGTGTCAGAGTTAACGACAAGGCTTAACGACTGCTTTTAATCAATACCGGGTCCGTGCTCTCCGAAGTGTGGCTTATATTGATAATTCTGTGGTATGGAGAAATTCTCAAAAACCTGTCTAACTTCACAGGAAGTAATCCTTACTGCATCGACGTGAACTATGGTGGCGTGCTCATCATCTGGGACAAACTCTTTGGCACCTTCAGGTCTGAGATGAAAGAAGACAGGATCGTCTATGGGCTGATCTATCAGCAACCTTCTTTCAACCCTCTTCATTTGCAGGTATTTGTCATTGAAATTAAATTTATAAGTATGGGAATCATTTATTATGTTACTAGCTGCGCCCCTCCGCTTTGCCCGCTTGCAAATTTAGTCACCACTTTTTAAAAGCTTTTATTTAACTTCACTTGTATGTACGAGTATGTATCCTATGCATTTCTGTCTGTCCTGGAATCTTGCAATTCAAATTAGGTCCCGATTAATATTGAGAAAGGTCCCGATTAATATTGAGAATGCAATAAACATACTTTAGGGAAGATTTTCAAAAAAATCTTCTTCAACGCATCTCTAGGATATTCAAGAAATATTTCCTCCATATTTCAAATTTCTAGGTTGACCAGATAAGGCTATGCGTTGTTTTCAGTCAGTAGGTATGTCACGGTACTATTGTATAGGTATAAATATTGGGATGTATATTATCCTAAACATGAGACTAAACACGTATACTTTATTCAGTTATTATTTAAGACTAGCTGTGCCCGTGGCTTTTCCCACGTGTTATTTCACTTAAAAGTAGCCCATATGGGTTATTCCAGGACCAAAAGTACCTATAAAGTGCAAAATACTACATTTCTTCAAAATTCGTACAGTCTATTAATAGTTTTTTAACGATTGCTCGGCATTTAATCGTGAGATTAAGATTCCAAATACCCCAGTTTTTTTTTACTTAAAAACTGGGGTATTTGGAATTTCCAACAGTGAAAATCTCATCGTAATTGGTCCAGTAGTTTTACGTGATGTGCGAACAACATACAGACAAAACAACAAACAAACAAAGAAATGGACAGACGCGATTTAAAATATGTTATATTCTTGTTCAGTAGCAAAATGTAAGTACCATAGACCGTATTTTGTTCCGTATTATCTGTTTTGTACAGACTTTTTCGTTCATATTGCTTTACTAGTTTTCCCGCCCGCGACTTCGTCCGCGCGGACTACAGTTTATCGCAAAAAAAAGTTCTTCTAGGATATTAAAAATCATTGCCAAAATAGGTATAGCATCAACGCTCTTGATGATTTTTGACAGACTTGTTATTTCGTTTTCATTGCAACCGTAATCAATATTTACGAGTTTTCCCGTAGAAAATTACAATTTTCCGGGATGGGATGAAAAGTATATCATGCTGTATTCCAAGGTATAAGCTATCTCCATTTCAAATTTTATCAAAATCCGTCCAGCCGTTATCGCGTGAAAACTCCCCAAACAAAAATACAGACAACTTTTCACTGTTATATATTGGTATGGATTATATTATAAGTATAGATAGATAGATACCTAGATATAGATAAATAGAATAATTGAATTAGTTTCTTGGTCCCCTCCTTCCCCTCCCTTACTTCTAAAATGGTTAAAGGGGTGGTACACAAGTCAAACTAGTGAACGGGTTCTGATTATGGGGATAGGTCCAGATAGGGATAAACGCTTTTTTACACACCAAATATAACAAACATTAGAATTAAATCTAGTAAAAAGGGTAGTCATAACGCTTAAAGCGATTCCGAATAACTGTTCCAGCATAGTTTCTTATAATTTTTTGTGGAATTGTATCGTTCTAAACGTACTGTAGTCATTCTGCCTGTATTTTTCTCAAATATTTACACTCCAAAAACAAAATTCATCATCCACAGCCAACATAGTAGAATACGACTTGTTACGCCAACGTTGGTGGTTCGTTGGCGTAACAAGTCTAGAGCTATTGATATACCATATGTCAACGTTTTAAAATTTATTTTAAATCCGCATACTTAGCGATGGCTAAGAGGTGCATACCTCTTAGCCAAGAGTTCTTAAAGCAAAAATTGTTCATTCATCAGATTTTCCCCTATTATTTAGCTCCAAAAGGACCACATCACTAGCGAATATCACCTAGTAAATGAGCTGTTTTCTCTTCGGCATAAAGGTTTTAATAACCTCTTCAAATAAAATAAAACATAAATATATTTATAACTTTTTCGAAGAAACAGAACCTAATACCTATTAGCTGCATCGATCTGATATGTACGCCTATTTAACTATCTAATCAGTCCGTATCCATCCACTGCTGAGTATAGGCCTCCTATCGTTCACGCCAGTCTTTGCAGCCCTGTGCTAGCCTCATCCATTGGCCTCCAGCGTACCTCATAATATCGTCTGAACATGAGACGGGTAGTCTGCCTCGAGATGTCAACCCATCTCTTGGATACCATTCGGTGACTGCCTTTGCCCACCAGTTATCCTCCCGTATATATGTACTTAACAACCTTTAATTTTCAGACCTACACCAAATATGTGGTGCAAAGATATAAGAGCTATGACCACTGGCTGCACAAGCTCCAAGCAGTTCTGGACAGGCCCAGCTGGAAGCCAGGGTTCTCTGTTCTCTTCAAGGACATGAAGTAAGACGTAAGCTTTATCCTTTTACTCATCTTCATCAGCTATAAGAAGTAAACTGCTGAACACAGGCCATCCCTCTAAAAAGGGGGTGTTGTCGTCATAATCCGCGCGCCCAGTAGTTGGTTATTATACACAGAATGTTACTGCCCATTTCTTGCTTTCCCTTTGCTGGTCTCAAATTACCCATGGGATGTGAAAGGGATATCCTTTGATTACTTACAGTTCTATTCTAGTTAGGCAGGTTCACAGACAACTGCACTGGGTTACTCCGTACTGGGTTACTTCGTACTGAGTAGGCTCCATTCATGGTTGCGTTCTAAGATAGTAGATAATATTTTGTAGTAATTCGAAGGAATCACACTAATATTACAGGTGAAAGTATGCATATTTGTGCATACTTTCTATGCAATGCGTACTAAGCTATGCGTACTATACCTAAATAGATATGGAAAAAAAACATCATTTCAAGTGTTAAAATTCTCTCTAGTAGAATTGTAGTTATAATTGAATATAAAAAAATACTTTATTTGATACTAGCTTTCCCGCCCGCAAATTCTTCCGCGCGGACTACTGTTAATAGCAAAAAAAAGCATATGTTCTTCTAGGATATTTAAAACCAATGCCAGTGTAGGTATAGCACCAATGCTCTTAAAGATTTTTCACAGACTTGTGATTTCGTTTCCATGGTAACCGTTCCTTACAGCGAGTAATCCACATTTTCCAGTTTTCACGTGAAAATTTTCAATTTTCCGGGATAAAAAGTATCCCATGTTTTATTCTAGGGTATACCTCTATTCCAAATTTCATCAAAGTCAGTCCAGCCGTTATCGGGTGAAAGCTCCCCAAACAAACAAACATACAAACAAACAACCAACGGTTCTTTTTTATATATTGGTATGGATTCAATTTGGTTTTACTTAAAATTCCAGAGTTTGCAAAGACAAAATCATGGTACTTACTTATTAGTAACAACTTTTTTTTTTTACGATTCGTACTTAATTAGTAGGTATTTGATCTAAACTTCGTCGAGGTAAACATAATTAATGTTCTCTCGTTTAAACTAGACTCTAACATTATAGCTAGAAAGTGTAATAAGATAAAACTTGTTGGTGCTCCTTGATATGAAAATATTCAATTTATGCTTTTATTTTTCAGCCCGCAATTCATACAAGACCAAAATACAACGTGGTTCTTCCAACTTGGTGCACTGCGTACCTTCTGGTTCACTAGAGTTTGGCGCTGTGCGGATTTTAACAGCTGTTCCTGATGCATTTTGTAAGATACCATTTAATTTGCAATGGCGTTTAAATTGTCTTGGATACATGAGTTATTACCGCAAAACGTCTACTGCATGCAGGCGGCTGCTCAACGAAGAAATCAGAACCTCTGAAGGCTGAAAAAAATCCAAATAATCTTATCTTATCTTATTATATTGAGTTAAATAACAAGATATACGTTCGACAACGAAAACCTGACTACGGTCGGGTACAAAAAAACCCTATGACACTCTTGTAATGAAGACAAATCGATTGATATCTCGCTTGTCAAATTCGGACTAAGTTTTTAGTTTGAACACAAACCCTTCTGTTGCTTCGCCGTAGTCGAAAAAAAAAGCCTATGCCACTATAAACTAGTGGCTCTCTGAGCTGTAAACCGCGCGTGCACAAACTAGTGGCTCTCTGAGCTGTAGACCGCGCATGCACAAACTAGTGGCTCTCTGAGCTGTAGACCGCGCGTGCACAAACTAGTGGCTCTCTGAGCTGTAGACCGCGTGTGCACAAACTAGTGGCTCTCTGAGCTGTAGACCGCGCGTGCACAAACTAGTGGCTCTCTGAGCTGTAGACCGCGCGTGCACAAACAAGTGTCTCTCTGAGCTGTAGACCGCGCGTGCACAAACTTTTCTGCAAACAATCTAGCGATGCACAGTAGCGCCATCAATCTGCCCTATTGTAAAACTAACATTAATAACCAAGGGGCTCTATCCATCCCTACCTAGTAGGCAAAGGGGTGATTCCACTGGTAGAAACCTAAAAGTGAGCAATATGAGTGCATTTTGATTTAAATCTGTTGGTACATGAAAGGGAAATTTCCTTTTCAAACTCAAAGCATACTTAGTTTACCTAAATTTTATTGATTTGATCTTGAAAGCATTTATGCCCAAGCTGAAACGGAGACGCTTCGCTAACTCTTCGCGTTTGCTCGTTCAATGAAGACATATCGATTGACATCTAGCTTGTCAAAATCGGACCAAGTTTTTAGCTTGAACACATAACCCTCCATCTGATTCGCCGTGGTGGAGTAAAAAAATTGCCAATGATACTTTATACCCGAAGAGGAATCGATTGACACCTCGCTTTTCAAAATCGGACCAATAGGGGTGATGCAGTGGTGGAACTGAGTCCACGTACTCACAGACAGATACATACATACATCGACTGTTAAACTCATCACCCTTCCCTTTCTTCGCCGTAGTTGGGTAAAAAGGATCTAATTGTTACCTATAATTCAATATCAGTTCAAATTCAGTGCCCCCTCACACTGTGTGCGAAATTTAATTCGAATCAGATAAGTGATAAATGTGTCGCAGATTGGAAGTGCCGTAACAAAAATCCAAGTGCAGCTAATTTTAACTGACTACATACTTATAACTAGTGGCGCCACGTGCACGAAGGTGTTATGCAAGCGAGTTAAAAAAATATGTAATTGAGTTTAGTTGTTGCAGTTGAAAATTATAAGAAACTCTAGAAACCCTAGTATAGATATGTATTACCGGCCTGATTTGGTTCATCGTTACTTTTACCTTACTATAATACCCCCAAGTCATCAACCCCCACGCCCCACCCCTGTCTCCCCCATTACCTCCTACTGCCTGACCCCCTCACCTCACAACACACCAACTCTCCAAATCACTCAATCACACTTTACCTCTATCAAACTACGTAACATACCACCCCACTGTCCTTCGAAACGACTACCGACTACAATTCACTCGAAATACTTGAGTAAATTTGCTCTAGCCAGAACTCTTGCTTCGTCATCCTTTCGCTCCACTCGCACACTCGACACTCTTGCTTCGTCGGCGGCATGTTTGGCACTTTTTTTGCCAGTTTTTGCCACTGTTCGCCGGTGTTAGCCACTGTTAGCCGATGTTTGACACCGTTTGTTATTTGACGTTAGACACTTAACGTTTGACATTTGACGTTTAACATTTGAAGTTTGACATTTTACGTTTGACATTTGTTCGCCACTGTTTGGCACTTTTCGGTAGACGTTCGCCAGTGTTCACCACTGTTCGCCGGTGTTTTTAAGTCGTGTCTGTATGTTTATCCCGCATCAAAATTGGTCCAGTAGTTTTAACATGATTACGCGATCAAACCAACAGACAGACACAACTTTATATAATCTTGTTTTTTTGTTTCGTAGCTTACCTTAAGTACCCTAGACTATTATTTTATTATCTTCATTGTACTTACTTCTTGTTACTTACTGGTTCGTTATAAACTAGCTGTGCCCATTTAAGCGTTGTTGTTTAACTTGGTAAAAACTAACCCGTGCGTTATTTCAGTACCAAAAGTGCCTATAAAGTACAATAGAAGATAAAATACCAATATCAGGTATAACATACGAAAGTGTCAGTGCGGTAGACCATTGAAATGGGATTGGGCATTCAGGATTGATTGCAAGCGGTCAGTTACGTTACGAGCAGTTTCAATATAGTCCACTTTAGCCGAACCAAAGGTAAACCAGACGCGTCGAATAAACAAACCTGGCTGAGTGCGTGTTGGCCTTTGCAACAACAAGAAACGTTTAATCACCAATGCAAGTGTGTCATAAGATTTGAAACTGTCATGGTCACTATTAGAATAATTGATTTCGACGGGGAAACAAAATCGAGACATAGTTTTGTTCTAAATTATTTTCTCAAGCTTGTGTTTCTTCGAGTGTTAAATGTAAAATATTGGAATATTAACTATTAGGTGAACGTTATCGTGCACGAGTGTAGTCAAATTAGTCGAACGCAAAAACGTGACATGTAAGTTTCAGTAAGGGGTTACGGAATCGTGACTTTGACTGTGTTTTTGAAAGAAAATTGCTACTGTTTAGTTATAAGAATTATATGTTTTTGAAATAGTCTTTTAAAGAACTGTATTTTGATACTCACCGACAGGTTTTGGCCATTTTTTGTTAAGTCGGAAATACAATAAGGCAGCTATAAGCCGCCATATTATTTTTATTGACACTTCATATTATTATATAATATAGCACTCTCGTGATCAAGACAAATCCAATGATACCTCTTTTATCAAAATCCATCAAGCCGTTTAGGCTGAGACACGTACCTAAGAAACGTACAAACAAACAAACGAACATACATACTACCCAAACGCATAAATATTTTTCCGACGTTCATTTTAAATTTAGACTTCAACTAACCTATCTTTCAACTAATAATTATTATCAACAAACTTCATCATCACCGCTAGAGGTCCCCTTATGAACATCAGCCTCCACCCTTAAATACCACAAAAAGCACTGGCTCAGAATTGCTCGCTCTTTGCCTATCATAAGGGGGATTTGCTATAATAATCACCATGCATGGCAGGCGTATTGATGATCGCAGTGGTTAGTGATATTTTATGATACACAACATTAAATAGATATTTTTCATTACAGATCCTTCCTCAAGCCTCAGTCATTATGCTAGTTATATACACAGTACTGCTATCTCTCACAGTCTTCGGAATGATCCTGGACGCGTCCCCAAAAGCACCTCTCTACGAAACCCTGTTGCACAGCTGTTCTGATTCTAGCAAGGTCATTGACCCCGGCGTTTACCCTGAGCTATAAAATAGAAACGTTGTATATAGTCTCAGGTTTGTTTTGGTAGCTGGTTGTTTGTAAGACTAATGAGATTAAGAGTGTGAAGCAGGGTGGGAATTAAATATCTAGTCTATGGCTATTCAATTAAATAATGATGTTAAGTATCAGTTGTTTTGGTCTTTAAAAATAAATAATCTTGTGAAACATTACATTTTAGTTACCTAAATTATTTGATGTAAAGCGACAGTTATGTAATATGTTAATGAGGTAGGAACGCTCTCCTTTGGCAGAATTTGTCAGGCTGCCCAAGGGCCTCTGACATGGCTTAACATCTGCTATGGATTGTGAGGTACCGGTACCAACTGCTTATCGTACCCTCTAAGGCACAGAGCGACGGCCTTACTCTAAAGTCATTTTTGCGGAGCGAGGACCGAATCTTGTATCGTAAGTGTGCAAACCGCAATAACTCCCCGGGCTAAAGCCCTCATTTACGGTACCCACCGTCCAAACCGGGAAAAATATTTGGATTCCCGCCACGTCCTGTTAAAATATATAACACATAGTTAACTAACCGGACTTAATGTCTTTGTTGTTATTAATGTGTCTTCTCGTGACCACGATCAATGCAACTTGATCGAAACGACGAGGTAAATATAAAACATAAAAAATATATAACACCGTTTAAATATAAAACATAAAAAAGAATACAAATAATAAATATCATATAAACATTATGATTAATAATGTTGTTAATTTTCATAAAAAAAGTTTTTTTTTAAAGTAAGGCGATTATTGTTTTGTTTAATGAATCAAAAAAGTTGATGAATTGTTAGTTTGTTTTAAATTTTGATATTTCTTTCATTAACTTTCTTAGATAGGCCATTCAACTACCTGTGGTGGCCTTACCCCATTAAACGATTTAAGCCCTTCTTTCAAAGTCACCCTGCTCTAAGAATAACATTTGCCTAAATTTCAATTTAAAAATAATAATACATGCGAATGTTTTTCTTTCTAAATGCGTATTTCACCCCGTCTGCTATATCTCTGAACTACTAATTAATGTAATTACAACTCATTACATCGGGTACAAAAAAGTTATAGAGCTTATAGTAAAAAGTTTACAAAAATTTAGCTAAAATGACCCTCATTTACAGTATGTCATAGGCATGATAGAAGCGGCGCTTACCATATAAACAAAATGCTCCTCTCATTGATAGAAAAATTTGCACTTAGTTGCATACTAAGTACTGTTAAACATCAACAAAGTTAATTTAAATTCAAGATCTTAACTAGATAATTACATTTACAAATTGACAAATGAATTGGAATCATTGATCACTTTATTACTAGAATATTAATATTAGACTAAACAATAGATCGTAAATTTATTGATAAATACCTATTTTAAACTTGGCTCTGAACAGTTCATTTAGTTACATGGAATTAGGTCAAAGCCAGCTCAAATAAATATTGATAGTTCACTGGTTCACAGTTCAATTTAGTTCAATAGATAGGTACAAAACATTTTTCTCTGCAGTGAATGAACTCAATGAATTGATGTTTTGTTAATTTGATCAACGATTATTTTCTGTCATGGAATTTAAACTAGTTAGCTGTATAATTTCCATTGCTTCGTGCTTCAAAAGGCACGATAAGCAGTCGGTCCCGGCTGTTATTGATTAATAGCAGTCGTTAAGCCATGTCAGAGGCACTCAAGTGGCCTCAAACTCTGACCAGAGATCTTATTACGAAACCGTGTATTAAGAAATTATATGTATCCTCGACGAAAGGTAGCTGAGCGAAGCTTTATTGAAATTAGAATACGCTTAAAAGTTTTCGTTAACGAACTCTCGGCAAAACTTTCGCTCCGTCTTTCCTTCGAGCTCCTTGCGAGCAAGAAGAAACCCAATAGATATGATTATACGGTAGTCTTTTATGAATTACACAAATCACTCACATCACATTATTTAGCAGGAAAACGACACAAGCCTCCCTGATTTTGGTATAACCACTGCGCTTGACAGGTACCTACCTAAAATAATCGCACTTTTACAAGTCAAAATTAACATCTCATGAACATACATTTAATATTATAAAAAGATCAAATCAATAAAATTTAGGAAAAGGAAATAACCCTTCTGACTCTATCAGTGCTTCGGAAATACGCCCGTTAGAGAAGAGAGCACCAAGAAACTCTACGGGGATGTCATTTTTTAAATATTTGTTAATTCTTTATAATGTATTCAAATCTCAGAAATTATAATAATACATTTATAAATTACAAATATCCATACCAATATATAAAAGTGAAACGTTGTCTGTTTGTTTGTTTGTTTGTTTGTTTGTTTGTATGTTTGTTTGTTTGTTTTTTGTATTTGGGGAGCTTTCACGCGATAACGGCTGGACGTATTTTGATGAAATATGGAATGGATAACTTATACCCTAGAATAAAACATAAGATACTTTTTATGCCGGAAAACTGTAAATTTTCACGGGAATACTGAAAAATTATTATTACTCGCTGTAGAGAACGGTTGCCATGGAAACGAAATAACAAATCTGTCAAAAAACTTCAAGAGCATTGGTGCTATTAAGTACCTACTTTTGCATTGGTTTTTAATATCCTAGAAGAACAGGATGCTATTTTTCGCGATAAACTGTACGCGCGGACGAAGTCGGGGGCGGGAAATCTAGTAATAGATACAAGTGACTCGCGGAATGAGAAGGCTTGAATTGGTTTTGTATAACAAAACAGCTTACTTGAAAGAGACTATTTCGAAACACCTCCTAGTTTCTCTTTGATTACAGTAAGGAAATAGCTCTGCGGGCATGCAGCTCCACCTCAAGCACTTGAGCTGTAATTTGATCCAGCTCAGTTCAGATAAGTTACTCAGGGCCTGGCTTAATGCAATAACCAATTAGATTGAGTGAGCTAATTATAATATTATGATGCAACATTGTGAACTGTTGCTCTATAGTGTTATGACACAGGAAAATCATAAATTACAATAGAATTGGATTAAGAATCGATTTCCGATGGCAATTATGGTAAATATGTTATTTTTTGTAAATTTTAAGGAATGAATCGTACAAGGACTTGAATATACATTATAGTACATCCGTGCTAGCATGTTTATTTTGAGCTAGAACGTCAATTTCATTCACGAGGACTCTGTGATGCAGGTGTTGTCCCTTGATATTTGAGGGGGCTGATGGCTCGTACTTACCCGTGAACGGGTGCTGCTTGTGGGGACTGGTCCAGTCTGGTTTCTTATTTTTATTAGTTTGATGATTGTGGGACGTCTAATTGGCACTTCTCTCTTTTGTATTTACACTAACTTTACTTTATCTGTCATTTACACATGTAAATGACAGATAAAGTAAAAGTAAAGAACAAGTAAAGTATGTTATAATCCATACCAATATATAAAAGTGAAACGTTGTCTGTTTGTTTTTTGTGTGTTTGTTTGTTGTTGTTTGCTTTTTTGCCGTGTGGCAACATTGGCGGCAACACGTCTAAAAACAGCTGTGCTGTATTTAATTGCAAAATAATATTTAGATTGCGTAATTTTTGCGTAATTTGTGTATTAATTGATTAAGGTGATATCAGACGTTTCACTCGAATGAATGTTCACTCGAGTGAATTCTTCATCTTTCTTTCATTCCATGTTCACACGGCTTAGCTGGAAGGAAATAGAAATGTACATTCACTTTTCTTTCATTCAATATGTCGTCGAATGAAGTCGTGCGTCTTGGAATTAGTTTAATGTGTGATTTAATCAAGTAATTAACAAAAAAGAAGTAAAGAAAACGTCGATGGTGGTGGGTGTGTCTATGGATGCACGAAGAAATTTATTGGGAGTTTCAGATACATTGTTGAGGAACTAGCGGATGAAGATCCTGAATCATATTGCTACTAATAACCACTAATTAGAGATTTCATAGCGTTTGCCCGTATTGTTTTGTCTTTGTATTCACCAAGTTTGTGGTTCCAAAAGCATTGGTAGTTTTTAAATTTCTCCAAAAATAAGAGCGTATTTTCATAATTCCACTTGAACACCATTTTGCCGCAAACTCAGAGAAAATATTTAAAGTAGCGATGTGGCGTAGCGACGTCCGTCTCCTACCTACAGGACTCGAGACAAAATGACCAAATCCGAGTGAACGTTCTCTCTGTGTTCAGACAGTTCATTTTTCTATCATTCGGAATGGAAGTGAAAGATGCGAATGAAAATATCCAACATAGTTGGATCGATTCATTAATGAATTCATTCGGCACTCTGGTTTCATTTTGTGTTCAGACGTTTCATTTCGAGTGAAAGGTGCCGAATGAAAGACGAAAATGAAAAAAAAATTAATCGTCTGATATCACCTTTAGTAATAGTGCAGTAGTGTTTTCCTCGACCAGGGCTATAGTCTGATCAGATAACTGTTGACCATTGAATTTGTGATTTATCGGCCGGCGTCCCACCAACTGTCAACGCCCGGAATTCAAAAGTGAAGACCCTGCACCTTTTTTTCTAATAAACCAGCGAAGAATTTGTTTTATTACTATCTACTACTATGAAACACAAAGTTAAAACTAAAAACCTTAATTTAAAAGCATCAAACTGAGCCCAAAATGAGCCCAGGTTAGAATTTCACTAAAACAAATGACTTTATACTCTTTGACTGTTTTTGGTTTTAAACCAATAAGTATAGAAGAATAATATGAATCATAACTTTAGGTCTTAGCTAACGGGTTCTATATACTATATTCTGTATACTATACTAGAATCATAGCTTTGGGTCGTATTGAGAGTTAGGTACCTAACTGGTTCTATGTATTATATTCTGTATACTATACTAGAATCATAGCTTTGGGGCGTATTGAGAGTTAGATACCTAACTGGTTCTATGTACTATATTCTGTATACTATACTAGAATCATAGCTTTGGGTCGTATTGAGAGTTAGGTACCTAACTGGTTCTATGTATTATATTCTGTATACTATACTAGAATCATAGCTTTGGGGCGTATTGAGAGTTAGGTACCTAACTGGTTCTATGTACTATATTCTGTATACTATACTAGAATCATAGCTTTGGGTCGTATTGAGAGTTAGGTACCTAACTGGTTCTATGTACTATATTCTGTATACTATACTAGAATCATAGCTTTGGGTCGTATTGAGAGTTAGGTACCTGACTGGTTCTATGTACTATATTCTGTATACTATACTAGAATCATAGCTTTGGGTCGTATTGAGAGTTAGGTATTTGACTGGTTCTATGTACTATATTCTGTATACTATACTAGAATCATAGCTTTGGGTCGTATTGAGAGTTAGGTACCTAACTGGTTCTATGTACTATATTCTGTATACTATACTAGAATCATAGCTTTGGGTCGTATTGAGAGTTAGGTACCTGACTGGTTCTATGTACTATATTCTATATACTATACTGGAATCAGCTTTGGGTATTAGTATTATTTTAAAGGGTTCTGTGTTCTATATTCTATATACCTAGTACATATTTTGTAGTAGTGCTGCATTTTTTTTTGTTTTTTGTGTTGAAATTTGGACAAATGGTGTCAATTTTCACTGTTTTATTTTTAGTAGTCTTTCCAATAAATAGACACTTGGATCAAAGTTTTAAGTCGTAGGTAGTAACAGTCGGTTGATTTACCTACAACGCTTTTTTACAAGAAGTATTGTACATTTAATATCTTCAATAGTAACCTCTAAAGTGACCTAATGTGGAAAACAATCAATAATAAAACAATATTCTAAGACATTTAAAACCGAGTGGGAAATTTATTTGAGTAGGAAAATTATACAATCAGAAGATAAAATCAAAACAACATGGAAAATTATAAATACCGAAACCGGCAAAATTAAACCTCGAGACCGAAATTGTATCCTTAACATCGGCAATAAATTAATTTCCTAAAATCACGAAGTTGATGTCTTTAAAATCATACTCAGTTGAGGCTTCTTGTATGCTCTCAAGCAACGTCGAAAAGCGTGATGTTATATTTAAATTAAAATATATTAATGTTAATTGGATTGATAAGACATTTAAATTGCTTATCATAAAAAATACAGAGGATCTCTGGGGAATATCTACTAAAATTTTAAGTTCCATTATTGGTATGATTGCTCCATACTCAGTAATTATTTTTAATAATTGTGTTGATGAAGGAGTTTTTCCCGACATAATGAAAAATAGTTAACATATTCCCTTATTCAAGTCTGGCAGTAAAAAAAGATCCGACTAACTACAGACCCATTTCTATACTTCCCGCTCTAAGTAAAATTTTTGAGAAAGTAATATTAAACCAGTTATTAACACACTTCAATCTCAAGGGTATGTTTCATAATAAACAATATGGCTTCAATAAAGGCCGTTTAATTACAGACGCAGGCACATGGCTCTTAAAGCATATATTCGATGCTTGGGGGAAGTCACAGGAAGCAATTGGCGTTTTCTGTGATTTATCCAAAACATTTGACTGCGCTTGCCACGAAACATTATTTTTAAATTGAAGCATTACGGAGTTCATGGGAAAGCTCTCGATCTTTTATCCTCGTATCTTAGCAATATAATCCAAAAAGTGGATGTAAATGGTGCAAGGTCACCTGGATCTCTCATTACAATGGGAGTCCCACAGGGTTCAATAATGGGGCCATTCTTGTTCTTGGTTTACATTAACGATCTTCCCTTTGTCATAGAGAACATATGTGATATTGTTTTGTTTGCTTCTTTAATTTTTAATATTGACAGAACCTTGAACAATTTTGACGATGTTAACAAGGCAATCGCGCTCGTTCTTAGTTGATTTACAACTAACAATTTAATTTTAAATCCTAAGAAAACTAAATATATCAAATTCTCACTACCCAATGTCAGAGGTGTTCGTTCCTACGAATTCAAGTATTTTAATAAATAGTGAGCCTGTAGATCTTGTGCAGTCAACCACATTTTTACACATTTTACACACAGTAAGGAAGGACCAACTCGACTAGCACAGTCCTGCAAGCGTTGTTGATAGGCCAGATATCTCTGTACATGGTCATCTTCTGCTACAACGAGTCCACGAAGGTGAAACCGCTGTTTAAGATCATCTCCAAGTGCTCCTAATTGTTCCTGTTCTTTTATGTTGTCCACTGAGGTTTGGTCCCTGGGCTAGTGGAACAAACCCAAACCCTGGGATCGCCTCGTGACAACGTTAAGTGAATAAAATATTCAAAGTACTTTTTGAGATGTCTCACAACATACCATGAGATCATGATTGTCATGACATGATGTCACGTTGTCTTATACAACATATCTAGTTAGTTTGTTTGTCTGATGATTGTGGGACATCTCACTGTCACTTTTATCTTTTATATTTGTAGTTTACATGTTTTATTATAATTGTGACATTTGAAAAAATATAAAAAATTAACAAATATAGAAAAAATACATCCCCATAGAGTTTCTTGGTGCTCTCTTCTCTAACGGGCGTATTTCCGAAGCACCGGTAGAGTCAGAAGGGTATTTCCTTTTCCAGTGTGAGATTTAAGTCTGTTAGCACATGAAAGGGAAATTTCCTTTTCAAACTCAATGAATACTTAGTTTATTTAATTTTTTATTGATTTGTTTTTTTTTATATATTTCTCCTTGTTCATGAGATGTTAATTTTGAATTGTAAAAGTGCTATTAATTTTGCCTATTTACAATAAAATACTTTGACTTTGACTTTTACTTTGTTTGTTTGGGGAGCTTTCACGCGATAACGGCTGGATGGATTTTGATGAAATTTAGAATGGAGATAGCTTATACCCTGGAATAAAACATACTTATTCTCCCGGAAAATTGTAAGTTTACGGTAAAACTGGTCACACTAGAAAAATGTTGATTACTCGCTTTAAGAAACGGTTGCCATGGAAACGAATAACAAGTATGTAAAAAAACTTCGAGAGTGGTGCTATACCTACTTTTGCATTGCTTTTTATATCCGAGAAGAACCTATGATGCTTTTTTTTCGCGATAAAGAGTAGTCCGCGCGTACGAAGTCACGGATGGGAAAACTATTACTACTATTACTATTAGCCTGTACTGTCCCATTGTTGGGCAAAGGCCTCCCAACATGACTTCCAGACATTGCGATCTGTTGAAAAAATTGGCCAGTCGTTATTAAAACGGTCAAGCTCGTCCCGCCATCTCTTCCAAGGTCTGCCGCGACGTTGCCTCTCTGTATCAGGGCTTCACTTTGTGGCGATTTTGGCCCATAGCTCACCTGGCATGCGGCAAACGTGCCCTGCCCAGTCCCACTTCAGCTTAGCGGCTTTTATATCTTTCTGAAGATATCTTCAAGGGCACTGGTAAAAATCTTGGGAGACAGTGGTTCTCCTTGCTTGACGCTTTTTTCTATTGGAAATGATGGACCTGTGTAATTATTTTTTTGGATGAGTTTAATGTAGGTTGGTTCGATATTTTGGTTTTTCAGAGCGGTAAATATAGCAGTATATATATAATCAATGAAGGCGAGATATAGAGGGATATTGTGTTCGTGGTGTTTCTCAATAAGTTGATTAATAGTGTGTAAGTGGTCCATCGTTGAGAGGCCTGCTCGGAATCCGGCTTGTTCGGGAGGTTGTTCGAGGTCTAGTTTACCTGAGATGCAATTTTCGATAACATTAATGAATGCCTTATACGAGTATAGGCTTATGGGTCTATAATAATTAATATTGGTCTTATCACCTTTCTTATGCAGCAGAATTATATTTTAGTGACAGAATTGTTTAGGAAATTCTCCTGTTTTCAAAATCATGTTAAAAAGGTTTGTAACATGGGGGAGAAGGACAGGTTCGTTTGCCAGGTACTCTGCTATATTTCATCTTTTGAAAAGTACGATGAACTTCGTAGCCACTTATGGAGGGGATGGTGTCAGCACAATGGTATTCATTTGTGAGGCTTCTGGGGCTCAGAATATAACTTTTGGAAGAATTTAGTTCATATATCTAAAATTTTATCTCGGCTCTGTTGTGTATCTCCTTTTTCGTCCCTAAGGTTACTCATCCAATACTTGTCGTGGGAGATTCCTAGTTAAGCAATTTTCAAGGAGCGGTTATTTTCAAGTGCAATTTGAACTGTCTTAGTCTTGTAGTTTCTGATGTCTTTTTTAATATTATATTTAACTTGATTTCTTTTAATTTAAATTGTTGATTACTTCTATCTACACTTAAACTCAGCCTCTCGTCTGTTAGCTTTTTGTTTCCTCAGTAAGTTTTATTTTTTTTGGTGTTTTCTTTTTTATTTTACTGCTTGCTGTCCTAATGCTGTTTTCTATAATATTAAATTGTTCTTGTACGTTTTTGCAGTCCAAGTCTAATGTATTGAAACTATTTTTAAGTTTTAGTTAAAATGTGTGTTAGTTGACAATAAGTGTTTCTTTGTCCAGCCGTTTGATTCTACTTTTGAATAATTTCTCCCGGTGTAGCTTTAAATTGAAAATAGCTGTTGCGCGAATAGGTCTGTGGTCAGATGTGAATTTAATATTGTTAAGAGCCTGCATGTTTCTCATTATGTTAGGGTCTGAGGTCAAACAATAATCTATCTCATTTTTAGTTCTTTTGTTAGGTGAAATCCATGTTCATCTTCGCTCTGGTTTTTTAGTGTAGAAGCTATTGCTGATATAAAGTTGCTGTTCAAATGCAAATTGTATAAGGCGTTTACCGCGGTCGTTGCGTTTGCCTAAGCCGTGTTTTCCTAGAATGCAATAGGTGTCTGTGCTCTGCATTTCGCCAACTTTGGCATTAAAATCCCCAAGTATAACGTTCCAAGTTCCACGATGTTCGTCACAGGAATAGTTCACTAAGTAGTAGAGGTCCTCGACTTTGTCATCATGGTGTGCAGATGTTGGAGCAAATACTTGGACTATGGCTAAGGTTTTTGATTTGGCAATCTTAAACTTGAGTAATGCGACTCTGTCGGAAACAAACTCATCAATATTATTGGCCCATTTCTTTGACACTAAAAAGCACCGGAAGAGTAAGGGTATTTCATTTTCCTGCGTGAGATATTATTCAACTCTGAGTCGGAACATAAAAGGAACTTTTCCTTTACAAACTCTACTTAATTTTCCTAATTTTATTGACTTGATTTCTAACGTGAAGTACGTCTAAAAGCCTATAATATGTATCGTATTTTTTTTCTGTTTGTTGATTTGAATTCGTAGTAAAATTTTAAAATTCTAAAGCTGTTCTGTTTCGTGAACAATTTTCTCCTAAGAAAAATTTACATATACCTACATTGTGGTATATAAACTAATCAGATGCACTCGGAAATGTCAAAAGTCATAATTTTCCCTTTTTAATTTTATTACTGTACTAGTTTTAATGTATTAGTTCCCGCCCGCGATTTCGTACGCGCGGACTACTGTTTATCGCGAAAAAAAGCATCTTACGTCCTTCTAGGATATTAAAAACCAATGCAAAAGTAGGTATTGTACCAAAGCTCTCGTTTTTTTTTTGACAGACTTGTTATTTCGTTTCCATGCAACCACATACCATTCTGTGATGGCAACCGTCCCTTACAGTGAGTAATCAACATTTTCCAGTTTTCCCGCGGAAACTTTAAATTTTCCAAAATAAAAAGTATTCTATGTTTTATTCTAGGGTATAAGCTGTTTTCAATCTAAATTTCATCAAAATCCGTTCAGCCGTTATCGCGTGAATGCTCCTCAAACAAACAAACAGACAACGTTTCACTTTTACGAGTATATATTGGTATAGATTGGTTATTTAATAAACCTATAAAAACCTGCTAGGTGCGAGTCACGATTGGAGGCATCCCTTCTATAGGAGGGTATGACCAATATAAAATTTGGCAAATATCGTGACTATTTTAGTTTCATTCTATTACTAAAGGTAGGACAGACAGACGAAGACGTAGGTTTAATAATAGGGCTCCGTTTTGTCCCATTGGGTGCGGAACCCTAAATAATAATAATAATAATTGTACAGAACAGTAATGAATCCATCCATAGAACTAGTAAGATCTGTGTTTCAGGAGCCAGAAAAAAAAACTACACGTTTTCAAGGTTGCTTCAAATATAGTGCATAAAAGATTTTGATCAATATCCCACCACCGTTAAGAGGTAAAATAATTAGCAATACCTTTAAAATCCAGCACATAAAGAACTGCTCGCCAAAAACACAATTTTGAAGCAACCTTAAAAAAATTTAGCATCAAACAAATAATAATACACACTCACACACAACACACACACACTCTCATACACACCATGCCCACAAACACACACAATATACATATACCACAAGACCACATGCATCCCCACATCTTCAGACTTACATAATGATGTATTTATTTTATATGTTTTATATATGAATATAACAATATAAGAATAGATTTTAATTGTTTTGTTTCGCTGATATACGACTATACCTAATGATAATATTTTTGAATGAACTTTGTCCGCTAATCACATATTTTTCTCAGCTGACAACGTAGTCCGAGCAGTGGCGTAGCTGAAAAACTTAGCTTTTTAGGCGACTACAGAAAAGGAGACGGTAATATGTTCGACTATATGTATGCTTTTTTATGTATGTTGGTAATTGCGGACCTATTTAAACTTTTTTTTAATTATTATTTTTATAAACTGCAGGTGGTCGCATATAAATTGTATCCAAATTGGTTCAGCAGTTTTTCGGGAATAAATACTTTTTTGAGTAAATCCATTCGCTTTTGTGTTTAGACTGCCTTGATTTTGTGTTTATTTCTGAGATTTCTAATCCGATTTAGATGGTTTTTTTTTATTCAAAAGGGTAGACTTTCAGTGTAGCCCAATATAAACTTAATCAAAATTGTTTCAGTAGTTTTATTAGAAATTATGTTCTTATCTTGGGATTTCTGAACCAAATTAGATGATTGTTTTTACTTGAAAAAGAAGACCTCTAGTGTGGTACTGTATAAATTTCATCAAAATTGGTTTAGTAGCTTTAATCAAGCTTTAATTTTATTCACTGTGTTTTTATGCTTAGGATTAGTTTGCAAATCAATTTTGAACCATTTAACGACGTCCAAAGATGCTAAATTTTTGCACATGGGTATAGTTCTGATGACAATTATGATAGAAAATTGAGCAGATCTGATGATGGAGCCGGAAGGTAGTCAAAGGAACTCAACAATCAGATGATGGAAACCCTTCAAGTTTGGGCTCATTTGGTTTGTCTTGATGAGTTCTCTGGTATTATGTGGTATCCAAAGTCTGATGATGGAGCCGGAAAGTAGTCAAAGGATTTAAACAATCAAAGGATGGAATCCCTTCGAGTTTGGACTCATTTGGTTTGTCTTGATGAGACCCCTAGTTTGATGTAGTATCCAGGGTCGATAATCGAGCCGGAAGGTAATCACAGAAACTCAACAACAAAATTATGAAACTCTTTCGAGTTTGGACTCATTTGATTTGTCTTGATGAGTTCTCTAGTTTTATGTGGTATCCAGGGATGATGATGGAGCCAGAAGGTAGTCACAGGAACTTAACAACAAAATGATGGAAGCTCTTCTAGTATGGGCTCATTTCGTTTGTCTTGATGAGTTCTCTGGTGTTATGTAGTATTCAGGGTCTAATGATGGAGCCGGAAGGAAGTCACAGGAAGTCAACAACAAAATAATGGAACCCCTTCCAGTTTGGGCTCATTTGATTTGTTTTGGAGAGTTCTCTGGTGTTATGTGATATCCAGGGTCTGATGATGTAGCCAAAAGGTGGTCACAGGATCTCAACATTCAACAATGGAACACTTTGAGTATGGGCCATTTAGTTTGCCTTGATGAGTTTCTGGTTTTATGTAGTATTCAGGGTCTGATGATGGAGCCGGAAGGTAGTCACAGGAACTCAACAACAAAGTGATGGAACCCTTTCGAGTTTTGGTTTCATTTGGTTTATCATGATGAGTTCTCTGGTTTTGTGTGGGTTCGTGGGTCTAATGATGGAGACAGAGTCAAAGAAACCAACTACCCAACTGATGAAACCCCTTCGAGTTTAGGCTTATTTGATTGGTCTCTATGAGTTCTCAGGTCGTAAGTGGTACTGGTGGTATCTAGTAAAATATTGCTTTAAAAAAGGAACATACATCAGTACAGCATTTACAACTTATACATCCATTTGTTGTGTTTAGGTTTCCTCATATCTACGAGATATGTAACCATTTTTTAAAGAGTTCCATTAATTCCAGTGAAATTATAGATAATTTTCGTAAAACTAATTCAGTGTAGTATTCATTCAGTGTGTGCATTCATTCTTTGTTTTTATTTACCAACGCTTTGAGTCTAAAGTGACTTTATCTATTTTCTTTGGCATATTTTCTTTCCGATGTTTGCTTAGGCAACTAAAAATAAAAAATAAAACTTCAGAACATTCAATAAAATGAATAAAATAATTACATTTGAGCCGGAATAATATTATTTTTTCGAAAGTATCTATGTAATAATAATGCAAAATACAACATAAGATAAGAAAGAGTTTTTTAAAGGCGGTGCCAAACCTAATGGGCATCTAATGCTCTTTACAAGAAAATTAATGCATACCTATTTACGCACCCACGTAGTAATATGTAGTTATCTATGACGCACCCTCATACAAAACATGAAACGCAGAAGAGGTTTGGTTTGACAAGTGAATCACACGAGCAGATTTTGACATTCATTCGTTCACAAATCGATAGACACGAATACAATCTAGTAAATGATAAAGTTTTTTGATAATTACTTTAAAAGCTTATTATTTTACATAGCACGTCAAGCGATTTAAGACATCATCATTTTGAATAAGCTCAGCCCTATTAATTATGATGGCTCGGTTTGGCACCGCCTTCTAAAAACTCATTATTATTCTTATGTTGTATTTTTGCATTATTATTACATAGATAATTATTATTACATAGATAATTTCGAAAAAGTGATATTATTCTGGCTCAAATGTAAATATTTTATTCGTATATGTTTGCAAAAGAACATTTTTAATATGAAGACGTATTTTTTTTTGCAATAATGTTTTATTATATTGATACTTTTTGTACATCTAATTTAATTTACTTCTAGTGGCAATAAATACTTTTTTACTTTTACTTTACTTAACCTTAAATATCAGCAGTTTATGCATATACATAAGATAATTAAAATCATCAAACTAGTTTTTATGTTTGCCGTATGATGTAGTGCTGGTTTCTGGTGTCAGAGTTTGTCAGGCCACCTGAGGGCCTCTGACATGGCTTAACGACTGCTATTCATCAATAACTGCCAGGACCGACAGCTTAAGGCCGCAACAATGGTGAATCACGAAACATGCGCGATGTTCAGAGAAACCTTTAGATGAATCCTTTTGTTCATTTCCTATATGAAAAATATAGAGTAAATTTAAGTTCACCATAAACAATTTGTATTGTTTAAAATTCGTATAAATATTTACGAACATTGTAGAAAAAATCCTGAAGCGTGTGCTATTTTTATAATACATTAAAACATTCCCATAGATCCGCTCGTCAGAGACATTTTTTTTTTTACACAATGTATGTTATGACATTTTTAACAACCTGTATTGTTTAATTTGTATATTTTTTAATAAATAAATGGAAAATAAAATAAAAACCGTCAACACAAAGCGTTTTCTCTTGCTCCCCGCTAGAAGCACCCCCCGAGGCCTGCGAAAGTTCTACCGGCCGGCCCGGCGCCATGACATTCAGTCTGCCACGGCAGTTTGAGACGGAAGGACCACGCTCACGTTACCGATGAAAATATTTTGATCTTTTCTAGCTTTTAGACGATTTTCTTGAATCAATAAGATAACAAATACTGATAATTAATAATTTCAATGTATTTCTGGACCTGTATGTAGAGATATTGTTGATTTTTGTATTAGTTTTATTGTTTTTGAGGTCATATAATCTAATGTTATATTTTGTCCAGAAGTGATTTACCTACCAAATATAGGAAATAAAATCTTCAAATAGCGTGGACATCGATTGTCTTTGTGGTAAGTACCTACCTAATTTACATTATATATATACTTTATTTATATACCACTGAGTGAGAAGACGAGCAGGTCGCCCTTCTGATGGTAAGCGCTGCGCCTGCTCGTAACAGTAATACTTATTTTTTATTACTTTAAACAATTTATTAATGACATTATTTTCAGTTCACTGACTATTTAACTTAGTAGGTAGGTAAGTACCTCTTACACGCACGATCAGAATTATTGTGAACTATTCTTTAGTTTAGGGTTTCTCATTATTTGTAAACGATTCTACCCGTATTTAAACTAATTTGAACAAAAAACGGGGTAAGCGAAGGTAATTTAAAATCTTTGGCAGCCGCGGTGCTTTTTGATTGACTTGTTATTGTTTCGTTTCCATGGCAACATGTAATCAATTTTTTTATAGGCAATTTTTTGATGGAACCTGTAACGAAAATAAAGAAAAATGTGATGAAAATGTGATGGATTGGTTTTTAGGCCAAACTCACTACATCCCCGTGATAGTTGGTCCGGTGTCTAACGCCGATAGGGTATTCGCTCAAATCAATAAAAGTAATTTTGAGAATAAAGGTAATAGAAAATAAACTGGGGCGAGTCAGACCAAGAGTGGGGTGAGTCGGGATTCTTACCCCATCCGGTCGCTTTGAACGCGAGGACGCTATATCTTTCTTCGAAATCACTCAAAACTAAAAATACTCGTTACTACTTTGAAATTAATAAAATTACCTGGATAAACTTAGACTGGAACGAGCTTCAAGAACTATTGGATCAAGACCGTTCGGTAATGTACTAGCTAGTGGGTACAATAGTGGAAGATAAAACATACAACTCAAATTCACCAATACAATTTTTAAATTCACCAATACAGTTCGCTAAAATGGCGTCTCGAAAAATGGATAAAAGTGATTTCACAATCGCAATCATTACTGCAGACAATGCAAAAAATACCGACAAATGCTTTTACCTTTTTTTACGGGTTTTATAATATGCAGGGAAAAAACTTGTCAGTCCTGCTACTGGGCTCTCCAGCACGAAAAGAAAAAAAACGCCACTCGTCTCCATTGTCTGTTTCTTTCTGTCACCGGATCTAGTTTGCTTGCAAGTTAGCAAAATCTATCCGAATAACATTTCGTTTCACCAGAAAACCGATCAGCGCTTACACATGGGCTTTGGAAATGATTATATGGTTTTATTTTTATTTTTTTAAATTTCTCACCATCGAAATAGAATTTGTTTATTTACTGTTTCTTTAACTATTATTGACAGCTAAACAACTGTCAAGAGACGTCTAAGAGTTGTTATAAACTATAGTCCATAAAACGTTCCGTACCAGAAACGATGCGTTCACTTCCAGACGAAAGGTACGGAACGCGGTTTCCGAGCTTCGGTACCGTTATACTATCATAAAACTATATACTGTCACTATTAAATTATGATATTGTGTGGGTTTGCTTTGGAAAAATCTACGTTCCTAAATTTGCCATTTGTTGCATTTAATTGGTTTGTTTAATTTTATTTTCTATTTGCTGACATTGCGGGACCGTGCCGAACAACGGAACGCGCCCTTTTGCTTTGACAGCTAATCGATGCAAAGATAAGTAAAATCTACGGTAGAGGTCACCACTTGTCTCCGTGTTTATCAATTGTACTTTATTAATTATTTATTTATTATCTGATTCCCAGTTATTCCTTGTTCCCTTTGTACATATCTCAATCAATTGACCTAATGAGAGTTATAAAGTCGAGATCCGTAGTGCATGGACGTGTTGTATTTATCGAAGTGTTTATAACCTCTGAACATGACTATTGTTTTTTGGAACTCCGATTTACAGGATTATATCATTTAAGTAAACAACGAACGATAATCTATTCTATGTACCCGATCGTCTGCTTTCGCTGGTATTCACCAAATACGAACGATAGTACTGTTTTAATCAACTATGTGCGACTTCAATGTCGTCATCTGATACATTCTAATATGTGAGTATATTGAACAATATGCAATTATAATTCTAGTTTTACTATTATAAAGATGCGTTTCTATTAGTTGTTTATGTTCTGTTTTGTTTATTCCTACTTTTACTTGTCGAATTGTTGTTTTGTATTGCTAGTTATAGGTTTATTGTTTTTTTATTTAAGTAGCGTTTTGTCAACGCTACAAACCGTATAACCTAGCTATCTAAACCAGGGCCTGCTACTTTCATTGTACGGTCCGCGAAGCATATTTGAACCTGTTTTTTTTTATTAATTTTTTTTTATTATACCATAACTTCAGCCAATAAATTGTCCTACAGCAGTTTATTATAACGAGACACTGAGAAAAGGAAGGAAGCATTTACCTTTGCTAAATTTTATAATTAAGAAAGCTACTTATATTTTATTTTCAGTAAGGAAACCCAACGAAATGTTTGAAATGAAACGACTGAACTACAATCCGCGGAGGCTGAAAGTGCAAAGTAAGTTTTTCAAAACTTGTCTTAGTTAGGTTAGGTTAGGTTAGGTTACACACTTACATATACATTCCACGAAACGTTTTGCTTCACCTATATTAGGCTGGATATAGGCGATTTGAAAAACTATAAAAGGCTTATTATGTATTGCTTGGTTACTACAGGTTTATAATAATCTGGAATTTTCCACAGATGTCATAAAGAACTGGAAATGGAAACCATACAATCAGAAATAAATATTGCCAGCAAATGAACTGGTATTCATAATAAGATTTACACAAACCGCTTTTGTCTTCGTGGTTTTGTTTTTTAAATATGAAAAATAAGATTTTAATAAATTTCCTTATATTAAATGCTGTCTTTTTTCACTAAATGTCTAACTTCGAATCGTCAAACTTCAGATGTCCTCTCCACAAACGTAATAACTAGCTTAAAAGCCACTAAAAAAACACGCCTGCCCTGGCAAAAATGAGTTTATGCCAATAAATTATATACTACTAGTTTTCCCGCACGCGACTTCGTCCGCGCGGACTACTGTTTATCGCGAAAAAAAGCATCCAATGTTCTTCTAGGATATTAAAAACAAATGCAAAAGTAGGTATAGCACCAACGCTCTTGATGTTTTTTGACATACTTGTTATTTCGTTTCCATTGCAACCGTTTCTTACAGCGAGTAATCAAAATTCTTTCAGCTTTTCCAGTTTTCCCGTGAAAACTTACAATTTTCTGGGATAATAAGAATCTTATGTTTTAAGCCAGGGTATAAGCAATCTCCATTCCAAGTTTCATCAATATCCGTGCAGCCGTTATCGCGTGAAAGCTCGGTCGCCATACTCTCATGATTGATCATTACTAGCACTCGTGGAAAATAAAACAATTGGTGAAAACTGGAATATCCTAGCTTCCATTGCTGAGATTCAGTAAGTTTTTTCTGGTCATCATCAAAACTTCATGGTTCATCATTTAGTACAATCCGTGTAGTATAAAGTAATTAATTAAAGTTAGAACTTCCTAGATATTTCCAGTACCTACTGTTACTGAGATCTATATTTGGTCAGTAAAATTTATAGGCAAAAAAACAAACTTCTGTATACTCGTTACTCTTTATTTGATTTTAAACTGCCATCACTGTAATCACTGTTATACTGCCATCTGTAGATAGATAGCACCAGTACTAGTATTAGAGTTCGAATCGTGAAGGTCATTGGCCATTGTTACACCCTTAACGTGCCCTCCAAAGCACGGTGTGATGGAAAACCGCACACTTAGAAAAGTATTAGGTGCGGAGCCTAGAATGGATCCCGGTATCGTTGGATTCTAAGTTGCACTATTGAACCGTTGAGCTACCATCACTCAAACTAGTTATTTTAGTGGATATGAAGAAAATCTGGTTATTGTAATAATTATGTGAATAAAAGCTAATGAACTTACTAAAAAAAACTGAATACATTTTTCATGAAATGGTAATTTATTTCTAAATGTACATTCCGGGTTTACCCAAAATGTACATTTTGAAATAAACCAATGAATCATCCAAATCGGTCTATATATCTTGGATATTATGAAGTAACACACACACAACAATAACAAAAATGTAGTCGAAATGAGAAGTTTTCATGGAAGAAGTTTAATAATTTACCCTTCTTTTAACGGAGAATGTACGTGCTACGCGCTACGTTCACAATTATCCTAGATTATCTTAGGTGGATGACATGGTATACAAGCTGAGTTTTTGAACAAGGACTCTATAGCAGCTATCATTATTATTAAAGATGTGCTTTTAGAATTCCATGTACCTTATGGTTTTCAAACGTATTAGAACTGTATTTAAAGATTTATGAAAAAAATTTTTTTTTTATCTACACAACAATACAATACAACTCTTTATCCAAGCAAATAAAAAACAGAAAATAAGAAACTTAAAAACTAAAATGAACAATCAGCGGCCTTATTTCTAAATAGCGATCGCTTCCGGGCAACCTTTGGATGGAAAGAAATGGACATACAAATTTATCGGTCGGTGGTGCATCAACAAAGATCAAGAAATAATATATATTATATACATTATAGCAAACATAATCTACAAACTAAACAATACAATGCATACCAATATACCAAGTACCCTATATACATACATACATATAAGTTGAAAATAATCGAAAACGTCAAAGTTTACTATCGCTAACTTGTCAAAGTGGCAACTCGTACTGCTAAAATGCAAAGAACACTCGTAAACTTTATTTCGAATTCGAATACTACCATTTGATAAAACCATCCTACCGATTTAGTTCCTACAAGTTTCCGCTAGAGGCGCTACCAGTTAATGTATGGAACTAAACGAAACTAATTCCGTTTACAAAAACTATAAAAACTTGTACTAGGGGTACTGATGAATAATAATTTTTGACCAATGACTTGATGTCGGCAGAGATTGTGCTCGTCGTTTTGGAAGAGGAAGAACGTTCCATAGAGAAGCGTTTATAATCGAATTAAAGTGAAAAATATATACTTGAAATTGAAGAAGAAGAAATAAGTTTATTTGCTACAATTACAAACATAAATAATTATAAGAAAAAATAAAATAGAAAAGCCCCCAAAAAGGTCCCAACTCAACATAATGTTGGTTGTAAAACAACCAACGCTGGTCTTCCGTTGGGGCCTTACGGTGACGGCACGGACACTCAGCAAAACAATAATAAATATAAACAGTAAAGAAATAAAACAACTTAAAAAATGCAAAGACTAATTTTAACATTAAGGACGCACTCAAACTGTGCTCATTACTGTGATTCTTACAATGTGAAAGTGAGGGTAAATAATCTATTTTAAAACGTGGAAATATACAATAGTTGTGAGTGCAAGAAGAAAAAAACGACAATGAAAAACAAATTAAATGAGACAAGTTTCCAATTTGGTAATTAATAAATAAACAATTACAGGTAATTGACATAGAATTTCATAAAGCGCTTGTGTCATGTTTTAGAGTTTCCTGACCCTTTTGGTGATCAATGAGATACTTTTTTAATTTGACTTTAAAACCCTGAATACGTTGCAGGTTCCTTATCGGCGGTGGGATATTGTTCCAAAATTTGGTGGCGGCGTAGCGGAAACTACCTCTGAACGCAGCCGTTCTGTGCTTCTGTGTCGAGAGCTGCATCGCGCGCTGCCGGGATTCATAAGGCCTTTGACTCGACACCCATGACAGTTTTTCGTAAAGATAAGCAGGTGCTTGATGTTTGAGGACTCCAAAAAGAATACAAGCCAAATGCAGTTTTCTGTGATGTTTCATTTTCATAATAGAGAGTTTATTTAAAAATGGCATCACATGAGCCCTTAACGGAACGTTAAAACTGAAGCGGGCACAAGCTTTCTGGACTCTTTGTATCAGTTTTTGTGTTTTTGCTTAGAGCCGGGGACCAAAAACTACGTCCATATAATTTAACTTAGACAAAACTAGTGACTCCACAAGCTGGACACGCAACACCTGCTTTAAAAATGGCCTCTAATTGGATACTTCTTCTCCACATAAGTATAAAACAAAGTCTTTTTCCGCGTGTGTTTGTCTGTCTATCTGTATATCCGCTAACATCTCCTATACCACGCAACGGATTTTTATGCGGTTTTCACAGCAATTAGATAATTTTTCACGGAATAACTTCATACCAATATATAAAAGTAAAACGTTGTCTGTTTGTTTGGGGAGCTTTCACGCGATAACAGCTGGATGGATTTTGATGAAATTTTGTATAGAAATAGCTTATACCCTGGAATAAAACATAGGATACTTTTTATCCCGGAAAGTTGTAAGTTTCCATGGGAAAACAGGAAAATGTTGATTAATCACTGTAAGGAACGGTTGTCATTACAGTTGCTATGGAAACGAAATAACAAGTCTGTCAAAAAACATCAAGAGCATTGGAACACTTACTTTTGCATTTGTTTTTAATATCCTAGAAGAAAATAGGATGCTTTTTTCGCGATAAACAGTAGTCCACGCGTACGAAGTCGCGGGCGGGAAAACTAGTAATATATATAATACGAGCATACGAGATCTGAACGTAGCTGAACGCCTACCATCGAAGCGGAGTGAAGGTCGAGTGTGTGAGAACTTCACATTGACACTTTTTTTATTCTATTTTACACCCGTGCCAAGCGGGCTTGTCGCTAGTTTGCTCATAAGAAACAAAATCTTTTTTTAAAGTTTCTACAGCTTTATAATTTTATGAAATTGTAGGAACTTTAGAAAAAGTTGTTTGTTATAACAACAGAATAATAAGCAGCAGAATTTTCAAAACAATTTTCAAAAATCCTTAGATGCAATTTTAAGTTTGAAAACCTTTACATGTGTTTTCTCCATTGTTTGAACTCTATATCTTCCTATTTTTAACGGTTAACAATGTTATCATGGCTGCCATAGATCCCTGTTTAAACTCAGCCTGCATGTTGACCTAGGAAACAAGGATACCTATATTTATATGGTATGGTAGCTTTCGCCCGCGATTTCGTTCGCGTGGACTACAGTTTATCGCGAAAAAAGCATTCCTAGGATATTAAAATCCAATGCAAAAGTATAACACCAACATATTATATTCACTTTGACACCAACGTTCTTGATGATTTTTGACAGACTTGTTATTATTTCGTTTCTATGGAAACCCTTGCTTACAGCGAGTAATCGTCATTTTCCAGGTATTTTCCACTATTTTCGGGGATAAAAGTATTTTACGCGTTATTCCAGGGTATAGAAGCTATTTCCATTCCAAATGTCGTCAAAATCCATCTAGCCGCGTTGAAACTCCCCAAACAAACAGACATCGTTTCACTTTTAGATATTGATGTGAATTGAACGTTTCATACTTTCTTACATCACGTTTATTGGTTCATAAATAAATGATACAATGATACCATTATCTATTGAGGGCTTCAAGAATGTCAAAAGTAACATTAATAGTCCATTATTAATAATTAATTTAAAACGCGCAAGGTAAAAAAATACATAATTAGCATTCACGTGAGTCTGGTCGACATCATTTTAAAATTTATTATATTTGTTTAACATAGATTTTAATGAAGGCGCCACAATATTCGTAGGCATAAAATTATGAGCAGGTATATAAGAATATCGATCGTAATAAACTAAATGATTCTATATGACTAAATGATTTATTGAATTGTCGTGATGTCCAGTGTTATTGCTTTTTTGGATATAATGTACCGTTTTTTTTATTTTTCGATTTATGAAACAACTAGAGAATACATTAAATTTAATTAAATAAGCTTTTATGCAGTAGTTTTGTCATGGTAAACCTTAGAACAAGCTATCACAATTAGAGGCATATACAACATTTCGTATCTGTGCTGTTAACCGTTGAGGTGTTACCTAGTCAGGACCCAACCCTGAGTGCAGCAACCATTGTCATGGTAAAACTTAACTGCTATTATAATAAAATGCGTACACAAAATTTCGTGTCTGTGCTGTTAACCGTTGAAGAGTTCCTTTATCTGGAACTATTCGTGGATGTCGATTTAGGTCATGCTTACCATAAAAATTCATTGCCATCGAGACTAAACCAACATGTAAAAATTCATTGCCATCGAGACTAAACCAATATGTAAAAATTCATTGCCATCGAGACTAAACCAACATGTGAAAATTCATTGCCATCGAGACTAAACCAACATGTAAAAATTCAATTGGAAAAACATTTGACACTTTTGTGCCACATTATTTATGCATATAATAAATCTGTAACCAAAGTGAGAGAATTATAAAAAAAAAAATTATTTGAGTATTTGGTTTTTATAATTTTTGTCTGCCTGTCTGTATGTGTCCAAAAACCACTGGATGGATTTTGTTGCTGTTTACTTAACTGTATTTCTAGGTGTCTTGCGGAGGTTGTTTTATCAAAATCGGTTCATCAAAAAGGAGTTACAAATATTTTTATGTCTAGTTATGCCACAGAATAAATATGTAGGTACAGAACTACGTAGTGAGACGCTAAGTAAATAAAATAATTATATCCTATCTATGTATTAAATGCAATTTGGGATTAATTGTTGGATACCTTAGGGTTTGATTTAAAAATTATCTTCACATTCTTTGTATAAGAATAGAATAGTTTAAGCAAAAGTAGAAAAAAACGGGTGGAGATGAGGCCACTCTACTCAGTGAACGCGCTCTCGACCGCTCACCCGCCCGCTGACCGCCCCGCCGAAAACATTACACTCGGATTCTTACACTATGGAGAACGATATCTTTTGATCCAAGTACGGTGAAGCAAGGGAAGGATAATGAGTTCAACAGACTATATTTCTGTATGTGCATGTTCCACCATAGCTTCGCCCCTATTGGTCCGAAAACCTATATCCTCCTTGTCTCTATCGAGCGTAAAACTTCGTAACTATCGCTGCAGAACTCCATACATTAGAAATTATAGTCCATAAAAAACGTCATGGTGTAGTGTACCATCTTTAGAAGTGTGTGTGTGTGTGTGTGTGTGTGTGTGTGTGTGTTTGTTACTCCTTCACTATCAAACGTCTAAACGGATTTGGATGAAATTTTGTACCCCTATAGCTTATATCCTGGATTAGCACATAAGCTACTTTTTAACCCCTGAACAAAAAGACGGGTGTTGTAAGTTTAGGGTGTGTATCACTGTGTGCGTGTGGGTGTGTATGTGTATTCGTGTGTCTGCTGTGGCATCGTAGCTCCCAAACGAATGGACCGATTTTGATACGTTTTTTTTCTGTTTGAAAGCTGATGTGATCGAGATGGTTCTAAGATATATGGGGAGGATGAGGAGTGAGGGGGGGGGGGGGGGGTTGGGAAAAGGGGGGTGAGAATCGTATCTTTCAAACGAATGGACCAATTCAGCTGCGGATTTTTATATTTAAAAGCTGAGATAAACAAGATTGTTCTTAGCTACAACTGGGGGAAGGGGAATGAGGTGAGGATCGTAGCTCCCAAACAAATGGTCCAATTTTGATGCGGTTTTTTTATATTTGAGAACTGATGTGATCGAGGTGGTTCTTAGCTATATGGAGGGGAGGGGGAGGAGTTGAGAAACGGGGGGTGAGAATAGTATTTTCCAAACGAATTGATCAATTTACCTGCGGTTTTTCATGTTTCAAAGCTGAAGTAAACGAGATGGTTCTTAGTTATAATGGGGGGGAGAGTTGACGATCATAGCTCCCAAACAATTTTTATGTTTGAAAACTGGTGTGATCGTGATGCCTTAGCTATAATGGAGAGTGGAGTCAGAGGTTATATATTTTTAAAATTTGTGGTTGTTACTACATCTTCCATCATTCGTGGATTACGCGGATGAAACTGCGGGCGAAACTAGTACAATAAAACACGTGAATACAATAAATGCAATAATTTCCGAAACATCGTACGTAAAATAAACTGACATAGAAAGGCAAAGTCGCAGGATAAAGCTACAATTTTATGACATAATCACAATAACAATACCATCAAACCTGAACCAGTTTCTCTTGAAAGTGGTAACTCGTGTTGCATCATTACGATGCCAAGTTCATTAACATCTTCATCTAGGAAAACTAAACAGTTACTGACACATACAATTTGTACCTGTTCTTAATACGCAGTTTTAGAATATAAACTCATGGGTTGGCAAATGACAGCGGTAATTGCATTAGTACTTGTTGCAGCACAGTAACGTTTATTTTAACGATAAAAAAAATACAAAAAACAAATTTGGTTATTGAGTGTTACTCAATAATTAAAAGATAATGTTTCTGTGCGTAAGTCGTCCCCAGATAGGCGTAGTGCGGGTTTGTGCTGTGGTTCAAAAACATACCACCTACAAGTACCCTAGTGTAACAGAATGTACTCTAAAAATAATTCTGTTACGATTGATTTAAGTTATTCAAATACCACAATGTTAATGCTGTATTATGATTAATTTGGCTGTGTGTGCAGAAACAAACAATCACGGATTTAATATAGAGCGTGCCATAGAAGCGACACATTTAAGATATTATGGATCCAAAGATGTTGGAAGCTATTATTCCCGTGTAGAATAGCAGAGCAGAACCACTTGGCAAAACAAAATCGAACCACTGAAGAAAAGTCTCTGACGGATAACACCAATAGTAAGGTAAGTTCATAAAAACTTATATAAAATATTAAACCGACTTATAAACGTATAAAACATAAAAATAAAAATAAGCAATATAAGTAGTATAGGGACAGACAGCAGGTAATAAGCAACTTTTTTTAATTTATACTATTTTGAAGTCGTTTTTTTTTTCAATAAATTTCTATTTCTTACTTTTCAGTTTCTCATGCTTAAGAAAAAATCCGTTCGGTAACCTGTTGCTTACTGCGACTCGCACGCGCAGTATGCGCTTGGTAGTGCGCAATGTTATATATATCGCCATCCAATGATCGACTGGAAAGCCATATTGGAAACTGTTAACAGTCCATAACACTTCAACTACTAGCTTCATCCCTATTGTCTCGTAGATGTCCAGCATTCTCTCATCTCAATACATACAATAATGTTAGCAAACTATGCGACATTAAAGACAGCTCAGTTTCCGAATGCAAACGGACAGTCAAAGATTGGCTTCTAAGGCTCTCATATGAAGAGTCAGAGGATTTATTATAAATCTGCATACGCTTTCAATTGCAGGCATGAATACATCAATTCATACACACCTTTACACTCATCCTCAAACACAAATATATACTATTACACACAAACATACTCACGCACAGACACTCACACATAAAATCTCCCATTCAACCCCCTGATTAGTAAATAATTAAACTCCTACATTAATAAGAAAACACTTTATTTCGAAATTATATTTCATTTAATAAATTTTTTCCCCTATTAATTAATTTTAATAGCTTAAAAATGTGGAATTAGTTTTTTATTATTTTGTTTATACACTTTCTTGAGTTTCTGTTAATATATTTAAATTTGGTTCATCGCTCTCAGAGCCTCAAGATACAGGCTCCGGCCTAGTTTGAGACTCGCTATTTACTTGGTATTTTTATTCTAAATTGTTTAACTGTGTGTTTATAATGTGTATCTAATAGAATAAGTGTTCTTTTGGAAATAAAAAAATATTATTATTATTATTATTACTGAACCGATTTTGATGAAACTTAAACTACTCCCCAAGTAGAAAGATGCTAAAGCTATAACAAGAACTATTGCAATAACACTTTTAGTTTCCGAGACATAAGTGGACGAACATACATACATTCATTCGTAAAATTTGTTCAGATGCTCATATATATATGAAAATTAAGCATTTTTGACAATATTCATACATACCCATCATCTTTATAACCTCTTTTTATAAATCGACTTAAATGCGGATCGATTAACATGTACCATATGGTTATTTTTTTATAAAACCAAAAACAACACAACATTAAGCCAATCTATTAGCAGTCAACGTTAAAACGTTTCCCAGAAAAACCTCTCACATCCCTTGAGAGATCTTCAGGAAAACATTTAGGAGGAAGTTAGAGGAACGAATACAAACTCCCCGGGGAAATTGGTCGATAAGTGCTGCTTTCATATAAAGAAAACATTTTGAAAGTGATTCGATAAAGGTAAACTAAATTTATTGTGTACAGAAAATAGACTTTTAGTTTTTGATCCAGATCTGAACGCTACCTACATATTGCATTTCAACATCAATGGATGTCGCAGAGAATCTAACATATTTAAGGTTGTAGATGGCATAAAACGGCCGATTACTATGTTTTAAGGTAAGATTTCCGAACAATGACAACTATATTCAACAAAGACGGACGATAGAACTCGCCCAAGAGATAGAAATGCCTGGAATCTATCTCAAGACCTCAAGACCATGTTAAACATAATTATGTCGCTAAAATTTAAAAAGCTACAACCGCTAATATAAGTTAAACAATTGTGACCCATGCGTTAATTTATTATATTGATACGTGTACAGAATGGCAGACAGAGATGATAATTGAATACACATTATTGATAAATTGGGACTATGATTATCATAGTAAGTACTCCTACATTAGACACTTGTAAATTATTCTACTTGTTAACCTTAATCGTTTGTATTTTAATTGAGAAAAAGGCGACGGTTTATATTGTAATAAATTGCCCATATTTTTTAATAATTAAACTAGACCGTAGCAGTTATAATGAAATAAGTGACGCTGTTATTTTTTACGCATTGTTTACTTTTGCAATAATGGTATTCGTAAGTACCAAGTTCTGTGACAAAAACTAGTTTGCGAATTTTGTTACAAGAAATAACTCCGTTTTAGTCGTTCTTAAAACTATTTACCACGGTCATTGTGGGATCATTTAAAAGTCACGTTTGTATATTATGATGTTATTTTTAGATTACCTACTAGCTGTGCCCACGGCATTGCTCTGATGGTAATTTTTCTAAGAAATAAGTATGTACCTTATATTCCAGGGCAAAAGTATTTGGACACGGCCCGTTTTGCTAGCGCTTTCTGCCTAGTTATTAAAAGTTCATGTTCATCAATAATTTAATGTTATTTGTATTGAAGATTACCCTATTACTAATTGCAAATAAGCAACATCTCTCAAGAACTTCTAGTTTTAAAGATAACGACAATATACTTTTTTACAAGTTGAAACACTTAGAAATAGCTATAGAGGCTCTCAGGCACTCCATTTGAATTTGTTTTGAGAAAATCTTTTGAATTGTAGTGTGTTTCATTGAATAATTACTATTTATAGATATAATCTTTACATAGCCCACTCAAAATTCATTATATAGATAGCCATCGTGTGAACTTCGTAAGTAAATGCGTTGTTAGTGAGGATACATTATACCATCGCAAACGTTGCGTGGCTATCATGTGGCTATGCTGCAGTAGATACACCTCAATCAAATCAGTCGCATAAATATTTATCCAAAACGTGAGCAAAAATGAGTCCGTAGGAACGAACGATGGTAAAGATATATTTGTAGAAGAAATCAGTCCGGGAGAAAAGCGAAGGTTGACGGTTTTATAATGCACTAACAAGATCAGAATTATATCGTGTACCATACACAAGAATGCAAGCGCAACGGAGTCAAGGAATAACTACTTGTGATAACTACTAAAACGTAGTGATTATATTCTCTTTGATAACTACAAAATGCAAAATAGTATTCACAAGTGACATGACATTGTGTATGTGACATATGTCTGTTATTTCTCGTAGTCCGATTTTGCTAAGTGAAAAGCAAAATCGTATTGAATTATTTGTAAGAATGAAATAACAAACAAATAATCAAGTCAAAAAATGTTGCAATTTACAATATTATTTTTAATAAACATTATGTGCATTCACTTTAATTATTGATTCATTTTTCATTTATAAGTTTATTAATCATGGTACATACATTTCGTTGAACGGAAAGTAAGACATTCAAAATGTCGTTGATTTTCAGATAGAACAATTTAATTACTTATAATAGCAGCCCTTTAAAGCCTGGAGTTTTAGACATACATAACACATGCCGTAATTTCTACATATTTTTTGTGAATATTAATAATTACCTGCAGTCAAAGTATGTTCTAGGCAAAAACTGGCCATGTCCTTTCATTCAACCGTCAAATAGTTTTAACTCATGGGATTGAGACACCAAGTACACCAGTTTTTAAGTCAATACCTATGCTATCCAACAGTGAAAATCGCAATGAAATTAGTAGTAGTAGTGATGCCCGAACAGACATACATTAAAATTGTGGTACTAAGTTTTGAAGGCCAGTGTTTAACGAACCATTTTGTCGCCTCCAGCTTGACAGTTTGGACACGCAAGACAGGCAGACAAAGCCTTCAAAGTAGGGCCTCGTATTCACAAGGGCGCAAGTTATGTGCGGTTTTCCAGCGTTCCGTGCTTCGGAGCCCTCCGAAGCACGGAACATGACCAACGTGCCCACGTTAAGCTGTCGGTCCCGGTCGTTGTTGATTAATAGCAGTCGTTAAGCCATGTCAGAGGCCCTTGGGTCACCTGACAAACTATGACATCAGAGGTCAGCACTACCACATACGACAAACAAACAAACAAGGGGACAAATGTCCAGCGACACGGGTTGCTTGAGATGTCGGGGCGAAGTCGTGTAGTCGACCGACGTAGCCCGACACCTGTTGTGCCACGTTCACTATAGTTACAAGACTTTATAACACTTATGCGTCAGGGGTTCACAAATACCAGAGGGGCTCCTTCCGCATACCTTACATTTATAAAGGTACCTACATATCAAACATAGATAAGCTGTTTGCATCAAGCAAAAAACCACGCCGGCCGGCAACTATTACGTATAATTTATCGCCCATTAAAAATTGTTACAAATGATTGTCGCAAACATTTTAAGTCGTAAACCGATGACTTGTTGTTTGAACCTGTTAAACAAGGAAGTCTGAAGTGGGGCCAATGTCTCCAAGGATTGGACCATTCCACTAAAAGTACTAGTAATTATTCGGTTAAGGTTTCATGACCAAACATGTGCAAATGCACACGTAACTTGTTGTTGTCGACGACTCTTGAGTTATTTTTAATCAATCCATTAGTTGGTACCTCGTCGTTGTGATACGCAGTCATTTTTTTACCGCTATGTAAAACGATGTAGTGATTTTTTACTGTGACAGTGTCATTACGTTTTGATTCACTTTAGATTGTGCTACCTTCACCTGTCGATGTATGTTCATAGACGACTCTGGAAACACGTGTCAAATTTATGAATGGTTGTTATTGTAGCAGATATACTTCTGTGGCATGACACGGGTAAGTAAAGGTTGGCCTATATATTTTATCTGTTATCGATGGAAATAGATAAAGATTTGTATTCTTCAAAACATGACGTTACATCTTATTAGCGTGTAAGATCTTACATTTATATTTGTGTGTACCTACATTATTTTCCCCATATATTAAAGCAAAAGGTCAAACGTTTTGTCGTTAATTAATTTCATAAACCAATTATTTCATCAGCAAATTCCTTATTTCTATAAAATTATATTTTGTCAGTTAAAAAAATCAGTCTAAAATTTCATGATAACATTTGCCCACAGTGCATTTTTAGGGTTCCGTACTCGTATGTACGAATGGAAAATGGAACCCTTATTGGATCACTCGTGTGTCTGTATGTCTGTCTGTATGTCTGTATGTCACAGCCATTTCGCTACCAATCTACTGGACCGATTAAGTTAAAATTTGGAACACATTAATAACCCATATACGAAAAAATATATAATTAATGAATTTTGAAAATCATTTTTAGGGGGCAAATAAGAAAGTAAAATAAAAAGTTTTAGAAACTTTTAGACATATTAAATGAAAGAGTGAGTTTTTTTAAAGTATTTAGCATCCCCCCCCCCCCCCTCCCCTTATCTCCAAAACTACTAAGATATAAAATAGTTATTTACTTATATATTACAGGAAACCTGTAAGAAGTCTATGGTCCTAAAATAACATGAAAAATCTCTCAATATAGTGATATAATATATTCATCTTACGGAACCTCTCCACGCGAGTTCTACTCGCACTTGTCTGGTTTTATGTCTTAGTTTTAAACACATTTAAATCAATCAATTTAATTGGTGGAATCTTGAATTTACTTAGATCAATGTGAATGAAAAAAAAACTATTTTTTTTTATAGTAGAATATAATTTTATAATAAATAGGTATACCCATAACTGATAGTTTGTATATGATTCTGCTTTGATATTAATCAAGATCAAACAGTTTTTATAGACAGTCAGTTAGGCTTTTTTTTGTCACTTTTCTACAACATCCTTGTTCGGCTTAATTAATATTAATTGAAATAATGTTTATGTAAATGACTAAGAAAAACACGAAAGAATGCGCATAGAATTCGGGATTCCGCTAGAGTTAAAGGGGTTTGTACCATCCGATCATCCGTTTGGAGTGTCATCGGATCGCAGTGAGTCGTGACAACTGATATCGCGATCCATTGCCACTCAGAATTCATTAAATATTGTTCTTATTGGATCGCCCTATCCGTTGAGACTCAAATAATATAAAATATTTTCCCATCGGATCGCGATTTGAGTTAGGTTAGATATTGCTATTTTTACGTAATTTTCAGTGTTGCTTTATGTTATATATCAACGTTTAAGTACATGGTACTAATGAAACGTTTAAATGTTTGTTTGTCGTATGAGGTAGTGCTGGCCTCTGATGTCAGAGTTTGTCAAGCCGCCCGAGGGCCTCTGACATGGCTTAACGACTGCTATTAATCAATAACAGCCGGGACCGACATTTTAAATGAAAGATTTAGGTAGGTACATACTTCGATGATTCGTATCTGAACACGAATGTACAGTAGAGAATATGGTATCGGGAACGGTATCAGTACGTATATTTCCAAAAATACTTACTTGTTGGAATAAAATAAAACTACGATATAGATTATTATGAAATATATTAAATTTAAGTAAAATCTTGTTATCTTGTAATAGTAAATCAGTCATTAATGAAAATCATTACGTGTCAACGGACTCGGTCCAAACGGATCGCGCGATCCGTTAGTACAAAACCAGTTAAAGTAGGCCATACTTCTAAAAGAGCGATGGTATTTAATTGTAGATGGATGATATTCGATCATAACACGATCGAATCTTATGTTATTTTTATATAATTTATCGAGATAATATTATATTATTAAGGACGGTCCGTTTGGCTTGTTATTCTCGACTTTTCTACAACATCCTTGTTCGTAATAATAAATATTAACTGACATATTTGTGGCAATGACGGAATGCATGGCAGGTATTCAGAATTCCGCTAGAGTTGAAGTAGGTCATAGGTACTTCTTCTAGAAGAGCGCGGTATTGTTGTCGAACAATAGCTTGTGCTGCTTCTTCGCTGTACGAACCGAATGCAACCAGTTTGTGGACTTTTTGAATAATCAAACTTAATAAATTTAAGAATATGTATGTTAATAATACAATATTTGTAACCTGAGTCCCGGCACTAATTTTTTGTTGATAACAAAATACAAAAATACCATATTCAAAATGTTTATTTAACTAAAACAAAATTATAAATAAACTAGCCGTACCCGCGGCTTCGCACGCGTAGTTATTTGTAAGTTAACATTACGATAAATATGATATTTCAGGACCTAAAATATCAATATACAAAATTGAGTTGTTTTTGATCAAATGTGATCAAAATTCCTAAAGCCATCAAAAAGTTTTAATATATTGCTCGGCTTTCACTCATCTGATTGAGATACCAAGTACCCTAGTTTTTAAGTCAAGCCCTAAGCTATAGAACAGTTAAAACCGCATCGCAATCGGTCCAGTAGTTTTTACGTGATGCGCGAACAAAACATACAGAAAAACAGACAAACAGACAGACATGAATTTTAAAAATGTAATATTCTGGTTCAACAGCTTATTTTAAGTACCTCAGACTTTTTTTTTAATTATCTTTGTACAGAGTTTTTCGTTCATATTGATTTATTATAAGTATAGATAGATAGATAGAATTGCCAATAGTCCCCGCACTAGGTCAAGTCTGCGTCGCGGGAGGCCGACACAAATTACCAAACCAGATTTACAATAGGAGAACAACAGCAAGTAGCATATCTAACTAGCTGCACCCTGCGATTTCAACCGCGTGAATTATGGTGATGGATAATGATGATGATGAAAAGAAACCCAAGTGTTAATCCAGGATAATATAAGCTATCCTGGTACCAGATTTCATCCAAAGATAAGAGAGTACCTATCTATATCTATACTTGTAATAAAACAATAGGAACGAAAAAGTCTGTACAAAGAAGATAATTAAAAAATAAATAGTCTAGGGTACATAAAATAACCTACGGAACAAGAATATAACAATTAAAATATTAAAAAAAACATCATAAAACATTATAAAACTCTAAGCTCTGGTTGGCATGTTTACGACAGTGGCTACACTTCTCTGATCTATACTTATAATAAAACTTTCATCATCATCAACATCATCATCATCAGCCTTTATCTGTCCAGTGCTGGACGTAGGCCTCTCCTAATGCACGCCACTGAGCTTGGTCTTCAGTTCTCCTTATCAATTTTCTGCCAGCCGCATTTCGCAGGTCGTCACTCCACTTGGCCACAGGGCGTCCTACAATACGTTTGTCTAAACGTGGTCTCCTCTCGAGAACTCATCTACCTCAACGGTTATCGGTTTTTCGAGAAATGTGACCAGCCCACTGCTACTTCAGCTTACTTGTCCTTTGAGCTATGTCGGTTCTCCGTCGGATACCTTCATTACGAACCTTGTCCTTCAGAGAAACTCCAAGTATAGCTCTCTCCATTGTGACTTTAAATTTGTGGACTAGTTTGACCATAAGTGTCCACGTTTCCGCACCGGTCATGACTGGTAGGATGCACTGATTGAAGACTTTTGTCTTCAGACACTGTGGTATGGTCGACGAGAAGACCTGACAAAGCTTGCCGAATGCTGCCCAATCCCGCTGAATTTCTTCTGTTGGATTTCTTCTCAAAGTTGTTCTTACCCAATTGCAATATTTGCCCAAGGTAAACATACTGTTGGACAACTTCAAGAGGCACACCATTAACTGCATTCTGTTCTGGGTCAATAAGATCGTTGAACATGATCTTGGTCTTATTTATGTTCATTCCGAGACTGATCCGTCCAAAAGCATCATCTTGGTTGGTCAGCGTACTTTACAAGTGTGAAATGTTCTCGGCATCGATATTAATGCCCATTCCGTTCCAATCCAGCATATTAAACATATCTTCCAGGGCATTAGTGAACAGTTTCGGGGATATAACATCCCCCTGTCTTACTCCCCTGCGGTGTTTTGGATACGTTTGTACTTGGAGACTCATAGTCACAGCGTCATACAGAAACCTCAGCACTTCGATGTATCGCCAGTCCACTTGATAACGCTGCAAAGACTCCAGAACCACCCAGGTTTCAACGGAGTCAAAGGCCTTCTCATAGTCTACAAAAGCAAGACACAGGGGCTGGTTATACTCTTCAAACTTCTGTATAATCTGCCCCATTGTGTGTATGTGGTCTATGGTGGTAAATCCTCTGAGAAACCCGGCCTATTCAGGAGGTTGGAATTTGTAAAGTCTTCTTGCGAGACGATTTGAGATGATCCTCGAAAACAACTTATAGATGTGACTCAAAAGTGCAATATGTTGGTAGTTCTTTAAAAGGGTCTTAAACCTTTTTTTAAAGAAGAGTACTACCAACCTCCTGCTCCACGCCTGTGGAGTTATCCAGAGTTCTTCCACTGTTAAGGACGGTGCTAAATAACACCTAAAACTCCTGAAGTACGGGTTTCCACACCTGCTTTCAAGAGCTCCGATATTATACCATCCTCACCTAGGGCTTTTCCATTCGTTGTTGTTTGAGCGCCATCTTAATCTCGTCTAGGCTGATGTCGGGCAGTTCGTCAGTGTCGTGGCGGGTCAGTATTGCGCGGGAATCTTTTGTGCTGGGTTCGGGTCTAGAAGCATGCAAGTCTTCAATCTTAGAATGGATATCTGGCTTAGAGACGACGGTTGTGCCATTATTGGTCTTGAACTTCATCAGATGGGATCTACTCAATTGCTGCGCGAAGACTTTTCACCCCTGATTTTTCTCTATTGCTTTTTCTATTTGGCGTGTATTTGAGCGTCAGTGGTCACGTCACACCAGCTTACTGATTTTTCGATTGAGCTCCCTTTTTTCTAACGGTGTGGCTTGCTGTTGCTCCCATTGCTCGTCCATAAGTCCAGGCGCCTCATCCGAGATTTTAGACCTCGCGCACCTGACAAAATCTTGTGCTTTCCTTTCTAAGGATTCCCACAACTTTTTTATTCACGTCATTGATGGTTTCCAAGGCAGCGAATCGATTTTCAAATTGAGTTGAAACTGTTCTGATTCAACAACGGCCTGGAGCAGGTTGCGTTGGACCGTAGAATTTACCAGACGGCATCTTTCAAGCTTGGGGTTGATAATCAAAGAGCCTCGGACAAGTCGGTGATCACTACTGGTATTAAACCTTGCGATAGACATCCCTGAATATGTGCTTCATATCTCAATTTAAGTCACACCATCAGGACTTGGCCAAGTCCACTTTCTCTAGGTTCCTCTAGAGTTGCTTTTTAAAGAATGAGTTAATCAAAAAGAACCCCTCTTTTTCCAAAAAGTGAACTAGCATTTGCCACCTGTGATTCCTGTCTCCATAGCCGTGTGGACCTATTTTCGATTCTCTGCAAGTCTGTACTCCCACTTTGGCGTTAAAGCCTCCCATGATAGTATTGTAGTGGGCCCTTGTGGTGTTATGTAAGCCCGAAGATATATCATCAAACATATCTTCTACCTCATCATCCGAGTGTGCCAAGGTCGGTGGGTAAACCAACGAATTATGGCTACACCTTTCGGTCAGCTTAAGAACCAGGTATGCTATCCTGGTCGACATACTGGATATTTCTACAATATAATCAATGAGGACTCTGTTGACGAGGAACCCCATGCCACCCTGAGATTGCTGATCACAATGAATTCAAATAAAACGTGGTATGATTTGAGTTCATACTTCGAGGTAGGTGACATAGGACACTTTTCATTCCGAAAAATTAAAGGGTTCCCGCAGGATAAGGGTTGAATGTTATTTAAAAGAACACGTACCACGCTGAAACTACTGGACGGATTTTGATGCAACTTGACACAGTCATACTTAATATGATGGGTTAAAATTAAGGAAACATTTTATGCCGCAAAAATAAAAGATTCTTGCGGGAAAGCGATCCAAAAATATGTTAATTTTGATGAAATCCATACCAATAAACTGTAACCAACTGTATCCTGGCATCCCTGCCTCGAAAGAGCTCCATATAACTCCATATTTATAAATTTATAAACTAAACTTTTAAGTAGTTATTGGCAATTAGAAGTTTCTAAAAGTGATCTACAGTTAATAACTAACCGCTGCCGCTGTTTGCAGTGAGTAACGTACACAATTTATGAATAATGTTGGTACACAAGTTCCTATTCTTCTACCCGCTCAATTTGAGAATTGTAAATACGTCAAGTTTAATTACAAATACCCTCTGAAATAACGTAAAAACTGTTGTCAAAATTAAATGACAGATCAGTTTGATGTACCGAGCTTAACATTTGACAGATTACAAGGAAATAGTGTTGCCATATTGAAGAAATTTACCTATTTTTGGGATAACATTTATTACGTTTTAAGTTAATACAAGAAATATTAGCTATATTCATTATGGCATCTCAATTGAACAAAAAGGTATGTGCTAAGTGCCAAAACCAAATTAAAACAAGAGAGTTTTTACAGTGCAGGGAATGTGAGCAAAAATATGATATTGACTGCGCTAGCGTATCAGCAAGAAAATTTTATAATATAAATGTTGATCATAAGCGCTCTTGGAAGTGTCATAGTTGTTACGGTAAGAAACCACTGAAATCAGTGTCGAATATTAAGATCTCAAAGTGTAAACCACAAGTAACCGAAAATTTTGGAATGTTACATGATGATATGGAAATCAATACAAGTCAAGCGAAAACAAAGTCATTATCATTACATTTATTATTGGAAAATTTAACTGCTACCACAGTAGATGACGATTTTAGAAGCTCAACTCTAAGAGATATTAGCGCAAGAAGTTTACCAGATATTTCTCAAGCAGGTAGTTCTGAGGTGCAAGAACTGAAGCAAGTAATCAGCGATTTATCGAGCCAATTATCGAGCGCACATGAAGAAATAATGAAACTATGCCTAGAAAAATACTGCGGAAGACTTTCAACAAAAGCTAAATATATATAAAAAAGTTTTAAGTGATAGCACTCCGACACGTAAACAAACACCATCCAAGAGGAGAATGAGTACAGATCTTGCCCTACCTAGCCCCATCGAACATTTTGGAAAATCTGATTCCTCTAAATCTAGTTCAACTATGACGCTACACATCAATAAATAGAAGCAACCAATTCCTAAATCGATTCTAATTGATTCGGAACTGAAAATTAAAAAACCTATGGAAATTTCCTTTGGAACAACACCTTCGAATGAAAAGCAACCGATAACTCTAAAATCTACTAAAACTAAGACGAATCGAGAATCAAAGTCAACTAAAGCAATTTTACCACAATTGTCTAAAAAAGAGACTATTTTTATATATGGAGATCAACAATGCGTAGACCTAGCGTCTAGCCTATTGAACATCAGAACAAAATACAAGAACCCAAAGGAGTACAGTGTGTTATCACAAGTTTTTCCGGATGCATCGACGGGTTATATTCTGGAAAAATCCGACGTCTGAAAAATGAATATAACGAGGACGATTGGATTGTACTTAGTTTAGGCTCGAATGATTCCAATCGTGGTGAACCGAATGATCAAATCTTGGCAACATTGAAACAACTACAGAAACCTAAGATTATAGTTACAAGTGTCCTACACAACCGTGAACTAAAATTCAAGGAGAGTCAATTAAATTATATGTTGCAATCTGTCGCCGACTCTTTCAAAAATTGATCGTGGTGAACCGAATGATCAAATCTTGGCAACATTGAAACAACTACAGAAACCTAAGATTATAGTTACAAGTGTCCTACACAACCGTGAACTAAAATTCAAGGAGAGTCAATTAAATTATATGTTGCAATCTGTCGCCGACTCTTTCAAAAATAGTGTATATCTTAATTTAGGTAACTCTAGTGGGTCTATGTCAGGAAACAGAGCCAGGTTCATTAAGCAATGTCATCATTCAATTAGCATCACTATTGATAAAGTAGACTATGATAAATATTATATAAACTTAGGTCGGAATAAAAGTAAACGTAACATAAAAAAAGAATACATTAAGCCATTCCGTTCTATTTTAAAAACATAAATAAAAATGAACCTAAAGCAATAAGCGAAGAGGGTAAAAAAAAAGAAAGGAAAGGCACCATTCCATTCTATTTTAAAAAAGTGACTACAAAAAAGCAAGAAAAGAAATATTTTTTTCGTTAAGGATAAGACACTCAAAATTTTTCAGCAAAACATTGCAGGGTTGAAAAACAAATTGGATAATCTGGAATTGCATTTAGAAGTTTTACGGGACGCGGATACAGAATTTGATGTTTTATGTTTTACTGAACACTTTGTACTAGAAAATAATCAAAACGACATACAAGTACAAGGATATAGCATGGGAAGTATATTTTCAAGGAAGGGATCAGAAAGAGGTGGTGTATGTTTACTTATGAAGAATGAAATAGAGTCTTAGAAATTATAGAGTTAAAAAACAAAAGCCTAGAGTGCAATTTCGAATGTTTCAGAATTGATATTATTAGAGGTAATTTAATTATTGTGGGAATTTACAGGACTCCGAAATCAGACATTCATAATTTCTTTCATAAATTACAAGAACTTTTAAGTTTTTTGGTACAAAAATCAAACAAGCAAATAGTCCTTTGCGGGGATTTTAATATAGATAAACTCAATAGGAGTAATAAAATGGTAATAGAGTTTGAACAACTGCTAAGTAATTTTAACCTGAAACTATTAATAAAAGAACCTACTAGAATCACATCACAAGCAAGATATGTATTGATAATTTTGCAACGAACATTAGCAATTGCAGTGGTAGTGTATACGACCTGGGTCTTTCAGACCATACGGCGCAGGCTATTAATATTCCTATGAAAATGGAAAATAATCGTAATTATTACTATATTAAGAAAAGGCTCTACGGTAGTGAAAACTTAAAGAGATTTGTTTCGCATTTAGAATCTATATCCTTTTCAAATGTCTTCACATGTAGTATTACAGACGAAGCCTACAATAATTTTATAGAATCATTTTCATTTATATATAACATTTGTTTTCCAGTGAAAAAAATTCAAATAAAACAACAAAAATTAAAGTGGCTAACAAAAAGACTAAAAATAAATACAAAAAAAAACGAGAGTTATATTTCACTTACAGAAATAACAGTAATTACACAAATAGAAGCGCTTACATCAAATATAGAAGAATGCTAAAGAAATGTATGATGTTTGCACAAAAACAAAGTAATTGTAAATTTATATCGAATTCTAGAAATAAAGTTAAATCTACATGGGACATTATGAAGAATAAAAACAATAATTATAATATTAATAAATACATAATGAAGATTGAATACAACATGTAGTCATCCTAATCAAATAGCTAATGTATTCAATGATTATTATGTAAATTTAACAAAAAAGGAAAATAATACATTGGTTAAAAATGATTTGAATTCAATTAACGATACAGTGACATCAATATTTTTAACATCAACGTCTTTTGAAGAAGTAGGCAAAATAATAAGAACTTTAAAAAATACTCAGTCAGTCGGATATGATGGATTAGATACGGGAGTTCTGAAAGCTTCGGCAAGTATTATTATTATTCATCCATTAACCCATATAATAAATCTGTCGTTGTCGGAAGGCGTTTTTCCGGACAAATTGAAACTAACTGTTGTAAAGCCGCTGTATAAAAAGGGAAAAAAAGAATTACAGAACTACAGGCCTGTCGCCCTTATACCAGTCATTTCCAAAGTTTTTGAAAAAAATATGTAGTCAAGGTTAATGAGTTTTATTGAGAAAATTGAAATAATACTTCCAGAACAATGTGGGTTTAGAAAAAGTAAATCTACTACAATAGCGTCGTACGATCTTTTAAGAACCATATATGAGTGTTTAAATGAAAACAAGGCAATCGCAGCAGTATTTATGGATATGACAAAGGCATTTGACTTTGTCAGTCACCCCATTCTTCTGCAAAAGATGTATAAGTATGGTATAAGAGGGGTTGCGTATTCTTGGATAGAATCATACCTAACAAATACATACCAATACGTTGAGTTAATGAGGCTTAATAAAAACTCTCATATTGTGCATAAATATGTCTCCAAGACAAAAAAGATTTCATCAGGAGAACCCCAGGGGAGTATCCTTGGCCCTCTTCTCTTTCTTTTATACATTAACGATCTCCCCTTACATATTCGTCATCAGATGGTACTATTTGCGGACGATAGTGCTGTGTTAATTAAAGATCATAACAGTGAAAACATAGATGTAACATTACGAATACTCTAAAGATAATACAGACTTGGATGAATAATAATAAACTTAAACTAAACACAGATAAAACGAAAGTTATGCAATTTCACTTTCCTCAACGCAAAGTTAAGCCTCTTAATGTTTCATTAAATTGCATCAAAATTGAAGAGGTAAAGGAACATACATTTCTTGGATTGATTATTGATTCTAACTGCAATTGGAAATCACATATACAACATGTTAACAAGAAAGTTAATAAGTTTGTCTATGCACTTAGAAGACTAAGAAAGGTTTCATCTGTTAATGTTGCATTCATGGCGTATCATGCTTATATTCAATCGAATCTTAGGTATAGTGTGATGTTTTGGGGGAATTCGGCAGAAAAAGAGTCCTGTTTGAAAGCTCAGAAGAAATGTATAAGTGGTCAATTTGTGGTCTTAAACCGAAAGAAAGTTCTCGGCCTTTCTTCGAAAAGCACCGTATCCTTCCGTTACCTGCTCTGTATATTTATGAATCATGCTTATTTAGAAGATACAACGCACATTACTACACAAAAATAAATACTGTACACAATTATGAAACTAGAAGGAAACATAAAATTTTAACAACACCAATCCAAAAAAGGCTAGATACAGAGAGAGCGCTTTCTATAAACCAATTGTCTTACAATCATTTACCAGATAGGATAAAATAAATGTCAAGAAATAGTTTTAAAAGAGAATTATTTAATATATTAAGTAAAAAATGTATCTATACAATAAAGGAATTTTTGGAAATGAAATTAACATAGAATAGGTAAGGAATATATGAATTGGTGGCACTGCTTCAGGTACTACTAAAATATTTTTTAGTTCCGGTGTTTTTTTAATTATTTTTATATTTATAATTTTCTTAGACTGACTATGTAATATTTTAATAATTTGAATGCATGTTTATTTTATTAAATGTGTTAGTAATTATTAATTTAATTTTCAAGTGTGAGTGAGACATATTATTATTATTAATAATATGTACTCAAATTAATTGCATGTCTAAATGGCAAGTTACAGAGCTCCAAACATTGTTTATATATAATACCTTATAATTAACCTGTATCTGCAAACAATAAATGAATTATGAATTATTATGAATATATAAAAGTGCAATGTTGTTTTTTTTGTTTGTTTGGAGATCTTCGTGATAACGGCTGGACGGATTTTGATGAAATTTAGAATGATAGATAGTGTATGCCCTGGAATAAAACATAGAATACTTTTTATAACGGAAAATTGTAAGTTTCCACGGGAAAACTGGAAAATGTTGATTACTCACTGTAAGGAACAGTTGTCATTATAGAATGGTCTGTGGTTGCCATGGAAACGAAATAGCAAGTCTGTCAAAAAACATCAAGAACATTGGTGCTATACCAACTTTTGCAATGGTTTTTAATATCCTAGAAGAAAATAGGATGCTTTTTTTTCGCGATAAACAGTAGTCCGCACGTACGAGGTCGCGGGCGGGAAAACTAGTAAATCATATATTTTGGAGGGTATTCTGTATTTGATACTGAAACCAATACTGTTTTATTTTTCTTTTTGTCTGTCTGTCTGTCTGTCTATCGGTCTGTATCTTGACCGTGCATCACGCCGAAAGTACTGAATTAATTTAACTGAAACTTGGTATGATTTGAGTTCATACAACGTGAGGATATTGGATACTATTCATCCCGAAACATTAATGGGTTCCCGCAGGATATTTCTCGAAAGTTATTTAAAAGAACCCGTATCACGCTGAAACTACTGGACTGATTTTGATGCAACTTGGCAGAGTCATAATTTACGTAAAAGGTTAATTAAACTGTATTTAGATTTTCTTTAAATACAATTTTGTTTCTATAATTGGCACTAAAAATCTTATACACTTATACACTTATCTTATCTTGTACACTTAGCATGTGGGCTTTATGGTTTCACTTCAGGTGAAATCATGGGGCATAAATGTTTTATCCTCTGTTTCGATTTACCTACACATCAATCATATGATTCCCTGGAGTCTAGATCAAGTTCATAAAAGCTGTTTGTGGTCGTAACAGTTGCCACGACAATCGCGTCTAGTTGTCGCCATATTCAATTTTGATTACTGTCGTGTCTCTAATAGCATTCGCAAGATTAAACCAGTTTCTGGAATTCAAACCTATACCTATAATAAAACTGTAACAGGTCCAAATCTGTACATTGAAGATATCCTGTAAAAAAAATAATAGAGGCTGTTCTTAATCCTATACTGAAGCCTAAACTGTATTGTTTTCATTTTTGTCTGTCTGTCTGTCTGTCTGTATCTTGGCTAGTCATCACGCCGAAACTATTGAATCAATTTAAATGAAACTTGGTATGATTTGAGTTCATATTGCACGGTAGGTACATAGGATACTTATTATCCCAAAAAATTAAATAGTTCCCGCCGGATAGGGATTGAAAGTTATTTAAAAAAAATACTTACCAGACTGAAACTTCAAAACGGATTTTGATGCATCTTGGCATTATCATAGTTTATATCATGGATAAAAATTATGGATACTTTAATTCCCAAAAAAATAATGGGTTCCTGCGGGATAGGAGTCCAAATTCTGTAAATTGAAGATATTTTGTATTTTTTTTATTTGAAGGGTGTTCTTTTATTAGTACTGAAGTCGAAACTGTACTGTTTTTCATTTTTGTCTTTTCTCTGTCTGTCTGTCTGTATCTTAGACGTGCATCACGCCGAAACTACTGAAAGAATTCAAATGAAACTTGCCGTGATTTAAGTTCATATTACGAGGTAGGACATTGGATTCTTTTCATTCCGGTAAATTAAAGGGTCCCTGCAGGATAGGGGTATTTTAGATGGAGTTGGTATTTATGTTTTACGGTAGATAGTTACTTCCGTAGTTTACCTCTGGGATACTCAAGGAATATTCCTTCAAATTTCAAAAACCTAGGTCCACTGGTTTAGGCTGGGCGTTGTCTGTTAGTCAATCAGTAAGTCAGTAGGTAGGTCACGGTACTGTTTTATAGGCATGATTAAAATAATGAAATAAAATACATATTTTTATTATTCAGCTCAAAAGTAACGGGCATCTTTACTTATAATAAAGTAGTTAGTGCAAACAAAAACTGTTAAAGGAAGGTATTTAAATAAAAAAGAAATTTATAGTAATAAAAACAAACTACTGAAAAAGAATAAAATATTTTTATAATTCGCGTCTTTCTGTTTGTCTGTTCACGCATCGTGTAAAAACTACTCGACCAATTGCGATGCAGTTTTTATTGTTGGATAGTTTAGAGTTCATCTTAGAAACTGGTGCACTTGATATCTCAATCAGATGAGTAGAAGCCGAGAAATCGATAAAAACTTTATGACGGCTGAAGGAATTTTGTTTAAATGTTGGTATATTGGTATTTTAGGTCTTGGAATAGTAATAGAGTTATTTTAACCTATAAATGCCCACGTGTGTGAAGTCGCGGGTACAGCTAGTTAGCGATAAAGTTACCCAAGAGCATATTCTGCATTTTGGGTTGCTGAAAATATCACATGATAGTATGTAAAATGTCAAATCTCCAATTAAACGTCAATTGAAGCGATTTTGGGTTTCTGGAAAGCTTTTTCGCATGTCGAAGGATTGTTAACTTGCAACTAGTTATTGCACATTTTTGACCAATTAACTTAGTGTTAACCACTGGAATACGTAAGTGAAGGATATTGAATAGTATCTACTGAACTACAAAATATGCCTAGGATTAATGAAATATCATATTTAAATCCTTCATCAACCCTTAATACATAAATATATTTATTATTTTATTTACTTCATGTTACACGCTTTTCAGAAACCGGCGGTGAATCAAAATAGATTGATTTATGTAATATCGAAAACAAGAGACAATGATAGAGCTCTATCGTTGTCTCTTTTGTTTTTGACTATCCACACAGAAAAAAACACTAATGAGCGCATGAAAGAGAAAGATAAGTTCGTTCAAGTGTGACCATATCAATAAAATAATCTTTTGTCAACAATAATTTAGCTAATTTTCAGATGAATTACTTTTCGGAAATCCAAAAAGAGTTAACAGACTGTCAAATGTGACAGTCTCTTACTTGATTTTTGATGTAATACGCGTTTCGGAAACCGGGTGTAAGAGTAATCAAAATCGGTCCACGCGTTTGGTCTACATAGCGCCACAAAGGAACAGACATACATACATACATACATACATTAGGCTGATAAATACAATATCTTCTGCTCAGTCGGGTTATAAAATGAAAGTTTACGTCGCCGGCAAATAAAAAGGTAGAGCTTCAATTTGCTGTCACCATGCAATTTTTTTCCAAATTTAGTGCAAATGCGAGCATATTATCTGAGAAAAAAATACTAATTTAGTGCAAATCCGAGCATATTATCTGAGAAAAAAATACTAATTTAGTGCAAATCCGAGCATATTATCTAAGATAAAAATACTAATTCTAAATTTGCACTTAAGCATACTCTTTGTTGCAAAGGTTGAGCTATTTTTATGACGGCAAAAAATGACAATCTGACATTTTAATTAAAAATACGAAGTCGTAAATCAGAAAAAAAGGTAAAAACACTCATTATTTTTGAACGTAAATGCATCAAGTTCTAATAATAGATATGATTATGTTAGGTTATATAATTATTTATAGCAGATATGCCTAGGTTTTGAAGGTCACATAGTATTGGTTACTTTTAGATTCTAACAAAAAAAACTTGCTTGTCGTATGAGGTAGTGCTGGCCTCTGGTGTTAGAGTTTGTCAGGCCGCTTGAGGGCCTCAGACATGGCTTAACGACTTTTCTTAATCAAAAACAAGTCAATGTGCCCTCCGAAACACGGAGCCATGGAAACCCGCATATAACTGACAAAAGTCATTGGTGCGGTGCGGAGCTTAGGTCCGAACCCGGTATCGTTGGATTCTAAACTCGTAAACCACTGTGCTATCACTTCTCGCAATATGCTTGTTTGAACATTATAGGTTAGGAATCCGTAGATCAAAAGATAGAACAAGCACAAATTAAAAATGTATATAAGCTCGACCACCTCCAGCGCTGCGTGCCTTCGGCAAACAGCCTAATGCTGAGTTAAGGCCCATTCATCACCACTTTAACTATCTACTTTTACCGTTTCTTTGTGTTCCTTTTCTATTGTACCTACTTAATTATTCTAATTATTTGTATCTTATCTAATTATATGTATATCATTACACCACCTTTCAAAAGGTGGTGTAATGATTTTCACATAATTATATTGTTGAGGTCTAGACTCTGATGAAAAACGTGTGAAAAATTGGTTTAATCAAAATACTTTACCAATGGTTCATATTCAACAAAAACTGCAAAGGCAAACTTAAAGAGCGTAAAATTTATTTTCATTTTTGTATAAACACTTTTTTTATAAAGTCCGATAACTAATTAATTGAATTAGGGTTAAATTAGATAATTAGTTGAATTAGGGTTAGGCTCCCAAAGTGTTGTTCCCTTGTACAACAAACACTTTGAATTCAAAAGATGAAAAAAAAAATATAATTTAAGTATACATTTAATTTATATTTAAAGGAGTTAATGTTTCTTAAATTGCAAAACCCTCCTCAGTCGGGTAAAAACATAAATATAAAATTATTATAATTATAATTGGCTATTAGGTATTTGCATTAATGTTTTTTTTAATTATATAATTCCTTCCTCGGCTGTCAGTAGCCTGTGCTAAATGCGACTATTTTTCCAAATGCATAAAAATCAATTAAACATAATAATTAAAAAAAACATTTTTTTGTTCATTTACTTTCCTCAAATACAGATTTCTGTGTATTACAAACCTTTTATTCATTCTATATTTAAAAAATTGTCCTAGAATTCCAAAAAATACATGTTTAATATTTATAAACACAGGTTAAGATGTATTGTAATCCCCTCAGAGAAATATAACTTTCTCTGAGGTAATACCTATCTATATACGACGACCGTTTGGTCTCGTGGCTAGAGATCCTAGGTACGAAATCGAACGGTCACGGGTTCGAATCCTGCAAGGTGCAATCATTTGTGTGATGAGCAGAAATGTTTGCCCATAGCACAGGTTATCCTAGTTTGGGGCAAGAAAATTGGTGTAGAAATGTCCCGAATATATTTATTTTATTTATTATATACGACATGATACGAAATTATTTATTGTGTACCAGTTACACTAATTATATGTAACCTATATTTTAACAATATTTAATTAAATTTCGTAACTATATAATATGTTAAATTAGTACATTATTAGGATGTTTAATAATAAACAGTAACTATTGTTTATACAATAAATAACATGTTTGTTTACTTACCTAATAGATTTCTTAGATCTAATCACTCTTTTTATTAAAACTTAGGTTTAAAATCTCCAAGAATAAATAAATAAACAATCATATGCATGTTCAGTCGTCAAGATTATCAAATAGAAATCATCTCAATGCATACTAATTTAACGCCTTTATAATTATTTGTGGTACGCGCATACATTTGTTTAATAAGGATGTGGTCAAAGGAGGAAAAAATATGAACAATTAATAACTTAGGTTAAACCTACAGTGAAGCAATGAAAAATTAAATACATATTTATTGCAGTATTCTTCTTCGTCATGTCTATGCTAACATTTAAATAGTTTAAGATCCACTTGGATCAATAGATAGCGTTTCCAGAGCGCTGAATCAGTTCACCTAATGCTCATGTTGCGCATGTTGCTTCTACAGCGACCAACCTGGGTACAAAGCCTGTTTAACGTTTCCCACTGGCCATGATTGTTCATGGTCAGGTGGTAGCTCCTCCGCTGGTGATATGAGGTTGTCAGATGGATTGTGCCTCGCATTCCAGAGGTTTAATCGAGTATAATTCAGTTCAAGAAACTGTATCAGCTTTTCAATCAACTGTTGAATGGGCTAGTGTTGAATAAAGGGTGTTTTTTGTTATTTTCTCCTTTAATTTTCTATTGCAGCTGTGGTATCTGTACCGATATCAGATCGAGCTATTCTAGAGAGACGGTAAAGTTAAGTTTGAAAGGAGTTGGCTTCAGACAACTTATTGTAATGCGATAGGCTCTCATTATAATGTCGACTTCTTTTGCATGGGCGGAACGATGACTTGTCATGTGTATTCCCCTACAGAAAAGCTCAGTGAGAATCCTGTCGTTTGGAGCACTTGTTGTGAAGAACCTACTCTAGCCCAGGTCGTATATGTGAGACAACGGTGTAGGTTCTTCCGAGATCCAACTTTTGCTTTTGTCTTAAGACAGTAAGCTTACTAAATGTTATGTCTAGCGTCACCCGAGGTAAGTGGGTTTGCTACAATCTTTAATTTCCTCCATGAGATGCATAGAGGACGGTAGTTTGCCAATTCTCCGTGGATGAAAGACGAAAGATAGAACAGTGAAGTTACAATAAGCGCAGGCCATACCCGCGAGCTAAGCTACCTTATCATTGAGATTGCAGGTGAAGGCTTCCAGGTCACAAGAGAATAATTTGTCACAGACGCCGCGTAATATACAAATTAATATACTAATAAATGAGGTTCACCACTATGAGGCGTCTGACGCTATCAATATTCACTGGTGTTGTTAGGAACAATATATACATGTATTTATTTAATAGAGAATTACCAATAACATTTTATACGTCCTTGCCTACTTAATTCGTATCCGGCTTCACCCCTGTGGAAAATCATAAAAATACTGCTTATGTGTTACTAAACAAATAAACAAAGATAAATCTCGCACACAGATATTATAAAAAACAATTAAGCCTTATGCAACAAATACACATACACTCAAATTTTCGCATTAATTAAAAATTAGTGTGATAAATTATAACGGTATGATGAGATTTTCGGCACGAAGACGAATTGGCAAAATAAATCGAACGGGAGTTGTGAATTTTACTACTTTCGAGATTTCGCCGATTTGGATGATCATTTTTTGGGTGCAAAATGTAAGATCTTCTAAATTGGTAGGTCTATAGACCTGCATTAATTACACTCATAGTAACATCTAAGCTACTAATTACATGAGAATATGTTGCTGATATTAAATGAAAAACTGAACTACTGTTTTAAAAAAAGTTTGAAGTCGGTTTTCCGTCTTAGAAAAATATTTAGCTTTAATTATTATTGAAAAGGAATAAATTTTTAATTACTATTCTACCTAAGATGTTCTTGTTATTGAAATATACATTAAAATAAATAGGACCGTATATACCCGTCATATAGAGTATAATATCTAAAAAATCACGACGAAAACTGTTCACAGAGGATCATTAATATCTCAAAACTGAAGGCCTACACAAATAATATGTTGTTTTGTCAATTACACGTAACACTATCAGAAAGTAAACAATAATTCTCAGCGCGCGCCGGCAACGCCGCCGCCCCGTAAGTTACTACGTAACCCGTACCTACCTCGAGTGATATTAATATCCTATCCATAACCCTCAAACGGTCATGGTCTTGTTGACATTTCTTGTAAAATCTTAATCTTTTTAAAATAGCTGTTACATTTTTTTGTTTTTGTTGTGCAGCTGCGCATAAAGCAAATATACAATATTTAAATCATCTGATGAGTTAAATTTTAATTTGAAAATAATTATTATTGCCATTACAATATAACCGAAGCAATTAACATTACTCAACTTGATAGGCGTAGGTACCCTATTTAGTCTCCCTATAAATTATGATTTTCATTACAAATCGATGGAATTTCTACAATATAGAAAAGCAATATAATGCTTCATAATAAAGTCCAAGTCAAAGTATTTTATTGTAAATAGGCAAAAATAATAGCACTTTTACAAGTCAAAATTAACATCTCCTGAACAAAGAGATATACATCAAATATTATAAAAAGATCAAATCAATCCAAATTTAGATAAACTAAGTATTATTTGAGTTTGAAAAAGAAATTTCCCTTTCATGTGCCAACAGAGTTAAATCTCACACTGGAAAAGGAAATACCCTTCTGACTCTACCGGTGCTTCGGAAATACGTCCGTTAGAGAAGAGAGCACCAAGAAACTCTACGGGGATGTATTTTTCCATATTTGTTCATTGTCACAATTATAACAAAACATGTAAACTACAAATATAAAAGGCAAAAGTGAGAATGAGATATCCCACAAACATCAAACAATCATACTGGAAAAAAATAAGGTAAAAACTTCTAACTCGATAATTATGTTGTATAAAACAACGTGATCTCATGGTATGTTTGAGACATCTCACAAAGTACTTTGAACATTTCATTCACTTAACGTTAACATAGAAGCTATCACTTATTATTATCATAGAGCTTGGATACATCAGGCCATGCATTTCTGTCATTAATATAATCATTTACATTGTAATACGCTTTCTTTATGAGATTTAATTTAACAAAAGTAAAGACAAATAGAAAAGCGAACACAGGATTTTGACCACAGAGCTCCGCTTTTCGGGACTCTCTTAACTTTTAACCTCAGCAGGCAGGGTATGCAGCTATATACACTGGACTAAAATAGTTAACATTATCATGAAAAATCGTTTTCTTTGTTTCTTTTTCTTTATATCATATTGATCCAATAATCAGTAATGTATATATACCTTCAGTAAATCCTTTTCCATCCCAAATAATCATGAGTCGATTAAAAATATACTACAGCACAAACTTAAACTTTAAGTACTAAGGTCAGCATAAAAAATAACCCAGAATCTGATAGTCATTTCATTGCCAATGCGAACGAGATAACTTTTTTACAAAAAGGTTTGAATAAATCATTCATCACGTTTAATTTAATATAATGATTCCATCGATAAAATGTCTCATTAATAAAACATGTGGACAGAAGTGTACCGAACCGCAAGCGCAAGTGTTAATATACTTGTTTGACGTTCTTGCTATTTATACAATCGCGACCCACTCGGACCGACTGTTTGCACTTGATATCTAACCCGAGTGCACGCTTCGATCGCGAGCGATTACAAATCGTGTATTAATTTGTGAGACAATTTATTGGAATCGCGTGTTTTGCGGGCCCTCCTTTTATTTGGTGTCAATTTTTACCAGTGCGGCGTTGAGGGGTTACGCTTCGTGGATGAACGATTGATTTCGAGAATTGTTTGGACAGTTACAATGTTACAAGAGTTCATTGAGAAAACACGCTGAATTTTTTGGCACCCGTCTATTGAGTCTGTAAGTTTTTTGTTTACCTTTTCTTTTGTTAACCTTTAATTACGTGTAGGTATGTTTGTATCATCGTGTTTTGTATTGATTGATTGTTATTGTTTAAATGTGGTGTTATTGATTCTAGTGTTTATATATTTTTTAATTGTTTTACTTTTCTGTTTTTCTGGCGTATCAAGTTATTTTATTTATAATATTGAAATCTGGTAATCTCTTAGCACCGTTGTTTTTGAGTTCATTGCGTAGTAGAGATCGTGCATTATTGTCCATACACGGGACTTAAGGGATACCTATTTTCTTTTTCTTTTTTGTCTTATACATTATTCACAGTCCCTAATTTGTCATCGATTTGTCCTTAATTTGCTCTTGCGGAAATGTAATATCCAAGACATAGTATAATACACTTTCAATGTAAAATCCGTGGTCATTTCAAATTGTACTAATTTATGTTATTAATATAAGCCTTCAGAAGGCATTCATGAAAAGTCAATATACCTGGATTATATTTATATTAGCACTGTGTATCTATGTACCTTATTGAAAACTTCACTTGTATACCATTTGTCATGCAATGATATTTCTACATATTTTGTTTTATAAAACAGTACCGTGGATATATATAGGTATTAATATTTATTTATTTATATCTACCTACTGACAGACTGTCAGACAACCGGTGGACTTACAGATATGAAATTTGGAAGAAATTTTACTTGCGTGCACTAAAGAAGGATTATTTTGTAATTCGATCTTTAAGGGGGTGAACGAGGGTGAGAAAGTTTGCACGCGGGCGAAGCTGTGGGGCGCAACTAGTATTTGACTATAATAAAAGCGGGCTGAAAAACAGACTGTTAAGTAGCTCGCAAGTTACTGGTTTCAGGCCGTTTAGCCATATATTTTTATCTAATAATCTATTAATAGGGGACGCCTTCTGAAATAATCACGCAAATCAGATGTTGCAGTTTAAGTTAAATCATTTATATATCCACTGGTTTATTATCTTGCAATTTATATATAACTATAATAATTGTTGACCCAGTTCTTTTTCGGTTACACGATTATACCCTTTAAGGTTTATGAACTTGTACATATCAATAATGTGATTACTGTTATTGTTATGTAATTATCAGCTAATGGATTCCGGATAACTACGTGTCCAATGCAAACTGGCCTATCTAACTATATCTGTACTTATAATAAAGCAATAAGTACGAAAAAGTCTGTAAAAATAGAATAATAAAAAAATAGGTCTTTGGCACTTTATATAAAGAAAATACACTTTACATAAAATCGTGTCTGTCTGTTAGTCTGTTTGTTTGTATGTTTGTCGTGCATCACGTAAAACTACAGGACCAATTTCAATGCGGTTTTCACTGTTGGATGGACAGGTTTTGATTTAAAACTGGGGTACGTGGTATCTTAATCCCATGATTAGGTACCGAGCAATTGATAAAAAACTATTTGACATCTGAACGAATTTTAAAGAAATGTAGTTTTTAGCCTTGGAATAACACGTATGGACTATTTTTAAATGAAATAAGCACGCAGGCAAAGCCGCGGGCACAGCTAGTATAATATATTTGAGAACTTATTTGCAAGAAGGTTTAAGGAAAGACGGAGTCTTCACCACCAAATCGTAAGTGAAGGACTAAATATATACCGATCCACACGTATGCGAAATTACGCAAACACTAATTACTTATTATATGCCAATCAGCTGCCACGTCGCGTTGCAATAAGATTTCAGCCTTGTTTGTCGTGTTACTCAAAATTTTCAATGAAAAATCAAAAACGGTGCAGTATTTTGTGATGACATTGTAAATCAACCACAAATTCAGTCACTGTAAGCTATGCTGTTTGTGTGGCGGTTAAAAAACCCATATTTTTTTACCTTCTTGCTTATTTCTGTGTTTATTTTTTATTTTAAGACGAAGATCAGATCGGCCAAAAGTCAAAGATCAGATCGGGCAGAGTACGAAATGATTATTACGCGTAGGTAAAAAGGATAAGATGACACTTACTGCTGTTGACATGAATGAACGCTAATTAGCATTAACATAATATGACAAAAAAAAGCTATTTAAAAGTTAATTGCCGTCAACTGGTACGGCAGTTAGCTCTAAAAACAAAATATAGCAACATATTTTTGAAAATATTTAGTAAGTGCCATTGTAGCTCTGAAGAACAATACACAAAAATTAAGTTAGCTAGGTGGGGCCTGGGAGCGCACAAAATGTTTAAAGTTAGCCGCGCGTCTTGTTGAAGTAACACGTGTGCTCCAGTGCTCATTAATTTCTATTATTTTTTAATGTTCTATTAATGTTTTATTTGTTGTAAGAGGACAATATTACTAAGACAATCTTTTCTAGGTTTACCGGTAATTGTAACCAAATTGTAAACTTTCTTGAGCAGTTCAGAGCGAGACACTCTTGCCCTCAGCAAGTGCACCGCATCACGGAGCACATCCTTAATGGTTTCAATAGGAAACCTAAACCCTAAACCACGAAAGCCGTCTTCCTAGACGTGGCGAAGGCTTATGATAAGGTCTGGCATGCCGGGCTGATATACAAGCTGTACCAGCTCGGGTTGCCAGATCGTCTTGTGCTTATAATACAAAACTACCTCACCAACCGGAGCTTCCGCTATCGTGTCGAGGGCGACCGTTCATCCCCCCATCCCATCAGAGCCGAAGTCCCTCAGGGCTCCGTGCTGTCTCCACTCCTGTTCACGATTTACAAAAGTGATTTCCCCCGCACTCCTAAAGTAGAGATCGCTCTCCGATGACACCGCGATTTATTCCAACGGATGGAAACCAACCGTTCTACATAAAGCCATCCAACGAGCGCTCTGAGCGCTCGATGGATGGTTTCGCAAGTGGCGAATAACGGTTAATCCCGAGAAGAGCGTAGCGATGCATTTCACTCACGGGGTTAAACGCTATTTTTCAATTGACAAAGTCACGATTAATGACCGACCCATATCGTGAGAAAGGTCAAAATCACCCTTGACTATCAACTCAACTTCAATCAGCACATCATCACCGTCCACAAAAAGGCGGCATTCTAGCAATACCGCCTCGCGTTACTCCTAGGCAGGCACAGTAAAATGTCTCTTAGAAATAAGTTGACTCTACAAAACCTGCGTCCGACCGACAATAACATACTCGTCCGTAGTATTTGCTCATGCCTCCCGCATTTCCCTAGAGAAACTTCAGACTTTACAAAATAAATTTGTCCGATGTGCAGTAGATGCCCGCTGGTATCAGAGGAACATCGACCTGCACAGCGATCTCGAGCTTCCCTCGATAGTTCAATACATGAAAAATGCCTCTCGCCGCTACTTTGACGCGGTACCCCATCACCCCAACCCTCTAGTAGTTCAGGCCTCTGACTACTCGACAGACGCGACAGCAGACGCACGACCCCTCCGTAGACGCCCTAGAGACATCTTGAGCGATCCGAACGATGAAATCGCTGCCACAGTGCAGGCAGCGATAGATTCGTCCAATCCGTCTTCATAATCTTTCAACACAATTAGACACAGACACCGACCTCACCGGCGAGGTCGAAGGTCCCGTAATTAATTTCGATTTTATTCGCCTTCTAGTTTGCCAATTCTTCTCGAAGGTGTATTCCAAATCGGTGATCAGTTATGCAATTCATTCAAAGGGCTCCAGCAATTTCATCAGGGCCCCTCGATCACTACCTAACAGTAGAGATCCAGGGGTGTTAAGTTCGATACTCCCCGTAATCAATGGCAACTGTCCAAGCCGAGGTTCGTACCCACTGGGTGCCCTTTAGCAAGTGGCCAAAACTTAACTTTTGCGTGCGCCTTTTGTGCACGCATTGCGGCGGAGCGCTTTTGCTCCCGCCCCACCGTCCAATGACGCTGTAGAGGTCAGTTATAGACCAACAGCACATACCCTTTCTAAATCAAAGAGGATAATTAAAAAAATAATGGTCGAGGGTAATTAAAATAAGCTACTGAACAAGAATAAAACATTTTTAAAATTCGTATCTGTCTGTTTGTCTGTATGTTTGTTCGCGCATCACGTAAAAATTACTGGACCGATTGCAATTTGATTTTCATTGTTAGATAGTTTAGGCTTTAACTTAAAAACTGGTGTACTTGGTATCTGAATCCGATTAGTAGAAGCCGAGCAATCGATAAAAACTTTTTAACGGCTGAAGGATTTTTGATATATTGCTATTTTAGGTCTTGGAATAGTACATAGAGTACTTTTAACATAGAAAAATGACCACGCGTGCGAAGCCGCGGGTACAGCTAGTAAATAAATGAAATAAAAAATTGCACACAGTATTTTGGGAACTTTACCTACTGGATTAGTTTAAGTTTAGGTGTTAGGTATTTTAAATTACATCAATGTAACATTGAATCGTATTTTCTCCAGTTGTATATTCTGAAATAAATATTGATGAGTTACCGACCTGCTAAGAGCATTTAAATATAACTTGGTATATCAGCGGCTTAATATAACAATTAAAAAAAAAAGAGACAATTCCACACCAATTACCTAGCCACAAACTATAATATGGGCACTAGTAGAGGATACCCTGTAACTTGGGCACTAGATAACCGATAAACATACATATAAATGAATATCAACATCCATGACTCAGAAACAAACATTTTTGCTCATCACACAAAAGATTGCACCTTGCAGGATTCGAACCCGCGACCGTTTGATTTCGTTCCTAGAGTTACTAGCCACTAGACCAACCAGCCATCCAAAATTAATAAAGCCGTCATAAGTTTAATAAACTTAGGAAAGGAGAAGTAAATTAGTAGGTAAACATGAAACATGTTATCTTTAATGTCATTTGAACCTAAAATCATTGAACCAATCTAACCCTACTGCTTTTAGTAGTCGCACCTTTATTACTCAGGACAAGTTAGTTTACAATTGGCAAAAATGACAAAGTCAATCCATTTATTTATTGTAGCTGATGCCCGCGGCTTCGCACGTTAAAACTTTCTCTAGGTTAAAAATACAATTCAAGGACATAAAATACCAATATACCAACATTTCATCAAAATGCCTTCAGCCGTCAATAATATTCATTTCTTGGCTTCTACTCATCGGATTGTGGTACTAAGTACCCCACTTTTTAACTCAAACCCAAAGCTATCCAACAGTGAAAACTGCATTAGTTTTACGTGATGCGTGAACAAACGTAGAAAAAAAACTAACAAACAGACAAACAGACAGATACGATTTGAAAAATGTTCTATTCTTGTTCAATAGCTTATTTTATGTACTCTAGACCATTTCTTTTTAAATTATTTTCTTTGTACAGACTATTTCGTTTCTATTGATTTATTATAAGTATAGATAGATCACATAGATAGGTGATAAATATGGTGTTATAATAAAGACTAGCTGTACCCGCGGCTTCTGTCTGTCTGTATCTTTACCGCGCATCACGCCGAAACTACTGAATGAATTCAACTGAAACTTGGTGAGATTTGAGGTCATACTACTAGGTAGGACATTGGATACTTTTCAGTTGGATATTAGTTGAAAAATATTTAAAAGGACACGTATCACGCTGAAACTACTTGATCAGATACAGGTTAAAATTGAGGATACTTTTTATCCCGAAACTAAAAAGGGTTTCTGTGGGATAGGGGTCCAAAGTTAGGTTAATTTTGAAGTTATAAATGTCAATACTTATGATGTACGAAAAAGTCTGTACAAAGAAGGTATTTAAAAAAATGGTCTAAGGAACATAAGTTATTGAACAAGTTTTTTGTTTTAATTCATGTCAGTATGTCTGTATGTTTATTCGTTTATTCAATTTTCAATATTAGATAGCTTAGGGCTTAACTTAAAAACTGGTGGAATTGGTATCTCAATCCGATGAGTAGAAGCCGAGCAATTAATAAAAATATTTATTTTGATTGCTGAAGAAATTTTGATCAAATATTGGTATATTGTTATTTTAGGTCTTGGAATAGCACATAGAGTACTTTTAACCTGGAGAAATGACCACGCGTGCGAAGCCGCGGGTACAGCTAGTTTATTAATAAGAATTGACATTAACTTAGTCAAAGATATGTGTAATGTTACTTTCTTGATTTCATCAGGTACATTATTGGATAATTTTTGTGCCATTAGTTGATAGATTCGGGCGTTACTTTGCGGAAATCCATATTTAAAATGAACAAAATAAAAATATGTAGCTTACTTCTGTCAAAACTGTAAGTCAGACAAATGATAAATGAAAAAAACCCACGCTAAACAAACCCTAACCAAATTGAACTATTGTAAAATATACATGAAATGAAAAAAAGGCTTGGAGACCAGAAAATTATATTAGGTGTATATAAATATTTGTTGCCAATTACAAAAATGCTATTATTAAATGCCTTATAATGATATCCGATGCTTGGTATGAAACTAATTAAACTCAGGCGGTTGTCTTGTCATAACCAAAATTCTTGTCACTAGGTTTAAATAATTCGCACGACGCACGACTAACGTCAAAAAAGAAAAATGACCAAAGCCAATGTCCTTGGTCAATGGAATGGCTTTGGTCTTTTTTTTTTTAATTAGTCTTGCAAATTTAAATTCCCGAGTTTTAGATTTGTTGTTGTAAACGTTATTCATAAGTTATATGACTGATTGTCGCGTTTGAATATGTTTTTATGCATCCGAGTGCAACTTACCATATAGCAAACAACCTGACTTGCAGTTTGTTTGCTTTATCGTAAGAGCCTTGCCGTTTTTGATTTCAGTGTCAAAGATCTGGTCTTTGAACCGCAGATATAGTGGGAGAGTGAAAATATATGAATTCTTCATAGTGTGCTAATGTATCATAGTTTTTTAAATAAAACGAGATGTACGAGATGTAACGAGATGTGACTACAAGAATCATAAAGTTTGTTTGGTGCTGCAAGGGTTGAGCAAGTATGTATAATACTTAACACTGCCTCTCAGATCCTATACCTACAGGTGGATTTTTGAGTTGGCGCAGTAAGGGCAGGTACCAACCGTTGTAGCTACAGAAAAAATTGACTGTCCTTTACTTTTGTAAATATATTGACCTGAATTCAGAGATTTTGAAAAAAAATATACAAACAGCATTATACACAAAATCATTTTTTTGATGTCAATCGATCCTATTTAATAAATTACAAATGTAACATATTAGAAGGGAAAATCTGTTCCCATTCGTTATTTTTCTAAGATCATTTTACAAGATTAACACCTTTTATTTTTATAATATAGTTTTGTACCTGTTTGACAAAAACTGGATTTGAAAAGGTTCTTGGTTACATTAAAAGATTAAGAATACATTAAGTTTAATATAATGCCATACCTTCTACCTCTTGAACTTTGTTGACCTGTGATCTTCAAGGTTTACCCAAGCTTTATGTCTTTGGAAATACGTATTTTTTTTGGCTACAGATCTAAATAATGTATTCACATGCTTGCTTGCCGTATAGGTAGTGCTGGTCTCTGTTGTAAGATTTCGTTCCGCTGCCCGATAACAGCCGGAAATAACTGCCTCCGAAGCACGGAGTGATGGAATCAATCGCACATAACTTCATTGTTGCGGAGCCTAGGATCGAATCCGACGTTGTTGGCTTCTAAGTTGCACTATTGGTTGGTTAGTTCATCTTATGTATTATTATTCTGTTGTCTTTACTATAGTATACTATTGTATAACATGAATAACAGAATACTATAGTATTTGTTACTATAGTATTCTGTTGTCAATATTTCACTTTGCAAACGTTGTATGCAGAGCCGTTACCGGTGCCTTGCCAGTGCGGGCCAACGGAAAAGACGAATCGATTAACACCTCGCTTGTCAAAATCGGACCAATAGAGGCGATGCTATGGTGGAACATCCACCTACCTACATACATACATACAAACATAGACTGATAAACCGCGCTGCGGTGGGCTCAACTCTGTCCGAGTGGCAACATTTTGTGGATTGAACGAACTGAAATGACATAAATTGTTCCGGTTCAACGCTGGCGCAGAATAAGTCCGCCCACAAAAAACACTAGGTTCGTTAAGTTGACATGAATGATTTTAGGTTCAAATAGCCTTGAACCTAATATCATTCATGTTAGCCTAACCAGCCTACTGCTATTGTGGGCGTATGTAGGGGCGCTGATTCAAAACAGATATTGAGCGACTGTTAGCGCATAGTTCCGTACATCTTACGTTTATATGTTTTTTTTTTATGCTATATCTGTGATGGACTTATAGCACCTGCAGTTGTAAGCCCATCACAGAAATAGCAAAAAAAAAACTCGGCCGATTCAAGCGAAACCATTTTGGTCGAAACGCGAATGACTCTTTGTAAACGCGTACGGGCTACGATTATTTTGTTTCTTCTCGCATTTCTTTGTTAATTTTTATCCTGAAGATGTTTAATTCTCTTCAGACAATTTTTTTAGACAATTGGGCCATTTTTTCAACTGTTCCTTATAGTGCCGTGCTAGCGCCTCCTAATGGAAAACGCCTAATGACTATTCAATGTCTGGGAAAAAACTGAATGTTATTAACTAATCTTAGAAAAGTCTCACACCAACATAAAGTTTATGTTACGAGCTTATGAATATAAATTGGCCAGACATGTTGATAGTGTTATTATAGTTATTGCATAATAGACGGTTAGCTCACTATAAGTTGAATGATTATTATTAATATGTACCCAACGTTCCAAATAATCCTACGTGCGTAAAACATGATATAACTACTCAGATAAATTCGCACGCTTATCAGTATAACGCTGATATAGAGATCATTGGTCTTTATATTAATTGATTGCCGTAAGGTCAATACAACGACTATTCTAAGACATGATCCAACTTTGTCACTATAAGAATTGATATGTCTTGTTTAAGAAGCAAAAGGGTGTTGATTTGTCCAACGTTCATGTATTGTGACTAGGTTCCCGAATAGTTGCATATTTATATAAAATTTGCTGTAGCTCTGTCTTATTAATATTAATATGCTAAGACAAAGTAATGCTTCAGTTATAGTATACAACCATCAATAATAACGATAATAACGATAACAGCAAATGTGAAACTTCCACAATGTCGTTACATAGTAGCAAAATGTGTAATGAAATTAATTATATTCTTGAATCATATCTTAAATATACTAAAATAGTATTCATTATTCATATTTTAATTATGACAATATCAATAATGGATTTAATTAATAGTTAAACCAGACCAGACCTTATTAATTAACTATTAGAAATGACAAATTATAGTTTTTATATTTGCCTATCTTACTTACTTTGTGAATCAATGGCAAATCTATTTAAATTTTACCTGACCAGAATTCCGTCATCCGTATTGCGGAATCACTAGCCTTGTATAGTCCTCGTGGGAACAGGTAGGGGTATGGGGACATGAGGGACATTCAGTTAAGTAATCCACGGTCTGAATGGCGCCACAATAGCACAGGTTTTCATGCTCTTCAGCGTAACCCCACTTGCACAAACTGTCTCTGCATCTGCCAACCTGAGTTCGTAACCTATATAGAGACCTCCACTTCGGTCAAGGTAGCTTGCGGCCAGGAGAAAGCTTTTCTACGTCTCGTTGCTTTTGGTGCATTCTCATCATGCATTTTGGAAAATCATACAACTCAATTTTAGCGGTAAAATTGAACAAAATTATTACAATATTACTAACTAGTTGTGCCCACATCTCAGCCCGTTCGGACATATTTCTGGGGATAAAGTATGCTGTTATTCAGGGATCAAATGTACAAATAGCAATGTACCTAATTTCGTTTAGTTCTCAAATAGTTTTAATCGATTGCTTGGCTTCAATTCATCGGATTAACATGCAAAACTACTAGTGAAAACATTGTACATATAATTCAATGTGCGAAAACCCATTTATAATGTGATGCGCGAACTTGCAAACAGATAGAAAGACATAATTAAAAAAAAAACTTTTGAATTCTCTTATTTTAAGTCCACTTTTGTTATTTTTTGTTACTTACTGCTTCGTTATAAGTTATAGATTGAGAATCGATTGACTGATTTGGACTGTAAACCGTAATCAATCAGTTTCGGTTGATTTAGGTTTACAGTCCAAATCAATCTCAATCTTTATTTTTTGCGCCCATGCAAAAAAGTTAACATCGAATTAAGTGCAGTTATGATATGAAATAAAAATAATTGCTTTTTAATTGCAATATTGATGATGACTAGCCAATTAGCGATTAGTTGAGATTATAATAATTTGCTTGAATTAAATTTTTAAAAAGGCATAACAATTTCACCAACATTACATTAACAAAAAATTATAAATGTAATAAATATAACAGAAGTAATTAATAGCATAAACGAGTCTGCGGAAAAATTTGGCTTACCTACCGGAGATAAGCACTTAACAGTAAATATATATGGCCATTGATTGATCTATTAAAATTAGGAAGATTAGGTGCTCAGTCGTGGACCGCCTAAATTAGGTGCAATGCAGACAAATGGTCTTCTTTAGCCTTAGACACAATCGGAGCAGCACTTGAGTAACTAAATGCTAGCAGACTTAGCAATAAAACGCATTCGCTATAGTCTGCGTATGTCTTTCTATTTTTGTTGTTGTATCTTGTCCAGATTTTGTTTACGTGATATTAAAGCGTGCCGTATCTTCCCCTTATTTTAACTAGATCTATGCTTTCGAGCTTGCTATTGATATGATTGAAGTGCGGAAATAATTAATAATATAATAATTTGGGAGATTAAATTCTGCAAAAGATTTTAAACAGTTTTTTGCATTTTTGCACCATTAGTCAACATTTGATTTGATCTTCCTGCGCACTAATTAGCTAAACGCAAAACGGTGACTCAGATGCACCTATATCTACTGCAATTTAACTGAAACTCACGTCTGTCGCATGTTGGTCTGTACGTACATGCATAGAATAACTATATAACATAACATATTTGTATTATGTTTGTGTTTAATTAATAGATAGATAAACTTTTTGTTGAAAACCGAAATCTAGAAAATTTAACAAAAATAAATAAATACATGATCGGTCTTATCGCTCAAAGCGATCTCATACAAAAAAAACTTAGAATGGAGAGAAATTACCCAGACTGGAGCACGGTGGTATATTAAATCATCTGCATCTGCAACAGTCTTACAAGGCCATTATGTAAAATGTCATTGGCCATGTATGTATGTTTGTATAAATCAACATTGACAGATAACAGAGGTCAGCGTGCCTTTAGTATAGGTACCTACTTCAACGGCACATACCTAGTTACTAGGTAGCGCGGTTATATTAAGTATTACAAGAGTTTTGATAATTTTGGATGAATATAAAATATACCTATAGTATATTGCCTTCTTATGAAAACAACACAACACAAAAATTCAAAGTCAAAGTATTTTATTGTATATAGGCAAAAATAATAGCACTTTTACAAGTCAAAATTAACATCTCCCGAACAAAGAGATATACATAAAATATTATAAAAAGATCAAATCAATCCAAATTTAGATAAACTAAGTATTCTTTGAGTTTGAAAAGGAAATTTCCCCTTCATGTGCCAACAGAGTTAAATCTCACACTGGAAAAGGAAATACCCTTCTGACTCTACCGGTGCTACGGAAATAAAGTAATAATAAAATAAATGGACCGTTTCAAATTGACAAGGATATGCCAGAATTGTGCATTAGTACAGTACGAATAAGTCACTAAATGCACAACAACAAAGTAATAATCATCATCGCCAATCAATAAACGGCCTAATCATTGGAATTAAGAGGGGCTATTGGGGTGATCTCAGCACGTGCTGTGTTCACATTCTTATGCTTAAGCCTTATGACCATTTGATATTTTACATTAAAAGCTTATCTTGCGACGAACTGTGATATAATAAATGTATACTGCAGGATTAACTGCAGTCAGATATAAACTTTAATGATAACTAGCGCACACAAAACATTCTCAATTACTGTCAATCTAAACTATTGCCTATAGTTTGCTAAGTACTTCATAGTTCAATTGTCTGTAATCATTAAGATGAAGGCCCGACCCGCACAAAGATGTAATCTATGAAATTGTTTAACCTTAAAAAAATAGGCAATGATCTTTGACAAACATTTGGGTGTCACATGTCCGCATTAATCGCAAATAGAAAACACGTTGCAAGACACGTAACTTTGGCTTTTGTTAGGCAATAGATTCGCGATAATTTTTGTTTATTGTCAAAGGTCAGTTTTTAACTCGTTCTACTCATTAATATGCAGCATCATTTTTTTTAACAAGGTAGTTACAGTTGGGTTTCTGATCACGATTAACTACATTAATTTTACAAAGTAGGTACTTTTAATAACTCGAATTTTCTGTTTCAGAGACAAAAAATATTTCAATATATGATTTTAGAGTGTTTCATTAATTATGTTTTATTGAATAAGTTGATATAATACATTGACAGTTTGGTACAGTTCTAATGCACAACGTTTTTTTGTAATATTTTTACAGTTAACATTTTAAATTGTGATAATAATATATCACTATCACTGGCTCATAAAACTCAGATCTTAATACTTAGAGCTATATTAGATTTATTGACAAAGTTTCATGTCAGTAAATCATATTTATTTTACTTACAGCAGAGCGTTACCTTTGTTATTTCTGAAGTGATAACAGCTATTGACCTTACATGGCTGATAAGAGATATATTTATCTTATAAATAAATCTCTTCCTACCTTTGACTACTTGCACGGTTTCAATAATGTCAACTCTATATATTATTCTATATACAGCCAGTCTACGATGAAATGAGTAGAATGTATATTTATAATTATGTATTAGTGCATTTAGTTACATATACCCTACTATTACACAAAAATGATTTCGCAGTAAAAACAATTAAATACTTCAAATAATGTTTAGTACTTAAAATCCTAGCTAATACTAAAATAAACCTCCTTTTTGCTTTCACGTAGTCACGTAACTAGTCTAAAAAGCGTACCCAAAATGATGACAGTATTACCACGTTGTTACGTAACAGTACATATATTATTTTATGACGTTATATGGCAATGTATTAAATAAGTCTTTGGGTAAAGTAAAGGCCAGCATTTTGGTCTCGTGTTTCTTCGACCAGACGTAAGTAAGTATACAAAAGATTACTTTAATTGCGTTTTGAGGCTCTCGGCTGATTCAACCACCGCGCTTTATTTTGAGTTTCTAGAAGATAGACAGCGCACTACGCAAGTAGCGTACCACACCAAAGGCCTACATAAATACAGAATTAAGTTCACTGCTACTTGAAACATATCACCCATATGCTACTACTGGCTTAGAATTAATCAGTCCCAAGTGGTATGTGCCACAACTAGCAGCGTGCCCAATATGATGGCAGTAATGCCCTATTGAATTCCAATCCTAATTTGATGAGCTAAATAGGTGCCAGCATTTATGGGTTGCGCGTGTCATCGATCAGGCGCTCAATTAGATTTAAAAAATACGATGAGTTCTCAGTCTCCACGGATCAAGTGTCTCATGTTAGGTATAAAATATTTCTATTATGATTGACTATTAGACAATGAACAAAATATTCACGATTATTGTGAATGTTATTTTATATATGCTGTTTTTTTTATATATTTTTCTTTAAACAAAAAAACTACTTTTATACTACTTTCATTAATTTAATTTAAAGTGACAGATCAATTTTGATGAAATAATATTGAATGACATGGACGGAATTTTCCGTTATGGAATACAGTGTGGATTTCAGAACCTCCTTCTGTTCTGAAGTTAATTAAATATGACTATAACAAAGTTCTCTCACCTTCATAGCAGATGCGTTTCATTACAAAAGTTTAAAGCGCCTATTTAAACTTTTCCAATTTATGGCTATTTGTTTTACCGTGGAAGGCAGTTTTGTCATTTGTATGCAAATTTGAGGGCATCCATACATTGTATTTCAAAAACCATGACATGGATTTAAAACATTTACAAAAGCATCAGTAACGTGTGAAAAGTGTTGTTTAATTACGGATTAACGGAAGTTAATCTAAAAGATGCGTGTGATTTTATTTATTGTTCAGTCAACGAACATCATATTTATTGTTGTTGTTATTTGTTAGTGGCCTTTCGCTTTGTATACCAAACAAAGCGAAAGACCACTAATTTACTCGCTGACTATAGATAGTGGCCTTTCGCTTTGTGTGGTATACAAAGCGAAAGGCCACTAATTTACTCGCTGACTATAGATAGTGGCCTTTCACTTTGTGTGGTATACAGATTGAAATGCCACTAATTTACTCGCTGACTATAGATAGTGGCCTTTCGCTTTGTGTGGTATACAAATCGAAAGGCCACTAATTTACTCGCTGACTATAGATAGTGGCCTTTCGCTTTGTGTGGTATACAAAGCGATAGGCCACTAATTTACTCGCTGACTATAGATAGAGATTATAGATAGATAGATAGAAAATTATTTATTGCACACATAAGGTACATAGGCGAACTTAATGCTAGCAAGCATTATCTTCTAGTTAACCTCGGTGTACTGTGATGTTTACAACTTGTTTTTGACCTTTTATTTAGTTTATGGCAGTGCAGGTGTGTTTTTTTATTATATACTTAATAGTGTCAATTTTTGAGTTATCAATTATATGTATTGTTGGAATATATTCATCAAGGCACATTGTAAACATTCGTTACTACCGCAATATTGTATTTTTTCCAAAAAAATATATAATTTTGTTACTCGGGATGATGTAAGGATTCTAACAATACCCATACATCCAAATCCGTTCAGGCATTTAAAAGTTACGGTGGAATGAAGAAACTCACATACATACAAACAAATATACATGTACCCTAAAAACATTACACTGCTTTTTTTGGGCAGCCGTGTAAAAAACCGACGAATCCAACAACAACAAGTGAACGCTCAGGTTTATCAGCACCTTTACATGTTTCTTCTGTTAGCGTTTTAACTGAATATAATTTTACACTAGCTTTCGCCCGCGACTTCGTTCGCGAGGAATACAGTTTATCGCGAAAAAAACATCATATGTTCTTCTAGGATATTAAACATCAATACAAAAGTATAGCACCAACGCTCTTGATATTTGAAAGACTTGTTATTATTTCGTTTCGATGGCAACCATTCCTAACAGGAGTAATCAAAATTTTCTATTTTTCCCGTGGTAATTAGTTTCCAGAAAATGGTTAGCCATTTTCTGGTATAAAAAGTATCCTATATTTTATTCCAGGGTATAAACTATCTTCATTCCAAGTTTCGTCAAAATCTGTCCAGCCGTTATTGCGTGAAAGCTCCCCAAACAAACAAAGTTTCACTATATAAAATTGGTGTGGATTATATTTACCGTGTGTTGGTTCCGGGAACTGTTTACTATGTGTATATTGTGTCAAATAAGGTATTACTGACCTCTGCTGTCAAGTTTGTCAGTGCAAGGGCTTATGACGTGGCTTAACGACTGCGTACTTGTTGGCACCCGGCCAACCGGGCAAGTGCGACGCTAAGGCGAGAGCGATGGCCAGTCCGCGCATAGCTTATGTGGGGCCGTTGATCAACCTTGTGTTATTAGATTGCAAAGGACACATGTGATCGTTTGATAGTAGCTGAGCGGTTTACTAGTGCGAGTATACCAGGTTCGGTCCTCGACTCCGCAACAAATACTTTTCTAAGTTATGTGCGGTTTTTCATCGCCTCGTGCCTCGGAGGACACGTAAAGCTGTCGCCAGTTATTGATTAATAGCAATCGTTAAGGCCATCGGATGGCCTGACAAACTAACACCAGAGGCCAGCACTACCTCATATGATAAGCAAGCAATCGTTTGGTCATCAACTCTCTCAATTACTATATAAAACCATATAACTCAGGTTGACGAGCAGACCACAGTGCTTGTCGCGTAAGTATATATGAAAACAATTTAAATCCTGTATGCCAATGCATTATTTGTTTATTTGTGGTATGAGGTAGTGCTGGCCTCTGGTGTCAAAGTTCGTAAAGCCGCCCGAGGGCTTCTGACGTGGCTTAACAACTGCTATCAATCAATAACAACCGGGACCGACAGCTTAATATGCCCTCCGAAGCACGGAGCGATGGAAAACCGCACATAACTTAGAAAAGTCATTAATGCAGAGCCTAGTATCGAACCCTGTATCTTTGGATTCTAAGTTGCACTATTGAACCATCATCGCTCTAGAGCAATGCATTTATTGTCAAGGAAAGGCATATAGTAAAGAAATAATTACTAACACAATGTATTTTTTCAGGCTGCTAGAGTAACTCCATCATCATGGCGGTGGACTACTCCTTCGCGAATGCCACCGTCGACAACGGCCTCTCGGACCTGGTCAGCGACCAACTGAAGAGCGTCGGGAGGATGTTCTACCTCCACTCTCCTCAGGATACTATGTGGGAGAGGAAGGAGGATGTTCCTAACTTTTTTAAGCAGGTGAGTTATTTTCTGGAACCCTGGTGCTTCCTGACACAATTATTATTACGTTAACGAGATATTTCATAATTTCGTAGGACGCGTGTCCTTTAAAAAAGCGTGCCACCTCATTGAAACCTAATGATATGTTCCGGATTTTCTTCGTACATATTTCAACCATTTTGACTTGACTCAGGGCCTTTGAGATGGACTGTTTTGTTTGAAACATTCGTGACATTCATGGTCCGGTGAAACATATGAATTCTGCGAATTCTGAGAATTCCGATTGAGCCGGAGATTTTTTGATTAAGAGAGGTAAATTAATTAAAACGGCTTTTGGGGAGGTTTCTGACTGGAACTTCTTTCGTTAACGTCTTATAAAAAGTAAATAAGTTGATCGAAAATTATTTAGAAAGTTATCAATAGTCAGCGCGAATAAACCAATATCTGGGTGAGGATGATAAGTGAAGTGCAGTTCCGCAGCTTGGCCATACCCATTTTTTTATTATTTAAGGCGGGGTAGGCTCTCAATCGTTTGTCCTGCTCGTCCAGGTGCAAGTGTGAGCAGGAGAGGTGATGCAGCTCCGGAGTCGATTTTACATAATTTTTGTGCTTTTCTATCGATATCTCGATGTTTATCAGTCAATTAAATAATGTGTTCGGTTATTTGTCTAGTTTAATAGGGTACCTATATAATTATTTTAAAAAAGTATGTTGCTGTCGCTGAAAATAACGAGAACTGCGATGAAACAAGTTATTTGCATGTGTAATTTTTTCCAAGGATACTAAGGCATTCCTAAAATTCTGTTCGGTTATTTGTTTAGGCAGTATAATTTTCTATCCACAGTATTTCTTGGTTCGCATAAAGTTGTTTAAGTACATCGTTCTAGACGTTTTGCTATTCGTCTTTTTGCTGATTTAGGGACTGACCCCGCCTTAAGTGAGTGAAGTTCAGGTCGCTCGCCTGTCGGTAAGCATCACGTCTGCACATGATAATTTGCATTACCACCCAGAACTTTGGTTGCAAAAGCTTGCACACTGCGCTCGTCACCCTGAGACATTTGGCTTTGAATCTCATGCCCAGTAATTTCGCTGGAAACATTGCCCTTCAAACCGAAACACAGTAAGGTTTGCACACTACTGCTTGGCGATTGAATATCTGGCCAAGGTGTGGCTTCAACCGGTGCACTCTTGCAGAAGAGGCCCCAATACTAAAATTTGCCAGATTTTGTAATTCAAAGTTCTGTTGTTACTGCCAGACCATTCACCATCAGAATAACGACTGGCAATAAAAATATAAAATGCTATAATAAAATAATAAAAAAAGTATTGGAGATTTCTTAAATATGTTGTAGTGTTTGTAGATTTTGTTCCATTGAAATACACACACACACACACGACGCATAGGTATTTACGAACACTATTTATAATCATCCATTTTGTGTGAGATCCGTGTTCACCGTCCATAAACATTTCTTTGTGGCGAATATTTTAAACATATTCGACCTAAAAATAAACCAAGCGAATGAGGATACATAAACACTAATATGAACACTATGTAGGTATGTTTTGACGAGTACAATAGAAGTCGAGAGCAAGCGTTTTATGTTAGGTATTATGATTTTTTGTAATTTTATAACTTTAATCAGGGCGAGATAAAAACAGTAATCAGCACAACAGTGTAGCATCTTTCTAATCTACAAAAGATTTGCAACCAAAGTTCATGGAGGCGCTTACCATCATGAAAGACTTGCAAGGTTCGTCTGTCAGTTGTATGAACAAGACAGTTCAAAATCTATAACTACTGTCGGGTAAAAAATAGCTTATGACACTCTTGCAATGAAGACGTATCGATTGATACCTCGCTTGTCTAAATTGGACCAAGTTTTTAGTTTGAAAACATAACACTTCTTTTGCTTTGCCATAGTTGCGTAAAAAATTGTATGAATGTACCTGAAGACCGTAGAGAGAGTCTCTACGATCCACATACATAATATACATACATAGACTGGTAAACTCATAACCATTCTCTTGCTTCGCCATAGTTGGGTAAAAAGTTTTAAAATAAATATCGTACATTCGTTGACATTGAATTTATTAACATTGGTATGTATACAAATGGAATCAATGAAAAAAACCATTCATGAATTGCAAAACATTTTGTTGACATTCAATTTTATCTTTCGCAATTTCTCTAATAACCTGAGCAGACAAAACCGTGCACCAAGGCTGTATTAGCCAATCAGCAAGTATAATGCAGGCATATAATTTGATTTTATGCATTGTAAGATAGATGGAGAACTTAAATTTGTACGTCTATTGTTGTTTTGATGTTTTTGACAATACAAGTTTTTTGTTAATAACTATATAAGTTTACTAGCTGTACCCGCGGCTTCGCACACGTGGTCATTTTTCTAGTTTAAAAGTACTCTATGTACTATTCCAAGACCTAAAATACCAATATACCAACATTACTTCAATGCATGATGATCAATGATGCGTTCAGCCGTCAAATAGTTGTTTATCAATTGCGTCTAATCATCGGATTAAGATACCATGTACCCCAGTTTTTAAGTCAAACCTTAAGCTATACAACAGAGAAAACTGCATCGCAATCAGTCCAGTAGTTTTTACGTGATACGCGAACAAACATACAGACAAATAAACTAACAAACAGACAGACAGACAGACACGATTTAAAAAAATGTTATTTTCTTGTTCAGTAGCTTATTTTAAGTATCCTAGACTGTATTTTTTTTAATATCTTCTTTATACAGACTTTTTCCTTCTTATTGCTTTATTATATGCATAGATATATATAGATAGAAAATCGATGGTAATATGCCTTATAAAGTTAAGGAGAAAGGATAACACATCACATAAGATTGTGAGGTCTGCTTTTATAAATCATTTTGGGGGTTCGTTACATTTTCGGTGTTAAAGCTGAGATTAGAATTAGATGAATTTGGAAAAATTTCGTCGTATACTAATTTCATCACTTGAAATTGTGGGTAGAGACAAGGAAAGCCGATGTAAATGTATATACAGTTTACCGACATATCGTGCACAGTAGGTATATCGTATTTCCTTTTTGTGTCCTTACTTTGTAAGAATGTCAGATATTGTGTAGGTACATTAATGTTATGCACTAAATACACATTTTGCTTGTTTCTAATGTATAGTGAACAAGATAAAGTAAGTTTAATATCTTTTGCAATTACCCAATACCAATAACCACACTAACATACCTACTCTATTGGCTAATACATAACGCGAGTCGGCTTACGTTCTATGTCCGGTATCGAATGACAGTGGTCACGTCGTTGCCACATATTGTGGGACACTAACAACTATCATGTTGTTGTACTTCAATATTTTGAACATTGTCCTTGATAATCATTATATTATTCAAGAGAATGTTTGTATCTTAGTGTGTCCTCTATGCTTTTCTAACCCTTTTTCCACATTGTGATGAAACATTGGTAGGATCTTCTGATAAAGCACACGAGGGTTTATGGTAAAAATATCCATGGATAAGATTAAACGATTAGGTCGAAATTCTCCATTTTTTTTTACCTTTTTTGTACACTAGCTGTGCCCGCGGCTTCGCACGCGTGGTCATTTCTATAGGATAAAAGTACTCTATGTGCTATTCCAAGACCTAAAATACCATATACCATGAATTTTGATCATATATATTATGATCAAAATTCCTTCAGCCGTCAAAAAGTTTTTTCGCTCGGCATCTAATCATATGATTAAGATACCAAGTACCCGTTTTTAAGTCAAACCTATGCGATGGTGGCCTAATGGTTCTATAGTGCAATTTAGAATCCAACGATACCGGGTTCAAAACCTAGGCTCCCGCACCAATGACTTTTCGAAGTTATGTGCGGTTTTCCATCGCTCCGTGCTTCGGAGGGCACGTTAAGCTGTCGGTCCCGGCTGTTATTGGTTAATAGCAGTCGTTAAGCCATGTCAGAGGCCCTCGGGCGGCCTGACAAACTCTGACATCAGAGGCCAGCACAACCTCATACGACAAACAAACAACAGTCAAACCTAAGCTATCTAACAGTGAAAACTACATCGCAATCGGTCCAGTAGTTTTTACGTGATGCGCGAAAAAACATACATACAAACAAACTAAGAAACACACAAACAGAAAGACAAGATTTAAAAAAATGTTCTATTCTTATTTAGTAGCTTATTTTAAGTACATACCCTAGACCATGATTTTTTAAATTATCTTTCTTGTACAGACTTTTTCATTCATATTGTTTTATTATATGTATAGATAACTGTACGTATCTTATTGCTATGGAAACCATAGATACAAACTCCTTGGTGGAAATTTAGTAGAAATGTCCCCATCTTGGCCTAACATGAAATCGGATTTCGTGTCCGAGTTGCCACATACAGCTACACACATACAGCAATTCGGCAAACCTAACCTGTGAGTTGCTATTGGTGTATGGGACTGCATAACCTATCACAAAACTATTTCGTGGATATACATTGAATTGAAACTCCTTTTATTCTTTTGCGATAAATTGTTGATCACTCTCCATTTTAACCTCCAAACGTGAAAAGAGAGGGGTGTTATAAGTTAGGGTGTGTATCTGTGTGTTGGTCTGTTTGTGGTATCGTAGCTCTCGAACGAGTGGAATGCGGTTTTTTCTGTTTGAAAGCTGATGTGATCGAAACAGTTCTTAGCTATAATGAAGGTCGGGGGTTATATAATTTAATTTAATTTAATTTAATTTGTGTTTTCAATCTAAAAGCCATCAAGACTTACAGGTTTTAGTCTTCATGAAACAAGAGATAAGTTCAAAAACTAAAACCCGAATACGGTTGGGTAAAAATAGCCAATGACACTTGCAATAAAGACGAATCGATTGATTGATACCTCGTTTGTCAAAATCGGAACAAGTTTTTACTTTGAACACATAACCCTTCCTTGGCCTTGCCATATTCGGGTAAGGCCTATGACACTCTATACCTAAAGCCAAATCGATTGACACCTCGCTTGTCAAAATCGAACCAAAATGGGCGACGCTATGGTCACATAACACCGTCACCTATTAATACCTACGGTGGAATATCCACATACCCACATACATAGATACATACATACATACATACATACATACATACATACATACATACATACATACATATATACATACATACATACATACATACATACATACATACATACATACATACATACATACATACATACATACATACATACTACATACATACATACATAGACTGTTAAATTCATTACCCTTTGATGTAGTCACTCGCTTTGCTGTAGTCGGGTAAAAAGAACGTGAGTGACTTGCACTGCCAAAAAATGCAAGGACAAAACATTTCAACGTAAAATGACTTTCGATGGGTTTTAAGACTTTTAAGGGAATGCACAAAACTGAGAAAAAAAAACTTTTTATGATTTCAGTCATGGCCGTATTTCTTCATATTCATGATGCTTGAACACATCGTATTGAGGCTAGAAGGAAAACCAGGCATCAGACTGAATGATGGAATCACCAGCGTATCACACGGAATCATCCAAGAATGTGGAAGGTAACAAATTCATGTACTACTTTGTCATCATCATTATATTATCACCGTCACAATAATCATCGTCATGATCGTCACCATTATCAGCATCATCATTAGCCTATTATGTTACCTTTGCAGAGAGGTCTTCTCTTGCATACTTGTCGTTTGAGGGAGTCAGAGTTTGTCAGGTTCAAGGGTCTCTGAAATGGCTTAACGAATGCACTTAATCAATAAAAGCCGCTTAACGTGCTCGAGGAAAAACCGCACATAGCTTAGAAAAGTCATTGGAATTGTTGCGGGGCAATCCCTGTATCGTTGGTTTCTATATCACACCAGAATACCGCTCGTCTACTATCGCTCTTAAAGAGAAATAATACAAATTTACCTTAATTTTTTGATCAAATGCTAAATATGATTATGGGCAATCGATTAACCTTTAGTTAGGCGCGCTAAAAAACTGATAACTTTAGACGCGCCGGGTCTGCAGTCACCCCAATTTAATGTGAATAAAAAATGTAGTTCATAATCAACTTTATTTACTCTTTGCTTACTTATTATTAAACTTTTGTGAAATACTAAAAATAACTTAAAAATATGCTAGGAACAATTTAATAAACTTTTTTTCCTTATCTGTAAAATTTATCGCTTAGAAGATAAAATCACAAAATAGGTAAATCTTCTATTTCTTGTCTTAGCATTGTACAAAAAACACAAAATATTTGTATTATTTTAAAATTGCCAAAATGAAATTAAAACATTCAAAAAAGAGTATACTATAAATTCTAAACTAAATTTGAACTACACTATTAATATCACGGGGTTGCAGCGACCCCGAACACTGAGACCCCGCGCGCCTAATTAAAGGTTAAGTCCCCAATGTAAAACACTGCATATAAATCCAGCCTTAGTTATACAGTTGGCTGAGAATATTGGCTAAACATTCTATTAAAAATCTAGAACTTTCGATATAAATAACAGAAACGGTCACGTTAAGAATAGAAAACGATGTAACGGGCATCTTTATAAAAACCAAATGCTAATAATAACAGGTCTTGCATTTAGATCACCTGATTTACACGCCTTTCGAAAAGATTAATACCAACTTACCCTTATTTTTGATGGCCTACCGAAGAGAACCACTTTATCTCACAATTACCACAACTGATACTAAAATGTTGTTTTTGGACTGGTTTTGCATGTAGGTATTAGAAACTTAAAAGACTTTTGGAGGATCGAGCCGTTTATTCACAGATTACTAAATGTTCTTCATGTTACAAACAATTGAATTCGGTTAACCCTCTCGAGAATCGGAGGCAAAGGGCTAAACGTAAATTTCTTACAAAAAAAAAACAAAAATCTGACGTCGTTCAGAGCGTGAGGCCTCAACAAAAAAAATACTGTGCAAAAACATTAATCGAGAGAGATGCCATTTTTTGAACAAGTTTTTATTAAGTCACTTTCTTGTTTTTCTGTCTGTCTATCTGTCTGTCGTTCCGGGTGGAATCTTGCAACTCAAATTTCGAGCACTTCCCGGTTAACTATCCGGCTGAAACATTCAGGGTAGCTCACAACTCGATGACAATGCATTCTAATAAAAACGTGGTTTTTAGATTACTATTTTAATCTACATTTGCTACTGTTTATTTGTTATTAAGAACGGAAAATTGGGAGATATTTAAATTTCATGATACGGTGAAATTTCTGACATCTACAATTAAACAAGCTAAAGCAAAAAGATGTTGGTTTCGGATTTTTCCAAGCCCCATATGTACACCCCCGTAAATTTAATTGTTTTGAATAAGCCTCAAGATCTTTTCCTTCTCTGTTGAAGATATACAGTTCTGTATATATAGAAAGGGTGGATTTTTGAGTTGGGCGGTCAAACCAGGTACCTTAACAGACATTTAAATCTTATAGGAAACAGAGCAAAAAACTGAAAACTGAAACTGGCATCAACAATGTTTTGTTTAAATTGTACATTTTCTTACTCACTGTTTTTCAAAATTTATGAATCCAGCTTAAGGCCAGGCTCCAAGGTTACATTTTCCCACTCCGCACTCCCCTGCCACCTACCCTACACTTTGCCACACCACACACACCCGCAATAAGCACTGAAGTGCCTGCGTAACAAGGTTGAATATCGCGAGCGCTGTTTGAACACACAATTTAGCTCGGAACTAAATGACGTATGTCTCAAAAGTTATTTATTTTATTGGCAGGCTAATAATGTAGTTAGGTAATTTTTGTCTTAGCCTTAGATAATAAACTATATTTTCTTGCTGTGAGATTTATTTTAGAGATAAAACCTAACCCGTTGAGCAGAAAAATGTAAACTTTACCGAAAATAACGTAATTTTTGATAAGAAAATGTATCGAATGAAATTTTGTTAAACATGTTTTTGTCTTAGTCTTAGAGAGATAAAGATCTCAAACACATATATGTTAAGTTTCATATTTATCAGGTTTGTGGTTGACCCAGCATATTTATGCAAAAAAAACCCTTAAAAAGCAGAGCCTGGTCCAAAGTGAAGGACAGTTTCGTAACAACGTTTTCCTGTATTAAATACAACGGTTAAGATAGGTTAAGGGTATTATTGGTATAGATAGGACAATAATGGCACCTGCCTTTACTGCCCCTTCTATAAAATCCATCCTGGATCCTCATAAATACCATAATTTAACTTACTGTGCGTGATTTGATTCAATGCTTACCTAAAATTAAGATTGCTCACTGCCCTATGTTAGCATTTATGTTGTACAAAATCTAACGTGTGCCATATTCTATACCAAGGTTTGCATGGCTGCCTTTGATATTATACGACTCATTTATGTTCGTTCCGCGTCCGTGACCATTTTTATAAGCTTTTTTGTAACTTTACTTATATGTATATATCTATGTATTTCTGTCTGTCCTGGAATCTTGCAATTCAAATTTCGAGCACTTCCCGATTAGCTAACTGGCTGAAACTTTCAGGGTAGCTCACAACTTGATGACAAATCAATAAAAAAAAAAACAAAACCTTACAACATAAAATGTGAAAATGCAATAGAAAACAGTAAAAAATTAAAAAAAAAAACAAAACGCAAAGTGACATTCATTAAAAAATAGCACACAGAACCTTTGTTTTTTTTTATTATTTTTCCGATTACTAACCCATTTACCATGCATTTCTAGGATAATATGGCGCGGGGCGGAGTCCTACCTGTACACGTGGATCTACGTCAACTACAGACTGGTTGAGCTTCCATGGGACAACACGCTCACCTGGTATGCTGCAGCCTTGGGAGTCGACTTCTGTTATTATTGGATGCACAGAGCTTGCCATGGTAAGGTTTATCGAATTATGTTTGTTTAGAAAAATCATTTTTCACTTGTCATGCGCGTGAAGTTCTTGTTTATGCTTGGTGTAAGCGACATAAAACTGAATTTTATGCCCCAGTGCATAAGAAAATAAAAGAAAATAAAGTTTTAAAAAAAAAAGGCGGGTCAAGAAAAGGTCCTTGCAATGGAAGAGAAAAACATAATATATAACTCGTTTATGAAGTAGGGCATAAGTTTAAAAAATTAAACCTGACTACAGTCGGGTAAAAAATAGCCAATGACGCTCTTGCGATGCAGACAAATCGATGCCATGGTCGGGAAAAAAATTGCCTATGACATTTTATAAATGAAGACGAATCGATTAATTGATACCTCGTTTGTCAAAATCGGATCAATATGGTGGAACATCCACATATATACATACATACATACATACATATAGACTGTGACACTCATTACCCTTGCTTCGCCGTACTTGTGTAAGAATTTCATCCTCAATATCTACCCTCGCTTTCGGCTCAGGCGGATTAGTGTCTGGGATAAAATGGCTCGTTTTATGCACTTGTTGTACAATATATTATTAGTCCCGAACTATTAGCTCGATAGTTCATTCTCACTTTGATGGCCACATCATCAACCGGTATACGTCCACTGCTGAACATAATCAGTCCACTGCTGAACGTTTCCCTGTTGCTGACAATTCACAGATTAATTAGTGCTGCTGCCCGTTACTCGAACTACTTTTGCTGGTACTCACACCACCCGGGGGCTGGAAAGGATGTTGTGGTCGGAAGACACCACATGTCATACTTAAAAGTGTTTTTTTTTTTTTGGTTTTATTACAGACAATTAAACTTTTTACTTGTTTCTCAGATTAAAAGTTAAGTCATTATTAATGTTCTGCTATTGCATCCAAAATTTTTGAAAAAATAATCTTTAATAATCTCGAACTGTTTATGAAACTTGCATCAATGTTTTGAGTTAGACTTTACCTTTCTAATCAAGGTGAAAATAGCCACAGGCTATACGCTCATTTGATTCCGTTTTCCTTTAAAATCCATCCATATCTATACTATATACATATGTTTCTTTTTTTACTTGTTTGTTTGGGGAGCTTTCACGCGATAACGGCTGGATGGATTTTGATGAAATCTAGAATGGAGATAGCTTATACCCTGGAATAAAACATAGGATACTTTTTATCCCAGAAAACTGAAAGATTCCACGGGAAAACTGGAAAATGTTGATTACTCACTGTAAGGAACGGATGTCATCACAGAATGGTCTGTGGTTGCTATGGAAACGAAATAACAAGTCTGTCAAAAAACATCAAGAGCATTGGAGCACCTACTTTTGCATTCCTAGAAGAAAATAGGATGCTTTTTTCGCGATAAACAGTAGTCCGCGCGTACGAAGTCGCGGGCGGGAAAACTAGTATGTAATATAAATAGTAATAATTAATTATTTGTAAATAATTACTTTAATAGGTTATTAAACATTCAATTAGCACGTCAAGTGGTTTTAAAATCATATTTTCAAATAATCGTAGCCTTATAATATAAATTATGGGCTCGGTTTGGTGACTTCAAAGAACTCTTTCTAATGTTGTAGTTTTGTGTTGGTAGACATTACATTTTTAATTATATAAAAGTGATAAGGATTTAATCGCACTGAAATACTTAATATTTATTTACCTCGACGTTTCGATCAAGTTGCATTGATCGTGGTCACGAGAAGACGATGATTCGAGAAGATGTCTTCTCGTGACCACGATCAATGCAACATGATCGAAACGTTGAGGTAATTTAATATAAAGTTTTCAGCGCGAAGTCCCTTTTATGTATATAACTATGTGTTCGAATCGCGAAAGTTAATTAGCTACTGTTCCTTACTTTTTCTATTCAGTAATTATGTTATTATTGCAGAGGTACACATCCTGTGGGCTCAGCACCAAGTGCACCACACCTCCGAAGACTTCAACATGGGAGTCGGCATCAGGCAGTCGGTGCTCCAGGGCTGGTGCGGATTTGTAAGTACATACTTACCTAAATCTTCTAAAATCCCCCTTTGAACATGTGGTTCAACAGCTTAGTCTGATCGATAGCACAATTTTTTTTTTCTAATCTTCTTTCCATGGTCGCGTAAACAAAATTTTGTTCGCATATTAATGTTATGTGTACGCGAGCCTTACAAGGGCTCATATTAAATCTGTTCTATACCAGATTTGTATGCACACGGTTTGTAACAACAAGTAGTATAAACGAGAATGACGTTAAACCATAAATAAACACCTAACCAAAATAACTTAGCAAATAGCAGGTAGTAAGCGAATTATACTATTTTACCGAATATGTATAAGCAGGTATAGTAAAATTAAAAATATTTATTCCCATGAGTCTCAATTGTCTTTTTTTTTAATGTTAAAACGCTTCGGTCCCTAACATGGATCCCCTGGGGGATTCATTTGGATTATTTGAAACTAAGGTGTTTGTAGCAAGGATTTTCCTTTGCCATAAATAGGTACAGGCATGGTGAACAGGCCAGTATTTTGGTCACGAGCGGATTTAACAAGCTGCCTCGCTAAATCTTAAATGATTTCAATAGCACCCGGTAAAGGGGCCTAAAGTCTTCATTTTTTTTCTTTTATCTTCTGACCCCAATATCAATGCCAATAATAATTAAATGTATGAGACCGCGTGCTCATTATCGAATACAAATAGTTTTTGAATTTCGTCCAGTATTTTTTCATCAACTACCTATATAAAGTCTCAATCACTTGATGAATCAAATATCTTTATAAAGCTGAAATATTTTCTGTTAATATTTTCACACCCTTTTTTTTGGTGCCAAGACAGACAGCCTACGGCGGTAACACAGGGGTGGGATTATGATTTAGCATTCGATGCTTGTGGTCTGATGTCTTATCTATACTTTTAAAAAAACAATAGGTACAAAAAAGTCTGTACAAAGATAATAAAAAAAATGGTCTAGGGTACTTAAATCAAGCTACGAAACAAGAATATAATATTTTTTAAATCGTGTCTGCTTGTTTCTTGTCTGTATGTTTATACGCGCATCACGTTAAATCTAATGAACCAAATGCAATGTGGTTTTCACTGTTGAATAGCTTAGGGTTTGACTTAAAAACTGGGGTACTTGGTATCTCAATCTAAGGAGTAAAAACCGAGCAATCGATACAAACTTTTTGACGGAAAAAAGAATTTAGATCAAATATTGGTACCTTTATTGTTATGTTAGGTCTTGGAATAGCACATGTAGTACTTTTAACCTAGATATATATAACCACGCGTGCGAAGCCGCGGGCACAGCTAATATGAAATATTCTAAATCATCTTGGTTAGGTACTTACCTGTCAAAATATTTTTAAAATTTTACCAAAGTATAACGATACCTACATGTCCTTACTGCGATGTTACGACGGTGAACAAATAAGGACAATTAGATAAAGAAACATCAGAACCAGACCTAAACAGGTCTGCTCACTACACAACTTAAAAAAATATTGTTATATAAAAAAACGGCTGCGAACAAAACTAAAAAAGGCAAACAAGCTTTTCTACTTTGACGGGATCAGTGGTGGTGGATCAGTGGTGGTGGATCAGTGGTGGTGGATCAATGGTGGTGGATCAGTGGTGGTGGATCAGTGGTGGTGGATCAGTGGTGGTGGATCAGTGGTGGTGGATCAGTCAGGCATGAGAACATAGCGATTTACACCTCATGTCTCCCAATTTAGTAATTCTCGTTTTTTTTACAAATATAATATGCAGTCGGAAACTCAATAGATTTTAGTCATTTTTTGTTGCATCGGAAATACAATAATGGCAACTGTATGCCACTATGTTAGTTTTCTTGACACTTTTAATGTATACTAGTTTTCCCGTCCACGACTTCGTACGTGCAGACTATTGTTTATTGCGAGAAAAAGCATCTTTTCTTCTAGGATATTAAAAACCAATGCAAAAGTAGGTATTGCTCTTGATGTTTTTTGACAGACTTGTTATTTCGTTTCCATGGCAACCACAGACCATTCTGTGATGGCAACCGTGCCTTACAGTGAGTAATCAACATTTTCCAACTTTTGTGCAGAAACTTTCAATTTTACGGGATAAAAAGTATTCTATGTTGTAGTCTAAGGTATAAGTCTCCATTCTAAATTTCATCAAAATCCGTCCAGCCGTTATCGCGTGAAAGCTTCCCAAACAAACAGACAAACAGACAACGTTTCACTTTTATATGTTGGTATTGATCTTGTGTCACGTTTGTGATTAAGACGAATCCAATGATAAATCCTTTAAGCCGTTTAGGCTATAGGACGCACTAAAGGAACATACAAACATACCAATACAAACATACGGGCCGAAAACATAACCCTCCACAGTCGGGTAATACATATATTTTTTACCAACAAAAAGCAGGAATTTCTCAATTCGTCGAAAAAAATTGTATAGTACTGTACTGTACTTTGTATATATTTGTATAGTACTGTACTGTACTTTGTATATATTTGTATAGTACTAGTACAGTTTTCTATTCTGGGATTATAAAAAAAATGGTGGGCTTGTTACATTTTTTAGCAGGTCAATCCATTTGTAATCTATTTTTGGTTCAAAGAAGTATAGTTAATAGAAGTAATATATAAGTATACTAGCTGTGCCCACGGCTTTGCCCGCGAGGTAATTTTATTTAAAAGTAACACATGTATGTGTTATTACAGGACCAGAATTACCTATAAGGTACGATATACTATGTACATTTCTTCAAAATTCGTTCAGCCGGGGATCGATTAAGATGCGTTTTTGTTGTTGTTTGAAAGCTGATGTGATCGAGATTTTTCTTAGCTGTAATGGGGGTTGGGGGGGGGCGGAGGGAAGGGGAGGGGATGGGGGAGGTGGAGGGAAGGGGAGGGGAGGGGGGAGGCGGAGGGAAGGGGAGGGGAGGGGGGGGGAGTCGTAGATCCCAAACAAATGGACCGATTTAATTATCTTCTTTGTACACACTTTTTCGTTCTTATTGCTTTATTGTAAGTATAGATATTATACGTATAAATATATTCCATTCCAGGCTTTAAATCAAAAGTACCGAGAGACCTAGCCCTTGTAGCTTATAATAATAACTCTGTTCAGGATCTCATGCATAAAATATAAACACATGGTTGGAACACTCGTAAACTGAGGCGTGTCTTCGAATAAATTTGTGCGTGAATAGCTGTGTTATTTTCATGAACAAGGATATCGCTGTTAAGGTTTATAGTATTTTGAATGGGAAAGACGTGTTTGTGCGAAATGAGAATTCTCGTCAGGGCTTGTCTCGTGGATTTAACGTTTTTTGACGGATAGAAAACAATGATTAATTCAATTGCAACCATACGTAGTTTGTCGATACTATGCTGAAACTCAAACAAGTATGTAAACACATAAAAAGCATAATTTTGTATCAGGTCACAAACACAACACTCACAATCTTGGTCATCTTGCAAAAGAACTGTTTCAAATGGATTTACTAAAAATAATGTTGAACCAATTTTGATGTAATGTATTCTAAGCCACACTGGAAGTCTCACATTATCACTAATTCCATTCAAATAAAAAAGTCATCGAAATCGGTTGAGATATCATGGAAATGAGCTGAGATATTAAGGTATAGGTACAAAAAACCAATAGGATTTCAGAATCTTCTTTGAGAAAGTAAATTCAGCGTGAAATCAACCTTAACAAATTGACAACCATGTTAGGATTTGAGTTTTTCATAAGCTATTTTATACTGTTACTTCAATATTTCTGCCTTATTTCTACAGATCAGTAACTTTCTAACCTTACACCATATTTCACAGATTTTCTACCTCCCTCTGGCGCTGGCGATCCCACCAGCGCAATTCGTGATGCATCACCAGTTCAGCTACCTCTACATGTTTTGGATCCACACTGAAGCCGTTAAGAGCTTGGGACCGTTAGAACTTGTCCTGAACACCCCTAGTCATCACAGAGTCCATCATGGTGAGTAATGTCCTATATAGAAAATTTCTGTTGAACTGGTTGTCTCCGACCTCTAAGCTTGAATATGGAAACCATGCTCTTGATATGACCGTTTGTCTAGAAATGTTTCTGAGTGAATGTGTGGGAGGGTGTGAGGGTGTAGTAGGGTGGGAGGGTGCTGGATTTCGAAGGAAATTCATCTCAGATGAGTATAACTACATATTTTATTTGTAATCAGGAATCAAAGAAAATGTAGAGGTACTGTAATTTTGGCCATAAAAGGATTAAACAGTTGAATCATCTCTAAATATATTTTTCTTGAATGACCTACCATACAAACGTAGTCTCATTTTAATTCAACCGCTTTAACCCCCTTTTGAAACTAAAGTAAATCTCTATAGTTTTGGGTGGTCGGTTCATCGAAATAGCTTAGAAATTCAGTGGGGTAATGCCGCCAGCACGTTGGGTACGCTACATAGTTGGCTAAAACATTTGAGCTGACTAAAAACCTGTAATGGCTTGTAGGTTGTCAGAATGTTTTATGTAGTAATTAGTTGGTGTAATTAGTAGTAATTTATTCATAGAAAGTGTGTACACCACACGAACGTGTTGAAAAATGCTCTAAAACTGGAAAGGTAGTTTTTTATTTTCTTGAAATTTATTAATCAGACTAGCTTGCTAATAAATACCTACTTGCTAATAATTATGTAAAATTAAAAACTTTCTTAAAATTCAAAGATTATTTTGCTTATAAGAGGGTACTTTCTAAACGACTTGCAAAATAATGAAACGTAAGTCTGTCAAAACCGACGCGTGAACACACAAAATTACTTTCAGAGTTGTTAATATTTTCGCAAATTGCTTTCGTTTCTGTTATATTCTTGTTAGCGAAGGTATCTTCTGATGAAACGTGTAATGGGACATTGTTGAAAAAGAGATTTTGTTAGAATTTCATTAGAACAACTTGGGGCGAAAAACGTCACAGAGTAGCGAACACGCAAAGTGAATTGCAAAAACTTGCGGCGTATTTCGCGACATATGCATTAGGTTATGTTGTAAGCAGAGTGTGTTCTTCTTAATAAATTTAAAAACACCTAGTAAGATTCATGCGACGTAAATATGCAAATGTTTGTAGGCAGACAAAAAGTCCAACAGTCACTGAAATTGTATGCCGAGAAACACTTTGCAACGCGTATACTCAGTGAAATGCCTAAACTATTAGGCCCTATGATTTGCATAGCGGTGATGTGGTTTCTGCCATAATGTTCCACACAAGAAAATATTTATGAAAAAGTTTGTAGAAAAATGTGTTTTATTCATCATCATCATCATCATCATCATCATCCACAAGCTTTATCTTTCCAATGCTGGGTAAAGGCCTCTCTTTTACCATGCCATTCGCCTCGGTCCTGAGCGAATCGGATCCAGACTCGACCCGCGATCTTTACAAGATCGTCGGCCCATCTCGCCGCATGACGACCAACGCTTCACTTCTCACCATTCAGAAACAGCCTTACTCCACCTATCGTCATTTCGTCTGGCCATGTGTCCTGCCCAGCTCCATTTAAGTATCATTATAGTAGTTCCAGCGTCCCGAACTTTTGTTCTTCGCCGGATTTCAACATTACGGACTTTATCTTGGAGTTTGCAAGCAAGGATCTCTCCATGGCTCTCTGTGCTACTCTGATTCTGTGCACAGCCTCATATGTGAGCGCCCACGTTTAACTCATAGATCTACGTGACGTTACCTTTCCGAGTTAACCTCCAATAAAACAACGAGATAGAATATTGTTCAGATGCAAGCTAACAATAATGTCTAATGAAAACACAAACAGCAGAGAAGAGACATATTTTAATAAAGAAAGTACACATACCTTTTTAGAGAAAGTCAAGTCAAACTTCAAAGTCTCAACATAACTTTGTAATGGAACAACAACAAAACGATCAACAAGTTAGTTTTGAAGAGGTGGTGCCAAAATATATCTTTGTTTATGATCCAGCTTTCATTACTTTAACTTTTATACGTTGAGAAGTTATTCGGGACGAATTTGATCTCACGAAATAATTATATTATAGTAATGATAGCTCATACATTTGCATGGTCGGCCGTTTGGTGACCTATTTTACCTGTTAAATTCAACTAGATATTTAGTTTTCTACCAATATCATTAAATTTGAATAAATTTTATTATTAAATTAGAATGACTAATTGAATTATTCATAAATTTACGTTTGTGACTATACTTCCAAACTTAGGGTTTTCCGTCTTTGGACGAATGTGCGCCACCGCGGGCAATGACGCAGGTCGTGGTTGTGTGTGGTATTGAAACCATTTATAGCCATACAAAATATGTATGAGAATTTGGTGAAGGGTAAGGGTACATTGTAGTGTTCCCTAAGCTAGCTACCACCCTTATCCAGAAAGTCTGCCGCGTATTTCCGGTAAAATATAACCCTGGTGTGTTAAAGTTAAGAGCGAATAGGTATCTACTAGGTAAGCGTGCTACACCTTCGACCACATTATCGCTTTCCATCAGGTGAGATAGTGGTCAAACGATTGCCTAGACTGTAATTTAAAAAAAAGGTGTGTTCAAGTCTGGAGTGAATAGATATCTTCTAATTGGCAAGCGTGCTACACCTTCAACCACATGATCGCATTCCATCAGTTGAGATCATGATTAAATAAAGAAAAATACACTTATTTTAATCAGTCCTTGAGAGCCAGTCCCATTTTAACTACCATGGTGGTGGTGGTTAACCACCAGTGGTTAACCACCTTTGAACGCATCATCACTGACCAAAACGCAAGCCAAAAGAAATAAAAAAGTGGCCAAGTGCGAGAAGTAATAAATAAAATTAAGATTTTAGTTTATTTTCACAACACAAAAATCTAATAAATATATGTAAGTACATCATTATCATTATGAGCCCGTATTCGTCCACTGCTGCACGTAGGCCTCTCCTTGTAAACGCCACTGACACAGTACATTATTATATAGGCCTATAATATGTAATAAGCCACTGAGCCCGATCTTCGGCTCTCCTTGTCCAGATGCTACCATCCACCTTTCGCCATTTTTTATTTATTTAATATATTTCTTGTTATGTTTATGTATAATTTTAAAGTTTGATTATTTTTGGAAATAAGTTCCAAGTTTCTAAATCAAACTGAATGTGTTCTACATACCGGAGACAGACTGATGAACGGACAAGTAACGACAATAAGGTTCCTTTTGGTACCATTGGAAACGGAACCCTACAAATAAAATGTTATTGATGAAATTTCACTAAAATTACTCAAATCAAAACGATGTCAAGCGCCTAACATCTCGTAAACAACATCAAGTCGATACCAAAGAAAAAAACCGTAAACGAAAACAGAGGAAATTATATTTTCCGGTTCAATAAACTTCTGAACGGCTATATCGAGGTCTGTGCGAATAGTTGATAGATATATGGAGCAGGAAAAGAATTCTTATTTGGTTTGGATTCTGTGGCAGGCACAATACCACAAAGTTATTTCTGTCAGGTGTTTCGCTTCCGCGTTTCTGCGATACGGAGCGGTGAAATAAAGAAGTATCTGTGACAAGCAATGGCCTGATTTCTTTCAACAAGATTGTTTTGGATATATCAATTTAAGGAGCAATTTCGGAGGGAAAGCATAATTATCACTTGATGTATGAATGCTTAGTATAAAATATTATATTGTGAAGAGTTCAAACTATTAATACAGCATCTCTCAGTCAATACTCCCCCACTGTTGACCTCAACTTATCTGATACGAATTATTTTGGTGTTATGCAATGTATTTAATTAAAGAAAGAGATAATTTCCATCCAAATTGAGTTGGTGTGTGGTTGATAGATTCAAATTGATGTTTAATTTTCTATTTCCGCTCAATGTTCCCAAACTGTTTACAGCGTTTGACCTCGCAATTTCCGTCTTGAGCTCATCTCATGCGATTCTCGCTTTGATTATTACTGTCTCAGAAATGTTATCTTAGATTAAATGTAATTGATATTTCGTCATTATAAGGATATTGCTTTCTATTACTCGTACTGGGGGAATCAAATATTCCTTTTCATTCTAGTAAAAGAATTTGGTAATAGTTATCTCTGTACCAAATTATTTAATTTAATTAGTACAAAATATCTTATATAGTAATATTAAAGGTAAATAGTTGATCGAGCGAGCTCAAGTCTCTGCTTCAAGTACAATTAATTTGCTTTCATCTGTCAGTTTGTGGTTACTCCTCTACAGGTCGTATATAACAACCGATCTGGATGAAACTTGATATACAGGTATAACTTTCTTTTTTTTTCGTTTTGTTTGGGGAGGGGGGAGTACTTCCCAGGGGTACTTTCCGAGGAAGGGCAAAAAGTTATGAATACCTCCGCCTTAATAGATTCGATTTCAATGTTCCTTTTTTATATTTGAAAGGTAGTAACTTTAAGTTACTAACTTTAAGAGCTGTGCTTGGAGTTTCTCTGAAGGACAAGATTCGTAACGAAGATATCAATACATAGCTCAAAATATAAGCAAGCTAAAGTGGCAGTGGGCTGGTCACATTTCCTAAAGAACCGAGAACCGAGAGCCGTTAAGGTAGACAAGTTTTTGAGTAGAGACCACGTTTAGGCAACCGTAGTGTAGGACGCCCTGTGGCCAGGTGGAGTGACGACCTGCGAAAAGCGGCTGGAAAAAAGTGGTTGAGGAGAGCTGAAGACCGAGCTCAGTGGCGTGCATTAGTATTGAACAGATTTATGTAGGCTGATGATGATAATGATGTACAATAAGGTCACTAGAGGACGCTACTGTGCACCGGTACATTTAAAAAAAAAAAGTTTGTGCTCACCAGTCTTTTGATCGCAGAACTACTAGTTTAATAATAAGTTCTGTTATATGCTTGTAAATATAAGTTTTCTCAGACGAGTCTATTTGGCGAGTATACTTGACGAGTTTACTATGTGTATTGAAACTTGGGATAACATCGCACTTTTGGGACTTCATATAGTAGAGGGAAAGGTAACTTTGAAGGTTAAAAACTTACTGCCACTCAAAGTAAGTAGGAAAACGCTTTTTTCAAAAACAATAATTCCTTAGTTAAGTTATGGATCGTTATCAGTGATTTTGGTAATACCAGTATATCGTATACGCCAATTTGTACCATGAGTTCGTCCTGTTCCACATTAATAGTGAATATAGCTAAGGTAGATATGGAATTCTCTGCCTTCTTCTTTGTTTGCTAAAAATAACATACCAATATAAGTAATTAAATAACTCACAAAATTATGCGTAATAGGTTCACTTCATTACATTTTCGTATAAAAACGATCGAGTCGATCTTTCGCCTACGTAATCTGGTTTATGAATTATGGAGCAGCGATTTCTGAGTCGATAACAGGCGAATCCTAAAATAAATTGAAAAGGAAACGAAAGGCATTTGCAGATTTGGGTCAGGTTATGAATCAATTGCTTATTGATGGGAGATATTGGTTGGTAATTGCAGGGCTGGCGATTGTTTTTTTTTCTAGACCGAAATGTATGCACTCTAATATTTTTTAATCACTTTTTTCACGCTTTTACTAGTGTCAGGTGTCAAAGTGACACTGTTTTGATATCAAAGTGACACTTTTTTTAAGTGAGTCATTTGTTACCATAACGATGAAACCTCGGGGCGCAGCTCGATAGCCAATAATGAAATGTAGATTGTGGAATCCTGCGGACTATTCATCGTGACTTTTCTTTTACAGGAAGCAACAAATACTGCCTCGACGTTAACTACGGAGGTGTTCTCATTGTCTGGGACCGCCTATTCGGAACTTTCCGCCCAGAAACCGACAAGGTTGAGATCGTGTACGGACTCATCTACAACCAGCCTTCGTTCAATCCGCTGTATTTGCAGGTAATTAACGTTAATTTTGCATTTTCTTAGGTTTGTTCCACACATAGGCAAGAGCATTATCGCCATTTTGGCGCTGATAGCAATAGTTTGGCAGTAGTGAGGGTACACGGAACTAACGTACTTGTACTATTATTTATTCTGTAACTAACGACAAGAGATGAAACAATGTCAGTTTTAGTTACATGGACCCTCGGTGATGGCGCTTTGAATCAGCACAAATAAAAGTCATCATCATCATGTCAGCCTTTAGAAGTCCACTGCTGAACATACGCCTCGCCAAAAGAGCGCCATGATGAACGATCTTGTGCCACCTCCATCCACCAACTTCCTGCGATGGCTTCAATTTCGTCGATCCATCGTGTGGGGGGTCTCCCTACACTTCATTTGCTTGTTCGTGGTTACTATCCGAGAACCTTAATTCCCCAGCGGTTGTCGGTTCTGCGAACTATATGACCTGCCTATTATCACTTGCAAACTCTGAGAACTATGTTGGTAACTTTGGTTTTTCTACGGATTTCCTCCTCTCAGATTCTATCACGTAGTAAAACACCGAGCACAGCTCTCTCCATTGCACGCTGCGCGACTTTGAGCTTGTGTATGAGACCAATTAGTGACCACGTCTCAGTGCCGTATGTCATCACTGGCAACACATACTGACTATAAACTTTCATCTTGAGGCTCTATGGTATCTTCGACGAGAAGATATGGCGTAATTTCCCGAACGCTGGCCATCTGAGTTGGGCGGGTAGCGTTCAGTAACGAAACTCGGTAACTTTCGGTAAACGAAAGTACGGCAGAGCAAATTCATAAAGATCAGTGGTTCCACAAGACATATTTTTTTTGTGGTTAGGCAATCGTTTGACCATGACTTCACCTGATGGAAAGCGATGATATGATCGAAGGTGTAGCACGTTTGCCTAGTAGATACCTATTCATTCAAGAGAACAATACGAGGCGAAGCGTAACGCTTCGTTCTTGTGCAAGGAAAGAGGATGGGGCAGTCAGATTGTACAGTTCTTGTGCACCCTCCCCATAGTGCAATCTGTAGAATACCGACAGGCTTGCGAACTCACGTCGATGCGCTAGACTTTGAAGATTACTCTTTACCAAAGTTTCATCCACAAAAAGCCTCATAGCACGTCTCTCAATTGGATCCAAAGCCTCGAGCTGATACTTCGCAGAACCGTATCAGAGGTGGCAGCAGTACTCCATACAAGATAGGACCTGTGCTTGATAAAGGTTCAAAAACTGTCCCGGTGTGAAGTACCGCCTAACTTCAGACAAAATACCAAGTTTCATTGCAGCTACCTTGGACTTTTGGATTCAATGTAAGACCCAAAATTTAGGTTCGATGTGAGTTCGACGCCCAAACGCTCCAGATGGTCGCCTATTGGTATTGTTTCACTACGGAAAGAGGGAGATCGGTTTAGAGGTCTCTTTTTAGCAGAGAATAAAAGCGCCTGCGTTTTAGTAGCATTAAACTTAACCAGGTTAGATCGCCCCATGCCCGTGTCCGAACACGGCTTCTAAGGCTAAATTCAAACGGTCTACCATAGCCTCTTTATGAAACTGGACAGCATCACAACTGGCTTGAGCATTGGAAATCTCTCAACTACAGTACTTTCATCTGCATAACCAAAGGTACCGGGCTTAAGGTCATTGATGTGCAGTAACAATAGTGTAGCCGAGAGAATCGATCCCTGAGGACGTACATTGGCATTGATAGCCATTTGATCAAATGAACAATTAACGCCGCAATTGTATAGCCAGTGCAATAATATAATACTTAACCACCTCAGCAGACCTTTAGTAATGAGATTCTAATCCACACCAATATATATAAGTAAAAACGTAGTCTGTTTTTTTGTTTGTTTGTTTGTTTGGGGAGCTTTCACTCGATAACGGTTGGACGGATTGTGATGAAATTTAGAATGGAGATAGCTTAAACCCTGGAATAAAACATAGGATTTTTATCCCGGTATATTATAAGTTTCCACGGGAAACCTGGAAAATGTTGATTACTCACTGTAAGGAACGGTTGCCATTACAGAATGATCTGTGGTTGCCATGGAATCGAAATAACAAGTCTGTCAAAAAACATCAAGAACATTTTTGCTATATCAACTTTTGCATTTGGTTTTAATATCCTACAAGAAATTAGGATGGTTTTTTTCGCGATAAACGGTGGCTCGCGTGTACAAAAATGCGGGCGGGAAAACTAGTGTAATAATAATGATACTACGAAATAATTCATAAAAATAAATAATGAAATATTGAGGTATCGCAATTATTATATAGGTAATGTTCTATATCTAGTAGTAAATTAACTGGATAAAAATTGACAGTATTTCCGTAGAGCCACTCTGATCTATGTGTTTTATCATTCAGGTCATCCATCTTTGTCCAACACTCCTCGTTAGGCTATCATTACAATTTGATTAATTCATAACGTACCTAAACGTGTACGTACGTTTTGTAATTACCTTGTGATATCTAAATGCCCTAAAAAACAATATGAGAATAATTGTTTTCTAATAAGCCTCTAATATTTCAAAAACTTATTTTTCTGATTAAATATAGTTCATAATAGTTTCTGAAGGATCACAATAACCTTTGAAACCTTTTATAGACATGCTTGAACAAAGTGTTGCAAGCAAATTTATATATAACATAATTATTATTAAAAAAACTTCATAAACAAATCTTTATCATTCTTGAATTCAATGCCATTTTAATTGCAGAAAATAGATTGTTTATTCTAAGAGATGTTGCAAAGCATATTTAATAAAGTTATATTCATACAAATAATTCTTCTGCGAGTCTAATTTGCGATTTGGCATGCTTGTCGCGTAAGTAATTAACTGAGGCATCACCTGACTTAATTAAATTTACCCGCAATATGTTTACACAAGGTTTTAATTCTAGTTCATGTATTTCATTCCCCTGTTGTTGTAAGTGCCTCATTATTGATTTTTACACAATCTGTCTTTTTATTGTAACTTCTACTCTCTTCGTTTATTGATCTATAAATATACTTTTTGAAAAATGTGGGAAAAAATATATTTTAAGATCAGTAAACGAAGACAGTAAACATTTTTAAATATTTATAATCATTCTGATTTTTATAAGTTACATAACATCGACAATGTTGCAAATCAAGCAACGCTATTTATTAACATGATAACTGTAAATTATTGTTGTTGGAGAGTTATAATGAAATCAGAACAATATACCAACCCACTAATAATATTATTTCCATCCGTTTCCAACAATCGTTTAACAACTAATGGAAATGATAATAGTAGGAAATGGTAATAGTAACAGCGAATACAACCATATTGTCCAACGATTGTTGAACAACTAATGGTTGTGGATTTTATACGCCGACATCATCCAATCTTTATTGATATGACGTATTCATTGATTTTTATGATTCCAATTTGGCGTGTGTCTAGAAATAATGTGGCAAAATTGAGCTGTAAATTACCCATCGCTAAACTGAATTTTTCTTTAACATTGCAGGCTTTCTACACCGGCTACGTGGTCGAGAAGTTCAGATCCTTCGAGGGCTGGGGAGATAGGTTCAGAGCCGTCTTCTGGGGTCCAAGCTGGGAACCCGGCACCTCCAGGCTTGGCGACGAGGACCAGAAAGTTGATGTAAATATACTTTTGAACGAAGAGGTCAGGTTATATTTGATTAAAGGGATTCCTTGGATGCCTGGCGATCTGCGCTTGAAATTTTGGGTTTGCTGCCAGTACAGCTATTTTCAAAAGGGGGGACCCACTACTTGGGAAGCATTTTTCCATGCTATTTAGTGGTAAGCTTATGCAGAGTATCATTAAGTTTTTTATATAGCTTTTGGGGGAGAGTTTTGAGTGGGTATCAGTAGCGGCGCTTTAGCAATTATTCTGTCGCGTATATGAAAACATTTTATTGTTAAGTTTTAAAAGGGTACTTGTGTATAAAAACATATTTGTTTGATGCGCAAAGCTTGCATGTATCGTACTTTCGCACAATAAGGAAAAAAGGAAACCATTTTAGTTGTTACTTTTTTATATATTTATTGCATTGCATTCATTTTATTTTTATATTACAGTATCTCATTTTCACCATGCACATACTCGTAGTACCAGGCTTTTACAATAATTAAGCAATGTCATTTATTCTCTCTGAATCTGTTTCATAAACCACCCAATAACTCTCTTTTATATCTCATTTTACGAAACGACATAGCGTTGAAAACTTATATAAAAAGGATAACAAAACCAGCCTATTTGCCATGTCAACTCCATCACGTCAACAAAGTAAGCCAGTAATTACTCTGCCAAGTCCAACAATCTTAGTTCTCAAACAGCGTTCATAGTTACCAAGTACCTCGGCTAGTGGTTAGAGCATAATTAACCTAAGCTTGATAATTATTTTGAGCTACCTAATTAGAGTTCGTAGATAATTACAGTTAGTTAAGAGCAGAGCGCTAATTTCAGAGCGTGCTAAGTTCCAGTGGATTTGGCCCACTTAAGTATTACAGTTTAGACAGCATTAATTTCGTAGGGTGGACTTATTAGAATCGGGCAAATTAGGGAGGGCAAAAGTTCTCGACCTTGAAGCAGGACTTGAGCTGTGACCCCTGGAATGCCGTTCTGACGTTTTACCAACTGAGCTATCGTGGTGCTATCTTGTGTAACGAATCATTATTTCTTATACATGCGTAAGGTTCATACATATACGAATGACGAATGTTTTTCATCAAAAATCAATTAAAATCAAAAATCAATTGTTTTGAGGGTTATGTTTTTGGGCAGTATGTAGGTACTATGTTTGTATGTTCCTTTGGCGCGTCTTACAGCATAATCGGCTTGGTGGATTTTGATAAATTAGGTATCATTAGGTTCGTCTTAATCTAATATCCTCTCACTCTGCATATTATTTTTTGATACATGAAGTGTCAAGAAAATTAACATGGCGGCTTACAGCTGCCATATTGTATTTCCGATGGATCAAAAAATGGCCAAAACCTATCGAGGAGGAATTTAAATAAAGATCCTTAAAAAAACATTCCAAATAAACAGAGGGAAACAAGCTTTAGATTTTTGGTTTTGAAATATAAGAAGTAGTCGGATGATGATCTAGCCAGGTTCTAGCAGACCAGTCAAAAGTGAAATAATATCCAAGATGCCAACTTTTTTATTTATGATCGCAGTGCGTGTTTTTGTCTACCTACTATATAATATTAAAATATATATTATAATAACATTATAAATTGAGAAGATTTTATATTTTGTATGTTTGTTGGTGATATGATAAATTAAAAAATACTTTTGCCTATAAAAATCTACATTATCAGCTAGTAACTTGGGCTGTACCTATATTTTTTAAATTATTGTTTCTTTCGATAATTGCAATTATGTAACCCAAGGTATCAAAAATTTGCCCATAAAAATCAATAAATGGCGTGCGCTGCGATAACTAATGGTGACACATAAACTAATGGTGACACATAAACTAATGGTGACACATAAACTAATGGTGACACATAAACTAATGGTGACACATAAACTAATGGTGACACATAAAATAATGTACAACATGTTTATAGTACTCCTCATTACCCATATACGAGTACGATCCACGAGGTTACAAGATCTGGCTATTATAGTTAAGTCACAACAATATTTTTTTGTTCAAAGTAGTCAGTCAAAACACGGGTATGATCGTGTACAAATAAAGATAAACACTTAGCTACCCGTACGAAGCCAGGGCGAATCGTAATGTAGTTTAAAAAAAAACAATAACCTAAGCCAAAACCAAAACTCCACAGAAATGCATTGTAGTGACACTTTTTTTGTGTAGAACACATCCTTGCTCCGTTCCATATAAATTCAATTATTCTTGTCTTGGGGACTAAGCTGACGACGTTTTTCTCACGCGCTGCTAACGCAAAACTGCGAAGTCAAGCGGTTGCGGGTTCGAATCCCGCAAGGTGCAAACAATTTTGTGTGATGAGCACAAATGTTTGTTTCCGAGTCATGGATGTTAATATTTAAATCTATTTGTTTATCTGTTGTATAGTACCCATAGAATAGGGTATCCTAGTTTGAGGCTAGGTAATTGGTGTGAATTTTCCTGAATATATTGTTATTAATTATTGCTGACTAAGGTTTATCTTCAATAGGTGGAGGGAAGAGACAAATACGACGTGCATCTTCCAACATGGTGGAATATATACCTGGTGTCACATTACTCTGTAGTGCTCTATGGATTTTTGGAGCTGGCCGGGAAGCATATGGTAAGAATACTGTTTCAAATTGAACAAACTTTCGTGATTTGTTCAAGGACATAACATTGAAGTGACGATTGTACAGTAAGATGTAATGTTGGAGATTTAATGCGATAGATAGCCTACACAGATCTAAATTTATGGAAAACCTTGACGTTTCAATTGAGTTTTATTCTATAGTCACGAGATGACTCCCAATCTTATCAACAACTAGCTGTACCCGCGGCTTCGCACGCGTGTTTATTTCTCTAGGTTAAATGTACCCTATGTACTATTCCAATATCTAAAATAACACCAGTTTTTATGTCAAACATTAAGCTATCCAATAGTGAAAACCGCATTGCAATTGGTGCAGTAGTTTTTACGTGATGTGTAAACAAACAAACAGACAGACGCGAATTTAAAAAATGATCTATTCTTGTTCAGTAACTTATTTTAAGTAGCCTAGACGTTTTTTTTTCTTAATTATCTTAATTGTACAGACTTTTTGGTTCTAATTGCTCTACTATAAGTATAGATAGATTACACAAAAACACTGGGCAAATTTCGATACTCAGAAATAGATGCGTCAGCTTATCATGAGCATTGTTTGTAATCAGAAACTTTGAAGATCAAATTATTAGCAACACATATGATAGCACTGGTATTTTCCTAGCATATAACACCAAAGTCCTCAGAACTTAACGAAATCGATATTTATCACACTGATTTTGATAAAAAAGTGTCTCCTTAGTCACCTTGTAGTCCTTGTAGTCTTAGAGAATGTAGATAAAATAAAGCTTAAAAATAGCAAAGGCTTATCGGAATCTAATTAAAATCAAACAAAAGGGTCACGGCTCACGGTCAACATCTAACAAGTTCTAACTTAGTTTCTCTTCCCCTGTACAAATACAACCACTGCTAATATTTGGAGTAATCCCAAAACTCGCCGCAAAACTATTTTGCCGTGTAATGAAAAGACATTCGCTTACTCTATCTTTTTTGGCATCGAGGGAAATTTATTAGGTCGTAGGTCAAAGGCCAGAAAGGTCAAAAGAGCGCCAAAAAAAACTGATGGCTGCTGTTGAGATGACTTGTTAAAAAACCACTGTTTAATGGTAATTTCAGATGTGTACTTTTGTTTTCTGTTTAGTTTAGGTTTGGTTCCGGTTAAACCAAAGTACTTTGACAATGTCAACATTTTTTTTATGAATTTAAAGAAGTTTTAAATTCAAAAAAAATACAAAATTGTCTTTTAAGTATTTTCAAAAGACAATTTGTTTGAGAATATAAAGTTAATTTTCAAATTTTGGCTTTTATCCAACGTGTTTCCTGTTGATACCCATCATAAAAGAGGGCAATTTCGTTACCTAACAAAAATATAATAACAAGGTTACAAAGTTCTAAAAAATATTCTCGCTTTGTATGATAACGGCTAAGAAATACCGTATAATGTTGTCATCCAGATATAAAATAACAATTACGTCAATATAGGACAGCATAATAATAATTAATCTCAATCTAATATCTCCAGAAATCTATTGAATCCAGAATTTGTTCTCGCATCACGTAAAAACTACTTTACCGATTGCGATGCAGTTATCATTGTAGAATAGCTTAGAGTTTGACTTAAAAACTGAAGTACTAGGTATCTCAATCTGATGAGTAGAAGCCGAGCAATCGATAAAAAACTTATTGACAAACTGAAGGAATTTTGAGCAAATGTATTAATCTATAGGTCTTGGAATAGCACAGAATTTTAATCTAGAGAAATAACAACGCGTGCGAAGCCGCGGGCACAGCTAGTAGATGTTATGGCAAGTATTTTCTATTCCCATAATTAAATTTAGTTCATAAAATTGTATACCATACTTATCGGTATATTATAGTTCTATTATATGCCGTAGATTTAATATTAAAAGCATATTATTAAATTTAATGGATAATAATTGAAAAGTAATTATGTTAAAGGGAAAATAATAATAACAATACCTTAATATATGAAAATTAATGTATGTTTGTTTGTCTAAGTCTTGTAACAAAATCGGATGAATGGACGCATCCATTCATCCGATTTTGTTACAAGACTGCCCAAAAAAGGAGTGATATGTTTTTAGCATTCATGTATGTTTGTATGTATGTGAGTTTCTTTATTCCACCATAACTTTGAAATGCCTGAACAGATTTAGACGTATGGGGCATAGTTAGAATCCTTACATCCCCCCGAGTAATAAAGGATATATATTTTTTGAAAAAAAAAAAAAAAGCAACATGGCGGCAGTATGGCTCAATTTTCCAAAAAAAAAACTTCGAATGTTACAATATGGGTATCATGTTGAATACCAAGTTGAAGGGATTTTAAATAAGCACATTTCAATAGTATATAATTTATTGGAATAAGTTTTTTTTTGGCAGGGCAGACGAGTTTTTTAAGCTTTTAAGCTAGTGATTGCAACTCTGTACAGTTGGCACATGCATGAATATAAAAAAAAGAAGAAATACACAAAAAAGGACATAACATTAATAAAGTGGAATTTCGACCTATTCGTTGAAATGAAATGAAATAAAAAAAAAATGCACGAATATAGGTATATTTTAGTTGTTAATATTATTCAGGAAACTCTGTATTTGACTAGTTTGTCGTGCAAATGTTATAAATAACACGACACTAAATTTAAAAAAAAAAAAACTTATCCATGGATATTTATAATTGTATAATATTTAAAACAGAGTTTCCGGCAACTATTGTGACCGTTTGGTCACCGTCTTTGCACTGTATTGGATTATTAACGAAACATAATGATATTAAATGGAAAATAATAAAAATAACAATATATTTATTGAATGGTTTAATTACATATTTGTTTCTAATAAATTAGATACATTATTTTGAGCAGTTCCACAGTTAGCACAAGATGTGATTGCAAAGTCAACCAACGGTAGAGGGTTCGAATCCTGCAAGGTGAAATCATTTGTGTGATCAGCAGAAATGATTTTTCCTAGTAATGGATGTAATATTCGTATCTATGTATGTTTGTCTATTGTCTACTACCCATAGAACAGGGTACCCTAGTTTATGGCTTGGTAATTGGTGTTAATTGTTCCGAATATATTTAATATTTATATTATATAATTTAATAAACTTCCTTTTTTTTTCAGGGTATGACTCCGATTTCTGTCCTCATATTCGTGCTTTACATCATAGCTTCCCTCACCATCATCGGCATGCTCTTCGACAACTCCAAGTACGCTGCAACCCTGGAGGTGCTCCGGTGTTCAGCACTCGCTTTCCTCACGAGGAGCCTGGCTATCACCAGTCCAGGACTTGGAACAGCTCTTCAGGTCTTCTATGTAGCATCTGCTATGTTCTGGGCATTGAACTCTCTGAAGCTTTTGGAGATCAAGAAGGTGCAGAAATTAGAGTAGGAGTAGAAAATTGTGTGGATTGCTTGATGAGAAACTGTGCTGTATTTTATGGCTTTTTGAGGAAACTAAAGAGATGCAAAGTGTTAAGGAGACTTAGCGCTTTGACCTGACCTAAAATAATTGCTATTTTTAGCATTGCCTTTGTAGCATTCAAAAATAAACAAAGACGTGTAATGTTGTTTAAAACGTTTATTACAAGTTACAACATCAAATTTAACAAAGATTTGAGAACTCGCGAGTTGGAAGAAATATATTTATAAAGAGACGGTGTTCATCGCAATCCCGCTCTTTCTTTCTCTTCGTGTATAGCTTTCTCTTCGTGTATAGCTTTCGCGCGTTATAGACGTCTATTAAAAATCAAGTAAACGTCTAAAAGCATTTTTTTTGGGCAAATTGAGGTATATTGAATGAAATTGTTTCATAACTAAATTATAGAAAAGTGTATGAAGCTAAACTTAAAGCCTTAAGGTTTTCGCTGTGAGTAGCAAACCCCCTATTTTTGGAATGAAAAATGTAATACCTCTGATCAAGTCACATGCTAATATTTTTACACATAAGTGTTTTTGTAGTCTTTTATCTAGATGTTTACCTTTGGAAAACAGGATCACAATATATGTTCTTGATCAAAAGATTTTTTAAAAACTTTACTCTTTTACGGTCTGCACAAATCTAAAAAAAAATTTGACTGCAAAAAATTATGACTATCTGGAATTTGCTTCGTAAGAAGTTGATCTAGATTCTCACCCAGCGATTTTTCGATACATCCCCTATGGCGTTCAATATCATTCAATTTATCTAAAATTTGCTCCCGAGCTGCATCATCTCTCCCGCTCAATCTGCACCTAGACAAGCTGAACAAAAATTTGAAAGATTACAGCGCCTTAAGCCTTTAAATAATAACGCAGCTAATACCCACGCTTTATATACGAGTGTTATCTTAGTAACAAGGTTTTATTGGCCATTGTTGGCATATTTATTTAGGCCTTCATTTATAACATCCACAAAGATATGAAAATGTTTTCATTTTATGTAAGAAAATATTTTGAAACAGTGCTAAAAACAGTGTTTTGTGGATTATTTTCATATTCCGACAATAGAAAATAAAATAAACCTCACGTGAGTAGCTATATTTTAGTAATGTAAATATGAATTATTTTACATACAAAAATAACAGTCAGTGTTTCTTTATGTGCCTTAATGATAGATTGTAGTTTTTTACCAAGATGTATGTATTTTAATACTGTTTTGTAAATTATCCATAAGTCTGCATGTTTGTAAAGATAGTACGTAGAATACCTCTCTGTCTAAAAATATTTATACACCGTTTAAATATTTATGCGCTTTCATATTTCTAGAATTAGTAAACATTTTGATGTAAACGGCTCAATGTTGAATATTTTTCTATTAAGAAATTGCGTATATAGGAGAGTAATACTTTTTTTTCGAGCTAGAAATATAATTCTTCTAATATTTAGTTTAAAAGTTGCCATCGAGCTAGTTGTAATAAAGGTACAAATACACCCACGCGGATCCAGTGGTAATCCAATCATTCTGTCAGCCTCAGTGGTGTCGTCAGTGATCAGTCGACTGCAAAGCGTGAGGTTGCGGGTTCGAATCTCGTGCAGGGAAAATATTTGTATGGACCAAAAGTCAGGGTTCGTAGGACCATGTTCCTCGTTGTTCCTGATTCCCTAGATACAAGGAATCTAAGTTAGATGTCAGCATGTATACTTGTGATCTTTGACATGTTATTAGTTATAATAGTGTTAATTTTAAGTAGGGAAAAACAAATGGCTGCTATTTACTTTGAATGTGTATAAATCGTCACCGCTGCCGCGACGGTATGTTTGTGCCTTAATTTTCCTATTTTCTATTATTTTCATAGCCGCACACCAAATAATTAGAATAGCGTAGAATAATAGAATAATGTATACCTATCCTAAAATAATATCGCATTAGTAAATATTTTTGTATTCTTAGTCAAACTTTTTGGCATTTGAATATTTCTTAATAAGTATAGCTATAGATTATCATTTGTTCGCAGATTCATAATTTATTTTGTTACAATTTTCTTTATTAAAATTCTGAATATCATAAGATTGTTTTATTTAATAAAGCGCTACCAATTGATTGGAAAAAAAAACGAGACAAAAAATAATAGATTGTTAATGTTAATCAAATACAATTTGAAGTTTACCAAGGTAACTGACATAGCTTTAAGGATTATCAAGCTCAAGTGGGATGGTCACCTTTCCCGAAAAACCGATAACCGTTGGGGTAGACGAGTTCTAGAGTGGAGACCAAGTTTAGAAGAATGTATTATAGGACGCCCTGTGGCCAGGTGGAGTGATGACCTACGAATAGCGGCTGGAAGATGGATGACGAGAGCTGAAGACCGAGCTCAGTGGCGTGCATTAGGGAGGCCTACTTACAGCAGTGGAAAAAAATATGGTCTGATGATGAAAACAATTTCAGACAAAAAATAAACAATTTGCTTCTTGAAAATGTTCAAAATAATCAAAATTGTATTCTCACTAAATTGAGATTGCAAAAAATGCCATTTAAATAATATGACAATGTAATATTATTATTTTCATAAATGTAATTAAGATAAATAATGAAGATTGCTTGAACTTACTTTTCTAGCGCGTTTGGGGGTTTTTACAGCTCAAAAAAAAGTAAACGTTAATATAAGATTGTAATAGATGGCGTTGATAAATAATGAAGCATGAAGCTTTTGAGCATTTAATTTAACCTATTTGGTACCTATCTTTTTGACGTGAGTGACGTTAAAATAACTTTTTGATATATCATGGACTAATATTACAGTCAAAATAAAGAACCAAACTAAAAAAAACATGACAAATATCATTCATCATCATTTTTCGATTTGTTTATTGCCCCTCTTGAAAGTAAATAAAATAAATAAACTGTTTGGAAATGGCTCCACTTCCTTGTGTTGAAGCTTTCTGCGCTAAAATAGGAACGCTTACTTTTGATAAAGCTGAAAATGGTAATAGGTACGTAGTCACAATACAAAGCGGACAGGCCAAACAAGCTGGATTCCGGAAAGGCTTTAACACCGTAGACCACATCCATACGCTCCAGCAGATTATACAGAAGACCGAAGAGTATAATCGGCCACTATGTCTAGCGTTTGTGGATTACGAGAAAGCCTTTGATTCAGTCGAGACCTGGGCAGTGCTATAGTCATTACAGCGGTGCCAGATTGACTACCGGTACATCGAAGTGTAGAAGTGTTTGTACAGTAAGTCCGTCTTCAGGATCAGAACACGAATTCTATTCAGTTGCAAAAAGAGGTGAGACAGTGAGACAGGGAGACGTTATTTCTCAGAAACTGTTCACCTCTGCACTGGAAGATATATTCAAGCTTCTGAACTGGAACGGATATGGTGTTAACATCAATGGCGAATATATCCTCACCTTCGATTTACTGATGATATAGTCATCATGGCAGAAACCCTGGAAGACCTAAGCACAAGCCTCAGTGAGCTCAATATTGTTTCCCAACAGGTGGGTCTTAAATTGAACATGAGTAAGACGATTATCATGTAAAATGCCCATGTCGTACCCATGCTGGTATATGTTGGGAACGATATTATCGAAGCTGTTGATCACTATGTACACTTAGGTCAGACGATCCAACTGGGTAGATGCAACTTCGACAAAGAGGTCAACCGACGAATCCAACTCGGATTGGCAGCGTTCGGGAAATTACGCCATATCTTTTCGTCACCGATACCGCAGAGCCTCAAGACGAAAGTTTATAATGAGTGCGTGTTGCTAGTGATGACACACGGCACTGAGACGTGGTCGCTTCCTATTGGTTTTATACACAAGCTTAGAGTTGGGCAGCGTGCAATAGAGAGAGCTATGCTCGGTGTTTCACTATGTGATAGAATCTGAATTGAGGAAATCCGTAGAAGAATCAAGGTTGCCAACATAGCTCTCAGAGTTTGCAAGTTGAAGTGGCAATGGGCAGGCTATATAGTTCGCAGAATCAACAACCGCTGGGGAATAAAAGTTCTCGAATGTCGACGACAAACAAGCAAGCGTAGCAAGCGTAGTGTGGGGAGACCTCCCACAACATGGACCGACGACATTGTAGACATCGCAGGAAGTCGGTAGATGGAGATGGCACAAGATTGCTTGTCATGGCGCTCTTTGGGGGAGGCCTCTGTTCAGCAGTGGACTTCTAAAGGCTGACATGGTGACTTAGTCACAGAACACTGTGATGGTAACTATGTGCATTCGTACCGATAGTACTATGTGAAAGTCAAAAAAGATGGAGACAGTGACTGACTTGACTTGATGGCAGTTGGATACGCGCTTTTTATCACTTCATTGTTTGCTAACGCCATCTATTGGGTCAGTTTGTAAACTTTTTTTTAATTAGCTTTCGGTTAATCCCTCATTGATAAGGGTGGTTATTTGGTGTCAAAAATAATGAGGGAATGTGGCCTTGGGGTCATGAAGCGTGACTTTCCGTTAAGGACATAACTAGTTAGTTAGTACTAGTTTTTGCCCACGTCTTCATCCGCGCAGACTACAGTTTATTGCGAAAAAAGCATCCTGTATATTTCTGGGATATTAGAAATAAAAGTAAAAAGTTAGTGCAAAAGTATTGCACCTACGCTCTTGATGCTTTTTTGACAGACTTATCATAACTTCGTTTCCACGGCAACAAGTCATTCCGTTCCTTAAAGCAAATAATCGTCATTTTCCAGTTTTCCCGTGGAAACCTACCATTATCTGGGATCAAAAGTATCCTATGTTGGTCTCTATATTACACAGTGTCTATTTACAAATTTTTATCCAAATCGAATCAGCCGTTTTGGCTTGAAAGCTGCCCAAAAAACAAACAGACAACAGTTCACTTATAGTGTGGAAGGAACTTTTTTATATATCTTCTATGTAGGTACAGCTCGCGAGGCGTAAGCTGAGCTTTGCATTTGTGTGAGTGTACATAGATAGTGTAGGTGTGATAACCGGACTGAGGCGCGGTGCATCTTTTGCTTGGTTTAAACTGTTTTTTGGCAAACGGCCTAAGGCGCGGTGCGTCGCTCGCGCGACGTAAGTGCTGTATACTCACTCACACAAATGCAAAGCTCAGCTTAGGCCTCGCGAGCTATACACGTCTAGCATCAATCTTGTTACAGTTTTATTATATGTAGATTAAAGATTATCTCTTTGATATCCATCAGCCATCTATATAATGGCAAATTCTCTATTTACTACATAACAAAACGCTTAAAGATGGAAATTGAATTACGTCGTTTGAAATTAAATATTCTTCCAACTAAACTGTCGTAAACAGCTGTGTTGAGTGTAAGCTAACCACGAATTAAGAGCTGTTTCCACTACAGTAATTAAGATGAGCAGCCAGTATTTTTTAGCTGAGAGACCAGCAGTGCAAATTAACAGTGTAGCAAAGCTAAAGACAAAGTAATTTGTAAACAGGCATCATAATATAGACGTTTTACAAGTCAAAAATGTAATGTCTCACAACTAAAGAGTATAATTTAAAAAAATACACTTAAAAATAGGAGCTTTTAGGATTTTTTTCTAATGATTGATACGACTTTTAAAGTTTTTATTTTTCCTTTTTTTATTAAACTGTTATTTAAAAAATAAACTTTATTTTATTGCATTGTCTTCGATTTGTGAGCTACCATGAAAGTTTCAGCAGGATAGCTAATCGGAAAGTGCTCGAAATTTGGACCAAGAATTCAGGACAGACAGAAATACATAGATACAAAGATAGATACATAGATAGATACATAGACAGGTACATAAATAGATACATACTTACAAATAAAGTTAAAAAAAACTAATCAATAAATTTGGTAAGTAATCTGAAATGGAAATTTCCTTGTTTAATAGACTTCACAAAAGGTGACGGTTATAAATGTTCGACTGTTAGTATATTTTTTTATGTGTGTACGCCGATTTCTCCGTCAATTGCGGACCAATTTTGGAAATACTTTCATTTTTTTTGTATACTCTCTCTCTCTCTCTCTCTCTCTCTCTTTTAGTTCCATATAAATTGTATCAAAATAGGTTTAGATTTTTTCGAGAATAAATAATTTTTGTTAGTAAATCCATTAGATTTTGTGTTTATATAGCCTCAAATCACTAAGATTTCCAAATCGATTTGAATGGTTATAGTTTTATTCAAATTCTTACAGTGTAGTCCAATATAACCATCATCAAAATTGGTTCAGTAGTTTAATCCATTTGAAATCGTATTTTTTTTATTTTTTGTGCTATGATGTTTTTTGCCAATTCGGAATTGGAAGAGAAAACACCTTTCTGACACCTTTCAGAAATTAATCCTTTAGAGAACACAGCACCAAAAAACTAGGTGATGACATATTTTTGTTACCTACTGTATTTTTTATGTATTATTACTTTATTAAAGAAATTATCACATAAAATTAACATTTACATAATATTGCCAAACTTATGTGCCAATGAGATATCCCACAAACGTCAAAACTATGTTTCTTATTTTTATTTAATTATAATTAACTAGACTGGACCAGTCCCCACAAGCAGCACCGGTTCACGAGTATGACTTCTGTAAGCAAATTTGAGATGAGCCAAGGAGAATAGTTATGTACAAGTACTTAATGTGGTAGGTGTGTATAATCATGTCAGTTCACTTTTATTTACATATTATTTATGAATTAAATACATGGCCATGACTAATTACTACAAATTTACGAAACAATCACTTATTATTTTGTGATTATAGTAAAATGTAAGTCAAGTGAGGCATTAAAAAATACCTATAGAAAAAATATTAGGGTCACGAAAATTGTAAAAATATATATGAAAAGTTGTTTAGAAATAAAATAACAATACAAATTAACTATAACATTACCATTGTAGATTATAAAATATAATACATTATATAATTAAATTATATAATGCACCTCTCCTCACTAACTTTCCTACAAGTACCTAGCCTAGTTCATGTCATTTCACACGTCTACACACGCTTAGACCTTTTTTTTTCTATGTCCGCTGTTCCTTTCAACAGAGCGAGCCCTTTCGAATGCGAAGAGAAAAAAATACATCTTTGCTCACCTCCATGTTGGTGGATTCGTAGCTTTACTTTGGAAATATGAGGTTGTTCTTGAGATTTCTCCGGCAAATTGTAAGGAAATTCAAACTCTTGTGTACACTCAAGTTCATCAGGGTTAATAAGATAGAAGCTATTTCTTATGGTAAATATAAAGGAAAAATCAAAAATCAACACTTTTAGGGGGCGGATGGGCAAGAAGGATAGGGCTGGTAAGAAATGAAAATGAACTGAATTTATATTTCACAAAAAATAGAGTTACATGATGATGTTAAATTAACATTATAGTCCTTCTATTTTGCCATTAGCTGGCATGTGAAATCATAATTTAATTAACACAAAATTGAAAACTTAATGTAAAATAATAATAAAAATTACTTAATAATTAATCAAAAAACATTTTTTTTAATGAATATATAAGATGAATATTTAGTTTAAATCAATGCTTGATCGATAGAAAGAGACAAATCTAGTATTAGTCGTGCATCTCACAGACACATTTGCTTACAGTGCGCCGCCAGTTATTAACCCCCTTACTTATAAAAAGTTATGCAATGATTAAGTAATGATAAGTTATTCTGCGCAGTACAATATTGTACTGCGCAGAATTGAAGGGAAACACAGCATGCATTATACCATATATAACTAAGTAACTGCTTTAACAACCAATAAGGAATTTAAACAATGGATACAAACATCAAATATCTTGAAAAATATACCAGAAGAAATACTTAAAATTATTAGAAAAGTTAGAGAGTGGTCACCATTTAATTAGCTTAATTTAGCAAGAGAATCCCCAAAAATATCTAATATGTCACTGTAACGATTAATAAGTCTACAAAGTCTAGGTACCAGCGAAACAGTCCATCGAAAAGGAGGCGTGAATGGAGTTATTGGCTTAATAAACAAGGTGCTCTATCAATCCCTAGCCAGTAGGTAAAGGGCTGACTCCACTGGAAGAAACCTAAAAGTGAGCAATTTACTGCATTTTGAGGAGGTATACTACTCATCATGCCAAACATGCAGATCTTCACCAAATTTTTATGAGACCAACTTAAAGTTCATCATGTCAGCCTTTAGAAGTCCACTGCTGAACATAGACCTCCCCCAAAGACTACCTTTTATATAAAAAAAAATACTATCGAAATTGGATCTAATAAGGCGGAGATATTTAGTAGCCCCTCAGTGTACAAAAGTCTCTTTGCCTCGTTTTGGAGGAAGCATCTCCCCCCATCAAAAATTCCCATTTTTGTCCAAGCTAAAACGGAGACGCTTCGCTAGCGCTTCGCGTTCACACTATTAAATAATAAGGGACATTTAAATACTCTATTAAACGATTAAATATAATTTTTATTTGTCTTCCATAAATTTAATCAATTCAACTATAAATTTTCTTTTCGTCTGTACGCCATTTCGGGAAGTGAATGATATGCAAACATAATTAACTAGAACTTATGTGAGTTCCGAATGAATGGTAACAAGCATAAACAGAGATTATTATTTGCTTTTTGTTAGGGCAAAACTAACAGAACCAAAATAAACATACCAAACGAAAGTTTGGCACGCAATTAGCTTTTAATTATTTACTTATATTTGAATTGAAGTCGGCCCACGGGTTGAAAAATGTGATTAATAAAGTGGTAAGATTAGCTACCAGCTCTTTGGGCGTGGATCCCAAAAATTAGGTGCAACAAACACAATTGGTCTTCTTTGGCCTTGTGGTGTCAACTTGACTGACCTACGTGTGCACCGTTCCTAATCCTGGAAAGGTATTTTGAGGTTCCCAGAAATTAAATTACGTAGTAGGTACTAGGTAGGTAGAAAATGAAATGAAAATGAAAATGAAATGAAATGATATAATAGATTATATATTGTCACATATACAAGTATTTCTTAGAAACATAAATCAATAATAGGTTAACGTAAGTTCTCGATTGCTCCAACTTTTTTTCAATTGACATTGCATTGACAACCTTCCAAATTTGCCTTTTTACCAAAAACCAACCATAAACAAAATAAATTTGCAGGTGCAGGTATATTAACAGTTATGGTTGAACAAAGAAAAATACATTTCTATAGGATTCATATATTATGCATTTATGTATTACATACATAATATATGAATCATATGCCACAGGTTATATGTATTACATACATCATATATGAATTCTGAAGCACACCACTCCTTTTTTGGGCAGTCGTATAAAAGTCATCCAATGGCTTTGTTCGACTTTTTTTACCGCTTTATTTCAAAAACGGTTTAGCTTATAATGTTGCAGTTTAATTTCAATGCGAATCATACTTTATATAGATAGATAGATAGATAGATAACTCTTTATTGTACACCACATAGAACAAAAAATACAATAATAACTAAAACATTTATACAAAATAAATGGGACAATGGGCGGTCTTATCGCTAAAAAGCGATCTCTTCCAGACAACCTTTATATTATATATAACTAGCTGTATCCGCGGCTTCGCACGTGTGATATTTATAAACTCATGTATAATAATTATACGTACTGTAAGATCATCAAAACCTAAGTTTTGTAATGTTAGCCTTCAGTTGGTCAGGTTTGTCAAGTAGGAGATAAAACTTATCTGCACCTAGTATTAAAAGCAAGTTGATATATCCTATAGTTGGTATCTATAGTACCTAGTAGCTACAGCTACAGAATAAATAACTTAAGGAGCATTTAATAAAAACAAGGAAATAGGTTTGCAATTCTTTATATTGTTTACTCATTTGAACACCAGATTCGGAATACACCATTTTAGAAGAAAACTGGCAAGATACTACGTGGTGAATAGGTTTTGTAATAATATTAAACCAATAACTATTTCGATACATAGTTATTAATAATATAAATGTGATAATTGGTCACAGACAAACATTTATATTTGCCTTAGTTACATTAGGCATAATAACTTCGAAAACAGCATTTAAACATAATCAAATAGATGATAATCCCGTTAACTATAATCTTATAGATTATTTCATCACCACACAATGAAGTGATACACAGTAATAATTACACGGTCACAAATAAGCAGCATAACAATGTAATAAGAAAAGCACTTAAGTTGCCAAGGTCCTCTCGGTGCGGCGGTTACAAGAACACTAAACATTGCTAAGTCGAGAGAGCCTATAAATTGCATTTTCGAACATCCGACGCTGTCAGAAGTCATCCGAGTCGAAGACTACCGACATCGTCCGAGCTATTTGAGTCGTTTGAAAACAGATCAACGAATATCTACCATTTACTTTATTAATTATATTAGTCATGTCTGATAGTTGTATTTAATTATTAGAATGATGTTAATACATTTTAACATCATTCTAATAATTATGGCATAATAATACAGATGTTTCATAGTGATGGATGACATAGATCGTAAGTTTGCACGTGGTACTTTACTTTTCTTTAAAGTAGCCAATACTTCGTTCTGAAAGCTGGATACATAACATTTACATGTACCAAGTATTATTTTTATACAATTCTCTATTTACAATAAATTGTAATCTAACACACGCGTAGTCATTTCTCGAAGTTAAAAGTACTCTATGTGCTATTCCAAGACCTATACAATACCAATATACCAAGATTTAAAAAAAAACCTTCAGCCGTCAAAAATATTTTTATCGATTGCTCGGCTTTTATTAATCGGATTGAGATAGCAAGTACACCAGTTTTTAAGTCTAACCCTAAGCTATCCAACAGTGAAAACAGAACCGCAATCAGTTCTGTATTTATTACGTGATGCGCGAACAAACATACAGACAAACAAACAGACAGATGAATTTGAAAAATGTTATATTCTTGTTCAGTGGCTTATTTTAAGTACCCCAGACTATTTTCTTTTAATTATCTTCTTTGTACAGACTTTCTTGTACTAATTGATTTATAAGTAAGTTTAGATTTACAAATATAAACACTTGTATATCTGTATTATTTTTTACGTCATCTTTGCAATTTTTTAGTTCATATTTTTGTTGATTGCGTCAACTTTATTTCTGAGTGTGTTAATCATACTAATGACTTTTTTAAGTTAAGCTGTCGGTATCGGCTGTCATTGGTTAATAGCAGTCGTTAAGCCACGTCAGAGACTACCGGGAGGCCTGACAAACTCTGACACCAGAGGCCAGCACTACCACATACGACTAGCAAGCTACCACTATTGAAATCGGATATTTGAAGTACGGAACCTTGATTATGCGAGGTTCGGACTTGGCCAGTAAATCATTCGAGGTTTTTTTTGTGATTCTGTTTCGTTAGTGACAAAACTACTCCGTATTATTTCGTCTTGGTGGAGTTTGGTTATAATCTTTAAGTAAATACACATAGGACTCATCCATTTAACAAACTTCGCGAGGTTTCCTCGAAATGATTAATGAAAATGAAGACAGATTCAAGTCGAGATAAACGGAAAGCGTAATATTATGGCGTATTTACAGCGGGTGTTAAATATTTGTTGTCATTAATCATGCGAACGGAAAAGTTCAGACTTCGGTAAAACATACACGTGTTGGGCTATTTAGTTTATTCTGTGGCATGGGTTTCAAACGCGGGTTTTATTTTGACTGAATGTTTATTCGTAGAGTTTTAGACCGGCGTAGCGTGGCGTGGCTATTGTCTTTATTATAGAGATTATATTTTGTGTGTTTACTTAGTCAACCCCTGAAAGAAATAAGTACCTAATATGCTTTGACGAACCTTTTTCTGAGTTTTTTTTTCGCATTCATCAGATATCGCTCTGAGCGATTAGGTCGCCCATTATTGTTATACTCGTATGTTATGTGGTATTTCAATAAATAGTTTTTCTATCTATCTTTCATGTCATAACCTCATTTGCTTCTCCGTCGTCGGGTAAAAATACTTTGAAGTGTCCAAAAACTGGTGACATATTGTCAAAAGCAATATCTTTTATTAAATTCCATGTTTTATATAATATAATAAGCAGAAAATCCAATAATATTTCACTGAAACCAAGACGTGAATTTTTCATAGAAGCTCAGATACTAATATTGATAGCATGACATGAGATAACAGAATATCATAAAAGCATTTCAAAACTCACAGACATTTAGGTATCTATAGTATTTAGGCAAATGCCTAGGTAGGTATATAGCACTAAGTACAAAAAAGTCTGTACAAAGAAGATAATAAAAATATGGTCTAGGGTACTTAAAATAACCTACTGAACAAGTTGTTTGTTTTATGTCTGTCTGTTTGTTTGTTCGCGCATCACGTAAACATTACTGGACCGGTGGTAGTCACTGTTAGATAGCTTAAAATTTGACTTAAAAACTGGAGTAGGTACCAGTACCAGGTATCTCAATCCGATTAGTAGAAACTGAGCAATCGATGAAAAACTTTTAGACTGCTGAAGAAATTTTGATCAAATGTTGGTTTACTGGTATTTAGGTCCTGGAATGACACAAACAGTACTTTTGACCTAGAGAAATGACAACGCGTGTGAAGCCGCGGGTACAGCTAGTTCTTAATAAATATATTTAAAAGACTTACAAGCACGCATTAGTGCCCAGGTGGTGCCCGGCTTGATTAACTAATAACAACAACAGTATGCAGTATGCCGAATTTAAAAAGCTTTCGTGGCTACACAATACTACAAAAGTACAACAGTCGATGACACTCGATCAAACCATACTACTAAGAATATATTTAAATTCCAGTGGTTTTATTTGTAAAAATGGTAGTAAGTGTATTCAAAAGCCTTCGTATTAATCACTTTAAAAAAAAAAATGTAAGTTTCTCGCAAATTCCAAAATGTTGGGGGATGGCTGAGTCGCGTCAGTCGTGCAAAAGCTTCAGAGTTGCTACCACGCCTGTGCGAGCAGGAAAGCTTTCCTAACCCCGCGAATTTTGCAGGCTGAATGTCGAGACTGTATGTTGCCATCTACATACGTGACAGTTTTTAAAAAGTTTATTCATACATTGTGAAACTAAAATTTTGTGTTTTCGGAAATTGCTTAGCATTTCTTTTGTACATATATGAGGTAAGTTTACAATTTACATAGTAATTAAGTAAGTAGGTACTTTGATTACTCTAAATATTTTGTGTTTGTTATTGTAATATCAAATAAAGGTACTTTTGATATGTTATGCGAGAATGTGAGATAGCTTAGAACAAAATGAGATACTCGTATAATATTTCCGGCTTATATTATGGAGAGCAATGCCTATATATAATTGCATTTTGCATTAGTTTTTAGGTCACAATCTAAACAAGCATATAGTGCATAATATCAGATGAGAGGGGGGGATAATATAGTACGATAATATCTAAAACCAGTAGGTACCCTTCTTTAAATTTTACATGTACTAAATACTAGTTGATGCCCGCGGCTTCGCACGCGTGGCCATTATAATATATAGCCTATGACACTCACAAATAACGTGGCTATCTATTAGTAATATATTTTTTTAAACCGATTCAGTAGATCCAGAGATTACCCCCTACAACCTCACAAACTCACATACTTTACCTCTTTATAATATTAGTATAGATATAATTAAACTTAATAGTATAGAAGTATATATTTAAAACAATGATCAAGATCCTTCAAAATTATTTCAATTTCGTATTTTAGAACCTCTCTGAATTCTGTAGCAGTTTTTATCTTCACCAATATTATAATGAGAAAAGATTTGATTATTTGTTTGTTTGTTTATTTGTGTGTAATGAGTTAACTCAAAAATACTTAACCAATTTTAAAAATTCTTTCATTTATAGAAAGTTACATTATCAGCAAAAACATGGACTGTACTTTACTTAACAAATATTGGATATCCCTTTAAAATTGAAATAATGTATGAAACATTTGCCTATAATAGTCATTTTTAAAATGTTGGTTATACTTAAAATAATGTACTACATGTTTATAAAGTTAATCATTTCCCACACAAAAATTCCGCGAGACTATATGTCTAACTATTATAGTTAAGTCACAATAACCATTTTTTGTTCAAATTAGTCAATCAAAACGCTAGTAAACACTGGTAAAATCGTGTAGAAATAAAAATAAACCATAAACTAAACGCGCGAAGCCGGGGCAAGTCACTAGTTGTAATTTTATTCACTACTATATTTTTCGTGATTGGTCCCTCTGGGCCGTGACTGAAAATCAGCGTCAAGTGTCGAAGACGCTTGGCATTATGCTGAGGCATGACCCTTTCAACACTTAGATTTATATGTTTGATTTATATGTTAATTTACTATTTTTTTTATAAGTGTTGAATAAACGATTTTTCTTTAGTTCTTTCTTTTTCATTTAGTTGCTTATATATAGCTATAAACCCTAAGGTATATTCGTTTTCCTTTGATACTAATTTTATATTTTTCTGATATTGAGAAACATTTAATTATTTTTCTACCTATTTGAAAAATGCCCTCAAGAAATAATTTTTCGCAGAACACACACTGCCTTAATCGTCTGGGAACAGATGAAAAAGAACCTAGGCCTGTAAAAAACTTGCCCTAAATAGAATTTTGATTGGAAAGTTTCGTACTAGTGCATAAGAATCACCAAATCCTGGACATAGTTTTGAACATTTATTTCAAAGTAGTACCAAAACATATAACCACAAAAAAACGTCCTGACTAATGAATTTCCGATATGACTTTGAACGAATATCGAAAAGACCAAAATATCAGACACTTAAACGTAAAGGACGTGTTTTAGCTCTTGTCTAATTAATTTCATTAAAATACCACTTTATCTGAAAAACAGAATATAACATAGTACAGAGGAAAATCAAATCCAAGAACTTCTAAAGAAAGCAATTAAAAGACATAACTGTGAAACGATTTAAATTAGAAAATATTGATGAATTGTGGTTAAAATTTTACGAAAGAAAGTTAAGTAGAAACTCGTTCATATTAATTATGTACGTCAAACAGATTTGGAGTTGGTTTTGGATAGAAACCAAAAGCAAAGTTCGATGAACGGATTTAGATTAAGTTTTTAAATATGCATAAAAGCTGAATTTATTAGCATAGGCAACATCAGCAGCATACAGCGTTTTCCACTGCTCTCCCTCAGGTCTTCTTTTAGAGAGAGAGGGGACGAGCATCATGTGGTTATTGGACATGCTGATTACCTCATGTTTTCCTTCACTGCTTTTGTACGATGATATCGAAAACCCAAATTCATTGCAAAGGTGTGGCACTGCCATCGAGTAGTACTCAAAATATAAGCAAGCTAAAGTGGCAGTGGGCTGGTCACATTTCCTAAAGAACCGAGAACCGAGAGCCGTTAAGGTAGACAAGTTTTTGAGTAGAGACCACGTTTAGGCAACCGTAGTGTAGGACGCCCTGTGGCCAGGTGGAGTGACGACCTGCGAAAAGCGGCTGGAAAAAAGTGGTTGAGGAGAGCTGAAGACCGAGCTCAGTGGCGTGCATTAGTATTGAACAGATTTATGTAGGCTGATGATGATAATGATGTACAATAAGGTCACTAGAGGACGCTACTGTGCACCGGTACATTTAAAAAAAAAAAGTTTGTGCTCACCAGTCTTTTGATCGCAGAACTACTAGTTTAATAATAAGTTCTGTTATATGCTTGTAAATATAAGTTTTCTCAGACGAGTCTATTTGGCGAGTATACTTGACGAGTTTACTATGTGTATTGAAACTTGGGATAACATCGCACTTTTGGGACTTCATATAGTAGAGGGAAAGGTAACTTTGAAGGTTAAAAACTTACTGCCACTCAAAGTAAGTAGGAAAACGCTTTTTTCAAAAACAATAATTCCTTAGTTAAGTTATGGATCGTTATCAGTGATTTTGGTAATACCAGTATATCGTATACGCCAATTTGTACCATGAGTTCGTCCTGTTCCACATTAATAGTGAATATAGCTAAGGTAGATATGGAATTCTCTGCCTTCTTCTTTGTTTGCTAAAAATAACATACCAATATAAGTAATTAAATAACTCACAAAATTATGCGTAATAGGTTCACTTCATTACATTTTCGTATAAAAACGATCGAGTCGATCTTTCGCCTACGTAATCTGGTTTATGAATTATGGAGCAGCGATTTCTGAGTCGATAACAGGCGAATCCTAAAATAAATTGAAAAGGAAACGAAAGGCATTTGCAGATTTGGGTCAGGTTATGAATCAATTGCTTATTGATGGGAGATATTGGTTGGTAATTGCAGGGCTGGCGATTGTTTTTTTTTCTAGACCGAAATGTATGCACTCTAATATTTTTTAATCACTTTTTTCACGCTTTTACTAGTGTCAGGTGTCAAAGTGACACTGTTTTGATATCAAAGTGACACTTTTTTTAAGTGAGTCATTTGTTACCATAACGATGAAACCTCGGGGCGCAGCTCGATAGCCAATAATGAAATGTAGATTGTGGAATCCTGCGGACTATTCATCGTGACTTTTCTTTTACAGGAAGCAACAAATACTGCCTCGACGTTAACTACGGAGGTGTTCTCATTGTCTGGGACCGCCTATTCGGAACTTTCCGCCCAGAAACCGACAAGGTTGAGATCGTGTACGGACTCATCTACAACCAGCCTTCGTTCAATCCGCTGTATTTGCAGGTAATTAACGTTAATTTTGCATTTTCTTAGGTTTGTTCCACACATAGGCAAGAGCATTATCGCCATTTTGGCGCTGATAGCAATAGTTTGGCAGTAGTGAGGGTACACGGAACTAACGTACTTGTACTATTATTTATTCTGTAACTAACGACAAGAGATGAAACAATGTCAGTTTTAGTTACATGGACCCTCGGTGATGGCGCTTTGAATCAGCACAAATAAAAGTCATCATCATCATGTCAGCCTTTAGAAGTCCACTGCTGAACATACGCCTCGCCAAAAGAGCGCCATGATGAACGATCTTGTGCCACCTCCATCCACCAACTTCCTGCGATGGCTTCAATTTCGTCGATCCATCGTGTGGGGGGTCTCCCTACACTTCATTTGCTTGTTCGTGGTTACTATCCGAGAACCTTAATTCCCCAGCGGTTGTCGGTTCTGCGAACTATATGACCTGCCTATTATCACTTGCAAACTCTGAGAACTATGTTGGTAACTTTGGTTTTTCTACGGATTTCCTCCTCTCAGATTCTATCACGTAGTAAAACACCGAGCACAGCTCTCTCCATTGCACGCTGCGCGACTTTGAGCTTGTGTATGAGACCAATTAGTGACCACGTCTCAGTGCCGTATGTCATCACTGGCAACACATACTGACTATAAACTTTCATCTTGAGGCTCTATGGTATCTTCGACGAGAAGATATGGCGTAATTTCCCGAACGCTGGCCATCTGAGTTGGGCGGGTAGCGTTCAGTAACGAAACTCGGTAACTTTCGGTAAACGAAAGTACGGCAGAGCAAATTCATAAAGATCAGTGGTTCCACAAGACATATTTTTTTGTGGTTAGGCAATCGTTTGACCATGACTTCACCTGATGGAAAGCGATGATATGATCGAAGGTGTAGCACGTTTGCCTAGTAGATACCTATTCATTCAAGAGAACAATACGAGGCGAAGCGTAACGCTTCGTTCTTGTGCAAGGAAAGAGGATGGGGCAGTCAGATTGTACAGTTCTTGTGCACCCTCCCCATAGTGCAATCTGTAGAATACCGACAGGCTTGCGAACTCACGTCGATGCGCTAGACTTTGAAGATTACTCTTTACCAAAGTTTCATCCACAAAAAGCCTCATAGCACGTCTCTCAATTGGATCCAAAGCCTCGAGCTGATACTTCGCAGAACCGTATCAGAGGTGGCAGCAGTACTCCATACAAGATAGGACCTGTGCTTGATAAAGGTTCAAAAACTGTCCCGGTGTGAAGTACCGCCTAACTTCAGACAAAATACCAAGTTTCATTGCAGCTACCTTGGACTTTTGGATTCAATGTAAGACCCAAAATTTAGGTTCGATGTGAGTTCGACGCCCAAACGCTCCAGATGGTCGCCTATTGGTATTGTTTCACTACGGAAAGAGGGAGATCGGTTTAGAGGTCTCTTTTTAGCAGAGAATAAAAGCGCCTGCGTTTTAGTAGCATTAAACTTAACCAGGTTAGATCGCCCCATGCCCGTGTCCGAACACGGCTTCTAAGGCTAAATTCAAACGGTCTACCATAGCCTCTTTATGAAACTGGACAGCATCACAACTGGCTTGAGCATTGGAAATCTCTCAACTACAGTACTTTCATCTGCATAACCAAAGGTACCGGGCTTAAGGTCATTGATGTGCAGTAACAATAGTGTAGCCGAGAGAATCGATCCCTGAGGACGTACATTGGCATTGATAGCCATTTGATCAAATGAACAATTAACGCCGCAATTGTATAGCCAGTGCAATAATATAATACTTAACCACCTCAGCAGACCTTTAGTAATGAGATTCTAATCCACACCAATATATATAAGTAAAAACGTAGTCTGTTTTTTTGTTTGTTTGTTTGTTTGGGGAGCTTTCACTCGATAACGGTTGGACGGATTGTGATGAAATTTAGAATGGAGATAGCTTAAACCCTGGAATAAAACATAGGATTTTTATCCCGGTATATTATAAGTTTCCACGGGAAACCTGGAAAATGTTGATTACTCACTGTAAGGAACGGTTGCCATTACAGAATGATCTGTGGTTGCCATGGAATCGAAATAACAAGTCTGTCAAAAAACATCAAGAACATTTTTGCTATATCAACTTTTGCATTTGGTTTTAATATCCTACAAGAAATTAGGATGGTTTTTTTCGCGATAAACGGTGGCTCGCGTGTACAAAAATGCGGGCGGGAAAACTAGTGTAATAATAATGATACTACGAAATAATTCATAAAAATAAATAATGAAATATTGAGGTATCGCAATTATTATATAGGTAATGTTCTATATCTAGTAGTAAATTAACTGGATAAAAATTGACAGTATTTCCGTAGAGCCACTCTGATCTATGTGTTTTATCATTCAGGTCATCCATCTTTGTCCAACACTCCTCGTTAGGCTATCATTACAATTTGATTAATTCATAACGTACCTAAACGTGTACGTACGTTTTGTAATTACCTTGTGATATCTAAATGCCCTAAAAAACAATATGAGAATAATTGTTTTCTAATAAGCCTCTAATATTTCAAAAACTTATTTTTCTGATTAAATATAGTTCATAATAGTTTCTGAAGGATCACAATAACCTTTGAAACCTTTTATAGACATGCTTGAACAAAGTGTTGCAAGCAAATTTATATATAACATAATTATTATTAAAAAAACTTCATAAACAAATCTTTATCATTCTTGAATTCAATGCCATTTTAATTGCAGAAAATAGATTGTTTATTCTAAGAGATGTTGCAAAGCATATTTAATAAAGTTATATTCATACAAATAATTCTTCTTCGAGTCTAATTTGCGATTTGGCATGCTTGTCGCGTAAGTAATTAACTGAGGCATCACCTGACTTAATTAAATTTACCCGCAATGTGTAAACACACAAGGTTTTAATTCTTGTTCATGTATTTCATTCCCCTGTTGTTTTAAGTGCCTCATTATTGATTTTTACACAATCTGTCTTTTTATTGTAATTTCTACTCTCTTCGTTTATTGATCTATAAATATACTTTTTGAAAAATGTGGGAAAAAATATATTTTAAGATCAGTAAACGAAGACAGTAAACATTTTTAAATATTTATAATCATTCTGATTTTTATAAGTTACATAACATCGACAATGTTGCAAATCAAGCAACGCTATTTATTAACATGATAACTGTAAATTATTGTTGTTGGAGAGTTATAATGAAATCAGAACAATATACCAACCCACTAATAATATTATTTCCATCCGTTTCCAACAATCGTTTAACAACTAATGGAAATGATAATAGTAGGAAATGGTAATAGTAACAGCGAATACAACCATATTGTCCAACGATTGTTGAACAACTAATGGTTGTGGATTTTATACGCCGACATCATCCAATCTTTATTGATATGACGTATTCATTGATTTTTATGATTCCAATTTGGCGTGTGTCTAGAAATAATGTGGCAAAATTGAGCTGTAAATTACCCATCGCTAAACTGTATTTTTCTTTAACATTGCAGGCTTTCTACACCGGCTACGTGGTCGAGAAGTTCAGATCCTTCGAGGGCTGGGGAGATAGGTTCAGAGCCGTCTTCTGGGGTCCAAGCTGGGAACCCGGCACCTCCAGGCTTGGCGACGAGGACCAGAAAGTTGATGTAAATATACTTTTGAACGAAGAGGTCAGGTTATATTTGATTAAAGGGATTCCTTGGATGCCTGGCGATCTGCGCTTGAAATTTTGGGTTTGCTGCCAGTACAGCTATTTTCAAAAGGGGGGACCCACTACTTGGGAAGCATTTTTCCATGCTATTTAGTGGTAAGCTTATGCAGAGTATCATTAAGTTTTTTATATAGCTTTTGGGGGAGAGTTTTGAGTGGGTATCAGTAGCGGCGCTTTAGCAATTATTCTGTCGCGTATATGAAAACATTTTATTGTTAAGTTTTAAAAGGGTACTTGTGTATAAAAACATATTTGTTTGATGCGCAAAGCTTGCATGTATCGTACTTTCGCATAATAAGGAAAAAAGGAAACCATTTTAGTTGTTACTTTTTTATATATTTATTGCATTGCATTCATTTTATTTTTATATTACAGTATCTCATTTTCACCATGCACATACTCGTAGTACCTGGCTTTTACAATAATTAAGCAATGTCATTTATTCTCTCTGAATCTGTTTCATAAACCACCCAATAACTCTCTTTTATATCTCATTTTACGAAACGACATAGCGTTGAAAACTTATATAAAAAGGATAACAAAACCAGCCTATTTGCCATGTCAACTCCATCACGTCAACAAAGTAAGCCAGTAATTACTCTGCCAAGTCCAACAATCTTAGTTCTCAAACAGCGTTCATAGTTACCAAGTACCTCGGCTAGTGGTTAGAGCATAATTAACCTAAGCTTGATAATTATTTTGAGCTACCTAATTAGAGTTCGTAGATAATTACAGTTAGTTAAGAGCAGAGCGCTAATTTCAGAGCGTGCTAAGTTGCAGTGGATTTGGCCCACTTAAGTATTACAGTTTAGACAGCATTAATTTCGTAGGGTGGACTTATTAGAATCGGGCAAATTAGGGAGGGCAAAAGTTCTCGACCTTGAAGCAGGACTTGAGCTGTGACCCCTGGAATGCCGTTCTGACGTTTTACCAACTGAGCTATCGTGGTGCTATCTTGTGTAACGAATCATTATTTCTTATACATGCGTAAGGTTCATACATATACGAATGACGAATGTTTTTCATCAAAAATCAATTAAAATCAAAAATCAATTGTTTTGAGGGTTATGTTTTTGGGCAGTATGTAGGTACTATGTTTGTATGTTCCTTTGGCGCGTCTTACAGCATAATCGGCTTGGTGGATTTTGATAAATTAGGTATCATGAGGTTCGTCTTAATCTAATATCCTCTCACTCTGCATATTATTTATTGATACATGAAGTGTCAAGAAAATTAACATGGCGGCTTACAGCTGCCATATTGTATTTCCGATGGATCAAAAAATGACGAAAACCTATCGAGGAGGAATTTAAATAAAGATCCTTTAAAAACATTCCAAATAAACAAGCTTTAGATTTTTGGTTTTGAAATATAAGAAGTAGTCGGAGGCATGATGATCTAGCCAGGTTCTAGCAGACCAGTCAAAAGTGAAATAATATCCAAGATGCCAACTTTTTTATTTTTGATCGCAGTGCGTGTTTTTGTCAACCTACTATATAATATTAAAATATATATTATGATAACATTATAAATTGAGAAGATATTATATTTTGTATGTTTGTTGGTGATATGATAAATTAAATAATACTTTTGTCTATAAAAATCTACATTATCAGCTAGTAACTTGGGCTGTACCTATATTTTTTAAATTATTTTCTTTCGATAATTGCAATTATGTAACCCAAGGTATCAAAAATTTGCCCATAAAAATCAATAAATGGCGTGCGCTGCGATAACTATTGGTGACACATAAAATAATGTACAACATGTTTATAGTACTCATCATTACCCATATACGAGTACGATCCACGAGGTTACAAGATCTGGCTATTATAGTTAAGTCACAACAATATTTTTTGTTCAAAGTAGTCAGTGAAAACACGGGTATGATCGTGTACAAATAAAGAGAAACACTTAGCTACCGCTACGAAGCCAGGGCAAATCGTTATGTAGTTTAAAAAAATCCACAGAAATGCATTGTAGTGACACTTTTTTTTGTGTAGAACACATCCTTGCTCCGTTCCATATAAATCTAAATTCAATTATTCTTGTCTTGGGGACTAAGCTGACGACGTTTTTCTCACGCGCTGCTAACGCAAAACTGCGAAGTCAAGCGGTTACGCGTTCGAATCCCGCAAGGTGCAAACAATTTTGTGTGATGAGCACAAATGTTTGTTTCCGAGTCATGGATGTTAATATTTAAATCTATTTGTTTATCTGTTGTATAGTACCCATAGAATAGGGTATCCTAGTTTGAGGCTAGCTAATTGGTGTGAATTTTCCTGAATATATTGTTATTAATTATTGCTGACTAAGGTTTATCTTCAATAGGTGGAGGGAAGAGATAAATACGACGTGCATCTTCCAACATGGTGGAATATATACCTGGTGTCACATTACTCTGTAGTGCTCTATGGATTTTTGGAGCTGGCCGGGAAGCATATGGTAAGAATACTGTTTCAAATTGAACAAACTTTCGTGATTTGTTCAAGGACATAACATTGGACATACAAGTGACGATTGTACAGTAAGATGTAATGTTGGAGATTTAATGCGATAGATAGCCTACACAGATCTAAATTTATGGAAAACCTTGACGTTTCAATTGAGTTTTATTCTATAGTCACGAGATGACTCCCAATCTTATCAACAACTAGCTGTACCCGCGGCTTCGCACGCGTGTTTATTTCTCTAGGTTAAATGTACCCAATGTACTATTCCAATATCTAAAATAACACCAGTTTTTATGTCAAACATTAAGCTATCCAATAGTGAAAACCGCATTGCAATTGGTGCAGTAGTTTTTACGTGATGTGTAGACAAACAAACAGATAGACGCGAATTTAAAAAATGATCTATTCTTGTTCAGTAACTTATTTTAAGTAGCCTAGACATTTTTTTTCTTAATTATCTTAATTGTACAGACTTTTTGGTTCTAATTGCTCTACTATAAGTATAGATAGATTACACAAAAACACTGGGCAAATTTCGATACTCAGAAATAGATGCGTCAGCTTATCATGAGCATTGTTTGTAAGCCATCAGAAACTTTGAAGATCAAATTATTAGCAACACGATAGCACTAGTATTTTCCTAGCATATAACACCAAAGTCCTCAGAACTAAACGCAATCGATATTTATCACACTGATTTTGATAAAAAAGTGTCTCTTTAGTCACCTTGTAGTCCTTGTAGTCTTGGAGAATGTAGATAAAATAAAGCTTAAAAATAGCAAAGGCTTATCCGAATCTAATTAAAATCAAACAAAAGGGTCACGGCTCACGGTCAACATCTAACAAGTTCTAACTTAGTTTCTCTTCCCCTGTACAAATACAACCACTGCTAATATTTGGAGTAATCCCAAAACTCGCCGCAAAACTATTTTGCCGTGTAATGAAAAGACATTCGCTTACTCTATCTTTTTTGGCATCGAGGGAAATTTATTAGGTCGTAGGTCAAAGGCCAGAAAGGTCAAAAGAGCGCCAAAAAAAACTGATGGCTGCTGTTGAGATGACTTGTTAAAAAACCACTGTTTAATGGTAATTTCAGATGTGTACTTTTGTTTTCTGTTTAGTTTAGGTTTGGTTCCGGTTAAACCAAAGTACTTTGACAATGTCAACATTTTTTTTATGAATTTAAAGAAGTTTTAAATTCAAAAAAAATACAAAATTGTCTTTTAAGTATTTTCAAAAGACAATTTGTTTGAGAATATAAAGTTAATTTTCAAATTTTGGCTTTTATCCAACGTGTATCCTGTTGATACCCATCATAAAAGAGGGCAATTTCGTTACCTAACAAAAAATATAATAACAAGGTTACAAAGTTCTAAAAAATATTCTCGCTTTGTATGATAACGGCTAAGAAATACCGTATAATGTTGTCATCCAGATATAAAATAACAATTACGTCAATATAGGACAGCATGAAATCTATTGAATCCAGAATTTGTTCTCGCATCACGTAAAAACTACTTTACCGATTGCGATGCAGTTTTCATTGTAGGATAGCTTAGAGTTTGACTTAAAAACTGAAGTACTAGGTATCTCAATCTGATGAGTAGAAGCCGAGCAATCGATAAAAAACTTATTGACAAACTGAAGGAATTTTGAGCAAATGTATTAATCTATAGGTCTTGGAATAGCACAGAATTTTAATCTAGAGAAATAACAACGCGTGCGAAGCCGCGGGCACAGCTAGTAGATGTTATGGTAAGTATTTTCTATTCCCATAATTAAATTTAGTTCATAAAATTGTATACCATACTTATCGGTATATTATATTTCTATTATATGCCGTAGGTTTAATTTTAAAAGCGTATCATTAAATTAAATGAATAATAATTGAAAAGTAATTATGTTAAAGGGAAAATAATAATAACAATACCTTAATATATGAAAATTAATGTATGTTTGTTTGTCTAATATGCGTCCATTCATCCGATTTTGTTACAAGACTGCCCAAAAAAGGAGTGTTATGTTTTTAGCATTCATGTATGTTTGTATGTATGTGAGTTTCTTTATTCCACCATAACTTTGAAATGCCTGAACAGATTTAGACGTATGGGGTATAGTTAGAATCCTTACATCCCCACGAGTAATAAAGGATATATATTTTTTGAAAAAAAAAACAACATGGCGGCAGTATGGCTCAATTTTCCAAAAAAAATAACTTCGAATGTTACAATATGGGTATCATGTTGAATACCAAGTTGAAGGGATTTTAAATAAGCACATTCCAATAGTATATAATTTATTGGAATAAGTTTTTTTTTTGGCAGGGCAGACGAGTTTTTTAAGCTTTTAAGCTCGTTATTGCAACTCTGTACAGTTGGCACATGCATGAATATAAAAAAAAAGAAATACACAAAAAAGGACAAAAAATTAATAAAGTGGAATTTCGACCTATTCGTTGAAATGAAATGAAATAAAAAAAAATGCACGAATATAGGTATATTTTAGTTGTTAATATTATTCAGGAAACTCTGTATTTGACTAGTTTGTCGTGCAAATGTTATAAATAACACGACACAAAATTTTAAAAAAAACTTAAATCTTATCCATGGATATTTATAATTGTATAATATTTAAAACAGAGTTTCCGGCAACTATTGTGACCGTTTGGTCACCGTCTTTGCACTGTATTGGATTATTAACGAAACATAATTATATTAAATGGAAAATAATAAAAATAACAATATATTTATTGAATGGTTTAATTACATATATGTTTCTAATAAATTAGATACATTATTTTGAGCAGTTCCACAGTTAGCACAAGATGTGATTGCAAAGTCAACCAACGATGGAGGGTTCGAATCCTGCAAGGTGAAATCATTTGTGTGATGAGCAGAAATGATTTTTCCTAGTAATGGATATAATATTCGTATCTATGTATGTTTGTCTATTGTCTACTACCCATAGAACAGGGTACCCTAGTTTATGGCTTGGTAATTGGTGTGAATTGTTCCGAATATATTTAATATTTATATTATATAATTTAAGAAACTTCCTTTTTTTTCAGGGTATGACTCCGATTTCTGTCCTCATATTCGTGCTTTACATCATAGCTTCCCTCACCATCATCGGCATGCTCTTCGACAACTCCAAGTACGCTGCAACCCTGGAGGTGCTCCGGTGTTCAGCACTCGCTTTCCTCACGAGGAGCCTGGCTATCACCAGTCCAGGACTTGGAACAGCTCTTCAGGTCTTCTATGTAGCATCTGCTATGTTCTGGGCATTGAACTCTCTGAAGCTTTTGGAGATCAAGAAGGTGCAGAAATTAGAGTAGGAGTAGAAAATTGTGTGGATTGCTTGATGAGAAACTGTGCTGTATTTTATAGATTTTTGAGGAAACTAAAGTGATGCAAAGTGTTAAGGAGACTTAGCGCTTTGACCTGACCTAAAATAATTGCTATTTTTAGCATTGCCTTTGTAGCATTCAAAAATAAACAAAGACGTGTAATGTTGTTTAAAACGTTTATTACAAGTTACAACATCAAATTTAACAAAGATTTGAGAACTCGCGAATTGGAAGAAATATATTTATAAAGAGACGGTGTTCATCGCAATCCCGCTCTTTCTTTCTCTTCGTGTATAGCTTTCTCTTCGTGTATAGCTTTCGCGCGTTATAGACGTCTATTAAAAATCAAGTAAACGTCTAAAAGCATTTTTTTTGGGCAAATTGAGGTATATTGAATGAAATTGTTTCATAACTAAATTATAGAAAAGTGTATGAAGCTAAACTTAAAGCCTTAAGGTTTTCGCTGTGAGTAGCAAACCCCCTATTTTTGGAATGAAAAATGTAATACTTCTGATCAAGTCACATGCTAATATTTTTACACATAAGTGTTTTTGTAGTCTTTTATCTAGATGTTTACCTTTGGAAAACAGGATCACAATATATGTTCTTGATCAAAAGATTTTTTAAAAACTTTACTATTTTTCGGTATGCACAAATCTAAAAAAAATTTGACTGCAAAAAATTATGACTATCTGGAATTTGCTTCGTAAGAAGTTGATCTAGATTCTCACCCAGCGATTTTTCGATACATCCCCTATGGCGTTCAATATCATTCAATTTATCTAAAATTTGCTCCCGAGCTGCATCATCTCTCCCGCTCAATCTGCACCTAGACAAGCTGAACAAAAATTTGAAAGATTACAGCGCCTTAAGCCTTTAAATAATAACGCAGCTAATACCCACGCTTTATATACGAGTGTTATCTTAGTAACAAGGTTTTATTGGCCATTGTTGGCATATTTATTTAGGCCTTCATTTATAACATCCACAATGATATGAAAATGTTTTCATTTTATGTAAGAAAATATTTTGAAACAGTGCTAAAAACAGTGTTTTGTGGATTATTTTCATATTCCGACAATAGAAAATAAAATAAACCTCACGTGAGTAGCTATATTTTAGTAATGTAAATATGAATTATTTTACATACAAAAATAACAGTCAGTGTTTCTTTATGTGCCTTAATGATAGATTGTAGTTTTTTACCAAGATGTATGTATTTTAATACTGTTTTGTAAATTATCCATAAGTCTGCATGTTTGTAAAGATAGTACGTAGAATACCTCTCTGTCTAAAAATATTTATACACCGTTTAAATATTTATGCGCTTTCATATTTCTAGAATTAGTAAACATTTTGATGTAAACGGCTCAATGTTGAATATTTTTCTATTAAGAAATTGCGTATATAGGAGAGTAATACTTTTTTTTCGAGCTAGAAATATAATTCTTCTAATATTTAGTTTAAAAGTTGCCATCGAGCTAGTTGTAATAAAGGTACAAATACACCCACGCGGATCCAGTGGTAATCCAATCATTCTGTCAGCCTCAGTGGTGTCGTCAGTGATCAGTCGACTGCAAAGCGTGAGGTTGCGGGTTCGAATCTCGTGCAGGGAAAATATTTGTATGGACCAAAAGTCAGGGTTCGTAGGACCATGTTCCTCGTTGTTCCTGATTCCCTAGATACAAGGAATCTAAGTTAGATGTCAGCATGTATACTTGTGATCTTTGACATGTTATTAGTTATAATAGTGTTAATTTTAAGTAGGGAAAAACAAATGGCTGCTATTTACTTTGAATGTGTATAAATCGTCACCGCTGCCGCGACGGTATGTTTGTGCCTTAATTTTCCTATTTTCTATTATTTTCATAGCCGCACACCAAATAATTAGAATAGCGTAGAATAATAGAATAATGTATACCTATCCTAAAATAATATCGCATTAGTAAATATTTTTGTATTCTTAGTCAAACTTTTTGGCATTTGAATATTTCTTAATAAGTATAGCTATAGATTATCATTTGTTCGCAGATTCATAATTTATTTTGTTACAATTTTCTTTATTAAAATTCTGAATATCATAAGATTGTTTTATTTAATAAAGCGCTACCAATTGATTGGAAAAAAAAACGAGACAAAAAATAATAGATTGTTAATGTTAATCAAATACAATTTGAAGTTTACCAAGGTAACTGACATAGCTTTAAGGATTATCAAGCTCAAGTGGGATGGTCACCTTTCCCGAAAAACCGATAACCGTTGGGGTAGACGAGTTCTAGAGTGGAGACCAAGTTTAGAAGAATGTATTATAGGACGCCCTGTGGCCAGGTGGAGTGATGACCTACGAATAGCGGCTGGAAGATGGATGACGAGAGCTGAAGACCGAGCTCAGTGGCGTGCATTAGGGAGGCCTACTTACAGCAGTGGAAAAAAATATGGTCTGATGATGAAAACAATTTCAGACAAAAAATAAACAATTTGCTTCTTGAAAATGTTCAAAATAATCAAAATTGTATTCTCACTAAATTGAGATTGCAAAAAATGCCATTTAAATAATATGACAATGTAATATTATTATTTTCATAAATGTAATTAAGATAAATAATGAAGATTGCTTGAACTTACTTTTCTAGCGCGTTTGGGGGTTTTTACAGCTCAAAAAAAAGTAAACGTTAATATAAGATTGTAATAGATGGCGTTGATAAATAATGAAGCATGAAGCTTTTGAGCATTTAATTTAACCTATTTGGTACCTATCTTTTTGACGTGAGTGACGTTAAAATAACTTTTTGATATATCATGGACTAATATTACAGTCAAAATAAAGAACCAAACTAAAAAAAACATGACAAATATCATTCATCATCATTTTTCGATTTGTTTATTGCCCCTCTTGAAAGTAAATAAAATAAATAAACTGTTTGGAAATGGCTCCACTTCCTTGTGTTGAAGCTTTCTGCGCTAAAATAGGAACGCTTACTTTTGATAAAGCTGAAAATGGTAATAGGTACGTAGTCACAATACAAAGCGGACAGGCCAAACAAGCTGGATTCCGGAAAGGCTTTAACACCGTAGACCACATCCATACGCTCCAGCAGATTATACAGAAGACCGAAGAGTATAATCGGCCACTATGTCTAGCGTTTGTGGATTACGAGAAAGCCTTTGATTCAGTCGAGACCTGGGCAGTGATATAGTCATTACAGCGGTGCCAGATTGACTACCGGTACATCGAAGTGTAGAAGTGTTTGTACAGTAAGTCCGTCTTCAGGATCAGAACACGAATTCTATTCAGTTGCAAAAAGAGGTGAGACAGTGAGACAGGGAGACGTTATTTCTCAGAAACTGTTCACCTCTGCACTGGAAGATATATTCAAGCTTCTGAACTGGAACGGATATGGTGTTAACATCAATGGCGAATATATCCTCACCTTCGATTTACTGATGATATAGTCATCATGGCAGAAACCCTGGAAGACCTAAGCACAAGCCTCAGTGAGCTCAATATTGTTTCCCAACAGGTGGGTCTTAAATTGAACATGAGTAAGACGATTATCATGTAAAATGCCCATGTCGTACCCATGCTGGTATATGTTGGGAACGATATTATCGAAGCTGTTGATCACTATGTACACTTAGGTCAGACGATCCAACTGGGTAGATGCAACTTCGACAAAGAGGTCAACCGACGAATCCAACTCGGATTGGCAGCGTTCGGGAAATTACGCCATATCTTTTCGTCACCGATACCGCAGAGCCTCAAGACGAAAGTTTATAATGAGTGCGTGTTGCTAGTGATGACACACGGCACTGAGACGTGGTCGCTTCCTATTGGTTTTATACACAAGCTTAGAGTTGGGCAGCGTGCAATAGAGAGAGCTATGCTCGGTGTTTCACTATGTGATAGAATCTGAATTGAGGAAATCCGTAGAAGAATCAAGGTTGCCAACATAGCTCTCAGAGTTTGCAAGTTGAAGTGGCAATGGGCAGGCTATATAGTTCGCAGAATCAACAACCGCTGGGGAATAAAAGTTCTCGAATGTCGACGACAAACAAGCAAGCGTAGCAAGCGTAGTGTGGGGAGACCTCCCACAACATGGACCGACGACATTGTAGACATCGCAGGAAGTCGGTAGATGGAGATGGCACAAGATTGCTTGTCATGGCGCTCTTTGGGGGAGGCCTCTGTTCAGCAGTGGACTTCTAAAGGCTGACATGGTGACTTAGTCACAGAACACTGTGATGGTAACTATGTGCATTCGTACCGATAGTACTATGTGAAAGTCAAAAAAGATGGAGACAGTGACTGACTTGACTTGATGGCAGTTGGATACGCGCTTTTTATCACTTCATTGTTTGCTAACGCCATCTATTGGGTCAGTTTGTAAACTTTTTTTTAATTAGCTTTCGGTTAATCCCTCATTGATAAGGGTGGTTATTTGGTGTCAAAAATAATGAGGGAATGTGGCCTTGGGGTCATGAAGCGTGACTTTCCGTTAAGGACATAACTAGTTAGTTAGTACTAGTTTTTGCCCACGTCTTCATCCGCGCAGACTACAGTTTATTGCGAAAAAAGCATCCTGTATATTTCTGGGATATTAGAAATAAAAGTAAAAAGTTAGTGCAAAAGTATTGCACCTACGCTCTTGATGCTTTTTTGACAGACTTATCATAACTTCGTTTCCACGGCAACAAGTCATTCCGTTCCTTAAAGCAAATAATCGTCATTTTCCAGTTTTCCCGTGGAAACCTACCATTATCTGGGATCAAAAGTATCCTATGTTGGTCTCTATATTACACAGTGTCTATTTACAAATTTTTATCCAAATCGAATCAGCCGTTTTGGCTTGAAAGCTGCCCAAAAAACAAACAGACAACAGTTCACTTATAGTGTGGAAGGAACTTTTTTATATATCTTCTATGTAGGTACAGCTCGCGAGGCGTAAGCTGAGCTTTGCATTTGTGTGAGTGTACATAGATAGTGTAGGTGTGATAACCGGACTGAGGCGCGGTGCATCTTTTGCTTGGTTTAAACTGTTTTTTGGCAAACGGCCTAAGGCGCGGTGCGTCGCTCGCGCGACGTAAGTGCTGTATACTCACTCACACAAATGCAAAGCTCAGCTTAGGCCTCGCGAGCTATACACGTCTAGCATCAATCTTGTTACAGTTTTATTATATGTAGATTAAAGATTATCTCTTTGATATCCATCAGCCATCTATATAATGGCAAATTCTCTATTTACTACATAACAAAACGCTTAAAGATGGAAATTGAATTACGTCGTTTGAAATTAAATATTCTTCCAACTAAACTGTCGTAAACAGCTGTGTTGAGTGTAAGCTAACCACGAATTAAGAGCTGTTTCCACTACAGTAATTAAGATGAGCAGCCAGTATTTTTTAGCTGAGAGACCAGCAGTGCAAATTAACAGTGTAGCAAAGCTAAAGACAAAGTAATTTGTAAACAGGCATCATAATATAGACGTTTTACAAGTCAAAAATGTAATGTCTCACAACTAAAGAGTATAATTTAAAAAAATACACTTAAAAATAGGAGCTTTTAGGATTTTTTTCTAATGATTGATACGACTTTTAAAGTTTTTATTTTTCCTTTTTTTATTAAACTGTTATTTAAAAAATAAACTTTATTTTATTGCATTGTCTTCGATTTGTGAGCTACCATGAAAGTTTCAGCAGGATAGCTAATCGGAAAGTGCTCGAAATTTGGACCAAGAATTCAGGACAGACAGAAATACATAGATACAAAGATAGATACATAGATAGATACATAGACAGGTACATAAATAGATACATACTTACAAATAAAGTTAAAAAAAACTAATCAATAAATTTGGTAAGTAATCTGAAATGGAAATTTCCTTGTTTAATAGACTTCACAAAAGGTGACGGTTATAAATGTTCGACTGTTAGTATATTTTTTTATGTGTGTACGCCGATTTCTCCGTCAATTGCGGACCAATTTTGGAAATACTTTCATTTTTTTTGTATACTCTCTCTCTCTCTCTCTCTCTCTCTCTTTTAGTTCCATATAAATTGTATCAAAATAGGTTTAGATTTTTTCGAGAATAAATAATTTTTGTTAGTAAATCCATTAGATTTTGTGTTTATATAGCCTCAAATCACTAAGATTTCCAAATCGATTTGAATGGTTATAGTTTTATTCAAATTCTTACAGTGTAGTCCAATATAACCATCATCAAAATTGGTTCAGTAGTTTAATCCATTTGAAATCGTATTTTTTTTATTTTTTGTGCTATGATGTTTTTTGCCAATTCGGAATTGGAAGAGAAAACACCTTTCTGACACCTTTCAGAAATTAATCCTTTAGAGAACACAGCACCAAAAAACTAGGTGATGACATATTTTTGTTACCTACTGTATTTTTTATGTATTATTACTTTATTAAAGAAATTATCACATAAAATTAACATTTACATAATATTGCCAAACTTATGTGCCAATGAGATATCCCACAAACGTCAAAACTATGTTTCTTATTTTTATTTAATTATAATTAACTAGACTGGACCAGTCCCCACAAGCAGCACCGGTTCACGAGTATGACTTCTGTAAGCAAATTTGAGATGAGCCAAGGAGAATAGTTATGTACAAGTACTTAATGTGGTAGGTGTGTATAATCATGTCAGTTCACTTTTATTTACATATTATTTATGAATTAAATACATGGCCATGACTAATTACTACAAATTTACGAAACAATCACTTATTATTTTGTGATTATAGTAAAATGTAAGTCAAGTGAGGCATTAAAAAATACCTATAGAAAAAATATTAGGGTCACGAAAATTGTAAAAATATATATGAAAAGTTGTTTAGAAATAAAATAACAATACAAATTAACTATAACATTACCATTGTAGATTATAAAATATAATACATTATATAATTAAATTATATAATGCACCTCTCCTCACTAACTTTCCTACAAGTACCTAGCCTAGTTCATGTCATTTCACACGTCTACACACGCTTAGACCTTTTTTTTTCTATGTCCGCTGTTCCTTTCAACAGAGCGAGCCCTTTCGAATGCGAAGAGAAAAAAATACATCTTTGCTCACCTCCATGTTGGTGGATTCGTAGCTTTACTTTGGAAATATGAGGTTGTTCTTGAGATTTCTCCGGCAAATTGTAAGGAAATTCAAACTCTTGTGTACACTCAAGTTCATCAGGGTTAATAAGATAGAAGCTATTTCTTATGGTAAATATAAAGGAAAAATCAAAAATCAACACTTTTAGGGGGCGGATGGGCAAGAAGGATAGGGCTGGTAAGAAATGAAAATGAACTGAATTTATATTTCACAAAAAATAGAGTTACATGATGATGTTAAATTAACATTATAGTCCTTCTATTTTGCCATTAGCTGGCATGTGAAATCATAATTTAATTAACACAAAATTGAAAACTTAATGTAAAATAATAATAAAAATTACTTAATAATTAATCAAAAAACATTTTTTTTAATGAATATATAAGATGAATATTTAGTTTAAATCAATGCTTGATCGATAGAAAGAGACAAATCTAGTATTAGTCGTGCATCTCACAGACACATTTGCTTACAGTGCGCCGCCAGTTATTAACCCCCTTACTTATAAAAAGTTATGCAATGATTAAGTAATGATAAGTTATTCTGCGCAGTACAATATTGTACTGCGCAGAATTGAAGGGAAACACAGCATGCATTATACCATATATAACTAAGTAACTGCTTTAACAACCAATAAGGAATTTAAACAATGGATACAAACATCAAATATCTTGAAAAATATACCAGAAGAAATACTTAAAATTATTAGAAAAGTTAGAGAGTGGTCACCATTTAATTAGCTTAATTTAGCAAGAGAATCCCCAAAAATATCTAATATGTCACTGTAACGATTAATAAGTCTACAAAGTCTAGGTACCAGCGAAACAGTCCATCGAAAAGGAGGCGTGAATGGAGTTATTGGCTTAATAAACAAGGTGCTCTATCAATCCCTAGCCAGTAGGTAAAGGGCTGACTCCACTGGAAGAAACCTAAAAGTGAGCAATTTACTGCATTTTGAGGAGGTATACTACTCATCATGCCAAACATGCAGATCTTCACCAAATTTTTATGAGACCAACTTAAAGTTCATCATGTCAGCCTTTAGAAGTCCACTGCTGAACATAGACCTCCCCCAAAGACTACCTTTTATATAAAAAAAAATACTATCGAAATTGGATCTAATAAGGCGGAGATATTTAGTAGCCCCTCAGTGTACAAAAGTCTCTTTGCCTCGTTTTGGAGGAAGCATCTCCCCCCATCAAAAATTCCCATTTTTGTCCAAGCTAAAACGGAGACGCTTCGCTAGCGCTTCGCGTTCACACTATTAAATAATAAGGGACATTTAAATACTCTATTAAACGATTAAATATAATTTTTATTTGTCTTCCATAAATTTAATCAATTCAACTATAAATTTTCTTTTCGTCTGTACGCCATTTCGGGAAGTGAATGATATGCAAACATAATTAACTAGAACTTATGTGAGTTCCGAATGAATGGTAACAAGCATAAACAGAGATTATTATTTGCTTTTTGTTAGGGCAAAACTAACAGAACCAAAATAAACATACCAAACGAAAGTTTGGCACGCAATTAGCTTTTAATTATTTACTTATATTTGAATTGAAGTCGGCCCACGGGTTGAAAAATGTGATTAATAAAGTGGTAAGATTAGCTACCAGCTCTTTGGGCGTGGATCCCAAAAATTAGGTGCAACAAACACAATTGGTCTTCTTTGGCCTTGTGGTGTCAACTTGACTGACCTACGTGTGCACCGTTCCTAATCCTGGAAAGGTATTTTGAGGTTCCCAGAAATTAAATTACGTAGTAGGTACTAGGTAGGTAGAAAATGAAATGAAAATGAAAATGAAATGAAATGATATAATAGATTATATATTGTCACATATACAAGTATTTCTTAGAAACATAAATCAATAATAGGTTAACGTAAGTTCTCGATTGCTCCAACTTTTTTTCAATTGACATTGCATTGACAACCTTCCAAATTTGCCTTTTTACCAAAAACCAACCATAAACAAAATAAATTTGCAGGTGCAGGTATATTAACAGTTATGGTTGAACAAAGAAAAATACATTTCTATAGGATTCATATATTATGCATTTATGTATTACATACATAATATATGAATCATATGCCACAGGTTATATGTATTACATACATCATATATGAATTCTGAAGCACACCACTCCTTTTTTGGGCAGTCGTATAAAAGTCATCCAATGGCTTTGTTCGACTTTTTTTACCGCTTTATTTCAAAAACGGTTTAGCTTATAATGTTGCAGTTTAATTTCAATGCGAATCATACTTTATATAGATAGATAGATAGATAGATAACTCTTTATTGTACACCACATAGAACAAAAAATACAATAATAACTAAAACATTTATACAAAATAAATGGGACAATGGGCGGTCTTATCGCTAAAAAGCGATCTCTTCCAGACAACCTTTATATTATATATAACTAGCTGTATCCGCGGCTTCGCACGTGTGATATTTATAAACTCATGTATAATAATTATACGTACTGTAAGATCATCAAAACCTAAGTTTTGTAATGTTAGCCTTCAGTTGGTCAGGTTTGTCAAGTAGGAGATAAAACTTATCTGCACCTAGTATTAAAAGCAAGTTGATATATCCTATAGTTGGTATCTATAGTACCTAGTAGCTACAGCTACAGAATAAATAACTTAAGGAGCATTTAATAAAAACAAGGAAATAGGTTTGCAATTCTTTATATTGTTTACTCATTTGAACACCAGATTCGGAATACACCATTTTAGAAGAAAACTGGCAAGATACTACGTGGTGAATAGGTTTTGTAATAATATTAAACCAATAACTATTTCGATACATAGTTATTAATAATATAAATGTGATAATTGGTCACAGACAAACATTTATATTTGCCTTAGTTACATTAGGCATAATAACTTCGAAAACAGCATTTAAACATAATCAAATAGATGATAATCCCGTTAACTATAATCTTATAGATTATTTCATCACCACACAATGAAGTGATACACAGTAATAATTACACGGTCACAAATAAGCAGCATAACAATGTAATAAGAAAAGCACTTAAGTTGCCAAGGTCCTCTCGGTGCGGCGGTTACAAGAACACTAAACATTGCTAAGTCGAGAGAGCCTATAAATTGCATTTTCGAACATCCGACGCTGTCAGAAGTCATCCGAGTCGAAGACTACCGACATCGTCCGAGCTATTTGAGTCGTTTGAAAACAGATCAACGAATATCTACCATTTACTTTATTAATTATATTAGTCATGTCTGATAGTTGTATTTAATTATTAGAATGATGTTAATACATTTTAACATCATTCTAATAATTATGGCATAATAATACAGATGTTTCATAGTGATGGATGACATAGATCGTAAGTTTGCACGTGGTACTTTACTTTTCTTTAAAGTAGCCAATACTTCGTTCTGAAAGCTGGATACATAACATTTACATGTACCAAGTATTATTTTTATACAATTCTCTATTTACAATAAATTGTAATCTAACACACGCGTAGTCATTTCTCGAAGTTAAAAGTACTCTATGTGCTATTCCAAGACCTATACAATACCAATATACCAAGATTTAAAAAAAAACCTTCAGCCGTCAAAAATATTTTTATCGATTGCTCGGCTTTTATTAATCGGATTGAGATAGCAAGTACACCAGTTTTTAAGTCTAACCCTAAGCTATCCAACAGTGAAAACAGAACCGCAATCAGTTCTGTATTTATTACGTGATGCGCGAACAAACATACAGACAAACAAACAGACAGATGAATTTGAAAAATGTTATATTCTTGTTCAGTGGCTTATTTTAAGTACCCCAGACTATTTTCTTTTAATTATCTTCTTTGTACAGACTTTCTTGTACTAATTGATTTATAAGTAAGTTTAGATTTACAAATATAAACACTTGTATATCTGTATTATTTTTTACGTCATCTTTGCAATTTTTTAGTTCATATTTTTGTTGATTGCGTCAACTTTATTTCTGAGTGTGTTAATCATACTAATGACTTTTTTAAGTTAAGCTGTCGGTATCGGCTGTCATTGGTTAATAGCAGTCGTTAAGCCACGTCAGAGACTACCGGGAGGCCTGACAAACTCTGACACCAGAGGCCAGCACTACCACATACGACTAGCAAGCTACCACTATTGAAATCGGATATTTGAAGTACGGAACCTTGATTATGCGAGGTTCGGACTTGGCCAGTAAATCATTCGAGGTTTTTTTTGTGATTCTGTTTCGTTAGTGACAAAACTACTCCGTATTATTTCGTCTTGGTGGAGTTTGGTTATAATCTTTAAGTAAATACACATAGGACTCATCCATTTAACAAACTTCGCGAGGTTTCCTCGAAATGATTAATGAAAATGAAGACAGATTCAAGTCGAGATAAACGGAAAGCGTAATATTATGGCGTATTTACAGCGGGTGTTAAATATTTGTTGTCATTAATCATGCGAACGGAAAAGTTCAGACTTCGGTAAAACATACACGTGTTGGGCTATTTAGTTTATTCTGTGGCATGGGTTTCAAACGCGGGTTTTATTTTGACTGAATGTTTATTCGTAGAGTTTTAGACCGGCGTAGCGTGGCGTGGCTATTGTCTTTATTATAGAGATTATATTTTGTGTGTTTACTTAGTCAACCCCTGAAAGAAATAAGTACCTAATATGCTTTGACGAACCTTTTTCTGAGTTTTTTTTTCGCATTCATCAGATATCGCTCTGAGCGATTAGGTCGCCCATTATTGTTATACTCGTATGTTATGTGGTATTTCAATAAATAGTTTTTCTATCTATCTTTCATGTCATAACCTCATTTGCTTCTCCGTCGTCGGGTAAAAATACTTTGAAGTGTCCAAAAACTGGTGACATATTGTCAAAAGCAATATCTTTTATTAAATTCCATGTTTTATATAATATAATAAGCAGAAAATCCAATAATATTTCACTGAAACCAAGACGTGAATTTTTCATAGAAGCTCAGATACTAATATTGATAGCATGACATGAGATAACAGAATATCATAAAAGCATTTCAAAACTCACAGACATTTAGGTATCTATAGTATTTAGGCAAATGCCTAGGTAGGTATATAGCACTAAGTACAAAAAAGTCTGTACAAAGAAGATAATAAAAATATGGTCTAGGGTACTTAAAATAACCTACTGAACAAGTTGTTTGTTTTATGTCTGTCTGTTTGTTTGTTCGCGCATCACGTAAACATTACTGGACCGGTGGTAGTCACTGTTAGATAGCTTAAAATTTGACTTAAAAACTGGAGTAGGTACCAGTACCAGGTATCTCAATCCGATTAGTAGAAACTGAGCAATCGATGAAAAACTTTTAGACTGCTGAAGAAATTTTGATCAAATGTTGGTTTACTGGTATTTAGGTCCTGGAATGACACAAACAGTACTTTTGACCTAGAGAAATGACAACGCGTGTGAAGCCGCGGGTACAGCTAGTTCTTAATAAATATATTTAAAAGACTTACAAGCACGCATTAGTGCCCAGGTGGTGCCCGGCTTGATTAACTAATAACAACAACAGTATGCAGTATGCCGAATTTAAAAAGCTTTCGTGGCTACACAATACTACAAAAGTACAACAGTCGATGACACTCGATCAAACCATACTACTAAGAATATATTTAAATTCCAGTGGTTTTATTTGTAAAAATGGTAGTAAGTGTATTCAAAAGCCTTCGTATTAATCACTTTAAAAAAAAAAATGTAAGTTTCTCGCAAATTCCAAAATGTTGGGGGATGGCTGAGTCGCGTCAGTCGTGCAAAAGCTTCAGAGTTGCTACCACGCCTGTGCGAGCAGGAAAGCTTTCCTAACCCCGCGAATTTTGCAGGCTGAATGTCGAGACTGTATGTTGCCATCTACATACGTGACAGTTTTTAAAAAGTTTATTCATACATTGTGAAACTAAAATTTTGTGTTTTCGGAAATTGCTTAGCATTTCTTTTGTACATATATGAGGTAAGTTTACAATTTACATAGTAATTAAGTAAGTAGGTACTTTGATTACTCTAAATATTTTGTGTTTGTTATTGTAATATCAAATAAAGGTACTTTTGATATGTTATGCGAGAATGTGAGATAGCTTAGAACAAAATGAGATACTCGTATAATATTTCCGGCTTATATTATGGAGAGCAATGCCTATATATAATTGCATTTTGCATTAGTTTTTAGGTCACAATCTAAACAAGCATATAGTGCATAATATCAGATGAGAGGGGGGGATAATATAGTACGATAATATCTAAAACCAGTAGGTACCCTTCTTTAAATTTTACATGTACTAAATACTAGTTGATGCCCGCGGCTTCGCACGCGTGGCCATTATAATATATAGCCTATGACACTCACAAATAACGTGGCTATCTATTAGTAATATATTTTTTTAAACCGATTCAGTAGATCCAGAGATTACCCCCTACAACCTCACAAACTCACATACTTTACCTCTTTATAATATTAGTATAGATATAATTAAACTTAATAGTATAGAAGTATATATTTAAAACAATGATCAAGATCCTTCAAAATTATTTCAATTTCGTATTTTAGAACCTCTCTGAATTCTGTAGCAGTTTTTATCTTCACCAATATTATAATGAGAAAAGATTTGATTATTTGTTTGTTTGTTTATTTGTGTGTAATGAGTTAACTCAAAAATACTTAACCAATTTTAAAAATTCTTTCATTTATAGAAAGTTACATTATCAGCAAAAACATGGACTGTACTTTACTTAACAAATATTGGATATCCCTTTAAAATTGAAATAATGTATGAAACATTTGCCTATAATAGTCATTTTTAAAATGTTGGTTATACTTAAAATAATGTACTACATGTTTATAAAGTTAATCATTTCCCACACAAAAATTCCGCGAGACTATATGTCTAACTATTATAGTTAAGTCACAATAACCATTTTTTGTTCAAATTAGTCAATCAAAACGCTAGTAAACACTGGTAAAATCGTGTAGAAATAAAAATAAACCATAAACTAAACGCGCGAAGCCGGGGCAAGTCACTAGTTGTAATTTTATTCACTACTATATTTTTCGTGATTGGTCCCTCTGGGCCGTGACTGAAAATCAGCGTCAAGTGTCGAAGACGCTTGGCATTATGCTGAGGCATGACCCTTTCAACACTTAGATTTATATGTTTGATTTATATGTTAATTTACTATTTTTTTTATAAGTGTTGAATAAACGATTTTTCTTTAGTTCTTTCTTTTTCATTTAGTTGCTTATATATAGCTATAAACCCTAAGGTATATTCGTTTTCCTTTGATACTAATTTTATATTTTTCTGATATTGAGAAACATTTAATTATTTTTCTACCTATTTGAAAAATGCCCTCAAGAAATAATTTTTCGCAGAACACACACTGCCTTAATCGTCTGGGAACAGATGAAAAAGAACCTAGGCCTGTAAAAAACTTGCCCTAAATAGAATTTTGATTGGAAAGTTTCGTACTAGTGCATAAGAATCACCAAATCCTGGACATAGTTTTGAACATTTATTTCAAAGTAGTACCAAAACATATAACCACAAAAAAACGTCCTGACTAATGAATTTCCGATATGACTTTGAACGAATATCGAAAAGACCAAAATATCAGACACTTAAACGTAAAGGACGTGTTTTAGCTCTTGTCTAATTAATTTCATTAAAATACCACTTTATCTGAAAAACAGAATATAACATAGTACAGAGGAAAATCAAATCCAAGAACTTCTAAAGAAAGCAATTAAAAGACATAACTGTGAAACGATTTAAATTAGAAAATATTGATGAATTGTGGTTAAAATTTTACGAAAGAAAGTTAAGTAGAAACTCGTTCATATTAATTATGTACGTCAAACAGATTTGGAGTTGGTTTTGGATAGAAACCAAAAGCAAAGTTCGATGAACGGATTTAGATTAAGTTTTTAAATATGCATAAAAGCTGAATTTATTAGCATAGGCAACATCAGCAGCATACAGCGTTTTCCACTGCTCTCCCTCAGGTCTTCTTTTAGAGAGAGAGGGGACGAGCATCATGTGGTTATTGGACATGCTGATTACCTCATGTTTTCCTTCACTGCTTTTGTACGATGATATCGAAAACCCAAATTCATTGCAAAGGTGTGGCACTGCCATCGAGTAGTACTCAAAATATAAGCAAGCTAAAGTGGCAGTGGGCTGGTCACATTTCCTAAAGAACCGAGAACCGAGAGCCGTTAAGGTAGACAAGTTTTTGAGTAGAGACCACGTTTAGGCAACCGTAGTGTAGGACGCCCTGTGGCCAGGTGGAGTGACGACCTGCGAAAAGCGGCTGGAAAAAAGTGGTTGAGGAGAGCTGAAGACCGAGCTCAGTGGCGTGCATTAGTATTGAACAGATTTATGTAGGCTGATGATGATAATGATGTACAATAAGGTCACTAGAGGACGCTACTGTGCACCGGTACATTTAAAAAAAAAAAGTTTGTGCTCACCAGTCTTTTGATCGCAGAACTACTAGTTTAATAATAAGTTCTGTTATATGCTTGTAAATATAAGTTTTCTCAGACGAGTCTATTTGGCGAGTATACTTGACGAGTTTACTATGTGTATTGAAACTTGGGATAACATCGCACTTTTGGGACTTCATATAGTAGAGGGAAAGGTAACTTTGAAGGTTAAAAACTTACTGCCACTCAAAGTAAGTAGGAAAACGCTTTTTTCAAAAACAATAATTCCTTAGTTAAGTTATGGATCGTTATCAGTGATTTTGGTAATACCAGTATATCGTATACGCCAATTTGTACCATGAGTTCGTCCTGTTCCACATTAATAGTGAATATAGCTAAGGTAGATATGGAATTCTCTGCCTTCTTCTTTGTTTGCTAAAAATAACATACCAATATAAGTAATTAAATAACTCACAAAATTATGCGTAATAGGTTCACTTCATTACATTTTCGTATAAAAACGATCGAGTCGATCTTTCGCCTACGTAATCTGGTTTATGAATTATGGAGCAGCGATTTCTGAGTCGATAACAGGCGAATCCTAAAATAAATTGAAAAGGAAACGAAAGGCATTTGCAGATTTGGGTCAGGTTATGAATCAATTGCTTATTGATGGGAGATATTGGTTGGTAATTGCAGGGCTGGCGATTGTTTTTTTTTCTAGACCGAAATGTATGCACTCTAATATTTTTTAATCACTTTTTTCACGCTTTTACTAGTGTCAGGTGTCAAAGTGACACTGTTTTGATATCAAAGTGACACTTTTTTTAAGTGAGTCATTTGTTACCATAACGATGAAACCTCGGGGCGCAGCTCGATAGCCAATAATGAAATGTAGATTGTGGAATCCTGCGGACTATTCATCGTGACTTTTCTTTTACAGGAAGCAACAAATACTGCCTCGACGTTAACTACGGAGGTGTTCTCATTGTCTGGGACCGCCTATTCGGAACTTTCCGCCCAGAAACCGACAAGGTTGAGATCGTGTACGGACTCATCTACAACCAGCCTTCGTTCAATCCGCTGTATTTGCAGGTAATTAACGTTAATTTTGCATTTTCTTAGGTTTGTTCCACACATAGGCAAGAGCATTATCGCCATTTTGGCGCTGATAGCAATAGTTTGGCAGTAGTGAGGGTACACGGAACTAACGTACTTGTACTATTATTTATTCTGTAACTAACGACAAGAGATGAAACAATGTCAGTTTTAGTTACATGGACCCTCGGTGATGGCGCTTTGAATCAGCACAAATAAAAGTCATCATCATCATGTCAGCCTTTAGAAGTCCACTGCTGAACATACGCCTCGCCAAAAGAGCGCCATGATGAACGATCTTGTGCCACCTCCATCCACCAACTTCCTGCGATGGCTTCAATTTCGTCGATCCATCGTGTGGGGGGTCTCCCTACACTTCATTTGCTTGTTCGTGGTTACTATCCGAGAACCTTAATTCCCCAGCGGTTGTCGGTTCTGCGAACTATATGACCTGCCTATTATCACTTGCAAACTCTGAGAACTATGTTGGTAACTTTGGTTTTTCTACGGATTTCCTCCTCTCAGATTCTATCACGTAGTAAAACACCGAGCACAGCTCTCTCCATTGCACGCTGCGCGACTTTGAGCTTGTGTATGAGACCAATTAGTGACCACGTCTCAGTGCCGTATGTCATCACTGGCAACACATACTGACTATAAACTTTCATCTTGAGGCTCTATGGTATCTTCGACGAGAAGATATGGCGTAATTTCCCGAACGCTGGCCATCTGAGTTGGGCGGGTAGCGTTCAGTAACGAAACTCGGTAACTTTCGGTAAACGAAAGTACGGCAGAGCAAATTCATAAAGATCAGTGGTTCCACAAGACATATTTTTTTTGTGGTTAGGCAATCGTTTGACCATGACTTCACCTGATGGAAAGCGATGATATGATCGAAGGTGTAGCACGTTTGCCTAGTAGATACCTATTCATTCAAGAGAACAATACGAGGCGAAGCGTAACGCTTCGTTCTTGTGCAAGGAAAGAGGATGGGGCAGTCAGATTGTACAGTTCTTGTGCACCCTCCCCATAGTGCAATCTGTAGAATACCGACAGGCTTGCGAACTCACGTCGATGCGCTAGACTTTGAAGATTACTCTTTACCAAAGTTTCATCCACAAAAAGCCTCATAGCACGTCTCTCAATTGGATCCAAAGCCTCGAGCTGATACTTCGCAGAACCGTATCAGAGGTGGCAGCAGTACTCCATACAAGATAGGACCTGTGCTTGATAAAGGTTCAAAAACTGTCCCGGTGTGAAGTACCGCCTAACTTCAGACAAAATACCAAGTTTCATTGCAGCTACCTTGGACTTTTGGATTCAATGTAAGACCCAAAATTTAGGTTCGATGTGAGTTCGACGCCCAAACGCTCCAGATGGTCGCCTATTGGTATTGTTTCACTACGGAAAGAGGGAGATCGGTTTAGAGGTCTCTTTTTAGCAGAGAATAAAAGCGCCTGCGTTTTAGTAGCATTAAACTTAACCAGGTTAGATCGCCCCATGCCCGTGTCCGAACACGGCTTCTAAGGCTAAATTCAAACGGTCTACCATAGCCTCTTTATGAAACTGGACAGCATCACAACTGGCTTGAGCATTGGAAATCTCTCAACTACAGTACTTTCATCTGCATAACCAAAGGTACCGGGCTTAAGGTCATTGATGTGCAGTAACAATAGTGTAGCCGAGAGAATCGATCCCTGAGGACGTACATTGGCATTGATAGCCATTTGATCAAATGAACAATTAACGCCGCAATTGTATAGCCAGTGCAATAATATAATACTTAACCACCTCAGCAGACCTTTAGTAATGAGATTCTAATCCACACCAATATATATAAGTAAAAACGTAGTCTGTTTTTTTGTTTGTTTGTTTGTTTGGGGAGCTTTCACTCGATAACGGTTGGACGGATTGTGATGAAATTTAGAATGGAGATAGCTTAAACCCTGGAATAAAACATAGGATTTTTATCCCGGTATATTATAAGTTTCCACGGGAAACCTGGAAAATGTTGATTACTCACTGTAAGGAACGGTTGCCATTACAGAATGATCTGTGGTTGCCATGGAATCGAAATAACAAGTCTGTCAAAAAACATCAAGAACATTTTTGCTATATCAACTTTTGCATTTGGTTTTAATATCCTACAAGAAATTAGGATGGTTTTTTTCGCGATAAACGGTGGCTCGCGTGTACAAAAATGCGGGCGGGAAAACTAGTGTAATAATAATGATACTACGAAATAATTCATAAAAATAAATAATGAAATATTGAGGTATCGCAATTATTATATAGGTAATGTTCTATATCTAGTAGTAAATTAACTGGATAAAAATTGACAGTATTTCCGTAGAGCCACTCTGATCTATGTGTTTTATCATTCAGGTCATCCATCTTTGTCCAACACTCCTCGTTAGGCTATCATTACAATTTGATTAATTCATAACGTACCTAAACGTGTACGTACGTTTTGTAATTACCTTGTGATATCTAAATGCCCTAAAAAACAATATGAGAATAATTGTTTTCTAATAAGCCTCTAATATTTCAAAAACTTATTTTTCTGATTAAATATAGTTCATAATAGTTTCTGAAGGATCACAATAACCTTTGAAACCTTTTATAGACATGCTTGAACAAAGTGTTGCAAGCAAATTTATATATAACATCATTATTATTAAAAAAACTTCATAAACAAATCTTTATCATTCTTGAATTCAATGCCATTTTAATTGCAGAAAATAGATTGTTTATTCTAAGAGATGTTGCAAAGCATATTTAATAAAGTTATATTCATACAAATAATTCTTCTGCGAGTCTAATTTGCGATTTGGCATGCTTGTCGCGTAAGTAATTAACTGAGGTATCACCTGACTTAATTAAATTTACCCGCAATATGTTTACACAAGGTTTTAATTCTTGTTCATGTATTTCATTCCCCTGTTGTTTTAAGTGCCTCATTATTGATTTTTACACAATCTGTCTTTTTATTGTAATTTCTACTCTCTTCGTTTATTGATCTATAAATATACTTTTTGAAAAATGTGGGAAAAAATATATTTTAAGATCAGTAAACGAAGACAGTAAACATTTTTAAATATTTATAATCATTCTGATTTTTATAAGTTACATAACATCGACAATGTTGCAAATCAAGCAACGCTATTTATTAACATGATAACTGTAAATTATTGTTGTTGGAGAGTTATAATGAAATCAGAACAATATACCAACCCACTAATAATATTATTTCCATCCGTTTCCAACAATCGTTTAACAACTAATGGAAATGATAATAGTAGGAAATGGTAATAGTAACAGCGAATACAACCATATTGTCCAACGATTGTTGAACAACTAATGGTTGTGGATTTTATACGCCGACATCATCCAATCTTTATTGATATGACGTATTCATTGATTTTTATGATTCCAATTTGGCGTGTGTCTAGAAATAATGTGGCAAAATTGAGCTGTAAATTACCCATCGCTAAACTGTATTTTTCTTTAACATTGCAGGCTTTCTACACCGGCTACGTGGTCGAGAAGTTCAGATCCTTCGAGGGCTGGGGAGATAGGTTCAGAGCCGTCTTCTGGGGTCCAAGCTGGGAACCCGGCACCTCCAGGCTTGGCGACGAGGACCAGAAAGTTGATGTAAATATACTTTTGAACGAAGAGGTCAGGTTATATTTGATTAAAGGGATTCCTTGGATGCCTGGCGATCTGCGCTTGAAATTTTGGGTTTGCTGCCAGTACAGCTATTTTCAAAAGGGGGGACCCACTACTTGGGAAGCATTTTTCCATGCTATTTAGTGGTAAGCTTATGCAGAGTATCATTAAGTTTTTTATATAGCTTTTGGGGGAGAGTTTTGAGTGGGTATCAGTAGCGGCGCTTTAGCAATTATTCTGTCGCGTATATGAAAACATTTTATTGTTAAGTTTTAAAAGGGTACTTGTGTATAAAAACATATTTGTTTGATGCGCAAAGCTTGCATGTATCGTACTTTCGCATAATAAGGAAAAAAGGAAACCATTTTAGTTGTTACTTTTTTATATATTTATTGCATTGCATTCATTTTATTTTTATATTACAGTATCTCATTTTCACCATGCACATACTCGTAGTACCTGGCTTTTACAATAATTAAGCAATGTCATTTATTCTCTCTGAATCTGTTTCATAAACCACCCAATAACTCTCTTTTATATCTCATTTTACGAAACGACATAGCGTTGAAAACTTATATAAAAAGGATAACAAAACCAGCCTATTTGCCATGTCAACTCCATCACGTCAACAAAGTAAGCCAGTAATTACTCTGCCAAGTCCAACAATCTTAGTTCTCAAACAGCGTTCATAGTTACCAAGTACCTCGGCTAGTGGTTAGAGCATAATTAACCTAAGCTTGATAATTATTTTGAGCTACCTAATTAGAGTTCGTAGATAATTACAGTTAGTTAAGAGCAGAGCGCTAATTTCAGAGCGTGCTAAGTTGCAGTGGATTTGGCCCACTTAAGTATTACAGTTTAGACAGCATTAATTTCGTAGGGTGGACTTATTAGAATCGGGCAAATTAGGGAGGGCAAAAGTTCTCGACCTTGAAGCAGGACTTGAGCTGTGACCCCTGGAATGCCGTTCTGACGTTTTACCAACTGAGCTATCGTGGTGCTATCTTGTGTAACGAATCATTATTTCTTATACATGCGTAAGGTTCATACATATACGAATGACGAATGTTTTTCATCAAAAATCAATTAAAATCAAAAATCAATTGTTTTGAGGGTTATGTTTTTGGGCAGTATGTAGGTACTATGTTTGTATGTTCCTTTGGCGCGTCTTACAGCATAATCGGCTTGGTGGATTTTGATAAATTAGGTATCATTAGGTTCGTCTTAATCTAATATCCTCTCACTCTGCATATTATTTTTTGATACATGAAGTGTCAAGAAAATTAACATGGCGGCTTACAGCTGCCATATTGTATTTCCGATGGATCAAAAAATGGCCAAAACCTATCGAGGAGGAATTTAAATAAAGATCCTTAAAAAAACATTCCAAATAAACAGAGGGAAACAAGCTTTAGATTTTTGGTTTTGAAATATAAGAAGTAGTCGGATGATGATCTAGCCAGGTTCTAGCAGACCAGTCAAAAGTGAAATAATATCCAAGATGCCAACTTTTTTATTTATGATCGCAGTGCGTGTTTTTGTCTACCTACTATATAATATTAAAATATATATTATAATAACATTATAAATTGAGAAGATTTTATATTTTGTATGTTTGTTGGTGATATGATAAATTAAAAAATACTTTTGCCTATAAAAATCTACATTATCAGCTAGTAACTTGGGCTGTACCTATATTTTTTAAATTATTGTTTCTTTCGATAATTGCAATTATGTAACCCAAGGTATCAAAAATTTGCCCATAAAAATCAATAAATGGCGTGCGCTGCGATAACTAATGGTGACACATAAAATAATGTACAACATGATTATAGTACTCCTCATTACCCATATACGAGTACGATCTACGAGGTTACAAGATCTGGCTATTATAGTTAAGTCACAACAATATTTTTTTGTTCAAAGTAGTCAGTCAAAACACGGGTATGATCGTGTACAAATAAAGATAAACACTTAGCTACCCGTACGAAGCCAGGGCGAATCGTAATGTAGTTTAAAAAAAAACAATAACCTAAGCCAAAACCAAAACTCCACAGAAATGCATTGTAGTGACACTTTTTTTGTGTAGAACACATCCTTGCTCCGTTCCATATAAATTCAATTATTCTTGTCTTGGGGACTAAGCTGACGACGTTTTTCTCACGCGCTGCTAACGCAAAACTGCGAAGTCAAGCGGTTGCGGGTTCGAATCCCGCAAGGTGCAAACAATTTTGTGTGATGAGCACAAATGTTTGTTTCCGAGTCATGGATGTTAATATTTAAATCTATTTGTTTATCTGCTGTATAGTACCCATAGAATAGGGTATCCTAGTTTGAGGCTAGGTAATTGGTGTGAATTTTCCTGAATATATTGTTATTAATTATTGCTGACTAAGGTTTATCTTCAATAGGTGGAGGGAAGAGACAAATACGACGTGCATCTTCCAACATGGTGGAATATATACCTGGTGTCACATTACTCTGTAGTGCTCTATGGATTTTTGGAGCTGGCCGGGAAGCATATGGTAAGAATACTGTTTCAAATTGAACAAACTTTCGTGATTTGTTCAAGGACATAACATTGAAGTGACGATTGTACAGTAAGATGTAATGTTGGAGATTTAATGCGATAGATAGCCTACACAGATCTAAATTTATGGAAAACCTTGACGTTTCAATTGAGTTTTATTCTATAGTCACGAGATGACTCCCAATCTTATCAACAACTAGCTGTACCCGCGGCTTCGCACGCGTGTTTATTTCTCTAGGTTAAATGTACCCTATGTACTATTCCAATATCTAAAATAACACCAGTTTTTATGTCAAACATTAAGCTATCCAATAGTGAAAACCGCATTGCAATTGGTGCAGTAGTTTTTACGTGATGTGTAAACAAACAAACAGACAGACGCGAATTTAAAAAATGATCTATTCTTGTTCAGTAACTTATTTTAAGTAGCCTAGACGTTTTTTTTTCTTAATTATCTTAATTGTACAGACTTTTTGGTTCTAATTGCTCTACTATAAGTATAGATAGATTACACAAAAACACTGGGCAAATTTCGATACTCAGAAATAGATGCGTCAGCTTATCATGAGCATTGTTTGTAATCAGAAACTTTGAAGATCAAATTATTAGCAACACATATGATAGCACTGGTATTTTCCTAGCATATAACACCAAAGTCCTCAGAACTTAACGAAATCGATATTTATCACACTGATTTTGATAAAAAAGTGTCTCCTTAGTCACCTTGTAGTCCTTGTAGTCTTAGAGAATGTAGATAAAATAAAGCTTAAAAATAGCAAAGGCTTATCGGAATCTAATTAAAATCAAACAAAAGGGTCACGGCTCACGGTCAACATCTAACAAGTTCTAACTTAGTTTCTCTTCCCCTGTACAAATACAACCACTGCTAATATTTGGAGTAATCCCAAAACTCGCCGCAAAACTATTTTGCCGTGTAATGAAAAGACATTCGCTTACTCTATCTTTTTTGGCATCGAGGGAAATTTATTAGGTCGTAGGTCAAAGGCCAGAAAGGTCAAAAGAGCGCCAAAAAAAACTGATGGCTGCTGTTGAGATGACTTGTTAAAAAACCACTGTTTAATGGTAATTTCAGATGTGTACTTTTGTTTTCTGTTTAGTTTAGGTTTGGTTCCGGTTAAACCAAAGTACTTTGACAATGTCAACATTTTTTTTATGAATTTAAAGAAGTTTTAAATTCAAAAAAAATACAAAATTGTCTTTTAAGTATTTTCAAAAGACAATTTGTTTGAGAATATAAAGTTAATTTTCAAATTTTGGCTTTTATCCAACGTGTTTCCTGTTGATACCCATCATAAAAGAGGGCAATTTCGTTACCTAACAAAAAATATAATAACAAGGTTACAAAGTTCTAAAAAATATTCTCGCTTTGTATGATAACGGCTAAGAAATACCGTATAATGTTGTCATCCAGATATAAAATAACAATTACGTCAATATAGGACAGCATAATAATAATTAATCTCAATCTAATATCTCCAGAAATCTATTGAATCCAGAATTTGTTCTCGCATCACGTAAAAACTACTTTACCGATTGCGATGCAGTTATCATTGTAGAATAGCTTAGAGTTTGATTTAAAAACTGAAGTACTAGGTATCTCAATCTGATGAGTAGAAGCCGAGCAATCGATAAAAAACTTATTGACAAACTGAAGGAATTTTGAGCAAATGTATTAATCTATAGGTCTTGGAATAGCACAGAATTTTAATCTAGAGAAATAACAACGCGTGCGAAGCCGCGGGCACAGCTAGTAGATGTTATGGCAAGTATTTTCTATTCCCATAATTAAATTTAGTTCATAAAATTGTATACCATACTTATCGGTATATTATATTTCTATTATATGCCGTAGATTTAATATTAAAAGCATATTATTAAATTTAATGGATAATAATTGAAAAGTAATTATGTTAAAGGGAAAATAATAATAACAATACCTTAATATATGAAAATTAATGTATGTTTGTTTGTCTAAGTCTTGTAACAAAATCGGATGAATGGACGCATCCATTCATCCGATTTTGTTACAAGACTGCCCAAAAAAGGAGTGATATGTTTTTAGCATTCATGTATGTTTGTATGTATGTGAGTTTCTTTATTCCACCATAACTTTGAAATGCCTGAACAGATTTAGACGTATGGGGCATAGTTAGAATCCTTACATCCCCCCGAGTAATAAAGGATATATATTTTTTGAAAAAAAAAAAAGCAACATGGCGGCAGTATGGCTCAATTTTCCAAAAAAAAAACTTCGAATGTTACAATATGGGTATCATGTTGAATACCAAGTTGAAGGGATTTTAAATAAGCACATTTCAATAGTATATAATTTATTGGAATAAGTTTTTTTTTGGCAGGGCAGACGAGTTTTTTAAGCTTTTAAGCTAGTGATTGCAACTCTGTACAGTTGGCACATGCATGAATATAAAAAAAAGAAGAAATACACAAAAAAGGACATAACATTAATAAAGTGGAATTTCGACCTATTCGTTGAAATGAAATGAAATAAAAAAAAAATGCACGAATATAGGTATATTTTAGTTGTTAATATTATTCAGGAAACTCTGTATTTGACTAGTTTGTCGTGCAAATGTTATAAATAACACGACACTAAATTTAAAAAAAAAAAAAACTTATCCATGGATATTTATAATTGTATAATATTTAAAACAGAGTTTCCGGCAACTATTGTGACCGTTTGGTCACCGTCTTTGCACTGTATTGGATTATTAACGAAACATAATGATATTAAATGGAAAATAATAAAAATAACAATATATTTATTGAATGGTTTAATTACATATTTGTTTCTAATAAATTAGATACATTATTTTGAGCAGTTCCACAGTTAGCACAAGATGTGATTGCAAAGTCAACCAACGGTAGAGGGTTCGAATCCTGCAAGGTGAAATCATTTGTGTGATCAGCAGAAATGATTTTTCCTAGTAATGGATGTAATATTCGTATCTATGTATGTTTGTCTATTGTCTACTACCCATAGAACAGGGTACCCTAGTTTATGGCTTGGTAATTGGTGTTAATTGTTCCGAATATATTTAATATTTATATTATATAATTTAATAAACTTCCTTTTTTTTCAGGGTATGACTCCGATTTCTGTCCTCATATTCGTGCTTTACATCATAGCTTCCCTCACCATCATCGGCATGCTCTTCGACAACTCCAAGTACGCTGCAACCCTGGAGGTGCTCCGGTGTTCAGCACTCGCTTTCCTCACGAGGAGCCTGGCTATCACCAGTCCAGGACTTGGAACAGCTCTTCAGGTCTTCTATGTAGCATCTGCTATGTTCTGGGCATTGAACTCTCTGAAGCTTTTGGAGATCAAGAAGGTGCAGAAATTAGAGTAGGAGTAGAAAATTGTGTGGATTGCTTGATGAGAAACTGTGCTGTATTTTATGGCTTTTTGAGGAAACTAAAGAGATGCAAAGTGTTAAGGAGACTTAGCGCTTTGACCTGACCTAAAATAATTGCTATTTTTAGCATTGCCTTTGTAGCATTCAAAAATAAACAAAGACGTGTAATGTTGTTTAAAACGTTTATTACAAGTTACAACATCAAATTTAACAAAGATTTGAGAACTCGCGAGTTGGAAGAAATATATTTATAAAGAGACGGTGTTCATCGCAATCCCGCTCTTTCTTTCTCTTCGTGTATAGCTTTCTCTTCGTGTATAGCTTTCGCGCGTTATAGACGTCTATTAAAAATCAAGTAAACGTCTAAAAGCATTTTTTTTGGGCAAATTGAGGTATATTGAATGAAATTGTTTCATAACTAAATTATAGAAAAGTGTATGAAGCTAAACTTAAAGCCTTAAGGTTTTCGCTGTGAGTAGCAAACCCCCTATTTTTGGAATGAAAAATGTAATACCTCTGATCAAGTCACATGCTAATATTTTTACACATAAGTGTTTTTGTAGTCTTTTATCTAGATGTTTACCTTTGGAAAACAGGATCACAATATATGTTCTTGATCAAAAGATTTTTTAAAAACTTTACTCTTTTACGGTCTGCACAAATCTAAAAAAAAATTTGACTGCAAAAAATTATGACTATCTGGAATTTGCTTCGTAAGAAGTTGATCTAGATTCTCACCCAGCGATTTTTCGATACATCCCCTATGGCGTTCAATATCATTCAATTTATCTAAAATTTGCTCCCGAGCTGCATCATCTCTCCCGCTCAATCTGCACCTAGACAAGCTGAACAAAAATTTGAAAGATTACAGCGCCTTAAGCCTTTAAATAATAACGCAGCTAATACCCACGCTTTATATACGAGTGTTATCTTAGTAACAAGGTTTTATTGGCCATTGTTGGCATATTTATTTAGGCCTTCATTTATAACATCCACAAAGATATGAAAATGTTTTCATTTTATGTAAGAAAATATTTTGAAACAGTGCTAAAAACAGTGTTTTGTGGATTATTTTCATATTCCGACAATAGAAAATAAAATAAACCTCACGTGAGTAGCTATATTTTAGTAATGTAAATATGAATTATTTTACATACAAAAATAACAGTCAGTGTTTCTTTATGTGCCTTAATGATAGATTGTAGTTTTTTACCAAGATGTATGTATTTTAATACTGTTTTGTAAATTATCCATAAGTCTGCATGTTTGTAAAGATAGTACGTAGAATACCTCTCTGTCTAAAAATATTTATACACCGTTTAAATATTTATGCGCTTTCATATTTCTAGAATTAGTAAACATTTTGATGTAAACGGCTCAATGTTGAATATTTTTCTATTAAGAAATTGCGTATATAGGAGAGTAATACTTTTTTTTCGAGCTAGAAATATAATTCTTCTAATATTTAGTTTAAAAGTTGCCATCGAGCTAGTTGTAATAAAGGTACAAATACACCCACGCGGATCCAGTGGTAATCCAATCATTCTGTCAGCCTCAGTGGTGTCGTCAGTGATCAGTCGACTGCAAAGCGTGAGGTTGCGGGTTCGAATCTCGTGCAGGGAAAATATTTGTATGGACCAAAAGTCAGGGTTCGTAGGACCATGTTCCTCGTTGTTCCTGATTCCCTAGATACAAGGAATCTAAGTTAGATGTCAGCATGTATACTTGTGATCTTTGACATGTTATTAGTTATAATAGTGTTAATTTTAAGTAGGGAAAAACAAATGGCTGCTATTTACTTTGAATGTGTATAAATCGTCACCGCTGCCGCGACGGTATGTTTGTGCCTTAATTTTCCTATTTTCTATTATTTTCATAGCCGCACACCAAATAATTAGAATAGCGTAGAATAATAGAATAATGTATACCTATCCTAAAATAATATCGCATTAGTAAATATTTTTGTATTCTTAGTCAAACTTTTTGGCATTTGAATATTTCTTAATAAGTATAGCTATAGATTATCATTTGTTCGCAGATTCATAATTTATTTTGTTACAATTTTCTTTATTAAAATTCTGAATATCATAAGATTGTTTTATTTAATAAAGCGCTACCAATTGATTGGAAAACAAAACGAGACAAAAAATAATAGATTGTTAATGTTAATCAAATACAATTTGAAGTTTACCAAGGTAACTGACATAGCTTTAAGGATTATCAAGCTCAAGTGGGATGGTCACCTTTCCCGAAAAACCGATAACCGTTGGGGTAGACGAGTTCTAGAGTGGAGATCAAGTTTAGAAGAATGTATTATAGGACGCCCTGTGGCCAGGTGGAGTGATGACCTACGAATAGCGGCTGGAAGATGGATGACGAGAGCTGAAGACCGAGCTCAGTGGCGTGCATTAGGGAGGCCTACTTACAGCAGTGGAAAAAAATATGGTCTGATGATGAAAACAATTTCAGACAAAAAATAAACAATTTGCTTCTTGAAAATGTTCAAAATAATCAAAATTGTATTCTCACTAAATTGAGATTGCAAAAAATGCCATTTAAATAATATGACAATGTAATATTATTATTTTCATAAATGTAATTAAGATAAATAATGAAGATTGCTTGAACTTACTTTTCTAGCGCGTTTGGGGGTTTTTACAGCTCAAAAAAAAGTAAACGTTAATATAAGATTGTAATAGATGGCGTTGATAAATAATGAAGCATGAAGCTTTTGAGCATTTAATTTAACCTATTTGGTACCTATCTTTTTGACGTGAGTGACGTTAAAATAACTTTTTGATATATCATGGACTAATATTACAGTCAAAATAAAGAACCAAACTAAAAAAAACATGACAAATATCATTCATCATCATTTTTCGATTTGTTTATTGCCCCTCTTGAAAGTAAATAAAATAAATAAACTGTTTGGAAATGGCTCCACTTCCTTGTGTTGAAGCTTTCTGCGCTAAAATAGGAACGCTTACTTTTGATAAAGCTGAAAATGGTAATAGGTACGTAGTCACAGTACAAAGCGGACAGGCCAAACAAGCTGGATTCCGGAAAGGCTTTAACACCGTAGACCACATCCATACGCTCCAGCAGATTATACAGAAGACCGAAGAGTATAATCGGCCACTATGTCTAGCGTTTGTGGATTACGAGAAAGCCTTTGATTCAGTCGAGACCTGGGCAGTGCTATAGTCATTACAGCGGTGCCAGATTGACTACCGGTACATCGAAGTGTAGAAGTGTTTGTACAGTAAGTCCGTCTTCAGGATCAGAACACGAATTCTATTCAGTTGCAAAAAGAGGTGAGACAGTGAGACAGGGAGACGTTATTTCTCAGAAACTGTTCACCTCTGCACTGGAAGATATATTCAAGCTTCTGAACTGGAACGGATATGGTGTTAACATCAATGGCGAATATATCCTCACCTTCGATTTACTGATGATATAGTCATCATGGCAGAAACCCTGGAAGACCTAAGCACAAGCCTCAGTGAGCTCAATATTGTTTCCCAACAGGTGGGTCTTAAATTGAACATGAGTAAGACGATTATCATGTAAAATGCCCATGTCGTACCCATGCTGGTATATGTTGGGAACGATATTATCGAAGCTGTTGATCACTATGTACACTTAGGTCAGACGATCCAACTGGGTAGATGCAACTTCGACAAAGAGGTCAACCGACGAATCCAACTCGGATTGGCAGCGTTCGGGAAATTACGCCATATCTTTTCGTCACCGATACCGCAGAGCCTCAAGACGAAAGTTTATAATGAGTGCGTGTTGCTAGTGATGACACACGGCACTGAGACGTGGTCGCTTCCTATTGGTTTTATACACAAGCTTAGAGTTGGGCAGCGTGCAATAGAGAGAGCTATGCTCGGTGTTTCACTATGTGATAGAATCTGAATTGAGGAAATCCGTAGAAGAATCAAGGTTGCCAACATAGCTCTCAGAGTTTGCAAGTTGAAGTGGCAATGGGCAGGCTATATAGTTCGCAGAATCAACAACCGCTGGGGAATAAAAGTTCTCGAATGTCGACGACAAACAAGCAAGCGTAGCAAGCGTAGTGTGGGGAGACCTCCCACAACATGGACCGACGACATTGTAGACATCGCAGGAAGTCGGTAGATGGAGATGGCACAAGATTGCTTGTCATGGCGCTCTTTGGGGGAGGCCTCTGTTCAGCAGTGGACTTCTAAAGGCTGACATGGTGACTTAGTCACAGAACACTGTGATGGTAACTATGTGCATTCGTACCGATAGTACTATGTGAAAGTCAAAAAAGATGGAGACAGTGACTGACTTGACTTGATGGCAGTTGGATACGCGCTTTTTATCACTTCATTGTTTGCTAACGCCATCTATTGGGTCAGTTTGTAAACTTTTTTTTAATTAGCTTTCGGTTAATCCCTCATTGATAAGGGTGGTTATTTGGTGTCAAAAATAATGAGGGAATGTGGCCTTGGGGTCATGAAGCGTGACTTTCCGTTAAGGACATAACTAGTTAGTTAGTACTAGTTTTTGCCCACGTCTTCATCCGCGCAGACTACAGTTTATTGCGAAAAAAGCATCCTGTATATTTCTGGGATATTAGAAATAAAAGTAAAAAGTTAGTGCAAAAGTATTGCACCTACGCTCTTGATGCTTTTTTGACAGACTTATCATAACTTCGTTTCCACGGCAACAAGTCATTCCGTTCCTTAAAGCAAATAATCGTCATTTTCCAGTTTTCCCGTGGAAACCTACCATTATCTGGGATCAAAAGTATCCTATGTTGGTCTCTATATTACACAGTGTCTATTTACAAATTTTTATCCAAATCGAATCAGCCGTTTTGGCTTGAAAGCTGCCCAAAAAACAAACAGACAACAGTTCACTTATAGTGTGGAAGGAACTTTTTTATATATCTTCTATGTAGGTACAGCTCGCGAGGCGTAAGCTGAGCTTTGCATTTGTGTGAGTGTACATAGATAGTGTAGGTGTGATAACCGGACTGAGGCGCGGTGCATCTTTTGCTTGGTTTAAACTGTTTTTTGGCAAACGGCCTAAGGCGCGGTGCGTCGCTCGCGCGACGTAAGTGCTGTATACTCACTCACACAAATGCAAAGCTCAGCTTAGGCCTCGCGAGCTATACACGTCTAGCATCAATCTTGTTACAGTTTTATTATATGTAGATTAAAGATTATCTCTTTGATATCCATCAGCCATCTATATAATGGCAAATTCTCTATTTACTACATAACAAAACGCTTAAAGATGGAAATTGAATTACGTCGTTTGAAATTAAATATTCTTCCAACTAAACTGTCGTAAACAGCTGTGTTGAGTGTAAGCTAACCACGAATTAAGAGCTGTTTCCACTACAGTAATTAAGATGAGCAGCCAGTATTTTTTAGCTGAGAGACCAGCAGTGCAAATTAACAGTGTAGCAAAGCCAAAGACAAAGTAATTTGTAAACAGGCATCATAATATAGACGTTTTACAAGTCAAAAATGTAATGTCTCACAACTAAAGAGTATAATTTAAAAAAATACACTTAAAAATAGGAGCTTTTAGGATTTTTTTCTAATGATTGATACGACTTTTAAAGTTTTTATTTTTCCTTTTTTTATTAAACTGTTATTTAAAAAATAAACTTTATTTTATTGCATTGTCTTCGATTTGTGAGCTACCATGAAAGTTTCAGCAGGATAGCTAATCGGAAAGTGCTCGAAATTTGGACCAAGAATTCAGGACAGACAGAAATACATAGATACAAAGATAGATACATAGATAGATACATAGACAGGTACATAAATAGATACATACTTACAAATAAAGTTAAAAAAAACTAATCAATAAATTTGGTAAGTAATCTGAAATGGAAATTTCCTTGTTTAATAGACTTCACAAAAGGTGACGGTTATAAATGTTCGACTGTTAGTATATTTTTTTATGTGTGTACGCCGATTTCTCCGTCAATTGCGGACCAATTTTGGAAATACTTTCATTTTTTTTGTATACTCTCTCTCTCTCTCTCTCTCTCTCTCTCTTTTAGTTCCATATAAATTGTATCAAAATAGGTTTAGATTTATCGAGAATAAATAGTTTTTGTTAGTAAATCCATTAGATTTTGTGTTTATATAGCCTCAAATCACTAAGATTTCCAAATCGATTTGAATGGTTATAGTTTTATTCAAATTCTTACAGTGTAGTCCAATATAACCATCATCAAAATTGGTTCAGTAGTTTAATCCATTTGAAATCGTATTTTTTTTATTTTTTGTGCTATGATGTTTTTTGCCAATTCGGAATTGGAAGAGAAAACACCTTTCTGACACCTTTCAGAAATTAATCCTTTAGAGAACACAGCACCAAAAAACTAGGTGATGACATATTTTTGTTACCTACTGTATTTTTTATGTATTATTACTTTATTAAAGAAATTATCACATAAAATTAACATTTACATAATATTGCCAAACTTATGTGCCAATGAGATATCCCACAAACGTCAAAACTATGTTTCTTATTTTTATTTAATTATAATTAACTAGACTGGACCAGTCCCCACAAGCAGCACCGGTTCACGAGTATGACTTCTGTAAGCAAATTTGAGATGAGCCAAGGAGAATAGTTATGTACAAGTACTTAATGTGGTAGGTGTGTATAATCATGTCAGTTCACTTTTATTTACATATTATTTATGAATTAAATACATGGCCATGACTAATTACTACAAATTTACGAAACAATCACTTATTATTTTGTGATTATAGTAAAATTTAAGTCAAGTGAGGCATTAAAAAATACCTATAGAAAAAATATTAGGGTCACGAAAATTGTAAAAATATATATGAAAAGTTGTTTAGAAATAAAATAACAATACAAATTAACTATAACATTACCATTGTAGATTATAAAATATAATACATTATATAATTAAATTATATAATGCACCTCTCCTCACTAACTTTCCTACAAGTACCTAGCCTAGTTCATGTCATTTCACACGTCTACACACGCTTAGACCTTTTTTTTTCTATGTCCGCTGTTCCTTTCAACAGAGCGAGCCCTTTCGAATGCGAAGAGAAAAAAATACATCTTTGCTCACCTCCATGTTGGTGGATTCGTAGCTTTACTTTGGAAATATGAGGTTGTTCTTGAGATTTCTCCGGCAAATTGTAAGGAAATTCAAACTCTTGTGTACACTCAAGTTCATCAGGGTTAATAAGATAGAAGCTATTTCTTATGGTAAATATAAAGGAAAAATCAAAAATCAACACTTTTAGGGGGCGGATGGGCAAGAAGGATAGGGCTGGTAAGAAATGAAAATGAACTGAATTTATATTTCACAAAAAATAGAGTTACATGATGATGTTAAATTAACATTATAGTCCTTCTATTTTGCCATTAGCTGGCATGTGAAATCATAATTTAATTAACACAAAATTGAAAACTTAATGTAAAATAATAATAAAAATTACTTAATAATTAATCAAAAAACATTTTTTTTAATGAATATATAAGATGAATATTTAGTTTAAATCAATGCTTGATCGATAGAAAGAGACAAATCTAGTATTAGTCGTGCATCTCACAGACACATTTGCTTACAGTGCGCCGCCAGTTATTAACCCCCTTACTTATAAAAAGTTATGCAATGATTAAGTAATGATAAGTTATTCTGCGCAGTACAATATTGTACTGCGCAGAATTGAAGGGAAACACAGCATGCATTATACCATATATAACTAAGTAACTGCTTTAACAACCAATAAGGAATTTAAACAATGGATACAAACATCAAATATCTTGAAAAATATACCAGAAGAAATACTTAAAATTATTAGAAAAGTTAGAGAGTGGTCACCATTTAATTAGCTTAATTTAGCAAGAGAATCCCCAAAAATATCTAATATGTCACTGTAACGATTAATAAGTCTACAAAGTCTAGGTACCAGCGAAACAGTCCATCGAAAAGGAGGCGTGAATGGAGTTATTGGCTTAATAAACAAGGTGCTCTATCAATCCCTAGCCAGTAGGTAAAGGGCTGACTCCACTGGAAGAAACCTAAAAGTGAGCAATTTACTGCATTTTGAGGAGGTATACTACTCATCATGCCAAACATGCAGATCTTCACCAAATTTTTATGAGACCAACTTAAAGTTCATCATGTCAGCCTTTAGAAGTCCACTGCTGAACATAGACCTCCCCCAAAGACTACCTTTTATATAAAAAAAAATACTATCGAAATTGGATCTAATAAGGCGGAGATATTTAGTAGCCCCTCAGTGTACAAAAGTCTCTTTGCCTCGTTTTGGAGGAAGCATCTCCCCCCATCAAAAATTCCCATTTTTGTCCAAGCTAAAACGGAGACGCTTCGCTAGCGCTTCGCGTTCACTCTATTAAATAATAAGGGACATTTAAATACTCTATTAAACGATTAAATATAATTTTTATTTGTCTTCCATAAATTTAATCAATTCAACTATAAATTTTCTTTTCGTCTGTACGCCATTTCGGGAAGTGAATGATATGCAAACATAATTAACTAGAACTTATGTGAGTTCCGAATGAATGGTAACAAGCATAAACAGATATTATTATTTGCTTTTTGTTAGGGCAAAACTAACAGAACCAAAATAAACATACCAAACGAAAGTTTGGCACGCAATTAGCTTTTAATTATTTACTTATATTTGAATTGAAGTCGGCCCACGGGTTGAAAAATGTGATTAATAAAGTGGCAAGATTAGCTACCAGCTCTTTGGGCGTGGATCCCAAAAATTAGGTGCAACAAACACAATTGGTCTTCTTTGGCCTTGTGGTGTCAACTTGACTGACCTACGTGTGCACCGTTCCTAATCCTGGAAAGGTATTTTGAGGTTCCCAGAAATTAAATTACGTAGTAGGTACTAGGTAGGTAGAAAATGAAATGAAAATGAAAATGAAATGAAATGATATAATAGATTATATATTGTCACATATACAAGTATTTATTAGAAACATAAATCAATAATAGGTTAACGTAAGTTCTCGATTGCTCCAACTTTTTTTCAATTGACATTGCATTGACAACCTTCCAAATTTGCCTTTTTACCAAAAACCAACCATAAACAAAATAAATTTGCAGGTGCAGGTATATTAACAGTTATGGTTGAACAAAGAAAAATACATTTCTATAGGATTCATATATTATGCATTTATGTATTACATACATAATATATGAATCATATGCCACAGGTTATATGTATTACATACATCATATATGAATTCTGAAGCACACCACTCCTTTTTTGGGCAGTCGTATAAAAGTCATCCAATGGCTTTGTTCGACTTTTTTTACCGCTTTATTTCAAAAACGGTTTAGCTTATAATGTTGCAGTTTAATTTCAATGCGAATCATACTTTATATATAACTAGCTGTATCCGCGGCTTCGCACGTGTGATATTTATAAACATATGTATAATAATTATACGTACTGTAAGATCATCAAAACCTAAGTTTTGTAATGTTAGCCTTCAGTTGGTCAGGTTTGTCAAGTAGGAGATAAAACTTATCTGCACCTAGTATTAAAAGCAAGTTGCTATATCCTATAGTTGGTATCTATAGTACCTAGTAGCTACAGCTACAGAATAAATAACTTAAGGAGCATTTAATAAAAACAAGGAAATAGGTTTGCAATTCTTTATATTGTTTACTCATTTGAACACCAGATTCGGAATACACCATTTTAGAAGAAAACTGGCAAGATACTACGTGGTGAATAGGTTTTGTAATAATATTAAACCAATAACTATTTCGATACATAGTTATTAATAATATAAATGTGATAATTGGTCACAGACAAACATTTATATTTGCCTTAGTTACATTAGGCATAATAACTTTGAAAACAGCATTTAAACATAATCAAATAGATGATAATCCCGTTAACTATAATCTTATAGATTATTTCATCACCACACAATGAAGTGATACACAGTAATAATTACACGGTCACAAATAAGCAGCATAACAATGTAATAAGAAAAGCACTTAAGTTGCCAAGGTCCTCTCGGTGCGGCGGTTACAAGAACACTAAACATTGCTAAGTCGAGAGAGCCTATAAATTGCATTTTCGAACATCCGACGCTGTCAGAAGTCATCCGAGTCGAAGACTACCGACATCGTCCGAGCTATTTGAGTCGTTTGAAAACAGATCAACGAATATCTACCATTTACTTTATTAATTATATTAGTCATGTCTGATAGTTGTATTTAATTATTAGAATGATGTTAATACATTTTAACATCATTCTAATAATTATGGCATAATAATACAGATGTTTCATAGTGATGGATGACATAGATCGTAAGTTTGCACGTGGTACTTTACTTTTCTTTAAAGTAGCCAATACTTCGTTCTGAAAGCTGGATACATAACATTTACATGTACCAAGTATTATTTTTATACAATTCTCTATTTACAATAAATTGTAATCTAACACACGCGTAGTCATTTCTCGAAGTTAAAAGTACTCTATGTGCTATTCCAAGACCTATACAATACCAATATACCAAGATTTAAAAAAAAAACCTTCAGCCGTCAAAAATATTTTGATCGATTGCTCGGCTTTTATTAATCGGATTGAGATAGCAAGTACACCAGTTTTTAAGTCTAACCCTAAGCTATCCAACAGTGAAAACCGAACCGCAATCAGTTCTGTATTTATTACGTGATGCGCGAACAAACATACAGACAAACAAACAGACAGATGAATTTGAAAAATGTTATATTCTTGTTCAGTGGCTTATTTTAAGTACCCCAGACTATTTTCTTTTAATTATCTTCTTTGTACAGACTTTCTTGTACTAATTGATTTATAAGTAAGTTTAGATTTACAAATATAAACACTTGTATATCTGTATTATTTTTTACGTCATCTTTGCAATTTTTTAGTTCATATTTTTGTTGATTGCGTCAACTTTATTTCTGAGTGTGTTAATCATACTAATGACTTTTTTAAGTTAAGCTGTCGGTATCGGCTGTCATTGGTTAATAGCAGTCGTTAAGCCACGTCAGAGACTACCGGGAGGCCTGACAAACTCTGACACCAGAGGCCAGCACTACCACATACGACTAGCAAGCTACCACTATTGAAATCGGATATTTGAAGTACGGAACCTTGATTATGCGAGGTTCGGACTTGGCCAGTAAATCATTCGAGGTTTTTTTTGTGATTCTGTTTCGTTAGTGACAAAACTACTCCGTATTATTTCGTCTTGGTGGAGTTTGGTTATAATCTTTAAGTAAATACACATAGGACTCATCCATTTAACAAACTTCGCGAGGTTTCCTCGAAATGATTAATGAAAATGAAGACAGATTCAAGTCGAGATAAACGGAAAGCGTAATATTATGGCGTATTTACAGCGGGTGTTAAATATTTGTTGTCATTAATCATGCGAACGGAAAAGTTCAGACTTCGGTAAAACATACACGTGTTGGGCTATTTAGTTTATTCTGTGGCATGGGTTTCAAACGCGGGTTTTATTTTGACTGAATGTTTATTCGTAGAGTTTTAGACCGGCGTAGCGTGGCGTGGCTATTGTCTTTATTATAGAGATTATATTTTGTGTGTTTACTTAGTCAACCCCTGAAAGAAATAAGTACCTAATATGCTTTGACGAACCTTTTTCTGAGTTTTTTTTTCGCATTCATCAGATATCGCGCTGAGCGATTAGGTCGCCCATTATTGTTATACTCGTATGTTATGTGGTATTTCAATAAATAGTTTTTCTATCTATCTTTCATGTCATAACCTCATTTGCTTCTCCGTCGTCGGGTAAAAATACTTTGAAGTGTCCAAAAACTGGTGACATATTGTCAAAAGCAATATCTTTTATTAAATTCCATGTTTTATATAATATAATAAGCAGAAAATCCAATAATATTTCACTGAAACCAAGACGTGAATTTTTCATAGAAGCTCAGATACTAATATTGATAGCATGACATGAGATAACAGAATATCATAAAAGCATTTCAAAACTCACAGACATTTAGGTATCTATAGTATTTAGGCAAATGCCTAGGTAGGTATATAGCACTAAGTACAAAAAAGTCTGTACAAAGAAGATAATAAAAATATGGTCTAGGGTACTTAAAATAACCTACTGAACAAGTTGTTTGTTTTATGTCTGTCTGTTTGTTTGTTCGCGCATCACGTAAACATTACTGGACCGGTGGTAGTCACTGTTAGATAGCTTAAAATTTGACTTAAAAACTGGAGTAGGTACCAGTACCAGGTATCTCAATCCGATTAGTAGAAACTGAGCAATCGATGAAAAACTTTTAGACTGCTGAAGAAATTTTGATCAAATGTTGGTTTACTGGTATTTAGGTCCTGGAATGACACAAACAGTACTTTTGACCTAGAGAAATGACAACGCGTGTGAAGCCGCGGGTACAGCTAGTTCTTAATAAATATATTTAAAAGACTTACAAGCACGCATTAGTGCCCAGGTGGTGCCCGGCTTGATTAACTAATAACAACAACAGTATGCAGTATGCCGAATTTAAAAAGCTTTCGTGGCTACACAATACTACAAAAGTACAACAGTCGATGACACTCGATCAAACCATACTACTAAGAATATATTTAAATTCCAGTGGTTTTATTTGTAAAAATGGTAGTAAGTGTATTCAAAAGCCTTCGTATTAATCACTTTAAAAAAAAATTGTAAGTTTCTCGCAAATTCCAAAATGTTGGGGGATGGCTGAGTCGCGTCAGTCGTGCAAAAGCTTCAGAGTTGCTACCACGCCTGTGCGAGCAGGAAAGCTTTCCTAACCCCGCGAATTTTGCAGGCTGAATGTCGAGACTGTATGTTGCCATCTACATACGTGACAGTTTTTAAAAAGTTTATTCATACATTGTGAAACTAAAATTTTGTGTTTTCGGAAATTGCTTAGCATTTCTTTTGTACATATATGAGGTAAGTTTACAATTTACATAGTAATTAAGTAAGTAGGTACTTTGATTAGTCTAAATATGTTGTGTTTGTTATTGTAATATCAAATAAAGGTACTTTTGATATGTTATGCGAGAATGTGAGATAGCTTAGAACAAAATGAGATACTCGTATAATATTTCCGGCTTATATTATGGAGAGCAATGCCTATATATAATTGCATTTTGCATTAGTTTTTAGGTCACAATCTAAACAAGCATATAGTGCATAATATCAGATGAGAGGGGGGGATAATATAGTACGATAATATCTAAAACCAGTAGGTACCCTTCTTTAAATTTTACATGTACTAAATACTAGTTGATGCCCGCGGCTTCGCACGCGTGGCCATTATAATATATAGCCTATGACACTCACAAATAACGTGGCTATCTATTAGTAATATATTTTTTTAAACCGATTCAGTAGATCCAGAGATTACCCCCTACAACCTCACAAACTCACATACTTTACCTCTTTATAATATTAGTATAGATATAATTAAACTTAATAGTATAGAAGTATATATTTAAAACAATGATCAAGATCCTTCAAAATTATTTCAATTTCGTATTTTAGAACCTCTCTGAATTCTGTAGCAGTTTTTATCTTCACCAATATTATAATGAGAAAAGATTTGATTATTTGTTTGTTTGTTTATTTGTGTGTAATGAGTTAACTCAAAAATACTTAACCAATTTTAAAAATTCTTTCATTTATAGAAAGTTACATTATCAGCAAAAACATGGACTGTACTTTACTTAACAAATATTGGATATCTCTTTAAAATTGAAATAATGTATTAAACATTTGCCTATAATAGTCATTTTTAAAATGTTGGTTATACTTAAAATAATGTACTACATGTTTATAAAGTTAATCATTTCCCACACAAAAATTCCGCGAGACTATATGTCTAACTATTATAGTTAAGTCACAATAACCATTTTTTGTTCAAATTAGTCAATCAAAACGCTAGTAAACACTGGTAAAATCGTGTAGAAATAAAAATAAACCATAAACTAAACGCGCGAAGCCGGGGCAAGTCACTAGTTGTAATTTTATTCACTACTATATTTTTCGTGATTGGTCCCTCTGGGCCGTGACTGAAAATCAGCGTCAAGTGTCGAAGACGCTTGGCATTATGCTGAGGCATGACCCTTTCAACACTTAGATTTATATGTTTGATTTATATGTTAATTTACTATTTTTTTTATAAGTGTTGAATAAACGATTTTTCTTTAGTTCTTTCTTTTTCATTTAGTTGCTTATATATAGCTATAAACCCTAAGGTATATTCGTTTTCCTTTGATACTAATTTTATATTTTTCTGATATTGAGAAACATTTAATTATTTTTCTACCTATTTGAAAAATGCCCTCAAGAAATAATTTTTCGCAGAACACACACTGCCTTAATCGTCTGGGAACAGATGAAAAAGAACCTAGGCCTGTAAAAAACTTGCCCTAAATAGAATTTTGATTGGAAAGTTTCGTACTAGTGCATAAGAATCACCAAATCCTGGACATAGTTTTGAACATTTATTTCAAAGTAGTACCAAAACATATAACCACAAAAAAACGTCCTGACTAATGAATTTCCGATATGACTTTGAACGAATATCGAAAAGACCAAAATATCAGACACTTAAACGTAAAGGACGTGTTTTAGCTCTTGTCTAATTAATTTCATTAAAATACCACTTTATCTGAAAAACAGAATATAACATAGTACAGAGGAAAATCAAATCCAAGAACTTCTAAAGAAAGCAATTAAAAGACATAACTGTGAAACGATTTAAATTAGAAAATATTGATGAATTGTGGTTAAAATTTTACGAAAGAAAGTTAAGTAGAAACTCGTTCATATTAATTATGTACGTCAAACAGATTTGGAGTTGGTTTTGGATAGAAACCAAAAGCAAAGTTCGATGAACGGATTTAGATTAAGTTTTTAAATATGCATAAAAGCTGAATTTATTAGCATAGGCAACATCAGCAGCATACAGCGTTTTCCACTGCTCTCCCTCAGGTCTTCTTTTAGAGAGAGAGGGGACGAGCATCATGTGGTTATTGGACATGCTGATTACCTCATGTTTTCCTTCACTGCTTTTGTACGATGATATCGAAAACCCAAATTCATTGCAAAGGTGTGGCACTGCCATCGAGTAGTACTTACTGTACTGTTCATCTTGGGACAGTACGGCTTTCAATGGACAAAATAGGCAGCTTCTTTGTCGACCAGCTCCTGACCTGACCTGATGTCAAACGGTGATACGGGCTTGGATGGCTCAAAGACTAGCAAGAAAGGCAGTGTCATGTCTCATTTCTTCAGGTTTGACCTTTTGTACATCATATTCCGCCGGCAGATGTGGTGAACATAGGCATAAATCAGATTCTTCACCTCCAAATCAAAGTGAAGCACCCAAGATATGCCGATGCGCTCGTAAGCAAAGCCTCACGCACACACTTACACCATGTTATGCCGATCAGCTGCCACAACGCAGCAAGATCTCGACTCGATTAACTCAGTCAAGTTCCCAACAAGAATCTAAAACAATGCACTATTTGTGATGAAATTGTGAATCTACCACCAAATACCATAAATTTCAAATACATATTCATCATAGCAAATGACGCCTTTGCAGCCGTCATTTGCTATGATTCACCCGTATGTTTGGAGGTGTGGACTCGGTCTTCTTAACCCCCGAGGGGAGTTGTAAGTTTAGGGTGTGTTGTGTATCCGTGTGCAGTGTGTGTTGTGTATCCGTGTGCAGTGTGTGTTGTGTATCCGTGTATCTGTCAGTGGCATCGTAACTCCCAAACGAATGAACCGATTTTGATGCGTTTTTTTTTATGTTTGAAAGCTGATGTGATCGACGTGGTTCTTAACTGTAATGGGGGGTGGGGGAGTCGAAGTTTTATTTTTATTTGTGCTTGTTTAAAACTTTATAACTCTACAACAATCGGATGCTCACTATTTGTACAAGCGGGTCCCCGCGATTCTCACCAGGTTGTCGGTTCACAACGTGGGGGGCGGGGGGAGGGGAGGGCGTCCTATACACGATCTTCCAACCTTTTGTTATCTTAAAGGAAAACAGCCGAAAATATCAAAATATGATATTGAAATAGACTATTGATGTCAATATAAATACGAGTATACAAAAGAAGGCTTACGAGGTACTTACGAGGTACTTAGGTAGACACATGTAATAACATGGAAATTTTCTAATAATTAAAATTATGTTTTAAAATTATTGTATCCTATGAAATAAAAAAGTTATGTCATAATAGTAGTTTATGAAACGGTTAAAAAACGAGCCATAGGCAACTTTGTTAATAGTATCACTCGAATGTTTTAATACCTAATTACGTGCCGTTTCATACACTACTTTATCTACACTCATGTAACAAGAACTTACTTTTAATAACAAAAAAAATGTCGTCATATTTTCTTGATTTTTCGTCATGTTCGTTGCTGCTTCCCTGATGGCAGGTGGAGTCAAATTTTCTTCACTAACACTGCTGTCGGACATTTTTAATCAGGATAAAACTTTTGACCAACGAAAATACATAGGTAACACATTAAATTGGTTAGAAACTAATGTAAAGTAAAATATGGCAAAATCCAGTTCACAGCGAATTCGCGCTCATACGGTCTTACACGCGCTACTATAAATAATAAATGGTGAAAACTCTCGTAGTGCGGAGCGAAACTGGTGCTTTTATGGAAAAAAAGTTATATTTTAACACTGTTTAGTGCAAAAAACAGTGGTCTGTTTTTTTTTCTTCATATTATAGACGTGCCGTGCGTAAAGTATGTTATTATGCCACCATTTTTGAGTTCATAATCCGGATTTGACAACATGAGTGTAGACAAACATAGAGAGTATTAAGAGTGATCCCTAAGTTTAAAAATTGTGTTTGTCTTTCTGTGTACTTACTAAAGAAAGACAACGGATACAAAGGAATAACAACTAAGATATTTTTATCTTAGATAAATACCACGCGTGCAAAGCCACTAGCTGCAGCTAGTATTCTATATGAACAAGAAAACTTTGTTCATTATTTTCTACTCTTCCTACGGTTTTCAAGAAACCTTTCAAGAAACCGTAGGAAGAAAAAAACAATCATTGTTCTAAATCAAATCAGTTGAAGTTGGTATTAATTTTGTATGAGTTCCTAAGAGATTCAATTGTAAGTGTGTTAGTAAACTAAAAGAGGTCACGCACTATTGGAAGGTTAAGTTTAAGCCGATTTATTGATTATGGCTTGAAAATTATACTAAGTTAATTAACAAAAACTTAAAAAAAAGCTATTATGCTGTAGCCATGTCATAGTGAAACTAAGAACGGGCTATCACAATTAAATATGCACACAAAATTTCGTGTCAGTGCTGTTGGCTGTTGAAGATTCCTTTATCTGGTGTCTGGTTTCAAGTCAAATAAAATCTTTTAAAATAACAACATTCCTACCTAATTGTAGATTTCTTTTCATTAACATTTATTGCAATTTTGCACATTCCTCTTCGAACTTCTCTTAGGTCAAATAGAATAAATCAATAAATTAGGTAAATTTAATAATTTATTACATTTTGTACGAAAAGAAAATTTATCTTTTCATGTGGCACACACAGGAAAAGGAAATAACCTTCGGACTCTACTGATGCTTATGAAATGAGCATCAAGAGGGGGGAATGACACCGATTTTGACAAGCTAGGTATCAATCGATTCGTATTCATCGCAAGAGTATCGTAGGCCCAATCCAACCGTAGTCGGGTTTTAGTTTTTGAACTTAAGTCTTGTTACTCGTAGTAAGCAGGACCATAAGTTATATTTTCTTTGAGCCCTTAACTCCCAACTATGTGTCAATGTTTCAACCGTTGTAACTTGAGATGTTGTTTTTGGTTAAAACTTCGTGTTCATTGTGACGTAGTTATTGTGATCGTCAGGTTTAGTCAGCTAAATTGCGGAGACTTATAGCTATATTAAAGCCCAGGGCTATAATTTTTGTAGGAGGAACTCTGTCATAATAACTTTGCTACGAAGAAAGTCCGCAAAGTGTGCAGAGCCAATATTGGTGTGGACTGAAGAAGCTGGAAATCGTACAATTGTAAATAAAACTAGCTTAAAAGCTAAACAAAACACGCCTGCCCTGCCATCCAATAAATTGGCTTAAGTTCTTTTCTGTTGGAATGTGCTTATAAAGACCTTTAATTCGATAACTATATTGTAATTTTTTTATTAGTTTTTATACACTGCTAGTTCAGCAACTAACCGCATATGACCAGACTTTATAAAACACTAGCTTTCACCTGCGACTTCGTCCGAGCGAACTATAGTTTTCCGGGATAAAAAAAAACCTTTATTAATTCTAGGGTATAAGCTATCTCAATTTCAAATTTCATCAAAATCCGTCCAGCCAACAAATAAAAAACAATCAGACAACATTTCAGTTTTATATATTGGTGTGGATTTCCAGAATTTGTAAGGAGGCTCTTCACAATAGCAACACTGTCCGGGCAATGCTAACATTGTGACGAGCGTAATTTACGCCGCGCAAAGTGATTTGGCTTAATAAAAGCCACCCGTTCTCATCCGCGGATGTAGTGATAACCAACATGGTTACATAGTGGTAGTATTTTCCTGTGTGCCAGCCAAGCTTGATGTTATGGCGAACTTATTATGAATAAGGAGCACTGAATGTTCAGCATTGGACGTTTTCCGGCTGGCGATGTGATGTGAAACCAAACGTTACTTAAAATTACGCGACTCAATTTGCGCAGCGTAAATACTCGTCTGACCTCAGCCGAAGTCAATTGCCCTTTACACGATAAATATACCGAAATAAAAACCATAACGCTGAATTGGCTTGACGATGACATTTTCATAACATATTGCCCACCCTTGCTTAAAACAAATTATACTTACCCATGTAATAAGTTTGCCCAAAGTTCAGGCCAAATCCGGGTAATAAAACAAAAGTTCAGGCCAAATCCGGGCAATAAAACAAAAGCCAAATAGTTTTTCTGAAAATGTGCGCTATTAAACAAGTTTTATTTCTCCAACTTTGCCCGACGTGAAATAGTGCCAAAGGTACTCAGTTTTTTCTAAGATATTTTTCCAAGTGAATACTCCATAAGGATAGGTAAATGGAGTAGGTAAAGATAGCTAAGCATTTGTTTTATTTACAGCGATGGTAGCCGGCAGATGTGTTAGTTCGGCTTTTATTGAAGTGAAACTTCTTATGCGACTTCCAACAAGGTTGTGTTAAACGTTTGACGCTACCATGGAGGCCTTCCTATTTTCATTTCCACATTACGAAGTTTCACTTTTTCCGCGCGGAGGGACTCCACGATCGTTTTTTTTTTATAGCAGTCGTTAAGCCATGTGAGAGGCCCTCGGCGGCCTGACAAGCTCTGACACCAGAGGCCAGCACTACCTCAAACGACAAGGAAGCAAGTGAGGTAAATACGTAAATAGGTAATAGGGGTTTCGTCAGATACTTTAATTAATGTGCACGCTGCGTTCACTCCCAGAAAGCTGTCCAGCCTACCATGTATAACTTTTGCTCTCATTCTTATAAGCAAGATTATGTTGTAACTACCAGTTTATGAACTGAACAAATCAAATAAAAAAAAAAACTTGGATGGTCCGTGACCCAAAATGAGTCTTAGCCTACGATAATAGAGCTGAAGTATCAGTCTGTCCTGCAAATCCTTGCCAACTTCATCTATCCAGCAGTACCTGGAACGGCTAACCGGACTTAAGCCACTTGCTGGCCCAAATACGACCGCTTTAGAGCTCTATTTTTCCCCATTCTTTCATTGTGACCCAGCCAGCAAAGTCACACGGCATCGCCACCACATTTTTATGGTTTAAGTTATTAATGAATATTAAAACAAGCATAATGTGTATCCCGTTATAAAAAGGGGAATATCAAGTTACGAGTGAATATGTTACGTCTACGCAAGCATGCACCATCTTCGATTTCGTGAAGTATTAATCAAAGCGCAAACAGATCGTACCGGATAAAATATAGATTTGATTATTTAACACCTGTGGGAATCAAGCCTATTTTACACGCATTTTAGGTAACCTACTTTCTCACTCCACCCCAGCAGCTGCCAGATGTTATTCGCTCAAACTTAGAGAAAGAAAAAATAATGTGTAGCCTGGTCTGACATTGAACACGCTAGTTAGTTGACTTAGATTTTAGTAATAACTTGTTTGATTTTTGTTCATTCTTACTTGGCGATGAAGTCGCTAAGCGATGAAGCCCATCTATAAATAAAAAAGTACAATGAAAAAAAAGGTGTATTCTAATCTTACAAAATTAGGTATCGGAACGACTACTAATAACGGCTATCCAAAGATAAGTGGCCCATTTAATTTCAGCAAGGATTTCTAAGGTACAGTCAGCCCCAGTCTTATCGGCACAAGGTTGACCGACATTAGCATAAAAGAACGTAGCTTCGTTCCGATAGCAATAAAATACAATAATGGCTGATACCTTTTAGCCTCTGAAGCACTGTGTGCTGTTATAAATGGCAGTAGTAAAGGTAACGTGAATTCATAAAACGGGGCTTGACACTCATTTAGCCAGATCATTTATATTGAGCATATGAGCAGCTCTTAAACCAAGCCCGTTTACTGTACCAAACTGGTTAGGTAGGTACACTGTTTTTCTGAATGTTGGTTGATTTAAAGTTGACTATCCATTGAAGTTGAGATGCGCGGAGCAAAGCTATTGGAAGTTGACAAGTCAACAATAAATTTTCATAAGTAGTATCCAATTTCAAGTCTGTCCAAGTTACCATATCACTTATGAAGTTTGATGAAAGTGATGGGATACGACTTAACTTTCATATCGAATAATGTTATGGAAATGTATGAATAAATGTATCTTATAGAAAATTTCTAAAATAAGAGGTTAGGCTCAGTTTATCATCATAAATTGTACTCGTATTTATTCCACGAACAAGCAAGCGAAGTATATGGAGATCCCCATACGATGGACCAACGACATTGTAGACATCGCAGCAAGTCTATGGATGGAGGTGGCACAAGATCGCTCATCATGGCGCTCTTTGGTGGAGGCCTATGTTCAGCAGTGGACTTCTAAAGGCTGACATGATGATGATGATGATGATGATTCATAATAACAATAAAATTTAGGTACTTATTTTTTATGAAAAACTGACTATGACCTTTTCATTTTGAAAATTGTATGTATATTTTGTTTCGGGAGTTTACATACAAAATTTCGACTGTGTAATGTTAACAGTGTCTTCAAAATAATCATATTTTGTTAAAAAAAATTACCCCCTTTTTAAAACTCTTGAAATTAATTTATTTTTTCAATTAAAAACGTTTGGTGTATGTTGTTACCCTCTATAAAACATATTCTCCAAATATCAAGTCTCTACATTCAGCGGTTAAGAATATACGTTGTTCTTGCATTGGAGCACTTTTACTATAGATAAGCTTTTTGCTTCTTGTAACTTTTTACCAATGAGATTTCCAGAACAACTATGAATGCATTAATGTTGCAAATATTGTGTTCCTTATACTCGTATATTTCATAGATACTTTTTCCATAAAGCTAACTGTTAAGGAATTATTTAGAAAAAACGAATCTTGACCCCATCAAATTAAGATGGCGGCTAATACCTCGAGATCGAAAAAAATGTTTTTTTTCTCGAAAATACCTCATAAGCAATACAAATCAAAACATCTTCATCTTTACAATTTATAGGGCAAAACTACCTGGTTACTGGGCTTCTAAGAGATAAGGGATCAGATGAGAATCTCCAAATAACCCAATAAGTAGCACGATAGTTTAGAGTTTGACATATTTCAAGGAAATTAACCAAAGAAGTTTTATTACGCTTGAATTAAGCGTAACAAAACCTCTTAGTTTTAACCAAAATTACAAGGCGGAGAAATAATTTCCCATATACAAACGTAATTCCAAAATCATTTTTAATTGAAGCGTATATTTCCACATATGTGTACAGAATGTAACAAAATTACCTATTAAGTACCGGGGTGGGGTATTCACATTCCAAATTCCACACGTCATGTCGAACAACTTCAGTTTTACGACTTTTGATATTTCGAAGTTTTTCATTCATGTAATTTTACTTTTAAAGATTCCTCTAGGAACACTGTACTACTAGTAACTTCAACCTTAGTAGTATAGAAATAATAATATTACTACCTAGTAGTCAGATGGGAAATAATCAATTGCAACCTTGATCTTGAATTTTTACTCGATGGAATATGTCAAAATCTAAGGTACTAAGTATATGTAAGGTACAAATTAAGAGCATTTTTTTTCTTCTCAGATTATATGTCATCAAGTATCATCATCATCATTTCATTCTTTAGCAGTCCACTGCTAAACATAGGCCACCCCCAAAGAGCACCACGGCGAACGGTCTTGTGCCGCCTCCATCCACCGACTCCCTGCGATGGCTACAATGTCGTCCGTCCATTGTGTGGGGGGGTCTCCGTGCACTACGCTTGTTTTGTTGTTATTAGCAGTATCAATATAACAGCGTGCGTCGTTTATGCTTTCGGTAGGAACGTAGACACAAAACTGAATCACCTTCGTTACATAATCTGTCGAGTTGACAAAATATAGGAGATAAAAAGAACGTCGCTTCACTATTGTCAAGAAAAAATAGCGTCCGTGAAATATTGTTTTCATATTTCTATGGTTGGCTGTCAATAATTATGGAACTCATAGGCGTGCTTATGGCAGGAGTACTGAGTAACTTCTTAGTTTGGTTTTACTATAACCACGATGAAGACATTATTATGTATTAGCTGATGCCCGCGGCTTCACACGCGTGGTAATTTCTCTAGGTTAATAGTACTGTATGTACTATCCCAAGACCTTAAATACCAATATAGCAACATTTGATCAAAATTCTTTATGCCGTCAAAATCTTTTTATCGAGTCAAACCCTAAGCTATCCAACAACATACACATAGATCTGCAGAGGGTACGAGTGGCGGATCAATCGCCACTCGTACAGTGCTCACTCTGTCTGGGATACGGGCACGGCAGACGCTTCTGCCAAGAGGCCATAGAGAAGTGTTGCCATTGTGGGGGGACCCCACATGAAGACAGAATGTCCGGATTGGCTTGCAGGTGCAGCCCCATCTTGCTGCAATTGCATTCGCGCAAAGCTGGATAGTACTAGCCATAATGCATTCAGCTCAGAGTGCACCATCAGGAAGAAGTGGGAGGCAATGGCCCGGGCCACAGTAGCTTACTGCTAAGGTGGTGCCACGGGTAAACTCGGATCCTAAAGCGAAGCCATACTTAGTAGCCCAAGCCAACCTGCAAAGGAAAGCATTCGCAACGAATGAGCTTATGCTTGAGGCTAACAAGAAAAAGGTGGCATTCGCACTGCTCCAGGAGCCATATGTCGGAGGAATAGGAAGGATGAAGAACTACAGGGGCGCTAGGATATATCAGAGCACAAAGCAAGGAGACACCACTATTAAAGCAGCAATCGCTATCTTTGATCACGACCTGGGTGTCATGCAGTGCTCTGAATTTACCACCCCAAACATCTCGGTGGTAAAAATTCGAACTAGCGCCTGGGAAATAGTGGTAGTATCATTCTATTTTGAACCTACGCCAGAACCGATAGAGCCATACCTGGAGCTAAATAGGATCCAGCAGAAATTCGGCAGGAACATCATCATGGCTGGCGACACAAACGCAAAGAACACCTGGTGGGGGAGTAAAAAGATTGAGAGAGGGGAGGAAATGGCTGGTGCTCTTGAAGATATGAGCTTGCAGGTGCTCAACAATGGCAACACCCCAACATTCAGTACGATCAGAGGGGGGAAAACATACACCAGATTTGTGGACATCATGGCATTTACGGCAGGGCTGCTTGACCTGGTTGAAGACTGGACGACAGACGAAGGAACAACTAGTTCAGACCACAACACTATCTTTTTCAAAATTTTATTACAAAGATCAAAAGGGATGCAAATAAATATAACCACCAGAATTTATAACAGTAAAAAAGCAAACTGGAGCCTTTTTCATGAGAAAATGGCCCAATTGCTTGAAGAAAACAAGTAATAGTTAAAAGTTACAGAATAAAAATAGAAAATATAGAAAACATTTTAGACTTAGAACAGAAAATAGAAAAATATAAATAAATAAATAAATATATTCGGGACAATTCTACACCAATTACCTAGCCCCAAACTAGGATACCCTGTACTATGGGTACTAGATAACGGATAAACATACATAGATACGAATATTATAACATCCATGACTCGGAAACACCAGAAAGCGCAGGATCCGCTGTGCAGCGCCGGTCTGCAGGAGAATTGTCATTGAGGAGTACCTGGAAAAGAAAGCAGAGTGTGAGATAAAAGCCAAAGAAGCCGAAATAAAAAGTTGGAAAGAGTTCTGTGGGAGACAGGACAAAGAGGGATTGTGGGAAGGTATTTATAGAGTGATAGGCAGGACTACAAAAAGGGAACAGGATCTGACATTGATTAGTGGAGGAAGGGTGCTTGACCAAAAGGAACCAGCGAACCTGCTAGCAGATACGTTTTATCCGGAAGATAACTTGTATGGGGATGACGACGAATACAAGCAAGTCCGAACCAAAGCTGACCGAGTAAACGAAGTAAGTCATGCTGAGAACAATGATCCATCTTTTACTATTGTCGAGCTGATGGATGCTGTGAACAGCTTTAACCCCAAGAAAGCTTCCGGATCCGATGGTCTAACGGCCTACATATGTAAACACGCGGTAACTCACGATCCCGGGACTTTCCTATCGCTGGCAAACAAATGTCTGAAACTGGGCCTCTTTCCGACCATCTGGAAAGAGGCGACAGTAGTCGTGCTCAGAAAACCAGGGAAGGCAAACTATACTGAACCAAAATCATATAGGCCTATTGGGTTGTTGCCGGTGATGGGAAAGGTTTTGGAAAATATGGTTATTGGACGTATCAAGTGGAAACTGATCCCGAAACTCAGCCCGAGGCAATATGGCTTCATGCCACAAAAAAGCACGGAGGACTCCCTCTATGATCTAGTATACGCAGAAGATAGATAGCTCTAGAATATATACGCAGGAAACTTGATAAGAAGAAGCTTATAATAATGGTTTCACTAGTCATAGAGAGAGCCTTCGACAGTGCTTGCTGGCCGGCCATAAGAGTAAGGTTAGCAAAGACCGGCTGTCCCATCAACATCAGAAGAATTATGGATACCTTAAAAATCGGATAGTAAAATTGAGATACGCGGGAGAGGAGGTAACTAAGAGTACCACTAAGGGTTGTGTACAATGATCTATAGGTGGCCCTATTTTATGGAACCTCCTTCTCGATCCCCTTCTCCAGGGCTTAGAGTGGCGGGGAGACCACTGTCAAGCTTTTGCTGACGACGTGGTCCTAGTATTTGACGGGGACACCGCGTTGGAGGTCCAGCTACGTGCCAATGACGCCCTTGCCTATGTTCATTAGTGGGGAATCAGAAACAAGCTCAAATTTGCGCCGCATAAAACAAATGCAATAACTCACATTTTAACGAAGTGCCCTGCCTATTGCCTGGAGAAATACAATTTTGAACAGAAATTGGACATTTGTATAGAGTCTGTTTTTTTTTGTACTCTTATTAATAACGACAATACTAGAGAAGAATTTGTAAACTTTTGTGTCAAAATAGCTAGTAAGGTGATAAAAAGAAACAAATAGTTAGATAAGTTATGTTTAATATTATATAATAGTTATATCATATAAATAACATAGTTGTAAAATTGAAAAATAACAATAGAATGTACGCAAAAGCAAAACATGTAAACTAGTATTAGAATGTGGAAATGTAAAATAAATAATATGTATTATGTATTATAGATGTATTGACCCTTAAGATTTCCCACAGCTGAACTATACAGAGAATGCCAACTCCTTACTGTCCGTCAGCTATTTATACAACAAGCTGTAATCTATCACCATTTGATTACCAAATACGATCACAATCGTGCAAAGAAGCGTGACTCTCACAATATTTGCCATGTCTCAGTTGTAAACACTTCGTTTGTTCGTAAATTTCTGTACTGCATTGGACCATTCCTTTACAATAAAATAAATAAAGATAGTAAAATTTACTCCATTATGAAGTATGAGCTTCAGGAAGTACTATTTGAGAAATTAGTTAAAATGAATTACAATGAAACAGAGAATCTCCTTGTTCCACCTAAATAAAAATATAACTTAACACTTAATAAAATACATAGCTTTCCCTCGTAATTTAACCTTGCACCCAAACACACCCTCACAATTATATTTAGTTAGTATAATCATAGACATATACTCACAGCATTCAGGATTAAGAAAGGAAAACCTAATTTTCTTTTTCGAAATTTTATTATATAACTTCAAATTATTATTAAGTTCTTATTAATGATTTTATATAATCTTTATTTAAGGCAAATTTTGTTCTCCGACGAATGAGGCCTGGTTCCTATCTCACGGGTTTCGAGCCTAGTTTAGGAACCAGGTGCTCCACTTTATTTTTTGTTGTTCATTGCCTTGTTTCAAAAAAATATTATTATTATTATTTTTATTATTATTATTATTGACAGACGCGAAAAAACTGGATATTTTTTTATTCAGTAGCTGATTTAAAGTACCATAAACTTTTGTTTTTATTATCTTCTTTGCATAAATTGTATCGTCCATATTTTTTTGTTGTTATGTATAGATATTGACAAAAAATAAGTTTTCTTTACTATTAAGTCCCGTTTGTTCGAGTCGTGAAACTCTAAACGTACAATATAATTTCGATTGTAACAGCTCACGCTATCATCGTTTAACCTTTAAGTCGCTCTTTCATAGATTTTTACGAGCAGAAAAATTGGTCTCTTTGGCCTCTTTCTCACTCGTTTAATTCGCTCGTTTATAAAACTATTTACCCACAGTTACTTTTGTTTATCCGTTATGGCGCTCGCAGCAGTGCTGAAATATCGGGAACTCATTATATGAGTAAATAGTATCCATGGTAATGTTTATATGGTCGTACAATGTACGATTTACTTTTAAGTGGTATGCAATAAAGAGTTATCTATCTATCTATACTTCTTACATTTCTGGATGGTCGCTCTAATGCTACATTAATTCCTGCAGCTTAAAGATGTGATGTGAATTTTATGTTTTATCAAATCACGTTGAAAGCAACTGCTTAGATTGCTGTGCTAAATTATGTTTAAATAGGTATGTTCATTTATTTTTATTTGCTTCTACTGGACACTTAATGAGCACTTGTCACTGAAGGATGACTTGCTAGCTAGCTAGCTAGTTACAAAATGAAAGTTAATGAGCACTTGTCACTGAAGGATGACTTGCTAGCTAGCTAGCTAGTTACAAAATGAAAGTTAATGAGCACTTGTCACTGAAGGATGACTTGCTAGCTAGCTAGCTAGTTACAAAATGAAAGTTAATGAGCACTTGTCACTGAAGGATGACTTGCTAGCTAGCTTGCTAGTTACAAACTGAAAGTTAATTCTGGCGGGAGTTATTGGATAAATACGTACACGCATGAGTCTGTGTATAGATTGAATAGTGTGGTGTAGCTTATTCTCTGTATCGTATTGTGCCTGAACCGCTATCGAGCGATTTCCGACCGCAGACAGCGCTTATTCCGCTTTACATTTTTCACAAAGTCTCAATGGGACTAGCGTTTTTATCATTATTTATGAGGATAAAAGCATACGGTTCGCCTGATTAAAAGAAAAAGCTGAAAAGAGGTGTTCCATTTGAGCCATTTACTATAACGGTCTTTCGAAGTTTAAATATTATGAAATTATTTATAACGGGACTTTTCTATTTCAGACGGGTGCCTTTAATGGTACTTTTTAACTTTAAGTATAAATTTGACGGAAAACGGAGTTGATGCGATCGTAGGCTGTGAGCAATGTTTGTTTTTGCACGTATATTTTTATGTTTTAATACGGTTTTATTTAGCTTGCCCTGTTTTTTGTTGTTTTTGTGTCAAATTTGAAATGTTGACTGATCTGAAATTTGGAACACAACTTTAGTTCTGATGACAATAAAATTATGTATATTCAGTTCAATATAAAGTAGCGACGGTCATCTTGGATTTACAAGATGGCCTTTTCTCAGAGTTAGAGATAGAGGGGGCTTTAATCAATCACGCGGACCCAGTGTGGTTTGGTAGATACTCGTATGCCATTAATCCTAGCATTTTGAGGTTCATAAACATGCTAATTTCTTCACGATGTTTGAGTATAATGTTTTCAGCGTTAATGTTTGTATGTTTGTATGTGTGTTTCTTTGTTCCACCATAACTTTTAAAATTCAACCCGAGTGACATAGGTAGGCTATAAAAATATATAAAAGTTCGTTTTTGCAGGGCAATCGTGTTTTTTCTCTTACTTTGATTATGTACTTGTTTGCAATTGCATGGAAACTTTATGAATTAACAATCTCTAACTAATGTTATTTGCACAAGGAAACGATTTAACACCTATCTAGCATTTTTGTATGGAGCCAAGCGATTAACGTTAGTTTCATTTATGGCCAAGAAATCGTATTTTTTTTCAAACTGGCTTATCTGGCTGAAGTTTAGGTATCGTGTTACATTGGCAGATATCTGATGTTATAAGGAGTAACGAAGGGTAAATTTATTTTTAAATAATGAGTAGGTTACTGTACATAAAAACCCCATAAATGTTGACTACGCGGGTGTGAGATTTATAAACATATGCATAATAATTATACGTACTGTAAGATTATCAAAACCTAAGTTTTGTAATGTTAGCCTTCAGTTGGTTAGGTTTGTCAAGTAGGAGATATAACTTTTCTGCACCTAATATTAAAAGCAAGTTGCTATTATATCCTATAGTTGGTATCTATAGTACCTAGTAGCTACAGCTACAGAATAAATAACTTAAGGAGCATTTAATAAAAACAAGGAAATAGGTTTGCAATTCTTTATATTGTTTACTCATTTGAATACCAGATTCGGAATACACCATTTTAGAAGAAAACCGGCAAGACACTACGTGGCGAATAGATTTTGTAATAATATTAAACCAATAACTGTTTTGATACCAATAACTTTTTTAATAATTTAAATGTGATAATTGGTCACAGACAAACATTTATATTTGCCTTAGTTACACTAGGCATAATAACACCGAAAACAGCATTTAAACACAATCAAATAGACGGGATATAATAATCCCGTTAACTATAATCTTATAGATTATTTCATCACCCCACAATGAAGTGATACACAGTAACAAATACACAGTAATAATTACACGGTTACAAAAAAGCAGCATAACAGTGTAATAAGAAAAGCACTTACCTTGGCAAGGTCCTCTCGGTGCGGCGGTCATAAGAACACTGTTTGCGACGACACTAAAAATAACTTAAGACCTAGAACATAAGTGAATAGATTAAGCTATAGTTTGTACATACGTTTTACACAATAATAAATACTGATTTTGGGTTTGTTTGATTGGTAGGGTCTACGAGAGCAAAAATAAATAGGTAATACAGACGACAAAAACATTAAGAATTAAAGGCTAAAATAGGATTACAAAGACCGAGAGGGAGCGACGTGCGAGCGAGAGACACTGCTCGCCACTCCCACCGCCCGCGCTGCGGCTGACCGCCGCAAGACAACAGTGCGAATCAACCGCATAAATACAGGAACATTTTAGCCCGAAATTCATTCCATCGCCAGCAGCCGTTGAGTAAACATCTCTACTAGTCGCTCTCAAGACCTCTCCAGTCAACAAGAACAACCCAGGGTCGGAACCCTGAACCAAGGCGACTTTTCTTCATCAACCCAGTGCCCGTTCCATCGACCAAATGAGCGCCATCGACCACGGTCGGTCACTTTCCGACTTCCGCCTTAGCTATACACTCCACTAATCGACTGGTGGCTGGCCGAGCGGTGGCGCTCAGGAACAAACACTACACATTGTTTTTTTTTTTTTATTACTAATGCTGTTGGCCTTATCGGCCTCTACAGCTTGAACCGGGCTTGGGGGCGGGCGCTAACAAGCACTCCGCCACAATGCGTGACGCAGAAGGCGCACGCCAAAGTTAAATTTGGATGACCCGCACGAGGGTACCCAGGGGGTACGGCCCTCGGCTTGGACGGCCGTCTGATTACGGGGGTATTGAACTAAACACCCCTGGATCGCTACCGTTAGGTAGTGATCGAGGGGCCCTGAACAATGGCTAGGTGCCCTTTGATTGACTTTTATAACTGACCGCCGATTCATAATACACCTTCGATAAGAATCGGCAAGAAATTCGAAGGTGAATAATATCTGACTATGTGTTATGGGACCTTCGACCTCGCCGGCGAGGTCCGTGTCTGTGTCTAAGTGTGTTGATACCCCCTGGCGGGTTGCCAGGGGTGGTCATATTGGAAACATTGCTTAGTCGAGAAAGCCTTTATATAGCATTTTCGAACATCCGACGCTGTCAGAAGTCATCCGAGTCGAAGACTACCGACATCGTCCGAGCTATTTGAGTCGTTTGAAAACAGATCAAATAATATCTACCATTTACTTTATTAATTACATTAGCCATGTCTGATAGTTGTATTTAATTATTGGAATACATTTTAACATCATTCTAATAATGTGTTAAATAGTTATGGATGACATAGATCGTAAGTTTACACGTGGTACTTTACTTTTATTTAAAGTAGCCAATACTTCGTTCTGAAAGCTGGATACATAAAATTTACATGTACCATGTATTATTTTTATACAATTCTCTATTTACAATAAGTAGTAATCTAACACGGGCAAAGCCGCAAGCACAGCATATATATAAAACTTCCGTTAAAAATAATCTTATTGATGGTAAAATCCGCTGCGCAGTTTACAAGATTATAATCGTTAAAGATAGACGGCGGAAAGCGACTTTTTTTAGACTAGGTATGTATTGATTTTATGTTTTATATAGTTGCCAGTCACCCCTCTCTAATGTTATAGTTTGAAATAAATGCCTCACAACTATTAAATGCTGTGTCAATCTCTATTGTCCTTGAAGAACCGCAAAATTACAAAGTATATTCTTCCCTAACACCTCTGAGAAGCCCTAAGGCCTCTGAAAAATGGGTTAGATAATTGCCGCAATTGTACATCTAGCCAAAAAGCTACCGTAAAATGGAGTAATGTTGCAGTACACTGCTTAATCTTTTTCACTGGCTATACAAATGCAGCAATAACTGCAGTTTCAGAGGACATTTAGATGAGTGTAAATCGGAAATCCACAGCGGAGCCTAACACTAAGCATACTATGGCTACGGACATTTTTTTAGACAATATGTCAAACATGGAGTAATATGTAGTGATATGTCAAACATGCATGGGACATCTTTTTGAAAAGCTTCTATATAACTTTATTTTGTAACCCCTGATTTTAATACTTTTAATTTTATTGTATTGGCAAAAATACGTTAGGTCCAATTCCATATATTTAAAAAATGTGGTGAAAACACTGGTCTTCCCATAAACAATAAGGCTTGTGATTGTCATTGTCAGCGGTCATTCTGATTGTTTTCTGACATGTGTTTCTCGTTGATGTTGCCAGCTTTGTCTGTGACCGAAACGAGTCGGGAATTAGCAAAGCCTTGGGGACATTGTTTATTTTGGAAACAAAATAGTGACTGAAATTATCTGCAAATTGCAATAGCCATTTATTTACCCTTTGTCCCGAAGTTTGAAAGTTGGCCGGTTTCCGTTTCAGGACATTACAGACAAAGCATCGAACTTGAGGGGTCGGGATCGTTGGCAGCCTCCTAAATGATGATTCAGTTTTCAAATATTTTTGCCATTCCAATTGGCCAAAAATCAAAATTAAATGAGTGCAACGGCTGAAAAAAGCCAACTCAAGCAGTTCATGAGGCCTTCTACCGGCTCTGGCTTCGACGTAGGAGGCGGCATTGAGAGAAGGCACTTGTAGCGCCCTTCTCGATCCCGGGTTCCCCTCGAAAAAGAAAGATCGCCAAGGCGATCAAGTCTTTACACGTGCCGAAAGGAACCCCAATACGGGTAAGTCACATCGCACGTCTATTCTAAGTCTTTTTCCCATAGAGTCCCTAAGGGTACACTCTGACCGGGTTTCTTTGGTTACGTGATAAATAACGTTCTTCACGGGGTCAGTGGACTCCCTACGCTGCTCAAAGGCCGCGTTCCTGCCATCTGGCGCTATAGCTCACACCAGAGGACAGCAGGCCTGATGAGTATCAGCCTTCGTCATCATGGTGGCCATCACCGTGCCAGGGTTTTTCCTAGAACGGCTTCCTACTTGCCGCACCTCTGGGTATGCTAACTACACATCAGAAACACACTAAAGCGGTACTGTAGTCTGGGAAAACCTAGGACTAACTTTTATTATCATGTGCCGTACTCACTAAGCTACGTTAGGGATAATGTCATAACTTAGTTGCAAGGCAGGACAGTGTAGGCCAAACACATATCTCACCCTGAGATTTATATCCTTGTAGTCGAGGCTTAACCTCGGTCCGCAACATTATGAAATTGCCCAACTTTATGTACAATATCCAATTTATTTTAATAATTTACCTGTGCTACTATCTTTTATACTGTTCTTCTTATTTTAATAAATGTGTAATTAGACCGTTCCTATTTGTCTCATTTCTCTCCGTCCTACCCGTGGACGCGAGTATGCACTATACTGTCCTACCCTACTGACGAGGCAGGTCACCTAAAAGTAATTCAGCGTTATTTAAACCCTAACTAAGGTTTAGATAACGATGAATCTTTTAAAACGTTACAACTTGTATATATGTACTAGCTTTCCCGCCCGCGACTTCGTACGCGCGGACACATAGCTCCCCAAATAAACAAACAAACAGACAACGTTTCACTTTTATATATTGGTATGGATCTATGTATGTCCTGGAAATTTGCAATCAATATTTCACCCACTTCCACTGAAGCTATCGGTCTGAAATTTGGCACACACGTTTGTTTGTCGTGACAATGCATTGCCGCTATTTTTTATCCAATACTAGCTTTCCCGCCCGCTACTTACCGCGCTTAGTCCGCGTGAACTACTGTTTATGGCAATAAAAGCATCCTATGATCTTCTAGGGTATTAAAAACCAATGCAAAAGAAGGTTTAGTACCAGTGCTCTTTATGTTTTTGACAGACTTGTTATTTCGTTTCCATAGCAACCGTTCCTTACAACGAGTAATCTACATTTTCCAGTTTTCCCGTAAAAACTTACAATTTTCCGGTAAAGAAATAAAATTAAAAAAGTTGATATAAAGTAAAAAAGTATTCTTTGATTTATTCCAGTATATAAGCTATCTCCATTCCAAATTTCATCAAAATCCGTCCAGCCATTATCGCGTGAAAGCTCCCCAAACAAAGAAACAAACAAACAGACAACGTTTCACTTTTATATATTGGTATGGATGGCGGACGTTTCAAAATTGTGATTTATCATTTCCACAGCAACCCTTATGATACGAGTATCAAATGAAAGAGCTTGATGAGTGAAACATAATAAAGTGACGTCATTATAAATCAAATATAGCAGACGTCACAAAATAGCAATTTATAATTTTCATAGTAACCCCTATGATATAGGTATCAAATGAAAGGACTTGACATGGCTACTGTATAAAAGCTTTTCTTTTATTAGACATATTTTTACATGAAATCGTGAAAGTTTTCACTCTTACATCTTAAAAAACCCTAATTCATCTCGTCTCATCTAATGTACATAGACATTTCACGTGCTGCGAGTGATTCTGGTAATGTGTTTCACAATCCATCTTCCTTCAGTAAAGTGCTGACATTTCAATGATAAATTACGTATTCGTACAATCTCCGTGGATTAAATTGCCGAATTTCCATTTGGCACTTCATTTTGATTAGATTACCTATGCGCTAAAGATTATTTGGATATAGGTTCGAATATATTTCTCTAACCAATCTCAGCAACGTAATTTTAACCGCAGTTAGTTGTCAACAAGGGGACCCTCGGACCGGCACTATTTAGTCTTGTCATTCATCTAATCATGCAACGCCTTCAATCAAAGTTTTTTAATTTATTTTCTAGTTCGTAACTAGGCAAATGTTTGATCACGATCTCACTTGATGGAAAGCGATGATGTGGTCGACGGTCTAGTACGATTGCCAAGTAGATGCCTATTCAATCTTGAACACACCTGGGCTTGTATTTTTAGGGAAATACTGACGAGGGCAGAGCATTCGGCTTCTTTGCAGTTCTTATAATAAATGAGGAATGCTTCGTTTTGTTACCTTATAAGGGTGGAGCTTTGCCGATCGTGTAGTCGTACGGTGATGAAAAGGTCAATTCAGAAAAGAAATCAGATTGTGCAGTTCTTGTGCACACTCACCATAGTGCAATCTGTAGAATACAGATAGGCTTGCATGATGAGCATGAGGATGCATAGGGTCATGAGGTCCATGACAATGCGCCAGACTTTGAAGCTTACTCTTTACCAAAGTGCCATCCCCAATGAGCCTCATAGCACGTCTCTCAATTGAATCCAAAGCCTCGAGCTGACACTTAGCAGAACCGTACCTACTTATAATTTTAGCGGTAAAAAAGGAACAAGTGAATACATGTATACATATTATTTTATGATCACATACGCTCTAAGAGGACGGTCATTAAACGCTTGAGCTCGTACTTCAGCCGATACTTCTTCACACACCAGAAAGCTTTCAACTGGCTTCCAGCACTATATCCCAACGGACAAGAGTGGCCACTAAGTATCGCGTTACAAAGGGACCAGTCCATTAACGGCTCATTTACACGAAGCTAGCGGCTAATTGGCCGCCAAAACTATTGTGACCATTTGTCCAGTTCTAGCGGACAAAACCGGATCAAAAAAAAAGGAAAAATTATATTGCACTGTTATTTAAACAGTCTATAATCTACAAAGCTTGCCAACATCTCCACAGATTTAACATTTCTTGAAACTATGAAACACATGTTGAATTGCATTTGCACCTTAAAGAAATCACAACATTGTTTTTTCCCCCAGTGTTCATTTTTTCACCATATTCCACAGCAGTGCTATTGCGCAATGTTGATCATATCGGTTTCAAGCCGTCAAATTCATTAAATCTTTGTGATAGAGTCTATTTTGCTATGAAAAAAGTGACAATCTGATTGAAACCAAGTTCTGTGGTCGGGGCACTGAAGTCCCAGCGAAATTTTGCTAATATCAGAAATGGTTAGGTTCAAATAATTGGAATATTTTAGTCCATTTAGTACAACTAGTAGAGCTTATAGTTAAACTAAGTGTGGTGTCGTTTGATTTAACACGCCATATGGCTCCCCTAGTGCGTATACTGGTAAATGTACGACATTGTCTGGTAAATGTACGACGTTGACTGTTAAATGTACGACAATTATTGGAAAAAGTACGGTAACGACCGAATGAGGCCTAAATAATGTGACGGGTATGTAATTGAAAGCATAATGCGGGAATATAAAAAACACGTGCTGTCTATTTAGCCTATTCCTTTTGGTGGGAAATTGGTTTTCTTTTTACAAATACAATCTAATGTCTCTGGGTGACGAGTGAAGCGCCACGCAATTTAAAACAATTTTACCCTACAGCGGTGAAGCAAGGGAAGGATAATGAGTTTAACAGTCTATACATGTATGTATAATATGTACAGTAGTCTATATGTCCAACTATATGTTTGTGAAGTTAGGCTCTGTGAACGATTGGGCAGGTACTGCTGTGAGGAAAACAGCATAAAGTAAGAGCAAAATGGAATATACGAAAAACGTAAGCGAGTGAGCGAAGCAGTTAAACAACGCTGTCTTCACCTACATTGGGTAATCCCAAAAACATGGGTATTTTTCGCCTGAAAAATATCACTTTGCGCAGCGACTAGCAGACAACTTCTGAGACATATATTCCGCTGCGACTACTGTATGTGGGTATTCTACCATAGCGTTGCCCCTATTGGTCCGATTTTGAAGCGAGCGAGGTGTCAATCGAATTGTCTTCATCGTAAGAGTGTCATAAGCTATTTTTAAGGTTTTAGTTTTTGAAGTTCTGGGTGTCATTACTATTAATTTCATTGCAGACATGGCGTTTAGCATCAGCGAAATATCTGCTCGTCTCGTTCTTCAGTAGTATCCTACGACGCATTTGTGACAATATTTATAAACGCTATCACCGAACCGTAGAATAATTATTTATACCGAGCCTTCACATGTCGTCGTAAGTGTAGAATCTAAACGACACATCAATGCGGCACACCAAATCATTTCATTTGAAGTTCTCATTATTCTTTTATTCTTTATTCTTTACGGTTTTTCATGGGTAAGTACCTAAGTACTTCAACATGCTAAGATCTTCTTTGCCAAGTTCACAATATTAATATCCAATCCTTTAAATTACAAAACATTGAGAAGCTTATCCTTTTTCTTATCATCATCAAAAACGTCTAAAATCAGTGATAATTATTATTTGATAATTGCAATATTTTTATTCTACAATAGCTTCAATTAAAAGTCGACAAACTAACGATTTAAAGTTCCAAACAAAGCTTTAATCCCACACTTTAATCCCATTGTACGTAGCCCTCACGAGTGGAACATCCGACCGACCCACAAAGTTAGCAAACTAAAGTGACCTAATTAGGCTGTGTGTTGTGTGTTTTAGACACAGTGGTTGTGGAAAATAGAGGATTTAAGGCCTCTACGAGTGCTTTTTTCACGGTGATAGTTTGGCCACAAGGGGAGTCTTATAAAAAAAAAACTTTGCGTTTATTGTTTAAAGAACTGGCAAGCTCAACTTGATAGGGTTTTCTTTACAACAATACAACACAATAACACTTTATTAACACACAAGTAAAAGCAAATTACAAAAATAGGAATTACATAAACAATAGGAACAATGGGCGGCCTTCTCGCTCATAGCAATCTCTTCCGTAATAGTTATTTAAATTTTATGTTGAAATACAAACTTCTATTAAGCTCACATAAATATAAATGTAAAATTATATATACTTAAGTACATATCAAATCAGTGCTGGGATTTAGAGACTGTGAGGAGCTTGTAGCGTACGCTACTTACAAGTATAATACAAATCAATAATTCAATAACTGGCAATAAAACACGACAATTCAGTAAATAAAATCTTTTATAGCTAAGATTATTAATCAAATTTCTTTTTAATTTTAAAACAGTAACTTTTTATACCATTCAATATGTGTGTGACAACAATATATTGAAATGCAATATTAACAATGCACAGCAATGTCATTTGCTTCATCAATATAAACCGAAATCAAATGAAATTTTATCATGGTTACCACTGCTATCTCCTTTTTATAAAAACAAATAATCACATCATTAATTGTCAACAAATAAAATTAAAGCATTGTAGATCAACAGAAAAGAACAATGAATAAATGTTACAGATGTCACCGTGATAGCCTACGATTGACACCGAGTCGAAGCTTTGACATACGCAATTCTAAACAAATGATAAAAATCCAAGCACCAATTATCTATTTAAGTGGAAGAATTATACTGCATTAATAATATTAAATAAAATAAATATATTTGGGACAATTCCCCTCCAATTACCTAGCCCCAAACTAGGATACCCTGTACCATGGGTACTAGATAACGGATAAACATACATATATACGAATATTATAACATCCATGACTCGGAAAGAAACATTTCTGCTCATCAAACTTTTCATCACACAAATGATTGCACCTTGCAGGATTCGAACTCGCGACCGTTTGTATGATTACGTACCTAGGATCACTAGCCACGAGACCAACCGAAGAACCGAGATCCGATTTCATTAATCCGAAGGGATTGTGATAATGTTCAACCGATTTATCATTCCTATTTAAAAAACACATGGAAACAGATAATATTGTCCTTAAATTATAACAGTAGATTTAAAATTGAAGAGTAAAGTAACAGTATATGATGAATGTAGTTTGCGCGTTTCATCCAAGACGAATGCATGAGATTTGCGATATGTGAATGAAGTGCGCGTCTGTGCCGATTGGTAAAATGGATGGGCGAGAACTTGGTTTCCATGTCGACAACCATTGTTGAGATTGACGATGCGAGAAGCGTACACACGTGCGTTTAAAAATCTTTGTTTTAAAATCCGCAATAAGGTGAGCTTCTTGGAATGTGAATTTCACCGTCCAATAATTACACATTTCGAGGAATATTGAATTCCTAAATCTTCATCATAATCTCGCCTCGATCTGCCATAAGTTTGAGTATATGCTCAGAGTGTTTCTGTATTCTATTTTTGCGGTAGGTCTTAAAGAACTCCGACCCAACCGCGTGAACAATTTTCACCAGCCCGTTGTTTAGTTCGTCCACTGTATCGCATTTGGTAAGGATTTGGAAGCGATTTCGGAGTTCCAACTGGAAAAGCACAGGTTTTGGCTTTGTACAGGACTTGGGCGAAGAGTAGATTTCATCAAACGAAGGTCTTGAATGAAATCTACTCTCCAGCTTTACGTTGATATTCTACGAGACTCTTACCATGTGGTGATCACTGCCGGTCATAATCCTATTGATCACAGATACATCATTGAATACATGCATATCGGTCGTCAAAATGAAATCTATCTCGCGTTTATGACCGTCGGGGTGCAGCCACGTCCATATCCTGGACGGGCACTTCTTGAAAAATAAATTCATCATAAACAGTCCTCCCTCCTTCTTCATGAAGTCTGTCAATCGCTGACTCCTTTCGTTCCGCTGTCCGAATACAAACTTCCCCACACTCAGTTCATCACCATACCTCATGCCTAGCCGTGCCTTAAAGTCCCCCATCACTACTGTGAAGTGTGTTTTCGGGGCATGTATGGCATTGGAAATATCGTCGTATATAGCCTCCTCGTACATTTTCTCCACTTTATCGTTTGGGCGTTTCGAGTATAACTTGTGTAACCTGTATGACTTTCAACGAATACTGTTCGGTAATTCGGAGTATTAGGTATGCCACCCTGCTCGAAACGCTTTATATCTTCACATTGTTGTTGACGAAGGAATTGTACACCCAATACCGTGTTGGGACTGCTGGTTTCCCTCCTGATAATAGAGTAAGTTGCAGGAATTGAGGGTCATCGTATCCTCTCCTTACTACTTACTTACTACTTCTTTCATCTCTATCAACTTCTCATCGGTCCTCAAGGTGCGTGCGTTATAAGTTGCCAGTTCCAGAGATCGTGGGGGTTGGTAGCTGGGTCTCTGCTGGGGATGCTTAGCACCCCTTGCTTCGCCGTTACTGTGGCTGCTACCAATGCCAGGAATAACGTATATGTAGTAAATGTAATTTATTATAATGTATATACTATGTATATGGATATATATTTATATATGTATATATATATATATATATATATATACTGTACTATATATTTACATATTTATGTGTAGGTATATTGGAATAAATGTGTATATATGTTTATTCATTGTATTCAGTTTTTATTATTTATTTGTTAGATTATAATGCACCACCGTCTTTGCCGTATATTAATTCCTTTCCATCCAAAGGTTGTCTGGAAGAGATCGCTTTTTAGCGATAAGACCGCCCATTGTCCCATTTATTTTGTATAAATGTTTTAGTTATTATTGTATTTTTTGTTCTATGTGGTGTACAATAAAGAGTTATCTATCTATCTATCTATCTAACGGAACCGCCGGGGACTGTGTGGGCCGTCTTTGCAGTGTGTCTATCAAATTGGGAGGAGTCTGCCATAGTCACTACGCTTGGCAGGCGGATTGTTGACCGCAGTATTACAAATATGCACCTGGAGGACGCTGCTGTCCATCTTCCGGTTTGCCTCTTACGACATCCACGGGAGGATTGGGAGTGTTCTTATTCTAAGCCGCGGCTATTTTTATCACTCGTTTAGAATTGCGTAGGTCAAAACTTTGAATCGATGTCTCCTTCTTCTTCTTTTTTATCTAATAAAAAGTCTTCTGTGGAGGCACTGGCCTACTAGCAATTTTGCCAATGTCAAGTTTATTTTATAGTTTATAGTAATGTCACGTCACAGTCAATCATTGTCAAAGTCACGTTTCAGTAAAATGGTGGACATTTACTGAAACTTTCGAGGGAGATTTGGAAAAATCACAAAATGCCATTTATTTCTGCGTTTGATTCTTTTGATCACACTCGTGCACGTTAACGAACACCTAATGGTAAATATTCCACCAATATTACACATTAACACTCGAAGAAACACAAAATTGAGAATAAAATCAAACTCTACATCACAACATTTTGATTTTTTTCAAAAAACCTCCGAATCGATGTCAATCGCAGTCTATCACAGTGACGTGTGTGACATTTATTCATTTTTTTTCTGTTGATCTACACTGTTTTTTTTATTTGTTTACTATTAATGATGTGATTATTTGTTTATTATAAAAAAGAGATTTCAGTGGTAACCGTGATAATATCATAATTGATTTCAATGCAAATCAATGAAGCAAATGACAGTGTTTTGCATTATATTTAGTATTGCATTTTAATATATTGTTATCACACACATATTGAATGGTATGTAAAGTTACTGTTTTGAAATTAAAAAGAAATTTGAGTAATAATCGTTCCTATATAAGCTTTTGTTTACTGAAAAGTAGCGTACGCTACAAGCTGGAGAGATAAAAAAAACATTAGGATCTTATTGAACTTCGATTAATGTCATATCTTTAGTAGCACTCGCAAGATTAAGACAAAACGATTGACGTATGAATCATAAAAATCGGTCCAAGCGTTTGGTCTATATAGTGCCACAAAGGAACAAACATACATACATACATCAATAGATTGCGCACGTCTGATAGTGACTGGAAGGGAATTCTACAGGCGCACGGCTTGGATAATAAATAGTCATAGAAATAGAAAGTATTGTGTACTGTGGTAAGGAGGACTAAGTTTTCTGATGATCTTAGAGACTAGCAGTGATATATGAATAGATATAGGTATGTATAATATTATGTCAATACTACCTACTATCGACGTTTTGCTTTTTACCAGATTGCGCAACGCAAAGGCCCGGTAATGTGTTTATCAGCCTATGTATGTATGTATGTATGTATGTATGTATGTATGTATGTATGTATGTATGTATGTATGTATGTATGTATGTATGTATGTATGTATGTATGTATGTATGTGTGTATGTATGTATGTATGTTTGTTCCTTTGTGGCACTATATAGACCAAACGCTTGGACCGATTTTTATGATTCATACGTCAATCGTTTTGTCTTAATCTTGCGAGTGCTACTAAAGACATGACATTAATCGAAGTTCAATATGGCGTCAAATAGACGCAATATTGTGAAAAAAGAAACGACGAACTATGTCAAGTGGGATCATTAAATAGGTGTTTGAAAATCATTTCTAGGTTTATCTTATAATTTTTCATTTTGGATGACCATTTAGGATCAATGACGATTTAAAAGTAAGAATGTTTGAAAATCATCTAGGTTTTTCTTATCATTTTTTTCATTTCGAATAACCTTTTAAGATTTATTATTATTATTTATAGCCATATTCGTCCCACTGCAGGGCAAAGGCCTCCCTTCATTCCTCACGGTTGAGAGCTTTTGTGGTTCAATTGTGACATTAGGAATCAAGCTCGTCCCGCCTTCTCCTTTTGGGCCTGCCGCGACGTCTTTTGATATTCTGTAGCATCCACAATGTTGTGGTTGCTACAGAAACTGGGCAAACCCAGAGATCGTCCGACATGCGACAGATGTGTCCGGCCCAGTTCCATTTCAGGCTGGTTGGTGGCTTTCTGACCAGCGTCCGCGATTTGTGTTTTGGAGCTTAGTATTGTGTTTCTAATACGGTCCGATAGTCTGACTCCCAGAATACTGCGCTCCATGGCTCGCTGGTATACTCCGAGTTTGGACTTTTGCTGAATTGTTAGCGACCAAGTTTGTGCACCATAGGTGAGGATGGGGAGAACACACATGTCCATGTCCAACACACATGTTAAGATTTATAACGATTTGAAATTGGTTAGCAACCAGTCTCACTAATTCTAATAAATACAAATTAGCATGTTTAAAATAAAATAAATTTATTACAAAAACAAAAAACCCGACTGCGAACAAATAAAAAAAGAGGCAAGCAAGCTTTATAATTTTGATTTCGAAATATAAGATGCAGTCGGAGGCATGAATAGTAGCTTGTCAGATTCTAGCTGATTCCGTCAAAGGAGAAATAAAATGGACGATGCCTCCGACTGCATCTTATATTTCAAAATCAAAAATCTAAAGCTTGTGGCAAACAAGCTTTAGAAGCGTCTCTATATCAGCTTCGGCAAAAATTCTTTCGTATGTCTAGATGTCTGTCCGGCTGTTCTCCTCTACAGGTCGCATGTCTCAACCGATCTAGTCGAAACATAAGCGAATACAAGTTAAGTGAATTTTTAGATAGTTCATGGGGATTTTTGACTGTGGGTACTTCCCAAAAAAGGGGGTAAAAAAAAAAGGGTAAAAAGGGGGCTACTGAATATCTCCGCCTTATTATATCCGATTACGATGTTTTTTTTTATATAAAAGGTAGTAACTTTAAATAAGTCTCATAAAAATTTGGTGAAGATCTAATGAGGATGAGCAGAATAGCTCCTCAAAATGCAGTAAATTTCTCACTTTTAGGTTTCTACCAGTTGAATCAGCCTACTAGGTAGGAATTGATGGAGCACATTGGTTATTTATGTTAGTTTGCAATAACGTATCTAGATGGCACTACTGTGCACCGCTAGATTGTTTGCAAAAAGTTTTGTACGCGCGAGTCTACAGCTCACAGAGACACTATTTTTAGTTTTGTTCGCAGTGAGGTTTTTATGCTAACATTATACCTGACGAAAGGGCCATTAGCAGCCCATTTGGTTTGAAAAACGGCTCTCATATTCAGACTCCATTATACTTGAAGCCTGCCTCTTCGTACAACGCACTCCAGTCAAATCAGTGAGAAAAGTGGCACAAAAGTATCGTATTTCGCTTTGGGACATCCGAGGGACTATTAAGTCTATTAGTGGCTCATCTTGTATGAGGCTGAATGTTGATTGGTTCGATACAAGAAAAATCGCTCGATCTCATAAAAAATAGTAGTATCTCGATACTACATGTTAAAGATTAACCACAATAACATAAATCGCGAGAACCAGTCGGTTAAGCTCAACCAACATAATAATGTTTGATATATTTCGAAGAACGAGAAATTATCTAGAGAGCATCGTTGCGATGAGCAGATTGCCAAGTTTAATAAAGTCTTCCTGCAGCCCTTTATTGCTAAACAACTTTAAAATATATTCTAAACAAACAAAAATTGCATATTTGAACCAACAATACCAACGAAAACAAATGCAATGCTCGTTTATACTACAACACATTATTGGAATACCATAAAATACCCAAAAAAAGGCAACGCACCAGGACGTGTTCCCAATATCCTGAGCGAAGGAATCTTAGCGGTATAGGTACTAATGCAAATTAGAATCCTATGACACCGGGTTCGGTCCTCGGCTCCGCACAAATGTCTTTTATAAGTTTAGTACAGATTTCCATCGAATAGTGCTTTTGGATGGCACGTTAAGCAATCTCAGCAGTTTATTTTTATGACGGTCTAGGCAATCGTTTGACCACGATCTCACTTGATGAAAAGCGATGATGTGGTCGAAGGTGCAGCACGCTTGCCTAGTAGATCCTATTCACTTTTGACTTGAACACACCAGGGTTATAATTTATCGGAAACACTGACGAGGGCAGGGCATTCCACTCCTTAGAAGTTCTTATAATAAATGAAGAAGCATAACGCTTCGTTCTTGTTCGAGATATTTCAACCATAAAAGGATGGCGCTTTGCCGATCGTCTAGTCGTACGGTAATGAAAAGGTGATGGAATCAGATTGTGCAGTTCTTGTGCACACTCTCCATAGTACAATCTGTAGAATTTCGACCACACGTCGATGCGCCAGACTTTGACTTACTCATTACCAGAGTGTCATCTCCAATGAGCCTCGGCCTCATAACACGTCACTCAATTTAATCCAAAGCCTCCGTAGTTATTGATTAATGCCATGTCAGAGGCTCTCGGGCGGCCCGACAAACACTGACACTAGAGGCCAGCACTACCTCGTACGACAAGCAAGCAAGCAAGCAACCCATACCCTGGTTAGGAGAAAAATATCATCGGTTCACGGCTTCACTCGTGTTGACAATGATGACAGGATGAGAGATAACTAGGGGATAATAATGATTATGATGAAAAATATTTGGAGCTAATCCAGAATAAACTAGGAATCTAATTTATAACATTTCTTCAAAATCTGTTCAGCCGTTTGGAGCTGAATCGAAACAAGCATACATATATTCAAAGCTACCCTAAAAGTTTCAACCGGATAGCAAATCGGGAAGTGCTTAAAAGGGTTGCAAAATTCCTCCCGGAACGACAGACAGACAAACAAGAAAGTGACTTAATAAAAACGTGGTAAAACGTGGTAAAAAGTGGGACTTTGAATAAGCAAACAAGAATTTAACTTTTTTTTTAAATCGTGTTTGTCTGTATGTCTGTATTTTTTTTGTGGTTAAACTAAATTTGGTATTTTGTACTTTTGGTCCTGGAATATAGCACGTAGTTTACGTTTAACCCAGATAAAGTACCACGCGGGACAAGCCGCGGGCACAGCTAGTAATAAAATAAAATGACAGGAACATAAACAAATGCATTAGTGAGAACTGTCCTTAGACAACTGCACATTACTTTTTGTTTACTGTCGCGCGTCGATTTATTATTGGTAATTACTCGTATTCAAATGGTTGTACCTACCTTAACTAAATGAAGCACGTCTTCAATATGTTTTAAACCATTTCATACCCGTTTTTATTCCACCTTTTTATTAGAAAACCTTGTAATTACGGAGCCACGCTCAAGAGATAAAGTGTCGACAGCTATTCCAGACAGCTTAAGTGTAATAACATGTTTTTCTACGAAAGGCTTTACACATCGCTGTTCCTAGTTTTACCGCGGTTTTTGCAATCATCCCGGGATTACTTGGTTTCCAAGTAATTACAACTTAATTAGTGTAGGGAAGCTAAGTCTCTAACAGAATGGAATGACTCTCTGAATTCATAATCAGAAATTAAAACAGCCCCGCAAGTCTCTTAAAAATTCCGATTGCTCTATCACGTTTTTATTGGCTCAGGCGAAAGCTCGAAGCTATAAAAATAGTTAAGTCGCTCGTAGGAAACAAAACTTTTTTTCTAAATTCTGCGCAATGTTGTTTCCCGCAAAGTTTCATTCAGAGAATGCCCCATTATGGGATATTATTAAATGGTTGGTGTTCCGACATTACTGCGGGACATGCTACAACCAAGAAGATTTAATAAAGATGGAGTCCACATCGCCAAACAAACGAGTGAAGCATAGCAAATTGCGACTGCATATGTATGCGTGAGTGGATAATTTGTTGTTGATACACTCTCTCACAAATTCATCACAAAAGCCTGCATTGTTTTCCATGAGAATTTGACAGAATTAACACGAATAACAAGTTCGAGATCTAGCTGCGATCGAGATCGGCATAGCACGCTGTAAAGGTGCATAGATATTCAAAATAATAGCACTTTCATAGGTCAAAATTAGCACCTCATGAACATCAAATCAATAAAATAAGATAGACTAAGCATGCTTTTAGTTCGAAACGGAAATTTCCCTTTCATGTGCCGACAGAGTTAAATCTCACACGGAAAAAAGAAAAATACATTTCTTATTCAAATCTACCGACTCGGTGATGCTTTGAAAATACACCCGTTAGACAAGAGAACACCAAGAAAATGCACCCGGTAGAGAAGAGAACACCAAGAAAATACACCCGTTAGAGAAGAGAACACCAAGAAACTCTTTCAGTTTTTTTTACAATTTTTGACATGTCTTTATGTAAATTATAATAATATACATTTGAATGACATATTAAACACCAATATATAAAAGTGACGGTGTCTGTGTGTTTGTTTGTTTGTTTGTTTGTTTGTTTGTTTGGGGAGCTTTCACGTAATTACGGATGGACGGATTTTGATGAAATATGGAATGAAGATAGCTTATACCCTGGAATAAAACATGGGATATTTTTTATCCTGTTTTTTTCCACGGTAAAATTGTTGATTACTCGCTATAAGAAATGGTTGCCAGGGAAACGAAATAATAACAAGTCTGTCAAAAAATATCAAAAGCGTTGATGCTATACTTTTGCATTGGTATTTAATATCCTAGAAGAACATTGGAACCTTTTTTCGCGATAAACTGTAGTCCACGTGGACGAAGTCGCGGGTGAAAGATAGTATAAGATTAAAGTGACAATGACATGTCCCACAATGATCAAACCAACAAAAAGGGAAAAAAAAAGTTATGCAGACATTTTTTTTCTTTCTGTTGTCTCTCTTTGAACATGCATCACGCTCAAAATTACTGAACAAATTTTGATGCAACTTGGCAAAATTGTAGTTAATATTATGCGTAAAAAATATCTTTTTATCGTATTTTTTTATCTCGAAAAACTAAAGGGTTCCTGCGAGATAGGGATTGAAAGTTATGTAAAATATTATTTAGCCAATAGATAGTTCCATCGAAACGATTGCAACTTCTAAAAGAAATGGCATAATTATATGTGGTAAATCAATAGTACACTTAGAATACTATTGTATTTATCCCGAATATATCAATGGTTCCTGCGGGATAGCGATTGAAAGTTATGTAACAGTATTATTGCACCAATCGATTGTGTTGGTGATACGGATCAAATCTTAATAAAAAATGTCTTAAAACAAAACAAAGATAGTGGTAATTTTAGGGTTCCTTTCCCAAAGGGTCCATTTATCAAGCCTAGTACAAGATGAATCTGTTGATAACAGCTATGAGTTAGTTCAATACATGGTTACACTTAGGACACCACTAGAAAAATAGCCACGCGAGCGAAGCAGCGGGCAAAAGCTAGTAATATAATATAATTTTCAGCAACATGTGCCCACTAGTGTACAATAAAGTACCACAATACCAACATACGATACGCAGAACTATTAAATCACAAAACGTCGACTTAATTCTTATTCCGCTTCTAAAGACACGGACACGAATGAGCTGTCATAACAATTGCCTTCAGTTTCTCGAACAATACACCTATTCGTCGATACAAGTGTCTTAATACATCAAAAGATATCCCTTCCCTTGTTCCTTTCGGATATTTCAAGCCCTTTTTATCGGAACTCCCACGTGAAGGTTTAAGGGAGTCGAAATACCTTCTAAGTCATCGGAATTGGATAAGTGAGGGTCAGGTGAAAGAAGGTTTAAAAAAGTAGTCTACACAGCCAAATAGAAACTGAAGCACTCAAGATATGCCGATCCGATGCCGAAGTTTGTACGCGCGTGGTCTACAGCTCACAGAGCCACTAGTTTAAACCTTCTTGGTCAGGCGTAGACATGTTGAAGTCTGCAATCTCTTTAAAAAAGTTAATAGTTGTTACAGCCTTTACACCTATTAATTGACGATATGGTTGAAGTTGTAAGCATGAGCCTAAAACTAGTAGTATCCATCTAGCCAGATCAAGCTGAAATTTTTAGTGGAACCAGCCACATTCTATTCTTAGAGTTTTTACCTTTGACAACATCACCAGATGAAATACAGGTCAAACGCGACGCTTTCACAAAATAAAATTTAAGCACTGTAACGTCTTATTTGACCTCACGTTTATTTTCATTACGTTGGGTTTTCATGTAATATCAACACAATAAGTCCACTTTCACGATAAAATAACCAATAAAATAAACATTCAATAATGAACAAAGAACTACGTAACCATAAAATGTATGTGCCATGTCACGATTTTAAATATTTCTTGTCTCTGAATTAGTATGTTCATTCTACACGTTATGTAATTTAGAATCTTATACAGAAATTTTACTAAGCCAATATGATTTGTTGCAAACAAATTTTCATGGCAATATCGACTCCAATGCACCGTTCGAATGACCGTAATAACAAATTCTGATTGAAACAGGATGAGTGGTTGTCACGCAGGTATTCCGAACGCAACCATCACAGATAACACCGAAAAAGGAGACGAATGAGTCTGCGGTGATGGGTCATCTTTTTGGTTTTGGCTTGGTGATTTTCGTGCTTACTAAGATAACGGTTCTTAATCGTTTTCATAATAATTTTGGACAAACCTTTGTACGTATAAATTTCGTCTTCAAATATTAATACAGTACTGAGTAGTGAAAATCCCCAATATTATTGGGTCAGTGTTTCTTATATTGTATGACTTCTTAAATGCTTCTTGTATCTTCTGGGCATCAGGCCGTTCTATTTTGGTGAGAAAATTATATATTACTCTTGTGAATCCACGAAATCATTGTTTTATATATATATCTCTAATCTTGTCTTTCTGTACCTCTCGTGCCAGGCTTTTGATATTGCAGACCTAGATTGCAATATTGCCCGTTACACATTTTAAAGAACAATGGCGAACTCCCATACATACGTTTATGTCAGTCAAATTCACGGTGTCCTTAGACAAAAAATATCGCTAGTAATTCAGCATCATTTCCTGAAATTGTTAGTCTAAGATATTTTTTTGGGGAGGCCAGGTATAATTGTTATTAGGCTTCAAAGTTTTGTAGGTTATGTTACTGTTAATGACCTTTGAAACAAGTCTTAGAGATTTTAATTATTTTATCCGCTAAGTTAGGTTGGCAAGTAAATATAGTAGTTATAGTAGTATAGTAGTTTATGCGTGATAAATATAATGTTTCAAGATATTGTAGGTACCTACCTACTGTGCAGGGAAACAGTTGTCCCATATTAGCACAAATGTTTTGCAACAATTCCTTACACTAAATATTTTATTTACACAAACCTTTGTTTCTTTCGTATTTATTGTTCAATACTTTAACTAACACGCCCTTTGTACTATTATTTCTTTCAAGACCTGGATGACTGGTAGATAAAGCTGTTTAGCTTTAAGTCCTTCCTTGTACCTACACTATTTTTGTGCAAATCAATTAAATAAATTAACATACCCTATTATAACAACAATTCTTTACACTTCCTCCATAAACTATAATGCATTGTATTCCCTTTGCTACGAGTATAATGTTTTGTATAGACGTTTTATATTGACGTACCATTTTGTCTATAGCACAGTCTATATAATTATTCTGTTTATCGCAAGGAGGTTGAATTACGCTTACTGTTAAAAGATTTAACGCCAGTAAGCTTAATTCAACCTCCTTTGGTTTAAAAACCGGGTGGGAAGAAAGCGTAATTCAACCTCCTTTGGTTTAAAAAACTGGGTCGAAAGTATACTGTGTTGACAATTTTAGCGTCCAAACCGGAAATGTCATTGTATTATATTATTTTTTTCACCCGTTTCGCAGGCAAGAAGGCCGGTTAAACATTGTAGGAAGGAAATGAAGTTACAATTTCATGTATTTTAAATTGATTTGTTAACCTGGGTTTTTCTAGCTTACAGCCAAAATTGAAAAAACGTAGAAAAATAATTACTTAAGTTCTGTAGAAATGATAAGTCAAGACACTGCAAGATTTATCGCATACAGTTCCGCCTATGTTCTTTAGTAACGGTTTTTTTTCCTGATTTTGTTCATTTATAACTTTTCTTTTAGTAAATTCATTTAACAAGTCATTGCGAAGGTTAATAAGGTCAAACTATGCATGTTGTTCTCATTTAGTCATACCAGCAAATACTTTCGCAATGACTTGACTTTTTAGTATGTACACATACTAAAAAGTACCAGTAAAAACGGGTATACCGGTTTTATACCGCTATTGTATTCCCTTGATTTCGTGATAATTTACACCCAACTGGTGAAATACCTTTAAAACTATGCTTTTTACGTGCTGTATTTTTATATTTGTAAACTAATGTCCGACAGTTCTGGTCTTTTATACATGTATTTTAACTGTTATTGTCAATCTCTTTACAACACTGGCTGCCACATCTACTTTCTTGGGGCTTAACTGAAAGAGGCCTCGTGCGGCATGGTGGACCCAAAGAAATGGAAAACAGGTGATGTACGGCAGCCAGAACTATTGAACCTGGACTCAGCCGACTATTTCGACCATTTCAATGTTTTTTCCGATACCCTAGGGGTACTAACGTCGACCAGCACGCTGCCACGGGTCTGTGAATACCTTTCCCCCGGCAGCTGCTCTGCGCACTGCTACACTACTTCTTGCTGCACCTCTACTTCTGCACCATCTCTGTACCGTGGAACGTCTTTCAAGTCCTCTCAGCTAAGTCCCAATCCATGAGGGACAATAACACGAAAATCACCACCAGTTCACTACCTGAGACACTTCTTCTGATTGCACTGGTAGTTATCTTACTTTCTTTTACACCTACCACCACTTCATAGGTAGGTAGGCCTCTTATTTCTTTATTTATTTTATCTACTTTAACTGCCAGGCACATAGAAAACCTGACTGAGGATGGTTGCTAGCCAACTTTAAATCGTTATAGATCGTAAATGTCATTCTAAATGATAAGAAAAACCTAAAGATGATTTCAAATAACTATTCAATGATACCCCACTTAACATAGTTCGTTGACTTTCATTTTTTATTTTTCACAATATGGCTTCTGGTTGTCGCCATATTGAATTTACTGTCATGTCTTTAGTAGCACTTGCAAAATTAAGACAAAACGATTGACCTAAGAATCGTTAAAATCCGTCCACGTGTTTGCACTATATAATGCCATAAAGGAACGAACATACATACATAAATACATATATTTATAGGCTGATAAACACATTACACTGGGTAAAAAATAAAATATTGTTGACACGTAATGAGATTTTTTGAATACCAATAGCACCACTGCGTTAAACTGAAATTACATCACGTTGCGACCCATGAGACACAACGAAAGATAATCATGATTCCTGCCCCTTTATTCTGTAAAGTTAGTGTGATTTAATCCTTACGAGATTAATCAAAAGAGCTGAAATATTCCATACATGCTCTAGCTTCTACAAATAACAACAAAGGAATTCCTTAAGGGACGCTGTTTACGTTCTTGAGACGAAGCTAGAGCCAAAGAATTTGGGAATTTATCTATTGAAATGAATAAGGGAGGTAATATTTAGGTTCTGATACAAAACTGTTTACTAGTAATCATAGACAGGCCCTTGCAACAGGGACCAAAAATTTAAAAATCGAATAAAAACATCTTCAAATTTCAATCTTTAAGCACAGAAAAGTAACACCACACGGACACCACCGTCAACTATAGGCAAAAATAATATACACGTAAAAATATAATTACAAAGTTTGCAACGAAACTGCTTTCTGTAGAGCTTTTTTTAGTTTATGGTAGTCCATGTGTAAAATATGTCTGCATAGCACTATATTTTTGTTTTGTTTGCTGTGTTATCTAAAAAACATCAATAGAGAAGATAAAAAAAAATAACACAGTATGGAGACCATTCCATAGGCACTGTAGGATTAGAGGCAGGCCATTAATTTTGCCGCTAACATAAACACATGTGTATTTATCGCATGTGAAGTTAGCGCTACACAAATTTTACGGGAGGAGCAAAAAAAATACATTCAAACATACATAGGTATATTTTTCTAACATTCGATGATAGACAAGTACAGAGTTAGTTTATAAGAAAGTTACAGTAGAGGAAAAAAAAAGGAGTTGATAGACCACCTGCCAGATGACAGTGATATCGAGGCGATCTGAAGAAAGACCTGGATAAGGTTGAACCGAAGAAACAACTAGAAATTGGCAGATGCATAAGACGTCCGAGCCAAATATAGAAAAAATAAAAAAAGGTCGGACCATATTACTTTTTCCAAACTGTCACGTTGTTAATTTATATTTTTGCACTAACTTGTGTTTTTTCGAGTGTTAATATGTAATATTGGTGAGATATTAACCATTAGGTGCTCGTTAAAGTGCACGAGTGTAGGCAAAGGATAAAAAAAAAAAGTGGCACTTTGTGATGTCTTCAAAACTCTCTAGAAAGTTTCAGTAAAACTTCCACAATTTTTACTGACTCGTGACTCTGAAAATTTGACTGTGACGTGACAATACGACTTAATAAATCTAAAAACATGACTTTGGCGAAATTGCTGGCTTTGCCACCGGAGAAGCAATTATGAAAAAAAAAAGGTCAGCACAGTCCAGAGACGAATAGCGCAAAGGAAAGGTGTCCAAAGAGAAAACATCTATAATGACATATACCCAGCAACGGGTGGAGAGAAGCTGACAACGATGATGAAGTAAATTAAATGGGATACTTCCCCGTGCCCTTTTGACCCAATGATCGATTTTATTCCGCAGTTACAGCTTTCTGGTTATATCAGCTGAGGCATTTACTACCGAAGTAATTGTATTAGTTTCTCAATTACAATCTAATGTCTTTCCATCTAGCTTCGAGATTGCCTACTAGGACGTGCATTTAGACAAGTTGTTTGCTTCAATTTAACAACATATATTCGCTCGTATAGATCTATCTGACTGAATACACATGCTACTAGAAAAGCATGCTTGTTTGCTACTATGTAATATGCTCATACAGCATGCTTTCCGAGCGAGTACATTTGCTCTTCAATAAATCAAGTAGCAGCCTCGAAATACGCGTTTAGACTTGCTTTGAAGCTACTCCGCTCCCACACTGCGCCTCACACCGTAGCAACGAAAAAATAGACCAGCTTGCGATTAGTTAGCGTGATTTTTCAAAAGCATACTCTTCGTAAAAACATGCTAACTGTATGCTACTAACTATTCATTATTCGTTATCTTTATTTGTGTTACGTACAACAGACAAAGAGTCTTATTCAAGTTTAGTACTTACAACTTAGTAGCCCTTACCAGGCATTGCAAAAGTTTAGGGCACTAATACATGATTAACTGCTCTTCATTAGCATGCTTTTGTGCTACAACATAACATATATTAAGCATACGGTTGCCGTCGTCAAGTAAAATATATATCGCAAAAAATAGCACGTGATGTTAAGTAGTTTGGAGCTAAATTCACTTTTACTGCTATTACTACTACTCTCACTTACAATACATGCACGTTTAGCAATTATTATTACCTAGCTGAAATGTGCTACGAGTACCATGCTCATTAATATGATCTTTATCAACAACTAGTTGCACCCCGCAGATTCGAACTTTGCCAACCCCGTCCCCTTAGGGATGTAATTTATAAAAATCCTTTCTTTTGTACAGCCCTTCATGGAAGCCCGCTCATGGAATTTTTCCTCCAAATTTCAAATCTGTTGATCCACCGGTTTGAGCTGTTCCTCGTCTGACAGTCATTCAGTTTTATTATTTAAAAGGGTTAGTCCTCCAAAGTGGTTCTATATACATTATTAGCTTTCCCGCCCGCGACTTCGTCCGCGCGGACTACAATTTATCGCGAAAAAAGCATTCTATGTTCTTATAGGATATTAAAAACCAATGCAAATGTAGGTATAGCACCAATTGGTAAACTTGGTATTTTGTCTAAGGTTAGGCGGTACTTCACACCGGGACAGCTTTTGAATCTTTATCAAGCACAGGTCCGATCTTGTATGGAGTACTGCTGCCACCTCTGGGACGGTTCTGCCAAGTATCAGCTCGAGTCTTTGGGTTCAATTGAGAGACGTGCTATCAGGCTCATTGGGGATGACACTCGGGTAAAGAGTAAGCTTCAAAGTCTGGCGCATCGACGTGAGGTAGCAAGCCTGGCGGTATTCTACAGATTGCACTATGGAGAGTGTGCACAAGAACTGCACAACCTGATTCCCCCATCACCTTTCCATCACCGTACGACTAGACAATCAGCAAAGCGCCATCCTTTCATGGTTGAAATACCTCGCACAAGAACGAAGCGTTACGCTTCTTCATTTATTATAAGAACTGCAAAGGAGTGGAATGCCCTGGCCTCGTCAGTGTTTCCGGTAAATTATAACCCCGGTGTGTTCAAGTCAAGAGTGAATAGGTATCTACTAGGCTAGCGTGCTACACCTTCGACCACATCATCGCTTTCCATCAGGTGAGATCGTGGTCAAACGATTGCCTAGTCCGTAATAAAAAAAAAAAACAAAAAAAAAAACTTTGAAGTTTTTTGACAGACTTGTTATTTCGTTTCCATGGTAACCGTTCCTTACAGCGAGTATTCAACATTTTCAAGTTTTCCCGTGAAAACTTTAAATTTTCCGGGACATAAAGTATCCTATGTTTTATTCTAGGTTATAAGCTATCTTCTTTCCAAATTTCATCAAAATCCGTCCAGCCATTATCGCTTGAAAGCTCCCCAAACAAACAAATAAATAAACAAGCAAACAGACAACGTTTCACTTTTATATATTGGTACCGATATAAAAGTTGATTGAATAGTTTATAAGTTAATCTACAAATAATGGGTCCATTTCTGTATATATAAAAAGTTCGCATCGTGCCACACCACACACATCTGTAAGCAGGACTTTGCTAGTAAACCAATGCATAACCCAGAGTTTGAAATTACTACAAAGTATAAAAAAACGACCATGAAATGGAAAGCATAGACTAGGCAGTATTTAATTTATGTTACCTAACCAGTCGCTTGCTACGCGTGCGCACGCGTAGTATGCACGTGGTATTGCTCGTGGTAGCTTTTTCACGCGCGTGCAAGGTAGTAAAACCTTCATTAAGTACTTCGTGCAATTATTATTGTTTCTACTACTTCAAAGTTATTCGTGTTTGGCAATAAATTATATATTAATCACTTGTATAAATTATTTATTACTAGTATAGGGCTAAAGTCCGTTTCTTATTGCTTGAAACTGGGCCTGCAGTCACGACATCGAAAGATGTTTTTCAACCGAAATCTGTCGCAATGTCAAATTATAACGATATTTGGTAGTCTACCAAATATATATGTCAATCAAGATCAATGTCAGTGTTTGGTGTACTGCATCATTCAATCGTAAGGTTTTGACCCGCCCCGGTTTCGCACGGATGTAATTAAGAAAAAAAAGAGGAAAAAATGTAGTTCTCGCACACTCGACCTTTACACCGCTTCGTACTTAAAAAAAACCTTGAATGCAGTTATTTACATTTCTAACAATGAAGAAATGTTTCCTTTGAATAAAATATGCTAACTTCAATATATAAGGCACTTCCCTCCGGGGGGCATTGGTTTGGTCCACACTGTATATTGATATTGATATCGAAGTGCAAGCGAAGATACAAGGTACCGGAAAGCTGAAAGGTTACGTATATGACGGCACTAAAAAAAAAAAAAAAGTTCAAATAGCTATAATGAAAGCTGACCTCCGGTAGGAGATATCATCCTAAATTAAAGTGAAACGTTGTCTGTTTGTTTGGGGAGCTTTCTTGCAATAACGGCTGGATGGATTTTGATGAAATTTGGAATATAGATAGCTTATACTCTCGAATAAAACAAAGGATACTTTTTATCCCGGAAAATTGTAAGTTTCCACGGGAAAACTGGAAAATGTTGATTATTCGCTGTAAGAAACGGTTGCCATGGTAACGTAATAACAAGTCTGTCAAAAAAATTTAAAGCATTGGTGCTTTACCTACTTTTGCACTGGTTTTTAATATCATAAAAGAACATATGATGCTTTTTTTTTCGAGATAAACAATAATCCGCGCGGTCGAAGCCGTGGCCTGGAAAGTTAGTTGGAGGATAAAGACTGTTTGTCTTTTTCCAACTTTTAGAAGGAGGTGCATAGACATTTACATTTATGAGGAGGTGTCATTGTATATTGTCGTCTCTTTGAAGCGATTGACTTTCATTTGTAAATGAAAGTGAATATCAAACTATTAAAAACAGTCAGACGGAAATACCAGCACTACGATATTGACTTTCAACCCTCTCTAGCAATAATACGGGTAAAAGGCAGCTCGCAATTTGGTGCTCTACAAAGACAAAGTGCTCTCTCAACCGTGGAATTTCGGCAACACTCGGACTCTATCACTGAAGAAACTACTGCAGTGCCAGTTTGTTTGTAATGCTTTTACTATTCAATTGAATGAGGCTACCTGAAAGATAAAATATCATGGCCAATTGGGGTTTCTTTATCGTATGAACCCCGCCATACATATAGATACCACGATAGCACAACACACGATAGAATAAGAATAAACACTAAAAACAAACATAGATATACATTTCTACCCGACCGCCCTTTTTACTATACATATTATTAACATATTTTTAAATCGTTTTTGTCTGTTTGTCTAGTAGACTCTTTGTCTGCTTGTCTGTATGTTTGTACACGCATCACATAAAAACTGCTAGACCGATTGAAATGCGGTTTTGACTGTTGGATAGTTTAGGGTTAGACTTAAAAAGTGGTGTACTTAGTATCTCAATCTGATGAGTAGAATTCGTGCAATCGCTAAATAACCATTTGACGTATGAACGAAGTTAGAAGATTTTGGTACTTTTGGTGTTGGAATATCACAGGATACTTATATACCAGAGAAATGACCACGCAGGCAAAGCCGCGGGCACAGCTAGTTATAAGTATTGATAGATTTTAATGACATATGAGCCAGCTTTAGTCAGGTTTTTTCGAAGTATTTTTTTACGGCTCCATCTTCAAAGTAGTGTGACTCAGAAACTTTATATAATTATCAAAAGTAAAAGTAATGAACTAAAACATTAAAATACTTATTTTATTCTAAAGCTGCGATATATTGCGGTTCATAACTTCAATCTAAGAACCATATAAATAAGGACTACGGAGTATCGGTGCCCTGAATGTGCCAGGCAGAAATTCTCAACTTTACAGCTGTATATCTATATCTTCGGGGCACCTTACATTTTTTTATAGAAGCCTGTATTTGATTTTTGGACAGACCGTGTTGTTGTAGAGTACAATATACTCGCAGTTGCTAGCTAACATACTGGCATATTGCTGTTGAGAACAAGTGAAATTACCGTATACAAAACTAACTTGAACCGTACGAGAGGAAGTTAAGTCAATCGATACTGTGTCTGCATGCAAACGAGTCTAGTTTGAAGTTTCGCGAATCTAATAATTATTACTTGTTGGCTTACAAGTTTCTAATTAGCTTTTGAAGCGTACCGTAATCACTCCAGCATTTTGCGTTGCCTACTCTATATGAATCTTAGATTGCCTGGACACTCTCTTCCAGGCAAACCTAATTATAATCATAAATTTGAGCCAAGCTATGCCCGCAGCTTTACCCGAGTGGATATTTGTCTGTGGAAAAGTATCTTATGTGATATTCCAAGACAAGAGTACCTATAAAGTACAATACCAAATTTCAGGCGTCAAATAGTTTTTTATCGATTGCTCGGCATCTACTCATCGCATTAAGATACAAAGTACACAAAATTAAACTCAAAACCTAAGCTATCCAAATGTGTTAACCGCATCGCAATAAGTCTAGTAGTTTTTAAGGGTGCGCGAACAGACAGACACCATATTCTAGAAGAAGAAGAAAAGAAGAAAATCAATTTATTTGCAAAAAATAACATTTAGAACACTGACATAAATAAAAAGAACCTTAACACTAAAGTACGTCTAAATGTAACCATTTGCAAAATGGCCCCAGCTCAGCATATTGCTATTCTAAAATGTTATATTCTTGTTCAGTACATTATTTTTAAGTAACCTAGACGAATATATTTTTTTCTTTGTTCGGACTGTTTGTTACTTACTGCTTTATTATAATTATACAGGATGTAACATAATTACCTATTAGATACCGAGGTGGGGTACGTGGTTTAGAAGGCCGAATAAAGGTACTTCAACGAATTCTGAAATTTCGAAAGTTTTAATTCATGAATTTACTTTTAAAGATTACACAAAAAAAACACTGTACCTCAAACCTTATAGTAGCACAAAATTAATACTAATAATAGTACTTGCCTAGTAATCACCTGGGAAAAAAACAATAATCATCTTGACCTTGAATTTACATTGCGCAATCAAAAGCCACTGTGCAAAGCCTACCTATAGTCAGTCGCTTGTCAGTAGACGTCACTACTGTAAACGTCATAGTGAAAATTATGTCGGAATTTTGTGTAAAAAGTGAATCTTGACATAAAATTTGTAGTTTCAATAGAAGAAATTGTAAATTTTTAGAGTGCGTATATTTCAGCTATACTAACAATTGTGCGTCCAAAAACTGCTACAATAACAAATCCTGGCCCCCATGTACTTTCTCATAGGTACTGCTAGACCATCACCAGTCAGAGACCCTTGGGGGCTCCATCAACGAGGTATTTCCACCAGCGTACCAGCGAGAGGAGCAGATGGAACAATGAGTACAAACCTACTTTTTGGTGCAACGTGTTAGTAAAAAATAATTTATGGTTGTCGCTAATTTCTAAGATTTTTATACCATTGCACACGTAAACGATTTCACATGCTTGATCGAAACAAACCTGCTGCGTATTTAAAATGCTATTCAGGTACTCCTTGTTTATAGATAATTGTAGAAGACGACGTTTGGCTAACGAAAGTAAAGACTGAATTAGCGGATTTCAAAAATCGCATCTGTAATAATACTTTTATTTTATACTTAAGACTAAACAGACTATGTTACATTGTCATAATTTCTCACTATTTTACAAAGTAATTTATGTGATTCACAAATGCTCATTAGCGTAAAATTAATACGCTCAACACTCACGCTACGTGACAATCATGTCTATATTCAAAATTAAAACCTGGCCAGTTATAATTGGTCAATCGATAAAATAATTTTAAAAAAAGGGATTTTGCTTGGCCTTTATAATTTACCAGTTAATTTTACGCAGAAAAGTTCCAAAACAAAATTGACGAGAAAGCGGCAAAATAAAATTTTGTTGAAAGTCGTGTCAGTTATTAAATTTTCACTTCAGCGTTTCCACTTTACTTCAACGTTTTCAATTTAGGCTTAAACAAGCAGCTTCTAAACAGATTTATAATATTTATTAATCTTGAAGTTGCCAAAGGACCTGTCAAGTTTATTAATACCAGGCTCGTGAAAGGTGCTTAGGTTCGGACCTTTCCTAATTTATTCAATGTCAGCCTCCTCGAAATGAAAAAAGAAGCTTCGCCAAATTGTGAAATCTGCGGAATAGTAAAAGACGTACACCATCTATTGATGGAACGGGTCCAGAACAAAATTCAGAGAGATTCATTGATGCTTAATTAAACTAAATCAATATATTTATTTACAGGATAAAACTTACAAACAGCATACCTATTTACACAAAACTATGTAAAAGTTCTTTGGTGGAAGGAAAAGTGCACAGAATTCTGGCTGCATTGCCTCCCTGTATTGCAATAGTAATTATTTGGCCCAAATCTGATCACTTGTCACTTCCACCAAACATTTTGTGAAGTCCCTGTAAATTTCGTGGCCGCCTGGCCCCCACGGATCAATCTAAACTAAATCTAAATCAATTGGATATGGGAGTTTTTATACACATTTTAGTAGAGCCTACATCTGAAGGTGCTGTGCTGCTACTTGATATGTTAAGGAATCATTGAATATTCGTTGCGTAATGTATATTGTTTAGGGTACGATGAAGTCACTATATCAAAAATTGAATTAAAAAAATAATGAATTAGTTGCGGCACAGGCACATTGAAGCAGTGACGGGCACGTTGGTAGTGATATAAACTCAGAAATACTGTTTTTTTTTTATTTGTTTGCATTTTCTTCTCCCAACAGATATCCTTCACCGCTACCTATCAGAACTCTTGTCTAAGAGAGACTTTAAATACTTTATATCACGAGGAACAAACATCAAAACATTGACATCCTATGTAGACCGCATTCACCGCTACCCATCAGATCTCTTGTCTAAGAAAGACTTTAAATACTTTATATCACGAGGAACAAACATCAAAACATCGACATCCTATATAGACCGCATTCACCGCTACCCATCAGAACTCTTGTCTAAGAGAGACTTTAAATACTTTATATCACGAGGAACAAACATCAAAACATTGACATCCTATATAGACCGCATTCAACGCTACCCATCAGAACTCTTGTCTAAGAGAGACTTTAAATACTTTATATCATGAGGAACAAACATCAAAACATTGACATCCTATGTAGACCGCATTCACCGCTACCCATCAGAACTCTTGTCTAAGAGAGACTTTAAATACTTTATATCATGAGGAACAAACATCAAAACATTGACATCCTATGTAGACCGCATTCACCGCTACCCATCAGAACTCTTGTCTAAGAGAGACTTTAAATACTTTATATCACGAGGAACAAACATCAAAACATCGACATCCTATATAGACCGCATTCACCGCTACCCATCAGAACTCTTGTCTAAGAGAGACTTTAAATACTTTATATCACGAGGAACAAACATCAAAACATTGACATCCTATGTAGACCGCATTCACCGCTACCCATCAGAACTCTTGTCTAAGAGAGACTTTAAATACTTTATATCACGAGGAACAAACATCAAAACATTGACATCCTATATAGACCGCATTCAACGCTACCCATCAGAACTCTTGTCTAAGAGAGACTTTAAATACTTTATATCATGAGGAACAAACATCAAAACATTGACATCCTATGTAGACCGCATTCACCGCTACCCATCAGAACTCTTGTCTAAGAGAGACTTTAAATACTTTATATCACGAGGAACAAACATCAAAACATCGACATCCTATATAGACCGCATTCACCGCTACCCATCAGAACTCTTGTCTAAGAGAGACTTTAAATACTTCATATCACGAGGAACAAACATCAAAACATTGACATCCTATGTAGACCGCATTCACCGCTACCCATCAGAACTCTTGTCTAAGAGAGACTTTAAATACTTTATATCATGAGGAACAAACATCAAAACATTGACATCCTATGTAGACCGCATTCACCGCTACCCATCAGAACTCTTGTCTAAGAGAGACTTTAAATACTTTATATCATGAGGAACAAACATCAAAACATTGACATCCTATGTAGACCGCATTCACCGCTACCCATCAGAACTCTTGTCTAAGAGAGACTTTAAATACTTTATATCACGAGGAACAAACATCAAAACATCGACATCCTATATAGACCGCATTCACCGCTACCCATCAGAACTCTTGTCTAAGAGAGACTTTAAATACTTTATATCACGAGGAACAAACATCAAAACATTGACATCCTATGTAGACCGCATTCACCGCTACCCATCAGAACTCTTGTCTAAGAGAGACTTTAAATACTTTATATCACGAGGAACAAACATCAAAACATTGACATCCTATGTAGACCGCATTCACCGCTACCCATCAGATCTCTTGTCTAACAGAGAGTTTAAATACTTTATAACACGAGGAACAAACATCAAAACATTGACATCCTATTTAGACCGCATTCACCGCTACCCATCAGAACTCTTGTCTAAGAGAGACTTTAAATACTTTATATCATGAGGAACAAACATCAAAACATCGATATCCTATATAGACCGCATTCACCGCTACCCATCAGAACTCTTGTCTAAGAGGGACTTTAAATACTTTATATCATGAGGAACAAACATCAAAACATTGACATCCTATGTAGACCGCATTCACCGCTACCCATCAGAACTCTTGTCTAAGAGAGACTTTAAATACTTTATATCATGAGGAACAAACATCAAAACATTGACATCTTATGTAGACCGCATTCACCGCTACCCATCAGAACTCTTGTCTAAGAGAGACTTTAAATACTTTATATCATGAGGAACAAACATCAAAACATTGACATCTTATGTAGACCGCATTCACCGCTACCCATCAGAACTCTTGTCTAAGAGAGACTTTAAATACTTTATATCATGAGGAACAAACATCAAAACATTCACATTTATAATATTACTAGCTTTGCCCGTGACTTTTGGTAATTTCTCTAGATTTAAATTACCGATATGTTATTTCAGGACCAAAGTACCTATAACGTACAAAATACCAAATTTTTTTCAGCCGTCAAATAGTCTTTTATCAATTGCTCGGCTTTTACTTAACAAATTGAGATACCAAATACACCAGTTTCTAAGTCAACAACTAAGCTGAAACAGTGAAAACCGCATCGCAATCGGTAGAGTAGTTTTTACGTGATGCGCGAACAGACAAAAAGATAGAAAATATTTTAAAAACTGTTCAGTATCTTTTTGTAAGTACCAAGACTTTTTTTTTATTATCTTTTCTGTAGAGACTTTTTAAGTAAGATAAGATAGGTAGATTAGAATATAAACTTCTCAGCAATTTACAGCGTTGGTAATCTTTCGGAACTTCTCTATTCTGAGCCTTAACATATACACTCTACTAAAGCGTTATCTATCTATCCATCTACACTCAAACCAATTTTGACCCCTCAACCCCTTTTACAGTTCTATCAGCTTAATATTAACAAGGGGTTCACATATCCTCCATTCAGCTCTGCATTACACATTTCGTTGGAGAAGTAAGTAGTATAAGTACGAGCTACATTGAAAAGGTATTTTGACTCGGTAGACCTTTCTCAAGTTTTACACTCTCTCCACCAAAATACAGGAGAATGAATGTAAAGTAAACCACACACGCATTTATACCTACACTGATTTACATTATTTATAATTAGCTACCAGAATCGACCTTTTCGCCGAGATTCAAATATGGGGCATTTTAAAAGAAGTGTTCTGATGGGTATGTTGAAGCATCAGCAAATACTCGCGGTGTTGTAGGTGCCGTGGATGATGGTAACGATTTTCTAGATCGGCTTGTTTCCCCTCTATACGACACAAAGTCATCGCTTACAAGCTCCAGTTTGCCTAGGCAGATGATTTGTGAAAGAACGCTCCATGCAAACTAAACTGGCTTTCAAAACTTAGTAGTACCACACATTTAAGATCAATAGAGCTTTACGCATCACAATACAACAATTTACAACAATACAAATATTTACTTCGGTAAAAGTTTACCGAAATAATTATAACTTAATCTAAGATACGTTTCATGGTTTGAGACCCCTCTTTGAAATATGGAAATACTGTGTCAGAGGGTCTCACTCTTTCGTAGAAAAAAAAACTAGATTAATTACAAAAACAAAAATAGGATTTAATTTATTTTAAAAATTAAGAAATAAGTGAATAAGTATTTAAGTAAAATAAGATACTGTAAGTTAAATTAATGTAGAATTAGATCTAATAATTTATGTCTATGATAAATTTCAGTTAGGGATTTACTAATATGTTTATAACATTGTTTGTGTGTAAAGTGTAATGTATGGGTTATACTTAGCTTATACAAATATCACAGATCTCATAAAACGCATGAGTATTTCTGTAGCACCCAGGTGCGAGTAAATAAGTGTGTGATGTTTGAGTATGTTACGAAACAATTTCCAGAAGTTTTTCAGTTTCCTCGTAGCTTAGTGACAATAGCCGTTCATTAAGGGTTTTTTGCATTATCCATATGGTACATGATTATCCATATGGTCCATATGGTATGGTAGATACTCAAAGTTTTATTTATAGAATTGTAGTTTGCGAGGCACACTGTCGCGATGCAAACTGAGATCAAACAGTAATTCTGGTAGCCATTCCATATTGTTTTCGCTTATTGCGTTTTCCGGGGTTGAACTCAAGAGATTTATGCATTTTCAAAACAACACTTAAGATGTTAAGTTTTCTGACTGATAGTATACCTGAATATCGGTAGAGCATATCTGTGGAATATCACTCAGCAAAGTTACAATACGGACATGGACAACTGCATATTACTCCGTTCTCGCATTTGACGAACGCCGCAGTGAGAGCGTTTGATTATCGCCATTTTCGCGCTGATGGTAGTAGTTTGGCAATAGTGAGCGTCCACGAAACTAACGTGTTTGCACTATTATTTATTCTGTCACTTACGTCAGAAAAAGAGACACTGGTGTCGATTCTGGGTGCACCAATTAGAGCTGTCAAATTTAGTTTTAGGTTTAATTGAATGTCAATTTTAGTTCCATGGACGGTGGGGGTGCTTTGAATCGGCACAAACGAAATTACGTCAAAGCCAATCCATAGATATAGAGATCAGCGTGTACAGAGCACTGTCTGTTATTACAGGGGAGACAGTGCAGTGCTATGTAATAAGATAGGCGATCTGGTTGCAGCGGCATTTGTATTCACGACATTGTCATTAGCAACCAAATGGACACAGACATACACACACTATTGCACTACAGACGCTTTGTGGCAGCTTGGTAAGGACGCAGACATACGCAATAAAATAAGCACAGACTATGTCGGGTTGTAGTGGCATCTGTCTAACAGATTTTCCTGGCTTCTAGCGCATATAGACATTATCTATGCTGCTCGTTATCCAAACAGACTTGCACAGTTCCCTTTGGTCAAACCTCAGCAGGCCTAGCACGGGGGGTGGACATATTTTCCCCGGGGAAAGGATATAAATTGGTGGATATACAGGAGGAGTAGCGTTTTCTATGGTTTAGTACCATTGAATTTTACGTTTTAGTCTTCCATATTTTGACAAATTCGTTCTTTTGATGTTAATTTCTGGGGTTTATAGAATAAAGGTGATTATATGGTGGTGATGGTGGATAGAGGTGGCACAAGATCGCTCGTCATGGCGCTCTTTGGGGGAGGCCTATGTTCAGCAGTGGACTTCTAAAGGCTGACATGATGATGATGATGATGATGATGATGATGATGATGACAGATTATATTTACAAAAATGTTCGTGCGTACCATTGACACACCCCGGACTCTTTCCTAGATCTCTATACAAAAGCCGCGTTCTAACTACCAAATAGACAGAGTAGACACAGTCGTTTAGTATACTTTTTTTTTGTCCAGAAATTCAACGATTCACGGGCATCTCGGATATACCGCCCACGCCGGAATTTTCTTCCATTGTTTGTTTTTTTCGCATCAAAATATAATTATAAAATGCTCGCGATATTGTGGTTGTACGAAGATAAACTTTCATACCCATCTTCAAGAGACGGTGATATATATTCCCCGTCTTATGTCAAACGGAGAGTATTTTAATCTATGTTTTTCGAGTCTATGCTTTTAAGCGGGAGTAGCATGGGAGTAGCGAGGCAGCGTAAATATTCTAAGGTCAATAGATAGATTTTCTCCTTTGATTTTATCCCTTTCCTCGATTGCCGTGCTATGCAAGTTAGAGAAGGGAATTATTTCTTCAAACGGGGGAAAGATAATTTGTCCACCTCCCATGCTAGGCCTGCAGGAGAACTATTTTTTTTAAATATTATTTTATTGGCTCAGTACGACTAGTGCATTTAGCTAACGTCAAGTTAAGATATATTACGTTGTATGTTTTTTTCACTAAATATTCAAAATGACGAGTGCCAGTCAGTCAAGTTTAGTCCAGACACAGTCAAAGTCGCTATTCAGTAAAGTTGTGGAGCAATACTAAAAGGGAATTAAGGAGATAACACGAAATATCACATTTTTTGCGTTTGTTTCTTTTGACTACACTCATGCACGCTAGCTAAAATCCAATGGTTAATTTTCCACCAATGTTACACATTAACACTCGAAGAGACACAAGTTTGAGAAAATAATTCAAAGTAAAACTACGTTCAATTTCGTTTTCCCGACAAAATCCGTTGGAACTGATATTGCAGAAAATATGCTGTCTAAGTCAACAAAATTCACAGGGTCTTTCCAAACGACAAAAACATAAGGAGTAAAGAAACACCTTTTTCTTAAGGTCTTCTACTACAAATATATATATTGCAGTTTCTTATACACTATGTACATAATCTCGTCATATAAGATCAAACTTAACTTAACGTTACATATAACACAATTTATATTCATCACACAACATGAATGTGCCCTTTACCTTGCTGTAGATGTATGTACCTACTCCTACGTACATATTATTATAGTGTATTAGATTAGAACGTATGTGCTTCCATTCAGTTTTACATTAATTATTCCAAGCGCGTAACAGAGTTGAGAGCTATTAGTATTACTTAGAGCTCGTTCGTAGATATTCTCACTCAACTAATCTATATGTGTACGTACGTTTTACTATCAGGGCAAATATTCTGTGTCTTCAAAATACGCAATTACCTACAATCAAAGCAATTTTTAGATCAACGTAGTTATATATTTAAAAGGGACTTAATCACGCTGAAAACTTAATTCTTAGTTAACTTGACGTTTCGATCAAGTTGCATTGATCGTGGTCACGAGAAGACTGAAGTAGCTGCTGTGAGCGTCGAGAAGGGCGAGCGTTGTCTCTAACTACCCACATTTGGTTTTGTAAAAATTCAGAATTGTCACGACACACAACACTAACGACATAATATGCAGATTTCTTCTGACATAAACCGCGACGCGAACACTTGCTTATCACGGGATTCCAGGACGCAGCCAACTTGAAACCATCCTCCCGGTTGAAATTGGGATACTTTTTAATTTCAACCACTTCACTTAAAATCCTGAAGTAGTAGTGACGTTCCGTGGAGAGGATCTTCGGGTCATGGATTTCAATCCAGTGATTAGGGCCCGATTCAAACAATTGCTCAGTGACAGCAGATTTATTTATCTGGCGGTTCTTTACAGCTGCAATGTGTTTTTTGACCTTTTCCGCTATAGTAAGCTTGGTTTGTCCAATGTAGGAACTACTGCACCTGCAATCTATCTTATATACTTCAGGAGTTTGGATATATAACTATGTGTTAGAATCGCGAAATTTTAAAGTTAGTCATATTCTTACATAAACGAGCAATTTTCTAATTAAATAACGACTTCGCCGTTAATTTTACAAACGTCACGACGCACAACCGAAAATAACTGAGATAAACTTAATCATGGGTCGGTATTCGAGTTTCGATTTTTCTTTTCGGCTATGATTTTAGATTTAACTGAATTATTAGAAACAGCTCAAAATCCATTTCGTAAAATACATACGGCATGATAATTATAAAAAAAAAATTGACAAAAAGAACAGACTGGAACAAAATCATCCTTCCCATTTTACACAGTGAAATGGCATCTAATTATAATTTATATAGAAATGAACATCTCTGAGAAATTAAATGTGTCCCAACTTCTTAAATATTCATACAAATAACCCAAACGCCTGAGGGGAAGCCAGGATGACCCTTTGACTTTTCCTTAATATATTCAGCCAAGAATTTGCCCATTTTATTAGGGACCTTCAAGATATATACATAGGAGTAAATACGTGTTATGTGGTATGTTTTAAAGACCACTGTGATGTGTGTGTGTGTGTGTGTGTGTGTATGTGTGTGTGCGTGTTTTTTTGCCTCTTTTTTTATTTTGATTCTCTTACGTGAAATGCCCAACGACAGTAAGAAATGTCTATGAAATGCCGCACTACATTTTGTACAACGTGACAATGACTTTTTTTGAGTTGTGGTAAAAGACCATGTGGGGGCAACTCTATCTTTTTCGATATAATCTGTGCAATACCACTAAAATCTTAAAGCCAATTTCGACCAAAAAATTTCATCCGAAATAAAATTGAAATTATATCAATTTTATGCCAAAGAACATTCTTGTTTTACCGAATAGTTTATTGTTTTACCGTAGAACGCCGTAGATGCACGTTTTCTCAATGTTAGAAGGACATTAACTGGTATTAGTTGAATAAAATATAATTGGAATAATAATAGCTAAAGTAAAAAGTAAAAGTAAAATAGTATTTATTGCCACTAGAAATAAAGTAAAGTGTGCACACAGTATCAATACAAAAAAGGTTATAATTATATTTAAGGGCAAAGGGGGTAAACTCAGCATGTGCGGCGTTCACATGAGAATGTGAACGCCGCGCTGTTTTTCAGCTACCTCATTGCTCGGACTACGGTGTTAGCCGAGGAAGATATGTTATTGGCGGACAAAGTTCATTAAAAAAATATTAACATTAAGTATACTCTTATATCAGCGAAACAAAACAACTAATATATATCCTTATATACATATATAAAACATATAAAATAAAAACATCATTATTAGAAAGTCTGAAGATGTGGGGATGCAGGTGGGCTTGTGGTATATGTATATTGTGTGTGTGTTTGTGTGCATGTGTGTGTATGAAAGGGTGTGTGTGTTTGTATTTTTATTTGTTTGATGCTGATTTTTTGAAGGTTACTTCAAAATTGTGTTTTTGGCGATCAAGCAGGTTCTTTTTGTACCGGATTTTAAATGTATTGCTACTTATTTTATCTCTTAAGGGTGGTGGGATATTGTTCCTAATCTTTGATGCACTATATTTGAAGCAACCTTGAAAACGTGTAGTTTTATGTTTAGGGACGGCTAGAGCACTGCGGAATTTTGAGCGTGTATTTATTTTGTGCATATCTTTGGCCCATGACAGCTTCTCGAAGAGGTATTCCGGCTTCTTATTCCAAAGAACTTTTTGCGTTATGCATGTTAAGTGAAGTTCTCTTCTAGACTTCAAGTTAAGAATGCCTTTTTTAACAAGGTAATGTGTTACGTGCTCTCTCCTAGGTATGCTAAAACAGAACCGTGCGCAGGCATTTTGCGCTCGTTGGATGGCATTTTCTGTTTTTGCCCATAACCTTGGCCCGTACACCGCACTGCAATAATTAAATGGCGAGAGCACAAAGTAAAATTCTAACCTCTTCAGATATATGCTTCCTTATTCCATATAAAACCTTAACTTTGTAAAAAGCGTTTTTGATCTTTTCATTAATATGTTTAACATACCTAATTTCTAGCATCAAATTCTATTGGTATATATATTCCATTAATGTTTAACTTAGGGTCAAAACACAAAACCTTACTTACTTGCATTTTAGTGCCTAAAATCAGCATTTTGGATTTGGATCGATTCAGAAACAAATAATTACGTGAAGCCCATTTGTAGATCTCATCTAAATCTCTGTTGATGAGTGTCATAGCTTCTACAGTATCTTCAGATTTAAAACTATGATAGCTTTGTGTATCATCCGCATACAAATGGTACTTGCAAGCTTTTATATGGTCAGGCATATCCGCTGTAAAGATGGAAAAGAGTATAGGACTCATTGATGTATATAGGTCGCGGCGTCCCCGCTAGCTCGATGTCACTCGTTGAGACGTTGCGTCGAGTGCGCGCGCAGCGCAGCACTTGCTCGTGCACCACACGCCGAGTCACGCGCATCACAATGGGACGCGGCCGCTGCTTGCCATCCTCTCCCACACGGACCGGCCCGACCCGGCGAGCCCCCACGATGTCACGCTCGTCCACCTCCGCGCCTATCTTACTCATAATAAGCCCCGGAACGTGGATTATATTTTCACCGCATTGCTCAGTTACTCCACTGATCTCAATATCATTTTGCAGAGCTAGTTGGTGGCTAGTTGGCTAGTTGTGAAGTTCCTGCTTTAGTACGCGAATCTGCGGCTTAAGATCCTGTGTCTCCTTGCAGAAAGTCTCCAGCTGCCCGAGCCTAGTATCTTGCTTGTCTAGCCGCTCTGAGAACGACTCCATTCTGGTATTACAGCCCTGGTACATAGCTCTCAGATCTTTCATTTCATCTCAAACTTCCTCCCGGAAGCATCCAAAATCCTTCCGGAAGCTGTTTATGTCGTTACGCAGAGCATGTATTTCTGCTAGTACTAAGTGCTGATCATTGCTGTCTACTATTTTGTCGTCTGTATGGGGAGATTCCTCCAATAATTTTTATTCCGGCTGTTCTTTCACAGGCGTGTTTGTATTATCCTTCCTGGGAACATTGGCAATGCAACCTGGACATAACCCAGTGCTTGGGTGTTTTGTTTGTAATATTGTCACACTGTTTGTGAAACATTAACTTGCACTTCGAACATGCAACGCCACCCGACAGGAATTGACCACAGCCTCCGCACTTAATCATATCTAATATCGATTAGAACTAATACTCTTATCTATTTGTATCTTCAAATATGTAGATGGCGCTTTCAATCCTTCGCTGTCAGTGCCGCTAGATGGCTCTGTGAGATATTAATTAATAACGCCAATAATTTATTATTCCAAACTACAATAAATTGAGTTCACTGACCAGCTTATTGTGCGCTGCGGCATAGGCTATCAGTTTCCGTGCCTTCTGAACATACGTCACGCACTTTTGTGTAGTATTTTGTCCAAATTAACGGCACCTTTATCATCAAGTATTATTGTCACTTCACGTATTTCCCTTACGCTGATAACGCTTGTATAGCAAAAATCCACAACACTAATCAATAACTAAGATACTATTGGCTGTTTCACATAAAAAAACTATTTGAATTACAAAAAATACAGATTAGCTGTTTCGCCTACACGGACTACCCGCTTTTTTTTCGCCAACTAAAATGCACTTAGAATTGTTACTAACTTAGCTAACTTAGAATAATTGTATGTGAGTACCTACTGGCGAACTGAGGCCGAAACTGCAGATGCAGAATTAAACAGATTTCAATGTTCAGATTTTGCTACAGAGTATTAAGTACAATAATCTGCACTGCATTGTCCCCTGCTAGTTTTATCAAAAGAAAATCTTAGTAACTTAAAAACATAATAGAACATAAAAAAAACTGGGAAATGTTACACTGATTCGGGAACAATGACGCCTTCTTTCTAATTACACAGGGAGCTAATTAATGACCTTTCTTTGAAGACCGTTGGACCCTGGGGGTTTTATCAAGATAAAAGATACGAGAACTTTGGCTCCAAATTAGTGATCCGTGAAAGCCTTAACTAAAAGTTTTCTAATTTTTGGATTCAATAAGCAAAGAAGCGTAAAATCAGAAACATTGTTCCCATATCTACTTGTTTACACTTTAATTCTGTACTATCAAAACTAATATGCTAATAACAGTGAATTAAAGAAAAATCATGAAGATTTAGTAATTAATTATTTAACTACGAGTATATGTTCTAATAGCGAAAGTTTAAAACTTACAATAAGGAGTGAATCAATCTAATAGCGAAAGTTTAAAACTTACAATAAGGAGTGAATCAATCTAATAGCAAAAGTTTAAAACTTACAATAAGGAGTGAATCAATCTATCGATAGAAGTTATAAACCAAGAAAAAAAAAGATTCAGACATAGGAATACATTCAGATAATAGGTACAGTGGCGGTCTTACTTCAAGCAATCTCTTCCAGACAACCTAATGATATTATTATTATTATTATTTGTTATTGAAAATAATATTAGTGTATACTTAATATCAAAAATTGCTCAGTTATACAATAGTTGTGATGGATGATCCAACATATACTGATGAAAAATAGTATATATTGGATTTTGTCATGTACGATAAGTAACGAGGAAGTATATAAAAAGTACTTAATTTCATCAAAACAGTATAACGTTATCTGCATAAGGAAAGTAAAAAGTTTCGACGTAATGCGTTCATTCCAAGCTCTTTATGAAATATTTTCAATTATTTGTCTCTAATGTTAACTTTACTTTAGTTAGACCGGCTTTCCGATCTATGTTGCTGATATTCACCAGCATCAGAATCTAGGTTATAAACTTCTTGATTTGCATGTTACATGAAATTTTCGTATGTTCTGTGTTAACTGTGACTAAACTATTTTTAAAATGTTGGTAACCTCCAACATTGTGCAATGTTCATCTATTTAAATGAAATCCTTGGTTATTCAACGCATAACTAGAAATTGTCGTATGTTTTGTGTTAACTGTGACTAAACTATTTTTCAAATAATTACGTGAAGCCCATTTGTAGATCTCATCTAAATCTCTGTTGATGAGTGTCATAGCTTCCACAGTATCTTCAGATTTAAAACTATGATAGGTTTGTGTATCATCCGCATACAAATGGTACTTGCAAGCTTTTATATGGTCAGGCATATCCGCTGTAAAGATGGAAGATATTACAGATGTACGCCCCATACCCCAAACATCCGAACGATGAAGTGGAGGCTATGTACGACGACATTTGCAATGCCATACTTGCCCCGAAAACACACTTCACAGTGGCGATTAGGTACTTCATTCATCGCCATTCCTCATGGCCATCCACGCACGGCTGGGCATGAGGAATGGCGATGAACTGAGAGTGGGGCAGTTTGGATTTGGGCATCGGAACCAAAGGAGTCAGCTATTGGCTGACTTCATGGAGAAGGAGGGTTTTTTTTATGATGAATCAAGAAGCGCCCGTCCAGGAAATGGACGTGGCTGCACCGCGGCGGTCATAAACACAAGTTAGATTTCATTTTGCATATATGCAATGATGTCTCTGTGATCAACAGGGTTAAGACTGAAACTTGAACATCAACGTATAACTGAAAAGGTCTTGTTTGATGATATCTACTCTTCGCCCAAGTCCTGCCCAAATCCAAAACCCCGAGAGCTTTCAGTTGTAGCTCCAAAATAGCTTCCAAATCCTTACCGAATGCGATACAGTGGGCGAACTAAACAACGGGCTGGTGGAAATTGTTCACGCAGTCGGGTCGGAGTTCCTTAAAACCCACCGCTAAAATAGAATACAGAAACTCTCTGTGCATACACTTAAACTTATGGCAATACGAGGCGAGATGAGGCTTCAGTCTTCAGTGGATATTTCGAGTTACAGTGGATATTATGATTTGCGTTCTTATAATAGTATTAAGAACCCAGACTACTATTACTATTACTATTATTTTACTATTTAGAGCGGAGCAAGGGCTCCATAGTGTTTGCAAGAGATGTCTATTGAGCAAAGCCTGTTGCCGAAGCTGAAGACGGACAGTAGCAGCATCGTCTCGTCGAAGTCAGAGATTTTGAGTGAGCTCAAGAAGTTCTATGGGCAATTATACACATCATCACGTAGTGATCTTAGCACTGCTAGCGATGCAAAAGCTCGTTTGACGCGACATTATACCGAAGATTTCCCGGACGTTAGCCTATATGAGATCAGAATGGCTCTCAAACAGCTTAAGAGCAACAAATCACCAGGGGAGGACAGAATAACGACAGAGCTACTGAAAGTGGTTGGAACACCGGTACTTAAAGTCCTTCAGAGGCTGTTTAACTCCGTCATCCTCGAGGATATTACGCTAGAAGCGTGGCACAGGAGCGTAGTGGTGTTGTTCTTTAAGAAAGGTGATAACACCCTCTTGAAGAATTATAGGCCCATTTCACTGCTGCGCCACGTCTATAAGCTGTTTTGGAGAGTAGTTACAAACCGTCTCGCTCGTAGGTTTGACGACTTTCAGCCTCCCGAATAAGCTGGATTCTGGAAAGACTTTAGCACCGTAGACCACATCCTACGCTCCGGCTGATTATACAGAAGACCGAAAAGTATAATCGGCCACTATGTCTAGCGTTTGTGGACTACGAGAGAGCCTTTGATTCAGTCGAGACCTGGGCAGTATTACAGCAGTGCCAGATTGAATACCGGTACATGGATGTGTTGAAGTGTTTGTACAGCAAGGCCACAATGACTATCCGTTTTCAAGATTGGAGCAAGAATTCTATCCAGTTGCAAAAAGAGGTGAGACAAGGAGACGTTATTTCTCCGAAACTGTTCACCTCTGCACTGGAAGATATATTCAAGCTTCTGAACTGGAATGGATATGGCGTTAAGATCAATGGCGAATACATCACTCACCTTTGATTTTTACTACGAATATTTATACGCTTCGCATGCTCCCCGGCCAGAGACTGTTTCTGAGGATTCAAGAGCCACGTTGACTCGCCTCTATACTGATGAGCTACCAGACGTCAGCTTGGAAGAGATGGAGATGGCCCTGTGATAATAAAATAGAACATCGGAGCTCTTAAAGGTAAACCTATTCTCAAGGTGTTTTAGGTCTTCTTTAACTCCGTTGTTAACTGTGCAGCACACTCGAGGTAGCACAAGAGTAAGCGGTGTATTTTTTTTCAAAAATGGTGATTAAACCTTGCTTAAAAGGTCTATAAAGTCCCTAAATTATAAATATACCTAGATACCAATAATTAGGTTGGTATCTAGGTGTTTTATTATCAAGCAGGTTAGATACCTACTTAGATTGAAGTACCTGGATTAGGTTGGTACCTAGGAGTTTTATTTAATTGTACTTTAAGAAATCTGATGTTATTCAGTGTCTGCCTGTAGGTAGGTCTGAAAAGATTCCTACCTAAGCAGGTACTTAATGCTGACGTCAGACCTGAATTTCTATTAAAATAAGTACTACTTAACTAGTGTGGTTCAAAAATGATCTGTTTACTCATGTTCACGAAGTCTCATCTTTGGTTTAATTATTTCGCCTTGAATAGAGCCCGTGGTCCACCCAGGTGATCTGAGCAGGTGGACCACGACCAATGCCCCACGCCTAGCAATTCCGCGCAGTAAAGGCAGTGATGCGCTTATGACCTTTTCCCCCGACTCCCCGCACAAATATTTGCGTGGAACATAGTCGCTGAGGCGACAGTGGCCGTTTTCAACGGAAAAAATCGGATGCACTGGCGTTGGTGGCGGTATTCGTCGGAGTATATTGGTACGTGGCTGTTTGCGTAAAACAAAAAAAAAAAATTTTATATCAAAATAGTGTCAATTATATTTTTTTGCCAATGTGAATAGATGCATATGCATTATAAGATCCCAAAAATGCAATAAAAACATAAGGATCTAACGGCCACTGTGGCCCTATTCCACGGATAGGGCGAATTTAAGTATTAGTTTACACCTATCAACCTGCAAACTCCACAAGAGGAGTGATATAATTCTGCACACATTTTTACCTGGAATACCATAGAGAGATGTTTCTTGGGAGTGTAGAAACAGTAAAAAACTATAGTTGTACCTAGTGATAATACTAAGTACATGATATTGTCATCAACATGAAAGAAACATTCAACTAGAGCAGCGGCTCTAATAAACTTTTTTGGTGACGGAATCCTTTTAGTATATTAAATATTTGAAGGAGCCCAAAAATAATCAAAAACTGGTTTTATGTGTATTAATTGATAATTATATTACTTAAACTTAGCATTTGCATCTAATGGGAGGCTGTTTTTTTTATTTTTTCAAACATTTTTGGAAGATTTTATTTTACTCTGTATCCATAAAGTACCCCTTTATTATTTAATTTTTTCATTGTGACCAGTATTTTCGAGTCGCTTTGCGGACCCTAGGGCTTTGCAGAGCACACTTGTGGCTGAACTAGAGTATTGTACTGATCCAGCCCCCCGATTCACAACCCTTTGATAACTCGGTTGTCAATCGATATGGTATTATTTATTCTGTGGATTCGATATAATTGATAGATTCAGGCGTTACTTTGCGGAAATCCATATTTAAAATGAACAAAATAAAAATATATAGCTTACTTCCGCCAAAACTGTTAGTCAGACAAATGATAAATGGTAAAATTAACACAAGTAAAACCCCACGCTAAGCAAAACCCTACCCCAGATTGAACTAATGAAAAATATAAATGAAAGAAAAGCTAAGGCCTGGAGGCCAGAAAAAACACTTATGTACAAATAATATATATAAATATATATACACAATAAAAAACCCCCAAGCTAAACAAACCCTACCCAAATACAAGTATCGAAACACTTATATATTCATATACATATAATATAAAAACACAATAAAAAACATATACCTCGATCCAAATACCAAACGTCTGACATCAATACGACACGTGTTTCGCCTCTGCACGAGGCATCTTCGGGTGATGTTGACTCGTCGAATGCTGGACTGAGAGTGCCAAACTCAGTTCGCTATCGAAAGGTTCTAAATCGGAGGGCAGAAGAGAGGTGTAGGTACTATCATACACCCAAAACTGTTTGAGGAAATTTCAGAAGACCGTTCCTAGAAAATATTTTTTAAATTATATATAACCAGTTTTGCCTGTACTGTTTGATTTAGCCAACAACTTCTAAGCGAACAACAGTAATTCTCAACATTATGATGATACTTTAAGGTGTTTCTTGAAATTAAATTAAAACTACATTTATTTTCATGTTTTATTAATTACTAGCTGCACCCCGCGGTTTTGCACTCGTGGACAATGATGATGATAATGAAAAGTATTCTGTATTCATGACCTATTGACCTATCTATATACCAAATTTCATTCAAATATATTCAGCCGTTTCATATATGTTGTCCTTGGATAATCCATACCAATATTAAATAACCAAAAGTAACTCATTGTCATTTTGTGACCTTTTCACAACTAAATAGTTTAACTAATTTATTATATAGATAGTTTTGACCTTTCCCAGTAGTCTTAATAAATAAGACTATTGGTAATTTTCTTCCCAATAGTCTTACTGGTAAGACAACTTGGAATTTATGTAGACTTAATGGTAAGACCATTGAAAACGCGACTTACCCGTGGTACTACCGTTGGTCCTACTGGTAGTACCACGGCTTTTTTTTGCCCGAATTTTCATCCAAATACTGCCTGTTCTTCTGAAAAGGCTTAAGCCATATTTTCTCTTATGGCATAGCTTACGGTAAGGCCAACTAGGTACGAAATCCAATTGGTAAAGACTACAAGGGAAAGAAATTCTCTTAACAACATAGAAGTTTACAAAAAAAAAACAGACGCCTGCTTGCAATTTTATTTATAAAAATTTTAAAACCAAGTTTTTAACTATAATCTACTTGAAACCCACTAGATCCTAGATATATTATTTTATCTAGTGAGTTCCAAGAGTACGTGACTGATTGCGTCGCGTTTTTATGTCGCGTAAGTAGTAAACATTTTCTTCGAATTAGTTGTTTAGGAGTTGATTACTGCAGTATAGATTTTTTAAATAACTTTCGCTTGCGTCGCCCCAGTGGAAACGGATTACTGAGTAGATATGAAAATTCGTCATATAGGTAAGGTATCATATTTTTTATATTTTAGGATGGTATGAAACATATTCCTAGGGGTCTTACCAGTAAGTCTAGGAAGAAAATTCTGATTAATCTTACTAGTAAAACTATTGGGAACGGAAGGATAGTTTTAACCCTATGGAAGGACGCGCAGACAAAGTCACTGACAAAAGCTAGTAGCCAATAATGCCAATATAAACAATTTAGGATATAAGATATTCAGTCATATTACTTACTCAGGCTTTAATAATAAAATATTTGATTTTATGTATTACTAGTTATTGCTCGCGATTTCGCCTTCGCTGACTACAGTTACGGTAAAAAGTATCCCATGCCATGTCCTTCCCCAGTCTCCATACCAAATTTCATCAAGATGAGCCGTTTAGTCGTGAAAAATAAAACAGAGTCAAGTATGGATTAGAGCCTATCAAACTGAAAAGCTCCTGCGGGGCAATTACGTATCTTTTTGCAATCAGCCTATAGTACTAGGTTCGTGGATATAGTACATTTGCGATCTGTTCCGTTATACTTACTTTTTTTGTACTAATGAGTAGATTGGAACGTTTTGAATGAACTGTTTTGTTTAATGAATGAAGGTTACATCTTATCTGTGGTTGGTCTGGAGTATGCTTGGGATCGTCTTGGGATCGTCTCGGGACCATCCAAACTTTCTGTAGTCCCGCGACCATAATACCAACGTTTTCAAGTCCGGTCTAAACCTGGTCTAAACCAAAACTTTCCTTAGTCCCGAACTTCGTGAACCTAGGTTTAAACCTTCAACCATAATAAGGCTGATTATATTTAGGCCAGAGTTCACCAATATTTTAAGAAACTCGTTGAATAACTCTTCTGAAACTTTCTCAATTCAACACACAATGTTACTAGAAATAAAAAATATAATCAGAATATTACCATGGATAATATTTATTTTGAAATTTCGATAGCTTTTCATCGAACCTGAAAAACTATCAAAACTATCAACTATCCTATCTTACATTGAATCCAAAGCCAAGGTAGCTGCAAAGAAACTTGGTATTTTGTCTAAGGTTAGGGGGTACTTCACGCCGGGACAGCTTTTGAATATTTATCAAGCACAGGTCCGATCTTGTATGGAGTACTGCTGCTACCTCTGGGGCGGTTCTGCCAAGTATCAGCTCGAGGCTTTGGATTCAATTCGGAGACGTGCTACGAGGTTCATTGGGGATGAAACTCTGGTAAAGAGTAAGCTTCAAAGACAGGTGCATCGACGTGAGGTCGCAAGCCGGTATTCTACAGATTGTACTATAGAGTGTGCACATGAACAGCACAATCTGATCTGACCTTTTCATTACCGTACGACTAGACGATCGGCAAAGCGCCACCCTTCTATGGTTGAAATACCTCGCACACGAACGAAGCTTTATGCTTTTTCATTTATTATAAGCGCTGCAAAGGTGTGGAATGCCTTGCCCTCGTCAGTGTTTCCGGTAAAATATAACCCAGGTGTGTTCAAGTCAAGAGTGAATAGGTATCAGTAGGATAATATTGGGAATTCTACTCCAGGCCTTACGTTCGCTTCGCTCACTGCAGGACGTTCGCTTACGCTCACTCCTGGGAGTAGAATTCCCAAAATTACCGCTGTACATTCAATCGTTTAAAACGTTAGCTAACGTAACGTGAGAGACGATGCGTTTGCGAAGTTAATGAGTGTAAGGTTTGTTTCGATCGATAATAATAATAATAACACTTCATTACACCAGAAATAAGGAACACATATAGAAGAATTTGTTTTAAAAATAGGCACAATGGGCGGTCTTATCGCTAAAAGCGATCTCTAAACGATCGATCTCGATATGTCTAAGCAAAATAATTATTATATTTAATTTAGGTACTTACATTTGAGACTTGTAGATTTAGACTCGCATGCGATGAAATGATCTTCTTTGGAAAACATAAAATCATTTCAAATAAGTGCAGAATATTTACTCGCTATGAGTTTATAATAATAATAATAACTCACATCAACGTCTACGATCTTTATTCTTTTGATTCAGATTTACTAACATAAAGTAAAGAATCTAGTTTGATACTAATAATCGCTAGATTGGCTCGTATTTTTCGCGATTTAAAGATCTATTTTATTCTGATTCAGATTTAACATATAATGAGTTGATACTAATAAAATAATCATGACCAGTTTTGGTTCAAAAACTTATTTTCTATACCAGTTTGGTTCGAATTTTTCATGGATTACTTAAAATAAAAAATATCTTTAAATCTCAATTACTATTCAATGACCAGTTTGGTTCAAAGACTTAGGGTTTATTTTGATATTAGTTTCGTGACTTAAGTCTTTCATGAATAAATTAAAATAAAAAAATATCTTTAAAATTAATTTCGTATTCACGACCAGATGGCTCAAAGACAGAATTTTATATTTTATATTAGTTTCGTTGAACGAATCTTTCATAAATAACTTCAAATAAAAAAATATATTTTATATTAATAATTCGCGACCAGAGTGGCTCAAAAACTGAGTATTTTATATTTGATATTAGTTTCGATCAAGTTTTTCACGAATTACTTAAAATAAAAAATATATTTTCAAATTCAATTAATAACCATGACCAAGTACGGTTCAAAAATTCATAGATTCAAGTTTTCCATGATTATTGCATCGAATGATATCTAAATAAAATTATTTAATTTAAACCAGATTGATTCATATCCTTGACGAGACATAATTAATATTTTTTTCCGTCTATAATTTTCATATGTAAACATTAATTTATATCTAAAATTTTATGTTAGCTATAATCGTTTAGCTCAAAAGAATTTTAAAATTAGACCATGATTAACTGATATAAAAAAAAACTTTTCTGCAATTACTTTTATTGAATTTAAGTGTTCCTGAAATAGATGAATAAAAAGACATTTTTTTATTTTTAACAATTTCCTTGAAAGCTTTAGTTGTTATCTAAACCAAATACACGATAGGTACAATTAACTATAATTATAACTTACCATAAATATTCACATAATTTTTTTTTTTTCACACACACATAGGTACACTCACTTCTTTAACTAGAAATACATTAAATTTTCTCACAGTCAATTGAGACGCAATACGAATACAGTTCGCGAAATTTGATGTAAGCAAATTTAGCGCTAAGTACAGTTGACAACAAAAGTATGCATACTAAAGTCTTTGTAATGTGCAATCCGGCTAGGTGGAACGACGATATATGCAAAGTGAGCAGTTGGAAGAGAAGAGCCGAACATCGGCCATAGTGGTGTGCTTTGGGAGAGGTCCAGCAGTGGACTGACACGGGCTGATGATGATGATGATAAAAAAAACTTGAACCAAAATTGTTGTTACGTTTGAAGTCGCTATAGCCAAACTATTTTCCCTCTAAAGTTTTAATTTTTTCCCTTTAAGTATACATTAAATTCACAGGACTTAAGTATTACATCGCTATAACCAAAAAACTCGTTCAACCGAGGTTGTTATAAATGAAATCCATTGTATATTGTAAACAAAAAACTTATTGCGTTGGTAAAACTATTTTGTTTTAAACTTATTTGAATCCATGATGTAAACATGGATTATAATTTAATAGAACATGTTAGGTATACAAAACTCATGATATCAATGATATGTATTGATACTTTGATAAAATGTAAAATAAAAAATAAGTTTGTATTTTTTTTTTCTTTTACCTTATATTATTATAATCATTATAGAAACATGTTTTTTTGTCTGACTGTACCAACCAGTGTAGATAGAGGTTCGTAACATTTTTTATCAGTAGTGTAATGTTTATTTTTTTTGTAGTTTTGATGATTTTGAGACATTTAATTTGTACTTATAAAGGTGGTATTACATAAATGTATGTATATAATCATGTAAGTAATAAAGTGACACACAAAAAAAAAATGAATGTGTAAAAAAAGTGTTGTAAAGAGCGTATTTTCAAAATAATAATAAAAACAGAAATGTGTATTGGTATAATAGTAAGTAGTAGAAGTAAGTAGTTGTTTATGAGGCGTTATAATCAATATTTCACAATACTAAATAGTTTTTCAAAAATCTTAGAGAACTTACTATTATGAAGATTTTATCCACAGGTTTAATACATCTGGATTTTACCATAAATGTTGAGTAATCAGTTGATATGCAGGTCGACACTGAAATATATGCAATTCAGCAATGTTAAATACAGAATAAATAATAGTAGATGCGATGTTGTAGTCAATTAGAAAAAAATGTTATTTTAGTATTTACTATACTTAACTATATAAATTAAACAAGTGTTAATAAAATATAACTAACGCGTAGGTACAAGACATAAGTTCAAAAAACTAAAACCCGACTACGGTCGGGTAAGAAATAGCTTATATCACTCTTGCGATGAAGACAAATCGATTGATACTTCGCTTGTCAAAATCGAACCAAGTTTTTAGTTTTAACACAACCCTTCCTTTGTCTTGTTATAGTCGGGTAAAAAATATATAATAAAAATTGCCTATGACACTTGGTGGTTAGTGACTCTGAATATGACGCCAATCGAACGGTCGCCGGGTTGAATCCTTTAAATTTTAATCATTTGTGTGATGATCTGAAATGTTTTCCGAGTCATGAATGTAATATTAATATTTATGTATGTGTATACGTTATCTAGTACCCATAGCAAAGGGTATCCTCGTTTGGGGTTAGGTAATTGATGTGAATTGTTTCTCTATATTACGCGGGCATAGCTACTTATTCAGGTCTAAACCTGTATGATCATGTTTTACTGCAACATTTATGTTTTAGTCATATAGTCCTTTGTCGGTATTTTGTCAAAGGCGCCGCCTCGACCGTTTATAAACGTAAGAAGTGCATAAGAAATCAAAGCTATTTTGTGTCATAATTCATTTAATATAGAGTAAATTATATTAATTAAGTATTATTGCTGACGATACAGCTTATTTGCTTTAAAAGCCTCGTTTTTTTCGATAACCTCATTATTAGTGATTATTCTCTGCAGTGAAGTGACGTAGTTCAATCGGAAAAAAAAAATGTAAGTAAGTATTTATGTTTTTTTTATAAATCTTTATTTTTTTTTCTCATAGTAGCTTCGTTTGTTTGTTTGTCGTATGAGGTAGTGCTGGCCTCTGATGTCAGAGTTTGTCAGGCTGCCTGAGGCCTCTGACATGGCTTAACGACTGCTATTAATCAATAACAGCCGAGACCGACTGCTTAACATGCCCTCCAATGCAGGGAGTAATGGAAAGCCGCACATAACTTATAAAATTCATTTTGGTGTGGAGCCTAGGATAGAACCCAGTATCGTCGGATTCTAAGCTGCACTATTGAACCATTAGGATACCATCGCTTGGTGGTACCAGTAGCTGCTTAACATGCTCTCCAATGCAGGGAGTGATGGAAAGCCGCACATAACTTATAAAAGTCATTTGGTGTGGAGCCTAGGATCGAACCCAGTATCGTTGGATTCTAAGTTGCACTATTGAACCGTTAGGATACCATCGCTTGGTGGTTCCAGTAGCCTTGGTAATTTTCTTATATATTCATGTTTTGTTCTCAGGTCTGACTACGAATATGAGAGTGGATATCCTATAGAAACAATACAGAAAAAAAAACTTGGAAAGATCAGCAAGCGGAAGTCCACGCCAATTTCTCCTGATGAACCAACTCGAATTTCGCGAGACTCAGATAAGTAAGTGATAATTTATTTTCAATTATATTACACTCTAGCTGCTCCCGCGGTTTCACCTGCATTTCACCACAACATTTTTTATTTTATTTATGTTTTTAATGACAAATTTGATGGATATATTTTGCATTTTTCTCGATGTCATGTCACTCTATGATAATTTATAAAATCTATTTTATATCTTTTTTTGAGTTTATCTATTACTAACAAACATACAAACAAATCTTTTCTCATTATAATACTACTGTAGATTTATCGTAATTACTATTTCGTTCTTATGTTAGACACTTATACTTCTTACTTACTTATATTATGTTATTATACTTATATTATGTTTGTTTGTCGTATGAGGTAGTGCTAGCCTCTAGTGTCAGAGTTTATCAAGCCGCCCGAAGGTCTCTGATATGGCTTAACGATTGCTATGAATCAATAACAGCCGGGACCGACAGCTTAACGTGTCCTCCGAAGCACGGAGCGATGGAAAGCCGCACATAACTCAGAAAAGTCATTTGGTGTGGAGCCTAGGATCGAACCCAGTATCGTCGGATTCTAAATTGCACTATAGAACCGTTAGGCCACCATCGCTCTTAAGGTATACTGAAAGGTATACTGTATTGTGATATAAAGACTTTCTTACAAAAAAAAACTTTTGTGTATTCACTGTATATGCGTACAGTCGCCAATGTTCATATTACTAAGGCTTACCTATATTTATACTGTCTGTGTTTATTGTTACAGAAAGAAGCGCAAACTTAAAGACGTGGACTTGTTTAGTATTCCCAAAGCCGAAGAACAGAATATTTCAACAGGGCAAGCAACAGCAACGACATCCAGCTTCACATCCCGCGTTTCAACGGGACAAGTCAGACGTACCACTTCGCTAGGTGGTAATTTCTTTATCGATTGCAAAGTATACAATGTGTCAGACTGGTTGTCTTGTAAACCTCAAGAACGATATAAAAAAGCATTATCATATGTAAAACTCCAGACGGACGTGTTAAGCCCTGAATGGTTAACTATACAAAACTTTTTAAACCAAGCTTACGAACGCTTTGAAGATAGTGAACCTGTATTTTACAGGAACGAGCAAGATAAATAAATTTTGCTATCATTTTAAGATGTAGCTTTCGTCAGACCTGTGTGTAAAGTTTAAAAGTAGTTACTTTTTTTGATAATTTTAACGGAGGAAAATTAATTGTTCTTAACACATTTAATTTTTACTTATTTTTTTTTAATTGTGCTTAAGATTTATGTTGTACTTTATTATTTTTCCTTAATAATAGAGAGGTTTTTTTTCTTATTCGTAGTCAGACTTATAAATAAAAAAATGTTAACTGATGAAATTACATTTTATTTTTAATAAGGCATTATTATTATTATTATTTCATTATACTTAAGTTGTATGCTCTACTTTATTAAATTACTCAACAGTATCAATTTTATTTTTTTAATTGTGTTTTACATTGCTTTATGAGATTTTAAATTTTTATACTTAAGTTGTATGCTCTACTTTATTAAATTACTCAACAGTATCAATTTTAGTTTTTTAATTGTGTTTTACATTGCTTTATGAGATTTTAAATTTTGATTTGATCTAGGGTGTATTCATAGGTACATTCACATTAGGTTGGTATAAAGAAAGGTAAGCAGAAATGTCTATGAGCAGTGCCAACTAAAAAGTATAATATTTAGTTATATTACAGCTGTTTCAAGGTATCTGAGTAGGTAGTTATAAAAATGAGATTTTGTAAGACTTGTGATATATCTGTTAGAAGTACGTCGTGGGTAGGTCACTTGCGTAGTAATGCGCACAAACAAAAAGATACTAATGTGCTATATAAAGATGGTGTACATATCGTATCATCAGCATTTAAGGGACGCATTGTAACATATAGATTAAAAGCACATGATAAGTTTGAACATGGCTGTGTGGAAGCATTTCTAAACTCTATTAGTAAACAAATAAAGTCGCTTTTAGACGATTCACTTGGAAAGCACACATGCTTAAAAGTAAATTTTGAACTTTTTTCTTCGTTCATGATGATGGAAAATAATAATCAAGAAATGAAATCATTTGGTACCAAAAACATTGTATTGTACAGTAATTACGATTTTGTAACACTTTTGTCCGACACAAAAAGCAAATTAAAAAAAAATTGAAGAATTTATGGAACGTGACAGTGGTTGGACATTCCTCAACAACTCACATTTCGAAATAAATATAAATAAATACCAACCTTTGGGTGGTTCAAAATATGTGTCACTACCAAAAAAAATAAGAAATAAAAAAGGATATTTAAATATACAAAACCACGACGACTACTGCTTTATGTGGTGTATCACTGCGGCTTTATTTCCATCGTCAAGCCATGCTGAGAGGGTGTCATCTTACCCGGACTTTCATACTGTGCTAAACACCGACGGGATGCAATTACCTGTTACTTTTGCTGATATAGAAATGTTTGAAACAAATAATCCAAACATAAAATGTATTATCTATGGTTTGGGAAATAAAAGCAGTCCTTTGTACAAATCAAGTAATGTGACTAACAACAAAAAAACTATACATTTGTTATTTCTTGAAAATGGTGCTTCTTCACACTATTGTCTAATAAAGGATTTATCACGACTTGTCAGGAGTCAAATAACAAGTCATCACGGCAAACTATATTTTTGTGATACTTGTTTAGTGTTTTTTAACACAACTGATCAACTAGATAAACATTCTTGTGGAGGTGTTGTTACTGTTTTACCTGAGGACGATTCAGTAATAAAATTTAAGAACTATGAACGCAAACAAGATATGCCTTTTGTTATATATGTTGATTTCGAGTCATTGTTAGTAAAACATGAAGATGAAACGAAAGTATCTAATTCAACAACTACGTAACAAAAACACGTACCCGCGGCGTTTGGTTATCATATAGTTTGTTCTGTTGATGAAACTTATAATCGATATGTTTCGTATCGAGGTCCTGATTGTGTTAGTAAATTTATAGAATCAATTTATCACGATTCATTACAGATACATAAAGTACTAAATAAAAAGAAGCCGATCATATTAACAGAAGAAAACGAAAGAGACTTTAGAAATGCAACTAACTGTCATATATGTGGACATTTCCTTTATGGTAACAGAGTCCGGGACCACTGTGGAATTACCGGGTTGTATCGTTCCGCGGCACATATGCAGTGCAATTTGCAATATAAACTACCAAAGTTCATACCAATTTTCTTTCATAATTTATCTGGATATGACAGTCATTTGTTTATAAAACAATTAGGAGAAGCACCAGGGCGCATTAAAATTGTACCGAAAACAAAAGAAAACTATATTTGTTTTACAAAATTCGTTCCAGTTGGATACGATTAATTCGTTCAACTTCGTTTTGTGGATTCTTTCAAATTTTTGGGAACTAGCTTGCATAAACTAGCATGCACTATGAGTAGTGATGAATTTACGCACATGCACAATCATTTTCCAAACGAAAATAAGTTCAAGTTGGTTACGAGGAAAGGAGTTTATCCATACGAGTATATGGATAAATGGGAACGTTTCAAAGAACCAACCCTTCCAGCTAGGGAACAATTTTATAGTGCGCTTAATAATGAAAATGTATCTAAAAAGGATTATAAGCATGCTCAGTTAGTGTGGTCATCATTTAACATACAAAATTTAGGGCATTTCACAGATATTTACTTAAAAACCGACGTGTTATTATTGACTGATATATTTGAGAAATTTAGAAAAACATGCAAATTTCACTATAAGTTGGATCCTGCATTTTACGTTACCGCACCGAGTCTCTCTTTTGATGCAATGCTTTTGAAAACAGGTGTAGAGTTAGAGTTAATAAATAATTTAGAAATCCTTAGGATGATTCAAAGTGGAATTAGAGGAGGCATTTGCATGTGTTCACATAGGCACGCTAAAAGTAACAACAAGTATTTAGAAGATTATGATCCATCGCAATCAGATTCGTATATTGCATATATTGATTGGAATAATTTATGTAGATTTAGTATGTGCCAATCACTACCCATGTCTGATTTCAAATTCTTAAAGTCAACTGAAATAGACAGTCTTAATATAACAAACATCCCTGATGATGCTGATTATGGATTTATACTTGAAGTCGACTTATGCTACCCTGAAGGATTGCATCATAAACATAATGATTTACCATTTTGTCCTGAAAAATGCGTTCCTCCTGGAGGAAAGCATACAAAACTCGTACCCAACTTACATGATAAATACTTTTACGTTATACATTACGTTCATTTAAAAACTTGTATGAAACATGGTTTGGTTTTAAAAAAAATACACCGTGTAATTGCTTTCAGACAAAGACCTTTTCTCAAAAAATATATCGATCTTAACACGACTTTGCGTCAAAAAGCAACATCTAGTTTTGAGCAAGATTTTTTTAAATTACTCAACAACAGTATAACAACGAAAAAAAGTAAATGTGAAGTTAGTCAAAGAGTGGGATGATGAACAAAATGTAACAAAAAAGAAACTGAGTGCTTGCAAGCTAATTGCTAATCCTAATTTTCACAGTTTATCAGTTTTTACTGAAAATTTAGTTGCTATTCAGTTGAAACCTGATTGTGTGGTTTTAGATAAACCTATTTACATAGGGTTAACAGTTTTGGAATTATCTAAAAGTCACATGTATGACTTTCACTACTCAGTTATGCAACCTCATTACGATAACCGCTTACAGTTGTGTTATACTGATACTGATAGTTTTATATATCATATAGAAACCAAAGACTTTAATAAAGACATTAAAGAAATATTTTTAGATTACTTTGACACGAGTAATTTTGATAGTGAAAATATGTTCAACTTACCACTAAAAAATAAAAAAGTACCTGGTCTTTTTAAAGACGAAATGAATGGTAATTTAATAACAGAATTTGTAGGCCTGCGAGCAAAACTGTATTGTGTTAAAACTATGCAGAAAACTTTAAAAAAAACCTAAAGGAGTAAAAAGTTGTGTTGTTCGTGATTTCAAAATGTCTGACTATGAGAATACTTTATACACTGGTAACGTTGTACGAAAAGTCAATGTTTTATTTAAGTCAATAAAACATGAAATATATACAAGAAGTACTAATAAAATTGCTTTATCTAGCGATGATGATAAACGTTTGATTGCTAAAAATAAAGTAGCTACAAAAGCTTGGGGGCATGTATCAATACTAGGTTTTAAAACTGGATAAGTTATGTTTAATATAATTTTAAGAATGTGAATGTATCTACATTATGAATACTAAAAGAAAAATAAAATTAATATATCTCGTAGATTATAAGATGAATACCTTTAAAATAAACTGGATAAGTTATGTTTAATATTATTTTAAGAATGTGAATGTATCTAAATTATGAATAATAAAAGAAATGTAAAATAAATATATCTTGAGGATTATAAGATGAACGAAGCCTTTAAAATAAAATACTTTATAATTATGATTATTGTTTTTTATTTATAATACCAAATAAAAGTTTAATTTAGGTAAATAAGTTTCCAATATAGTAATAATGTATATGTCAATATACAATATATATCTAACATGCATATCAGTATCTTTTAATTAAATTTTCAATTAGTAAAAAGGTTCAGGTACCAATCAGTCCTTACAAGTTTTAAATTTCAATGAATTTACGAAATAAGAACTGTCTGCTTCATAAGAAACCTTGAAACATTATACTTCATTATCAATTAGGTATATATTCTACCAACCAGTCCTTACACGTTTGAAATTTCGTTGAATTTACGAAATAAGAACTGTCTGCTTCCTAAGAAATCTTGAAACATACTTCAATAGTTTATTTTATTTACATTCCTATACTGAAAAATCATTCAATCTCTGCGACTGGCAGGCGACGCTTGTCACAACTTAAACTATTTAGTTTTAACTGCATATTATCTGTAAGTATTTTATATCTGATCAAGTAGTATTTTAAATATTATTATTATTATTTTATATATTTTATGTTCTTATTTCTTTATTTCTTCCTCTACAGAACATGGGATCAGAAACTGATCCAATGTGGTTTCCTCACGCACAAGACCCACTTACTGGTTGGGATGACCTCGAAAGAAAGATAAGAAACGAGTAGCGAATTGCTGCAGCTAATGCTGTCAAAGAACAAAAGCAAGAAGAAAAACGCAGAAAGCGCAAAATCAAAGGTGCTGTGTCATATGTTGTCAACAAGAGCCCAAGAAGAGGACATCGTGTAATTAAAATACAAGTTTACGAATATAATGAACAACTTAATGCAAATTGTGAAACTACTCGTGTGCAATATACAGTGTCGGAATGTATAGATGAAGTTTTAACTATGACTGAAAATGTGATTAGTAAAATAACAAAAAAATTGTCTGAAAATGTAAGTGATTATTAACTAAGTGTGAGATCCTAATAGGTATTATGGTACTGTAAAAAATATTTATAACAGTGCGTTTTACTTTTAAATAAATTATGGAAACTTAATTATTATGTTGTTTTATTTTAGTAAAAAACCATTTATTTGCAATTAAAAATTTAATAAAAATCAATAAAATATCCTAAGACATAAAAAACTTAAAATTAGAAATGTATACAATATTAAAATTCTTAATTGATACATACACAGGTTTTTATAAAGCACAACAATTTTCAATCCAATCATAGCTTTCTGGTCTTTTGTATTCTCTTTCACAATGAGAATTGCGTGGACTAGTCTCATCAATACCATCCTCTACATACCCATATTTGCGATTGTCAAACATATTAAATACTTGCATGTTATTCTCAATGAACCATTTCTTTACTAAAATAACATTTCTTAATGCACAGTGCTTTTTATGATAAAAACAATTTAGAGCACTTCTGTCATTACAATAAAGTTTATTTAATTGCAATAAATTAGGACAACCCTGTTCACCAACGTCTATTACACTACACTTATTACAAATACTTTTTAACCATTTGATTTTTTCCATTCCTTTGACTAAAATGTTTTTATTTGTTAAAATTGGGATAACAATTCTTTTAAATTCACGATAGTCAATATAACCTTCACTCCAAAATATACCACGTCGTCTTTCTATCCAAGAAACGGTTTTCTTTTCTGTATCACTCAAATTGTAGTATGGGTATGGTGGTTTTATTAAGAACACTTGAGTATAATCATTAGTAGCTAGTGCAAACTCCTTTATAATAAAAAAATTATAAGAATCCTTAAATCCTTGTAAATCTACTATCATGTGCCCTGGATTCATGATATCTTAACTATACTACTCAAAGGTTTGTATTCAACAATGCAGTCGTTTAGAATCAAACAGAAAGCTGACGTGTCTTGTGGAAACTCTGTGAAAGCTTCAAGGTCGATGCGTACGTCTATTGGTCCTGTCTTAAGAATTTTGTTTTGTCGTGAACAATCAATCACAAAAAGTGGTGCCTTAGATTTAAAATCAGCATAACTTAATAAAGGCTCTGGACGACGTCCGTAATACGACTGTTGAAATCTAGTATAGCGCTCGTATATTAAAGAGTAGTTCATCAGCGAATTTAATATTTAGGTTTTCATAAGGGAAGTAGCAAGAGTTCAGGAACACTCGCAGATTTTGTATGTTACAGTGGTCAAACTGAGACGTGTCTTTATCAGCATGACGCATACGATTTGTTTGTAAGCCTACGATTACATATCGCGGTTTTTCTACTTGAGAAGATGTTTTGATAGCCCAAGTATGTTTTCTAGTTTTTGGTAGGGCTGGATATTCATAAAGATCCCAATTTCTAAATATCATATTAATGGGTCGATCTTTTTCTAGATATTTAAGCAAATTAATTCGTTCGCGATCAGACACTTTTATATGAGGAACGCGCCAACTAATATTTTTAATATCAACACTTTCGACATATTCACCAGCATCTAATTTTACTGCATTGAGATTTGTGCTACTTCTAAGTAATATTAATTCATGTTTGCAGTTCATAATAATCTTGTTATAGTCTTCAGCGAAACCAAGTATTTTATTAAGAGGTATGGATAGTGAAAAACTACCTGCCCAATTATTTGTTGTTCCATTGATATCCCACCCCCACGACTTTGACATCTTTGATTCGTTGTCATTCATTGAAATTAGAGATTTCATTGTGGTTGTAATGCCCGCATTTTTTATTTTATCTATTTCTACACCATTTAGCTCATACCGGATATCTTGAAAGAAAAATAGTGCAGAGTTGTTGGTGAAGTGCACTTTGGTTACTGCTGTTTTTGTGTCACGCTTAATAACATTCAGAACACCTTCTATGTACAGAGTACTTGCTGAAGGTAAAACGTATAGATCTTGTTGATTAATAGGTATTCGTATTTCATCATTTTCACGAAAGCTATTGACATATGGTTTATACGTATGATATTCTATACTTTCAATGGTATTATCAACACGAGGAGAATCTGCTATATTAAGGATACTCATTTTAATAGTCCAATTAATTTAAGAAACTTCTTGTTTTCTTTCGTTAGTTTTACTTTAGGTCTTCTTTTGTTGATGGTGTGGTTAGAAATGCGACAATTCGATGTTTGTGGTGAGTTTTTATGATAGTCAATCATTTTCTCCTTATATGTAAATACAATTGGATATCTTCACCTCGTAAATTTACTAAATTATTATTTGCATCCAATATTCTAATAGTTATTGAGCTGATGTTGATCTGATTGATAGGAAAATAAATGATATTCTTTGGTATTTCAATAATCCTATAACCAGGCGGCACGTTTGGAGGAAATTCGTGAATTATATGACTGGGTGTACCGTTAGTGTATGAGCCGCTAATGATATCACATTCTATCCTTAGCACGGTAGTCGAAAGAATGTTGACAGGATGAGAAGATTCGTTTAATATATTCGCTTTTAGTGTCTCTTTATTGAAACCAAATACTTTTGCAAGCATCGGGCTCTTTTTAAAATGTATATCTTTAGTACAAGTGATGGAAGTTTTTAACGTATTATTATTACATATTAACTTTAAAGAACACCCATTCATATGTTGTTCTAAATAATCACTTCAGTCACTAAGTTCATAGGGTCCTTCTGGGATTTGTATGACTTCATTTTTACCAAAATATAACTTGTTATTGGTACTATCTATATTAGGTATAGAATTAAATGTTGAAAAGTACAGCAGACCACATTCATATTCTCCATTGAGTTCTAAAGCTGGTGAATAGTTCGTTGTTGATAATGGAGTGGAGGTTGATATACATAGCGTAAGAGACATAGTGATACTGATAGTAAATCAACATTTCATTATCTTAAATGAGATTTCCAATAGTTTTTTAAATATTTAATACATAAATGACCACAATTTATTGCATCATAACTTTGATACTTTACATAATTATAAAATACTTCATGATTATTTAGGTACTTGATTAATTCTAATGGTGGTGTTAAATCACCGAAACTATCAACATATTCGCAATAATCATTATTTTTTACGTAGGCTACCCAATGTGTTCCAGGATTTTGGTGATCATCCAAATTAATAATACCACATTCAATACGTTTTTTTTTTTTTTTGGTAATTTATCTCGCATATAAACACCTCTAAAATAAGGTATATTACTAGCAAGCTCTATAATATCTAAATCGGTTAGAGCACGGTAGGGTAACCTCTTATTTAGTTTTTTGGAGATCTCAAAAACAAACCACTACCCTTTTTGTTTGGTTTTAAATAACATCCTTTTCCTAGTGCTATAGCTTCCATTGCTTGGTTATGGCGTTCAGATTCATGAAGATTTTGTTTTGCTGATTTATAATCATTGATAGCTTTCGTAACACCCGCAGCACCACCCGCCAAAGCACCCAATGCTGATAGCCCAGCAAATATTGGTATCAAAGGTAATATTCCTCCAGTTTTAGGTATAGGTATTACACGCGGCATGCGAACTTTATTTTTGATGATTTTTTTTATGCTATAGCGTAAGCAATTTTAATAGCAGATTTATTACTTTTAGGCTTTAATTTTTTCAATTTTGCACGTATACGAGAAATTATAGTATTAAATTTTTTAACACCGGCACCCAATTTTAATTTTGTTTTCATAGCTTTTCTCACTACCCAGGAGGCAAGTTTATCTCTAGTACTAGCGTCTTTTGATCTAAGTCGTCTTTTAGCCATGTTAGAGAGTTCAGCGTCTGCTTTATGACGATCTTCTAAACTAGAATTATTCGAGTAAGCAATGTCGTGTTGTTTACAAGCTTCGTCCAATTTATTAACTCCTTGGTCACCACGTAATAAGCGTTCTCGTAATCTTGTACCAGGTCCACAATAATTATAACCAGGTAAATGTAGCTCAAACGGTAAATTATTTATTACTTTATTAATGAGTCCACCTCCTTCCATCGGTTATATGTAAATGATTATATTTTATGTGCCATAACTTTTTATAGATTTCATTTTTATTTATCCATGAATTTTCATTTTCACTAAAACCTAACCATTTAATAAACAACTTGTTACCTTTTCTTTTCAATACTTTTTCAACCAAATATATATCAGGATGTTTAGTTTTTTGAAGTTCTTGTTTATAAAACGAACCTAATATCATTTGTTTGTATTGATCTTCTAAATTATACGTTACAGGGATTGTGTTATTTACTTTTACTACTGTAAACAGCTCAGTTGACCAATTCGGTGTATAGCCCTTTTGAAAACATTCCTTATACTTACTGATGCGAACTTGGTCTTCCACTAGAAAATGCCCTTCTTTTCTTAAAACACGTTTTTGTGGTTTTATGATATTATTTAATACAATACTTTTGTTCGATGGATTAACTTCTTTTGGTTTTAATTTAATTGTGCGATGCAAAGATAATTTTTTGTAAGGGCTTTCCATTCCATACATAATTTCCAACTAAATCAAAATACTTATAAAGTTTGTTCTTTATTGTTCTAATGAACCGTTCTACTATAGATGCTTTTTTAGTAGAAAAAGTAGAGTAATGATTAATATTATATTCACTCATTTTTTTTTTTAAAGCAATGTTATAAAATTCTGTTCCTAAATCTGTTTGCAAATTTATAGGTGTTCGCCTTTTTATAACATTTTCTAAAGCATTTGCTATTTCACACATAGATTTACTTTTAACGGGAACTGTCGATCCAAATTTAGAAAAAGCATCAATTATAACTAGAATATACTTATAACCTGAATTAAACTGGCTTAAGTTTTTTATATCAATTAAATCAGCTTGCCACAATTCATCGATATCTTTTATTACAACACAGCGACGAGTAAAATTTCTACTTGCTTGCTTATGAATTTCATTAACAATTTCTACTTTTGTCATTTTTTAGTGAGCGGTTAATTAATGTGATTTATTGGATGTTTAATTTCACTTTGGTGTTGACTTATATACGCTTCAATTTGACTCTGTATTTCTTTCAATTTTTTATCTATTTCTTGCTTGGTGTAGCAACTTTTTTTAATGAGCTGCTCATTAAATTCTGTTTGAGATTTATTAAACTCATCCAGTAAACGTAAGCGTTTATGAACGTGATGGCCAAACTTATCTATATTCATAGCAGCAAAGGTATTGATTGATGGACTTTCAACATTAAACTGAGTATTCTATCGATAGAATATAGTTTATATCTAACTAATTATACCGTATTCGTGAAGTTCTTCAATTATTGATATAATTTCATTATCTAAACTAGTATTTCCAGCATCACGAGATGCGATCAATAGCTTTAATCTCTCAACCAATTCATTGGGGTCATCCCAGTAAATATAGTCCACGTTCAATTTTACCTTTTTTAAGACTGGCAATCCTGATCCTTGTACATGACTTTCAGTACTTGTTGTAATTTCTTTACCCAGTTTAAAAAGTGGTTTTATAATATTTAAGTATTTTACGCCTTTATTCGTTTTGATTGGTTTTTTTGGATCATGATCACGACGATGTACATTTGTATCTAACAACATTTGTTTATAGTTGCGCTTATCATCTTCAGTTATTATAGATAAATTAGGATTTTTTTTAAACAGTAACTCATTAAGCCCAGATGTCTTAACATACAATCGTCCTCCTATACTAATTTCATTTTCATTTATAGACACATGTAATGATCCCATTTTTAATTTTCCTTTTTCTAATCTAACACCAAAAGGAACGTCTTGAAATACATCCTCTGATAAATTCCATGAAATATCATCCGGTTCGAAAGATTGAAAGGATGAACTACTCTTATCAACAGTTTTACTTTCATCTTCACCCTCAGATTAATCTTCAGATAATTTATCAATAACACTTGCATCAGACATACTATCTTTGGCAGTGAATATAAAATCATTATTTAATTCATCATCTACATCATTGTATTTAACTTTTTTTAATTCTTGATCATCATTTAATGAAATTCTTTTTGTAACCATTTTATTAAGAGGATCTGTTATTGGTTTTAATGCAGATTCGATTGCCATCTCAGCATCTGATTTTAAACTTCGCATTAACTTTACCTTTCTTTTAACAATATCTGCAGATTTCACAATTTGTTGTTTTAACGTCTTTTCTAAATTTTCCATAATGACTGTAATAAGACCTATATCTTCCAATGTCGGACTGTTGAATGAAGTTTATATTAATATATAGCGCATTTATATATACACTACCAGCTAATCTATAATAACAAAAGTGTCAAAGTTTTTTCTGTAACCTCCTTTGTTTTTTTCACAATCTTTATTAATTACTAAATAATTATATGGGACACTCCAAATTTCTTTACACATCTCACGAAACTGATTCCATGATATATCTGTATTAACATGTTCATCATAAGCATGTCTAAGGTTAATTTCATCTTGCTTAAAAAGAACAATAACATTTGCGTTGTCTCTAATAAGTTGTTTCGGTATTTTACTATATGTTTGATTTAAATAAAAACAATCAATTTGTTTGTGTCGCCCTGTAGCAAAATAATCACGTATATTATTCTGTTTTTCACAAGCCACGTCATCAAATATTATCACTGAGTCTGTCTTTGCGTCTATTGGACTCAACACTTCATCATTTTCTTTAAATTTATAGTAATTAATCGCAGGTACTAATTTGAGAACATTGTCTAAGAATATATAAATCGGTTGAAATAAAGTTTTTGAGAATATGTACACGTTTAAGAATTTTAATCCGTTTTCATGTAAAAGAAGACCGATCAATAAATTTCTTTTGCCGTAGTTTGAGGGGCCACAGACAATGCAGCGAATAGAATTAGGAAGAAGCTTACTATGTTTGTGAGTCTTTCCGGTAGTAATTGATGTACAGATTTGGTTTAAATTCAAAGTACAAGGTTGTTTAACGAACAACATGTTAGAGTTATTTGACTAAATTAATAATAATAATAATAATTTTTAATAATAATAATAATTTTTATTTCGTTGCCAAAAAACTTACAAAACAATCGGACACCTTAAAGTAAACGATATTTTGTAATTATGTTAATTGTGGGTATACTAGTTCCCACACTAGGATTCCCTGTGTTGTGGGAAACTAGTCTCTTCCTGGGGTTACAAAATTCAAAAAATTATACATACTATTATATTAAAATAAGTTTCCAATATCTATAAAACCTTCTATATAATTGCACCTACTAGAACTAACTACTACTAAATTCAAGTTCAACGAGATATTTTATATCCAAAATATTATCATAGGTCGATTGAACGCACAGCGGTAATTTTGGGAATTCTACTCTCAGGAGTGAGCGTAAGCGCACGTCCTGCAGTGAGCGAAGCGAACGTAAGGCCTGGAGTAGAATTCCCAATATTATCCTACTGGTATCTACTAGGAAAACGTGATAAAAAAATGCACTTTTGCATGCGCCATGATCTCAATAAAAAAACTCAATATAAATTAATTAAAATAAACTATTTTTAATATCTCGGGTCTAATGTTTATACTCCAGTGTTAGTTTTAAACCATAATACAAAATTACTAATTTTACTATCGAGATTAAATGAGAACATGTGTAAAAAAATTCAAGTATCGCCACGGTTTGAATGCATAACTGGTTCAAAGTCTACAACCCATTTAACAAAAGAATGTACATTGTTATATGGGCTGTTGACTGTAACCTGTTAAAGTTCCATCGAAAGATTTTAAAATATATTTTCGTTGCTTTCAGAAACCATCTTCACGATCACCGCACAAGCTTCGCTGAAGGTTCCTTCATTGCACACTGTTACATATGAAGCGAAAACTATGCGCACCGCCCTTCAATTGTGACGATATGGAGGAGCTGAATGTGGTAAGTTATCTCTCTGCTAGCCTCAGACCAGCCCGATTACAGTACCACCAACTTATCTGTGAACTGAATGGTGGCGTGAGCGTTCCAGTCAATCGATAAGTATACCAATCAATAAACAGAAAAATACAAATAATTTGAACCTCATTCGTGGCGGCTGTGGTTTTTTTTTTACTTCACAGATAAGTTGGTTGCACTGTAGATAGGTATTTGTTGGTTTTTTTTTTGTTGAATTGAGCCTCAGCATGCCCGATGAGACCAGCGCTATTTCCTATTTTTTGTAGGAAGAAAATAGAAGAAAAAATGGGGGTCCAGTGATTGTATTATTATTATAGTCAATTTATATGCAGATGACACAATAAAATGTTAAACTTCACCCAATAACGAATATAAAATCGTTCCTATGAATAAATATTTAAGGAGTTTTTCTTAGTATTTGTAATTTTAGGTACATTATTTACATCTTCAATGTTTTTTGCTGATATTTGGTACATGCATTTTGTTTTTTCTAATATGTATTATCGAGACATTCCAAAAATATCAAAACTACGCGTATAACTCATCATAAGATAGCGTAGTGTTATGTTTTACAGCGCGATACAATTAAAACAAGTAAAATTATTATAATATCCCGACTGCGAACAAAATTATTGAATACGAGCTGATGGGCTGTGAGTTCAATAATTTTGTTTCGTAAATAAAAACACTAATATTATATGGGTGAAAGTTTGTATATATGTATGTATTGAAGAGTGTGTATGTATATTTGTTACTTGTTCACGCTTAAATGGTTGAACGGATTTTGATGAAATTTGGTATGGAGATAGCTTACTAAATCCTTAAAAAGGCAATCAACGACTATACCACAGCTCGACAAAGTAGATAATTTCAGACAAGTTCAGTTTCTGAACAGTGCTGTGAAACATGAGTCTGACGGTTGATTGGAAGAAAATTGCGGTAAATGACGTAGTATCTTCTTCCATCGAGACGCTAAATACATGTACAGACATATTTCCATCTTTATTAACATGTCCCTTGGAAAATAGTAAGAACAGCTGACCACTTAAAAACCGTAAATCACCAGTTGATGATAACGTACACAACATTTTGCTTAAAAACATGCCTCAAAAGTGTTTAGTATTAATAACGAAAATCTTTAATTCTTGTCTTTAGCTTAATTATTTTCCTTTGGCCTGGAAAACCACTAAAATTATTGCCACTTCCAAAACCTGGTAAAGATCATAAGTATGCCGTAAATTATCGTCCTATCAGCTTGTTACCTGCGATCGCTTTATTAATAAACAGTTCGGTTTCCGGTGTTCACACTCAACTATCCAACAACTGGCAAGTCTGGCCGAATATGTGTCTTATAATTTGAACATCAAGCAGTCTACAGGCATGTTTCTATTAGAAATTGAAAAAACATTTGATACTAGGCCTCTTGCAAAAGCTTTTAGCAAAAGCTTTCAGATATTCCCATAAACTTAATAAAAATAAATAAATCGTATCTTAGTTAACGGAAATTTAAATTTCATATTGGCAGCGGATCTTCAGAGTTATGCCCTATTCCTGCGGGGGTTCCCCAAGGATCAGTGCTGGGAACTTTATTCCTTTGTGCTTTTATTCCTTGTGTACCTCAATGATATTCCTAAGCACCTCGAACGCACTTAGCATGTTTTGCCGATGAAGTATCATCACGATGCAGTAGCATCGCATCTACATTTCGGACAAACCGTTGTAAATTACATGATGATATTTGCTTTCCGACATTAAAACAATATATAATAAAACAAACTAGAATTTTTTATCTGCATACAATTAATACTAATAAAAATAATCTAATTTCGTCTATAGCTAATATTGTAAACTCTTTCATATATCGATAGTTATAAAACTTATCGCTTACCTCACATCACCACGTCTTCGAAGACGAAGACGAGTGACGGACTGTCGGGTTCACCCGTTGCTTTGTTATTCACTTTACTTTCATATATCGATAGTTATAAAACTTATCGCTTACCTCACATCACCACGTCTTCCAAGACGAAGACGAGTGACGGACTGTCGGGTTCACCCGTTGCTTTGTTATTCACTTTACTTTCATATATCGATAGTTATAAAACTTATCGCTTACCTCACATCACCACGTCTTCGAAGACGAAGACGAGTGACGGACTGTCGGGTTCACCCGTTGCTTTGTTTTTCACTTTACTTTCATATATCGATAGTTATAAAACTTATCGCTTACCTCACATCACCACGTCTTCGAAGACGAAGACGAGTGACGGACTGTCGGTTTCACCCGTTGCTTTGTTATTCACTTTACTTTCATATATCGATAGTTATAACACTTATCGCTTACCTCACATCACCACGTCTTCGAAGACGAAGACGAGTGACGGACTGTCGGGTTCACCCGTTGCTTTGTTATTCACTTTACTTTCATATATCGATAGTTATAAAATTTATCGCTTACCTCACATCACCATGTCTTCGAAGACGAAGACGAGTGACGGACTGTCGATTTCACCCGTTGCTTTGTTATTCACGTTACTTTCATATATTGATAGTTATAAAACTTATCGCTTACCTCACATCACCACGTCTTCGAAGACGAAGACGAGTGACGGACTGTCGGGTTCACCCGTTGCTTTGTTATTCACTTTACTTTCATATATCGATAGTTATAAAACTTATCGCTTACCTCACATCACCACGTCTTCGAAGACGAAGACGAGTGACGGACTGTCGGTTTCACCCGTTGCTTTGTTATTCACTTTACTTTCATATATCGATAGTTATAACACTTATCGCTTACCTCACATCACCACGTCTTCGAAGACGAAGACGAGTGACGGACTGTCGGGTTCACCCGTTGCTTTGTTATTCACTTTACTTTCGCGAGGAAAGTGAGGGTAGGTTGTTTTATGCGTTTCTATTCTTTTGCAGTTTCATCCCAATAAATGCTAATAACCTTATGTTTTACGTTCTATGGTGTGTAATTATTATTGTTATTCTTAGTTACTCATAGAACGAGTGAGTGATGCTAAATATGTGCACAGTACAAAGGGCGCATATTAATTAACTCACCCTTATATGTTTATTTTTATGCACAAGTGGATATATATGATTATTGTTATAAGACTTTATGAAGGCGATATTACCCTGTCAAGTCATTGAAGTTAAGCAAAATAATTACTTGACTGCCCATACAACAAATCCGGTCGTGGAGACTGAAATTTCGGTAACAAAATAATCTACTGGATATCTACTGGTCACAATGTCTTAATTATTACTACGCTTTGTATCTGCGTGAGGTCCTGCGTCAAAATATAGTAACAACTACAAGTACTTTAGTTTCGGAACTAAAATGTGTATGAAAAGCTTTTGGTAACAATGTTTCGTGAATATGTCCACACTGTTACTACCTCATGACAACTAGAACAAAACTATCCAAAAGTGCCTACACTATGACTACATTTTGGTTCCTAGAATATTACTAAACTTTGTGTATCAATAGTTACAAGTTAATGTGCACATTATACATTGATTAACTTATACATTTATTTTCATTATACATTGATTGATATTTTGTATTTAACATTGATTCGTAACATAGTCGAAACTAGTACACGGTTCTAGAATATTCGATTGGTAGTAAAGAAGTCAATGTTTCTCAAATATTTTATTCTCAAGTGTTTTTTAGTATAAACATCATTCTTATTTTAAACTAGCTGTACCCGCGGCTTCGCACGCGTGGTCTTTTCTTTAGGTTCAAAGTACCATAATGTGCTATTCCAGGACCAATATACCAACATTTGATCTAAATTTCTTTAGACGTCAAAAATACTTTCATCAATTGCTTGGCTTCTAACTCACCAGATTGAGATACCAATTACACCAAATTTTAAATCGAACCCTAACAACGAAAACCGCATTGCAATCGGTCCAATAGTATTTACGTGATGCGTGAACAAACAAACAGACGGAGAGATAAGTTAAAAAAAAAGAAAAAAAACGTGTTCAATACCCTTTTTAAGCACCCAAGAGCATTTTTTAATTTAACGTCTTTTAACAGCCTTTTTCGTACCTATTGCTTTATTATAAGTATAGATATAAGAATATGTCAATTTGCATTAAAAAAACCGTCTAGTAGTTTCAGCGAGATACGTGTTCTTTCTAATAAATTTCAACCCCTATATTGTGGAAACCCTTTAATTTTTCGAGATGAAAAGTATCCAATGCTCTACCTCATAGTATGAACTCAAATCATACCAAGTTTCATTTGAATTCATTCAGTAGTTTCTGTACGATGCGCGGTCAAGATAAGGACAAACAGACAGACAATAATAAAAAGTAAAACAGTTTTGGCTTCAGTATCGAATATAGAGAACCATCTAAAAAATTATATTGATTACTTAAATATTAACATAAGTTTGGACCCATATCCCGCAAAAGCCCTTTAATTTTTCGGGATAAAACGCGTCCTCAATTTTAACTCATCATATAAATTAAGACGGTGACAAGTTGCATCAAAACCCATCTATTAGCTTCAGCGTGGTACGTGTTCTTTTAAATAACTTTCAACCCTTGCGAGAACCCATAAATTTTTCGGGATGTAAAGTTATCCTATGTCCTACCTCATAGTACGAACTCAAATCATACCAAGTTTAATTTTAATTCATCCAGTATTTCCGGAGGCGTGATGCGCGTCCAAGATACAGACAGACAGACATACAGAAAAAAATGAAAAAACATACACTTTAGGCTGCATTATCGAACACATAGTTATATAATGGGTAAAAAATGAAGATAATTTTTATCCCGAAAAAATAAAGAGTTCCAGTAGGATAATGCCCCAAATTCTGTAAATTGAAGATATTGGTGCCAATTCGGTTGGCACAAACTAGACTAAACTACACTAAAATTAAGTTTAGTCCTGTTCCAAGCCGATAACAATGCACTAAACTAAATTTTAGTTTGACACACCTAAATTGATTTTAATATCTCAGTTTAGTTTAGTGGTATTTTTCTATTCTGTTGTACATCACTTTAGGTATAAAGGTGCCTCCACACACTCGTGCCGAAAACTCTCAGCAAAAATGAAAACCATAGACAAAAAGCGTGGTCTGTGTCGGGGCGCACGGCCGTTTGTTTGTCGTGAAACGTCTACTCTACGTACAAATCGTATATTAACTTATTTAAAGTAGCTTAGTTAAAGTCCACTAAACCATATTTTATTATGATCTTCTTTGTACGGACCTTTTGTTACTTACTGCTTCATTGTAAAATCTTTATTACCTCCCTTGAAAAGAGAGGGGGGTTATAAGTTTAGGGTGTGTGTGTGTGTGTGTGTGTATGTATGTATCCGTGTGACTGTCTATGGCATCATAGCTCGCAAATTAATGAACTGATTTTGATGCGGTTTTTCTGTTTGAAAGCTGATGTGATCGCGATGCGCATGCGTGACCGTTAAAAGTAAACATGCTGAATGCATGTCACACTCCGAAGATTAAAATAGACCTTTTCAACAGCCCTATGCGCATGCGTGACCGTCGAAACATAACCAGATTTCCGTTTTATAAATGTACTAGTTTCTTTGAAAAACCGGATGGAGCTGTGTTGGGGCTCATGGTCATTTGTTTGTCGTAAAACGTCAACGCCACGTACAATTTGATCCAGTCCTGAAAACCTCTCGTTTGATCTGGGCTGGAGTTCAAAAAGTGTAAAATCTTTATTTTAGTACGGACTTTCGGGGCACTGCAGCCACTTTTGTAATTATAACTCAATTTTTTTTAAATTTGTTACTCTTAAGTAGACTTTTTGCAATCTTTTTCATATTTAATCCAATTCTCTCAATGAGATCTTTACAAAAACACCAGAATCAATATGCTACCCTTACTAAATCGCGAGTTATACTGAATTAAAAATCACAAATATATCAATTTCGCTCATTTTGCTCTGTGCGTCCTGCCTCCCCCCGTAATGTTTAATTTTAGTATTTTTACAAAAATAAACATTACGTACGTACATCATGAAGCTGACTATAAAGGGCAAAAAAGACGATGTAGCCCTTTTCGTGATGGTCCACATTTAAAACCTGGTACCCCTATGTTTCTGAGTGATTTTAATGATGTTTATTTTCAAAACTCTCACACTGTTCGAAACAATCGATCGCGCATGCGCATAGTGGCTTAAGAAAAATATATACCAACGGCTCACAAACACAGATAATAAACAACGATTTATGATTACAATTGTTTATTATTAAAATATTGGCAGCACTAGCAATTAAATTTAGTCGTTGTCATAATCAAATTAGTCCTGTCACAATGATGTCTTATTTTAGTAGAAGTCAGCAACTGATACAATTTTAGGAATCACTAAAATAAATTAAATTTAGCTTTAGCTTAGTTTAGTTTAGTGAGTTGCTCAACAGAATTGGCATCATTGTGTATTTTTTTATGGAGGCCGTTCTATATTCAATACTAAAGCCAAAACTGCGCAACACGCCGAAAATACTCACTGAATTCAAATAAAATTTGGTATGATTTGAGTTCATACTTCGAGGTAAGTATGATTTGACTTCATACTACGAGGTAGGACATAGGATACATACAACCCCGAAAAATTAATGGGTTCTTGCAGGATAGGGGTTGAAAATTATTTAAAATAACACGTACCACGCTGAAACTAATGGAAGGGTTTTGATGGCACCGTCATAAGTTATACGATGGGTTAAAATTGAGGATAAGTTTCGTCCCAAAACATTTAAGGGTTCCTGCAGGATAGGGGTGGAAAATAATTTAAAAGCACACGTAGCATGTTGAAACTATTTGACGGATGTTGATGCAACTTGGCACAGACATAGTTTATAAGATGGGTGAAAATTATGGATACATTTTTCTCGAAAAAATAAAGGGTTCCTGCGGGACATTGGTCCAAATTCTGTACATTAAAGATAACGCGAAATTTATTTTTGTAGTTTACTCTGTGTTCGATAATGAAGCCTAAACTGTATATTTTTTCATTTTTTTCTGTATGTCTGTCTGTCCGTATTTTGGCCGCGCATCACGCCGCTGGAACTACTGGAAGAATTCAAATGAAACTTGGTGTGATTTGAGTTCATTCTACGAGGGAGGACATGGGATACTTTAAACCCCGAAAAAATAATGGGTTCTCGCAGGTCATGGGTTGAATCTTATTTAAAAGAACACGCACCACGGTAAAACTAATGGACGGGTTTTGATATAGCTATATGATGGGTTAAAATTAAGGACACGTTTTATCCCGAAAAAGTAAAGGGTTTCTGCGGGATATGCGTCCAAGGATATGTTAATATTAAAAAAAAAAAAACACAAAAAAAAAAAAAAAACAATACTGAAGCCAAAAATGTTTTTTTTTTTTGTTTTTGTCTGTGAATGTGTCCGAGTATAAGTATAAGCTTGGATGAGTATAAGTATAAGCTTGGCCGAGTATAAGTATAAGCTTGGATGAGTATAAGTATAAGCTTGGCCGAGTATAAGTATAAGCTTGGATGAGTATAAGTATAAGCTTGGCCGAGTATAAGTATAAGCTTGGATGAGTATAAGTATAAGCTTGGGTGAGTATAAGTATAAGCTTGGATGAGTATAAGTATAAGCTTGGCCGAGTATAAGTATAAGCTTGGATGAGTATAAGTATAAGCTTGGCCGAGTATAAGTATAAGCTTGGATGAGTATAAGTATAAGCTTGGATGAGTATAAGTATAAGCTTGGATGAGTATAAGTATAAGCTTGGCCGAGTATAAGTATAAGCTTGGATGAGTATAAGTATAAGCTTGGATGAGTATAAGTATAAGCTTGGATGAGTATAAGTATAAGCTTGGATGAGTATAAGTATAAGCTTGGCCGAGTATAAGTATAAGCTTGGATGAGTATAAGTATAAGCTTGGCCGAGTATAAGTATAAGCTTGGATGAGTATAAGTATAAGCTTGGATGAGTATAAGTATAAGCTTGGATGAGTATAAGTATAAGCTTGGATGAGTATAAGTATAAGCTTGGCCGAGTATAAGTATAAGCTTGGATGAGTATAAGTATAAGCTTGGCCGAGTATAAGTATAAGCTTGGATGAGTATAAGTATAAGCTTGGATGAGTATAAGTATAAGCTTGGATGTGTATAAGTATAAGCTTGGATGAGTATAAGTATAAGCTTGGATGAGTATAAGTATAAGCTTGGATGAGTATAAGTATAAGCTTGGATGAGTATAAGTATAAGCTTGGATGAGTATAAGTATAAGCTTGGATGAGTATAAGTATAAGCTTGGATGAGTATAAGTATAAGCTTGGATGAGTATAAGTATAAGCTTGGCCGAGTATAAGTATAAGCTTGGATGAGTATAAGTATAAGCTTGGATGAGTATAAGTATAAGCTTGGATGTGTATAAGTATAAGCTTGGATGAGTATAAGTATAAGCTTGGATGAGTATAAGTATAAGCTTGGATGAGTATAAGTATAAGCTTGGATGAGTATAAGTATAAGCTTGGATGAGTATAAGTATAAGCTTGGATGAGTATAAGTATAAGCTTGGATGAGTATAAGTATAAGCTTGGATGAGTATAAGTATAAGCTTGGCCGAGTATAAGTATAAGCTTGGATGAGTATAAGTATAAGCTTGGATGAGTATAAGTATAAGCTTGGATGAGTATAAGTATAAGCTTGGATGAGTATAAGTATAAGCTTGGCCGAGTATAAGTATAAGCTTGGATGAGTATAAGTATAAGCTTGGCCGAGTATAAGTATAAGCTTGGATGAGTATAAGTATAAGCTTGGGTGAGTATAAGTATAAGCTTGGATGAGTATAAGTATAAGCTTGGCCGAGTATAAGTATAAGCTTGGATGAGTATAAGTATAAGCTTGGCCGAGTATAAGTATAAGCTTGGATGAGTATAAGTATAAGCTTGGATGAGTATAAGTATAAGCTTGGATGAGTATAAGTATAAGCTTGGATGAGTATAAGTATAAGCTTGGCCGAGTATAAGTATAAGCTTGGATGAGTATAAGTATAAGCTTGGCCGAGTATAAGTATAAGCTTGGATGAGTATAAGTATAAGCTTGGATGAGTATAAGTATAAGCTTGGATGAGTATAAGTATAAGCTTGGATGAGTATAAGTATAAGCTTGGCCGAGTATAAGTATAAGCTTGGATGAGTATAAGTATGAGCTTGGCCGAGTATAAGTATGAGCTTGGATGAGTATAAGTATAAGCTTGGATGAGTATAAGTATAAGCTTGGATGAGTATAAGTATAAGCTTGGATGAGTATAAGTATAAGCTTGGCCGAGTATAAGTATAAGCTTGGATGAGTATAAGTATAAGCTTGGCCGAGTATAAGTATAAGCTTGGATGAGTATAAGTATAAGCTTGGATGAGTATAAGTATAAGCTTGGATGTGTATAAGTATAAGCTTGGATGAGTATAAGTATAAGCTTGGATGAGTATAAGTATAAGCTTGGATGAGTATAAGTATAAGCTTGGATGAGTATAAGTATAAGCTTGGATGAGTATAAGTATAAGCTTGGATGAGTATAAGTATAAGCTTGGATGTGTATAAGTATAAGCTTGGATGAGTATAAGTATAAGCTTGGATGAGTATAAGTATAAGCTTGGATGAGTATAAGTATAAGCTTGGATGAGTATAAGTATAAGCTTGGATGAGTATAAGTATAAGCTTGGATGAGTATAAGTATAAGCTTGGATGAGTATAAGTATAAGCTTGGATGAGTATAAGTATAAGCTTGGATGTGTATAAGTATAAGCTTGGATGAGTATAAGTATAAGCTTGGATGAGTATAAGTATAAGCTTGGATGTGTATAAGTATAAGCTTGGATGAGTATAAGTATAAGCTTGGATGAGTATAAGTATAAGCTTGGATGAGTATAAGTATAAGCTTGGATGAGTATAAGTATAAGCTTGGATGTGTATAAGTATAAGCTTGGATGAGTATAAGTATAAGCTTGGATGAGTATAAGTATAAGCTTGGATGAGTATAAGTATAAGCTTGGGTGAGTATAAGTATAAGCTTGGGTGAGTATAAGTATAAGCTTGGATGAGTATAAGTATAAGCTTGGGTGAGTATAAGTATAAGCTTGGGTGAGTATAAGTATAAGCTTGGGTGAGTATAAGTATAAGCTTGGGTGAGTATAAGTATAAGCTTGGGTGAGTATAAGTATAAGCTTGGGTGAGTATAAGTATAAGCTTGGGTGAGTATAAGTATAAGCTTGGGTGAGTATAAGTATAAGCTTGGGTGAGTATAAGTATAAGCTTGGGTGAGTATAAGTATAAGCTTGGGTGAGTATAAGTATAAGCTTGGGTGAGTATAAGTATAAGCTTGGGTGAGTATAAGTATAAGCTTGGGTGAGTATAAGCCGAGCAATCGATAAAAACTTTTTGACGGCCGAGGGAATTTTGATCAATTGTTAGTATATTTGTATTTAGGCCTTGGAATAGTTCATGTCTAGGTTGGACAAAAGAATATGCTATATGGTACAGTAAGTCACTTATAAACCCATTTTATCCTCGACTAAATATCCATCCTCTCCTTCGGCTCGGGCGGATAAACATTTTGGCTATATAATGGCTGGTTTCATGCACTTATGAAATATACTATTGTCCTCTTGATCAGTGGCTAGGCGGCTAGTTTTTTTTTGTTTCTTTGAGTGACGGGACGAGCATGTCACTCGCCTGATGTCAAGCGTCACGCCTGCCCATAACAGTTGTTAAATCTGCGGTCACTGCACTGCGTTCGTCACCCTGAGCCATTAGTTAGTAAGTCTCATTGCGTTACATGTACCTTATGCGCGCTGAAATAAAAGGCTTTCAGTATCATTACAAAAAATTTCACTCTTAAAATCTGCATAAGGACTTAAAACAGAACAGGTTATTATATAATACCCATAGACGTACCAGGGACGATAAGCAAAATAGCCTGGACAGTTAACGTGTTAAGTCTCATTGCCCAGTAATTTCGCTGGAAACGTCGTTCGCTTCAAACCGAAATACAGAAATGTTTACACATACTGCTTGACGGTTGAATATTTGACAAAGCTGTGGTACTTCCCCTGGCGGACTCTTGCGTAACACTACAAAAAAGAAAAAGTTAGAATCCCTTACTATCGTAGGTATCATTTGCCCGCTGCCGTCCACTTGCATACATGGATCCCCTGGAGGATTCATTTGCTTTTTTTTGTTTTTTGTCCACATGGATCCCCTGGCCAAGAAGAATCACTGTAGGATCCCCTGGGTATTTATTTGGACTGGAACATAAATATAAACAAGCCCCTTACTAACTTTATAACTGATGCGCATTAGTTTTGAGGGCTCAAGTGTCAAGCTCATAATTGATTTACTTGCTACCCATTTTAAATATTCCCCTTTTAACTTAAAATCCCCCCTGATTAACAATCATATCATATTAAAATTTTCCAATTGCGATCCTCAAAAAACCTGGGCAGATGAACAGGGTAAGTAATTTGGCTCGGTATCTATTTGGAAATTAATTGCAAGGCTTTGGTACTAATTACTGACCGCTTAATTGATATTAATATATTTCCATCTATAATTATAATTAATGGAAGGCCGGATCAGTGAAACCTTGCATTTTAGGGCCAAAGGTAGAAGGGAAAATGATTGTCTTAGCAAAGCCACGAATAATATGGATTCGCTTAAAAACTCTTTTTATCTCTCTCCTAGTAATCTCAAGCTATATTAAAAACTATATAAGCTGAAATAAAAGGACCGGATTTATTTGAGAAATAAAATTAAATATCTTTACTACATAATTATTTACATTGACATAGAGTAAAATGAACATATTTAAAAACATTTTTAAAATGAATACAATGATAAAATCCCTAATGGATCCATGTTAAAAACATAATTATTAATATTCTTCAAAATAATTCTCAATTAACAAACAATCTTCATTCTTCGTAAAAAAATATATTAAAATCAATACGATGTTAATAGCTTACAACTCCTGGACTGAATCTAACTGGGGTACTGGTTGTACAAATTCTGTTTGACTTATTTCAGGACTTTGATATCGACTGGTAGGAGATTTGTCTTCCTCAATCCTCATTCTGTGCATTTTGACGAAGTCTTCATGAGCAAATAGAGCCGCCCGCCTCTCTTTCCCTTCAGCCACAGTCGTGGCCCAAGAGAACTCTACTCTATACGGATTGTCTTTCACCATTCTAAACGCATGCCTCTTCAAATATTCATAGTCTGCTATATATTCCTTCTTAAGAGCCTCTTTATCAACTGGTAGGAAGGTCTTCTTAGGTTTATCTTTCTTTAGAATAGCCTCCGGAAACAAAATAGCGACGGTGTCATTGAAAATAGTTTTCTGATTCTTCATGATTTCGAGCATTCTTCGTTCTTTTTCTAAGCGCTGCGTTTCCAACTCGCGCAAAGGTTTTTCATGCTCTATTAATTCTGCTCTGTTAATTCTCTTTTTAACGGCGATTGTTCTTTCTATTAGTTTTTGAATTATATTTTGCCATCTCTCTTCTGGTCCAATCACTTTCATTTGCAACAGTCGTCTTGCTTCAACTTGCTCTTCTAATCTTTTTGTTTCTTCTTCTCTCTGCCTTTGCTTTTCTTCTTCTTTTTCTAATAAAAGAGCTCTTTCTTTTCTTTTTATTTCAAGTAAGATGTGAGGATTGTTTGTCATCCAATCTTTTTGCCATGCACTAAAAGACGTCATAACTTTATACTCTCTTAAAATCATGCTTTCCATTCGTGCAGTATACGCAGGGTTTTGTATCATAAATATGGGTGGGTCCAGAAACATTCGAAATGAGCCATTAACGTCACTTACACCAATGATATTTTTAATAAGAGGTAATGTGTGAATGCTTACCCCTGTAAGCATCGATCCAGATACAGTTTGCACTGAAATTGGCTTATCGCTTCTCAACAATAAATCCCAACTTTCGAGATTACCCTCAGATGTAGCAATAAATAACATACTTGCCTTATACTTGGACCATCGGCAGTCCGTCAAACGGGAGGGTCGTTTCTTCCACATCAGCGGTCGATTCATCAATTTATCATACCAAATAGCGAAAATTTTGCCACCAACCGTTACGGTTATATCATTTATGAAAGGATTTTTTAACGTGCAGGTTATGATTCCGTCGTGGATACAGCAGCGGTATACAATATCGCAATATTCGGAGTTAACAACTTCTCCGGTATTAAACTCGTGACCTTCCCAAGTGATCCTTCTCATTTCGCCGTGTTGTGAACCACAGTACAAAATGGTATTAATATCACCTTCGGGCATAACTTCACATTTAAAATACTTTCGGCCGGACCCGCTGTTTTTTGGTGTGTAAATATAATTAACCGGGGGTATGTTCATTCCAAAACTTTGTGCGAGTAAGGTTTCTGGCTTACCAGCAATTCCCAAGATAATTTTGTAACACGGCTGTAAATTACGATCTAATACTGAAAGTGGAGAAATATCGACCATTAAACCAGACGGTCGCCTCAAAACCCTTTTAGATTTTTTAACTCTCTTACCATCATATATCGTTATATTTTCTACAGATAGATTCCAAATCAAAATATGTCCATCTTCGGAACTAGTAAAGAACATAAGTGACTTTTTCTTGTCTGGTAACTTTTCTGTCTTCCCTGTAGGAGTTACTGCAATATTGGGTGATAACCACTTGATTGCTGTAACAGGACCATAGTGACTTGTCATTAAATTACTTAAAACAGTAGATTTGACCACATATTTGTCTTGCACTGTTTTCATCCAACCCATATGCGCATTCATAGCAATACGATACTTCTCCCTAGTTTCGCTAAGCACTTCTATCTTCTCTACGTTTTCTAATTTGTTTGTTAGATCCCATACAATAATTTGCCCGTTCACGCAGCCTCCAACCAAGAGATTTTCGTTGAATGGACAAAATGCCAATACTTTCACTTCCCGATGAGCCTCCAAATAAAGCTTCGGCATCAAACTATCAATATGGCTCCAGATCATCACCGGATTAAGTCCGTAGACTGCTCTTTTGATTGGGTCTGGACGACTACTCAAATACTTCATTACTGCTGGTGACCCATCTGCGTAAGAAATTGCCACAATACCAGTCCACATTGGATGAAAAGTTGCACAAGATATATACTTATCTTTAGCTCTTACATCAGTAAAACACACATACTCTTCAAACGTCATTGTACTATATACATCGGTGGTTTTTTGAGCTACTAAATTTGGGTAATCATTGCAATACATGTCCATCACTGTATTTAATTCTACTATAGAGTCCATTTCGTTTCTTTTGTTTGTCATGAAACTGTTCATCGTTTTGATGTAAGATGGTCGTCGCATCCTTTTGTAGGCATTTCGATAAGCCTTTAAGCCCACTTCATCGACCACAACTTTTTTTGTTTTACCTTCTTCATCAGAACTGCACGATTCAATGTCGGAAAGGCCTTCTATGGGCCCTAATTTTGCGTCTCCTCCCCCTTCCAAATCATCAAAGTTAGCAAGCTGGTCCGCAATAGATTGTGTCCACATATTCTGTGGATATCTCAACAGGGTTTGAGCAGCTCTGTCACATTTTGGCGCTGCCGCTTGACATGCAGTGTCCACTCTACGTCGATAAACATTACTAAACTTCTGTCTATAAGGCGTCAGCTCAATAATACCATCTCGGCAATTGTTAGTGTCTCTTATATCAAACTTTTTGGGGTCATAAACTGTTGGAAACGTAGCTTGCACTTCCAATTCCATCAAAGGACGTGTATTGACGGGTTTCAGTTCCATTATTTCATTTTCACTACCGAAACTAGTCCAGGGTCTTGGCTTTTTTTGCACGGCTTTTTCCAGTTTCTTTTCTTGCCTTCTGATGAACTTATCTGATTGCTGCTTACAATGGTCTCTAGATTCTTCAGTACAGCAAATAAAAAACTCATCAGTATCGTTCGATTCATCGACTATGTATCCCATTAGGATTTCATCCCCAGTGTAAGCTTCTAAGTATTCCTTAAGATAAAAGAACTCTGAAATCTCACCACCGAACTGAATGGTTTCCATTATTTTGTCTTTGGAGACCATCTTCCATGGGTATTGTGCATTGATGTCATGTCCTATAACCATTTCAATTTGTATTTGTGTTTCTTCTCCTAGGATAACTTTGTAGACACCTTCAACTTCGTATTTAGGTATAAACCTTTTCCTGCGAGGTAAGGGCGGTGGCGTCGGTGTCCCCATTGTTGAAGTCTCAACTGTAATAAATTGATATGAAAATTATTATTTCCGTATGTGTAATTCAATTAAATTTGTCCTTTTTCGTAATATTTGCTAAGGGTTTTTCATAAGAATAATATTTTGACAGCTAACTGATCGAGTTCAATCATGCTAAAGACATTTCTTATTGTCGTTGAGTTCAATGGAGTCGGATGTCAAAGTGTCAAAACTTGAATAAGTTTTTCATATTGTATGTGTAATACCCAAGGAAGTTCTATGTACTTACGGACATATAAGTACAGAGAACTTCCTTGGTAATACCCAACGACAGTAAGAAATGTCTATATTACTTATTACCTCTTCATATTAATGGAAAAAGTTACAATGAGCTAGATCATTTTAGTAGCTTAATTTTTGCCTCAATCTCATAAATACAATGATTAAAATATCAAGCAGCTTAATGAAGTAACTATAAAGTTTCCTGCTATAAAATGATTCCCAAACTATATTATTTAATCCATACCAATATATAAAAGTGAAACGTTGTCTGTTTGTTTGTTTGTTTGTTTGGGGAGCTTTTACGCGATAACAGCTGAACGGATTTTGATGTAACTTGGAATGGAGATAGCTTATACCCTGGAATAAAACATAGGATACTTTTTATCCCTGAAAATTTTAAGTTTCCACGAGAAAACTGGACAAAAATTGATTACTCGCTGTAAAAAACGGTAGCCATAGAAAAGAAATAATAAGTATGTCAAAAAACCTCAAGAGTGGTGCTATACCTACATAAGCATTGGTTTTTAATATCCTAGAAGAACATAGGATGCTTTTTTCGCAATAAACAGTAGTCCGCGCGGACGAAGTCGCGGGCGGGAAATCTAGTAACTGTATAAAGTTATAATTGCGTGTGTTCAACCTTCTAAATATCTATGATTAATTTTGCGAGAACAGAATAATAGATATTTATTTATAAAAAAGCTACGATTATCTACGCCATTATAAACACGATGTTCCTTAAATTAACATCGTAGCGATGGTAGCCTATCGGTTCAATAGTGCAACTTAGTATCAACTGATACCTTGACTAAGAATGACTTTTCTAAGTTATGTGCGGTTTTCCATCGCTCCGATGAATCTTTCTAAGTATTTTTATGGACTCTTCCTGTGGTACTTGCTCGTGGAGCTGAAAGTTAGTCATCAAGTTGTTTAGGTGATTCCCTTAGATAGAAAAACAAGATTCATAATTATATTACTAGTGACGTAGTAACTCGTCCAAGCTTCGTACGGGTAGCGCTCATATAAGCATATTTATACTCGCCATAATTTGTAAAAAAAAGAACGCCGGTAAGCGTAATTCAACATCATTGACTTCTTTTTGACCATAGACAACAGCGTTATTTCTTACGTACTTGTTAGACATGTAATTATTTCGTTTCCATGGCAACGCCATTCTGTTTTATATTAGTAGTCGTAAGGCCCTGTTTCATAAAGCTATAGTTTGAGCTATAGTTTCTCTACGCCTATAGTACACTGACAAATGTCAGTCAAACTATCGAAATATTGTGCTTTTTTGTTATATGTAACACAGGTTTGGCTTATTTGACTGACATTTGAATTTATTATTTAATTAATTTGACATTAGCTGTGTTTTGGAATATGTCGCTTTATGAAATAAGGCCCTGCAGTTGCTGCGCAAATGCGTAAACACTCCACATATTATGGCCACAATCATATGTCCGGCCTTATGCCAGTCAGTGAATCGTTTGACGCCATAGTCACCACGCTTGGCAGGCGGATTGGTGACCGCAGAGTCACAAATATGTACTCGGAGGACGCTGCTGCCTATCTTCCGGTGTGAATTCCCATAGTCGCCTCTTACGACATCCACGGGAGGATTGAGAGGGGTCTTATTCTAAGCCGAGACCGCCACGGCACATTACATGTAAAAAAAAAAAAATATTATCCCCTATTTACTCCTGTTAATTTAGCTCTCTATAGGTAAAATAACTTTTTGAATCGGTTCAGTATTTTTTGCGTTCATCCATCTATTATAAACACACATAACCTCCGTCCAGTCGGGTAATAATAGTGTCATGAAACCTTCAGTATCACAGTAACCATGCTACCATCGGCATCGAAATTTGTTTCTGCAATGTATAATGTTGTTAAACACATGATTATCTATCTTGTATCTATCTATACTTATAATAAAGCAATAGGAACGAAAAAGTCTGTACAAAGAAGATAATTAAAAAATAAATGGTCTAGGGTACATTAATTAAGCTACTGAACAAGAATATAACATTTTAAAAAACTGTGTCTATCTGTTTGTCTGTCTGCATGTTTGTTCGCGCATCACGTAAAAACTACTGGACCGATGCAGTTTTCACTGTTGGATAGCTTATGTTTTGATTTAAAAACTGGGGTACTTTATATCTCAATCCGATAAGTAGAAGCCGAGCAATCGATACAAATATTTTTGACGGCTGAAAGAATTTTGATCAAATGTTGGTATATTGGTATTTGTCTATGGAATTTGTGTCATGCTCCGCAGCAGCATCACCATAATTTAGAGGGATCAATCATAGCTGAAAATAATGTACATTGAACGTACGCCATGTACGTAAGTCGATAATTGCTGTGCATAGAACAGAAAACGAAATAATAAACATTTTATTGTGGCGCTACTTAGAATTCGTACTTCGCAATATTATTAGAAACTATTTAATAATGAAATCTAGTGTACGTGCTCTCCTTATACTGTACGTGCTGAAAATATTATGATTTAGTAGAATTTAATGCATTTGATTACATTGGGAAAAAATCAGGTAAGCAAAATCTTTTCTGACAGAATTTGAGTAGCCATAGATATAGATCAAACTACCTAATAGGTGCACTTTGAATTGCTTCCAAACAAAAGTCGTCAATATTGTCGACTCCGTTCAGTCGCTACACGTCGCAATATTGTCGCTACACGCCAATAACGTTTGCCGCGAGCATTGGTGCGTTTTCATTAGAAATAATATAAGTTTTTTTTTTAGGTTAAACGGTTTTATTATTAAAAAAAAAACATAAGAGTGATGCATATAATAAACTATAAGCTAAAAAAAATGAGCCGTGGCGGGATACCTGGCAGATGTGAAACATCGAATATCGTCGAGCTGAGGGAAAAAAAGCCGACGAGTCATGAGCGGCACATTGGCGCACGCCGTGTCGATCGATTGCCACGCCAAGAGTCGCCCTCACTCCCGTACTGCGTCATAAGACGTTTCACATTTTCAAAATTAATTATGTAAGTACCAGTTACAGTTATCACACCACTCTCTTCATCAATCTATAGCTGCGACCGACTAACCTTCACATTGCTCTGTCACACTGGTGTGATGGTTAGGAAGAAAATTCACTAACCGTCACACTAGTATTAAGGATAAGAATAACGCTTTCCTAACCGTAACACCGTTTTTTAGTATTTTCTCACATTCACACACATGAACACGACCGACTAACCTTCACACTTATAATACTCACATAACTTGAATACCTACTTAAATAATCTAAAATTAAAAATGTTGTAAGAAGCTTGAAAGACAATAGCTAATGTTTAATTTACAGAATTATATATTTTTGAAATGGACTTTTAAAGCCCTTCATTTTGATACCTCACTCGATAGGTGTTATTCATTTTTTGTTCCGTCGTAAATACAATATGGTAGCTGAAAGCCGCCATATTAGTTTTCTTGACTTGTCATATATCCTGTAGCACTTTCGTGATTAAGACAAATCCAATGATACCTCATTTATCAAAATCCATGAAGACGTTTGGGCTGTAGGACGTGCCTAAGAAACATACAAACAAACAAACATACTAATTTCTCTGAGCATACAACCCAAATACATAACCATCATCAGGCGAATAAAAATAGTCAGTACGCCGAACTTAAAATCTGGATAAGGTAGACATCTAATTAAATAGTTTACAAAAGTAAGATAAAATAAGTAGAGCAGAGCAGCTTTCGTTATAAGACCAAAGTTAGAGGTACATACTATGCTAGAGCGAGAGGGTAGCCAAAAATTTGATACGGAACACACGACCAAACGCTTCGACCACTGAGCCATAAACTACAAAAGAGGAACCGGGGCTGAGCGGTCACTGAATTTTTTTTTTGTTTTTTTTTTTGAACGATAGGTGCTGTTGGCCTTTACAGCTTCACCCTCGTTAAAACGCTCCGCCGCAATGCGTGACGCAGAACTAGCACGCCAAAAAAAACGCTTAGCACAAGGTCAACAAGGGGGTATGAACCTTGGCTTGGACGGTCGCCTTGGTTACGGGAATCAAACAAGCCAAGGGTACTTAACCCTTGGATCGCTAGCGCTAGTAGTGATCGAGGGGGCCCTGAGAAAATGGCTAAGAGCCCTTTAATTGATTTAAATAACTGACCACCGATTCATAATATACCTTCGAGAAGAATCGCCAAGAAACTCGAAAGCGCATAATAACTGACTATGAGTTACGGGACCTTCGACTTCGCCGACGAGGTCGGTGCCTGTGTCTAAGTGAGCTGATTCCCCCGACAGGTTGCCAGAGGTAGGATGGACGAGGCTGCCGCTGCCAGTACTTTGGCTGCGATGGCGTCGTCCGGGTCGTCCAAGACATCGCGAGGGCGTCTATGGATCCTAAAATCCTCTTGAAGAATTATAAGCCCATTTCGCTGCTGAGCCACGTGTATAAGCTGTTTTCAAGAGTAGTTACAAACCGTCTCGCTCGTAGGTTTGACGACTTTCAGCCTCCCGAACAAGCTGCATTCTGGAAAAGATTTAGCACCGTAGACCACACCCATACGCTCCGACAGATTATACAGAAGACCGAAGAGTATAATCGGCCACTATGTCTAGCGTTTGTGGATTACGAAAAAGCCTTTGATTCAGTCGAGACCTAGGCAGTGCAACAGTCATTACAGCGGTGCCAGATTGATTACCGGTACATCGAAGTATTGAAGTGTTTGTACAGCAAAGCCACCATGACAGTCCATCTTCAGGATCAAAAGGATGGAAGGATTCAGGATGTAAAAAGGGGTGAGATAGGGAGACGTTATTTCTCCGAAACTGTTCACCTCTGCACTGGAAGATATATTCAAGCTTCTGAACTGGAATGGATATGGTGTTAACATCAATGGCGAATACATCACTCATCTTCGATTTGCTGATGATATAGTCATCATGGCAGAAACCCTGGAAGACCTAAGCACAATGCTTAGTGACCTCAATATTGTTTCCCAACAGGTGGGTCTTAAAATGAACATGGACAAGACGAACATCATGTCAAATGCCCATGTCGTACCCATGCCGGTTTATGTTGGGAACGATATTATCGAAGCTGTTGATCATATGTTTACTTAGGTCAGACGATCCAACTGGGTAGATCCAACTTCGACAAAGAAGTCAACTGATGAATCCAACTCGGATCATCGTTCGGGAAATTACGCCATAGCTTCTCGTCGCAGATACCGCAAAGCTTTAAGACGAAAGTTTATAAACAGTGCGTGTCGCGAGTGATGACATACGGCACTGAGACGTGGTCGCTAACTATTGGTCTCATACACAAGCTCAAACTTGCGCAGCGTGCAATGGAGAGAGCTATGCTCGGTGTTTCACGTGATAGAATCAGAAATGAGGAAATCCTTAGAAGAACGAAGGTCACCGACATAGCTTTTAGAGTATGCAAGTTGAAGTGGCAATGGGCAGACCATATAGTTCGTAGAACCGACAACCGCTGAGGAATAAAGGTTCTCGAATTGCGACCATTTACAAGCAAGCGAAGTGTAGGGAGACCCCCCCACACAATGGAACGACGATATCGTATCCATCGCAGGAAGACTGTGGATGGAGGTGGCACAAGATCGCTCGTCATGGCACTCTTTGGGGGAGGCCTATGTTCAGCAGTGGACTTCTAAATGTTGACATAATGATGATGATGATAAAATATTAAAATCATGTAATATAAATAAATAGAAGTCCCGGTGATTCTGTCTGTATGACTGCTGCGCTTAAATCTCGAGAACCACTGAATAGATTTGGATGCAGTTTTCACTGTTACGATCTGTATTAATTAACGGGGAAGGTTTACGTGTATTTTAAATTGCTCTATCACTTATAAGAGCTGAGAGAAGCGGAGCTGGGTCGCTAGTTATAAGAAGTTAAAACTTGGTAAAAGGTAGTGCTGGCATCTGACGTCAGTTTGTCAGGGCACCCGTGGGCCTCTGATATGGCTTAACGTCATTTTTCTTTTCAATTTCTTTCATACTTTTAGGGACTTGGATATACATTTTTATCGACATAACATATGTGCTTGTGCTGTGAACGATGCGATGTGGAGCGATGGTAGCCTAGCTGTATATTAGTGCGAGATACAGGGTTCGGTCCTCGGCTTATGACTTTTCAAAAACATGTGCGTTTTTCCAATGCTCCGTGATTCGGAGGACAAGATAAGATGCGAGCCCGGCTGTTATTGAGTGGTAACGGTCGTTAAGCCATGTCAGAGGCCCACGGGCGCCGAGACAAACTCTTAACGTCAGAGGCCAGCATAAACTATCATTTATTCTGTAGCACTACCTCATACGACAAGCAAGCAAAACGGCCTCTGAGCCATCGACACGAAATAAACTTTTAGTATTATAAACTCTTATACATAAGTTATATTGTAAAATATGCCGTAATGTCATTGATAGTTACATAAACAAAAGGAGATAACATTAATCTAATGATAAGATTACAATTATCTGTCTTGTTTTGTTTACCTTTGAATCAAATCGACATTGTGCAAGCTACTAGCATATAATCAAACATACTACTTTTTAACCAGTCCGGTCAATTCACAAGTTATCTGGAAGAAATAGCACGTTTAAACTATGAGATCGTCCAGTCCGTCAGTCACTCAAAGCATCATGAGTGGCCGAGCGGTATAGTATATAAGCAGGCCATATAGTGTGCAGAACTGACAACTGCTGGGAAATAAAGGTTTTTGAATGGCGACTACGAACAAGCAAGCGAAGTGTGGGGAGACCCCCCATACGATGGACCGACGACATTGTAGCCATCGCAGGAAATCGGTGGATGGAGGTGGCACAAGATCACTCGTCATGGCGCTCTTTGGGAGAGGCCTATGTTCAGCAGTGGATTTCTAAAGGCTGACATGATGACCATTTTTTTCAACCAAGTTGCATACCGTCCAGTAGTTTCAGCATGATACGTGTTCTTAGAATTAACTTTCACCCTTAATTTTTCGGGATGAAAAGTATCCAATGTCCTCGTAGTATGGACTGAAATTATACCAAGTTTCAGTTAAATTCATTCAAAAAAAAAAAATTTAGATTCGTCATGATGCGGTCAAGATACAGCCCCACAGACTGTGATAAACTCGTGGTCACACCGTTTTGTCACGTGTGACCAACAGACAAAAATGAAAAATAATACGGTTTTGGCTTCAGTATCGATTTTAAAGAACCCTCAGAACAGAACTTTTAAAATATATTCAATGTACAGAATTGGATCTGTTACAGTTTTATTATAAGTATATATATTATTTGGTTTGTAGGTATTTATCTAGTTTCCCATTTATTACAGTATTAACATTAATCATTTTAAGTAAAAAAATAATAATATTGTTACTCACCGATACTGACGAACATTGACGGTTGACAGAGAGTTTATAATTATGTAAGTGTAATTCTCCTCTTTCTCCTCTTTGGATTATAACAAGTGATTTATAAAGATGTCATGGTTATAGTAGAGGGGTGAGGGGGGGGGGGTGTAAGAAACAATGTGAAGAGGCTGAGGAATATGTCAAAATCTAAGGTACTTAGTTTATCTATGGTACAAAATAAGGGCATGTTTTTCTAAGATTATATGTTTCCAAGTATTAGCAGCATCAAAAGTCCAAAATCCAAAGCAAAGTCAAAATAATCAAAATAACAGCGCTCGTACTTTATGCTTTCGATAGGAACGGCAACTCAAAACTGAATAATCTTCGTTAGGTACATAATCTGTGGACTCGATATAAATATCGGAGCTAAAGAGAATGTTGCTTCACTATTGAAAATAAAAAAAGCGTCCATAAAATATGGTTTTCTTTTATTTAAGTTATCATAACAATAATTATCGAACTTTATAGGCGTGCTGATGTCAAGAATGACTACTATAATGCCAAACTAGGCATTATAGTTCTATAAAATGTAGTGATATTTACGTAAGATATATAATAATAATAATTTATTGAAAAGGCATCATCAACAAAAATTAGAAGCTTCAGACCCACCGTATCCCTGCGTGGAGCACCTAGTTCCTAAACAAGGCTCGAGACCCGTGAGATAGGAACCATCTCTATGTAATAATAATGAACAATCATCTTTATTTTATCCAATTTGTAGAAGTTCAAAAATTAAAGCCTTATTCAAGGCTAGATTGTAATAACAATAGGGACCATCTTTATTATGTAGGTACAATAGGTAAAAAAAAAATTTTATATAACCTCGCAGCAAACGTTATTGGCGTGTGGCGGGAGGAATGAATGAAATCGATAATAATTTGGAAGCAAGTCACGATGCACCTATTAGGTATCTAGTTTGATCTATATCTATGGCTACTCAAATTCTGTCAGAAAAGATTTTGCTTACCTGATATTTTCCCAATGTAATTAAATGCATTAAATTCTACTAAATCATAATATTTTCAGAACGTACAGTATAAGGAGAGTACGTACACTAGATTTCATTATTAAATAGTTTCTAATAATATTGCGAAGTACGAATTCTAAGTAGCGCCACAATAAAATGTTTATTATTTCGTTTTCTGTTCTACGCACAGCAATTATCGACTTACGTACGTGGCGTACCTAAATTATGGTGGCGCTGCTGCGGAGCATGACACTGGAATTTAGGTTTTAATTTAGGTTGGTATATGGAATAGCACAAAGAGTACTTTTAACCTACAGAAATGACCACGCGTATGAAGCCGCGGGTATCAGCTAGTGTACAATATAAAGAAAAGACTGTCTCGAAAGCAAAGACGATGGTGATTGTAAGCCGCTTCTCGGGCATTTCGATTTATGTATTGAGGGTGCTTTGGATCCCAAAGCACCTTCAATACAAAAATCGAAATATATTCATTTATGAATTGTATATTGTATCGGCTGTCCAACGTTGGTTCGCCATTTATACGCGATACTCGTACCTGCACCGCGCCACTCGCACACGTATGTCCACCCTACACTTTCGCGACACTAGTTTGATCGCGATTACGCGATGACTTCACTATTAACCTACCTGATTTATTTCTTGACTTTTTATTCTACTTCATACCTGAATTTACATTGAAAACCAAATAAAATATTTATTTAGTTTCGTCACAAAATGTTATACACAATGTATACACATTAATTTTGATCAGACAGGATTAACAAAATAAACCTAGCTTTGTGAGGAGCTGGTTCCTGATGTAAGGTTAAAAAACCAGGAGTCACCAGGATCACCAGGATCAGCAGGAAGAAAGTTATCTTGGTGTACCCATCCTAAATAAACAATTATTTTATAATGAGGGTAAAAAAAAAACATTTCTGTTCCGAGCGGCGAGAAGGCTGTGTGAGTGTTGTGTAATGATGTGCGTGAGTGTAAATGTGGTGCGTTTGCTAAACGTGTCCGTGTTTAAATTTTGTCTAAACATTAGATGATAAACTACATTTTCTTGCTGTGATATTTATTTTAGAGACAAAACATAAACCATTGAGTAGAAAAATGTAAATATTACTGAAAATAACGTAATATTTGATAAGAAAATGTATCGAATGAAATTCTGTAAATCATGTTTTTGTCTAGCTCAGAGATAAAGATTTCAAATACATGTATGTTAAGTTTCACATTTATCAGATTTTTTGGATGTCTCAGCATATTTATGGAAAAATCCATTAAAAAGCAGAGCCTGGTCTTAAGTTGCAAGTCATTTCGTAATTATTTGCAAGCAGACTCAAAATTTACATTAAAATACATCTAATGAAGAGACGAAAGGCAAGCAATGGAACTACTCATTTACTAACAGTAGATTAGAGGTGCTTAGGCTTACTAAAATCGTAGTGTACCGAAATTTGGCGTTTTTAGTTGTAAATAACGATAGTTTATCGAATTTATATGAAAAGAAGAATTGCGGTATAAAAGGGGTTTGCATTTTAAAAAAAGAGATATAAAGGTCAAAAAAAAAATGCAGCACATTAAAAGATCACTATTTACCAAAAAAGAGGAAATCTATATATGTTACTGTTAGAGTGCGGAATATGATAATGTGCACATTATCGGGTATTGGAAACGTTAAGGTGCGAAATCATACATAAAGTAGCAAAATATCCGCACTTTACCTATCTGCACATTAAGACCAGGCTCCAAGGTTACATTTTCCCACTCCCCACTCTCCTGCCACCTCCCCTACACTTTGCCACCCACTACCCGCTATAAGCACTGAAATGCCTGCGTAATAAGGTTGGATATCACGAGCGCTGTTTGAACACACAATTTAGCTCGGAACTAAATGACGTATGTCACAAAAGTTCTAAATTTTATTGGCTGGCTAATAATTTAGTTAGGTAAATTTTGTCTAAGCATTAGATTATAAACTATATTTTCTTGCTGTGAGATTTATTTTAGAGATAAAACTTAAGCCGTTGAGTAGAAAAATGTAAACATTGCCGAAAATAACGTACTTTTTGATAAGAAAATGTATCGAATGAAATTGTGTTAATCATGTTTTTGTCTAACTAACTATGTCTAACTAGACTATTAGAGAGATAAAGATCTCAAAAACACATATGTTAAGTTTCCCACTTATCAAGTTTTTGGTTGACCCAGCATATATATGGAAAAAAAACCCTTTAAAAGCAGAGCCTGGTCTTAACCGATGCTACACCGTTAAAGTGCGGAAGAGAGAAAGAGACACTTTTGCCTCATCCTAACCTTATTTAAAAGGTAATCATATAAAATGTGTGGTTCCTGGTGTACGAAGTGATATACGAGTTGATATCTATATTGATAAAACCTGACCTTACTTTTTTTACTTTTTTTTTATAACCTAAGAATGAATTCGAAAGTGTTATTCAACCAAAGAACCTGTTTTGTTAACCTTTACCGTATGCATGGTCGTTAATGTGCAGAATTAAATTATCTTTTGCACTTTAACGGACTCAACCCAGTAATGTGCAGATTACCCAGTTAATGTGCACATTAACTGATTTACGCTCATTAACGGTGACATGTTGACTGAACTAAAGGTGTAGTAGTTTTTCTTGTTTCATTGTATTCCAGAATTTTGAGTTATTTAAACACTGTTTACAACTATGGCGATGCAGCGGGTATAACTTTACAACTATGGAGATGCAGCGGGTATAACTTTACAACTATGGCGATGCAGCGGGTATAACTTTACAACTATGGCGATGCAGCGGGTATAACTTTACAACTATGGCGATGCAGCGGGTATAACTTTACAACTATGGCGATGCAGCGGGTATAACTTTACAACTATGGCGATGCAGCGGGTATAACTTTACAACTATGGCGATGCAGCGGGTATAACTTTACAACTATGGCGATGCAGCGGGTATGACTTTATGCTATTCGTTTTTCTTTAGCTTTTGTTTAATCATAACGAATAATATCTTACCATTTTCCCCAACTTCTCCTTCCGTCTTCTCTCTCAGTCCTGCAGTTGGTACAGCATCGTCATCGTAGCTCGACTCCGAACTACTTATTCGTACTTCTTGAACCTTACTTTTTTCATTTTCACTGTCTGATTCACTCATTTTGTCTCAGTACAACTATTACCAGGAAGATATCCTTATTATCCTACTACTAACTTATATGTAATGTTAGTAGGTGGAATGAGGTAGTGCTGACCTCTGGTGACAGAGATTTTCAGGTGTGTTAATGTTTGTTTCTCAGGTATTCTTTAAAAATTGAATGGATTTGGATGGAATTTGTTAGATGGATATACTCGTGTTTTTTTCACGCATAAAGTCTTTAAAATCACACCGAAACATACGGGTACTAGATCAGAAAAGTTTACTATTACGAAAATGATTATATCGTATCTTTATACTCGTATAACTCTGTAAATGTGCCCCAACGATCTAATTTTGGTATCACTTTTATACTATAATATCAGCTCGATTATCTAATATTAAATATTTGTTTAAAAATAGAAAGGGACGCACAGAGCAAAATCAGAAAAAAATATGTTTTTTTGATCTTTAATTTGGTATAACACGCGATTCAGATCGGGTAGCGTGTTGATTTGCATGTTGTTGTAAATATCTCATTGGCAAAATTTGATTCATTCTTAAAAAGTTTATTTAAGGTTAAGTAAATTAAAGAGAACGGGGTGGAAGAAAAAGTAAAACTCACAAAAGTGGTTGCAGTGCCCAGAATGTCCGGATAAAGATTGGGCACATTGTTGGAAAGAAGAATTTTTGGTACTCGCAACGGTAACCTAAGCTCCACCACAGAGTGAAGAAGAGGGTTCCAGTACCGAATCAAATTGTACGTGGCGTAGACGTTTCACGACAAACAAACGGCCATGCGCCGCGACACTACCCACCCGGTAGATTAATCTATATTGCCCCACTGCTGGGCAATGGTCTCTTTTAGATTAACAGAGAGGGTACTTTTCATCCTAAACAAAAATACAGTTTCCATGGAAAAGGGGCCAAGTTTCCTGATTCCTTCATGCAAAACGTAGTTAAATATATATTGTTGCTAGCTTTCGCCCGCGACTTCAACCGCGTGAAAAAATATATCTTAATATTTATGTTCTCTAGGATATTAAAAAAAACAATGCAAAAGCATAGCACCAACGCTCTTGATGCTTTTTGACAGACTTGTTAATATTTCATTTCCACGGCAACCGTTGTTTGTTAAAGCTCTACTTGTGAAACGTCTACGCCACGTAAAATTTGATCCGGTACTGGAACCCTCTCGTTCGCTTTGTGCTGGAGTTTAGGTTTCCGTTGTGAGATCCAAAACTTCCTCACTCCAAAAAATTGCGTTATAATTTATTTTAGTACGGACTTTCCGGGCGCTGCAGCCACTTTTGTAATTTTCACTTATTTTCCGCTCCCCTGTTTTTTAACTTAGTTTTTTAGTAGACTTAAAAGTCTACTAAAAAACTAAGTTAAAAAAAAAAAAACATAAAAAAAAAACATAAACATAAAATAAAGTTAAAACATTCGATTCAATATGAAAAAGTTTACTAAAGTAAACTTTTTCATATTGAATCGAATGTTCTCAACGAGATCTTTACAATAACACCCCACTCAATACACGACCCTATCTAAATCACGAGGTATACCGAAACATCAATTTTGCTGATTTTGCTCTGTACGTCCTGCCCTCTCTGTTTTTTAACAATAATTAAATATGACTTATAAATCGGAGCTTATATTTAGAGTTATAAATGCGAGACGATATAACCCTATTCATGACGGTCTTCTTTTTAGTCATGGTACCCCATAAGTATCCAAATGATTTTAAAGTCGTTTCACGTTAAAAAAAAACTATAATGCGCTTTAGTCACGAGGCCAGTTTGCGAGACAGTTCAGTGAGTGTCTCCAAATGAATTAGTACAAAAGGCCAGCGACTGAACTGCCTCGTAAACTGACCTCGTGTCCGGAGCGCTGTAATAGCACAATTCCTTAATATGTACGTAACAGCAAAACGATTGCACAGTTACACCACATAATTATTAGCTTGAAAAAATCCGAAAACAGGCTAAGCACAACACAAACTAATGTATACAACAGTAATCAACTTTTACCGACGATACATCACACTAGCTAAACATACTCGTAGGTAGGCTAATCTGGAAAATATTTGTTTCGACTAAAATGTCGCAGAATAAGTGAAAGTAAGTTTGAACACGATAACGCTTGGTGCAAGTTATTAGAAAAACTCTGTATTGTTCAGAGAGAACATGCATTATGTATTATAAGGAATACTAGTACGCATGCGTACTTGTACTATTATTAATTCTGTGGCATGATTTCAACCCCCAGTGGTACGGAGTGGCACCAGCCAGGAATAATATTGTGATAATGTAGCTATGGAAGCGTCAAAGATTAATTAAACAACCTTAGCAACTAAACGTTATTATAATGGTAACTAGAGGAACATTGAATGCTAATAATGATAGAGCACAATTTTACTGTGACAATATAAAGTTTTTACCGCGATTAAGTTCCGTTTAAATACTCGTAGCTAACTATTACTGTGCTTACTAGATTTTGCCCACAACTAAACTCCATGAGGACTACTGGTTATCACGTGTTTATTGCGATAACAGGCATAAATTACGAGCCCCGATGCAAAATGGTTCGTCTAGTGTGAAATTACTTTTTACTTTTTTTAGACGAATACTTTTGCGTTATGTTTTTTAGAATATTTTTTTAAATAAACTCATGAAAGAATTTCATTTATGTTGTAAAATGTTCCTCAAATTGAGGTTTACTTTTTATTAAACGTTCATAATTATTTTACCAATATTTACTTTCTATATTTTACGCTTTGCACTACTTTAATACTAGACGAACTATTTTGCATCGGGGCTCGTAAAAATGTAATAACCCCCTATGTTTGCCGTTTCATACACTACTTTATCTACACTCATGCAATAGGAACTTACAGTTAATGAAAAAAACACGTAATATTTTCTTGTCTTTCTGGTAAATGCACGTTCGTAGGCAATGCTCGTTTGTTTCCGTGATGTCAGGTGGAGTCAAATTCTCCTCACTAACACTGCTGTCGGATATTTGTAATCAGGATATAACTATTGATCAACAAAAACACATTAAATTGGTTAGGTAATAATGTAAAGTAAATTATGGCGTCAAAATCCAGTCCACAGCGAATTCGCACGTCTACGGTCTAGCACGTGCCGCCATAGATAATAAATGATGAAAACCCTCGTAGGTGCGGAGCCAACCGGTGCTATATATAACATCGTTTAGTTCAAAAAACAGTTTAATTATGTATTTTTTTCTTATTAGTATCGTGCCGTGCATAATGTATGTCATTATGCCACCATTTTTGAGTTCATAACTCGGATTTTACGATATGAGCGTAGATAAAATAAATTAAATAAGCTGTGAAATACTTCGTTGTTATTCGTACCACTGCTCTGCCCATTCCTACATAGTTTTGAAAGTTTGTCCGGGATGTGAACCGTGAAACATCAATTTCGAACTGTTTTATGAAGAAAGCCGTCTCGAAAAAACAATGATCGATATGATCTGAGAAAAGCTGGCCATGGGGAAGGTCAATACATCGAGTTCCGCTGATATGATGAAACCCTGGTCCACGGCTGATGCTGCGTATCATTGATCTGAGACAGACGAACGAGTAGGATGACCGTGTCGGGATAGTTTTAGCGTATTCTATGATTTACGTGTATTTTTATTCTGTTTTAATTGCGATTGTATTTCTATCAATGAAGAAGAAAAATAAACGTCGGTATTAAAATAAACTATAGAAGAATTAAAATAACTAAAACAAAAGGCCTAAGAACTTTCAATTTTTAACAGTTACTCGTAATATCAATTCTTCTGCTTCACACATTGTCGTGACGCACTCGTGATGAGACGTAAAATACGCACAATACGTCCACATGGCACGGCACGTGGCGCGATTCTGAATGAAAATTTCCGTACGTGTGCGGCGGTACGTAACAAATGTATGCCAGTGCTGCATTCCGCATGACGTCATTAGGTTTTATCCGAATAGTTTTTTCGAACGCGCGGGCTGTCATTCGAAACGTATGTACGGAATTTGTTCCGTACGGGAAAAAAACGAACGTATGCGGCAGTCAGTGTATTTTATATCGATTTGATGCATTCGGGTTTCCGAATACAGAAAACGTATTCGGAAAGCGATTACAGAAAACGTACGTATGCGGCCAGCCTTATAAAAAGTGATTGTCTTTGATTGAAGAGTGAAAGCTGTCCGGCAGCCTTATTGTCTAACTCTGGTGGTAATGGCAATCAAATCCATTACCATTACCATTGGCGGTTCCAGTTCGCCGTCCAGGGGAATTGTCTAATATTTTCGGTGGTAATCGTCTTGAAAAAGTGAAGGCCATTTCGTTCTTTCCACAGACTACCTAACACAAAAAACATATGCTCTTGCGTTCCATTTTATGAAGAACAGCTTTGAGCACTTTTTAGTGCTTTTTTGAACTATAGGTTGTAAAATGTTAATTTAGCCATATAAACATGTGTAGTGTTTTATTTGTTTATTATAATCTAATTTTAATTAGTTATGCTGTTTAATAAATGGATATTCTTCAAAAAATAATATTCAAGAATATTATAAAAAAAATAAAAAAAAATAAAAAAAAAAAACAAAAAAAAAAAAAATTACAAATATGCCTTGATTTAGCAACAAATACGTACCTATGTACCATATTGTATTTCAGAATGTCATCTGATAAAGTGATCTTTGCATAGACCTACAATTGGCCATCGAGTTAGATCGAAACTTTGAACAAATATATCGCAAGTTCTAACAGTCATTGGCTTGGCTATACAGGAATTTTGGTGGACTAATGAATATTATCTAAGCACCTATTCGAGTCTAGTTTAATTTACCTACTAGGTACATAGACATATATACTAGGTATATGCATTTTCACAAATGCTCATCAACAACATACATATTTTAATGGATTTTTACCTCATTTCAATGCATACATAATCGGTTATGTTTTGTGTCATTTTACTTCACAGCACAAACTAAGAAGGAGATATACAGATAAGATACTGCTGCATAACCAATGTTGACTTCTGTAAAACATTCCCCAATAGAAGAAACCATTCATCAACAGAACTCAAGCTTTCTGTAGTCCTGCGGGACTACCTACCTATATTTTGTATAATATTTATTAACTAGGTAGGTACATACCTAATAATTATTATTGACTGGCTTGGGTAAAGGCAGGCAGGGAGAAATACATGATACACACCCCCCAAACAGGACATTGTATATTTTTGGTGTACAATAAAGAGTTATCTGTCTATATTTAGTCACATAGGTAATTAATTGACTATATAATTCTCTAGCTACACAGTTAGATACCACCTTAAGAAACTGTTAATGTAAGGTGCCTTGTGGGCCCGGAGTAATAATAGGTCCATCCCTTCTTACCCCACGTGTGCTTTGAGCACCAGCCGGGGTTCAGGAGATGGGCTGCAGCTTGCACCTGTGTCAGTATGAACATTTCCAACTATCACAAAGCCTGATGTAGCTGTAGGTACAACAAATTAACCTCTCTTTTGAATTGTTTACACAAAAGTTAACTCTACAAAAGTAATACTGCATATTACAATATTGACTATGTAGTACTTGTTATGTAGATAATGACAAATGATCATAGCTATATCTTTATTTTCAGATTCAGTTCAGTACCTGTCTATCACAGTAAACAGGATCATTTCAAGTCGGATTGCAGCGGGAAGAGATTCATAGCATGTCCATAAAATGCAAAAGGATGCTGCTTCTCAAATCTACTTGTTATATTTGTATTATAATATGTAGGTATATACCTAGTTACTGCACTTTTTTAATACCATTTGAATAAAATGGTGTGTTGGAAATATTTACTTTGTTGTTGTGAATTACTATATAATTACATTGTAATTAGTGGGCTACCAGTGAGCCAGTAATGGCTTGTAAGTTTTTAGAATGTTATATGTATTGTCCTTATTTAATAAAGACACTTGCCCGTTATATTTTTTTTAGAAAGGTTTTTACAATAAAATAAACATGCTATTTAATAAAATTTGTTTAATTTTCTGTTTCTCTATCCATACTCAGTCTGTATTTATGCTAATACTAGCAGCATGCCGAGGCTTTGCTCTTGTGCAAACATTGCCAGCCTCGTTCGAAATTTAAAGAAATATTTCCTCCAAATTGCAAATCTCTAGGTCCACCGGTCTAGGCTGTGTGTTGTCTGTGAATCAGTTGGTAGGTATGTCGCTTGTGATATACTATTTCATAGTTATCAATGTATGTTTCTACTTACATAATAATTGAAAATTTGTAGTTAAAAAATAACAACAAAACATAGATAGATAGATAACTCTTTATTGTATATACTTAGAAGTAAATCGTACATTGTACATAATATAATATAGAAGTAGCGGTAACACAATCGGCAGTCTTATAGCTTACAGCAATCTCTAAACCAGAGTAAATGCCAGTAGTACTCATGTCACTCAATCTGAAACAAATAAGAAAAATTTATAAAACTTTGTATGTATTGTACGCTGACATAAATACACTGAATGCACTAAATATGGGTACTAGACAATAGATACGAGTACACATACAAAGATATGAATATTACATTCATATCTCGTAAACAAATACTTCTGCTCATCACACAAATGATTGCACCCTGCGAGATTCGAACTTGCAACCATTTGTTGACTCTCAGTCAGGACACTAGCCAATTCATCTCTTACGACCACCTGGGTGAACCGTGGAAAGTATTTTTTTTACAATAGCTTACCTTTGTCCACCTGGGTGTTACTTGGGAAATATTTAGTTTCCACTGTCCACCTTGTTATCAAAACTTTTCTGATTTGAAGTGCATAGAGATAATAATTTATTGGTCTATTTTGTTGGTATTTGTTGTTAAACATTGAACATCCATAGATATTATAATAGCCACATGGTCAGCACCAATATTAGGGGCTTGAGAGCTTGTCCATTAGTTTGGAGATGTTGTTTTTCTGCAGTTGGCTAGGTACAAATTCGCCCATCAAAATATTCTTCATTTTATGTTTTTGTAGGTTAGGTACTTATAGTGCCTGTAATCGAATAAATTAGATATGTTAGACTGAAATAAGTGCTAGTAGAAGTAAATATCGAACTATATATATCACAAAAAAACCAGTGAATTTTCTGTTTGACTTTCGCAAGTTTGGAAGTCGAATTTTCGGAGAATTAATGCCTGAAATTAATAAACCGCAATTAATTATGATACCTAGATTACCCCTTCCCTTTGAACTTACGCAAACAGTCAACTTTTAATTCAATAAAACTATAATTTCGTCACAAACTCAAAGCCAGTTGATACGAAAGGTTAGGACAGAGCAACCTTTTTCATTTGATATGTCTCGTTGGCGATGAAAATTTAGACAATACCAATATATGTCAAAATATGATGGTTCGTTCATTCATTTCGCTTAAAAACAGCTGATAGTGGGGACTCGGAGAAGATCACCGAGGAGATCACCGGTGGATAGTTAGACAATTCGAATTCGGAGATTCATGTTCATAATGGTGTAAATGAACGTCAGTTTCATTATCACCAGAGTTAGACAATAAGGCTGCGGAACGGATCATCATGTCAGACTTTAGAAGTGCACTGCTGAACATAGGCCTCCCCCAAAGAGCGCCATGACGAGCGATGTTCTGCCACCTCCATCCACCGACTTCCTGCGATGGCTACAATGTCCATGTCGTCAGTCCATCGTGCGGGTGGTCTCCCCACACTTCGCTTACTTGTTCGTGGTCGCCAATCGAGAACCTTTATTCCCCAGCGGTTGTCGGTTCTGCGAACTATATGGCCCGCCCATCATACAGAACGGATGACAGAAGTTATAAAAAAAGACTACGGAAAGGACTGTTTGGTGTTCGGTAAATAAATAAACTAAGCTATTAAATACTTTGTTGTTATTCGTATCACTACTCTCTGCCCATTGCTACATATATATCTATACTAGCTGTACACGCGGCTTCGCACGCGTAGTCATTTTTCTTGATTAAAGTACTCTATATCTGTACGTCGCAATGCGGAAAAATGTTATGGGCACTGTAATAATAACCATATTATCTGTTATGTAACCAACATTTTATGCAAATAAATATTATTCTTATTCTTATGATTAAAATATGGTTTTCTTATGGCGAAAAAAAGCATCCCATGTTCTTCTAGGATATTAAAAACCATTACTAAAGTACGTATAGTACCAAAGCTCTTGAAGTTTTTTGACAGACTTGATATTTCGTTTCCATGGCAACCGTTCCTTACACCGAGTAATCAACATTTTCCAGTTTTTCCGTAGAAACTTACAATTTTTCTGAATAAAAAGTATCTTTAGTTTTATTCTAGGGTATAAGCTATCTTCATTCCAAATTTCATCAAAATCCGCCTAGCCGTTATCGCGTGAAAGCTCCCCAAACAATCAAACAAACCGACAACGTTTCACTTTTATATATTCGTATGGGTTTATTTGAAATTATATTGATAGCTACAGATGATGTCCCTAGGGTTAAAGGGTCTTGACAGATAGACAGGCGCACCAGAATCTTCATTATAATGAGGTAAAAACCCTAAAGAAAGGAAGATCTATTCCTTATTGTTCCTTGACGATACCTCGGCTACGCCCTGCAATACATCTTCAGTTTCCACTTCCCAGTTAGATAAGGATTCAGGGGTCGCGGTTGGTGAGATAGCGAGGGGTCGCCTTCAGTAAAAGATTGATGTAGTAAACGAATTAATGGTTTATTTACATTAAGTTTGTGTGTTTGGGAATGTAGATATACGTTTTTAAGATGTGAGCTTCGAGGGTAGGGTTAATTTGGTATGGTTTTGGATTCAAAGTTTTATAATCAAATAGACACGTTTTTGGAAATATCTTTACTGCCACAGGAAAATAGAATTGAAGATATGTAATGAACTTAACCCTAACTTTACTTAATCATGTAAACGTTAGTTACGAACCATACACTTTTAAATAATTTGTAGTTTATAAATAACTAGCTGATTAGTAAGAATTTTCAAAATCGGTTCAGTAGATCCAGAGATTACCCACTACAACCTCACCAATTCACAAACTTTACCTCATTATAATATTATGCTATAATATAAGTATTTTTATAACATAGTGCATCCCGTCTTTTACGCTTGTAAGATATCCTCTCCATCCAAAGGATGCCCGGAAGAGATTGCGTTTAACGATAAGGCCGCCCATTGTAACAGTTCTTCTACTATTGTTTATTTATTTTTGTTCTTTTTGTTTGTGGTGTGTACAATAAGGAATTTATCTATCTATCTTTCTATCTATCTAAACTTATAATCAAGTACTAAGAACGAAAAAGTATGTACAAATAAGATAATTAAGAAAATAATGGTCTAGGGTACTTAAAATAAACTAATGAACAAGAATATAACATTTATAACATTCGTGTCTGTCTGTTTGTTTGTCTGTGTGTTTGTTCACGTATCACGTTTAAACTAATAGACCAATTGCAATGCGGTTTTCACTGTTGGGTAGCTTGACTTAAAAACTGGTCCGATGAGCAGAAGCCAAATGTTGGTATATTGATATTTTAGGTCTTGGAATGGACCAATTTTGCTGCGGTTTTTTTATGTTGGAATGTTTGTGTAAACGAGATAGTTTTTAGCTATAATGGGGGGAAGGAGGGAAGGGGGGGGTGAGAAACGTAGCTCTTAATTGAATGGACCGATTTTGATGCAGTTTTTTCTATTTGGAAGCTGGGGTAAACGAGATGGTTCTTAGCTATAATCGGGGAGAAGAAGAGAAGGGGCGGAGGGTGAATGAACCTTATAAAAATAAATATATATATATATATATATGTTTGAAAACTGATGTGATCGAGGTGTCCTTAGCTATATTTGAGTTGAGAAAAGGGGGGTGAGAAAACGAATGGACCAATTTAGCAGCGGTTTTTAATGTTTCAAAGCTGAGACGGTTCATTGATAAAGGGCGGGGGGAAATTGGGGTGAAGATCATAGCTCCCAAACGATTGGACCAATTTTAATGCGGTTTTTATGTTTGAAAATGTATCGAGATACTTCTTAGCTATAATGGGGGGTCGAGGGTTTTATAAATTTTTCATGTGTGCTTGTACCCGACTGAGCGGAGTGTATTGTGTTTATCAGCCTATGTATGTATGTACGTATGTATGTATGTATGTATGTATGTATGTATGTATGTATGTATGTATGTATGTATGTATGTATTCCTGTCTGTCTGTTCCTTTGTGACACTATAAAGACCAAACGCCTGAACCGATTTTGGATGATTCTTAAGTCAATCGATTTGTCTTGCGAGTGTCACTATCGACATGACAGTAAGATAACAATCAGACACAATAATTGTGAAAAAGTTTTTTTTCAAGTCTAAGGTTGTAACGATTTTTAACTGGTTTTCGTCATATTGTAACGATATATGCGATTTTATCGTAAATTACTCTGTGCTGACGGATTCTGATGAAAGATGTGATGAATTGGTTTTTAGGCCAAACTCGCCAACCACCGAAATAGTTGGTCCGGTGTCTAACGCCGTTAGGGTATTCGCTTAAATCAATGAAAAGTAATTTTGAGAATAAAGGGAATAAAAATAAAACGGGGTGAGTCACACCAAGAGTGGGGTGAGTCGGGATTCTTACCCCATCCGGTTGCTTTAAACGAGGGGACGCTATATCTTTCTTCGGAATCACTCAAAACTTAAAATACTCGTTACTATTTTGAAATTAATAAAATTACCTGGATAAACTTAGACCGGAACGAGCTTCAAAAACTATTGGATCAAGACCGTTCGGTAATGTACTAGCTAGTGGGTACAATAGTGGAAGATAAAACATACAACTCAAATTCACCAATACAATCTTTATTATTCTTGGTTTAACTTTGCCTACTTACTTAAACTCTAAGGAACCGTGCCGTAGGTACGTTGGACGGCCATTCAAGCTAGCATGTAATAGTGGAAGACAAAACATGCAATTTAAATTCACCAATACAATGTTTACTATTTTTGGTTTAACTTTGCCTGTTTACTTAAAGTCTAAAGAACCCTTGCCTGCAGATCCAACTCAGCAGCTAAGAAGTACTAAGATCTAAGATTACCCTGTTATAACTAGGGTCGATATAGAACTGACAAAATTAAGTATTTACCCTAACAAAACAAGTGATGAGTTGCCGTTTACTTATTTACCTTCTTCTATAATATTGAGCCGTTATGATAGTGAAGGTAAATCTCCATCCGACGTTTCAGCAATGTCCGATTCGCGTGAGAGGTAGCCAGGCTAGACCCCTCAGGCGTTGCAGGTGTCCAGCAGGTCGGTGGGGAACTAAAGTTCAACACTCCGGTTAGTGAAATATATGCATAAACATGTCCATACGATACCGCATTCCAAGAACGTGGCAGGAATCGTTGGATATAATGTCGTCGTGGCGTATCGCGACACGGCGCCTTTCTAGTTAAATTCGGGGAAAGAAGCCTCCGTCGCGTGGTGTCTCATTCCGGGGGGGGAAATTCCGTCGTGGGGTATCTCAGTCCGGGGGGGAAAACCCGCTGTGGATGAATAAACACAACGTTTCTTTAGAATTTGAGACTTCGAAAACGCCACCGCTCTCAGTTCGCTAAAATGGCGTCTCGAAAAATGGATAAAAGTGATTTCACAATCGCAATCATTAGCGCCGCCAATGCAAAATACCGAAAAATGCTCTCACCTTTTTTTACGGGTTTTATAATATGCAAGGAAAAGACTTGTCAGTCCTGCTACCGGGCTCTCCAGCACGAAAAGAACTTTCACGCCTCTCGTCTCCATTCCTCGGTTTCTTTTGTCTAGCCGGATCTAGTTTGCTCCTCAGTTAGCAAAATCTATCCGAATAACATTTCGTTCCACCAAGAAACCGATCAGCGCTTACACATGGGCTTTGGAAATGATTATTTGGTTTTATTTTTATTTTTTAAGATATCTCACCATCGAAATCGAATTTGTTTATTTACTGTTTCTTTAACTATTTTTGACAGCTAAACAACTGTCAAGAGACGTCTAAGAATTGTTATAAACTATAGCCCATAAAACGTTCCGTACTAGAAACGATCCGTTCACTTCCAGACGAAAGGTACGGAACGCGGTCTCTTTGCTTCGGTACCGTTATACAATCATAAAACTATATACTGTCACTATTAAATTATGATATTGTATGGGTTTGCTTTGGACAAAATCTACGTTCCTAAATTTGACATTTGTTGCATTTAATTGGTTTGGTTAATTTTATTTTCTATTTGCTGACATTGCGGGACCGTGCCGAACGGAACGTTTTACTTTGACTGCTAATCGATGCAAAGATAAGTAGAACCTACGGTAGAGGTCACTACTTGTCACCGTGTTTATCAATTGTTCTTTATTAATTATTTATTTATTATCTGATTCCCAGTTATTCCTTGTTCCCTTTGTACCTATCTCAATCAATTGACCTAATGAGAGTTTAAAAGTCGTGATCCGTAGTGCATGGACGTGTTATATTTATCGAAGTGTTTATAACCTCTGAACATAACTACTGTATTTTGGAACTCTGATTTACAGGATTATATCATGTAAGTAAACAACGTACGATAATCTATTCTATGTACCCGATCATCTGCTTTCGTTGGTATTTACCAAATACGAACGATAGTACTGTTTCAATCAACTATGTGCGACTTCAATGTCGTCATCTGATAGATTCTAACAATAAACAACAACAGAATGGCTTGTCTGTTTAGAGATTTGACCTGTAGTCACAGCTATGCTAAGCTTTTATTTAAAGAAAGGGTTTTATTGTTCATTTGTTTTCGAATTATTATTTTTTATTATAAAATTAGTAGCTCACGCTTCAAGGTTGAATAGGTTTTTAAAGATCATTTTTAGGTTTCTCTTATCTTTTTTTTTCATTTCAAATTACTATTTAGAATCTATATAGATTAACAGCCATTCTCAGTCGGGTTTTTAAAGATCATCTTTAGGTTTCTCTTATCTTTTTTTTCATTTCAAATTACCATTTAGAATCTATATAGATTAACAGCCATTCTCAGTCGGGTTTTTAAAGATCATCTTTAGGTTTCTCTTATCTTTTTTTTCATTTCAAATTACCATTTAGAATCTATATAGATTAACAGCCATACTTAGTCGGGTTTTTAAAGATCATCTTTAGGTTTCTCTTATCTTTTTTTCATTTCAAATTACTATTTAGAATCTATATAGATTAACAGCCATTTTAAAGATCATCTTTAGGTTTTTCTTATCTTTTTTTTCATTTCAAATTACAATTTAGGATCTATATAGATTTACAGCCACTCTCAGTCGGGTTTTTAAAGATCATCTTTAGGTTTCTCTTATCTTTTTTTTCATTTCAAATTACCATTTAAAATCTATATAGATTAACAGCCATTCTCAGTCGGGTTTTTAAAGATAATCTTTAGGTTTCTCTTATCTTTTTTTTCATTTCAAATTACCATTTAGAATCTATATAGATTAACAGCCATTCTCAGTCGGGTTTTTAAAGATCATCTTTAGGTTTCTCTTATCTTTTTTCTCATTTCAAATTACTATTTAGGATCTATATAAATTAACAGCCGTTCTCAGTCAGGTTTTAAAAGATCATCTTTAGGTTTCTCTTATCTTTTTTTTCATTTCAAATTACCATTTAGAATCTATATAGATTAACAGCCATTCTCAGTCGGATTTTTAAAGATCATCTTTAGGTTTCTCTTATCTTTTTTTCATTTCAAATTACCATTTAAAATCTATATAGATTAACAGCCATTCTCAGTCGGGTTTTTAAAGATCATCTTTAGGTTTCTCTTATCTTTTTTTTCATTTCAAATTACCATTTAGAATCTATATAGATTAACAGCCATTCTCAGTCGGGTTTTTAAAGATCATCTTTAGGTTTCTCTTATCTTTTTTCTCATTTCAAATTACCATTTAGAATCTATATAGATTAACAGCCATTCTCAGTCGGGTTTTTACTGTGTGTGTTTTTTTTTGTTTAACAGTACAAGTGCCTTTATTAACTAACAATTATCTACTACAAAATATAAAACTACCTACCTACATGAAATCATTCTGACAAATTACAAACCATTACTGGCTCACAGGTAGCCTAAATGTTCTAGCCCATTACCAATTGGCAGCGTGCAGCAACATACTGGCGGTTTATTCTAACACGATGAGCTCCCAGTCCCACGGTCCCAATGTCTCAACACCAAGCTGTTCAAATATGTTACCACTGCCCAGGTCTTGTCTTTTGACGAGAATTATCTTTAAAATCACTCCGTTACACACAGGGTACAATGACTATATAAATTTTAATAGTGTAAATAAGAAAAAAAAGTTTTATTTCAAAAAAATCGTGGGGTGCATGGGTCAATAGTTATAAATATTTAATTGACAGATATGAGAAGCACCCCACGCTTTTTTTATATCAAACTTTTTTTTCTTATTTACACTATTAAAATTTATTTTCTATTTTTTAGTTTGATTTTCTATATAAAGCGTGCTTTTTAGTTTTTTTAAACTATTATATATATATTTGGCTGTCATTATAAAGATCACGTAGAGGAAATTCGATTTAATGTGTTTTATTTCTACAAAAAGTCTAATAAATTCTAAAAAGTAAAAATTACAAAAGTGGCAGAGCAGGGCCTGGAAAGTCCATACTAAAATAAAAATTAGGCACATTGTTGGAAAGAAGAAGTTCTGGAGCTCACAACGGTACCTTAAATTCCAGCACAGAGCGAACGAGAGGATTCCAGGACCAGATCAAATTATACGTGGCGTAGACAGTAGACGTTTCACGACAAACAAACGGCCGTGCGCCCCGGCACAGCTCCACCTGCTTTTCTTGGCATTGTTTTAAGCAAAAATTTTGCTTATTTTTTTGACCTATCAATGAGGTAAAAGCACAGACAAATATATTATCATTGATCCGTAATATATTTTAAACTGAAAGTTTTGTATTTTCCACCAGAAAGTTAACCTCTAGCTACATCCTTATCATGCCCCAGTCCACCTTCTAGAGGCAATCCATCTTAACCTAATTCCACAAGAGATGCCACGAAACCCTAGGATAAGGTTTAACTTGAATCGGACTAATCGGTGTCACGGAAGCTTTTGAGATGAACTTCGTTGTGTTTAATTGTGCTAATTCCATTGGTAATTAATTCTTAGCATACATGACTGACACTTTTAGTGTAGTCACATGAAAAGTGGTAAGTCTGAGTTAGAATAAAATAGGCCGAACACGTGAGAGCCGCTAATTATTTGTACACCTTGACAGTGCGCGTTAATAATGTCTGTCCATGTTATATCTGTGTTCATTACCAATGTCAGATTATTTATTATGAATCGATAGGAGGTTAAATTCAATTTAATATTTGTAATTGCTAAAAGTAATGAAATTAACAACCTACTAATCAAAGTTACACAAATGAAGTAGAAAGTTAAATAGAATAAAAAAAGTAAAAAATATATAATTTAAACGGTTTTATCGTAAAGAAATGTACTAAAAGCTAAAAATAATATAAAATCGTGGAATGAGTCGAATTTCTATTACTCAGGATATGCTACGCCCCACGTTTATTTTTACCATATTGTTCATTGTCTGCATCATTCTTAAATTTATTAACAATAAAACCATTTAACTGAATTTTCTGTTAAAAATTTTATTTTCTAGATTTTAGTTTTTTATTTATTTATTTCTAAATTGTACTGTGTTCTGCTTATCTTGTCAAGCCCTTTAATTTGATACCTATATTGAGGGCATCGCCTATTTGTGGTGGCGGCTATCTAAGATTTGTTTATTTTTCATGGTGTACTGTATTCTACTAGTTACTGTCCCTTTCATTTGACATCCATATTGGGGGAGGGATGAAAAAATATATGTAATGCGCCATTTTGTGGCGGTGGCCATTTTATATTTACAATGATACTGAACATACATTAATATTTTGTCATTAGAACTAAAGGTGTGTACCAAATTTAAGATCAATCAATGAACAGGAGGGGGAAAATTTCAATTAAGTACTAAAGATGGAGGACTAAGGAGATGTTTCAGAAATGTATGGAGCCTGGGCCAGGACTGTGTATACCTTACTCAAAAATAGATCAAGGAAGCGTTTTTACTATCCATTTTCCAAAAGATGGCTTAGTTTGGTGGTTCAAAACAAGAATTCAAGCTTAGAAATTGCCACACACAACAAAGCAACCATCGTGGCGGTAATATCAAACATGTAATTTTGACGTTTGACATATTTACATCATCGTTCGTATCGGACTATTCACATTTGTTTACTGTTTTAACTATGATTATCAATGTACAATGACACGCACAGCTGATGCAAAAGGGTCAAAAGAAGAAGAGCACTCACTCAACCGGGTGGTCGGGAACTACAAACAACTGACAGTGACACAATACTCACTCGCCCACAATATCAAATAACATTTTTTACCACAGAGTAAACTATCAAAGAAGCGCCGTCATATTGAAAATACAGCGAAAAGTTACTAATATGATTTATGTACCACTAAAGTACACATCTAAGCTAATTATTTCTATTTTCTCTTAATCTTACGGATTTGTCTTGTTTTGTTGGAGTAATGTACATATACCTGGCCCAATTTGAAACATCTCCTTTGACCCAAAAATCAAGCTAAATGAAACCGTTCAAAATTATAAAAAAAATACAAAAAACCCGTCTTGGAACAAAACTATTGAATACGAGCTGACCGCCCTCAAAAATAGTCACACTAATATTATAAAGGAGAAACTTTGTATGTATGTAAAGGGTGTATGTGTGTGTATGTATGTTACATTTTCTTTATTTCTATTTCAATTAAAGGATTAACTATCTATATATGGCTGAAACGATTTGGATGAAATTCGGTATGTATAGCTTATACCCTGGATGTGATGTATTAACATAAGCTATTATTTATCCCGGAAAATGCACAGTTCCTGAAGGACGTGGGTGAAACCGTGGGTGAAACCTCATTAAGTTATGGTAATTTTCTTTTAAATACCTTCATTTTAATACTATTACACTCATTAAGTTATGGTAATTTATTGCTCCGTCGGAAATACAATATGGCAGCTGTAAGCCGCCATATTAGATTTCTTGATACTTCAAAATCCTTCAAGATGTTTAGGCTTTAAGACGCGCCTAAGTAACTTACAAACTAATAAACAAACATATATATAATCCAAACACATAACCCTTCGTGCAGTCGGGTAACAAGCACAAATAAATATAACCCCCGATTCCCCATTATCAGTTTTCAAACATAAAAAGCCGTAGTGAAAAAGTATTATAAAATGTATAAAAGTATTTTATTCTGGGAAAAAGGATTTAAACAATAGTTTCAAAAGGTCACAATGATTCTCAAAATTAAGGAGACATTTCTGAGAACACTAATAAATATGGACATGTTACCGTCATCTCATTCACTATTTCCTTTTTAGTCAAAGACAACAAAAGACCTTTAACTATCAAAGAACAATATTCCCTTCTAAAATGTACATTCACAGAAAATAGTATAGTTACAGCCTTTGTTACAGTCAGCGCTATCAAGACGGAAGGAATCCGCCGCTCCGCTCACGGGGGACAGAGAGGCAGTGATCTTCCGTCACGTTCTGAGCTACCCACTGGCTTTGGTGCTAAGATTGCGAGTTTTACAGGTGAGTTTATTGAATTCTCAGGTCTAGTGTATGGAAGATTTTTCAAAATTTTGGTAAATTATTTTCTTTTGTGGGCGGGCAAATGTTTGTGTAATGTTTGATGTGCAATATCTTTCCACTCACTTTCCTGCAATCTATGGGAGTGTTTTCGTGAAAAGTGTATAATTGACCGAGAGAGCACGAAGCGCGAGCGAAACGTCTCTATTTCAGCTTGGTCAAAAATACTTTCGTATGTCCGGATGTCTGTCCGGATCTTTGTTCTCCTCTACAAGTTTCTAACCGATCTAGAGGAAACTTGGTATATATACCAACATTAACATATTTTTTTAATTATTTTGTCATTAATGTTTTAGTTTGATTGGGGACCGAGCCCAGCGATGATAAAACAGAGCTACGGGTTTCTTTTTACTATTATTTATGATAAAACAGAGCTGGAACCGAGCGATCATAAAGCAGAGCTTCATGTTACACATCATATGCGACTACTGTAGGCTCGCTCGTTTTTTTGAAGTGAAACTTCTTATGCGACTTCCAACAAGGTTGCGTTAAACATTTAACGCTACCATGGAGGCCTTCCTATTTTCATTTCCACATTACGAAGTTTCACTTCTTCTATTAAATTATTCAACAGTACTTGTTGAATGCAGAAGAAAGCTTAGTCAATTCACGAAAACGCATAATATATCTGTAAAATAATAATTAAGAGATTTCAGCCCTTAAAAAACATTCCGAATTAGATAAACGCGAAACTTGGGCCAAAACAGGGATATAAAAATGTGGATGCTTTGCTCTGCGTGTAATAGGAGGTATGGCTGCTACCTAAGTATATATAAACTCCAAAATCAATCAGAATAATTCCTCAGTAGGGCATATTAGTGTCCATCTAACTTCCCTACCACCCTCAACTCCCCACATACGAGTACAAATGATACGTCATCGCGGCACGTCGTGTGCGGTGTCGTGGCTCTTCTTTCTTTCAATGTAACCCCACTTCTAAGTGCCCATTTTACAGTCTTCGGTTGGTGTTTATATATATCAGCTAAATTCTATATTTCAACTGTAAAGTGGCCGCGATGCGACTCTTATCGTTTGTATATTTTTTTTTGTGTGCCTGGCTTAGCATGTCGCTACTAAAAAGCAATAAACAAGCATATTCTCCATAGATCTAATTAAAAGTGGATTAATAGGTATCAAAACCCGATATTCAGCATAAATTAGATGCAACGCACACAATTGACCTTATTTGGCTTTAGTCAAAACCGGTACTGCCTGTACGCCGTTTATGTAGCAGTGACTCTCATCGCGCTACAGTCTGCGTATGTCTTATCTTTGTTGTTGATGCATAAAAAGCTCGATGGTGGGAATTTAGCTGTGTGGGTGTGTTTACTTGTAGTTGTATCTAGTCCAGTTTTTGTTTACCTGATATTAAACCGTGCCATATCTTCCCCTTTTAACTAGATCTATGATTTTCTCCCGAAATGTTACCTGACATTAAAGCGAGCCATATCTTCCCCCCTTTACCTAGATCTATGATATTCTCCCGAAATGTTACCTGATATTAAACCGTGCCATATCTTCCCCCTTTAACTAGATCTATAATATTCTTCCGGAATGTTAACTGATATTAGAGCGTGCCGTATCTTCTCCCCTTTACCTAGATCAATGATATTCTCCCAAAATGTTACCTGATATTAAAGCGTGCCGTATCTCCCCCCCTTTACCTAGATCTATGATATTCTTCCGAAATGTTACCTGACATTAAAGCGTGCCGTAACTTCCCCCCTTTAACTAGATTTATGATATTCTCCCGAAATGTATCAAGATCCGCATGTATTCCAGTAAGCTATTGCATTGTATTGCTTCATTAGCAACACAGATTAGGCAATAGTCTTCCACAAAGTCTTCAATAGGGATGAGGTACTAACATAAAATAGGTAGATGAATGCCGACGAATAGTAAGTAAGTACTCAGTCCTCGCGCACTTTATTACGTCTCGCCTGTAAATGTTGGGATTTTGGTAACTGCCGCGGTACTTTATAGCTATTTTATGTTGTTTATTTTAGTTAGTTCGTAGAAAACCTCCTGACTCGGCTTAGACTGAGAACTTGAAGGATGTGGAGAGATTCTAGCGAGACATTCCCATCACGAAATAAACATGGTCTCGAGCGCGCCCCATGCCTACCAAGTTTCTATCTCCACTGTCCTTCAAAATTTAGTACTTCACTTTTAATGTATCTCTGTTCGTGCATCATGTTAAATCTATTGGACCGATTACGCTGCAATTTTCATTGCTGGATAGCTTAGACTTCGACTTCAAAACTGGTGTACTTGGTATCTCAATCCGATGAGTAGGTGCCAAGCAATTTCATAAAAAAAAATATTTAATTTTAAAAGTGTGTTTATAAGTTTTGAATAAAACTACAGGACCGATTGCGATGCAATTTTCACTGTTGGATAGATTAGGTTTCGACCTAAAAACTGATGTACTTGGTATCTCAATCCGATGAGTAAGGACCAAGGAATTTAAAAAAAACTCTATTAATTTTAAAATTATATGGTACTAAGTTTTGAAGGACATCTATATTTGAATAATAGCCAATCAATCTGATAAGTAGAAGCCGAGCAATTGATAAAAAAATATTTAACGGCAGAATGAATTTTGATGAAAATTGTACTATATTGCTCTTTATAGGTACTTTTGGTCCTGAAATAACAATAACACATGGGCTTTTTTACCCCAGAGAAATAACACGCGGACAAAGCCGCGGGCAAAGCTTGTATTACTATTGCTGTTCAAAATATGTTAAACCACATGACAACGTAGATATCACTTTTTAGGGAAAGGGATCTGAGTAACGTTATGTTTGTTTCGTTACAATCATCAATTCATAGGAAAAAATGGGTATCACTTACCTATAAGAAAGAGCATTTGTAAGAAGCCTACCCAAGATAGAATGGCTTATCGCTTCCAATGATTCTAAAAACTGGCTGTGTCAGGGCGCACGGCCGTTTGTTTGTCATGATCCGGTCCTCTGTGTTTCAGCTTCGGCAAAAATTCTTTCGTATGTCCGTATGTCCGGCATTTCTCAACCGATCTAGACGAAACTTGTTATACAGGTTAAGCGAATTTTTTGTTTGTTTTTGTCGTCGGGAAATATCTCCGTCTTATTAAATCCGATTTCGATGGTTCTTTTTTCATTTGAAAGGTAGTAACTTTAATTTAGTCTCATAAAATTTGGTGAAGATCTGATGAGGATCTTCGGCGTCTATACAGAATTAAAGATCACCATCAATTTTGATGTTTTTGCTCTGTGCGTCCTGCCTCTGTCTTTGACAAAAATTAATTATTACATCCTCGAGCAGACTAAATAAGCTAAAAAATTACACCAAAATTAGATATCTAAAGCTTATACTTACAGAATTATAATTACGAGACGATATAACCCTTTAAGTGACGATCCCCTTTTAGACATGGTACCCTGTATGGATTAGAGTCATTTTAAAGACGTTTCACTTCAATAGCAACATTATCCCGTCACCACAATGTTTCAACCAAACCAACCCATCACGGAATAACGGTTGAAGTTGAACCATCCACATAAATAAGTTGTTATGTTACATTTTACGATTCAAATGAACACCCGTTCTTATTGACCCTTGTGGACCACAATGTTGCAGCACCTAGTGAACAAGCTTGCCGGAGTCACATTTCAAAGTTTCAAGCATTGTTATAACAAACAACAGCAAAGTATTTGCATTGTTAACATGCTCTGCCCTCGTCAGTGTTTCCGGTAAATTATAACCCAGATGTGTTCAAGTCTAGTCTAGAGTGAATAGGTATCCACTAGGCAAGCGTGCTGCACCTTCGACCACATCATTGCTTTCCATCACGTGAGATCGGTGTCAACCTATTGACTAATCTACATATACCTACATCTACACTAATATTACTAGTGGCTCTGTGAGCTGTAGACCTCGCGAGCACAAACTTTTTTGCAAACAATCTAGCGGTGCACAGTAGTGCCGCGCCATCTAGTTACCTTAATGAACTTATATTAATAACCAAGCCCCATCAATCCCTACCTAGTAGATAAAAGGCTGATTCTACTGGCAGAAACCTAAACGTGAGCAATATTACTGCATTTTGAGGACCTATTCTTCTCATCATGCCGAAGATCCTCATCATATATTCACTATTTTATTATGAGACCCACTTAAAGTTACTACCTTTCAAATAAAAAAGAACCACCGAAATCGGATAGTAAGGCGGAGATATTCAGTAGCCACATATTTTTCCCGTTATTGGGGGAAGTATCCCCCAATCAAAAATCCCCGACTACTAAAAAATTCTGAGAATTCGTTAAGCCTATATATCAAGTTTCGTCTAGATCTGTTGAGTTTTAACGTGATAACAGCTAGACGGATTTTGATGAAATTTGGAGCGGAATAACACATAGAATACTTTTTTATTACATCACCATCATCATCATCGTCATCATAATTCACTCTCAGTCGGCTGAACAGATTTTGAAAAAAGTTGGAATGGAGATAGCTTAACTCATATGATTACTATACATCATCATCATACTTCACTCTCAAACAGGTAAACGGATATTGATGAAATTTGGATTGGAGATAGCTTATACCCTGGAATAACATATAGGATACTTTTCACCATCACCATCATCATCCCTCACGCGGTGGAAACTCCGAGGCGCAGCCACTCCGTTATAAAAACAAACATCCGGAATGTGTATCGATAACGCCGCACGCGTCGTTAACAACGTAATGAATGGAAACATGAATGAAAAGTGCGTGTGCGCGCGAAACGATCAGTAATACAGCTCAACAATAGATTTGATTTAGAGTTATGTATATTTTACTAGCTGCGCCCCGTGGCTATAACCGCGTGTTTTTTTCTGTTAAATAAATATCCTATTCTTCTATAACCAAATGTACATTATAAAGTTTAATAATAGACAAATTTAATCAAATAGTTATTAACGATTGCTCGGCATCTAATCATCGGATTAAGATACCAAGTACCCCAGTTTTAAAGTCAAACCCTAAGCTATCCAACAACTAACTAACAACCGCATCGCAATCGGTCCAGTAGTTTTTACGTGATGCGCGAACAAACATACAGACAAACAAACAAACAAACAGAAACACACGATTTTTAAAATGTTATATTCTTGTTCAGTAGCTTATTTTAAGTAGCCTAAAGTATTTCTTTCATTATCTTATTTGTACAAACTATTTCATTCTTATTGCTTTATTATATGTACAGATTAGATGTCATATAGGCAAATGTAGCCACCACGTAGGACGCCCTGTGCCCAGGTGGAGTGACGACCTGCGAAAAGCGGCTGGGAGAAAATGGATGAGGAGAGCTAAAGACCGAGCTCAGTAGCGTGCATTAGGATAGATATTTTTATCGAGTAAATATAGTTCAAACCATTTTTTGAAGGTCAAGTTTTCAAAAATTTAAGAAAAATAATACGTTTTGTCTCATTTCATAACAATCGTTATATCTATCATTCCTTAAGTAGAATTTTCTATAAAAAGCGCTTAAACCGTCCGTAACTACATAATAAAGTATTAACCACACTCTAATATTAGTTTATTTGTTTTCCTCAGTATACGTTTACAGAAAATTGCGGAAAAAATTGGCAACTCTATAGCATTGAAGTTCGATCAAAGGGTTTCATTACTAGAAGGCGACGTGTCTAATATAACAAGTCAGCAGTCCTATACTCAGTATTAGATATACGAAAATCTTTATTAAAGAATGCAAGCAAGTTTGTACTTTTACTTAGCTCGATATATACGGCTGAACGTATTTTGATGAAACTTGGTATATACAAATTCAAATTCAAAGTATTTTCTTGTTAACAAGCTGTGTCCTCGGCTTCACACGCGCTGTCATTTCTTTGGCTAAAAACTACTCTAAGTACTATTCCATTATACCAACATTTGATCAAAATTCCTTCAGCCGTCAAAAAGTTTTAATATATTGCTCGGCTTCTACTCATCGGATTGAGATACCAAGTACAGCAGTTTTAAAGTCAAACCCTAAGCTGTCCAGCAACGATAGCTTAGAAAATCGCATCGCAATCGGTTTAGTAGTTTTTACGTGATGCGCGAACAAACAAACATACAGAAAGACACGTTTTTTTATATTTTTTTCATTGTCTTCTTTATACCGACTTTACTTACTTATTTTTTTATTATGAGTATAGGTATACAGACAAACAAACAAACAGACAGACATGAATTTTAAAAATGTTATATTCTCGTTCAGTACCTATAGCTTATTTTAAGTAACCTAGACCATTTTTTTTTAAATTATATTCTTTGTACAGACTTTTTCGTTCTTATTACTTTACTAGCTTTTCCGCCCTCGACTTCATCCACGTGGACTACAGTTTATTACGAAAAAAGCATCCCATTTTCTTCTAGGATATTAAACACCAATGCAAAAGTAGGTATAGCAGCAACGCTCTTGATGTTTATTGACAGGCTTGTTATTTCGTTTCCATGGAAAGCGTTCCTTACAGCGAGTAATCGACATTTCCCAGTTTACCGGTGGAAACTTTCAATTTTCCGGGATAAATGTATCCTATGTTTTATTCCAAAGTATAATCTCTATTCCAAATTTTATCAACATCTAGCCGTTATCGCGTGAAAGCTCCCCAAACAAACGTTTATATTGATATGGATTATAAGTATAGATTATAAGTGTAGGATATATATAGATAGATACACACAATACAAATAATTAAGGCTTATGGTAAATAAATCCTCCCGCCCACTCGTGATATAAGTTTGTTAACGGTACATTACAGTGAGTATAGATAAAGAAGCTTTTAATAGTTTATCGCACTCTCGTACCTATACAATTTTCTACCGAAAATTATGGTTTCAATACAAAGTTAACACGAAACTTTACTCCTCTTTACTAACTTTTTCACGACAAAAATTCGTAAGAATTTTAAATTTTATATGTATATAATTCCAGCGTTTGAACATAAATATATTTTGCTATGTAAAACTCGCTTACATTTTCAAGGAAATTGAGTTGTTATCAAATTCGGTACTTTTGAATATTCATAGGGTTATTATTATTCGTGAAATGTTTCCAAAATAAAGCTGTTTTGACAATAGCTCCAGGAATCAGTAACAGTTACTAAGCTTTGAGGATTAACAAAGTGAGAGGGAGTCGGGACGCGTACGTCACAGTACAGTGCCTGATCATCAGCCTATATCTGTCCACTGTTGGAAGTAGGCCTCTCCTAATGCAAAGCTGGAGACCTCAGCTCTCTTCGTCCATTTTCTGCCAGCTGCTCTTCGCAGGTCGTCAGTCCACCTGGCCACAGGGCGTCCTACACTACGTTTGCCTAAACGTGGTCTCCATTCGAGAACTCGACTTCCCCAACTCGTTCTTCGGGAAATGTGACCAGCCCACTGCCACTTTAGCTTGCTTATCCTTAGAGCTATGTCGGTTACCTTGGTTCTCTGTTGGATATCTTCAATACAAATTTTTTCATTCAGAGAAACTTCAAGCACAGCTCTCTCCACAGCTCGCTGAGCGACTTTAAATTTGTGCACTAGTTTAACCGTGGGTGTTCACATTTTCGCTCCATAGGTAGATCACTGGTAGGATGCACTGATTGAAGATTTTGGTCTTCAGGCACTGCGGTATGGGCGAGGAAAAGACTTGACCAACAGTTACACAGAACAGGCCGGTGACCGCCTAACTCAAAGCTATAGCGATAGCGATACTAATGCACTGTCCGTCCTTGTCATTGTGTTACGATATGACAAGGACGGACAGTGCATTGACGTCATAAACGATTACAATTCCATTACGTTTGCTCAACCGCGGTCACCCTGCAGAACAGTTAGTTAACAGTACCTAAAGGACTAATAACTCAGCTCAGCGGAAAGCTGAAGACCGAGCTCAATGGCGTGCATTAAGAGAGGCTTACGTCCAGCAGAGGACAAGTATAGGCTGATGTTGAAGTTAAGGCTATGTTGAAGGTGGCTTTTTAAAAAGCTTGCTTTATAATATTAAAAATAAACTATTTATTAATAAATCTTATCCACATATAAATTTTCACAGCTTGAGCGCATGATAGCAGTGCAATTTGTATAAAACAGTATCACTGTCTCAACCCTACATTGTGCCAATTCCGTCGCCAATGAGGCATTACCTCATTATAAAAGTACTTAATCATTGTCTTTTGTTCTGTTTTATTGTTCTGAATGTTTCGTGAGGGAGATTCAAATGGGCATTTTAATTGTTACTAGCTTTCCCGCCCGCGACTTCGTACGCGTGGACTCCTGTTTATTGCGAATAAAAGCATCCTATTTTCTTCTAGGATATTAAAAACCAATGCAAAAGTAGGTACAGCTCTTGGATGTTTTTTGAGAGACTTGTTATTTCGTTTCCATAGCAACCACAGACCATTATGTGATGGCCACCGTTCCTTACAGTGAGTAATCAATATTTTCCAGTTTTCCCGTGGAAACTTTCAGTTTTCCGAGATAAAAAGTATTCTTTTTTTATTCTCTCCATTGTAAATTTCATTAAAATCCGTCCAGCCGTTATCGTGTGAAAGCTCCCTAAACAAACAAACAAACAGACAACGTTTCACTGTTATATATTGGTATGGAATAACAGGAATTTATTGTGGAGAGTATTATCGTTATTGTTAGAACTGTGAGAGGCGTTTTTCCTACTAATATTATAAACTAGCTGTGCCCGCGGCTTTGCCCACGTCGTCATTTCATTTAAAAGTAGCCCACACGTGTTATTCCAGGACCGAAAGTACCTATAAAGTACAAGGTGTCTCAAAAGAAATGTCATATTTAAAACTATAATTTAAAAAAAGTAAGGAGTTTATTGTAAAAATGTGTATTACATTATAAAATACACTTTTTTACACAATTTTTTTTTTTTAAATGGCATTTTCCAAATGTAAACCGTTACGTACACGGCACTCGTTTCGGCAGGTATTCTCCATCATGGCTGCGATTTCGTGACGGATATTTTCTTTTAATTGTGCCAGGGAAGTCGTGGCGTAAACTTTGGATTTGACATAACCCCACAGGAAAAAGTCCATTGGTGTCAAATCGGGACTGCGTGGAGGCCAACTTATGTCACCTCTCCTGGAGATCAATTTGCCAGGAAAAATTTCACGAACTCTTGGCAGAGACCTGTTGGACGTGTGTAAAGTTGCTCCGTCCTGCTGGAACCATGCTCTTTGGTTATAACCAGGAAAGTTTTGCCGCTCAGGCACGAAGAAGTCGTCTAACATCTCCACATAACGCTCTGAATTCACTGTAACTGTGCGTCCCCTTCCATCTTCAAAAGAGTAAGGGCCAATAATACCTCGCGCCAACATTGCGGCCCACACGGTGACTTTAGGCGAATGTAGTGGTATCTGATGTTTTTGTTTTGGATTGGTTGCACTCCAGTAGCGGCAATTTTGCTTGTTAACATATCCAGTAAGATGAAAATGGGCTTCATCCGAAAACAAGATGTTGATAAACGTTGGAAAGCGCTCAATCATCTGGTTTACGTAGTCAAGCATCTGACCAGCATCCTGAGGCTTTAATTCTTGCACCAACTGAATTTTGTACGGGTGCAGTTTTATGCGGCATAATGACGATCTGTGCACGTTTAAGTCCACAGCACGCTTCCGAATTGAAAGGTTCGGATCGTCCCGAATAGACCGGGCGACACTGTCTACGTTTCGACCGTTCTCGAACATCTTGGACGCCTTGGATTTTGGTTTTTCTAGTGTTGAACCGGTCTCTTCAAATTTCTCGACCCATCTGCAATGAGCCAAGTGGTTGGCGCATCATTCAAGTGACGAATATGTTTTTTAACAATTGTTCGGCATCTAATCATTGGATTAAGATACCAAGTACCCCAGTTTAAAAAAAAGCGAAACCTTAAACTATCCAACAGTGAAAACCGCATCGCAATCGGTCCAGTACTTTTTACGTGATGTGCGAACAAACACAGAGACAAACAAATAGACAAACAGACACGATTTCGTAAAAAATGTTATATTCTTGTTCGGTACCTTATTTTAAGTACACTAGTTTTTTTTTAATTATCTTCTTTGTAAATACTTTTTCGTTCTTATTGCTTTTCTATCTGTCTTTGATTTTTACGTTAAGTGTTAGTTATCCCTACCAATAACAGTGAAATATTGTATGTTTATTGCACAGCTAGAAAACTGAACCGGTTTTGATGAAATGTTTCATAACTATAGTGTACTTACTCGTCGGACCAGCATAAGCTCAGTTAAGCGTATTTTGGGAAATCCCGCAGGAAAATGAGAATAAAGCCTGTGAGACTAATGAAATGTAATGCAGAACACGAAGCGTATAGTTTAGATACTCGTACATTTAATATCTGAGACATATGAACTGCTGCCACGAACTACACATAACCGGGTCAGCGAATAAGTTATTGCGCTATAAAATATTAAACCGCAGTTTTATATGTATTGTGGTCATGTCTTCACTCCACATAAAGTCATAAAATTGGCTATTATCCTATAATCTTTCTTTTCTATCTCCGGCACAGAAAATCCGATTATGTAGGTATATTTATACTCGTATTACAATTGACAACCACAGAAGACAACCTACTTGTTATTAGATAAGTTGATTCACTACATTAATGCTTTTCATTTTTTTTTTGCACTAATGCATTAATGCAACAGACTAATGTTGCGAGAATAAAACTGTCGAATAGACATTAATTATTATTGGCATTCAAGGCATTCTTGTTCAAGTAGATACATAGTGTGGTTCTCCTCCTCCATGTTTCGCAAACCTTATTATACAGAGGTTCACTTGTAACCTCTTCTAACAATCCTCCCTTCATGAAGGAACGCAATCTGTTCCCGTTTTTACTGCCTCCTCGCATCCCTATAATTCTAAAAAAAAACTACTCATTCAAACAATCTCAGTTCAACGCTTCTAAGAAATATAAACAAATAAACAAAAGAACTTCTGAATAAAATAAACTTAAAAAAAAGAAGTTAAAACCGACTTCAAAATGAATAAAATAATCTTGTGTGTGGCCGTTGATTTGGTTAGATTTAAGAAAATTGGACACCGACTTCCTTAACTGTTTCCCAGATAGGATTATTTTATTCATTTTGAAGTCGGTTTTTACTTTTTAAGTTTATTTTATTTGCCTATTTTGAGTGGCGTACTATTATTTATTCTGTGGTGGCGTGAACATGTGATTACATCAAATGACTTGTTGCTGTTATCCATTGAGAAGTTCTTTTGTATCTCCGAAGGTCTTCATCAGATCTTCACCAAATTATATATATGGGACCATACCTAAAGCATATCCTATCATGTAAAAAGAAAACTTCAAAATCGATCCATATTTGACGGAAATATTGCGTCATAAAGTGGGTGAAAGGTAATAAAATTGTCATCCCCTAATTTTTTTACCCTTAGAGGTGGAATATTTTCATGAAAATTAAATGGGACTACCCCTCCCCTATCCATTAAAAAAGATTTACTGAAATCGATTCTCAATTTCCGGAGATATAGCGTAACATACATACAGAAAAAACGAATTGAGAACCTTCTCTTGAAGTCAGTTAAAAAGATACGCGTGTGTCGCGAGCGTTGGTAAGCTGCAACCTTCCATTTACATCTCGCACAGAGCAAATTCTGCACTATTTTGTATGTTATAAGGTTGTTGTAACATGTGTTTTTAAAGAGTAAGCGCAGCGTGACCAGGCTTTGCCAGTGACCATATGTTTCCAAATTTCCTGGCTATGTGTCCAAAATACTCAAACACTCCTTTAATTAAGACAGTATGGTCACGTTTAGTCTAATATATACATATCCCGTATACATACGAGTGTGTATATAACAGTAAAGTAATTTGAAATTTCGTCAGCTAAAGAACAAGTCGAACATTTCGAAACGATTATTAATCCATTAAGAGGAAAACTGTATAATCCGGCAAAGACAAAAGATGAAAAGAACCATTGTTCCAAGTCTTTTGTCATCGTCTTTTGATTAAATCACATACTTTCCTGTGCTCTTTTTAATTTCATTTTGACTGGATGTGTAATGAAATTGATTTTTGGGACGTGAATAATTTGCTAGAGGGAAAAAAAACATACACAAATTACTTCGAACCTACAGCTAATTTTGCAGCGAATCGCTTTTATGGAGAAGGAAATTAGTAGAATGTATAACATGTGCATAAAACAAGCCATTTTATCTGAGACTTTTATCCGCCGAGTCAAAGGTGAGGGTAGATATTGAAGTCGATGATAAAATGCCTTGTTTTATAAACGACTTATACACTATTATTTTCATTTCGGTTAAGAGGAAATTAAACTAAATATGTGATATGTTATATTATCTTATTTTTTCTTTAAATATTGCTAAGAAAACATGAGAACTTCTTTCTCGCCATTTTTTTTTTCATTCCAAATGAAATGTTAGGCTCGGGTCGGAGACTACAGGGAATTAGAGAAATAAAACACTTTGTTTCTCTAGACTTCTAGAGGTGCGCATAAAATTAGTTTTATGTCACCAACACCCAGCATAAACCAAAACTTTACGCGCAATAAGTGAAAAGATTGTTTTTGTCCCGTTTATACCCTTAATCAACACACAAGGTATACCAGTGCAGAAGGAAGTTAATTACAGTGTAGAATTGATTAGCAATGGCTATATACCAATGTTGAAAGTTAGACATTTGTTTTTGTAATTAACAGAAAACACAATCATAAGACTCATTTAATTCTATAAGCATTATCCTTTCTAAAACCTACATAGTTCTGAAAATCATCTTTCATTTTATACTAGTGGCCTGTAGACCTCGCGAGCACCAATATTTTTACAAATAATCTAGCGGTGCACAGTCAGCAGTCGCTGACTTCGGTCGTTCCAAATTTTTAAATCAAAATCATACGTCAAGATGGAAAACAGTGAAAACACGGTCATTGGTCGAAAAACACGCTGCACTTACGCTTTAAAAGTAGTAACTTTGAAGGTTAGTAGCAGGTTGTAGCTTACTACCGCTCGCGACGCATGCGTATCTTTTCAAACGACTTCAGAAGAAGGTTCTCAATTCGACTCGTATGTTTTTTTGTATGTATGCTACGCGATATCTCCGGCAATTGAGGATCGATTTCAAAAAATCTGTTTTAATGGATAGGGGTAGTCCCATTTAAATTTCATGAAAATATTCCACCTCTAAGGGTTGAAAATTAGGGGATGACTTAATTTTATTAACTTTCACCCACTTTATGATGCGATATCTCCGTCAAAAGTTGATCGATTTTGAAGTTTTTTTTTTAACAGAACAGGATATGCTTTAGGTATGGTCCCACATTATATAATTTGATGAAGATCTGATGAAGACCTTCGGAGATACAAAGGAACTCCTCAATGGATAACAGCAAGTCACTTGCGATTACTGTAATCGCATGTTCATGTTGTCGTTCACGCCACTCAAAATAGGGATATAAAATAAACTTAAAAAATAAGTAAAACCTGCCTTCAAAATGAATAAAATAATCTTATGTGGGAAACTGTTAAGGAAGTCGGTGTCCAATTTTCTTAAATCTAACCAAATCAACGGCACATCCTGTTGATTTGTTTACATTTCATTGTAGTGTTGAACTGAGATCGTTTGAATGGATGTGTAGAGGAAAGTTATTATTTTGTTTCTCGAATAATAGGGATGCGAGGAGGCAGTAAACAAGGAACAGATCGCGTTCCTTCATGAAGGGGAGGATTGTTAGAAGAGGTTACAAACGAACCTCTTTATAATAAGGTTTGCGAAGCATGGGGAGGAGAACCACACTTGAACAAGAATGCCAATAATAATTAATGTCGATTCGACGGTTTTATTCTCGCAACAGACTAAATTGCAAAGAAATAAATGAAAAGCATTCATGTAGAGAATCAACTTACCAAATAAGTAGGTTGTCTGCTGTGGTTCTCTATTGTAATACGAGTATAGACACCGACATAATCGGATTTTCTGTGCCGGAGATAGAAAAGAAAGATTATAGGATAATAGCCAATTGTATGACATTGTGTGGAGTGAAGACATGACCACAAGACATACAAAACTGCGGTTTAACATCTTATAGCGCAATAACTTGATCGCTGACCCAGTTATATGCAGTTCGTGGCAGCAGTTCATATGTCTCAGATATTAAATGTATCTATATACTTCGTGTTCTACATTACATTTAATTATTAGTAAAGCCTAACCCGCGTTTTTCTCATTTTCCTGCGGGTTTTGCCAAAATAAGCTTAACTGAGCTTATGTTGGTCTGAAGAGTAAGTACACTATGGTTATGAAACATTTCATCAAAATCGGTTCATTTTTCTAGCCGTAAAAGACAACAAACATACAACATTTCACGGTTATTGGTAAGGATCAAAAAACTTATGCCAATAAATTATATACTGTTGGGGTAGACGAGTTCCTTACTAAGTTATTGTTAATTTTATATTGAAGGGTATCAAATTGAAGGTCTTGATAAGCAAATAAAAACAGTATATTATTTTTTGGAATAAGTTCTATTTTGGCAGGCCCCCCACCAAAAATCCCCGGCGACTATAAAAATTCTAAAAATTCGTTATACCTGAATACAAAGTTTCGTTTAGATCGGTTAAGAAATGCGACCTGTACAGGAAAACAGCCGGACAGCTGGACAGGTGGGCAGCCAGAGATACGAAAGCATTTTTGCCCAAGCTGAAAGGAGACGCTACGCTCGCGCTTCGCGCTCGCTTGGTCATAAACATTCTTCATAACCCAGTAAGTTTTAATATCAACATTGTCAATAAGGACAGAAACAGATATCCAATGCCGTAATGTCTTGAAAATACGAAGAAAATAACATCTTAAGGCGGTAACGTCTATACAATATATGCTTGTTCACTAGAGTTGAACTGAAAAGTCGAGCGAAAGAAACATGTTTTGTCATAGGCATATTTATCACACTAAATTGTCTAATGTAACTAATATATATAAATTTGGCGATATTACTGAGTTTTCAAACATTTCTCGAAGACTATACGAATTTGTTTGTTTTATCATTACTTGGTTTGATACTCCCTGCATTTAACTACGAATATACCTACCCCTACCACAGTACATATATAGTCTTTCAAAACAACGAGAAACTTATAAATGTCTAAACGATTGAATATGATATAATTCTATAAACAAAAAAAACTACTTCAGTTAGATTTAAATGACTAAAAAATTACTAAACCTTTCATGAAATTTATATGGAACTGAGACGAGCTATACATACATAGCTATATAGCTATGGAGCTATGTCGATTGAATCAAGGTAAGCCAATCCTATGTCTACCAGGAGCTCGTTAGTGGTATTACTAGATCTAGAACAGATTTCTGCCATAAAGTTTAGAGATCTAGTTTGTGGTCTTATTAGCCTTGTCAGGCCGTCTACTTCTTAGAACAGATTTCTGCCGTCATGTTCGTTATGTACTTTAAGAAAATACTACACGGTGAAGTAATCTACACTAATAATTTCAGATTTAACTTTGATGTCAAGTTAGGCGAAGCTATTATGAAGAGATGGCTTGAACTATTATATTAAACTAGCTGTACCCGCGGCTTCGCACGCGTGGTCATTTATCTAGGTTAAAAGTACTCTATGTACTATTCCAAGACATAAAATACCAATATACCAACATCTGATCAAAATTCCTTCAACCTTTTTTTTCCTTTCTGTTTTTACCAGTGGTAAAAACTGGTGTATTTGGTATCTCAATCCGATCAGTAGAAGCCGAGCAATAAATTAAAACTTTTAGACAGCTGAAGGAATTTTGATCAAATGTTGGTATATTGGCATTTTAGGTCTTGGAAGAGTCTTACAAATAGTACTTTTAGCCTAGAGAAATGACCACGCGTGCGTAGCCGCGGGCATCAGCTAGTATAATATATGTATAGATTATAGATGGATGTTTTGAATGTGAACGCTAATGAAGGGATAAAATTACTTTTAAGTTTATTTTAGGCAACTCTCTGTTTGTTTTACCCGACTTCGGCGAAGCAAGGGAAGGGTAATGAGTTTAATGTATGTATGTATCTATGTATGTGGGTATGTGGATGTTCCACCATAGCGTCGCCTCTATTGGTCCGATTGTGACAAGCGAGGTATGTATCGTTTCGTCTTCATGTATAAAGTGTCTTAGGCTATTTTTTTACACGACCATAGTCGGGTTTTAGTTTTTGAACTTATGTTTTGTAATATAACTAGTAGATTTGTATACATTGTATTGTATTGTTGCAGATTGTATGCGGTATATCAGCGATGGTGATGGGCAGCGTGGCGTTCATAGAGGAGAGGCAGAAGTTCAACATGGGGCTCGGCATCCCCGCCGGAGGCATCACGGTTCTAGCAGCAGGTACCTACGAGTAAATAGCTACTGTTGATTTATAAAGAATAGTACCCGACAGCAACTGCGTCCACGTGGACTTTATTTATTTAATTACTTCTTTTATGCACAAAAACAGTGTACAGAGGAGGACTTAATGCTGCCAGTCATCCTGGTTGTGTCTAGGCGTGCACTCAAGATATGGACAGTAAAATGGAAATAAAGAGAAATTAATTGAAATAAATTCATAAAAATAAAACTTATAATAAATCATACATAGATATATAATACAAATATATATAAACATAAAACAGTCTTTAAAAAGACAACAAATTGTTCTTGGGCCCAAACTTAGCTGTCTTCAAATCGTAAGAAATTCCAATCGCAAGCCACCCTTTTATAGTTGAAATACCTCGCACAAGAACGAAGCGTTACGCTTCTTCATTTATTATAAGAACTGCAAAGGAGTGGAATGCCCTGCCCTCGTCAGTATTTCCGGTAAATTATAACCCCGGTGTGTTCAAGTCAAGAGTGAATAGGTATCTACTAGGCAAGCGTGCTATACCTTCGACCACATCATCGTTTTCCATCAGGTGAGATCGTGGTCAAACGATTGCCTAGTCAGTAATAAAAAAATATAAAAAAACTTATTATCGCACACGTTTCGAACTTCACACAATTACCTAGTCTGAAAGTAGTCTGTTAGGTCTGTTGGTAGTCTGTTAGGTCTGTTGGTAGTCTGTTAGGTCTGTTGGTAGTCTGTTAGGTATGTTGGTAGTCTGTTAGGCCAAGTACTTTACAAGCCACAGTCAAAAACTAATGTCTCATGAACAAAGAAAAAAACCCAATACAAATAGACACTAAGATTTTTGAGGGTACGTCCGAATTAAAAAAAAACCCTCGTATTACTATTACATAAAGAATTCTTGCAATCAGACTTGTAGTTTCCGAGAAATACGTGGACAAACATACATGCATACACACATACATACATTCGCGAAATTTAGTGTATTTGTTCAGATACCCTTATGGGTATATAGTATATAGTAGTAGTATAGTATATATTGTATATAGTACATGCACATTAACTTGAGAACCTACTATTTTTTGAGTTGGTTATAAATAAATCATATACTTATTGGTTTATGTCTATTATGTGCGTTGAGATTTATAGTATCAGTAAGTTACGCGGCTTGAGGCGCGCTTTCTTATTGTCATCGACCGTATCTTGTTAAAACACCAATCCTCGTAACCTGAAACATTTTAGGAGTCCATACCTCCACGACTATTGAACCGATTCGTTTTTTCTTTAAATACTCATTCATATATATTTTTTCGTAATGGGATAAAATATTTCAGTATAATTGGGAATTACTCATTTAATTTTAAGTAAAACGAAAACAGTTTAGACGTGAGCGTCCAACAAAGTCTGACTCCATTCCGCAAACGACTAGCTTATCTCTTATACATATATGTAAATTATATATAATTATACTTCAAACTAGCTTTTCTAAGAATAATTTTATCAATATACTACAACCGTAGGCGGATGTTTGATGAAGGAAATAGTATTACTTAACTATTTCAAAATAGAACTATAAACAAAAGGTTATTATTATGGGGTTAGATTAAAATGTTATTTTAGAAGTCAAGGCTCGAAATGTGTACAAACAGACGGATTAAGTTATTCTGTTATCTGTGCTGTGAAGGTTGGAACATAAACTAATTATAAACTTTACTGCAGATAGGATCCTCTGCGATAACATAGAGCGCCGTCCAAAATAATAAATGCGGCTAACAACATTATTATGAAAATAAATTGACACGTGAGGTCCCCCGAGGGTTGATCCACCTCTCAGACCAAGTCATAGAATAAATAATAGTACAAGAACAAACTCCAAAGATCCATCTTCTCAAAGGGACTACTAACTCAAGATGACAATACAATACAATACAATACGGTACGGTACGGTACGGTACGGTACGGAACGGAACGGAACGGAACGGAACGGAACGGAACGGAACGGAACGGAACGGAACGGAACGGAACGGAACGGTACGGTACGGTGCGGTGCGGTGCGGTGCGGTGCGGTGCGGAGCGGAGCAGAGCAGAGCAGAGCAGAGCAGAGCAGAGCAGAGCAGAGCAGAGCAGAGCAGAGCAGAGCAGAGCAGAGCAGAGCAGAGCAGAGCAGAGCAGAGCAGAGCAGAGCAGAGCAGAGCAGAGCAGAGCAGTGCAGTGCAGTGCAGTGCAGTGCAGTGCAGTACAGTACATTAAAAACAATACAATACAATACAATACAATACAATACAATACAATACAATACAATACAATACAATACAATACAATACAATACAATACAATACAATACAATACAAAAATACAATATTTTTTTAACATAGGCAAAACACAACGGGTGGTCTTATCGCTAAAAGCGATCTTTTCTATACAATCTTTAACATAAAAGGAGTTACTGGATCTAAGTCAGGTCGGAAGAAGTCGATATGCTCAAAAACTAGTTATTTACAATACTGGAGAGCTAATTTTGTGCAGACATATAACCTAAGAATGTGCTGATTTATTGTCTACTTTATTTACACATACACATTGGCCCAATACGCGACGGTAAAAGACCTGTCGGAATGACTCTTATTCCATGGAAGGTGGGACGGCCTTTGGTGTGGGACGCTACTTGTGTAGACACACCCTTGCACCGTCTCATCTTCAAGGAACTCAAAATAAGGCTAGAGCGGCGGCTGAATCAGCTGAGAGCCTCAAAAGGCGCAAATATAGTACGCTTGACAATGGATATATATTTGAGCCTTATGTGGTAGAGACACTAGGGCCGTGTGGACTAGGAGCTCATCAAATATACAAAGATCTATCGGGGCGTCTGGTCGAAGCAACACGTGACCAAAATGCTGGCCTTTACTTTGCCCAAAGACTAAGCATTACCATACAATGTGGCAATGCTGCCAGCATTTTGGGAACGTTGCCCACTGGTTACGGATTGTTAGACTAGTTTTAGTATTACTTTGTTTTAGGTTAGTATAGTAATTGTTTTTTTAAAGTCTTTCTGTTTTTTTGAATGAAATGCATTTTTACACATATGGATTGATAAACAATATATAAACTATATCATATTGATGTTTTCTTTCAATTTCAAGCACATATGATATAAAATAGCATTTTTATAGGTAAGAAATTAGATATTAAGACGTTAGCTGCACTATCTTTCAAAACCAAGCGTACAGACTAGGTATCGACCACACGGATCATTGCCCAAACTAAATAGGAGACTCGGGATGTATCGACAGAATGAGTCACACGTATAAATGCAAGAAATTATGAAAACTGCAATCGAATTATTTGAATTTGAGAATGGAAGTGTGAGGAATGTGTGTGGACAGTACATAGTGATAAACTATAAAATAAATTTGTTATATTGATGAAGGAGTATGACTAGAGCACAAAATTATATAAATATTAATATATTCAGGACAATTCACACCAATTACCTAATTAGAATACCCTGTATTATGGGGAACGGGTTTATGTACATCCGTGACTCCAAAACAATCATTTTTGCTCATCGCACAGTTATTTGTATCTTGCAGGATTCAAACCTGGGACTGTTTGACTTCGCAGTCAGGGTCACTAGCCGAATTAAAAAAAAAACAAAGAAATAAGAAGAAATTGAAGAAGTTCCACGTAGCTTTTTCGTGCAACCTACTGACATTTATGAAATAAACAAGCCAATACCAAAACTAAAAAAATATAGTGCCCCTGGAAAGGATGGGTGGTGTCAGACTTATCAAAGAGATAATACACGCTATTATTGTTCCTCTCACTCACATATTCAACCTTAGTTTAGCCACTGGATTATTCACCAAAACAAGCTATGGTCATCCCTATTCACAAAAAAGGTCCCACTAACTTACCTGAAAATTACAGGCCCATATCTCTTCTAAGAATATTTTCGAAACAACTAGAAAAAATAGAAAACAAGCGAACTTAGATAAATACAAACTTCTCTGTGATAAGCAGTTTGGCTTTAGGGCGCAAAAGTCTACGGAAGATGCTGTTATTTATTTGACTAGACAAGTCAGTGCTAGATTGGGGTGTGGCTGCAAGTGTATTGGAGTATTTTTAGATCTCGCTAAAGCATTTGATACAGTTTCAGTGCCAATACTACTAAAAATATAGATAACAACGGAATCAGACGCCAAACTTTAAGTTGGTTCTGCAGCTATATTGCAACACACGTCAATGCATTAGGGTGGGTGAACAAGTCAGTTGTTCTGAGCTGTCTGTTGATTTTGGCGTTCCGCAGGGTATCGTCTTGGGCCCGACGTTATTTATAATATATATGAATGACATCCATCGAATCACAAATAAGATCAATGACACGACCAACACTTTATGTTACACCGATGACACTGTTGCTCTATATGCCGGTAAATCTTGGAATGCTGCTCTGAACGCCTCTGAGACTGGTATGAGACAGATTGGTGGTTGGTTTGACCATAACCTTTTGACCTTAAATGCTAAAAAGACCAACTATATTTGCTTACATAGTACAAAAAAGTCAGAGAATATGTCACCAACTAGCCATAAAAATCATTCTTCTTGTTGCATCCATAACCCCGTGTAATTGTGATCTTATCAAAAGAGTTGACAATATTCAATATCTTGGCGTCGAGATAGACCAAAATCTTTCTTTCAAAGCTCATATAGTCTGCACAAAAAAGCGTGCCAGGAAAATTGTATAAGTGATGAAATTGCTACGCAATTCGGCAGACGATGGCCATTGCAGCTAGTGTATACTGTACCCTGTAGACCCTGTACGAGTCCAACCTCGGTTACTGTTCCACCATATGGGATGGATCCGGGATTACAGCAATGTAGACACTAGAACGTGCACAACGTTGGGTAATAAAAACAATGCTAAAACAGCCGTTAAGATATCCCACAAAACTGCTTTACGTTGAAGCCAAACTACAAAATGTTCGCCAACTTTATATCCTCCGGGCTTTCGCTAGGCATCACTCCTCAACTCTTAACTGTTGTGATTATTGGTCTCTTCTTAATCGCAGAATCTTCAAAACGCATCATATTTCTTCAGAACTAGGCGCATGCCTACATCGACTAGTAGACTTCATGCTACTTTTCATTTATATCTATTGTTGCGGACTCTCACGTAAGCACTTGTTCACAATTTAGTTGGTTTATTGTCACAAACAAGGATAATAACAGAAAATAGTTTTCGTAACCAATTATAAATGTTGGCTACGGAGCCGTAATAAACTGTTGATACAATAAGTTTTGGACAATTATGGAAGAGCTTCTTGCTTCGACGGCTACAGCGATCTGGAACGTTGATACGATAATGCACACTGAATTTACGAAGTATTGGTATTTATTATTATTATTATTATCAGCCCATATCGTCCCACTGCTGGGCAAAGGCCTCTCTTTCCTCCTTCCAATTTTTCCGGTCTATTGCTTTAGTTTGCCATTCTTTCTCGTACACGTCAACAAAAAAGAAGATGGTTAATGGTTTGGTTATGGAAGAGCTTCTTGCTTCGACGATGAAAGTTCGTCTCGCCACCGTCGTCTAGGCCGGCCACGCTGTCACTTGACGCCTTGCGGCATCTATTCCGTGATGGATTTAGCCCACAGCTCGTCTGACATACGACAGACGTGTCCAGCCCAGTCCCATTTAAGCATGGTTGTTTTTTGGGTTACATCGGCGATCTGGGTCTTGGAGCGCAGTATTGTATTTCTGATCCGGTCTGTCAGTTTTACTCCCAAGATACTGCGCTCCATTGCTCGCTGGCAAACCTCGAGCGTGGACCTTTATTGAATAGTCAAAGACCAAGTCTGAGCGCCGTATGTGAGGATGGGGAGAATGCACATGTCCATGAGTTTACGTTTTAGGCACATGGGTAAGTTACCCTTTATTAAGTCCTTCATGGCCCAATAGCTCCTCCAGGCGTTTTCGGTGCGTCTAGCAACTTCTTTGTCTTGTCTTGCCTGGAAGGAAACTATTTGGCCAAGATATACGTACTCCTGGACAAACTCAATCTCCACATCCTCTATGCATACCTTGCGCTTGGTGCGGTTTGTCATGAGCTTGGTCTTTGACATGTTCATACTGAGTCTGACCTCGAGGCTTGCTTTGCTTAGGTCTTCAAGCATTTGTTGTAACTCTGTGGCTGTGGAAGAAAACAGAACAATGTCGTCAGCAAATCGGAGGTTGGTTAACCTCTTATTGCCAACAACAACGCCCTTTCTCTCCCAGCCAGTAGATAGCTTTTTGAAAACTTCTTCGAGGGTGGCAGTGAAGAGTTTTGGGGAGAGTGGGTCGCCTTGCTTGACTCCTTTGCCAATACGAAAAGATGGCCCAGTGGTTTGGATTTTTACTGATGCTGTGCTGTTATGGTAAACATTCTGAATAAGTTTAATATATGTGACATCTATGTTTTGATTACTAAGTGCATTAAAGAAGAATGGGTGATACTGTCGAATGCCTTTGAATAGTCGACAAACGCTATGTACAACGGGAGTTTGTATTCATGGTACTTTTCTAATAATTGATTAAGAGAGTGAAGATGGTCTGTGATGGAGAGGCCTCGGCGGAATCCTGCTTGTTCCGGAGGCTGATGTAAATCCAGCTTTCCGGAGATGCGGTTTTCAATGACTTTGATAAATGCTTTGTAAAGATGGGAGACAAGGCTGATAGAGCGATAGTTGCTAATATCAGTCTTGTCACCCTTCTTGTGTAAAATAATGAAGTCAGAGTGGCAGAAATTATTAGGAAATAAACCAGTTTTAAGGATAATGTTGAAAAAATTGGTTATGTGTGGTAAGAGAGTAGGTTCCCCAATTTTCAAGGCCTCGGTAGTTATGCCATCTTGACCAGGACTCTTGTGATATTTCATGCTGCAGAGTGCGCGGTGAACTTCGAAGCCTGAGATTGGTGCAACTGTATCAGGGCATGAATATTCGCTGGTGAGTATTGGGGAGCCTATATCGCTGGAATATAGGGATTTATAAAAGTTGGTACTTATTTCGAGGACTTTGCCCATATCGCAGTGCTTCGTGCCGTCCTTGTCTTTAAGGCATGCTATCATTGATCTTCTTTGTTTCATCCCTTGTTTGGCTATCTTGAGTGACCTGTTTTTTTCTAGAGCTGCTTACACTTGTCGACTGTTACATGGTCTGATATCCTTCCTGATACTTCTCTTAACTCTTCTGTCAAGTGTTGTGTACTCTCTTGTGTAATATGTAAGTTTTTGTCTGTCTTCTCTCAACTTTTTAGAATCTTCACTCAGTTTTCTAATTTTTGTTTGGGAGGTTTTATTTTCAAGCTGGCATTTTTAATTGTGTTCCGTATGTTATTAAACTGTACATCTACATTTTCCGTATCTTTTGTCTCGAGTATGCTAAAACTGTTTTTAAATTCCAGGTTAAACTGTTCTTTGCATGTGAGTAAGGCGCTTTTATTGATCCGTTTCAGTGTATTTTTGATCATCTTAAGTCTGAGAATTTTAGTTTTGTATGTGGCTGTAATTCGTAAAGGTCTGTGGTCTGAACTAAATTGGATATTGTTCATTACTTCTGTGTTTTTGATAATTTGCTTATTTGAAGAAAGACATAAGTCTATCTCGTTCTTAGTTGTACCATCTGGAGACAACCAAGTCCATCGCCGTTGTGTTTTTTTTATAGAAAAAGCTATTGCTTATACTTAGATTTTGACTCTAAGCAAATTGGATTAGACGTTCTCCGCAGCAATTTCTGTCTCCAAGCCCATGAGGGCTTAAGATGTTGGTGTTGTTGACTTGTCTCGTACCAATTTTGGCATTAAAGTCACCTAGACCTAAGTTCCAGGTACCTCTATGATCATTGTACGCTTTTCCGAGAGAATCATAAAACTCTTCCAATTCGTCATCTGAGTGTGATGATGTAGGTGCATAGATTTGAACTATTGTAAGGGTTTTTGTATCTGTATCTGTGTTAGAATTTAAGAACTGCTATTCTATCTGAGACTGATACGAATTCTTTAATGTTGTATTGCCATTTTTTCGCTACAAGAAATCCTACTCCGTATTGGCTGTTTTTCCCACCTATATGATGGAATACGTTTTTGACTCTGCCTAAAGTGTCTTCGCCATCTCTTCTCACTTCAGATAGGCCAATAACATTCCAGTTTACTTTGTCCAATGCGTGTTCGAGTTCAATTAAACGTTCCTCAAGGCGAAGAGTGCGAACGTTATATGTAATTATATTCAGGCTATCGGTATCCGTATGCGTAGCCGTGGTCGATTGACAGAGGGATTCCACCCGGGGATTGTATGCGCCCTCTGCTCCAGGGGTCAGCTGCCTACTGTCATCAGCAGCGTTTCCACTGGAGACACCAGGCACTTGGGGCCTGTTTCTGTGTGTGCAATTCATGAGTTTAGACAAATAACCCACCACGCTTGTCTAGTGTGGGTTGGTGGGTGTGCAGTGAGCCATCTAACTCGGCCCTTGGACGCCGCCGTTGGTATACTAGGTACTCTTCCGCCGCCGCCCTAAACTGTCATCCTGCGCTTATGCCAGTGGTTCTACTTTGACCTCGTTTGGACACTTGCATCCATGAGCCCAAAGTGGCTTGTTACTGTGTGGTCGAGGACTGCCGAAGCAGCTAGCTGTAATATCTTACTGCCTGTCCATTATCCGCCACCTATGGACCCCGATTTATAGTAAACGTAAAACTGTCGAAGCTCTCCCATTGGGTGATTCTTTCTATTTTATTCGTGGTATACGTGTGCGCCTTTGTTCTAGGCTAAAACTTACCCACGCTCGAAAACAGGCACAAAAAATTGACCCAGAAATAGGTTACGGTCTTATCTCGATTCCGTACCGTAAAGGCCTAAAACCTAAAGCCTAAGTTTTATTGCTTTGCTACGGGTGCGAGGAGAACTTCCGATCTTGTGAACTCCTCGCACTCGTACAGAGACGGTACCCAAAGTTTAGGCAGTTAACTAATTTTTGTCCCATTTCACGACATTCCTATGTATGATTCATCTCAAGTCAACAAGCTTGACCGATTTCAGAGTAGCTTCTCTCATTGAGACTCTTCTCGTTCTTACTGCCTGTATTTCTTATTACCTTCAGTGATTACCGGTGAAGATTACCATTTAGATCAGCTCAGTTTCACCCCGCGTTGCAAATCAGTAGTACCCTTACAAAGCGGGACTGTTCCTGAGCCAACCTGTACCATGTCATGCAACCACAGAGAACTTCAGTCCCTCTGTGGCTGCATGCTTCGAATTATTTTATCCTAATACGTTAAGCGGCCATCCCGTATGCTATAGTGGTCATACGGGGTGGCACGTAAATTCCAAAACTACATTTGCCTTTTTTCGAAGCCTAAACAAAATAATTTATTTCTCGCTTTCACGTTAACCTATCAATATGCCGATTGGCGCAAATTGAATAAACACATATGCCCATTTTCGTGTGTCGCTACTTTTCACCTACCTATTCCCCTGCGTTTGTAGGTTTCAGTGCGTTATAGCTATACACATGTCTACTTATAGCTAGCTAGGTTGTTATCGTTAACGCAATCGTTGCGCTCGTCAACACCTATCTATTACTTATAATAAAGCAATAGGAACGAAAAAGTCTGTACTAAGAAGATAATTTAAAAAGAAATGGTCTAGGGTACATAAAATAAGCTACTGAACATGAAACATAACATTTTAAAAATTCGTGTCTGTCTGTTTGTCTCTATGTTTGTTCGCGCATCACGTAAAAACTACTGCATCAATTGCGATGCGATTTTCACCGATGGATAGCTTAGGGCTACAATTAAAAACTGATGTAATTGTTATCTCAATCCGATGATTAGGAGCCGAGCAATCTATAAAAATCTTTTTAACAGCTGAAGAAATTTTGATCAAATGTTAGTATTTTAGGTCTTGGAATAGTACGTTGACCTGGAAAAAGACGTACGAAGCCGCGGGCACAGCTAGTAATAAGACATGTACATAAATAACCCACCGTTATTAAAATTGAACTAACGTAAAATAAAAAGATAGGAATCTACCTATTCTACTTAATATACAAAACCCCAAAAAAAACTCTATCCAAGTTTCCATATACCACAAAATCTGACAGCAATACGACACGTATTTTGTCTCTGCACGAGGCATCGTCAGAAGATGTTGGCTCGTCGAGTGCTGGACGGAGAGCGACAAACTTTTTGAGAATTTGTTACAATAATCTAATTTTAGACTTTTTTATGACGACCTTTTCAGTAAGGCATATAAACAGTAAACAGTAAACAATTTTTTGCCTACTACTTTAACTTCAAATGACGTATTACAAAGTTATGTGCTATAATATTATTTACGTGTCTAAATAAATTCTGGACTCATTGTTATTGAGATATTTTTGATGCGTTACTTTATCTATTTTTTTTTTGGTTTATCTAAATTAAACACGTTAGGAGTTGAATAGTTTAAAAAAATAGCTATTCAATTATTGCATTAATATCTTGTACAGCTAAGTTCTGAATGTGTCTAGCTCGAATCTATCTATCTAGGTATACTTATAATAAAGCAGTAAGTGACAAAAAGTCTGTATAAAGAAGATAACTTTAAAAAATGGTCTAGGGGACTTACATTACAGCTACAGAAAAAGGTTATTTTTATGTGTAACATCTTTCCTCTCGCTTTCCTAAAATCTATGGGAATGATTTCGTGAAAAGTGTAACATGTGTAACAGTGTAACAATTGACCAATGAGCGCGCGCAGTGCTAGATTTAAAATAAAACAGAGCCCAGCGATGATGAAACAAAGCTTCGGGTTTCCTATTAGTGTTTTCCACACCAATATATAGAAGTGAAACGTTGTCTGCTTGGGGAGTTTTAACACCAAAGCGGCTGATCCGATTTTGATGAAACTTTCTTAATAGGTACTGTACAAATTAGATACCAACGTAGGAGACTTCTTATCTCGGAAAATGGTAAGTTTCCACGAGAAAACTGGAAAATGTCGATTACTCGCTGTAAGGAACGGTTGCCATGGAAACGAAATAATAATAAGTCCGTCAAAAAGCTCTAAGAGCGTTGGTGCTATACTTTTGCTTTGGTTTTTAATATCCTAGAAGAACATAGGATGCTTTTTTCGCGATAAACTGTAGTCCGCGTGGATGAAGTCGTGGGCAAAAGCTATTAATTGATAAAACAGAGCTTAATGTTTGCTCGTCATATGCTACTACTGTATGGCTCGTTCGTTTTTTTTATTGTATCTCTGTCTGGGTTTGTTCCTTTGTTCGCGCATCACATAAAAACTACACGACCCATTGTGATGCGGTTTTCATTGTTGTGTAGCTTAAATTTTGACTTAAATACTGGTGTACTTGGTATCTCAGCCCAATGAATAAACCCGGGCAACCGATAAAAACTATGCGACGTCTGAACAAATTATGATTTAATGAATGTAGTAATATTGTACTTTTTAGTCCTGCAATAATAAATAGGTTACTTTTAACCTAGAGAAATGACCACGCGGGCAAAGCCGCGGGCACTGCTAGCAGTTTTAATAAATCTTGTATCTACGTAGTTTATACCATGATGTATCGGTAGCATTATCTTTTTTCATTTATATGAATTTGTGGTTGACTTCTCTCTATTTCCACTTTCTAATCTCTTATAACTTTACTTATACCTAAAATATGTTCCCCTTTGGCAGTTTATAAGGTATAAAGGTATTATGAAAACATATTGAAAGCTTATACGTCCCCTTACGGATAAGAATAACGAGTTTGTTGGATAAGAGAAAAACAATATTTCTTACCTTCAAATATGCTATGAAGGTAGTAAAAAATATTAGGGTAATCTTACATCATTCGTTTTAATATTTTTAAGAAGAAAACAATAATTTAGTGGCACCTAAGCCGTTAAATTACATAAACTAAAATGCAAAATTATTATAACCGTATTCAGGATTTTGCTGAATCGATGTTAGTGACGGTAGGGATGTAGATTATAGAAACATGGAAAAAATATATTTTAATAGCTAAAGCAAGAGCTAAAATTCTACTATATTTAGAACTAGCTCTCGCCCGCGACTTCATCCGCACCTACTACAGTTTATCGCGAAAAAAGTATTCTATGTTCATCTAGTTAAGATATTAAAAACCAATGCAAAAGTATAGCACCAAACGCTCTTGATAATTTTTGACACGCTTGTTATTATTTCGTTTCGACAGCAACATGTCATTCCGTTCCTTATAGCAAGTAATCGTCATTTTCCAGTTTTCCCATGGCAACTTACCATTTTCCAGGATAAAAAGTATCCTATGTTAGTCTTTATACTGTACAGTCCGTTTTACAAAGTTTTATCAAAAACGGATCAGCCGTTTTGGCGTGAAAGCTCTCCAAAACAAACAGACAACGTTTCACTTTTATATATTGGTGTGGACTAGCTGCGCTTCTAGCAGCTATGCCCGCGTGCAAACTTTGACATCCCACTTTAACCCCTTAGGGAGATAATTTCAAAAACACCTTTCCATTGTTCTCCTCTAGGATACCGAAGAAATATTTCCACCAAATTTCAAATTTCTAGGTTCTGACAGTCAGTCACGGTACTGTTTAACGGTGTCAATACACGTGACGGCAAATCGTATGAGATTTTCTCGCCGTTGATGTTAATGTCCATTCCTTTCCAATCCAACGTCTTAAACATATCTTCCAGGGCATTAGAGAACAGTTTCGGGAATTAATAAACATCCTCCTGTCTCACTTCACTGCGCAGATGGATATGTTTAGACTGCTGGCTTTGTACTTGGACACTCATAGTCGTAGCGTCATACAGAAACCTCAGCACTTCGATGTATCGCCAGTCCACTTGACAATGCTGTAAAGACTCCAGAACCACCCCGTTTCTACGGAGTCAAAGGCATTCTCATAGGCCACAAAAGCACAACACGAGCTGGTTATACTCTTCAAACTTCTGTAAAACCTGCCTCACTTTTTGTGTGTGGCTTATCTATGTTGCTAAATCCTCCGCAAAACGCGGTCTGTTCAGAAGGCTGAAATTTAACAAATCTTCTTGCGAGACGGTTTGAGATGACCCTCGAAAACAACTTATAGACGTGGCTCAAAGTGAAATAGGTCGGTAGTTCTATTATCCCCTTTTTTGAAAAAGAGTACTGCCAAACTCTTACTCCACGCCGCTGGAATTCTCACAATGTTAAGAACGGTGCTAAATAACCCTTGAGCTCCTGAAGTACTTGTTTCCCCTCTGCTTTCAAGAGCTCCATAGTTATACCATACTCACCGAGCGCCTTTCCATTCTTAAATTGCTTGATCGCCTTCTCAGTCTCGTCTAGGTTGACGTCGGCCAATTCATCAGTGTAGTGGCGGGTCAGTATTGTGCGGGAATCCTCTGAGCTGGGTTCGGGTCTTAGAAGCATGCGAGTCGTAGAATCGGCCATAGAAATCGATCTCTTCGAATGGGGTATTTTTGTACCCCATTCGATAGGTTTTGGTTTAACCAATTGTCCGGTCGGACAGGAGTCGGGAGAAATTAAAAGGCAATTTGTATAATTTAAATGAAAAGTTCGTCAAGTCCAGATGACGTCTGATTGTCTCGTTTATTTGTTGTCTTTGGCTCTGCAAGAAGGTCGGACGCCGCGACATCCCTACCTCCATTATTAGGGTCCTGTCCTAATACTCAAGATGAGGAGCGGACGTCCAGTCTGCAGAGCTTCGTCACAGGTCGTCTTTAGGTCGCTCTTGTCTGTCCTTGTCCAGTTCTTACGTCAACTACTCTCGTACGTCTCTTCCCGGGTACATTTGTGTAACAATTCCTCGTAACCACAAGTTCCGAGGCATTTGGTTGTCAGCAATGATTACCAGGTCTTCAACTGTAAGAGGTTGAGTTTGTCCACTTATCACGTCGCGTCAATGTGGGTAAATATTCACGAACCCACCTACGCCACAATAAGTCAACCAGCCGCTGTGACTCGCGCCAGGTGCGGCGGAGTAAGTGATCTGTATATAAGTCAAACGGATAGTCCTTAAATTCAGTGCTAGTCAGTAAAAAGTCCATTGGTGTCAGTGGTAGGACATCTTCATGGTCAAGCGGTACATAAGTCAAAGGTCTATTATTAATCATGAATTCTGCCTCAGCCAACACAGTCTGTAAAGTCTGGTCAGTGGGAGTCCTATCATTCATAGTTACCTTCAAAGCAGTTTTTACTGAGCGAATAAGGCGTTCCCAGCAACCACCCATATGCGCTGCAGTTAGGGTAATAAAATTCCATTTCAACTGTCTTATGGAACCGAACTTTATTAGCTCGTGTCTATCAATTTGCAGCATTGCCTGTCTTACCTCATTACTAGCTCCCCTGAAGGATGTCGCATTGTCACTCCAAATTTCGCGTAGACATGCACGCCTTGCGATAAACCTTCTTAGTGCCATGATGGCACTACTCGTAGAAAGGTCATTTACGAGCTCTATGTGTATGGCTCTGACTGTTAAACAAGTGAAAAGAGCTCCATATCTCTTTTCCAACCGACGGTCTACCTTGACTGTCATCGGGTCAAAGTAGTCCAGTCCAGTAAACGTAAAAGCTCGACTTATTTGCGTAAGTCTTACTTCTGGTAGCTGTCCCATGAGAGGTGGTAAAGGCTTTGCGCGTTTGTTTTTACATGCTTGGCAATCATTCCAGGCAGGCTTGACGGCGTTCCGGCTATTTATCACCCAATATCGCTTTCTCAAATTGTTTAGTACCATCTCCCTACCATTATGGGCGGCTTCTTTATGGTAGCGATTTATAAGCAAACGTGTAAAGTTATCTTTTGGATGTAAGATAATAGGGTGCTCAGTATCGTCGTGAAAGTCGGCTAACTCAATTCTACCACCAACTCTCAAAACTCCGTCAGCATCTATAAATGGTGTCAACTGACGTAAGACGCTGTCATTCTGGACGCACTTATTTTTGATTAGCTCTGTGATTTCGCTGGCAAATCTTCTACCCTGACTTAATTTCAGCCACAAAAGTTCTGCTTTGCTCAGCTCTTGAGCTGTCAGTTCACCTGTCTGATGACGAGAATTATTTAAAAACCTTTGAGACCAAGCAGTTGTTCTGATCAAACGCCAATAATTTGAGAATCTGCAATAATTCGGTAAAGCATCTATCAAACTCTCAATCATGATAAAACAAACTGCTTTCACTTCTACATCGTCTGGGTCCAAAACTGACTCATATTTATCCTCTAACGGCCAGCGAACTTCAGGTTCATTCAGAAAGCTAGGTCCGTGCAACCACCTTCTATTGTCCTCGATGGCAATGTCCCGCGTAGCGTCGTCCGCAGCGTTTAAACCTGTCGGTACCCACCCTCAGTCACAGACTTCAGTCAGGTCTGCAATCTCACTTACACGGTGAGCTACAAAAGGCTTAAACCTGCCGCTATCCGACCTTAACCAAGCCAACACAGTTTTTGAATCTGACCAAAAACAGGAACGCGTCAAAGGCACGGCCATGTACCTTTTAAGAAATTGTCCCAGTCGTGCTCCCAAAAGAGCAGCCTGAAGCTCAAGCCGTGGTATGCTTAAACACTTCAACGGTGCAACTCTTGCTTTTGCCATAATCAGTGACAACTGGCACGAGCCGTCATTCAACTGCCATCTCAAGTAATCAACACTCGTAAAGGCTCTAGAACTTGCATCACAGAAAATATGTAACTCAACAGCCCCCGCTCTATCAAAATAGTCAGAAAATATCCAACGGGAAATTTTAACATCTCGCACTTTATATAATTCCTGTAGCCACAACTGCCACCTGTCGAAATGACTGGTCTCAATTTTGTCATCCCAGTCGATTCGGGATTTCCAAATGTCTTGGAACAAAATTCTAGCTCTAACTGTTACAAAAAGAAGGACCCATTATTTTTGACATACTGGGCTGATGATGGCGAACATATAGCTCCAAATGTCATCACATTCATGACATACTCGTCCCCGTTCCACAAAAGCCTCTGAGCCTGTTTAATAAGGACCCTATGAAACATCTCTTGTATGTCACCTATCACTGCTATTTTGCCAAACCGAAAACCTATAAGCACACCCGGCAGGGAAGTGAGAAAATCGGGGCCACTCATCAAAAAGTCATTAATTGACTTACCCGTCGATTTCGCAGCACAATCCAGTACTATGCGTAGCTTATTTGGTTTATTTAAATTGAAAACAGCAAAGTGAGGGAGATACCATGTCTTACTTGTTTTGGCATCTCTTTCTTCTGTTGTCAGGCGGCTAATGTAACCTTTCTGCTCGTTCTCAGCTATCTTCTCCGAATAACGTGTGGCAAAGTCTGGCATACGCTTTATTTTACGTACAAGACCGTCAAGTCTCTGACGGGCCACACCATAGCTATTGGGAAGATCCATGTCGTCCTGGCGCCACAGAAGACCAGTCTCCCACCTGTCACCTACCATTTTCGTTGTCTTTTCCATAATGTCCAGTGCCCTCATATCCTCTCGAGAGCGCGGAGTGTCAAGGTACGGCTTTGTCCCGAAGGCTTCTGTCGAGAAAGTTTTCTTTACGGCGTCGTTCAGCTCCTCACACGCACACACGTGCAAGATTGGCGAGTCAGTCGGGATAAGAGGCGACAACTATCCGTGAATAATGTTACCAAGACGAGTGAACGATACAATAGGGGCAAATCTAGGTCCGTCAATTACCTGTCTTGTCAATGTTATCATGTCCGATTAAAAGTTTAGGTCTTTCATCTGTTGTCATGTCCTCGGTAATATACCAGATAAATATTTATATTTACAAAGTTTCTTATAACTACAATCCACCTTGTCCGGTCGGACAGGAGTCGGGGGAAATTAAAAGGCAATTTGTATAATTTAAATGAAAAGTTCGTCCTCTTTCAGTTTTTCGTCAAGTCCAGATGACGTCTGATTGTCTTGTTTATTTGTTGTCTTTGGCTCTGCAAGAAGGTCGGACGCCGCGACAAAATTTTAAATCGTTATAGAAACTAAATGGTAGTTCGAAATGAAAAATGAGTAAGTAGAGGAACATTCTTAAATTGCTTGATCGCCTTCTCAGTCTCGTCTTGGCTGACGTCGGGCAGTTCATCAGTGCAGTGGCGGGTCAGTATTGCGCGGGAATCCTCTGAGCTGGGTTCGGGTCTAAGAAGCATGCGAGTCATACAATCGGCCATAGAAGTGTTCGATCTCTTCGATGTAAAGCTTTTTTGCCTGTTTTAAAGCTTTGTTCTTAGTCGGCTTTTTTTTTCATAATAATTTATTATTAATTCAACCTTGAAGTTTATATTTATAATAATTTTATGTTTTTGTAACGGTCTTTTACAGACCTTAATTTTTATACACCATTCGATAGGTTTTGGTTTAACCAATTTTAAATCGTTATAGAAACTAATGGTCATTCGAAATGAAAAATTAGTAAGTAGAAGTACATAAAAATATTTCCTTAAATACTTATTAGTGAAATAAATAGTTCGTCAACTTTTTTTCTGTGTGCGTCTAGTTATATCGTTATTGAATTTTAATTAGAGTCTTATCTTTAGTGACATGATTTAGATAAATTGATTGACGTAAAAATCATCAAAATCGGCCCACTCGTTTGTTCTTTAGAGCGCCACAAACATACATACAACATTCATACATAAATACATAGGCTGACAAACACATTCATTTATTAATTGTTTTAGATTACATTTGACTTTAATTATCTGACATGCTATTATTGTTTCTAAGACTGAATATTGTTATGTATTTAGTAAATTTATGTTTTTTATTGAATTTTAAATTTATTTTTAGATTGTGTTTACTTTTTGGAATTATTAATTGCCTAAAAGGTTGAACGTAGTGAACTATGTATTATAATTTATTTTATCACCATTAACCATCTATGTTCACAATAAACGAATTTGATTTGATTTGATTTGAACTTCCTTTGCGGCGCACAGTCGGGTAAAACTACTTATTAGTTAAAAAAATAATTGATGAAATGTAGTATTATTGCAGAATAAAGGTCCTGACGTTGGTTAATTTTATTTCAGATAAATGACCACGTGGGCAAAGCCGCGGGCACAATTAGTCATAAATAGCTTTCAAACTACTTTAAAAAAAAACACTCAACTAATTTAATTTCTTTAAATAATAGAGTTGTACAAAGAGCTCTAAACATTTTTAGTAGACATTTTGTTTCTGTATTGATAAAAAAAGTTAGTGCCCAATGATATCATTACAAATCTCTTAAAATTGAGAAGGCTTTATGTAGGTAACTAATACCACAGTACATATATCGTCTTTACAATATATGTACTGTGCTAATACTTTGAGGCTTTTTCATTATAAGTTGCATAGTAAGGTTAGCTGGATTTATACTTCAATTTGAATAAAACTCACATTAAATTTGATTCCAAACCTATTGTTTCACTCTTTTACAAAACATTTCATAAATCATACCTTTATTTCCTTTGACACATTTCAGTGGACCATTAAATTCTTCTGTATAATATTTCGTGTTTCCAAGAGCTTATCTTCAGCACCATTTTAGGGTTCCTAATCCAAAACGTATAATGAAACTCTTTTGTGAGCCTTTGGTACGTATTGGCTGTGTTGCAACAATTGCTATATGTGCAAACAAGATAATTAAAAAAATAATTGGTCCTGAAAAAGTTGGTTCTGGCGACTCAACCTACTGAACAAGAATATGATCTTTTTAAATAGTGTCTGTCTTACTGGATGTTTGTCCGCGCATCGCGATAAAACTACTGGACCGAATGAAACAGGGCACTTAACCTCAAAATTAGAAAGTCGATGCTATTAGTAAAAGCCGAGCAATTGATGAAAACTATTATACTACCATTAGTACTACCTACTATTATTGACTATTATTATTTGGCAGTCCACGAAGGCAAAGCCGTGGGCACAGCTAGTAGTAAATAATGATGTTTGTTACTCAGCGCTGAAACGGCTGAACGTATTTTAATGAAATTGGGTACCTATGAAGTTTAATGTCCTCGGACATTGTAGGGTTCAAGCGTTCAAGCGGGCAGCTTATTAAATAATAATTTAGCTTAAATAAACAACATCTTCTCTATTGTAATTGAACAGTTAAAGATTTAAAAAAAACAGTTCAATTTTACACAATTCTTAAAATAATCGGTTATAAATTTAAAAAATACATTGTGCGTCAGAATCCTAAGCGCAGAGTTGCGACTCGTACTTGGCTGGTTTAGTTGATAGGGATTTACATACAAGGACCTGTCACGGGTCGATTTCTCATGCGGGCTGAGACAAACGACTACGGGGAATAATTCCAGCTCATTATTTTGGTAAATCCACGTCAATCTACACGTCTTGAGGCTAGGATTTGTTCATGAGAGTCGCGGGATCACAAATTGTATAATGAATTTGCTAGGCTATATTTCTATGAGAAAATAAATACGATGTGCTTGTTTGCCTTTTCACTATTAAAAAACTCATCCGATCTTAATGAAATTTAAGAAGGAAATAGCGTGCATCGTAAAGGAAAAATAAAGACATTTTATCAAAATTTTTGTCCCGGATAATGACGAAGGTCGTGACATGCAGCTAATAAAATAGAAGAAATGCTTAACATTAAGAGAGGCTCTTATATGTTGAACGAATCTGCTGCAAATGCTAATTTCGACACGGCACTATTTCCGCCGCTCAGCTGTTCAAACACAATAAACAGTACGTAATTACTATTAACAGCCAGTTAAGTCTCACTAAACATAAAGTGGCGTCTAGCATAATTATAGATACTATACTATCGTAATAATCTAAAAAGTGTTTCCACAAGAAGCAATATTATGCATCACCATACCTTTGTTCAGGGTTTCCCTGTCACGCACAGCCTACAACTTTTATCATGTCGGATGCTGAGTAAATATAATAAACTTTATCTCATTTTCTTGCAGCCGTGTCGATCCACACGTCGCGGGGCTGGGCGGCGGTGACAAGCGCAGCGGGAGCGGGAGCGGGCATCGTGAGCGTGCTGTGGGCTGCTGCAGCGTGCTTGCTAGTCGCGCTGATCGTGCAATGCGGTAGAACGATACTAGATCCGCCGGGGTTGGAGCATGGGTAAGTTAACTTTTCACAAAAAACACAAGAAAGTTTAGTATATTAATAAATATTACGTATATACAATTTATATACAGTAGTGTTTTCTTTTTGGTAATGGGCTAAATCATTGAAGAATACATTAAGATGGTTACACATTTTCTGCAATAACATACAAAGCAAAACCTGTAAACCAAATCGGGCGGACGAAAAGGTTGGCGCAATACGGTTGTGGACTTCTTAGTAATACACACGCGCTTAAAGCGCGCAAGACCGTCCAAAGCATTTGATTTGCTGCATTGCATGTTTCGTTACACATAATGCGTACCCAGCTCTACATGGCACCGTTTGTTCATATTCTTTTATTTTCTCATCTAGCGACGGGCCAACAGAAGAAGACTCAAGACCATCGTCACGCGATTTAGTTGTAATCGCGTGTGTGCAAATCGCTCTCGCCGCCGCAACACTTCTAAGCGCTGCAGTCTGCGCTCGCATCGACTGCAGCAAATGACGCGAGCCTGTGCGCTCGCTCACTCGCCGCCGAGTCAGTGAAGCGCCCGCGCTCGCTTGCGCTTCCGCTACCCCCGACAACATATCAACACCCGAAGAAGTCGACGTACCAAGAGAAAAAGGCGGGCGCGTTGCCTGGCTTATATAGACTGTCATTTGTTTTGTGATATTACTTTATTAGAACGCATTGTTTAGGGAATTTACCGTTTTCATTCGAAGGTGTCGGGACAGTTTGGCTAATAAAATGGTAATGAAGTGATACTACTAGGGTTCGTGTTGGTTTTATTTAGATTGTTTAGGATAGAAGGATTATAAATTGTCTGATAAAGCTCGTTGGGTATAATGTTTTGCAATGTTCGTAGTTTATTTTATGTAGGTGGTTTAATAGGGCGCGTCTTTGTTTATTCTACAAAATATTACGTGTAGCAGAAGATTTATAATATTATGTAGAAAAATGTAGTTGTCATTTCTTACTAAAAACTTGTTATTTTTAATTAAGGAATTTAATTATTGTTTACTCTTTGATAATAATTAACTTTTTGATACTACTAAATGAGTATTTGGGTATATAATATGAGACATTCGTTAAATTTTAAAATGGTACCTACTTACTTAGTAAACAAGCACTTTATAATTTTTACGTCTCGCCAGACGTCTTCATGAGGATATACATATATTTAGGTTTATAGAAAACATATTTATAATAATTTATAGCTACCAAGTTGTAAATAAACTGTAGGATTAGGTGCGAACATACCTGATGTAAATATATATTAGAATTTACCGGAAGGTGGTTATAAGAGAAAAATCCTAATGATAAATTTAAATTGCTATTTCAATGTCGATTAATTTAGAAACAAACTTTTGTAACTAAAATAAATGTTGTTTCTCGGGAACGTTGGGTTTGTTTTACTTGCTTGTTTTACAAGCACAAATTAAAAATGTATACCCCCTACTTCCCACCCCCCATTATAGCTAAGAAGCATCTCGATCGCATCAGTTTTCAAACATAAAAATAGGTTATCCGATTGAGGACTACGATCGTCACCCCCATTATCCCCCCTCCCCCTCCATCCCCTAATTATAGCTATGAACCATCTCGTTCATCCCAGCTTTCAAACATAAAAAACCACAGCTAAATTGGTTCATTTTTTTGGAAGCTACGATTTTTACCCCTCTTTTCTCACCTCCCCCTCCTCATATATCTAAGAACCATTTCGATTACATCAGCTTTCGAACAGAAAAAACCGCATCAAAATCGGTCCATTCGTTTGGGAGCTACGATGCCACAGACAGACACACACAGACACACACACACACACACACACACACACACACACACAATTAGATGTGGCAAAATTTGTTTTTCTTATAATAACTCTTCAACAGTTGACTTTATGACATACGTGTGAGACAAATATAAAGAAGACAAAATTTCTATAAAAAAGTAAAGTCTTAGAGATACAAGTGACGGAAAAATATCCAAAAATAAATAAAATTTACGTAATTCCAAAGTTGAAGTTGTTGACTGACCGTTTTAGGCACCCAAGATATGTGCTTGTATCTTTTTACCTACAGAATAAATGTCTAGAATAAAAAAAAAACATACCACCTGCTCGACAATGTCCAATGTCATGCAATCTCATCGTAAAGCAATTCATTATATCCCAAGGGAGTTATAGTTATATGAAACTCCGAAGGGATATACTATTATTAAAATTTGGAACGTTCAAATTTTTTTTTTTTTTTTTAAATCTTAACACAGATACGGGCATTGTAAAAAGAGTTTATTCGAAAATTGAACTGACAGCCACAAAAAAGGCGCGATTGTAAATAATATGAAACAAAAGACGGTGTTTGGTTTTATTTTAACAATTCCGTATTATATCATTTTCAAGTCGTCGAGTGATAGTGATTTGACTCCGGATTAATTCATAATGTATATCCGGAAAAATCAAAAGATAAATACGAAAGAGCCTATAACAATTTTAATCAATGGAGAACAAAAGGAATCCGTCCTTTTAGTGCATTTCAAACACGTAACATCAACTCGAAAGCCAAGCCTAATATTGTGCATATCTTCAATGCTCAGATCCGGGTTTTTATTGGCTCGCAGAAGGTATGAAAAGTATTCACCTCGAGAATAGCCTGTCTTCGTCTTGGGCGGCTTGGACCCCTCGCTTCACTCAGGACTCTACATAACTTTAAACCCCCTCGCTGCACTCGGCAGTTAACTCTGAGGCCCTGGTTGCGCTCAGTAAGGTGCGCTTATGGAATAAACACGGCAAATTCATTACCCTACTCCCTTAATTACTCAGGGTAAAAGGTATTAAACTGTCCACAGAACTTAATAAGGCAGTATGTAGTCATCCTTCAATCGCCTTAAAAGGCTATAATGAAACACTAGGCGCACCCCATGCAATATAAGCCATTACCCTTCCGACCGCACCGTTAAAAATAGCTAACAAATGAGTTTTTATAAACATAATAGGTTTAACCCTTACGCTCCCTCATTATAGCCTCCATATTCTTTGCAGACCATCAGAGCATTAGTTATCGATGCAACCTATAAAAGCCGTCTTCTTGGCACAGCAAATACGATGAGGTGGTATCGAAAGCATGTCATCTGGAAACTATTAAGAGGGAAATTTACTACTTTAGCAAGTACTCACACGCTTTGTGACTGTAAAAACCGGTTTAGCCAAGAATTTTTACAATATTATGCCCTAAAGTGAGGCTACTGGTAAGGATGTTTTTGAGGCAACCTCTTGATGGATAGAGCATCGGTGAAACCGATCTGGAACAAGCCAATTTTAAGGTTGACATTAGAAACGGGATATTACCTAGGCTGCTGCTGAAATGACCAAACAAATGTTAGATCGTATAAGCCCAAATAAATCGATGCCTATAAAACAGTATCGTGACATACCTACTGACCGACTTACTAACTGACTACAAACAGCCTACCTGAAGACCTAGAGATTTGAAATTTCGTTGAGTTTAGAATACTTATATCCAAGAAGGTTAAAAAAATACGTAGTTTACACCGCCAAAGAAACGAATGAAGCATACATAGCAAATAGGTATGTATGCTTCATTCTGCGTATGTGTGCATGAGTGGATCATTTGTGGTGTTTTGTGGTCGATACACAATTTCATCAGAAAAGACTGCATTGTTTTTGATTATTCATGAGAACTTGACAGAACTAACTAACAAGATCGAGACCTTGCTGCGATGTGGCGGCTGATTAGGTAAGTGGCTGCGTGGTGTGGATTCCGTGATTCCGCCTTATTTAAACCTTCTTACATAACATATTGAAAAAAATAAAATATGTGCGTGTGTTTCTTGAAACAATACCTCTTAATTTTGCTGTAGTTATCCTAAAAATATATTTTTCCAAGAAACTGCACCATGTCAGTCCCGATGATAACGCTAGGTAGAAAAATAAAGCTTATCAGAGTAAATAAGTGTCTCCTTCTATTTTAAAATAAATTCACGCATAATTTATCAGGCCAATCACCTAACGACTGAAATTTCAGGCCGATGCTGAAAACACGGGTCATTGAGCATTGCTTATCGAAGCCCTTCACGACCTAAATCTACTGGATAAGTAATCAAGAAGAATTCACCTTCGAATAATTCCAAATTGTTGGAGTAAAGTGCCTTCGCCCCACTTCTTTCGGATTGAATCATGATTGAGTTTCTCTCAATACTATAAATTATTTTCTTTTATTCGTCTAAGTGACAAGATGTGCCTTTTTTCTTACGAAGGTTATTGTATTTTTATTTTCGCCTGAATCGATTGATCTATATTCTATCTATACTTTTATCCGCCGAAACGCGACGATTAGTAAGCAACAAAAGACTATACAATGAAAACAATTTAAAAAATGATTTGATTTTAAATATTTCTGTCTGTTTGTTCTCGCATCGCGTGGTCTTCAATGCGATTTTCACTGTTGTTTGGCTCAGAATTTGAGTTAAAATCAGATGTTCGTCGGATCAAACGAGATGAAGACGAGCAATCGATAAAATCTATTTCACGGTCATACGAATTTTGATGAAATTTGGTATAAGTATTATACTTCATAGGTAGGAACATTTTATGCTGGATTCAGATACTTTTATCTCAGAAAAATATCCATGCAAGCAACGCTATGGGGTCTGCACCCCATAGCGTTGCTTGCATGGATATTTTTCTAGTTGCTTCAATACTAGCGTGCTATATATTATAGGACCTTGCCAGAGGCTAGATACGTCACACTAAATGACTTATACATTAAAACAAGTAGATTAACATCTTATTATGACAAGAGCCCTAGTATCTTCTTACCACGTAGGTACCCACTGTGAACATGAACTGTGCCGAACCAAGCCACCTAAAATAACACAAATCTTTTTTCCTGTGTCAGCAGTCGAAAGGAATAAAATCAGATAAAACCAGTACTCCCTCGAAAACCCACTCGCAATCAGGGAAAAGCGCTTTACATTCGTTTCCGAGTTCAGGGATTAAAAGCTAGAGGTCTAAGTCGCCAGTGAGTTTTGCAATAAAGCGCTTTTGAATCTAGGGCAGATCATTCAGAAAGTTTTTTAGACTGATATGAAGTTCACTTTAATTTGTTTAAGGCAAGAAGTTTACAAGTCCTGCCGTAAGTAATTTATTAAAATACATATTTAAAAAAACTTTTATGTCATTGTGAAACTTAGAACAGGCTATCGCTATTAAATGCGTACACAACATTTCGTGCTGTGCTGTTAACCGTTGAGGAGTTCCTTTACCTAGAGTTAATCCTGGCTAATTGGTCATGCTTACCATAAAAATGCATTGTCATCTGAACTGAACCAACATGTAAAAATTCAACTCCTTAGAATAATAAGAGTAAGTGATTGTAATTCAGCTTGCAAGATTTGATCTAAGCAAACATACATAAATACATACAAACACTGTAAGTTAAATAATATATTTTATCTACACTCATATCGTAAAATCCGGATTATGAACTCAGAAATGGTGGCATGATGACATACAAACGCACGGCACGTCTCTAATAATTTTTTTTACATAAAACACTGTTTTTTTAACTAAACGATGTTATAATATATATTTTTTTCTCTGCAAATTCTGTGCGTTGGCTCCGCACAACTAGAGTTTTCGCCATTTATTATCTATGGCGGCGCGTGTTAGACCGTATGCGCGCCAATTCGCTATGGACTGGATTCTGGCGCTATAATTTACTTTAGTACCTAAACAATCTAATGTGTTTTTTATTGATCAAATATTTTACCCTGATTAAAAATGTGACAAAGATGTTTTAAACATGTGAAAACAGTGTTCGTGACTCCACCTGACATCACAGAACAGCAACGAACATGAAAACAGTGTTCGTGACTCCACCTGACATCACAGAACAGCAACGAACATGAAAACAGTGTTCGTGACTCCACCTGACATCACAGAACAGCAACGAACATGAAAAACGAGCTTTTACCACCACAGTCAGGAAAATACTTCACACTTTTTTTTCAATAAAAGTAAGTTCCTATTACATGAGTGTAGATAATGTAGTGTATCAAACGGCACATAACTAGGTAATCAATTAAAACATTCGAGTGATACTATTGAAAAACTCGCATGCGGCTCGTTTTTTAAACTCACCCTCGTGTTTTAAACTCACTCTCGTGTTTTAATTCCCCTCCCTCATTATGCAACCGTTTCATAACCTACTATTTATAAATCATCATTTATGTAATATTCTTTTCTGCAATCTCGACATTATTAAACCATGCACGGGTAAGCTACAATTCAAATCGGCAGTGACGTGTACACATTATTTATTCCAAGGCCCCACATGGAATATACTACACAGAATTAATTGGAAAGCTTTGGATTTTCCTCAAACAATTTTCCTTTCACCACTTGATTAAATATGTGAAGTTTCGCCTCGATAAGAAAAAATATTATAAAAGTTTTTTCTTTCTTTTTTGTTTCACAAAAAGTTTCTCAAAGGAAAAGGTTTAATTTTTCAGTTGGGCTGCGCCCCGCGGTGTCACTCGCGTAGACAATGATTATGGATTACGATGATGAAAAGTGTCCTTTGTTATTCCAGGTCCTAAAGTAACCATGTTATATCAAATGTGGTCAAAATCCGTTCACCGTTTCGGCGCTAGGTTCAATTCGAATTCAAATCATTTATCGTTCATCCAAAAAAAAAACAATTAATTGTACGGGAAATTAAAACATGCAATAATAATTAAATCAAGAAACAACATACACACAAAACTAAAAACATAACTAAAAATAAAATTTAAGATACTAATAAACATAATATAAAAACCCATTAAAACCTTAAATATAAACGAAAAACAATAAAAATAGACAAAAATATAAAATTAAATGTCAACAAAGTATATTAAAAATGTCACTATCAAATCGATAAACACTTTCAATTATTAGATTATATATTATGTAATATTCGTTTATAATGCTTTTGACCACGATCTCGCCCGATGGAAAAGCGACAATGTGACCGAAGCTGTAGCGCCTTCAATAGTTACGTTTTCACTCTTGACTAGAATTACACACAAATATGGGTAAAACACAAACTAGGGCAAAAAAAACACTTTGTAGTTCTTATGATAAGTGTAGAAGTGTATCCTTTCGCTTTATCGTATGGTAGGATTTTGCAATTGAAAAGGGTGGTGCTTTGCCGATCGTCTGTTCGATAAATCTAAGCCATCGCCTAAGTATCTTCTGTAGACACAGATACATATTAATGTGAACCTTTTTTTAGGCAACGTTTGTAGGTGAGTGTCATTTTGGTCCTACGTGAATAAAGATATTTGATATAGATTTTGAATCGAAATGAACGACCGATTTCAAATATTTTAGCACAAAGGTAACTATGATATTGCTAAACTTTTTTATTCACTTACTTCAAAATTTTCAGTGAAACTGAAAACTATAACATAAATCGTCGATCTTCAGCCAAGGTTTAAAAAAGACGGAGCTTACACCGCCGAACAAATGCGTGAAGCGTAGAAAAGGGTGGCTGCGTATGTGTGCGCGAGTGGATAATTTTCACAATAGGTTGATTCACAAAAGATTGCATTGCTTTTGATTTTCGCTGAGATCTGGATAGAATTAACACGATTAGCAAAGTCGAGAGCTTGCTGCGATGTGGCGGCCGTCGGCATAACATTTTCTGTGTGCGTGTGGCTTTAGCGTACGAGCGGTTTGCCATATCTTGGAAGCTTCACTTTCTTTTTCGTGTTGTAGGCTCCGTCTTTTTTAAACCTACTTGTCTTCAGCTGTCTTGTTCTAAAAGTACTATTTAATGTTGGGATCAATTCAAAGAGCGAAAGCCTTTGTGGAGAACAAAATCTACGATCTTATAAAGACATACCTAAAGCGTTTTGTTCGCGATTCAGCGCGTCTGTGTTAGGTAATACTTTTGTAGTCGTAGGCTTCTCAGAAAGTACCACATCTTTGTCAGATATTCAGCCACCAAGCGCCAAGCAGTAGTGTGTAATCATTTATGTTTCGGTTTCAATGTCAATGCTAATGAAACTTAAAAACCAATGTCTCAGGAAGGGTGACGAGTGCAGTAACGCGCAAGATTTTGCAACCAGTTCTGGGTGGCACTGCAACTGCTCGACTCGTCACTTAAAGGAATAAAAAAAATACTATGCATATTCTATGCTTATATGACACAAGTGCTCTTTTAAAAAAAAACTCCATATATGTATTTTTTACAGAATGTCTTCTAAATACACTCAATAGTAACATACCTATGAATCCCTTAAAGGTATGATCTTACCAAGACCCACAGAGGCACTATCCATATAAAATCAAAGTACCTACCTAGCTGTCATCAAGTTTTTATCTTATTCGTTATATTGCCACCACCGCGACCGTTACCGGCACTGGATTGGTTTCACTGTACCTTAAAAACTGATCAACTTACTGGTGTACTCCAGGTATAATGTAAGTATCTGGTTTATGTTATGTTGTATGTATTACATATTGGCTGAAATCCAGCCTCCGAAACATCCTTGTACCGCTTTTACTGAATATTACGGCTGTTATAATTAAATTCTTGTCAGTAGAGCCTTTCAACCTTTTAGCGTTTCACGATAGAGTAGAGATACCTAAATTTGGCACGCCTTTGAATTAAAATCTATTGAAGTCAAGAAACTTTTATAAAATGTGACGCTTTTTTTCGTAATACTTTATTCAATTTCCAGAAAATAATTGTAACAAAGTTTACATCAACTTTTAAAGTAAATAAGCAATATTATGTAGGGGAAAGGCGTACAAAATGACATACACTCTGCTAAATCAGTCATAAATCTTGTTTTGTTAATTGTTTTTAACATTATAATCAGCCTTTTTAAACCTTGGTTCAGTACTTCCTACTTCCTACTACGAGTAATATTATAAATGCGAAAGTTTGTAAGTTTGTAAGTATGGATGGATAGATGTTTGTTACTCTTTCACGCAAAAACTATTGAACGGATTTGGATGAAATTTGGTATACCCTGGATTAACACATAGGCTACTTCTTATCCCGAAAAAATGCAGGGGTCCTGAGGGACGCGGGTGAAACCACGGGGCGCAGCTAGTTATCAATATTAAAGAGTATCAACTTAATACTAAAACAAAATAACATTTTAAAAAACATTGACAAAATCCGTTTTGTTTACCCTGTGCGGGTAAAATGACATACATCATATGGACAAAATCGTGTACTAAAATAATATTTTTTCCTTTATCTGCAGAGTTCACAAATAAAAGACTTCGTCTTCTTTGGAACATCTGCACATGATGCATGAGCCCATTTCTTTCAGCTCATGCACTTTAACCAAACTTCCCTCTGCTTGGACCTGGAGTACAGGTCATTGCAATAGATGCAAGGGCAATCTTCGTCGTTGTCGGCCACAGTGTTTGTTTGTATGGACGAGAAATCTTCGCTGCTAGAACTAAAGTTTAGTGCTTTGGTATCATTTCTTGTTTATTTTTTTTAGGAACCGGCGGATTTGCCGATTTCTCTTTAGCCTCTTCTATATTTGGAGTGGAAGTTAACACTGACACTGTTGGTTTCTTGCGTGGATTTCTTTTTCCTTGTGCAGCCACGTTGACTCCTTTCGGTACTGGCGATAGCACACTGACTGGAACAGTAGCAGCTCTATTCAACTCTCATGATATGGACGGTGTTATAGATGTCATGTCTGTCTGGGATGTCAGAGGTGTGTCTGTATTTTCTGGTGCCGATGTACCTGCTTCTACTTGCGATGACGTGGATGCGCATAGATTCCCCGTTGTTTCAACCTGGGGCGTTGAGTGTATGCATGGGTTATTGGGTTATGGTTATCGTTATTGGGTTTGAGTGTATGCATTATCGTTAGTTCTTCTTGGGTTGAAACCAGATCTTGTTGTATGGGGATGTCAGTCGTCAGCAGGTTCAAACAAATAGTCTGAAAATATGTTTGAATCGATAGGCCAGAGGCCAGATTTCTGGAACCCATTGACTGCATAAGCTTTGCTGAGTATCAAGCCGATCTGAAAGTGATTAATGACTCTGCCTGGATGACTCTTTAGCCAAGTGCTCACCTCTTGGTTAAAATAGGTTTTCAGAGGACCATAGAATGAGACATCTAATGATTGCATAAGATGCGTGCAGTGAGGTGGCAAACACATCATAATGATGCCATGTTCCTTTGCAAAAGTAAGGCTCTCAATTCTTTCTGAAAGAAGAAAAAACAGGTGGATCAAACGACATAGTATGCCATTTTACCCGGACAAGGGTTATGTCATTATGTACACTTTCAAAATTTATAACATCAGAAACAAAAACCAATAATGCACTTATTTTTATGAGCTTTCAACACATTACCGAGCTTTCTTTGTTCAGTGACAAACAGACACCATCAAAGACAAATAAAAGTAAAAAATAACTTACTTTTACCGCAAAACAAAATCCATCGGAACAAAACTAGTCGTGGTATAAAATTTGTAAACCGCCATCCGCGTCAAACGGCCGAGCGGGCGTGACTGGCGTTGCGACAGGTTGCTGCATGTTACTAGGCGGCCTCTGTGTGTTGACACGGCAACTAAATAGTCTCTGGTTTCGGAGAAAAGACCACTGTGTCGTTTTGTCCACCTATGTAATTTTGTACGCCTCTCCCCTACTAGCTTTCCCGCCCGCGACTTCGTACGCGCGGAATACTGTTTATCGCAAAAAAAAAGCATGCTATGTTCTTCTAGGATATTAAAAACCAATGCAAAAATAGGTATAACACTCTTGATGTTATAATGCGTTTGACGTTATTAGACAGATTTTTTATTTCGTTTCCATGGCAAGCGTTCCTTACAGCAAGTAATCAACATTTTCCAGTTTCCCGTGAATACTTACCATTTTCCTGGATAACAAGTATTCTTTGTGTTATTCCAGGGTATAAGCCATCTCCATTTCAAATTTCATCAAAATCCGCCCAGCCGTTATCGCGTGAAAGATCCCCAAACAAACAAACAGACAACGTTTCACTTTTATATATTGGTATGGATATTGTACCTGAAATACTAAATATTTGAAACCGATAAAAATAAGATAATTACAGAGGTCCCGGGACAAAAACCAAATAAATGATAAATGCAATATAGCCGTTTAAATCCCAATTTACATTATGGTCGGATCAATAAAACGATAATTCTTTACATTCAAATAAAACTTTAAGAAAAGTATATAAGACTCGCCATAGATAGAGATTGCTTTTGACAGTAACTGTAAAAGATAACGATTGTCATCGGTAGAGAATAGCAAATATCAGATCGTTAAGACTTTGTTCGTGACCGATTCCGATTGTGAAGCAATCGTGATCTATGTCGAGACTGCAGGTACAGTTTGTGTATCTTTTATCTGCTTACATTGACAATAATTTAATTTGTATCTTGAGAGAATGGCGAGGCAGTGGTTGTATCGTTTCCCCGAGGGGACCGTGCAATTTCGTGGAACGAACTTACGTGGCCTAGTTTGAACAGCGTACAATTTAATAAATTCATTTATAATTCCATTTTGAAATAGATATGAAATGAGTTTAGTATTAAAAATAGCAGTTCTTATTAAATCCCAAAAATATGTATTTTAATTAATTTCAAAACGAGGAGATTCTAAATTCAACTGAATTTTTTGTTTTGTTTTTTTTTTATATTTGGTACCTTCAGGCTGTGATCCCATATACATTTAACGAAAATTAGTTCAGTAGTATTTGGTAAAACCTAGGTAAAACCAAAGATTGCGATAGTTGTATCGCAATCGGTGACCCATCGCCTTCCGTCTAGTCGTCTGATGACTGAATGAGATTCAGAGAATAAATTTCATATTATAAAAATATATTTAGGACAATTCACACTAATTACTTAGCCCCTATCTAGGTTACCTTATACTATGGGCACTAGACAACGGATAAACATAGATAGATACAAATATTACATCCATGACTCGGAAACAAACATTTCTGCTCATCACACAAATGAATGTACCTTGCGGGATTCGAACCTGCGACCGTTTGACTTCATAGTTAAAGTCACTAACCACTAGGCAAACTGGTCGTACGAATTTGAAATATATGAAATACGGATGATGTTGTACATATTATGTTTCTTTCTAGAACGATTTAAGTTTCTTTACACAACATTTTCAGTCATCGAAAGTTAACTGGGTTTCTCTTTTTATGTTATCAACTAACAACCCTCCAATTTCATCATAAAAAGGTCACGTAGCTGTAAAAGCGTAACCACCATAAACATGCCCGTGGCCGTTCCATCCCTTTTTGCAATTAGGACCTTTGCCTTCGGTTCGCCACATTTTGACCGAGACTACAACTTGTACGTTTAGTTCTCGAAACAAGTCGTGAGATTAGTTAACTAACTTTCAATAAGCTCTGTACAATACCTAAATAATATCTTATATCTAAATAATAGCGGGTTCGAATCCTGCAATGTGCAATCATTTGTGTGATGAGCGGAAATGTTTGTTTCCGAGTCATGGATGTAATATTCTTATCTATGTATGTTTATCCGTTATCTAGTGCCCATAGTACAGGGTATCCTAGTTTGGGGCTAGGAAATTGGTGTGGAAATGTCCCGAATATATTATTATATTATTAATATGGTAGATTATTATTTTTTACCAATCGCCTTCAAAAATATTTACGAAAAAATAAAAAAACTGTTTTGATTAAATTTTTGGGATCACTGGGGAATCACATTCAATTCGGTTTATGATGATGTGGTCGAAGGTGTAGCACGCTTGTTTAGATATTAAAAATTTCAATAACTTCTGACACATAAATTATAAGAACCATCTTGATCACATCAGCTTTCAAACAGAAAAAAAACCTCATCAAAATTGGTTCATTTGTTAGGAAGCTACGATGCCAAAAACAGACAGACAGACATACACAGATACCCGTTAAACTTATAACGACCTCTTTTTTGCGTCAAGTGTTAAAAAGAACAGTCGCATTAAGAAGCTCCTCCTTTTTTAAGTCGATGCAGATGTCAATTTCAATATCATTTTTTTTTTGAGACACAAAGACAAATCCTATGAAGTTTAGACTTCATAGGATGAGAATGGAACAACCCGAAGTATGTGACCGTAACGCGCTATTTGATTTAAATAAAACACAAACTGAAAAAAGAATACTGCGCAAGCTACACAATAGAGAGTGGCAGAGAATACAAAAAGAGCCTTCTAAAAGTACCTTGAGTTGAGGGTAGTCACAAAAGGAGATAAACCGCTTTGGGTCCGTTACGAATTTAATCAGATGAGAAATGTAGCTCATTACGCGCGGGTGAACGCTCCGTGTAAAGGAACGTATTAGTCAACGTTGCGAGAAATTGAGCAGTTAATTGTAATGCCTACAATGTTATTATGTACTACAAGCTTTCATCTAACTCGCCGTTAGTATCTGAATGAATGGATGAACTAAACGAACTTTAAATAAAACTGAAATTTCGCACAGAAGGCAAACAATATCGAAATTTAGCTGGAGTAAAACGGAACACTTTTAAGAAATTATTTCGATAAAAGTTTCATTTCTGTTTCGGTAAAACGGAAAAGGCCATTTTCGTTTTTATATAAGGAACTTGTCAATAGCTTCAGGCTTGGTTGAGGAAGTCCACGTTCCGTTGTAAAATGATATACAATTAGGTAGTTCCTATGTAAAAGGAAACACTGCAATAGTTCCTTGCCTTCCGGCGCCAGTCTCTGTCAGTCACAGTATTAAGTTATAGCCTGAAGCGATAAAATTTAGCTAAAGTCGTACGACTCTACTTTCAGAGTCGGACAAATAACCGAATATAAACTGCTTTATTGTGCCACAAATCAGAAAGAAACTACAGTAAAAAAACTTAAAACAAAATACAATGGAATATCCCTTTCGCTTTCGCTAACTACCCTTGAATGGAGAGCACAGAGAATTAGCGGAGTGCAATGACAAATGATCTGCCGAAGAAACAATAACCTATTCCCCGCTATCTCTAACACTTGTGAATTACACACACACACAGGTGCTGTGTCATCCCATGCCGTAACAACAAATAGAAAGCCCCCGGGCGATACACTCGCTTTTTGGCTTTATGAGCTTCGAAAGGTCTTCGGTGTATCTATTTTTACCCGACTACGAAAAAATAAGGTTATGACTTTATCATATGATGTATGTATGTATGTAAATGTGAATATATTGTATGTATGTTTGTCTGATCCCTAACTACTGATCAGATTTTAACTCATAAGATATCGTTGAGTTCTTCTCGATAGTCAAGTAGACAAAGGCCAGATTAACAAAAACTCTATGGTACCTATAGAGTACTTTTTACTCTATCTACTCCAAGATGTTGTGGACTAATAAATGAAAATCATCTGATTTCATCCTGATATCATAAACAAGGACTTTAAAAGACATTACAAAAATATACCTACTACATTTACGTGGCAACAAATATCGATATAGAACATTTTTTCTGAAGTAGTCAAGTTAGACTTGCAATATTTTTGCCCTAGTCGGGTTTTAGTAAACCAGCGAATAAATAATGTTACTATAATATGTAGACGTACCTACACCGCTTACTAATCCTATGCGGTTCGGAGATAAACCCGTACAACAGAATCACTGCGGTATCAAAGAAAGAATTACTATATATTATACGCCCTTGAAAAATGACGCCTAGTATATTTCCAGACTTGCTGATGGTAAACATTCTTAAAAATAGACTATCATATTGATAAAAGATAAACAGAAGAGCACATACTTGGTGCAATCTGTTTCTATTTAAAACAAATGCAAATAAACAATACCTGGTGTAAATAAATGGAGGTATTGGTTTTCCATTTCATTTCCGCATATTCTATTACTAACTAGCAGTGCCCCGTGGTTTCATCTACATGGATTATGATGATGAAATGTACGAATATCCATCGATCCAAGGGAAGGGAAATGAAGTATAACAGTAATGTATTTATATATGTATGTAGGTTTTGTGGATGTTCCACCATAGCTTAGCCCCTTTAGCGCACGCGCATGTATGCGCTCAGTACTGCGCAATGTTAGATATTGCGCCACCCGATAACCTATTAGTTAGGTATCAATTAGTTCGTCTTCATCGCAAGAGTGTCATAGGCTATTTTTCACCCGTCCGTAGTCTGGTTTTAATTTTTGAACGTATTGTCTTGTTATTTACCGTGACGTGCAATGAGGCCCGCTAACTGTCAGACGTTTTTTGTTATTCTTGAATTTCGAACGAAGCATCCAAGTCAACTTCGAGTTATAAAACATACAAAAATCCCATAGAAAGAAGTACGTTAAATTTTCCGAGTTAGTTAGTATTTTATTGTGCAACTTTTCAAATTTGATGATCGTAGCTCCCAAATGAATGGACTGAATTTGATGCAGTTTTTTTCTGTTCGAAAGCTGATGTGATCGAGATGGTTCTTAGATATAAGGGGAGGATTTCACCCCTTTTTTAGGTGACCGAAACAAATGGACCGATTTAGCTGTGGTTTTTTTATGTTTGAAAGCTAGGTTAAACGAGATGGTTCATAGCTATAAAGGGGGGATAGAGAGGGGGGGTGGGGAGAGGGGGCGGTGCGAATCGTAGCTTTCGAACGAATGGACCGATTAAGCTACGGTTTTTTATATTTGAAAGCTGAGGTAATCTAGATGGTTCTAAGTTATAATGGGGGGAGGGGACAGGAGGAAGGAGGGGGGAATGGAGGTGATGTTCGTAGCTCCCAATCAAATAGACCGATTTTAATGCAGTTTTTTTGTTTGAAAACTGATGTGATCGAGATGGTTCTTAGCTATATGGGGGGGAGAGTCGTGAAAAGGGGGGTGAGAATCGTATTTTCCAAACGAATGGACCAATTTAGCTGCGGTTTTTCATGTTTCTAAGCTGATGTAAACGAGATGGTTCTTAGCTATAAATTGGGGTGAAGCTCTCAAACGGATGGAACGATTTTTACGTTTGAAATCTGTTGTGATCGAGATGCTTCCTAGCTATAATGGGGGTTGGGAAAACGAGTTTTTTTTTTGCTTGTTATTTATACTCGTGTCATCATCAACATGTCAGCCGAAGTAAACTACTGAACATAGGCCTCCCCCAAAGGGCGATCTTGTGCCACCTCCATCTACCGACTTCCTGCGATGGCTACAATGTTGTCGGTCAATCGTGTGAGGGGTCTCCCCACACTTCGCTTGCTTGTTTGTGGTCACCATTCAAGAACATTTATCCCCCAGCAGTCGTCGGTTCTGCGAACAATATGGCCGGCCCATTGCCACTTCAACTTGTAAACTCTGAGAGCTATGTCGGTAACCTTCGTTCTTGTACGGATTTCCTCATTTCAGATTCTATCACATAGCTCTCTCCATTGCACGCTGCGCAACTCTGAGCTTGTGTATGAAACCAATAGTTAGCGACTACATCTTAGTAACGTATGTCATCACTGACAACTCGCACTGATTACAAACTTGCGTCTCAACAGTATCTGGGACGGAAGATATGGCGTAATTTCCCGAACGCTGCCCATCCGAGTTGGATTCGTCGGTTGACCTCTTTGTAGAAGTTGGATTACCTAGTTGGATCGTCTGACCTAAGAAGATATAGTGATCAAAAGCTTCGATAATATCGTTCCCAACATAGACATAGAAATGCTTTCGATCTTCACAATGTTATTGACGAGGGACTAGTGGACGAGAAACCCGTTGGAACCGTGTTGGAACTGCTGGTCGCCCTCCCGGTAATAGAGTAAGTTGCCGGAATTGAGGAGCATCTTATCCTCTACCTCTCTTCGGACTTCTGATATCCCTATAATACCCCAGCGCAACTTACTTACTACTTCTTCCAGCTCTATCAACTTCTCATCGGTCCTCAAGGTGCGTGTGAGAGATTTATAAACATATGTATAATAATTATACGTACTGTAAGATTATCAAAACCTAAGTTCTGTAATGTTAGCCTTCAGTTGGTCAGGTTTGTCGAGTAGGAGATAAAACTTATCTGCACCTAGTATTAAAAGCAAGTTGCTATATCCTATAGTTGGTATCTATAGTACCTAGTAGCTACAGCTACAGAATAAATAACTTAAGGAGTATTTAATAAAAACAAGGAAATTGGTTTGCAATTCTTTATATTGTTTACTCATTTGAACACCGGTTTCGGAATACACCACTTTAGAAGAAAACCGGCAAGACATTACGTGGCGAATATGTTCTGGTAGAAACCTAAAAGTGAGAAATTTCCTGCATTTTGAGGTGCTATTCTGCTTCCAAAATTCCAAAGTTTCGTTTAAGCTGTATACCAAGTTTCGACTAGATCGGTTGAGAAATGCTACCTGTAGAGGAGAACGGAGATCCGGTCTGACATCCGGACATACGAAAGCATTTTTTCCCAAGCTGAAACCGAGACGCTTCGCTCCCGCTTCGCTCCCGCTTCGCGCTCGCTCGGTAAAAAATTTGAATTCATAGATAAATTAATGTCAATTAAACCAAGAATTAACACGTTTATTTGAAAACTTACAAAAATAATACCACTTTATCACTTTGAACTCGACTGTACCCTCTAATCACTTGTCACTGAATTCAACTATAGCACTATATATTCGCTTGGAATCACTTTCATGCGATCAATCGTAGCTTAGCCGAATTAAAACTGATTTACTCTGACAATGTGTTGCATATTAATACAAAGACGCGCATGTGTCCATGTTTTCTGGAAAGTAATTGCGGGAACTTGCACATTGCGTCATCCAGTACACGAACATTCCAGACCGACTGGCGTAACCTCATACTAGTGGTGCCATCTAGTATTTAGTAGCTACATGTTTCCATGTAGAAGTTATGCCACTCGACGTTAGATAGCGTTGTATCAATAATGTAACAAGTACAACCTTTGGGTATGTCGGCGAGCCACATCCTAATAGTGACTAAAACACCATGTTAATACATTTTTTATATCCTAAGTAATCAATCACAAAGACACTTCATTGTTCAAGAATCCTTCATTATTCAAGAATCTCTTTTAATCTTACTTCATCTCTTTATAGCAGGGACAATATCATTCAGGGAAAATTGTACGAAATTATAAGATGAATGCGACAGACAGCTAAATTAACATAACATTACCCCAATTTAAGTTTGACCTTTGCTACGTGACTTCGACTTCTAAGATCTTTTGTATAATGTGTTAGCAATTAGACTTTGCGTAGAATGAGAGGGAAATAGCCACTGGTCAAAAGCTACAAAACTGCATTGCCATTTTGTATGGTAGCTAATGCTTATTCACCTTTGTATCATATAAAGGTTAGCATTTTGTATGGTAGCTAATGCTTATTCACCTTTGTATCATATAAAGGTTAGCATTTTGTATGGTAGCTAATACTTATTCACCTTTGTATCATATAAAGGTTAGCATTTTGTATGGTAGCTAATGCTTATTCACCTTTGTATCATATAAAGGTTAGCATTTTGGTCACCGTTTTTTCGGCCAGACGCCAATGTAAATCTCCAATGTGAAGTGGTACCCCAGCCCGTTTAGACCCCAAAATGCTCAAATTTTATAGCATCTGTCAAGGGTAGTAGGTACCTACTATCTTAGATTAAATTTCAAGTCCCTCTGATGTAGACATCGTTTGACACACCCCTAGGGGGAATAATTTAATTATTCACATTTGTGAACTACTACTATACCTAGGCTTAGTAATCGAAGTTAGGCACTAAATATGTGACACTGATGGTTGCTTTCATAATATGATTATACTTATACGAACTTGCGGTATATTTCATGGTTTTAACTTCTATTCACGATGATCAGTAACACTGACTTTTAAGTTATTTAAAGACCCCTTTAAGTTTTAAGTTTTTTACCCGGCTAGCTACGGTAAGCTAGCCGGGTAATTTCTTTTACTTCTTGATACCAGTGCTTATGTGATATAGCGAAGAAACCGGGCTTGAGGGGGTCATTTGGGTCACGTTTATTTCTTACCAGACGCCCGTGGCCCAAACCCTACGATGTACTGCTCTATGCGTATGGCATAGTAATCTAAGTTAGGTACTAAACATGTGACACACAGATGCTTGATTAGGTACACTTATACGAACTTGCTGTACCTTTTGTGATTTTACCGTAACGTACACAATGATCAGCAAACATTAACTTGTAACGAAGTTTACTGTAACCTCGCTAACCTCGTATTTTTTACTTAAGTCATGCCTGCCATAACCATAAGTCACGTCGCGTCCGTTCCGGCATCCATCCTTCATCCATCACGGCTTCCGGTATCTGCGTCGAAGGTCGGCACAATGGATGGTGTTGCGGCCCTTGACGGACCTTTGTTGTGATTGACGGTAAATTTACTGGGGACGGTGGTGACCTATTTATTTATTGTTACTTAAATTGAAATGCGAAGAAGTAGCGGTGGCAAAATATGTTGCTTTTGATAATACTACGGCAGCACCTGGTAATATGTTGCTTTTGATAATTCTACGGCAGCACCTGGTAATATGTTGCTTTTGATAATTCTACGGCAGCACCTGGTAATATGTTGCTTTTGATAATTCTACGGCAGCACCTGGTAATATGTTGCTTTTGATAATTCTACGGCAGCACCTGGTAATATGTTGCTTTTGATAATTCTACGGCAGCACCTGGTAATATGTTGCTTTTGATAATTCTACGGCAGCACCTGGTAATATGTTGCTTTTGATAATTCTACGGCAGCACCTGGTAATATGTTGCTTTTGATAATTCTACGGCAGCACCTGGTAATAACATGTGTGTTTTACAGTCATTACATTTGTAAATTTTAGTGGAGCATTATCTCACTAGTGAGGAAACGCTAATAGGGATTTATGACAAAGAACGAAATCTTTGTTCACACCAATATATAAATAAATAAAAATAAATAAATATGTTCGGGACAATTCCACACCAATTACCTAGCCCCAAACTAGGATACCCTGTACTATGGTAACGGATAAACATACATAGATACGAATATTCTAACATCCATGACTCGGAAACAAACATTTCTGCTCATCACACAAATGATTGCACCTTGCAGGATTCGAACCTGCGACCGTTTGATTACGTGCCTAGGATCACTAGCCACGAGACCAATCGGTCGTCAAAAAAAAAAGTGAAACGTTGTCTGTTTGTCTAGTGAGCTTTCGCGCGATCCCGATCCCAATTGCATCAAAATCTGTCCTGCATAGTGGCAGGATTGGAGATTGGAGATAGCTTATACCCTGGAATAAGCTATCTCCATAGGATACTTGTCATCATGATCATTATCATACTTTACTCTCAAACGACTGAATGGTATTTTATGAAATTTGGAATGGAGATAGCTTTACCCTGGAATAACACATAGGATACTTTAAAATCATCATACGTTACGGAGGTGAAACCGTGGGGCGCTGCTAGTGACGTAATATGTATAGTATGTGCGAATTTCGATGCTAACGCTCAAAAATGGTGAGGGAAAGCAATGTGCGGAAACTGCCATGCCTAGGAACGATAAAAACGGTGAGGGAAAGCAATTCGCGGAAACTGCCATGCCCAGGAACGATAAAAACGGCTAGGGAAAGCAATGTGTGGAAAGTACCATGCCCAGGAACGATAAAAACGGTGAGGGAAAGCAATGTGCGGAAACTGCCATGCCCAGGAACGATAAAAACCGTGAGGGAAAGTAATGTGTGGATAGTGCCATGCCCAGAAACGATAAAAACGGTGAGGGAAAGCAATGTGCGGAAACTGCCATGCCCAGAAACGATAAAAACGGTGAGGGAAAGCAATGTGCGGAAACTGCCATACCCAGGAACGATAAAGTTAAAAGACAGTCCACCATACTCGGCCAGCGTGGTTTATTATGACCCAGATAAGAGCTGTGTTCCAGCACAGGAATTTAACCGCTGATGATAATGCGAAAGAAATAATATATCAAGTGTTTTTCTTTCAACTGCACCAACAAAGGTACCTACTAGCAACAACATTAGTATAGATTTGATTCATATTGTAGTCAACACTGAGGGCTGAACGATAGGGTTCATTTCATAAACGACAAAGCTCTTTATGTGTCGACAATAAAACTGCAATATGGTATAAAAAAAGTTGCACAGATTTTGAAAAAAATGCACGCGGCATGCGTTTTACACAAAAGCGTGTGCTATTGTTTCATTCAAGCTGTAATTATTGACGTAACGTAAGGCATTCGTGCCACTCGTGCGCAGGCGTCTGGGTCATTGACCCGTGTTGTCATGGACGATCGTACTGTTGACCAGTTTGATAGAGGTGGCGTATGGCGATAGTAATTCTGTGGCGATAGCTCGATATCTATAGTGTGATGTTGTATCCCACTTTGAGCACTGTTTTTTGGGCATATCTGCATTGATCAAAAGATATTCCTCTTTGAGCAACAATCAACATGATGACTTGTGTATGAAGTACGTATGTAGGTATGAGGTAGTGCCAACCTTGGTTTCAGTTTGTCAAGCCTCCCGAGGAGTTTCAACGTATCTGAACAACTTCTATCAATTAGTTGTCAACTGGGAACGTGCCCGCCGAAGCACGGAGCGACGGCAAATCCACACATACATTATCAAAAGTCATTGGTGCCGAGGATCGAACCCGTTGGAATTCGATACACACATATTATCGCTAGGCCACCATCACCTAGTTCTAAAGTTCCGATTATAGATATCTATGAAAAATGCTTTATGCGTAAGTATAGGTTGTGAGACGGGACAGTAACCGTAAAAACTTTTTTGATGTTAAACAATTTTAGCCGAAATAGTCGATTTTCTCGATGACTGTTTTTTTCCAAAATCTGTGAATGAAGCTCAAAATATCTCCAAATGTTAAGGACAATATCCTAAGTACGTTTTATTGTAGCTACAATGGTTAAAGAACCCGCCCTTACTGCCCTATCACAAAAATCGAAGAAAAAAGACAAGAGGTATTTCCAGCTGCCTCAATATTCATTCACTTTCAATCACAACAAAGCTATGCAAAATCTTAATTCAAAGATGGTATGAGTAACTTTTAATTGCTGGAACTTTTTACAGTTACATTTCAAAAATCATCCAGAAACTATTGTGCCGCGGCTGGCTCAGTTTTTTGAGCGTTCATCTCATGAGGAATCATACCAGTCATTCCTTGCTGCGCCAATTGGACGGACGTTTGGCCCGGTAATCTGCTGTTCACTATATGCGAACTCATATCCAAGTTATTGGTCTCAGCCATGAAAATGGCATCGTTGATCATTTTCTGGCAATACGTTGCCATGAGTGGCGGCATTTCTCTAAGTTTTTCAGCAACATGTTCACCATACGCTGTATATTTCAATCTGGGCGCCGATAGTGGAGGATGGACATCAACCTGCTTTGAAATCTTCGCCAGTAAAGCATCAGTCTGGATTTTCCTTCTTTTACTTTTGCTGTTTGTTGACCTTGATAGTGGATCAATACTGATTTCTGATGATGGTGGTGAAGATGAGACTGATCGATTGTCATTATCACTGTTCTGAAACTGTTAATGTTTTTTTCTGTTATATATATACATTTAACAACATAAATAGAAATCTAATATTGCACTATTAAAAAGTGGGTTGCAAAATGCAAGAAAGATTATTTTTTAATTATTTGGGGGGTAGATGGAAACCACTTTAGACAATAACAAAATAATACATGAAAACAAATGAAATGAAATTAAATTAAATGATTTTTTTTTATTGAAATTTATGTTTGACAGAAAAACATCACGAGCGTATTTTCTTTTTTAAGCGACTGCAGAAAAGTCGACTGTATGCATGTTTTTTTTTATGTCTCCGAACGACTAGTGACAGTATCGAGTAAAGAGGTATAAACAAGTTGTATGTTTTTTCAACAAATAGACAAAATGTCGAGTCCCAGTCAGTCAGGTAGTCAAAAATCTAGTCAAGTCACGATTCAGTAAAGTGGTGGTGCTTTACTGACACTTCCTAGAGAGGTTCGGAGAGGAGACGAATTGGCACGTTTTTCCACGTTTGTATCATTTGCCCACACTTGTGCACGTTCACGAACTTAATTTTTTATTCCACCAATATGATGAATGTGGCGAGATACGTAGCGCCCGCATGCGACGTGATATAACCTATATTGTAATTTACCATCTACCTCCATGAAATAAAGGAAGTGGAAACGTCACACTTTAATTTCAAGTAAGTAAAAAAGTAACTGGACTAGACTAGATACAACTACAGGCAAACACACCCACACAGCTACATTCCCACCGTCGTGCTATATGTGCATGAACAACAATGTGACATACGCAGACTGTAGCGCGAATGAGAGACTCCACTTCAATTGTGACTAAGGCCAAAGAAGACCAATTGTTTGCGATGCACCTAATGTATGCGGCAATACGAACTGGTACCTTATCTTTCCACTTTTTACATTGAATTATATCTACTACGCATATCTCCACGGAATAGAAAAACCAAGTTTCTATTCCGTGCATATCTCTTTAACTTCCAATTAAGTCTATACGCTACTTCTTAGTATAACGTCCATAAAAAAAGTGATTACCTCAACATTATCAGCGAAAAGCACTTCACTAGAGATGGAATGTACAGAACTCGATCGTCTTGGAATTTCAACATCAGTTAAAAATAACATATCATTGTAGTACCATAGTTTTGGGACATGCACGTCATCAACTCCATTCCCCGATTTCATTGATGATTTCACCTGAAATTAAACTTTATATGAAGGTATATCAAAGAATAAATTAACAGACTAGCTGCGCTGATATGTTACTTCTACTACCTAGGTATTATTAATTTAGAGCCGATACATCAAGATACACATCGTAGTATTGCATTCAATTCGTCATTTTGCCCATATAAAAAAAACGACAAATGAAGACGAAATATGTTTAAAAAAGTGAGTCTACACTCAAAACAAAGGAGTGAAGCTTAGCTAATGGTGGCTGCGTATGTGTGTGAGTGTATAATTTGTGGTTGATACACAATTTCATCCCAAAAAACGTCATTGTTTTTGATTTTCCGTGAGAACTTGACAGAATTAACACGATGTGGCGGCTGATCGGCATAACGTGTGCGCAACGTGTGTGCGTGAGGCTTGTGCGTACGAGTGTATCGTCATATCTTGGGTGCTTCACTTTCAATTTGGTCATTACGATTTTTATCTAAGCCTTCGCTTAGATAAAAATCGTAATGGCGGTCAGCCCGCTAAATGGTTACACGGCACGCTATGCCTATCCCAACAAGTGCTACAGACGCACGGACCGTCAGTTTTTTTCAGGATCTCGCGGTGTATTTGGTTTTGTAGTATATCTTAGACATTTCTTAAATTTTATTAGAATGTACTTAATTTTATTAACATTTGGTGGTGCGGGTGCGAGACGACGCACGGTTTGTATGGGGGTACGATAACATCGTTTGGGCTGATGGATCTGGTTTCCAAGGACTGCTGGATGTCTGCTGATGGACCGTTTCAGTGCGCTATCAGCAATCATCAACTAGTTGGTAGGTAGTAAAAAACATTACTGAATCTAGGAAACAGCACGGTAATTTTTAGTCCACCACCATGTAGGTATTTATTATTTTAACTGCAGTTTTTTTTTCTATTTATAATAATAATTATAAAGCAGTAACAAAAAGTCTGTACAAAGAAGACATTTATACAAAATGGTCTAGGGGACTTAAATTAGGCTAGTGATCATGAATATATATTTATTTGTAATGGGTATGTATTTCTGTCTGTTTTTATGTTCGCGAATCACGTGAAAACTACTGGACCGACTAAAACGCGGTTTTAGTATTAGTTAGCTTAGGGTTTGGCTTAAAGTCGGATGTACCTACTAGGATGAACAAAATTGTTGATGGCATAATTATATGTAACTAGTAATTGTAGTATATTGTCACATCACACTGATATTATAAATCAGAGAAGTTGTAGCCACTGTAGACAGGACAATCAGAGCTTTAAACAAGCATCAAATGTAGTTTTAAAAACTAATCTAAAAACCATGTTTTTTATGATGCTTTGTCATCGAGTTGTGAGCTTCCCTGAAAGTTTCAGCCGGGTAGCTAATCGGGAAGTGCTCGAAATTTGAGTTGCAAGATTTCACGATGACATGACAGGACCTGATGGAACCACAGACAGACAGACAACCAAGAAAGTGACTCAATGAAAACGTCGAGAAAACTTCCTATGCACGATGCAGAACTCCTTTCATTAGAACTTACAGTCCTCAAACGGCTGAAAGGATTTGGATGAAATTTGGTACCAGGATAGCTTATATTCTGGATTAACACATATGCTACTTTTCTACATCATCATCATCCATCATCATAATAAACTCGGGGAAAACCGCGGAGCGCAGCTAGTTCTTTAAATGACGTCGTTTTAGTTCTGTATTAACACATATATTACTATTAACCGAGATAAATTACCACGCAGGCAACTACGCGGGCACAGTTAGTTAAAAAGAATATTAATAATTTATTAATCAAATACCATAAAAGCAAATTTTAATCTATAAGTATAAACAAAGCTTTTTAATTTACAAACTAAGGACTTTTAAACAAAATTATTAATACAAATAGATATTAATAAATACGTAACAATATTTTTTTATTGTAGATTACAGGCATGTAATGAAACTGTTGTGCGTAGTAAAAAGCAGAAACAAACCTTATTTAATTCTTTCTTGAAGCAGTTTCTCATTGAAGCTATCTTTCTTTTGACTGTATCCAAATTCGAGTTCTCGTCTTTCGCCTTGAACAATCTTAACAGGTGATTCAATGATTCTTTTCTTTTAACTTTATTGTGATAGTGCTCGTGAGACACCTGCCATAAACATGGACTGTTTCTGTATTGTTCTATTACGTTTAAAATGAACGCTCGGCCGGTCGCCATATGGGATTGCAAGCGAAAAAACTAGTTACACGTGGCTAGGAGTGACGTGCGACACATCTGACAGTCACAGCAGCGCGGCGCGGAATGAAATGAACATGGGGAGCGAGGGGAGGGGGGGCAGCTGCCGAGCACGGGGCGATCGTCGGTGCATGTCGATGTGCTCAATATTTGGAATGCGTCCAAATGGATTAGTCAATTTGGACGTATTTAAATTTTCAATGGACGCTCGGTGCAGTGCCTACTTTTTTACCCGACTACTGCGAAGCAAAGTAAGAGATATGTGTTGAAACCAAAAAAATATGTCCTATTTTGACAAGCGAGGTATCAATCGATTCGTCTTCATCGCAAGAGTGTCATAGGATATTTTGGGTTTTATTTTTTGAACTTATGTTTTGTTGTTACTGATATACCGCTTTATTATAGTTATAGCAGCAATAGATAGAGGCGTTACTTTTTTGGAGCAGCGTGCCATGTTATCGTAGAATATCTTTAGTACATGTACATAATTAATTAATTACTGTCCCATTTCCATAGAGTAACAACCCGCTAAAATAATTCGGTTCTTAATTGCACGTCTGCCCAAAAAAAGGAGTGTAATGTTTTTATGTTTTATGGTTCATGTATATATGTTTGTTAAGTATGTATGTATGTATGTATGTATATAAGTAAGCTTCTTTGTTCCAGCATAACTTTTAAATGCCTGAACAGATTTGAATGTATGGGCTATCGTTAGAATCTTTACATCATCCCGAGAGACATAAGCTATAAAACAAGTAAAAAAAACAATGTAGAATCAGATCAGTAGATCTGATCAGATCAGTATGTGACGAGGTCCAAACCTCTTTCATAATAATACTCATTTGATCTCTTAATTCTTTCATAATCCATTTCTTTTCATTTTGATAGTTGGTCATCATTGATTCATTCTAGATACAAATAACCTGTCATTCGAATATTGATTTTTGAAAAAACCGAAATTATATTATAAAATTCATAAATAAGTCTATAACTACTTGAATTACTCTTTTAAATATATATATATGATAATACCTACATAAGAGATTATTTTCATCCGTATTGTATCACCACGAAATTCTCAAAGTGCTCCCTATTGTTCCTGTTCCTGTAATTCTGTTGTCCACTGAGGTTTGGTCCCTGGACTAGTGGGACAAGCCCAAACCCTGGGACCGCCTCGTGACAAGTAGATCTGATCAGATCAGTAGACATTGTTTTTTTGTTCCAGAGATTAGGTTTGCTACAAAAATACATAACAACAAATAATTTTAATAATATAAGTGTAGACTGCAAGGTTTAAAAAACGACGGGCTCTACACCGCCAAATAAACGAGAGAAGCATAGCAAATGCGTATGTGTGGTGTTTTATGGTTGATACACAATTTCATCACAAAAGATTATATTCTTTTTGATTATCCGTGAGAATTTATAAAAATCGGTCCATTCGTTTGGGAGCTACGATGCCACAGACAGACACACATACACTAACACACACACAAACACACACACATAGTGACACACACCCTAAACTTATAACACCCGTCTCTTTGTTCGGGGGATAAAATGAAACGTTGTCTGTTTGTTTGTTTGGGAAGTTTTAACGCGATAAAGGCTAGACGGATTTTGATGAAATTTGGAATGGAGATAGCTTATACCCTGGAATAACACATAGGATACTGTTCATCATCATCATCATCATACCTCACGCGGGTGAAACCGCAGGGTGCAGCTAGTACCTACAGTAATATGCACAAGCCGATAGATACCATCTCATCAGTTGCTTTTTACAAGACCACCCACAAAATGGGAAAGATCGAGCACTTAGGTTCGTTGGGTTTTCTCATAAAACATACCTAAGTGAGGCTGGACTTTAAATCGTCCCATCCCATTTTAAATGACAATGATCATCTCTGAATAAATGACCAGCAAAATTTATACAAGCCTCGTCCCCCATTATAGATAGATAGATAACACTTTATTGCACCAAAGGAAACACTTACAAACAAAAATAAACTTAAAAAATATAGTACAATCGGCGGCCTTATCGCTAATCAGCGATCTCTTCCAGGTAACCGTAGACTATATTGAGACACATGACTATATAATAGAGGCAGTTGTTGGTGTGCAAAGTTTAAGTATAATACCTAAAAAATAAAGAAAAGAAGATTACAAACAAATAAAACAAAAATGAATTTGAACAAAATGTAAATAGCAAATACTAGTAAATATATAAACATTATAATAAACTCATAAATATTTTATGGTAGATAATATACATGGGGTATAGATAGTTTCAGCCAAAAGTGAAAAATTACAATGATGACTAGTAAAAATTGTTAACCTGATGTTTGAAACTTTGCAAAGATTGTGCCTTTCTTACAGGAACCGGTAAAGAGTTCCACAGTCGTACTGCTTGTACAATGAAAAACTTATCATAGTAAGAGCTTTTATGCAAAGGAAACTTTAGGAGGAGATTTCCTGATGACCGTAGGAAGCGGGGATTAGAGCAATTCAGAAATTCAAATCGTTCCTGAAGATATCTTGAAGAAGAGGGACTAAACAGTATATTGTAGAGAAGAGAAAGGATATGAGTATTCCGGTGAAGGCAAATAGGGAGCCACTTAAGCTTAACACGAAATTGAGACACGTGGTCATACTTGCGTAAGCCAAATATGAACCTGATACAAAAATTTGAAGTCGCTCAAGCGTGTTTAATAGCTCCTCAGTGAGATCAAGATAGCTGGTGTCAGCGTAATCTAGTATGGGAAGAAGAAGAGATTGTGCATTTAGTGGCCGTTGGTAAAAAGTTTAGAAGCCATCGAAGTGATCCTGCTGAAGCAAACATTTTGCAGCCAATAGCTCCGATCCGAGGAGTCCAAGTTAATTGCCGATCAATCATAATACCAAGGTTCTTGACTACGTTACTATAAGGGACTTTAACGCCATCAAAAACTACAGGCGGGAGATTCACCCAATCAATCTTAGAGATCATATGTGAGCCACCTACTATGATGACTTGAGTTTTGACTGGGTTCACTCTCAGACCGAAAGCTGCGCTCCACTCAGTTATGCGTCGTAAATCGTTATTGATGATGTTAATCGCATTAGGTAGCTTTACAACAGTAGTTTGAGTGTAAAATTGGAGATCATCTGCATATAAGTGGTAGGAAGAAGTTAGTTTCTCAGAGATTGAGTTTATGAAAACATAAAAAAGAAGAGGAGAAAGCACACCACCTTGTAGAACACCGGCTGAAGTGTCGCACCAGGAAGATAAATTATCTTCAAGGCGTACCCGCTGCTAAATATAATAGATGTTATATATATATATATATATATATATATAGCATATATAACATATATATATATATATATATATATATATATAAATAATAATAATATAATGTTAATAGAGTGTAATATTCCTAAAAGAATATCAAAATCGACATTGTTAAATGCGTTGCTAAAATCGAGCAAAGTCAAAACTGTTACCTGACATCATCCAGTCATCATCCATGCCAAGACGAATGTCATCTGTTATTTTCATCAGTGCTGTAACTGTGCTGTGGCCAGGACGAAAGCCAGATTGAAAAAGATTGAGAATATTATTTTTATTTAGAAAATAGCTTAGTTGTTTATGGACAAGGCGTTCTAGGGCTTTCGATAGGAATGGAAGGATAGAAATAGGACGATATTCTGAAAATATTTTAGGATTCAACTTTTTGGGGAGAGTATAGCTAAGCCATCCCGGTAAAATCAGCTTTCAAACTGAAATAACTGCATAAAAATCGGTCCATTCGTTTGGGAGCAACGATGCCACAGACAGACATAAACAAACACACTCTAAACTTATAACACCCCTCTCTTTGGTCGTTCGGGGATAAAAAAATATCCGAAAACTCGGCAATACCTCAATCGGTCCGTTTGGGTTGTCAATCGGTAGCGGTCTTGTCGCGGCGGTCAATAGAAATTCTAAAGAACGGGCGCGTATTGACCGCGGTGATTGTGTTTATATTTTATCAAATAAAGTTTCATTGGGAATTTCTCGAAAGGTTTTGATCAAGGCGTTTTACTCAAATAAAGTTTCTTTGGGAATTTCTCGAAAGGTTTTGATCAAGGCGTTTTACTCAAATAAAGTTTCTTTGGGAATTTCTCGAAAGGTTTTGATCAAGGCGTTTTACTCAAATAAAGTTTCTTTGGGAATTTCTCGAAAGGTTTTGATCAAGGCGTTTTACTCAAATAAAGTTTCTTTGGGAATTTCTCGAAAGGTTTTGATCAAGGCGTTTTACTCAAATAAAGTTTCTTTGGGAATTTCTCGACAGGTTTCAATCAAGGCGTTTTACTCAAATAAAGTTTCTTTGGGAATTTCTCGAAAGGTTTTGATCAAGGCGTTTTACTCAAATAAAGTTTTTTTGGGAATTTATTTAAATGTTTGCTATAGGTGCTTATTCTTTAGCAAAACATTCAACTAAGAAAAAATAAGATTATTTAAAAAACAAAATGCAGTCGCCATGTCATTATGAAAGTTAGAACGAGTATCACAATTAAAAGCGTATATACAACATTTCATGTCTATCCTGTTAAAAGTTGAGGAGTTACCTTGTTACGAGTGCGCATGCACTGTATGCACGTGGTCGTGCGCTTGGTAGCTTTTTCGCGCGCAAACAAGGTAGTAGTTAGGAGCAAACTCGGAGTGCAGCAGCCATGTCATGTTAAAACTCAAACAAGCTAGCATAATAAAATGCGTACACAAAATTTCGTGACTGTGCTGTTGACCGTTAAAGAGTTCCTTTATCTGGAGCTGTTCCTGGATATCTATTCAGGTCATGCTCAGCATAAACATGCATTGTCTTTGGAACTGAATCAACATGCAAAAGTTCAACTCCGTAGGATAAGAGGAAGCGGTTCTAATTGAGCTTGCAAGTTTTGACCTAATCAAACATACATACATGCAAACATTGCAAGTTAAATAAAAGCTTTTAAAATATGTTTTTTTTCTATATGTGCCTCTTATTAATTTTCTATCCGATGTCCGTATTATCCACATCCACACCAATATATAAAAGTGAAACGTTGTATGTTTGTTTGTTTGTTTGGGGAGCTTTACAAGCAATAACGATTGGATGGATTTTCATGAAATTTAGAATGAAGATAGCTTATACCCTGGACTAAAGCAAAGGATACTTTTTATCCCGGAAAATGGTAAGCTTCCACGGGAAAATGAAAAATTTTGATTACTCGCTGTAAGGAACTGTTGCCATGGAATCGAAATGATAACAAGTCGTTAAAAAGTTTCAAAAGCATGGGTTCTATACTTTTGCAGTAGTTTTTAATATCCTAGAAGAACATAGGATTCTATTTTTTGTGGTAAACTGTAGTCTGCGAGGACGAAGTCGCGGGTGAAAGCTAGTTTCTGAATATAGGGGACATTTAAGAGTTTGACTCATCATCAGTTTCTAAGGGGGAATGGGGATAGCAAAGCTTGCAAGTGGGCAAAGCCGTGGGCAACATTAGTAAGGTAAATAATAACCACTAATTAGCAAAGTTTGCAAGCGGGCTAAGCCGTGGGACACAATTATTTAGGTATATAATCCCCACTAATATATAAAAGTGAAATGTCTGTTTATTTGTTTGTTTGGGGCGTTTTCACACTAAAGCGGCTGGAATTATCTTGATTAATAAATGTATGTAAATAATGTATGCTGTCTCATCAATGGCGAGTAAATCTCACACTTATGATTTGCCGATGATATCGCCTTGTAGCGACACCGCCATTTTGTATGCTGATCAACCTAGATGATGCTTCTCCACGCATCGGTCTCGGAATGAACATAGATAAGATCAAGTTCTTGTTTAACGATCTTTTGAACCGAACCGGAACCGATTGCGGTCAATGGTGTACCTCATAGAGTTGTCCAACAATATGTTTACCTTGGACAAATAAACTTTGAGAAGGAAGTCAACAGAAAAATTCAGCTGGGTTGAGCAGCATTCAGCAAACTTTGCTTCAATCAGTGCGTCCACAAATTTAAGGTTGCTCAGCGAGCTATGGAGAGAGCTATGCTTGGAGTTTCTTTGAAGGACAAGAATAGTAATGAAGATATTTGACGGAGAACCAAGGTGACCGACATAGCTCAAAGGATAAGCAAGCTAAAGTGGCAGTAAAGTGGGCTGGTTACATTTCCAGAAGAACCAATAACCGTTGGGGTAGACGAGTTCTCGAGTGGAGGCAAACGTAGTGCAGGATGCTCTGTGACCAGGTGGAGTGACGACCTGCGAAAAGCGGCTGGAAGAAAATGGATGAGCAGAGCTGAAGACCGTAGCGTGTTACCCAGCTCAGTAGCGTGCATTAGGAGCCTACGTCCAGCAGTGGACAAATATAGACTGATGATTATGGTAATGTATACAGCAGAAACCTACATAGCGAATTTTTTATCTCGGAAAATGGAATGTTGCCACGGAAAACCGGGAAAATTTTGATTACTTGCTCTCACTCAAATCAGCTAAGATGATTTTATAATACAGGTAGATATGTACTGTACAATACAGAGGTCAACATAAGATAAAATTATCCCGGAAAATGGAAAGTTTCGCACGGGAAATTGGGTAAATTTTGGTAGATTGGTTGTACTCGATTTCACATCAAAACGGCTAAACAGATTACGATTACAGAATGCCACTTGCCACTTATCCCAATCCCCGAGCGAAGCGTCTCCGTTTCAGCTTGGGCAAAAATGCTTTCGTATGTCCGGATGTCTGTCCGGATCTCTGTTCTCCTCTACAGGTCGCATTTCTCAACCCATCTAGACGTAACTTAGTATAAAGGGTAGGGGAGGGGGTTACTTCCCACAAAAAGAGGAAAAAAGGAGGCTACTGAATATCTCCACCTTATTATGTTTCTTTTTTTATTTAAAAGGTAGTAACTTTAAATTGGTCTCATAAAAATTTGGTGAAAATCTGATGAGGATCTTCGGCGTGATGAGCAGAACAGCTCCTCAAAATGCAGTACATTTCTCACTTTTAGGTTTCTACTAGTGGAATCAGCCCTTTACTCACTAGGTAGGTATGATGGAGCACCTTGATTTTACAATAAGGTAGGTAACTAGATGGAGCTACTGTGCACCGCTAGATCGTTTGCAAACAGTTTGTATGCGCGAGGTCTACAGCTCACACAGCCACTAGTTATAAAAGTGAAACGTTGTCTGTTTGTTTGCTTGTTTGTTTGGGGAGCATTCACGCGATAAATACTGGACCGAATTAAATGAAATGTTCTATGGTATATAAGCATCTCATCTGCTGTATACCATAGAAACCAACATGGGATACTTTTTATCCCAAAAACTGTACAAGCGCGAGAAAAGCCATGGGACGCCGTTAGCATAATATATACCTAAACATTTCTCCTTCCCACCGGGCAGTCGTCGAAGCGTACTCAGCTAATCAAATAAAATTAGGTTCATCTTTCCACGCGACACGACCCAATCCAATTAGAGACTCCTGCTGGCTGGAGTACCTACTTTACAATGATCTGTGCTAATTTGTAGAAGGCAGCGATTTGATGGGATTAGTTACATTATAAAAATACTAGTGACCAGCCCCGGCTTCGAACGTGTATCGCATGGACGCAGGCAGGATTATTTTCAGGGGGGGTGCATGCATATATTACATGACATATTTCTGTCAGCGTAAAACTAAATATGCGTGATCGAAGCAGTGCAATTAGTATAATATATTTCTCTCTATCATGTAAGAAAATTAACTTGGACTGCAACCTAGACGCCTTAAATTTTTTATTCATACAATGTTTTTTTCATCCATTTTTTTACATTTACCATATTTTACATAAGTTAGGTACATTATGTACCTATGTGTAACAAAAATAATAATATTTAACATAATAGCTTTAGATTTCAAAGCCATGTAATTTGTATCAAAATAGGATCGTTTTTTTTTTTTGTTATTAGTTGATCCTTTTGAAGACGTTTTTTTGAACCATGGTATTTTATTCAGCACTTGTTTTCCCTATCATTGCAGAGTGCTTTGATTATTGATTTTACGTCATTGAGATACTAAATATTTAGTAGGTGATTTAAGACTTGAGAGTTCATCAATGGCGGCTCTGTGTACCGGGTCGCTCCTTTCTCTCTAAAATGGTAGAGGGGGTGATGCCCGGGACACAAGTCATACTCGTGAAGTTGCATGTGGGGGCTGGTCCAGCCTGGTTTCTTATTATAATTGTATTTTATTATTTTATATCAGTTTTTATGATTGTGGGACACATTGGTACGTATAAATTTGTCATGAAAATGTGTGTTATTATTAAAATTTCTGTGAACATAAAATTTTCAAGAAATAGTATTGACAATAATTACAGGCCGTATGACTAGTCTCTCGGTGTTTTCTGCTCAAACGGACGAATTTCCGAAACATTTCGGAATCAGAAGGTTCCTTATCCTGTGTGTTATTAAATTTAGAGTCGGCACATGAAAGGGAAATTTCCATTTCCAACAAGGTGTTGACATAATTTAATGATTTAGTCTATTTAGAATACATATTTTGTCCTTATGTAGGGGAGACATTGAATATTTGACTTGTAAATGTGCTGCATATTTACAATAAATATATTTTTAACTTTAAGTAAGTAGTATTAGTACTAGTAGACTACTTCCGTATACTTTAAAAAATTAACCTTTCAAATGCTGGTGAATTTGATGTGATTAATATCAGTTACATTATCGCATTATTTTATTGTACCGCTTCATTATCAGCATTGTGTAACTATCTAAGGACAGATATATCGCTAACTAGTTTAATAATCCGTAATTTTTCTTGTCTAAGGTTAGAAGAAATTATTTGATATTCAATCCGTACACACAGGCTAGGTAGGGAAATGATAACGCATTGCGCAAATACGCTCTATAATTAGGGCTATGTACGTGTGTAGGTGTGTATGTGTGTACAAAGATAATCCCAAAAAAACGGTGAGTGCAAATTATTTACTTAGTTATTTTTGGTGCTCTAATATCTTTCTATCTAATTAGCTTATGTTCTTCTATTTTTAACACCCAAACAAAGAGACGGATGCTATAAGTTTAGGGTGTGTATCACTGTGTGTGTTGGTGTGTGTGTGTGTGCGTGTGCGTGTGGGTGTGTCTGTCTGTGGCGTCGTAGTTCCCAAACGAATGAACCGATTTTGATGCGTTTTTTTTGTTTAAAAGCTGATGTGATCGTGATAGTTCTTAGATATATGGGAAGGGGGAGGGGGGAGGTGAGAAAAGGGGGGTGAAAATCGTAGCTTCCAAAGGAATGGACCGATTTAGCTGTAGTTTTTTATGTTTGAAAGTTGGGGTAAACGAGATGGTTCATAGCTATAATGGGGGGATGGTGAGGGGAGGGGGGTTGTGAATCGTAGCTTTCAAACGAATGGACCGATTAAGTCCAGTTCCAGTCCAGTCCAGTTTTTAATGTTTGAAAGCTGAGGTAAACGAGATGCTTCTTAGCTATAATTGGAGGAAGGGGAGGGGGGGAGATGGGGTTGAGTATCGTAGCTCCCAAACGAATGGACTGATTTTGTCGAGGTTTTTTATGTTTTAAAGCTGATGTGATCAAGATGGAGGGAGGGGGGAGAAAAGAGGTGAGAATCGTATCTTTCAAACGAATGGACAAACTTAGCTGTGAATTTTTATGTTTCACAGCTGAGATAAACAAGATAGTTCTTAACTAAAATGAAGGAGGGAAGGGGGGGGGGTGAGGATCATAGCTCCCAAACAAATGGAAAAAATTTAATGTGTTTTTTTTGTATTTGAAAACTTACGTGATCGAGATGGTTTATAGCTATATTTTAGGGTAGAGTTGAAAAAAAGGGGGGTGAGAATCTTTCAAACGAATGGATCAATTTAATTGCGGTATTTTATGTTTCAAAGCTGAGGTGAACAAGATGGTTCTAGCTATACTTGGGGTGAGGATCGTAGCTCCCAAACGGATGGAGCGATATGCGGTTTTTTGTTTGAAAACTGATGTGATCGAGATGCTTTTTTTATTTGTGCTTTTGTAACTTATATTACGCTGCATACATGTATTTTGATGTGCACTAATGAATGTTATATCCATTTATATCTACCTTATCTATTCAACTGAAATAGCGTATTAAAAATATATAAATTCTAAGCAATTTTGTTCTTAAATCTTTTACCGCAGCATTTGTTTACCTTAAAATATTTTGACTCGCGAGATAACCACAGACTCTAAATAATTAATCTATTTCGTAGAATCTGTAGGCTTAAAGGGATAAATACCCGTTAGATAAGATAAGCCAACGGCCTCCAGTCGCGATAGTCAAAACGGGGAAAAAATATTTTGAAATTTGTACTATCAAAACTCGACAACGAGTTCCTATTTAGAAACAAAATCAGATAATAGAATTAAATTAACGCAACAGAATCAAACAAAATAGCAAAAAAAACTTCAAAAAGGAAGGCTTGTGAAGTCTGCCTTTTTTGTCGCTGGGCCCTTATATATTTGTTCTCTTCTCTTTTACCTGGTGATAGCTGGTACACCAGTCATACTCGTGAGAACGGATGATGCTTGAAGGGACTGGTCCAGCCTAGTTTCTAGTAATATTATCAGTCGTTGATATTAATGTAAGTTTTGTTAAATCCGGGTCATCTCATTAGCACTTGTAAATTTGGCAAAATCAAGCAAATTATAATAATTCCTTTAAATGTGACAATTAAAAATATATGTAAAATAGAAAATGAAAAAAAAAACTTGGTGCTGTATTTTCTAACAGTTCTTAATCGGCACATAAATAGGAAATTTCCTTTTCAACCTTAAAGTATAATTAGTTTACATACCTAGGTTATCAATAAGGTCTGTTTGGTTTTTTAATATTTGTATGTGACTTTACAGATGCCAAATTAAGCCCAAAAGTGTTATATCTCGAAACCGTGCACATAACTCACTTTGGTACATCACTTAGGCGCACTTGGTACCTCCCCGCTGTCGCTGTCACAGATTTATATCTGCTGTTCGCCGCCTAAGCCCATTTTATGGACGATTTGTTGACCATGAGACCGGCAGACTCTGGCAGTGTCTCGTACAAATCGGATGAAACAGGCTGCTATGTTACTTATTATCGAAGGTTCCAATCGCTTGAAGGGAAAATCTAAAGCGAGAGTCATAATATAAGATGAATTAACCGCAGTTTTTTGGGAATTTAACGAGTAGATTACAAACACGCAGAGAGCATGCTTGATGCAAAGCGCTCAGAGCTTGACAATTCCTTACAGATGTCGTGGCGATATCATAGAATTGATCATTTCATGAAACGGTTGGCCACGTCATGAAAAAGTTATATTTCATGAAATTATCGATCACATCATGAAATGGTTTAGCTAGATGCATGAATAATCCGCGTTTGATGATATGAACAGCTAAACGCACTAAACGCGCGGCTATTGCATGATATGATAAAACATTCGTGATTATATCGTAAAATGGAAGGCCAGGGCGGAAGCCCGACTTGCCCGTGATAGGTTCGGGGTTTTTTTAGCCTTGAAAACATATCTTACCTTTGGATTCATGAAAACCCTCCATTATATATCCATATTTAAAGATATGGCCAAACATGGATTGAAATATAATTAACGTTGTTGTTTCAACAATATGGTCAGTTTTCGCTGGCCATTTCCTGAAATAGAACCATTTCATGAAATTATCGAACAACCACGAAGTTATCAATTCCGTGACATGACTACGACATGACATCAGCAACACACTGGGCACACTTTCAATGCGTTATTGAGCCTGTAAGGCGCCCTTTTTAATGGACTTCTAAAAATTACGAGGTCTCAATTCAACATGAATTTATACATAACTAGCTATTCCCACGGCTTTGCTCGCGTGGTCATTTTTCTGGGTCTGGTTATTTTTTTTTGTTCCTGGAATAACACTTTGGATATTTTTAGTATTCGAAATGTTATTCCAGGACCAAAAAAAGCCTGTAAAAAACAAAATACCAAACATCAAAATTTGATCAGCCGTCAAATAGATTTTTTATCGATTGTTTGGTTTCTGTTCATAGGATTGAGATACACACTAAGCTATACAACAAAGAAAACTGTATTGAAATCAGTGCAGTAGTTTTTACGTGATGTGCGAATAGGCAAACAAGCAGGCACGATTTAAAAAAAGTATATTAGATTCTTGTTCAATTGCTTATTTTAAGTAACATAGACCAATGTTTTTATATTATCTTCTCTGTACAGACATGTTCTTACTTAATGCTTTATTATAAGTATAGACAAAAGATGCGTAGATAGATAGACAAATAGGACGGAGCCGAGATTTTAATAAAATAAACAACAAATTAAATTTGAAGTTAATTTTATTGGTCTTACTTTTGACCGTACAATTCAAGCGAAGATAAAATAATGACAATTTGTACTTAGTAACTTCCTTATATAACTTTTATAAATGCGTAGGCGATTTCTAGTACATTCTTCATTGTAATAAACAACTAAGTAGTTACATTTCTCATACTTTAGCGAGAAAAACATCTAAGTACATAAATGCTTATTCAGCTATGCGCAATTAAACCAAATCAACATGTAGAGTACCTCTACTGCGCATTATTCATAGAAAAACAACATAAGTACCAAAAGTGCTTAATTGGTACTTTCACAATCGAAGGAAGTACCTACTTGTATGATTAAATATGTCGCAATTGGACTTCGGTAAACAACGGTGGGCTTGTGGTACATATAACTAGATAGATTATATTTTTATAAATATTCACCAATTATTTTTTTATTTGAAAGGGAAGTCATTCGAGGTATTGGCATATAAGATGACAAGTACATGTACAAGTACAAGTATATTCTGGTTAGCTTATAACATTAGTATTTGCTACACCCTAGTTAACAGTGTACATCTTTAGACATAAGGCTATTGTATGTGTGTGCATTAATAATAAATAAATAAATAAATAAATAAAACAAGTACATCATCAAAGTAAGAGAAAAAACACGATAGCCCTGCCAAAATAGAACTTTAAAAAAAATAGCCTATATGTCATTTGGAATGATGTAAGGATTCTAACGATACCCATACATCTATATATGTTCGGGCATTTAAATGTTATGGTGGAATAAAGAAACTCACATACATACATACATGAACCCTGAAAACATTACACTACTTCTATGGGCAGTCTTGTAAAAATTTGTTACTGGCCTAACGGTTCTATAGTGCAATTTAGAATCCAACGATACCGGGTTCAAAACCTAGGCTTCCCACCAATGACTTTTCTAAGTTATGTGTGGTTTTTCATCGCTTCGTGCTTTGGAGGGCACGTTAAGCTGTCGGTCCCGGGCTGTTATTGATTAATAGCAGCTGTTAATCCATGTCAGAGGCCCTAGGGCGGCCTTACAAACTCTGACATCAGAGGCCATCACTACCTCATACGACAAACAAACACAGTTTCAACACGCAAGAATTGGTTGAGAACATTTTTGAGCAATTTACTTGCAGATTGAGTTGCGAAACCACTTATTGGATGTAAGTTTGAAAGGCTTCCAATATGATACTGCCCTGCTTTTTGCTTCGATTTCCATGTACATTATCATCATCATCAGCCTATAATTGTCCACTACTGGACATAAGCCTCTCCTAACGCATGTCTCTGAGCTCGGTCTTTAGCTCTCCTCATCCATTTTCTTCCAGTCGCTTTTCGCAGGTCGTCACTCCACCTGGCCACAGGCCGTCCTACACCTCGTTTGCCTAGACGTGGTCTCCGTTTGAGAACTTTTCTACCCCAACGGTTATCGGTTCTTTGGGAAATGTGATGACCCCATTGCCACTTTAGCTTGCTTATTCTTAGTGCTATGTTGGCTTAGATCTATGTTTTCCAAGTAAAAAAAATCATAATACCTGCTTCTTTCGTCAAACAAATTCATTATTTTCGTACCTACATCCTCGCAAAGTGATTCCATACATGTTGAACGAACACGAAATAAATGCTTAATTTCATGATATTTGTTCTGCATTCATGATTTTATTTGCGCTAACATGTCTTCCACAGTCGTTCATTTTTCAGAGAGAATGGGTTATACGAGCCTATAAATTTCAGGGTCTGTGCCTATAAAATTGTGTAGAAGCACACAATAAATAATAGTAGAAGCATAAATCTTTCTTTACTACGTAATATGTTACTTTATGTGGCACTAGAGTTCAGAAATACAATTATAAAAGAAATATGAGTGACAAATATCTAGGTATTATTGTAGCTCATATAAAAAAAAAACAAAAAAGTCTGTGGCGTAATTGGTCATGAGCCGCCTGACGTCGAACCCATTTAAGAGGATTATGAGGAATCCCATTTCGGCAACAATCATAATTTATCAGGATGGTTTTGTCTGTGATGCTCCTATCTCTAAGGTGCAAGTTGTGATTTGGTCGGTTCCAATATTTTTCAAGCCAAAAAGTACAATTTTACAGCCAGGTACTAAATATTTCCAATAGCTACTGAATTGCAAATATTGAGCACCCGGAATACTTCATCATCAGCTTATTATGTTCCTACTGCTGGGACACAGACCTTCTTTCAGAGAGAGATAAAGAGAGAAGATCTCTCTATCGTTATCTTTACGCATAGTGGATTTTAAATCCTATATCCAGATCAAAATAATATTTTTTGAAATACTTCAAAGGTATTTTAATGTATCTCAATACATCACAACTACCCGAAACCATTTTTCAGAACATATTTATTATTGCCATATCATGTCTGTAACTAAACGACTAAACGCGTTTTTTGATGAAGCATAATGATTCTGTCAGGTACATTACAATTATTATTCCTATCTTTTTTTTCGAACATACAAGCCGATTACACTAATAAATTTTCACTACAAAAAAATAAGGTGCTATTTTCATATGCTAATAGTATCCAATGCCTGACCCACCTCCTTTAATATTTAGTTCAATATTTAGTTACAGGGCTTGAAATTTATAAGGTAAATTCGGGTTTCAGGGCCCATATCGGAGGTCAAAAAAATTACGCTGATAGAGTACCCGTCTGGACCCTTTTGGAAAATGGATATTGATATAGCACTTCAGATTAACATGACCAAAGAGATTAAAGAGCGGTGTAGCGTAGGAGCTAGAGGAATTCGTATGATTAATATAGATCAGCCAATTTAAGCTCTTACTTACATTTTGAAGGGTTTAAATGTAACTATGTACACCTATTATAAAGGTTCCTAAGCTTAACTTTTACGAAATGTTTGATATGAGGGTTGTATGCGAACACCCGCGTAATTATGGCTCTTTCAAAATAGCATCTATTACGTTGTTACTATGTTTACCTGGTTGTTTCGCGGTTTGTTTGATCATACCTTTGTTATAATTTATAGTTTCCCATAATCTACATATACTTATGATAAAACTGTAACGGGTCTAATTCTGTACATTGAAGATATTTTGAAATTTTCTTTTGGAGGGTACTCTATATTCGATACTAAAGCCAGAACTGTATTTATTTTCAGTTTTGTCTGTCTGTCTATCTGTCTGTCTGTATCTTGGCTAGGCATCACACCGAAACTACTGAATGAATTTAAATGAAACTTGGTACGATTTGAGCTCATACTACGAGGTAGGACATAGGATACTTTTAATCCCGAAAAATTAAAGGGATCCCGCAGGATAGGCGTTGAAAGTTATTTAAAAGAACACGTATCACGCTGAAACTACTGTACGAATTTTGTTGCAACTTGGCACAGTCATAGTTTATATAATGGGTAAAAATGAGGATAATTTTTATCCCGAAAAAATTAAGAGTTCCTGCGGGATAATGACCCAAATTCTGTAAATTGAAGATATTTTGTAATTTGTTTTGGAGCCCGTTCTATATTTAATAATAAAGCCATAACTGTATTATTGCAATTTTTGTCTGTCTGTCTGTCCGTTTGTCTGTCTGTACCTTGGCAGTGCATGACGCCAAAAATACTCACTGAATTCAATTGAAATTTGGTACGATTTGAGTTCATGCTTCGAGGTAGGACACTGTATAATTTTCATCCCGAAAAATTTAAGAGTTCCTGCAGGATAGGCGTTGAAAGTTATTTTAAAGAACACGTATCACGCTGAAACTACTGGACGGATTTTGTTACATCTTGGCACATTCATAGTTTATATGAATGTGCCAAGATATAATGGGTAATAATTAAGAATATTTTTATCCCGAAAAAATGAAGAGTTCCTGCGGGATAATGTCCCAAATTCTGTAAATTGAAGATATTGTTTATTTTTTTTTGGAAGCCGTTCTATATTCAATACTAACTACAAAAAAAAACTGTATTTTTTGTTTATCTGTCTGTATGTCCGTCCGTCTGTCTGTCTGTACCTTGCAGCGCATCACGCCGAAAATACTCAAATCCAAATGAAATTTTGTATGATTTGAGTACATACTTTGAGGTAGGACATTGGATACTTTTCATCCCGAAAAAAATATGAGTTCTCGCAGGATAGGGGTTGAAACTTATATAAAAGAACACGTACCACGCTGAAACTACTGGACGGATTTTTGATGCAAATTGTCACAGTCATATGTCTATACTTATAATAAAGCAATAGGTACGAAAATGGCTGTAAAAAGAAGATAAATAAAAAAATGCTCTTGGGTGCTTGAAAAGGGTATTGAACACGAATATAAATTGTTTTTTAATCCTGTCGCTCTGTCTGTTTGTCTGTATGTTTGTTTGTTCACGCATCACGTAAAAACTATTGTACCGATTACAATGCGGTTTTCATTATTAGATAGCTTAGGCTTTAATTAAAAAACTGGAGTAATTGGTATCTCAATCTGGTGAGATAGAGGCCGAGCAGTGGATAAAAGTATTTTTGACGGCTAAAGAAATGTTGATCAAAGGTTGGTATATTGGTCCTGGAATAGCACATTTTGGTACTTTGAACCTAAAGAAAAGACCACGCGTTCGAAGCCGCGGGTACAGCTTGTTTATAATAAAACTGTAACAGGTCCAATTCTGTACATTAAAGATATTTTGAAATTTTCTTTTGGAGGGTACCTATATTCGATACTGAAGCCAAAACTGTTATTTTTTTTCATTTTTGCCTGTCTGTCTGTGTCTGTATCTTGGCTAGGCATAACGCTGAAACTACTGAATGAATTTAAATGAAACTTGGTATGATTTGAGTTCATGCTACGAGGTAGGACACAGGATACTATTAATCCCAAAAAGTTAAAGGGTTCCCGCAGGATAGGCGTTGAAAGTTATTTAAAAGAATACGTATCACGCTGAAACTACTAAACTGATTTAGTTGCAACTTGGCACAGTCATAGTTTATATAATAGGTAAAAATTGAAGATAATTTTTATCCCGAAAAAATAAAGAGTTCCAGCAGGATAATGCCCCAAATTCTGTTAATTGAAAATATTGTGTAATTTTTTTTGGAGGCCGTTCTTTATTCAATACTAAAGCCAAAACTGTATTTTTGTCCGTCTGTCTGTCTGTCCGTCTGTCTGCCTGTACCATGACAGCGCAACACGCCGAAAATACTCACTGAATTCAAATAAAATTTGGTATGATTTGAGTTTATGCTTTGAAGTAGGTATGATTTGACTTCATACTACGAGGTAGGATATAGGATACATTACACCCCGAAAAATTAATGGGTTCTTGCAGGATAGGGGTTGAAAATTATTTAAAAGAACACATACCACGCTGAAACTAATGGAAGGGTTTTGATGGCACCGTCATAAGTTATACGATGGGTTAAAATTGAGGATACGTTTCGTCCCAAAAAAATTAAGGGTTCCTGCAGGATAGGGGTGGAAAATTATTTAAAAGAAACGTAGCATGTTGAAACTATTGGACGGATGTTGATGCAACTTGGCACAGACATAGTTTATAAGATAGATGGGTGAAAATTATGGATACATTTTTCTCGAATAATAAAGGGTTCCTGCGGGATATTGGTCTAAATTCTGTACATTAAAGATAACGTGAAATTTGTTTTTATAGTTTACTCTGTGTTCGATAATGAAGCCTAAACTGTATGTTTTTCATTTTTTTTCTGTATGTCTGTCTGTCTGTATCTTGGACGCGCATCACGCCACCGGAAATACTGGATGAATTAAAATGAAACTTGGTATGATTTGAGTTTGTACTATGAGGTAGGACATAGGATACTTTACATCCCGAAAAATTAATGGGTTCTCGCAGGACAGGTGTTGAAAGTTATTTAAAAGAACACGTACCACGCTGAAACTAATAGATGGGTGTTGATGCAACTTGGCACCGTCTTAATTTATATGATGAGTTAAAATTGAGGACGCGTTTTATCCCGAAAAATTAAAGGGCTTCTGCGGGATATGGGTCCAAAGTTATGTTAATATTTAAGTAATCAATATAATTTTTTATATGATTCGGATGGATATTCGATACTGAAGCCAAAACTGTTTTACTTTTTATTATTGTCTGTCTGTTTGTACTTATCTTGACCGCGCATCGTACAGAAACTACTGAATGAATTCAAATGAAACTTATTCAAATGAAGGTATGATTTGAGTTCATACTACGAGGTAGATCATTGGATACTTTTCATCTCGAAAAATTAAAGGGTTTCCGCCATATAGGGGTTGAAAGTTATTAGAAAGAACACGTATCACGCTGAAACTACTAGACGGGTTTTTTGATGCAAATTGACATATTCTTATATCTATACTTATATAAAGCAATAGGTACGAAAAAGGCTGTTAAAAAAAAGATAAATAAAAAAATGCTCTTGGGTGCTTAAAAAGGGTATTGAACACGTTTTTCTTCTTTTTTTTAAATCTTATCTCTCTGTATGTTTGTTTGTTCACGCATCACGTAAAAACTATTGGACCGATTGCAATGCGGTTTTCATTGTTAGGGTTCGATTTAAAATTTGGTGTAATTGGTATCTCAATCTGGTGAGTTAGAAGCCAAGCAATTGATGAAAGTATTTTTGACGTCTAAAGAAATTTAGATCAAATGTTGGTATATTGGTCCTGGAATAGCACATTATGGTACTTTGAACCTAAAGAAAAGACCACGCGTGCGAAGCCGCGGGTACAGCTAGCAGTAAATATACTGGTGAAGTGCGTAATAAACGTGTGAGAAAGAGGGTAGTCTACCCACTCGCAAATTACGCTACTTTAGTTTAGCTGTGATCATGACTCTAGGATCAGAGACGAGATATCGGAAACTCTACCTCTAAGGATACCTATTGCGTTTTCACTGCTAGTCACGAAAAGATAGCTCTTCTTTTTTCTCAGAAAGCGTCATGTCTTAAAATTACACCTTTAAAATGACATGGTCGTAAAAGCTTTAAATATTATCGCTAGATACGTATATTTACCAAGCAAATAATTCGAATATTTTCCGATATTTTGTCACAGTTGCGCCACTGTCACTGATAAACTGAAATAGGTACTCGAGTGGACATTTACGAGCAAATAAACCTACTCACTTTCTCGCATATTTTTAACCTTCGTACTAGTAACATTGTACCATGATCGGAATCTCTGCTAATTATTTCTTATCAATGGTACTTATCTCGTTTCTTGGCACAGTGCAGAAAAATAAAAACAACGGATACCTATAATTATAAAAATTTATGAAGCTGGTTTTCCAATCAATACAATTCAATTCAATATTGCCTGAGTCAATGAAATGCGATATAAAGTAGTTCTTATTGCATCGGGTAAATCTCAATCATTGAGTGCAAACATTTGCCAGCCTGGTATTTCAGATTGGACTAATGCAATCGTTGTTTCAGTTTCAAATCACAATGGCACAGAGGTAATAAAAGCTGACAGACCAAGATGGTGGCAGGCGCGTGCATAAATTAAAAATAAACACTCTAAGGAACACTTCTGGAAAGCCACTTCCGTAGACACTAGTGCCATCCCATAACGCAGACATACAAATATTGGCTGAAGAATCGAACCAAATGGCTGTGGATTTCACCTTATTACCACTCGGCCACCATATCTCGACAAAACAAAAATCAATTAACCAGACAAAATCTTTTTTTTTTTCTTTGTATGGCCACCACCTGTCATGCACCGTCACAGCTACTGCGTCGGCTTATATTTCCCTGTTTATTTCCTGTCAAGTATCTCTTTTTACATGACTGTCCAAAAAAAGGAGTGTAATGTATTTAGGATTCATGTATGTATTTATGTGAGTTTCTTTATTCCTCCAAGAGGTCCGCGCCGCGGTCAAGAAGGCCGGCGGCGGTGCGCTGGTAAAAGTACCCGGCGTGGCGCGGCGTCGCCGGCGTGGGGTCATTTTTTTTTTAGAAATGTTGGTATAAAAATCCGTTAATAGAATAAATTGAATTTTTATTTTCTTGTTAAGTATGTCGAAATCAAATCAAATCTTGTTATTAAAAAAATAAAACATTAAGACATATTATTGGACATATTTGTAATTGTTATGAATGAAAATTATTTTATTATGTCCTACCCCGTTGTATGAACTCAAATCATACCAAGTTTCATTTAAATTCATCCAGTAGTTCCGGTGGCGTGATGCGCATCCAAGATACAGACAGACAGACATACATGTAAATGTCATAAGTGCCAATGAATGAGAAGTCCCACAATAAACATACATAATAATAATAAAATTAACTTATTTATGAAACCAGGCTGGACCAGTCCCTACATCAGCACCCGTTCACGATTATGAATTTTGCACCAACCATCAAACCTCCTTAGTACTATATATTCATTTCAAGAAGTGATCTCTCCCAGAGGTCATGAAACATGTAATATTTTGGTAGTCGTCTAGTTTCAGTTAAAGAACGACTTATTCTTGTAGACCTCAATGTAATGCTAGATACTGAAAAGTAATATAAGCGATAGATATAAAAACTATACGTGAACATTTAATTCCCATATTCAAATATTCCAGGAAAGAATCCTCACTCCAACCCCTGAATATTCATATGCCCGCAATATGTTTCCGCACCCGAACCCAACTGACTATTTAATGCATCACTTCATGCTCAAGATTGAGAGCATCACCCAATATTCGAGTATTCTGAATATTGGGGCGATTTCGTACTATTCCAGGTTTTGATTGCAAAAATACAATTTAAGCAGTAGCTGTCCACACTTCATTTTTATTTTAATAAATCTTAAAATTTACTATAACTTTAAAGCAGCCTTTCAAACTTCATAACAATGCCACTATTCCATCAACTTCGTTTGCGTTGCGTTAATGTATGCATAGTATTGGCCACAATGTTGTAGTGTGCTGTATTATATATAAACCCACGGAATAGAAAAACTAGAAGTGCAACTTGTACGGGTGACCTGTGCCACAGTTAAGTACAGAAAATCATAACTTGCATACAAATATTTCGTAGGTAAAAATAAATTGAACTCCATGAAGCAGTCGTTAACATATTATTTTCAAATTTGATTCATAAGCTTAAGTCGTCTCAATAATATACACCCAATTACAGGAAGGGTTTCTTAGTAGAGCAGCAAAGGTTTTTTTTTAGTTTTTTAATTTCAGCGTTTCCAATGTACCTCTGTGCCTCAGTGTGCAGTGTACCTCTGTGCCTCAGTGTGCAGTGTACCTCTTCCACTTGATTTTTTCTATTCCGTGGTATTACCCCTGTACAACCCTACCCGCTGATCCCAGCTACACCGCGCGTGTTTACGAGTGTCGCCAACGAATTTGATGTATAAGTGTATGTATTTATTCTGATCGTTAGGCGTTAACATTAATGCTGAACTTTCGCTCCAAATTAGTTTTATACTACGAAAATGTCCTATTCATATAGTTGCTCCAAGTGACTTTGTAAGTGCTATGATCTCTAAACCTGGCAGGCGCAAGTCGGATGGCTTAACTTTAGCAATTTGGCAGCATTTAACTAGGCCTTGCGACTTAATTCGCAGTTTATGTCCCACTCTGAAGTGTAAATGATGCTATTTGCTAGGAAAAGTTTAGTAGGAAAACGTGGCAATTTGAATTACTTACTCCCACTTACTTCAAAACAAGTTGGGTTGGAGTTTTCTTTGAGAGTTCAATGGCCTTAGAATTTATGGCCTCGTACGCTTTTCTCTGTACAAGTTAGGATTCATAAAAATATGAGTAGGTACTTAACTACAGTACATGTACCTACGTAGGTTGAAAATGTATTTCAATGAGGTGTTGGAATATAAATAATTGGATCATCCAACAATCTATGTTAATTTATATTATACCTTCTTTCAGAGCTTATAAAATGAGTAATAAGTATTTGCCTACTCACTTTTGACATGAGGGTATTTAGGTAAACAAACTATCTTGAAGTGTACTCGTGTGTCACTAATTCAGTGACAAATACGCAAAAGTATGACTTAAATTAGCTTCTGAACTGGAACGAATATGGTATCAACATCATTGGCGAATGCATCACTCACCTTCGATTTGCTTATGATACAATCATCATGGCAGAAACCCTGGAAGACCTAAGCACAATGCTCAGTGAACTCAATATTGTTTCTCAACAAGTGGGTCTTAAAATGAACATGGGTGAGACGAACATCATGTCAAATGCCGATGTCGCACCCGTGCCGGTCAATGTTGGGAACGACATTATCAAAGCAGTTGATCACTATGCCTACTTGGGTCAGACGATCCAACTGGGTAGATCCAACTTCGACAAAGAGGTCAACCGACGACTCCAACTCGGATGGGCAGCGTTCGGGAAATTACGCCATATCTTCTCGTCGCAGATACCGCAGAGCCTCAAGACGTTTATAATCAGTGCGTGTTGCCAGTGATGACATACGGCACTGAGACGTGGTCGCTAACTAGTGGTCTCATACATAAGCTCAAAGTCACGCAGCGTGCAATAGAGAGAGCTATGCTTTCCGTAACGAGGAAATCCATAGAAGAACCAAGGTTATCGACATAGCTTTCAGAATTTGCAAGTTAAAGTTTCAATGGGCAGGCCATATAGTTTGCAGAGCCGACAACCGCTGGGGAATAAAGGTTCTGGAATGGCGACCACGAACAAGCAAGTGAAGAGTAGGGAGACCCTCCACACGATAGACGGACGACATTGTAGCCATCGCAGGAAGTCGGTGGATGGAGGCGGCACAAGACCGTTCATCGTGGCGCTCTTTGGGGGAGGCCTATGTTCAGCAGTAGACTGCTAAAGGCTGAAATGATGATGATGATGATGATGATGCCTAAAATACAACAAGCTCAAACGAAGGCTGGAAGCTCAAGTGAAGTGAAAGTGACCGTAGTTGCCATGCCATAGATAATACACTATAAATAATATGGAGTTGAAGTTTTTAATTTTTTATGAAGGATATAATGCTGTTGGTCTATAACTGACCTTTACAGCGTCACCGGACGATGGGGCGGGCGCTAAAGCGCTCCGCCGCAATGCGTGACGCAGATGGCGCACGCCAAAGTTAAGTTTTGGCTACTTGCAAAAGGGCACCCAGGGGGTAAGAACCTCGGCTTGGACAGTTGCCATTGATTACGGGGGGTCTGACTAAACACCACTGGATCGCTAGTTTTAGTAGTGATCGAGGGGGACCTGATGAAAAGGCTGGAGCCCTTTGAATTATTTGGATAACTGACCACCGATTCAGAATACACCTTCGAGAAGATTTGGCAAGAAACTTGAAGGTCAATAAAATCGATCGATCGATCGATCTGCCTGCACTGCGGCAGCGATTTCATCGTCCGGATCGCTCAAGATGTCTCTAGGGCCTCTACGGAGGGGTTATGGAATTGAAGTAGTTGCTTCGTTCTTCAAGTCACCCGTTCGTTAGTTCAACTAGACCAATCAGAGCACAGCTGCAACTTCACTCTGTGTAGTCCACTTCATTCGATGTTACCAACATAATTAAGTAAGGCAGAGAACTAAAGTAACCGACATAGCTCAGAGAATTAGCAAGCTGAAGTGGCAATGGGCTGGTCACATCTCTCGAAGAACCGACAACCGCTGGGGTAAATGAGTTCTAGAGTGGAGACCACGTGTAGGCAAACGTAGTGTAGGGCGCCCGCCAGCCAGGTGAAAAATTGCTGGCAGGAACTGGATGTGAGGAGCCGAAGATCGGATTCAGTGGCGTTCCGTTCACTAGGAGAGGCCTACGTCCAGCAGTAGACAGGTATACGCTGATGATGATGAGAGGTGCCAGGTCCTGCTGGATGCAACAGGCGAGTTGCGGCATTTTATGGGGGAGGATTCTGTTTAGCAGTGGATGTTTTCCGGCTGATACTGACGATGATGATGAATTGAAGTGTAGGCACATCTTCTTTAATTCCAAAAAGTAGCTGTTCCCGCGGCTTTGCCTACTTTTAATTTCTCTGGAGTACATGAGAGTTATTCAAGGACCAATATACCAAAATTTATTAGATCAACATTCCTTCAGCCGCTACCGTCAAATAGGTTTTTACGATTACTCCGCTTCTACTCATCGGATTGAGATATGGCTGATGATGATGATGACCGTTATTATTAAGTACTTATTTTTCGTTACTCTCTATCCTCTTTTCTTATAAAATTCTTAACATAATTTTATTTACTGATATAAATTTTTGAAGAAAACTCATTCATATTAAGCTAATACATTGAATATATTAATTATTAAAAGTGATATTTCTAATTTTGCTCATCATAATGAATCTTCGGCCACATTCATGCTAATAGTCAACTGGTCATGCTAATAAGCACAAATTAAAGATTTATATAACCTCCGACCCCCCACCCTACATCAGCATCTCGATCGCATCAGTTTTCACACATAAAAACCGCACCAAAATAGGTTCATTGGTTTTGGAGCTACGATCATCACCATAAGCTAAGGACCATCTCATTTACCTCAACTTTGAAACATAGAAACTTAAAAAACCGCAGGTAAATCGGCCCAACCGTTTGGCAGCTACGATTCGCACTAACCCCTCCTCCCCCCCCCCCCTCCTTCCCCCATTGTAGCTAAGAATCATGTCGTTTAACTGAAAAACTGCAGCTAAATCGTACCATTCGTTTGGAAGCTACGATTCTCACCCCCCTTTTATTACCTTCCCCTTCTCCCACCACTCCCCATATAGCTAAGAATCATCTCGATCACATCAGCTTTCAACCAGAAAAAAACACATCAAAATCAGTTCATTCATTTGGGATGCCATAGACAGAGACACACACACACACACACACACACACACACACGAAGTGACACAGTGATACACATCCTAAACTTAGAATACCCGTCTCTTTGTTCGGGGGTTAATAAAGTAACTTCAAAAGCCAAAACTAACTTTCATAAGCCCCTTACATAACGAAGAGCATCAAAGTATAGAAACAGATAAAAGCAGTTAGCACATTTAAATACTAGTGTTCCCGCCCGCGACTTCGTCCGCGCGGACTACAGTAAAACGCGAAAAAAAGCGTCCTATTTTCTTCTGGGATATTAAAAACCAATGCAAAAGTAGGTGCTCCAATTGCTCTTGATATTTTTGGCAGACATGTTATTTCGTGTCCATGGCAACCACAGACCATTCTGTGATGACAACCGTTCCTTACAGTGTAATGAACATTTTCTAGTTTTCCCGTGGAAAGTTTCAATTTTCTGGGACAAAAAGTATTATATGTTTTATAAGCTATCTCCATTCTAAATTTAATTAAAGTCCAGCCGTTATCGCGTGAAAGCTCCCCAAACAAACAAACAGATAACGTTTCACTTTTATATATTGGTAAGAAACATCTAATCATTACCAATGGAGGAAAATCTTTAAAGGTCCCGCCACCAGGGACATAGACCGTGTTGAAAGCGACTTAACCTGGCTTAGTTTGGATGAGAAAGTGGATAAGATGCTAAAGTACAGGAGATGACGTTTAAATAATTGTCACCAACTAGTACGAACATGTTCCAGTTACTTTATTTAGGACTAGCTGTACCCGCGGCTTCGCACGCGTTGTCTTTTCTCTAGGTTAAAAGTACTCTATGTACTATTCCAAGACCGAAAATACCAGTATGCCAACATTTGATCAAAATTCCTTCAGCCGTCAAAAAATTTTATTGATTGCTCGGCTTCTACTCATCAGATTGAGATATCAAGTACACCAATTTTTGAGTCAAACCATGAGCTATCCAACAGTGAAAATTGCATCACAATCGGTCCAGTAGTTTTTACGTGATTTGCGAACAAACAAATATACAAACAGAGAAACAGACAGCCACGATATAAAACTGTCATAATTATTGTTCAATAGCTTATTTTAAGTAACCTAGATCTTATTTTTAAATTATCTTATTTGTACAGACTTTTTCATATGTATTACTTTATTCTATCGATCAGTGTAAAATAAGTAGCATTGTTTTAGAGTCTCGTCGTGGTCATCATCAGCCGGGAGACGTCCACAGCTGAACACAGGCCTTCCAATATGATTGTCAGGTCATCGGTCCACCGGGTTGGGGTACCGTCCTTCACTCCGTCTTTCGGTGCGTGGTCGCCATTCGGGAACCTTCCTTCACCTACGGATATCGGTTCTACGAGCTATGTGGCTTGCCCACTGCCACTTTAATGTTAAAAATCTGTGAGGTAAGTCTTTTGTGCCTTTGTGGATATCCAGATTCTCGCAAAGAGATCCCAAACATACCCTTTTTACCCGACTGCGCGGAAGGTACCTATTGTGTTCATCTAGTATGTATGTTTGTTCCTTTGTGGCGCTCTAGAGACCAAACGTGTGAGCCGATTTTGATTATTCTTACGTCAATCGATTTGTCTTTATCTTGCGAGTGTCACTAAGGACATGACAGTAATCAAAATTCAATATGGCGTCAAGCAGACGCCATATTGTGAAAAAGAAAAATTATTAAATCGACTAAGTGGGGGGTATAATTGAATCGGTATTTGAAAATCATGTTTAGGTTTCTCTTATCATTTTTCATTTCGAATGCCCATAGGATCTATAACGATTTATAGTACTTTCGATTTTGTCTTGCTCGTTGAATGATTTTGAGTTTGTATCAAACTCAAATCATTCAGTGTTGTATTAGATGTTTTCTCAAAGCTTTGTGGTAATTAATCACGCCAATAGTAGGCACGACATCTGGGTAGGTCTCATTTAACTGTCTTGGAGACTTTTCGGGGCTGACAAACACGAAGGAATGCGTCTAGAGAAGAGTCTCTGTGCCAAGCGAAACAAATCACTACTATGTCTTTTACAAAAATCCCACAAAAAACCGAAGGTCATCTTGTTTTCAAGTATTTAAGCATAATTATGCTCAGTAGATACTAACCTGGCCTTCAATACTAAGTACCACACCTTTTTATTTATGTATTTTTGCGCATCACGTTAAAACTACTGAACCGATTGCGATGGGATTTTCACTGTTGGATAGCTTAGATTTTGATTTAAAAACTGATGTACGTGGTATCTCAATCTGATGAGAAGGAGCCAAGCAATTTAGTAAAAACTATATTAATTTCAAACGTGTAGTTGGCACTAAGTTTTGAAGGTCAGCGTATGAAAGTATTTTTTACGGTGCAGCTTTATCCGCTACCGCTCATGCCTCGTGCAAACCTCAGCACTTCGTCGTAACTCCCTCCGCATTATCGCGTAATTGGCGGCCGCACACTGTGCTTAATGGGCTTATTCAATATAGGCTTTCCGGATATATCTACTAGAACTGTACTGAACAGTTCGGGACAACTCCGGTAATTGCTAGGATTTGTGGACGAGAAGAGACAGGCAATTACTACACATTTCAGTAGTTTGGTACAAAAAAATACAGGTAGAGACGCGAGAATTTCGTACTGTGGGCTTTTGGGCATTTACTTGGTTTTTCTCCTTTTTCCGTTGGTATTCTACCCCAGAATAAATAATAGTATGTAGGTACTCCAATGATTATTTGTTGAGTTTGCTTTGATTAGATTAGATTAGAGACAAAAAGGCATAAGTTCAAAAACTAAAACCCGACCACGTTCTGGTAAAAAATATTCTATGACACTCTTGCGATGAAGACGAATCGATTGATACCTCGCTTGTCAAAATCGGACCAAGTTTTAGTTTGAACACATAACCCTTCCTATCCTTCGCCGTAATCGGATAAAGAAAGCCTATGACACAATGAAGACGAATCGATAGATACCTCGCTTGTCAAAAATGTGAAAATCGGACCAATAGGGGCGACGCTATGGTTGAACATTCACATACATAGACTGTGAGCTTCACCGTACTTGGGTAAAACATCCACATACATAGACTGTGAGCTTCACCGTACTTGGGTAAAACATCCACATACATAGACTGTGATCTTCACCGTACTTGGGTAAAAATAGTATCAAAGAAAATTAATTTAAGAAAAGTGGAGTGTTACAGTACCTACCTATTATGTACAGGTCAATGATAACTGAGAGAGTGCCGACCTGTTGTCAGGCCGCCCAAAGGCCTCTTATTGTGGCTAAGCGACTGCTATCAATTAGCAATCGACTGATAGAGCGTTACATTGTTAATGTGTTACAATTTTAGTAACAAATAAGTGGGTGGGGCTGTGTCAGGACGCACGACCGTTTGTTTGTCGTGAAACGTCTAGGCCACATACATATCGCCTCATAAATATCACAAAAGCATCCATTTAGCTGATCACGTTCTTGGATTACTCGGGTTATGCTTATCTTACATAGAATTTTATATTCTTTTTGGTACCTATTCCTTTATACGTAATTCAAACTTCTTGATTACTTCCCTGGTATATTATCTATGCGTATGTCTAAAGAGTATGTCAAAGTATTTTATGTTAACGGAACTATCTCATTCCGTTGAAACTAACTAGATGTACCCGCGGCTTTGCCCAAGAGGTCAATTCTCTGGGTTAGAAGTAACCTAGGTATGTGTTATTTCAGGACCAAATGTACCAAATACAAAATTTCATTCAGCCGTCTCCAGTTTTTAAGGCAAAACCAATTTTTTACTTGATGCGTGAACCGAAAACCAGACAGACATGATTTAAAAAAAAATAAGTATATTCTGGTTCAATACAAAGAGAATACAACCGCTACGTTCAGTAGCTTATTATCCGACTACAGCAAAGCAAGGGAAGGGTAATGAGTTTAACAGTCTATGTATCTATGTGGTTAGGTGGATGTTCCACCATAGCGTCGCTCCTATTGGTCTGATTTTGACAAGCGAGATGTCAATCGATTCGTCTTCATTTATAGAAAGAAAAAAGAAAGAAAGAAAGAAAGAAAATACATTTATTCACAACAAAAACAAAACAAATTAAATCACAATAAATAAATGCAAAGAAAATTGTCATGAATCGGTCCCAACTCAGCGTTATGCTGGTTGTAACGACAGATCAACAACCAGCGCTGGTCTTCCGTTGGGGCCGGTAGGTGACGTCACGGGTCTCTCCACGACCAGTGTTACGTGTCGTCTTAAACAACCCTAAATACAATAGACCATGTGGCAACATAGTATATAACTATATATCTTAAAGAGGCAAGTAAATAATAAATATCTACATATAAAAATATATTATAAATAATTACATATTATACCTATATATTATATTATTATAGTCAACTATGTTGTACACACAACATATAAATTAGTATAAACATTAGTTGCGCAAAATTTAAAATTTAAAATGTACTAGTATCTTTACAGAGTGTTTCCTGACTAATCAGGTGTTTACATATGAATATTTTTAACTTGTTTCTAAAACTATGAACGTTTTGCAGGTTCCTTATCGGCGGCGGGATATTATTCCAGCATTTGGTTGCTGCGTACCGGAAACTACCTTTAGAAGCGACTGAACGATGCCGCTGCGTGGTGAGATGCATCGCGCATTGCCGGAACCCATACTCCCTCCTGCTGGATCAGGACAACTATAGCGTCATAGGCTAGTTTTTTTACCCAACTACGGCGAAGTATATGAAGGGTTATGTGTTCAACTAAAAAGTTGGTCCTATTTTTACAGCGAGGTGTCAATCGATTCGTCTTCAACGCAAGAGTGTCATGGGCTATTTATTACCCGACTGTAGTCGGTTTCCGTAGTCGTTGTCTTAGGTTTTAGTTTGTTTATTGTACAGTTTTTTTGTTACTAACCTCTTTATTAAAAGTATTTATAATCGCTGGTAAGTATCACATCCATTCAAAAAACCTTCTCGTTGCTCTGTACTGGAGTTTAGGATACCTTTGTGAGCTCCAGAACTTCTTTCCAACAATGACGACCGGTTGGTCTCGTGGCTAGAGATCCTAGGTACGAAATCGAACGGTCGCGGGTTCGAATCCTGCAAGGTGCAATCATTTGTGTGATGAGCAGAAATGTTTGTTTCCGAGTCATGGATGTAATATTCTTATCTATGTATGTTTATCCGTTATCTAGTGCCCATAGCACAGGGTATCCTAGTTTGGGGCTAGATAATTGGTGTGGAAATGTCCCGAATATATTATTATTCACTTTATTTATCTTTTTATCTTATTTTTTTTTTTTTACAATATTTCTTTAAATAAAAGCAGATAAAAATATTATAAAAAACCTAAACCTAGGGTACCAACGGTAGCGGAGCAGGGCCCAAACTACCGATGGCTAGGGCTGCAGAGTGAGGTACCTCCTGACTATACGCGCCGTGTGAAGGAGTACTGCCTTCTGCATCTGACCCTTAATCCAACCATCTAGCGAGAGCCTCTTAAGATGTTATTATTATTATTATGTGCCTAATCATTATTTTAGTGCGCACTTTCCGGGCTCTGCAGCAACTTTTGAGATATTTTCTTTAATCCACACCGTTTTTTATTTACGTAGTCGTAAGTAGACTTTTTGTGAACTTTTTATGACTTTTTCACATTGAATCGAGTGTTCTCAACGAGATCTGTACAAAAACATCTAAATCAATACAATATCACAGAATAATAATATTAGTACTACTTACGTAAGACTCACTCGTCTATAAAATGTACTGATTTCCGGTGACTTCAACTTCATACATAAACATTAAAGACCGGCCTGGCGCTACCTATCAAAATCACAAGCTATTCTGAATTAAAGATCACAATAAAATAAGTAAAAAAAACGTTATACCTAAGTTAAACGGTTTTATTGTAAAGAAACATAACAATGATGTAGATAGAGTACTAAAAGCTGAAAATAAAATAAAATATTGGGGCAAGTTGAATTTATATTACTCAGGTCAGCGTAACCTTTTTTTTTATCTTTTATTATCTTATCCGCATAATTGTTATGTTTTTTTACAATAAAACCATTTAACTTAATATTTTTACTGAATGTGACGTGAAGTGACAGTTGGTTCACGTCACATTCACATTCGTCACACTATTGCTATTTATTATATTTATTTATTCACAATATTACTTATAATGTACCTATTTTTTACTCAAGTTTGTATTTTTTTATGTCGTTATTTCTAAAGTGTACTGTGTTTTACTTGTCAAGCCCTTTCATATGATATCCAGGGGATTGAAAAAAAAGTAATCCGCCATTTAGTGGTGACGCTCATCTTGGATTTACAATTATACTGAATATATTCAATTGTATTGTCATCAGAACTAAAGGTGAGTACCAAATATCAGATAAATCTGTCAACAGAAAAGGGGAAACATTTATATTACTAAATTTAAAACAAACGGGGCAAGCTAAAAAAACGTTTAATAAAAACATCAATTTTGCTCTGTACTTCCTGTTTTGATATAAATTAAATATTACATCATCGTGCTGAATGTATAAGCTAAAAAAGCGGGTGGAGGACTATAAAAGCTAAAAAAAGAGGGTGGGGCTGTGTTGGGGCACACGGCCGTTGTGACGTATTGTTTTTTGCCATTTGCTTCAAAAGGAACGACCTACAAGGAGGTTTCATTATAGGGGAACTCTTTGGTGGGCATGTCAAAGTTTTATTTTATCTATATCTTAAAATTGTACGACATAATAGTACGTTGTAACCGTTTCAACTGTTTCCGTTACATGTCCACTTTTAGTAATAATACCCTGTATGCAATTTTAAAGACGTTTCACGTCAAAACGGGCTATGTTGTGTTTTTCGCCATTTGCTTCAAAACGAAATAGGGGACCTCTTTGGTTGGCATTTCACAATTTTATTAAAATTGTAAATCTATATATTGAAATTGTACGTAACCGTACGTACGTATCATATATAACCGTTTCAACTGTTTCCGTTACATGTCCACTTTTAGTAATAGTACCCCGTATGCAATTTTAAAGAAGTTTCACGTCTAAACCAACCATGTGCGTATTGATGGTCACAATACGCACATGGTACGTATGTACATGTACGTCATAGGTTCCATAGACAGAATACTAAGCTACCCAACTATGAAAACGCATTGCAATCGGTCCAGTAGACTGATGGACGGACGGACATGAACTATAAGGGTTCCTTGTTAGACTGCGGAACCCTGAAAAGTTATCTGAAAGAAAAAACAAAATACGCACACAAATTAAACCGTTTAACTCACACACGTTCGTTGTAAACTTTGGAAAAACACCGTCCGTTTTTACAATAAAATCCAATTGGAAACTTGGCATAAAATGCGAAACGAATGAATTCGAGCGCTTTTGTCAACACGGCGACAGCTGCGAATTCGCGCAAAAACGAAAAATTAGTTTTAAACTTTTCATGTTGTATTATTTCTACCCCTAGGTATTGATTGGTATCGATGGAGACAGGTGTTAAAATGTGTTTCCAAACATCGGGAAATAACGTAAGAAACAAGGAAATAACATCACAAAACGTTATAACGAGAAACAGGAAATGGGCACTACCATGATGTGATTGACATAGTTGTCTACGAACTTTCGGAAAAAGTAAGTTCGAGAACTTTGGACGTCCTCTCAGAAATTAGATTGTTACTGTCACTGTGATGTTTTTCTCGACTTTTCTCGTAGTTGGTATAACAAAGACAATATCAAGTTCTATTGGGTCTCGTGGCTTAGCAGAAATGTCCGCTCGATCGTCGATTTGAGGCTCTCAATGACTTTGATAAGATACACCAATGATGTTATATATAAACTGAGGTAGATACGTTGTACCCAGCTCTGCGTGGCGAAGTCAACACAAGCTAATCAGCCTGTGTTGACTTAGTCCCAAACAGAGCGGCAACGACGCAATGACACGCGACTTCCGGAACATGAAAAATTAATCAAAAATGCCATTTTGTGTGTTAAGAAAGTGCTACATTCACTGAAACGACTATGAAAGACAGGAAGGGTGTGTCTTTTAATTTTTAAGTACTGTTTACGATTTTGAAAATGGAAAATAATAAATTACATTTTACTCTAAATCAACTGTTGCGATGTTGTCGCTTCGCCACCAACAAAAAAGAGACAAGTAGCGGGCTACGTGTAAGAGCGATAGATAGAACGCAATAATGGCATGCAGCGTTAGTAGTTCGTATTATGCTAGGGGATGTTGGGGCTTACCAACGGCTGACGATCGAAAGTCTGCGCTCCGACCCGTAAACGCCATAGCTGACGATCTTCAGTCGGCGAGTCTAGCAGAGTTGTGACCCTATTTGTATTGGATTAGGATAGAGTATTGTATTTGTGTTACATATATTTGAAACAAGCGTTTTTTTTTAAAGTTTGTACTTAGTTTTGAAGTCCAGAGTGAGAGGCAACTACTTACAGATTACAGAGTGGAGCTATCACTGTGGTTAATATTCCGCAGGGATAAGTAAGATCAGAACATCATCATCACCATCATCAGCCTATTATATCCCACTGTTGGGAAACAGGCATTCAGGCTATATTAAAGAAATTAAAAAGAGAATAGGTGCATATTGAATGTTTATTTATTTATATGCACACTATCAATCACAAATGTTCATAATCGCTATCTAACTAAAGGCGACGATAAACTTGAGCGTTCACTTGTAATGAGCATTCTAACGAGCATTCTAGCGAGCATTCAAGTGAATCAACAGAAAGCTTCAAGTTTTTTGCCGAGTCGAGCAATTCACATTGTAACGCCGCGCGCCGCCCCGCTCCCTGCCGTCTCCGTCGAATAGTTTTATGCCGAGCACTTTATTTGAGCGTTGATTATAATATTTATTATAACTGCGCCGCAGCTTTTTATGCGTGATTAATGATAAAAACTAAATTAAAAAAAAGATATTTCTTCGGGAGCTTACATTCAAAATTTCAACTGTTTAGAAAAAACAAATTTTGGCCCCTTCAATTCAAGATGGCGGCTTACGCTCCCACCCTCCCAAGGTCGAAAACTTGGATTTTTCATCAAACTACATATATGTGACAATCATTACTTCACCACCTTTTTTGCACGGCAAATTACTTACTGGCCTACCTGTGCTGCAGGACCTTTTTGTAGTGGTAGGCCTCTTTCGCAACAGGCCGCTTGTGGAAGTACCACACCTTCGTCAGATATTCAGCCGCCAAGCAGTAGTGTGTAAACATTTCTGTGTTTCGGTTTGAAGGGCAATGTTTCCAGCGAAATTTCTGGGTAATGAGACTTACTCGTAATATCCTATTTCTCAGGGTGAAGAGTGCAGTGCAGTGATGCGCAAGATTTTGCAACCAAGGTTCTAGATGGCACTGCAACTGTTATGGGCAGGCGTGACGCTTACCATCAAGCGAGCGACCTGCCCGTAAGGTTAGCCAAAGGAAAAACAAAGAAGTTATTGTTTTAGTCGCGGAGGCTACACACAAACCTTAAAAAAAAAAACAAGTTAATACTATTTGAAACCGTTTTTTTTTTTTATTGTTTTAATTTCTTAATTTTTAGTAACGTTAGGGCAGGCCTAAGAAAAGTTAAGTAATTAATTCCAGGAAACCCTACTGGAAACAATTGACAGTCTATATTTTGAAAGTACTGAACCGAGTTTGATGAAACTTGATCTATTCAATTTAGTATTAAGTTGAAAGACACCGAAATAATTACAAAAATGTTTTTGCTATGGGATAGAATACGTGGACAAACATACGTAGGTATATACATACACACATACATAACACAAAATTTGGTACATTTATTTAGATACCCATATACACTAAAATATATGAATATTACGCATTTTGAATAATATTAAATACATACGCGTGAACTAGATAACCTCCATTTTAAGTCGGTTAAAAATTACCTATTCCAGACTTCAAAAAGTTTAAAAATTTCATTAAAATCTATTTATCGGTTATGAAGCTTAGTGGCAACAACATGTCAGAGGCCCTCGGGCAACTTTATGAACTCTGACACCAGAGGGCAGCACTACTCATACGACAAACAAGTAAACAAACAATATGTTCAGACACACAGACTTTCGCTGTTATAATAGTAGGTAGTATATTAGTAGGATCGTCTAAAAAACGCAATTCCCAACTCGCAGCTGTTCCCGCGGTCTAAAATAATCCAAGAAATTGCAAACCATTAATAAGGAAGTGTTATAGGAATTGCTTAATAAGTAGGAAGGAAGCAGTAAGGAATTAAAAACAGAATTTCTCGCAACAAGTAATTAATTAAACCTCCTATTAATAAATTCTTTAACGCCAACGAAGTCGAAGAGCAATCCCATTAATCATACTTTTCCTGCCCCAATTAATCAAGCACCCTCCTTGACTTGTTATAAAATGGCAGGAAAATATTTATGTAAGTTTGGTTCAGACAGCTTTAAAACTAAATTATAAGTGTCTAGATTTCAAACTGTCATGGTCACAGTTGGAAAGTGGATAATATATACACAACAGTTCTAATTGCGTACCCCGCGACACGGGCAGTGCCGCATTTCGTGTAAGTTTTCGATTCTGTGCCACGAAGTGTTGGAATTCTCTTCCTCCTCCATTGTGTTAGCTTGAATGTAAAAATAAATTCAGATGAATATATAAAAAATACCTTGTAAACATTTGAAAGTTTAGGTGGAATGGCTGTTCACTTATTCAGACTTTCACTTTCTTCAATCGTTTTTTAACACGTTTTTATTAAGTCAGTTTCTTGTGTGTCTGTCGATCCAGGTGGATTTTGCAAATCAAATTTCGAGCACTTCCCGATTAGCTATCCGGCTGAAACTTTCAGGGTAGCTCACAACTCGATGACAATGCATTCTAAATAAAAAAGTGTGGTTTTAAGATTAGTTTTTTATTAACATTTGCTGCTTGTTAATATCTTCACGTAACTAGACACTTCTATAAATAACTCACTTCCTAGCCTACTTTTTTTGAAATTACACTCTCATTGATAATTTACTGTATTTTGGCGAATGGCCTTGCCGCACGTATTGTCTTTTCTTTCTTGATATGCCTACCCTCGTAGCAAAATTCAAGGATGCGATGTGTTTTTTTAGCTTCTGCTTAAACAGTTAGGTACCTAGTTTTCTAGAGAATTACAAATATTATTTACATACGAGTATTATATCTTGCGTAAAATATTGTGATAATGACCTGTACTTATATCTTTTCCTATTTTTTTATGTGTTGGTACTAAAAATTTTTAAACTTATTTATGTCCGTGCGTCACCAATAGTCTGAGCTGAAAATCAGCGCTGTGGATTTTGTCAAAGGGACTGAGCTCAGCGAAAAGCTGAGCTCAGTCCCTTTCTGGCAGCACTGTATTACATGGCAGCGATCTTTGTACACAGGAGCTTAGTTGCTAGTTTTTAGTTAAGTAACTCTGTTGATTTATTTTCTGTGTTGCTAGGTACAATATTTAAGAGTAAATAGTTTCACTTCTCAAGTTTGCTTATGATAATGGCGCGCGCCTGCAGCTGAGCCGTAATATTGAGAACTGAATAATATACAATATTATGGTAACAATCCCATTTCCAATTATGTTACAATCTATGTAACAAAATGGAAACCAAGGCAAGGTTTCCTGTGATTGTTGCGTGCTTGTATGTTTATCCTACTCTGTGCGTTATTATAACCAATTACAAGCAGTGACTCCGCTGTTCAACAATAAGTTATGTTGTTGGCTTATAACCGCAGCGTCGCATCGAGTCAAGGCGTTGACTTTATTGCCCAAGCTTGCGGCCTGTTGGAAAAGAAAAGTTAATTTAAGTAAATATTAGATCATACTATATCTAACTTTATGTTCTTATAATAAAGGTGTCTTCTGTATACAAGCTGAATTAGAACCACTTCCTCTTATCCTACGGAGTATAATTTTTACATGATGGTTCAGTTCCGATGACAATGCATTTTAGCGTAAGCATGACCTAAATTGACATCTAGGATTAGCTCCAGATTAAGGAACTCTTCAGCACTCAACATCACAGACACGAAATTTGGTGTACGCATTTTATGATGATAGCCGGTTTTAAGTTTTACCATGACATGGTTGCTGCACGCAGGTTTGGGTCCTGACTAGGGAACTCCTCAACGGTTAGCAGCTAACATCATTGTTAGCAGCTCGTTACTTAGTTCCTTTTATTTTCTTTTGAGGACGGAACCCTACAAATCACATCATCAGCCGGAAGACGTGCACTTCCTATTTGTTAGTACGTTGTACTTTTATTTATTCTATGGTAGTGATCTCAAAACACTAAGCATGCAAAGCTCTGACCTTTTTACCAACAAAGCTGAAATTAAATTATCTAGCTTACAGGAGCAGCAAGCTCTTGCGAGTTTTCCCGCAGTTTATCCATTCAAAGGTTTTCTGAAAGACATAGCTTTTTGGCAACAGAACCCTAATACGTTTGAGTGCTGTAAAATTACTGTTCTGTAGTCGAGTTTCTGGCAAGTTGGAAGTACTTAAGTAGTATCTACATCTCTAAATAGACTTGCAGACAAATCTTCAATAGATGTATGTTTTATCTACCACAATTCTTTGAATCAAACCATCGATTTCACAAAAAAATACTACTGCACCAATTTTGATTAAAATATGCGACCTTTTTGGATTCCAAGAGGTTCAGAAATCTCACAGAAATGAAGTCCTTATACACAAATACCTTGAGAACCTTCTCTATTTTGAATTACGGTTAAAATTAGGTATAACTTTTCCTGAAGCATGGCCATTCATAGTTTTATGTGTGGCCTTTTACCTTAAACGCTCAATATTAGCACTTGACGACACGTCAGATTGAACAATCTCTTCAATATTGGCTAATCCATCAACCTTTATTCACGCTCCAACTCTAAACGAAGCCTAGACGTACAAAAAGCCTGAACCGTCCTCTAATAAATCACTTAAAAAATCACTTTATCCCGTGAAATCTGGCGCATTAAATCCGCTCCACACGTTCGACCAAAACTTGAAGGAACTGTGTAGATAGGTCCTTCAGCAGTAGCTGGCACAAAATAACGACTACTACAAGGCATTGCGCCTAGTGATTAATAGTAACTAGTTTCCCCGCACGCGAATTCGTCCGCGCGGACTTCAGTTTATCGCGAAAAAAAAACATTCTTTATTCTTCTTGGATATTAAAAACCAATGCTAAAGTAGGTATAGCACCACTCTTGATGTTTTTGACATACTTGTTATTTCGTTTCTATGGCAACCGTTTCTTACAGCGGTTTATCAACATTTTTCCAGTTTTTTCAGTTTTCCTGTGGAAACTTTCAATTTTCTGAGATAAAGAGTACTCTATGTTTAATTCCAGGGAATAAGCTATCTCCATTCCAAGTCCGTCCAGCCGTTATCGCGTGAATGCTCCCAAAACAAACAAACAAACAACGTTTCACTTATAAATATTGGTATGGATTACCTAATCTGAACGGCACATGATTGATTAGAAGTCCAAATTTGTTTATAACAAGGTTTTAAGTTTTAACCACTCACACTTTACTTATTTTTATGGTTTTAAAATTATCTATTCGTGCAAGGCTTCCATTCATGATTATAATTCAGAGAGTTTAGAAAAATTATATTCATTTTCGATTCAATAATTATGTTATTTTAACTAGGTTTGCCCCACACTTTTGTTATTCTATGACCAAATGAAGGTAGAGTTATAAATCGACTGCTTTCTTCTTTTCATTGGATTGCAATACAAAGTACTGAGTAGATTTTAAGTCGAACTCTAAGCTATCCAACAGTGAAAACCGCATTTTAATTGATAGTTTTTACGTGATGCGACAACATACAGCAGACAGGCACCATTTTTAGAATAATTGTAGCTAATAATATTGTTCAATAGTCCCCTCGACTTTTTTACAGACTTTTTGTTACTTACTGCTTGACGTAGATAGATACAGCGGAAGATAAACCGGATGGATGGTGCGCTGACCACTTTGGTACGATAGCAACGAATGACGCTCGGATCGGGCCATATCGTGACCGTAGACGTTCGTGCGTAGCTCCCTTTAGTAATTCTCCATCTCCATTCCTATTGCGAAATTATTATACGGATCATTTAATATAATAAATCGTTGGTAGCACTTAAAATTCAGGTCGCGAAGAGCCTACTTTCGAACAGGGGTAATGTAAGAAGAACTTTGTAACGACAGTACTAAGTCTGAAATGGGAGTTTTAGTCGAATACTTGCTCTGGTGAGAGCAACTGGTTTCCCACAAATGGACTTTCCCACACCCAGATAACAATCGTAGTAATTACTTAGAGGCGCAACTAAACTAGGTGGTGAAGATTATTTGTATGAAATTATACTCGCACTTGACTAAAATCAAAAAGATTTAAACATTAACGATGGTTGGGTGTATACAGGAGAGCTTTTTAACAGGGATTTTTATGGCACAGTACCTTTCTTTTTTATATATTGGAAGGAAAAAAAAACTCTAGATGTTAAGACTAGCATTTAAAGATTTGTACGTATTATGATGAAAAATAACGGCCAAGTGCGAGTCCGTGGTTTCCGAACAAACTTAACTTTGCCGTTGGAAAACTGTTGTCCCCATACATCGACAAAGGTCGCGGGGTCAGATTACCAACATCAAATAAAAAAAATGGATTTAACTAAACTTTTTCGGTTTTCGGATTTAGCACTTTACTTGTGCTTGTCAAATTTGATTATTCTAGGTCAACGGGAAGTACCCTATAGGTTTTGATTGCCTTGCGAGTGTAAACTCATACGGCATAAATGGCCGTATATTTTGATTGCGTTAACTTTTTTAAGTTACGTGCGGTTTTCCATCGCTCCATGCTTCGGAGGGCACGTTAAGCTGTTGGTCCCGGCTGTTATTGATTAATAGCAAAGCCATGTCAGAGGCCCTTAGGTGGCCTGTCTAACTCTGACACCAGAGGCCATCAGCACTACCTCATACGAGAATAAAAAGAAACAAACGAGATTGCAGACCTGAGTATGCATGTCTTAATTTCAACTTGATGCCTCCACGCTTTCCTTGAAAAAGGGTCTTGATAGACAGACAGACAGACAGACAGACAGACGGACGGATATATAACGAAGCGACCCTATAAGGGTTCCTTTTGTCCTTTTTATTGATCAGCAGATACTACTTTTGAGAAAAAGTCTTGACGTTGTATCAATATTAGGCAGAAAATTCGATGCCGAATGATAAATGCCGTTTATTTTTATTACAGTTTGATTTTTTAATGTAGATGATCGCACGCACAATCTTCCTTTTTGAGGGTAAATAAACCATAAACAAAAATATGAATTTATTAAATTTTTGTTCAATCGATTGACAAACTCTAGATGGATTTGCAATAACAATAAATCTTATTGCGTAACTGCCACTGCCATAGAGATCACTGTTAAAAAACTAATCCTGAATGGTAGGTACCGAAATAAAAAAACTAAACCTGAATGGTAGGTACCGGATTAAAAATACAAAAGGTTAACAGTCTGGATCCACCGAAATTTAGAAGTAATAAGAATAAGATTTGAAGTTATTAATTAAACAACTAATATTATTATAAAAATACAATTATTGAGTACGAGCTGTCCGCCCTCAAAAATAATCACACTTATGGAGAAGAAAGTTTGTATGTATGAAAGGATATGTGTGTGGTTGTGTGTGTGTGAGTGAGTGTATGTTAGTTACTTCTTCACGCTTAAAAGGCTGAACGGATTTGGATAAAATTTAGTATGGAGGTAGCATAAAAAGAAAGAAAGAAAGAAAATACATTTATTTATGACTACACACAACATTATACAGAAAAACAAAGAACAATAATTACAAACAAAAATAAAAGGTACGAAATTAATGCTGTGTGTTGTCACAGGTCCCGACTCAGCAAACGCTAAGGCCATAAAGCCTTGGCACTGATTTTCTGTCGGAACCTATTTGTGACGACAGACATCACGAACGCAGAGTGACAACACATAAAAATTAATACACATAGAAAACATTAAATAAAATCCAATAAACTGAACGGATTATTAAATATATAAATTTGCCAAAAACATCATCATGCTAATCCGAACGTAGCTGAAATTGAAACTGTCAAACAGTTTCATTGACGGACGAGTAAAATGAAACTTGACATTACCCAATACAAAAAATAATAGCACAAAAACTATAAAGGTGGCTACGTTCTTAAATCTCGTCCGACTACTAGCGTTCGCCCCAAGGCGTGCGACGTTCGTCAACGGACGTTTTCAAACGACACTGCGAAGCTGACGCTGGCAAAATAGATTTGACAACGAAAATTCATCGTTCATCCACTATTAACGGGCAATGATTAATAACAATCCTCATTTCCGTAACTTCCATAGCAGATTCCATACCTATCGATGAAAAATTTGCTTGCGATTATTATAACAACCTCAAAATAATCAAAAAAAGAAAGTGTCAGCACTCAAATAGTGTCACTAAAACGTCAGGGCGACTTTCACCCTAGTTCGTAAGGCGACCGGAGCGTCGTCGAGCGTCATTTAAAAACGCCTCCGAGTGATAGCCGAGCGATCGCCCCGAGGGTTTTAGAACGCGTTTATGTCATCGAGCGTCGTCGAGCGACGTTTACGAACGCAGCCCTGGATTAAAACATGGGCTACTTTTTATCCCGTAAAATTGCACGGTCGCAGAGGGACGCGGGTGAAACCATGGGGCAAAGCTAGTATTGATATTAAGTTAATGTTTCTTATTTACTTACAATTTTTACTTTACTTTAATAGTTGCAATTGCAACATTAGACTATTTGAATAACCTAAAATTTAAATTTTTGTATGGAGCTTAAAAGACAACTACTGTTTAGTTGTAAGAATTATATATTTTGGAAATGTTTTTTTTAATTACCTTCATTTTGATACCCCACTCGATAGGTTTTCGTCATTTTTTTGTTCCGCCGAAAATACAATATGGCAGCTGTCATCATCATCATGTCAGCTTTTAGAAGTCCACTGCTGAACATAGGCCTCCGCCAAAGAGTGATATGGCAGCTGTAAGCCGCCATATTAGTTTTCTTGACATTTCATATATCCTATAGCACTTTCGTGATCAAGACGACACCAATGATAACCTCATTTATCAAAATCCATCAAGCCGTTTAGACTATAGGATGCGCCTAAGAAACGTAAAAAAAAAAAAAACAATCAAATACACATACAACCCAAACACAGAACCCTGCATGCAGTCGGGTAAATATTAATAAAACAAAGGAAACTCCCGATGATGCCTTGTGTAGGTGTACACGTGTCGTATTTCTGCTAAAAGTTTGTTAGGAAAATTTATTCCCCAGCGGTTGTCTTTTCTGCGAACTATATGGCCTGCCCATTGCCACTTCAACTTTGAGACTCTGAGCCAAACTCTGACAGCTATGTCGGTAACCTCAGTTCTTCTGCGGATTTCCTCATCTCGGATTCTATCACGTAGTGAAACAACGAGCATAGCTCTCTCCATTGCACGCTGCGCAACTCTGAGCTTGTGTATGAGACCAATAGTTACCGACCACGTCTCAGTGCCGTATGTCATCACTGGCAACACGCACTGATTATAAATTTTCGTTTTGAGGCTCTGCGGTATCTGCGACGAGAAGATATGGCGTAATTTACCGAACGCTGCCCATCCGAGTTGGATTCGTCAGTTGACCTCTTTGTCGAAGTTGGATCTACCCAGTTGGATCGCCTGACCTAAGTAGACATAGTGATCGACAGCTTCGATAATATCGTTCCCAACATAAACCGGCATGGGTACGACATGGGCATTTGACATGATGTTCGTCTTGCCCATGTTCATTTTAAGACCCACCTGTTGGGAAACAATATTGAGGTCACTGAGCATTGTGCTTAGGTCTTCCAGGATTTCTGCCTTGATGACTATATCATCAGCAAATCGAAGGTGAGGTGAAGGTGGTGGTGAGGTTTCCCATTGATGAACACCATATCCGTTCCAGTTCAGAAGCTAGAATATATCTTCTAGTGCAGAGGTGAAACGTTTCGGAGAAATAACGTCTCCGTGTCTTACCCCATTTTGCAACTGGATAGAATTCGAGGTCCGATCCTGAAGACGGATAGTCGTGGTGGCTTTGCTCTACAAACTCTTCAGCACTTCGATGTACCGGTAGACAATCTGGGACCGCTGTAATGACTGTAGCACTACCCAGGTCTCGACTGAATCAAAGGCTTTCTCGTAATCCACAAACGCTAGACATAGTGGGAGATTATACTCTTCGGTTTTCTGTTCTTGGGAATCCAGCTTGTTCGGGAGGCTGAAAGTCGTCTAACCTACGAGCGAGACGGTTCGTAACTACTCTCTAAAACAGATTATAGACGTGGCTCAGCAGCGAAATGGGTCTATAATTCTTCAAGAGAGTTTTATCACCTTTCTTAAAGAGCCACGCCTCTGGCGTAGTACCCTCGAGGATGACGGAGTTAAACAGCTTCTGAAGGGCTTTAAGTACCGTGTTCCACCCGCTTCCATCCTCCCCTGGTGCCTTGTTGCTCTTAAGCTGTTTAGAAATAGAAAAAATAGAAAAAGCATTTATTTAACAAAACATAATTACAAAAAATAATAATGTGATTCTACCTCCCACCCTAGGCGGACCTGTGTTGTGGGAGGTAGTCTCTTTCGAACAAAAAGTAGAAAATTAAAACAAATTTAATATTATAATATTTGAGTAACTTACTTATTTGAGTACACTTTAGAATATATTTATAATTATAAATACTGAAGTTTGCGCTTAATATTAATAAGGAAATAATTATGATGGTGGGTAGTTGGTTAACATACCAACACCCCACCGACACCACATCATCAGAACCCATGTAGGTACTAACATGATATAATAATATAATATAATGGGTACTAATAATACGTAACAATGCAGTATACGAGTAATTGAGGTTTCTATGCGTGTATGCATGTCCATGTGAATTGATGTATGTGTATGTTTGAGATGGTGAATGTTAACTAATAATAAAGTATTCGATTATTTTATGTAAGTTTTATATATCTTTATTTGAGTTTATGACAAATTAGTATATTTTCAGGTAGGGGTAATAAGTAGTATTTCTGTTTCATAGTAATTTAATGTAACTAGCCACTTAATTAGAATCTTCCTACACACTTTCCTGAGGGGTAAAATCTGTAGGTTTTTATGTATTTTATTATACAAGAATGGACCAAGATGTAAGTAATTCCTCTTGCCAAAAACAGTCCTTGCACCTGGGATGATCCATGCAGTTCTTCTTTTGGAGTGCGTAATCGAAATTGTAGCTGGAGCGGTTTTATGATATCTCAATATTGTAGCTATGATAAATAATTGCCTAACAAAAAGATGATTGACTTCTTTATACAGAATTTCAGTGGGGTGACGAAATGGCTTATGATATGCTACCTTTAGGACGGCACGTTGGGCTCGTTCCAATCGCAATAAGTGAGTTTTACATGCAGCACCCCAAGATACAATGCAATATGAGGTCACTGACTGACAAATTGCAAGATATACTAATCTAATAGTATCCCGGTCCGCAGAAGATCTGAACTTTTTAAATATATGTAACATTTTACGCAGTCTAGAACATAGTGTATCAATTTGTTCTTGCCACGACAGGTTTTCATCAATATAAATACCCAGGTACTTTAAATTTTTTACCTGTTCCAATACGGGGCAATCACAATAATTATTACTACTAGGAGGACATTTATGAATTTTAATAGTCATGGGAGTATGAGGAGCGGAACGATGACATATACAAAAATTTATAAATTTAGTTTTGCCTATATTAAGTTCAAAAGATTATGCTGTAGACAACTAGATACTTTTAGGAGATTTCTTTGAGCTATGTTGGAGATGTCTTCCCAAGTGTCACCATAAAAAATTATAGCTGTATCATCAGCAAAAGAAAATACCTTTGCCTGAGGTAGATCCAGGTCGCAGAGGCTGTTTATGTACATAAGGAACAAAGTGGGTCCCAAGACACTGCCCTGGGGCACGCCAAAATCTATCCTACGGAAGTCACTGAGATGGTCCAACTTTATCCTCTGCTGGCGATTGTCTAAGTATGATTGGAACCACTTAAGACCTTCACCTCTTATACCCATAGTTTCCATCTTGCGAAGAAGTATGGCTCTCCAAACAGTATCAAAGGCTTTCGCTAGATCGAGGAAGACACCAGCGCACTTGTTACCATCGTCCAGTTTCTTGGTCACAAAATTAACCAGATTGGCTACAGCATCTTCCGTGGACCGGTTATTGCGAAAGCCATATTGATTTTCCGAAAGTAGTTCCTCGCTTTCTAGAAACTTTAGTAGACGTTTGTTCACGATCTTCTCTATGACCTTCGAGACAGAACTTAGCAGTGATATAGGCCTATAATTTGCTGGTATTAAAGGGTCACCAGATTTATGAATAGGGCATACATATGCAATTTTTAATGAATCAGGCAATATTCCGCAACTAAAGCTAAGGTTACATAAGAATGAAATAATGTGTGCAAATAATTGATTACCTTTTTTAAGTAATTCATTGTTAATATTATCCCATCCGAGAGCTGATGAGGGTTTTAACTTATTTATAATTTGGCTAATTTCATAAGGGTCAGTGGGTGACAGGAAGAATGAGTTCCTAGGGGTTTTTGAAGGTGGTTTTATAGATGCTACCAGTTGTTCCTCTGTTGTACCACTATTTGCCAATATCGCATTTGCCAGATTATTGCCGATCGAAGTAAAATATCCATTAACTATGTTAAGAGACTCTGATTTACTAGGTGATATGTTAAGAAGTTCTAGATTTTTATCACTTGTTTTTTTTAAATTGCATATGCTTTTTAAACTCTGCCATGTTTTTTTACTATCTACTTTTGCGTCTTTCAATAGTTGAGTTTCATATTTATTCTTTGCCTCATGAAGTATATTGATGTTTTTTTTTCTATATAATTTATAGGCCTGTTGGTCCTCATAATCATTAGGGTTCTTTTTAGTTTTTAAATGGAGTTGATCTTTTTTTCTAATACATTTTAGTAATCCGGGAGTAATCCAGGGCTTGGATATAACTTCACAATTGCGTTTATAGTGTGTCGTTGTATTTCGTTTAACAATGTCACTAATTATTGAGGTAAAATCGTTAAAAGCTTTAGTTACATTAATATTGTTGTAAAAATCTTTGAAATCGTAGTTTTATAATTCATTAATGCAGTGGTCATAATTGATTTTAGTATAAGTTCTATTTCTTACAGTCTCTGTTTTGAATTTAATTTTATCTATACCTAATACAACACTGCTATGATCAGTAATGTCTGTATTACAAATAACCGTAGAAATTCGCCTATTGGTGCGAACCAGGACATGGTCCATACAATTTGGTCCGCGTGTGGGTATTTGATGACCTGGTACAAAACCATAGTGTGCTGTTAGCTCTAAGTATTCAATGGCACGATTATCTGTCGTCTCAGATTTTATATCCAGGTTCATATCCCCTGTGATGACACAGGTCTCACTTTTTAATGATTTCATTATGTTCTCAAGAGAGAAGCGAAAATTGACAATGTTTCTGATTGAAGGCGTACGATATAATGCAACAAAACTAAAGTGTTTATTGATGTGAATAATAAGACAGTTTGCGTCCTTAAATAGTGGCTCTTCTATAGTCACACTATGACTATTTTTAGTAAATACGATTAATCCATCATTTTGGTTAAGATAGTACTTAGAGGAGTGATATCTATAATTTGGTAAGTAGATGGTAGGTGAGTCGTCATTAATTCTACACTCCGTAAGAATTATGATGTCTGGGGAAAACTTTAGTCTATTAAGAAAAATTAGGAATGAATCGAAATTTTTGTGTACACTTCGAATATTTTGACAGATCATAGTGTACTGTTGATTAACATCGCCCAAAATGTCTAGACACTTTTCAGGTTGATCAATACAAGTACTATAAGTCAAATCAGTAGTATCTATGTCAATTATTAATTCAGGACTAGCCATAGTTTTTTAGTAGCAATTTGTGCGCAATCATAATGAACACTTCTGTGTGAGCAATGTATGAGTGTTTGTAAGTTAGTACATGTGGGGGTGCGTTTCGAAGTAAGACTCTCAGAGTGACTTGATGTATGTATATGTGATTGAATTGTTGTGTGGGTGGTGCGTGTATGTGTCGAAAATATTCTATCATACAGTATTTGTAGATTATTGAACTCCTTAAAGTAAAAAATAATATAATGAACTCTATTATAAATTTACAAGCTAGTCACATTTTTGAATTATCACCCAAAGAAGTGAGGGTGTCTTCGTTTTTAACTAGCACATGAGGGGAATTGTCTTTCTTACGCAAGAAAACACGACCACCAGATGTCCAGCAATATCTATATCCTTCTGCCTTGGCAAATTCGCGGGCGGTATAGAAGAGTTTGTTGGTTCTTGCAGTTAAATGTTCCGAGACGTAGATTGGTGATTTCTCTACAGTTAAGCCAAGATGTCTGGAATTGAGCTGGTCTGATTTACTTTTAAAGTATTTTTTCACATTATTTAGAAAGTCATCCTTTCCTAGTGTGTTTGTAAACTCTATTATAATGGTGGAGTTAGACGCCATATGATTGCTTGGCAAACGGAAAACGTCACGGAGCTGTAGAGAATTATCCTGATGCTGTGGGTCAAGGACTAGGTGGAGTTTTTCAATCATGTAGTATAAATCTGAATGAAAAACTCCTTGTTTGAGAGCCATTCTGATCTCGTATAGGCTGACGTCCGGGATATCTTTGGTATAATGTCGGGTCAAACGGGCTGTTGCGACGCTAGTCCTGCTAGGAGGACTACGCGATGAGGTGTATAATTGTCCATAGAACTTCTCGAGCTCACTCAAAATCTCTGGCTTCGACGAAAAGATGCTGTCACTGTCGGTTTTCAGCTTCGTCAACACGCTTTGCCCAATAGACAGATCTCTTGCGAACACTTTGGAGCCTTTGTTCCGCTCTATTGCGTTCTTAATACAAGTAGTATTATAGGTGTCGCATTGACTTGGATATCTGTTTATTAAGCAAGCTGTAACTCGACATATCCACTGAAGACTGCAGCCTCATCTCGCCTCGTTCTGCCATAAGTTTAAGTGTATGCTCAGAGAGTTTCTGTGTTCTTTTTTTGCGGGGGGTCTTAAAGAACTCCGACCCGACCGCGTGGACAATTTCCACGAGCCCGTTATTTAGTTCGTCCACTGTATCGCATTCGGTAAGGATTTGAAAGCGATTATGGAGCTCCAACTGAAAGCTTTCGGGGTTTTGGATTTGGGCAAGACTTGGGCGAAGAGTAAATCTCATTAAACGAGACCACTCCAACTATACGTTGATATTCAATGAGCCTCTTACCATGATTGATACATGATCATTATTCCATGATGTCATGTTGATCACAGAGACATCATGGAATATATGCTTATTGGTCGTCAAAATGAAATCTATCTCGTGCTTATGATCGCCGGGGTGCAGCCACATCCATTTCCTGGACGAGTACTTCTTGAAAAAGGATTGCAATCCTTTTTTAATCCTTTTTGAATCTTTTTGAATCCTCCATGAAGTCGGCCAATCGTTGACCCCTTTAACCAAGATCGTGGGGGTTGGTAGCTGGGTCTCTGCCGGGGATTCTTAGCACCCCCTGCTCCACCGTTTTGCCATAGTCACCACGCTTGGCAGGTGGATTGGTGACCGCAGTGTAGCAAATATGTGCTCGGAGGGTGCTGCTGCCCATCTTCCGGTGTGTAATCCCTTAGTCGCCGCGTATAACTTCCAAGCCGAGACCGCCAAGGCTCATTTATTGATAACATTATCGTAACAGATGTTTTTATGTAGTAGGTACACAAAATATAGGTAAATTTTCAATACACAGTTAAAACATACAACTTGTAAAAATCTATATGTAATCCATACAAAACATTAAAGCGAAACGTTGTCTGTTTGTTTGTTTGATTGTTTGTTTTGGGAGCTTTCACGCGATAACGGCTGGACGGATTTTGATGAAATTTGGAGTGGAGATAGCTTATACCCTAGAATAAAACATAAGATACTTTTATCCCGGATAATAGAAAATTTCCTGTTAAAACTGGAAAAATGTTGATTACTAGCTGTAAGAAACGGTTGCCATGGATACAAAATAACAAGTATGTCAAAAACATCAAGAGCATTGGTGCTATACCTACTTTTGCATTGGTTTTTAATATCCTAGAAGGATTTTATTTTTTTGCGATAAACAGTAGTCCGCGCGGACAAAATCGCGGGCGAGAAAGCTAGTAATAAATTAAATGTCAAAGGTTCAAATAAAGTTATTGATCATATAAATAATTCATCAAATGAATAGAATGTCCGACAAGCCATTTTTTCATTCGATTCTTGTAGGAACTCACTGAGGTAGCACTTCGAATAACTTGAAGCAGCCGGTTTTATACTGCCGGTGCCATGACATGAACCACCTTTGATAATCTTGATGTCTTGGTAAGCCGGCACGGGACCGCCCTTAGACGATGCGCGTTCCGCGTGCTTTATCTATGTCCGTCACCCACAGAGGACGTAGTAGAGACAGTTTTGCACAGAGGGCTGCTTGGAGAATCACCATGGGCGGGTCGGTCAGTATCCTCATGGATTGGAACAAAGGTTTTGCTGATGTGTCTTGTGGCACTCGCAACATAGCCCGCACTGCTCTTTTTTGCAACCTGTAAATACGTTCCCAATCGGCTACGCGTCCCCAGAGCTCAATAACATAATGTATGAGTGAGTGCACAGATGCGTAATTACAGTTCTGGCTCAACTCTAAGGGTAGAATGGCAGACACACGCTACAGTGCGAAACAAGCGCGACCAACCTTTTCGCACAGCTTATCAATATGTCTATGTCTATGTCTATATGATACTCCCACGTGAGACTACTATCTAGTTGAAAGCCAAGGCCTTAGTTTGCTTCACCTGGTTAATCTTTGTTTCGCCAACGCTTACATTAAGCCGATTTTGCTTACGACCCGACATATCAAAGCACATGAAGTGCGTTTTACTAATATTTAAAATAAGCCCATTAGTCTTAAACCAGCGGTGTATGTCAGATACTACCGCATTAAGTCTCATCTCCAGCTGTTCCATAGACGATGCAGTTAAGACTGGCGCAACGTCATCGGCGTACATAAAATAAATAAATATATTCGGGACAATTCCACAACAATTACCTAGCCCCAAACTAGGATACCCTGTAATATGGACACTAGATAATGGATAAATATACATAATTACAAATATCAACATCCATGACTCGGAAACAAACATTTCCGCTCATCACACAAATGATTGCACCTTGCAGGATTCGAACCCGCGACGACCAAAGGTCGACGACGATAAGTATGTGACCGTCATGTACGTTCTCAGGCAAAACATTTAAGAGAAGAGGGAACATAATGTTGGAGAGCGATGATTCCTGAGCTACCCCTATAATAGTATGCATACGTTTTGACTTCATTCTACCTCCCTCACCAACTACCACTTGGCATCGACCGGTTATGAAGTCAGACAAAAGATCGAGTGCTGATTTGTCAATACCATAATGCTTCATCTTAGCGCTAAGTACGCCATGGTCAGCGACCTCCAAGGCTTTGGACATGTTGCAGAAGATTACTGCGACGTGTTGCGAGCCCTCGCGGGCCTTCAGTTTACGTCTCACCACTTTTCGCGCCAAGCATGTCGTGGATCTGCCAGTTTGGTATGCGTATTGCCTGTCGTAAAGAGTTCCGCACGATGTGAGGTATTCGATATATATGAGGTAATCTATAACTGAGCCCGTGTTCAAACACCTTCGCTATACCTGGGATGATCGATATGGTTATGTTGCTAATGTATCTTTGCTTTCCCCTTCCCTTGTACAAAGGCAACACTTTGACTTTTTTCAGTATTGGTGGATAAGTACCATGCTTAGTGCACTGGTTGTACAAGTAGGAGAGAGTAGGAGCTAATTGGGAAGCAACGGTGCTAATAAGAGACATAGACATGCCGTACACACCTTTTGACTTCTTATTAGCTACGCCGGTCGTCAGTATACGAAACACTTCCATAGCAGAGAAGAGTTTAAGCTTTAGGGAGCGGTCGGCAGGGCGTGTTGCTGCTAAAAGGCGTCTCGCCACAGCGACATCGGCTGCGGGCGCACCGCACGCCGCAGCAGCACTCACGAAGTGTGCGTTTACGGCGTCCACCGCGGCGGCCTTCCAGGGGAACATGGAGCCATCAGATTGCGTGAGAACATCGATGTAGTTCCTTGATCTACCTGTTTATGTATTCACAACGTTCCACATCGCTTTCGTGAGGTACGCGGTTTTTTTTGATCATATCACAGAAATAATAAACTTTCTCAATTTTAAAACTATCATCATATTTATTCTGGAATTCATTAATTTACACTCAAGCAACAGGAAAAAGTGTGATGAAAAATAGTTGCAATATTTAATTGTTTTTTCAAAGCTTGTCCAAAATTATATGCAATAGGTTTGACACATTTGTATGTAAAAACAGAGTTTTTACAATTCGAAACTCTGGTTAACATGACCTAGGCTTCTTTTTCTGTATTTCTTTACACACGGCATTTCCCAAAACTTTTGGTTCTTGGCTAATTGTTCTGCATCGTCAAATGTGTGAGGCATATGCTTCATCGCTGTCTCCGGAAGTACTAGAGAGATCAGCGCACCTGAAGCTGCTAAGCTTCCAATGATCACATATGGGAGCCAGTAGATGTAAACCTTTAGGTAAGCAATGTAAGGGGAAATAATGACAGCAAAATTCGCACAAATACAGACTAAGGACACTCCAGAACCTCGCACTTGGGTTGGCAACATTTCTGCAGCCCACTGCGCTACAGTACTAGTCGCCATGTTCACGGAAAACCTTGCCACAACGGCACACACCACAGACGGTATACCACTTCCCACAAACACGGTCAACATACAAAACATACTGCTGATGCTCATCATAATAACAGTCAACCATCTTCTTCCAAAATGGTCCATGATGAACGCACAAAGCAATATCGACGGAAATTCTGTGACGCTGCTCGCAGCAAATGAGAGGAAAAAGTCAAATTCTAACTGTTCCAGATTCCTGACTAGGCCATCGAATACAATATGACAACACATATAAACCAAACATGCCAATAACAACACTTTCCTCAACAAAGGCCTTTTGAATATTTCAAAGCTGCTTACACTTTCTTCTTTCTCTTCTCTTGAGACTGTTGCCTTAAACTGTCCAATCAGCTTTGTTGGCACATCTTTTCTGTTTACTCGGCCGATGACGAGAACTTTTCCAATCGCTTCATCAACGCGCCCTTTTGAAAGGAGCCATCTTGGACTTTCAGGGATAAACAATGGAGTTAAAATGGCAAGCGCTAGTGTGCCACTAGTTACCAGAGAAATGATCTTCCAGTGCCCACAAGCAAGAGCTATGAACGGGAACGTAGTGGCAAACAGAGAGTAGAAAATAGCGAATGTCGTATTTGATAGAACACTTCTGTACTTCGGGGCCATGTATTCTAGAACAATGAGGAATGGCATCATCATACAATTGTCGTGTGCCATGCCCATAATAAATCTACAAATTGAGAACTGAGTGAAATTCGTAACAAAGGTGCTTGATAGTCCTCCAACACATCCTAGCAAGTTGCTGGCAACCGTTGCGGGTATTCTCCCGTATTGATCTGCCATCCATCCAATAAGGATTCCCCCAATCACTGAACCAGTGAAAAATATAGATTGAGCCTTTGCTTGATAGCTGTTCTTGGCACAGACCCACCCGAAATCAGTTGAAATGGTTGGATAAGGAATCTCAGATCGATCAAACTCCCATCCATTTTGACACGACACTATATTCCAGTTATTGCTTAGTGAATGACCAGTCAATAGAACTTCTGTCCAGTTCGCGTCGTAAGCTCGACACTGTGAGTATCCAAATCTAGCGTTATCGTCTTTAGGGATAGCCAGGTTTCTTCTTTCAATCTCCGTGAGATTCTCGAGGTCGGGGATCCAGCACCAATGCTGGGACGGCACTTCAGTCATAAACATTTGAGAGTAGTAGACATTGACGCCAAACATGTAGAACGGAAATGTCGAGAACAACAGAAGCAGCTGATATCTTCCTAGTTCTCCAGCTGATGACAACAGCGTATCATAGCTGACGTCTACATTCTCAGATTTTCGCTGTTCCAAATCACTGTTTTTTATTTCCTCGTTCATTTTCATATGGCTATTTATAGTTTTCTTTTCGGTAATTATTACATTTTACGAGCACTTATTTGTTTTAATTAGTAGTACTAGTGTTTCCTCCGTTTAGTTAAAACTGTGTGAAGAAGAGAGCTGGTATTGGTTTTATTTTTATTTTTGGTCTTTACATTTACACACACCTATGAACATTTCATCTACATATATGAGGCTGACGACATGTCATTAACATAGAACTGTTGTTTGTGGATTTACATACTTTGTGGTAGTAAGTAGGCTAAGAGTCAAGGCTCAGAAATACATTTATTGAGTTGGTTAGTTTTTATGCTAGTGATATCAGCCGGTATACAAAGATGTAATACATGTATCACGTATCGTTGGGTAGTAGGTATAGTACATTTGCAGTCACTCCAAATTGTGTTTCTTTTAATTGAAATCGTAGTAAGTTATACAATTTTATCAATAAATAAAACTTTTTTTTTTTAATTATAAATATGTAGCTTACTTCCGCCAAAACTGTAAGTCAGACAAATGATAAATGGTAAAATTAACAAAATTAAAACCCCACGCTAAACAAACCCTACCCAAATTAAACTGTTGTAAAATATAAATGAAATGAAAAAAATAAATAATATAATACACAATATAAAACCCCACGCTAAACAAACCCTACCCAAATACAAGTATCGTAACACTTATATATTAATTACGGAGGCCGCAGCCGGAGGATGCAAAGAAACCCAAATGTGCTATAACTAGGTTTATTAATATATTTAAACTACATTTTACATTCTAACCTAAAGTAATGTGTACTACCGGCCCAATGCTAGGTACCGAAGTGGCAGAATTGGGAGATGCGCCGCGGAGCAGCGCGTGCTGCATCAGCGCCTCTTGGCCTGTATTGAGGTTACAGGTTCAGTGGAAGTATAATTCAGGGTAGCACTTTACGTGGAGCTGCCATACATAACATATTCATATACATATAATATAAATATACAATAAAAAACATATACCTTAATCCAAATACCAAACGTCTGACATCAATACGACACGTGTTTCGTCTCTGCACGAGGCATCTTCGGGTGATGTTGACTGTCGAGTGCTGGACTGATATTTTTTATTTTATTCATTTTAAATATGGATTTCCGCAAAGTAACGCCTGAATCTATCAACTAATAATAATAATATTTATTCACAATAAAATAATGTATATTAGCAGCTAAATAATTTATCTTAAAACTAGGAACTTAAATTAGTTTTACAATTATTGTTGCTTTGATATTTGAGCTATCTAGTTCCCTCACTAGGATACCCTGTGTTGTGGGAACTAGTCTCTTCCATCTGCACATAATAAAACAATTGATTTGCATAACTCACAACCAACCACACTCACAACATATAAATAGTACGACTACAGAGTTTTTCTTATTCGTAGGTAGGACATAATATTTTTTTTTCTGTTACGGTGCATACAGTGCCTACAGATACATGTGTACCTTGGAAATAAATAATAAACCTTGTGTACCTTGGGAATAATGTGATGTGTGAAGAAATAGATAAGGTACGAATTAGGCTAGTGGCACACATGCTGATGTTTACTTTAGTTTTTTTAATTTGTTACTTGAAATGTTTTTTATGATCGTTTTAGTAGTTAGTATAGTATTTTCCTTTTTATAGCATTTTTTTTTTTTATTACCGACTAGGCAATCGTTTGACCACGATCTCACCTGATGGAAAGCGATGATGTGGTAGGTGTAGCACGCTTGCCTAGTAGATACCTATTCACTCTTGACTTGAACACACCGGGGTTATAATTTACCGGAAACACTGACGAGGGCAGGGCATTCCACTCCTTTGCAGTTCTTATAATAAATGAAGAAGCGTAACGCTTCGTTCTTGTTTACCTTGAAATTAAACGAGTCGTAGTCTTTTGAACAAACTTATCTTTTGAAACGTTAGTTTCTGTTCCCCCAGCAGTACTTAACCTATAAAAGTAAGACCTCAGAGGAGAAAACTTGGTTTTCCGTAATTTACTTCCTTTCAGCGATGTAAACTTGACTCCAGGGAAATCTGTATACAAGTTCGGGATAGTTTGTAGTGTAACTTGAGATATAAATTTTGTACAGGAAACATAACTTGTACATCTTTTAACTATACTAGCTGTGTCCACGGATTTGCACGCGTGGTCAATTCTCTAGGTTAAAATTACTCTGTGTTATTCCAGGAAATAAAATACCACTACCAATAGTTGTCAACTATTGGCGCCACTAGCCTCTAGTGGCTAGAGATCCTAGGTACGAAATCGAACGGTCGCGGGTTCAAATTGTGCAAGGTGCAATTATTTGTGTGATGAGCAGAAAGTCCCGTTTTTATTGTTTTTTTTAATATAAACGTATTTGACCTAAATTCCTTCATCAAATAGTTTTTTATTGATTGCTCGGCTTCTACTCATCGGAATAAGATACCAATTACGCCAGTTTTTAAGTCAAATCTTAAGCCATCGAAAAGTAAAAACCGCATTGCAACCGGTTCAGAAGTTTTTCGTGATGCGCGAACAAACATACAGACAAAGAGAGAGCACGATTTTTAAAAATGTTATATTATTGTACAGTAGCTTCTTTAAAGTACCCCAGACCATTTTTTTAAATTATCTTCTTTGTTTCATTCTTTTTCGTTCTAACTGCTTTATTATAAGTAAAAATAGAAGATAGATAGATAAAGATAGCTAGATATATTTAGGTAACTAAGTTTAATAATATATCCTTCAGGAATGTGCTACAAACTGTAGCCAATGTACACTATTTAAAAGTAGTATTAACGAAATTCTTAATGTATTATTTTCTGTCGACAATTAGAGGCTCAGTACATGCGTCCGCGTCATAAACAGGTTTTTGTACTGAGATTTGTCATGCGCTGTTCCGGCGCTTATTGGGTCATTAGTAACATGTTAATTTGTACTGACTACTAAAGCCAGCAAAAACCCGGAAATTTTTCTATTAGGTATTCAATTTTACGTATAGAAAAGTCGCTAAGAAAAGTATTTTCACATGCGAATATTTTTACACTGCCTTGTTTGTAATATTCTAATGAATATTCTGTACGCCCGGAAACATAAAAAAAACGGCATATGCGCGCACGCATGTACTGAGCCATTAAGCACTTAACTATAATCTAATTTCAAATTTGTACTGGATAAATTTTCTTGTTTTTATTTATTGATATTTTTATTGTTGATATTTTTACTGTTTATAATTCTATTGAATTGTATTTTGCCCCTGTTGACGCTCATAAGTGTTACTGTGTTGTACCTCATCATCATCATTATCATTTCAGCCTTTAGAAGTCCACTGCTGAACATAGGCCTCCCCCAAAGAGCGCCACGACGAGCGATCTTGTGCCACCTCCATCTGCCGACATCCTGCGATGGCTACAATGTCGTCGGTCCATCATGTGGGGGGTCTCCCTACACTTCGCTTGCTTGTTCGTGGTGCCATTCGAGAACTTTTATTCCCCTGCGGTTGTCAGTTCTGCGAACTATATGACCTGCACATTGCCACTTCAACTTGCAAACTCTGAGAGCTATGTCGGTAACCTTGTTTCAACTACGGAATTCCTCGTTTCGGATTCTATCACGTAGTAAAACACCGAGCATAGCTCTCTCCACTGCACGCTGCGCGACTTTGAGCTTGTGTATGAGACCAATAGTTAGCGACCAAGTCTCAGTACCGTATGTCATCACTGGCAACACGCACTGATTATAAACTTTCGTATTGAAGCTCTGCGGTATCTGAGACGTGAAGATATGGCGTAATTTCCCGAACGGGCAGCGTTCAGGAAAATACGCCATATCTTTCAATCAACAACAACTGACAAATCCAAGTTGGATTTGATATCAACATAATTATATCAACAGATATCAACATATCTTCTACCTCCTCATTCGAGTGTGCTGAGGTCGGTGCGTAAACCTGTACGATTTTAAGGCTATACCTTTCAGTCAGCTTAAGAACCAAGTATGCTACCCTGGTCGACACACTGGATATTTCTACAACATTATCAATGAGGACTTTGTTGACGAGGAACCCCACGCCACCCTGAGACTGCTGATCGCCCTCTCGGAAGTAGAGTAGGTGGCCCGATTCCAGAGTTACTTTATCCTCCCCCTCTCTTCGGACTTCACTTAACCCTAGGATGTGCACCTTATCTTGGTAAGCTCCGTCTCGAGGTGCGCCATGTGATCGTCAAGCCTAATCGTTCGTTCGTTGTACGTAGCCAGGGTCAGTTGTTTTTGTTTCGGGTAGCCCGGGGATTCTTCGCACCCCCTGCCCTGCCATTTCCTTGACCGCCACCTTGGTCAGGACTAGCAGGGCAACCGGGAACTGGGGGCCATTTATTGTTTGTGCCGTTCATAATGAGGCTTTGCCCATAATCAACACGCTGGGCATGCGGGTTGACGATCGCTGGGCGTAGCTTCTCGCACCGGTGATGCTGCTGCACCGGCCTGTGTCATTTAGCTACGCTTGTTTTTGGGATGGTTATACCGCCATCTGTCGGTCGCCAGAGCCTCGTTCATTATCCAGCTGGATGACCGCGTGCAGGTGAGGTTGGCTTGGCGTTGAAATTATATTCTCTCCCATCCATCCCTATCCTATCATTAGTATTATAGGAACGCAAATCGTGTCGCATCGACTTGGAGATCTGTATATTAAGCAAGCTGTAACTCGACATGTCTACTGAAGACTGCAGCTTCATCTCGCCTCGTTCTGCCATAACTTTGAGTGTATGCTCAGAGAGTTTCTGTGTTCTATTTTTGCGATGAGTGCTAAAGAACTCCAACCCGACCGTGAACAATTTCCACCAGCCCGTGGTTTAGATTTGGAAGCTATTTTGGAGTTCCAACTGAAAGCTTTTGGGTTTTGGATTTAGGCAAGACTTGGGCGAAGAGTAGATCTCATCAAACGAGACCTTTCCAGCTTTACATTGATATTCAATGTGCCATGCGGTGATCACTGCCGGTCTTAACCCTGTTGATCACAGAGAAATCATTGAATGTATGCTTATTGGTCGTCAAAATGAAATCTATCTCATGTTTATGACCGCCGGGGTGCAGCCACGTCCATTTCCTAGACTGGCGCTTCTTGAAATAGGTGGTCATCGTAAAGAGTCCCTCCTTCTCCATGTATGATCTTTTTCATAAACGATAGGCTTCGTTATAAAGTACCTTTTAGACACTATTTGCGTAAATCAGGTAGTAATCATGAATCTTTTTCTACCGTGGTCTGTCGTACCATTTCTGGGCGAAGGTCTCCACTATGTCGTATGATGAGATTAATATGTTATAAATTTAAATGTATAGATATATTTCACGAACGGGTTGGTTGTTCTAAGAAATTAGTTTTAGACTTCTTAAAAAATAAAAAGTCGTCCAATCGCTGACCCCTTTGGTTCCGCTGTCCAAATCCAAACTGCCCCACTCTCAGTTCATCACCATTCTTTATGCCCAGCCGTGCGTTGAAGTCCCCCATCACCACTGTGAAGTGTGTTTTCAGTGCATGTATGGCATTAGAAATGTCGTCGTACATAGCCTCCACTTTACCGTCCGGGCGTTTTAAGTGTGGGGCGTACACCTGTATGACCTTCAACGAATACCGTTCGGTAATTCTGAGTATAAGGTATGCCACCCTGCTCAAAACGCTTTCTTTCTCCACAATGTTGTTGAAGAGGGACTTGTGGATAAGAAACCCGATACCGTGTTGGGACTGCTAGTAATAGAGTAAGTTGCCGGAATTGAGGGATCATTTTATCCTCTCCCTCTCTTCGGACTTCTGATAACCCTATAATAGCCCAGCGCAACTTACTACTTCTTCCAGTTGTATCAACTTCTCATCGGTCCTCAAGGTGCGTGCGTTATAAGTTGCCAGGTCCATTCCATCCATTCATCGGTCCATCGTGGGGGTTGGTAGCTGGGTCTCTGCCAGGGATTCTTAGCACCCCCTGCTCCGTCGTTACCGTGGCTGCTAGGTGCCTGGAATAACGGAGCCACCGGGGCCTGGGGGCCGTACTTGCGGTGTGTCTATCATATTGGGGGGGGTTTGCCATAGTCACCACGCTTGGCAGGCGGATTGGTGACCGCAGTGTTACAAATATGTACTCGGAGGACGCTGCTGCCCACCTTCCGTTGTGTATTCCCGAATAAGATTCGATGAAGATTTATAGCAAAACTGAGTTATTTTTCTTTAAAACTGAAACTAAATAGGCTTTGTTTACCTAAGAACATCTACTATTTACATTTTAGTAAACAAACCAGTTGTGTGAGAAACTTAATGCAGAACCCTGTAATCAGCTCGCCACGCCGCCAGTGTCAATTTGAATTGAACAATGGCTAGCATACAGTCTAGTGCTAGCAGTAGTCCTACTATCAAAAGAATACAGGATAGTTTAATAAGCTGCTAAGAAACAAACTTAGTTACCTATTTATTTGTTTACTTTCAGTCGTAAAATAAAAAAACATATTTAGTTATTCTAGCGTTATACAAGACTAATAAGCAAGCGTGCTAACATCATCGCTTGCCATCAGGTGAGATCGCGGTCAAACGATTGCCTAGTCCGTAATAAATAGATAAATAAATAAATAAAGAAGGATAAGAAAATATCCTAATAAACCGCCTTAACATGAATTGCGAAAACTAGTTGAACAATATCAAATATGATTATAATGATTGATTCTTGCGTTTTCTAGAGGCATTTAAAATTAATTTAAATTAAAGAGCATGATTTGAGGCATTTTAAATTTGTGTTAACTCGTATTAAATCAATACTGTGTAGGTACCTAAGTAGTGTAGGTACCAACTTGGTCCTATTTTATCATTCATGGCTGTTGTTATGAAAGGAATATTACCGAGTACAGCCACTTGTAAAACCTAGTGATAACCGAATCAAGTCACACATCTAAATTGGGCTGTAAAAAGATTATGATGTTTAAATTTACAGTTTTAACTGAGCAATTATGTAGGAATTGAGTTACCTACTTTAGGCAACCTGGCGCAATAATAATAATTAAGACTCACTCAAATCTCAATCAATGCTGTGCTTCACCTGTCGAAAATACTAACTAGTTTTTCTTCCTCCTTCTTTTTAGCCTCAATGAGGCAAATATTTTCACATTATTTTAGCACTTTTCAACGATAAATGTATTAGGTATTACGTAATTTTAGCACTTTTCAACGATAAATGTATTAGGTATTACGTAATTTTGCTGCAGTTATGAAAATTACAGATCCGGCCATACAATGTGTACTGCACAGAACATGGGTTCTTCTGGGATGCAAATAAGTAGTATTCAAAAACTTCCTAATTATGTAGGTACCTATTATATTGAGATAACTAGATCAATGGTAATAGTAACCTTGATACACCCATAATATAGTATCCTTAATCTAGAACAGAAAGATCCTACTGCTACTGACAGAAAGACCATTCTAGACTGTCACGTTCAGATGCTGCGCTCATATATAATGCTAATCAACATTAAACCCTGAAATCCATACCAACACCCCAACATAGGTTTTCCTGGATGCCATTAAGAAGTATTCAGAAAAAAGCCTAATGACGTAGGTACCTATAATATTGACGTAACTAGATCAATGGTAATAGTAACCTCGATACACCCATAATATAGTATCCTTAATCTAGAACAGAAAGATCCTACTGCTACTGACAGAAAGACCATTCTAGACTGTCACGTTCAGATGCTGCGCTCATATATAATGCTAATCAACATTTAACTTCATAATTAGCTAAAATTAGCTTCTTCAAAAACCTTCGATTAGCGTTCGTTGATTTATCTGTCAGTGCAAACCTGAGAATAAAGAAGAAAGTTCTATAACATTTCTTATTTTTTCTTCTTTTTTCCTATGAAACGGATTCCAATACGAGTATCTCTTCGGGTATCGTTCATTTTCAAATAAGTTACGCTTTTTCATTGGAAGCTCATAAAATGCTTTTACGACGTGGTGTATAAAAAGTTTTTGTTCCGAGTGTACTAAGTCTGTTTCTGTTTTCATATTTGCTCAAGAATCCATACTAACGTAGTTTGAAACTATTTCGGACATCAACTAATCAAGCTCATTGAAATGTTGTATACGCGATATCTGTACCCGTGGCTTTGCCAGCTTTATTGCTTATTTTGGCTAGACACAGTCAAAAATGTTTGTTGGCATATTTTAAAGCTTATTCCAATAAAGAAACAACAGATAGGTATAGCTCTATATCACCAGCTCTACTCCAATACACTTAAACGAGCACCTTGGAGGTCATGATATTGTAGAGATCAAGGGTCGCATCTGTTTCTCATTCCTTTGCCGTCTGCCACGTTTGTATACGTTGCTCTACAAATCGAATTTATACGTATTCGATGTCGTACGTTTAATACTCTACACTCAAGTTCTACACGATGAGATCTTTGGCGCTGTATATTTTATTTGCCTTTGGCTCTAAGAGTATTGAGTAGTTGAGAATGATTAGATTTAGCATCGTTTTATTACTGAGATATTTCTTCTCTTCAATCGATTCGCGATGACTGAAGATCATATCACTATTCTTATTTAAATTATCGGTTTCTGTCTGTATGTTCCAGCTTGCCACTTTACCTACGTAGGTATTTATTGACTAAACAAAATGAGTTCTCCAAATCAATTAGGACGGAAAGACGTTTGTCTATATGTATGTTTGTTTGACAATATTATAACTGTCAAACAGTGTTGACTAGATCTTCCCGGCGTGTTTTTTTTTTGGTGTATGCCTTTGCCAAATCAGTTTTTTAAAACGCGTGAAAATTAATTAGCCAAATGTACCCAAATGGTAGAAATTTGCTACAATTGGTCACCTAGACTCTTAATAGTCACCTAGACTCTTAATAATGGTCACCTAGTCACCTCTTTATAATCGATACTTCGCGATATTGTCAGTACGTGCACGACATGTATACTGACTTATTAATAATAATTATTATTACTGAAGTCAGTATACATTTCGTGCACGTACTGACAATATCGCGAAGTATCGATGAATCACTAAAAAGCTGTATCTATGTTATATATGTATACAAAAGAGTATAGTATGTTAACTAAGTTGGGTAAGTACATAAATCTATATCAAAGGCCCGCTACCTAACATCTGCAAGAAAATTGCTTAGTTAGTTTCCTATTCACACGCTGTTTGTGTTAATTCCACTCCCCAAGAAAGATTCCTTGAACAGTCTTTCCGCAATCTACTGACATAACAGCGTTAACTTAGAAGTAAAACGTTGTCTGTTTGTGCGTGTTTCATTTTACTGTAACCAAGAAGATAATTATATTAATAGATAGCACTTTATAGCAAATAAATTACAACAAATAATACAGACAAGTAACTATCGATAGGATCGAAAAAAAACTAATGGAATTAGCTTTTATTTCTCATTTTTTAGTTTCGTTGAAGTAGGTCTAAGAATAGAAAGTACTTAATTCTGTCCAAAAAAATAATTATTATCCCAAAGAAAGAAAGCCATACTGGAAACAGTTAATATAGTCAAAATAATTATCATAAACTATCGAACTGATTTTGATAACACTTAAACTATTCCCTAAGTTGTAAGGAACTGAAACTATTACAAAAAGAATTATTGCAATCGGACTTGTAGTTTCTGAGAAATACGTGGACAAACATATATACGTACACACGTACATACATTTGGTATATTTGTTCAGATACTCATATAGACTAACATACGAGTATATGAAAACGCATTTTCAACAAACATACACATAGTCTTGAAAACCTGCTTATTTTTTAGTCGATTAAAAAACGGTTTCCAAATTCCAGCAAGTTCCACTAGCATGGTTGAATAATACAAGTTACTAAGCCAAAACGTTCGTAGAAATTACAATGGGAGCATTGTAATTCAACAAACACAAAAGATGTGCATTCAGTGTACTTGTATCATGCAGTCTAGTGTGTACGGCAGAGCAGCTCAAGCGGCGAAAATATGCCTACATATTTGAGCTATTTTAGGGACCGGGAGCTCATCGGATTTTCAAAAACCTATCAGAGCACCTGGTCGATGCGACGCGTGACCAAAATAATGGTACCTATTTGGCCCATCGAATTATAATTGCAATTCAGCGGGGCAATGATGCCAGCATGTTGGGTACGCTGCCAACTAGTTGTGGGCTAGTATGGCTACCTGTGAGCCAGCTTGTCAGAATGTTTACAGTAATAGTAAGTTCTTTGTATATTGTAGCATTTCAAATGGTTTAGTTCAGTTGGTTCTAGACGTTATGATGCTGTGATGGACTGAGCAATCTTATAAGGTTTAGTTCATTTGGTTCTAGACGTTATAATGCTGTGATGGACTGAGCAATCTTATAAGGTTTAGTTCATTTGGTTCTAGACGTTATGATGCTGTGATGGACTGAGCAATCTTATAAGGTTTAGTTCATTTGGTTCTAGACGTTATGATGCTGTGATGGACTGAGCAATCTTATAAGGTTTAGTTCATTTGGTTCTAGACGTTATGATGATGTGATGGACTGAGCAATCTTATAAGGTTTAGTTCATTTGGTTCTAGACGTTATGATGCTGTGATGGACTGAGCAATCTTATAAGCATTTTCTTCAAAGATGTTTAATATCCATCATTGGTTTTTTAATTGAACTACGGAACTGTAACAAGTGTAGCCGCAGTCGCAGCGCACAGTTAGTATGATATAATTTATGTATTATTCGCGCAAGAGAAAATTGCAAAAATAATGAGTTGGTACTAAATGAGACAGGACGTAGCCGCAGTAATTGGTATTTATTTCCTATTATTTCGGCGTTGTGTGGCTTTATATATAAATTATTATTTAACTAGCCTTGCCCGCGGCTTTGCCCGCCTGGTGATTTGTTTAGGTTAAATTAAACCACCTTTAAAGTACAAAATACCGAATTTCGTTTAGCCGTCATATAGTTTTTATCTATTGCTTGGCTTCTCCTTATGTGACTGAGGCACCAAGTAACCTAACCTATCCAATTCTGAAAACCGAATCGCAATCGGTCCTGTAGTTTTTGCGTGTTGCGCGAAAAACAGCCAACCAAACTAAAAAACAGAGGGACACCATTTAAAAAAAAAATGTTTTGTAGCTTATAATAAGTCCCCTAGACACCGGTTCTTGATGTCTACTAGATGTCTACTAGATGTCTACTAGATGTCTACTAGATGTCTACTAGATGTCTACTAGATGTCTACTAGATGTCTACTAGATGTCTACTAGATGTCTACTAGATGTCTACTAGATGTCTACTAGATGTCTACTAGACGGCTACTAGATGTCTACTCGATGTCTACTAGATGTCTACTAGATGTCTACTAGGTGTCTACTAGGTATCTACTAGATGTCTACTAGGTGTCTACTAGATGTCTACTTTACTTTATGTTTAAACCTGAGATCGTCTGTTATCAAATCAAGGTACTTGCTGGATGCTATCATAACAATTGCTATTTACCTCATTTTCGGAAAGGAAGCACAGCGTATCATTTACAATTCTCAATTATATGTTTTTATGAAAGACTTTCAAAGCTTTTTGGGATAAAGACAAAATAGAGAAACAGACTGCACATTAAAAACGACCTCCGCTGACACTGACCTGACTACTGTTAACACAAAAACGACCTCCGCTGACACTGACCTGACTACTGTTAACACAAAAACGACCTCCGCTGACACTGACCTGACTACTGTTAACACAAAAACGACCTCCGCTGACACTGACCTGACTACTGTTAACACACAAATTCACCAATTGGTTAAACAAGTGCAGCTACAGGACTTACACTAATTAATATATTTTGTTTTAGTTGAAGTACCATTCAATCTTTTGTTTACTTACATTCATCAACATCCGTCAGCAAAGTGTAGTTTACTCTAAAAGGTAAGGGGGTGTGACATACGAAGAAAATTTGAGGGGCGCGTATGATAAAACTTTGGGAACCCCTGGTTTACAGCGTTCCATCGATCAAAGGCGATTACCTTAATCAAGCTTTCTGCCTATAAAAAGAGCGAAACATTTCTAAGCGGTAATTCAGGCCCCGCCTGGAAACCACGTCAATACAGCAGCTGAAGATAGGCAGATATAATAGGTAAGTAGGTAGGTAGGTTTCGCGTCACCTATTTGCACAGGTTTAACGAACAGAGCCAGACTGCGCATTCACGAAATCTGATACAGCTAGTAAACTATTTATAATCAATTCGACTATTTTTCATGTGCATTTGACAGTTTTGATTATATATATTGACTAGCTGATGCCTGCGGCTTCGAACGCATGGTCATTTCTGTAGGTTAAAAGTACTCTTTGTGCTATTCCAGGACCTAAAATATCAATATACTCGCACCAACATTTGATAAATATTCCTTCAGCCGTCAAAATTATTTTTATTGATTGCTCGGCTCCTACTCATCACATTGAGATATAAAGTACCCCAGTCTTTAAGTCAAAACATAAGCTATACAACAGTGAAAACCGCATCGCAATCAGTCCAGTAGTTTTTACGTGATGCGTGAACAAACATACAGACAGACAAACAGACAGACACGATTTTTTAAAATGTTATATTCTTGTTCAGTAGCTTATTTTATGTACCATTTCTTTTTAATTATCTTTGTACAGACTTTTTCGTTCCTATTGCTTTATTATATGTATAGATTATTTGTATTTGATATATTTAGTAAGTTAGTTTCTACCTACAAATAGTTTTTTATTAAATCCATTTCGAAGTAAGTTTATCGTTCAATGAGTTATTTGACAACATGGATCTACCTATACAAACATATGAAAAGAATCACCCAAATCAGTTGAGCAATCGCGTAGATAAATTAGATATAACGTACACAGGAAAAATTACAGTCGAATTGAGAATTTTGAAGTCACACAGCTTTTTGACCTTATTGTTGGTTATTGTAACTAATTATGTTATGACCAAACGGTCATAACATAATTAGTTACATTAAAATAAATATAAAAGAAGCTTATATCCAGTAGCTACGTCGTGGTGAAACTTAAAACAGCCTATCAAAATTGAATACCTACGTATACAACATTTGGTGTCCGTGCTGTTGACCATTGAAGAGTTCCTTTTTCTGGAACTAATCCTGGATGTCGATTTAGGTCATGCTTACCATAAAACAAGGAAAGCATCATCCAAAGTTGTTTTCAAGATGTTGGTAAGAGATCATTATTTTAAAGCTTCATCTACTTAGCTGTTTATTACTATCACTCCATTATCACTACTTTTATAACGTCACCTTTATGATATTTAATTATATAGATATAAATTATATGTATTATGTTATTATATGTATTAGGTTATTTTATTCTATATATATATATATATATATATATATATACATATACAAAAAATAAAATATGAGTTAATAAAAATTGCAAAATATTTATAAGAATACATATTTTATTTTTTGCACGCCTTCAACCTCTCTCTCATTGCATTGTTTGGTTGACTGGTAGATAATGCTTTTAGTATAAAGTCCGTCATTTGTACACTTTTAATTGTGCAATAAAGTATAATTAAATAAATAAATAAAATTGATAGATTCAGGCCTTACTTTGCGGAAATCCATATTTTAAATGAATAATTTGGGACCAAATTATTAAGCGTTTTTGCGTTTAAGCATTTTTCTCTGCAACTTTTCCTCAATCCAATCTTCATGACAAACAAAACAAAACACACACCACTCAAAAAGTATAAAAAACATAAATCAATAAAAAAGGACAAATATATACAAAAAAGGCCGCATCATCCTCCACCTGGATTAACATCCCGGAAAATTATATGGTTCCTGAGGGACGCAGGTGAAACCGCGGGGCGGAGCTAGTATTTATATGAATTTAGTTTCATTTTTACTTATTTATTTTACTTTTCTTTAATAGTTGCAATTGCAACATTAGACTATAGTATTAACATTAACTTGAATAATATACAAAAAAAAAATATATAAAATTATTTTTTATTAATTATTGTATATTAATATATAAAATTGAATGTTTAAATAAAATTGGTATTTTAAAGACCTGTATTTTGATACCGGAAATGCAATATGTATATGTTTGTACATCGGTTTTCTTGACATTTAATATATCCTATAGCACTCTCGTGATCAAGAAGAATCCAATGATACCTCATTTATCAAAATCCATCAAGCCGTTTAGGCTGTAGGACGCGCCTAAGAAACTTACAAACATACAAACATACATACAACCCAAACACATAACCCTCCTCTGTCGGGTAAAAAGCAAATGAGGCGAGCAATTTGACGGCACACCAATATCTTGCCGTCAAATTGCTAACTCCAAATTACGTCTGTTTCAAATTAAATGTAAAACCTTTCAGATAATGAAGAGCAAGCTGTTTAAAGTATGCAAGAAATATCAGTTCATTAGAAGGACCAAACTGAAAACACTCTCTTATATATTAAACCCTTTGTCCTTTCATTCTTACGATGATAAGAGTCCGTTAATTCTATAAAAAAAAAGTCAAGTCAATGGTAATACGCGGCTGTGGTAACGACATCGGCAGTCCGTTAATCGAGCGCTAGGGTTGTCGAGTGCCTCATTAGGCACCACTTCACTCGTCATACATATAACTACTATAGTTATGTAGTATACCAAATATCACACATTAATGATGTGAGTACTAACCACGCACTAGCATGCTCTGCTAACAACTATGTTATATACATAGATCTAGTTAAAGGGGGGAAGATACGGCACACCTTAATATCAGGTAAACAAAAACTGGACTAGTTACAACTTCAGCCAAACACAAGCTACATTCCCACCGTAATTCTTCAGGTACAAAGAGATATAGAGTCATACGGAGACTGTAGAAGTCCGAAGAGTTAAACCATCCCGTGTCTTGCATTTGTGGACTATGAAACTGTTGAAGCTTTGGGCTGTTCTGGTTTGCACTGTAAAGGCAGCGTTGCCAAGTGTTGCCAAGTATCGAAGTGCTGAGATAGCGCCGCGACCATGAGTGCCAAGTACAAAATCAGCAGTCTTAATATATGTAGAGGAGAGGAGGAACAATATGAAGAGGCGTGAGACAGGGGGATGTTATATCCCCGAAACTATTCACTAATGCCCTGGAAGATATGTTTAAGACGCTGGATTAGAATGGAATGGGCATATCAATGTAAATGTTATTGTGGTGAGAATATCTCACACTTTCGATTTGCCGATGATATCGTCCTTTTATGGTGGAGTCACTGCAAGACTTGCAAAGTATGCTGACCAGCCTGGTTGATGTTTTTCGACGCATCTCTGAATGAACATAGATAAGACCAAGAGCATGTTAATCAATTTTATTGACCCGGAACCGATTGCAGTCAATGGTGTATATCTTGAATTTGTTCAAAAATAAGTTTAACTTGGGCAAATATTGCATTTGGGTACTTTGAGATGGAAGCCAATAGAAGAATTCAGCTAGGTTGAGCAGCATTCGGCAAAACACAAACAACTTCTATTGATACCACAAATAAAATTAAAGATCTTTCAACGTTAAGTCCAAATAATTAATTTCAGCAAGCCTCCTGCGAAAAAATAATAAATTGTTTGGTCTCGGAAATTATTTTTGATATTTCGTTGAACTCGATACCTTATTATTTTAAAAGGAAATGAATGGGGCTCAGTATTTTTAAAGAGAAAAGCTTTGTACACACGACATGAATTAATGAGAAAACCCGTAAGCAACCGTGCTCTTCTGCAATTAGTCTGCCTGGAAAGCGATCAGTTGGGAATGGTTTCGGTTAATAGATATTCGAGGGATATGATCCCAGTAGCTTCTCCGGTTTGCCACTAAAAGGTTTTCGGTCAAAAATAAAAAACTGTACATTTGACAAAAATACCACAATTGTATTACAATTAGGTAACAGTCTAGCTGTAAAAAAACTGATATTATTAATCTTGTTGAGACCCTAGTAGATATAGAAAATATAGGTGTCGGCAGGATTATTGTCTGCTCATTTCCATATTCTAATAAAATGACGCAAACGCAAAAAGATCATGCCTATGATCTGAATTTGACATTATATAATTTGACTTGTCGTCAAAGTGACGTTTTGTATTTTGAAACTAACAATTTTGTTAGAAAATTTATTTTGACAAAGAATACCTTGTATCTCAGCAAAAATGACAAGGTGACCATCGCTAAATTGTTAGCATTTAATATATATGATCCAGTAGTACATGGTATAATGGATCACTCTGACGGTGCCACGGTTAATAGCAGTATTAGACGTGGTACAGCGGAGCCAAATTTATCTGTTAATTTAAACTGACTGTTAAGACAATGGAAAGGCCTGGTAATTTACATATTTTTCATAACAATATACAGGGTCTTTCCAGCAAAGCATTAGAGTTTGTGTTTGGCAAGACATTGTGGCCTTGTCTGTTGAACGGACTATTGAGTTAACATGTGTTGAGCTGGAGCATCATATAATTGTATGTGTATACAGACCCCCACTGGCTGATTTCAATGTGTTTGAGTCTGTTATGGTGGATATTCTGAGGAAATGTTCTAACAATTCAAAATTCCTTGTTGTATGTGCAGATTTCAATGTAGATATACTTGTTAAATGTCCATTAAGCGATAAATTTCTAGATTTGTTTTTGTGCTTCAACTTAAAAAATCTTTTTAATCAGCGAACCAGAATCACTAGCACTTCTGCGACCTGTTTAGACAATGTTTTTACAACTGTGAACCTCGTAGCAGGGCTATAAGTGATAAGCTTAGCTCTGATCATAGTGAGCAAAGTGTTGTGTTTCAATGTAAATCAGGTAAAAACTCTCAGGAGTTCACTTCCAGGCCTATTACTTGCAAGCGTTTGGAACGGTTTGCAGATAACATTGATAATCAACTTAGTCACTTGCCGTTTGATGGGAATTCTGATGACCTTTGCAATTCCTTGTTTAATATAATGGATAAAGAGTTTAATGATATATTTAAATTAAAAAAAGGTAAGGGGGGCATAAGGGTGGGATTTGATGACTGGGCTACAAAACAACAGGTATTTACAAAAGTAGAAACAAATTATACGATTTAAATTCTCAAAAAAAAAAGAATGCTAATGATACGAAATTTATTGAATACTTAAAACAATATTCTAAGACATTTAACTCCGTTTGTAATACCGCGAAATCTCTTCATTTGAGTAGGAAAATCAAACAATCGGAAGATAAAATAAAAACAACATAAAAAATAATAAATACCGAAACCGGCAAAATTAAACCTCGAGACCGAAATTTTATCCTAAACATCGGCAATAAATTAATTTCCAAAGATCACGAAGTTGCCAATGCATTTGAAGATTTCTTTACAAAAATACCAATAGTTACTACCCAGTCTTTAAAATCATCCTCAGTTGAGGCTTCTTGTATGCTCTCAAGCAACTTTGAAAAGTGTGATGTTACATTTAAATTTAAACATATTAATGTTAATTCGATTGTTAAGACATTTAAATTGCTTAACATAAAAAATACAGAGGATCTCTGGGGAATATCTACTAAAATTTTAAGTTCCATTATTGGTATAATTGCTCCATACTTAGTAATTATTTTTAATAATTGTGTTGATGAAGGAGTTTTTCCCGACATAATGAAAAATAGTAAACTTATTCCCTTATTCAAGTCTGGCAGTAAAAATGATCCGACTAACTACAGACCCATTTCTATACTTCCCGCTCTAAGTAAAATTTTTGAGAAAGTAATATTAAATCAGTTATTAACACATTTCAATCTCAATGGTCTGTTTCATAATGAACAATATGGCTTCACTAAAGGCCGTTCAACGACAGACGCAGGCACAGGGCTCTTAAAGCATATATTCAATGCTTGGGAGGAGTCACAGGACGCAATTGGCGTTTTCTGTGATTTATCCAAAGCATTTGACTGCGTTTGCCACGAAACATTAATTTTTAAATTGAATCTTACGGAGTTAATGGGAAAGCTCTCGATCTTTTATCCTCGTATCTTAGCAATAGAATCCAAAAAGTAGATGTAAATGGTGCGAGGTCATCAGGATCTCTCATTACAATGGGAGTCCCACAGGGTTCAATACTTGGGCCATTCTTGTTTTTGGTTTACATTAACGATCTTCCCTTTTTCATAAAGAACTTATGTGATATTGTTTTGTTTGCAGATGATACTTCTCTAATGTTTAAGATTGACAGAACCTTGAATAATTTTGACGACGTTAACAAGGCAATCGCGCTAGTTCTTAGTTAGTTTACAACTAACAATTTAATGTTAAATCCTAAGAAAACTAAATGTATCAAATTTTCACTACCCAATGTCAGAGGGGTTCCTACGAATTCAAGTATTTTAATAAATAGTGAGCCTGTAGACCTTGTGCAGTCAACCACATTTTTGAGTATTACTGTAGATTCAAAATTACAGTGGGGTCCTCACATATCGTTGTTAGCTGGTAGATTGAGCTCTGCAGCCTATGCAGTACGTAAAATTAGACAGTTTACCGATATAGCTACTGCAAGATTAGTATATTTTAGTTACTTTCACAGTATTATGTCATATGGCATTTTGCTGTGGGGTAAGGCCGCGGAAATTCAATCAATATTTGTGCTACAGAAGAGAGCAATTCGTTCCATTTACAATATGAAATCCCGAGATTCTCTTAGGGAACGTTTTAAAGAGATCAATATTCTTACAGTGGCTTGTCAATATATATATGAAAATATAATGTATGTTCGGAAGAATATCCTTTGTTAAAAATAGGGATGTTCATAATTTTAATACTAGAAATAAAAATAAACTAAAAGTGTCTGGATTTCGGTTAAAGAAAGTTAGTGGTTCATATATGGGGAACTGTATACGATTTTTTAATAAGTTACCTGACGGCATTGATCAATTACCAATGCAAAGGTTTACAACTTTTGTTAAAGTAAATCTCATAAAGAAAGCGTATTACAATGTAAATGATTATATTAATGACAGAAATGCATGGCCTGATGTCTCCAAGCTCCATGATAATAATAAGTGATAGCTTCGATGTTAACGTTAAGTGTATGAAATGTTCAAATTACTTTCTGAGATGTCTCAAATATACCGTGAGATCACGTTGTTTTATACAACATAATTATCGAGTTAGAAGTTTTTACCTTATTTTTTCCAGTATGATTGTTTGATGTTTGTGGGATATCTCATTGTCACTTTTACCTTTTATATTTGTAGTTTACATGTTTTGTTATAATTGTGACATTTGAAAAAAACATAAAGAATGAACAAATATGGAAAAAATACATCCCGTAGAGTTTCTTGGTGCTCTCTTCTCTGACGGGCGTATTTCCGAAGCACCGGTAGAGTCAGAAGGGTATTTCCTTTTCCAGTGTGAGATTTAACTCTGTTGGCACATGAAAGGGAAATTTCCTTTTCAAACTCAAAGAATACTTAGTTTATCTAAATTTGGATTGATTTGATCTTTTTATAATATTTTATGTATATCTCTTTGTTCGGGAGATGTTAATTTTGACTTGTAAAAGTGCTATTATTTTTGCCTATTTACCATAAAATACTTTGACTTTGACTTTGTATATCGCTTCCGAACTCTTTACGTCCCCGAGGCATAGTTTAGTTTGAGCCGCTTTTCTAGGGCTTATAATGTCCCCTCGATGCAATTATAGGTAAATAACTAGCTTCGTCGACCCCGGTGGAATTTCAGAAAATACCTCCTTTAAGATACTCAAGGAATATTACTTCAAAATTTCAAATCTTTAAGTCCACCGGCTTAGACTGTGTGTCTGTCAGTCAGTTAGTAGGTATGTCACGGTATGGTATAGATTTGCTCTCGCAAAAAGCAGTTTATCATGTTAGGCTGAAATAACTATCCCTCTGCTTTATATTGGCGCGAAAAGCAAAGGTACTTCTGATCGCGCATGGTGTAAATTTCCAGTTCGGTGTCAATTTTGATACGACCCCTTACATTTTATTTTATCTACCTAGTCCGGCCATAAGTTCTGTTACAAATGAAAATGCAAATTTTAATTTATGAAGTATTTTAATATTACTAAAACTTATATGTACATATTTATTAAAGTCTCAGCAAAAAATTAAAAAAAACTATTCTAGACAATGGAGGCCACACCTTTGGCTTTTATACAGGCCTTTAATTTAAGCATGAATCTATGGATTTACTCACTCTTTCCATGGGAAATTTCGCCACTGCTGGCTCTAGAATATTTTTAAGAGACTTGAGCCTCTTAAAAATCTGTCGCCATGTCGATTAGAGCAGGCCATGTCCTCTAAAACTGACCATAATTTGTAGTCTTTAAGGGTTGAGGTCTGGGCTAGATGAGGGCCAGTCTTCAGGTCTTATAAAGTCCGGAACGTTGGTTTCAAGCCAGGCTTGGGTAGTTCGTGCCTTGTAACCAGGTGCAGAGTCCTGCTGGAAAGTCGACGGTACATTTATTAAAAGTGTATTGCTGAGAGGTTTCACAACACAATCCAAGACAGTCTCTTGATACACTTTGGCTGAAGTTTTCACTCCTTTTTCACAAAAATGTAGCTTTGTGACGCCATGATAAGACACGCCCCACCAAACCATCACTCACGCAGGATGATGACCCCGTTGTACCTTTCCGACCACTTGAGCAGCTTCTTTAGAACTGTGAGCTTACACTATATCATTTTGCTTATTGTAGTGCTCTTCAATCGTAAAAAAATAGAGTAAAGAGGATATTTCTGTGCCTTTCACCTGCGTATCGCGCTAGAAGGCGTTTTGATCGATCCACTCTCTTTAATTGTAAAGATTGATAATTGTATAGGGCATGCCCTGTATATCGACGATAAGCACCGTGCTTCAGGTCTTGTTTTATAAAACGCGACAGAGTCCTAGCGGGAATCTTCATTTCTCGCGATAAGATTTTTTGGTTCCTAATGGGGTTTCGACGAATTCTGGCTTTAACAGCATTAACATCCTTTGTATTCTAACAGCACGCGGCCGCCCCGATCTTTTATGGTCTTCGACAGAGGAAGTGTTGTTGTATCTGTTGATAGTACGATATACAAACACACGGCTGATACCAAGCTTTTGAAGTGTCTGGAATATGACCGACGGCTCCATACCCACTCTTTCCAAAGCGATCACTGCAATCCTATTTTCTTTAACACCCCATTCCACATTGTAATTTGATAATGAACACGAAACAATATTTGAAATGGCGCGAAATCGAAAGAAGTTTTTACAATAAATAAACGCGTTCCAAAAAAAAAAAAAGTTGAAAGAAATAAAACTTTTTATGTAACAGTATTTATGGCCAGACTAGTTACTTTAGGAGCTACAACTTACAAGCCCGTGACAGCAAACAGTAGGTAATATGGTTCCGTTTGAATCCTCTTGGTACGGAACCCTATTTTTTCCGGTATCTTGTAAACCAATTTGAAAAATCAAATTTGGTCTCGAATTAATTTTCTTTTAATTAAATATCAATTGAACATTTTCGTGACTGAAGCCATCCCATTCTGGGTGATTAGTCTTTTGTTTGTGATTTTGTATGTCTTCGTTTTAGGGAAATATAATTTTGATAGGAAAATCAAGATAAATTGCAAATTACTTAAGTAAACTATCAAAATGATTATTTTTATATTGAAATTTGTCAAGAATAAAAAAGGGAGCCGTTACAGTACATATACCATAAGCCAGCCGTCTTGTCTACCCGCACACATATCACAAGTTCACAAGCCAGCCATCTTGTCTACCCGCACACATATTATCACAAGTCTTGTCTACCCGCACACATACCACAATTTCACAAGCCAGATTGCTTGTCTACCCGCACACACATCACAAGTTCACAAGCCAGCCGTCTTGTCTAACTGCACCATATCCCAACACAAGCCAGCCGTCCTGTCTATTCTCACACATATCATAAGTTCACATCGCAAGCCAGTATCCTGTCTATTCTCACACATATCATAAATTCACATCTCAAGCCAGCTGTCCTGTCTATCCTCTCACCAGAGCATGTCGATTCGTGCGCTTCTTCCGCGGTATTCGATATTCAGCTGTAGGGATAGTGTAATTTTTACCTGACTGAGCGGAAGGTATTGTTTTTATCGGCCTATATGTGTATGTGTGAATGTATGTATGTATGTTTGTATGGATGTATGTATGTATGTATGTATGTATGTATGTATGTATGTTCTTATATGCTACTATATACCTAGAGCATACGCGTGGACTGATTTTGATAATACTTACGTCAATAGATTTGTTTTAATCTTGCGAGTTCTACTAAAGACATGACAGTAATCAAAATTCAATATAACGACAACCAGACGCCATATGATGAAAAAGAAAAATATGAAAGTCGACGAACTATGTTTACTGGAGTATCATTGAATAGGTATATGAAAATCTTCTTTAGGTTACTCTAATCATTTTTCATTTTGAATGACCATTTAGGATCTATGATGAACAACCATTCTCACTAATTTACCTCTTTTAGTTTTGTTCGCTGTCGGGTTTTTGTGAAGGTTGCACGTGCTTGTTTCCTGTGTTAAGCTCACCTACATACTTGAAGAGCACATTCCATTAAATGTAACTCTGTGCTACCTTCACTGTTGCTCCTTACTTTTCTCGCATGTAGTTACGATCCCATTTACTGGAAAAATAAAGTCTGCATACAAACGCCACTCTAAGTGTACCTGGAGTGGCTTTTATATGTTTTAAGGTTTTAAACGAGTCACATTTACCCCGTTTACCATTTTATTCTATTAAGGTGAAAATCCTTCAGCACTGACCATTTTGTGAAGAGCCGCATTTACGTGTTCGAATTCGTTAAACAGAGAGCATTTTAAACTGGTGTTATGTGCCAATTTTAATGAGAACTTAGTGATCTGCTTTTTCTGATGTTGGGAGAGGTCTTTTTATGATGGTACAGCATTGCTCATTTTTCTTAAGAAATTGTGTCTGGTGGTTGAGCTGTAAGGAACTAATTTTTCACGGCTTTATATTTGCCAGGAATTTTTGTGAAGACAATGTGACAAGAGCAGCCCAATTTTTTTTCTGGGAATAATTGGAAGAAGTACAGGACGTCTGAACTGACTCATGAACAAGAAGAAAATAAATCTTAAAATTTTATAAATAGACCAAATCAAAAAGGAAACTGTTAAGTTTGAGTTTGAAGAGGAAATTTATTGTACATGTCCCGTCTCAAAGTTGAATCACGAACAGGAAAATTCCTTGATTTCTTTAGAGTTTTGTGTTGTTTTAGAACAGTGCACGGTGTTTTGGAAACGCCAATTACATGACATCATTTCGAAAATAAGTACCGATGAGATGTCCCACCAGTATTTGTATTGTTATTATTTTTATCCCAGTTTTTATGATTGTGGGATATCTCAATCAAATAATGGAATCAAATAATATACTAATATAGACGTATACATATTATTTATAAACTGCACATACCATATTTACTTAATGATAATAAATAATATAATTGTTATAGCCCATTGTAATTGATATATCATTGTTACATAGTTTTTGTGTTGTGGTTATACCTTGGATAGCACTAAGTAAACAGTTTATTTCTGAACTACTCCTAATCTCTCAATAAATTATCAGTTTATCTCGAACGTCACGTAAGTAAAACAGTGATTTAATCACATAAGCCGAAGACATACTTCATATAACAATGTATAAAACGCCCGGCGCTATTATTTAATAAACAGTATAATTAAAACAATCGTAAGATACTAACGTATCATCAAAGGCTGAATATTTGTAAAACGTAGATTAACAACTAATTAAGTTACAAAAATGACTATCGAGGCAGCAACAAACAAGATGCAAGCACTTAAAGGCCAAATTGGTCAAGAGTCAGAGTCAAAACAATATTTGGAAGGTGATAAGGTCCAATACGATGAGCTACTATCGTCAGCTGGCGAGTTCGGAAGATATCAGCTGCTTCTACTGCTATCAACATGCCCCTTCTATATGTTTGGAGTGTACGTGTACTATTCGCAGATGTTTATCACAGAAGTTTCACCAAACCATTGGTGCTGGATACCGGAACTGGAAAACCTGACCGAGAGTGACAGAAGAGATCTCGCGATTCCAAACGATGATTCCATATTTGGATACTCGCGATGCACCGCTTACGTAGCTAATTGGACTGAAGTACTTGAAGCAGGACAGATACCTGACAAAATGTGGGATACCGCTCCATGTCAACATGGATGGGAGTTTAACAGAACAGAGATTCCATACCCTACTATATCTAGTGAATTAGGATGGGTATGTGACAGAAGCAGTTACCAAGCCTCAGCACAATCGTTGTTCTCCATTGGTTCCGTGTTTGGAGGATTCCTAATCGGTTGGGTGGCAGATCGTTACGGGAGAATACCAGCAGCGGTCGGCGCCAACTTACTCGGATGCATTGGAGGAGTAAGCAGCACTTTTGCCAAAAACTTCTTTCAGTTCACGATCTGCAGATTTATAATGGGTATGGCGTATGACAACTGCATGGTTATGGTGTATCTCCTTATTTTAGAATATGTGGCCCCTAAATACAGGAGCATAATGTCCAATGCAGCTTTTGCCATATTTTATGCCCTGTTCGTTACCACATTGCCTTTCTTAGCTCTTGCTCTTGGACACTGGAAACTAATCTCTCTAGTCACTAGTTTGCCCCTAGCACTCGCCATCTTTACTCCATTATTAATTCCAGAGAGTCCAAGATGGCTCCTTTCAAAAGGGCGCATAGACGAAGCCGTTAAAAAAGTGCTGACAATCGGCCGAGTTAATAAAAAGGAAGTGCCACCGAAGTTAATAGAGCAGTTTAAATTGACATTATCAAAGGAGCAGAATGAAGAACATCTGAGTATTTTAGAAGTATTCAAGAGGCCAGTCTTAAGAAAAATGATAATATTGATTTGTTTAGAGTTTATGTGTTGTACCATAGTCTTTGACGGGTTAGTGAGGAGTATAGGATTATTGGACTTTGATTTTTTCCTGTCTTTTGCCGCAATATCGTTTACTGAGTTACCGTCGATGCTACTCGTCGCGTTCATCTTAGATTTCTTCGGAAGAAGATGGTTAACAGTAACTGTTATGACAATAAGTTGTGTGTTTACATTTTTAACCGTATTTGTAGGAGTTGGGATTAACTCAGTGATTTATGCTGTTGTGGCGAGATTTGCTGTAAACATGTCGTACTCCGCTGTTATGCAGTGGGCTGCTGAGTTACTTCCTACAGGAGTTCGAGGTTCTGGAGTATCTTTGGTTCACATATGTGGATATGTTGCTACTGCTATTTCACCTTACATCGTTTACCTGAATACTATTGTGTACTGGCTTCCCTTAACGATTATTGCGTCCTTAGCCGGTTTGGGAGCAATCATCGCTTTATTCCTTCCAGAGACAGCGATGAAGGAAATGCCTCACACTTTTGATGATGCAGAGCAACTCGTACGTAGTCAACAGTTTTGCGAAATGCCTTGTGTAAGGAAACAAGTCAAAGAATTTGATACTGAAGAACATGTTAATCAAAGTTTTGAAATTTGATCTGCTGGAACGATAGTACAGTTTATAATTAAACATTTTGATGTGATAAACGTAATACAATGTAAACATACATTATTATGACAGGGTTTAATCACGAGAATGATGTTTTTATTTAACGTTTCATCTAACAACATTTAGAACTGTATATTGTTATTTGAGTGATAACAGATTTGTAAAACAAATGTTAAATAAATAAAGTCTGATTCAAGAACTTCAAGTTTTTTAGATGAGACTTCATGGCCCTGCTAAATTCTTCTATAATCAGATCACCTTAAATATTTCATAAGAGCTCTACATAGTTTTTTATGTGGGCCTAATCAATCTTACTTTAATCATAGTCAACGATAATGTATTATTATAAGTGAATGTCAGATAATTGGTATTTTATCTGAAAAATCAACCCACATGAATAAAATGATTGTTTTTGTTATCTAATAAACAGTATAATTTCAACAATCGTAACGTACAAAAGTAGCATAAGTAATATTATAACAGACTGAATATATTTGATAAGTGTACATTAAAATTAAACCGTGCTACATAAATGTCTATCGACGTAGCAACAGATAGAGAAATAGTTGAAGAAAAGAAAGGACATGCACAACAATTTTCGGAAGGAGACGAAGTCCAATACGATGAGCTGCTTTCATCAGCTGGAGAATTCGGGAGATATCAACTGCTTCTGCTGCTATCAACATGCCCGTTCTATATGTTTGGAGTGTACGTGTACTACACGCAGCTTTTCATCACTGAAGTGTCACCAAACCATTGGTGCTGGATCCCGGAACTGGAACACCTGACAGAGATTGAAAGAAGAGACATTGCAATTCCAAAAGATGATTCCTTTTTCGGATATTCACGTTGCACTGCTTACGTAGCCAATTGGACTGAAGTACTTGAAACAGGACAGACACCTGATGAAACGTGGGATACGGCTCCATGCCAACATGGATGGGAATTCAACAGAACAGAGATCCCATATCCAACCATATCTAGTGAACTGGGCTGGGTATGTGACAGAGGCAGCTACCAAGCCACAGCACAATCGCTTTTTTCAGTTGGTTCCGTTTTTGGTGGATTCCTTATCGGTTGGGTGGCAGATCGCTTTGGAAGAATACCAGCAGCAGTTGGTGCTAACTTGATTGAATGCATCGGAGGAATCAGCAGTATATTCGCAAAGAACTTTCTCCAATTTACGATCTGCAGATTTATCATGGGCATGGCGTATGACAACTGCATGATTATGGTATATCTTTTAGTTTTAGAATATGTTGCTCCTAAATACAGGAGTCTAATATCCAATTTAGCGTTTGCTATCTTCTATTCATTATTTGTGACAACTTTACCATTTTTAGCCCTCGCTCTTGGGCATTGGAAACTTATCTCTCTAGTCACTAGTTTGCCTCTAGCGCTTGCCGTTTTTACTCCATTAATAATTCCGGAGAGTCCAAGATGGCTTCTTTCAAAAGGGCGAATTGAAGAAACTGTTCAAAAAGTGCTCAAAATAGGCAAAATTAATGACAAAAAAGTGCCACCGAAGTTAATACAGCAGTTTAAATGGACAATGTCAAAGGAACAAAATGAAAAACACCATACTATCTTAGAAATAAGGAAGTGGTCAAATTTAAGAAGAATTTTCATATTGATTAGTTTAGAATTTATGTGCTGCACTATTGTATTCGATGGATTGTTGAGGAGTATCGGACTATTTGACTTTGACTTCTTCCTGTCATTTGCTGTAATATCATTTACAGAATTCCCTTCAATGCTGCTGGTTGCTTTTGTGTTAGATTTTTTTGGAAGAAGATGGTTGACAGTGGCTGTAATGGCTATAAGTAGCGTTTTTTCTTTGTTAACTGTTTTTGCGGGAACTGGTTTACAGTCTGTGATCTATTCTGCTGTGGCAAGATTTGCTGTTAATATGTCTTACGCTACTGTCATGCAATGGGCTGCTGAGTTGTTGCCAACAGGAGTTAGAGGTTCTGGAGTATCTTTTGTTCATATCTGTGGGTTCGTCGGTACTGCCATCTCACCTTACATCGTTTACTTGAATGTTGTCGCATTCTGGCTTCCATTAACGGTTGTCGCTTTAGTAGCGGCTTTAGGAGCAATCATCGCACTTTTCATTCCGGAAACTGCGCTAAAAGAATTACCGCACACCTTTGAAGATGCAGAGGAACTCGTAAGATGCCAAAAGTTTTGTGAAATGCCTTGTATGAAGAAACGTGAGAATTCCATTGTGGAAGATTATGTAGAACAAGTGAATCCTAGTTTTGAAATGTGATGTTTTAATAATAAGTAAGCGTCGTATATAAATGAACGAAAATTAAGTGGGTTATCTAATAATAAAAACAATTCCACTGTCTATGTGTGTAAAAATAAATTCTCAGTGCATTCTTCTCAAGAAACTCTTGAAGTTGTGTTCTATAAATATGAAGCCCACAAGCAAGGTGAACACAAGAGTCCTTCTTAAAAAATTGAGTAAGAATGATGTCTAAATGTTAATTTGCGCCTTGGTTTAAAAAGTATTCGATCAGTTTAGTCTACTGTTCTCAAATGTACCTACTGTAACGATCCTCATAATATGGCAAAAACTTCAATCGCTTGACATAATATTGTTGTAAATTTGGTAAAAATGAAATAAATGTTTTAGTAAATAGTTATTTTTTTAAGAATTTTCATGTCGATTAAAACTGACATATTAATAGGCACTCGGGCGGCCTAACTCCGATACCAGAGGCCAGCACTACCTCATACGACAAACCAAATAACCCATATACTATTTATATCACCTGATGAATATTGATTACTTGGTGTTAATCAATGTGACATTCATCATTTAATTATGATTAAGTGTGAAATTAATGTCAGGATAAGGCCGACGATACTTTTATTTAAGACGATAAAAGATTTTTATCTAATTACGTAAAAAAAACCAGACTAGATTCTTAGTAAATAGTAATTACCCTCAAAAACATCTATCTATATTGAGTTAAAATGGACTTTTGAGAGCTATCCTACCTCAGTTTACCTATATGGAACTAGCTACGCCCGCGGCTTTGCCCGCGTAGACATTTATCCGGGATAAAAAATATGCTATGTTGGTCTTTATAGTGTACAGCATCTACATACAAAATTTTATCACATACGTTCCAGACATTTTGGTGTTCCTCCTCCTTAAGTCAAGTTCCTCATGCCTAAGTCACATTGTGAGGTCACGTGCATCGTGAGGAGCAGGGTGATGATAATCTTATTGTTCACGATGTGACGCCATATTGCTCTATTGCTGGCGCTTCTCTATCATATATATCCCAGTAGAAACGTGACATCACGAACCTTGACTGAGTTCGGGTATTGGGGAATCAAATTCGACAATTATCACCCCTAAATGTATCATGCCCCGTAGCGGTGATTTTACTCAATTCGGGTAAGATTAATCGTATGATGAGTAGCTATCTAAAGTAAGAGCAGACCTAACTAAAATATCCGTTCTCGAAGCGTCTGATCTAAATCTAACCAGAACGCCAGAACTTTCGCTTCGTCGTCGCTTCGCTCCATTTGTACTGGAACGCATTGTGAGCTTCTAGCAACGCATATTGGAATTGCACCCAGGGGTAGGGCAGAGTCGGATCACATGGGAGTCGGGGTGTTCTGATTTGTTCCTAAAAATGTAACAAGACATAAAAACCGACTACCGTCGGATAATAAAATAGCCAATGAAGACGAATCGATTGATACCTTGCTTGTAAAAATCAGGCCAAGTTTTTAGATTGAACACATAACCCTTCCGTTGCTTCACCGTAGTCAGGTAAAAAAGCTTATGACACTCTATACCTGAAGACAAATCGATTAACACCTTGCTTGTCAAAATCGGACCAATAGGGACGACGCTATGGTGGAACATCCACGTACATACACATAAACAATATACATACATACACACATATTATACACTGTTTAACTCATTACTCTTCCCTTGCTTCGCCGTAAGTAATAATCCAAACACGGTCCTAACCATACCCTGCTGAAACACCCTAATTCGGGTATATTTAGGAGTCTACCCCTATAAAATAAAAATGTACTGAGCAAGTTTTTTTTTTAATTTTCTCTTTTGGTACGTTTGTCTATTTGTTCACGCATCACGTAAAAGCTACTGGACCGATAGCGACGCGGTTTTCTCAGTTGGATACCTTAGGGCTAGACTTAAAACTAGTGCACCTGGTATCTTAATCCGATGGTTAGAAACCGAACAATCGATAAAAACTATTTGACGACTGAACAACTTTTAACGAAATGTGTAGTATATTATATATACTACACATTTCCTTAAAAGTGTAGTATAGTATATTATATGATACTTTATAGGTACTTTAGGCCTGGAATAACACAAAGGTTACTTTTAACCGTAGAAAATGACCACGCGGGCAATGCGACGGTTACAGCTAGTAACAAATACAAGACTTATACCTGGAACATTGAAGATAGTATCAGAGTGAAACAGTATCCAATGATATCCATCTCGTCTCTTTGTTTTTGGGTTTGTTAAATAAGGCAACATGGCTCTCGACCAAAGATAAAAATTATATACTGGGCTTTCAACCATCTAACTCAAAAGAATTCTCGAGTGTTTCAGACATAATTGCGGGAAAGAACGAAAACATTTTTATGTTAAGAGCGAGCAACCCGCTGTGGAACTACCGCGCGTTGTGGCATTCAAAGAGTAAGAAGAAGTCCACTGCTGAACATAGGCTCCATGTTCAGCAGTGGACTTCTTTTTGCTGATGATGATGATAATTTTATTTATCTGTGATCTCGGAGATCGTCAAATCCTCTCAGTGCTCAAACATTCAAGAATATATGTACCTTCTGAAAGTTTCTCATATATGAGTTTTACAGCTAAGACGTAGAAATTCAAAATTAATGCAAGCCAAGTCTTGAATTATGCAGGGTCTTTACATTGAGTTGAAAAGACTTTGCCTTATTATAAAAGGAATCTTAAAGTTGCCTCACCTTTCATGAAATGCGATTCAAACATGTTTTTAGCTATCTATTTAATTTAAAGTTAAACCATGAGAGCGTGGTTACATCCACAAACCTGGGGCCTAATTCTCTAATTTTAAGCCGCCAATTCCACGCCAATTCCACGCCGCCTGCGTGGAATTTGTTCGTGATTCCACGCAGGCGGCGTGGAATTGGCGTGGAATTCGCGTGGAATTGGCGTGAGTGGTCATACAGAATCCAGGCCCTGTACTGGTAACTATGGTACCTATTGGAATTTACAAGCGTAGGAGAGCGATATAAATTAACCAGTTTACCAGTACCACATATAGTGCTCTCCTACGGCCCTGCAGGTTTAAAAAAAAAGAATATTAAAATTTCTAAAACGTTTGATTTACTTAAAATATTTAATATTTTGCAAGTACTCGTATCTGTCTTATTTAATAATTGTCATAACCCACATAAATCAAAGCCGAAAACAAAGAAATAAATGTTTTATGATTTTATACCCTTCTCATCAGACTTCTGTTTGGAGACAAGTGTGTGATGTTTGAGTCCACTAAGACGGTACTGGGGTTTTATATATATATATTTGATACTAGCTGTACCCACGGCTTCATCTACCCTATATCACTCTTGAGCCACACCTATAAATTGTTTTCGAGGGTCATCTCAAATCGTCTCGCAAGAAGACTTGACGAATTCCACTCTCTTGAGCAGGCCGGGTTTCGCGGAGGATTTAGCACCATAGACCACATACACACAGTGAGGCAGGTTATACAGAAGTCTGAAGAGTATAACCGACCCCTGTGTCTTGCTTTTGTGGACTATGAGAAGGCCTTTGACTCCGTTGAAACCTGGGTGGTTCAGAATTCTTTGCAGCGTTATCAAGTGGACTGGCGATACATCGAAGTGCTTAGGTTTCTGTATGACGCCGCGACTATGAGTGTCCAAGTCCAAAACCAGCAGTCTAAACATATCCAACTGCGCAGGGGAGTGAGACAGGGGGATGTTATATCCCCGAAACTGTTCACTAATGCCCTGGAAGATATGTTTAAGACGCTGGATTGAAAAGGAATGGGCATTAATATCGATGGCGAGAATATCTCACACTTACGATTTGCCGATGATATCGTCCTAATGGCGGAGTCACTGCAAGATTTAAAAAGTATGCTGACCAACCTAGATGATGCTTCTCGATGGATCGGTCTCGGAATGAACATAGATAAGACCAAGATCATGTTCAGCGATCTTATTGACCCGGAACCGATTGCAGTTAATGGTGTGCCTCTTGAAGTTGTACAACAATATGTTTACCTTGGGCAAATATTGCAATTGGGTAAGAACAACTTTGAGAAGGAATCCAACAGAAGAATTCAGCTGGGGCAGCATTCGGCAAGCTTCGTCAAGTTTTCTCGTCGTCCATATCACAGTGCCTGAAGACTAAAGTCTTCAATCAGTGCGTCCTACCAGTCATGACCTCCGGTGCCGAACCGTGGACACTCGCGGTCAAACTAGTCCACAAATTTAAGGTCGCTCAGCGAGCTATAGAGAGAGCTATGCTTGGAGTTTCTTTGAAGGGCAAGATTCGTAATGAAGTTATCCGACGGAGAACCAAGGTAACCAACATAGCTCAAAGGGTAAGCAAACTGAAGTGCAGTGGGCTGGTCACATTTCCCGAAGAACTGATAACCGTTGGGGTAGACGAGTTCTCGAGTGGAGATGGAGACCACGTTTAGGTAAACGTAGTGTAGGACGCCCTGTGGCCAGGTGGAGTGACGACCTGCGAAAAGCGGCTGGATGAAAATGGATGAGGAGAGCTGAAGACCGAGCTCAGTGGCGTGCATTAGGAGAGGCAAACGTCCAGCAGTGGACAGAAATAGGCTGATGATGATGTACCCGCGGCTTCACACACGTGTTCATTTCTCTGGGTTAAAAGAACTCTATTACTATTTCAAGACCTAAAATACCAATAAACCAACATTTAAGCCAAATTCCTTCAGCCGTCAGCAGTTTTTATCGATTGTTCGGCTTCTACTCATCGGATTGAGATAATAAGGACACCAATTTTTACCAATATACAAAATTTTATTATATTTCTTCAGGCGTCAAATAGTGTTTTATTGATTGCTCGGATTTCACTCGTCGGATTGAGATACCAAGTACACACCAGTTTTTAAGTCAAACCCTAAGCTATCCAACAGTGAAAACCGCATCTCAATCGGTTATCGCAGTAGTTTTTACATGATGCATTGTGACGAGGTCCAAACCTCTTTCATAATAATACTCTTTTGATATCTAAATTCTTTCATAATCCATTTCTTTTCATTTTGATAGTTCATTATTCATTCTAGATACAAATAACCTGGAAAATAATATTCCAATATATGGATTTTTAGCAAACCCGAAATTGTTATAAAATACCAATAATAAGATTATTACAACTGGACTCTTTTAAAATACATAAAATAATACCTTCGTAAGTGGTCGTTTTCATCCATATTGTAGCACCACGAAAAAGTCTATGCACCTGTTGTTCCTGTAATTCTGTTGTCCACTGAGGCTTGGTCCCTGGGCTGGTGGAGCAAGCCCAAACCCTGGGACCGCCTCGTGACAGCATGAACAGACTAACAGACAGACGTGAATTGTAAATATGTTTTATTCTTTTTCAGTAGCTTATTTTAAGTACCCTGAATAATTTTTTTTTTTTTTTTTTTTTTTTTTTTTTGTACCTTTCACAGATTTTTGGGTACTTACTGCTTTATTATAAGTAATATGATAAGTATAGATCCCTTCACTTTTGGGCAGAATAATAATAATATGTGTTTTATTACTTTATTTGAATCATGCCTATAAAACAGTACCGTGACATACCTACTGACTGACTGACTGACTGACTGACAGACAGACAACGCCCAGCCTAAACTGTTGGACCTAGGGAAATTTGCAGGAATATTCTTTCAGTATCCTAGAGGAAAACTACGGAAGTAAGTATAAACGTAAAACATGAATACTAACTCCAAATAAAATACCCCTATCCTACGGGGACCCTTTATTTTACCGGTATGAAAAGTACCCAATGTCCTACCTCGTAGTATAAACTCAAATCATGCCAAGTTTTCATTTGAATTCATTCAGTAGTTTCGGCGTGATCCGCGTCCAAAATACAGACAGACAGACAGAAAGACAGACAACAGACAAAAATGAAAAAAGAAACAGTTTTGGCTTTAATAAGAATAAAAGAAAAGCTACCAAAAAAATTACTACATATCTTCAATGTACAAAATTTGGAACTATATCCCGCAGGAACCCTTAATTTTTTCGGTATATAAAATAAATAAATAAATATATTCGGGACATTTCCACACCAATTATCTAGCCCCAAACTAGGATACCCTGTGCTATGGGCACTAGGTAACGGATAAACATACATAGATAAGAATATTACATCCATGGATCCTGGACTATCCTGGGGGGATTTTTCATGTCCTACCTCGTACTATGAACTCAAATCATACCAAGTTTCATTTAAATTCATTCAGTAGTTTCGGCGTGATGCCTAGCCAAGATACAGACAGACAGACAGACAGACAGACAGACAGACAGACAGACAGACAGACAGACAGACAGACAGACAGACAGACAGACAGACAGACAGACAGACAGACAGACAGACAAAAATGAAAACAATACAGTTTTGGTTTTAGTATGAAATACAAAACAGCCTCCAAAAAATGTTTACTAAATATCTTTTGGTTATTAGTAGCTGTTAATCCATTTGAAGTCGTTTTTTTTGTACCATGGGATTTTTTAAAACACTTGCACTTACCAAACAGTAACGTGAATAAAACACCTTTTTTAAAAGCTTTTATTTAACTTCATTGTATGTATGTATGTATCTATGTATTTCTGTCTGTCCTGGAATCTTGCAATTCAAATTTCGAGCACTTCCCGATTAGCTATCCGGCTGAAACTTTCAGGGTAGCTCACAACCCGATGATAATAAAAAACATATACCGTCGAGTGCTGGACTGAGAGTCTCTCAGTCCAGCACTCGACGAGTCAACATCACCCGAAGATGCCTCGTGCAGAGGCGAAACACGAGTCGTATTGATGTCAGACGTTTGGTATTTGGATCGAGGTATATGTTTTTTATTGTGTTTTTATATTATATGTATATGAATATATAAGTGTTTCGATACTTGTATTTGGGTAGGGTTTGTTTAGCTTGGGGGTTTTTTATTGTGTATATATATTTATATATATTATTTGTATATATGTGTTTTTTCTGGCCTCCAGGCCTTAGCTTTCATTTCATTTATATTTTTCATTAGTTCAATTTTGGGTAGGGTTTTGTTTAGCGTGGGGTTTTACTTGTGTTAATTTTACCATTTATCATTTGTCCGACTTACAGTTTTGGCGGAAGTAAGCTATATATTTTTATTTTGTTCATTTTTTAATTAACTTAATAGTGAGTTTTTCTCGTAAAGGATCGTAGTTTGACGACGAACTGAATCCTCAAAAAAAAACAACTATGACACCCTTGCGATGAAGACGAATCGATTCAAAATCATACCCACACAGGGGAAGTTATTGTGAAATATCTATAGAGACTGTTAAACACATAACCCTTCCTTTGCTTCGCCATAGTCGGGTATAAAATAGCCTACGACGATCTTGTGATGAAGACGAATCCATTCAAAATCAGACCAATAGTGGCGACGCTACGGTGGAACATCTATACAGATAACAGACTCTTAAACTCATAACCCTTCCTTTGCTTCATCGTAATCAGGTAAAACATGTATACAAAGAAATATACATAAATCAACATAGGCCTTCTTACATCTACAAAAGATGATTAAAGCAGCATCAAGAGGATGTAGTACGACACTTCTTTTGGTGACTGAATAAGCCAATTCATCCACACCAATATATAAAAATGAAACGTTGTCTGCTTGTTTGTTTTCTTGGGGAGCTTTCACGCGATAACAGCTGGATGGATTTTGATGAAATTTGGAATGGAGATAGCTTATACCCTGGAATAAAACATGGGATACTTTTTAAAAGTCCGCGAAAAACTGCAAAATGTTGATTACTCGCTGTAAGGAACGGTTGCCATGGAAACGAAATAACAATGCTTTTTCCGCGATAAACTGTAGTCCGCGCGGACAAAGTTAGTACATAATAATAGTCTGTTACATACATTATCCTTCCCTTGCTCAGCAAAATTGTGTAAAAAAAGAAATTATGTACTTTGTAATTTGGCTTTAAAGTATTTTATATTGGTACAACACTAACATCACTTTACATAAAAAAACGGCCAAGTGCGTGTCGGACACGCAAAGACAGCCACCCAAGTGTGAAAACCGCACTGCAATTACGGTCCAATTGTTATTACATGATACGCCAACTGAGTAGTTTTATGGAAGTAATTATATGTGTAACTAGCTGTTTTCCCGCTTGGCCATTTATCTGGGTTGAAATTACCCTAATAATTATTCCAGGACCAATAAATCAAGTTCGAAGTTCATCAGTCAAAAATATTTTTAACAATCGCTCGTCTTCTACTTATACCGGGTTAAGATATAAGGTTCACCATAATTTTAAGGCCGGGTTGTACTGTTTTTTTTTGCTCTCATCCGTGATCAAATAGAGCGGGGCAGATAATAAACTTACTTACTTGGTACTTGGTGCGCGGGCTCTTTTCCGAAATTAGGCCGGAAAACACATAGACACCGAGATGTACTCGGGAGTACAATTTAAGGTTTGTATTTATTTGTAGGAAATCTAAGGCTTAGTAAGGAAAAGTGTCTTACTATTTTCTCAATAATAGGAAATAAGCTCTTTGTCTTGTTATATCATTTAGTGGGTAGAGCGATGGTGGCCTAACGGTTCTATAGTGCAATTTAGAATCCAACGATACCGGGTTCAAAACCTAGGCTCCGCACCAATGACTTTTCTGAGTTATGTGCGGTTTACCATCGCTCCGTGCTTCGGAGGGCACGATAAGCTGTCGGTCCCGGCTGTTATTGATTAATAGCAGTCGTTAAGCCATATCAGAGGCCCTCGGGCGGCTTGACAAACTCTGACACCAGAGGCCAGCACTACCTCATACAAACAAATATTTAGTGGGTTTGGTTGTAAGCATGAAGTAGTGTTACCTTTGATTTTATTTTTCATTGAGTGAACTGATGCTTATCATGTTTCTGTGTTTACAAAGTACGAGATAATATGTCGAATTTTGATGTGATACCAATTTCATAACTGTGGGTTAATTTTTAAAGAAGATATAGACGTTCAAAAATCTTTGAATATTGTTAAAAATGCTAGAACTGGGCATTAAGTCAATACCTAAGCTATCCAACAGTGAAAACCGCATATCAATCGGTCTAGTAGTTTTTACGTGATGTACGAACAAATATCCAGACTGACTGACTACAGACTATGACTATGTTTTCCAAGCCGTGGTATCTATCTTGAGAGTGATCAAAGACACACATGTTTTTTTATAACGTTAAAAAAACATATGTCTATAAATAATCACAGCGCACCGTCACCACCGACTTATTAACTCTACATTATGATTGATTAAACTCGGATTTCGGCTTCAGAAACTTTGCCCGAAATCCCAAGGGTCTTTGTGAAGATCTCAAGTTTGCCATTTCACTCGAAAGTTTATAAACAAAGTCGTCTATCTCTGACAATATTAAATTGAAGGTAAAAGATATCCAAAGAAATTTCACCATCGGCGGGGTCAGTCCCGAAATCAGCAAAAAGACGAATAGCAAAACGTCGAGAACGAAGTAATGAAACATCTTTATTCGAATCAAAAAATACTGTGGATAGAAAAGTATACTACCATAACAAATGACTGAAAAGAAATTTCAGAAATGGCTTGGTATCCTTGGAAAAAAACTCATACTACCGCATGAAAATAACTTGTTGCATCACTGTTCTCGTTATTTTCAGGGACAACATTTATTCATTTTTTAATAATTATATAGCTACCCTCAAATAACCGAACACATTTTTAATTGAGTTTTATGTATTGAGATATCGATAGAAATCGACTCCCGAGCTGCATCACCTCTCCCGCTCACACTGCATCTGGACGAGCAGGATAAACATTTGTGTGCCTTCCCCGCCTTAGTAGATACTAACAGCAAATACATAAATATTTTAATGCTACTTTGACGCGGCACCCCGTCACCCCAACCCTCTTGTAGTTCAGGCCTCTGACTACTCGACAGACGCGACAACAGACTCACGACTCCTCCCTACACGCTCTAGAGACATCTTGAGCGATCCGGACGATGAAATTCCGGCCGCAATGCAGACAGCGATAGATTCGTTCAACCCATCCTCATCATCTTTCAACACAATTAGACACAGACACCGACCTTGCTGGCGAGGTCGGTCTCGTTGTCCCGTAATTAAAGTCGATTTTATTCACCTTCGAGTTTCTTGCCGATTCTTCTCGAAGGGTATTCCGAATCGGTGGTCTGTTATGCAAATAATTCAAAGGGCTCCAGCCATTTCATCAGGGCCCCCTCGATCACTATTTAACAGTAGCGAGCCAGAGTTGTTTAGTCAGACCCCCGTAATCAATAGCAACTGTCCAAACCGAGGTTCGTACCCCCTGGGTGCCCTTGAACAAGTGGCCAAAACTTAACTTTGGCGTACGCCTTCTGCGTCACGCATTGCGGCAGAGCGCTTTCGCGCCCGCCTCACCGTCCGGTAACGCTGTAGAGGTCAGTTATAGACCAACAGCATGTATAGAATTCACCGTTCGTTCGTTCGGGGCCAATTTCACCGTTCGTATCACAAAACGAGCTTTACTGAACTCGGTTTTACTTAAACAAGTTCAAACGTAGAGATTGATCTCGGTTTAAGTCAATGTGATTTCACCGACACGATATTGATCACGTTCATTTAAACCAGTGAATCTTGGTCAAAACTTTCATTGATAGTTTGCGTAAAAGTTCGTTTGTTTTGTGGTTTTTGAATTCAATAGACTCCAACACCGATAAAACTGTATGGTTCTTGTGACGATTTCTCTTTCGCGAAGCCATCTTGGGCGCCTTGGGCGGATAAAAGACTCATCTTCATCACTATCTTCAAAATCTAGATCCAATGTTCTCTGCATATTTCTTTTTAGTCAATATACCAATATCAGCTAGGTAATATTAGGTAAAAGTGAAAGGACCGTTGCCCGGCTAAGGAAACGGACCTCCTTCTCAGGTAAAGGCGAGGAATTAAAACAAGATGGTAAATTCAATAACAAAGGGCTTTATTACAAAAAATAGAAAAAGCACACATGAGTTATCAAATATTGGTACTCTTCCCTTTACTGAGGAATTCAAAAAAGAATTATTTTACACTTAATTTAGTTTGTTCTGCATCAAAATAATTCTAAACAGCAAGATCTTATAATAGGAAAAACTTCTAACTTAATACTCAAAACTCAAAATTCTCAAATATGATTACAATTTCCTCAAACATATAAATTTTAGTACATAACTCCGGCCTGTATGATATGAATTTACAATAGAAAAGCTGTATCCTAGGCTAGTAAAACTTAGAGAGTCTGTGCTCAGCAGATCAACATGGTCACAACGCAACGGAATAATCTTGTCTTTGCCTTAGAATTTTCTAAATTAAAAGAGAACTTGTGCAAACAGAGTGTGTGTGTGTGTACAATTGTGTTTCCCAGAGGGATATTAAACTCTAAAATAGAAAGTAAACAGAAAATAAACAGAATATAAGACAGTAAGTATATAGAAAATAAACAGAAAGTATCTTTCAACAATATATTAACCCGCAAGTAGGCGAAGGCTTCCCTCAACACTGTAGCTCGCTGACTCAAAATGATATGGAGTGGACCAACCTGGAGGCTTCCAGGGACGCCGTACCGTCGTCTCGCGTACCGCCGCGGAACGCCTCCTCACTCCACTCGATCAGCTCCTACTGCTTGACCACGAACGGTGCCTGGTATCTTCTACTGGACAGGTGGTGCGTTGGAGTCCTTCTGGAGTCCCTCGTAGACCGGCTTCTTCCACGAACGGTGGTGAGCCCCGGGTGATCGCGCACAGCAGCTCGCAGTGGTGACGACAATAGCCGACCGTAGATACACGATTTAACCTGAAACCTACGTTCCTTCGTGTTCAAATGTGTCTCGAGATGCCCGCCTTAGATAGACGCGGTGCAAAATCAAAACAGATATTTCGTTAGTACAATACTGAAATCACGGGAAATCACACTAACCTGGCTTTTGCACTTGTATACTTATTTCGCCAGTAACAGGGCAGCTTCGTTCTGGACAGCGTGCCTCGGTCGTTTTGTTCACACAAGAGAAACTGCGTGTTTTTCTGCCGCCTGCGTCGATCTTAATTACGTGCCAACTATGTAAACTAAATTCAGTTTCACGTCCGAAATCAAAATCCAATCCACAGGCTTCTCTCTTGTATATATACGAACTTTGGTTTGCACTTCGAGTAGCATTCTACTCCGATCTCGAACTTCCGGTATCCAGAAAATTCTAGAAAGAACTCTGCAACTTGCTTCGTAAAGCAGACCTTGTCGGCCTAGTAATACTGGTCACTGTCCTCCAGCCAGTTCTGGTACATACCAGCCAGGTTCCTTGTTTACACCAAAAAACTCCATATAAAAAAAAAACATCTTTCCGGAACTTTCATGCGATTTAGACATTATGTCAAAACCTTCCATGGTGTGACCATCGCAAGCGATTTCTAGATTTAAATTATTTTCGACATATCAAACGCTGCCTTCTGTATTTATTATTTGTTAGCCAACTTAAAGATGCGACCTATTCTGGATTTTTAAACAACCCGTTCCTCGTCCAAAGTTATCCAGAGCCCGAAATATTCCTGGAACGTCAATTATTAATAGCAACACTCAGAACCCCGCTACTTGCCGACAGAGATCACCGCTTAGTTTCCACCTTCCTTCTAGTTCACGCCTTTTGTCGCTAGCTGTCGCTGCGTGGATTAACCATTTTATCTATTTTGAGACAGTAGATGAAAACTTTTCCCTTTCACTCGCAGAGGCAAATTCAACCATTATTTCTTGATTCTTAGATAGGCGAAATTATCAATCTGTCTTCAACAAGAAAAGCTTTCATTATTCCTTTAACGAAGAAAGTGGCGCACGCGTGGTGGAGTTCGGCGTTTTTTACAAACTCGGCGTCTGGTTTTCAGATACGGAAAAAACACAACTTGATCTAATAGAAAAGACGCTGCTCCTCGCCAGATGGCGTTGTACCCCATAGATTTTATTTAATCGAGATCCATAACAAAAATCTAACTTGGAGTCATGATTTAACATGTCACAAAAGTAAGTACTGATGCATGTTGCATTCGTTTAGCGTGGAGCAAAGAACATAATAGAGAACATTTTTACCGAGTAATTTGGTTATTCAACATGTGCTGTACAAATGTGCGGCCTCATAAACGCTTTCAAAGGGCTTAAACCTCCCAAAATCGGGCGTTCAGAATTTAAACTCGGTTAAGCCTTAACTGCGTTTAGTTTATGTAGGAGAAAACCATATTTGACGTTTTGAACTCAGTTAGCCACTTTAAACAAATTTAGCTTGCGTTGAGCGCGTTCATTTTTATGGTGAAATCGGCCCTTACTCATTTATTCATAAACCAGGCTTACACGTAAAATCTTCTTTAGTCAGCAAAATTATGAACATAAATTAAATGTACATGATGTATGTCACAGGCAGAGAGGATGGGGAACCCACGCGGCTTCTACAGTTTTTGCCTTAGATTTTCCGTGAAAGTTGCGTTTTAAGAGAAAACGTTTCTATCCTTCTTAATCCATAACCAAAGCCAATAATGCTAGTCTTTTTTTATTAATCATGGAATAAACTACGCTTACAACTTTTTATTTTTATCATTATTTGTAAAGAATTTGAATTAATTAATGTTTAAATACCGGTATTTTCTCGTAACATGTCTCCCAAGTTCGTGTACTGTTTAAATGAAAAATAATAATAAATTGAGCAAAAGGAATATCTAAAAACGTTTATTCTGTAATTATTATAAAAACAGAATTATTAGATTTGTTTATGGCTTAGTATGGTAGAAACCTTTTCTTCTAGAACGAAAATTTCACAGAAATTCTAAGGCAAAACATGTAGAAGCCGCGTTGTTCCCTATCCTCTTACCCTGTCGCAGGCAAATAGCTTAACAAGCCGTTCAATTAATTAACAGTCTAGCCTTTTTACTAAAATTAGTTTGATAGAATTGCACCTAAAATACTAGCTAGGTTACATAAGTTGAACATGTAACTGTTTATAAAAATAAGTCTCTTTGCAAACTACTATGTTTGATAGAATTGCACCTAAAATACTAGGTAGGTTACATAAGTTGAACATGTAACTGTTTATAAAAATAAGTCTCTTTGCAAACTACTATGTTTGATAGAATTGCACCTAAAATACTAGGTAGGTTACATAAGTTGAACATGTAACTGTTTATAAAAATAAGTCTCTTTGCAAACTACTATGCTTGATAGAATTGCGCCTCAAAAACTAGGTAGGTTAGTTAGGTTGAACATAAAAACTATGAATAGATAATTCAGGCTGCTAGTAGAACGGCAGACGTTTAGTAAAAAGGCTAGGCTGTTAATTGAATGGAATATTAAGCTATCTGCCTGCGACATATACATGGTGTAAAGATTTAAGTAAAACGACAAAAAAAACTTACTTGTCACCAATTTATGTAAGAATCGATAGATTACAATCTGATGGATTCTCAAACAAAGAAATGGACAAATAAAATTAAAAATAAAACTGCAATCTGGCCGACTCTACACCCTCGGCCGTTGTCGCGGCTAATAAAACATACATTAATTCAGGTACTCGCTGTAAAAATCTTTTCTAATAACTGTTGCCTGTGACTCCATTCGCTGGGTATTTTTCTGCGCTTGTATGCAACTATCTTTTATTTTAGACATTGAACTAAATATATTATATACGTATAGTGCTCCAATTAAAAAAGAAAAAGCTAGACAAAACGTTCCGATCTACCCATACAGGTCGTTAGAACACTAACGACCTGTATGGGTAGATCGGAACGTTCACGTTCACGGAACACCCTGAGTTACGAAAGTATCAAAAAAGGAAACAAAAATTAAACAAGATTAATTCTTACCCCCTTACTTATAAAAAGTTATGCAATGATTATGTAATTATTAGTAATTCTGCGCAGTACAATATACCTCCTTACATATAAAAAGTTATGCAATGATTATGTAATTATTAGTAATTCTGCGCAGTACAATATACCTCCTTACATATAAAAAGTTATGCAATGATTATGTAATGATTAGTAATTCTGCGCAGTACAAAATCAATTATTGAAATAAAACCTAAAGCAAAAACAGAGTAGTAATGAGTTCAGTTCTTTTTTTTTAATTATTGATGAGGTAACAAATAAATCAGAAGGAAGGACAGTTTTTTTTTATATTTGTCAATATGAAGTGACACTTAATAATTTTCTAGACTTTTAGTTACTTACTGCTGTATTATAAGTGTACCTACCTATCTATGTGTAATTCGATCATCAATAATTTGTGTGCTAAAGTCTAAATAAATAGCAGTTTTTTTTGTAGATAGCGTTGTTGTGCCAACTCTACGCTCTCGTCAGTCGTTGTCGCAGCTAAATAGAGCGTGCTTCAATTCAGACACTCGCTGTAAAGAACCTTTTAGTTTATTCGGTGTGGCGAATAGAATTCACGAGATTCGTGGCGCGTTTTGCATGACGGAGGTTTTCGCACTCGAAAGGAGGATATAAATATAAGAAACATTGAGTTATGTTTTATTAATAGGTTTATCTTCATATTACGGTCATATTTTATGGATCACTCTTATCACAACTTTGGGCTAAATATAGATTATCCAAGGCTTTCTACACGCACAATCTGTATTTGCAGAGGGTAAATTAACAGAAGGTTAATTTATTGCTATTATGGCAAAAAAAGTTCAAATGGATACTGGAATTTGAGGGTAAATAACTGAATATTTACCTACAGCCAAGTACCCTAGGTATCAAATTGGAAAATTAATTTGCTTTCAGTTTGATGGCGTGTTATTTGTTATGATCATAACCATTAACTACGTCACTAGGAAGGGGTATAAAATACAAAACAAAAGTCCAAAAACTAAAACCCGACTACAATCGGGTAAAAAATAGCAGACACTCTTGCGATGAATACGAATCGATTGACACCTCGGTTGTCGAAATCGGACCAAGTTTTTAGTTTGAACACTTAACCCTGCATTTGCTTCGGCGTAGTTGGGTACATAAAATACAGCCTATGACCTGTACCTGAAGACAAATCGATTGACACCTTGTTTGTCAAAATCGGACCAATAGGGGCGACGCTATAGTGGAACATCCACACAACCACATACATACATAAATACATACATACATAGACTGTTAAACTCATTACCCTTCCCTTGCTTTGCTGTAGTCTTTGCTGCTTATGGAAAATGCTGAAAGAAACCATGGGCTCAATTTTAGAGAAAACTTTTTGAATGATACGCAAATTCTATTGATAAAAAACCCGGGTAAATTGAAATTCTGCTAATTATAACGATCAAAAAGTTGTACAAACACATTTTTCTAAAGTTGCCACAACTTCATGACAATCAAAATTTTCATTTTCTCTTTCTTAACATAGGTACTCATATGTCTACTTGGGTCAGACGATCCAACTGGGTAGATCCAACTTTGACAAAGAGGTCAACCGACGAATCCAACTCGGATTCGGGAAATTACGCCATATCTTCACGTCGCAGATACCGCAGAGCCTCAAGACGAAAGTCTATAATCAGTGCGTATTGCCAGTGATGACATACGGCACTGAGACGTGGTCGCTAACTATTGGTCTCATACAAAAGCTCAGAGTTGCGCAGCGTGCAATGGAGAGAGCTATGCTCGGTGTTTCACTACGTGATAGAATCCGAAACGACGAAATCCGTAGAAGAACGAAGGTTACCGACATAGCTCTCAGAGTTTGCAAGCTGAAGTGGCAATGGGCAGGCCATATAGTTCCCAGAATCGACAACCGCTGGGGAATAAAGGTTCTCGAATGGCGACCACGAACAAGCAAGTGAAGTGTGGGGAGACCCCCCCACACGATGGACCGACGACATTGTAGCCGTCCAGGAAGTCAGTGGATGGAGGTTGCACAAGATCGCTCGTCATGGCGCTCTTTGGGGGAAGCCTATGTTCAGCAGTGGACTTCTGAAGGCTGACATGATGATGATGATGAACATAGGTAATGTATGAAAATAAAAAAGTTGATATTAATGAAGTTATAGAAACTTTAAAAAAGTTTAATATTTTTTTGTTTGCTCTAGGCGGCAGAATCAAATAACCTGTTACTTTTATGTTTGTCTTATGAGATAGTGTTGGCCTCTGGTGTCAGAGTTTGTCAAGCCTTGCACTAAGGCCTCTGACATGACATAAAGACTGCTATTAATCAATATCAGCCAGGACCGACAGTTTAACGCACCCTTCGAAGCCCGGAGCGATGGAAAACCGCACACAACTTAGAAAAGTCTATTGGTCCTCGGCTCCGCACCAATGGCTATGTAAGTTATGTGCAGTTTTCCATCGCCCCATGCTAGTATAATGGTCGGCACAGATAGCTTGTTTACTATAGTTACAGTTCTGGCTGAATATGTTTTTCGGTAAGTCATATGCATGCCTAAATTATTTTTATGTAGACAGGAGTCTGATTTCTAGGGAAAGATATGAATCTGATATTGCTTGTCAGCTCGTTGCCTTGTTACACGACTGCTCAAAAAAAGGAGTGTAATGTTTTAAGGATTCATGTATGCTTGTATGTATGTATGTATGTATGTATGTATGTATGTATGTATGTGAGTTTCTTTATTACAGTTTCTTTATTAGAAATGTTTTGCTCCATAATTAAAAGATTTTTACATTAGTTATGCGTTATTTTTTACATTTTCCTTGATATTTTTAATAAAGTAATGGTAAAACACACGCACCACGCTGAAACTATCGGATGGATTTTGATGCAACTTAGCACAGTTGTAACTTATAATAACGGTTAAAATTCAGAATACATACTGAAAAACTAGAGGGCTCCTGCGGGATAGGGGTTGAAAGTTATATTAAATTATGAAGTAATAAATATAACGTAATAAAATGAAGTAAAACAGATCAAAGCTATTATAATGCATTCGTTTTCGCGCAATGTACCTACTGTATCAGGCAGGGTGCTATTATTATTTATTCTGTACTTTCTGCGTGCCACCGCCCGCGCCGCCCGGCCGAGCGCCAAGGCAGGAGCCCCGGGGGAATAAACGTGCGGTGTGGCGGGGATTGGAACATCGCTAAGTATTTGATTGACCCGAAGGCAGGCGTTGTTGACAGTCGTAGGACAGTTTAATAAGGAAAAAAACAGGAATGTGTTAGAAAGTATTTGCGGTTTCTAATTAGATTCGTTGGTTGATTTGGTAGAATGTTTTGAATTATGTTTGTTTATTTTATTTGTAGTTATTAGATATTATTATTATCATCTATATTCTATATTTTCTATATCTATATAAGGGGGAGTTTCCAGAAAAAGGAGGTGAGAATCGTACCTACCTTTCAAACGAATCGACCAATTTAGCTGCTGTTTTTAATGTTTCAAAGCAAACAAGATGGTTCTGCTATAATGGGGGGGGAAGCGGGAAAGTGAGGATTGTAGCTCCCAAACGAATGGACTGATTTTGATGCAGTTTTTTATATTTGAAAACTGATGTGATCGAGATGTTTCATCATGGTTCTTAGCTATATGGGAGGGGGGAGGATTTGAAAAAGGGGGGGTGAAAATCGTATCTTTCAAACAAATGGACCAATTTAACTGCTGGTTTTTATGTTTCAATGCTGAGGTAAACAAGATAGTTCTTAGCTATAATGGGGGGCTTCGTCTTCTAACCTATCATGACCATGTCGGATCGCCACTGAAGGTTGTTAACACAGGTAGGTAGGTAGGTACTTATATTGGTACTTTTGGTACTGGAATAACTCATAGGATCCTTACATCCCAGAAAAACTACCACGCGAGCAACGCTGCGGGGACAGCTATAAGGCAATAAGAACGTAAATCTATACAAAGAAGATAAATTAAAAAAAATGGTCTATGAATAGAACATTTTTTAAATTCGTGTCTGTCTGTTTGTTTGTTTGTCTGTATGTTTGTTCGCGCATCACGTAAAAACGCAGTAGACCGATTGCGATGCAGTTTTCAGTGTTGGGTAGCTTAGGATTTGACCTTAAAACTGGGGTACTTGGTATTTTAATTCAATGGTTAGAAGCCGAGCAGTCGATAAAAAACTTTGTAACGGCGGAATGAATTGACCACGCGAGCGAAGCGAAGCGGGCACAGCTAGTATATATATATATATATATATATATATATGTGTTGATAGGAGATAACATTGGTAATATTTTGGACTTATAATTTCCAAAATAATAATTTTATTGATACCTATACATAATTAAGGATTGTGTTTCACTTATTATTAGATGTCTTAACCTTATTAACTTACTAAAGAGAAAAAAACTTACTACCTTGCTAGGTATAGTACTAATGTGAAACCTGTAAAGGCCTTGAAATTAACATATAAAATTGAAATATTTAATTAAATAACGCAGTTGGTTTTCTTTAATAAATAAATAAATGCTTCGGAGGGCACGTCAAGTTGTCGGTAAGCACTACCTCATACGACAAACACACAAAAATCGCAGAAGGATCGTCCGACCGTTTTATGCAAAGTATAGTGATTAGTTAATAATATTTATGAGTATAGTTATATAAAAGCCCAAGGCATTGAGTAAAATAATATTATGTTTGTCAAAATAAACTAAGAACAAAAACCTTTAAGCAAACTCGGACTTTTCATTACGTAGGTAATGCAGTGCCCGGCATTTGCCTCAAGGTAGTTTTCCTGCCTTGTTGCCAGTTCCTTTGGAACAAGAATTAGCACAAATAGAATTGTATTTAACTCTTAGAGCCATAGGCAACTGTCATAATATAATGTCACATCCCTAGAAATGCGTCCCAACTCTATATAAAGGAGGAGGTGGCTCTCTGGATGGCAACGTGGCTGGAGTTTTTCGAAGTGGTGTAGTGATCCCGGTGCTGGGGGCATTAGTTGATTTAAAATAAACCCAATCAGTTGTGCCTAAACAATCTTTTATTGATTCTTATATGGTGTCAGAAGTGCGTAATAGACACGGAAATTGTCATCGTCGTAAAATCGTTGCCAAGAAATAATGTCGAAGTCGCACGCGGTGAATTTCAACTCGTCATTACCAAGATTTAACATCTCATCGGATATTACAAACAACAACGCTGCAGAATGGAGAAAGTGGTGGCAGCAATTCAAATTGTATGTGTTTGCCACGGGGCTAGACAAAGCACCCGAGAAACGAAAAATTGTACGAATGTAACATGAATAATGCTACATTCATGCATAATGCTACATTCGATGGGAGGAAAGGGATTAGAAATTTTCATTTCCTTCAATTTGGATATGGACAACGCTACAGTCTCGGAAGTGAAACAAAAATATGATAATTATTTTAAGCTCAGAAAAAAACTAACCTTAGTTCGTCATACATTATTACAAGAAATCAAAATTCAACAGAAAGTATCGATGATTTTATCACGAATCTATAGAACATGAGCCGACAATGTGAATTCAAAGAACTAAGACAGACATTATAAAGATGTCTTCATAGCGGACATGAATTCAAATCTGTCACATATCCGTCAGCGGCTATTTCAAGAATCGAGTCTCACCTTACAAAAAGCAGTGGAAGTTGCTAAAACTATCATCAAAAAAATCACAACTATTCTGCGAGTCAAGAGTCATAGTCATCAAAGTCATAATCAAGGTCGAACATAAAGTCAGTCTGCAAGGTCGTCTAGTGTCAATTTAAGAAGTCAGGCATCAAGTCAACATTCATCATCAAGTCAACAGCCGTCGTCAATACAATTAGTGTCCAGCAGTATATGTCAAACGCAAGTAATGTAATCGCTTTGGTCATTATGCTCAATTTTGTTTTAAAAATAGAAATGTCAGAAATTTACAGACACAGGAAAATTATGCACAAATTGAAAAGGATCTCTGCAATTCAATTTGCGTGTAATAAATTCCACCAATATGTTTATGGTCATAAAGTCACTGTTCACACAGATCACAAGCCATTAATATACTTATTTGAAAAGCCTTTGCATGATGTACCAGCCAGAATGCAACGCATGATGCTAGCTTAGCTTAGCATGATGTTATGTAAGCTTAGCATGATGTTAGCGCTCAAGTCCTGCCCAAATCCAAAACCCCGAGAGCTTTCAGTTGGAGCTCCAAAATCGCTGCCAAATCCTTGCCGAATGAACAGTGGATGAAGAACGGGCTGGTGGAAATTGTTCACGCGGTCGGGTCGGAGTTCTATAATACTTACCGCAAAAATAGAACACAGAAACTCTCTGAGCATACACTCAAACTTATGGCAGAACGAGGCGAAATGAGGCTGCAGTCTTCAGTGGATATGTCAAGTTACAGCTTGCTTAACAGATCTCCAAGTCGATGCGACACGATTTGCGTTCCTATAATACTACTTGTATTAAGAACGCATTAGAGCGGAACAAGGGCTCCAAAGTGTTCGCAAGAGATCTGTATATTGGGCAAAGCCTGTTCGCGAAGCACAAAACCGACAGTGGCAGCATCGTTTCATCGAAGCCAGAGATTTTGAGTGAGCTCGAGAACTTCTATGGACAATTATACACCTCATCGCTTAGTCCTCCTACTAGCACGACTAGCAATGCAAGAGCCCGTTTGACCCGACATTATACCGAAGATATCCCGGACGTAAGCCTATACGAGATCAGAATAGCTCTCAAACAGCTTAAGAGCAACAAGGCACCAGGGGAGGACGGAATAACGACACTAACGGCTATTGAAAGCGGGTGGAACACCGGTACTTAAAGTCCTTCAGAAGCTGTTTAACTCCGTTATCCTCGAAGGTACTACGCCAGAGGCGTGGCAAAGGAGCGTAGTGGTTTTGTTCTTTAAGAAAGGTGATAAAACCCTCTTGAAGAATGATAGGCCCATTTTGCTGCTGAGCCAGGTCTATAAGTTGTTTTCGAGAGTAGTTACAAAACATCTCGCTCGTAGGTTTGACGACTTTCAGCCTCCCGAACAAGCTGGATTCCGGAAAGGCTTTAGCACCGTAGACCACATCCATACGCTCCGGCAGATTATACAGAAGACCGAAAAGTATAATCGGCCACTATGTCTAGCGTTTGTGAACTACGAGAAAGCCTTTGATTCAGTCGAGACCTGGGCAGTGCTACAGTCATTACAGCGGTGCCAGATTGATTACCGGTACATCGAAGTGTTGAAGTGTTTGCCAGCAAGCAAGGCCACCATGACAGTTCGTCTTCAGGATCAGAGCACGAATTCTATCCAGGTGCAAAAAGGGGTGAGACAGGGAGACGTTATTTCTCCGAAACTGTTCACCTCTGCACTGGAAGATATATTCAAGCTTCTGAACTGGAACGGATTTGGTGTTAACATCAATAGCGAATACATCACTCACCTTCGATTTGCTGATGATATAATCATCATAGGTGAAACCCTGGAAGACCTAAGCACAATGCTCAGTGACCTTAATATTGTTTCCCTACAGGTGGGTCTTAAAATGAACATGGCAAGACGAACATCATGTCAAATGCCCATGTCGTACCCTTGCCGGTTTATGTTGGGATCGATATTATCGAAGCTGTTGATCACTATGTTTACTTGGGTCAGCCAATCCAATTGGGTAGATCCAACTTCGAGAAAGAGGTCAACTGATGAATCCAACTCGGATGGGCAGCGTTCGGGAAATTACGCCATATCTTCTCGTCGTAGATACCGCAGAGCCTCAAGACGAAAGTTTATAATCAGTGCGTGTTGCCAGTGATGACATACGGCACTGAGACGTGGTCGCTAACTATTGGTCTCATACAAAAGCTCAGAGTTGCGCAGCGTGCAATGGAGAGAGCTATGCTAGGAATTTCACTACGTGATAGAATCTGAAATGAGGAAATCCGTAGAAGAACGAAGGTTACCGACATAGCTCTCAGAGTTTGCAAGTTGTAGTGGCAATGGGCAGGCCATATAGTTCGCAGAACCGACAACCGCTGGGGAATAAAGGTTCTCGAATGGCGACCACGAACAAGCAAGCGAAGTGTAGGGAGACCCCCCACACGATGGACCGACGACATTGTAGCCATCGCACGAAGTCGGTGGATGGAGGTGGCACAAGATCGCTCGTCATAGCGCTCTTTGGGGGAGGCCTATGTTCAGCAGTGGACTTCTAAAGGCTGACATGATGATGTTGATGATGATGATATAAAACACTTTAATATTTCTTGCTTTAGTCTATTATATTATTCAATTCCCACTGTCCCCATTAATGGGGAAACGGGCAATGGGGACAAGGGGAATACACCAAATTATTCTGCCGACAATAGGTACATAATGTCCAAACATAAGAAACAGCGATGATTTGAACGTACCTACTTCTACGTAACATTTGTTTAGAAACGTATACCTTATTTAACTTTAACCTCTTTATGTTATAGTAGCCTCGAGCTCCAAGGTAATATTTTAGCATGAAAGTAGAAGTGTAGTTTACATTCTGTTTTGTTACAAAGTTACCTTTAACAAACAAGTTGGTAGGTACCTACTAGTCCCGTATTTCCCGGGACGTCCCGTATTTTAGGCATAATTTTAAACGTCCCGCCGGGACTGACTGTCCGTATTTCCACATTATTAGATTAATATTACGCAGCGCCTCGCGCATGCTTCCGACGACAATGAAACAACCAACATTTTTTAGTCTAGTTGATACAAAAAACAATGAAAAAGATCCCTAGTTATTCTAAGGAAAGAGATTGAATCAGATTCTCTATCAGTTGCTGAAATGCACGGGACTCGCGAAAAGATGGAGCAAATATGAAAAGACATCTTTTTTGGAAGTCAAGCATGACTAGCGGACATCTACTTACACCAAAGAATCTATCGAAAACGATTTTTGACAGTTCTACACAAATTTCATAGAATTTTTGACACCACGATACGACTTCTCAGAAAGCAACATCCTATCCAAAATGCTATTTTTAAATTTGAAGTCGTGAATAAATTACGAACATTTTCAAAAAGCTGCAGAACTTTTAAGGTTCCATCAATTAAATATGGAGGACTCGTTAAACGAAGAATTTCAAAAAATCCTGGAAATTGCAACGTCTTTTGATGTCAAAAGTATGGATGCAATTGAGAAGTGGAAAAAGAATATAGAAGGGTTTTCCAGGAATGAAATCCCTAACATTTTTCTAATTATACCTATCGTTTACCTTCATTACCCCTACTTCCAAGTGCTTTGTAGAGAGGATTTTTTCGCAGATGGCTAATGATCTAATTGAGCATTAGTCCCCTAGAGAATGAAATAAAATCTGGCAACCCTAGTACCTACATAACTGAAGAAACCTTTGTAGTTATTGACCTCCAGGATGTTTTTTTAAAAGCTTTTATTTGACTTGCAATGTTTGTATGTAAAAAAACAACAAAAAAGCATTAAACTAACAAATGTATGTTTGTTCAAATCTTGCAAGCTGAATTAGAACCACTTCCAAGAGGAATAAAAACATGCAAAAATACAACGGGGTGGTTAAGGGCTACCCTCTAGTATCCCTCTCTCCCCGCGGAGATGCTTAGTTTAAGAGATATTTCAGTTTTAAGTTTGTTAAAAATTGGCTGTTTGGTTGCTGTAAATACAATAGAATGTAATAAGGAAACTAAATGGGTTCATGGGTAAGAGAAAGTTGATGGATGAGTTATTCATTGGCGGACAATAGAATGAGCTTAGATATTATTGGACCATCTATTTAAAAAAACCGGGCATATGCGAGTTGGACTCGCGCACGGAGGGTTCCTTATTTTTTTTGTAATATAACTTCATATTTACGGTGTATGGATTTTCCCTTTACATTTACTTTGCATTGCTTCTCGCCAAATTTCATGATTCAAGGTCAACGTGAAGTATCCTATAGGTTTTGATTCCCTTGCGAGTGTTAAAATATGAGGTTTTGTTTTTTTTTTGTTTTTTTTTTCACAGCTCTGAGTGATTGTAAACTTGAGTATTTGATATTCATATCAACTTCATACCTCCTCGCGTTCTTGTGAAAAAGGGTCTTGACAGACAGACAGACAGACAGACGGAAGGACTACGAAGTGCTCCTATACTATAAGGGTTCCTGTTTTTCTGTTGAGTTATGAAACCGTAAAACAGCATCATCACTTAACATCATCATCATCATTATTATCAGCCCCCATCAGTCCACTACTAGGCTAAAGGACGCCACTGAGCCCGATCTTCAACTCTTCCTTTCCAACCGCCGCCAGTCATCTTGCGTCTTGTTTATTCACATATATTTGTTTACTATCTGTGCCCGCGGCTTTGCTCGCGTCGTCATTTCATTTAAAATGTTATTCCAGGACCAAAAGTATCTATAAAGTACTACATTTCTTCAAATTTCGTGCAGCAGTCAAATAGATTTTTATAGTTTGCTCGTCATCTAATCATCGGACTACGATACAAAGTACCCCAGTTTTTAAGTCAAACCTTAAGCTATCCAATAGTGAAAACCGTATATCATTCAGTCCAGTAGTTTTTACGTGATGCACGAACAAACACAAACTTCTATGCCAATAGCGATCAATACTATGACAAGCAGCACACTAGCCACAAGAAGGTTTAAAAAAAGACGGACTCCACACCGCTAAACAAACGAGTGAAACATAGCAAATGGCGGCCGCCTATCTGTGCGTGGATGGTTTAAAAAAACGGATTCCACACCGTCAAATCAAAGGTGAAGCTATGCCAATCCGCTCGTACGTACGAGCCTCACACACTCACTAAAATCATGTTATGCCGATCTGCCGTCACATCGCAGCAATATCTTAACCTTGCCAATCGTGTTAATTCTGTCAGTGTGTAAGTTTCACGGAAAATATAAAACAAAGTAAACTTTTTTGATGAAATTGTGTGACTACAATCACCAGAAATACCAGAAAGTTATCCACTTCACGCACACATATACGCTGCCGCCATTTACTATGCTTCACTCGTTTGTTTGCTGTGTGGACCTTACAGGTCATGTTTACACTATTGCTAATTATGTTCCGTAGTAAGCAAAGTTGATACATTTAATTTTGTCGTATTATACTTGCCCTTGCAATGGAAAATGTTCCAAAAACAATTGTTTCTGGCGGAGAAGAGTGGATTGTTTTATGAACAAGGAAGTAAAGTAGGGTGCATTACATTTTCAGCCTCTGCCTCCGGCGACAGACAAAAGGAAATTCCCTTTCCTTTGTTCTTCTCTGACGTGAAATGTGTCATGTTTCTCACACAATTTAATGTTATTGCTAAAGAATTATTTTTCACATTTAACATTTACATTTTCTCGTAAGATACGGTACACATTTATTTTGTAGTAGGTATAGATGTAGATCACGTTTTGTGTTACAGACATTATGTAAATAATATTATTTAGGTATGAGTAAACGTTTATTATCTATATTGTCTATATCTGGAGTTCACTCCAGTACCTATCTAAACAAATCTTTCATGCACGACAAAGATGTGTATATATTATGTTATGTTATGTTATTATGCTTAGAATTTTTAATAAACGTAATTCTACAAACAGCGGCCAAAGGTCAAGTTTGAGATTTTTCAATATATATTATCGGTGCACTTGCGCTGTTAATTTAACTCTTTTTATACGCTTTATATTAGCTTCACTTGTACACTTTGTAACCGACTCCTTTGGACGCTATTTTGACCCACTTTAAACGGTCAGATTTCATTCAAATTTTTCACACCTGTCAAAGACCGATGACAATGCAATAATTCGAAAAAAAACGGGGGAAAACGCTCTTATAAATAAACCAAACTAAAAAGTAGAAAATAAATCATAGTTTAAAAAAACTAAAAAACTCGCTTTATATAGAAAACTAAACTAAAAAAATTGAAAATAAATTTTAATAGTGTAAATAAGAAAATATGTTTTATTTAAAAAAAAACGTGGGGTGCTTTTTAAGACATTATCGAAATGATAATCCTTCTTCTCATATCTGTCAATGAAATATTTATAACTATAAATAAACTAACTATAGTTTTTTTAAACTATTATTTATTTTATGATACGTATCAAAATAAAACCACATTTGTATGTTCAAATCATTCAATTGATAAATAAGTGATAAACTCATCAAATCATTCAATTGATAAATAAGTGATAAACTCATCAAATCATTCAATTGATAAATAAGTGATAAACTCATCAAATCATTCAATTGATAAATAAGGTATTAGAGATTTACAAGTATACAATAAAGGATTAAGAATTAGAATAGAAAATGCTGGTCTAAAAAAACCTGGCTAGCAAACCAAAAATCTTTTCTATCTGTCTGTTCTGAAAAAAAACTGTTGGTTGCTCAAAAATGAGTCCTAAAAGGTTATACCGGAAAACTAACGTATAAGTACCTATTATTAGAGAAGAGAACTTTAGAGAATACAAAATAATAGGTAATTCATTGAAAATCCTGATCATGAAAAAATCCACCGAAGTGGTAAAGGACCGAAAGGCTGCTAACCAAATTGTGCATGAAACCCAGTGTCGCCTGTAACATATTCGAACGATATATTGTATTACTTGACGCACACATTGCCCAAATATATAATTCTGCTATTCTTCACGTTTATAACTATTTTAAAAGCTATATAGGAAATTCGTAACTCTTAAGTGTATAGGTCATTGTTATATAAGTTACATCTAGGTACCTTAATATGGGATATACGGTATGATATGGGTATGATTTCCCTAGCTAAGTATAGTAGTCGCAGCCAATACATATGTTTGTGAGGTTAGGCTCTGTGAACGATTGCGCAAGTACTGCTGTGGGGATAAAACAGCATAAAGTAAGAGCGAGATAGAATATTCGAAAAACGTAAGCGAGAGCGAGGCAGTTATACAAAGCTGTCTTCACCTTTAACATTGGGATTGCGCCTGAAAAATAGCAGTTTGCGCAGCGACTAGCAAAAACCGAGACAAAAACTTCCGCTGCGACTACTGCAGGTAAGCGGCTTTACGAACGGTCGCTTGTTCCTTTGCATGATTATCTACATTGACACAAAGTAGCGGCGCGCGCGCCCGTAACGCTAAAATAGCTTTTCTCCTTTAAACAAAAATGTTTTCTTCTCTTTGCATAAACGGATGTCTGTGCCTCTTCATTCCCGATTGAGTTAGGTAAGTTGATATAATCAAATCGAGTCACGGGAGGTGCTAGTCCCTTACAAAGCAATTACCTACTATATCTTATATTTTTTCTAAAGAAAACATTTGAGTCACGGTTGGGATTCAAACCTGCGCCATCCATGCGCGCGACATACGAGTAATTATGCTGTTAGCCAATATGATTAATTAGGTAAGCGTCGCTCGAATCGCATCTCAAATTCTTCCTTGTCAATTTCTTCTTCTGTTATAGTTCTCAGTAAACAGTTCTTTACTCTATTAAACAATTTGACTGTGCAGTTTTACTTTGTGTCTACTATTTTCCTCGGTTTACCCGTGACATAGTTGGAAGTTACACAAACTATGTACATACCTTACCTACCCTTTAGGGAGCCACGAATCTGTGGGCGCCATGGAAGGGACCCACCTTGGAGGGACCTTTTGAGATACGTAGAGACTCGTAAATTTTATTAGCGTAGGTAGTTCGAGCTAAATGAGAAATTATAATGTCTTATGTGATGGTTCAAATGTCATGATATGGTCTCATATATTGGGGTAACTCCACACACATCAAAAGAGCTCTCAATGTTCAAAAAATGAATTATTATGTGGAGTCAGACGAAATGGTATCATTAAAAATCACTTTTAATAAAATGAAAGCTATTAACAATTAACACGGCAAAATATTTTCCAAATAGGCGTTTCGTTAGAGAACATGCAACATTTTTTCACCACTGTAAAGACAAAGCTAGCTCTAGAATAAAATGTCGAGACCCAACAAGGTTATAGTTGCCTACTAGCAAATCTGCTCTATGTCATAAAAGCTGTTTTGTTATATAAGACGATTAAAATATTTAATAGAATACCTAGGGACATAAGAGAGGGACTACCACTTAAGCAATTCAAGACAAAATTGTTTAGGTACTAGTCAACTATTAGTCTTGGATCAATAGTTTGAGAGTTATAGCCCTTTTAAGCTTGACAACTGTCATCCAAAACGAAGATATTGATAAGATTTATCACTTCTGTAAAGAAACTACTAGACTAGGATCACCTGTCACATTGACACGAATTAATTAATTATTACACATAATTATGTCGATAAGTAATTGGTTTTTGGTTTCCCACACTGGTGTGACTACGAGTCTTATATCTTGTAACTTACTCATGGTTACACCAATGAGTGTGACCACGAGTAAAACTAATTCTTCGTGGTCACACTAGTGTGACAAAACAGTATGACCACGAGTCCGTCGCCACAGTTAGTGCTTAAGGAAACAGCAGTTTCCCAAGGCACTACTGGCAACGTTTGGTTGTGTCATTGGTATAATATATTTCCCTTTGGCACAACTGGTAGTGCCTTAGGGCAATAGCAATTCCCCATGGTACAACTGGTACCATGCATTTGTGCCATGGTAAGTCACGCTTTTTTTCGCATTTGGGAATAGAGCCATACTGCCGCCACATTAAATTAAAAAAATAATATAGCCTATGTTACTCGGGGGATATAAGTATTCTAACGATACCCCATACGTCTAAATCTGTTTAGGCATTTAAAAGTTATGGTGGAATAAAGAAACTCAAATACATACATACATACATACAAACATACATACATGAATCCTAAAAAATTACACTCCTTTATTTGGGCAGTCGTGTAATAATTGTGACCAAATGGCATCCAAGAAATAAAAAACGCTGACCAAACCGTCTACGCTAACGATGGAGTGACGATTTTGCCAAGATTTCTAGAATACCATGGAGTAGAGCCGCAAGAGACAGAGAGTTATTGGTTGGAGGAGCCTTTCCGCTATAAGCGGTCCTTGTACAGAAAAATAATAATAACTTACATAAGAATGTACAATATACACAAAAATCACTAACCCTATAACAGAGCAAAAAATAGCACACCTAATTTACATACCTACCTATTATTCATAAGAATAGGCAATAATGCTTGAGCGAAGCGAGTCTCCTAATCAACTTGGGCGAATCGGCGTTTGTATGTAGGTATGTGTCTATGTTTGTTCAATCAATCAATAATTTTGGACGATAACCTTTGCTATTTTTGTTCGTTTTATAATGGCCTACCATTATAAAACGAACAAAAATAGCACAGTACATTTATATAGTACTTTAGATATGTTTTGTATGATATTACTTTATATTTGAACTTTTATAGATATGTACTGTGTGGTCTCACGCAGGAGTCCGCCTGAGGAAGCACCACATGTTTGATAGATTAATATTCAACCGCCAAGCAGTTAATGTGGATTAATTTGTTTGTTTCGGTTTGAAGGACAATGTTTCCAGCGAAATTACCGTGCAACGAGACTTTAAAACCTACGTCTCAGGGTGACGAGCTCAGCGCAGTGCATGCAGTTGCAGTCACGCGCAACATTTTCCAACCTAAGCTCTGGGTGGCACTGCAACTCTTCTGGGCAGAAGTTTACCATCAGGCGACCGACCTGCCTAATCATTCAAAAGAAATAAGATTTTGCCATCTTCATTAAGTTTGTAGTTAATTTGAGGTAATATTTGTTTTTGTGTGGTACTCCGCAGCAAAGCCACCATACCACAATAGATAGGGATCAGTCACATTACAACCCTAGACTTTGCCTAGACATATATATTTACTTCACAACGGAAAGTAATGTACAATGAACGGTTCGATGAATACGATCAATATAAGATGATGTTGAACGTACATTAAGTACGAGTACGTCAGCGAATAGTTACTGTACGTGTAGGTACCACAAAACGAATTAGGGAACACTTTACTGTGGCGCTACTCCCCAGCACTTAAAATTCGTACTCGGCAAGTATATTACAAAATACGAGAGCTGCAAAGTGTATCAATATTTCGAAAATATTAGCGCAACAACACAATAAAATGATCATTATTACATTATTAAACTCAAATTTGGATGTATGGGGTATTGTTAGAATCCTTACATCATCCCGAGTAACATAGGCTATGAACAAAATATAAAGGTTCGTTTTTTGCCAGGCCAGTCGTGTTTTTTTATAAGCTTTATATTAGCTTCACTTGTATGTTTGTAACCGACTCCTTTGAACGCTATTTTGACCCACTTTAAACGGTCAGATTTCATTCAAATTGTCAATTACCTGTCAAAGACCGATGACAGTGCAATAAATCGAAAAAAAAAACAATCTTATAAATAAACCAAACTAAAAAGTAGAAAATAAATAATAGTTTAAAAAAACTAAAAAACACGATTTATATAGAAAACAAAACTAAAAAATAGAAAATAAATTTTAATAGTCTAAATAAGAAAAAGAAGTTTTATTTAAAAAAAAGCGTTTTTAGTTTGGTTTTCTATATAAAGCGTGTTTTTTAGTTTATTAAACTATTATTTATTTCTGTTACTTTGATGTACTTGTTTCGTTTTCTGTTATACGTTCTGTAATTATCTGCTTAAGTACATAACGTACGTTGAAGGTACATTACTTTCCGCTATGACTGAGCCCTATCGATTATGGTAGCGCTGATGCATGAGCAGATAATGTGTGAGCATGACAAGGTTCTTTGTGACATTATTATGAAAAATCAAAGGGCTTTGTACACACATCAAAAAACTTATCTCGTTTAGCCATAGGGTCAATCTTCCGTTCTCAAATGGCTAACTCTAGATTAGACTTAGTAGGTACTGAATATAAACTTGCCTTCCCAAGGATCCTCAATGCAAATAGGTAAGTTGGAATACCTGAGCGTTTCTGTCCGAGTCGCTTGGATGAAATCCAGCACAAGCGGATCCAATCGAAATACCTCCCCGTCTGTGATCAAATGGAAATAGGATTGAGGTGTACCTGCTTGAAGCTATATAGGGGAGAGTATCACAGACGTAGCTGCTGTGAAAATATTTTTACGAACTAGAATCTTTTTGGTTAAACTAACTACGAGAATATTACATTTTTAAACGGTTTTATTTAGCTTGCCCTGTTTTGTTGTTGTTTGTTTTTGGGTCAAAAGTAATTATAATTTTACCCCTTACCCCTTTCCTCTTGACCGATTGATCTGAAATTTGGTACACACATTTAATTCTGATGATGATTCAAATAACTATATTCAGTATCATTGTAAATCCAAGCTGGTTGCCGCCACAAAATGGCGGATTACATGTATTTTTTCAATCAAAAAATATTATTTATCATACACTTTTTTATTTTCTTTAACATGTCGGCTATCGGTATCCCGTACGGGATATTTAAGGTTATTTTTACAAATTTAGCAAAAAATTAAAAAAGAAAATATAAGTAAAAATATTTTTTTCTATTTTTTGTTTCATTTACCTTCCTCAAATACAGATTTTGTGTATGGCAACCCTTTTAATAACTCTATATTAAAAAAATAGCCCAGTAACTCCAAAAACGCATTCGTCCACAGGTTAAGTGTATCAAATGAAAGGGCTTTACTAGTAAAATACAGTACACCATGAAAAAAATCCTAATCCAAGATGGCCGCCACCACAAAATGTCGGAATACTTCTTTTTTTTCAATCCCCTCGATTTGGGTAACAAATGAAAGGGACAAGTAGAACAAAGTACCTATACATTAGAAATAAAAAAATTACAAACTAAAAATTTGAAAATAATGTATAAATAATATATATATATATATATATATATATAAAACATATTATGTAAATATATTTTTTAAGCTAAGTACTCTCTTTTATTGTAAAGAAACGTAAGAATGATGATAACGTACTAAAAGCTAAAAAAAAAAAAAAACTTGTGGCGAGTCGAATTTCTATAACTCAGGTACCCCTACGCTCAGGTTACCCGACGTCGACAAAAGGTTTTTTTTTAACTTATTTTAATTTAAATGAGGTCTGTCTGTCTGTTCCCGCATCACCCAAAAACAACTGGACGGATTACGATGCAGGTTTCACTGTTGGATAGCTTAAAAACTGTTGTATTTGTTATCTCAATCAGATGAGTTTCAGCAGAGAAATCGATAAAAACTATTTGACGTCTGATCGAAATTTTATGGAAATTTGATTTATTGATACGTACCAACTTTTGATATAGATACGTGTACTATTATTAATTCTGTGATATAGCTCTAAGTATAAGCAACCTAAAGTGGTTGTGGGCTGGTCACATTTCCCGGAGAACTCAAAACCGTTGAAGTAGACGAGTTCTCGAGTGGACACCACGTGTTACCTGCGAAAAGCGTCTGTCAGAAAATGGATGAGGAGAGCTAAGACCGAGCTCAGTGGCGTGCATTAGGAGAGGCCTACGTCCAGCAGTGGCCAGATGTAGGCTGCTGATGATGATGGTGATGGTACTTTGGTTTTGGAATAACGCGTGGAAGTGTCATCCTAGCAGGGACATGAATTTGTACCGACTCCAAATTAGTCTCAAACAAAGCGCCAGTTTTTTAGTTTTTCGTTTTACCAAGAGCAAGGATCATTATATCCTAACATATATTATTATATTTTTTTTATTAATAATCAGTACCAAATTGAGTAGCGCCACAGAATAAATAATGGAAGCGCATCCTCACGTGGTTAGAACACGTGTAACTATATCTTCAACGGTACATATTTGTTCGGTTCGACATTGAGCTAGGCATGCCCTCTTTGATATACCTACATGAATGAGGCTCTTCCCAGTATCGAATTATGATAAAACATGGATTTGTTTCTTAGAAACACCATCCATTATAGATATTGGAAAAGATTTCGGCTGAGAAAGTCGTAGGCGAACTCCGCGAAAATCCGCTATTACACAAACACAAAAAATATCAATAGATGCTGGCCAAACCGATGCATCATATATTTAAACTCTTTTACCAAAATGCATTTTATCCGGATGTCTGGAAGCTGTCGCGTGTTCCGAAAAATTCTGGGTCAGACGTAAGTGACTATAGACCAGTGGCTGTATTGTCAGTTTTCGGTAAACTGTTTGAGTCGATTCTGCAGTGTTGAATTAGTAGGCAAGTGGAGAGTCAGTTGGCAGACGCTCAACATGGTTTTAGAGTTGGTCGTTCTACTACTTCAAACCTGTTGGTCCCCATACATCGACATAGGTTACCAACTGCAAATAAATTTATGATCGCAAAGCTTTTTTTGTGTTTTAAAAACAAATATAATGGTTTTCGGATGTTGTCCTTTGCTTGTGCTAATAGATATTGCTTGTTGCCAAACTTCATGGTTGTTTAGTTAACGTGAAGTAACCTTTTGATTCCCTTGCGAGTGACAAAATATGTAAACCCGTATCTTTTGATTGCGTTGACTTAGAATTATGATATTCTCACAGCACAAAGAGATTGCAGACAGTATGTGAAATTATTTTCAACTTTTACCTCGCGTTTGTTAGATTACTACTTATTGTAAATATAGAAATGTATAAACATAATATTTTGTACATGTAAATGTTATGTATCCAGCTTTCAGAACGAAGTATTCGTTCTGAAACGAAGTATTGACTACTTTAAAAAAAAGTAAAGTACCACGTGTAAACTTACGATTTATGTCATTCATCACTATGAAACATCTGTATTATTAATTATTACTGTGTATTTGTTATTGTGTATCACTTCATTGTGGGGTGATGAAATAATCTATAAGATTATAGTTAACGGGATTATCATCCATTTGATTGTGTTTAAATGCTATTATTGTGCCAGGTGTAACTATGGTGATTGTAAAATGTTAATAAAATATCACTATGACCAAGTATCACTTATAGGTTGTTAGTATGATAATAATCATGTGTTAATTATAATTGTAAATAATGATGATAAAAATATATTTGCTACATAGTTTCTTGCCAGTTCTTCTATGAAGTGTATTCCGAATTTGGTGGTAGAATCAATGAAAATATAACAATTACATTCCTTTGTTTCTATGAATACTCTTTAAGTTATTTACTCTGTAGCTTTAGCTACTAGGTACTATAGTTGGTGCAGATAAGTTTTATCTCCTACTCGACAAACCTGACCAACTGAAGGCCAACATTACAAAACTTAGGTTTTGATTAACCTTACAGTACGTATAAAATTATGTATATTATACATATGTTTATAAATCTCACACGTTCCTGAGGAAAAGGGTCTTGAGAGACAGACGGACAACGAAGTGATTTCGAAGTCATATAAGGATTCCTAATGAGTTGTGGAACCCTAAAATCGGCCAAGCGCGTGTCGGACACGCATAGAATAATTATTTTCGGGCAGCAGTCGTCCGATTGGTTGGAACTTGCGTGAAGGTTTCTCAAATAAAAATGAAACAAAAACATACAAAAAAGTTATTTAATAAATAATACTTGGTTTAAGTTACTTGTTTAATAAATAATACTTGGTTCAAGTTACTTGTTTAAAGGTACGTAATCATAAGGTACGTCATTTTTAAATGTTGAATGATTTCGCTGATTACAATAATTTATCAATATTTTAGTTCGTGCCATGAAGATAAAAGTCTACCCGAATTAACAAAACTTTGATAAGAGTGCAATGTTCTTGTTATCAGGCACTGACCTTGATGCGGGCCGGCGCTAGGGTAGGGCGGGCAGGACGACCGCAGCCCATTTAAAAGCAAAGAGGGCGCCCGCCAGGCGGAAGAAGTATAAATTATTTACAAGTGGACCGAACCCTGAACTCAAGACCTTATGGAATAATTTAGCTGTTTTATAACTTAACATTACAGAATGAAATATTGAACCCTGTGAACTAAATTGCGAAAATAAGGGAAGGGCTGATTAGATTGGTGTAAGGGCGCAACGCAACTCACGCCCTAGGCTTACTTAGGGCCTGCCTTGCTCTTGATAGATATATGGAGGTACCTAGTAATATCCTCTGTCTAGCGACGTAGGTAGGTATTACGAAATTGTCCTTCATTATAGTAGATAACTAATAAACTAGGTTAAGTCGTGCAGTTTTTAACTGTAATTGAGTAAGTAATCTGTTTGACTGACATTATAGGGTAAGGGGTCGGCGGAGGATCAATAATTGTGCATACAATGAAATATCAAAACCATCATCATCATCAGCCTATACTAGTCCACTGCTGGACGTGGGCTTCTCCTAATACACGCCACTGAGCTCGGTATATCCACTTTCGGCCAGACAGAATCCAGTTTCTGCCAGACAGTATTCAGTATCCAGTTTTTTCGCAGGTCGTCACTCCTCCTGGCCACAGGGCATCCTACGCTACGTTTGCCTAAGAGCAGTCTCCACTCGAGAACTTGTCTACCCGAATGGTTGTCGGTTCTTCGGGAAATGTGATGTGACCAGAACACTGCCACTTCAGCTGGCTTAGCCTTAGAGCTATGTCGGTTACTTTGATTCTCTGCTAAGCCATTTGTACTTAATTGAAGCATTATTACCATCATTATTCGGATTCTGATAGTAGGTAGGTATTTATTTAGGTTCCTAAAAGCAAGGCTATAGGCAGGGGTTTTGGGGGTTCAAACCCCCCCCCCCCCCTTTGACTAAATGACTTTTCAATAAAAAGTTTATCTTGGAAATTACCAAACTAATAACAATACATATTTTTTGAAAAAATTGCCCATCTTTGACTGGCTGAATCTCCACAAGCAATGGACCAGAATTTGTACTATTATTTATTCTGTGCCAGAATTCAAGTTGAGCTCATAATTGTAGAAAATTTAGTTTCCTATACAAAAGTGTACCCGAAAGTCGCTCCCTTATTGTAGTTTTTTTTGAAAAAAAAAAAACGAAACAAATGCCACAATTTCGAGTACCACGGGAGAAGCACAAGATTTTCAGTGTTGGGGTACCTACCTATAAACACACAGGGGTCCTAACAACTTAACAATATATAATAATTTTCTAATTGAAAAATTTGGATCACGGACGAGATAAACTGCTAGAATCATAAAAAAAAGATTTGGGAAGCGTTATCTTTCAGAAACGAAGTTAGTCAATATTAGCCGTGTTTGGTTGGTTAGTTCGAAATACTACCAATAGATGGCGTTACCGTCCCCCCATAAGACGGGTTAAAGAAGCTAGTAGAAAAATTTGGATGGCGCTGCATAGGTCACGGTAGCCGAATTGGTAGAGGCATGTGCCACGCTGAGGCACAGTATGCAAGTTCGTATCTCGTCCGTGATCCAACTTTATTCTTTGGAAAATTATCATATACGTTTACGCTAAGTTAACTGATAAAATAATAAAAAACATAATAATAATAATTATAAACACTTAATAAAGGGTTAATTATTATTATAATATATCGTTTGGTGTCAATAAAGACCAAAATTAAAGGACAAATATATAAAGGATAATATTTTAAAAATAGGCACAATGGGCGGTGTTATCGCTAAAAGTGATCAACATATAAACAAGATAAGTTCAAAACTAAAACTCGACTACGGTCGTGTAAGTAAGTGCTGCCACAGTCGTTTTTTTTGCCTATGACACTATAAATGAAGACGAATCGATTGATACCTCGCTTGTCAAAACAGGACCAAGTTTTTAGTTTGAACCTCAGTTTCGCCGTAGCTGAGAAAAAAAAATAGCCTATGACATCCATATACCCACATACATACATACATACATACATACATACATACATAGACTGTTAAATTCATTACCCTTCCCTTGCTTCACCATACTTGGGTAAAAAAAACTCTGGTCCAAAGCTCGACCCCCCCTGCCTATTGCCTGGAAATTGGCGTATAGCCTTTTTACCTGACTACAGCAAAGCAAGGGAAGGGTAACAGTCTATGTATGTATGTATGTATGTATGTATGTATGTATGTATGTATCTATGTATGTGGGTATATGGATGTTCCACCATAGAGTCGCCCCAATTGGTCCGATTTTGTCAAGCGAGGTGTCAATCGATTCGTCTTTAGGTATGGAGTGTCATAGGCAATGTTATACCCGACCCTACCGTAGTCGAGTTTTAGTTTTTGAACTTATGTCTTGTTGAAGTACATAATATGTAGCTCTATATATGCCTGCTAGAGAGTGGTCTCTATTATTTTCATTATTCAGATATTTGCTTCATGAGCCGGGCGGGTTACCTAACATTACATGAAAACGTACCAACATTTTTATACTTTACAAATTGCGCACCGCGTTTTGCCTGCGTGTACAGTGATAAAAAGTATCCTAACTGTAAATCTGTTAATACAACCCCCCAAAATAAAACATAAAAAAATGTAACAATGCAAAATAGTACATCAATTACATGCAAATGTACCAAAAGGGCCAGTGCTCAGCAAAAATGTCCAGTGCTAGACAGTGGACGCTGGTTTCCCGCGGGTGAAATAGCTCAACTGATAGAAATTAATCAAACATAGATTGTCCTTTTAATCAAAAGCACTCATAGGAATATCTCCAAATTTTCACGCTCGCTTCGCTCGTGCCTTTGATTGTAATTAATATTTTGGAAGCATTAGTTTGAATTTCAACAATAAGTAAAAGGTACCGCTCAACATTTTTGATACAAAAACTGTCTGAGAATGAAATCAACCGCCAAACATGAATCCTGGCTACGGGCCTGCTTCTCTCACTAACCAGTGAATTTTAATAAATGCACGCTAACGCGAACTAACATAGGCACTAGAGACTGCAGGTCCAATAACAATAAGACCGCTGGTCTCTGCTGACCTGGTTATCGCAATCCAAACTGATGCATACTCGTACTAATAGGTATGTTTCAGTAGGTAGGTATACGACAATCAACGGACTTTACCTACCTTTTACAAATTTGTCATCATCTCTAAAATTATGCGGTGTGTCAATGAGTAGAACCATGACTAAACCTATTTATTATCGTAAGCAGGGATGTTAAGGAGCTCCGTAACTGTAACCGAAACTATTGGATATCCGAAATAAAAATTTATCCGTAATCGTAACCGAAACCAATTTAAAGGTTTCGGATAATTTCGGATAGGGCGGAGTCTAAAAGCCGAAATGAGTCTCGTTATGACAGGTTTTTCTGCCAGGCCGAGCCGACACACTAGCGGCGCGCATCACTTGCATGTTTGTTTATCTTAAAAATCTAATATCCGTAACCGACACTATTCGACTACCGACACTATCTATTAACGGATAATCCGAAATAATTTCATATCCGTAACAAACGGGACAGTCTCCGACAAGTGGTGGGAATTGTAACTGGTCATTGTCCTCTTAACAAACACCTTCACAGATTAGGTGTCACAGTCAGCCCCTTGTGCAGAGGATGCATGGAGGCAGAAGAAACGGCCACGCATGTACTCCTTGAGTGCGAAAGCGTGGCGATACAAAGGGAACAGTTCCTGGGAACAACTTCCACCCTGAGGGAAGCCTGCGCCGGAATTCGCAAGCTGCTGGCCTTCCTGAGGGATATCGGGTGGCTGAACTAGCTGTCGCCGCCCGTTTCACGCAAAAGGGGCCGATGATCGGCCCAGTTGCGGAAAAGAAGCCCGACCACCAAGTACCAAGTAACTACCATATCCGTAACAGTATCCAAAACCGGTATAATATTATTTCTATATCCGCATCCGTATCCAAATCCGAAATTTCATATCCTTATTAACCCTGTTTTTTTTTCTCGTCCTAAAATCTAACCTATAGGTAGTTCCAATGCCAATCAAATACTCCACTAATCGAACTAAAAAAAATATGTTCGCTTGGTTCAACTGATAAAACCACGGACAAACAGATATGTCCTTGCTTTACTAGCTATAATTTATTCTGTGGTACTAGTCAAACTCTTGGTCATAACACAGAAGTCATAATCAATCATAAATAAATATTTTTGATCATGGCTATACAGCTGGATTTTTGAGACGGGATAGTAAGGGCCTTTACCGTTATAGTTACAGGGAAACGTTCTTAGGAGACCTTCCATGACTTTTTGAGATATTCTGAACTGCATTCACAGATTTTGGAAAAATGTAAAGTCAGCAAGAAAATATAAATTTTACACAAAAAAACTTTTTATGTTGCCTATCGATCCTGTTTCTTATAAGGATCAAAATTCTCTATCGGATCGAATGAGGTTTGAGTATTATAAATGTCAGAAATTGCAAAAGACTTTTCCCATACATTTTGTTCGAAATTACCCTAAAGTTGTAGCTACAGGCTACAGGAAAAAGACTGAACATTTTTAACAAAATCTGTGAGTGTAGGTCAAAATATCTCCAAAAATTAAGGGGAATCTCTTGAACGTTTTCCTATAGCTACAAGGTAAGGTAAGGTAATAAAGGTAAGGTAGTTTAAGGTAATTTCGTGCAAAATGTATGTTTTTTTCCCACATTTTCTGTCATTTTTAGTTCCTCAAATCTCAGTCAGTCTAATAGAGATTTGATCCTTATAAGAAACAGGATGGATTGGCATCAAAAAAGTTTTTGTGTAAATTTACCATTTTCTTGCTGACTGTACATTTTTTCCAAAATCTATGAAGGCAGCTTAGAATAACTCAAAAAGTTATTGATGGTCTCCTAGGAACGTATTCTTGTAACTATAGCGGTTAAGGTACCTGCCCTTACTGTCCGTTTCAAAAATCCACCTGTATATACCGTCACAGAATAAATAATTTGCAACGGCAAAAATCATTCGGTGCACAGTCACAGAATAAATATTAGTACGGTGTACCGTGCAATCCGTGGGACCGAGCGATAGACAAGAGCGCGCGGAACCAATACAAGCCTAGAAATGTGTGAAAAGCGCCCTCTGCCAGCAGTAATGAGTATCAATTTTTTATGCATCGTAATCATAATTAATTACTAAAATATCTAGTAGGCCAGTAAGAGAACCATTCACTTTGTTCGAAGTAAATTTCATAGATGGCGCTGTTCTAAGCAGTGTCATACGTACAACATTTAACCTCCTTGGGTTTGAGTAATAATATGCAGTTGTCTATGCTGGCATGGTGGCATCGTACTCGCGAGGTCTACAGCTCACAGAACCACTTGTTTTAGTATTGCCCGGCAATGTAACCAAACCACAGATTATAATCTGTGAACCAAACACAAAACCGATAACCTTTGGGGTAGACGAGTTCTCGCACGTCTAGGCAAACATAGTGTAGGACACCCTGCGGACAGGTGGAGTGACAACCTGCGAAATGCGGCTGAAAGAAAATGGATGAGGAGAGCTGAAGACCGAGCTCAGTGGTGTACATCCAGCATTGGACAATCTAGCAGTACAGTAGTGCCATCTAGTTGCCTTATTCTAAAAGTAACATTAATAACCAAGGTGCTCCACCAACCCCTACCTTGTAGGTAAGGTAGGTAGGCTGATTCCACTGTAGAAACCTAAGTTAGAAATTTACTTTTTATACTTTTTCAAATAAAAAAGATCTATTATGGCGGAGATATTCAGTAGCCCCCTTTTTGGGGGAAGTGCCCCCATCAAAAATCCCCGATGGCAAAAAGTCGTTTAACCTGTATACCAAGTTTCGTCTAGATCAGTTGAGAAACGCGACCTGTAGAGGAAAACAGAGATCCGGACAGGCGGACATCCGGACATACGAAAGCATTTTTGCCCTAGCTGAAACGGAGAAGCTTTGCGCTCGCTCGGTCAATAATAAATACGATTTGTTTGTTCCTCTTCCACTGACGTGTTTTTTTAAGTATTCTTCAAGGCCCAGACTGACACGCTCATCATCTAAGCAGATGAAACCGCGGAGCGCAGGTAGTAATTAAATATTTGGAATCAGTTCAATAGCTATGGAGTTTATTTGCTACAAATGAAAACTTATCAATAGGGTTCTGTTTGGGTTTGGGCCCCAGTGTTCGGAACCCAAAAAATTATCTCTCATTTCAATATAAGTGGAATGTTCGGATACGTATAAACAAATAAGTTCAAAAACTAAAACCCGACTACAGTCGGGTAAAAAATAGCCAATGACAATCTTGCAATGAAGACTAATCAACTGATACCTCGCTTGTCCAAACCGGACTAAGTTTTTAGTTTGAACACATAACCCTTTCGCCGTACTCGGGTAAAAAATAAAACGAATACATCGTGTTGATATTACACTTTATTTTCGACAAGATAAGAACATCAACAAATCTCTTAAAAATTACAATAACGAAACTAATTCCGGGCTACGACTAGAGCCCTCAGCTGCATTACTTCAATATTTACAAATTTAAGCTCTTTGGCCTGTACAAAACATATACACAAAAAAACATAATTATTAAAAAACTTGATAATATAGCTAACCAAAGTCAAAGGTAACGTAAATTAAAATTATCAATTTTTCAACAGCGTACACTTAAATAAAATTACAAATTATACAAATAAAAACACGTGCATGTCAAAATTACAAGGATTTAATGTTCATTTTATACATTTAAATATTTGAATACTGACGTCGGTAAACGATTTATTGCTAAAGTTTACAGAAAAAAAAAACTAAAATCGTCAAGTAATTTAATTTCGATAGAACTATAATTCCATATATTAAAGAATTGAAAATAAGAAGTAGGTACATTATGTACCAATAAGAAGTAGGTACATTATGTACCAATAAGAAGTAGGTACATTATGTACCAATAAGAAGTAGGTACATTATGTACCAATAAGAAGTAGGTACATTATGTACCAATAAGAAGTAGGTACATTATGTACCAATAAGAAGTAGGTACATTATGTACCAATTTGAAGTAGGTACATTATGTACCAATAAGAAGTAGGTACATTATGTACCAATAAGAAGTAGGTACATTATGTACCAATAAGAAGTAGGTACATTATGTACCAATACGAATTTGAATTTCGCCAACAAAATTGACTCAAATTAAAAGTACAACCCTGCTGATGGCTTGTTTACACAGAGCGAGTTGCTGGTCAGCCAGTACAGCAGACACTCGTATGACAGTAGGTAACTCGCGCGGATTTAATGCGTGACAAACACCGTCATCTCATATAGTGTCGTTTAGTGTTGGCGCAGCATATCCGCAAAACCGAAAGTACGGAAAAAAATATTTACGGATGAAGAACGGTTGAAAACGACTAATCGACAAATTGAAAACTAAATGCACAAATAACTATTTTAACCTACTTGCGTTTTATAAGAACATGCAGAGATGGCAATTGTATTTTATGTTAGTTTCAGATTAGCTTTTATATTTCAAAAAATTAAAATAATATTATTGGGAATTTTGGACATTGTTTTTTTTATTTATTAATTTTATAATGAACAAGTTGGAATATTTAAATAACAATTATTGTTTTGCAACAAAATAGATGTTTATATTATATTATAAACAGTAGAAACCAGTAATGTAAAATGACAATTATTGAGATTAGAAGCGGGATACTTCCAATGGAAAAATATTCTAAGCGCCGCACATAATAAACTAGTAAAAAAGTGAGTAGACCATTCAGTACGTTTTTAATGAGTACCCACTGCAGTTATTTAGTTTATCCGTGATCACGCCGCTTGAAACGGTGCCGAAATATCAGAAACTCAATAGAAATACTTTCCTTGTCAATATCACTTTTCAAATGTTTATTATGTCAAGCGTTAGTGATTCTTTCATAGTGGATTACTGTCATTTTTGAAAATGTACCATCTGTGCATCATCTTTAGTGTGTAACTACTAGCAAATACCACTTTACATTTAACATGGGGTACACCCAATAATAGTCTAGGAGCCTATGTTACAGTAGAAAATAATCTCACTAGCTCCTGACATTATTAGGAAATAGACGCCAATTTTTACCTTAGGAAGCGTGATCAAATATTTCCTTTCGTTTATTTTTCATTGATTAGAAGACAAGCTGGAGATGATGATACTTTTGTTATAGTGATACGAATATACATGTGTTCGAGTAAGGTTATAGCGACATCTGGTGTTAGTTTGTCAGGCGCCAAGGGTCTCTGACGTGGCTTAACGACTGCTATCATTTGTTAGCAAACGAGATCATGGGCTTAACGTGCCCTCCGAAGCACGGATCTATGGCAAATCCGGACATAACTTATGATATTGGTGCGATGCCGAGGTGAGAACCCGGTATTGTCGGATTGCAATGTGCATAGCCACTATCTCCACGAATATAACGTAGTCTACAATATACAGTATGGACATTAGCCATACTTTTTTAAATATAATTTATAGGCTTTTGCGCTCATTTAGCATAATGCCGACTTTACGTCTTCATATTTCATGATTGTAATTTTATATTACTTTGTATAGTATCACACTTCATAAGCTAATAATTGGACTTAAAGCGTAACTAACTAGGTAGAGTAGGCACGAAGGGGTCAGTACATTTGGCTTAATATGGGAAACCTTATGTATATCACATCAACTATTAAATATGTACCTTGGGTGATAGTGGAATGTATTTTAAAGTTAGAATAAAAATAGATTTTAAGTACAAGCAAACGTGAGAAGATTTAAAGCAGTAACGCAATATAGATCATTAGAAGTATGGGCACTACATAAATTCAATACAATATGTATAATAACAAGCTTAAAAATCACTATAAAAGTTATTGAACACCTCAGTGATTTTACGAAAAGGTGTGTTCATACTATTTATACTACGACTCTAATTACTAGAGTATTTAAGACGTGTCTAAGACATAAATAAATAAATAAATAAAATTTAAGAACAATACCAATTTTTCAACCTATTTCTAAAGAATCGTCATACAATAGTTATAATATAAGCAAATTTAAATCAAAATTTAAGATAAACCACCCAAGGCCAAGGGTAAGCAATATTTATCATTAAAATACTTTATATCCTAATTTTATACCCTACAAATAGCGTTGAGCTGAGATCTTTTACCCTAATCGAATAATTTACCTTTACCCTATGCAATTTTATTCTACAAACGTAACATGAAAATTTTGATCGCAACAACATGTAGCACTCTAGATTGGTTTAAGTTTAAATTACCTATAGAGTAATGTGTATTTCACACGGGGCTGGACAGTGAGGCAGAATAGTGGACAGGACAGTACTGCTACAATTTAAACGCGCTTTCCGAGACAGTAAAGTAATCAGAGCAGAACAGTTAATAGCCTACCAATCTATTGTTTGTTTGTCGTATGAGGTAGTGCTGGCCTTCTGATGTTAGAGTTAGTCAAGCCGTCCGAGGGCCTCTGACATGGCTTAACGACTGCTATTAATCAATAACAGCCGGGACCGACAGCTTAACGTGCCCTCCGAAGCATGGAGCGATGGAAAACCGCACATAACTCAGAAAAGTCACTGGTGAGGAGCCTAGGTTTTGAACCCGGTATCGTTGGATTCTAAATTGCACCATAGAACCGTTAGACCACCATCGCTATTAATATTGTCAGGGCAGTACGCTTTTGCTCTCTACTGCCTTGAAACTGGACTCGTGTGAACGCACAAGCAGTTTAGTGTGTCATGACAGATACATGTCACTGTCATTTCTTGATGAGTTTTTTTTTTGCAAGATCCAAGATGGTGTTGCAAGTATTCTTTTCTCAAACTTGTTTCTACGAGTGTTAATGTGTAATATTGGTGGAATTTTAACAATTAGGTGTTCGTTAATATGCAAAAATAAATGGCATTTTAACTCTCTCGGAAGTTGAAACTTCCGCCATTTTACCAAATGGTGACTTTGACAGTAGAATCTGATGTAAAAAATCTTGTAATATCCATAACTTGACATTGGCGAAAGTGCTAGCCATGCCGCCACAGTTATAAAAACGAGCGAGCCTTCCAGTAGTTGCATATCACGATATCACTGCCATCGATTGCAGGTTAACGCTTAACACTGTTCAACACATTGTTTTAGTTAACATTTTTCACGAAATCACTACCTTAGATTGAAGGAAAGATATTACACATCAAAATACGTCTTTTTTGTGACGTAAATTCAAAACGACGTAACCATCGATGCTCAGGTACTATACTAACCAAAATTTATACGCCCACTGTTCTGTCCACTGTCACTGCGCTGTCTTTGTGTCAAATAGGCATAATTCAAGGCTAGATTGTCATAACAATAGGGTGCATCTCTATGTGATACTAGGGGAGAAAAACGGATAAATACGGATTATTTCAGCACCGTAGAACTAAATGCGATATAGAACCATTGTTGATAAAGTTATTATGTTTGAAGTGATGTGATAAAACTCAAGTACCGGATACATTTTCATGCCACTTTTCCGCGCAATAGTATAATAATCGACAGTCCACTTCAACTGGTCACAAGTGGATTAAACCGGAAATCTAGCAAAAAAATGATACTTAATTACCTACTCTAATGTGTATTAAATGGTTCTGAGATTTTACTACTAAAACGATTAAAGTCTAATTTTCTAAACTACCAAAATAAACGTATTTGAACTACTTCACCGGATATGTGTAAAACAGAATTCACTAATGAAACATTAATTAATTTTACTTAACAATTTCTCTAATTTTTAATTAACTTTTCAAATTGACGATAAAATTATTAAACTTACAAATTTTGTTATTTTTTTGTATACTTTTTTTAATGATTATACAACTGGTATCAGTTGCTGTAATTATTATACAACTGGTATCAGTTGCTGTAATGATTATACAACTGGTATCAGTTGCTGTAATGATTATACAACTGGTATCAGTTGCTGTAATGATTATACAACTGGTATCAGTTGCTGTAATGATTATACAACTGGTATCAGTTGCTGTAATGATAAACGATTGTAATGATAAACGATTACTTTACGTATTTTTACGTACTTCATGTACTATTTCAATGGCAACCCCTTACATTGTCAATTTTTTTTTATTCATTATTTCGAATATCTGATGGTATGATACCATACAAAATTGCAATGCTATACAAGAAGTATTTTTTGGTTAGCATTGCAATTTTTGGAGTTATCTTCAATGTAAGACATTGGTAGTAGAACAAGGCGAAACACACAAATTTAATTTAATTTTGAAATGCAATCTATCCATACGTTTTCTGATGAACTTACGAGCTGCCCTAACTTCGCATTTATTTTTCAAAATTCTTCTACACAAGTCATTTTTTGGTAACATGTATTTTAGATTTCTTCTCAGTCGTAACTTTTAAAATCTACTTTAACATTTAACGTGCTGACGGTACTGCGTGTGATGTAATCGTTATATTAAGTATATTTAGCAATAAGAATCATTCATGAGTGTCTTTGAAAATTTATGACACAGTCAGAGACAAAAGGTCGCTTAGTATTTCTAATTTCCAATTAAGTTTCAAAGCATAATAGTCAAAGTGGTTGGACGATTTTGGCATAATTCTCCATCCGCCATCTTGTTTTTTTAATCAGCTTCACTTAATGAACCTTGTATGTTTGCATAGAGGACAATAATACGCACAAGAAATAATCATAATATTGGAATTAGTGTCCTAAATCACGTTACAGAGATAATTAGAGTAAAAACAGAATACATGAATCATGACAGCATGATCATTAACATAATCATTAGATTTCTTTACCTCCAATTATTTCAGTAATAGGTACCTAAAGCCATTATTTCACAGAATATTTTTTGTTTGTATATGTGTCATCTGTCCAAATTTACAAGTTTAATTGAACACCCACTTGCAAATGAAACAAAATGGCGGTAGAACACGCTCCAAAGAAAAATCTTCAAACCCATTTTGCGTGGTATAGTTTATTAAATGTTTGGACATGTTCAAAGAATTTTGTCGCTGACTGTCCATTTCTTTTTACTTTTTACAGTAATAAACCGTCATGAGGTCCGAATTTAGACTACTCTGGTTTCTTACAGGAATTGAGACACTTATTTGCCGCCGGAATACAGATAAAAATAGAATACCGTCCGGAAGTAGTCTATGGAAATAACGGCCAAATTTAGACTACATAATGTACCGTCCGGATGTAAACTATAGAAATACCGTCCGAATTTAGACTACAGAAATACCGTCCGAATTTAGAATTTAGACTATGCTCCCGCATTTCCCGTTAGTCAAAGAAAGGTTGGGTCCCAATGACGGCCGGCCTAAAGTCGCGTGGCCAAATGAGTTAATCCCGTTAACTCCATCGTAACCATTCATGTACTGGTTGTTTTGTAATCCAATGAGCAGTTCCACTAACGCGTTGCTGGCGCTCTGGGCGTTCAGTAGCTCGAAGATTATGCAGTTGCATTCTGGTTCTGGGTTCTTGAGGGAGCTTTTCGTGCTGGAACTTGACGATGTTGAGTTTGTACCTACAAAATAAAATTAGTCATAGTCTTAACTTATTTAATCGACTTCAGTACCACTATTACGAGTTGCAGTAGTAAACGCTCTTGACGTTACAACGTATCTACGCGACTGACCGGTAAGACAATACACTGGGTAGAGTCCGACTTATGAAAGTGGTCTCACAGACGCGGCGCTAGTTTCCTTGTAAAAGCGAAAAATGTTCAACGTTAGTTCCTCTTATCGCCACTACTTCTTTCGTGAGACGGATTTGCATGTTTTTGGTATTATGGGTCACTATTTCTACAATGGCTATCGTCAGTTAACGCTGCTGCAGTAGTTATGTCACTCACTGCCATTTATCATCGTGAGTGGAACTGGGTTACATTATTACAATTTTCGTAGGGATTATAAATTTTTTGTAAAATAAAATATACATTCCCATGTTACTCGCTGATAATGTAGCTTTATATAATAGGTGATGAAAGAATGTTTAAAATAGGTAGGCCATTATATTTTTGTCACTATAATCGTATTTTACTTTATTTAAACAGATTAGATTTTTTGTTTTTGTAAATATTGAAACAAACAAAAAAAACAAATGTGTTTACTCTAAAATGGAAAACACAATCGCTAGCTCGATGAAGGCTCTTACAACGCCATCTATCTGGATTTGGGTGAACCAAAATGACAATGCGTTTGCTAGCCGCTGTTTTTTCCATCTTTTTCATATATTTAGAAACAGACAAATGCTAAGAAGGCGCCAGCATGACGGCGTAATATAGTTACTCACGTATTGTCTATTTCTATTGAAGTAGAGTTAGCCAAACTCCTAATAGAGCTAAAGATTTATAGTGACAAATAGTTCCGCTAGTTGCGCTGCGCAGGATATCATACAAAAATGTTACAATACTCGATAGCGAGTACAGATTTACGCGTTTAATTGAACTCATAATGGATTTCATACTTCATACTACGCATCTAGTAAAACGGAGCTGTATGTAGAAGTTATGCCACTCGACGTTAGATTGCGTTGTAGGTATCAACCGCCAGCGTAACAATATTGTTTAATAATTGCTTACCAGAGCCGGGCTGCAGAGCGGGCGGGTTGGGGTGCAGCGGGCAGGTCAGCTGCAGGTTCCGCGGGTACTGCGGCGGGATGCCGGACAGGTGGTTGGCGGCGGCGCGCGCGTAGAACACGCACGAGTGCCCGTCGTTGTCGGGGAAGTTGGGGTTGCCATTGTGCTGGAATTACACGAGTTAGGTGTTATAGCGTGGTCGGTAATGTAATTAGCTACGCACCGCGTCTTTGCCTGCATGGGCCTCTTTCCGGAGTCAGGCCAGTCGCACTCCGCAACAAGTACAAATATTATACCTACACTTTGCTGCCGCAATATTACGGTTAATTCAGTAGAGTGTCAAGCGTGCGCTCGATGAGTCGCGCGCCGTGTGCTTACGATAAAGTACCTACTTACGTAAAGTTTTTGACAAATTTTATTATTTTCTTAATTATGAGTACCAAGGAGAAACCTAGAATGTACTGCATAGCATTCGGTCTGACAAGTCTCGTAAAATACCTACATACTGACATTTTATTGCGTAGGAAGCCATTTCTTTTTCATTCATCATTAAGCATGGAATTCAGACAGACACCTTTTATTCATCAAAGTGCAATACCTATTAAGTTATAATCAAACAATGAGGTACTAGGCAATGAGATTTTACCAATTATATATAATATCATTGGTACTAGGTCTATTCTGATAAGAATGTCATGATATGTAGTTAATAGAACTATCAACATTTATAATAATAAGTAAAAAATAGGACATTATTACGTAGGTAATTGTTTATTATGTTACAATATCTAAGTCATATCATATCACAGAATCATTACTAGTGCAAGTACCTAGTTATATCTTGATACAACCCTACCGAGCGAAAAAGTGACAGAGCGATTCTGAAACAGTTAGAGCAATGGAAGCTCTCGCGCGTTGTGATACGGTACATTCTAGCCTGCACGCGATGGGCGAGCGCCTTCTAGGTAAATATAATTGAAAAATCGCAGCGCTATGCGAGTGAATTTGAACTTTATTGCGTTGAAGTGAGAATTTATTTAAATGACTTTACTCAGTTATCCTTCTGTACTGTACTATTATTTATTCTGTGCCGGAGTTAAAAGTAAAAAAAAAAGTCTGTCTGTGGCGCTCGCATGACAACTGCACCGCGCTTCACATCCGCGCGCTACACTTGTCATGCGAGCGCTACACCAGAAAAAGCACAAAGTTTTTTTTATTTGGTCTTAAGTAGACTTTTTGTAAACTTTTTCATTATATCAACGAGATCTTTACAAAACCACCCCAATCAATACGTACCCTATCAAAATCTCGAGTTATGCCGAATTAAAGATCACAAAAACATAAATTTTACTGATTTTGCTCTGTGCGTTCTGCCTCTTCCCCTCTTTTCACAAAAAATATAAATTACATCATCGAGCTGACTATATAAGCTAAAAATGGCACAAAAATTAGATCTCTGCAGCTTATAGTTACAGAGTTAGAAAAGCGAGACGATATAAACTTTTTCGTTACAGTTGACATTTTAGTTGTGGTATATCGAAGTGATTTTAAAAAGATGTTTCAGGTTAAAACGTCTCGCTGCGCTGATTAGAACTAAACATCTCGCTGAGTGTTCGCCGTGTTGTATTTTAAAGTGAGGCTACTCAACTCACCCATATCAACAGCTGTGCGGCGGCTAGGTGTCCGGCGGCGGCGGCGGCCCGCAGCGCCAGCGACCGCTCCGCGTGCGCGGGAGCACGCGGCGGCGGCGCGGCCAGCATGCGGCACAGCGCGCCGAGCTGCCCGCGCGCGCTGGCGCCCTTCAGCGCATCGAGGTTGGTAGCCACGTCGGTGGCCGAGAGAAACGCGCGCCGTTCGTACTTTAGGCGGATCCATCTGGGAAAGAATATAATGCTTTGACATATTAAAACGATCAGCCACGAAGACTAAACTGGAAGATCTACTCGCAATTATAACTGCTAATTGCGCAACACATATTGTGGATATCGCGGAATGACGCGACCTGGGAGACGATAATACACGACCAAAATAATGTACGACCAGTATTGTACAGCCAATATTACACGGCCAGATATTACGTGTACATGGATTCGTAATATTTGGACGGCTAATACTGGCCGTGTATTATTGCCCGTACAAAATCGGTCCGGGTTGATAATGCACGGCCAGTATTACGCGACCAATATTACGTGTACAACTGGATACGTAATATCAGCCCGTGCCGATTTTGTACGACCAATATTACACGGCCAATAATACGAAGCCAACCATAGACAAAGCTAGAATCACTCGTTGATGCCTCGTTTGTGTAAGCGAGTGTCAAGATGAAAAAAACTGTCACAGAACCGAATCGGCCAACCCCGACTCCACGTGGTCTTGTCTGCCCTACACTAGTGTTTTTAAAAAGCCGGAGGCGCGGAGGGAGTGCAGCCCCCGTCCGCTGTAACAAAGTGCAGGTACCAGGGTGCGCCGAAGCTGCGGAGGCAAGCGAAAGTGGAACGTGCAAACGAGGCTTTGACCATGTCATTTCTATATTTGAATCTGTGATGTACACGTAATATTGGCTGTACATTATCGCCCGTACAAAAAGTGTACGGCCCGTATTACACAGCCAATAATGCACACCCTGTTATTACATGTACATATTTTGGCTTCGTAATCCTGGTTGCGTATTATCGCCTGTACAAAATCAGCACGGGGTGATATTACACGGTCAATATTACGCAACCAAATAATGTACACCCTGATATTACGACGCCAATCCACGTAATATTGGTTGCGTATAACTGCTAATATAACTGCTGTACATTATTTGGTCGCGTAATACTGGCCGTGTAATATAGAGACTCAGGCGACCTCACATCTAATAATTTTCTAAATGTTTTTTTTTGATCACGAATGTGATTCGAACCCGCATCATTCATAACACATGCACACATGTGCGTGACACATGCCTTTACCAATTCGGCTACCGTGACCAGTAAGTACATCATCATCCAATTTTTTCCCTCAGGTGCTAAATCCGTCTTATGGTGACAGTAACGCCATCTATTGGTAGTATTCTGAACTGACCAACCGAACACGGCTAATATTGCAATTAACTTCGTGTCGGTCTCACTAAGGAGACGTTAATATTGTTAAAAATCATTTGAGACGACCTCTTTTTGGTTAGACCATATTATATGAATAAGATCTATAACCACTAATTATTCTCATCCTTTTAAAACAAAATAGGATCTTAATTTGAGATTTTTTAAATTGTATTTATCTACACACCTTTGTGGCTTTTAAACAGATTTGGGTGGTTTAATATTTTATTTTATTTAAAATGTTTAAAATACCACAAAAGGATGTGATTTATCGGTTTTCCCTAAGTAGAGTTCATCTAGTCTAAAACTGAACGCCCCTCCAAAGTGTTTCGCTCCTCAATAAATACTCTACACGTATGAGGAAATCCTCTCCCACATTAAAATAATCAAGTTTAGTGGAGAGGGATTATCTCAACAAATCTAGTTACAAGACTATAGTAATATCTATACCTATAAAACAGAACCGTGATATACCCACTGACTGACAGACAACGCACAGCCTAAACCAGAAGACCTAGAGATTTTTAATTTGGAGGAAATATTGCTCTAGAGTCCTAGGTGCACTGAGGAAGGATTTTTGGAAATTCCACCCTCAAGTGGGTGAATGGAGGGGAGGAGGGTTGTATTATATAACAATAATTATGTTGAAGCTTGATTAGAAGTACATGTTTCATTCCAAATAATTTAGGGTATCTTATTTTGCCATCACAGCTCGTTAAAATGCCACGAAGTGCGGGCAACGATTCTGGAATACGCTCAACAATACACTTAAACATTTTGTCCCCCAGTGTATCCAAGGCTAATTCAAGGCATCGGTTTTATAATTTTTGAACATGGTAGTTGTTTGACCACGATCTGACCTGACCGATAGAAAGCGATGATGCGGTTGAAGGTGTAGCACGCTTGCCGAGTAGATACCTGTTCACTCTTGACTTGAAGACACCTGGGTTATATTTTACCGGAAACACTGACGAGGGCAGGGCATTCCACTCCTTTGCAGTTCTTATAAACAAGATGCACCCCTCGGTTTCACCCGAGTGGATTAAGATGATGAAAAGTAGTCATGTTTTATTTAGAGCTATCCTGGTACTAAATTTCATCCAAATCTGTTCAGCCGTTTAAGTGTGAAGGAATAACCAAGATACAAACACTCACTTCTAAAGATAGATGGCGCTAATCGGTTTTTGTGCATTTTATGACGTTTTGTATTGACTGTCAGTTCTAATGTATGGAGGTCTGCATCGCGCTTACGAAGTTTTCCGCTCGTTAAGAGTGTATTCATTTTTAAAACTCTAAGCTCTGATTGGCCTGTCTACGAAAGTGGGTACACTTCTCTGATTTATAATATTAGTGTGAAATGTGATGAAGAAGCTTAACGCTTCGTTCTTGTGCGAGGTATTTTAACCATAAAATGTAGTGGCGCTCGTATATACGTACGATGATGGAAAAGTGACGGGGGAATCAGATTGTGTAGTTCTTGACCACACCACCCTCCATCTCTGAGACCCTCCATAGGTGCAATCTGAAGAATACCGACAGTACAGAAGTAATAATAGTACTAACGTACAGAAGGCTTACTCTGCTAAGACAATTAAATAAAAAGCGACTCTTGTCCACCACTCAATAAAGTGCAATTCGTACGACATTGTTGCGTATCATTTTATATGCGTATCTCTTTCTAACGCGTAAGTCTATCTCAGTCTATCTCGCGGCAAGCCACGGATAGAGTAACGCGGGCGTTACAAAAAATTAACGCGCGCAAGTACATCGAGTGAGACAGGCCTGCCGCAGTTGGACTTACCGTTCTTTCTCCTCCCGCGTCGACGTCGCGATGGGCTTGATGTGTCCCCGGAGGTCCGCTTCCCATATCGAGTTAGCGAGCGCGTTGCCTATCGATACCATAACGCTGACGTGCCCGAGACTGTCAACAAAAATAACGTATTCACTTTCACGTGGAACACATCGGATACCGTATAATTAAACTCAAGTGGAGGTGGGCAGGACACTTGTCAAGATGTGATGACGGCAAGTGGAGTAGATCCCCGACAGAATTGTAGCTACGCAATTTTTGACAGCGCAGCAGCGAAGACCTTTGGCACGATGGGTCGATGACATCGAAAAATTGGTAGGAAATACACCTGGCCAACATAGGCTAACAACGGGGATGTATGGTGTAAAAGAGAGACCTGTATATGATGATAATGATAACTTCACTTTCGCGATTCTAACACAAAATTACTCATTTAAACGGGACTTTATCACGCTAGCAAGTCAATCGGCATTATCATTAGGCATTTTATTAAACATTTCAATGGTGTGTTCATCTAAATGCGGATTTTATTTGAATCCTCCACCCCGTGATGGTTAGCGTGGTGGTAGATGGTTAAAAACAACTTGGTATTTAAAAGGATCCTAATTTCTACTGAGATGCGAAATGAAAATTGAAAGAGAATTGTTTTACTAAAACACAATGAGTATTGGTGATTTAATTAAAATCATGCCGGATCCAAGAATGTTTAAACAAATATGGATTCCAGGCTGCCAAACAAACGAGTGAAGCATAGCAAATGGCGGCTACGTATGAGTTTGTGAGTGGATAATTTGTAGTTGATAGGCAATCTCATCCCAAAAGACTGCTTTGTTTTTGACTTTCCGTGAGAACTATGCAAAATTAACACGACTAACAAGGACCTTGTTGCGATGTGGAGGCCGATCGGCATAACTTGGTGTGTTTGCGTGAGGATTGTACGTACGAGTGGATCGGCATATTTGGGTGCTTCATTTAAGATATGGCGGTGTGGAAACCGTCTTTTTTAAACATTCTTGGCCGGATCGACCGAAAAGATAAAGTAAAAAGGAAAGAAAATTGAATTTTGTTATGTTCCTGTGTTCCGACTGATGATGTGAATGAATATAAATGACAAAGGAAACTAGTAAATGACTTACGGCCATTCGTCCAAGTCTAGAGAGCGCACGCGCGATATGTGCGAGCCGAGGTTCCGATGCACTCCCGAGCATTCGATGCAAATCAACACGCCGAGGTTCAGGCTCGCCCAGTCTGGATCTGAAAAATAATAAATGTGAGTCTCTACACATAGTACTCCTTCTAAGAAACATCTATACTTATAAAAAAACAGTAAGTAACATGTCTGAACAAAGAAAATTATCAAAGAGATATAAAAAGTAATCTAAAAACCAATTGATGTTTTATTTTTTTATATTTTATTAAATGCGTGTGAGTTGTGAGCTACCCTGAAAGTATCAGCCGGGAAGTGGTCGAAATTTGAGTTGCAGGATTTCACCTGGAACGACAGACAAGCAAGAAAGTGACTAAAGGTGCAACTTTTCGGCTCAGAGCGCCAAACTCAAATTTTCTTGCTTTTTTCAAATACAGCTCTATTACGTTTCACCTTTATCAGGTTTGTGGTTGACCCAGCATATTTATGGAAAAAACCCTTAAATATTGAAGTCTGGTTTTAAAACGTGGTAAAAACAGGCAAAAAAACATTTAAAAAAAAAGTATGTCACTCGGAATGTTGTAAGGATTCTAACGATACCCCATACACCCAAATCTGTTCAGGCATACATATATAGATAAGGCCTGTTAGCCCATATCTTTTTTTTTTACGTTAGTTCAATTTTGATAAAGGTGGCTAAAGTGGTTGTTTATACATTTTATTTTTATTTTTCCATTTAACATTAGTTTGGCCTACAGTTTGTCGGAAGTAAGCTACATAGAATCGTTTGCATTGCGGATAAATAGGCATTAGGCGTCTACTGGGTTATAAGGTCGATGCTCAGAACCACGAGCTTTAGGTATGTAGCATAGAGTATTGTTACCTGCGGCGCCACAGTCGCAGCACTTGTCATTTCCGTGCACGCGCCGCATGTAGTAGGTGGCGCGCACGTCGCCCGTCGAGTTGGCGCCCGTCGGCGCCGGCTGCCGGGACGTCTGCGGACATACGGACCACATTAGCACAGAACATGTATCAGAATACCCCCCTCCGCCCAATCCGCGTTCCCACTCCCCCCTCATGCAGCTCAAGGACTCAAGGCAAAGAAAAACTACGCGAAAAGAAGCGAGTCAAGGTTGTGTACTAGTAAAAGCGCTCGCGGTTATGTGTGGGTGAGACGGAAGGCGCGCGCTATCGGACGGACGCGAGCTGTCAGTCAGTGAAAAAGTGTAACGTAAAAATAACACCTAGCAAGAACAAGAACTTTATGAGTATGAGAAGTAAAATAGTAGATTGTACAAAAAGTACATAAAACAAGCCATTTTAATCGAGATATTTATCCGCCCCAGCCGAAGGCGAGGGTAGGTATTGAATTCGAGGATAAAACGCCTTGTTTTATAAACGAGTTATACACTCTGATTTTCACTTCAGTTTAAATACTGCTAAGAAAAGTCGACAGTTTCTTTCCCACCACTTTTTTTAAAACTTTCTACATGCTTTTTAGAGTCATGTCGGTGACCATAGAGAATGACACACCTCCCAGCGACACCGCTTGTGACGACAGTGCACTATGTACCCACCCTGCCCTGCAGCGAGGCTAGTATCTGCGCCTCGACCGCGCACACCCACGCGTCGCGCTCGGCGGCCGCCGCCCCGGGGCCGCCCGCGCCGCACACCTCCCAGCGCCACCTCTTGCCGTCTAGGGATACGATGACGAATTCGCAGGACGTGTATTCCTCTGAAATCGAAGCAAATGACGGTCTTTTATACCCATTGTGACGTAGAATCATAATACATTTGCAAAAGAACAGACATTCCCCATTCCAGCAATTATTTCACGGAGAAGAGGAGTGTCTGTTATTTTAGAAAGTTATTATTAAAAGGGTTATTTTTAATTGCACATCAGAAAAAATTATCAGCCATCAATTTCTAATTCATCAATTTAATAACTTTTACGACTAAAATATGATTTCATTTTAATATACTGCTTGATTTGCGCCTAATGAACTAGATAGATTGAACAAGCCGATTTTAGGTTAAAATGGCCATTTGATATGCGTTAGAAAAAAAGCTGTGCTTTTAGATAAATAGCGATGCATGACGAACTTAAATCGTTGCTTAGATAATAATTCTTTGAGGTAAGTATTTTGTTGTGCGATCAGTAATTTTATTAGGGTATTGGCATTTTTTATTGTGCAAAAAGTAGTATCTTTTCCTTTAGAAAGATATAATTATCGCTAAGCATGCGTTAATGCTAAAATCATAAAAACAGTAGATTCCTCCCAGCCTTATCTTTACGGCACGCTGTTAAGGTGGATGGTCCATAACATGAGTTTCACTAGATGGCGCTGATGCCTATATTAGCTTAATTTATTTCTTTGGGCATTAAATTGCAGTCAGGTTAGATTTAAAACTTTATTCGCGGTTAAAACACTATATGATGTTAATGTTTGATCTATAGTTTTCATTGTCAAGCTAATATTTGATCTGTATTCGTTCCCTAAAAATTTGGGTTCAATACTTGACTCAAGATCTGAACCCAAATTTATACGAAACGAATACGGTTACAATATTAGACTTACAATTGAAACTTAAAATTAAATATAATCATTACACAGTAATATAACCGCCAATAAAGATTTAGATCGGAACTGAATGCAATTAAAATACAAAAAATAATGATTATCCACATATTGACATTTAGCGCCATCTAGTGAAACTTATGCCGTGGACCACCTACCTTAATTGTTGATATTAGCCATGTTCGGTTGGTGAGTTCAGCAAACTACCAATAGATGGTGTTACCATCCCCGTAAGTCAGATTGAGTCTGACGGAAAAAAATAGTTTGCGGTGTAGTGGTTACGGTAGCCGAATTGGTTAAAGGGATGTGTCGCGCAGAGGCAACGCGTGGTCGAGTCCTGTCCGTGACCCAAATGTTTCCGTAATAAAATTGTTAGACATATTCTCGCTAAACATGTATCACGTGAGTTGGAACTCACCCTCATCACCGTCTTTCTTCACCCCGCTGCTCTTCATCCTGCGATGCCGTTTCTTGACGTGCGGCGTGTCTTTGTCGGCGCCGTTAGTGGAGCCCACCTCGGGCTCCGCCGCGAGCGACTGTCGGCTCGAGGCGGGCTCCTTCATCGTCTCGAACGCGGACATCAGGGCTTTGTCCGTCGCCGACCGCGGCTTCTCGCGGTTCGTGTATCCTGGAAAGAAAAGATGGCAATTAAGCACTCACGCACACATACGCAGCTGACATTTGCTATGCTTCGCTCATTTGTTTGGCGGTATAGATTCTCGTCTTTTTTTAACCTTCTTGTGATACATATACTTTATTTTCTGATACTTTGGTTACACAGAATTAACTTTGACTTTTGGTTAAATAACTTACCCAGAGAGAGATCTCCGATACTGTCATGGATGTCGAGGCTCTATGAGTGTCCATTGTACCCCGGCACAGTCGTGATGTTAGATTTTGACCCCACGGCTTCTGCCCTGGTACTTTGACAGTTACATACAGTGCTAGCAAAGCTGAACTTACCCAAAGAGAGACCTCCGATGCTGTCATGGATGTCAAGGCTCTGCGAGTGTCCATTGTACCCCGGCACAGTTGTGATGATAGATTTGGACCCCCGCGGCTTCTGCCCTGGTACTTTGACGGTCACGTACTGAAGGGATATCTCTTTACCGTTCACATCTTCCATGTAGTCCTGTAAGCAATTTCGACAAGTTATTGCATGTTGCAATTGAATGGCTTGATAATAATAATTATCGAAATAAAATAAAACTACTGAACCAATTTTATGGAATTATGGAATCACACAGGAGATCTACAATACAATTAATACTTAATGACACCATCTTAACAAAAACACGAAAATAATGAACATGGACAGTCTTATCACTACAAACAATGAAAGTCAAAATGTGTACTTAGTTGTAATTCATGAACGAATAGTCCGATTTCATTCATTATTTTTTTGTTAGAAAGGAGGTACCTACTTTAAATATTGTCATGTAAATATTTCAAGGTTATCGGGCTTGCAGTTCAGAAATTACAGACAGCTCAACCCTCAGTATTACATATGTCCAAATAACTTGAACCCCGAAATGTAGAGGCTCATCTTAAGCTGGCCTTTACACTTTATCATAAAAGATTAACGGTCACCGTAGACACAAACACAACGTAGTGTGGGACGCCGGCTAAGTGAGGAAACGACTTGCGAAAGACAGCTGGCAGCGACTGGATCAGAAGAACGGAAGGTCGGGCTCAGTGGCGTTCATTAGGAGAGGCCTACGTCCAACATTGGACTGGTATAGGCAGATGATGACGATGATGATTATTTAGACACAAATACCGCTGTTTGTTTGTTCGCGCATCACGTAAAAACTACTACACCGATTGTGATGCAAATTTCACTAATGGATAGCTTAGGGTAGGACTTAAAAACTGGTGTACTTGGTATCTCAAAATAATGTGTAGAAACCGAGCAATCGATTAAAAACTTTATGACGGCAGTAGGAATTTTGATTAAATGTTAGTACCAGTATATTGGTATTTTAGGCCCTGGAATAGCAAATAGAGTACTTTTAACCTAGACACAGAATAAATAATAGTACAAGTACAGAAGGATAACTGATCTACATCTACAAGTGTTACGGTAGTTAAATTTGGGTAGGGTTTGTTTAGCGTGGGGTTTTTTATCGTGTATATATACTATAATATATATAAATATATATGTTTTTTTCTGGCCTCCAGCCCTTATGTTTAATTTCATTTATATTTTAAATAGTTCAATTTGGGTAGGCTTTGTGTAGCGTGGGGTTTAACTTTTGTTATAATTTAATTTTACCATTTATCATTTGTCTGACTTACAGTTTTGGCGGCAGTTACATATTTTTATTTTGTTCATTTTTTTATCAACAGTTTCAAATAAAAAATTGAATTTGATAATACAATTTAAATACTCTAAAGATCAACTGTTTCAAATAAAATAAGGGATTCAATAATAAAACACGGTGTTTCAAATTAATCAACAATCTTCTGAGATACGAGTGAACACACACAAAAAATGCAGTTGAATTGAGAATGACAACATTTAACTTGATAATAACATAACGAAGGTAACTTTTTTTGAAAATATATTGTATATTCTATGTACTTAGCCATTCAAGGATGTCAAGAATGATAATCAAGTTTGGAATGCAGGAAACAAATTGTTGGCATTCTGTTGTAAGCCTTTTTACCTGAGTTGTAATCTTGTGTCTTATCATCACGGACTAGCAGGGTAAGGTTGGCTTATCACCAAATGGAGCAAATCCTCGATATTGTTTTTTGTTCATATATTTTTTCAGCTTTTTGCCACCAAAACGACAAAATACGTTTTTTGTTGTATGAAATTACGAGAATTTAAACTATTCAAGTCATTTATTCGATTGTATGCAAAGGCGACCCAATGGCCTTGTGAAAATAGAGTTTTAAAGTATTTTTCAATTGTAATTTTCTACAAACTTATCATTATCGTCATAATTTATTATGTCACATCATTTAATTTTCACATTTTTTGTATTGCAGTTGAAATTCATGTTTGCATGTTAGCAAGAACATACTAATAATTTTCTGAAGGAAAAATTTGGATCACGAACGGGACTCGAACCCGCATCATCCATGTTTCTGCGCGCCACATGCCTTCAACTAATTCGGCTACCGTGACCACTACATCATCACCCAAATTTTCCCCTCAGTTTCCAAATCCGTCTTACGGGAACTGTAACGCCATCTATTGGTAGTTTTGTGAATCCCGCGATCCAAATTTTTCCTTTACAAAATTATTAGATATAAATTCACTTTGTTTTAAGAGAATTCAGTGCTAAATTTATTGCATTGAGCTCAAACTCAATCAACCAATTAGGTATCACAACAACAATAATTTAACTTGCAAAGCGAAATGATAGCAATACAGACAGTAGATAGAAGTAATGGTTTTACTATATTAAATTTAACTTGCAAAATGAAATGATAGCAATGCAGACAGTAGATAGAAGTAATGGTTTTACTATATTAAATTTAACTTGCAAAACGAAATGATAGCAATGCAGACAGTAGATAGAAGTAATGGTTTTACTATATTCAATTTAACTTGCAAAACGAAATGATAGCAATGCAGACAGTAGATAGAAATAATGGTTTTACTATATTAAATTTAACTTGCAAAACGAAATGATAGCAATGCAGACAGTAGATAGAAGTAATGGTTTTACTATATTAAATTTAACTTGCAAAACGAAATGATAGCAATGCAGACAGTAGATAGAAGTAATGGTTTTACTATATTAAATTTAACTTTCAAAACGAAATGATAGCAATGCAGACAGTAGATAGAAGTAATGGTTTTACTATATTAAATTTAACTTGCAAAACGAAATGATAGCAATGCAGACAGTAGATAGAAGTAATGGTTTTACTATATTAAATTTAACTTTCAAAACGAAATGATAGCAATGCAGACAGTAGATAGAAGTAATGGTTTTACTATATTAAATTTAACTTTCAAAACGAAATGATAGCAATGCAGACAGTAGATAGAAGTAATAGTTTTACTATATTAAATTTGACTTTCAAAACGAAATGTTAGCAATGCAGACAATAGATAGAAGTAATGGTTTTACTATATTAAATTTAACTTTCAAAACGAAATGATAGCAATGCAGACAGTAGATAGATGTAATGGTTTTACTATATTAAATTTCACCCATCGCTTTCTAAAGATAGAAACAATATATTATATAAAAACTTACATGTAAACTGGGATGGTACGTCAGCCTGCCGTCATCACAGAGCGTCACATATTTCTTCTTCCACTCCTTATTCAGCGCCTTACTGCTTTTCTTGTACAAGTACCCCTGCTTCAAAGGAATGGCCCTCCCCGACCCTAGCTCTCCATTTTTTAGCCTATCGTCCTTTTTAGAAGGGGTGAAGAGGTTTGATCTCCGCCGGGACTTTCTGGAAGTAGTGGGGGTTGAGGAAGGGGTGGGTAGATCTTTAGCGTCTTTAGGGAGGTTGTCTAGACAGTGAGGAGCAGTGAACTTGACATTGTTGTTTTCTGTAGCGATTGAGACGAGGCCTGAGGAGGAGCCGTGGCTACCTGAAATTGAGAATTTAAAGGGGTTACTTTGATGTAGAGGCACACTATACTAGAGCGATCACATAGTTTCCATGAAATATTGGGCTAGATTATGACCAACACTCAACACTACCTGGGAGAAGATCCTGAGACAAGGTTCCACATGAGTTAATGTGCCATAAGGCCCGAACTTGAGTCCCGTAAACATTGTGGAACTCAGTCTGTTTCTCAGATAGGAGTGTGAGACAATGGCCTGGGTCTCAATCCAATAAATTTTGTGTAGCTCGGCGCTCAAGCCCTTTCTCAAATAGTGTGGGGGACAAGCTGAGGTTCTTTCTCATATAGAATGTGGTCCATGATGATTGAATGTGGCCTCAAAAATGTTGTGACAGAGGTCCTTTCTTATATAGTCAAAATCTAATACGCTAGTCCAGAGAGGTCGGTAGAATTTTACCAACAAAATAACAATGTACTATCCAGTTGCTTGCCGTAACGCGTACGCGCAGTATGCGCGTAGTAGTGCCCAATGTTAGATATATTGCCACCCGATAATCGACATTTCGCCGATTCAGATTAGAGGCTCCTCAATTTTTAGAGCAACTTTAAATTAGTATTGTAATGAAGTATTACAATAATAATAATTATCTTGTAGTGGCGCGGCCATCACCCCACAGTAGCACCCCTACAAGGTACTTTTTTAAAGAGATTTTCATCAAAAGGCAAAAAAAAAATAACTACGCGGAAGTTTTATCACAATGAGTACACTTTCAGACCATAACCACAGAATAAATAATAGTACAAGTACCATAACATTCATCGTGCATCAGCATACTTATAATAAGGCAGTAAGTACCAAAAAGACTGTACTTACAAAGAAGATAATTAAACATATTGTCTAGGGTACCTACTTAAAAAGCTACTAAACAAAAATATAACATATTTTTATTCGTGTTTCTGTTTGTATGTTTGTTCGCGCATCAAGTAAATACTGCTGGACCGATTGCGATGTAGTTTTCAATGTTGGATAGCTTAGGGTTTGACTTAAAAACTGATATACTTGATATCTCAATCCAATGAGTACAAGCCAAACAATCGATAAAAACTCTTTGATGGCTGCACAAAATTTTATATTTTTGTACTCTATACTTTATTTGAGTCTCTTGAGGATAGCGCGATCCGATGGGAAAATATATTTTGAGTGGCAACGGATCGCGATATCAGTTGACACGACTCACTGCGATCCGTTGACACTCTAAACGGATCGCGCGATACATCGGTACAAACCCCTCATAATGTCATAATAGACTAGACCCTATTATGAGTGACATGTCTCAAACTGTCAAAGCTTACCCAAAGAGTTGCCCCACCGCGACGAGGTGTCAGACCCGTTGGTGCTGTGGATTTCTACGACGTGCGTGGAGGAGATCCCGCTGCTGTTGGACGATGCGTCGAAGGACGAGGCGCCTCGGTGCAGGTGGTGCGACGAGGCGGAGAGCGTGTGGTGTCCGCGGGGAAGCGAGTCCTGGAACAGGTGATGGTAGATAACTTATGACGATCTTCCGGTAAAAGGATAAAGGTTATTTTCGATAATTTTTGAATATTTGTCACTACTTAAATAATAATGGTATCAAATCAACAACGTACAACAATGCGCTCAATTCAAAATACACCATTTCCTTGTCAAGTTTCATCCGGATCGGTTCAGCCGTTTGGACGTAAAAAGGTAACATGCAGAGAGACAGAGGGACTTTCTCCTTTACAACTATAACAGGATTCTGGTTTAGCATCAAACAGGCCTACAGCGTTACAATGTTAGCACATTAGTGGAATACAAACTACATGGGCCGCTATTTCCTCGACAGATAGGGTTTCAGTTGTAATAAAATAACTGGTTCCTATAGATACCATTCGTAAACGAGTTACACATTAACAGCAGAGTCAATTTATCTATACTTCTATACTTATAATAAAGCAGTAAGTAACAAAATGTATACACAATGAAGATGATTAAAAAAAATGTTGGGACTTAAAATAAGCTACTGAACATGAATATATGTTTTTTTCTAAATGGTGTATTTGTTTCTTCGTGCACCACGTAAAACTACTGGACCGATTGCGATGCGTTTTTCACTGTTGTATAGCTTAGAGTTTAACTTAAAAAGTGGTGGACTTGGTATCGCAATCCGATGAATAGAATTCGAGCAATCTATACAAAAACATTTGTTTCGTCCGAAAGAAGTTTGATTATATAAGTACTTGGTTCTGGAATAACATATAAGTATACAACTCAAAAAAACAAAGGTTTGCACGTCAACATCTTGAATGGGGGGCATGGAGGAATGGCGTAAGGAAATTTTCATGGATTTATAGTGACGATCGAAGTGTGAGAGTGTGGAGAAGAAGCGGAAAAAGATTTTCTGATCCTTGCATTCACGAACGTGACAGTTTTTTTATCTCTTTGTGAGCTACCCTGTAACTTTCAGCCGGACAGCTAATCGGGAAGTGCTCAAAATTTGAGTTGCAAGATTCCACCCGGAACAACGAACAAGTGACTTAATAAAAACGTGGTAATATTAAGTGTTACTGCACCGCATCACAGTAGCACATAACAGTAGCAGTACTCTGAATTGGAATGTCCTAATGACAGTGGTAGTCCAGCAACAAGATGGGCCTAAGATATTAAGTCCGCGGGTCGAACCTGGATCCGATTAGCACAGGACCTAGGACCTAGGTGCTAAGAGAGGCCTATACCCAGCAGTGGGACGAGAAACTCTGTGAATGATGATGGGAAATGCACTGCATTCTGCCGGCTACTTGCTAAAGACATACAAATTGAAGACGCTACCAAGATGTATGTAAATAAGACCCATATCTACTAAATGATTGAATTTATCAGCACAATTAACTGTAATTGACATAATGGACGCAGCCCTGAAAGGCTTAACTGTTGAAATTCCTACATTGAAAACACATAGAACTTGGCCTCGATTTCACAATAAAATTAGCTGAATTGATGGCTCAATATAAAAACATGTGTGTGGGTGTGTACAGGAATCCTAATGCTAAGCAGATATAAATGAAAGGAACGGAAGGTGACCACATAGTCTAAATAAATATTATTATTTTTTTAATTTATAATTATATTTTTCTGTTGAATAAAACATTAACCAACTAGGTAGATCAAACTTTGACAGAGGTCGACCGACGAATCCAGCTCGGATGGGCAGCGTTCGGGAAATTACGCCATATCTTCTCGTCGCAGATACCACAGAGCCTCAAGACGAAAGTTTATAATCAGTGCGTGTTGCCAGTGATGACATACGGCACTGAGAAGTGGTCGCTAACTATTGGTCTCATACACAAGCTCGAAGTCGCGCAGCGTGCAATGGAGAGACCTATGCTCGGTGTTTCACTACGTGATAGAATCCGAAACGAGGAAATCCGTAGAAGAACCAAGGTTACCGACATAGCTTTCAGAGTTTGCAAGTTGAAGTGGCAATGGGCAGACCATATAGTTCGTAGAACCGACAACCGCTGAGGAATAAAGGTTCTCGAATTGCGACCATTTACAAGCAAGCGAAGTGTAGGGAGACCACCCCCACACAATGGAACGACGATATCGTATCCATCGCAGGAAGACTGTGGATGGAGGTGGCACAAGATCGCTCGTCATGGCGCTCTTTGGGGGAGGCCTATGTTCAGCAGTGGACTTCTAAATGTTGACATGATGATGATGATGATAAAATATTAAAATCACAGAAGAATATAAATAAATAGAAGTCCCGGTGATTCTGTCTGTATGACTGCTACGCTTAAATCTCGAGAACCACTGAATAGATTTGGATGCAGTTTTCACTGTTATGATCTGTATTAATTAACGGCGAAGGTTTACTTTTATTTAAAATTGCTCTATCACTTATAAGAGCTAAGAGAAGCGGAGCTGGGTCGCTAGTTATAAGAAGTTAAAACTTGGTAAAAGGCAGTGCTGGCATCTGACGTCAGTTTGTCAGGGCACCCGTGGGCCTCTGATATGGCTTAACGTCATTTTTCTTTTCAATTTCTTTCATACTTTTAGGGACTTGGATATACATTTTTATCAACATAACATATGTGCTTGTGCTGTGAACGATGCGATGTGGAGCGATGGTAGCCTAGCTGTATATTAGTGCGAGATACAGGGTTCGGTCCTCGGCTTATGACTTTTCAAAAACATGTGCGTTTTTCCAATGCTCCGTGCTTCGGAGGACAAGATAAGATGCGAGCCCGGCTGTTATTGAGTGGTAACGGTCGTTAAGCCATGTCAGAGGCCCACGGGCGCCGAGACAAACTCTTAACGTCAGAGGCCAGCATAAACTATCATTTATTCTGTAGCACTACCTCATACGACAAGCAAGCAAAACGGCCTCTGAGCCATCGACACGAAATAAACTTTTAGTATTATAAACTCTTATACATAAGTTATATTGTAAAATATGCCGTAATGTCATTGATAGTTACATAAACAAAAGGAGATAACCTTAATCTAATGATAAGATTACAATTATCTGTCTTGTTTTGTTTACCTTTGAATCAAAACGACATTGTGCAAGCTACTAGCATATAATCAAACATACTACTTTTTAACCAGTCCGGTCAATTCACAAGTTATCTGGAAGAAATAGCACGTTTAAACTATGAGATCGTCCAGTCCGTCAGTCACTCAAAGCATCATGAGTGGCCGAGCGGTATAGTATATTGACGATGTCGTCAATCTGAGCACCTCCTACTTTTTTGAAGTCGATCATATATCATGATGTTAGGTTTTTGAAGTAACGCGTAAAGTGGGTATGACGTTTTGCTTCGAGTTTTTAGTAGTGTACCATCGGCATCAACCAGGGTCCAATACATTTTTTTTACACCACAGATGCTCAAAGTGTACATTCAAATTCAAAACTGTGAACAAGGGTAGGTACGAATTTTCCCAAGTTTACAAATAATTACATAGGACCCACAATACTTTTTATTTATTTTCTGATCTTCCTTGCCCCCCTTTACATTTACCTGCAGCATTACGGGTCAGCCTGTATATATCGTCTCTCCACCTAGCCGGAGGGCGCCCTACACTACGTTTACCAAGTCGCGGTCTCCACTCAAGAACACGTCTACCCCAACGGTTATCAGTCCATCGACAGATATGACCAGCCCACTGCCACTTCAGCTTACTAATCCTAAGGTATTCAAAAACTATGGTATTCTGTCGTACCACTATATTCTGGATAAGATTTCAAATAGTTTTTCATCAACTGCTCAGCTTCTACACTTCGGTTTGTGATACGAAGTACACCAGTATTTAAGTCAAACTAAGCTATCTTCGGTGAAAACCGCATCGCAATCGGTCTAGTAGCTTTTACATGATGCGCAAACAAACAGACCGAAGAACGCAAATAAAAAAAAAGTTGTTCAGTAGCTTATTTAAGTCTAATTTAATCACCTATATTCATTGTACAGACTTTTTATTACTTACTGCTTTATTATATATATCTACTATCTATAGATAATAAAGCAGAAAGTACCAAAAGTCTGTATAATGAAGATACTAAAAATAAATTGATCTAGGGTACTTAAAATAAGCTACTGAACAAGAAATCATTGTTTTAAATTGTGCCTTTCTGTTTGTTTGATAGCGCATCACGTAAAAACTACTAGACCAAATGCGATGCGGTTTTCACTGTCGGATAGCTTAGGATTTGACTTAAAAACTGGTTACTTGGTATCTCAATCAGACCAGTAGAAGTCGAGCAATCGATAAAAACCATTTGACGTCTGAACGAAGATTGATGATATTGGTAATTTTGGTCCTGGAATAACACATAGTAGGTTACTTTTAACCCAGAGAAATGACCACGCGGGCAAAGCCGCGGGCACAGCCAGTAGATGATATTATGTATCATAATAAAAACTATGCTTGTTATATCACAAACATCACAAGTTGTTATTGGCATCTGTCTGTTAATATTTGATATGATAGAGACTTGATTTTCTAGTTTTGAATACCTACCTCTCACTGCCTCAAGCTACTACAAGATATATATATTATAATGGTTTAGAATATCAACAATGTAAGTATAATAATATTCTCATTTATAAATACGGATTGTTAATTTTAGCCGTGTTACATCACATATTTAAATTTATTTTATTGAGCTTTCATTTTCATGTTGTGATCCATTCTAAGCGGAAGGGATTGTACTTCGTAGTGCCTCTTATGCAAGTGTCCGCCTGAGGAAGTACCACACCTTATTCAGATATTTAACCGCCAAGCAGTAGTGTGTAAATATTTCTGTGTTTCGGTTTGAAGGGCAATGTTACCAGCGAAATTACTGGGCAATGAGACTTAACAAGTAGATCATCAAAGTAAGAAAATAAATAATAGTTTAAAAAAACTAAAAACACGCTTTATATAGAAAACCAAACTAAAAAATAGAAAATAAATTTTAATAATTTTGAATTAAATAAGAAAGAAATGTTTTATTTCAAAAAAATCGTGGGGTGCTTGGGTCAATAGTTATAAATATTTCATTGACAGATATGAGAAGAAGGATTATCATTTCGATAATATCTTAAAAAGCACCCCACGCTTTTTTTTTAAATAAAACATTTTTTTCTTATTTACACTATTAAAATTTATTTTCTATTTTTTAGTTTAGTTTTCTATATAAGGCGTGTTTTTTAGTTTTTTTAAACTATTATTTATTTTCTATTTTTAGTTTAGTTTTCTATATAAAGCGTGTTTTTTAGTTTTTTTAAACTATTATTTATTATCTATTTTTTGGTTTAGTTTTCTATAAAAAGCGTGTTTTTTAGTTTTTTTAAACTATTATTTATTTTCTATTTTTTAGTTTAGTTTTCTATATAAAGCGTGTTTTTTAGTTTTTTAAACTATTATTTATTTTCTATTTTTTAGTTTAGTTTTCTATATAAAGCGTGTTTTTTTAGTTTTTTTTAAACTATTATTTATTATCTATTTTTTAGTTTAGTTTTCTATATAAAGCGTGTTTTTTAGTTTTTTTAAACTATTATTTATTATCTATTTTTTAGCTTAGTTTTCTAAATAAAGCGTGTTTTTTAGTTTTTTTAAACTATTATTTATTTTCTATTTTTTAGTTTAGTTTTCTATATAAAGCGTGTTTTTTAGTTTTTTTAAACTGTTATTTATTTTCTACTTTTTAGTTTGGTTTATTTATAATAGCGTTTTTTTTTTCGAACTATTGCATTGTCATCGGTCTTTGACAGGTGTGCAAAATTTGAATGAAATCTGACCGTTTAAAGTGGGTCAAAATAGCGTCCAAAGGAGTTGGTTACAAACATACAAGTGAAGCTAATATAAAGCGTATAAAAAACACGACAGCCCAACCAAAATTCGAAAATTTCTAAAAAAAAATGCTTATGTTACTTGGGATGATGTAAGGATTCTAACGATACCCAAACATACATCCAAACCTGTTCAGGCATTTAACGTGTTTAAGAGTGCATTTTTAGAGCTCATGGGCTATGTTTTACATATAAAATGATTAAAAGATTTACTGAATTTTGCAAAATTAGAGTTATATATCCCGTACGGGATACCTATAGCCGACAGGTTAAAAGTTATGGTTGAACAAAGTAACACACACATACATACATGAACACTGAAAACATTACTCTCCTTTTCTGGGCAGTTGTGCAAAAACTAAAGTCTCAGTCAGGGTGACAAGCTCAGTAAAGTGCAGTGAAAGATTTTGCAACCAGAGTAATAAGTGGCACTGCAACTGTTATGGGCAGAAGTGACACTTACCATCAGGCGAGCGACCTGCTTGTCTCGTCGATAAAACTAAATAAAATAAAATAAAAAAACTACACCCTAAATACAGTCCATTTGTATCAGGAAGGCATAGTGCCTTCCTGATACAAATCCATTTCATAATATTTTGAAATAATTGTAGACAATCAATCTTGAAGTACCTACTATATATAAACCACTAGCTTTTGCCCACACCTTCCTCCAAGGGGACTACATTTTATCACAGTAAAAAGTATCCTTTATCCTTCCCAGCATTCAAACTATCTACGTACCAAATTACATCAGGATCGGTTTAATTCTGAAAAAGTAACAAACAGACAGACACAGAGACCGAGTTACTTAGTAGTATGGAGTAGTTGGTACTTGGTGTGCGGCTCTTTTCCACAATTAGTCTAGATTTCTGTCTTTAGTATGAGTATGGATTGTTATTCTGAAAACGCCTTAAAACAAATATTGCTTTGGGTAGCAATATCATATCAATAATTTGTGGTGTCAGTTTGGGACAGACTTCCATAGCTACACTACACCAATAAAGACCAGTTCACCCAGCCAAGAACCAGTTTTTTTTTTATTCGTTGTTTTATGAGACGAGCTCACCTGATGGTAATATATCTAGGCAGGTAGGTGATATGCACCATATTAATAATAACACAGAAGATGAATTTGGATTTCAAATGGGATCTTCTTCATAAACAATCATTCTGGCTGGCATTTTATGCCGCAAGTTCCCTTGCAATTCTCTTGGCCTCTTAATGACTAATTATATCTGTTATTGTACAAGGAAAAGTATCTATTATTGTCATGGTGTCAGCCTTCACATGTTATAGCTAAGTATTCAATTGACTTCCAAATTAAGGAGGTTCATAAATTAACTACTTTTATGTTTGTTGGAAATTCTAAAATACTCCAAAGTATTCACTCATATATTCCTAGGATTTCTGATAGAGATTTGAGAGGGAAGGTCAATTTATCTGGGCCCTAACAACACAGGTCTGTGCTGTCTGGTCCCATATATATTTATCAACATTGGTTCATTAGTTTTATAGTACATGCATTTGATGATTATTTTTTGGTTCAAATAAGTTCCGTTACAAAAGAAGTAACATTGGTGATCTCCAGGATTTTGAAGATAAATAACTTTACAGATCTTCACATCACACAATGTTCCTTAAAAAAACTGTTTAGACATTCTTGCATACTAACTTAACAGTTCAAGAAAAATGGGAATCAAGTCTGCAGGGAATGCTCGTAGACTAAAATATTGTTTCTCACCAGATGAGAGCTGCAATATAGCTTGTCAAAAAAGAACACTAGGTATATTTACTGATAAAATAAATTTAATGTATTGATTTAAATTATTGTAAAGCAACCAGTAGTCAGTGTTTCAAATACCACGAGAATTATCACCAAACCATAGTAAGGTCCATAATATTATACTTAAAAGATAGGATAGAAAGGTGTGCATACAAGTGTTAGGTATGTCATTAGTATACGTTACTACTTAGATAATTGAAGCACTCGGCTCAGGACTACAAAACAGCTGCTTTAGTAACACTGACCTTGTAAAGAAATGAAGAATGGTTGTGGCTCGGTGAGTTTGCCAGGGGCTGCGGAGTTACCGGTCTCGAACCCCCAGACAGGCATTGCGAAGAAGCCGACAACCGAGTCCCCACTATCTTCTGACAGGCTGAAAAATAACACCATCCATAAACACATGAACAAAATCACCACGCGAAACTTTCACAGTAAAATTTATAACTGTAAAACTGTCTATTTTCAAACAACTAGAATTCACGCACATTCAAACTTAGCAGATTTCCTACGATCGCGTTCTTCAGCTCTTTGTATGTTGTAGCACGAACTCCTACGTCTCAGACTCGATATCGGCGACATGTTCGATTTAAAAATGAGTGTTCTATCCATCGTTCCATTCAGAATACGAATAAATTACGATAAAATACCACCCAAAACCCAAAACCAATGTTTTGGAAGCGTCCGAAAAATGTAAACAATACGATTGCGAAGCGAATGAACGGGAAAGAACGATACGTACGACCACTCGGCTGGGGGCCGGTGTTGCCACTGCGTGAGCCGCGACTCCCCGCCCGCGGGGCGAAACGAGATTGTAGATGGAGTATGGTAGGCACCTGATGGAATCTAGTATCATCGGCAGTAAAATCACGCGAGACGTTACTCGTTAAAAGTTACATAATCTTAACTCAATGGTATTCAATCTCTACAATTTTGTAGGACACGAGGCGATCGTTTCTAATCTCACATAAATTTCAATACTTACATCGATAATATTATCGCTCTTATCTGTTATTATTTTTTATAGAACTGAAACAGATTTACAATGAAATATTTAAATCTGGCTGAGTCAGGTTTGCGATAAAGGTTGTTTTGCAAAAAACAATAAAGTGATTAGAATGAACTCAATGCATACAATAATAATTGAAAATCAATACAAAATGGATAAATGGACAGAAAATTGGGCCGTAGGAGTCATAGGTTTAGTTATTGTTTGATCGAACAAAAATTAGGAACAAAATTAAATCCTGCAACTTGGCTGTAAGTTTTTTTTTTATTACTGACTAGGCAATCGTTTGACCACGATCTCACCTGATGGAAAACGATGATGTGGTCGAAGGTGTAGCACGCTTGCCTAGTAGATACCTATTCACTCTTGACTTGAACACACCGGGGTTATAATTTACCGGAAACACTGACGAGGGCAGGGAACAATTAATGAAACTGAACCCACATACATATTAAAAACATCCCTAGTTTGATTCTCAACAAACGTATTCTTTCAAGCACAACAATGTGAGCGAACTAATGCAAATGTGAAACGGTAACAACATTCCGTATCCATAGTTGCGATAAAAAAAAACTAATCTCTGACATCATCAGGATTTAAAATATTCTGTTAACGTTTAAGGATCGTTACACTTAGACACTTGCCATCTTGGAAGACTCGTTCCACGTTCAGCCCGTACGTAGCACAAGTCTCGTAGTAGGAACATCTTCGCAGCTCATTTGATAACTTGCGAGCACGGTTGTCGTCTACAACGCGTGGGCTACTTTCACTGATGGCATCTGGAAGAGCAACCAATCATTCTATTGGAAATAATCTATTGGAAGCGTGCATGTAATTATGTAAATTGCCTACAAAAATACTTTTACTCAATATTGACGAATTAGCCTTCTCGTAATTGTCTAGAATACGAGGTTCTGTACCATTGAGCGAATCATTAGCAGTCTGTTGCTTTGTGGAATAACAAGTAACAACCTAAAAAACCGACGAAGGTCGTGACTTTAATTCAAAGTCGCTCCAATAAAGGGCACTTTAGGCTAGTGATCTTTCTTTGAACTCCAACACGTTTACAGTTAAAGAAAGTATTTAAATATTAATAAAGAAATAATAACAGGTAATAGCACTTTAATTTTACTAATTAGATAATTAACATCTTAAACCGGTCTGATAAAAATAAAAGTGATGTTAAATCAATCGGATCGGTTATGATTATGAGTCACATAGGAAATTCTAGATCTAATATTGAGAGAGTGGGTGGAATTTTCAATAAACTCACCTTGGGTCCCGACCAATATAATCGGAATCTCAGCGGAATTCCGATAGTGGGACATCTTATTGAAATAGTTCGACACCGTATTATAACTGATTTCGTTCTCGAGACTGAAAACGAAGATTACCGCGTCCACCCACGCCGTGAACTGTAACAAAAGAAACAACTTGTTATCATCGATGATTAAATATTGTGTAACTATAATAATAATTCTGACTTGTTATTGCAAGTTTAATTGGAATGTAAAAACGAAAATGAAAATCTTGTTACATTGAAATAAGAGCTAATTAAATATCAAGACTAAATAATGAAATCAATAAAATATTATGCAAAATGTGGTGTAAACAGAAGCAAAATGATAACTAGCTTAACAGCTAAAAAACAAAAAATAACTTATGATAATAAATTATAAACTCTTGGAATGTGATTATCAAGGCCTTTAATGTGATACCCATATTGTAAATTTCGAAGAAGTAATATTCGCAAAAAGTATTATTCGCATTTGAAAATGGATACTGCAGAAATTTTGTAAATTTTTCAAATAAAATTAGCCTTTGTTTGTTTGGATTTGTTGTAAGGATTCTAACAATACCCTAAAATACGTCTAAATCTGTTCAGGTATTTAAAAGTTATGGTGGAATAAAGAAACACACATACATACATACATGAATCCTAAAAACAAAACACTCGTATTTTTAGGTCGTGTAAAAATTATCATCGTATGTAAAAGTAAACCTTCTCCAACGTTGATGTCATATTTTTAGTGCTCTTTCTGTTCAATGTTCTTGCGTAAAAACCCCTAAAAGCAGTAACCCCACTATTGCAAAACTGCTTCGTAAGAAAAAACCTCACCCTTCCTTCCTAGAGTAATTACGTGGGGTAATTTCGTGCAGTCGTAGGGGTTTGAAACGAAAGGGTTATGTGATACTGTACAGTTTTACCATAATAATGTATGCTAAAGAATGGACACGACCGATATGATGTAACGTTAACGCGTTTTAATTAGTCGTGAATACATAAGATTACGATCGACTTCATCGTAACATTTGACGAATTAATACGGACATGGTCGATAAATTAAGAATAGGCTAACGATTATAATAAATAAAATTCTTTTAAAAATCGACATAAGGCCATTTCATAATCAGCACATAATGATAGTAAACTCATCATAAAAGTCTGATGAAAAATAAAATTCAATTTTATTAACACGAGCATTACACTTTTATCATTCATCGTGTTCTGGAATACTGGTAATGAGATCCTTAATAGGTATGACTTGCTCAGCTTCCACTTCAATGAAGACACGTGCGTAGGAGGGTGTCAAGTCAACCCCTTCCTCTTTACAACAATTGACAGCACGAGGAGCGTCATCCGGCGCTGTTGTGAACGACTGGAAAGGAAAAGCCTAGGAAAAACCCCCTTGGCTTGAGGACAAGTGCCTTTGTTTGAAATAGAACTAGCGTGTCTAACGCACCAGTGCTGCGCACCTACACATACATTAAAATTTAGGATTAGTAAATTACTAGTTTGTTACTACATATTTAATTTATTTCAAAAACATGTTGCTCTTTATAACTAACTACACATAACAAATTGCAAAAGAAATATTTATAATTATTATGGACTACAAGATACCGGACATAGCTCAAACCATGGATGATGCAACAGCACAAGTACCCCACAACTGTCCCAACAGTCACACAAAACGAATTGACGTCATATGAAGTTCGTTATCGAAGTATCAGAGAATCTATCAAAACCTCAGATAAAGAGAGAATAAGCGGTAAAATAATCTAGCACCTCGAATGGGGTCATATAGAATGAGATGTCTGTAATAATAATGCGGACAAATAAAGGGTTAGGGCAGAATTGCGTGTTAATATAGAATCATAGCCATGAAAATTCAGATGCGAAGGTTATTACTGTGCCCTACCCGCAAACGCGAAATATTTTAAATGACTCGTGAAACGAACCTTAGCATTATCATGTTGACATAGGAGTAAAATTAGACTAAGCGTTCGTTCAGTATTATTTAATGAAATATTAGCATTTTCGTATATGTTAAAATTTCTTCATACAAAGTCACTTCGTTAAGATAAATATAGTTTTACAACAATCAATCTCTATTGCTGTTTTAATTTATCCAGTTTACAGAAATAGTTGAAGGCAGGAACTAGAGAACATTTATCCTCGTCTAAGCGTTAAATGTCGAATCTAAATATAAATGATTTATCTACTTTATTTTACTCATTAAGATTAGCAAAAAATACCTATTGATTAGATACGTTCACAATAACTTACCAGTCTATCGCTTCGGTGACTACTGACCACACACGAATTACCTAACAGTTGTATATATAGTTACACAGCACTTTTTTTTTGTAATTTATGTAAAAGTGACGTTTGAATCAGATATCAACTGGGGAAAACACACTGTGTTCGCAGGGCGGCGAACCGTCGCTGACTGGGCGGGCGGGAGGTTTCTCATTTAGTTAGGCGGCGAATCCTCACATGTTTCTATTTCCCTCCGTCGTATTACTTTTTCTGGTTTTAGAAAGGGATGAAAAATAAATGCACTGACTTTACATGCAAACCTTGCAACGATTATTGCAATAGTAAAAAAGTCATATACAGTGATTTAGGCCTATCTTTCTTTCGATATATACATTCGGACTACTAAATGTACATGATAATAATCAAAATGACAAAATTTTCCTAAGATAGCATTTCTTAGAAAAATAATGTAACCTTGATCCTTGAGGAAGATTGCCGTCCAAAACATTTTTAACAATTTGTATGTTCTTACTTTCATTTTAATAAAACAATGTATAAATATAATTTATAACTAGACAGAAATTTGTTTTATTCATTGTTCTTGTGTTTTTTTCAATATTTTGTAACAAGGGCTTTGAACATTTATGAGCGCTATTGTTTAACGTGCTGACATAAAACTAACGCAATCGGCATTCTTTCACAATAGGTACGTTATCATTTAAGGCAGTAAAAACCTGTGAAAACACTGTGGAAAAACACCTAGTATTAATTTATAAGAGAATATATTTTAAGTGAATTATTACATTTATTATATTAATTTAATGATTCATACTACATTTACAATTATTAACTTGGTAATCGTTATTACAAAAATAGTTTTTGTGACATATTCAAGCAGAATAAATATGAACATTTAGACTTGGTTTTTAGCATAAAACCTAGCTATATTTATCTCCCCAAGTTTTCTACAAATGCTATAATCTCCCGTAACCAGAGTTGGCAAAGGCCTCTAGGTTGTCAGAGTAATGCTCTTTCAAGGGCCACTTTCTTAGACCTTGAGCCCGGCAGGGCCTACGAACTGAATCAGTTGAATGCCCTCCGACAGGTCAAATGGTGTCAAACAAAATATAAAATGACAGCAAATTTCTAGGGGCTGCGCAATTTTCTGCTTAAATAAATTTTAATTGAGTTTCGAGGTCCCTGATAGTTATGATATTTGTCTGTAACATTGCAAATAATTTTATGAATTTAATTATTTTTAGAAAAATAATCATTTTTCATGTAATGTTTTTTTTATTATCATTTTGAGTTCCAACATTGATTCCAAAGATTACGAGTGATATAACTAAGTTGCCTTAATGTGGGTTCTTTTGCTTTAATGATAATGGATATTGTGCTATAATACAGTCTTCTTCTCAAGTGGTTAATAAAACTACTAAAACTAGCATGTTAGGTTGTAAGGGCAGAATAAAGTAACCTACAGTCCGAACGCACTTTCATCTTCGATCAATGCAGACATGGGGAAGCGAAATAGCGAGGAAGTAATTGTAATTACATGGCTCGCACTCGTGCGTGCGGTGACCACCGCGCGACCAACATTGGAATGATGAAATTTTCCGTGCATTTCCCTTATAATTTGGGTATTTGTATCAAATGTGTTAAAAACATAAGCAAACTATTAGTTAATTTTAGTAAAGCATAATTTATAATAGGGAAGTACCATAGAAAATATTTTTTTTAATTGAATTTGTAACTATTTTTGCGTGATAATGTTTAATTAGGTAGGCACTGTCCTATTCTTCTGATTTAAACAAAATACCTAGGTACATACTTAGCTTAATAGGTAGATATATGGGTACCTATGGAGAAGCAATTTAAGAACATATATTTATTTTTATCTTAAAACTGTTTAATTCATCACTTTGTCGCAATAAACACAAAAATACATATCGAGATAATTTATAATAAACAAAAACTGCAATCTCAGTATCTATTTGTTACTACAATTATTTTACCACAGTTCCGCTCATGTTTTATTTATCTTTTGAGGGCAATGCTCCAGAAATGGCAATATTCGCTTGCGAACGATAACATATCCTGCAACTTCCGGTTAAGGGATAGAAAAGGGCACATTCACACAGCGAGTGATTCCTGAATGAATGCAGTCATTTTGCATGTTTTCTTCTCCTCGCCCATAAAGTTTGTAACAACACTGCATACAATTTTAGCCTATTGTGTTGTGTCCTCGCAGAACAGGTTTTCAAGCCCCCACAAAAGGCGGGATAAGTTTCAAACAAAGCACTCTGGGGCTATCTACGTGCGTCGAGTCGTGGTCGTGCGGAGTTAGTTACACTTTTTTTACGAAGCATGAATAGGACAGAGTAATGTCGGGGCAGGTAACCCGATCTATAAACGTGACCCCTTGCGTCTCTCACTGCCTAGATTGTTCGTGCAACATGATACTCGTACTATTGCGATATGTACTACATACTCGTACCAAGTAAATAAATCACATGAAAACGACTCTTCCTTGATTTTTAAATTTCGTATGGACATAAAAGCGCGAAGTAGGTATGTGAGAAAACTAGTTTATTAAGTAAAGTGGAAAACATTATGTATTGTATGGTAAACGATTAAGGTTCTGAGAAGGTAGTAACGCTCTACAGTAGCCCAGTTAGGTAGGTACCTAATCATTTTCTTTTTAAGAACCTTCAAATTCCTGCTGCACTGTTTTTTTGCCGTTAATATGTAAAAATCCATCCATATCAATATATAAAAGTAAAACGACAACGTTTCACGTTTGTTTGTTTGTTTGGGGAGCTTTCACGCAATAACGGATGGATTTTGATGAAACTTGAAATGGAAATAGCTTATACCCTAGAATAAAACATAGGATACTTTTTATTCCGGAAAATATAAGTTCCCACGGTAAAACTGGAAAAACTGGAAAAATGCTGATACTCGCTGTAAGAAACGGTTTCCATAGAAACGAAATAACAAGTATGTCAAAAAACATCAAGAGTGGTGCTACCTATACCTATTTTTGCATTGGTTTTGAATATCTTAGAAGAACATAGGATGCTTTTTGTCGCGATAAACTGTAGTCCGCGCGGACGAAGTCGCGGGCGGGAAATCTAGTATATTCATATATATATATAATAGTTTGGCTTCTAATCAAAATTCTAATCTTTTTATGAAATCTGTCACTGATTATGATACCTACAAACAATACAAACTTGTGGAAAAAAAACTGGGTGATGGAGATATCAAAAGGGCTTCCCGTATTTTATTTTCCAATGACATTAGAGCTCCTGCTACTCCTGAAACCCTATCGCCCCTGGAAGGAAAAAAACACATCCCGCAGCCGCTCTGCGACTACCTGAAGCACCTTGTGAATCAGACATCACCGTAGAAGTTAACGCGGCGTCCTTTCTGAAGGACTCCGCTGGTGGTGTGGACGCCTCACGCCGCAGCATCAAAAAGATATTTTGAGTGGTGGGTGGGAGTGGCGATCAGCTCTAGTCAACCTTATGTTGTCAGGTCGAGTGATCGGTGATATCACTGAGATTTTATACGGTGCAAACCTTTGTGCGAAAACAAAGACGGCGGCATCAGGCCAATTGCAGTTGGTACAATTTATCGTCGCCTCGCAGCAAAATCTGCTGTAAATAGGGGAGCCCTCTTAACGCAAGTGAAAGACAAAATTCCAATTTATGCAATTTTCTTTAGCAATGTTATGGTTCTTCTTCAAAAATAACTTATCACGACAACGACGTTTTATCTACGATTGGTTGACAGCGAGGCGATTCTCTTGGCTCATCATCCAACGTCTTAAATCCAAGCTTAATGTCTGGTACTTGGATGATGGACTTTGGGTGATGACGTGAATATAGTTTTTGACGATCTTTCCTTATTAATCGAAGAGTTTCGCACGATCGGTCTTGAACTAAATTTTGCCAAATGTGTACTTTTGTTTCGGACACATATCCCGCAAAACATATTGGTTATTCAAAAATTTAATTGTTTGGTGTCCAACATTACTATTATTGACTAATTCTCGCTTCGTTTATTGGTTATCCAAAATTGTTCAAACCGTTTAACCAAAATTAATGTCCACGTGGTTTCTACTATAATCTGTTTTTCAGTCATAGTTCCAAAATGTACTTATATTATACGATGCAGTCAACTTTGCAAGCACATAGAGCTTTTTAGGAGTTTAGACAACATGGTAAGAAACATTTTGGCTTCGATTTTAAACATAAATTTTGATAAGCGAGAGTGGTTACAGGCCAGTCTACCAGTGTGATTGGGGGCCTGGGCATCAGATGAATTTCTGGTGTGGCTCTCCACACTTTGTTGTCCTCTGTCCACAGTACCGTAAATTTAACCTCAAAATATATTGCGTCCTCTTTGGACAATATTGATATCAGCATTTTGGACGTGGCCAAGAACGCATGCTTATCAGCCTGCTCTAACTATGAGTTCCCCAAAATCATCTCATCGCAGAGGCTCTAAGACGGGCCTCTCTGTAAGCTGGTACGGAAACGTCTAATTAACACGTGCTTAAGCTCCGCATATCGAGCCCGTCTCCTAGCCGTAGGTGAGTGGGAATTGGGCTTGTGGTTACAGGCTCTACTATCTCCAAATACTGGAACTCTCATGGATTCTTCAGGTTTTCGCATTGTAGCTTCACTCCGCTAAGGCGCATCGTGCTGTGCTCCTCACCGCTGCTAGTGTGGATCTGCTGTTGACCGGCTTGGTCACCACGGCTTATTCTGTTGCAGAAGCGCAGGATGGATTCCTCGCCACTCCAGCCTTAATGTTACCACCATCCATCAGGCTTTTAACAACGCCAACTGTACTGCTATTTTAGAACCTAACGGCCTCATACATGACGACGCTAAAAGACCTGACGGAATGACTCTTATTCCACGGAATGGGGCGGCCTTTGGTGCGGAACGTAGATACCCTTACACCAACTCATCTTCAAGGAACTCAAAATAAGGCTGCGTCTGTTCGAAGCAACACGTGACCAAAATGTTAGCCTTTACTTTGCCCAACAACATTGGCATACAACGTGGCAATGCTGCCAGCATTTTGGGAATATTGCCCACTGGTAGCAGCTTGACTAGTTTTAGTATTATTTAGGTAGAGGTTTAGCTTGACATAATAATTTTTAATAAGTTAACATTTGTAAAAATTGATTAAAATATTCATATTCTTGTTCTTAGGCATATTATAAAGAGCAGAATGTCTTGTAGCTTTTCATAGAAGAAAATATGAGTGACATGAAGAACTTACAAGCATTGGTTAAACAACCTTTCCTTTCCACATATATGTCATTTATTACCATATACCAATGGTAACGAGCCAAATACTATATGCCAAATGCCATATACCACCGTTTCTGAAGGAAGTCATTCCAAATTAAGTAAAGTATTCTGTCTGAAGTATGTCTGTAAATGTGGCGATAAGGTTTAAGTAATAAAATAAAACCTTTGGTCAAAATCATAATCCTCCTTTATGCTTCGCCGTAGTCTGGTAAAAAATGTGATATTATTATTTAAATGCCGGTATTACAGAAGTCCTAATGCAACCATTGTTCATCATCGCGGGCATGCTAAATTGTACTATAATGCCGGCATTAGAGTTGGTTTTGCTTTGCGCCGTATAATGAATTTCTTATTGCAACCGAATTATCGCGTTCATGCTAAATTGCACTTAAATGCCGCGCATCCGACAAAAACATATTTTTCTTAGGTACCAAATGATTTTATAACTGCTTTGTCTTGCTAACCGAATATTAAAATGGTAGATAAAATTTAAAATCAATTTTTTTTTTTTTTTTTTATTAATTTATAGGTATGCGCTAAGACTAGGCCGTTGAGATGTAGACCATACTTACAGTACTTACATTAATAAAAGTAGGTAGGTATAGGTACCAAAACTAAATTACCGTCTCTTGAATAAAACATCGTACTTATCCGACGCGGCTGCCAGACAATTATCATAATATTATATTTACGTGTAAATACCTTATTTCTGAGCTTACAATAATAAAGTTAGAAAAAAAAATGTAGTTGTCAAGTTCCTAAAACATATAAAAATGATTAGGAAATTACTAGTTATTTTGCTATAATAATAACTCCACAGTCAAAATGCATATTGATTATTTTAAAATCCATCCAAGGCCATCGTTTCATATTTTCTTGTTTTTTAACGCCAATAAGTTTAATTATAATAAAAAAGGCTCTTACATCACTTTTAGGAAAAGGAGGGCATTAGGGTATTAGATGACAAGACTCGGAAAGAAGGAATAAATTAGATGACATTAAATGTACCTATTTATATAAATTTAATTTTTTGATATGGGACACTAAACTCAAACTTTACGTGATGTTATACTTACTCAGAAATTATTAATAAACATAGGTAGTGCTTTGGCATAAGAGTTAAATAAAAAACATAAAGTTTAATACCAGAGCAGTGTAAATAAACATCGGTAAGGTACAGAGCATAGCTTACGTACCTAGCTAGCAAAGAGAGCTTAGTATGTCTATCTATCCCAACTTTTAATACCTATTTGACCTTCGATACACAGCTTTGCAAGTCAACCAAAGAGGCGAAGACTGCTCGGTGACCTATGAGAGCAACGCACTTTCAATGTGAAATAACGGACCAGTTTGGAGTTAATACCATTGTGATGGCAAGGAAATTGATTTCAACCTTTTGGTGGCCGTGGATTTTAAAGCTCTTTGTAAGGTCATTTCAAATGCAGAATTCAATAGTACCTATTTGAACTAAATAAATGACCAAAAAATCGTTAAATGTGAACCACAATTCACTATGGTTTTATTAGAATTTGGAGATGCTTTTAATATTGCGAAACAGTAAAGAACTTAATGCATTACCTATGAAAGTAATGTATTAAGTATACTACTATATATATATACTATATACCTATACTACAGTAATAAACCAACACATTACATAATGTTACAGGATTCTTATTTGACATCTTTAGCACCTACTAATCAACATTTTTAAAATTTATCATCATCATCATCATGAGCCGATTTAAAAAATGTAAATCTTAAATTAATATTTACCCCAAACTGCTGTCTCTAATTTTTATTTTAATAATAAACACGTGATAGGTATTTACTTAGTGCCAGTAACTTGCGCCTCCAGGCAGGGCGGTCGCACTCCGCAACAAGTACAAATAAATTCGAGGACCCAATATTCGGGTCCGTTCAGTCGAGTGTCAAGCGTGCGCTCGATGAGTCGCGCGCCTTGTACTTAGCGATAGAGCACCTACTTACGTAAAGTTATTGACAAACTTTATTCGTGTTTTAATTATGAGTACCAAGAAGAAAGCTAGAAAGTACTGCATAGCATTCGGCTGTTTGAATAGTGATAGAAATAACGAATTGTCATTCTTTACGTTTCCAAAGGATATTGAAAGGTAATAAATTATTGTAATACCTATAATAGGTCCTAGTTATGTAGTTAGATATTGATTTTTTTTATTACGTAGGTTCCTATAGTTTTATGTTATTTCATTTGTGTTCCATACCGAAGCTACGCATATTTAAGGTTTTTCCGCGCAGAAATAAAGTCGTTTATTAAATCGATCAACGTAATTTTATAATTGATTATAGTAGGTATTGTTGATCGGAAAATGAATTACTGTGCTGACTTAGTAAGTAGCCTACAACTAATTAGGAATTTATATAATATATGTCTCGTATAATACCTACCTACTTTTAATACCTTTTATTACGTAGGTAGCAATTTATTTTTCACTCATTAAAAAGCTTGCAATTCAGACAGGCACCTTTATTCATCAAAGTGCAATACCTATAGGATATAATCATAATCAACCAACGACACGTAGGTAGGTATCTCACTAAAGTTAACGGCGGTCTGAAAACGGGATAGGTAGGTAGTTAAAATGAGGTAGTAGGTCTATTCTGATAAGAATGTCATTGTATGTAATAGAACTATTTTAATTTATAATAATAAGTAATAACATAATACATTATTACTTATTTATTCTGTTACAATATCTAAGTCATAACATATCACAGAATAATTAGTAGTACAAGTACCTAGTCATATCTTAATACAATCCTACCGAGTGAAAAAGGGACAGAGCGATTCTGAAACGGTTAGAGCAATGGAAGTTCTCGCGCGTTGTGATACGGTGCATTCTAGCCTGCACGCGGTGGGCGAGCGCCTTCTAGGTAAATATAATTGAAAGCTCGCAGCGCCGTGCGAGTTAAATTGCACTTTATAGCGTTGTAGCGAGAGTCGCTATTTATTTAAATGACTTTACTCAGTTAGCCTTCTGTACTTGTACTATTATTTATTCTGTGCTCCAGGTCCAAATTTATGAATACTTACTACATACATACGTATGTCTATATTTTTAGGATTTAGGAGTCTGTCCCGCTCTTGTGAATAACAGAGATTTTGGATGAATATTTCAACAGTAATACATTAACTTCGTAGTGTATATTCATCACAAAAACATTACTTAGTTCTTACGGGTGTAATAACATTAGATGCACTTACGTAGTTTTCAAATGAAACATTTATATTTCAATACATTCTTGTTTACTTCTCCACAGGAAAATGTGAATCTGGCCATTATTATACCATTACAGAAAATCTCATTTTCCTAACGCGGAGAGTAGTAAAACGTGTTCATACCACAAACAATTTGGAAGAAAAACAAAATAGTAGACGATATTTTCCTAGAGCTCTCCACAACAGCGCTGCGCTCCCGCGGAACGGTAAAAGTCTGTAGATAGCTTTAATAAAGTTTAAAAGTTCAGAGTGCTTGCGAAAGAGCATTCAGTGAAACTTGTCTTGTTTGTTTTGAAGCTATCGATTTAGCTTGCCTTATTACATACCTTTAAGTACAAGTTAGGTGAACAATAATTTAACCGGCCCAGATAAACTCAAAGGTCGCGTTATTTTACTATCTCGGTAATATCTATTTTCTGATGATAAGCAAGCCTAAAATAAAAAGCCAGATGTCCATAATTGTAGAATAAAACAACTTGGAGTAAAGCAAATTATTTATCTTTATATTTTTTTGCTATCTCGCCTCTCAAGGGTTATGAAAGAAAAACTGCGAACATGGAAGTCATGGAACCCTACACTGTGGACTGTGGTTTGTCACTCAGTTAGCCAGTTTTTAAATATTGCCCACTTTTTTTTTTATTGTGGCAACTTTACTTGACTTTCCACCCAGCACCAAGTTTGCAATTTGCATTGCAAAATAAAATAGTAGAAAACCAAATTCGAGATATCATAGACGTATCATAGTTACCTACATAATTTTATTAATTAATATGGTTGGTGAAAAGACGTGACAAGTGAATAGGTACTTTGGCGTTTAGTTAAACTCTGATAAAAAAACAATTTAATTTAATAACAAATCCAATGCCATCTACAATTAGGATTAAATTACCACGTTATTACAATGATGTATTAAGTAGCGCCATTTTACAAGCGGACATAATTACAAACACCCTATCCATCTATTTGCGTTCCGGGTTCCGTCCTGTGGCGGGGCGGGGCGGGCGTCGACAGAGTGGCGCCACACGCAATGAATGAGCCCTCGAATCGAAACAGCAAAACGCCAAAAACGGGTACTTTACCCAACGACAGTAAGAAATGCCTATAGCTACCCTACAAAATAACCATGTCTAGTTGACAGATAATTACATTCGCTCTTTCGTTCATTCATTCTCTTGTTGCCCGAATCACCTAATGATGTTATTATAAACTGCAGCCCTATTACAGAACTTGGCTTCAATCAGATTGTCACTTTTTTCATAGCAAAATCGACTCTATCGCAAAGCATTATTGAATTTGACGGCTTGAAACCGTCATGATCAACATTACGTAATCGCACTGCTGAGCAATGACCCGAATACCTTTTTCTCGGCATATATTCAAAATAGGGAAAAATCAGGGGTTTCCATATACGATACAGAATTTTTATACGTAGGTACCTATTAATATTAAAATAATGTCAGCACGTAGCGTACCTACGTATTTTATGAATAATTATTGTCTTCATTGTAATTCTGCAATTTTTTTATAATTTCCATCTGATCCGACTTATAAAATGAATAGGCACCCACTTTACTTACTCGATCTAGGTGATCCGAAATCTGAATTTGAATAATAATATGTCTTACTTAGAATATTTACGCTGCCTTATATTCTAAGATGTCTTTATTAATTTTATATACTGAGGGCTGTCACAATCAGTTGTACTATTATTTATTCTGTGGTTTTATCATAGTATTTTCTGAATAAACGATGGCGCTGTAGTCACACAGTAAAACAAAGACAGTAAAAGGCGGCCTTTGTAAGGTCTATAGGCCTGTACCTACCCTCAGACAAGTATATTAATTATACCACAGAATAAATAATAGCAAAACTTACATACTATGAGCCTGTACCTAATTTGTTTGTAGCTAGGACCGGGTGCACGAAATATAAATCGTAGTCGCAGTAATCTAAATATCTTAGCCGTCTGTGACGCGTTTTACAAGTAGGAATCAAAAAGGGGGTAACTTCAAAGTAAACGAAGTCCACTGAATAATTGATAAACAAGGTTTGTGAATAGCTGAGTTATTAGTTTGTCTGTAGAGTGGAACTGTTAATTATTCAATGCTCAAGTTCAGTTTAGGTTCACTATTTATTTAATGGATGAATTTACTGTCACAGAACTTTTTAGAACTGGCATTAAGTTTTGAATGTTCTGGAAAGCATTAAGACATATTAAAGTGTTATTGTCAATATATCACTATTTGTTTTGCTCGAATTTTTTTTCTGACTGTTAATAACACTCAATTTTAGTGTAAATACATACAGTCCGAACGTTTGGAATTTAAATATGCAACAAAAAACACTAACACGACCGCATAATCAAAAAATAAAATGGGGCCGTTGGGAATTTAAATTCCCATCTGCCCCACCGATGGGGACGTGAATGGGGCAGTTGGGAATACCTATATCCTTTTAAACAGCGATTTTTCTTTGAAACTTGAATCCCTAACTTTCTATCAAAGCTATGTAGGTACTTATATAAAGAAAAGTTCCTCATCATCATCATCATCATCATCATCATCAGCCTATATCTGTCCACTGCTGGACGTAGGCCACTGAACGCCACTGAGCTCGGTCTTCAGCTCTCCTCATCCATTTTCTTCCAGCCGCTTTTCGCAGGTCGTCCACTACACTAAGTTTACCTAAACGTGGTCTCCACTCGAGAACTCGTCTATCCCACTGTCACTTTAGCTTGCTTATCCCTTGAGCTATGTCGGTTACCTTGGTTCTCCGTCCGATATCTTCATTACGAATCTTGTCCTTCAGAGAAACATCAAGCATAGCTCTCCATAGCTTGCTGAGCGACCTTAAATTTGTAGACTAGTTTGACCGTGAGTGTCCACGTTTCAGTTTCCATAGGTCTTGACTGGTAGGACGCATTGATTGAAGACTTTTGTCTTCAGGCATACCATCCATACCGCAGTATGGATGACAAGAACACATGACGAAGCTTGCCGAATGCTGCCCAACCCAGCTGAATTCTTCTGTTGGCTTCCTTCTTAAATTTGTTCTTACCTAATTGCAATATTTGCCCAAGGTAAACATATTTTAGACAACTTCAAGAGGTGCACCATTGACTGCAATCGGTTCCGGGTCAATAAGATCATTAAACATGATCTTGGTCTTATCTATGTTCATTCCGAGACCGATGCATCGAGAAGCATCATCTAGGTTGGTCAGCATACTTTGCAAGTCTTGCAGCGACTCCGCCATTATGACATGTCATCGGCAAATAGTAAGTGTGAGATGTTTTTGCCATTGATATTAATGCCCATTCATTTCCAATCCATCATCTTAAACATAACTTCCAAGGCATTAGTGAACTGTTTCGGAGATATAACATCCCCCTGTCTCACTCCCCGGCGCAGTTGGATATGTTTAGACTGCTGGTTTTATACTTGGACACACATAGTTGCGGCTTCATACAGAAACCTCAGCACTTCGATGTATCGTCAATCCACTTGACAACGCTTCAAAGACTCCAGAACTGCCCAGGTTTCAACGGAGTCAAAGGCCTTCTCATAGTCCACAAAAGCAAGACATTAGGGCTGGTTATACTCTTCAGACTTCTGTATAATCTGCCTAACTGTGTGTGGTCTATGGTGCTAAATCCTCCGCGAAACCCGGCCTGTTCAGGAGGCTGGCATTTGTCAAGTCTTCTTGCGAGAAGATTTGAGATGACCCTCGAAAACATCTTATAGACGTGACTCAAGAGTGAAATAGGTCGGTAGTTCTTTAAAAGGGTTTTATCACCTTTTTTAAAGAAGAGTACTATCAAACTCCTGCTCCACGTCTCTGGAGTTCAGTGTTAAGGACAGTGCTAAATAAACCATGAAGCTCCCGAAATTCGGGTTTCCCCCTGCCTTCAAAAGCTCCGAAGTTATACGATCCTCACCGGGGGCCTCCCATTCTTAAGTTGGGCGCCATCTCGTCTAGGCTGACGTCGGGTAGTTCATCAGTTTAGTGGCGGGTCAGTATTGCGCGGGAATCCTCCTCTGTGCTGGGCGTACCCGTAGGTCTAGAAGCATGCAAGTCGTACAATCAGCCATAGAAGTCTTCGATTTCAGAAAGGATCTCCGGTTTAGAGACGCCGGTTGTGCCATTATTGGTCTTGAGTTTCGTTAGATGGGCTCTACTATGGGTCAGATACTTCTACAACAACAGGATCTCCACGCCACCCTGAGACTGCTGATCGCCCTCTCGGAAGTAGAATAGGTGGCCCGATTCCAGGGTTATTGTGTCCTTCCCCTCTCTTCGGACTTCACTTAATCCTAGAATATGCCACATGATCTTAGTTAGCGTCGTCTCGAGTTGCGCCATGTGTTCATCAAGCCTAATCGTTAGCCATCGTCCGTCGTACGTAGCCAGGGTCAGTTATTTTTGTTTCGGGTAGCCTACGGTAGCCCGGGAATTCTTCGCACCCCCTGCCCTGCCATTTCCTTGACCGCCACCTTGGTCAGGACTATCAGGGCGACCGGGAACTGGGGGTCATTTTTTAGTTGTGCCGTTCATGACGAAGTTTTGCCCATAATCGCCCCGCTGGGCGGGTTGGCTATCGCAGAGCGTAGCTTTTCGCACCGGTGACGCTGCTGCCCGTTACCGGCCTGTGTCATTTGGCTACGGTTGTTTTGAGATGGTTATACCGCCATCTGTCGGTCGCCAGAGCCTCGTTCGTTATCCAGCAGGATGACCGCGTGCAGAAGAGGTGGCTTGGAGCAGTGAGATACTTTTTCGTTCCCATACATCCTACTTAAAAGTACCTATGTTGTGTTTTTCCAGGGCTAAGGTAAAGGCATGTACAGGTACACCCAATTTCATCAAAATCGTTTCAGCTGTGAGGAGCGGAGTGGTGCCGTAATATAATAACACATACACCACACACCTACTACTTACTTTCGCATATAAATACCTAAAAATATTTTTAGTATTATCAGGGTTATAACTTCTGTTCTTAAGTGTTAGGAACATAGGAACTGAACAACATCAAATATTTGTACACATGTTATCCTACCTTTTTTGTAACATATCGGAACTTGGAAACATAAGCGAGTTTCACCCTGCACCATGACATGAATGACGTCACACGAAAATAAAGATAGGCTTTTATGTAGTAAGCAATGAAAAGTCGGTGTTAAGATTATTTTTATTGAGTTGATACTTAAAGGTTGTTTTCTTTTAATAGGTAAGTAAGTACCTACTCTTAAAGTGAGAGTATTGTTACGCCGGTCGATTCTTAGAAAAACAGTAGCTACTAAAATGTTCGAGGAGTTTCGGTCGGATGACGCAATACCTACATTTAAAGGAACATTCCGGAGCACACTAGTTGCGCGTAGGTACCTACAGAGTTTCCAGAGCGCGCGGTAGGTAGGTACATACGGACGCGGCGCGGCAACATCAAAGGCGCCGCTGACCTTGAAAGTTCAAATACCTAACGACTACGTACGAGTACCTTCTGGAAACTTCTGTTGCGGTATAAATAGGGCACGCATCGACTGCCTGGGACAGTTTTGACTTGGCATTCAGAACGAAACGATCATAGTGATTCGAAGCGAGTATTCAGTGATGATTGATTAGTGTGTACAGTCAAGTTAAAGAATGTTTGAGTGTTACTTGTCAGTTTACTTTCTTTTTGTGGTTTTTCGAATGAAGTTGTTAATTTTTGGTGTAATTGGCGTACATTAATTTTATCCGAACCCCAGCTCAACAGTAGCGTAACAGTATTGTATTACGAATGAAATCAATTTTCATTACCTTTTCACATGCTAAATGTTATTATGTACTCAAATTACATTTACTAGAAAATGATCAACCGTAATCAGTGATCCTATTAATAGGTTCAATGACCGTAATGGATTCAACTTCGAAGCATTTATTTTAACATCCACACCATTATTATCACATTATTATTATTATTGCCACATGGTTTATTGTATTTAGGGTTGTTTAAGACGACACGTAACACTGGTCGTGGAGAGACCCGTGACGTCACCTACCGGCTCCAACGGAAGACCAGCGCTGGTTGTTGATCTGTCGATTACAACCAGCATAACGCTGAGTTGGGACCGATTCATGACAATTTTCTTTGCATTTATTTATTGTGTTTTAATTTGTTTTGTTTTTGTTGTGAATAAATGTTTTTTCTTTCTTTCTTTCTTTCATTAATGAAAATTGAAACGTTATCTGTTTGTTTGTTTGTGGAGCTTTCACGCGATTTAACGGCTGGACAGATTTTGATCAATTTCGGAATGGAGATAGCTCATACCCTGGAATAAAGCATAGGATACTTATTATCCCGAAAAATGGTAAGTTTCCACGAGAAAATTGGAAAATGTTGATTACTCGCTGAAAGGAACGATTGCAATAGAAACGAGATAGTAACAAGTCTCAAAAAAATATCAAGAGCGTAGGTGATATACTTTTGCAGTCACCGATAGATAGATAGATAGATAGATAGATAGATAACTCTTTATTGTACACCACATAGAACAAAAAATACAATAATAACTAAAACATTTATACAAAATAAATGGGACAATGGGCGATATATATGTACTAAGCTATGACAATGTTTTCAGTTGTTTTTAATATCCTAGAAGAACATAGGATGCTTTTTTTTGCGATAAACTGTAGTCCACGCGGAAGTCGTGGGCGAAAGCTAGTACTATAAAATAAAACAAATCAAACTCTACTTATGCTATGAATTTAAAAAAGAAACGTACCTGTTCATGTACCGATTAAGGGCTGAATCGGTCCGGCTGAATCGGTCCCATAAGAAAAGGAAATCTCTGTGACTCTACCGCTTCATAATAAAGCTAAGCTTAGAGAAACCTCGAATCCCAGTAGGGAGGTTGTGCCTAATAGTGAAGTGAGAAGTCTACAGCACAAAGTTCTAAATAATTTCATGATGTGGTCACGACCAGCTTCATCGGGGAATACCTAACAGCTCCTACATGAGTAGCTACGTGACGAACCAAACCTCGGACAGTTATTGCTCGGTCGGCCAACATCACTTTAGCCCTGAAACTCCTGAAGCAATAAAAGTTTTATTTGTGGACAATTTTGTTGATTAAGTAGGTAGTAGGTATTTTGTGCAACTGTGAAAGATTACATTGAAAGTTCGTTGTCAGTCAATTTTTAACGCGGACTAAAGTTTATCCCGATAAAAATAAACTTTAGAATTTAACAAAATCATCTTTTCAAATGTTACCTTCAGTTCGAGGAATAATTAAACTCGTACGAGCACATGTGGGCTTATTCCTTTGTTTCACCGAGCTGCATACCTATACGTCTGTATTGGCTGTAGTTTCCTATCACATACGGTCCTCTTTCGTTTGTATTTCAAATCTGATATGGAAAGCTGGACGCAAACTGGAGCGGCTATCTATTTTAGCAGGGCTATCAACCCAGCATAGACGTAGGAGAAGAGGTACTGGGGGTACGAGCTCACCCCAATTTAGTAAAGTGAACTGCTCCTAGAAATTCAAGATCATTGTTGTATAATGAAATTTAACTAATCGATCCTTCTCAGTGTTCTTGAAAAATATGCTAACGACGCTATTGATATGCCGAATTTAATTAGACTGCAACCAAATATTATTATTACACTCATAATTTTAACTTATATATAAGTTACTATTACCATAGATCAATACATATATTGGTCTATGCTATTACAGTGCTACCAACTTATCTGAGAAGTCGCAAAAAAGGAACTGCAGCCGCCACGAATGAGGTTCACATTTTTTGTATTTTTCTGTTTTTTGATTTACAACTCATCGATTGACTGGAACACTCACGCCACCATTCAGTTCATAGATAAGTTGGTGGCACTGTACTTATGAATACAGTTGGTACTGTCTTCTATAGCAGGCTCGAATCCTGGCCTCAGAATAAATAATGTCCTGGCCAGGGCAAACATTTGTGTGAATTTGTATGTCCTGTCCATGTCACCCGCGACACAGGGAAGCGTGCGAGGGGGGGGGGGGGGTTGACTTACGAGAGAATATTTTTTAATTTGTGCTGATGATAGGCGTTCTTGTCATTACAGCTTCATTCCTAAAAGGTTCAAATAGATCCCATTGATCAGAGCTAGAGAATCCTGCCCGTCTGTTTAGTGACATGGACGGACCACATCGAAATACCCTCGATACGTCTACTAGCTACCTAACTCATTCTCATTCTATTCCAGTGTCGTGCTTCCATACAGTTCCAATTTGTATGGTGAGTGTTGTTGAGTGTTTGTTTTATGTTTGGAGATTAAATCTGAAGATGTTGATGTCAGGTTTTGTTTGGGTGATAAAATGCACAACAAGTTGTCCATGTGACTAAGCCTAATGTTATTAAGTACCTATCATGTTTGAACCACATCAAAATACAGACAAGCAAAAATAAAAATAAAAATTACCGTCGACCCCCCATTATAGCTAATAACCGTCTCGATCACATCAGCTTCGAAACAGAAAAGCCGCATCAAAATCGGTGCTCTCGTTTGGGAGCTACGATGCCACAGACAAACACACGGATACAATGATACATACATACATACATACATACACACCATAAACTTATATCACCGCTCTCTTCTCGAGTTCGGGGGTTAAAAAGTGGATTGGTAGTGAAGGTCCACTACAGCTACATGACTTCTCGGAACTAACTACACTCATAATCTTCATCATCATCAGCCTTTACTTGTCCACTGCTGGACGTAGGCCTCTCCTACTGCACGCCACTGACCTCGGTCTTCAGCTGTCCTCATCAATATTCTTCCAGCCGCTTTTCGCAGTTCGTCACTCCACCTGGCCACAGGGCGTCCTTCACTAAGTTTGCCTAAACGTGGTCTCCACTCGAGAACTCGCCTACCCCAACGGTTATCGGTTTTTCGGGAAATATGACCAGCCCACTTATCCTCAGAGCTACGGCGGTTACCTTGGTTCTCTGTCAGATCCGACTAACCACTGCCAAAACCATAAATTGCGATTACTTGGATGGTTGTTGAAAACTGACGATTGTGATGCGGTTAGCCCGGAAACATTAAGTTGCAGTGACATCAGCCCAAACGTCAACGTTCACTACAAGTATATACGACTTAACGTAACCTTCAATAAGCAATGCTGTTCCTAAATATAAGTACCTATACTGCATTATGTCGGTAACTTTAATGGCAGCCTTGTGCATAATGTGCATCCCACCTCGGCTAGAATCAATTTGCTCCTCGCCTTGCACTGCAAGGACAACCGATATTGATTGTGTTCATTGGGAATGTTTGCGTGGCCTACTGCGAACTACGAGTAGCTGCGATAGGATTGATTTTATAAAGCTTGGTTGACAGAGAGTAGGGGTTAATCAATAATAAACACTAGTACATGATAACTGGTAAGCTTTGATGAGTCAGTCAGTCTATACGCTTATCTAAATAATAGCTTAAAAGCTAATAAAACACGCCTGCCATAAAATAATGTATACCAATAAATTATATATTGTTGGAATATGCTCAACGAAACTTCAATTTGATAACCATATTTCAAAACTAGTGAAAAAAATATTTTCGCTTTTGATTTTGGAGCCATATTGCCGCCATTAAATTTGCTACTTAAAAAAAAACTCGGGTGATGTAAGGATTCTAGCGATACCCCATACGTCTAAATCTGTTCAGACATTCAAAAGTTATTGTCGAATAAAGAAACTCACATACAGACATACAATACATGAATCCTAAAAACATTACACTCTTTTTTTTTGGGCAGTCGTTTAAAAAGTAAATTTCTCAGGTAGTAAACTTTGGAAAGACTGATTTTTCCTGGGTTAAAAACTCCTCGACTATCCATATGGTGAACGTGGAAGTAAATATCTTCATTTGAATAGGAGGGATGTCATCCGTAATGGATCCACGCCTCAAATGTACATGTTTCACACGAATGAAATCAACCTAAAGGCATTGTCACACCGTCCACACGTCACGAAAATCACAACCGTCTATATTTGGACGGTGGCAGCTTTATATCGGGACAATGGGGTCGCGGGTCAATCCCGGGTTATGTGGTGACGTCACAACCTCGGTAAGGGTTTGATGTGACGGCACTCGGCCGATAAAAGACGGATTTAGCAACATTAGCGAAGTTGGACAGTTTTCGGATGAATGGTACTTAATAGAGGTTTATTTATTTATTTATTTGGCCATCTACATAATGCACATTAATACATCGTTGAGAAAATTAAAACTAAAATAGCACTCGCCTAATGCCATTACAATTAAAGATGACAGCATGCAAAAATAAAATAATCTAACTAAAAAAAAAAAAAAAAAACAGGTCATAATATTATATCGAAAATTAAAACAGTAATAATAATATACAAATATTAAAGGGTTTTATTATTTAAGGGTGTTATAATTTTTGGGGGTGAAGGTACTAGTAACCATGGACGATTGAAGTCGTTTTTGAACGGTTATGCGGCTTTTGAGCGAATACGAACGAACTCATTACTTGAAGTGTAAATCCATACGTTCTAAGCATCTTATCGCTACTAAAATCTAAATCAATGTAAAATCTAAACTGTCATTATGTTTGGTCACTAACAATAGTAGGTAAGGGATATTTATAATACCTATTACCTACAATATCAGTTGCCTGGTATTGCTTATTTAATATGAAATTATTGAGACACAGAATTTGATTCTTAATAAAACTAATAGTATCCAACTATTTATTTGTATTTAAAGTATGGGATACTTTTAAACAAATAAACATCTTTCAACTCTTAACATCTTAACGAACCTGATGACGACGAACAAACAGAATCTAAAATTGAATCAATTAAAAAGTATTATCAATATTCGAAGCCAAAATCTATCCAAATCATATCCGGATTTCCATCTATTACCGCCAGCAAACATAACCGGTTCAAACTGGAAACCCCCCTCAACCCCTACTTGAAACCGAACACGGCGCCATGCTTGTTTACTCGGCAAACTATTGTCAGGATTCCATTACTGCCTTAATTAATGCGCGACTCGAGTCGGAAATCGATTCAATGAGTCGTTCAATAATCGATTTGCTGCGGTTATCGACTTTAGATTGTGGAAAGTGCATGTTGGACAGCTGTCGTCAGTAAATTAGTTTTTAGTTAATCGAGTAGTTAATGAATAGAACATGGTTTGGTATTTCAAACTTTATAGGTTAAACTAGCTGATGCCTGCGGCTTCGCACGCGTGGTCATTTCTGTAGGTTAAAAGTACTCATGTGCTATTCCAGGACCTAAAATACCAATAGGTATACCAACATTTGATCAAAATTCCTTCAGCCGTCAAAAATATTGTTATCTATTGCTCGGCTTCTACTCATCGGATTGAGATATAAAGTACCCCAGTTTTAAGTCAAAACATAAGCTATCCGACAGTGAAAACCGCATCGCAATCGGTCCAGTAATTTTTCCGTGATGCGCGAACTAATATACAGACAAACAGACAGACACAAATTTTAAAAATGTTATATTCTTTTTCAGCAGTTTTTTTTTATGTATCCTAGACCATTTCTTTTTTAATTATCTTCTTTGCACAGACTATTTCGTTCCTAGCTAAGTAAACAAAAGTTCGCGATATATTTAAATGTAGACTTGGCTCAATAATAAAAATAGACCATTAAATGTTGTTTTCTAGTCTTCTATTCAAAATGAGATAACAAAGTTAAGGTTCACCTTAGTTCAAACGTTTTACAGTTATTCTATTATTTACTATAGACAACATGGGAAGTATTTTCTCTTAGAAACAGTCTGAACGAAAATTTCCCACTTTCTTAGAACTGTCTGTTTTGGACAAATAATTCTGAATTTCCTAGGGACGGCCTTGGCCTTGCCTCAAGAGTTCCGTCGCTCAAACTTAGCAAGAGCTTATTAACAATTCAAGTTTATAAAGCTTAGGTATCCGTATACGGTACCATAAACCTACGCACAAGCACAGGAACTAGCGTAATCACTACGCCCACATAATCACAGCTTCAGTAATAGTTACTGAAAACATAATCTCGAATCGGCTACTGAACAGTGAACACCTACCATTCCTCAAATTAGGGCATACTCATACAAGTTGACAAATTGTCCCCTTCCTCATTTCTATGCAGTTACATCAATTTGAGAAATTAGATGAGGTGTAATGTGTATTATGCTTATGAATCATAATCGAGATGAAAGTGTATATTACTTCGGTAAAGTTGTTTAATTCAATCATTGATCAAACAATAGGCCCTTAGTAGGAGAGAGGCACAGAATAAATAATAATAATGAAATATGCCATGATGATTTATTTAGTGTAAGCCCAATCTTTCAAATTACTACAGTCATTTTGGGTAACTTTGACTGGTTTAAAGCACTTTTTTGACTTTAACTAATGTTGGATTTAGGATTATGTGTTCTTGTCACATGAGTAATGTATTATGATGAAGATTTTTATTCGATTTGTGCCTAGATTTTCAGAAAATCGCTGATATAGACTATGTCAAAGTTACACCCCCAAACTGGGTAACATTGCCACCCAATTACATTTACTTTAAAAACCCGTTTTATGCTTACTTCTTATTGACTGAGTATATTTGGTCAATGTATTCTTGATCTGGATTACCAACACTATAAATCTTCATGAACAAACAGTACATAGAGAGGGTATATTTGAATAAAGAAACGTAAAGAACCCGTGATATTGCACTGAATCAGGGTAGTTATTTTGGAGAGACTGATTGATATCAATAAACTAGACAACTGATTGCTGTTTTATCATTGATTTAACCTTAAACACACAAATTATTTATCTGAATAGAACTTTGTCAAAATCTTTGCTTAACTACCCCTTCCATGTATAGCAAATCGTCATCTATTTCGTAGGTGCCAAAACGATACGGGATCTTCATTTTATTTTCATTTATGACATTAACAATATCAGTTGGATGGCATTTCGTATATTCTCTTGCATGAAGCCATGTCCAACCTCCTTCAAATGCTTTTGAAATTACTGCAATGCTCTACCCCTTCCATGTATAGCAAATCGTCATCTATTTCGTTAGTGCCCAAATCCCGTATCTTCATTTTATTTTCATTTATGACATTAACAATATCAGTTTTCGTATATTCTCTTGCATGAAGCCATGTCCAACCTCCTTCAAATGCTTTTGAAATTACTGCAATGCTATAGGGAACCCTCTGACCTGTATGTGCATAGAGTACCTGGTGATAAGCGATTTATTTCTGTTGGAACATGGTGTAAGGATCCATCAATAACATCATATTATATACCTATAACACTTTAACAAGCCAAATACTTATTTAAGAGGATAGTCGCTTAACGTTATCTTCGCCTAATAGGTTCTTATTTAATAAATGTATTGCTATCTCACCTTCTCCCTTCGATAGAGAGAGTTTTAGTAGTACAGTATTATAGAATTGGTGTTTTGGGGAAAGCACTTTGTGGTGAAATCTTTTGTTATTAGTGTCAATCGCTTGAGTGGAATATAATATAAGCTTACACGTTTCATGTTTATACAGAAAGCGTTTTGTTTTTGAAGAAGAGCATTTTCAATTCGTCATAGTTTCAGTGCAAAAATCGATGCTTATAACATTAGAGTTATTAAAAAATATTGAAATACAAAATTGCTTAAGCGTAGTTAAAACCACTTGATCATAAAAAGCGGTATTTACCGGTATCCCAGTGGTAGTGTACTTTTATGCGCAGGTCGTAAATAAAGTGTTTTTTCTTGTTGTAGACGCTATAGCACGCTTCTTAACATTTACATTTCAAGAACAAGGAGAAAAAAATAAACATAATATCTTAAACTATTTTATAATAGAAAACACCTTATTGATTACCATTGTTTCGGATATACGCCCAAAATAAGACAGCTACGGAGACGCCAATTATAATTTTTTGCAACTAATACTAAGTAGATTCATTAAGTATTATTAAGTAGGTACCTAAGCCACCTATTAGAGCTTCGTTTGTAGAAAATTAACCTGTTGAATTTGGTTTGAACAATAATTAAGAGTCGATCGTATTGTCTCAATGCGGGTATAGCTATTTACATTTTTATTGCAGTCGTTTTTCTTAACAATGGCACATTAAAAGGTCCTTTTCTTACGAATACAAGCCATAAGTCGAACATCAGCCACTTTTAGTATCGTGTATTGGGAGTACAAAATCGAAACAGCATTTTGGAATCGTAAACATCGTGTTATGGTAAATATCGTAAAACTGTTTAACCGCTTGTAAATTTGGAATGACAGCCGCCATGGGCGTACTCAAGGTAGGACAAATAGGGCACTGGCATTTTTTGTGTAGGTAGGTAAAGGTTGGATGTATTTACATTAATTAACTACGCTTAAACATCTTCGTTTTTCTAGTTTTTTCAAGAACTTCATAGTTTTGCATTGTAATTATGACAAACATAAAATGCTCTTTTAAAAAAAATGGCATCCGGCGACGGCTCATTTTTTTTTAATTTGAAAAATTACACCACTGGGTAGTGGTCTCATTTAGATTTTATGAAAGTACAAATATCCATTTGAAGTCGTTTTTTATTTTAATATTATTGTTCCCTTCTGAGATAAAATTGAAGTACCTTACTAGCTTATAAAAGCAAACATTATTTTTTAGATTTCTTTGCACACCGTTTATGTCCATAATTGAAAAACATGCACGAAGTAAGTTTAACCCTGTAAAATAAATTCCTGACTACATCCATGACAGCTGTAAAATGGTGGAGGCTTTGTAGCACAAGTCTATTAAACTGCGGCCCCCTTTTTATCACGAATCGATAGGAGCATCCTGGCGTACTCGACACTTTCGGGACAGATCAATATACATTCTACCCAGTATTAATTTGGATATATGTTAAGCCTAAAAGCACTATATTAATGCATAATAATTATCTTTCTGAATTTTAAATCATAATAAACGTTTCGTTATTAATACTTTGAACTATTTTGTAACCAACGACTACCCGAGAATATTGGCTAAATTCTTGCAATACCTACTATAACAGCTCTGCAAGCGGCGCTAAGTCGTGTCGTGTGGAACATTGGAAACGCGCACACTCCTGTAGGTCACTCGATCTATTTCGATTGAACTTCTGCTTGTATCGACGTAGGTATATTTATGTCACAGAAAAAATTGTGAGAACCGTCAGATAAATCCGATGAGATTGTAAACAAACGAAAAATTGTGAACGTAGCCACGGTAATGTTATCTATACATTACCGTGACGTAGCATTCAATGTAGGGGGTGCCACGCGTCTGGAGTGAATAAAACGATTCATATTTCGATAATTTACAATCTATCCATCTCAAACCGTAAAATTGTTACGCACAATGCCCTGTCAAATACCATCAACCAATCAGTTTTACAATTTATTCGATTATAAAATATTTTGAGTTCATAAATGGTACGGCCAATAATTCACGACCAATATTCCGTGAACTGGCCTCGGATTATCAGTAAGTATAATACGGGCCGTACAATACTTGGTTGTGCATTACGAGCACGAGCTGATTTTGTATAGGCGATTATTCGGAGCCAGGAAAAGGAAGCCAATTGATGTACATGGATAATCAGGGTGTGCATTATTGGCCGTACAATACGGGTCGGACACTTTTTGCACGGGCAATAATGTACAGCCGATAATCCGTGTATATCATAGAGAAGAAAAATCGCAGAAAATCGGAAAAAAATAAAAACTGTGCACTGATTTGTTGATAATATTCGATAGTGGATGTGCGTTTACAAGTTTACGGTTGGAGACGGATTTATTGTGATAATATAACAAAATTGTATTAATTTAGTGTAAATTGAATGCTCCGTTCAAAATTTTTCGTCTTTTTACATTCTCGCCGGATTTATTACAATCTGACCGTTCTCAACTTCTCACCATTTTACGGTGACATCACACTAATGAATACACTCTTATCGACCGGAAAACTTAGTATGCAAACTCCATACATTAGTCTTAAAATTCATAAAAAAAATATTAGCGCCATCTATCTTTATCTTTAGTATTGTGTGTGTGTATGTGTGTGTGCGTATGCGTGTGTGTTTGTTACTCCTACACGCTCAAACGGCTGAACGGATTTGGATGAAATTTTGCACCGGGATAGCTTATATTCTAGATTAACACACATGTTACTTTTCATAATCACAAAGATCATCACCATCATCCATAAACATAATCCACGCGAGTGAAATCGCGGGGCGCAGCTACAACATACATATATCATTTTATAAAAAAAAGTAAACATGGAAACACTCATTGTTAGGCCACACGCGATGTTTAGACAGTTAGACAGTCCAATAAAATTGTTGTTGAATTTTTTATCAATAGCACAGAATACAATTGGTAATCTGAGTAGATATTGATTTTTATTGTTGAGGAATGTATTTTATTTCAGTACCTAGATATGTTGTGACACCCCTAAGGCTAAGGTGTGTTTGATTATTCACGGATTATTTTTTGTTAATTGATTTTTGGTCTGTGGCCAATCACGCCAGTAAACGTAATTCAAAATCTTTGCTGCCAAAGTAATTTTCCAGCTACATAATAACAATAATCTAATCTAATAGCTAATCTGAGGTAATTTTTGGCTTACTAGTTAGACAGAAGCAAAGAATACATAAAAATCTTCTTTTGATCTTCTTCTTCTGTTCTTTGTCTATCTGCAATGAGGTCTGCGGTATGAGGTATTTTGTGTTGTAACCAAGTGCAAGTACCTAAGTAGGTTAGGTATGATGGTACCTACATGTTGCCTATCCAATATTAATCCTACCAATTTAATACATTAGGTACAGCTGTTGATATATTCAAATTGGCCTTACACATAAGATAGGTATGTTCATAATGCCATGCCACACAGCCACACACATAAAATGCTAATTTCATTAAATTAGCTTGTAAAATAACGTACCTGCTAGTGATGTAACGAATATTCGCATTCGCATTCGCATTCGCGAATATTCGCATATTTTGGCATATTCGCATTCGCATTCGCGAAATTGTTGCGAATGTTTTTGCGAATGTTTTTGCGTGTATAATTTTTTTAAGTTGGTAATAATAGTTGGTTAATATAAGAAAATCCAATTCCATTAATTTCTTATGTTTTTTAATGCAATAAAAAGTAACTTAACCTCGTAATCACATTATCAGTCTTCTCTTTATCATTTGGTATCATTTATTTATTTAACTTTGGGCAATGAAGCTTCACTTGTTTTGTTTACGAAAACACCGGCGCGAGCGGAATGACACTTCAATCGGATGCGTTCGTATTAACTCGGCTATTCTCGGAATGAAAAACAGACGGAACGCACTTCGTTCGAACGGGACTGCCGCTAAAGTCACCAAGCCATAGACAAATGGCGGCAAATTTAAACAAATACTGAATATTCGCATTCGCATTCGCATTCGCGAATGTTGGCAGCAGATATTCGCATTCACACTCGCATTCGCGAATGTCCAAAATATGACATTCGTTACATCACTAGTACCTGCCACTACAGCCAATACAATAAATACACAGATAAACGAATGATTTAATTCGAAAGGAGTACTAACCTGCATTTCAGGAGAACCGCCTTCGTCTCTGATCAGCAGTAAGTAGCTATGTCCATCAATGATCACTTCCTTCTTGAACCGACCGCCTGGGATAAAAAGATAAGCAAATTAATAGGTTTGTTTGTTTGTTTGTCGTATGAGGTAGTGCTGGCCTTTGATGTCAGAGTTTACCAAGCCGCCCGAAGGCCTCTGACATGGCTTAACGACTGCTATTAATCAATAACAGCCGGGACCGACAGCTTAACGTGCCCTCCGAAGCACGGAGCGATGGAAAACCGCACATAACTTAGAAAAGTCATTGGTGCGTAGCCTAGGTTTTGAACCCTGTATCGTTGGATTCTAAATTGCACTACAGAACCGTTAGGCCGCCATCGCTATAAATAGGTAAAAAATATATTGATGGATAACTCGCCTGAGTGTATATTTTATAAATATACACCCAAAACAACAAGTAAATCTTGTTACAAGATTACAAGTAAACAAGTGTTAGATTTACTTAATTAATTTTTTGCCAATTAAATCTAATTCTTTAGACTAAAATTAAGTAAGATTTCTTAAGTACGCCATCTATTGAGCAACATAATAAACGAATTACAAGTGCCATCTAACGGATTCATGCTGAACTAGAACTATTAGAACATTGCAAGTTACTATCAGTCATTACGTAGCTTTTGTTTTCTCTTAATGCCAGTAGATGGCAGTAATTTAAATAGTCCTCTTTTTTCTCAAGTTTAATCTTAGAATCACTTGTAAATAATATTAAAATTTATATTATACCTTCTGGACTTTCTTCTTGCATGTATGCCCCTGTGAGATATCGATGTACTAGGGCAGATTTGCCGCTGTCCGGAGAACCTAGGACACCGACCCGCAGTTCCGTGACTCCCCGTGCTGCCGTCCATTCTTGGCTGTTGACGAATGAATCTGTAAGAAAAGAAGATAAAATAAATAACACATTTTGTTTATTCTACAGGTTACCAATACTAGTTTAATAATTCAGATGATAATGCTTGAAATATATTTATTTCTCCTCAACAGCAGAAGCATTTTCATTTCAGTTAGCGCCATCTGTGAACGAGTAGCGGAAGTAGCGTTTTGAAAAGTTTACATAGAGGGCGATATACTTGAATTAGTACTCCAACTACAGATGTTTACGATAACAAACCAGTAAAAATATAAAGAAAAACAAACTCATAATATTATCCTAATCGTTGTCTGGAAGAGATCGCGCGGTAAGACCACCAATAATTGTACTCATATAATTTATGTCCTAAATAAATAAATAATTTGTGTATTATTTGGTGTGCAGTAAGTAATCAAATTAATTCCCGACTACGACGAAGCAAGGGAAGGGTAATGAGGTTAAAGTCTATGTATGTATGTATGTAAGTGGATGTTTAGCGTCGCCTCTATTGGTCCGATTTTGACAAGCGAGTTATTAATAATAGATTCGTCTTCATATACTCATGTACCAATAGAGCGTCTATAAGTTTTGTACCTACGGCGAAGAAAAGTAAGGGGTAGGTAGTTTCCCTTTACTTAGTACCTACTTACTAGTTTAGCGTTTCATTTAGATCATTGAGACATGATGTAATGTTTACAGCTGGTTAGTTCTACCTAGTAAAAGGGGGAGATACGGAACGCTTAAACAAAAACTGGACTAGATACAACTACAGGCAAACACACCCACACAGCTACATTCCCACCGACGTGCTTCATGTGCATCAACAGCAAAACTAGGCGACAAACGAAGAATGCGAATGAGAGTCACTATGTACTAACTTTAACTGCTTCCTCATAATATACCTTGAAGGTTTTATGAAATAGGCTACACTAAGGTAGCCTGGAAGAGATCGCTGCTTATTGATAAGGCCACCGATTGAACTATTTAAAGGTCAATGTTAATTCTTTGTCACGAACTACACAAACTCCACTCCGATTGCGACTAAAGCCAAAGAAGGCCATTTGTGTGCTTCGCACCTAATTTATGCGGTTCACGCCCAAGAAGGTGTTACCTAATCTTCCCACTTTTAATTATATCTATGCAGCTGGTCCAATGATTTTATAACTGGCTTATTCAAGTGGGTAGAGTGGTACCTACTTAGATATTATTGATAAAGGGAATCTTGTTTTATTTTCCGTGTATACTTACATTTGTGATTATATTCATAAATTTTTGATCATGTGAAATTCATCCGTATCTTCCTTTTGTAGGTAAGTTGGTACGTACGTATCCTCAAAATGTACAAAAATTCGTTTACTAGCGAGGAATTAATTTATGATTTCTATTGCAATTTGCACCTCTTGGTGGGTTTTCGCTCATGCCATGCATAATACAAAGGTTACGAGTCATTTAATTTAATTACAATATACCTCTTTGTGACGCTTCGTGTGCTTCGCGGCATGAATGTACTGCGGTCTTAACGCAAACGCTGTACTATTATTTATTCTGTGGCATACGTATGAGTTTAGATTATGACGATATATGCTTCAAATTTGAAGATTCGTCCTCACGAGCATTTTAAAAATTAAGTCAATTAACCGTTTTCAAAGGTTTAGACCTTTGAAAACGGTTAATTGACTTAATTTTTTTAAGTGTAATACGAGTAAATGTTAAAATACTTTATCCGGATATGGTCACCGAAACACAATTAAATAAATTGGTCTCGATCAAAAAAAAACGTTACCTAAGTTTCCTGAAAAACACCCGTGTTGACGTTCCCATCGATGGAAAAACACCCGTGTTGACGTTCCCATCGATGGAAAAACACCCGTGTTGACGTTCCCATCGATGGAAAAACACCCGTGTTGACGTTCCCATCGATGGAAAAACACCCGTGTTGACGTTCCCATCGATGGAAAAACACCCGTGTTGACGTTCCCATCGATGGAAAAACACCCGTGTTGACGTTCCCATCGATGGAAAAACACCCGTGTTGACGTTCCCATCGATGGAAAAATTCCACTACATTCAGTTTCCATTAAAGATATTTTAAAAAAAGTGTTTAATCCCAACAAACATTCAAATTCTTCTGAGAACTCAGTTTTTTGAAAAGTTGTAAGGATATTAAAACAGTAGAAATATTTTGAAAATCCATACAAATATATAGAAGTGAAACGTTGTCGGTTTGTTTGTTTGTTTGGGGAGTTTTAACGCGATAACGGCTGTGCAAATTTTGATAAAATTTGGAATGGAGATAGCTTATACCCGGGAATAAAACATAGGATACTTTTTATCCCGGAAAATGGCAAGTTTCCAAGGGAAAACTGGAAAATGCTTATTACTAGCCGTAAGGAACGGTTGCCATGGAAATGAAATAACAAATCTTTAAAAAATATCAAGAGCTGTTAGTGTTCTGCTTTTGCATTGGTTTTTAATATCCTAGAAGAACAAGGATTCGGACGGGAAATGTATTAACTAAAATTGGCTCCCGAGATGCATCACCTCCCCTTGCACCTTGACGAGCAGGACAAACATTTTAGAGCGTACGGCACCTTAAGCTTCTTTTACCTACCAACTTTATTTTATCAATTAACTGGCTCTAATCCCTTCACTGTGTTCTAACTTCATCGTGCCATACCATTGCGTAATGCAAACAAGAACCGAAAACATCGCTAATGTTATGTCAACAGTCGACGAAACGAAAGTGCAAAATTATGACTGTCTTATGTCTATGCATTCTATTATAGGTTTCAGATTCATTTCACCGACTTCAAACAGGAGCCGATTTTAAAAGCTTTTATTTAACTTGCAATGTTTGTATATATGCATGTTTGTATAGGTCAAATCTTGCAAACTCAATTAGAACCACTTCCTCTTATCTTACGGAGTTGAATTTTCCCATGTTGGTTCAGTTCCGATGACAATGCACTTTTATATTAAGCATGACCTGAATCGACATCCAGGATTACCCCCAGATAAAGGAACTCTTCAACGGTCAACAGCACGAATTTTGGTACGCATTTTAAGTTTTGCTATGACATGGTTGCTGCACTCAGGGTTCGCTCCTGACTAGACTCCTCACTCGAAATGTTGTATACGCATTTAATTGCGATAGCCCGTTCTAAGTTTCACCATAACAAGGCTACTGTATAAAAGTTTATTTAGTGTTTTTAATTAACTTAATAATTTCAGATACAAAAGAGAGACAGCTCAGAAGTGTCGACTCAAATCAGCTCAGAACTGAACTCAGAAAACTTAAACGAAAATTTTAAATTTTATTTGATAGGGAGCCTCCTCTCCACTGTGTGGTCTCTCATAAAATTGGGTACGTAGTTTTATAAATTTATTTGTTATCGTTTTTTTTATTCAAAGTTCTACCTATCATTAATTATAATTCTATGGAGTCCACTAATCTGTAATACTGTCATACTACTTATTCTCGCTACATAAATAAATCCACATTACTTATTTTTCTCGTCTATTCTCTGCATTGCGTAATGCAAACAAGAAGTGGCAACATCGCAATTGTTATGTCAACAGTCGACAAAAGTGCTAAACTACTTGATTTACCATTTGTGTTTTTTGGCAAACAGACGTGTTTGCAGAAATAGCACATCTATGTTGGCAACAGTGACATGTCAAGGTTCCTTATTTTGGCAGTAGTTGCATATCATGCACTGTATATAAATGCATTTGAATTTGTTTCATTTTAAAATAGTAATTTTCTAGTTTTAGCATTAAATAGTCAATATTGCTTTTCAACTATATAACACACTGTAATTTTAAATCTTACTGGCTTTAACAACCCCTTGGTGCAAAGTGACCACATCATCATCATCTACAGCCTTCATTAGTCAAATGCTGGACATAGGCCTCTCCTAATGTGCGCCACTGAGCCCGCAAGTGACCACAAGAACCAAAAAATAATGTGTGTGTGTGTGTGTGTGTGTGTGTGTGTGTGTGTGTGTGTGTGTGTTTGTTACTTCTTCACGCCTAAGCCTGGATTAACATATAGGCTACTTTTTATCCCGGAAAAATATGTATGGTTCCTGAGGGACGCGGGTGCAACCGCGGGGCGGAGCTAGTATTTATATGAATTTAATGTTTCTTTTTTATTCACATATTTTACTTTACTTTAATAATCTAAAACTTAAAATGTTGTAAGAAGCTTAAAAGAAAATTGCTAATATAATTCTTAAGTTATAAGAATTATATATTTTTTTAATGGTCTTGCAAAGAGCTGTATTTTGATACCTCACTCGATAGATTTTGGGCATTTTTTGTTTCGTCGGATATACAATATGGCAGCTATAACCCGCCATATTGTTTTTCTTAAAACTTCATATATCCTAAAGCACTCTCGTAATCAAGACGAATCCAATGATACCTCATTTAACAAAATCCTTCAAGCCGTTTAGGCTGTAGGACGCGCCTAAGTAACGTACAAACATACATACAACCCAAAGGCATAACCCTCCTCAGTCGGGTAAAAATAGGTATCTTACTCACGTAGCGAGCAAGAAGTATGTTTTACTTACTTACGCATGGTACATCATCATCATCATCAGCCTGTGTTAGTCCACAGCTGGACATAGGCCTCACCCAAAGCATGCCACTTGGCCCGATCTTCGGCTCTTCGCATCCATTTTCTGCCAGTAACCTTGCGCAGATCATCGATCTATCTAGCCGGTGGGCGTCCTACACTACCTTTGCCAATTCGCGGTCTCCTCTCCAGAACACGTACCCCAACGGTTATCGGTTCTGCGGCTAATATGGCCAGCTCACTGCCACTTAAGCTTGCTAATTCTCAGAGCTATATCGGTAACCTTGGTTCTCCGCCGGACCACCTCGTTTTGGATTCAATTTACTAATTATTTAGTAATGGTACAAATTATTTAAAAATAATATATATAAAATATAAATAAATTACAACAAAAAAAAGTGAACATAGTGTATATAGTCTTATCATAAGAAGGAATGGAAACCGAAAGATGTACCTACCTCCACTTAGGCACAAGAAATCAAATCAACCGAAAAGCTGCAACTTCACGCTTTCTAGACTAAAGTTGCAGCACGTGCTGCCATTGCGCAATACGAGACTTGCGGACATTGTCACACTCCACTAGCAGCGGGCTGCAGAACTAGCGGTTAGTGTTAGTGCTAAACGAAAAGCTGCAACTTCACGCTTTCTAGACTAAAGTTGCAGCGCGTGCTGCCATTGCGCAATACGAGACTTGCGGACATTGTCACACTCCACTAGCAGCGGGCTGCAGAACTAGCGGTTAGTGTTAGTGCTAAACGAAAAGCTGCAACTTCACGCTTTCTAGACTAAAGTTGCAGCGCGTGCTGCCATTGCGCAATACGAGACTTGCGGACATTGTCACACTCCACTAGCAGCGGGCTGCAGAACTAGCGGTTAGTGTTAGTGCTAAACGAAAAGCTGCAACTTCACGCTTTCCAGACTAAAGTTGCAGCGCGCGCTGCCATTGCGCAATACGAGACTTGCGGACATTGTCACACTCCACTAGCAGCGGGCTGCAGAACTAGCGGTTAGTGTTAGTGCTAAACGAAAAGCTGCAACTTCACGCTTTCTAGACTAAAGTTGCAGCGCGTGCTGCCATTGCGCAATACGAGACTTGCGGACATTGTCACACTCCACTAGCAGCGGGCTGCAGAACTAGCGGTTAGTGTTAGTGCTAAACGAAAAGCTGCAACTTCACGCTTTCTAGACTAAAGTTGCAGCGCGTGCTGCCATTGCGCAATACGAGACTTGCGGACATTGTCACACTCCACTAGCAGCGGGCTGCAGAACTAGCGGTTAGTGCTAAAAGTGTACTTACTTGTACTATAGCTTAGATGTGCTGTTTGAAACTTGATGGTGACTGCTTTAGCAGCAGTAAAGGGCTGCGATGACTCAGTTTATAGACGCCCAAGATGCGCTGTTTTTTTTTAAATGATACCTCGGTATCAAAGACGGTGCCTCCCGAATGGAGTTTTAAAAAACTCCATTCGGGAGGCACCGTCTTTGATACTTGATGCTAGTATTACAGACAGGAGCCTTCCCGAGTGCCGATTTATGGTAATTATTAGCATTACATTTTAACAGCTATCAGCGTTTTTCCACAGATACAAAAATTCAGTTTATTCCCTGGATTGAGCGTTTTCTCATAAAAATCTTGATATATTTAATAGCCTAGACTAAGAACTCGCATCATGTTCTGGCTAAGCAGACGACAATAAAAAATAAATAAAAAAAAACTTGTTACTTAAATGTGAACGTGTTTTATCTATATGTAATAGTAGTCAATCTAAGTAGTATATGTAGATATAAAGCCGTTGAGATGACAAGCAAATACGAAAGACTAGCTCATAATGGATGATAATATTGATTAAAAGTACACTATGTATTATTGCAGAACCTAGAGTATCTACATACAAAATTTCATCTAAATCCGTTCAGCACTTTCACACACTCATACACACACACACTTCCCTTACAAAGCTTCGCATTTTTAATGTTAATGTAATGTTAAACTAAAAATTACTTAACATTGAACTAACCAAACGTATCGGTTTACCCCCTTACTTATAAAAAGTTATGCAATGATTAAGTAATGATTAGTAAAACTGCGCAGTACAATATTGTACTGCGCGGAATTCTTAATCATTGCATAACCATTGCATAACTTTTTCTATGTAAGTTTAGTATTCAGAAACTAAAAAAAAAAAAAACTATAACGCTAAATCCATAGCTCCAAACGCTCACGAACTCATGATGCCTCCACATCATTCACCATAGCAAATTGGCCACAGAACCTCACAATGTCCCTAATGAGCCGTGGCAGCGACCATCAGAACTGAACAAGCCATTACAACATTCTTCTAACCGTGGCATCTTTAATAACTGAGCTGTCACGAGATCTTGTGGTATACAAAATTCTCGGTGCTTACTTCTTGGTGGTGTTATGTAACCTTTAATTCAGACATTAAAGTTTTAAAACATACGGAACGGCTACTATTATCACGCAGTGTTGTTAACTATGGAAGCACCTTCAATTTGGCTTTAAAACTTAGTTAACTCTAAATACGATCCGTAAAATTTGTCTGTAGATCTGTATAAATAAAGTTCTAGGTTAAGTTATAAATTTGGGAAGGATAACTGAAGACTCACAAGCCATTGTTCTTTTCTACACATCATTATGGTCTACAAATATCATGTTCTAAGGCAAACCGTAGATGAGTTGATGAATAATTTATTATTTGCCCAACAAAAGCGGTGTGTTGTTTTTAGCATTCATGTGTGTATGTGAGTTTCTTTATTCCATCATAACTACTCGTATTAAATGCCTGAACAGATTTAGACGTATGGGGTATCGTTAGAATACTTACACCCCCCCGAGTAACATAGACTATATATTTTTTTGAAAACATTCAATATGGCGGCAGTATGGCACCATATTCAAACACGAACGTTTCTTCGAAATTTACAATATGGGTATCAAATTGAAGGCCTTGATAAGCACATTCCAACAGTATATAATTTATAGGCAAAAGCTCTTTTTTGGCGGGGCAGGCGTGTTTTTTAAGCTTTTAAGCTAGTTATTTTAGTATATTGAACATCCCTTCCTTTAATTGAACCAGCGGAAGTTAGTACCTAGTACATTTTTGTGATGTTGTTGTGCGACTTCTCTTTAGTAAAATGATCGTAAGACGCGCGAGCCGCGTTTTTTTAGACTCCGGTGAAATATCGAAAAATACAAATACTCATACAAAAAAACGATAAAATATGTAAGTGTCATATTAAAAGTTTGCATGATCTAAGGAATCCATGTCTGAAATTTTAGTTTATGAGAACAATGAGTTTCTAAAGGATCCAGGGATGAGCAATTTTATCGTTTTAAAAAAGGAACGACTATTCTTTGACTCGAAGGAGAGACATTTATTACCACAAGATTTACGACCATTCAAAAAACTTGTCCAACAAGATCGTATTATACCTTCAAGTTCAAGCCCGTTCATACTCATGTCTCATAACCATTCAATGCAATCATTACCACCCATTCCCGTAGTAAATTAACTTTTATTGCTAACCAGATATCCATAAATCAAGGGTTAAATATGGGGTCCATTTGGCTAGTGCAATCAGGTGGGGTTGTTTTTGACCCCATATTAACATTCATGGGTCGACGTGATCCGCCCATTGCAAGGATTTTACGACGTCGTAAAGGTGTGAAATGAGTGTTTAAGCGTGTTTTGCCACTCGAAACGCATGGGGTTTATTTTGCCCGTCATTATTTGCCTTGTTTGAGGCGGTGAATAGGCGTAATCTGCGGAATACACATTTTAATGTGTTTTTGAGATATAAATTATGCGACAATTGCGTATATATAATTTATATTGACTCATATAATTTTCCTCGAGATATTATTTTCATTGAGTATTCATGTACTTTTATCTAAAACTAGCTTTCACCCGCGACTTCGTCCACGCGGACTACAGCTTATCGCGAAAAAAAGCATCCTATGTTCATTAGGATATTAAAAACCAATACAAAAGTATAGTACCAACGCTCTTGATGTTTTTTGACAGACCTGTCATTCCATTCCTTACAGTAATCGACATTTTCCAGTTTTCCCGTGGCAACTCACAATTTCCCGGGATAAAAAATATCCTATGTTGGTTTCTATACTGTACAGTATCTATTAACAAAGTTTCGGCGTGAAAGTTTCCCAAACAAACAGACAAAGTGTAGATAAAAATGAATCAGGATAATGTCCTCACGATCAATTGCGTTAATGGCGACAGTACAATAATATCTCCTTTTTTATACCATAGGTAAGTACTTACCTACTTCCTTCATTAAAATTCATCAATTAACATCCGTAGGTTATTGCTCCACTTTACATTCTTTAAATACACTTATATCTATTTACTGTCTACTTTAATCTACTTTGGCTGTTATTCACAGTGTAGAGGAATTTTTGGATATTTTTATCAAAGAGAATAAAAAATCTAATTGCAGATTTATTAATCTTTGCGACCGTATAAAATAATTGCGTGATCTTCGTTATTAAACCATTATTTAATTGCAATAACCGCCTAAGTAAAAACATTTAATAATTTCTATGAAATGATATTTAGCTCGCCACCTACGCATAATGTTGTCGCTCATGCTTAGAATTAATTAGATTATGGCACGAGCTCACATCATGAGAATGGAAGCCTTGACCCTGACATAATGAAATGAGAATGTACAACAGTATTAATAATGTTTTACGCGATAAACAGAATGTTTTTTTTTTTTATTTTCTCGCTTTTAGTGAACAAAACAAAAATATGGAAAAACACAAATCAAAGCAGTTTTTCCTGCAGATTGACCGCAACAACAAACGACGACGTACGTCATAAAAGAGTGTTATTGACCGCTGAAGTCGCATACAAATTCAGTGACACTGTTATTCTTAAACTTATATTTTGATTAAAATCTAATTTGTATGATATAATGGGCTATACTTAAATGTTTAGTATGTAGGCTTAAAAAACATACACAGAGTAAATTGGAACAATTTTTTGTTATCTGTACTAAACTTAAAGAAGCGCTTTTTTTCTCTGATTCATTAATTAAAATTAAAAATGTGTTATGAACATTGATATAGGATAGCTTATTCTATCTACAAAGTTTGGCTTCGAAATGACTCGTGGTTTTAAAATCAACATGCAGTTACGTTTGTGTGTAAAGGTAAATTTCCGCAACAGACAATCAATTCAATTTTCTCAACAATTGTTTACATATTTTGTTACTTTTTGCAATGATTTATTTTTCTTTAGCAGATCTCAGTCAGTCTCAGTACCCACATTGCTTTTCGCTTTAGGTATCCAACTGACACCGACGGAGGGCGATGTGTCACGGGCACGGGAAGCGTCGACGCGCTCCAATGTGGCTTCCTTCCGTCCGCAAATGGGTGTCCCAATGACGCGGCTTTGATTTTAAGCGACTTTCAAATGCTCTCTTACATCATTAGCTTGAACTAATATGTTTTTAAATCATCAATCCGCTGGATTTTGTTGGAATTACAACCGTAAGCTTGGCAAGTTATAGTTTACAAAAATCAAGTCAATTTAACACGAAGTGTGTAGTGTGTGTTTAATGGAAATCATCATGATTTTAGTGCAACTAGTAAAAAAATATCACATCACATGTTTTGTTTAAGTTTTTGATTGTCTGTCGTTCCGGGTGGAATCTTACAACTCAAATTTCGAGCACTTCCCGATTAGCTATTCGGCTGAAACTTTCAGGGTAGCTCACAAATCGATGACAATGCAATCTAAAACAACTTGCTTAAAAGCTAAAAATACACGACTGCCCTGTCAAAAAAGAGCTTTTGCCAATAAATTATAAACTGGTGGAATGTGCTTATCAAGGCCTTCAATTTGATACCCATATTGTAAATTTCGTTTTATTTTATTTTAAAGTTTAGAAAAAAAAACATACTCAATGTTTTCAAAAAAAAAAATGCCTATGTGGCTTCGTGGGGCCTAACGATACCCCACGATACCGCTAACGATATCCTATACGTAGAGAAGTTATGGTGGAATAAAGAAACTCAAATACAAACATGAGTGCTAAAAACAATACACTCCTTTTTTTGGGCAGTCGTGTAAAAAAGACGTTGTTTTTAGATAAGTATTAGTTTGTTTTTATGTACATTTGCTGCTAGTTCTTATTTTTCTAATCATATCCTTTGCGATATTAATAATTCAGTTTTTGCCAAAACATTTTAATAGCTTGTAGAAGTGCTAGATTATTTTGCATATTTACAGTAAATATCTACGTTGTTTTATTTTTAAATTATAATGTTTTATATAAACTAAATTGTACTACAGAACGTAATATAAAAATCGGATACTCAAAACATAAAGTGAATGTAATGAAACATTAGCCACACAGAACTCGCGTAGGTATACTATTCCCCAATGTCAAGAATAAGTGCCGCAAAGTGCTCTCGTCAGCCGCGTCTAGGATTACTTATTTGCACGAGAGCACTTCATTTGAACTGATAGAAGCTTAATCTAAAAAACGTTCATCTAGGGGATGAGTGAGAGTAATATCACTACCTAATACGAAAATATTTTGAGTAATAGGTAAAAAAAAACATAATTAAACAACAGTTTAGAGGCCGTTGAATTATACATTCTTGGTAAATTCGAACCTGTCAAAATATTTTTATATCGAGTGAGTTGTTGTGTCAGACTTTTAGTTGTTAGTCGTATCAGGTAGTGCTGGCCTCTGGTGTCAGAGTTTGTCAGACCGCCCGAGGGCCTCTGACATGGCTTGACGACTGCTATTAATCAAAAACTTGACTTGAAAGAAACTTGAAAGGGCTTGACGTGCCCTCCGAAGCACAGACCGATGGAAAACCGCACATCACTCAGAAAAGTCATTGGTGCAGAGCCTAGGACCGAACACGGTATTATTGGATTCTAATTTGCACTATTGAATCGTTAGGCTACCATCGCTATAACTTTTAGTTAATCATAACTGAGGAAAAACAGAATCATCACAGTTTCTGAACATAATAATAATAGATTATTATTGCGGCCACTCCATTGTCAAGGTTAAATTATTGACAACTAGCGTTTGCCCTCGATTTCTGTCATTTAACTACAGTTTATTGCGATAAAAATTATCTTGTGTCCTTTCTCAAGGTTCAAACTATCTCCACACCAGATTTCATCAAAATCAGTTCAGCCGTTTAGTCGTAAATTGGTAAAAAACAGACAGACTGGTACTTACTTACTACGATTACGATTACTTTCACTTTATATGTAGTTAATTTTATGGATTACTATAGTTCTGACAATGGCCAACAGAATTATTATTAAAGAGTTTTATTTATTTGAGCTCTAATTCTTTTAATTTCAGGAAATCACTGAGGAAACGCGTAAAAATAATAATGTTTGAACCTTTTCAAAACTTATCGTTTTAACTTGTATTATTATAATATTAATCTTTGATAAAATCTTAGCCCGTCGTATGTCTTGTTTACGCAAATATTTTTTTTATAGCGTAGAGGAATATATGACATTTAAAATTTGATATTTTTGTCATTTTTATTATTATACAGACCATATTATTTTTTGTAAATATATTATCTAACGCCTCTATTATTTCTTTGTGAGTGAATAGATTTAAAGTAATATGTAAAAAAAAAAAACAGGAATGTATTAATGTTATTAGCTGATTTGTACATACTAATTCTTAATTGATGATTAAGGACCATGCAGGTACTATTTGCACGCCTGCAAAGGCAAGAATAAGAGTGCTTTAAGGACTATGCAGGTACTATTTGCACGCCTGCAAAGGCAAGAATAAGAGTGCTTTAAGGACTATGCAGGTACTATTTGCACGCCTGCAAAGACAAGAATAAGAGTGCTTTAAGGACCATGCAGGTACTATTTGCACGCCTGCAAAGGCAAGAATAAGAGTGCTTTAAGGACCATGCAGGTACTATTTGCAAGCCTGCAAAGGCAAGAATAAGAGTGCTTTCTTCACAAAATTTGTACCATCTCTTGTTACCTTATTTTTATGCAAATAAATTATTATGATTATGATCTTTTGTTTTATTTTGTTAAAGCAGGCGAGGTTATAAGAAGCGTCTAGAAGAGTCGATTTGTCGAACTCTATTATTGAAGAAACAGATCACGAGCTCGACGACACCAAGTTCAGAAAAAATGTTACGCTATTCAAACTTCCGATCGTAGTCACGACATCGCCGACTTTTTTTCATATATATAGTCATTTTTCTCTAAGAGCAATGTCTTTCAAGGTGTGGTAACAAATAACTCTATTCAACGTCGTAAATCGGACGTCACCTTCTATTTGCTAAGGCCGATGAATGGAACTCCGATGTGGAGCAAAACATCTGTCAGTGATAGTAGGAGTACAGATTCAAAGTCTTCTTTGAGTGGACACTGGACACGTGCTGGTTTGGGTATTATTATTTAAATTATTTTATTTTCACTTGAAATCTATGGATTGTGTCGTGTTATTGCAAGATTCTCTTCTATGACAATGTTTTGAAGAAGCTATATATACAGCTGTATATTTTTTACAATTTCGTTGCTATACTTATTACTTACAATAAAGCAAAAGGTGGCAAAAAATCTGTATAAGGAAAATAATGAAAAAAAACTAGGTTACTTAAAGAACAAGCTACAAGAACAAGGATAATTAATATAATTAATAAAAAATATAAAAAACGTGTCTTTCTGTATGTCTGTTCGCTTCGCCGCGTAAAGAAATTAATTTCTTACCCAAAACGCTTTTCTTTATTTATTTAAAACTTACCTGCGTGGTCATTTTTCTGGGTAATAAGTATCCTATGTGATATTCCAGGACCAGAAATACCTTAAAGTGAAATATACCAAACTTCAGAAATTTCGTTCAGCCGTCTGATAGATTTTTATCGATTACTCTTATTATTCTCATCGAATACCTCAAGAACACCAGTTTTTAAGTGAAACCCTAAGCTATCCTACAGTGAAAACTAAATCGCAAACTAAATCGCAAATCCAGTAGTTTTTACGTGATGCGCGACAAGACAGACAATATTTAAAAAAAAAACTGCTTCAGTAGCTAGCTTATTTAAGTACATAAAACCTTTTTTTTAATTATCTTCTATGTACAGATTTTTTGGTACTTACTGCTTTATTATATATGTATAGACAATTTCCACCCACTTCAAAAGAAATCGCCAACAATGCCAAAGGTCAAATGGGTGACCAAGAAAAGAAAACAATGAAGCTGAATTCAAAGAACATTTAAACTTCAACTTGAATTGTGTTTTTACTGCCTTCCTTTGAAGTTGAAATTTGTGGGAGTATTGTTGGCAGGAAGTGTTTTTATGCCGTAGGGGTCATTTCTAAATGACATATAAATTGTAGAAAATGGTAGCAAATCAGATGATGTCATCTATTCAGGTATGCTGAGATCTACTATTGAGTTTGTTCACATAGTTTCAAACACAGATATATTTTGAGGAATTTTATCGTACAACATTTTGTGTCCCTTTGTTTAATTAATTAGGCTCAAAAAAAAAGTTTGACCTTAGCAGTTTTTTTTAGTATGTTGATACTAGTTGATAGGTCACTTAATGATAATAGGTAATTTTGTTTGTTAGGAACTTTGAACTTACATATCTCCTCCAAAGTCTGGTGCGCTATTTTGCTCATAGGTACACGCCATCCCGCTCTCCAACCCGTTCCTCTTTAGATTCTACTATATAAAAACGTCTACCTCGTGTAACGTGTGTAGTAGTTATACCTAATTGGTCTAATAAATTAACTATATTTCATTGTTTACAATATCTTGACATCATTCTTCAAACCACCGAAACTTTCTGCTAGATTAACCAGCTCTTTACCAGCGTCGGAACAATAGTCTCCTCGCCGCATGACCGAGCCGACCTTGCGAGGCCACAATGGCCCTACATTATTGTTCAATGGCAGCAATCACGGTGATTATATAAGACACGGTCATACTTTATTATTGTAGGTTATATGTCAAAGTAAAGCTTTGCATCAGCCAGAGAGCTGATTTACAAGGGTTGCTATATCTACCTAAAGTTGCATGACCTTTATGTTTTTGACGCGAATACTTTTATAAAGTTGTTGCCATATGAGGCAATCCAAAAAACTGATGATAATAAAATCTGGGTATACAGTTTGGTGTTGCAGTTCCAAATCTATCATCGACATCCAAAATTACACTATTCGATACTAAAGGACCAAATAGTTTATTAAGTTGAGTGAGGACTGTGTCGCATCGCACGGAGTGGAGGGGGAAGCGCCGCAATATGGTTATTTCGCAGCGTCACAATTTATGTTTTGTAAAAATTTTGACTTGGAGAAGCTACGACGTTCGTTTGAGTTTCAATCGTTAAATCTCGTCAAGATCTATGGATTGCGTATATTTTAACATAGTGAGAAATAGTTATGGTGAATATATTCGGTGTTAGAGTAAAAAATCATAAAAAATGCAATGTCACCTTATACAAGTCAATAAGCTTATTCAAAATGGCTAGCTATTTCAAATGATCGTATATGGTTGGAAAGTGCTTCTCAATAGCAATCTAATGATACCCATAAAACAACATATGACAGAGTTCACTCTGTCATTGTTTTATAGGTAAAAGGGTGAAGGCGTCCGAGCGGATACTAACACGTATTCGCGTAAAACGCACGGTCGTGTCCACGACACGGCCACACCCCGTTTATTTTTGTTCCGTTGCGTGACGAATCGAGCTCGAAGATCGCCTGATGCTAAGCCCATAAAAGTTGCAGTGCCATCCAGAACTTTGCATTGCAAAATCTTGCGTGGCACTGCACTGCACACGTCAGTCACCCTGAGGCAGTTGTTTTTAATTTACAGTCTCATGCCCAGTGCTTTCGCTGGAAACATTGCTCTCCAAACCGAAACATTAATGTTTGCATACTACTGATTGGCGGTTGAATATCTGGCAAAGATGTGGTACTTCCCCAGACGGACTCTTGCAGAAGAGGTGTACCACTACAAAATGATGCAGACGTTTAAAGTGCCTTGCCTTGCGATGCGATGCAATGTTTTTAAGTTAGGTATGTCGTGTGAACGATCTTTTTATCTTCTTTGAATCTTCATCAAACTGTTTATTTCTTTGAAAATATAAAAATAATTAAAAAGCTTAAATAATTTTACATACTTTGTCAGGTATGAAGCAGTTTAAAATAATACTGTACGCAGTAACCGTACTCCTAATTAGCATTGCATGTGAAATCTGCGCCTCCTAGTTAATGTTAAACAATTATTTAGCCAAATAAACATAATAAAATGATCTTGTATGCACATCGCAGCCGTCACGCTGGCGCCTGACTGCGTGTTGAACCTTATATTCAGCGCAACACAGGCTGTAACAAGTGTTCACTGTTGAATAACATGAGTGGAAGCTGGAAGTGTAAGGGTTGTGTCATTCACAAAAACATTGTCTTATGCTTAATCTGATCCCACTTCATTTGCTATGGTAAAATATCAATAATAATTAAATTTATAGTAAGTAAATTACTGCATTTGTTACATAATATTTCACCTAATGCTTTTTAACTTACTTAAAAAGGAAAAGGTTCTCAAATCTTACACTTTTTAAAAAGTTTTTAGTATGTTTCACTTTCTTGTTTATCTGTCGTTCCGGGTGGAATCTTGCACATCAAACTAGCCCTTTCCGATTAGCTATCCGGCTGATACTTTCTACGCTTTTCTAGCTCACAACACTACGAAAATACATTATGAAAAAAATAATTTTATTTTTAGATTAGTTTTAAAATTTATGTATATAATTACAAAGATTTCTCCAAAATTTCTGGACTAAAACACCAATTAGGTTGGTTATTTTTTTTATTGAAAGTTCCATTTTTTTTAAATATTTTTTTAGTAAATCTATTTAAAGATTTTAATTATTTATTTTTGCTGTATTCATTGTCAGACCTGACATTTTCAGACCTAACATTTTCAGACCTGACAATGAATACATCAAAATGAAATCATCACTAACAATTTTATTACTCCAAACAAAAATAAACCTCAATGCTACCAACTTAGCAGACTAAGTGACCGAACAAGTTGCTCTAAAAATAGCTAGTTTATGCACTAATGAGTGCAATTTCTTGGTAAATGCGAGTACGGTGCCAAGTCTGGAGCGTAATGCTGTAAACGGTTACAAGTATTACGTGCCGTTTGAATAAATTGCTGTTTGGGTAAGAAATTGTTATAATTACGACATGATAGGCCGGTTACGAGAAATAGTAATCAGACTTCCGAGAAAAGGGTGAAACAGTATTTCTTTATTTTTTTGCTTTATAACATCAGCCCTGACAATGAATACAGAAAACCAAAACACTAACAATTTAATTGCTGTTGTTTTTTCGTGTGTGGTAGTGCTGGCCTCTGGTGTCAGAGTTTGTCAGGCCACCCGGTGGTCTCTGACATGGCTTAACGACTGCTATTAATCAGACAGCTGGGACAGACAGTTTTATGTGCACGGAGGGATGGAAAATCGCCTAAAATTTAGAAAAGTCATGACCGACGCCCGTACGCAGTATCTTTGGATTCTCTATTGAACCTTAGGCTACCATTGCTCTTTACTTGCAACAAAGGAAAACAAGAAAGAAAGTCAATAATTCTAGGATAAATTTTGACCACAGACGCATGTAATAGGTTAAATTTAATGAGACATAAAATGTACTGGATTTAATTTACTTCATAAAGTTAAATCCAGTATTAAGTTTATAGTTTGCGTCACTACCTTCATGAATGGTCAATAGTCACTCGTGGCGCCAGTTGACAGTTGTCGCGTCGCGATGACATTGATATATTGACGCAATCGCAACGAATGCTGTCAAGCAATTGCGTTTGCGCATTTAGCGCGTCGATACACTTGTCTTTTTAGCATGAGTTATTGCGCGTTTGATTTATTGTCGCCGTTTTTAGGGTTCCATACGTCGGAATGGAATAAAGGAACCCATACAGGATCGCACGGGCGTCTGTCTGTCTGTCCGTCTGTCACAGCCAATTTGCACCGAATCTACTGGACCGGCAAAGTTGAAATTTGGTACAATATGAATTTGCCCTAAACACGGACGTGTAACGTAAATATATGTTTTTTTGGTCCACATTGGGGAATAAATCAGAAATTAAATAAAACAAAATTTTGCAAAATATATCATGTCAAATGAAAGAACTTGTGTGAGGGTCCCAAATTTTTTATTTTTTCATTTTTATATAATTGGCTTTAAAGTTATTTAAGAAAATAGATGAAAATCCTTATCTCCGAAACGAAACAGCCAAATATTTTGAAATAAATAAAGAAAGTAGTTCTTTATTTATAGATTTTTATAGATTATTGGAAAACCTATGGTCTTAAAATAACATAGGAAATTTCTCAATACAATGAGATAATATATTCATCGTACGGAACCCTCTTATCACGAGTTCAACTTTCACTTGTCCGATTTTATATAGTTTCGTTTCTACAAAGTTGTAAAAGAGATTCTTTGAAAGAAAAAGGTAAGAGCAGCTTTTAAACTTGTTTAACAAAGCTTTCAATACAAACTTTTAAAGGAAGACACAGCTTTTCTCACAAAGGTCATCGGACCTTATAAATTAGTATTTATATAAAACATCCTGTAATTACACATCGTTGTAAACAGGGTGTCATATTTAATTTAGCCTTTAATTTCCTTGGTAACATAACTCCAAGTAAATAATTTCAAGTTACAGGAGTTACAAATTAAAACTTAACTGCGATGTACACCGCCGCTGCCGGTAACGTAATCCAGTTTAACTTGGTTCAAGTTAGCTAACTTGACGGGAGCTAAGTTGTTTAAGTTGCCCGTCGTAGATGGTTATCTAAGTGGTTGGTTTCCGGAAAGTTGTTCCAGTGATGTACACTTTTTTATGATATACGTCAACTTCTGTGAACAATATAACGACTTGTAAGAAAAACATAATTAGTTAGGCGTTTTTTTCCCCGTCTATAATAATATGACATTGATTACGAATCAACAACATTATGCGTTACATAAAATAAATCTAAAGACCATAATAAACTTAATTCATTACACTTCTAAGTATTTGTAGATGTTATGCGAGGCACGACACGGTTACTTTGCGAGTTATTATAAAAAGCAATCTATACTTTGTACTTATAATATTTATTTTAAATCACTTAGGCATATTTGCCTGTTTTATTTATGGTAGAAACACCTAAAAAAACATAGACATGCGAATGAAATAACTAGAAATAGGAGAATACGGGAAGGTTTTAATGAAGCAAAGAGTTTTTTTTTAAATATTTTCTCTCAACTTGTGCATAAAACGGTGGGACAGGTGGCGATACATGTGTTTATATATCAATCTCTTCGGACCAGGCGTTCTTATAATTATGATAGAACTTCACATACAGGTAAGTTCGTTTAATCAATAATTATAAGCTGTTAGTACTATTATTACTTATGTGAAAATACAATCTATACTTCTGTACTTATAATAAAGCAGTAATTAAAATTAAGTCTGTACAATGAAGATAATTAAAAAAAATAGCTTAGGGTAGGTACTTAAAATAAGCTGTTGAACAAGAATATAACATTTTTTTACATGGTGTCTTTCTGTCTATTTGTCTGTTCGAGCATCACGTAAAAACTACTAAACCGAATGATTTGCGGTTTTCACTATTGGATAGTTTTGGTTTTGACTTAAAAACTATGTACTTGATATCTCAATCCGATGAGTAGAAGCCGAGCAATAGATAAAAACGATTTGTCGTCTAAATGAAGTTTGATATTTGTTTATTGGTACTTTTGGTTCTGGAACAACACCAGAAAAACGATCACGCGGGCAAAACCGCGGGCACAGCTAGTAAATAAATAAATGAATAATGACGGAAGCTACTACTACAGAATATGTAATAGTAACTTCAAATAAAATAAGCATATTTTAAAAAAAAAAAAACGTAACTAATTAATTTTTATTAACTTATTTTTAAGAATGTCATTTTTTATGCCTTTTTCATATATTTTTATTGCATTGTCACTCTTTACCTTTTTCATATTTTTTTATTGCATAGTCACTCTTTACCTTTTTTCATATTTTTTTATAGCATTGTCACTCTTTACCTTTTTTTAATTTTTTTTTATTGCATTATCACTCTTTACCTTTTTTCATATTTTTTTATTGCATTGTCACTCTTTACCTTTTTTTCATATTTTTTTTATTGCATTGTCACTCTTTACCTTTTTTCATTTTTTTTATTGCATTGTCACTCTTTACCTTTTTTTCGTCCTTTTTTTGTATTGCATTTTTTTACTTTCTTTTTAAATTTTTTTCTTCGGTTTGTGAGCTACCCTGAAAGAATCAGCCGGATAGCTAATCGGGAAGTGCTCTAAATTTGAATTGCAAAATTCCAGGACAGACAGAAATACATAGATACATACATTCAAGTGAATTTAATAAAAGCTTTAAAAAACATTATTATTTATTTCAGTTTTCTAAATTATATCTTTACCTATCGGTTTAACCTTGAGACTACAGGTGAAATTAGTTAAAAACATTACGTAAACATCACATTTTCATCAGTAATTATGACTACGCATATTACCTGACCACTCCTAATGGACTCGTTCTAGAAACATCCATTTAGGCCCTGATTTATGAACCTAGGCAATTACGAGTCACGCAGTCACGCTATGTTGTTGGCTGTTCAATTTCAGGAATCAAAAATGTTTGTTCTTTTACATACTTACAGTAATAAGTATAATTTAAATAGTAAATTCGTAAATAAACTTTTACGAGTTTCTTATCTTTTCAACATTTTTTTGTGCCATTCTACTTTCTTTTTTTTTGCATTTTCTTCTATTTTTGAGCTACCCTGCAAGTTTCAGCGGGATAATTAATTGGAAAGTGCTCAAAATTTAGTTAAATAAAAGCTTACGAAAAGCTTTAAAGAAACGAGTTTTTTAATTTGCATGAGATGGAAGGAATTTGTAATGTTCTATCAAGGAATCAGAAATGTTTGCTGTTCTACATAAGTACAGTAAACAACTGTAACTAACAACACATACATTAACCCTTCACTTTCTTCGCCGTAGTCGGGTAAAAAAGTATGACCTGAAGACGAATCGATTGATACCTCGCTTGTCAAAATCAGGGGCAACGCTATGTTGGAACATCCACATACCCATATACCCCTTCCCTTGCTTCGCCGTAATCGGGTAAAAAACGTAATTTTCATTTGCGAGATGTCGGAGGGAATTCTCCTTTTAAAATATTTAAATGGGAATGAAACCTCCACAGATTAAATTCCGCGTTTTACAGAAAAATATCGTTCCCGCTCATAGAAATGAAACCCGCGCAACTGTTTTCAGCAAGAAGTTTTTATTCGTTTGTGTCTATTCACTGTATTCAGCCAGCGCTTTCACCTTGCTAAACAAAAATTAAAATTACGAAAAATAAAAGAATACGCTTTGAATAGCGAAGCCAGTTGCAGAACGGGGTGTCACACAAAAAGGAGAGACTTTTTGCGCGAAACTTCTTCGAGCGTGAAATGAGATTGCCATAGTTTTTTGCAAAAATTCAAAATGTTGTGTTGTAGCTTTTGATTTTATTCTCAATCTTGTGTTTCTTCGAGTGTTGATGTGTAATATTGGTGGAATATTAACCATTAGGTGTTCGTTAACGTGCACGAGTGCGGGCAAAATAATCAAACGCACATATAAATGGCATTTTGTGATTTTTCCAAATCTCCTACGGATGTTTTAGTAAATTTCCACCATTTTACTGATTAGTGACTTTGACTTGACAATGAATGACTGTGACGTGACATTAATATACACTATTAAACTTGACATTGGCGAAATTGCTAGTAGGCTAGTGTCTCCGCAGAAGCCATCTAATAAAAAAAGAAGAAGAAGAAGAAGAGATTGCCATACCGAGTTGTAGTGCGCCAACGTAGGGCGGCCACTGGGCTCTATTAGTTGAAATTAGATTATAATATAATGGAAACATATTCCATTTACATGTGAGGATGGGCAAAAATCAAACTGAAAGTTATAAATTTTAGACAGAATAATTTAATATATATTGACTTAAAATAATTATTTACATTATAACACAATTGCAAAAACCACATTAAATCTGCAGTATCAATTACTTATAACATTTTTTGCCACTTACTACAAAAGCACTATTTAAGTTCAAAACTATAAATAATTTAATTAAATCTCTACAAACGTCGCATCATCTCAGTCTGTCATTGTTCTACTCAGCATCTGCCGCGCTCCAGTTTGCGGCAAACATCTGCCCTTCAGAATGCTTTTGTGTGAAACCCTTCGCGAATAGATCAAGGCTTTGTGCGAGGCAAGAACTGCGAAACCCTAATCTTGGGTAGAGAGATGAGCGTATATCGATGTAATTTTATCGAAAAAAGGTATTTTGTTTTTTTTTTTCAGTTTGATTTTTGCTTTTTTTTTTGACGCAGTTGAACACTTCAGAAATTGTATATTTTTTATGTAATCTCTTACCGCGGTATTGTGGTGCCTCATTAAAATTATAATCTAGCCTTTAGACTAATAAGTAATTTTACTTTAACCTAAGCTGCTAAGTAGAGTTTATACTAAGAATGTGTCCAATAACATTTTTCTTCATGTCACTATTTAAGGGGAAGTCACTTTGTTATTGTGTTCAAAATTATGTGTGTTTTCTTGTATAAGAATTTGTTATCATTGCAACTTATAAAAGTAGGCAACATATAACTGAAAATAAAAGAAATTAAAAAAAAAGTACTGTAATGTAGCATTGTAGAGCAATAGAAAGAACGTATTAATGACACAAACGCTCCGATACATTTTGCTAAATATTATTAGAAGTCTGTAACTGATAAATATGTAGGCAAGACAAAAGAAAGATCTAATCGTATTCGATAACAGACCCTTATCAATGATTGATTGTCAATCTAATAATATACACTGTTTATTTTATCTTTGACTTATTGTAACATTTCGAAGTCACTGTACTAGATAATCTCTTATCGAAAGATAAACGCACGGAAGTGGAGTATATTACATGGTGTAAATGATAAAGGGCTAAACTATTGTTTATTTGCTTACAAATTCAAAACGTCATGATTTGAATTTGTTATCATTCAAGGGAAGTAAAATCTCATAAAAATCTCTTTAAAATAACCAAATATAATTCTCAATTATAAAGATATTAGTAAAATATACCTAGACTCTCCCACCAACAGGTAAATAGGTAGTCATGATTTGCCTTTTTAAACGTCATGGTGTCTTTATCGAATATCTATCGATAGTCTTGTGGAGTAACTTCCCAACCCTATACCTCCCCTTTCTTGGTCTCTTCTGGTATATTTTAAAGCCATAATTACATGTTTTCCGATACGTGAATTCGTTCAGTTTGGATCATTACTAAGTCGTTTACCGCGGCTACGCCCACAATTCGTTTTTATACTGGCGGTGGCGAGTTTCGCACGCTTAATGATATGTTTAACGAACTTTATAGTTTTGTTTTGTCAATTGCTTGTGGTTTTGCATTTGTAATGCTAATGAGTGAATGATAATTAATTTTAAATTATGACTGATGGCATGTTGTCATGGTGTCCTATGGGAATTAGAATGATCGAAGATGATTTTAGTTGAAGTTTTTTTCGTAGACTACATATACATTTACCTACCTACGCATTTATGTTCCGTTTATTTTTTTATTAAATCTATGCTTCATTTAATATTTTGGTTAGAGCGTTTCGTATTAGAAAAAAGTTTCGTACAAGATTGTCATCATTGCCAGATAACACCTCATCGCGTAGTCCTCCTAGCACGACTAGCGATGCAAGAGCCCGTTTGACCCGACATTATACCGAAGATATCCGGGACGTCAGCCTATACGAGATCAGAATGCCTCTCAAAGAGCGTAAGAGCAACAAGGCACCAGGGGAGGACGGAATAACGACAGAGCTACTGAAAGCGGGTGGAACACCGGTACTTAAAGTCCTGCAGAAGCTGTTTCACTCCGTCATCCTCGAGGGTACTAGGCCAGAGGCGTGGCACAGGAGCGTAGTTAGTGGTTTTGTTCTTTAAGAAAGGTGATAAAACCCTCTTGAAGAATTATAGGCTAATTTCGCTGCTGAGCCACGTCTATAAGCTGTTTTCGAGAGTAGTTACAAACCGTCTCGCTCGTAGGTTTGACGACTTTCAGCCTCTCGAACAAGCTGGATTCCGGAAAGGCTTTAGCACCGTAGACCACATCCATACGCTTCGGCAGATTATACAGAAGGACGAAGAGTATAATCGGCCACTATGTCTAGCGTTTGTGGATTACGAGAAAACCTTTGATTCAGTCGAGACCTGGGCAGTGCTACAGTCATTACAGCGGTCCCAGATTGTCTACCGGCACATCGAAGTGTTGAAGTGTTTGTACAGCAAGGCCACCATGACGGTTCGTCGTCAGGATCAGAATACGAATTCTATCCAGTTGCAAAAAGGGATGAGATAGGGAGACGTTATTTATCCAAAACTGTTCACCTCTGCACTGCAAGATATATTCAAGCTTCTCAACTGAAACGGATTTGGTGTAAAGATCAATGGCGAATACATCACTCACCTTCGATTTGCTGATGATATAGTCATCATATCTGAAACCCTGGAAGAACTAAGCACAATGCTTAGTGACCTCAATATTGATTCCCAGCAGGTGGGTCTTAAAATGAACATGGGCAAGACGAACATCATATCAAATGCCCATGTCGTACCCATGCCGGTTTATGTTGGGAACGATATCATTGAAGCTGTTGATCACTATGTCTACTTGAGTCAGACAATCCAACTGGGTAGATCCAACTTCAACAAAGAGGTCAACCGACGAATCCTCTTTGGGGGAGGCCTATGTTCAGCAGTGGACTTCTAAAGGCTGACATGATGATGACCAGATAACTCCACCCACCCAGGGCTCAGTTCCCTTTAAATTGACTGACAATTATTTTTAGTCAACCGTTAGATAATTTGACAGTAAAGATCAAGACTCATGTTAATTTGAGTTCTTGTGCTTGACAGTCTGTCTTGTTCGTCATATTAAAAAAGTCGTATGAACGTAAAGTTGCACTAGGAACATAATTATAACGTACTAGCTGATGCCCGCGGCTTCGCACGCGTGGTCACTTCTGTAGGTTAAAATTACTCTTTGTTCTATTCCAGGACCTAAAATACCAATATATCAACATTTGATCTAAATTCCTTCAGCCGTCAAAAATATTTTTATCGATTGCTCGGCTTCTACTCATTGGATTGAGATATAAAGTACCTCAGAATTTAAGTCAAAACATAAGCTATCCAACAGTGAATTGGTCCGCATCGCAATTGGTCCAGTAGTTTTACGTGATGCGCGAACAAACATACAGACAGACAAACGGACAGATACGAATTTTTAAAATATTATATTCCTGTTTAGTAGCTTATTTTATGTACCATAGACCATTTCTTTTTTAATTATATTCATTGTACAGACTTTTTCATTACTATTGCTTTATTCTATGTATACATATAACCTTTTTGTTTTAGTTATACCTCTATGTTGACTGACATATTTTATGAGTTTGTTATGATTTAAGATACGCGGCCAGATGTTAATTTTTGGATGGTCACTGTACCCAATTAATTCATTCACTTCAGTACCTAGGTGCCCCTTAAAACTGGAACAGTAATACTTGCATACTACTGCAGTAGGTACTTGCCAAAAGCGATGCTTCATGTTATCAAATCAAAACAGTAGGTAACTATATCTTATCAAAACAGAGTTGTGCAATAATAAAGACGTTATCGTCACATCTTGCACAGCTAACTTGTATAACCCGTTAGCTTTAGTGTTCGCTGCAAGAGCACTTGACGTTAACGACAACTAACTTTGTCGTTAGTGTCGTTACCGTTAAATATTACGGGTTTAAAAGCATTGGAGCTTTTATAAAAGGAAAATACACTAAACTTTTTTTTCTTTAGATAAACTTCTTATTTTCTTAGAGCTAAGATATGATGTGAGTTTTTGATATATGTTAACATTAGGGTTGTGCAAAATATCTTAGTACAGCGTAACCCATAGGCATAGTATTTTTTTATTCGATGTGCTTAATATTTTAATTATGCCAGATGCCAGTACCACCAGACCAAAGAATACTTGTTCACTAATGTTCGCAATATTGGTGAAGCCACAATAATTTATGAACGCAACATTTTTTCAACCTGACAACCTTGTTCTGCATCTGCCTTCAACCTTCCCTTATTTTTCCTTGGCTGCCCTGTGGGAAAACGAGATGACGTCGGATCGGCACGCGATCGAGTCGAGAGCTCCGTATTCTCATCGAAATAATAGCAAAACCAACGGACTTGCAACATCAGCCGCGGTCTTCGCGCATGACAATCACCATTCATCATTTAGTAAGAAAATCACCTCCGAGTGGAAAAGTAATGGAGAAAAGTGCGACGTCTCATTCAACATCCAGCATGCGGGCGAGCCAGATAGTCTTTCAAATTGTTCCCTTTTCCCGACCAATACTAATACTACAGACTAGACTTTCCGCACTTTTAGGCTTAGGCTTTTCCCTCAGACAACTGACGTATATTTTCTCTGATACTCCACCATTCCCAGAAGCCCCTAATTAATAAAAGTATAAAACATTGTCTTTTGGTGGCAAAATGGCTGGATAGCATTTGACGAAATTGTGTATGGATGCTGTACACTATAGAGACCAACATAGAATACTTCATCACGGAAAAACAACTCGAAATCACGATCAAAGCTCAGCTACACCCTTACATAAATGACTAAAACACGAATTCCTTGTGATATTCCTGTGCCTGTCAACAAATTTGCACTTCTCAGCGTCTCACAGAACATAAACTCCATATGTGCTGTGCCATTACCGGAGAATGTTCGGATATAACCGGATAACTGACCGGTTAACGCGCTACAACGACGCGCGACGGTTGCACTTATGTGTTGAAGTTACTGCTCTATATTGTGGAGTTATAAATGCTTCCGTTCTTCTTTGTAGTAGGAGCTGAAATATATCATAATCTTCATTGTCTCCTGAACAAGGAAAAAATATTTATTCCAAATAGACCAAATCAATATATTACAAAACTATACTTTAAGTTTGAAAAGGAAATTTACCTTACATGTGCCGACGCAGAGTTGAAGCTCAGGAAATGGAAATTTCTTACTCTACCGGTGCTTCAGGAAAACGCCAGTTCGAGAAGACCAATAAACTCTACGAGAATGCAATTTTGGTAAATATTTTTTTCTTGTTAAATTATGTTAGCTGTAATTTTAATAATGATAGTCATTTATGTCTTTATATGTGGCAATGAGATGTCCCTTATAAATTGAAATATAAGCCACGATTTTTAGACATATGAATCATGTGATATCCTCAAACATGAATGGCAGCGTAGCTTGATTAATAATGGCACATAATTGATCAAGAAAACTGAGGTCTTGTGGTCAATTTGGACAGATCAGCGTTAGTATGTTCAACGATAACTTTCAAACAGTTTGATAATCTTCATCATACAATGGTATTTCTAATGAGCCGAATAGCTTTGGGGGTTGTTGAGATATCGGGGCGTGAAAGTCCAAAACGGAGGTTACATTCAGGTCAAATAGAATTTTATATGAAATGGCTTCATATGTACCTACAATTGAATACTATGTTTTGTTCAATATTAGATGTCGTAGTTTTTTAGTTACATATGAAAGACTCGGTGTGTCGAGAGGTTGCAGTTCGGGACGTACTGACACAAGATTGCACACTACTGCTTCAGGAAATTCTGGCTAAGCAATTAACAACTAGCATGGTGCCTGTCTAGACTGGTCAACGCAGAATAATCCCATCAGAAGGCACCTGGAAAATAATTTGCAAGGACCTCTGTTGTTCGGCAATAGGACAATCAATTTTATTTAGCACCTTACATTATTAATAACATATGAAAATAAAAATTAAAAAGGTTTTATGCAGTAGCCATGGCAGAATTTCCCTAGTCAGGACCCAACCCTGAGTACAGCAACCATGTCATGGTAAAACTTAAAACCGGCTATCATAATGACCCTAGATGGTCGAAATAAAGAATATATTATTATTATTATTATTATAATAATATATTCTTCTGTCTGTGCTGTTGACCGTTGAAGAGTTCCTTTATCTGGAGATAATCCTGGATGTTGAGTCAGGCCATGCTTACTTTAAAAATGCTTTGTCGTCGGAACTGAACCAAAGTGTAAAAATTCAATTCCATAGGATAATAGCAAGTTATTCTAATTTGCCCTAAACAAACTAACATACATTGCAAGTTAAATAAAAGCTTTTAAAATGGTTATAAGCTTCGAGCAAACCACCAACTACGCAGATAGTTGCTTTCTCCGAGGCTATAATCCATTGTTTGGTCACTATCTCATTTATCACCTGAAGTCACGTACGTGGCAATATAGTCGAAGATGGTAGGCCTTGACAACCAAGAGGTAAGCTTTCAAGGATGAAAGAACTTACAAAAACAACAATACATGATTAGAATGTGTACTCCTTGTCGAATAAGAACTGCGTCAGTCAATATGTATAAAGATCCAACCTCTATTTGGAAGCTATTAACCTTCTGACGTCAACCTAGCCCGCTTACATCAAACGGTGCTGACCAAATATTGGATCACGTACTATTTGTGATCATTCATTCACGTATCGAGGCGGTGACTCACTCATTCGAGTTGATATAATCACTTCAGCTGGTTAGTGCGGGTTGAGGAACTAATGACAATTGACTTTCAAATTGACCTGAACTCATGCTTTGCAAGGTTTCAGGTTGTAGTTGGAGATGGGGCAGCAGGCAGCTACCTGAACCATTGGAGTTATAAGAAAATGTTCTTCTGAAACCGACCCTGGGTCTTAAAATAATTTCAATCTACAATCACGAATTGTGAAAAAATTGTACAGCTAGCTAGGTTGTAGGTGATGCGTGGTCAATTTCCACGTTTTCGTTTTGTGGTGTCAATGAATCCTGTTAACTATCAAAAGACTATGCATGGGAATGGGACCAACTGAGGTAAGAGTATTTATTAAATAAAAGAAAATAAAAAAGGGGTAGGCTATAGAATCGAGGGGCAGGAGTTGGTGGGAAAGGGGGGGGGGGGGTGAAAGGCTACCCCTCCCTGGTGCACCACCCCCGCGGAGACGCTAAGTTTTTTATGACCCCGGGGTACTGCTGGACCGATTGTGATGGGGTTATCATTAAACTGGTGTTTGTACTTAGTATCTCAATCCGATGAGTAGAAGCCGAGATTTTACGTATTTTAGGTCTTGGAGTAGTACATAGAGTACTTTTAACCTAGAGATATAACCACGCGTACGAAGCCGCGGGTACAGCTAGTCTCTACTAAAATTATTATTAAGTTTTGTTACGAGTAAGTTTAAACGATATCGAATAATTACAGCATTAATTCAAACATGTTTACTCATTCTTAACTCACTCACTTACCGGAAGTACCGTTATTTTTCAAACTTAGAATAGATCTTGTGAAAACGCACGCGCCGATATCGAGAATCGAGAGCACGCATTCGATCTGCGATTTACGATTCGAGTCGCGCCTAAACAATGACTTCCGTTTCCTGTAGCCCGCCTCAGTGAGAACCCACGTGCGTTTGAAGTTAACTTTTTTATTGGAAGGTAAATTTGGGCTATCTTTACACCCAGATACCCACTGTTACGTAACTGGTATAAGATTTACGTCGATCATGTATTTTTTTGCTGTTTTTTTTATCAAAACATTGTAAATACACTAACGTTCAAAGTGTCTTGTGCGTCATCAGAGAATATTTGCGGGATATTATTTATTTTGATGCTGTATCATTGAAAGGGTTTTCGGCCCCACTTCCTAATTTTAGCACGTGATTCGACCAAAATAAAATATAAGAACGATCAAACGAGGTCACTGAATCCTATCTAAATAATATTTACTTCTGAGATGTCTCAGGGTGACGACCGCGGATCAGGGTCCCACAAGAACTGGCAATCCAAAGATCCAAGTGGGCTGCAATCGTTAAAGCCAGAGATGAAGTTTGCTTTATTAACCCCGAACTCGAAAAGTGAGAGGTGTTATAAGTTTAGGGTGTGTATGTATCCGTGTGTGTGTACGTGCATCCTAGCTCCCAAACGAATGGATTGATTTTGATGCGTGTTTTCTGTTTGAAAACTGTTGTAATCGAGATGTTTCATTGAAAAATATTTTTTTAATTTGTACTTGCGTTATTGATACAGCCTCTCTCAGGACTTTACAGTTGGTGCATGGTTTCTACAAATCAGTTCAATTTTCCACACCTGTACTGGAATCTGTGTGCCCTTTGGCAAAGACCTTTTCCAATTTTCCAAGCCGAATTTTACCAGCTGTTGCAACTGTTTAGTCGTCCCATCTTTTCTACTATCATCCCCTCTGTTTCCCTCTATTGGTACCAAATGAACTATCACATGCTTACACCTTGCTCCATTTCTCTTCTCCTCGGATACAGTGACCAGTCCATCGCCATCTGTAGAAGTCCCTGAAGAAGCTGTATCTTGTATTTTATATTTTCCTAATTCGTATCCACACCAATATATAAAAGTGAAACGTTTGTTTGTTTGGGGAGCTTTCACGCGATAACAGCTGGACGGATTTTGTTGAAATTTGGAATGGAGATAGCTTATACCCTGGAGTAACACATAGGATACTTTTCATCTTCCTTCACGCGGATGAAACCGCGGGAAGCAGCTAGTTATAAATATTTCTCTCCATGCTTCGTTGCCATAGATGCAGTTTCGACAGGCAGGCTTTTGTGCGCGCCCATGTTTGTCATGGACGTTCGCTAGGCATTAGTCAAAGTATACTAAGGACGTATATGTATGAAAATGAACTTAGGAGCTCTTTATTACAAAGTTCTACTTTTAGTCTGAATACTAAATTGCTTCCAATGTTTGCAGGCCGTTCAATGTTGCATAGCTAGGTACCCCAGCTGCAACTCAATAACTCAGTTGATTTGTTAGCAAGTGAGGTAGGGTTGCTACGCTTCTACTTTTGTGAAACCATTGAGTTAATCATAAACTTCTCTAGGATACATTACACAATTATAATAAAACTAGCTTACACGCCCGCGACTTCGTCCACGCGGACTACATTTTATCGCGAAAAAAGCATCCTACGTTCTTCTAGGATATTAAAAACCAATGCAAAAGTAGACTTAGACTTCTTGGTTATGGCCTCTGTGGCTTGTTGTTGGTAAGCATCAACTACTTAATCTGTGGCACCAACGCTCTTGATGATTTTTGACAGACTTGTTATTTCGTTTCCATGGCAACCGTTCCTTACAGCGAGTATTCAACATGTTCTGGTTTTCCCGTGGAAACTTTCACGGAATTCTTGGCTTTTTTCGGGATAAAAAGTATCCTATGTTTTATTCTAGGGTATAAGCTATCTCCATTCCAAATTTCATCAAAATCCATCCAGCGGTTATCTCGTGAAAGCTCCCCAAACAAACAAACAAACAGACAACGTTTCACTTTTATATATTGGTATGGATGGATATGTTTGTGCCATTGACCGAGCGCGAGACGAAGTGTCTCCGTTTCAGCTTGGGCAAAAATGTTTTCGTATGTTCGGATGTCAGTCCGGATCTCTGTTCTCCTCCACAGGTGGCATTTCTCAACCGATCTAGACGAAACTTGGTATACAGGTTAAACTAATTTGTAGTTTTTTTTTGTCGTCGGGGATTTTTGATTACTTCCCCAAAGAGGGGCAAAAAGGTATCGATCTTTTAGTTCGGATTTCGATGGTTCTTTTTTTATTTGAAAGGTAGTAACTTTAAATATTGGTCTCGTAAAAATTTGGTGAAGATCTGATAGAATCTACGGCATGATGAGCAGAATTGCTTTTCAAAATACATTAAATTACTCACTTTTAGGTTTCTACCATTCGAGTTAACCCTTTACCCATTATTTAGGAATTGATGGAGCACCTTGGTTATTAATGTTATTGTTACAATAAGGTAACTAGATGGCGCTACTGTGCACCGCTAGATAGTTTGCAAAAAAGTTTGTTCGCGCGAGGTCTACAGCTCACAGAGCCACTAGTTTTTTTTCCTCATGACAACCCTGACTTCCCGCATTTGCCATATCCGCTTGAGTTTTATTTGCTTCCAAACTCACAATATGTATGGAAATTTACGTAATGTACCTATTGTTTTATTTTATTTTCTTACAGTTGTACGAGGTTTGACGTCATCATGTTAAGTACGCAATTATAGCTATTATTGCGACTTTAATTTAGTTTCAGTATTATTGTATGTTGCTATTATGTTATTAATAATCGAGAACTATGAAGCATCATGAGAACTGTAAAAAAATATTAGTGAAATAAAAAACGGCCTAAAAATAGACGTATTTTTTTGGGAAAATGTTATCTGCTCAACAACGATCAAAAAGTTGTATGTTTATTGTTCTAAAGTTGCTACAACTTGATGGCAACATGCATTTTGTGTTACAAGTAAAAGTGATATGCGTGTGTATACTACCTACTTGCAATAAACACTTCCGACTTTGCTAGAGAATACTTAAGCAGTTGCATATATTTAAATAACACTTACGGCCGGTATATATCTTAAAACGAACCGTTTTTGCTTACTGTCCGTCAGCTTTTGACATAAATGCCATGGGAAAAACGAAATCAAAATGTAACGAGACGATGGAAAAACGACTAGATGCATTTTTATAGGAATGAGGAGTAACACATTTTTACGTCAGCACTTATACCTCAGGTTTACTTGTGTCGCGGGTGGCATGTGGACAATTGGACATGTATCACAAACATCCACGATCCTAGTGCAAAAAGTATTACCGTCTGCCACCATTCCTCATACGTGAGGGCCGATCGCCATAAGTGTATTACAGTTGTCGGCCACCATTTCTTATACGTGGTGGCGGATAGCCATAAGTATTACCGCTTGTCCCCACGCGGTGGCCGATCATGGGGTCAGATGGTAATAAATCCACTTGACTACACTGTGGAGAAGTTGTTAGTGTCTGCGGAGATTGTCTCAGGTTTAAATCCTTGCCGGGGCAAACATTTCTGTAATATCCTAATATCGCTCACATTGTTATGTCTACCGTATTTTGGTTGGAGGGCGGACTCCTAATATTTATGACAGAATTATGGGTACCTACTACGTATTAAAAGTCATGTCAGAGGCCCTTGGGTACTCTGACACCAGAGGTCAGCACTACCTTATATCGACAAACTAAAAAGAAGTGCCAAACTTTTTTACCCGACTACGGCAAAGCGAGGGAAGGGTAATGAGTTTAGCAGTCTATGTACGTATGTGGATGTTCCACCATACCGTCGCACCTATTGGTCCGATTTTGACAAGCGAGGTATCAATCGATTCGTCTTCATCGCAAGAGTGTCATAGACTATTTTTTCCCGACTGTAGTTGGTTTTTAGTTTTTGAACTTATGTCTTATCAATCTTTATTGTCAGTCTATTTATCTCTATTCTTCATCATCATCTTCAGCCTATACTCGTACCTGTCCACTGCGGAACGTAAGCCTCTCCTAATGCACGCCACTGAGCTCGGTCTTCAGCTCTCCTCTTACATTTTTTTCCAGCCTCCTTCCGCAGGTCTTCACTCCATCTGGCCACTATCACTATTATACTCTCTAATTATCTGCAAGCAACTCCATTAAAATATTTCCTCCTCAGCGAGCCTCCCTAACGAGTTGCATTGTGGCTATGAAAAGGGGTGATATTTACGAAGTAGGTCAGTCGGGGCAGCACGGCACTAGCCATGGTGGATGTGTAAAGCAGTATGGAAGGTCCGTACAAACGGAAGGTTGACTGAAAATACGGTTGAAAATAATGAATAAAAGACAAAAATAATGATGACTGCTGCTAGTGGTGGTAGCCTAGCGGTTTCCTAATGCGAGATAGAATCCAACAATACCGGGTTCGGTTCTGGGCTACGCTCCAATCACTTTGCTAAGTTATGTGCGGTTTTCCATCGCTTCTTGCACAGGAGGGCACGTTAAGCTGTCAGTCCCGGCTCTTATTGAATAATAGCTGTCATTAAGCCATGTCAGTAGGCCTCCAGCGGCCTGACAAACTCTGACACCAGAGGCCAGCACTGCTTCACACTCACACGACAAACAAAAAAATTGGTAGCAAATGGTACCTAGCTTTAGGTCCTTCATCATCACACCACCATCATCATCAAGTCTTTTTGTGCATAAGTAGTAAATAAATAAATAAAAATAATAATTCAATATTTCCGCATTAACCTTCATTCTGCAGGTATTAAGTTGCGTTTCTTTTTTTCTGCACTCAACCACTAGATAAACTGATCTAACTCTTCCTTAAAATAAGATGAATCCTCACGAAGCAATCTCAGCATAAATGGCTACTTCCCTCAGATCCTTTTAATTGCTATCAGTCACAAGCCCCAAACCAAAAAAGAAACAGTTCACTTGGAAATGAATCACATTGTCAAGAACTGTTGTTTAGCCCTGTGTACTTTTGCAGACTCTACAGCAAGCTTAGGTACTGTTCCCAATATCCCATCACAATTTTTTTCTAGGTCCAACGCCACCGCCCCTGGCAAATGGCTTTTCGGATTGCGGAGCGCAACCTACATTACACCCTTACAGGACAGCCTGAAAGCTCAACTTAGAAAGAAAAGCTGTTAAGCTGTGACAACACGACGGCGACGGTACGTGACGCGTATCGTATCATGTCATCAAAAAGATAAGTTTTCGATCTAGGTGTGACCTATGTGTGTAACCTTTGAGGATACAAAAGTATTACTTGCTTGTTGTATGATGGTATGTTTTTGAGCGCTAAATAAGTAACTCATACCGTGTCAGGACGCTGGCTCCTAAAACTACTACCTATATTGTTTTTTATTCAAAACTTAAGAAATGTAGTAGTTCAAGTTCATTGTAAGTAGTAGTGAAAGCTTGAATATACGGATACTTAGTAAAAAAAAAAACTTTCTTGGTAAAATGCGGTGTTCGTCATACACCAGGTAATAAAGATTTAAATGCAAAATATTTCATGATATTATATTTCCTGACTTTCCCAGGAAAATACGGAGTTAGTCAAAACAACATACTTAGAACCGGGTAATAAAGATATTATGTTCAAAATACGAGAACGTAACCTGTCTTTGGGGCGTAACACCTACTAATTTTACACTTTCTAAGAAGAACTGGCTGGCTGGTTGGCTGGGAGAAGAGGAGCATTGACGTCGGTGAAGCAAGGTTAACCAACCTCCGTTTTGCCGACGATATAGCTCTTCTCTACTTCAGCTGCAGATCTACAGTCAATGCCAATAGACTTCGGATGAACATGTCTAAGACTAAGGTCATGACCGATTGCACCGAACCCAAGGTGGAGGTCGACGGTGGAGAATTGCAATATGTTCATGGATACATCTACTTGGGCCAAATAGTCTCCTTCCACGGCAGACAAGATAAAGAGGTTGCAAGACGCACCGAAACCGCCTGGAGGAGCTATTGGTCCATGAAAGAGCTAATGAAGGGCAACCTTCCGATGAGACTAAAGCGGAAGCTCATGGACATGTGCATTCTCCCCGTTCTGACCTACGGCGCACAGGCATGGTCATTAACGAACATCCAGAAGTCCAAGCTCAAGGTATGCCAACGAGCAATGGAGTGCAGCATTTTAGGGGTTTGCAAACACCGAGCTGCGCCCCAGCACTCAAATTGCTGACGTAGCTGAAAAAGCCTGGACCTGGGCTGGTTACTTCTGCCGCATGCCAAAAGAGCTGTGGGCCAAGATAGCCACCATGTGGAACCCCAGTACAGCGAGGCGACGTCGCGGGAGAACACGCAGGAGATGGCGGGACGAATTAGACCTTCAGTGACTACTGGTCATCCATATCCCAAGACCGCGAAGCCTGGAAATCATGGGGAGAGGCCTTTGCCCAACATTGGGACTCCACAGACTGACTGTAACTGTAACTGTAAGAAGAACTATTCTTTGAATGTGCAGAATCGTGGAGATTGATTAAAGAGGGGATAATCGATGACTGCAGATATTAAATTACTATAAGGTATACAAACAATATCTATTAGATAGGTACTCTTTGATACACCCCGCGTGTAACTACCATTACAGCACAGTTATATGTACTGTGATTACAGCTTGTATCTCAGTTTTCAATTGGGAGCAATTACGACGCGACTACGCCGACGACGTCTTGTTTCCGTTACGTCGGATGCAGCTTTTTTTCTCCAACTTCATGGCAGATTGACTTCTTATTGGCCGTCTTGTATTACATTTTTTTGATCTATTGGAACTGGTGAAAATTGTGGCTTGATAAATTGCATCGTGCTTTTGGTATTGTTCGTCGCAAGCTTTACAATATTTCACTTTTAGCTGGATTTTAAAAACATTTTATTTTCGAATCAACTAGCGCGGCAGCCGACAACCGTTGGGGTAAACGAGTTCTAGAGTGGAGAAAACTTTAGGCAAACTTTAACGTAGAGCAGGCCGCCCGCCCCGGCGAGTTGGAGTGACGACTTTCGAAAGGCGGCTGGCAGCGACTGGATGGGGACAGACGAAGATCGGGCTTAATGGCGTTCACAAGGAGAGGCCTACGTCCAGCAGTGGACGAATACGAGATGATGAGCAATTGTGATACGCGTCATGCCAGTTAAAATTAATTAAACAAATGTACCTACAACCAATGCCGTATCTGATGACAGCATCGTTTATTCCGCACTTGCCATCAGACCGAGACACTGACTCATAAGGTGACATTGACTTTTATGGCTCGAATGAGAATTGACCTTTTGATGCGTTTTTCGACTCCGCTTGCGCAGTAGCATTGTTAATCTGTACATATTTTGTGACTATTACTTCGTAAGTTTATTAACTAGCTGTGCCATTTCAGTGGGTAAAAAGTAACCTATGTGCTATTTCGTTCAGCCGTCACATCGTTTTTTATCGATATCTCGGCTGCTACTCATCGGATTGAGATACCCAGTACACCAGTTTTTAAGTAACTTAAGCTATACACAACCCAATGGGTCTAGTTGTTTAGTGATGCGCGCATAACAGACAAACAGAGGAGACACCAGTGTTAAAAAAGTTATATTCTCGTTCAGAAGCTTATATTAAGTCCTACAGTTTTTTTTTTTTATTATCTTCATTGTACAGTATAGTACTCCATCTGTGCATTATACTTTCCCAGCAAGTACCTATCCTTGCAGCCCTCCGTTTCACAATAGAGTCGCACAGTTTCACACAACTGAGTGCACCGCACGAACCGCACGGATAGCGGTTCACAGTTTGGAGCGGTTCCTGCGGTTTTGTGAGTAGGTATTCCAATTTGATGTATGTATTTGTCAGTTACCGTGGAGGCGAAGAAACAAGTACTTTATTGCATTTGTATTCGACAAACCGCTCAAACCGAATTCCATTTAAAGTGAATCAAAGAGTTTTGTAAAGTAAGGTCACAGATTAAATTATAGTACTAGGTAAGAGGCTTGACGCAGACATTTACATGTTTATATTTCTACTAGCTGTACCCCGCGACTTCGCACGAGTGGTCATTTCTCTAGGTTAAAAGTACTCTATGTACTATTCCAAGACCTAAAATACCAATATAGTAACATTTGATCAAAACTCCTTCAGCCGTCAAAAAGTTTTTTATTGATTGCTCGGTTTCTGCTCATCGGATTAAGATACCAAGTACTCCAATAACAAGTAAGTAGTCCAATAGTAAGTAATTTTTAAGTCAAACCAAGCTATCCAACAGTGAAAAGTAAGCTACTATCCATACCAATACATAAAAGTGAAACGTTGTCTGTTTGTTTCTTTGTTTGTTTGTTTGTTTGGGGAGCTTTCACGCGATAACCGCTGGACGGATTTTGATGAAATTTGGAATGGAGATAGCTTATACCCTAGAATAAAACATAAGATACTTTTTATTACGGAAAATTCCACGAATTTCGTGGATTTTTCCACGGGAAAACTGGAACATGATGAATACTCGCAGTAAGGAACGGTTGCCATGGAAACGAAATAACAAGTCTGTCAAAAATCATCAAGAGCGTTGGTGCCACAGATTAAGTAGTTGATGCTATACCAACATCAAGCCACAGAGGCCATAACCAAGAAGTCTAAGTCTACTTTTGCATTGGTTTTAAATATCCTAGAAGAACGTAGTATGCTTTTTTCGCGATAATCTGTAGACCGCGTGGACGAAGTCGCGGGCGGGTAAGCCAGTGTTATAATCCAGGACCAACATTGCACACATCAAACTTCGTTCAGCTGTCAAATGTTTTTTTGTCGATTGGTCTACTTTTACTAGTCCGATTGGGATACCAAGTACACAAGTTTTTAAGTCAAACCCTAAGCTATCCAACAATGAAAACCGCATCGCAATCGGTCCAGTAGTTTTTACGTGATGTGCGAACAAACAAAGAGATAGACACGAATTTAACAAATGTAATATTTTTGTTCAGTATCTTATTTTAGGTACACTAGACTTTTTTTTAAATTATCTTCTTTGTACAGACTTTAACGTACTTACTGCTTTATTATAAGTATAGATAAAGAATACCACAGAAGCGAGATAAAGAGACTTTGAGCTATCGAACACTTTGAGCTTATTATGGTCAAACTTCTTAACCAATTTTGGATTCATTTTCTATCTAATTTACCCAAAATTCACCCCAACAATACTTTTTTATGTTAACCCCAGTTTCCACCAGGGGCCCTTCCCAAGAGAGCGATGCCGGAGGAACGGCGGCCGCAGCACGCAGCGCTCGGGTTCCGTACAACGTATTGAATAACATCCCTGGCTGACCCCGATAAATTGGAAGAAGATACGGCTTGGGAGAAAGGGCCAAGTGAAGAGCGGAGCGAGTTTAAAGAGAAGTTTCCTTCTAATCTGAGAAAAGCTAGGACAGACTACGTTTAACTAGGCGGTGAGGCAAACAGAGTGTCAGAGACATCAACTGAGATAGTTGATGTCAATCTACGGAAACTGATTTGTATAATATATCTTTTGTTTTGACTTATACTATTATTTATTGTGTGGTTTTGGTTACGGTTTTGCGAGTTATGGGTTAGCTTTTTTTAAATATATTTTCTGTTGGGCTCTACCGGCCTCTACAGCTTCACCGGGCGGGGTGGCGGGCGCTAGAAAGCTATGGGTAATAGTAACTTGCCAGAACTCGTAGGCGCTTTTAAATATTTATTTAGATTTAGTTTTGTTATTTTTACGTCAACGTCTGTAGATACTACTTCTATCAGAGATATAATTATGATAGGAAGGCGAGATGGTAATTTTTCGTGGGCTCTAAATAAATTCAACCCCGTTGAAGGCCTCAAAATTCCACAATCGCTTTTCTCGCAACTGCTTTGAATTCGAAAATTTAATGTTTTTTTATGGACATTAATTACTACAAATAATTAATAAAACAAGTGACAAAAAAAATAACAATTACGAATTTCTGATATAATCGAAAAGTGATTACGATTCAAGTGATATGGCAGAATTGGTGTCTACTCTCGTCTAGAATTACACAGTAAATTTTTATTGGATTTTACACTATTGCTTTGAATACAATAAATAAAATAGCTTAGTGCTGTCACAAATTCACAATAATAAACATAAATAAAAAAAGAAAAGAAAAAAGGCATTAATGAGATTTTTTTGTAATGCATTATCATCGATTTTGAGCTACCTGAAAGTTTCAGCCAGATAGCTGAATTTAAGTACAGATGAAAACTGCATGTGTTAATAAAAGAGGAAGTAAAAACAGTTGAACAAACAAGGATTTGACAAAAAAAAACAATAACACTGTTGGCTGTGTTTGCTCAATGAGTAAGTAACACAAAATAAAGTTATTATGTACAAAAAATAAAAACAAAATAGCCAAAATAGCCTATGACACTCTATACTTGACGACGAATCCATGGACACCTCACTTGTCAAAATCGGACCAATAGGGTCGACGCTAACCCCAGGTGGAATATCCACATACCTACATACATAGACTGTTAAACTCTTTACTTTTCCCTTGCTTCGCCGTAGTCGGGTAAAAAAGCGTTTACTACGCCATATACACTGTCTAATGAAGTTGGAGGTTTTGGTTTGGGTTGGGAATGGCCTATGTCCAGCAGTAGACTGACACGGGCTCATGAGGACACGCTGTCGCCTATAACAGGCACCGCCATAGTTCTTGTCCTATAAGCCGACGTTAAATGAATTTATTATGACTTCGGAAGAAGGTACGCAACTTTTGCAATTCCGATGGGAAGCTTTATGTAACGGCCGCTTTTCCTCTTTATGTGGTGGTTTGAAGCATCTTCGGGGGAGATATCAGGTGGGGAGAACATGTGAAGAGTACGAGGTCTCGTTATAAACAATAGAAAGTATTAAAAAAATATGTTAATCTGAAAAAGTAACAGTTGAATCGCGCGAGTCTGGTTAATTTTAACCGACTTCAAAAGGAAGAGGTTCTCGTTTTGATACGTATATCTCGTTTTGTATCTGCTCATTTCTGAGTTTTCTACCAAGGCGGACTGGTCCCAAGTAAGTTTCATGACAGTTGGTTTAGTAGTTCTTCAGTAAATTGCTAAGTCTTATGTATGAATACTCTATACTCGACAGTTTTAAATCTTGTGAACCCCATAATTTAGTTTGCAGTAGCCCAAACCAACCGTTTGCACACTACTGCTTGGCGGCAGAATAACTGGCAAATGGTGACAAGTCTAAGACAGATCAGACTCTTATACAAGAGTTCAACCACTACGAACACTGTATGTTTTCTAACAAACACTGGAAAACGCTCTATATCTCTCATGTATTATTGAACGTAGTACCTCATATCAAAACCAAATTGCCTGAATAAACATGCATGGAAACTCCGATTCACTGACCTAATAGCGAACAAATCGGAACATTTCATACAATTGGATTGGATGCATTCCAACCTCGGCTATGATTTCATTGTACTTATTATCAGCGCTCGAAAGTGGAACGGTTTGTTCCATTGGGCACCCTTTGAGACCAGGTCTTGGATATAAATTGAAATTGGTTTCTGTTTGTGATTTCAAAAATAGATAGTATTGATACTGATAAGGCGTGTTCGAAGGGTTTTAGAGTAAGTGAAAGCTAGAAGGGCAAAAACAACTACCACAAGACAACGCGTTGGCATTGCCTCTGGTTTTGCAGATATCGCCTAAAGGCGGCGTGACCACCAGGCATCATCAGGTAGGCTGATTGCTTGTATGTCACTACTGTTATTTGGTGTGCAAGATAGAATCTTCCTCGTATGGTATTTGTTCCCATTCTAAAAACGTAAGAAGAAAGGCTCTTCTTGTTCTTCGATTCCCAAGTTAAAGGGCTCATGGACTAGAATCCATCTGGCTGGTAACCACACATATTTAGCTGTCAGTGTGCAAGATGAATCTTCCTCGTATGGTATTTGTTCCCATTCTAAAAACGTAAGAAGAAAGGCACTTCTTGTTCTTCGATTCCCAAGTTAAAGGGCTCATGAACAAGAATCCATCTGGCTGGTAACCACACATATTTAGCTGTCAGTGTGCAAGATAGAATCTTCCTCGTATGGTATTTGTTCCCATTCTCAAAACATAAGAAGAAAGGCACTTGTTGTTCTTCGATTCCCAAGTTAAAGGGCTCATGAACTAGAATCCATCTGGCTGGTAACCACACATATTTAGCTGTCAGTGTGCAAGATGAATATTCCTCGTATGGTATTTGTTCCCATTCTAAAAACGTAAGAAGAAAGGCACTTCTTGTTCTTCGATTCCCAAGTTAAAGGGCTCATGAACAAGAATCCATCTGGCTGGTAACCACACATATTTAGCTGTCAGTGTGCAAGATAGAATCTTCCTCGTATGGTATTTGTTCCCATTCTAAAAACGTAAGAAGAAAGGCACTTCTTGTTCTTCGATTCCCAAGTTAAAGGGCTCATGGACTAGAATCCATCTGGCTGGTAACCACACATATTTAGCTGTCAGTGTGCAAGATAGAATCTTCCTCGTATGGTATTTGTTCCCATTCTCAAAACATAAGAAGAAAAGCACTTCTTGTTCTTCGATTCCCAAGTTAAAGGGCTCATGAACTAGAATCCATCTGGCTGGTAACCACACATATTTAGCTGTCAGTGTGCAAGATGAATATTCCTCGTATGGTATTTGTTCCCATTCTAAAAACGTAAGAAGAAAGGCACTTCTTGTTCTTCGATTCCCAAGTTAAAGGGCTCATGAACAAGAATCCATCTGGCTGGTAACCACACATATTTAGCTGTCAGTGTGCAAGATGAATCTTCCTTGTATGGTATTTGTTCCCATTCTAAAAACGTAAGAAGAAAGGCACTTCTTGTTCTTCGATTCCCAAGTTAAAGGGCTCATGAACTAGAATCCATCTGGCTGGTAACCACACATATTTAGCTGTCAAGCAGTGCTATCTGTTTTGGCCATAGTGCCTTTAGGCACTGTGGCCAAGTTGTTGATAACAAACCCAAATAAGACACTGCCTAACTTTAATCAGAGCTACATTTGGAGTGCATCCAAGCTATCGTCGGTGCTTTGATACAAGATATTGTGCGATGGTGTAATTGATAATTGTTCCAAAAGGGTTGAGGTATGTGCAGACAGGCCTGTAGGTGGTTGTTCCGATAAGCCTCCTGCTCTCTACCAGTACTGAGTTTATCCATTATAAAGGTTGCTACAAGTGAAGGAGACGGATGTCAAACTCAAAATATTGGTTTTAATTTTAGCAGCTCTGAGCAAGACTAAATTCAATAAATTAATACTTATTGTAAGTACGAAAGTGCGAGACCGTCTAAACATAAGTCTTGTCTGTCAGTCTGTCTAGTTGCCGTTTCTTTCTAAAAACTGAAAACCAATTTTATGAAAAAATTGCAGAAAGTTAATGTTCAGTCTAATGTTAGTATTAAAAAACTATAACTAATTACAAAACATATTAATTAACATAATACATAATTATTAATGACATACATAAAAGTTGAAGTTACAGTTAATATTTTTCGCGGAAAATGCACAATTTTGCAGGAAAATGAGAAACTCTACTTATGTGGAGCCGCAGGCGGTGGATGTAAATTGGGTTATTGGGTTTTTTCCAACGCTATTGAAATTGGAGTACATCCAAACAGTTTTATAAATACAGTGAAATTGTATGTGTCACCTTCAGAATGCAGATATTGCACCGGCAGGAAGCCAAGTTTGGGAGATTTTGCGAGAATATGCCAAATACAACAATAATCATTCAAGTATGTGGAAAACTATATTTAGTAAGTATTGATAATCAATTGGTCACTATGCCAAATGAAAAGCTACGAAACAAAATAACTGAGATCATAAATGATACCCAAATTATAAGGGAAAGCTAACGGAAGGTACTTTCTCTTTTAATAATTATGTTAACTAAGTACTTCATTCGTATATCGAGTAATCTCGATATTAAATTATAAATACGGATTCCGGACGGAATAATCCGGATGCATTAGAGCAACCCGATATCTTTCCTCATTGTAACAGTAACATGGATTAAATTGCAAAGCATTTCTACAGGAAACCGCAATAAGACCATAGATTAAACAATAATTACATAATATACTACGTACATATGACGATGAATGAGTAGGATTGTATAAGAAGATTATAAACTAGTGACTCGCCCCGGCTTCGCACGGGTAGCGCTCACATCGCGGCTTTTTTTTTTACTTTTAGCGTTTTGGTATAAACACATCGTAGCTTCTGAAAAAAAAAAGTCTGTACTTGACAGACTTGTTATTATTTCGTTTCCACGGCAACATTCCATTCCGTTCTCTACAGCGTGTGTGTGTGTCGATATTTTTGCAAATTTTGGAAACCTTGGGTTACAATATTGCAATTTTCGTAAAGATAATTTTTAGAAAAATAAAATACTCCCATGTTACATCTGATAATGTAGCTTTCTATAGGTGCAAGAACTTTTAAAATCGGTTCAGTATATTTTGACTTTATCCATTACAAAAAAACATACAAACACACAAAAAAACAATTGTTTGTCACAGTCAACAATTTTGTAAATTGAAACCCCAAGCATAGTTTTAATTTAAGAGGAAATATGTTATGTGTAGGTATAATATATATTAATAATGATTAGTGATAAATATAAAAATCACAGTTTGATCACAATAATACCTACTGCGGCAGTCTAAAATATTCACTTATATAAATTATTCACACCTGACAAACTCTGACACCAGAGGCTAGCACTGCCTCATACGATAAAACAAAAAAAACAGAATAGCTAACTCTCTACAAATCTATACCATTACATATGTGATATAATATATTCGATAAGTGGATATATAATATAATATATAATATCTGAACCGATTTTGAAAATTCTTTTACCAATAGAAAGCCACGTTATATGTGAGTGTCGTAGGCTATCGGCATCAGCTAGTACTTACTAAAACGTAGTGAGTGTGAATAAAATTTATTTCTTTAGTAAGTAATATTTAATCTGTGGCATTAATTAAGTATAATCACAATAATTAATCAATTTATAATAATTATGTAAAATCCCCTTATTGGGAATTTCCTTGAAATAAAATGACCATCAATAGATAGGTAATAGGGATTACGTTTATAAAAATAATGAAATTCTGACGAATATTATTTAGCCAATGATAATAATGACACAATGACACCCGTAAATCATTTCTCTGCGTTAAAGTTACCTTTAGATGTGTTATTCCAGGACCAAAAGTACCTGTAAAGTACATGATATCAAATTTCGTTCAGCCGTCAAATAGTTTTTATCGATTGCTCGGCTTCCACTCATCGGATTGAGATGCCAAGTACATCATCATTTTTAGTTAAAACTTAAGCTATCCAACATGAAAATCGCATCGCAATCGGTCTAATAGTTTTACGTGATGCGCGAACAGACAAACAAACCGACAGATAGTCCCCCAGACATATTTTTTTAATTCTCTTCTTTGTACAGACTTTTTTTACATTGATGAATCGAAGATATAGATATACTCGTAGATAGAAGATATTGATTTATTTTGTTATAATTTTAGAAAGGAAAAATATAAAAGATGTGCATGATTTAGTTAATCAGGCGCCACTGCTTAAATCAAACGGTGATATATCATTTAGCTTAAAAGCTTACCAGCTACCCTACATGGTAAATGTTCTTCTGTTTGTTTGTTACTGGGTTTCAACGTATATTGTGACATTTGAGGTGGACACGCGCGTGCCAGGTGCATTCATGGCAATTTTAATTAATTATATAGTCTAAGGTCGTTACGGTTGAGAAATTATGGTAATGAGGTAATAAATGGATAAATTATAGGTACTTAGACCACCCCTGTGTCGGTGTGGATAAATCGAATGGTGTGTGATGTTAGAAATATCGGAAATAAGTGAAATAAAGCAGTTTTTCTTTTCTCTCAATTCGTTCCTCAGTTTTCGGTGTAATACTTTGAACTCTATTTTTGGTATGTAGATATGTGGTATTCTCTAATTGAGATTGAAACTAATTAAATCATAGTGTGTGAATAAAACTCAGCCAATATTGATATTCTGCATTATTTTGTGCTGATCAACAAAAATATATAAAAAAATAACTGTAATGTAATGAATGTATTCAAAAGCATACTTAAGAGAATCAATAATCCAAAAAATGTGAATCAAAATACCCAAAAAAAAAACAGTCGAAGAGTAGTATTTTTTTTATCGAATGGCTTAATTAAACCAATAAATTATCTAATTGGAATTTCTATTAGGTACTGTTAGGTAATGAGATGATATCGATCTGTGTGTAGCATTCAAATGAATTCAGGAGTTGAAAGAGCTATTTGAATTCCGGAATCTAAGCCGAATAATTGGATTAGCTTCCATTTTGCTGATTGCAATTGGAACTTGGTGAAAAAGTTCCAATTGATTTTCTGATTATAATTGATACATTATTTCTGAGAGATTCAGTATGTCAGGGTTAGGTGATTCCCAATTAAACGGACATTGCTTCTTGTGAAAGAAACATTCTGTTAGCGACGATTTATTCTTTGTTTGTATTACCTACTAAAATACAAGTAAAACTATTATAAAAATACAAAAAACCCGACTGCCTACAAAATTATTGACTACTAGCTGACCGCCCGCAAAAATAATCTCAATAAAATAATCTCATAAACATTATAAAGGCGAAAGTTTGTATGTATGTGTATGTTTGATACTTCTTTACGCTTAAACTACTGTACGGATTTGGATAAAATTTGGTATGGAGGTAGCTTATAGCCTGGATTAACACATAGGCTACTATTTATTCCGAAAAAATGCACGGTTCCTGAGAGACGCGGGTGAACCCGCGGGCACAGCTATTATTTACAGAAATTGAATGCTTCCTTTTTACTTACATATGTTATTTTACTTTAATAGTTGCAACATTAGATTAAAGTATTAAAATTAACTTGAATAATCTAAAATTGAAAATTTTGTAAGAAGCTTATAAGAAAATTGCTACTTAACAGTAGAAATTTTCTTATAAGAAAGTTATAAGAATTATATATTATTGAAAAGACCAGTATTTTGATACGATAAGTTTTGGACATTTTTTGTTCAATCGGAAATACAATATGGCAGCTATCAGCCATATTAGTTTTCTTATCATTTCAAATATCCTATAGCACTCTGATCAAGACGAATCCAATGATACCTCATTTATCAAAATCCATCAAGCCGTTTAGGCTGTAGGGCGCGCGTAACAAACATTCATACAACCCAAACACATAACCCTCCTCAGTCGGGTAAAAAAAAAACGCATATGACATCGACACATCACTGGCAAATAATTCAATTAGCATAATAACAAAATAAAACACAATCCAATTACAATAATTAATTGTAAAGCTTAACCAATTAAAAGGTAAACTTAACGCGTTGGTCGTTGCCCCGTCTGCCCTCCAATTAACAGCCTTTATCTGTCTATCGATCTAAATTAATCAAGCCTAGTATATGATAATGGAGCAGCATTATTTAAATAATTTTGTCTAGGAGCGTTAGGTGTTTCTTCATAGACCGTTTTCTTTTAAATTGTTTAAGAAAACTAGAGCTCAAGGCATAATTTTTGGTACTTATAGAAGAATTGTCAAATTATTATTTTTTAAATAATATTTTGGACAGGCTTTTTTTAAATATTACTAACCCTTATTAAATACTAGCTGACGCCCGCGGCTTCGCATGCATGGTCATTTCTCCAGGTTAAAAGTACTCTATGTACTATTCCAAGACCTAAAATACCAATATACCAACATTTGATCTAAATTCCTTCAGCCATCAAAATTATTTTTATCGATTGCTCGGCTTCTATTCTACTCATCGGATTGATAAACCAAGTACCTCAGTTTTTAACTCAAATACTAAGCTATCCAACAATTAAAACCGCATCGCAATCGGGCCAGTAGTTTTTACGTGATGCGCGAACAAACAAACAAACAGACACGAATTTTAAAAATGATTTATTCTTGTTCAGTAGCCTATTCTAAGTACCCTAGATCTTTTTTTTCTTAATTATCTTCATTGCACAGACTTTTTCGTTCTTATTGCTTTATTATAAGTATAGATAGATAGATAGCATGGAAAATCCCTGGAAAACCCCTATCACAAAGATTAAATTGTACGATTTTTAATATTAACCAGGTACTTATACTTAGATAGATAGATAGATAGATATAACTTTATTGCACCTAAAAATATATTATAACACATACAATATTTCTTTAAAATAAGTACAATGGGCGGTCTTATCGCTAAGAGCGTTCTCTTCCAGACAACCTTTGGATGGACAGTAATGGAAGAACAAGGAGTAGAAGGCGGCGCATTAAAATAACATTCTATTACGTAGATACTTTTGTAAAATACAATAAATCAATAACTATTTATACGATAAACTAATACATGTTATTTTAATTTTAATGCACCGCCGTCTACTCCTTGTTCTTCCATTACTGTCCATCAAAAGGTTGTCTGGAAGAGATCGCTCTTAGCGATAAGACTGCCCATTGTACTTATTTTAAAGAAATATTGTATGTGTAATAATATCTTTTTAGGTGCAATAAAGTATTATCTATCTATCTATCTATAAGTAACAAAACAACTAACGCGCATAAACCCCGACTGAGAATAGTTGATAAACAACTTTATATTGTTAAGATCCTAAATGGTCATTACAAATGAAAAATGATAACAGAAACCTAAAGATGGTTTTCAAATACCTATTCAATAATACGCCACTTAACATAGTTCGACGACTTTTTCTTTTTCTTTTTCACAATATGGCGTCTGGTTGGCGCCATATTGAATTTCGATTAATGTCATGTCTTTAGTGACACTTTCAAGACAGATCGATTGCCGTAAGTATCATCAAAATCGGTGCATGCATTTGGTCTATATAGTGCCACAACACAATGGAACAGACATACTTACATACATACACAGGCTGATAAACACAATATCCTCCGCTCAATCGGGTAAAAATTACAAATTTATTGAAAACATTAGAATCGTGTCATGACATAGTTTAATTACTAGTAACATACGCCTATACTTATTAAAATCAAACAAAATAAACAAAAATAAGTACATAATGCCACATGTATTGTGACCGGTGGAATGGCCTATAAACACACATAAGATGGAGCTTATGGCCTTTTTATAGCACATTGTCTGCAATAGTAATCATACTTCAAAAGAACAATGTGCTTGCGATCACTGCGCACAATGTTTTCAAAGTAAAGGTCTCAGTTATAAAAAGTATTTGTATGCCTAAAATAAAATGCATATTTCCGCGTAGAGGTAAAATGTATCTATGCCTAAGCCTAGTCGTATTGTTTTACCGGTGAAGAGCGTCGGTAGACGATGCCTAAGCCTAGTCGTATTGTTTTACCGGTGAAGAGCGTCGGTAGACAATGCCTAAGCCTAGTCGTATTGTTTTATCGGTGAAGAGCGTCGGTAGACAATGCCTAAGCCTAGTCGTATTGTTTTACCGGTGAAGAGCGTCGGTAGACAATGCCTAAGCCTAGTCGTATTGTTTTACCGGTGAAGAGCGTCGGTAGACAATGCCTAAGCCTAGTCGTATTGTTTTACCGGTGAAGAGCGTCGGTAGACAATGCCTAAGCCTAGTCGTATTGTTTTACCGGTGAAGAGCGTCGGTAGACAATGCCTAAGCCTAGTCGTATTGTTTTACCGGTGAAGAGCGTCGGTAGACAATGCCTAAGCCTAGTCGTATTGTTTTACCAGTGAAGAGCGTCGGTAGACGATGCCTAAGCCTAGTCGTATTGTTTTACCGGTGAAGAGCGTCGGTAGACGATGCCTAAGCCTAGTCGTATTGTTTTACCGGTGAAGAGCGTCGGTAAATAATGCCTAAGCCTAGTCGTATTGTTTTACCGGTGAAGAGCGTCGGTAGACAATGCCTAAGCCTAGTCGTATTGTTTTACCGGTGAAGAGCGTCGGTAGACAATGCCTAAGCCTAGTCGTATTGTTTTACCGGTGAAGAGCGTCGGTAGACGATGCCTAAGCCTAGTCGTATTGTTTTACCGGTGAAGAGCGTCGGTAGACGATGCCTAAGCCTAGTCGTATTGTTTTACCGGTGAAGAGCGTCGGTAGACAATGCCTAAGCCTAGTCGTATTGTTTTACCGGTTAAGAGCGTCGGTAGACAATGCCTAAGCCTAGTCGTATTGTTTTACCGGTGAAGAGCGTCGGTAGACAATGCCTAAGCCTAGTCGTATTGTTTTACCGGTGAAGAGCGTCGGTAGACAATGCCTAAGCCTAGTCGTATTGTTTTACCTGTGAAGAGCGTCGGTAGACAATGCCTAAGCCTAGTCGTATTGTTTTACCGGTGAAGAGCGTCGGTAGACAATGCCTAAGCCTAGTCGTATTGTTTTACCGGTGAAGAGCGTCGGTAGACAATGCCTAAGCCTAGTCGTATTGTTTGGCCGGTGAAGAGCGTCGGTAGACAATGCCTAAGCCTAGTCGTATTGTTTTACCGGTGAAGAGCGTCGGTAGACGATGCCTAAGCCTAGTCGTATTGTTTGGCCGGTGAAGAGCGTCGGTAGACGATGCCTAAGCCTAGTCGTATTGTTTGGCCGGTCAAAGCGGCGATGAATTTGTGTAAGTGTCGTGTCGAGAAAGACGATATGAGAGATAATAATCTTGTTCCCAAGGTCGCTAAATACCTACCGGAATGGAGAAAATTGTCTAAGGAAGCGGATTCTAGCGAAATTAGGGAAAAATGCTATGCAGAAATATAAATTGTTGGGCTCAAACATACTAAGTATTTATTCTGTGTATAGTTTTTGTTCTGACTACGCTATGACCATTCTGACACGTAACGTCGCGTTACGTAGGATATCTTCGTGGAATTGTTCGTGAATCGTGACGTCACACGTATTCTGCAAGGAATTTCGTGTGGCTTAGAGAATAAGCGCCCTGATGCCTTATTTTTACACGACTGCTCAAAAGCGTGTAATGTTTTTAGGATTCATGTATGTTTGTATGTATGTATGTATGTATGTATGTATGTACGAGTATGTATGTGAGTTTCTTTATTCCATCATAACTTTTAAATGCCTGATTAGATATAGACTTATGGGGTATCGTTAGAATCCTTACATCCCCCGAGTAACAAAGGCTATTTGAAAATTGCCTGCAGTATGTCTCCATTTGCGAATGCGAAAAAAACTTTATATTTTTACAGTATGGGTATCAAATTGAAGGCCTTGATAAGCACATTCCAACAATATATGTACAGGCGTTAGTCCTTTTTTGGGATGGCAAGCGTGTTTTTTTAGCTTTTAAACTAGTTACCACCCCACAGACAAGCAAGGTATCAATCGATTCGTCTTCATCGCAAGAGTATCACAGGCAATTTTTCACCCGACCGTAGTCGGGTTTTAGTTTTTGAACTCGTCTTGTTTTATTATTGTAGTTTAAGCTATTTCATTTAAATATGAATACACATGTCATAGGTACATAGCATTTTAATTTTAGCTCATAAACTACTTTATTTATAGATACTTTTAGGCAAATTCTTATTCTTACCAATATTATTATCTAGCTTTGCCTGCGTGGTAATTTAAGTGGGTTAAAAGAACCTTGTGTATTTATTACGTGATGATCAAATAAACAGACAGACAGACATACTATATTTTAAGTACAGATAGATAGTTAGAGAAGATTAATAACTATATAAGAGGGGTATAATAGTGTCTGTGTGAGTAGTAATACATTCTTACTATTATTCTTATAAATAGTTGTAGTAACATCATCTCGTAAGTGTTAAGTAAACATTGTAGCAAAGAAAAAATACATTAATTCATTGCATCATCAATTACAATTACCAATTGCAATTTTGCGGTGGAACACTGATCTGCACGCTAATTGCTAATTACCTAATAATATGTAATTACGCGGTGTAACGTTATCGTGTTATGAATTATTTATCCTTGATTTCTATTAATTGATTTGTTTTATAGCAAAATGATTTGTTTTCACCTTGTTGAGGTAACCGTGACTCGTCACTCGTTTATTTGTTTATGGAAACAGTTTGTATGTTTTTTTTTTCAAAAGGCAGATATATCATAATGCATTTGATTTTATAAAACATTGATGTTTATTTTCTGGTTATATGCAATAAGCCAAATAAATTTTCTCGAATAATTATCTACTTAATTTATTATTAACATTTTGGAACATGTTATTATTTCTAAGAAAGAAAACGTTCCTACCTTACGTTCCTGTCACGTCCAAAATTACCAATTTGTTAAAGAGCTATATAGGTAGGTACTTTACTAAGTTAATTCACAATAAATTAATAAACAAGGATTCCTGACGTACAAGCTCATTACGACTAATTACTTGTAAGAATTACTTTAAAAGGCGACAATTTAATTTGTGCTGAATCATTTTACGGCATATTCGTCATAATTTTAAAAATGATGTAGGTAGTCTATGGTTACTGCAGATAATTTCGTCTGTGTCAACATTTACAATATCAGAGATAAAAAGCTTTATCTCAGGAGAAACAAGATCGCTATCAAACGTCGAACTATTACGACCAAAGAAAAAATAACCTATTCAGAAAAAATAAGTCATACACTACCACTCACCAGATTTTCGCTTCTCATTTACAAGCACCAAGGACTTGGTCCTCTTTACTCGCAAAGATCTTCTTCTTATAGACCTCATTAAAGCCTCAGGCATTCGAGAAAATCTCGGAGAGTCCACTCTCTTCTCCGGCATGAAAAAATTCTTTACCGCCAGCATCGTCATCGTAACGACTCTGTGGATCCTGTTCTCACGCTATCAATTTACTATTGACTTGATCTATTTCCGTGTTCCAATTACAATTGTAAATTCCATTTTTAAACTTAACTTTTTTATTCTAACGACACTATAAAACACGAAACATCACAAGGCCGCGTTCTATCTTCCAATTCAGTTTTTCTTTTCCAATCCGGCGGCACTATGGTATTCCTTATTTGAATTATGTCACTATTGTTTTAGCTCATCACTATTCAGCACATGTGGACACGATTACTTATCCTGTAGGCATATTTGGAATTGTGGAAGTTATAAGCTAAGGAACACGACACGTGCGGCCTCCTCCGAAGCCGGCTGAGAACTACATTATTCTGCGAGCAAGGGGAGCCGGTTCTATAGAATTCGTTTTACTACAGGTACAATTGCCAATCTGTTATCAGAGTTTACCTATCCAATTCGCTTAAGGCCGTTCGGATTAATTGTCTGATAACCGTGGAGACTGAATGGGGTATGGAAATGAATTTTCGATTGAACGGTGCGGAACTTTTACTGCTGGGAAAGTAGTTAGAGGAGAGTAGACGATGCGATAAAATAGGATTTTATGAGGTTGTGAAATTGTAGAAAACGATTGAAACTCATATCTTAACAAATAGTATCCATGGTAAATGTAAATATCCAGTTTCTTGTTTATATTTCTAGTGTGTTAGTTTTAAACCTTAATACGTAAGTACTGATTGGATACCTACTGTTTTATATTAATCACTAGTTTTCGCGCCCGCGACTTCGTCCGCGCGGACTACAGTTTATCGCGAAAAAAGCATCCTATGTTCTTCTAAGATATTAAAAACCAATGCAAAAGTAGGTATAGCACCACTATTGATGTTTTGAACGTACATGTTTTTGAACATACTTATTATTTCGTTTCCATGGCAACCGTTTCTTACAGCTAGTAATCAACATTTTTCCAGTTTTCCCGTGGAAACTTACAATTTTCCGGGATAAAAGTATCCAATGTTTTATTCCAGGGTATAAGCTATCTCCATTCCAAGTTTCATCAAAATCCGTCCAGTCGATATCGCGTGAAAGCTCCCCCAAACAAACAAACAGACAACGTTTCACTTTTATATGTTGGTATGGATTAGTTTTAACAATGGAATTCGATTATTAGTTGTATCCTACTAATATTATAAATGCGATTGTTTGCGTGCGTGCGTGCGTGCGTGCGTGTGTGTGTGTGTGTGTGTGTGTGTGTGTGTGTGTGTGTGTGTGTGTGCATGTGTGTGCAAGTTTGTGTGTGTATGTATGTCTGGTGTTCACGCTGAAACGGCTTAAGGGATTTTGATGAAATTTGGAATGCAGATAGAATAACAAACTCTGGAATAACAAAGGATACTTTTCATCATCATCATCATCATCATCATTATCATACACGTGAATGAAACCGCGGGGAGCAGATAGAATATCATTAAAAAAATAAATGCTTTAATTCTTTGAGACACACAAATTGTGCTGTGTTTTTGTGAAATTATTTCAGTAGTTATTTAACTTTGATTATATTGATAAGACTGTGTGGGCACAGTACATAATATAGTCCTACGGAGACTATATATGTACTGTGGTGCGGGTAAATTCAGAAAATTCTAAGTAGGTAGGTATTATTTTTGTTGAGAGGCACAATTTCATAACGAAAATGTAAGATAGCAAATATGTTCTACAAAATCCCCATTTACAAAATATGACCAAGTCGTGCAAACCCTTATCTCTGCATCTAAGCCGCGAACACGATGCAGTCCCATTTCTAAATCCAAAGCAGCCTGACCTTCCTCTGATACGTCTCAACAAATACTTAGAAAGAGATCTGTGCCATCTTTATGGTTCAAATTACGCTGGTTCTATTGCGCACCTTCATCCATTTTAACGTGACCTTTTTCTGATACATCTTAACGAATACCAGAAAAGATATCTACGGTGCAAGTTATCATGGTTATTGCGCCTTATTTCGTGCCGGTTATTCTTCGGGAAGGATTTTGAGCCAGTATTACTGTATCTCTGAGAGCTAAAGGTTTATTGTTTTGATGTTTGATACTTATTATTCTCGTGTTAAGTTTCTCAACATCAACAATAATAATCATCAGTCTATCAAGTTTCCACTACTGACAAAGACTGTTTATTGCCCGCAATGTTGCTTTGTGGATGAGGTATTTGAATTTTAAGGTTCTTTGACATCCGGTTTCTTTACAATTTTGCACCTCTCAGTAACCTTGCCTTTATAGAAAACTAGGGGCACCCCACGGCTTTGCCCACGTGTAGAATTTTCAGGGATAAAACTACCTATGTGGGTATCTGTAGTGGTATACGGTATTTACATAGTACAGCATTTGGTCGACAGTTTGAAATTAGCTGTAGAAGCCGTATCCGATTGGGGCGATGCTAACCTGGTTAAGTTTAATGCTACTAAAACGCAGGCGTAGTTGTTTTCTGCTAAAAAGTCCTCTACACCGATCTCCGCCTTTCCGTAGTGTAACATTACTAATAACCGACCATCTGGAGCTTTTGGGTGTTGAACTCTCATCGAATCTGAATCTTGGGTCTTACATTGAATCCAAAGCCAAGATAGTTGCAAAGAAACTTGGTATTTTGTCTAAGGTTAGGCGGTACTTCACACGGGACAGCTTTTGAATCTTTATCAAGCACAGGACCCATCTTGTATGGAGTACTGCTGCCACCTCTGGGACGGTTCTGCCAAGTATTAGCTCGAGGCTTTGGATTCAATTGAGAGACGTCCTATGATGCTTATTGGGGATGACACTCTGGTAAAGATTAAAGCTTCAAAGTCTGGCGCATCAACGTGAGGTCACAAGCCTGTTGGTATTCTATAGATTGCACTATGGTGAGTGTGCGCAAGAACTGCACAATCTGATTCCCCTATTACCTTTCCATCACCGTACGACTAGACGATCGGAAAGCGCCACCCTTTTATGGTTGAAATACCTCGCACAAGAAAGAAGCGTTAGCTTCTTCATTTATTAAAAGAACTGCAAAAGATTGAACTGCTCTGCCCTCGTCAGTGTTTCCGGTAAAATATAACCCTGGTGTGTTCAAGTCACGAGTGAATGGGTTTTTCATGTCTTATATCTACATACTATGCAAGCGTGCTAAACCTTCGACCACATCATCGCTTTCCATCACTTCGTATTGGAATTCCAAGACCGTAATAAAAAAAACATACTACATTTCATTAAATTCGGTCTAGACGGTATCAACAAACAAACACGACAATGAGACAACGTTTTTTTATATAATAGTCGGGATGGGGATTGGCCGCAATTAGTGGCATTCTGTAATCGTAATCAGTTTTGATGTGAAAGCGAGTACGTACAACCAATCTAACAACATTTTACGTATTGTGAACTTTTAATTTTCCGGTTTAAATGTATCTTATATTGATCTCTGTACTTTACTGTACAGGTACAGTTATATATACCTGTACCTGTATCTACCTATATCACAGAGAAAATAATATCCTTTATTACAGAAAAGAGCTGTTTTTATGTGCAAGCGAGTAATCAACATTCTCCCGTGGCAACTTGCTATTTTCCGGGATAAAAAGTAACCTACGTCGGTCTGTTGTGTATAGTATCTACATACAAATTTTCAGCAAAAACGGTCCAGCCGTTTTGGCATGAAAAGGCCACAAATAAACAGGCGACGTTTCACTTTTATATATTAGTGGGGATAATGCAATGAAAATATCTTCAAGAATTCATAATATTTTGTATCAGCGTTTTGCGTTTGGTGGCCAAATTTCAGCGTTAGCATGTTCCGGCATTAGTCCGTCAGATTCAGCGTAAGCATGTTCCGGCATTAGTCCGTCAGATTCAGAAATATTTTAAAAAAAAATTGTGTCCGATGACCAAACCTTAATTAATCGATAGAAGCCTTAAATACAAGTAAAAAAAATAAAGCATTATACTAAAGTGTCGGCGTTTTTTTGATTTTTAAAAGCTTTTATTTAACTTTCAATGTATATCTGTATGTATGTTTGTGTAGGTCAAATCTTGTAAGCTGAATTAGAACCTCTTAACCTACGGAGTTGAATGTTTGCATTTTGGTTCAGTTCCGATGACAATGCACTTTTATATTAAGCATGACCTGAATCGACATCCAGGAACAGCTCCAGGTAAAGGAACTCTTCAACGGTCAACAGCACTGACACGAAAATTTGTGTACACTTTCTATTATGATAACCGGTTTGAAGTTTTATCATTACATGGCTGCAGCACTCGGTTTGGCTCCTGACTAGGGAACTCCTCAAAGAATAAATCTACGTATCTATGTATGTATCTATCTATGTATTTTGTCTGTCCTGGAATCTTGCAATTCAAATTTCGAGCACTTCCCGATTAGCTATCTGGCTGAAATTTTCAGGGTAGCTCACATACCGATGACAATGCAATAAAAAAAATATAAGAAAAAAAAAGGAAAAAAATAACCTTTTTTTATTTTTAAATTATACTTGTTTTGTCCTCTATCGATTTAAGGTTTGATCAGCGGCCAGTAATGTAGTTTGTGGTAATGCCACAAAGGTTAGGAAAGGCTTTTAGCCGTAAGCTCTGCATCACGAGAAACCTGTCGGATAATGTAACTGTCTCCACAATGACAGCCGCAGAATGTTGTCACGCCTACACTCGACTCGGACCGGTTGTACTTCCCGGGACGTGAAACCGAGCCTTCCTCAACATTTATCAAGATTTGTGTAGGATGCTATATCATTTAGGTTAGGTAGATATGTTAACTTCCTTCTTTTTCGTTATGATGACTAAAAGGAAAGTATTTAATTGAGCGACAATTCAATTGTTATCTGGAATCTTGTCTCCGATTATGTCGCAGAACAAGATATAAGTTAAATAACTAAAATCCGACTACGATTCGGTAAAAAATAGCCGATGAAATTCTTGCGGTGAAAACAAATCGATTGATACCACGCTCGTCAAAATCGGACCAAGGTTTTACGTTGAACACATAACCCTTCCTTTGTCTTGCCGCAGTCGGGTAAAAAATAGCCTATGACACTCTATACGTAAAGACGAATCGATTGACACCTCGCTTGTCAAAATCGGATCAATAGGGGCTACTGGATACTCGTATCCCACCCTACGCTAGGGTGGGATACGAGTATCCACATACCCATATAGATAGATAGATAGATAATACTTTATTGCACCTAAAAATATATTATTACACATAAAACATTTCTTTAAAATTAGTACAATATTCGATTTGACGGTGCTGAAGACATATGTTTTTCAACATTCTTGGACACAGATTTGGATATTGTGTCACCTGAGAACTAAATCAATCTTTAACTTATTTTTAAGCACTCTGTCATAGACTGCAGGTTTGAAGATGAAAGAGCGTAATGATAAGGTTGGTAATGAATAATGGAGGAAGGTATTTTCAGGTCCTTCGGGCTATTACATTTAAACAACGGGCGCAGTTTCTATTAACATTTACTTAAACCCAAATCGTTCTCTTTGTTCTCTTTCAAGTTATAACTTGGAATAACTTTACAGCTCTAAGTTAGAACCAAACGCCTAGTTGAATATCTAACCAAGTTTGTTCTCTCATAAATTAGATCTACGCGCTTTTGTTATTATGTTTCATAAAACTTAGTTAATTTTTAAGTAATCAAGACGTATTATTATAACTTTAGAATTTTGATAAATCAACTTTTTAGATAAGTTAAACATTTATTTCAAAAGATATCAAATAATTAACACAGTTATTATTTTAGCTTTCAAAGCTAATTAACTTAAAAAATAATTACATTATGGCAGAAGAAAGTTTTTTAAGAAAGAGAGTAGGCAGTGACATTTTATTTTCTTATTTCTAACTTGGCAGTTGTTTGACCACGACCTCATGTCATGGAAAGTAATGCTGTGGTCGAAGGTGTAGCACGCTTGCCTAGTAGATACCTATTCACTCTTGACTTGAACACACCTGGCTATAATTTACCGGAAACACTGACGAGGGCACTCCTTCGCAGTTCTTATATGAAACTTTGTCGCTTTCTGTTGGCATTCATAAGCTCAAAGGTACCAAACTAACTATGGAGATAGATTGAAAGAAGGACGCAGAATCCGAAATGAAGAAATCTGACGAAGAATTAAAGAATCAAAAGGCCTTCTAATTCTAACCTTTGTGGCATAGCTTCAAGTGAAATAACCGAATATTCGCAGCCATTTATCAATTTTTACCCGACTGAGTATTGAGTATTGATATTGTATTTATCAGCCTGTGTATGTAAGTATGTCTGTTCCTTTGTGGCTCTATATACTATTATTTATTCTGTGCTATATAGTCTAAGCGCATGGACCGATTTTGACGATTCTTACTTCAATCGATTTGTCTTAATCTTGCAAGTGACAGTAATTACAATTCAATATGGCGACAACTAGACGCCATATTGTGAAAAAGAAAAAATATCAACGAACTATGTTACGTGGGGTATTTAAAAATCATCTTTAGGTTTCTGGTATCATTTTTCATTTCGAATTACCATTTAGGATCTATAACGATTTAAAGTTGGTGGCAATCATTCTCACTTAAATTTCTGCCACATTTTAGTTTTGTTCGCTGTCGGGTTTTTGTGAAGGTTCTTGACCGTGCTTGTTATCCAATCGACAAAAGACTTCAATGACAACAAAAAAATGACGGAGCACTGCACTGGTATCCTAAAGTGTCGCGTTTCTGAGATATTGGACCTTAATGACGTATTAGTCATTATGCTAACTTTGAGGTCTAATATCGCAGAAAGACGACACTCTTTGATACTCCTGTAACAACATTTTTAGCCCCCGAATAAAGAGACTGGTGTTATAAGTTTAGGGTGTGTATCACTGTGTGTGTGTGTGTGTGTGTGTCTGTCTGTCTGTCTGTGGCATCGTAGCTCCCAAACGAATAGACCGATTTTGATGCGGTTTTTTCTGTTTGAAAGCTGATGTGATCTAGATGGTTCTTAGCTATATGGGGGAAGGGTGGGATAAGGGGGGAGGTGAGAAAAGAAGGGTTAGAATCGTAGCTTCCAAACAAATGGATCGATTTAGCTGCGGTTTTTTATGTTTGAAAGCTGGGGTAAACGAGATGGTTCTTAGCTATAATTGAGGGAATGGGGGTGAGGATCGTAGCTCCCAAACGAATGGACCCATTTTGATGCGTTTTTAAGTTTGTAAACTGATGTGATCGAAATACTCCTTAGCTAATACTTTTTTTTGCTTGTTAGTTAGCACTGAAGTCCTCTATCGATTTATTGACCGAGCGAGCGAATCAAGTGAAGCGTCTCTGCTCTATGTACTGTTTGTTTACCTCTGTACTCCTCTACATGTCGTATTTTACAACGGATCCAGATGAAACTTGGTATACAGGTTGGTATACTTTTTTGTCGTCGGGGATTTTTGATTAGAGGGGTACTTTCTCCAAAAAAAGGAGCAAAAAGGGGGCTACTGAATATCTCCGCGTTATGTGATCCGATTCCAATTTTTATTTTTATTTGAAAGGTAGTAAGTTAAAGTTGGTCTCGTAAAAAATTGGTGAAGATCTGATGAGGATCTTCGGCGCGATGAGCAGAATAGCTCCTCCAAATGCAGTAACTTGCTCACTTTTAGAGTTCTACCAGTGAATAGTTCATGTTTAGACTTAGTATTACTTACCTGACCTTATTTTATGTCGTTTAGGCCCGTAATATCAATAGCAATTTAATCTACAAATCATAGTTTAAACTATCTCTGTCGATTATCTCGTAATATCAATGATGGTTAATCTGTAAATAAGAGTTTAAACTGCCACATAGTTTAAACGGTCGGGGCGGTTAAACTGTTGTGTAGAGTTTAAGCTATTGTTTCAAAATGGCCGCTTTTAAACAGATGTTTGTTTGTCTTTTGAAGATTGCAAACAAGTAACCTTAGAATGGCTTTTACCGACGATTCAGATTCGGATATTGTAATTATAGAAGTTCTTAATGAGTTTCATACCTATACAACGAGACCTTACGTTGTTAGCCGAGAGAATATAATTTTGATAATTGGGATGCCATTGAATTGCCCAGGTCACAACAAAAACAAAAAAACAACGTTATTTCATTTTTATTATTCAGAACGTTGTTTTTTACACTCTAAAATGGCAGCATCTTCTTTCACCAAAGATGTTAACAGTCCTGTCTCCGATTTATTAAAATTAGGAACACGAGATTTCACACTAATAATTTAGGTTTAAAAATGTGGCAGCAAAATGAAATGAAAAGTAATGTATAAAAATAAACACCGAAGCACATCGTTTAACATACAAGAAAGAACCTAGCATATCGCGTAATTTCAAAATCTAATATGTTGTCAATATCTGTTAAAGTCAATGAAACGTCTGTTTTCTTAGTACAACATTCCTTACACTTCTTGAACAAAGGAGCGAAAGGAATGAACGATATCCCGAGTGTTGCTACATTTTAAAAACTGATCGAAGTTTAACTAATCAGCCAATGTTTTGTCATTGATATTACGAAAGAGGTTTAATCGACAGTTTAACTTTAGAAGCCGATTAGTTAAACTGTGAGTTAAACGATGGTTGATATTACGGGCCTTAGTAACCTACAGCCGCAGTCGTTTTTTATTTTAAGTTTCATAGGAGTATTCATTAAGATTCTAAACTGACATGGTTATTTATACTACTGAAGTTACTTTTGAGTCAACGGGATTTTAAAAATCCCTTTAAAAAAAAACATGGTTCATTTTCCGTTATAAATAACTTTTGTGGTATATTAATTGTTGCAAAACAGTTTACACTTGTAGCTATGCTAGTCTTCATGGTAAAATGTAAGGTCCCCTATGCAATGTGCTGGGCAGGTTATGGAACCGATAATCGATATAACCTTTGGGGCAGAAAAGTTCTCCAATTGCGACCACGGATTGGAAAACGGAGTGTAGGATGGCCCCCAAAGAGGTGACCTATTGAGAGTCGCAGGGAGCAGCTCAGAGAACTATGTCCCCATGCTTAATCAGATATATTGTCATGTACTTCTCCAGACTTAGTAACATTATTGAAATTGTGTCAGGACTTCATCTCTCTTGCCAAGTTTAGCGGCCAAGTGTTAGAAACGTTCCTCAACTCACCAAATCTACAATGGCTGAACTACAATGACCAAACGTACACACACAGAAGACAGTTTCTGTTTCTTCGGTTTGCCGCCCCTAAATCTAGCAAATTCGCCCTTGGCTGGACTGGATGCTAACAGCCAGCAACAGATCGTTGCGGCGTTCTATGGAGAATGATGATGACGTCACATGACACAAATCCATAAATAACTAGCATAAAAGCTAAAAATTCAAAGTCTTTATTTTTTTTTTAAGTTTGTGGCCGTACTGCACAAATAAATAAATTTTTCAAAAAAAGAAAAGCCTCTGTTACCCAGGGGATGTCACTTTGTTACTGTTCAGGCATTTAAAAGTTATGGTGGAATACAGAAACTCACATACATACAAACATACATGAATCCTAAAAACATTACACTCCTTTTTATTGGGCAGTCGTGTCAGAAGGTATGTGTGTGTATTGTAAAAAGACATTTATTTATTACAACAGCCGTACGTTCAAGTACAGTCATTACATTATCAGGAATATTTGTTTGACCTTTCTTTTACGATTCTAGAACAGATATAATAGCCCAAGGATATACCAGCTTTATCTATCCTACGCACCTGTCCTCCTACAATACACCTGTTTCTTTCTGTCTTACAAGATCATCGACTGATAGAGTAGGACGGAAAGTATAGAACTCAATTTTAACTGCGCTGAACCTAGAATAGAACCTTGTGGTATGCCGTGTAGGTTCATATCAATGCAAATAACTATTGATTTATAGAATCGAGTTTAGATCACTTTGGCCTACCGATACTAAAAAAGTGTATATTATTGTAACAGAAACATCATATCTAATATTATTTTAAAACTATTACTAGTGACTGTGAGCTGTAGAACTCGCAAGTACAATTTTTTTGCAAACAATCTAGCTGTGCACAGCAGCGCCATCTAGTTACCTTATTGTAAAAGTAACATTAATAACCAAGGAAATCCATCAATACCTACTAGGTAAAGAGCTGATTTCACTGGTAAAAATCTAAAAGTGAGCAATTTACTGCATTTTGAGAAGCTATTCTGCTTCTAAAGATCCTCATCAGATCTTCACCAATTTTTTATGAGACCAACTTAAAGTTACTATCTTTCAAATAAAAAATAACCATTGAAATCGGATCTAATAAGGTGGAGATATTCAGTAGCCCCTGTTTGCTCATATTTGAGGGAGTAAAGTACCCCCCCAATGAAAAATCCCCGAAGTCGAAAAAATTCTAAAAATTTGTTTAACATGTATACCAAGTTTCGTCTAGTACAGTTAAGAAATACGAACAGAGATCCGGGCGGAAAGGCGGACGGCGGACATACGAAAGCATCTTTGCCCAAGCTGAAAAGGAGATGCTTCGCGCTCGCTCGGTAAAAAACATTTTAGGTATTTTTTGTCAGCAATCAACATGGAATAATAATTACACTAGTTTGAATCAACACGTCAGGAAAAAAAAAACAGTATCATTTTTAGTAATTTTGTAATTTTTAGAACAGATTTTGTACATGAGGTAATAAAATATTCAGAATCATAGAAATAAATACCTCAACCGTATCTGTTTCATCAAAACTCGATCCACAGAATCTATTACCTGAAAAAGAGATAAATTTTACATTAACATCATTGTCACACATTAAAATAAAATCTAACGACAAAAAAATTGACGACATCGTAAAGAAGATAAAAGGAACATTGCAGAACGACTTTTAAACTGTCATAAAGTCCGACATAGTTATAAATGAATTTAATAAAAGTCTGGTCACATTTGATGGCAAAGATTTAACGACTTTGGTCACAACAGGCTGTTGAAAGGTTTACGATTTTAGGGAGAAGTTATAAATTTAAGTGACAGTAGCGGTTACTTTTACTGATATTAAAGAAGCTTTTGACATACTTTAATCGAACATGATTTAATTGAGCATCGAACTGGTAAAGCTGCCACGGACAAAAGTATACAGCGTTCCTCACCCTGAGCGAAGTATCAACTCAAACTATACCCATAATAAAACAGAAGTAACAAAAAGTCTGTACATTGAAGGTAACTGAATTTAATGGTTAAGGAAATTAAGATAAACTGTTGAACAAGAATACAATATTTAAATAATCACACTAACATTAAAATGGCGAAAGATTGTATGTGTGTTTTTGTGTATGTTTTGATTAAAGGATTTGGATTAAATTTGGTTTCAGGATAGCTTTTTTCCTGGATTAACACGTAGGCTACTACTATTGACCCCGATTTAGGAAAAAAATACTTCTTTTTTTTGTATGGGCATTGCCACTTTGATGTCAATGTGACAGGTGTCAAAGTGACAAGTGTCAAAGTGACAGGTGTCAACCCTAGGGGTGCAATAAGGAGGGATTTTAGAAATAACATTTCTAAAGGAGTGACAAGTTCAAGTGCGAAAGTTTGTGTATGTTAGTATGTTTGTTAGAGCGCTGTTTTATCATCATCATCATCAATCCACACGTTTGAAACCGAGGGGCGCAGCTAGTATAACAATAATAACAATTGAATGTAGTTTCAATAATAATTACAAGTCATTGTAATTACAATATATGTCCGTAGATGTATGAGTCATCATTTAGCATGTATAATTCGTACACAGGCATTAATGATTCGTTAACTCAAGTACAATACAGCAGTTGTACAAATATGATAACTAATGGCATTATCTTTGATATTGACATTATTGACTTAGTAAATGCGTAGGTACCATCGTACTCGTAAGACGAGCACAGTCTCTGATAACTTTCAAGCTGTTGGTTAAAAAATTGTACTTATCTGAAGTGCCTTGTTGATTATAGCTTATTGTGTGTGTAGTGTAGCTGGTATTATAGTTATATGTTTATTATTATTGAACTTGTATATATGTATGTTTATTTATGTGTGAATAGTATATTTCTTGTGTGTAGGTATGTATTTTTATTTAGTAGATATAACTTCTTGTTTATTAATGTTTTGTATTTTATTTTATTTATTACGCACCACCAACCGATGACTTTGATATCTAAGTAATCCTTTCCATCCAAAGGTTGCCTGGAAGATATTGCTATATAGCAATAAGGCCGCCCATTGTACCTTTCATTTATTTGAGTTTATCCTATATATCACCTTCTTCTTGGTGTGCAATAGTGTTGTTGTATTGTATTGTACTTCTAGAAACCATATGCTATATTGTTAAAGCTCACTAGAGTCGCCACTTCGCACAGGTAGCCCTCACACCGCGGGATTTTCTATACCCGTCTTAACTTTTAAATGAGAGGTATTGTCCGAACAAATTAAAAGAGGAATTTACATGTACCTAATCAACCTTGATGATGTACATGTATTTATGTACGGATCAAATCGACTGCTATCTCCTTAGAAACCACCCAAATTGTGAGCCGCTGTGATTGGCGCTAAAGCTACCAGTATTTTGCCAATTCTCAATTTTGCCATTCTCGGCCGACAGTTTTAATCTTCGCAGTCAAGTACGAACTACGGCAGTTTCTGGTGCCGGCCTAATAATATACCAACTGTATAAGAAACTATGTAGTTGGGTAAAGTATTAATATCATAATCCTTCGATTCTACCCGTGTTTTGATTGACTTATTTGAACAAAAAACGGTTATTGTGAATGAACTATAATATTCAGATATATCGCCTCGCGAACTTTTTTATGGGTAATAATGAGTATTATAAGACATGTAGTACATTATTTTATGTACCATCAATAGTTTTCGCAGCGTACGAAATATTATTGACTTTTATAAGCAAATTTTTGATATCTTGGGTTACATAATTGTAATTTTCGTAGGGATCTCTAATTTTTTACACGACGACGACCAAAAAAAAGGTGTGTAATGTTTTTGGGATTCATGTATGTATGTATTTATGTATGTGAGTTTCTTTATTCCACCGTAACTTTTATATGCCTGAACAGATTTAGACGTATGGGGTATCGTTAGAATCCTTACATCCCCCGAGTAACATAGGTTTTGCGAAAAAATAATATTTTTCTTGAATTTTACATTATAGGTTTCAATTTGAAGGCCTTGATAAGCACATTCCAACAGTATATAATTTATTTGCTGAAGTTCTTTTTTTTTTATCCAGGGCAGATGTGTTTTTTAGCTTTTAAGCTAGTTATTGAATTATAAAATACATACCATGTTGCTCGCTGATATAGGTGAAACCATTTTTTAAATCGGTTAAGTATATTTTGAGTCCATTATCCATTACAATCAAACTCACATACAAACGTACACAAAAACAAATATTTTCTCATTATAATATTAGTGTAGATTATAAAAATCTTACAGATCCCTCAGATATAATGAATTATGTTTCATAGTTATGTACATTAATTAGAAATAATTAGTAATGAATCCTCTCTATGAGAGAAGACCTCTGTCCCAGCAGGGGAACTTGGAAAGACGTGATGATGATGACTAGAAATTAGTTTAAACGAGCAAGTAAGATATTTCATTAGTACTGGATTTCTTAAAAAAAAAACAGTAATTTTTATATCATTGGATCGATCTTTTAGGAAAACTCGGTTATAATATAACATAACATTTAATATGATACAGTATTCTGTGCCACTGTACAGTGGTGGTCAAAATATTCAAATAATATAAAAAAACTCGTGGAAGACGGAGTATATAATGAAAAACAAAGAAGAGATAGGTACATCGAATTGAGAACCGCCTCCATTTTGAAGTCGGTTAAAAATGTACAATATTATGAAAACTTAGGGTAGATCCGCCAGAACTTAAATAAATATTACAGCACTCGAATATTTAATGTAATAGATCTCCACAAAGGTCACCTCTAAGTATTTGTGACCTACATTAAAGTACTGGATAAGCGAGAAGGTTTAAAAAAAGACGGAGTCCACACCGCCAAACAAACTACTGAAGCAAACGGCGGCTGCGTATTTGTGCGTGAGTGGATAATATGTGGTTGATACACAATTTCATAATAAGAGACTGCATCTCTGATCTGATCTGATCGTTTTTGTTTTTCCGTGAGAATTTGACAGAATTAACACGGCTAACAAGGCCGAGATCTTGCTGCGAAGTGGCGGCCGATGAGAAATAACATGGTGTAAGATGGTGTAAGTGTGTGCGTGAGGCGTGTGCGTACTAGCGGATCGGCATATCTTGGGTGGTTCACTTTCAAATTGGCGTTGTGAAATCCATCGTTTTAAAAAAAAACTTGTGTTTATGTATAGTTATTCAATGTACCTACATGCAGGTGAAATAAATCAGCAAGCGTAATAATTTATTCATTTGATTCAGATAGGGGTTGGATGCGAACACAGATTTGTACTTTAACAAACAAGAACATTGTTTATTGGTAACCTGGTGACCTGGTTGAGTGAAATGTTAGGTACCTTTTCGCTTAAGGCTACAAGATCCCTTTATATCTACTTTCGCTGACTTTTTTGTTAAAGTGGCTGTGTGAGCTGTAGACCTCGCGCGTACATACTTTTTTTGCAAACAAACTAGCGGTGCACAGTAGCGCCATCTAGTTACCTTTTTGTAAACTAACATTAATAACCAAGGTGCTCCAGCAATCTCTACCTAGTAAGTAAAGGGCTGACTCCACTGAAAGAAACCTCGTAAAAGTCAGCAATTTACTGCATTTTGAGGACCTATTCTGCTCATCACGCCAAAGATCGTCGTCCTTCACCAAATTTTTGTGAGACCAACGTAAAATTATTACCTTTCAAATAAAAAAGTAACCATCGAATTCGCATGTAATAAGGCGGAGATATTCAGTAGCCCCCTTTTTGTCCCTATTTGGGGGAAGTACCCCCTCAATCAAAAATAACCGACGACTAATAAATTCTCAAAATTCGTTTAACCTGTATACCAAGTTTCGTCTAGTTCAATTGAGAAATGCGATCTGTAGAGAACAGAGATCCAGACAGACGGACATCCGGACATACTTCGTGTTTGGTACTCGCTTGGTCAAAAAGGAAGATATTTAAAAAAAAAAAACGAGCTTACTAAAAATAAGCTACTGAAAAAGAATAAAACATTTTTTAAATTCGTGTCTGTTTGTTTGTCTGTTAGCTAATGTTAACTAATTGCTAATGTTAAAAACTGGTGTACTTATTATCTCAATCCGATGAGTAGAAGCCGAGCAATCGATAAAAACTTTTTGAAGTCTGGAGGAATTTTGTTTAAATGTTGGTTTATTGGTATTTTAGGTCTTGCAATAGTAATAGAGTACTTTTAACCTAGAGAAATGGCCACGCGTGCGAAGCGAAGGGTACAGCTAGTATAGAATATAAATGTCTATAAGTTTTACGGACTAAACATCCTCAGTCATTAATCCAACTCGTTTATAACCTTTTGCATTAGCCAAGTCTTCCCTAAGGAGAAACACTTCCTATAAGCCACAATCCACACGATGCCCATATTATAACCACACTAGCTTTCGCCCGCTACTTCGTCCGCGCGGACTACATTTATCGCGAAAAAAAGCATCCTATGTACTTCTAGGATATTAAAAACCAATGCAAAATTAGGTGTTGCATCAACGCTCTTGATCTTTTTTGACAGACTTGTTATTTTGTTTCCATGGAAACCGTTCCTTACATCGAGTAATCAACATTTTCCGGTTTTCCTGTGGAAACTTACCATTTTCCGGGATAAAAGTATCCTATGTTTTATTCCAGGGTATAAACTATCTTCATTCTAAATTTCATCAAAATTTGCCAAGTCATTATCTCGTTAAAACTCCCCAAACAAACAAACATTTTCACTTTTATATATTGTTGTGGATGAGTCACATTTCCCATACAAACCTTCTTATCTATTAAACATGTACCTTTAAAATATCCATGTACCATCTGTATGTCGTGAATTGATAATTTTATGATGTGTTCGATAATTTCATAATGTGGTTCTATTTCATGAAAAGACCAGCTAAAACTGACCATCAACATCATCAAATGAAACATCAACGTTTAACGATATTTAATCCACGTTTGGACATAGATATCATTCATGTAGTGTTTCGATGATACCAAAGATGCTCAAACAGACAGGTATACAGGGCCAAAAAAACAGGAAGACGAATATAAGATTCGCATTCTAACCTATAACTGCCAGTCGGGCTTTCGCCTAGCGCCCCTAACGGTGGATAATGTAACTATTTCACGATATGATCACTAATGTTTGACCATAACATGAAGTAGCCGTGCGTATAGCTGTTCATATCGTCAAAGGCTAATCATCTGGGCAAATTATTTCATGATGTCATGATGTCAATTCTACGATGTCGCCACGACATACACATTATCATACCAAATCGTAGGAAGTGAGTGGTCTAACGCATATATGTTTGATATATCACCTTGGATTATTAGGTTGTGACCCATTTTAACTTTCGCTTTCTTATAATAATGTGTATTTTTAGCGAATTGACGTCAGTGTGTAGTCAGTTTCAGTGTCATGTTACTATTTACGTCGGTGTCAAGGGAAATTTATGTCTTTAAATGATAACAGATGTTGTTGTGAAACTTGCAAGCTCCAAGTCATATAAGTACTTTAAAAGAATACAACATGGAATGGAAACACTGTGCTCCAAAGTTCAAATTGCAGACGTAGCTGATACATCCGCTAGGCTGAAGAGAGACTGGCTAGGCGCCTGACGGATGCCGGATAATCTGAGGGCCAAAGTCGACACAAACAGTAAGACCCTGATGCAGACCTCGGATAGATAGCCCAAATATATCACTACTAGCCGTGATCACGGCTTTCCCCGCGTGGTCTTTTCTTTGATATAAAATTATCCTATATGTTATTCCAACATCAAACGAAAGAATGTACAATATGTACAATATACCATATTCAGCCGACAAATAGTTTTTTATCGATTATACTTATCAGATTGAGATACCAATAACACCAGTTTTTAAGACAAACCCTAGACTATCCAACAGTGAACCGCTTCGCAATCGGTTCAGTAGATTTTACAATAGGCGCGAACAGATAAACAGACAGAGAGACACGATTTAAAAAATAAAATATTCTTGTTCAGTTGCTTATTTTAAGCACACTAAAGCATTTTTTTAATTAACTTCATTGTACAGACATTTTGGTATTTACTGTTTTATTATAAGTATAGCTAAGACAACATGATTTCCAGACATTGAGAAAGATAACATTAATTTCGTCGACTGCATTTGTAGTGGCTTGTGCCAGGTCCTCCTGGGTGCAGAAGATGATGTTCCATGGTTTTTGGAGGCACCACATTCGCATTCTGTTATTACCTCAAAGTTTATGAATTTGTATACAGAACGTTCCACGTTCCAATGAATGTTTTCAAACCACCGTTCCCATAACTGGACTAGAATGTTAGGATATTGACGTCACTGAAAGCTAATAACCTTCCATTACGGCCGACCTGCTCTGAATACTTGGATTATGTAGAGAATGTATTTGGGAACTACAGGCACGCTGAGTAATATTTTCTTTGCTATACGTGCTAACATGATCTGTCTAAACGTGTATCTTAACATAATTATTATTCCAATGTCTACTAGTACCAACACAGAGTATCTTATACAAAGAAATTGTTACGGGTTAATTGGGATTCGGGAAGATGCTAGAAATAGGTTGTCTGCTTCATGGAAGCCGGTAATTGGGAAGTGTAAGTTATCCTCAGGCGCATCTGCCTATACTGTTAGTGTCGCGATCGGGACAGTTACATTTTACAAAACCAAACGCGCGTAGTTGGAAATAACGGCCGCCGTTCACGACGCTGAAGCCCGCATTCTCCAGCCTACTCGTGACAACGGCCAATGCAACTTGATCGAAACGTTAGACAAAAATTTGTGGGAATGTGCGAATAGACCCGTTTTAGTCTTATAGCGTGAATTTAACTAGCGAAAGTTTCAAAATTTAAATTACAGAGGAATTGGTACTCGTATATCGTATCGCGAGGACTCACAATGTATGTTTAATTTTATTTTGCATCATCAACCTATATTCGTCCACTGCTCGACTTAGACCTCTCCGAGTGAATACCACTGAAGGATCTTCGGCACTTCTCATCCAGTCGTTGTCAGCTGTTCTTCGCAAGTCGTCACTCCACTTGACAGGCGCCCAACGTTTGCCTAAGCTCGGTCTCCACTCTATAATTCGTTTACCCCAACGGCTGTCGGTTCTTCGAGAGATGTGATCAGCCCCTTGATGTCGGTTACTTTGGTTCTCTGTCGGATCACTTCATTATGGGATTAGTCCATACATAGAAACCCCATATAGTCCAAGTTGATTTGCAGAACTCGCTTTGCTTTTACGATAAATATGTATAAAATTAATAAAAACACGACTGCCCTGCCAAAAAAGTGCTAAGCAGTAAAAACAAGAGATATATATATAAAATTGTCATAGACCAAGTTTTGAGTTATTTATTTATTTGACTACTGGTTGGTCTCGTGGCTAGAGATCCTAGGTACGTAATCAAACGGTCGCGGGTTCGAATCCTGCAAGGTGCAATCATTTGTGTGATGAGCAAAAATGTTTGTTTCCGAGTCATGGATGTCATGGAGTCATTTAGTATATGATAGTAGTTATGGCAATAATTATTGTTGGAATGTGCTCATCAAGCCCTTCAATTTGATACCCATATCATAAAATTCTATTATTTTTTTTTTGTTTGTAAATGGAGTCATACTGACCTCATACTGAATATTGAAAAATTATTATAGCCTATGTTACTCGGTATGATGTAAAGATTCTAACGATACCCCATACATACATACAAACATACATACAATCATACATACATACATACATACATACATACAAACATACATGAATTCTATAAACATTACCCTCTTTCTTTGGGCAGTCGTGTAATAATACAAGACGTGTTAGAGAATTCGTTAACGAAGATTATTCAGCAGCCATACAAATTTCTTCGAGGAGCATTCCCTTCCCTACATTTTTAAACATATTCTTCACAACCATGAAATGTTATATCAGTAAAAACTCTCATAAATAAACAATGACAATACATAAACGCCTAACGGTAAGGCCTTACCATGGGCTAGAGTTCTTTACGAACCAAAACTAACGACAAATTACGAGGTAACATCCCTTGTGTTAGAATTATTAGTTACGATCGAGCGAGTTTCGATCGAGGTACATATCGATTATCTCCAATTATTTATTAGACAAAATCGTTCGGGCGTAATCAGGGGTCTTGAAGAGATATAGTGGCAGATTTTATTACTTTTGATGGTGATTACGGACGTCAAAATAAAATAAAAATTTAATAATTCTTTGAATCGTTAGTCTGTTTTTATATGCATTTACTGAAATAGGTACTGAACTAATTTTATTAAATGTACATATCTGGGAGCACAATCAAGTATGATATAATCAATCACAATATACTACCAAGCATACAAAATCTTGGTGATTGAGAGAACATACTTTCAAAATAACGGGTAGAGCTGTGTAGGAGCGCACGGCCGTTTCTTTGTCGTAAAATTGATACAATTTGATCCGGTCCTGGAACTTGTGTTGGCAGGTCCAGTGTGTCAAATTTCGAAACGAAAGGTTAAAATAATCGGGATTTTGGTTTTCAAATTGGGACAGCTAGGTACAATGCCTACAAAATGGTTAAAAATAAACAATTTTTCTGAATTATCATTTATATTAATTTTAGTTTTTTAAAATGTTATGTTACCATTGGTAGACTTGATCAACTACTTTAAAATAGGTTTAACACGAAACTTTCTACTTTCAACCATTTAAATCGAGTCATAATCATATAGGTACCTAATTTATAATCTTTGGAATAATTTGGAAGTTTTTTTTTAAATTAAAGTCTTTGTTCTGTACTGCTGGTTTCACTGCGCCTTTGACGTTCCTACTCATCTATATTATCGTCCATTTCAAGATATATGCTAATATTAGTTTTTCGATAATGTTAGCAGCGGGAGAAAAGAACGAGATAGCAAGATATATTGACTTGATAAACTTCTTTGAAATAGGTTTAACACAAAATGTTCAACTTTCCACTAATTAAATCGAATCATAAACATAGGTACCTAATTTATTATCTTTGGAATCCTTTGGAAGTATATTTTTTTAATTAAACACTATGCTCTGTACTGCTGCTTTCACTGCGCCTTTGACGTTTTTTCTCGGACAAGTCCTATATTTTGTAACTTACTTGTTGTCATACCAAGCAGTGTAACAACGAGTAAATATAATTCCTCGTGGTCACACCAGTGTGAAACAACTGTGTGACCACGAGTCCGTCGCTGAGGATCCATGCGGACAAAAAATCCTAACGAATCCCCCAGAGGATCCATGTGGACAAAAAATCCAAATGAATCCCCCAGGGGAACCATGTGGACAAATAATCCAAATGAATCCCCCAGGGGATCCATGTTAGGGGAGCCAAGTGGACGGAGGCGTAAAGATCATCCATTTCAAGAAATATGCTAATTTTAGTTTTTCATTAATATTAGCGGCGGGAGAAAAGAACGAGATAGCGAGATATATTTATCTCGCCAACTCTATACACGCGAAGTTTAAAACTTTTATGACGACTATTTAGTCCAATTTTGGCGAGAAATATGAAAGCAAAAATATTTTATGTAGGAAATAAACACCAAACACCATATTTTTTTTACAGATATATCAGTTATTCTTGTCAAAAGTATTTAATAAAGTGCAGACTAAGGAAGCTAGTGCAAACTCGAGACTTTCGGAGTACCGACCAAGGAAGAATCGGGACGTATTAACATATCCCTGAAAGCGGGACGTCTCTCGCATATCGGGACACCTGGCAACACTACCTGGAACCCTCACGTTCGCTCTGTGCTGGAGTTTAGGGTACCGTCGTGAGCTCCAGAACTCCTTATTTCTAACAATATGCCTAATTATTTATTTTAGTACGGGCACGTTGCAGAAACTTTTGTGATTTTTACCTTTTTTCCAACCCTTTTTTTTAATTTACTTAGTGTTGTAGACTTTTTTAATATATATTTAATTGAATGTTCTCAACCAGATCTAAATCAATACGCTACCCCATTTCAATCGCGAGTTATACGTATTAAAGATCACAAAAACATCAACTTTGCTGATTTTGCTTTGTGTTTTTTGAGAAAACTTTAATATTTCATCATCGAGCTGACTATGAAAGCTAAAAATGACGCCAAATTAGATGTCTGGAGCTTATAGTTACAGAGTCACATAATAAATAATAATACTACGACAGCGTTATAAAAGCGAGACGACCCTTTTCGTGACGGTCCCTTTTTACCCGACTACAGCAAAACAAGGGAAGGGTTATGAGTTTAACAGTCTATGTATGTGTGTATGTACGTATGTATGTATGTATGTGGTTATGTGGATGTTCCACCATAGCTACTCCTCTATTGGTTCGACTTTGACAAGCGAGGTGCCAACCGATTTTTCTTCAGGTATAGAGTGTTATTATACCTGAAGACAATAGGCTATTTTTTTTATCCGACTACTGCTAACTGCTAACTAAGACAAAGTAAGGGTAATGTGTTCAGACTAAAAACTTGGTCTGATTTTGACAAGCGAGGTGTCAATCGATTCGTCGCAAGAGTGTAATATGCAATGTTTTACACTACTGTAGTCGGATTTAGTTTTTGTTCTTATATCTTGTTTAGTTATGCTACCCTGTGTGTATCGGAGTGATTTTAAAGACGTTTCACGTCATTAACCAGCCAAATTGAGAACCTCCTCTGCTTTTGAATGCCGACTAAAAGCGAAAACATCACCACGATAAAAAAAAAATACAATTAGACACAGACACCGACCTCGCCGGATGCGAGGTCGAAGGTCCCGTAATTAATGTCGACTTTATTCGCCTTCGAGTTTCTTGCCGATTCTTCTCGAAGGTGTATTCCGAATCGGTGGTCAGTTATGCAATTCATTTAAAGGGCTCCAGCCATTTCATGAGGGCCCCCTCGATCACTACCTAACAGTAGAGATCGAGGGGTGTTTAGTTCGACACTCCCCAAGTAATCAATGGCAACTGTCCAAGCCGAGGTTCGTACCCCCTGGGTGCCCTTGAGCAAGTGGCCAAAAACTTAACTTTGGCGTGCGCCTTCTGCGTCACGCATTGCGGCGGAGCGCTTTTGCGCCCGCCCCACCGTCCGTCCGGTGACGCTGTAGAGGTCAGTTATAGACCAACAGCACATATCCTTTCTAAAAAAATAAAAAATAAAAAAGATAAAAAAAATACGTATTAAACATAAAAAGTGTATTGTTACACTTTTATTTTATTGAACCAAGTACATTTGGTTTTGACCTTACATTAGTACTAACTGGTACTAATCTGAAGAACGGACATAGAATGCCACAAGAGCGTTTGCTCGTATTTTGCATTCAGATGCTCGCCATGACTCTCATCACGGCCCCATTCAATAACCGTGACAATCCGCCATTTTGATAATTTGACAATATTCTGTTCAATTAACTTTGACCGTAACATATATGTCATGGTGAAAAAACGACTTAATTTTCGCATTGTCGTGACAATCAACAATGTGACAATATTCTGTTCAAGAAACATATTCTCTTGACAGGTGTCAGTCAGGTGACATTTAAGTCGGAAAATTTGCTTTATTGACCAGACCATTGTCGTGACAATGTGACTTATCTATCAAATTGTAGTGAAATCTCGACAGGCGATTCGACCTCTGTCAAGTCAAGATGTGAATAGACATATATAGATAATTTCGACCTATTATCAACTAGCTTATTTTAAAGCGCGTCACAGACGACTAAGATACGATAATATTTTATCTTAAGATAAAATATCGCTCGCTATACAATTTATATGAACCATCATAAACGGCGAAGATAATATATATTTGCATCTTACAGTATCTTAAGATATCGAGCGATATGGAATTTATTAAAAGATGTTATCTTAAGATACGAAATATATAGTAAAAGATACAAAATATATCGTAAAAGATACAAAATATATATCAATATACTATCTTAAGATACAAAATATATCGTAATATGCTCTACAGGTTGCTCTGTTTTGTATTCGTGACGGTTTTTTTTAACCCCTGAACAAAGAAATGGGGTGTTATAAGTATAGGGTGTGTATAAGTATGTGTGTGTGTGTGTGTGTGTGTGTGTGTGTGTGTGTGTGTGTGTGTGTGTGAAATCTGGGGTAAACAAGATGATTCATAGCTATAATTTGAGGATGGAGGGGGAGCGGGGGGGGGGGTGCGGTCGTAGCTTTCGAACGAATAGACCGATTTAGCTGCGGTTTTTTAATGTTTCAAAGCTGAGGTAAACGAGATGGTTCTTAGCATACTGCAAGTCGTTGTTTTGTACAAAATATGCTCTCGCGCATGTTCGTGTTTCACTACATCTTCCTTAATCAAATTATGAATTTCGAGAAAAGTTTCCTCCGACTTATTAAAATAGTTTTTTTTTTTTGTAGAAACATCTGTGTTAAGATTAAAAATTCACCGCGGCTTTTTCTAAATTTAATGTGATTTTCTATCCAAATTGATCACCTTTTACAGTGCGCTTATGAAATTTGCATATCAAATTCAAAATCAGAGTCGTCGTCTGATATCTAATAAATCTAATAGTGAAACTGTATTACTCATATTTTATCAATCTGTATATAGAAAGCGGTGAAGAAATACGTGTGGCACCTGCGGACGGCCTGCGAGCGAATGAATAATTTCAATATATTATCGTATCTTAGCCGTGTGTGATACCCTAAGATGTTATAATATTTTATGTGCAGATATCGTAACATCAATAAATATTATAGAATCTTAATCGTCTGTGACGCCCTTCATGAACAAGACATTTGGTTTGAGAAAATATGATTTAAGTGTAGCAGTAAAAAAAACGTTTTTATTTTTGTTTTACTTATTTTAATAATATTGTTACTTATACGAGAATAACGACCGAGACCGGGAGCTTGTAGTATGCTCTGATGCACGAAGCTACAGCAAGTCTGCGCATAGTCATCGATCGATAGACGAACCTTGCAGAAAAATTGTAAAGCGCACGTAATAAAATAATAACCGCTTGATCACTCGAATTTCATGCGTTTTTTTATTTTTTTAGTTTTCTGGTGTGCTATTTTATGTCGGATTGCTGTCACTTGTCGTGGTCAAGTATCACAGGGCTCAGCCATTCCAGTTTCAGCCAATGCCCAGCTCACACCATCATTTTTACAATAGCTGCAGTTATTGACAATTCCACAAACAACTTTCCTTTCCGACCACGATGGCGGAAGCTGACCTCGACTTTCACTGGGATCTAGGCAAAATAAACCTTACTTCTAAGCTCGGTTGATACTTTTGTTTTATGTAATTTGGCAAGTTGCCCGTTGTGTGACTTGTTTACGAAAATCGATAGTGTTTTAATTGATAAAAATATCTCTGGACACGCGAGTGGATAACCCCCGACTTCCCACCCCCCATTATGGCTAAGAAGCATCTGGATCACATCAGTTTTCAAACATAAAAATCGTTCCATCCGTTTGGGAGCAACGATTGTCACCCCCCAATGATAGCTAAGAACCATCGAACCATCTCGTTTACCTCAGCTTTAAAACATGAAAAACCGCAGCTAAATTGGCCCATACGTTTGGAAAATACGATTCTCACCCCCCCCCCCCCTTTCTCAACTCTCTCTCTCTCATTCTCTCTCTCTCTCTCTCTCTCTCTCTCTCTCTCTCACTCTCTCTCACCCCCTCCCACCATATAGCTAAGAACCATTTCGATTACGTCAGTTTCAAACATAAAAAACCTCTTTAAAATCGGTCCATTCGTTTGGGAGCTACGACCCCCACCCCCTCCACACCCCTCCCCCTCACCCTCTTCCCCATTATAGCTAACAACCAACTAGTTTACCTCAGCTTTCTAACATAAAAGTCGCAGCTAAATCGGTCAATTCGTTCGAAAGCTACGTTTTAGAAATTAAAAACTTTAGGGCCGTAGGAGTGCGATATAAATTTGACAGTATTTAACCAAGTACGCACAATCACTCACACACTAACTATAGCATTAATCATAATAGTATGATTTATTTATGACTAATTCTACAACATTAAACTGCGGTAGGACACAACTGGTGGCACCTAGTACTCGTAGGCCTAGGAAGTCCACTACGCTACGTGACTTGACCACGGTCACGAAACGTGGAATAAGTTTGATTTGATTTGAATTAGAGGTTAGTCAGAATTATACCTAACTTGAGTAGGTGCATAAATTCAATGCTAAAATGATAGTTATTATAAAGCGAGTAGACCCAACAGAACACAGTACTTATCTTAAAATCATAACCACTATTTGGGTAGGGTTTGTTTAGCGTGCTGTATCAATTTTTTGTTAGAATTTAATTTTACCATTTATCATTTGTCTTACTTACTGTTTGGCGGAAGTAAGCTGCATTTTTTTATAATGTTCACTAGCTGTGCCTTCGGCTTCGCACGCGTGGTCATTTCTCTGCGTTAGAAGTACTCTATGGTGATTCCAGGATCTAAAATACCATTAAACTTAAATATAAATAAAACGGCTAAAAACTCACGAAATAGAAGATCGGAAATACTCCGACCAGTTTCGGACTATTTTGAAGTCCTTCATCTGGGATTGTTATGCCGACAAGCCTTGACGAGCGCTACGAACGTCAGCATGCAACTGACGACGCGTGCGTGGCGCGGGCGGCCCAGTGGGCGGCGACTGCGGCGCTCGGCTTGGATCGACCTGCACAGTCACTTCGTTGTCTGTCGAGCTGTCGAGGAGTCATCAATGTCACTCCCTTCCGTTTAATTTTTATTTGCCGTTTTATTCATATTTAATCTGAATTTCACTTGCGTTAGTTTTCAAAATCAAATACCAATATACTTACTAACATTTGATCAAAATTCCTTCAGCCGTCAAAAATATTTTTATCGATTGCTCGGCTTCTGCTCATCGGATTGAGATACCAAGTACCCCAGTTTTTAAGTCAAACCCTAAACTATCAAACAGTGAAAACCGCATCGCAATCGGTCTCGTAGTTTTTACGTGATGCGCGTACAAATATACAGACAAACTAACAAACAAACAGACAGACACGAATTTAAAAAATGTTATATACTTGTTCAGTAGCTTATTTAAAGTACCCTGTACATATATTATAAATATAGATTTTTAAACATGGATTTCCGCAAAGTAACGCCTATCTAACTAGCACAAAATTCAAATAGGGAGCTGTAAATGTCAACTTATGACGACATTGCAGAAATGTTATCGGTTTGTTATAAAACGGCAAATAACACTTATTATTTTTGTTATCTGTGCCTCAAAACGATAAAAGGATTACCTTGTCTGTCTGTCTGTCTATGTGTCTGTATGTCTGTTTGTCTGTCTATCTGTCTGTTTGTCTGTCTATCTATCTATCTGTCTGTTTGTCTGTCTGTCTATCAAGACCCTTTTTCTCAGGAATAGGTGGAGGGGTATCATGTTGAAATTAATATCAAATACTCAGGTGTGTCATCCCTAGGAGCTGTAAAAAAATCAAGCTTATAATTTTAAGTCAACGCAATCAAATGATACACCCGTTCATGCCGCATATTTGGACACCTACTTCCCGTTGACCTAGAATCATGAAATTTGGCAAGAAGCAATGTCTTATAGCACAAGTAAAGGGGAAAATCCGAAAAACGCAAATTTGAAGTTCCATTACAAAAAAAAAAACGCAGTTGGTAACCAACCTACCGCGAGATATTTCAATGTATGACGACAACAGTTTTCCAACGGCCAAATTATTTTTTCTGGTCAATTATAGTTGTCTTTATCGTCGTTGACCTCCAGTTGTAAACAAAATATACAGAGAATAATAATCAGAGAACTAGGAAGCCAATGCCTCGAATAAATAAAAAGGGTTCCGTCTATTTAACACGATTAAAATGTAGGTTCGCAGTTTGATGACAATAATTGAATTTTAATCTTTGTGCTTATTGTGTCAATTGTTTGCTATAAGAGAGATCAAGGGGACAAGGACTGATTAACGTTCATAAATACAACAATTTCAACAAAATCAGCTTTACAGACAAACTAGATGGTTAGTTAAAAACCCAGTACAAATTTCGTTTCTTCCAGTAAAAACAGGTACATATCTTAATTTAACCCGTATTGTGACTTCTTAAACGTGTGAAAGCAAATTAAAAGACAAAGTTTAATTCAAAATTATTCTCTCATACATTTAAAAGGGCGCTTACGAAAATCACTTGCTTCTACCACCGGTTTCGAACAGCCGCACGAGAAGAACCGGCACGAACATTGGCAGTAATCATGTTTTAAAATTTATATTTTCACTAGGAATTAGCATAGTCACTAGGAGGAACCTATGCATAAGCGTTCTATAAAAAAACCCTTGTTTTTTTTTACATGGTAGTAAAAACATAATTACTGACTAGGGCATTTGGGTGAATCCTGGTAAAAATTAAGGTAATCAATTTAATTTCATTAGGCCTATTTTCCTTAATTAAAAAGCTTAAAATCTAATATGAAATAAAACACTAATGTGAATTTTTAATTTTTACATTTGTTTAACTTATTCAGCAGGCTTTGTTTACGCAAAATTCTGAACATGACCCAACCTTAATTTTTCTATAAGTAAAATATAAGTATTACTATGCAGTTTTCTTGTATCTAATTCACTGTACTTTCATCATCGTGCCTGCCGTTGGCAGGGGCAGCAAAGTTCATCCGTGTAAATATTTCAAACTTTATGAGTGGACCGGGACATAAATTGGTAAATCAACCTTGATGACAGAAGTTCCAAACCGGTGACATGACATGCATGTGTACCTGGATGGATGGCAACACTATATAATATACTACGTGCATATTTTATATCGAAATATCTGACGGACGCACAGACATTTGGACGGACGACTGTAATTCGGCCACTATATGGCCTATGGATAATGGACCACTGCTACTTTATAACAAGATTGGCAATTTATCATTGTGATTTCATCATCATGATGATGATAGCGAATTGCACCTTATTGGGTCCCATTTTACGGAACCCTACAGCGCTTAATGATATCACCGTTCTTTCCAGTTTTTTCAACCGATGCTGCTAAAAGTTTAAGTACCTAATATTCATACAAAAGTATATAAACTGGGACAATACTTCACGGCAAATTCATAAATCTGGGACTCAATAGCAACGTTTCAATATGTGCAACAAATATTTTATTATTGTTTTTTTAAGCTTTTGCATTCATAATGTGATTGAAGGGAGTGCCGTATCTCTGGAAAAGGATTGCGCATATCAGTTTGAAGACAAAATAACAAAAATGCTATCTGCATGGATTAATGAAATGGACAACAAATTGGCAGCAGTGAACAGAAACATACAAGAGAAATTGCTTGTTTTGGAAAATAAAATAAACGGGTGTTTAGAATCGAACTTGGAACACAGATTGAATGCGTTGGACAAAAAAATACCTAACAATTTGGAAGAAAAATTGAAAACGATGGAGAAAAATATACATGACACATTAGAAAAGACCATAGAACCTAAATTGAATGCATTAGAGAAATTGGAAATGAACGCGCTAAAGGAAATCGATCGAATGTTCTGTAAAGAGCAGATTGTCCGCGGCTCAGAGTACAAAACTCCGCTTTACCACATGGATAATGTTACTTACGATCACATCAGAAGAAAGAAAAACGGTTCGCTCACCGAACAGTTCGAGATGCAAGTAGCTATCAAGGCAGTTCGAGATGGGCATATCATGCTATCGGCTGAGCCTAATGGGAACACCGGGTCGACTGAAGCCGCGTATTCTGTTTATGAAATTTTGGTAGGAGCTTTTACAAATACTTTAACGATACTGCGAAAGAATAATAAAATAGTTATATCAATAGATACACCCAAAATCCTGAGCTCTACTGAGTACGCGCTATTTTACATCAAAATATCTGACGGACGACTGGAGTTCGGCAAGGAAGGTAGCTCACCACTCATAACCTACAGCAACAGCGACCTCAATAAGCTCGAATACTTCGGCTTCGCTTCGTGGGACAAGGATGAGGCAAAGTTTCTTTATGACTGCCCTAATTGGCATCATGAAATTGTTTAATTGTTATAATTATTCTCATTTTTTATTTCATTTTCTAGTGTATAGATATTGCTATATTATTTTTTCCATATGCTTCTGTTTTGTACTGGTTTGTCATTAATACTGTCAGTTCATCAAAAAATTATCATCTGGTTATATAATCATCAAGATTAGTTATTTACGCAAATGAAACTCATCCTCACCATAGCATTTCTTTTTCAATTATTGACCTCTTGTCGTAATTATGGTGTACATTAAAATTTCGTGTTAATTTTGTGAATTTTATTTGTATGGCTATTAATTGTTGACTCTACCACAGAATAAATAAAAGTACAAGACTCTTGTGTTTTTCTTTAAAGTTTCCAATGATGATGAATCTTTTTAGTAATCAACTTCTAATAGGAGCAGGTACTAAAGTCGTCTGTATTATAATTTCCTCATATCTCTAAAACTTCTGAACCGATTTGTATATTTTATTTTATTTGTTTTGTAGGACACCATATAGGTCCTATTTTGTTTTGCGTTTGGGTTGTATGTATGTTTGATTTTGAAAACTGAAAACTAACACGAATGAAAAAAAAAACTAGTAAATCCATCTGACTTTTTGTTTATTTTGCGTTAGATCTCTAAGATTTCTAAACCGATTTGGATGATTCTAGTTTTATTCAAAAGGGTAGACTTTCTAGGTAAGGTATTGTTTCAGTAGTTTTTTTTAGAAAATCTATTTGTTTTAATATTTATAATCTCTCTTATCTTCGTAATTTCTGAACCGAATTACAAGATTATTTTCACTTTAAAGAATAAACATTCAGTGCTGTAAAAATTTAATCAAAATTGGTTAATTAAGTAATTATCATGATTGCGACAAGTTTGCAAGTCGAAGTCGAGTGGGTTCGAATCCCGCATAGTGCAATCATTTGTGTGATGAGCAGAAATGATTGTTTCCGAATCATGCAATATTCGTATCTATTTATCTTTAGTTGTTATCTAGCCTAGTTTGGGGCTAGGTAATTGGGTGAATTGTCACGAATATATTAATATAATTTTAATCATTTTGTCTTAATACGTAGTATGAACTCAAATCATACTAAGTTTCGGTTGAATTCATTCAGTATTACGGCGTGATGCGCGGTCAAGGTACAGAAAGACAAATAAAAAAAATAAAAATGGGTTCAGTATAGAATATAGAGTACCCTCCAAAAAATATTATTTATTAATTCAAAATTAACATAACTTTGGACACCTATCCCGCAAGAATCCATTATTTTTTCGGGATAAAAGGTATCTATCCTCAATTTTAACCCATCATATAAATTATGACTGCCAAGTTGCATCAAAATCCGTCTAGTAGTTTCAGCGTGATACGTGTTCTTTTAAATAGAATTCAACCAATATTCTGCGGGAACCCTTTGATTTTTCGGGATGAAATGAATCCAATGTCCTATTTCGTAGTATGAACTCAAATCATACGAAGTTTCAATTGAATTTATTTTAAAGATATAGACAGACAGACAGACAAATACGAGTATAATAAAACAACAGTTTTGGCTTCAGTATAAAATATAGAGTACCCTAAAAATATAAGATTTATTACTTCAAATTAACATAACTTTGGACCCCTATCCCGCAGGAACCAATTATTTTTTCGGGATAAAAAGTATCCTTCATTTTAACTCATCATATAAACTATGACTGTGCTAAGTTAGGTATTTTCTGAATAGCTTTTTTATATTATACTTAACAATGGTTTAAAACAAAAGGTACTTTTTGTTATTTGAAGAAACTTAATTATACGTTTGACGATAATATTGTTTTAGATTTTCTTTTCATTTTTTTATACTTATAAGAAATATATTTCTAAAATTATTATAATTGTTTTTGAAAATGTGAGCCCATATTTCGGATACAGAGGCGTAGTCTCTGTCTTAAGTGGATTATTACTACGCTTCTAGGCAACGAGTTTCTTATTTCATTTGGTGCATTTATTATGAAAGCTCTAAGATCCTCAAAATTCGGCACAGGGTTTTCACTATAGACGAGGCTTTTCATGTGCCCCATTAAAAAGATATTCCGAAAATACCTCTCAAAATTAAAATTATTTTGTAAATATGTGACCAGTTGTGAATTATGGCTATGATGAACACTTATGCAACTGTATTTATTGTTTTATTGTATGATTTATTCAAATAAAAAATTGATTTGTTTTTCGTATGAGGTTGATCTGGCCTCTGGTGTCAGAGTTTATCAAGCCGCCCGAGGGCCTCAGACATGGCTTAACGACTGCTATTTATCAATAACAGCCGGAACAGACAGCTTAACGTGCCCTCCGAAGCATGGAAATCCGAACATAACTTAGAAAAGTCACTGGTGCGGAGCCTAGGATCGAACCCGGCATCGGATTCTAAGTTGCATGATAGGACCTTAGTTAGGCTACCATTGCTCATTTTTTTTCATTTTTAAAATTCTCCGACATTTTGGCTGATGTCGCATAGTTTGTTACTTAGTCACCAAAATATCAAATAATTATACCGTGTTGTATTGGCGATAACATGCAGTTGTTTCGTAAATAATCTGCAGGTTATGTTACTGTGTTTATTACATAAAAATCAGCTTTTTTGTTGAAGAAAGTAACATAAATCATCAAACTTGCTTAGTTTTAGACCCCTGATTCAAAACGGTAGCAGATTTAACTTATTTTAATATACACAATTATTTTTTACTGTTTTCTTAACCAAAAACTATAAAAAAGTTTGTGTTCTTGAATAGTTTTTTATTATTAATTTTTATGGCTGCCTATCCGTCAATGTACAAAAAATAATGAAAACAATAGAATCTCGAAAATGGTTGACTTTTGCCTATAGTATTACTGGGTTATTTAACAGTTGACATCATGTCCTAAAACCCTGCCAAGGGATCGTGACCAATAATCAATAATCCTGATATACAGGTTGTAGTTTTGCATCCCCGCCATATTTGCAGAGGTAGGTATACTCCACTTACAGAACACGAATCATTAATAAAAGAAGTACAAAAAAATTATGTTAAAAGTTTATAAAATGCGATATGTGTACGCGATCCTAATTTGAAATCACCCAGTGTGGCAAGAGCCTGCGCCCGCACACTATAGAAGCCTTGTCGCGTGTATTGCCTCTTTTACGCACACTACTCACTGGCTGCGGCGTGCGGCGGCACCCTCAAAGAAAGGCAGCGCGGCGTCGTTTGAAAATGGCAGAACGCGCGCGGGTCATTGCCCCGGTCGTTGCCCGAGCAATCAGCTGTTCGATCACTCACAGTCAATCGGCAGCGGCACACGCTCGCCGCGATACGCTCGATGCTAAAATGGAGCAATTTTCTAATGTCGAACTTATGGAGAGGGTTCATTTGTTTTGAAGGTTAATTTATTATTTTTTTGCACACGACGACGCGATGCTGGGTGCCACACAGAGCAATTCCAGGTATTAATTCAATGTGAACGTGTTAAAAAAAAATAAACAAAACATTAAGACATCGTGCTCAATTGTGCATTGAAAATGAAGGAGGATACTGAACAGTATCAAGGTAACGTAAATTAATGGTAAATTTACGGTAATGTAAACTTGTTCATAATTTTTTCATTTTTTTCGTACTGTAAATATGCTGATTCCAATTTTTTAACTACGCCGGAAATTCCTAACTAACCTAATGTCAACTTTGATAATACATTCTCACTTGCAATAAGTTTATTTACACAAACTGTTAATTAAAGGTTCGCTATTTATTCTGTGGCGCGGGCGGCGGCGCGTGCCGCTTCTATAGGAGCGCGCACACATACCTACCATACATGTCGTGGGATTCTACTGCAAAATAAAGTTGGGCCTACTACGATTTATCAATAAAATATTTAATAAAAAATTCCACCTCCAGTTAAATGTAGGAATTAAATATTATTGTTAGTTGATTAAGTTATACCTATTACAATGGACTCTGCCAATATGGCGGGGATGGAAAACTACAACTTGTATACAGGCTCGGTCAATGAATAAATAATAGTGCTCCGTTTGGAACCGACTTCAAAACACTCTTTATTTTCTTGTGTCAATTTGAAAAAGTGTAATTGTTTTGGTTAAATTGTAATTATTTTATTCTTTAGTGTTTGTAAATATTGCGAACTTGACAAACAGCGAACGTGACATTGTATGCCTTGACATCCATCAAGATTTATGTATGAGACCAATAGTTAGCGACCACGTCTCAGTGCCGTATGTCATCACTGGCAACACGCATTGATTATAAACTTTCGTCTTGAGGCTCTGCAGTATCTGCGACAAGAAGGTATGGCGCAATTTCCCGAACGCTGCCGTACCGAGTTGGATTCTTTGGTTTACCTCTTTGTCGAAGTTGGATCTTCCCAGTTGAATCGTCTGACCCAAGTAGACATAGTGATCAACAGCTTCGATAATATCGTTCCCAACATAAACTGGCATGAGTGCGACATGGGCATTTGACATGATATTCGTCTTATCCATGTTCATTTTAAGACCTACCTGTTGGGAAACAATTTCGAGGTCACTGAGCATTGTGCTTAAGTCTTCCAGGGTTTCTGCCATGATGACTATATCATCGGCAAATCGAAGGTGAGTGATGCATTCACCATTGATGTTCATACCATATTATCCATTCCAGATCAGAAGCTTGAATATATTCCAGTGCAGAGTTGGACAGTTTCGGAGAAATAACGTCTTTCTGTCTCACCCCTTTTTGCAAATCGATAGAATTCGTGCTCCGATCTTGGAGACGGACAGTCATAGTGGTCTTGCTGTAGAAACACTTCAACACTTCTATGTAACGATAGTCAATCTGGGACCGCTGTAATGACTGTAGCACTGCCCAGGTCACGACTGAATCAAAGGCTATCTCGTAGTCCACAAACGCTTGACATAGTGGCCGATTAAACTCTTCGGTCTTATGTATAATCTGCCACGCATGGATGTGGTCTACGGTGCTAAAGCCTTTCTGGAATCCAGCTTGTTTGGGAGGCTGAAAGTCGTCAAACCTACGAGCGAGACGGTTTGTTACTACTCTCGAAAACAGCTTATAGACGTGGCTCAGCAGCGATTCAAGAGGGTGTTATCACCTTTCTTAAAGAACAACCCAACGACGCTCCTGTGCTACGCCACTGGCGTAGTACCCTCGAGGACGACGGAGTTAAACAGCCCCTGAAGGACTTTAAGTACCGGTGTTCCACCTGATTGCAGTAGCTCTGTCGTTATTCCGTCCTCCCCTGGTGCCTTGTTGCTCAGCTGTTCTGATCTCGTATAGGCTGACGTCCGGGATATCTTCGGAATAATGTCGGGTTAAACGGGCTCTTGCTAGGAGGACTACGCGATAAGGTATATAACTGTCAATAGAACTTCTCGAGCTCAGTCAGAATCTCTGGCTTCGACGAAACGATGCTGCCACTGTCGGTTTTCATCTTCGTCAATAGGCTTTGCCCAATAGACAGATCTCTTGCGAACCCTTGTTCCGCTCTATTGTGTTCTTAATATAAGTAGTATTATAGGAACGGAAATCGTGTCGCATCGAATTGGAGATCTGTTTATTAAGCAAGCTGTAACTCGACATATCCACTGAAGACTGCAGCCTCATCTCGCCTCGTTCTGCCATAAGTTTGAATGTATGCTCAGATAGTTTCTGTGTTCTATTTTTGCGGTGGGTCTTAAAGAACTCCGACCCGACCGCGTAAACAATTTCCACCAGCCCGTTGTTTAGTTCGTCCACTGTATCGCATTCGGTAAGGATTTGGAAGCGATTTTGGAACTCCAACTGAAAGCTCTCGGGGTTTTGGATTTGGGCAGGACTTGAGCGAAGAGTAGATCTCATCAAACGAGACCTCTCCAGCTTTACGTTGATATTCAATGAGCTTCTTACCATGGGGTGAATGAGGGTGAGGATCGTAGCTCCCAAACGAATAGACCGATCTTGATAAGGTTTTTTATGATTGAAAACTGATGTGATCAAGATGTTTCTTAGCTCTATGGAGGGGGGTGGGGTTGAGAAAAGGGGGGTGAAAATCCTATTTTCCAAACGAATGGACCAATTTAGCTGCGGTTTTTCATGTTTCAAAGCTGAGGTAAACGAGATGGTTCTCAACTATTTGGGGGGGATCATAGCTCTCATACGGATAAAACAATTTTTGAATGGACCAATTTAACTGCGGATTTTTATGCTTCAAAGCATAAAAATCCGCAGTTTGATGTAAACAAGTTTTTTTATAACTTTTAAACTTTCGCCATTCGAACACATAGTTAAATATTTAAACGGGACTTAATCGCGCTGAAAACTTAATATTTATTTACCTCGACGTTTCGATCAAGTTGCATTGATCGTGGTCACGAGAAGACTGAAGTAGCGGGTGTCAGCGTCGAGAAAGGCGAGCATTGTCTCCAACTACCCGCATTTGGTTTTGTAAAAATTCAGAATTGTCACGACACACGACACTAACGACATCTGCAGATATCTTCTGACATAAACCGCGACGCGAACACTTGCTTATCACGGGATTCCAGGACGCAGCCAACTTGAAACCATCCTCTCGGTTGAAATTTGAATACTTTTTCATTTTAACCACTTCACGTACAATCCTGGAGTAGTAGTGACGTTCCGTGGAGAGGATCTTAGAGTCATGGAGTTCAATCCAGTGATTAGGGCCCGATTCGAGCAAATGCTCAGCGATTGCAGATTTATTTATCTGGCGGTTCTTTACAGCTGCAATGTGTTCTTTGACCCTTTCCGCTATAGTACGCTTGGTTTGTCCAATGTAGGAACTACCGCAGCTGCAATCTATCTTATATACGCCAGGAGTTTGAAAAGGTATGACATCTTTCGGTGTTCTAACATGCCTTGCTAACTTGGAAAAAGGAGTATAAACGGTCTTGATAGAAAAGTCCTTTAAAAAAGCACCGACTTTATCCGTCACTCCTTTTATATAAGGCATGAAAGCCGGCTGTCTATCGACATCAGACCTACTCTTATTATATCTGCGTCTAGGACGCCAACGGTCGGTTTAACGTCGAGGTAAATAAATATTAAGTTTTCAGCGCGATTAAGTCCCGTTTAAATATTTAACTAAGATTTTTTATGTTTGAAAAGTGATGTGATCGAGATGCTTCTTAGCTATAAGGGGTTAGTCAGGGGATATATACATTTTTAATTTGTGCTTGTGTTTGTTTCATTGTGAAACTCAAGTCCATCGTCCAGTTTGGTGGACTTAATAAAAAAAAAGTTTCCTTTAGGCCAAATTTGCTATCATCAATATTTAGGGTACTTTCCTTCGACCGAAGACCGCCTTTAAATTCTACCCTGTATAGAATAGAACCGTGGAGGTTATTTTGTGAAAGTTAAAAATTTATTGTTTATCTGTGCGCGACATGACCTTCACATTATAATTTACATACGAAGACAGCAGACATTGTATCGGTTTGTTTTGTTAACGCGAAATCCCACATGATTTTTCTGATAACTTAATTAGGTTTTTTTACTGTCGTTGCCCCCTAGTTATAAACAAAATAATTATACCGAGTCAACTATTGATATAATAATTGGATAAGTGTGTTAGACTACGCCGAACGTAAGGTTCCGTCTATTTATCATGATTAAAATGTAGGTGGTTCATAGTTTGATGACAATCATTGCATTTTACTCTACAGGCCTTCTGTGGCATAGTAAAACTCATGCGAAATCGCGGCCACAGATCAAACCTGAATAAATCGATAGAGGACTTCAATACAAACCAAAAATAGTAGCACACTAATATCCTTAAGTGATTTAGTGTCGCGCTACTGAGATATTGGACCTATAAGATAGGATATGACCTACATCAACCTAGATCTTTTAGATCATACTGTTTAGTACCAGTACCTACCAACTCAACAATTTATATCCTACTAGCGGATGCCCCGTGCGCAGGCCACTGAAGCAGCCTGCGAAGTTGTTATGCCAGCGAGTCTAAACAAACACAAATTAAAAAAAAAACCGACCCCCCACCACCCATTATAGCTAAGAAGCATCTCGTTCACATCAGTTTTCAAACATAAAACTGCATCAATATCGATCTATTCGTTTGGAAGCTACGATTCTCACCCCCCCCCCTCCTCAAATTATAGCTAAGAACCATCTCCACCCATGATCCGATGCAACTCAAATGAATATGATTTTTTCTTCTCATCGGATCTCGAGATCCGTTGCAACTCAAATGAAAAGGTCACTTGCTTCAACCACAGGATTCAGAAAATAGCCGTTCGCGAAGAACCAGCAACAAACTCGGCAGCAATATGGTAAGTTAACATATTCGTAAAATAAAGTGTGATTTGTAAATAAAGAAAAAAAAATGCTGGCAGCATTGCCACGTTGTATGTTAATTAATATATATATATATATATATATATATATATATATATATATATAGATATATATTATATATAAAGTTATATAGTTAAGATATATTTTATAAAGTTAAGATGTCACATGCTACGGACCGTTACATTTATGTTATTATATGTTTATATTATATATATTTTCTAACAAAGAACACAATTAAATAAAAAACCTTAAGTTTATCTCGTATCAAATGACCATTATTCAGATAATGAATAAAGTTCATTTGATACGAGTATCTCAATAGATAAACAGTTTGTACATAAGTTTTTACTAATTTATTGTAACTAGCGACCCGCCCCGGCTTAACACGGGTGTAATTTAGAAAAAAAAATAAGAGAAAAATGACAAGTTCTCGCACACCCGACCTTCACTCCGCTTAGGGTTCGGCGGCTCGCTTCGCTCGCTGCCTCCGGCTTAGGGCATGCAAAACTCGGGTAGTTTAAAAAACCCAGGTTTTACGAGTTTTCAATTTTAGAAACAGTTTTTTTTCGAGTTTTACGGGTTTTTCAAGTTTTTCTTTATTTGGGCCTTAAATGAATTATTATTAGTATGTGTAAGTAAAGAAATGGCTGAAATGAAATTAAAATGTAGATTTACTTTTGTATTCTTATTTTTTAGCTTTACCTAGAGATCAATCAGGTAACCTTTGGTATATGTACGTACTATTAATAATCAAAGTAACATTTGGTGCTAGTAATAATAAAAAACTGACTGTCCGTCTCAAAGATCGGAATTCTATCGAATTTCAAAAAGGAGTGGGACAGAGAGATGTTATTTCTCCGAAACTGTTCACCTCTGCACTGGAAGATATATTCAATCTTCTGAACTGGAACGCATATGGTGCCAACATTAATGGCTCCACCTTCAGTTTGCTGATGATATAGTCATCATGGCAGAAACCCTGGAAGACCTAAGCACAATGCTTAGTAGTGCAATGGTATGGCTAGTGGCATGTAAGTCTAGCGGTGAACGAAACGTGGCGGGGATCTTGGCACAGTCAGTTTTAAACACAACACAATTAAGAACTAATTAATTACTTTGATAAATTTATATCTCTGTTCTAATAGAATATTGTATTTTTATGTTTAAAATATGCTTATTTTTAATTGTTTTGTCAGTCAGCTGCTCTCAGCGGTAATATAGTTACCTTTTCATTGTTCCGTGAAATAATTATATATTAAAAAATAAAAACTTTATAATGTACCTGTTTGTTGTTCTTAATAAAGAAAAGAAAATAAAATGCTAATTTGATAGTTATTTAGTGCGCGAGCAGATCCGACAGAACTTATCTTCAAATCATAATCGCTAGCATAAAATGCAAAATAGGAACTGCCAATCGTTAACTTATGACGAAATTGCAGAAATGTTATCGGTCTGGTTTACCAATGAAAAATCCCACATGTTTTTTTCTCTAAAGAATTAAAGTTACCTTTATCGTCGTTGACCTGGAGGTCAAACAAAATATACCGCATTTTCTTATCTGAAAACGTTGGTGATGTGTTAAAATATAATATTTTCATAATGTTTTTACCAGCTTGTAATGTTGGCACTTCACATTGCTATGTGGTATTCGCGAGTATTCGCGTTTATTCAGCTATATAATGTAGAAGTCCGAATAACTTGTTTTCGAGGATTTATTGTTTGCTCGCGTCCGTAGGATTCAGCCCTCGATGTCCTACACGTGACCCTCGGGTGGTGCCAAAAAAGCAACTGAATCACCTGGTGGTAGACTTCGGCCGCCGGCTTTTTTATATTACCACCCTCTGGACAAAGTCTTGATGCCAAACGATTTGTCGTGTTCCATCATGATGTTCAGGGAAGCCGTCCGGATGAGTTGTAGGATGCAGTTGTGTTGGAAGGGTGGACCGTGATCGGAATCATGGTGTTTCTGCGTCGGAGGCCTTGCTTTGGAGGGTAGCGGGATCCGAAGCACGGTGTTCTCTGCTGGCCGACCGCAAGTTGTAGGGGGCCCAAGTAGCAGTTTAGCCAGCTACGAAAGGCTGCCCCGCCGCTTGTGAAAAATCCTGAAATGATCCATTGGGCCGGCTGGCGACCGGATGTGAGGAACTGATGAATAATTTCAGGGGGGTTCGGGCGTCCCCGCAGTCTCCGCGCAAGATCTTCAATGGCGTAGTTATGCCTTGACTTCCGTGGGTTAGCCGTTCCGAGATCTCGTTTGCTATTACTCGTCCAACCTATTCATAACTACTCATCATGAAAAAAGTCCAAGAAGATATAAATTAAAACGGCAGATGCACGTCCTCACACTTAAAGTGGATCTTGCGAATATTCGCGGGATTCACTCCAATCTCCAACCGGTCCATTATCATCTGGAGTCCTCTAAGCCCCACTTGTTCTTCTTGTCAAAGACGCAGATAGGATGTCCAGCTGATACAGCATACTTGGATTACCCAGGCTATATCTTGGAGCATCTATTTATCCCAAATGCCGGCGTTTGTGTATACGCCCGTGATGAGATTTGCTGTCTGCGTCTCCGAAATCTTGAGCACCCTAACTTCTCGCTGATTTGGGTGCTGGTGGACACGGGCATAGAGAAAATTGTGTATGCTTGTGTATACCGCTCACACAGCGGAGATCGGGGGGCGACTTTATTGGTAGACTATTTAGGTGAGGCTTCAAGTGTAGCCCAACAGCGTTACCCGTCTGCTCAATTGGTGTTTTTGGGGGATTTTAACGCCCACTACAAGGAATGGCTTGTCCCATACCAAAAAACCGACCACGCTGGTCGAGAGACGCGGAAACTTGCTCTGGCGTTAGATCTCTCTCAGCTGGTGCAGAAGCCGACACAGGTACCAGACCGTGACGGTGACACTACCAACTCTCTCGACCTGTTGAGGACGACTGAACCAGACCGATACTCCGTATCAGTATCCCCACCTCTTGGTAGCTCTGATCACTGCCTGGTTAAGTCCGTTTCAGTGTATTCCCTACCTGATCCTAGCCTTAAGGGAAATAGGCGCGTGTGGAGATACAACTCAGCAGATTGGGACGAGATGCGGCAATTCCTTGCATCGTACCCTTGGCGGCAAACATGTTTCACCTCCCAGGACCCGTCGACTTGCGCGTCTGCTGTTACAGAGGTAATATGTCAGGCAATGGAATATTTCATTCCATTCAGTGACAAGACACTTTTCAGCAAAGCTTAGCCTTGGTTTGGATCCAGCTGTGGTCATGCTGTGGCCCTAAAGCGTGCGGCATATCTAGACTGGGCTGATGCTCGAAAGCGCAAGTCTTCTGATATTCGGGCTAAGAAAAGAAAATTTAACGTTGCCGCTAAGACTGCAGGTCTTACTTAGGAGAAGATACTTAGGAAGGCCCATTTTGATCCCGTAAGTCGAATTGGGGCCAAACTGGCTTCATACCCCGCTGGTAGCAAAGCTTTTTGGTCCCTGGCCAAGTCGGTCGAAGAAAACTTCTGCCGCCCCTTACTGCCACCATTGCTGAAACCTGATGGAACACTAGCTCACACTGCTGGAGACAAAGCGAATTTATTTGCTTCTCTTTTTGCAGAAGCCTCGCATCTAGCATCTCGCATCTATGCTTCTGGCAAGACACCTTCCTGCCTTCTTCATTGCGGGGTTTTTATGCCCGAAATTCGCATTCGCCAGAAGGAGGTTCTCAGAACGCTTCGAGCTCTAGATGTGAACAAGGCCAGTGGTCCTGATGGTATTCCAGCGATTGTGTTGAAAAACTGTGCGTCCGAATTGTCTTCCATCTTAACGCGTTTGTACCGCCTCTCTCTTCACTCATGTAAAGTTCCGAAGAGCTGGTAGCTTGCCAATGTACAACCAGTACCAAAAAAGGGTAGTTGTGCTGATCCGGCCAATTATCGTCCCATCTCGATAACCTCCTTACTCTGTAAGTGTATGGAGCTTGCCATAAACATTAGGCTCTTGGCATACCTTGAAGACAATGATCTTCTCAGTGACCGGTAATACGGATTTCGCCGAAACCGGTCTACTGGGTATCTTCTCGCGTATGCCACTCACGTACTGAGCGAAGCCATAGATATGCATGGTGAGGCGCTTGCCATCTCCCTTGACATATCGAAGGCATTTGATCGGGTCTGGCACGATGGCCTTTTAAACAAGCTTCCCTCACATGGTTTACCTGTTGGCTTATGCAATTGGATAGTTGATTTCTTGAGGGAACGATCTATTCGAGTAGTCTTAGAGGGCTGCTCGTCTGATCATATGGCTATCAATGCCGGTGTACCTCAGAGATCGGTTCTCTCGGCTACACTGTTTTTACTGCACATTAATGACCTTCTGAAGCCCGGTACCTTTGGGTATGCTGATGACAGTACTGTAGTTGAGAGATACACTTCTAATGCTCAAGCCAGCTGTGACGCTGTCCAGTTTCAGAGAGAGGCTATGGTAGACCGTTTAAATTTAGCCTTAGAAGCCGTGTCCGATTGGGGCGATGCTAACCTGGTTAAGTTTAATGCTACTAAAACGCAAGCGTGTTTGTTTTCCGCTAAAAAGAGTCCTCTACACCGATCTCCGTCTTTCCAAAGTGTAACAATACCAATAGGCGACTATTTGGAGCTTTTGGGTGTCGAACTCACATCAAACCTGAATTTTGGGTCTTATATTGAATCCAAAGCCAAGGTAGCTGCAAAAAAACTTGATATTTTGTCTAAGGTTAGGCGGTACTTCACACCGGGACAGCTTTTGAATCTTTATCAAGCACAGGTCCGATCTTGTATCGAATGCTGCTGCCACTTCTGGGACGGTTCTGCCAAGTATCAGCTCGAGTCTTTGGATTCAATTGAGAGACGTGCTATCAGGCACATTGGGGACGACACTCTGGTAAAGAGTAAGCTTCAAAGTCTGGCGCATCGACGTGAGGTAGCAAGCCTGGCGGTATTCTACAGATTGCACTATGGAGAGTGTGCACATGAACTGCAAAACCTGATTCCCCCATCACCTTTCCATCACCGTACGACTAGACGATCAGCAAAACGCTACCCATTCATGGTTGAAATACCTAACACAAGAACGAAGCGTTACGCTTCTTCATTTATTATAAGAACTGCAAAGGAGTGGAATGCCCTGCCCTCGTCAGTGTTTCCGGTAAATTATAACCCCGGTGTGTTCAAGTCAAGAGTGAATAGGTATCTACTAGGCAAGCGTGCTACACCTTCGACCACATCATCGCTTTCCATCAGGTGAGTTCGTGGTCAAACGATTGCCTAGTCCGTAATTCACGAATATTTTTACTATATTTTTGCTAATCTGAACGCAAAGATGGACGTGTTGGCGGCAGCAGCTACTTATTATTTCCTCTGTGTTAATTCCCAATACATGTTAAAAAAACATGGAATAGAAGAAGCTGGTGGATGATATAATTTCTCAAAAAACACTTATAAGCACCCACCGAAAAACGTAATAACGGAACAAAAAACTAAACAAAGTCCGTCGTTGTCGCGCACCGCACTCTAACTGAGTAAGCCATGTAAGTACGGTAAATGAACTTGTTCGGTATATTCGCAATCCTTTAATATGTGACTAAAAACCGACAACCCGGCGGATACGAGTGTTCATGTATTTGCGTATTCGTCTTGTTCGTGAAAAATAGGAAAATATAGGCCAATAGAGTGACTTCACGTCGTCGTATTTGGGCAAATAAGACGAATACGCGAATACGAATAGCGATGTGTAGTGCCACCATAATAACTATCCAAAGCAAATATACCTATTATCATCAGACAAGTGTGTCAGACCTCGAATGAAATAGAGTTCCGTCTACTTAACACGATTAAAATATAGGTTCTGCGAACCTATATTTTAATGTGATGAAAATAATTGCCTTATTTACGATTTTAGCTTTAAAGTTGTGGTTTGTTGAACTAGACCCTCACCAGGCCGGTCGCATTCCGCAACAAGTACAAATATTATACCTACACTTCGAGGGCGCAATATTCGGGGTCAGTTCAGTTGAGTGTCAAGCGTGCGCTACTACCTACTTACGTAAAGTTATTGACAAATTTTATTCGTGTTTTAATTATGAATACCAAGAAGAAACCTAGAAGGTACTGCATAGCATTCGGCTGTTGGAATAGTGATAGAAATGACGACTTGTCATTGTTTACGCTTCCAAAGGATATTGAAAGGTAATAAATTGTAATACCTATAAGGTCCTAGTTTTGTAGTTAGATATTGATATTTTTTTATTACGTAGGTTCCTATAGTTTTATGTTATTTCATTTGCGTTCCGTACCGGAGCTACGTATATTTAAGGTTTTTCCGCGCAGAATTAGTCATTTATGTCGCGTGGCGTTGCTACACGTCGTGCGGTCACAATCACCGCGCGCCCAGATTCGTCAAGTCTTCATGCACCAGTGATGGATGACAGATCTTGTATAATACCTATCTACTTTCAATACTTACATACCGACCTTTTATTACGTAGGTAGCAATTTCTTTGTCAGTCATTATAAAGCATGGAATTCAGACAGATACCAAGCGCGGATCCAGGGGGGGGGGGGGTCATGGGGTGACATGACCCCCCCCCCCCTGGGCCTATGTCAATTATTATTTTTTAATTTCCCTTTGTTATTTTCATATGTTTTGTTATTATTTTTATTTTGTACACTTATAGAAATAACTAAAATTTTCCGCGCTCGCTGCGCTCGCGCTTTTGATGGTCTGTTTTCGTGTTTGTGCAATTTCAAATTATGTATTAGTTTTATATTGTAGAAATGCTTCGGAGAGCACGTTAAGTTGTTGTCCCCGGCTGGCTGTCGTTAAGCCATGTCGGAGGCCCTTGGTCGGCCTGACGAACTCTGACACTGGTGTCAGAGTTTTTCAGTTTGGCCTCTGGAGGCTAGTACTACCTCATACGACAAACAAAAAAAAAAAAGAAATAGCCAAGAACTTTCGCGCTCGCTTCCGTCGCACTCATAACCTTGCCCAGGGGCTTCCACCTATAACTATTTTAAAGTTTCTTCTAGAGAACCTTACAAATTTAGCCCTCGCTTAGGTTCACTTATTTGAAAAATTTGAAGTTATAAAGTAACGTTATCGTAATCATAACGTACGAGTATTCGTTATTTTCATATTATTTGGAAAAAAGCTTAAAATTTTCGCACTCGCTTCGCCTGCGCTTCTATGAATTTATACAAGGTATGTAAATCGGTTAATTTCGTATGATTTACAATTATTATTCCATTTCTACACTGAAAGAAATAGCGCAATAGTATGCACGCTGCGTTTGCGTGTTTTGTTCCTATCATTGCATATTTAAATGTTATTTGGAGTTATGTTTTTAGCACTATTTAACAGGCAGAAGTGTTCATTTGCTCTTACTTCGCTCGCTTTTGGGGTTCTTTTTCATTATTTTCATGTGATTTGTTTGGTATTATGTTTTGTTCTAAAAATCTATATTAAATTAACCTAAATAGCTCGCTAATTATTGCGCTCGCTTCGCTCGCGCTTTTTGTTTATTTCAATGTTTGTTTTTATGATTTGGAAATGTTATTTCACTTCTACACGGATCGAAATAGCTCAAAATTTCTGTGCTTGCTTCGTTCGCTCTTATTTTAGCCTTTTCATTAATGTTTGAATGATTTGTTTTTTTTTTTCGTTTACTACATTGTTAGATATAGCTGAATATTCTATAATCTCTACTCTTGAAAGTTAAAATCATGTCAGTGCATATTTTTACATGGTTTAGAATGATATTTTATTTTAAAACCGCAAATTATTTGAATTATTAGTGTTATTCATTGATAATTCAAAAAAATTGCGCTCGCTACGCTCGCGCTTTTTATATTACACTAAATGCATACTTTGTACGAATCGGAGTTTCGTTTTAATAACCACACTGACAGAAATAACTCAAACTTTTCCCGTTTACTACTCTTGCGTTTATTTTGTCCTGAAATTTTATGATATAAATATCTCTATAATTAAATGGATCCCTACGCGTGTGAAACCGCGGGGAACATCTAGTATTGTATGATTTAGGAACCCATCCAGGCTGTATATTAGTGCGTGACCCCCCCCCTGACTCAAAACCTAGATCCGCCCTTGACAGGTACCTTTATTCATCGAAGTGCAATACCTATAGGATATAATCATAATCAACCAACGACACTTAATACGTAGGTAGGTATCTCACTAAACTTATCGGCGTTCTGAAAACGGGATAGGTAGGTAGTAAAAATTAGGTAGTATTCTGATAAGAATGTCATTGTATGTAATAGAACTATTATAATTTATAATAATAAGTAATAACATAATACATTATTACTTATTTATTCTGTTACAACATCTAAGTTACAACAAATCACAGAATAATTACTTGTACAAGTACCTAATACAACCCTACCGAGCGAAAAAGGGACAGAGCGATTCTGAAACGGTTAGAGCAATGGAAGTTTTCGCGCGTTGTGATACGGTGCGCATTCACGCGATGGGCGAGCGCCTTTTTTTTTCTTTTTTTTCTTCGCTGTGAGCTTTCAATTATATTTACCTAGGGTAAATATAATTGAAAGCGCTCGCAGCGCTGCGTGAGTTAAATTGCACTTTATTGCGTTGTAGCGAGAGTCGCTATGTATTTATATGACTTCACTCAGTTATCCTTCTGTACTGTTGTTGATGATGATAGCGAATTTCACCTTATTGGGTTCTATTTTACGGAACCCTACAACGCTCAGTGATATCACCGTTTATTTCGATGCTTCTGAGAGTTTATATACCTACATATTCATACAGAAGTATATATAAACTGGGAAAGTTCTTCATGGCATATTCATAAATCTGGGACTCAATAGCAACAGTTCAATATGTGCAAAAAATATTATTTACTAGTATTGTTTAGCTTGTGCATTAATAATGTGATTGGAGGGAATTTAAAATCTCTAGGAAAAGATAGCGGGAGTCAGTTTGATGACACAATAACTAAAATGCTATCTACATGGATGAATGAAATGGACAATAAATTGGCAATAATTAACAGAAATATAGAAGAGAAAATGTTTGTATTGGAAAAAAATATAACCGGAAGATTAGAATCGAACTTGGGATACAGATTGAATGAGTTGGACAAAAAAATACCTAACAATTTGGAGGAGAAATTGCATACGATGGAGAAACATATACATGACACATTAAAAGACCACATAGACCTAAAGTTGGACGCATTGGAGAAAAATATACCAGATATTTTAAAAAAGACCATAGAACCTAAATTGAATGCATTAGAGAATAGAATAGAAGCGAACTTGGAAGACAAATTGAATGCGTTGGGCAAAAAAATACCTGATAATTTGGAAAATAAATTGAATACGAAAGAGAAAAATATTCAAGACACATTAAAAGACCACGTTGACCAAAAGTTAGACGCGTTGGAGAAAAATATACCAGACAAGTTAGAAAAGACCATAGAACCTAAATTGAATGCATTAGAGAAATTGGAAATGGAGGCGCTAAAAGAAATCGATCTGATGGTCTGTAAGGAACAGATTGTCCGCGGTTATAACTTAAACTCTCCTTACCATATGGAAAATGTTACTTACAATCACATCAGAAGAAAGAAAAACGGTTCGCTCACCGAGCAGTTCGAGATGCACGTAGCTATAAAAGCAGAACATGATGGGATTATCAAGCTGTCGGCAACGAATATTACCGATGACACAAATCAAGCATATGAGATTGTGGTTGGAGGAACTCATAACACACAATCTTTTTTGCGATTGCATACTTTCAAAGGGGCCGTCCCTCATGAGTACATAAGTACTCCCAATATCCTATCCTCTACTGAGTACACGCTTTTTTACATCAAAATATCTGACGGAATACTGGAATTCGGCAAGGAAGGTAGCTCACCTCTCATGACCTACAGCAACAGCAACGTCACTAAGCTCGAATACTTTGGCTTCGCTTCGTGGGCCAACCACGAAGCGAAGTTTCTTTATGACTGCCCTAGTTGGGATCATGGAATTGTTTAGATGTTAACATGATTCTATTTTTGTGTCATTTGCTGCTGTATAACAAGTTTATCATTGATACTGTCAATTCGTCAAAAATTCATCATCATGTTATTTAATCATCAAGAATAGATATTCTGTTTTCACAAATAAAACTCAGCACACTAATGCTGTTTCTTTTAAATTGGCCTCTTGTCATAGTTATAGAATATATATAAATTTCGTGTTAATTTAATGAATTTTATTTGTATGCCTATTAATTGCCGACTTTCAAATTTATTGCTTCAGAAATAAAGTATTGCAAATAAAAGGGGTTTTTTTTTTTACAAGTTTCCAATGATTGATGCCTCAAACGCATTGGCCACGAAATTTTAGGTACCTACTCTTTTTATCATTAATCCAGCCTCGGTGGGTTGCGTATTCAGGGTTACGTTACGTCATACTTTTGGGTAGACTTGCAAGTATTGTAATGAGCAGGCGCGGCGCTTACTATCAGTTACAAGGCATATTGGTACTGTACACAGGACGCCCCACTCCTATGTCACATGGAAGGCATGTACTTTTTTGAAGACTGGCTGTACCCGCTTCTTTGCCCGCGTGGTCATTTCATTTAAAAGTAGCCCACACGTGTTATTCCAGGACCAAAAGTACCTATAATGTACAAATATAATACATTTCTTCAAAATTCGTTCGGCCGTCAAATAGTTTTTATCGATTGCTCGGCATCTTCTAATCATCGGATTATGATACCAAGTACCCCAGTTTTTAAATCAAACCTTAAGCTATCCAATAAACATGAAAACCGTATCGCAATCGGTCTAGTAATTTTTACGCGATGAGCGAACATACAAACACGATTTAAAAAAAGTGTTATATTATTTTAAGTAGGTACCCCTAGAGCATTTTTTCTCAAGTATATTCTTTGTACAGACGTTTTCATTCTTATTGCTTTATTATAAGTATTGTATACCAGACCTCTACGCTCGACAGTGTAGAGGTCTGGTATACAATAAAAATACGCCCGTGTTAAGGATTCCAAAATATAGCTGACCTCAACATTTTTATTGGGTATATTATGGTACTAGGTAGTTTTCCCGCCCGCGACTTCGTACGCGCGGACTACTGTTTATCGCGAAAAACAGCATCCTATTCTCTTCTAGGATATTATAAACCAATGCAAAAGTAGGTATAGCACCAATGCTGTTGATGTTTTTGACAGACTTGTTATTTCGTTTCCATGGCAACCACAGACCATTCTGTGATGGCAACCGTGGAAATTTTATATATGTATATATAAATATTACAACATATAATATCATAAAAATAAAATACATATAAATATGGTATCTACCTACCTGTGTTAGAAGACTCGTGGGGACTCGCAACGCTTCGCTCCTGCCTTCGTCTTCTAACCTATAACGACCATGTCGGATCGCCACTGAAGGTTGTTGACAGAAATCTGTATTTCGGTAGCATTGTGTGGAAGTATATTTTCGAAATACGCTACGCGAAATGCTAATTTCGAAAGTATACCCGATGTCAGCTCGGCCATATGAAATATTATAGTATCTTCGTCGTCTGTGACACCTTGGGTTTTCGCTTTTATAAAAAAAAATGCCCGACGCCAACACGGTCTCTGTGTTATAAATTATCAATATCCCAAGATGTTACAAACACGCGGTCGTCTGTACAAAACTTGACGGTTCACTCCAGAAAATTACAGCAGCCTTAAAAATATCAAGGAAAATGTAAAAGTAACGCATAAAATATGTAAATGCTTATAATTATGGAGCAAAATATTTCTAGAAGCACGTAATTTCGATCTACGGACGTCTGGATTATGCATCTATGCATGTTCCCACTGCGCCTCTGTGCCTTGTAGCGAAATGATGAAATTCGGTACCGTTCTATAAACGGATGTATTATTACTTTAAATATAACACAACTTTGGACCCTTATGCTGCAGGAACCTTTTATTTTCTCACAGTGATTAATTAACTTTTTCCAGTTTTCCCTCGGAAACTTTCATTTTTCCGAGATTAAAGTATCCTATGTTTTATTCCAGGGTAAAAGCTATCTCCATTCCAAATTTCATCAAAATCCGTCCAGCCGTTATCGCGTGACAGCTCCCCAAATAAACAAACAAACAAACAGACAACGTTTCACTTTTATATATTGGTATGGATGTACCGATCCGAAGTTGAATCTCGCACAGGAAAAGTAAATACCTTTCTGATTCTCCCGGTGCGGTGCTGCGATCGTCAGATATTATAAACTAGCTGTACCCGCGGCTTCGCACGCGTGGTTATATCTAGGTTAAAAGTACTCTAAGTACTATTCCAAAACCTAAAATACCAATATACCAACATTTGATCAAAATTCCTTCAGCCGTCAGAAAGTTTTTACCGATTGCTCGGCTTCTACTTATCGGATCCAGATATCAAGTACACCAGTTTTTATGTCAAACCCTAAGCTATCCAACAAGAAAAACCGCATCGCAATCAGTCCAGTCGTTTTTACGTGATGCGCGAACAAACATACCAACAAACAGACAGACACGAATTTTAAACATGTTTTATTCTTGTTCAGTAGCTTATTTTAAGTAGGTACCCTAAACCATTTTTTTTTAATTATTTTCTTTGTACAGTTTTTCGTTCTTATTGCTTTATTATATGTATAGATGTCTTTATTTTATCCTTTTTTTTCCGAAACATACAAAGTGCTGCAGTAAAGCTGAAATCAAGAAATCAACGGGCGTAGCCGAGGGAAGCAACTAGTTTTAATGTTAACTAGTAATAAGTTTGGGGTTCAGAGCTTAACAAGTCAATTTTAATTAGTACTAGGCAGATGAACTTTGCAGACTAATTACATTAATATATATTAGTAGGTGTCTGGCTTTCGACATTTAATTAGCCAATGGCTAAGGGTGCAAGTGCCTAATTAATTAATTACTAAGGCATAGCTTTAAAGCTTAGGTAAAACTTCTAACTTTCCATTTAAACTCATTGATTTAACTTTTTACTCCATACCTGATAATATACTACGCATTATATTATATTTATAATAAGTATATATATGTATGTGTAGGTTTATAAAATACTAGCTTTCCCGCCCGCGACTACTATCGCGAAAATAAGCACCTGAAGTTCTTCTAGGATATTAAAAACCACTGCAAAATTAGGTATAGCACCAATGCTCTCTAAGTTTTTTGACAGACTTGTTATTCCGTTGCTTACAGCGAGTAATGAACATTTTCCGGTTTTCCCGTGAAAACTTACAATTTTACGGGATAAAAGTATCCTATTCTAGGGTATAAGCTATCTCCATTCCAAATTTCATCAAAATCCGTCCAGCCGTTATCGCGTGAAAGCTCCCCAAACAAACAAACAAACAGAATACGTTTCACTTTTATATATTGGTATGGATTAGGGACTCGCCCCTGCTTCGCACGGGTACTTGTACTATTATATATTCTGTGGCACGGGTAGAGCTAAAAGCGCGGCACATTTCTTACTTTTAAAATTTCTATATAAACGTAACTTCAAAAAAAAAACACGACAGTTAGCGTAATTCACAATCTTTGGCAGCAACGATCGTGGTGCTTTTTGACCATAGACAACTACATTATTGCTCACGTACTTGAATTGTTATTATTTCGTTTCCATGGCAACATGGAAATTCTGATACATAAAGCAAAAAAAAAACATTTAAAAAATGTATGATACTTAAAAAATACTCGCTGATAATGTAGCTTTATACAGATGAAGACATTTTTAAAAAATACTGGCTGTGTTACTCGCTGATAATGTAGCTTTATACAGATGAAGACATTTTTAAAAAATACTGGCTGTGTTACTCGCTGATAATGTAGCTTTATACAGATGAAGACATTTTTAAAAAATACTAGCTGTGTTACTCGCTGATAATGTAGCTTTATACAGATGAAGACATTTTTAAAAAATACTGGCTGTGTTACTCGCTGATAATATAGCTTTATACAGATGAAGACATTTTAAAAAAATACTGGCTGTGTTACTAGCTGATAATGTAGCTTTATACAGATGAAGACATTTTTTAAAAATACTGGCTGTGTTACTCGCTGATAATGTAGCTTTATACAGATGAAGACATTTTTTAAATCAGTTTATTATTTTTGGAGATTATCCTTTACAAACAAACATACAAAAATCCAAAAATATCATTGAGATATATGTACAAGAAAATATCTGATCTTTCCTCTTTATAATAATAGTGTAGATGTACCTATTGTAGTCGTCTTTACCTTATGTAGGTATGGTTTATTTACATAGTTTATAGAATAATCGTTTAGATGTACCTATTGTAGCCGTCTTTACCTTATGTAGGTATGGTTTATTTACATAGTTTATAGAATAATCGTTTAGATGTACCTATTGTAGCCGTCTTTACCTTATGTAGGTATGGTTTATTTACATAGTTTATAGAATAATCGTTTAGATGTACCTATTGTAGCCGTCTTTACCTTATGTAGGTATGGTTTATTTACATAGTTTATAGAATAATCGTTTAGATGTACCTATTGTAGTCGTCTTTACCTTATGTAGGTATGGTTTATTTACATAGTTTATAGAATAATCGTTGTACTCATATATTTTCTGCATGATTTATTATTGTATTGTTTTGCACCACCTTACGTATTTATATAGTTATTTCTGGCCAACCAAAGGTTGCCTGGAAGAGATCGCTTTTAGCGACAATACGTCCCATTGTGCCTATTTAAAAAATAATATTCTTGGATATTTGTTTCTTAATTTGGAGTCAATAAAGAGCTTTTATTGTATTTTATTGTCACAGAATAAATATTAGTAATAGAAGGTACCTGTTCAGTTTCAGGAGTTAATTACTACAGGGGCCGTATGCACGTAACGCATCGCGTTACAATATCTTCGTGGAGGCGTTTGGCAATTGTCGTAATGACGTAACTCGTTTTCTGCAAAATAACTTCGTGTGGTATAGCGAATAAGCGCCCTGGTGTTGTCCATGTACTCGTAGACAGACACATAGATAAGTAACAAAAGTTTAGGAACAGATAAGACAAAGAAAAAAAATACCTTCAGAAAACTAGATATATAATAATAATGTATTCGGGACATTTCCACACCAATTACCTAGCCCCAAACTAGGATACCCTGTGCTATGGGCACTAGATAATGGATAAATATACATAGATAAGAATATTACATCCATGACTCGGAAACAAACATTTCTGCTCATCACACAAATGATTGCACCTTGCAGGATTCGAACCCGCGACCGTTCGATTTCGTACCCAGGATCTCTAGCACACACAAAGCAGCTGTTAACAGCTAAAATCATTAAAAAAAAGTAGTAGAAGAAGTGTATCATTGGCGGTCTGTTAGCTAAAAGCTGATATATACAACAGCCGAGGTAGAATTGTCCCTGAGAAGAGAACGCGTCTTGGCAAACGTAGGGTAGGACGCCCACCAGTCAGGCAGAGTGACGAAATGTTACATGTATGTAGGTACCTACTTATAACTAATTATTATGATTTTTATAGCAGTTAACGCCTGCTTAGCGTTAACATATATAATAATTTATATATGTAATAAATTTTTTGGATCTCGTCCGTTATCCAAATTTTTCCATTAGAAAATTATTATATACTTATAACTAAGAACAAAATTGTATCAAGCCAGCAATCATAAAGCTGCAGACACACCCCCGCAATGAGTGCGGTATGTGGCACCGCACGCAACGTGCTTTAGCACGCGTGTTAATACAATGTTAGTCTGCAACGGATGTGGAATGCGCGATTTGAAAGGTGGAGGTTATTGCCATGTTTATTTTATTTGTTACTAGCTACCCCGCGGCTTTGCTCGTGTGTAAACTTTGCAAACCCCGTTGAAAACCTTAAGGGAAAAAATAACAAAAATCCCTCCTTAGTAGTTCCCTATAAATATTTTCTCCAAATTTCAATTGTCTAGGTCCACCGGTTTAAGTTGTATGTTGTCTGTCAGTCAGTAGGTATGTCACGGTATTGATTTATAGGTATAGATAGATGGATAGAAGATAGTTAGGTTAAAATGATTAAAAAAAACATTGAGAATGCGTAAGAGTTGGATATATCAAAATACGTTCAAATAAAAAAAAAACGGCAAAGTTGAACTAAAGATTCGCTAATTAAGGTTTACGTAATTAAAATTTACGAAATAACGTAATTGAATGAAAAACGCAGGTTGCGTTTTTCATTCAATTACGTTATTTCAAAAAACTTAAGTTACATTTATCAACCAACTTTATAAAGTTGGCCGAATATATTGCACTTTTTTACCCTACTACAGTAAAGCAAGGGAAGGGTAATGAGTTTAACAGTCTATGTATGTATGTATGTATGGATGTATCTATTCGTATGTATGTGGTTATCTGGATGTTCCACCATAGCGTCACCCCTATCGTTTCGATTTTGACAAGCAAGGAGTCAATAGATATGCGTTCTGGTATAGTGTCATTGGCTATTATTTTTTTGGATTTATTTTTCTACCCGAGCACGACAAGGCAAAGTAAGGGTTATGAGTTTAAACTAAAAACTTGGTCAGATTTTGACAAGCGAGGTATCAATCGATTCGTCTACATTTGATTCTCGACAATTTTTAACCCGACCGTAGTCGAGATTTAGTTTTTGAACTAGTCTTGACTTAAAAATACTAACACATGATTGCCTATATTAATGATGATAAAGCTGTTCTAATGTTACCATTTTACAATAAAACCGAGAAGGAAAGGAAATAATACAAAGAAATATCACAATGCGCTCGATTCATTGATCATGTTTGATCCATTTGCGTCACATTTACCAAAGTTAGATTAATGAAGCTCAATGTATAATGTAAAGTGCGAAAAATAGAGCAGTAAATCTTGTCTATCTTTAAATATGAAATAACAGCCAAGTGCGTGCCAGAATTGCATAGGGTTCCGTAGCCAGGACCCTGAGGTATCCAAATGTGAAAACCGTATTGCAATCGGAGCAGTTGTTTTTACGTTATACACCAACATATTTGTTACAGACTAATGGACTGACAGACGGTCAGACGATCATGGCGAAACTATAAGGGTTCCATGTTTGACTACGGAACATTGAAAATACAATGTAAAACCAAGCAAGACATAAGTTCAAAAACCAAAACACGACTGCTGTAAAAATCTGACCAATATAGGCGACGCTATGGTAGAACATCCACATACCCACATACATACATACATAGACTGTTAAGCTCATTACCCTTCCCTTGCTTCGCAGTAGTCGGATAATAATGATCTGAAGGAAAAGAAATCAATTATGTACAATTAGGTACCTCGTGCATCACTCTTAATGACGGAAAGAAATCAATTATGTACTATTAGGTACCTCGTGCATCACTCTTAATGACGGAAAGAAATCAATTATGTACAATTAGGTACCTCGTGCATCACTATTTATGACGGAAAGAAATCAATTATGTACAATTAGGTACCTCGTGCATCACTCTTAATGACGGAAAGAAATCAATTATGTACAATTAGGTACCTCGTGCATCACTCTTAATGACGGAAAAAATCAATTATGTACAATTAGGTACCTCGTGCATCACTCTTAATGACGGAAAGAAATTAATTATGTACAATTAGGTACCTCTTGCATCACTCTTAATGACGGAAAGAATTTGACATTGAAAGTAAGCTTGACAAAACTTGTGTCCGCAGGGGTCCAATTAAAAACTAGTTTGCTTACTAATCCTCACACTTGAATAAAACGTCACATTAACAATAACATTGTTACAAAAAAAGCGTAACTAAATTAGAAAAAAGCGTTAAAGAAGGTGACGTAAGTCTTCACACATCATGAACCCTAGTCCCAAATCTTAGTTAATTGGGTCAGACAAATCGTGTTGTGTAACGTATTCCAAGGCAGAACTATTGGTTTCACAGTGGTCGTGAGAATAAAAAAAAGAGGACAATATTGTTAACCAAGCATTGTCATTGGTTTAAACAAAAACGTGGCGAGGTTGACGTTCGCAAACGTGTCTTAGCTAAAGAGGTAATCAATTTCAATGAGGATCAAGGAAGCGTCTATTCTATGCTCATAACATATTAAAATTTACTGGTACTTGCAATTAAGATACTTTTAATGTTAATCAATACTTACGTGAGAATAATTAGTTAGGTATACAATTAGGTACGGTCTGAAAGCCATAGGAGTAAGAAATATCATAATCTTCCAGAAATACCTTTTTGTGCCTTGATGGAATCATTACGAACTTTCCATAAATTGCTATTTACACGACTGCCGACAAAAAGGAGTGTTATGTTTTTATTAGCATGCATGTATGTTTGTATGTTTGTATGCTTGAATGTTTGTTTGTGAGTTTCTTTATTCCACCATAACTTTGAAATGCCTGAACAGATGTAGACGTATGGGGTATCGTTAGAATCCTTAATAATAAATATACAATTTGGTGGCAGTATGGCTCCATTTTCAACTGCAATAAAATATATTTTTCGTAGAATTTTACAATATGGGTATCAAATTAAAGGCCTTGATAAGCACATTCTAATAGTATATAATTTATTGGCATAAGTTCATTTTTGGCGGCAGGCTTGTTTTTTTTAGCTTTTAAGCTAGTTATTATAATATTTTTCCTAACTCAAACATTCAATATTGAACTTTATCCTGCCTTTTTTTACCAAACCAGTACAGTTCGAATCCCAGCAAAAAAGTCAAAACCAAATTCAATTCAGTTCCCCATCAAAAGTCGAGCAGATTGTTAACATTGCAAAGGACTAGACCCTCGATGTATTTTTTATTTGCAGGTATTGTTGGAGGGTTCAGAAATAAAGTTGCAATTTTGAGATTCACCCATTGGACGCACTGGGTGGGGTCGAACTCAAGAAGGGCGGTATTATCTCAAGATGAGAGGAAAAGGGACGATACTGGAACTTAAAAGAAGAGAAATATGATGCAAGACTGGATTATGGTTGCTGTCCGGTAGACATTCTGAATCTACGTATGAGTAGCGTACGTGAAAATAATTCCTGCCGCAATATTTCTTTCTTACCCGAATACGGCGAAGCAAGGTAAGTGTAACGAGTTTAACAGACTATGTATGTATGTATGTATGTATGTGGATGTTCCACCATAGCGTAGCCCCATTGATCCGATTTTGATAAGCGAGGTATCAATCGATTCGTCCTAAGGTATAGAGTCTTATGCTTCTTTTTTTTACCCAACTACGGCGAAACAAAGGAAAGTTGGTGTGTTCAAACTAAAAACTTAGTCCGATTATCAATCTAACAAGTGACCACGGATCCCCTCCGGATTTTGACAAGCGATGTATCAATCGATTCGTCTTCATGTATAGAGTGTCATAGGCAATTTTTTCACCCGTATACGGCAAAGCAAAGTACAGCTTATGTGTTCAAACTAAAACTTGGTCCGATTTTGATAATCGATTCGTCTTCACCGCAAGAATGAGCTGACACTCTACAATGTCTACACCTACAAAAACAGCATCGCAGCTATTTTTTACCCGACCGTAGTCGGGTTTTAGTTTATAAACTTACGTCTTGTTCCCTTTCATATCAATGAAGAAATTCTCTAGCAGATATCATCTTCATTAACATATCCCAACACTTTTACCTCCAAAACAATACCTACAATAAATCAATATAAGAACATCTTACATGCGCACACGCACATTAACAATACAATCGTCTTCTAAGAATGAAATAACTGCATTTAAGTCAGAAGTAGCAAAGGCACGAACAAATTTATGACCCGTAATACCGCATTAGAATTATTCAACACCGTATAAATCATAGATAAACTATTGTAATTTTTCGCTTCTAAGATTTGGTTATGGATCGTTGAGCTAATTTGGGAAAGGACACAATAGGGAAAGAGAAAGTAACAGAGCGTGGAACGAATTTTATTGCCTATATTACCCCTAGGGTTAGCTAGATAGAAAGAAGGCATCAATTATTTTTGATATGGCACTTTTCTGGACATATGGTCTCACAAACTCATTTTCTTATGATTATCAAACAGAAACAGGTCTAGTCATCATCATCATCATCATTTCAGCCTTTAGCAGTCCACTGCTGCACACGAGGTCTAGTATCAACTTTACGAATAAATCCTAGTTGTTCTTTTAATATTTTACATAAACGAAGATCTTACCTAAACTATTGAATAAATAAAAGAGATATTACTAATACACCAATATATAAAAGTGAAACGTCAGTTTGTTTGGGGAGCATTCACGCGATAACGGCTTGACGGATTTTGATGAAATTTAGAATGAAGATAGCTTATACCCTGGAATAAAACATCGGATACTTTTTACTTTGTTTCCACAGGAAAACTGGAAAATGTTGATTACTCACTGTAAGGAACGGTTGCCATTACAGAATGGTATTTGGGTGCCATGGAAACGAAATGACAAGTTTGTCAAAAACCATCATTATAATCAAGTGCTATACCTTCTTACGCAGTGTTTATATACTCTTTGATACCTACTTTTGCAATGGTTATTAATATCCTAGAAGAAAATAAAACGAATTTTTCGTCGCGGTCTATGTCGCGAGAGGGAAATCTAGTTACTAATATAAGTACAAATAATACATACAAAATAGTTATAAAATAAATAATAAACAAAACAACAACTACGTTGCAGGGGTCATGCCCGTATAATCAAAAATAAACAAAAGCGGTGTCCTTCAATCAAAACACGTCAAGGAAGTTTGACAAGACGTGAACAATTTCAATCATGCTAATGCACAGAATGAAGATGCAACGGTCTACACATAACATACAAAAGAAGTTCAGGGTACCGATGTTAACAAAACGAACCCAACAGATGTTTACGAGAAGTAATTTTTGAAGGAAACAGGAATTGTGAGATTAGTTTCCTGGTTGCACAACCGGTATTTCTAAATGGTAATAATACTGTTAAAAATACGTCCATGAACTAGAGTTCATGGGAATGTGTTTTGAGATGCTTAAATGAAATTGAGGAGAAAATTGTAAATTGCTTTCCAATACATCGATTTTTTTAGGATATTAGCAGTAAAGTTATGAAATATAAATACAATAAGAAGATGTAAGCAGCCCTTTAAACATTTCACACAGGTAAAATAAATTAATGAAAATTAGGCTGGCAATTAATTACCAAAGAACAAGGTACTCGTCTAACAATCTAACCTGTCAGTCTAATCGTATCTATACATTATATTCTGATTTTATTCTGACATACTTATAACAAGATCAAATATTCACTACAAAGAGATTATTTTAATGCCATTTAGATAACAATCCTAAATCTAACCCGTTCATTGATCGACAACAGATTATAAATATAACAATAGCTAGTTTCTTGAGTAGCAAAAATCCTAAACGTTTCAACCTTAGAAATATTGTTATGATTTCAATGTTGACCTAAGGGTTGAACCCTTTCTTCTCAGAACAAAGATAGTAAGTCGCAAACTGACAAGATGTCATGTCATATCAAACTGGCAAAATGCAGTTTTAATAAGGGACGTATGTCAATGCAATGTAAGGTATAAGGTGAAAGACAGGGGTGAAGTTTCACACGAAAGCTATTTGATCAAGTTCCTCAATTTGCTCGTATTGATTGACGTGAGACTGATTGCGCATTTGATATGGAAAATACGTATTTGTATATCAAGTATGTTTTTGAGTTTTTGAATTCGTTCACTTTGTTGCACTAAACAAAACAAACAAAAACTTTCCCATCAGCAAAGTATATCATTTCAATAGACTCCGCAATATGTCTGTCATCTCATCAAAATTGCATCGGGAATCCGAAATATATTGCAAAACACCCTAGCATTTTCAACTTGAATAGTAGGGTGAGATTCTCCAGCAATCGCCTTAAGTTTTTTTTCATTTGACATCAGCCTTTGATTTCTTCGGATAAGTCTTATTTTTCTACGGAATTTGTGGTTTTGGTACAATATCATGTGGTTCAATAACTTATACTAAATCAAAAAGATAAAGTAGGGGCTTGTGGTATTCAATTATGACCCTCACGCGAGTTAAGATAGTCATAATCGTAAATATTTGAACAAAATCATTCCGATATTCTGATACTTTTTTCGGTTTGGGAATATCAATAAGCTCTTTGTTAGAATTATGTGTGTCGTGCAGAATACATATTGAATTTTATTAAAGGTAAGTAGAGGAAATGGTTCATATTTCTCTCTATATTGACTTAAAATTCTTTAAAATGAGCAGATATCAACCATAATAAATATGCAATTTTAACTAAATAATGTATTTAGAGGCTATGTTCTTATATATGAGACTGTTATAAACGTCATATTAACATTATTTCTAACTCTATAATCAATCGTTAGTGCTAGAATTCATTACGATTCTACATTTTGATTGGACTTAAGTTTTGTACATCACAAAAAGGATAACATGACATAGGTTATAAAACTAAAACCTGACTACGGTCGGGTAAAACTAGTCTATGACACTCTTGCGATGAAGACGAATCGACTGACACCTCGCTTGTCAAAATCGGACCAATAGGGGCGACGCTATGGTGGAACATCCACATCTAAACATACACACATAGACTGTTAACTTCATTACCCTTCCCTTGCTTCGCTGTAGTCGGGTAAAAAGGGAAGAAGACGTACTAAAAACTATAGCAAACACGAAAAAACAGCAAAAGAACTAAACCAAACTTTTTAAGGTTTCCGTTCCCAAAAGAGTACTATTATTTATTCTGTGCCAAAGAGTTGAAACGGAACCGTGATGTTCAAGGATGTTTGCTTAACCTCTTACAAATATTATGTAACTGAAACATAATGTTTGATAATGGATGATGTGCTACAATATAAAAATGCTGTTACTAAGAGGATTACAAATCAGACTATTTAAATAAAATACTACTATTTTATCTTCTATGTACAAAGATACCAGAATTGTTAATTGTATAATCGCGCCTCGAGGCTAAGACAACATTTGACGCGTAAAAGATTTTGCACAGATCTTTTGAGCGAAAATAACTTTTGTGATTCGAACACATAGGTTTAAATCAGGAAATATAAGGACCCTTCTATTGTAAAACGGGGTTCTGGACAACAATAGACTACAGTCACGATCTGGAAGTTTTCAAGGTTGCTCTGGGAAGATCTTTTATTAGTTTGACATGCGACAGTTTGCGGTCTTGTAAGTCCCGTTTGAGATTGTTAGAATGCTGTTCATATTTGGAGCATATTTGGAGTTGCTATGCCAAAATGCAAAAACGTTTTAATATCATCATCATCAGTCTGCATTCGTCCACTGCTGGGCTATTTCTATACTTCTCCTGATACACCATTGGCTCCGTTATTTTGTTCTTCACATCCACTTACTGCAAACAACCTTGCGCAAATCATCGTTCCATTTAATTTTTCAAACAGGTCAACTGGCTAATATTAAATTCTGACTGTCCTATTCTATCCATAGCTATTAATTTTATCAACAGTTATTTTTCCACGTTTCCCTTTCATTATCAAGCACCAACAACTCTTAACATCCCATCAATTAAAAACGGCATAAAATAGGCGACAACCAAACCTGTTGTGCAGGAATAACTTCTCATGTTGTATGTGGCCCTATTGGATTATAGAATGCCATAAACAAGACTGCTCAGACGCTTGATATCTGGATTGAAGTGTTGAGGTGAACTGGATCGAAGTATGCGACAATTTGGAGAAAATATTATTTTGGGCAGTGCTTTGGTGGCTACGATTGGATTGGTAATTTGGTACCCATGGCTTCTACTACTATGTATTCTGTGCCCTTGGATCGTTAATGACTCTACTACGTTCTGCCTAGGGGAGACGGGACTTAAGCGATAAGATATTTTATTTACATATCTAGCTGTGCCCGCGGCTTTGCCCGCGTGGTCTTTTCTCTTGTATAAAAGTATCTTGTTATTCCAGGATGAAAAATACATTTATGGTACAATATACCTACCTAATTTTGTTCAAACGTCAAATAGCTTTTTATTGATTGCTCGGCTTCTGCTCAACGGATTGAGATTACTTGGTATCCAGTTTTTAAGTCAAAACCTAATCTATCCAATAGTTAAAACCGTATCGCAATCGGTCTAGTAACTTTCACTTGATGCGAAATTTCTATGCTATGCAATAGAATAAAATAAAATTCTATGCGATACAATAGAAAAAGATAATAAAAAAAGAGCCGTTTTGGGACGCCTGGCAGATGTGAAACATCAAATATCGCCGAGCTGAGGCGAAAAGAGCCGACAAGCCACGATTGCATCGCCACGAGTCGGCTTTACTCTCGTACCGCGGAATTAGATGTTTCACATCAAAATGTTATATTGATTTTGTTTTTACGTGACAGACAGACAGAGAGACACGATTTAAAAAATGATTATATTATTGTTCCGTAGCTTATTTAAAGTCACCTAGACCTATATTATTATTTTTTCCTGATTTTAAGTTTGTTACTGTTTAATTTTAAGTTGTTTGTTTGTTTGTCGTATGAGGTAGTGCTGGCCTCTGATGTCAGAGTTTGTCAAGCCGCCCGAAGGCCTCTGACATGGCTTAACGACTGCTATTAATCAATAACAGCCGGGACCGACAGCTTAACGTGGCCTCCGAAGCACGGAGCGATGGAAAACCGCACATAACTTAGAAAAGTCATTGGTGCGGAGCCTAGGTTTTGAACCCGGTGTCGTTGGATTCTAAATTGCACTATAGAACCGTTAGGCCAGCAGCGCTAATAATTTTAAGTATAGATAGAAGATATATAGAATAGATATAACACCGAAAGGTATGTAATCCCTGATCCTCTACATCCTAAGGTTGTCAGGAAGAGGCCGCTCTTGAGCGATAAGACCACCAATTGTTTTATTTTTCGGTGTGCAATTAAGTGTATTTGTATTGTAATAAATTGGTTTTGTGACTAAGGCCAAATAAGGCGATATGTGTGCGTTGTAACTCATGCGGTCCACGCCCGAAGTTCTGGTAAGTGCCTAATGTTCCCACTTTTATATTTGATCTGTGGTCTCAAGTCAATCCTGCGAACTAAGAAGCAATGGCTAAACCTAGATTAGAAAACATGCTTTAACATGACATCATATTCTATTTTTCCATCATCATCATAATCATCATTTCAGCCTTTAGCAGTCCTCAGCTGAAGATAGGCCTCCCCCAAAGAGGATCGGTCTTGTGCCGCCTCCATCCACCGTATGACAGACTCTCTTGCGATGAAAACGAATCGATTGATATCTCGCTTGTCAAAATCGGACCAATAGGGGCGACACTATGATGCAACATCCACATATTATATACAATTAAATACATACATAGATTGTTAAATTCATTACCCTTCCCCTGATTCGCAGTAGTCGGGTAAAAATGATGTCAGATTAAATCATGTTTTCTAATCTAAGCTTAGCCATTGCTTCTTAGTTCGCAGCATTGACTGAGTCTTTTAACTAAAGCAAGTTTTACGCGACTTCGGAGAAGCAAAGGAAGGGTTATGCATTCAAACTAAAAACTTGGTCCGATTTTGGCAATCGATTCGTCCATCGCATGAGTGTTATAGGCTATGTTAATGGCTGTGTAATTTATTACGTTTTACCCGACCGTAGTCGGGTTTTAGTTTTTGAACTTATGTCTTCCTTACGTTATTATTACTTGAATCAGCGGAGAACCTCAAAATAGCAAAGAAGGCTCAATAGCGTAAAGTAGTACTTTTCGCAGTACTTTTGACAAATTCTTAGCAAAGTCTATGTGGGTAAGAGAGTTCTAACAATCTTGGAGATAGAGCCATATCGGGATTATAAGAACTCGCTAATAATTAACACACTGATCCCTCTCGCTAAAAACTGCAAGAGAGTCACATGCCAAGTTCCCAAGCAAGCCAATCAAACAGGTCTGAAGTAATCCAGCTTGTTGCAAACACAATTTGCGACCGCCGAGGGGTGCGCAGCGCACAAATAAGAACAGCCTGTATATCGTATTCTCATCTATATTCATCACCTTGTTGTTATGCTGCTGGAGTGTGGCGAATGTGGAGATTTGCAGATATGTCTAGTGCTGACAGCTAAACTGACATCTGCATTACAATGCTGAGAAGGCAAAGACGGCTGCTGTCGTTTTGATGTCGTCGTCTTCACAGGCCGCTAATTAGATCTCACTCATCGTAGTATTCTTGTCTATACTTACAGTAGTAACGATTTTACGATTTTACGACAAACAAACAAACAAACAAACAAACAAACAACTAAGAATATAACTTCTTTTTAATGGTGTCTTTCTGTATGTTAAAACTAGAGGACCGATTTTGCAATGCGATTTTCACTATTGGCTAGTGTAATGTATGCTATAGCTTCCGTTTTAAGTTAAAAATTGGGGTACTTGTTACTCCAACGTTATATTTAACCCAGAGAAATGACCATGCTGGCAAATCCAAGGGCACAGTCAGTTATAAATGCGAAAGTTTGTAAGTTTGGTACCACTGGGTGAAAAAGTAGCGAGAAAAAGCTTATAACATACATTACACTATTTTAATGTTATTTTTATCTCAACTACAGATAATTTGGTGGTACTGTAACTATGGATCAATCAAACAACTAAGGTTTAGTCAAATACGAACCTCCCAATTTCACTACATGCCCACGACACACAATAACAAGCGTGAAATTAAACCGTAACTACCGTCAGCGGTCTTTTATCTTCTGGTCCATGAGACCACCGGTCAGTCTGACCACTGACACCGACCAGCCCCCAAGACCTCTGGTTCATTCTGGTTTCACGAACGAATTGATTTGTGATTTATCTTTGTATACGTCATGTTTAGGACAGCAACTGGTTCCATTCAGAGGGGTCGTGGCGTGATGATGATGTAGGTATAAGGCTATTTAATGTTTTGCAGGACATGTTAAATAATATTCAAAAGGGCATGATGTCTGGCCACAGGTTACAAAGGTAGTTACTACGTGATGTTTCTTAGGTATTTTTCCATCGAATATAGCATTTTGCATTGAGTCCATTTCACTAGATAAAAGTATCAAGAGACGTCCAACCAGTAGAAGGGTCAATGAGAGTACCGTATATTTTATTCTGTTCGGTGACTCCAAGAATAAATAGTATAATATTCCTCTGATGGGGATACAAATACCACTGGATACATTTAATATTGTACAATTGCCATTTTACTCTGTTATACCTACATATTACAAAACCATTTTTACAAAAATCCTCTTCCTTGACGGCTCAATCCGGAATGACCACAGATGAATGAAATAAATAATAATACAGACGGAATGGCCACGGATTATACTTAAATTTATTTCAGGCCGTTCATGGCCAATCGAATACCTATTGCTAACACACGTTACACACACAGTTGTTGTTGTTGTTGAGTTTGAAAGTAATTGTTACGGTGCTATCCTTTCACCGAAATACTACTATTGTTGACGATCGTATTTTTTTTTAATTTTTTTTTCTTGTGAGTTAAATCTTGTCTAACTTTTGAATAATCACAATAGGAAAGTCTCCAAAAAAAATATTTAAAAAAATACGATCGCCAACAATAGTAGTATTTCGGTGAAAGGATAGCACCGTAACAATTACTTTCAAACTCAACAACAACAACAACTGTGTGTGTAACGTGTGTTAGCAATAGGTACCGATGGCATTTAAAGTCATTGGTGAGCGCCGAGGATCGAACCAAAAGTACAAGGTCAACTGAGTCGTCTGCCAGTTTAAAGGTTCATGATAGTGTCACAAGTGACACTATCATGAACCAGGGACCATCCCTGTTACAGGATAATCTCAGAATATCAGTCTGAAGTCAGTGCATAACGAACTGCAATAATGATGAGATTTTCAACAATGACAAATTTTAATGTAGTTCGAGTCGAACCGACTTGTTATTTCGCCACACCATTCACCGCTCCGGTAGCCGTGATCGTCTAGTGGTTAGGACCCTACGTTGTGGCCGTAGTAACCCAGGTTCGAATCCTGGTCACGGCAGTGTCATACACTGTCACGGTGGAGCTTTGTTTTGCACAATTTTATTAATGGGTGTTTTTTAAACATACACTGCCACGGTGGAGGTTTGTTTTGCACAATTTTATTAATGTGTGTTTTTTAAATATTTATTGCACTATTTTAATAATTTTGTACCATGGTTCGAAATAAAAATACATTAAAATATTTATTTGGAGTAAATTACTCACAAAATTTTTGGTACCTTGTCATTTTTATTTTCAAATAATTATTGAATATAGCAATTATTTCATTAGTAAATTATAATGTAACAAAACTACTTCAAAATGTTTAAAAACTCAGATTGGCTGTTTATCTCAAAACGATTAAATAAAATTATGAACAAATGAAAAACATTCTTCAATGTGAAAAAATATTGAGAATTATTTTATGAGACATTCGTTACACTAGCGCCATCTCATGTGGAGTAGTAAAACTTCAAAAGCTCTCTTCCAGCTATATCTCACACGCTTGTAGTAGTTCAGCTACCGGCTATAAGATGTCGCTGTACTAAATTTCAAAAGAAGCAGTTCCATATTGAACAAGCAGATGGCGCTAAAATCGATAAGTCAAACAATAGGCAATTTTGAAAATTAAAAGAAATGAAATTGTATGTAGATAAAACGAGTTTATTTCACAGTGCGCACGCATGCGATTATAAATATCAACATCTTCATCATTTAATCAGTTTTCATTTGAAAATTAAAGATTGTATTTTTTTTTTTTTTTTTAATATTATTTTATTAATATCAAAATACATATAATATTTAGAAACTCGCTGTACCCCGAGACTTTTGCTCGTTTGTTTTTTTTTGCATATAAACTTTTGTGTTATTTCAGGACTAAACTAGTAAATATTTATTTCAGTAATTATTTATTTTTATTTCAGGAATAAACTACTTATTACTTAGAATTGTAACAAATCTCATTAAAATCATGCAGACTTAAACATAATTAACAGTTACTAGTCGGGAAATTAAGAGTTTGTACAATATATAATTAAGAAAACGAAGAATTTGGAAATTCGGAAATTGTAAAATTAATAATTTAGACAAATAAGAATACGTTATTATAAAGAAGTCGGAAAATATATAATGTGGAAAACCTTGAATTTGGAACCCATAGCCGACACCTCCATTGTAGGTACCTTATAGACTTTTTGGAACTTATGTACTGCTTTATTACGATATGTTATAGCCGAAATTATAGCCTACAAAAATAAACACAAAGATTCCTTCCTAACGACCAATAAAATACATCAAAAGATCCCTTTGTACTCAAAGATTCCTTAAACGTAAGAAAACAATCTGGCAATCGCGAAGGCCTCAAATATGCCTAAATAACGTACCCGTTACGTTTACGTGTAATCTCACATGCATAGTTAATACGGTGGAGAATTAGGCAAACAGGGACGGAGTAGTGCCACGAGATGTGTAGGTAGGTATCTAAATAATTAGGGGAAAGTAGTTTTTTTTTTTTTTTTTTATACTAGCCATTATCTCATCGGATGTAAAGAGATGATGAGGTTGACGAGAGGTCACTCTTTCCTTACCTGTTAATAGAGACCTGAAGACCCTCAGGTTATAAACTAACCGAAAAACACTCCTAGAACTACTAGTAATTGTTTAGTTCTAACTCTATGAGATGTATACGAGTATTCTTAAGTGTATGAAGATGCGTTCACGTAAAGCCCTTTCTTTGCCACCCCACTTTACCTCATTATTTCGCTTTTATATTTTTAACCCTCTTTATATCCCCATATCTCAACAATCCCCTGAGCAACTCAGCTAATAATAAAACTAAATAACAAAATAACTTTCTAATTTAATGAAGATCGGATCAATAGGGCTGAAAGTTATCGTCACACAAAAATACAAACAGTAATTAAATTCAATTGGTGCGTGGATGAGCCCCATTATTCTACGCCTTGCTCCGGCCCTGCCCGTGTGCAAGCGCGCACCTCGGGAACAATCCCGAATATTTTGGGAATTATGTGTAAGAATACTTGAACAGATGGGAATTGTTTCCGTGCGTTGGCGCGCGATGGATGTGATTAAACTCAGGCGCGGGACACTTCCGCGTTACAATTTCATTATTACAGCAAGTACCTTTTTAAAAGGAAGACGATTTTGCTTGTGATTACCTGAAAAGATACAGATATATAAATTAGTAAAATACGTAACTAACTGCCATCCGTGTTTTCATCTACAAGGGTCGATTATCACGAAAAGTATTTTATTTATAGATATGTTACGACTGTCACTCACGAGTTAAAGACGGCCATCACCGGTCGAATTGTTCGACGAAATAACTCGTGAGTGACAGACGTAACATATCTATATCTAATTAATCACGCTCACTTTAGTTTATATACCGAAAAGTATCTTATCCAAGAAGGTAAAAAAAGGCGGAGTCCACACTGCCAAACAAACGAGTAAGGCACAGCAAAAGGCGGCTGAGCATGTGTGTGTGAGTGGATAATTTGTGGTGTTTTGTGGTTAATACAATTTCATCACAAAATACTGTATTGTGTTTGTTTTTTCGTGATAATTTGACAGAATGACAAAAAACTAATAAAAAATTAATTGATATATTTTTGGAATGTGCTCATCATGTGTGCCAAAAAATGTTGTTTTTTATTCGCATTTCTTATTAGATTACTGCCGCTACTGACATACTGTCGGCATACACAATTAAAAAAAAAAAACTCCTATCTATGTTACTCGGGATGATTTATGAACTGATTTGGATGTATCTTTACAAAATATACATCCAAATCAGTTCAGGCATTTAAAGTTAATATATGCTCAAAGGGATCAGCATATCTTGAGTGCTTCATTCTATAATTGGCTGTGTGGAATCCATCTTGTTTTAAAGGTTTTTTTTTTAGAAGGATGTAAGTTACTGTAAGTGATATAATAATATCGATAACGTGGTAACTAAAAACGATTATATACAAGAAATAAAAACTAAATTATTATTGTCTTGTGCTGAAGAGCGCAGTGCAGTAATGTATGTATTTACAACCAACATGAATAATTAACAGCCGGGACCGAAAGCTTAGAGTGCTCTTCGAAGCACGGAGCGATGGAAAACCGCACATGACTTAGAAAAGTAATTGGTGCGGAGCCTAGGACCAAACCCGGTATCGTTGGATTCTAAGTTGCACTATTGAGGCTACTTGAGGCACTACCATCGCATGTCATTAAGCCATGTCAGAGGCCCTCAGGCAGCCTGACAAACAAGCAACAAAAATATATAGATTTTAGTTAGCAATACGTATACATTGGTAATATACGTTAGTGCAAGTTTGGCTTGAATGTACTACCATCAGCAGCTATTTTATTAACGAACTTCAAAGAAAGAGGAGGTTCTCAATTCAATGCATCCAATCAATCCAATGGAACAATCTCTCGTCGCAGGACTCTGAAAACAATGAGTTTGTTTAGGCTAAAACTTAAAAAATACTTAGTGGACAAGCACAAGAAGCATGGGAGTATCAATATTGTTAATTCATTTATATATATTTTTACCACTATTCAATTCATTTAAAAAGCTCTTACCCTTTTAGTTTTGTATTTTATTATGTTTGCTTGTTTGTCGTATGACAGAGTGCTGGCTTCTGATGTCAGAGTTTGTCTAGACGCCCGAGGGCCTCTGACATATCTATTAACAGCCGGGACCGACAGCTTAACGTGCCCTCCGAAGCACGGAGCGATGGAAAAACCGCACATAGCGGTTAATTATTAATTTTATTATTATTATCTCTTCTTTCCTGATTCACTCTTTTTCAAGATACTTACCTACATCATTAAAATAATTCTTATTGTTGTATGGTTGGAGTTATGTGTATTTTTTCGTTATGTTATAATTTCTTTACAATTATATATATTGATGACTATGGTTATGTACTTTAATTATTATTGTTTTATTAATATTATTATCATATTATCTAAGTTGCATCTATTTATAAATGAATGTGCACCTTTTCAACACACCCGCGGGGTTTATCTGACAATCAGCGTCCGGAGGCTAGCACTGGACATTTTTGCAGAGCACAGGCCCCTTTGGTACAGCCGCAGTTACAACATGTCACCTATTTTTCTAATATATATACATACCTGTTTTTTTTTGTAATGTAATTTGTGCCAATAAATGTTTTTCTTTCTTTCTTTCTTCTTTCTTTCAATATTCTTTTTTATGCACATAATTATATACTCCGATTTCTCCGAGATTTCTGTACTGATTTGGATGGATCTTTTTTTATTTGAAGGGCGAGAATATTTAAAACTAAGTCAATTTAAAAACATTTAAAAAAAGCTTTTATGCAGTAGCCATGTCATGGTGAAACTTAGAACGGGCTATCAAATGCGTATACAACATTTCGTGTCTGCGCTGTTAATCGTTGAAGAGTTCACTAGTCAGGACCCAACCCTGAGTGCAGCAACCACGTCATGGTAAAACTCAAAACACCTATTATAATAAAATTCGTACACATAATTTCGTGTCTGTGCTGTTGACCGTTGAAGAGTTCCTTTATCTACAGCCAAACTACAGCTAATCCTGGATGTCGATTCAGGTCATGCTTACTATAATTGTTTAACTTATATAGGTCATGCATTGTCATCGGAACTGAACAAACATGTAAAAAATCAATCTCCGTAGGATAAGAGGAAGTAGTTTTAATTCAGCTTGCAAGATTTGACCTAAAGCAACATACATACAGACATACAAACATTGCATGTTAAACTAGTGGCTCTGTGAGCTGTAGACCTCGCGAGCACAAATTTTTAAACAATCTAGCGGTGCACAGTAGCGCCATATTGTTACTTTATTGTAAAACTACCATTCATAACCAAGGTGCTCTATCAATCCCTACCTAGTAGGTAAAGGGCGGATTCTACTGGTAGAATCTTAAAAGTGAGCAATTTACTGCATTTTGAGGAGCTATACTGTTCATTGGCGGAGATATTCAGTTTTTGCCCCTTTTTGGGGGAAGTTTTTTTGATTGGGGGGTCCCAACCAAAAATCCCCATCGACTAAAAATTCGCTTTACCTGTATACCAAGTTTCGTCTAGATCGGTTGAGAAATGCGACCTGTAGAGGAGAACAGCCGGAAATTCAGACAGAAATTCGGACATACATCCGGACATACAAAAGTTTTTTTGCAGAAGCTGAAACAGAGACGCTTCACTCGCGCTTCGTGCTCGCTCGGTCAATAAGGTACGACTGGCGTTTATAACTTTTAAAAGGTGATTTATTTATTTGTGCAATTTGCGCGTCAACTTGGACAATGTATCGTTCGAATATATAACAGGCGACACCAGGGATAATACAACATTTGGTTCGCACTCGGTTTGATCCGGTCCTTTCCCACTTCGGTGGTTCAGTCCAATCCCAGAAACTACTGAATCAGTTTCGTTTTCACCAAATGATTTCTGAGGATGGTTTATATTAAAACCTTCCTCTGAAATCAGCATGACCCGTAGATGCTTACAACTACAGGATTATCATTATTATTTTTCCATAGGTTGTCTGGAAGAGATCGCTTTAAGCAATAAGACCGCCAATTGTATTACCTTATTTAAGTTTTGATATTGTTTGTTCTTTGTTTTGGTATACAATAAAGTATTTCGTATCGTATCGTATTATCAACTTACGAGTATACTTGTCCACCGATGCACGTACGCCTTTCCTTATACACGCCACTGAACTCGATCTTCAGCTGTCTTCATCCAGTCTTTGCCAGCCGTTTTTCGCAGGTCATCATTCCACCTGGCCGCAGGGCGTCCTACACCACGTTTGCCTAAGCTCGGTCTCTACTCGAGAACTCGTCTACCGCAACGGTTGTCGATTCTACAGAATTAACTCAGTTGTAAATTCTGGGTCAAAAGTTTTTCATTAAACCCTATTTCATTTCCAGTTCAAGCCTGAAGCTAGGCTGGTTTTATTACTCTTTCGGTTCGTTCGCGGTAACAAGTACTTAATTAAAATTTAAATTGGACTGGATTATAAAGCTTTAGTTTGGTAAAACCAAGTTACATCAAATAGAACGAGGTCGTGAATATGACGTGTGTTTTTTTATATGTCCCAAAGAAATTACATGAAATTAGTTTTTTTTTTCAGTAAATCCGTTTATTGACGCTTTTATATTTTCTAAACTCAGTTTAAGCAATGTATATAGAAAGATGCAACTATAATACCTTATACTTAGGTTTTATAGGTAGTACGTTAACATCAATAACAATTTAGTCTAAAATACATCTCATACAAAATATCTATTCAAATTTTTCAACAGTTTATTGAACTAAAAAGGAAACAACATCAATATTATTAAACAATTTAGTCATTTTCTTCCCCAGAAAGATACCTCCAGTTATCAAATTCTCATAACATCTTGAGGTTTTATTGAATAAATTCTCCGTCCGCCCAGGCGGGATCGGTTGGGTGGGCAGGTGTTCCGCCCAAGCTGTCAAAGATTGATTCGAAGCTACGTTACAGTTTTTTTGTACTTTATTTTATTCGATAGTTGCCTAAGAGAAAAATAACTGATGTACTGTGGGATTGTTAGCTATATTCATTTTATCATAAAGATATTTAGAATTAGCTGCACCCCGCAGCGTTGCCCACGTGGTAAATTTTGATTCATCATCATCATCAGCCTATATCTGTCCACTGCTGGACGTAGGCCTCTCATAATGCACGCCACTGAGCTCGGTCTTCAGCTCTCCTCATCCATTTTCTTCCAGTCGCTTTTCGCAGGTCGTCACTCCACCTGGCCACAGGGTGTCCTACACTATGTTTGCTTATACGTGATTTATAATTGATTGCTCGGCTTCTATTCATCGCATTTAAATGCAAAGAAGCTTTAAAAGCCATCTTATGAGCTAGCCATGAGTTAAAATTGCATTTGAAACGGCCATGTAGTTTTACGCTGATGCGAGAATACACAGATAGAAAGACAGATACAGACGTCTGTCTGTATCTGTCTTACATGTCTTAAATGTTATATTCTTGATCTTAAGCCGACTTCGTGGAGGGTATTGTGTTGATCAGCCTATGTATGTTTGTTCCTTTGTGGCACTATATAGCCCAAGCGCGTCGACCGATTTTGATGATTCTTACGTCAATCGATTTGTCTTAATCTTGCGAGTGCTACTAAAGACATGACAGTAATCAAAATTCAATATGGCGACAAACAGACATAGCGTTATAAAAAGAAAAAAATGAAAGCCGACGAACTATGTTAAATAGGTTATCATTGAATAGGTATTTAAAATCATTTTTAGGTTTCTCTTATAATTTTTTATTTCGAACGACTATTTAGGTTCTATAAAGATTAAAGTTGGTTAGCAACCATTCTCACTGGTTTTTTTTCGCAGTCGGGTTTTTTAGCTCTTTCGATTATGTCTTGTGTGAAATCCCCTATCCTAGCCCATAATTTAACATCCTCATTGCACAGATTTTTTGTTACTTACTGCTTTATTATAAGTAGGTATAGCTAGCGGTACGTAAGTCTAGCGGTGAACAAAACGTGACGGGGATCTTGGCACAGTCAGTTTTCGGGATAAAAAGTATTCAAAATTTTAACACAGTATATAAACTTTGACTGTGCCAAGATCCCCGCCACGTTTTGTTCACCGCTAGACTTACGTGCCGCTAGGTATAAGTAAGTATAGGTAAAAACAAAATAGTCAAACAACGACATGTTTAGCTAGGGTATAAAGGTTGGCTATTTCATGATATTGGCTAAATCATGTGCCGCGGAGACGGAGCAGAGAGTGCGTTACGTCGGGCTCAGGAGCTAAAATAATGGAAAATTCCGAGCGAAACATCTACAATGTATTATATATAGTGTATTACTAGCAACTTAGAATCCAGCGATGCCGGGTTCGGTCATAGGCTCCGCACCAATGACTTTTTTAAGTTATGTGCGGTTTTCCATCGGTCCGTGCTTCGGATGGCACGTTAAACTGTCGGACCCGACTTGAATTGAGTCGTTAAGCCATGTCAGAGGCCTTCGGGTGGCCTGACAAGCTCTGACACCAGAGGCCAGCACTACCTCATACGACAAAACAAAAACAAAACTAGCTGCGCCCCGCAGCTTTGCCCGCGTTCAAGCTTTGCCACCCCCGTCACCCATTTAGGAATGAAATTTCAAAAAATCTATCCTTATTACAATCCCAGGGTTGACACCTGTCACTTTGACACATTTCACAATTCCCATACCAAATTAACAATTTCGATTTTCGATAATTTTTTGTTTCTTCTAAATTGGGATGAAAATGTCGTTTTCTATACCCCTGACAACGTGTGTCCATTTCATGATCATCGGTCCAGTACTTAGGGCGTGGTAGCGTAACAACCAAATTCACTTTCGCTTTTTAATATTTAGTAGCATAGGATTAAAAACGACATGAGTTTACAAAGTAATAAATAACGATAAACGCCGTGTCTCTTCACATAAAAATATTAAGTATGATCATCGTTGAGAAGCTTACGTTTTTCATCTTTTTTTTTGCAGGGTTGAATCGGTTTTCTCTACAAATCTATTGCCAGACCACAAAGCGCGAAGAAACGTGCTCCTGCAACTGCTTCTGGATCTTCATCAGGCAAAAGCAAGAGGTCTTGCTTACCAAAAAGCGTAGCGTGTTATGTATGCTGAGTAGGTACATTACTATCAAGACGTAGCCCTCAGGAATGGACACAGACCATACAGGAGATACGGGGAGTAATATTGCTTTTAGGATTTAATGCATGGAATGTGCAAAGTGATATATAATCACCAGGAATGCGTGAATTGGCATTCACCGTATTATGTGTTATATACGGTTCGGTTGTATTAGGCGATAATGATGATGATTGGGCCCGGAAATAGAATAAAATACCAGAATTATTGGATTTGCTTTTGGTTTAATATGGTTTCTAACCATACTAAACCATAACAACCAACGTTTCCTCCCAACACACACACACACACACACACACACACACACACACACACACACACACGTTTAAATGCATAAGTATTAAAATATATAGCCTCGTATTTCACTTATTGTATTTCTCTTATTTTGTTATTGTTAATGTCTAAAACTTATTATGTAATCCTGTTTTGGCCTAATTTTAAGTCTATTTATGTTTAATATTTCTATAACATCGCTGTTGGATTACTAAATAAATAAAATAAAATAAAAATAAAACTCAAATTATACGGAAGACTGATAGTAATAGTCTTATGTGGTTTAGGCAATGTTTCCAACGACATTACTGTGAGTAATTCGTATTAAAAACGAATGTCCCAAAGTTCTGGGTGGCACTGCAACCGTTACGAGCAAACGATGCGCTCACCACCAGGCGAGCGACCTGCTCGTCTTATTGGATCTAAAATATATCCGCAGTATTATAATAAAGTAAACAAAACAGCAACCCTCTCTGCATCAAAATATTTGCGCCCAAAATCCTCGCAGATCATCCCCGACACCTCCAATCCTATTTATTGAAGGGCCCTTCTTAACAAAGGTTCTATCTAGTCATTGGCGACGTAAGCAATGGAACCTTATCGCTTTTATGTCCCACATAAAAGATGCGAGCGCTTCTTCTATATAGCATCCTTGATGGTATTGTCATATTTTGGCGCGAGAAATGTGATTTGGCGTGACCCTGCTTTGCGTATTTTGGTAAATAAGCTAGTTTGAACAGAGATAAACAAAGATATTTCAGTCATTGTCAAAAATGTCTGCGCCTTCACATTTTAGTGTTTTTACCCGACTGCGGGGGTTATGTGTTTGGGTTGTATGTATGTTTTTTTTACGTTTCTTAGGTGTGTCCTACAGCCTAAACGGCTTGATGGATTTTGATAAATGAGGTATCAATGGATTCGTTTTAATAACGAGTGTTATACCTAGGATATTATAAAGTTTCAAGAAAACTAACTGTATTTCCGACGGAAAAAATAATAACCAAAGCCTATCAGAAGTCTACTCAACCGAACAACTGAACCGATTTTGATCAAAAGAATTATTCACTAAGATGTAAGATACTGAAGCTATTACAAATAAAGATTTCAATCAGACGTTTCATTACTGAGAAATACATGGACAAAACAACCATACATACGAGTATGTACGTATACGAGGGGAGGTAAAAAAAAACACGGAATAGCGAGGAAGAGATCAGATCAGATCTTTTATAATATAATTTGATTATACTATAGAAAACAATCATTTTGTGATGGCCCCAAAATTAACTGAAATAGTCAATTTTCGATGTTCATCGTCACTAAACTTTTATCCGCCAAACTTTTTTGAATTTTTTGTTTCGAATAATAAACACAGAAGGATTTATCTGGACTACAGGAAGAGGTTTTTATGATTTGAAGCCACACCTGTGTATGGTAGCCATCGCAACATGGCTCTTGTATACAACTGGTGTTTTGTCGTGTAATAGCAGCACGCGTCGAGTACATTTTCTTTGCCTAATTTCCACAATAGCAACTTTTATATTATCTGTGTAAGACCGTTATATACCTTCGTGATATTGACACCTCATTTTTTTATAATCGGTTAACACAACACTCTCCAAACACCAAAAAGAAAACAGTGGCAACGATCTTTCCTTTCGATTGTGAAACCTTGAACTTTTTAGGGGTTGCTGGCTTTTTTCGTGTCGCTGGATTTACTCTTGCTTTGATTCACTCATAGTGGTGAACCCAAATTCCATAGTCAGTAATGATCCGGTTCAAAACTTCATCCCCGTTTGCGCTGCAGAGTTCTGAAAAGTCATTCGACGCGCTTTGCTTTTGAAATGCAGTATTGAGCATTTTCGCCACTGAGCTTGTGCTGACATTAGACATGCCAACATATCCATGGAGAATATTCCAAAAGGTCTAAACTGATAAAAAAAAGTATTTTTGCTGTTTGTTCTTCAAACAAGCATACGCAAGAACAAATTTATCATCTTTTACGGATATATTATCTGAGAAGTGGCCTCAATCGGCCGGCCACATAGATAGATAGATAGATAACTCTTTATTGTACACCACATAGAACAAAAAATACAATAATAACTAAAACATTTATACAAAATAAATGGGACAATGGGCGGTCTTATCGCTAAAAAGCGATCTCTTCCAGACAACCTTTGGATGGAAAGGAATTAATATACGGCAAAGACGGTGGTGCATTATAATATAACAAATAAATAATAAAAACTGAATACAATGAATAAACATATATACACATATATTCCAATATACCTACACATAAATATGTAAATATATAGTACAGTATATATATTTACATATTTATGTGTACATATATAAATATATATCCATATACATAGTATATACATTATAATAAATTACATTTACTACATATACATTTACAAAATATATACAAACATAATAAAAATAATATACAGTGAAACCACAACAGAATAACAACAAAATAGCAAGAAGTGATATTAATTAGAGAGATAAAACTTCTTTACTTGAAGTTTAAAAACAGGGAGTGACTGGGCTCGCCTTATAGTAACTGGCAGAGCGTTCCATAGGCGAACTGCTTGGATGGTAAATGAACTGCCATAAAAAGAGCTTCTATGTAGAGGGATCATCAAAGCTAAATTTTCTGATGACCTGAGTGACAACTTGTTAGAATCAGACAGGAAATTAAAACGTTCCATAAGATATCGCGGGGAGGAGGGATTAAACAAAACTGTATAAAGAATAGAGAGTATATGAGCATTCCGGCGGAGGCGTATTGGAAGCCACTTGAGCTTAGTGCGAAATTCAGAGACATGATCATATTTGCGCAAAACAAATATAAATCGAATGCAGAAGTTTTGAAGACGCTCAAGTTTGTTTAGCTGGTCCTCAGTAAGATCTAGATAGCAGGCATCGGCATAGTCTAAGATTGGGAGCAGAAGTGACTGCGCAAGAGCAACACACATCACACAGGTGATCACATAGGTGATCTTCTGCAACTGACAGTCTGCTTTATTTGAATAGACCATGCCTTTTATACATTATTGTGTTTCCAGGGCAAGGCTTACTTTAATCAAATAGCATCTAATTCAAAGTTCCTTTTTTCTTAGCTTAATGCGGAACTTTATGACGGCACGAAACAATTTTCTCCGTAGTTGACATTTTCTTCCCGAGTGACTTGTTTATCCAGCGATACCTGAAAATTGTATGATCCGATTGAGCTAAAACTTGGTTGGGTTACATTGAGTCACTTACTAGGTTCTAGTAAAAAAACGTCAATTTCCCATGTGTATTCATTCCGCGAAATTTTGACCTCCACTGAACATCCACTGAATATGGTACATTTGTTTAAATAGACCAGCATATATGAATATTATGCATTTTTTAAACATACACCAAATTGATAACATATTTTTTTAAGTCGGTATAAATACTGATAACATAACCTAACCCAATTCTAGAAAACAGAAGGGTTCGAAATTCAATTCCTTCACAGATAAGGGTGGCAATTATACCGTCAGCACCTCCAATGCAAATTGTATGAGTGCATTACCCTCGCTTATTTCCCCGGGGGTTGGTTCTCAGGTCGTGTTTCAACCCCCGGCTGAAATTGAATAGAAAATGATGCAAATGGTTGGAAGATGTTTACTTTTCTTTCTGTAATTGGATACTAGTTTCATATTTAATGGAAGTATCCTTTGCCTTTACGTTTTAGAGTTCTTGTTTTAAGGTTCTGTTGTCAAAACGTAGAAAAACTAGGAACCCTTTCATTTTTGTCGTGTCCGTCTGTCCATGTCGTTTTGAGTTGCTCCCATATATGAAAAGACAAGGTTATAAAACATTTTTTTGGCACCCATCGACTGGGGTCTCGTTAAATAAGATTTTAAAATTATAATGAAGTTTCTTTGACAGTGTTTTATTGTTTGCTGTTGTACATTTTATGTTGTTATAGGAATAGAATAAGAGCAGAGCAGAACGTGCAGCGGATATAGTGAGTTTCGTTTGTCGAGTATGATATATCGATATGAATCGAGTTGGAAGTGATATTGTGCACAGTGGTAGCACTGACAATAACAAAAAACGAGCATGCAAAAGGGTAGACCGTTTTGTCTGTTTGTAGAAAAATAACACCGTATGTTCTTCAGTTATCGCGTGATCATGGCGCTTACAACAGTGCTGATTTATCGGAAATTCAAAACAAAATATATATATATATATATATATATATATGTGGGCTCAAAACCATGCGTAAATTAATTTAATTAAGATTATCAATTAATTGTAACATTTAGGTAATGATTTTAAGCAAAACCAATTTACATTCGTTAATGATTTTGCCTTTAGAGTCAGTGTTTTATTTATTTAGTTTTAAAATATGATGATTGATATTTGTTGTCTTTGAAATAAGTAATTTCTTTACAACTCATTGTTAATAGTTAGAAACTAACTGTAAAATCCTATATTGATTTATAATTAACTATCATTACATTTCATCATAAGGTATAGCCATTCTAAATTTAACCAAATATTTATTTCGCTATTTTAAAACAACACACATAAGTTTGATGTGCTCACTGAAATAATTGTCTGGATATTTTAAAAAGGCCCTTAAAATTAGTTAAGAATTATCGATAAGTTTAAGCATTGTTAATAATTCAATGTTTATAAAAGTTATTAAAATTGACTAAGCACTCTGAAGGAAATGGTCCAATGGCACGCCGCCATGTTGAACAGGGAATATTCAGAGTGCTCGGGCCACTTTTACTTCGGGTGCGGCTGAGCTGTTAAGACGTGTGAGTCCTTGTAATAATTATCGAGATAGCTAAGATTTTCCTGTGATTTGGATTTTGTGTAAATGTGTTCCAATAAATAGTGAATTGTGCCTAGTATTTTGGTGTTGTTTCATCACTTGTAATGGATGATCCTAATAACGAAGATCGTAACGTCAGCTCTGCTAACGTCACTTTTTCAAAAAATTCGGCTGATAATAATGCGCCGTTATATACATTGTAAATATCCCGTTTCTAATGTCGAATTTCGATGTTAGCATGTTAACGTCAGATATAATCACAATCAATATCCATTAAATACATTATTATTCTCATTCCGATACAAAACGACTGTCATTTCGATGTAGCGTTTTTTAGTGGTCGCGAATGGGAGTTTGTCACGCAGTTCTATTGTGTTTTAGCCTTCACGGTGAGTTGAGCTGGTCTATTGGTGTTGTAATAGTTCCATGGGCTTAAAGGTTATCTGTGTTTTAGCTAGAAGCGTAGATCTCTTTAACAAGCAGAGATACTAAAGAGGTTGAATTACGCTTACAGATACTATTCCTTAGCTTTAGGTAGTTCTTTCATGCTATCCGTATTACCAATGTTATGAAAGTGTAATAAAATCAAAGTCGAAGACATTGGGTCCCGTATAATTAAACTCAAGTGGCGATGAGCAGGACACTTGGCAACATGCGGTGACGACAGGCGGGGTAGGTCCCTCACAGAATGGTGGCCATGTATAGGGCAGCGCAGCCGTAGAAAACCTTTGGCACGATGGGTCGATGACAAAAAAGTGTCAGGAAAGACCTCGCCAAGATTGGCTAAAAACTGGGATGAATGAATCCTCCCTCTAAGGAGGCTTATGCCATGCAGAAGGCCGAAATGAGCTGTGTATAATGATGATAAAAGTGTTCAACCATTGTACCTAATAATGTGCAGTTTTAGTTGGTTGAAACATCTCGTAGTGACAGGTGGTGACTGACGTCCAAAGTGCGCTGGACGTTATTAGAATCATAGTAACCCATTTACTTTGCCCGCGTGATCGTTTTTCTGGGTTAAAAATATTTTGTGTTATTCCAGGACCTCATTACCATCATCATCAACCTTTATCTGTCCACTGCTGGACGTAGGCCTCTCCTAATGCACGCCACTGAGCTCGATCTTCAGCTCCCCTCGTTCATTCTTCTCCAGCCGGATTTCGCATGTCGTCACTCAGCCTGACCACAGGCCGTCCTACACTACGTTTGCCTAAACGTGGTCTCCACTCGAGAACTCGTCTACCCCAACGTTAATCGGTTCTTCGGGAAATGTGACCAGCCCACTGCCACTTTTGCAAGCAAGCAGAAGTTAAATATGTCCTATGAAATATGTCGGTTACCTTGGTTTTCCGTCGGATATCTTCGTTGCGAATCTTGTCCTTCAGAAAATCTCCAAACATAGCTCTCTCCATAGCTCGCTGACCTTAAATTTGTGGACTAGTTTAGTTAGTGTCGTTTCGACTCTGTAGGTCATGACTTGTAGGTAGGATGCACTGATTGAAGACCTTCGTCTTTAGTCACTGTGGTATGCACGACGTGATGTCTTGACGAAGCTTGCGGAATGCTGCCCAACCCAGCTGAATTCTTCTGTTGGCTTCCTTCTCACAGTTGTTTTTACCTAATTGCAATATTTGTCCAAGGTAAACATATTGTTGGATAACTTCAAGAGGTTTTGTTTGGTTTTGTTTGTCATATGAGGTAGTGCTGGCCTCTGGTGTCAGAGTTTGTGAGGAAGTTTATCAAAAGGTACACCATTGACTACAATCGATTCCGGGTCAATAAGATCATTGAACATGACCTTGGTCGTATCTATGATCATTCCGAGACCGATGCGTCGAGAAGCATCATCTAGGTTGGTCAGCATACTTTGTAAGTTTTGCAGCACCTCCGCCATTAGGACGATATCATCGGCAAATCCAAAGTGTGAGATATTCTCTGCATTGATTATAAATGGCCATTCCTTTCCAATCCATCGTCTTAAACATATCTTCTAGGGCATTAGTGAACAGTTTCAAGGATATGACATCCCCCTGTCTCACTCCCCTGCGTAGGATATGTTTAGACTGCTAGTTTTGTACTTGGACATTCATAGTCGCGGCTTCTCACAGAAACCTCAGCGCTTCGATGTATGGCCAGTCCACTTGACAACGCTGCAATGATTCCAGAGACGCCCAGGTTTCAGCGAGTCAAAGGCCTTCTCATAGTCCACAAATAGACTTCTGTATAACCTGCCTCACTGTATGTGGCTTATGATGCTAAATCTTCGCGAAACCCGGCCTGTTCAGGAGGCTGGATTTTGTCGTCATCTTGCAAAACGATTCCAGGACCTAAAATGCCAATATAACAAATTACAAGAATCTACAAACGAGTGAAGCATAGCAATTGGTAGCTGCGTGCGTGAATAAATAAGGTGTGGTTGATGATGATTACTCAATTCATTACATACACAATTTCATCACAAAAGACTGCACTGTTTTTGATTTTCCGTGAGCACTTGCAGAATTAACACGACTACTAACAAGGTCGATATCTTGCTGCTATGTGGCAGCCGATCGTTTTAGCATGGTGTAAGTGTGTGCGTTAATTTGGTGCGTACGAGCGGATAGGCATATCTTGAGTGCTTCACTTTCAATTTGGGGGTGTGTTTTTTTTTGTGTGGAACATTCTTGCCTAATTCGATTAAAATTCATTCAGCCACCAAATAGTTTCTTTCGATTGCACGGCATCTATTATTCGTCGTATAGAGATACAAAGACAGCCGTCCGGCAGCCGTCGCCGTCATCAGCTGTTCTCATGTCCTGCTGTGCGAACTGCGCACGCACGCAATGCGCCTACGCATAGACTTGTGTCAATTTTAAATGTTTTTACGCACGAGTTCCAAGATGTCGATATTTTTAATGACAATTTGAGATCAATTGTTAACAATTTGAATTTATTTTTAACGAATTACCTAAGATAGTTAGCGTGTTGGTCAATACTGTAAGCTTACTATTTTTAACTTGATGAATAAATAAATAAATGAATAGACGTTACCGAATGGTCACAGCGCTGGTCGTTTTACGACCAACAATATGCTGAGCTGGGGCCATTTTGCAAATGGTTACATTTAGACGTACTTGAGTGTTAAGGTTTTTTTTTATTTATGTCAGTGTTCTAAATGTTATATTTTGCAAATAAATTGATTTTCTTCTTCTTTCTTCTTCTTCAAAGTATTTACAAACCAGTGAAAGTATGGCCTCATATCTAGTTCTGAATTAAAGAGATCTTAAACAAGGATAACTTAAAAAATACTTTTATGCAGTAGCAATGTATTGTCGCCATACCACAGAATAAATAATAGTACAAGTACATACATACAAGTGAAGTAAAATAAAAGCTTTTAAACAGGACCATAATTATTTTGTAGATTATGTAGATTATTTTGTGTACATGTTACGCTAAAAGAAAGGCTCTGTAGCATTTCTTTTAGCATAACATGTATAAAAGCAGGAGAAAATTATATGGTAAGTAATAATAATAAAAGTCATGTCGTATCTCTGTTTTATTGGTCCATTTCTGCCCACTTCCATTTATACTGAGTTTCGTGAAGCCTGAATAAAGTCCAATTCATTAGCTTCTTCAGAACTTTTATTAACAAATTTTTCTTTTCATTGCCTTTTCGTTTATTTGTGGGTTCTGTATGTTACCAAGTAAAATTATAATGTTTAATTAATTATAATAATATTTGTAAAGCTTTCCTTCGTGGAAATGCTTTAAACTAATGATACTAATACAAAAACTATAAGTACTCATATGAATAATACAGATGAATAGAGATAATGGGAGCACACAGTCTCCTGACGTTGTTTGCTTGTTTGTCGTATGAAGTAGTGCTGTCTATTCCCGTTGTCTCCCGCTTTTTGTCCACCACTTGGGGACAACGGGAAATAAGTAGCGTAGTAGTGGTGGACATCGGGAATAACAGATAGCACTGTCGCCCAATGGTGGTTATCAAAACTATCCATGTGGCATTGTCCATAACTACTTAACTAATTATATTACTAGTGGCTCTGTGAGCTGTAGACCTCGCGCGTACAAACTTTTTTGCAAACAATCTAGCGGTGTACAGTAGTGCCATCTAGTTACCTTATTGTAAAACTAACAGTAATAACCAAAGTGCTCCATTAATCCCTACCCTGGTAGTGCTGGCAAGAGATGAGTTTAAAAAAAAGTTAAAGGGTAAGGGTTTTGGGGTAAAGCTGATTCCACTGGTAGAAACCTAAAAGAGAGAAATTAACTGCATTTTAGAAAGCTATTCTGCTCATCACTCCGAAGATCCTCATCAGATCTTAACCAAATTTTTTAAAACTAACTTGAAGTTACTACCTTTCAAACAAAAAAACAAAAAAGAACCATCGAGATGGGATTTAATAAGGCGGAGATATTCAGTAGCCCCTTTTTACCCTTTTTGGGGGAAGTACCCCAATCAAAAAATCTCCGACGACTATAAAATTCTTAACCTGTATACCAAGTTTCGTCGAGATAGGTTGAGAAAGGCGACCTGTAGAGGAGCCAAGATCCGGACAGACATCCGGACAGACATCCAGACTACGAAAGAATTTTCGCCCAAGCTGAAACAGAGACGCGTAGCTCGCGCTTCGCGCTCGCTCGGTCAATTACTGTTTCACGTCTATAGTGATTTGTAATGTACATAGCTCCAAAGTCATTTAAAAGGTGTTAGTCGATTTTCGACCTTATTGACATGAGCCAAGTACCTTGTTTTTAAAAAGAACACACACTTGCCCCAAACTACCCCCCCCCTCGCTCTTCTACCCATCACTTTACCCACCCTGATCTTACTCGCCCACCTCCTCTCACTTCCCCCAACTTCCTCTATCCTTCCATTACCTTTCCCTTACTTCCCCTACCCTTCCCTCACATCCCCACACCCTCCCCTTACTTCCCTCCCTCCCAACACTTTTTCCCAACTTGCCACACCCCTCTCACTCATTTCCCCTATCCTCCCATCAGTTTTTCTCAACTTACACTATGACGATGTCAATCTTTTTCATGAACATAATCAAACCTTTTTCATAGTCTATCACTCGACTGTATTTTCGACACATGTTCTAAAATTCAAATATTCATCTGTCATTCTTACATTGTCATTGGATTTGCATAACTCAATACTTTACGAAATGATATTTTAAAATGTGCAAAATATTTATTTTATCTGGAGTCTTTTGTCCTTTAAATATATAATATAATGTATTTTAGATCGTGCACGTACCTGTCCTTGTAAAAGCCCCAGTAGAAACACAATATACACGTAATATATACCTACATATATATATTTCATTTCAAAACCAAAGTTTACTGAACATAGCTGAAGGAAACGTATGTTTGTTTTGTTTGTCGTATGAGGTAGTGCTGGCTTCTGATGTCAGAGTTTATCAAGCCGCCCGAAGGCCTCTGACATGGCTTAACGACTGCTATTAATCAATAACAGCCGGGACCGACAGCTTAACGTGTCCTCCGAAGCACGGAGCGATGGAAAACCGCACATAACTTAGAAAAGTCATAAATGTAAATAGTAAAAATAGTAGTGTAAAGGAGACGTATGTAAATAGTATTCAGTTGACGGAATCTACTCGTATGAAGACTTGCAGCTGCAATGCCTCCGCTGCCCTTGAAGGAGGAGCGGCCACAGAACTTGGTGCTGTTTGGGCCGTTAAGCCAGGAGTCCGTAAACTTCTACATTCTTCTGCTACGCTACCTCCTTCCTCCGTACCTACAACATATTATTGTGAGCTTAGACTCCCTTTGAGCTGGTAAACACCCTCGAGGGACATCCGGCCACAACATTACCCTCCCCTCAACTTTCACCGACCCCTACCTTCTCATATTTCCCCACCCGCCCCTCACTATTCCCTCACCTTTACCCAACTTCACCTACCCTCCCCTCACTTCCCCCACCCACCTATTTTTTTTCCCAGCTTACCCCACCCTTCACTCAACTTCACCATCACCTATCACTTTGACACCTTTCACTTTGACACCTGTAACTTTGACTCATGTCACTTTGATACCTGTTACTTTGAAACGAAACAGTAATATTATAATAGTAAAGTAGTGAGGGACTACTTTACTATTATAATATTACTGTTTCGTGTCAACTAAATAAAGATTCGTTATAGGTACGAAGCAGAATAACGTGTAGTTCAATTGAAAAAGTACGGTGGAGCGGTTTTCTGGAGATTACAAGTCTTCGCACTAGTATTTTTCCTTTCCTTGCTTAATTTTTATTACTTTTCATACCACCTGCTCAAGAATGTTCAATTACATATCACACAATCTCAAAGTAAAGTAAGTCATTATACCCCCTTTACTCCTGATTTGAATTTGGAACGCTAAAATTCGTATGACACAGTATAGATACGGGCATTGTAAAGAGAGTTTAAAAGACGGTGTTTAGTGTTATTTTAACAGTTTCGTATTATATCATTATGTCGTCGAGCGATAGAGATTTGACTTAAGAGTTTATTAAATCTGACGCTTTAAGGATTATTAATAATCTATTACCGAAAAAATCTAAAGATTAATATGACAGAGCCTATTACGATTTTAATCAATGGAGAACAATAAAAGGAGTCAAGGCTGACCTTTCAATTTATTTCCAACAAGCAGTATCAACTCGAAAGCCAAGCAGCCTACTATGGTGCATATATTGCCACGATACGATACCCACGAATTATTCGGTATTTACGATGGCCTAGTCAGTAATAAAAAAATATTAAAAAATGTTGTTTTTATTGTCTCGCAGAAGGTACGAAAAGTAGAGTATAGCAGCATATTGCTCGGGCAGCATATTGCACCCCTCGCTTCACTCGGGACTCTACATAACTCAACCCCTCCCTACGCTCGGGAGTTAACTCTGAGTCCCTCGTTACGCTCAGGGTCCAATATGCCGCCTCGCTTCACTTGTGACTCTACATATCTCCCTAGCTTCGCTCGGGAGTTAACTTTAAGCATCTCGCTACGCTTGGGAGTTAACTCTGAATTCTTCATTACGCTCAGGGCCCAATATGCCACCCGTGACGTATGACACTGCTTTATCCCCTTGGTGCATAATCTACGTACTATTAAAAAAAACTGCTCCCATTACGTCCAAGCTTGTTAACGTTATTGGATCCTATCGCTCTCGAGTCGAGCCTCTTGTAACCCGAAGCGCTCTCGTTGTAGAGCTCTCGACACTCGCTACAACGTAGAGTAGCTCCTAGAGCAGTGTATAGAGCAATATGAGACTATGACTCGTTAGAAAGTCAACCTCAGATTTAAAGAAAGTAGATACCGCTGATATTAACATGTATTTATTATAATTTCTGTCATTTAAAAATATATATATTAGGAATCATAAAAAATTGAGAAATCCCCGTAGAGTTTCTTGGTTCTCTCTTTTCTAACGGGTGTATTTCCGAAATACCAGTAGAGTCTCTCAAAGGATACTTAGCAAATTTTATTGATTTGTTGATCTATTTAAGTTTTTCTTTTTGTTCATGTGATTGTTAAGTTTTGGCTTGTAAAAGTGCTATTTTGCCTATTTACAACAAATACTCCAACTATTTTGACCGCAACGTAACACGTATACGTCACGATTTCAGGAAAGCAATTAAGAAATGATATCGGTCGGTTAACCTCTATTAAAGATTATTTACACTGAGTTCTGGTCGCTTGGTGTTGAGGGACTAATAGTAGAAGTAGTTGCAGCTCGTAATTCTAATAAGGAATTAGGGCACTACTTTGATTCGAAAGTACGAAGTTTCGGGCTTATTTTCCGATTCATTAGTATCTGATCGTTTTTTTACGTATTTCTTTTTAAGACCGATGAAGGCTATCATAAAAAAAAATGTTTAGGCACAAATCAATTAGGTGCAATTAGTATTCGTCGTTTTCAATTAGAGTAGAACCTCAGGATCAATGAGGAATGTGAAAAAAACCTAGTGAATTCAGTAATTTTGAGTGACAATAATCCGACTCGAATTTGTCGTTAGCTCGATTTAGGCTCCAATATCTGCCTCTAATTAACTAGAAGCTTGCGTTATCTATCGATCTACTCGTATGTCTGAGTATAAAATTGAGGAGATGTATAGGCTCGAGTCCGGTTCGTAAATATCTTAGTGGAGTAGTTTGTCGCAGTTTACAACTCTGCCACAGAATAAATAATAGCAACTTTAACTTTATTTTTATTGGCAAGATACTTTAGTATTTATGAAGTAGACAGTATGTAGGACCTGTCTTGATATAAGTTCAGACGAAGAATTTATTCGAATGAAGAAGAAACATATATATTTTTAGGCCACTTTCTCTCTCAATTTTTTAGTGCCGCATATTCGTTAAAATTCATAATGATAATGTGATCTCACTGATTCAATAATGTTACATAATAATAAGTACGAGCCAACGTATTTTAAGTAAAAGAGAAAAAGTTTTCATTTAATTGTTAATTGTTTAATTGTTACGGTTTCACATATTTTTTACCGTACCTCAAAAGGAAAAAGGAACCCTTATAGGATCACTTCGTTGTCCTATTGTCTACCTGTCTGCCTGTCTGTCTGTCAAGACCCTTTTTCTCAGGAACGCGTGGTGGTATCAAGTTGAAATTAGTATCAAATACTCAAGCCTGCAATAACATGGAGCTGTGAAAAAAGAACTTCTATGTCAACGCAATCAAAAGATACGGCCGTTTATCCGCATTTTGAAACTCGCAAGGGATTTAAAACCCATAAGGTACTTCCGTTTGACCTACAACCATGAAATTGGGCAAGAAACAATGTCTTGTAGCATAAGTAAAGGGGAAAATCCGAAAACAGTAAATTTGTAGATAAAAATAAAAACACGTTTGTACGGAACTCTCGGTGCGCGAGTCCTACTCGCACTGGTTTTTGTTTTATTTGACGACCGGTTAGCTGAGTTGCTCAGTCAACCAATGCTCGCGGGTTCGAATCCCGCAAGGTGCAAACATTAATTGTGTGATTAGCAGAAACAAACATTTCTGCTCATCACACAATTAAAAGTTTGGGGCTAGGTAAATGGTGCGAATTGTCCCGAATATTTATTCCTAAAACTTTTGTTTTTGTTGCTGTCATTTCAGTAAATCAAATCAAGGCTACACACAAAGATCCACTAGAAGAAAATGTTAGCCATTAAGTATACTATGTACATGTATTTTCTTATACAATGAGGATTTTTCTACTCGTATCTATCTCTCTATGTCATCGTGCTATGTTTGTAGCTAAGTAGTAACTTAATTGACCGAGAGAGCGCGAAGCGCGAGTCTGATTCTACCTCCTCTGACTTTCCTCCAGGGGGTATCAACACAGTTAGACACAGACACCGACCTCGCCGGCGAGGTTGAAGGTCCCGTAACTCATAGTCAGTTATTATTCTCCTTCGAGTTTCTTGCCGATTCTTCTCGAAGGTGTATTACGAATCGGTGTTCAGTTATTTATATCTATTAAAGGGCTTCTAGCCATTTTCTCAGAGCCCCCTCGATAACTACTAACAGTAGCGATCCGGGGGTGTTTAGTTCGATTCCCGTAATCGAGACGACCGTCCAAGCCGAGGTTCGTACCCCCTGTGTGCCTTTGTGCCGGTCGTCAATAATTTTAACTTTGTCGTGTGCCTTCTGCGTCTCGCATTGCGGCAGAGCGCTTTAGCGACGCCCCCCCGCCCCCACCTCCCCCCGCCAGGTGAAGAAGTTGTAGAGGCCGGTAAAGGCCAACAGCACGCAAATTCTAAAAAAAAAAACGAGTTTGAAGCGTCTCCGACAAAAAAAAATGCACTCAGCGGGATTCGAACCCGCGACTGCCGGTTTCAAAGTACAGGTCACTAACCATTCGACCTACCGGTCGTTTAAAGTATATGTAAATACTTATTCAGTTTTAAGCTATGAAAAGACAGACTCGCGAGGTGTACAGCTCACAAAGCCACTAGTACTTATTCTGTGCTATTACATATCACACTTTCTCCGATAAATGACAACATTTCCCTGCTTCTCATTGATGTACGGTATCGAGTACAGACAGAACACACTCCGTTTGTACTGCGGTACGCGATTTGACTAACAATTCTGATACTTATATAGAGTGGATACAATAGGGAACATTATTCTGAGTGGGGGAGTGGTGGAGGGGGGGTTACCCTCTGGTACCCCTCCCTCTCCCAGGCGACGCTTTGGTTTTTTTTAAAATCCAATTTTAAGTTACGTGAAACGAAATGCAATTTGTAGGAGCATTTGATTATGTGGGGGAGTGGAGATTGATACCCCTCCCCCCGCTTAGATGTGAGGTGCAGTTGGCGACCTTAACTAGAGCAATGGCGTGCGATTATTTTGAGCGCCAAATCGCCGGACCCATGCAATTGGCGTGGAAGGAGTAGGAGTGTTTCGTTGTATTGCTGTTAGTTGGTATGCGTAAGTGGGACCAACATTGAAGCGGTAGCTGTATGACAGTTATGTTTCCTATTATTATTCGTAGTTACAACCGAATAATATTAAAAATGAAATGAATACGAAGACGTACAAAAGTTTGGATTAAACCTTCAAAATCAACACAGTAAACACCGTTGCCTACAGAGCAGCAAAAACTTTATTAAAATGAAAAATGCGCTCCTTGCGCATTGATATTTATTTATTTTAAAGTTTTTGAAGGAATTAATATTACTGTTATATACACCTCAGTTAACAAGTATAATATATTAGTTTAGTTCTAACCACCGATTTGTTGTCACTTTCTAAACCTTTTAAAAACAAAAGGAACAACTTTAGAGCAGTTAAAGTGTTTGAAAGACTCAGGCGTAACTTGAGTTTTAGGTAAGTTTGTTTCCAGAATTGGCACCATTATGTCCACCCGATATTCAAAAGATCCAGTTAAGGTTGAGCCTCTAACTTTTGATATTTCCCTTCATTCATGAAAGATTAACCGGTATCATCCACTCTATATAAATCATTCAATGCGCAGTGTTCCGTACATCCGAACAAGCCATTTGTTTCATCCTGCATATTATATCGCCCCAGTGCCGTATGATTTAGGTTCAATTGAAATATTAGGTAAGCATTTTTTATGCGTCTGTTTTTTTTATGAGGACCTTGATACACTGATTCTTTCAATATCAAATGCAAGGAGAAAAGTTGGAATGAAAGAAGATTATAATTGTAGATAAAAATATTGTGAAGCTTGGATTGGAGTGTAGGAAAACTGGGACGCAAACCGGTGCGAGTCGGACTCCCGCACCGAGGGTTCCGTTATAGTTCGTCCATAACGGGAATAACTTATTTTTTTGTGATTTAACTGCTAATTTAAGTTTTCCTTATTTTCCCTTTATTTGTGCTATGAGACATTGCTTCTTAATTGATAGATTCAGGCGTTACAAATCATAAGTGCGTCAAATGTAAAATGAACAAAATAAAAATATATAGCTTACTTCCGCTAAAACTGTAAGTCAGACAAATGATATATGGTAAAATTAACACAAGTAAAACCCCACGCTAAACAAACCCAAATACAAGTATCGTAACTCTTATATATTTATATACATATAATATAAATACACAATAAAAAACATATACCTCGATCCAAATACCAAACGTCTGACATCAATACGACACGTGTTTCGCCTCTGCACGAGGCATCTTCGGGTGATATTGACTCGTCGAGTGCTGGACTCTCTCAGTCCATGTTTTTTATTGTGTATTTATATTTATTAATATTATTTGTATATAAATATATAAGTGTTTTTTGTGGCCTCCAGGTCTTATCTTTCATTTCATTTATATTTTACATTAGTTCAATTTGGGTAGGGTTTTGTTTAGCGTGGGGTTTTACTTGTGTTAATTTTACCATTTATCATTTGTCTGACTTACAGTTTTGGCGGAAGTAAGCTACATATTTTTATTTTGTTCATTTTTTTTTACATTGCTTCTTGCCAAATTTCATGATTCTAGGTCAACGGGAAGTACCCTATATCGAGGTTTTGTTTCCCTTCACCATCAGGTTGTGTTCGTCCAAATAGGCCTCTTCCAATGAACGCCACAGAACGCGATCTTCGGCTTTTTTTCTCCAGTTTCTGCCAGCCACCTTCCGCAGTTACTCCACCTGACCTTGATTCCCTAACGAGTGTCAAAACATGCGGCATAAATGGCCATATCTTTATGTTGCGTTGACTTAGAAGTTTATTTTTTTCACATCTCCAAGAAATTGCAGACTTGAGTATTTCGTATTAATTTCAACTTGATACCTCTACGCGTTCCTGGAGAACAGGGGTCTTGACAGATAGACCGACAGATAGATAGATAGATGGACAACGAAGTGAAACCCTAGAAAAGAAAAAGACGATCAAAAATACTATGACAAAGAATTGCAGCCACAAAAGCATCAGGAAAAGTTTAGTTAGGTTTCGACATGAATAATTTGTAGTTAGATAAACATGATTGAATAATTTCCGATAAAGTTATTCAATCATGTTTATCTAACTACACTTTTCATCCTGTTTCGTATTACTCTGACCGAAGCGTGGGTTCTTAAATTCACCAAAATATTATTTAATGTAGTGGCAGGCCTCTTCTTCAAGAGTCCACCAGTTTGAGAAGCACCTCACCTTTGCCAGATATTCAGCTGCCAAGCAATAGTGGGTGAAATGTTTCCAGCGAGATTACTTATTTGTCTTGGGGCGACGAGCGCAATTTTCCAAACCAAAGTTCTGGCTGGCAATGTTATGTGAAGTCGTGGCACTCACCATCAGCCGAACGACCTGCACTTCCCATCAATTAGTAGCGTAAAGTTACCTAAGATTAATTAATCATCTGAGAAAGGCTATTGAAGACAGTGTAAAAGCAATTAATATTGTTTCTTCTTGAGGTGCCATTTGACAGATGCCCTCGAACCACATCCAGAGAATTTTGAGCCGTGAGGTCTTCTTACATTTTTTAAATTAAAATGTATCATCATCAACAGCCTGCATCCGTCCACAGCTGGACATAGATAGGCCTCTCATAATGCGCGCCGCTGAGCCCGATCTTCAGCTCTTCTCATGTAATTTCTGTCAGCTACTTTGCGTAGGTTGTCGTTCCGTCTGACCGAAGGCTTCCTGTACTTCGCTTGCCTTCACATGGTCTCCAACCAAGAAATCGCCTTTACAAAATATACAAATCGAAATATAAATAAGTTTATTATTTTAAAACTAGTTAGCTTGTGCATTTCTATGGGTTAAAGTAACCTATGTGTTATTCCAGGACCAAAAGTACAAATCTTTTTTATAAGCTTTTATTTAAGTTGCAATGTTTAGGTATATTTGTTTAGGTAACAATTTGCAAACTGAATTGATTGGGACAGAATTGGGTCATGACTATGAACGTCCTTAACGGTTAACAGCACAGACAAGAAATGTTGTATACGCATTTAATTATGTGTTTAATTTTATACAAAGATAGATATAGACAGATGTAAGTCTAATTATCGATATCAGCACTGGAATGGCTTTGGATATTCCCTAAAATGAGTTCGTTAATCCAATTAATTATCCTTTCAATTACTCTAATCCCTAACCAACATAAGTATCAATAATTAATTAGACATCCCTCCGTTTTTCCTAATTCTTTCACGAAATTGTAGAAAGTATAAAGTCCTCGGGTAAACCAATTACTCGTGCATTTCTCTCCAGAATGTTAAGATTTATGGTCACTTTTAGAGAAAATTCAACAAAGAAAGTCATTTGGAGGTGTGGCGTAAGTCGGAAATTTATTTTCATTACTGCGTATGGTGCAGTGTCGCACAAATATATTTATGTGTGTGTAGTGTTGTAATACAATTGTATTGATGGTGGATGAAAAATTGTTGAACAAAAAAACTACGACAAATTTTCATGAAAATTAAGAGGGAAAGAACATAAAAAAAAAACATCCAAATGTGTCCAGAAATTTCGAAAAAAAACGGTGCTCATAAAATAATAATATAGGCATCGAATTGAGAAACTCTTCCACTTAGAAGTCGGTTGAAAAGGACACAGTGCTTGCTTAGAGGTGGTTGGAAGAAGTAAATGTGTTGTTTGCAATGCAATGAAACCGGGTGCAATCCTCGGGGCCTATCACATCGGAGCCGTCGGTTTCAGATTCTAACAATTGATAACATTCGTAAAGACACGTCACTCAATTGGGCGGCCTGACAGTCTGAGACACCAGAGGTTGCACTAGGTACTCATTGGACACATACAATAGTAGCTTCATGCAAAATAAATATGCACCAGCGTGGTAAAATATGAACTTGACTCTCTGAAAGAAGGCAATCCCTGTAAAGGAGTTGTTATCATCTGCCAATGACGTTTGTGCTCCATGTCATCAGCTGATAATGAAGAATATTCTAAAATAAAGATTTGCCATCGTAAATACGGTGATGAATAGGGCTTCTGATGAATACACCGACAATATTGTTTAAAAGCCTTGAGGTGCCAGTCAGCTTGGCGTGCAAGACAAGCTGTGAGAGAAACTGCGAATATACATACATACGCTGCTAAAATCATAAACCTCAATTTTTACCGGGTAATAAATAAATCTGAGCTTCCCCGAATGTTATCTTAAAACTCTAAAAACACGTATAACAATATTCAATGTTCCCCAAAAGAGGGGAAAGAGTAATACAATCATTCAGGTGTGTTATCTCGGTAAGAATAAGAAAAACCTTACAAAAGCGATATGCGCCAACAAATAACAATTATTTACTGGAGTCGAAAAAGGGGAAAAAGGGGGAAACGCGGCTCCTATGTCAATGTCGACTCTGTCGACTAGGGTTACCACCAAAAGAAAATAAAGTTTATGCGGAACAAAATCCGAATTAGATGTATTAGGCCAATAAAGTTTAAAAAATACGGAGTACAAAAGCCGTGAAGCATAGCAAATGGTAGCTGCGTATGTGTGCGCGAGTGGATAATTTGTGGAGTTTTGTGGTTGATACACAATTTCATCACAAAAGACTACATTGTTTTTGATTTTCCGTGATTACTTAACACGACTAACAAGGTCGAGCTCGTGCTGAGATGTGGCGGCCGATAAGCATAACATGATGTAAGTGTGAGCGTGAGACTTGTGCGTACGAGCGGATCGGCATATCCTGGGTTCTTCACTTTCGATTTGGTGTAGAATTATTTTTTTAATCCTTCTTGTTGGCTGTACACAACATAATTATGTTACGTAATATCAACATAATTACGTGTCCACGGCTGGGCTATAAATACATCCTGAGTTTTTTAAAATGGATCTCTGTGACAGCTCTATGTGATAATCGTTAGAGATAGGAAGATGTGTTCTTAGAAATCCATCGATAGATTTTCAAACACATTAAAACTGCATTTAAGGATTATTGAAAAATTGTTTTTTTGATTTGAATTGTTTAAATGTATTTTTTTTCTACGAAATTGCATTCTTCGGCTTATAACGAACAAAAAGTTATATGCACACATCTTTCGGAAGTTGCTATAATTTCGTGAAAATCGACGTCTTTACTTTCTCTTTCCTAACATGATGTTTTTTTTTATAAATTTTTTCAGTAGTCATATAATGCAGTTTTATTTAGTACGCTGTCAGCTGCATCGGCCGACTCCTCTACATCTCTCGTATTCATCCCGTACTCTCCCCACATTTAAACGAAGACGGAGTGTGTCCAGTGACCGGAGTGCAAATTGTTAAGATGAGCAGAAGCTGGTTTGAAGAAGATATAAAGTTAAGGGTAATGAATGCAGTGCCGCGTAAGATTTTATATGTTGGCAATGCTAGCACGGCCCTAGCATATTGGGACGAACGATTTCTAAACGATTTGTCTCTCTCACATGGTTTGTCAGCACGTTTGTTGTCCTGCATATTGATAACATTAGTAGAGGGAGAGTGTTGAAGCCGCGTAGTGATTTTGAATGAAATTCAGTAGTTTTTAACCCCTGACAAAAGTCAAAAGTTAGGATGTGTACCTATGTATCCGTGTATCTATCAATGGCATCGTAGGTCCCAATGGACCGATTTAAATGCGTTTTATTTCCGTTTGAAATCTGATGTGATCGAGATGGTCGTTAGCTGTAACGGGGGGAGGGATCGTAGTTCTCAAACCAATGGATCAATTTTGATGCGGTTTTTTCTGTTTTAAAGCAGACGTAATCGAGATGGTTCTTAGCAAATTTAAAAATGTATATACATTTTTAATTTGTGCTTGTTTATTGGTAACACTGTACTTGACAAAACAAATCGTCAGTTTCGAGGGTAGTTTGTATGACATCATTTTATGCATTATTTCTATCCAGTGAGGGTAGTTGATAGTTGTATTGCCGCTCGCCGATTTGCCCACCAGTAATTAACCTACGTCGCTCGCTATTAGCTCCCAGGAGTCTCGCAACAACCACTGCTCACTGAAGGTCGCAGCCCCATCGGTATAGGGCTTCATCAGTGATGCTCCGCTACATACAGAACAGTAGTTTTTGCAATTGTTTTGTGTGGAACGGTCTATTTATGATTTAACATTCAAAATGGACGGCGCCGTCTGCACGAGGACCCGAACTGGAAGTCTGTGAGTTGGCTTGCAACTTTATTACCTTCTCACTGAGTTTTCGAATGTAAATTATTTGTAGGTACATCGCATTGGGCGCCTCCCAAAATTCTACGCGCTCCTTCAACTCGCGGAGGAGCAAAGATTTGTTGGTCTATCGACCAGGATCCTGCTCGTGTTGAGGAACAGCAGACCTGTCTCATCACTAGGAGTGGCGCATAGAATCACGCGAATTGGTAAACTGTGGGTAACATCGCACTCGTTCTATGGTAAACCAGTTGCGCTCCGCAGCTTCGCCCGCGTGCATATTCTGCCATGGGATGAAATTTCAAAAAACCTTCCTTAGTGCATCTCTAGGATACTCAATGAATTCAAATTTTAAATCTCATGGTCCACCTGTTTAGGCTGTGCATTGTCTGTTAGTTAGTAGGTATGTCACGGTACTATTTAATAGGTATAGACGGTAAAATAGGTAGGATTAGGAATATTGTTTACGACGCTTGATACTTGACGTTTTTTTTGATTGAATGTTTTTAAGCCGTCTTCAACCTATCTAAATAACACTTACGATTTCTATTCAATTCTCTTGCAGTAGGCTTAACTATATCCACCTAAATTAAGAATATCGTCCCATACTTTCACAGCATTTCCATCCTAAACAAGCAGCATCATCATCTCATCAGCAATTCTAAGCTTCCCCAGATTAGATAGCAGTCGCTTCGTCTGTGCCTTCATTACCGGCGACTATGTTACCGGGATCTATATTACCGGGGTCTATGTTACCAGTTGAACTACGTAATCGTCAGTGCTCCCTTAGGTATTGGCCATTGATTGCTTCGGCTCGCTTCGTTGCCTCGCTTTTGCATTTTCCTTTAACTAATGATGAGCGTTAGTTCCGATCAATGATTAAAAGCAAGAACAGAAACTAGCAATAGTCTTAAGATGTATTTAGCTGTTTTTGTTGTCCCTTTTGACCTGATGCCGTAATCAGGTGTGATAGGATATCGCCACCATTACAGTGATAGTAGGTTTATGTTTATTACTGCTGTCCCCATCGCATAATTTTAAAATACTTCCTGTAGTACCCATTACCCTGTCCACATCGATGACCTTCTGAAGCCCGGTACCTTTGTTTATGCTAATGACAGTACTGTAGTTGAGAGATACACTTCCAATGCTCAAGCCAGCTGTGACGCTGTCCAGTTCCAGAGAGAGGCTAAGGTAGACCGTTTAAATTTAGCCTTAGAAGCCGTGTCTGATTGGGGCGATGCTAACCTGGTTAAGTTTAATGCTACTAAACGCAGGCGTGTTTGTTTTCTGCTAAAAAGAGTCCTCTAAACCGATCTCCGTCTTTCCGTAACAATACCAATAGGCGACCATTTGGAGCTTTTGGGTGTCGAACTCACATCAAACTTGAATTTTGGGTCTTATATTGAATCCAAAGCCAAGGTAGCTGCAAAAAAACTTGGTATTTTGTCTAAGGTTAGGTGGTACTTCACACCGGGACAGCTTTTGAATCTTTATCAAGCACAGGTCCGATCTTGTATGGAGTACTGCTGCCACCTCTGGGACGGTTCTGCCAAGTATCAGCTCGAGTCTTTGGATTCAATTGAGAGACGTGCTATCAGGCTCATTGGGGATGACACTCTGGTAAAGAGTAAGCTTCAAAGTCTGGCACATCGACGTGAGGTAGCAAGCCTGGCGGTATTCTACAGATTGCACTATGGAGAGTGTGCACAAGAATTGCACAATCTGATTCCCCTATCACCTTTTCATTACCGTACGACTAGACGATCAGCAAAGCGCCACCCTTTCATGGTTGAAATACCTCGCACAAGAACGAACCGTTACGCTTCTTAATTTATTATAAGAACTGCAAAGGAGTGGAATGCCCTGCCTCGTCAGTGTTTCCGGTAAATTATAACCCCGGTGTGTTCAAGTCAAGAGTGAATAGGTATCTACTAGGCAAGCGTGCCACACCTTCGACCACATCATCCCTTTCCATCAGGTGAGATCGTGGTCAAACGATTGCCTAGTCCGTAATAAAAAAAAAAAAAAAATAATTGATAACGGGAATAGAATAAAAATATAAAAATTGTTCCCGTTGTCCCCATTACCCTGTTCATATCGATATGGATAATGGGAATAGAATAAAAATATAAAAATTGTTCCCGTTGTCCCCTGTCACGTAACGCATGGGATTAAGGGGTTAAGGAATGGGAGAGATGGATCTCTCTTAAATGGTAGTAATAGGAGGTATCTACGTGTTACGTTGTTGGGTGACGTAAGGATTAGGTAAATAGGAGGGCTTTACCTCTTTGCGTTATATTATGACGTAACGCTTGGAGGTAAAATCAAAGCAGCTTATCTAGAGTGAGAAAGGAGGTCTCACCTCTTTGCTCTACGCTGTGACGTAATGCTCAGAGGAAAGATCTATAATCATAGAATAATGTTATGACATAACCCTCAAGGAAGAACTGGATGGTAGTGGTAAGGTAAGATTATGAATTACCTTACTTACAGTTAAACGTTTAGTCTACGACTAATAGACCGTAGAGGTGAGGCGTTATCTTACAGTTTGCAAGATTATGAATTACGCTTACCTCTGCATTAGGGCCACTAGTAGAGTGTATGAAGTCTTATCGTTCTACGAAAATGACTTGCCACTCTAAAAGAATAGCCGTAAAATGATGGATGGGGATTTATGCTTTTTAGACATAAATCCTCATGAGAATGAGATGTTAACCTGGCTATTGTATGCGTTACGACGAACAAAAATTAAAATTAAAGAATAGATAATATTATGTATATCAATACTCTTTGATTTTAAATATAATGACAAGACAAGAGGGTCTTTAAGATATGTTGAAGATCTGTTTATGGTATTTAAAAATGTCAGAATTACTCCAAGATATCTTTATAGAATAACCAGAGGGAAATCGGGAGGTTTACCTCTAGGTACTCTATTAATCAGTTACCTCTAGGTACTCTATTAATCAGAGACTATCTTGAACAATCTATAGATAATTGAGGCAATCTATAGAATTACTCAAATCAGTCAAAGGAAATACATTTAAGACCAGACTCCTAAAGGTTAAAGAATTTTGGACTCCAAAGTTTTCCTATCAGATTTCCCTAAATTTACTAAATTGAAGGCTTACCTATCCTATAAGGGGAGGCTTCCTATATTTAATTATGTCTAAGAGGCAAATATTAGTATAGTTAGGTTAGGTTATATTAGTTAGGTGAATGAAGTAAATTATTCTATCGTAGTATCTGGAACTGTTCGTGAGGAAGGCGGCAACTCGGTGCGGAGGACAGCAACTCGAAGAGGAGATCAGCAACCCGGAGAGGAGGGCAGCAACTCGGAGCGGAAAGCAGCAACTCGGAGCGTAAAACAGCAACTTGTAGAACAGGACAGCAACTCGTTCTCAACTGCCTCGGAGTAGGCTCTCGGTCTGATGAGGAGTTTCGGTCTCCAACTTCAATCTTCGGCGATGTGGTGGAACTGGTCCTGGAGCCGTCTTAATTCTCGAAGATCTGAGGAATGAATCAGGTGCCTTGAGGCATTTTAACTCCCATACCAGATCGCAGACAAGCTCCCTTCAAATTAAATCAGTCTTGATTTTCGGCAGGTGTTTCTCCTCTGAAGATCTTCGGTGACGGTGACGTCACCTCCCAGGCGAAGCCATTGTAGCTGGTGGAGTGTGGTTCTGCTGCAGCCTTGTAGATCTTCAAAAATCGATGCGTTTAGGGGGGAATATTAAAAAAATAGTTCAATAAATTTCAAGAAATGTTCACTTATGCTAATAAATGCACACTTTTAATTTTTGGTCACTTTTTATTTATTTAAACAGTTTATACATGAATTTTTAAAAAAGATCAAATGATTTTAAGAGGAATTCACTTTTCCTTTATTATATTTGTCATATTTATATGGTATTTGTTAGAAATCTAAATCACAACTCATTATTAGAGGCCAATATTTTTAGCACAATCTCACGAATGATTTGGTAACTTAAAGTCATTCACATTTTATTATTGGCCAATACTATAAGAGGCCACAGCCAAATTAAAAAGATAAAATAAGATGACTTGAAGACTATCCGAACGTAACTGATGTTCTTCCGGAAACATCTATGAAAAGTCCTAATTTTGAAAATAGAATTAAAATATAATAGAAGACAATTTAAAGTCAGTATCACAACAATAAAACAAAGAGGAGAGGTTGAACGAGTTTCGCGTATAACCTTATTCCTTTGTAAATATTAGTCCTAATTCAAACAGTATTACAAAATTAAGTTTCGGTTACACAGAGAGAAGTACAATATTAGAAAATTAAATCAATAAAATGAAATAGCTACGTTTAACAGAAAGAAATCCAATAATAGAAAATTGAATCAAAAAATGAAATACTACACCCCATTACCCTGTTCACATCGATATGGATAATGGGCATAGAATAAAAATTGTTCCCGTTGTCCCCATTACCCTTTTCACATCGATATGGATTATGAGAATTAAATAAAAATATAAAAATTGTTCCCGTTGTACCCATTAACCCTGTCCGCTTCGATATGGATAACAAGAATTAAATAAAAATATAAAAATTGTTCCCGTTGTTCCCATTAACCCAGTCCGCATCAATATGGATAACGAGAATTAAATAAAAATATAAAATTATTCCCGTTGTCCCCATTAACCCTGTCCGCATCGATATGGATAACGAGAAATGAATAAAAATATAAAAAAAACCCGTTGTCCCCATTACCCTGTTCACATCGATATGGATAACGAGAATTAAATAAAAATATAAAAATTGTTCCCGTTGTACCTATTAACCCTGTTCACATCGATATGGATAACAAGAATTAAATAAAAATATAAAAATTGTTCCCGTTGTCCCCATTAACCATGTCCGCATCGATATGGATAACGAGAATTAAATAAAAATATAAAAATTGTTCTCGTTGTCCCCATTAACCGTGTCCGCATCGAGATGGATAACGAGAATTGAATAAAAATATTAAAAGAGTTCCCGGTTTCCCCATTTCTCCATCTCCATTGATCTCCATAGTCAACCATGGAATGTATGTTCGTGGAGTATGATATTTTATCCATGGTGCTGAAGCTCAAGTTTGTTTTCTTGGGGCTTTTTAATAAAGCTATGTAAATAAGGCTTTTGCCACAATTGTTTGAAGTAAATGCTTCACTTTTGCGTTTACTCGTAGCTCACAAATTATTCATTAAAAGTGAAGCATTGACTTCAAATATTTAAAGCAAAAGTTTTAGCTTTTTTTTTTCGTATAATCCATTGATTACACAAGCCACCGAAGAAAAAATCGCCAGAGGTAAATAAAAAAGAATGCGAAAGGCATAGATAGATGAGCTCAAATTTTATTGAAAACCAGCTTTCCCGCCCGCGACTTCGACCGCGCGTGCTACTGTTTTTCGCGAAGAAAAGCATCCTCTGTTTGTCTAGGATATTAAAAACAATGCACAAATATGGTATAGCACCAACGCTCTTGATGTTATTTGACAGATATTTTCAAGTTTTTCCCATGGAAACTAATAATTTATCGGGATAAAAAGTATCCTATGTTTTATTCCAGGGTATAAGCTCCATTTCAAATTTCATCAAAATCTATCCAGCCATTATCGCGTGAAAGTTCCCCAAACAAACAAACAAACACACAACGTTTCAATTTTATATATTGGTATGGATGACAGCTCCATGCACACCGTGGATGCCATCTTTTAAAAAAAAAAAGTTTCCTTACGGTTTTCTAGGTTGACCACTCTATGCATTATAAGAACACCTACAATACAGTTCCGTGCCATTAATTTCCAATTGTGTGACATAAGTGTCTAAATCATATTATTTGAGAACTATCCATAACTATTACTGTATTATTCACGCATCGTAGCACACTGAAATACATAAACAAAAGGACAGTCTGTCCATCTATTCCTATTCAGGTTGACCGCAAACGCTGTGACATTTTGGGGCGGGCAGAAAACGTTTCGCCCCGGGGCGCGCGCTAAATGCAATTTTGCACCCTCGTCGCCATCAAAATTCACAGCAGGTACCCTCTCATATAAAGCCTGGGGGATGCAGGGGATGCTTTCACGTCCGGTCCCGTCGGTTGTAATGAGGCATAATTAAATGGACAGGGTTTTCTTCATGTGTTGTTTTATTTGGGCCATTTCCGCGATGAATATGAAAGAAGAAATATGTAGCTTGTAGTGCTTGCCCATTTCTGTATGAGCCAGCCTCGATAATTAGGTACCATACCTTTGCCAGATATTAACTGCAAGCAGTAGTGTGCAAACATTATATTGTTCCGGCTTGCACGGGAATGTTTTCAGAGAAAAAAAAAAGGGGATAAGAGACTTAAAAACCAATATCTCAGGGTGACGAGCACAGTGCAGTGGCGCGCAAGATTCTGCAACTCAAGTTCTAGGTGACGCTGCAATTGTTACGGCAGGCTTATCAGTTGATAGACAAGCTCGACTCGTAACTTAAAGTATTTAAAAAATACCTAAAGACGAACGCAGATGTCTTGCTGTAGCGGCGGCGGCGGAGCGCTTTCGCGCCCGCCCCAAGTCCGGGACGCTGTAAAGGTCGGCTACAGACCAACAGAATCCATACATATTAAAAAATAATAAAAAATGCTGATAGTGACTACTACAGCTGTCCGTAACAAGGACTAATAAAACCAAAGAATTTTAATCATCATCAGTACATACTCGTATTCGTCCACTGCTGGACGTAGGCTTCTCCTAGTGTGCGACACTGAGCCCGATATTCGGCTCTTCTCATCGAATCGCTGCCAACCGCCTTTCGCATGTCGTCACAATTCCCATAAACACACACATGCTTTGTAGTATTTAGTCTCATATTAACTAAGTGATTTGCTGACTATAAGCTGCCCTTTATAGAAACAGTAGCGCACGCTACCGCTTCGTGACACAATCACCGGCAAAGCGGAAGTCAGTCAGGATTAGTACCTATCCGGACGGAAATGGTATAATTACGAGCACTACTGCAATACAATTGAATATTACTGTTTATTTTATACTCGTCATATAAAACAAAAGTATGCGTCTGTTAACTATATTAATTTATCAGTTCTGTAGTGTACTCTTATTTTTTTTTTATAATGTTTTAATTATGTCGTGAATCATGGCCCTAGAAACGGCTAGATAATTGCCGCAATTATACTGAATAATTGCGGCAATTATCATTTATAGACTGTATTATTTATACTAGCTTGTATGTACAAGCTACTGCAACAAGGAGCGACAATGTTGCGGTACACTCTGCGAAATCTATTGCACTATTTATCACCATAGGCCGCCTTTTTTTTTTTAATCTCAAAATTTTTAAGTGACTGTCTGCCCCGTATATGTAACATTTGTACCTACATTCAAACAATATCGTAAATCATAGCATATAGGGCCCTGGCCGCATCGCATGTAGGTGCAGCCAGGATGACCTGAAATATACCGATATCCTGTATGCACTTCTTTTGGTGACTGAATAAAACAATACGACTGGATTCGCAGCTGCGACGAATTGCGGCAATAATTGCCGAAAATCTAGCCCTTTCCTGTGAGAGCTATGTTAGCATGTGTTGTTCAAATCTTGCAAGCTTTATGGAAGACTTCTTCTTGACGTATCAACTTCATATAAGACACTCGATGACAGTGCAATATTTTGATACTTATTGTAACATGTTAAATCATGACTCCAAGTTAGATTTTTGTTATAGATCCCGATTAAATAGAATATTGGGTACAACGCCATCTGGCGAGGAGCAGCGTCTTTTCTATTAGATCAAGATGTGTTTTCTCCGTATCTGAAAGCCAAACTCCGAGTTTGTAAAAAACGCCGAACTCCACCACGCGCGCGCCACTTTCTTTGTTGAAGGAATAATGAAAGCTTTTCTTGTTGAAGACAGATTGATAATTTCGCCTATCTAAGAATCAAGAAATAATGGTTGAATTTGCCTCTGCGAGTGAAAGGGAAAAGTTTTCATCTACTGTCTCAAAATAGATAAAATGGTTAATCCACGCAGCGACAGCTAGCGACAAGAGGCGTGAACTAGAAGGAAGGTGTAAACAATGCGGAGGCCTCTGACGGCAAGTAGCAGGGCTTTTGGAGTGTTGCTATTATAAATTGGCGTTCCAGGAATATTTCGGGCTCTGGATAACTTTGGACGAGGAACAGGTTGTTTAAAAATCCGGAATAGGTCGCATCTTTAACTTGGCTAACAAATCGTAAATTCAGAGGGCAGCGATTCATATGTCGAAAATAATTTACATCTACAAATCGCTTGCGATGGTCACACCATGGAATGTTTTGACGTAATGTCTAAATCACATCAAAGTTCCGGAGAGATTCTTTTTTTTGTATGAAGTTTGTGAAGTAAACACCAGATGCTGATTGGAATGTACCAGAACTGGCTGGAGGACAGTGACCTGTATAGCTAGGCCGACAAGGTCTGCTTTACGATGCAAGTGGCAGAGTTGTTTCTAGACTGTTCTAGATAAGACTGTTCTAGGAAGTTCGATATCTGAGTAGAATGCTACTTGACGTGCAAACGAAAGTTCGTATATATACAAGAGAGAAGCCTGTGGATTGGATTTTGAATTCGGACGTAAACTCATTTAGTTTACATAGTTGGCACGTGATTGAGATCGTCGCGGGCAGCAAAAGAGCACGCAGTTCTCTTGTGTGGACAAAACGACCGGGGCACGCAGTCCAGAACGAAGCTGCTCTGTTACAGGCGAAATAAGTATACGAGTGCAAAAGCCAGGTTAGTGGGATTTCCCGTGATTTCAGCATTGTACTAACGAAATATCTGTTTTGATTTTGCACCGCGTCTATCTAAGGTTGGCATCTCGAGACACATTTGAACACAAAGGAACGTGGGTTTCAGGATAAAATCGTGCATCTACGGACGGCTGTTGTCGTCACCACTGCGAGCTGCTCTGCGCGATCACCCGGGGCTCACCACCGTTCGTGGAAGAAGCGGGTCTGCGAGGGACTCCAGAGGGACGCACCGCCTGTCCAGTAGAGGACACCGGGCACCGATCGTGGGAGACAGTGAAACCGTTCGAGTGCAGCGGAAGGCACCGTTCGTGGAGAAGCAGTAGGAGCTGATCGAGTGGAGTAAGGAGGCGTTCCGCGGCGGCACGCGAGTCGACGGTACGGCGTCCCAGGAAGCTTCCAGGTTGGTCTACTCCAAATCATTTTGAGTCAGCGAGCTACGGTAGTGAGGGAAGCCTTCGCCTACATGTGTGTTAATATACTGTTGAAAGATACTTTCTGTCTTACTTTCTGTTTTACTTTCTGTTTTAGAGTTTAATATCCCTATGGGAAACACAATCTTACACACACACACACACACTCTGTTTGCACAAGTTCTCTTTTAATTTAGAACATTCTAAGGTAAAGAAAAGATAATTCCGTTGCGTTGTGACCAATACATGAACAACTGCTGAGCACAGACTCTCTAAGTTTTACTAGCCTAGGATACTGCTTTTCTATTGTAAATTCATATCATACAGGTTATGTACTAAAATTTATATGTTTGAGGAAATTGTAATCATATTTGAGAATTTTGAGTTTTGAGTATTAAGTTAGTAGTATTTCCTATTATAAGATCTTGCTGTTTAGAATTATTTTGATGCAGAACAAACTAAAATAAGTGTAAAATATTTCTTTTTGAATTCCTCAGTAAAGGGCAGAGTACCAAGACTTTGATAACTGTTTTTTCTATTTTTGTTTTAAAGCCCTTTGTTATTGAATTTACCATCTTGTTTTAATTCCTCGCTTTTACCTGAGAAGGAGGTCCGTTTCCTTAGCCGGGCAACGGTCCTTTCATTATGAATGATGATGCATGTAGGAGTGATAATAAAATACACATCATGAGAACTCGTCTTCATTAAACTAAACGGTGTTTGCGTTTTGCTCAATTAAGCGATTATAATTTAGGTTGATTTTAAAAGCTTGCTTTTTATATCTTATCTATACTGTCTGCTTCAATCCACTATTGGGTAGGCCTCCTCATGTGCACGCGTATTCAATTGCTGAATAGAATAATAAATCTCGACTGTCCGTGTCACTGTTTTTCTTTAAACTAGCGTGTTTGAGTTCCAGTTCTAGCATAGTCATAATTGTTGTCCGTGTGTTTCCGAATAAGTTTTCAATGGGCCCGTCCCGCTGTTCCCTATTGTCCGTCAGGTTCTGCCTCGGACATCTTGTCCAGAGGCCTGGGGGAATTGAGCAAGTTGGAGGATTACGCGATTTATTGAGTTTCACACTGCGTTGACGGCGAATACATAGATAGATGACAAGGAAGAGACTAAAAAAAACACTTGAAAACTCGTACAATGGGTGGTCTATCTATTTAAGCAATCTCTACCAGACACGGACGGTCAATAAGAACTCCGTGATAAAAAATTGCAAATACAACGTAGACGCGAAATTAGTTGCAATTTTTAATTTAGAGGAAAATTATGGTTCTAAAAAAATTCAACGCTTTTTCTGATATTTTTATTAAAATCTGATACGATTCATTAAATTAAAAATTTGCCTTATATTTTTTTGCATTCTTACACAAAATAATAGTGCCGTAGAATCTGCAGTCGTTATTTTTATCAGTCTCCTTAATATCTTTTAAAATCGCCATCCCCTTACAACTTGTCCTAACATTTCAAACTTCGCATCTATTCGCGGGCTCTTTCGGTGACGGGATGCATGATAAGATTGCTGGCTGATAGCCCTTCAGCGGTCAGGGGCAAATAGCTTTCGAAAGAAAAATGACGGCGCTCTACATTTTGTAGAGTTCCTAGACTTTTCAGAAGTTCCGTGAGCGTTGTAATAGATTTCAAAGAATGTTCTTACCGTTTTTTATTTTCTGCGTATAATGTGAAAGTAGAGTTCTTACTCACGGAGTTACATTTTGTAGAAATAGGGCAGCAAGTTTTGTATCCGTCAGTAAAAGAGTGTTACCTGAAACAAAATAAACTTGTCAATGGAATACAAATAATGTTTGATAACGTTGAGAAATTGCAATTTATCCGCTTTTCATGACCCCCATGGTAACTGAAATTTTCAAATCCCGACTGAGTCTGGCTACGACTGTTGCCAGTTGACCAAATTTGAAAATTTCCTAGGTTCCTACGCTGCTAAAATCATAACACTCATTTTTCGTAGCCAGGTGATAAGAAAGGCAGAATGATGATTGATGAAGAGATTTTGCCATGCCCAGAAGTAGAGACTACAATAAATTACCTACGACTATATTACTATTTGCCTGTACTGTCCCATTGTAGGTAAAAACGCCTCCCAACAAGTCATTGCGACCCTGATACTTATGAAGTCGCCGGAGGATGAATTGACCACACAAACGTAATACCAAAATAATGTTTAATTTGATGTTTCTACCATATTATGCTATTATTCGGATGCGGATAGTATTATGTCCTAGAAGCCTCTTTCAGGTGCTCCAGCGGCAATGCTTGAAGCCAGCCCCATTTAAGCTTAGGGCACATGGTGAGCGCGGGGCGGGATGTGGCAGCGTAATAGCGGACGGGCGATATCCTCGTCCCGCCCGGTTTCCACGCGGCCACTCCGATCTAACTATGATCATACAGCAAGGAAACTATGTTACTACGACATCCAGGCGGGCGGTTTCCGCTCTTCGCCCCGCTCCTATCGTGTTCGAAGCCTTAGCCTTCAACCACATCGTCACCCAATACGGTAGTGGTATATAATTCTTATAACTAACGAAAACGCTTATAATAAATACAGGAATGAAATGAAAACAAACCCAAATTATCGTCTCAATTGGAAAGATATTTAATTAAAAACTTTTGGAACAATGCAAATTGCGCTTCTAATTCCACCGCTTGTTAAACTCTCCCAGATTTATTTAAATACGCCTTATTGTTCATTTATAGGATTTGCTTTTTGGTCCTTTTAAATGGAAATAGAGATTAATTTCTATTTTTTAAACAAATTCTCGGTTCGGATGTTCAAATTATGCAAGGCTTGAGTTATTTTTGCCAAGGGTTTGGAAGATTCGAGGTCTAAATTGGCAAGTATGTTCAGATAAAGTGATCGTTGTTTAAAACTTTTATCTAAAAATCCGGATTATGAACTCAAAATTGGTGGCATAATGATATACATTACGCACGGCACGTCTCTAATAAGAAAAAAAATACATTAAAACTGTTTTTTGAACTAAACAGTGTTATAATATACATTTTTCCAATAAAAGCACCGGTTTGGCTCCGTACAACGAGGGTTTTTATTACTATTTATTATCTATGGCAGCACGTGTTATGCCATATACGCTTGAATTCACTGTGGACTGCATTTTGGCACCATAATAAACCTAAACAATTTAATGAGTTAAATATGTGTTTTTGTTGATCAAAAGTTTTATCCTGATTAAAAATGTCCGACAGCAGTGTTAGTGAGGAGAATTTGACTCCACCTGTCATCAGGGAAGCAGCAACGAACATGACGAACGAGTTTTTACCAACAAAATCAAGAAAATATGATGGCAATTTTTTAGTCATTAAAAGTAAGTTCCTTTTGCATGAGTGTAGATAAAGTAGTGGATGAAACGGCACTAGGTATTAAAACACTCGAGTGATACTCACTCTCACTCTCGTGTTTTAATAACCCTCATTATGCAACCGTTTCATAAACAACAATAAAAAAAAAAGTGACCCGTATTATATTATAACTATTTAGTAATCTGTGGTATACGGAGGAATGCAAATATCACAAAATGATAGATATACAGGTGAGTATTTTGTGTAGCCAGTACGGGGAAATCCTAATCTATAGCACTTAGGGAAAATGCTGAAAGGAACGATGGGGTATTTATTATTAGGTGTTCTGTACCATGGGCTCAATTTTAAAGAAAAAAATATTACATTCGTCGTCATAATGAATTAGTCATTTATTTCTGACATTCTGGGCCTCAGTCTCGACATAACCGAAATCGGTCGCATAGTCCTGTCGATGCGATTGTGACATAAAACGCCAGTAATCGCAATTCAAAATGTTTGGATTGTAACGATATTTGGTAGTCTCTACTGTACACATACCTATGACAATCGATAGCATCTGTCATTACCTGTGGAAAGCTAACGATAGCCATCGTTACCTACTACGGTACTGTTTTTTATTTATTTCTATGATTTTAGAAAATTACTAGATACGAGGGTGAACGATCTGCCCATGCTCAATGTTCATAGGGAAAGAGACAGAAAGGGTAAAGGAAGACACATAGTTCAATCGACAATTAGGACAAAAACATAGACGCCTCAATTTTTTATTCATAGAATGTCTTTTTCCAGAATTTCCATAAATGTAACCAATCTAACCATTTTTTACCTAAGTTAGGTACATAATGCAACAAAAATAATTAAATATAACATAATAGCTATACAATAATTAAATTGTGCAGAGTCTGCATCTCCTTGCACCCCCCTCCCGGTACCCACCAAGATCACTAATAGGTAATCTAATATTTTGCTCGGTATCTCGGTTGTAGAGACTTTCATTTGACGCAAACTTCGTTACGGAAAACAATTTTTGTCGTTATTATTTAGCGATCGGGAGCCCCGTTATTTATATCGAAACTGCAGCCCCTAATCTTTTTGCTCCTAACTTGTCTCCAGCAGTCAGCACGGTATAAGACGGCGATTCATTAGGCGACCCCACTGACGAACACGTAAAGGGATTTGGGCCAAAGCCGAGGATAAAACTGACCAAGATAATGCTGTTACTACTAAATTATCAGACAAGTTCTGGATGAACAGGCAGTTAGCAATTTGGCTGTATTGTGAAAGTCATGGAGTGCGTAGGTCAAATGTAAATAATACTAGATCAACGTACTAATAACATATGTTTTAATGTACCTAAAATAAAGAGGTCTTTTGGGAATAATATTTAAACCACAATATGACCACCTTCATCATCTTCATGATCATTGTGTCAGATCACTGTTAGGCGAGGAATTTTCCACACAGAAGATACTAAAGGGTTAAGAGCACGCTATAACCAATTTCGCTGCTTTCATTCAATAAGAATACCATATCACTTTTTTTTGTTAATCTTTTCTAACTACATATATCTATCTATAAATAAAGCAGTAAGTAACAAAAAGTCTGTACAATGAAGAGAGTTAAATAAGATTGGTTCACTGTGTTGGATAGCTTAGGTTATCGTTGAATCTCAATTCGATGAGTAGAAGTTGACCATTGGATAAAAAACAACTTGACGTTGGTATTTCGTAAAAAAAGAGAAAAGCCGCGAGGCGCAGTTAGTGGTAAATACACTTCCGAAAGTAAGAGGTTCTCAATTCAACTGTGGGTTTTTAGTATGTAATTTTTGAATCATTTATTTATTCTTAATGTTTTTGGACCTCCAGAGTGCTCCATTAAACATTTTATCAAAATTCAACACTGAACATAAAAAGTGCCGTAAGCCGTTTTTTCGGCTACGATCAGGTATTAAAAGTATTCGGACATGAAGTACTTTTTAAGTAGTATTTACATTCAAAAACAACGTTATTTTCAGCACCAAACGCAATGTACCGTGTAGGTGACCACTTGATTACTGAGTTCGCTGACTGACCGTGCGTACCGTGCGTTGGACGGGCGATGATTGCCTGCCTTTATAACTTGGTAAAACTGAGTGGGCCCAGCAAATTGGTTTGGTGACGCATTTCGAAGTTGTTTCTTGTAACAAAACGTTCCTTCGTTTTCGTTTCTAGTGCTCATAGTATGAAAGAATGTCGAATGGAGGTAATGCCGACCTCTGGTGTCAGAGTTTGTTATGCCACCCCAGGGCCTCTGACGTGGCTTCGCGGCACCTTTAAATTGTTAGCGAGCGGGACCGACGGAATAACGTGCCATCCAAAGCATAAGGCAATGAAAAATCCGCAAATGACTCAATAGAATTCATTAAATTGCGGTGGCTAAGGATCTAACCCGGTGGCGTTGGATTGCGTGATTTTACCGGTCGGCCACAATCATTCATTTAACTGACAGTTTTTCGGAGTTTTTGTGATTATATATTTTTTCAAGTCGATAAATTTGTCAATTTAGTAAAATATTCATCATCATCATCATCATCAGCCTATATCTGTCCACTGCTGGAAGTAGGCCTCACCTAATGCAAGCCACTGAGCTCGGTCTTCAGCTCTCGTCATCCATTTTCTGCCGGCCGCCCACCTGGCCACAGGGCGTCCTACACTACGTTTGCCTAAACGTGGTCTCCACTCGAGAACTCGTCAGCCCCAACAGTTTTCGGTTCTTCGGGAAATGTGACCAGCCCACTGCCACTTTAGCTTGCTTATCATTTGAGCTATGTCGGTTACCTTGGTTCTCCGTCGGATATCTTCATTACGAACCCTACCCTTCAGAGAAACACCAAGCATAGCTCTCTCCATAGCTCGCTGAGCGACCTTAAATTTGTGGATTATTTTGACCGTGAGTGCTCATGTTTTTTAAGATGGCAGCCAATTATTTATTACTGGTTCTAAAAATTAGTAAAGGTTTGAACTTTTTGAGTTCCAGCACTACCCGCCTACAAATTGTCGTTTTCGTGATTCCATTGGATAGGTACTCCATTTAGGAATCCATTTTCACCTGATATTGGACTTTTCCTATACTCACTAAGCCCATTTATTCAAATCTCTCATACATCAGTTATACATACATCGACTCTTGAAAAAAAAATACAGTCTCGCTTGCTACCACTATTGGCCCAAGAACAGAAAATCGTTCCGTATACCCCGAATAACCAACGTTAAGAATTGCACGCACACATTAAGTATAAGCACAAAAGTTTTAACCAATCATGAGCAAGGCAAGCTCTGATTGGTTCATTCAAATTGGATCAACATGTGCCAGAGTGTAATTTGTACATACGGAGGTAAGCGGGGGGCTACTTACTGAAGTTTAAAGTATAGCAAATTTGGTGCCAAATATTCCGTAAATTATTACAAAAGATCAACAAAGGCTGCCCAAGATCAACATTTGCTAACGGATCAACATTTAACTGATGCTACGTCGCGAAAGATCAACATTAGGCGGGAAGGGATAACTATATATATTATATATATTATATATATATTTTTTATTGGATTACTGTCCAAGTGCAAAATTAGATAATTTACGGTAAAATATTCATGGTTAAAGCGAAAAACTAACTAAAATACCAATTTAGAGGAGTGTCTAAAAATGTTTTGCGAAAAATGACCAATTTCGTGGGCAGCTTTCACAGCTCAATTTAACTTCCTGCTCTGAGCCATGTTCGATGTAAAAATATATTTCAGACGTTAAAACTTTTACACGTAGGACGAAATTGGTAGGTTACCTTATTTCGAATTTCAAGTAAACATAGGTGAATTGAAATTTGTTTTTAGAGACTTTATTTTTAATGATTTTGGCAAACATTAATCGACGATAAAAAAGTTCGATACCGATGAACTGTGATCCACAAAAAAACATTGATAAATGTACCTCTACGACTTAGCCCTAACCCCCGTTTTTTTTTCAACTTATCGATGAGAGAAGCAGGTTGTTTGCCTGATAGTGAGCGCCACACATACCCAAACAATTTTATTTTCGTGGCATATAATTTTAAAACTCAAAAATGCAATGAGAAACCACGAAATAACTACTACCTATTGACACATTTTTGGTGGTCACATTACGTTAACTTACTTTATTGTCTACTAGTTTCCCCGCCCACGACTTCAAACGCGTGGACTACAGTTTATCGCGATAAAAAGCATCCTGTTTTCTTCTAGGATAGGTCCAATGCAGAAGAAGGTATAGCACCAAAGCGGTTGATATTTTTTGACAAAGAGAATATAAAGCTTTTGACAGGATTGTTATTTCGTTTCTATGGCAACCACAGACCATTATGTGATGATAACTGTTCTTTACAGTAAGTAATCAACATTTTCCAGTTTTCCCTTGTAAACTTACAATTTTCTGAAATAATAAGTTTCAGGGTATAAGCTATCTCCATTCTAAATTTCATCAAAATCCATCCAGCCGTTATCGCGTGAAAGCTCCCCAAACAAACAAACAGACAACGTTTCACTTTTATATATTGGTATGGATTTTCAAAGCTTTTATTTATTTTGCAATGTTTATATGTATATTTGTTTGGGTCAAATCTTGCTAGCTGGATCAGAACCACTTCCACTTAGGTTGGTTCAGTTCCGATGACAATGCATTTTTATCGTAAGCATGACCTGAATCAATATCCAGGATTAGCTTCAGATAAAGGAACTCTTCAATGGTTAACAGCACAGACACGAAATTTGTGTATGCATTTTATTATGTTAGCCAGTTGTTTTACCATGATATGGTCGCTGCTCTCAGGGTTGAGTCCCAGACTAGAAAACTCCTCAACGGTTAACAGCACAGACACGAAATGTCGTATACGCATTTAATTGTGATATCCCGTTCTGAATAAAAAACTAGCAGTGGACTTTTGGTCCCTCGAACATTAAAATCAATACTCACTACCACAATGACCATAAGCTAACATATTTCACCTCTACCCCTTCATCAAGCTCCATTAATATCCACAAATAGAAATCGAAGCCGCACGAAGGGTGTCACAGTCCATATAAAATCGATGGTCACAGTTCACTTCCAAGGGAGTGCCTCGGAGGGCTCTGGTCATAATCATTCTGAATATGTATTATAGCGTCTACCATAGAGGTAAATGGCGATGGCTGATTGGGTTTTACTGCGAATATTTTAAGAGAGTGCTTCCTCGAACTTAGTTTTCTTTTGTCATTATTAAGTTTGCGCTTAACTCTCAGAGTATCTATGTAGCCATATCTATACTTATAATAAAGCAATAAGTACGAAAAAGTCTGTACAAAGAAGATAAATAAAATGGTCTAGGTTACTTAAAATAAGCTAAGGCACAAACATATAATATATTTTTAAATGATGACGTTTGTTTGTGTCTGTGTGTTGGTTCGCGCAACACGTAAAAACGATTGGACTGCCTGTGATGCGGTTTTCACTGATGGATAGTTTAGGTTTAGACTTAAAAACTGGTGATTGGTATCTCAATACGATGAGTCGAAATCGAGCAATCGATAAAAGCCACTGGACGTCTGAACGAAGTTTGATGATATTGGTTCTTTTGGTTCTGGAATACCACATAGAAGAAGAAGAAGAAGAAGAAGAAGAAGAAGAAGAAGAAGAAAATACATTTATTTATGACAACACACAACATTACACAGAAAAACAAAGAACAATAATTACAAACAAAAATAAAAGGTACGAAATTAATGCTGTGTGTTGTCACAAACAGGTCCCGACTCAGCAAACGCTAAGGCCATAAAGCCTTGGCACTGATTTTCTGCCGGAACCTATTTGTGACAGACATCACGAACGCAGAGTGACAACACATAAAAATTAACAAAAACAAATTAACATAGGATCCTTATACTCGTATCAGAGAGAACAGCTAGTTCACCATAAAGCAGTGGCTCATCGTCTGGTCACTCGATGATAGAATTGCCACGAGGGAATTGAATTGTGTAATTCCAACGTACACGCCCCGAAATACATCACTAGGGCGTTTTGCCTTGACTGGCTGGCACCAGCACGGCACAAACGACGCGACGCGGCATGGAAACCTGGAGCATTAAAACACGTGACGGTGATTTTCCTTGGTCAGCTCCTAGATTTTAATACAAATGACTGCCGAGCCGTCGCGTCGCCGTTGCCGTAATGATGTGGTCAGTGGAAAAGCGCCCATTGGCTGGCAACCCTGGTTTGAACTTCAAGGTGTTGCCTCGACCGATGCGCGTATCTTGGCTCATTTTTCAACCGACTCCAGGACTTTAAATTGACTTTGGGCCGAACTGTCCTACTCCATACTCGATGTCATAGCTACCTGAAAACATTTGGCTTATTTATTTATAGTTTTATGTTATATTTTATGTTCTTCGTCATGTAGTTGTTTCAACCGTCATGCCTTAAGACGAACTGTTTTCTGTTTTTAATACCCGAACTCGAAAATAGAAACGAATGGACCGATTTTGATGCGTTTTTTCTGTTTGTAAGCTGATGTGATCAAGGTTCTTAGCTATAATGGGGGTCGGGATCGTTAACTCCCAAACGAATGAAGCGATACTGACGTGGATTTTTTATGTTTGAAAACTGATGTGACCGAGATGCTGCCCCATCCTAATGAATGCCCCATCCGAACCCCCCGGGGGGGGGGGGGGGGGGGGTTCGGGGGTTATACATATTTCATCATATCGTTAATTTATTATATCGCCACTTAGGAGTATTTTTTCGGGCTTGATCCTCTAAACAAATTAAAATCCGATTACTATTGCTGATTCCTGTCATAAATCGCTTCCTTCACATACTCGTACACTTCTAGTATATTCAAATACATAATTCAGCTGCTCAAAAGGTATAAAGCACATACAATAATTTAAAAATGTCTCCTTAATTAAATAGATACGAAATATTTGAACTAATTATAATTACATACCTATTTATAAAAATCCCAATCTCGAGCGTCGTAATTCAAATCGGATCATAAGAGAGGCATAATCTTAATTTAAGGAAAATATACAATACCGCGTGACCTATTTTTACTAAATGGTTTGAGGGTGCTTTCACAATGGTGTCCGTTGGACGCACGCGATTTTTAGCGTACAGTGACGACAAGCTGGTAGAAATAAGTCGGCATAAAACCATCAATTAATTATTAGTTATCTATTCGGCAACACAAGTTATGTACGTCTAGACAAACAGCAACTGTAAAATTATTTTGCGCTGTTATGGCTTTGATCAACATAGCAGCAATCTACGTAACAATGGTGCAATGTAAATGACGTACCGCTGACGTGTATTGACACGCCTAAGCTAGGTTTCACAAATTACTCAAATATTTTTAAGCTTTCAATACAAATCGTCGAAACGTCGAGGTAAATAAAATAACGTTTTCAGCGTGATTAAGACCAGATTAAATAATTATCTATGTACTCAAACATGTGAAAAATACGCTAAGGAACGATATACGATAAGGAAAACTTGGCCTTTATTAGTTATGACCATTCACACACGTAACGCGTCGCGTTGTGGGATCGTTCAGCAAATTACGACAATTTACGAACATACACGAACAAAATTCCACGAATATATTTTGACACGGCCGAACTGTCATTGCGTCGCGTAAACGCAACGAATACGCCAAAGAAACGCACTGCCGGCCAGCCTATGAATACACTAACGCAATGGGCCTCAGGAGGGAAACCTGAAAATGTATGCAAAATTGGTAAGGGGGAGCATTATAAGGTACGTAATTTATAGGGCCAATTCGCGATCGCACCTGCCCCGCCCTTGGAGACAGATTATAAGGGCTTATTAGGGGATGTGGAATGAGTTTTGAAAAGTTATTGATTGATCGCTGTGGGGCGGCTATCATTAGTATTCCATTTATTTAGCTATACTAAGTCAATATGTACAATATATCTATAGTTATTATAAAGCAGTAAGTTACAAAAAGTCTGTACAACGAACATAGTATAAACGATAACGGTCTAGCGTGCTGTCATTTCATTAAATCACAGCAAGATTATATACAAAGGTCAACTGGAAGAAATGCTTTGACCACATTATCACTGTCCATCACGTGAGAGCGTGTACAAAAGATTGCCAAGTCACAAAAAGTCTGTAAAAGAAGATGATTTAAAAAAAAGGGTATACGGGACTAAAAATAAGGTACTAAACAAGAATATAACATATTTTTAAATGGTGTCTGTCTGTCTGTGTTTCCACACAAACAAACAAAGACAGACAGACAGACAGACACCATTTAACCTTTTTTTAGCTTTTACGTGATGCTCGGAAGAGCACTGAAGAGCATCACGTAAAAGCTACTGCACCGGTTGAAATGTGATTCTTAATATTGGATAGCTTAGGTTTTGACTTAAAATCTGGTATATTTTGTATCTCAATCCGATAAGTAGAAGGCGAGAACAAATTTTGAAGAAATGTAGTATTATACTTTTGGTCCGGGAATAATAAATAGGTTATTTTTAACACAGAGAAATGACCACGCGGCATAGCCGCGGGTACAGCTAGTATAATATACAAAGGTACAATCAGTTGCCGTGCACAGTGATGGCAGAAAAGGGTTTGTTCAGAATCTTAACTGTTATCGCATTTAATTTTACGATAGAATCACAACTATGTTATTTGATCGCCAAAGAAAAATGCTTGACTTACATAACATAAATAATATGCTTTATTTACATTATAAAGCAGGTGAATTTCTAAGATGCTTTTGCAATTTAACATATTGACTCGTGTGAACTTAAGTAACAATTAAACATGAAAGGACTTTGTCCACTTGTATGGATGTTTCGGCCCGACGTGAACAGACATAATAGGTATAAATATGATGTAGGTATAATAGGTTATACCGCTAGGAAAGAGAATTATTTTGTATCAGGATGTTATTTAGAACTTAATTCCAACATGTGCTATCGGGATGTTTTTGAAATCAAACTATCATATTTATAACATTTATTTTTATTCTGTATCATATGTCAATAAAATATTATCCAGAAACTGGGCAGGTGGATTAATATAGGAATTAATATTAGAATTATTACTTTTTATTCTGTATCATATGTCAATAAAATATTATCCAGAAACTGGGCAGGTGGATTAATATTAGAATTATGTAGATAAGTTTTTATTCTGTATCATATGTCAATAAAATATTATCCAGAAACTGGGCAGGTGGATTAATATTAGAATTATGTAGATAAGTTTTTATTCTGTATCATATGTCAATAAAATATTATCCAGAAACTGGGCAGGTGGATTAGTATTAGAATTATGTAGATACGTTTTTATTCTGTATCATATGTCAATAAAATATTATCCAGAAACTGGGCAGGTGGATTAATATTAGAATTATGTAGATAAGTTTTTATTCTGTATCATATGTCAATAAAATATTATCCAGAAACTGGGCAGGTGGATTAATATTAGAATTATGTAGATAAGGTTTTATTCTGTATCATATGTCAATAAAATATTATCCAGAAACTGGGCAGGTGGATTAATATTAGAATTATGTAGATAAGTTTTTATTCTGTATCATATGTCAATAAAATATTATCCAGAAACTGGGCAGGTAGATTAATATTAGAATTATGTAGATAAGGTTTTATTCTGTATCATATGTCAATAAAATATTATCCAGAAACTGGGCAGGTGGATTAATATTAGAATTATGTAGATAAGGTTTTATTCTGTATCATCTATACTATAATAAAACTGTAACTGGGCTAAATCTGTACAATAAATATTTTTTGAAAATTTTAATTGATATGAACTTCAAAATCGATATGGAGTGCAAAAAGGTTTTTTTTTTTTTTTGTCTGTCTGTCTGTCTGTCTGTCTGTCTCTTTGAACACGCATCACGCAGAAACTACCCGACCGATTTTGATGCAACTTAACATTTAGAATACTTTTTATCCCGAAAAAAACAATGGTTCCCGCAGGATAGGGGTTGAAAGTTATTTAAAAAAAACACATATCACGCTGAAACTATTGTACGGATTTTGAAGTAACTTGGCACAGTCAAAGTTTATAGTATGTGTTAAAATGAATGATACTTTTAATCACGAATAAATACGGGATTCCTGCGGGATATGAGTCTAAAGTTATGTTAATTTGAAAGGAATAATAATTGCACATCCGTTTATAAAACGGTACCGTAAATTCGGCACCTGTACCACAAGTCAGAATGGCACAGTAGAAGCGGTGTCTGGCTCGCAACCCAGAGGCACATGGATCGAATCCACGCGCTGCTATGAATGTTTTGCCTCAATATTTATAAGCATTTACATATTTTGTGCCTTTTTTACATTTTCTTTGATTTTTTTAAGGCTTATTTAATTTCCTGAAGTAAACCGTCAAGTTTTGTTTGAAAACAATATATATAATGGGAGCTATCCAAACGAATGGTCCGACTTAGGTGCGGTTTTTTATGTTTGCTAGCTGAGGTAATCGAGATGGTATAGTACGAGTTTGGTACGAGTATAGATAGCACAATGGCATCAACAACTCAAGCGAATAAACCAAAGGCATCAAAGTTCTCCCTCCGATTTAACTAGATGGCGCTGATTGACCTTAAAACACGCAATCATTTCATTCCTGCAACCATTAAAACTGTAACTGGGCTAATCTGTACGTGGGTTTTTTTTGAAAATTTTAATTGAGATGAACTTCAAAATCGATTGTTTCTTCCATTGAGATATTATAATGTACTACCTGCGTACCTACATAATTATATAGTTATATCGGAGGTTTCTTCATAATGTCTTACTGGCAAAATGGTTAGTTGTCGGTATTGAAATGTGTACATACAGAGGTAGGTACATGTGTTGCTCTTCACAGAGAAAGTATAGAAAACTTTGTTTTTTAAATCAATCCTCATATCGTGTTGAAAAAGCTCAAAAAGTAGGTAGGTAGGGTAGGTAATTATTAAGAGCCAGTTAAAGTGCCAGTAAGTACGTCGTTCTGTGAAACATCATAAAAAATAATTTGTAATAGGAACACAATGTTTCGTTGCATTAAAATTTGTTCGTATGGACCTCATAATAATGACCGACCCTTGAATCCCTTGATGCCCCATCCAATTTACCTCACCACCTTAATTACTCTCTAATCTGTGCCACCTTACCTTCGGAGATAATTTTCTCTACTCAATAACAAGACGTTCATGATAACAAGTTACTTCATTTAAACTAGATGGCGTTGTCTACCCTTAAAACACGCAAGCGGTTTGTTACGAAGTGGTTTGAACGTTAAATGAACTTGAACAACACGTTTTCTTCTATTTTTTACATTATGGTCCCTAAAGGCTCTTAAAACGTATTTAGATGTTTTTTTTTTTGATAGAATAAGTCGACTTCAGTTGTAAAACGCGCAGCGAAATTAAGCGAATTGTTTACAGTAAAATAGTAATTTATTAATTAAAAAATAAATTTAACTCATTCATGTCATGAATCTTTCATTATAAAAACCAGGGTTCAAAATACTTACAAGTGGTTTGTATAACGAAGCCTTGAAATTAGAAAATACTTGCATAGGAAATTGATCTTCGTGTCCATATAAATAAGGAGCACAATCGTGTTTGCGAAAAAAGTACTTGGAAGCGTGGAATTGAAAGTAAAAAATACTGCATAGGTAATTGACCCGTGCGCTTATGTAAATAAAGAGCACAATTGCGTTTGCTTAAAAAAACTTCGAAGCTTTGCAAGTTTTTTGAGCGACCTATCAGCCACCTAGGTTGTTGTGACCCGGCTGGCCGAGTGCGGCCGAACTCAGCCGAACCCGCCACCGAGTATGTAGGTGCGGACGTGGCGAAAGAGCGAGTTGGTGAGTAAAATACTTTCAAAGTCTTGCAAGTATTGCGGGTCCGCACCAGGGCAGCGTACTTACAAGCCAAAACCTGGTTTAAAAACCTGGTTGCGTAAATACCCACCTTCCCTAATTCCACGCAGGTGGCGTGGAATTGGCGTGAGTGGTCATACAGAATCCAGGCCCTGCTCACAACTCAAGCCCTTGCGGCTGATTTGAAAACTGGGGTACTTGGTATCTTAGGCCTTGCACGCACTGCCTTGCAGTGGAACGCGGTGCGTTTATTCTAGCGTTTATTTCATATTATATTATATGCGTTCATTTCATTGCAATACGTGCACTTCTATGAAGTGTCATGGAAGTGCAAGTGTGTTGTACGTACGGAGTGCCGTACTTCACAGAATATGCGTTATAAAAAGGCAAGGCAGTGCCTTATTCCGATGACTAGATGCCGAGCAATCGATAAAAAACTATTTGACGGCTGAACGATTTTTTAAGAAATGTAGTATAATATTGTACTTTGTAGGTTTGGTCCTGGTCCTCCTGGTCCTCTGGACCAAACCTACAACTGGTCTGGTGGTGGTTTGGCTTTTGGTCCTGGAATAAAACGTGTGGGCTACTTTTAAATGAAATGACCACGCGGGCAAAGCCGCGGGCACAGCTAGTATGTCAATAAAATATTATCCAGAAACTGGGCAGGTGGATTAATATTAGAATTATGTAGATAAGTTTTTAATAGCAAAATAACTTACATGTATTGTGTTTTTAAAAACATTAAAATAAATTTAATGTTAAGATGTTTTCGAGATGGTTCTAGTTCATTGTTAGCTAACGCTTTGACAGGTAATTATTGCATGAAAGCAAAATTCAAACATCAAAGCCGAAAGTTTTTACTTTGAAACTTCCAAATAAATAAGCAGCTTCATAGAAAATAAAAGTAACCTACATTACGAAGTGTAGCGCAGGTAGGTAATTCACAAGTATTTCAAATGTTTTCTGATTTTTTATAAATCAGTAAACATTTTTACTGAAACTTCAATAAAATGAAGCCTTTTTACACGACTGCCCAAAAAAATGAGTGTGACGTTTTTAGGATTAATGTATGTTTGTATGTATGTACGAGTATGTGAGTTTCTTTAATCCACCGTAACTTTTAAATGTCTGAACAGATTTAGACGTTTGGGGTATCGTTAGAATCCTTACATCCCCCGAGTAAAACAAGGTATTCCTTTTTTGAAAAATTTAATATTGCGGCAGTATGGCTCCATAATCAAATGCGAAAAAAAACCTTCTACTTTACAATATGGTTATTGGGTATCAAATTGAAGGCCTTTTTAAGCAAATTCCAACAAAGTAAAATTTATTGGCATAAGTTCTTTTTTGGCAGGGCAGGCGTGTTTTGTTTAGGCTTTTAAGCTAGTTATTATTGAGAGCAGAATCTTTCAGAATATCAACAATCTGAATTAAAGGTACTTTATTTCCGTTAAATATTGTATTGACCGTTGGGCGAACACGAAACCTATCCCTATGTAATACAATAATTAATTTAGAAAGGAATAATAGTGAATGTATAAAAATGATTTATGTCCGTATATGACGTAATTATGACCAAGATTCAATTTTGCCATCACAAAACCAACTGAACTTTTTAAACTTGCGCCAATTGAATTGTGTCTCCACGTGACCACGTGATGTTACTTGATCGGAACGTAGAGGTTAGTCAAAATGATATTGATATTTGTGCGCAAACATAATATGCAATTTTGCCTTCTAAAAATTATCACAAAACCAGTCAAAAAAACAAATCAATACGTGCCCATTGGGAATACGATTCACATGATTCTACGATTTGTACTAGTACAAATCGTAGAATCATGTGACTGCGGACTGCGCCCTTATATATTTTATGGCTAGATGCACATAATATTTAGTTAAATACGTCACGCTTTAATGCTATGTAAACAAAAACTAAACTAAATATAGTAGGCGCAGCGGAAGTATGTGTCTCGGAAGTTGTCTGCTAGTCGCTGCGCAAACTGCTATTTTTCAGGCGCAATCCGAATGTTGAAGGTGAAGGCAACATTGTATAACTGCCTCGCTCACCCGATTACGTTTTCCGCATATTCTATCTCGCTTTTACTTTATGCTATTTTATCCCCACAGCAGTAAGTACCTGCGCAATCGTCACAGAGCCTAACTTCACAAACTTTATTTTTATATATTTTTTATTACGGACTAGGCAATCGTTTGACCACGGCAATACACATACATACGATACATTGATACATTGGCTGCGACTTCTATAAGTAAGTATTCCCACCGTTCGTGCTTTATTTGCATGAACAACAAAGATAGAGACACATACGCAGACTGTAGCGCGAATGAGAGTCACTGCTAACACGTGCTACACAAACGTCACTTCAATTGTGAATAAGGCCAAAGCAGGCTAATTGTGTGTGTTGCACCTAATTTCTGCGATCCTCGCTCTATAAGCTGGTACCTAATCTACCCACTTTTAATTAGATCTATGGCTAGATGCTCATGATGATGTATACTAGATGTCCATTAAAGGCTTTTGCACACGATGGTAATGCCCCTAATTGACTAGACCACTCGTACTAGACTAGTCGGCTAAGCCGGATGTGTGCTGGAGCTTAAACGAAGTTAGGGACGGTGTTTAATGGGTTGGTTCTTTGTTGAGTAAATTGTGCTGTCCGTGTGCAACGTCAGTCTTCGTTTATTAAATAGTTATAGACAATCAATTACGGAATGGTTAGTAACAACACAACAAAAATCTGTTCTGAGTACGCAAAGGAGCACGCAGGTCTACAAAAAACCTATTTTATAATCTCACATTTAAGATACTTTGTAATAATAGTTAGTAAGGTCTTGTCTTGCGTGCACAGTACATTATATTGTCTAAGGACTATATTATATACTGTGGTACAAGAAAAAACAATTGTACTGCTGGAATGCCCATGTTTTAATGAGACATTAATTTTCAAGTCTCATTATAATTATGTAGTTTCGCTGGCTAAATGTAATTCTAATTGGAATAGGTATAGTGAAGCTTGCATTGAACTCATTCAACCCAACTCAAGCTTGGTGAGACTGGGACTAATTCAGTGACACGGGTTCGATCCTCGGTCCCGCACCATGGCTTTTAGTAAGTTAAGTGCCGATTTGCCATCGCCCTGTGCTTCGGAGGGCACAGTCCCGGTTGACACTCTGACATCAGCCAGAGGTCGGTACTACCTCATTGGTACTGACCTCTGACTTTACAATACTAGCAGCGCCCAGCGGTTTCACCCGCGTGAACTATGATAACTATTGATGATGATGATGATGATGACAAGTAGCCCATGTGTTAATCCAGAGTATAAGGTATCTCCATTCCAAATTTCAAATCCGTTCAGCTGTTTGAGTGAAGCAGTAAAACATACACACATACAAACTTTCGCTTTTATAATGTTAGTGTGGTACATTGAACACTAGGGGAAAATTTACCACCCGTCCCAGCTGGCTTACATGTAGTTGAATAATACCAGCACAAAAGATAGAAACAAAGTTTGCAAACATTTTCACACGAGAAGTCGTGAAGAAAATACTCTCGTAAAAAGAAAACGAATCTAATTCAGCGAACAACTAAATAAAAAATATCAATTTCAGAATGGGGCGGTAAATAAATACGCGTAAATAAAAAGGTAAGGTTCCGTACAAATTCAATATTTATGAAGTAGGACGTATCTAAAGATGAATTATGGGCAAGTGTGACAAGGATAAGTCAAAAAGGTTCCGGATGTTGTGTGACGCTAATGTGTTGTTTGTTTAAGTTTGGGCTTTTGAATAAATTAATGGAGATCGGAGAATAGTTTTCGTTGCTGTCAATCCATATGTACCTATCTTCGCTAGCCACGCGGACATTTTCATTCATAAATGAGAGCAAAAATTGTTTAGGCCACGGGGTTAATTGATATTAATTATGTAAATTGATTATAATTAATTAATAATTATAATTGATTAATTTTTATATTTATTTTATATGTTAGTGTAATACTTATTATATATTTATGTATTCTATAGTTTTAGTTATATTTATTCTTTCAATTTTAGTTTATAGCTACTTATTTCTAATCACTTTATGTAATTAATTTATAATTTATATTTATTTTTTAATTTTTATATTTATTTTATATGTTAGTGTAATACTTATTATATTTTTATGTATTCTATAGTTTTAGTTACATTTATTCTTTTTATTTTAGTTTATAGCTACTTATTTCTAATCACTTTATGTAATTAATTATTTTTTTCTGCTCCGCTACCATTTCTGTTGCACGTCCAGGTTAACTGGTAGAAAATTCTACTTAGCATTAAGTCCCCCTTGTACATTGTATTCGTTTACTAATTAAAAATATTATAGTTAAGTAGCTACAAACATACAATTTCTAATAGCATCAGTTTGTAAGCTCAGCTTTTTGCGTTATCTCTATATAACAATACTAGCGACCCGCCCCGGCTTCGCAAGGGTTTCTCTAAATATTTAATTATACAAAATTTCGAATCTACCGTGTTTGATTGGCAAATTTTGGACAAAAACTGTTACTGTGACTTAACGACAATAGTTACACATATAGCCTCGAGCACTTTTTTGTTGGTAATGATTAGTACTATAAACATATAGTACATTATTTAATGTATCATCAATAGCTTTTGCAGCGCGCGCCAAATAATATTTTTATATGCAAATTTTTGATACCTTGGGGTACATTATTGCAATTTACGAAGGGGTATCTATACAGGCCATGTTGCTCGCTGACAATGACAATGTAGCATTCTATATGTCAATTTTTTTTTAAATCACTTCTGTATTTTATGAGTATATCCATTACAAACAAACGCACATACGAGCATACAAAAAATAAATCTTTCCTCTTTCTAATATTAGTGTAGATAATTGGTGGGAGATAACCAATCAGGACGATTATTTTTCGACTTCCTGTAAGCGCCTAATTTCTTAAAACTAATCGTCACTGTTGTCATTAACATAGTCAAGCAACTAAAAATAGTAAGATGAGATGTTACAATTATCTATGATATCATCATTACAAAAATATCAAATTTGAATCCGTCGCTTCTGTTTCGAGCTTTTATTTTATAAACCTTCCTTCTTTCCGTTATCTTTAAACATTATTTCCTTCTTTCCAAAAACTTTTTCACCATAGATCACGTACAAAATGTCAAACGCTAACCCATCCTCATCAAAAATGACGTCAAGCGTTCCCCCGACGCCTGTTCCGAGACGGGGCCCTAGAAACAATACTCGGAAACAAATCGTCCAAACGGAATAAGTAATGAGTCGGGCGCGTTGCAATATTTTTATTCTTTTTATTCCCATCGTCTATTTAATAACACCCTTTGTACTTGTGTCGGTCCTTGGATAAGTATTTTCTTTTCATTTTTAAGAGGTTCAAAAGGACTCGCGGTCTTTCTGGGACTTGTGTGGGGACTTTATGGGACTCGTTGCGAGACTTTCTTAGAGTTTTCAATCGGAGAACACGAATTTTGTAATATTTTTGGATACGGAAACGGTCAGTATTTTTGTTGGGTAAAATGAATAATTTATTAGAAGTATTTATGCGCCAACCAGTAACTCTTTATTATTTTCTTTCTGAGACGATTTGGAGGATTATTTATTTATTTATAACCACCAGTATTATTTTCTACTCTAGAAAATACCATCTTTAATTTTCCCTAGAAAAAAGTACCTGATATTTGCAAGGGTATCTCTCCCACTAGAAAAGTAAAACAAAAAGAAAAAGGTTTTATTCAGTAGCCATCTTCTCATGATGAAAATTAGAACGGGCTATCACAATTAAATGCGTATACAACATTTCGTGTCTGTGCCATTAACCGTTGAGGAGTTCCCTAATCAGGAGCCAACCCTGAGTGCTGTAGCCATGACATGATGAAACTTCAAACCGGCTATCATAATAGCATGTGTACACAAAATTTCGTGACAGTGCTATTGAACGTTGAGAGTTCCTTTATCTGGAGCTGTTCCTGGATGTCGATTCAGGTCATGCTTACCATAATAAATGCATTGTCATCGGAACTGAACCAACATGCAAAAATACAACTCCGTAGGATAAGAGGAAGTGGTTCGAATTCAGCTTGCAAGATTTGACCTAAACAAATATACATACATACAAACATTGCAAGTTAAATAAAAGCTTTTAACAATATCACGTACTCTCAAGTAGGATATTTTGATAACTATAATAATATCGATAATGGTCTCTTAAGTGTTATTCATGAGCGTTTTTTTAAGGCTGTTGTACACTGGTAGACAAACGCTAGCCTACAAAACCTTTATTAAGATTATCTAGATTAAATACTATAAGATAGGTACGATGTATACGCGCCTTTAAGTACCTCCCTGTTTTACATGACACAAAATTAGATGGTGTCCTTATGCGGTTACTTAACTGGCTTACGTTACAGCACCGTTAAGTATCATTAACTTTCATCCAATTAGGCTAAATTGTAAGCTGGTTTGACGAAACGTTCGTTAAACAATTAGATTATTCAATAACAAGGTACGTTACATGACGTAAATATAGGTTTGTAGGTGAAAATTAAATTAGTATACATAATGAGCCAGGACGATATCGGCTGAGCCATATATTTTGGATATAAAATATTGAATATTTCATGTGTAAGTCAAATGTAAAGGAAAGGTGTTTTTTTTCAACCACATCAGTGTGGAATATACACTCATATTTAAGAACTGTATAATTGTTGTATGTATTTTTTCACAATTAACACATTATTTTTATCATACATAGTATTAAAACAAATACATTTAGGCAAACGTAGTGTAGGACACTCTGTGACCAGGTGGAGTGACGAACTGCGAAAAGCGGCTGAAAGAAAATGGATGAGGAGAGCTGAAGACCGAGCTCAGTAGCGTGCATTAGGAGAGGCCTACGTCTAGCATTGGACAAATACCTATAGGCTGATGATGATGATGAAGACATACATACCAATGTGAATTTTGTATAAGACTTTTTCTAGGCTTATAGAAAAGTACCTACTGATTTTGTCTTGTTTTGTAAAAGTCTTGCTTGAGAACTCCTCCAACTCAAAATCCAGGATATCAGAGCATGGGCATGAGGCAGCATTCCTCGTTAAATGACCTGCGACATTGGTTTGGCTGCAGTACCGCCTCGCTCTTCACAGCGAATGTGTCCAAAGATAAACGCCACGTCATTGTCCAACCTACAATAGTAGAGTAAGAAGAGTTTCTTGACCCTAAACTACACAAACAACATCAAGTTTTTAGGGCATTAATCAAATTCATAACGTAATTTTGCAATTCCGCGACAATGACTTTACTTTGATTAGAGTATAACTGCTTTCTTTTAACAAAACATTAGTAGGTACCTATCTTCTTAACATATTTAGATTATTTGCACTATAGACAAGCCAATCCGTTCTAAAAGTCAATTGTCAAAAAGCCGTCGGGAGTATTGTCTAAACTAATTAATCACAGAAAGGGTTTGACAGACGATTAATTTTAGCAGATCCCTTGTACAGGTGCGTCCTTAGGGCTGTAAACAAATGGCTGAACGAAAGTGTCTGAGGACTGAAACTTTGGGGACACACGAGCGAGAAGTTTTGCAAACTCGATACTTTATTGCGTTTATTTAAAACAATAAGCAGTAGCAAGTCCAAGTTAAAATATCAAAGGTCGCAGTAATCCACTGGAACTTAATCATGGGACTGTGTTGAGTTAGACCTGTTTCTCAAATTAAATACATTTTATTGCTTGAAGTTCAAGGTTCAAGTTTTGTCTAATATGCTTCGTTATAGTGAATTCATTTCTTTTAGATAACATTTATAATAAATATACATGAATGCTGTCCACTACAGCGCGCTTACTCTTGAACCCAATACTAATTCTTATTCAATGTCAATTTCAATCCAATGTTAACACAATATTGAGAAATCACTGTACCCTTGAAAACAATCCTGTTACCATTGGATTGAAATTGGAATTGCGCTTGTATTGGCGAAGGATTTTCTCAGTACCATGAAGATAGTTGCTTGAAGCTGTGGCTCAGCAATAGGGACGTTCACATCTATCGTAAATCGGTAAAGCAACCTAAATACCCTTAAAAAAGTCTAAAAACTGAGCTTTTTATTGATATAAAATAATAAAACATAGTTTAATTTACAAAACTATACATATTTTCCCTTTTCAAGTAAAAAAAATGTAGTTTAGTAATAAATTTATGTTTTTATGGCTGAATGGTGCGTGTCCATTGCCTATGACTAATAGACGTAAAAAAAGCTCAAAACAAAACATTACAAGAGAAGTGGATAGGTACGGATTGGAATTTGAAGTGGATGGAGCACAAATTATAAACTTATGAAGTATTATAAGCTCCTCTCAACGTGCTTGTGTTGTTGTGTGTCACATACAACACAAGGGTGCAAATGCAATGCGTTTGCAGCGCGTCTTGCGATAAGCAAAAGGCATCATGTGCATAACTTTTATTTCATTTTTAAGTAATAATAATAAATAACTGGATTAGGTTTCATGTACCTATATAAGTATCATTACTTAAGACTGATGTTTTTAAAGACTATACCACCTATACTAGTTGTGGGCAACTTATACCTTGTTGATTGATTTGATTTTCCTACATTAAGAGATTTATTTGTATCACACTAATAAATGCGAGAGTTTGTGAGTGTTTGTTGTTTGTACCTAAAGAGGTATGCGTCTAGGCAATGCTATTTTGTATATGTTGACAAAAGGTTATCTTATTGTAGTTTTGGTAGGTAGCCTAAATACTACTTACGTATAATAATAAATAATAGCTGAATTTCTATGTAAAATAATTTCAAATTTTATGTTTATGTGCCATAATACTTTAATACAAAAATAATTAACTAACACTGTTTTATTTTATATATTTTTCAGTTATTTAGGTACTTACATCTAAATCTCCAATAGTACCATGAAGAGGTAATAAACAGATAGACAACAATATGTTAACTCATAGAAAATGCCGTGCCGTGCTCGGTTCGCTTTTGTTGAAATTGTAATGCATGATTTCGACGTAGGATATTGAACGCAAGAGCCAAACGTGCCATTATATTGTCACAAAATGATCTAAAAACGCACAAAACTGAATTTTAATCACAGAAAAGTTACTAATTTGCTATTGTTATAATTCCGATTTCAACGCAATACCTAACCCAATACGCGGCTGTCCAAACAGCGTCAAGAGTGCCGATTTTGCTAAGATCAACTTCAATGCCAATACCATTTAGTTTTTTCAATATCCGCACAATATTGAATTAATTTGGCGCTAGAATGGCATTCAAGTGTGTTCAAGAGTACGAAATGTCATAATTTCAATTCCGACCGATCGAATTGTGAAATTGTGATGGAATTGTGTTCAAGAGTAAGGACCCTGCTCAGTGTTTGCGATGTATTGTAGTGCTAGCAGTGGTGATTTCATTGACTTATATATTTGTATTTTAGTGTGTCCAATCTTTATATAATAGGGTCATTATTTATAACAATAAAATTGTGCGATATCCGCACACCGAACTCAAGAGATTAAACTGATATTGTATCAATCGATACTCTTCCTAAATAAACATAAATTACTTGCCCTACATGCTCCCCTATCACAAAACCCGTGTGTATCCAAAGGCAATAAGTCACGAGCAATCATCCCCGTTCATCTCAAAGATCTCGATTTGTCAGACTGGTTGCAATTTTTCAAGTTGTGCCCTTTAGAAGGTGAGAGTCTTATCGGAATTATTGATCTCTTTCTTATTGGTTTCCAAATTGGATAAAAAGGATGATTTATTAGCAGTTTTTTATACCTGAGATAAGGACGTGGCTATGAATTTAAATGCGATTACTATCATAATTGAAATATGAAAATACTTTTTACTTCAACAGTTTCTTTTTTACTTTTTTGCCCGAGCGAGCGCTAAGCACGAGCGAAGTGTCTCTGTTTCAGCTTCAGCAAAAAATCTTTCGTATGTCTGGATGTCTGTCCGGATTTCAGACTGTTCTCCTCCGATCTAGACGAAATTTTGAATACAGGTTAAGCGAACTTTTAGAATTTTTTAGACGTCGGGGATTTTTGATTGGGGGGGGGGGGGTCCTTCCACCAAAAAAGGGTAAAAAGGGGGCTATTGAATATCTCCGCCATATTAAATCCGATTTCGATGGTTCTTCTTTAAGTAAGTCTCATAAAAATTGCTTGTCGAAGTCGCGGGCGGGAAAGCTAGTTTCAAATAAATTTCACCTAAATTGGTACTGCACCTTTTTTGTAAATCCATTTTAAAACGTTTTTTAATATAAGTTCTACTCCTGCAGTGGCCGTAGATTCAGTCGTACCACATTCGCTACGAAGTGTTACAAATCAAATCACTGACTAAAATTTCCTCAAGGGGTTTATTTTGGATAGATGTTTCAGTTCCCTGTCTGGCTTGTCGTATGTCTGTAAGAGTTTGTGAGGCGGCCCGAGGACCTCTAACATGGCTTAACGACTGCTATTAATCAATAACAGCCGAACCGACATTTTAACGAGCCATCTGAAGTACGGAGCGATGGAAATCTGCACTAACTTATTAAAGTTATTGGTGCGAGCCGAGGATCGATCCCGGTATCCTTCGATTGCCCGCACACTAGTTAACTACTCGGCCACCATCGCTCTTAGTTCTTGTTTCTTACTTATAATAAATATGACAAGTTTAGTTCCAGAAAAAAATTACCACTACTATACTAATTACTATTTTCACTGCTGTTTGGTTTAATGATTATGTTTTTTTAATGTTTTTTTACGCTTAGGCTTAGTGTTTGCTATCTCACATATTGTTAAATGGTTGTTGAAGATAGTAAACACGGAGACTAGCATTAGAAAAATGCAAAACATAGCAGGGTTTTTGTCATCGTACCCGAAGATACTCCAAAAATGTCCAATTAGTCCCACCCTCGCAGTATTAAGTTCCATTGTCTTAATAGCCCCGGAACAGATAAAACTGCAGTAAAACTCGACAAGTCGAGATATCCGCTGAATGGATTCCAAATGGCGACTCCGGAATATTGCCGCTGAGATATTTGCTTTTATAGGCGAACTAGTCGTTAACCCAGGTTTCGGTTGTATTGTTCCAGTTTTCACAAGGGAACTGTATTTTCTTTTGTGTTCTGTGTGAAATTTCCTTAACATAAACCTGACTTTAATTTAATTCAAACAAAAACTAATTAATCATTGTTAATGAAATGATAAGTGACCGGTTGAAGTGGGCATATGTGGGCGAGGTGGACTGGTGACCTGTTGAGAGTCGCCAGGCATCAAGTCAAGTCAAGAGAGGCGTAAAATCTTCTCGTCATCCATACCACAGTGCCTTAAGACATAAGTCTTCAATCAGTACGTCTTAATAGTCATGACCTACGGAGCCGAAACGTGGACACACACGGTCAGACTAGTTCACCAATTTAAGGTCGCGCAGCAAGCTATAGAGAGGGCTATTCTTGGAGTTTCCCTAATGGACTAAATTCGCAATGAAGTGTTCCAAAATTTAACCAAAGTAACCGACATACCTCTAAGGATAAGCAAGCTGAAGTGGCAGTGCGCTGGTCACATATCCCGAAGAACCGACAACCGTTAGTGTAAACTAGTTTTCGACTGGAGACCGTGTTTAGACAAACGTAGTGTAAGACTCTCTGTAGCAAGGTGGAGTGACGACCTGCGAAAAGTGGTTGGCAGAAACTGGATGCGGACAGCTGAAAACTGAGCTGTGGCATGCATTAGGAGAGTCCTACGTCCAGCAGTGGACAGGTATACGCTGATGTTGATGAGAGGTGCCAGGTCCTGCTGGATGCAACAGGCGAGTTGCGGCATTTTATGGGGGAGGATTCTGTTAAGCAGTGGATGTTTTCCGGCTGATACTGACGATGATGATGAATTGAAGTGTAGGCACATCTTCATTAATTCCAAAAAGTAGCTGTTCCCGCGGCTTTGCCTACTTTTAATTTCTCTGGAGTACATGAGAGTTATTCAAGGACCAATATACCAAAATTTATTAGATCAACATTCCTTCAGCCGCTACCGTCAAATAGGTTTTTACGATTACTCCGCTTCTACTCATCGGATTGAGATATGGAATATACAATTTTAAGTAAAAGCCTAAGCTATCAAACAGTGAAATAACATTTAAATCGGTCCAGTAGTTTTTAACTATCTTCTTTGTTTTTGTTACTTACTGCTATAAGATAGTATAGATAGACAAATTGGACGGTGCCGAGATTTTAATAAAATAAACAACAAATTAAATTTGAAGTTAATTTTATTGGTCTTACTTTTGACCGTACAATTCAAGCGAAGATAAAATAATGACAATTTGTACTTATTAACTTCCTTATATAACTTTTATAAATGCGTAGGCGATTTCTAGTACATTCTTCATTGTAATAAACAACTAAGTAGTTACATTTCTCATAATTTAGCGAGAAAAACATCTAAGTACATAAATGCTTATTCAGCTATGCGCAATTAAATCAAATCAACATGTAGAGTACCTCTACTGCGCATTATTCATAGAAAAACAACATAAGTACAAAAAGTGCTTAATTGGTACTTTCACAATCTAAGGAAGTACCTACTTGTATGATTAAATATGTCGCAATTGGACTTCGGTAAACAACGGTGGGTTTGTGGTACATATAACTAGATAATCACGCTGATGGCTATGTAATCTCGGAGTAACCGGTGTTTACAGATTGTGTACTTTAATTAATTATATTTTAAAAGTTTGCAATTTATTTTTTGTTTTACGTGTTTCGGTTTGAGCCGAAAATCAGCAATTTGGATTTATTCCCAGCATTTTGCTGAGCTCAGACCATTTGTGACAATACTTTACATGGCGGCGATCTTTGTACATACATACGATTAGTTTTACTTAAGTCTTTTTGATTTCTGTGTTGCTGTATACAGTATGACTGAATAAATTACTTCTCATCTTTTTGATTTCTGTGTTGCTGTATACAGTATGACTGAATAAATTACTTCTCATCTTTTTGATTTCTGTGTTGCTGTATACAGTATGACTGAATAAATTACTTCTCATCTTTTTGATTTCTGTGTTGCTGTATACAGTATGACTGAATAAATTACTTCTCATCTTTTAGATTTCTGTGTTGCTGTATACAGTATGACTGAATAAATTACTTCTCATCTTTTTGATTTCTGTGTTGCTGTATACAGTATGACTGAATAAATTACTTCTCATCTTTTTGATTTCTGTGTTGCTGTATACAGTATGACTGAATAAATTACTTCTCATCTTTTTGATTTCTGTGTTGCTGTATACAGTATGACTGAATAAATTACTTCTCATCTTTTAGATTGACTGAATAAATTACTTCTCATCTTTTTGATTTCTGTGTTGCTGTATACAGTATGAGTGAATAAATTACTTCTCATCTTTTTGATTTCTGTGTTGCTGTATACAGTATGACTGAATAAATTACTTCTCATCTTTTTGATTTCTGTGTTGCTGTATACAGTATGAGTGAATAAATTACTTCTCATCTTTTTGATTTCTGTGTTGCTGTATACAGTATGACTGAATAAATTACTTCTCATCTTTTTGATTTCTGTGTTGCTGTATACAGTATGACTGAATAAATTACTTCTCATCTTTTTGATTTCTGTGTTGCTGTATACAGTATGACTGAATAAATTACTTCTCATCTTTTTGATTTCTGTGTTGCTGTATACAGTATGACTGAATAAATTACTTCTCATCTTTTTGATTTCTGTGGTGCTGTATACAGTATGACTGAATAAATTACTTCTCATCTTTTTGATTTCTGTGTTGCTGTATACAGTATGACTGAATAAATTACTTCTCATCTTTTTGATTTCTGTGTTGCTGTATACAGTATGACTGAATAAATTACTTCTCATCTTTTTGATTTCTGTGTTGCTGTATACAGTATGACTGAATAAATTACTTCTCATCTTTTTGATTTCTGTGGTGCTGTATACAGTATGACTGAATAAATTACTTCTCATCTTTTTGATTTCTGTGTTGCTGTATACAGTATGACTGAATAAATTACTTCTCATCTTTTTGATTTCTGTGTTGCTGTATACAGTATGACTGAATAAATTACTTCTCATCTTTTTGATTTCTGTGGTGCTGTATACAGTATGACTGAATAAATTACTTCTCATCTTTTTGATTTCTGTGTTGCTGTATACAGTATGAGTGAATAAATTACTTCTCATCTTTTTGATTTCTGTGTTGCTGTATACAGTATGACTGAATAAATTACTTCTCATCTTTTTGATTTCTGTGTTGCTGTATACAGTATGACTGAATAAATTACTTCTCATCTTTTTGATTTCTGTGTTGCTGTATACAGTATGACTGAATAAATTACTTCTCATCTTTTTGATTTCTGTGGTGCTGTATACAGTATGACTGAATAAATTACTTCTCATCTTTTTGATTTCTGTGTTGCTGTATACAGTATGACTGAATAAATTACTTCTCATCTTTTTGATTTCTGTGTTGCTGTATACAGTATGACTGAATAAATTACTTCTCATCTTTTTGATTTCTGTGTTGCTGTATACAGTATGACTGAATAAATTACTTCTCATCTTTTTGATTTCTGTGTTGCTGTATACAGTATGACTGAATAAATTACTTCTCATCTTTTTGATTTCTGTGGTGCTGTATACAGTATGACTGAATAAATTACTTCTCATCTTTTTGATTTCTGTGTTGCTGTATACAGTATGACTGAATAAATTACTTCTCATCTTTTTGATTTCTGTGGTGCTGTATACAGTATGACTGAATAAATTACTTCTCATCTTTTGATTTCTGTGTTGCTGTATACAGTATGACTGAATAAATTACTTCTCATCTTTTTGATTTCTGTGTTGCTGTATACAGTATGACTGAATAAATTACTTCTCATCTTTTTGATTTCTGTGTTGCTGTATACAGTATGACTGAATAAATTACTTCTCATCTTTTTGATTTCTGTGTTGCTGTATACAGTATGACTGAATAAATTACTTCTCATCTTTTTGATTTCTGTGTTGCTGTATACAGTGTGACTGAATAAATTACTTCTCATCTTTTTGATTTCTGTGTTGCTGTATACAGAATGACTAAATAAATTACTTCTCATCTTTTTGATTTCTGTGGTGCTGTATACAGTATGACTGAATAAATTACTTCTCGTCTTTTTGATTTCTGTGTTGCTGTATACAGTATGAATGAATAAATTACTTCTCATCTTTTTGATTTCTGTGTTGCTGTATACAGAATGACTGAATAAATTACTTCTCGTCTTTTTGATTTCTGTGTTGCTGTATACAGAATGACTAAATAAATTACTTCTCATCTTTTTGATTTCTGTGTTGCTGTATACAGTATGACTGAATAAATTACTTCTCATCTTTTTGATTTCTGTGTTGCTGTATACAGTATGACTGAATAAATTACTTCTCATCTTTTTGATTTCTGTGTTGCTGTATACAGTATGACTGAATAAATTACTTCTCATCTTTTTGATTTCTGTGGTGCTGTATACAGTATGACTGAATAAATTACTTCTCATCTTTTTGATTTCTGTGGTGCTGTATACAGTATGACTGAATAAATTACTTCTCATCTTTTTGATTTCTGTGTTGCTGTATACAGTATGACTGAATAAATTACTTCTCATCTTTTTGATTTCTGTGTTGCTGTATACAGTATGACTGAATAAATTACTTCTCATCTTTTTGATTTCTGTGTTGCTGTATACAGTATGACTGAATAAATTACTTCTCATCTTTTTGATTTCTGTGTTGCTGTATACAGTATGACTGAATAAATTACTTCTCATCTTTTTGATTTCTGTGTTGCTGTATACAGTATGACTGAATAAATTACTTCTCATCTTTTTGATTTCTGTGTTGCTGTATACAGTATGACTGAATAAATTACTTCTCCATCTTTTTGATTTCTGTGTTGCTGTATACAGTATGAGTGAATAAATTACTTCTCCATCTTTTTGATTTCTGTGTTGCTGTATACAGTATGACTGAATAAATTACTTCTCATCTTTTTGATTTCTGTGTTGCTGTATACAGTATGAGTGAATAAATTACTTCTCCATCTTTTTGATTTCTGTGTTGCTGTATACAGTATGACTGAATAAATTACTTCTCATCTTATCTTTACGTAGTTCCCTTAAAAATACATACGCGTCCTATTTTTGTCAGAATACGAAAAAGAAGGGCGTTAAGATATTAGCAGCGTATGTTTCTAAGTATGAATGTACGAGCGGGTCAGCATATCTTGTGTTCTTCATTTTCGATTTGTCTGTGTAAACTCCGTATATTTTTAAACCTTAAGGTATCGTTGAATTAGTCTTGATTGTCCGCGAGATAGATTTTTCTTAAATGCCGTTGACCTACAACAAACAGTAAAAAAAAAACAGGATTCCATCATAATGAGTGTCAAATTCAAGGGGCTTTAATAGAACATTTCGAAAAAGTGTTGCACATGTGGCGACAAAGTAATTACGTAGAACAATATTTTCATTTCAAAAAGTACGGTTTATGTCAACATTTTTGAAGTCAGTTAATAAGTGCCTTTACCCGATCAGTTTGCGAAGGACACGTTAATATCCTGTTGGTGGAACATTAATCTTGTTCCGACATAGCAGGCACAGGACATAAGCTATAACTATAGGTCGTTAAAGTACGTTGAAGGCGCGGGGTAAACGAATTTTGGTAACCGTGAAATAGAAAATCGAATGATGTTAAGAAAAATCAAAGTCAGAAATTTTGTAATGAATAGAACTAAGCGTTTCATTGAGATTCTGGCGATGATCCGCAAGAAGCAGAGGAAATGGTACTAAATAGGGATACTAAAGTTACTTCTAACAACTAAAAAATCTCAAAGTAAGCTTCCAGGTTTCAATAATGTATGCTTTTTAGTTTTGATGTGAAGTTACACAAAGAGAAGCAACGAGATTAGGATCTTTTAGTAGTTCTAGGGAGCTACAATTTGGATTATTTATCGAAAACGTGGGATTTTCTTTTACTTACTTTATATACTTACCAACAAAACTATCGTTGTTACAGATAAGCAATCAGATTGCCTTTATTCGGCTTGTTTGTTTTGTTTGTCGTATTAGGTAGTACTGGCCTCTGATGTGAGAGTTTGTCAGGCCACCCGAGGGCCTCTGACATGGCTGCTATTAACCAATAACAGCCGGGACCGACAGCTTAACGTGCCCTACGAAGCACGGAGCGATGGAAAACCGCACATAACTTCGAAAAGACATTGGTGCGGGAGCCTAGGTTTTGAACCCGGTATCGTTGGATTCTAAATTGCACTATAGAACCATTAGGCCACCATCGCTCTGTCATTTAGTCTTATGCTATTAGTCATTTATTCGACTAATAGCATAAGACTAAATTTTTCAATCGCCAGGTACGATACGATCAGAAATACTTTATTGTATACCAAAAAACAAAGAACAAATAATATAAAAACTCAAATAAGGCAATACAATTAATAATAATAATATAATATGATATATTCGGGACAATTCCACACCAATTACCTAGCCCCAAACTAGGATACCCTGTAATATGTGCACTAGATAACGGATAAACATACATAGATACCAATTTTTCTTCCATGACTCGGAAACAAACATTTCTGCTCATCACACAAATGATTGCACCTTGCAGGATTCGAACCCATTATTGAAATTGGCGGTAGGTAGGCTTTATTTGAAGAACAACTCGCTTAACTGAAGAACAAATTTACCTACCCGTCCGACGGCCAGATAATGCTTATTCGGCTGTTTATTTGACATTGATACGTTGATGCACTAGCACACACAACAAACAAATTTCTGAAAATATCACCACAGTACAACTATTATTTATTCTGTGACAGTACCAAGGAGGTTGAATTACGCTTACTTGCAGCACAATCTACTGAGGTACAAACAACAAAATATAACGTCCAAATAAATGTCAAACAAAACAATGACATTTGATAGAAATCTGTCCTGCTCTAACATTAGTGTTATCAATATTTGGTTTACCTCTCTGAAGTTAGTGACGCCTGATTCGCTTTATTCGGCGAGATAGCTATCCATGGAATGAATAACAATTGAAAAATAGGTAACTAAACATCAGACTGTTACACAGACTAATAAATTTATTCCTCGAACAGTTATTAGCCGGCTTATCTGTGCATTGAAAAATTGGCCCGACATGTTAAAGAACATAACTGCAAAGTTTATCTTTGTGTTTGCTCGATTCTACAGTTTAAATTCCAAAAAATACTTTTAGAATGAAACATAGTTCCAAACTGGAAGAGATAGCTCTTTAGAGATAAGACCGCTAATTTTAATCTGTAATTTATATATTATGTTGTTTCCATTCTTGTTTTCTTTTTGGGTGTGCAATAAAGCGTATTTGTTTTTGTATTATCCAAACCAATATAAAAGTGAAACGTTGTCTGTTTGTTTGTTTGGGGAGCTCTCACGCGATAACGGCTGGACGGATTTTTATAAAAACTTGGAATGGAGATAGCTTATACCCTGGAACAAAACATAGGATACTTTTTATCCCGAAAAAATGTAAGTTTCCACGGGAAACATTTAAACATGTTGATTACTCGCTGTAAGAAACGGTTGCCATGGAAACGAAATAACAAGTATGTAAAAAAAAACAAGAGCGGTGCTATACCTACTTTTGCATTAGTTTTTAATAACCTAAAATAACATAGGATGCTTTTTTTCGCAATAAACAGTAGACCGAGCGGACGAAGTTGCGGGCGGGAAAACTAGTATGTATATACTAGTATCATTTCGTCCATTGATTCTAAATTATCAATGTTTAAATATATCTAAGTTTATGGTTATTTAGAATCAATGGACGAAATTATACTTTGCCGACTGACCTCCTAACTTCAAAATAATGATGACCTCCATAGTGAAGATGATAACAATAGGAGGAGAAGAAGAAGAAATAGCTGACGACCTTCCTGAGAGTAAAGTGGTCACCACCTTTCATCTGCATCATACGCTATCGTTGCTGTACCTTGCCAATCCTATAGGAATAAAAAGTAGATATACTTTTTATTTTAGTATAAAGTCAGTTCCACACCAACTATAGAATCCCACACGGCACATATACCAAGCAGAAAATAAAAAGTTGAACTACCTATTCGAATTTAAAATCTCTCTGTATTACGGCAATTCAATGTAAAACATTTTTTCAGCAAAGTAAAAGCTCTTTTCACGTGTAAAAAGTTCGAAAATTGTACACCTTTCAGCCGTGTTCACATTATGCGCGGTCACGTTCTAACACTCAGACGTTCCCGGGGTTTTCCAGGCAATGTATAATGCGCGCTTAAAAACGCCTTTTTGCATGAACTCGCGGAAACCGGGAGAATGCTAAGTTTTGGTTAAGTAAATACGTAGATTAGTTTCTGTAAGATACTATGTTGGGATTCTGGAAAGGTTTAATAAAGGCTTCTAGAGGATAGTGATGTAAACAGATGTGATGATGAACCATTACAAAAGTATATTTTAGGAATTTTATGATCATTGTTGTTTAACGCGTACATTGCTAAGAAGAAAACAATGCAAGTTAATGGTTTTCTTACTTATTACTATTATATTAGTATATATATATTATTATATTAGGATTCATGTATGTGAGTTTATTTTTTCCACCTTAACTTTTAAATGCCTGAACAGATTTATACGTATGGAGTATCGTTAGAATCCTTACATTCCCCCAAGACAAATAAACTTAATATAAAAATACAAAATAACCCGACTGCGAACAATTAATTATTGGATACGAGCTGACCGCCCGCAAAAATAACCCGACTGCGAACAATTAATTATTGGATACGAGCTGACCGCCCGCAAAAATAACCCGACTGCGAACAATTAATTATTGGATACGAGCTGACCGCCCGCAAAAATAACCCGACTGCGAACAATTAATTATTGGATACGAGCTGACCGCCCGCAAAAATAATCACACGTAAAATATTAAGTTAAAACTTTGTATGAATTTAAGCGTGTGTGAGAGGGCGTGTGTGCGTGTGTGTGTGTGTGTGTGTGTGTTTGTGTGTGTACGTAAGTGTGTGCGTGTGCATGATTGTTACTTCTTCACGCTTAAGCGGCTGAACGGATTTAGATAAAATGTAGTGTGGAGGTAGCTTATACCCTGGATTAACGCATAGGCTACTTTTTAAAAATCCCGTAAAAATGTATGGTTCCTGAGCGACGCGGGTGAAACCGCGGAGCACAGCTAGTATTGATATAAATTTAATGTTTCTTTTTTACTTACATATTTAACTTTACTTTAATAGTTGCAATTGCAACATTAGACTATAACTTGTGTTGTGGACGCCGAGCCTGCCCGCGACAGCATGAACACAGACAACATATAAAATAGGCCACGCCCCTTTTAACTGCGGCGTGTATACCGCACTAGTTGTAAGATCGTATAACTGTATATATAGCGATAAGTTTTGGTAAATAAATGTAGTTGAACTGAAGTAGTCAAAGTGATTGGATCCGACCATTCAATCAACGGAACTTGAACAAGCAACAGTGTTTAATTGAACTACAGTCCACATCGAACCAGGAACCTGAACTACTAGGAGCTACGAACCGAAGTCTCCAGTACATCGTGTAGACCTTGCGATCCATCGCCTACATCTTGGTCCTAACGATCCGGATAGAAGAACCAGCGACTACATCTTGGTCCATCGGAGCCGGATAGAACCAGAAGAACTTAAGCGACCAACAGCTTATCCAGTGAACGTCTGCCGCCCATCGAACATGGTGGTCACGAGGAGCCAAAGCGACCTGGCAGAGCTGGAAGAGCGGAAGCGGTTGGACGAAGAGCGCCTTCGAAGGCTATCCCTAGAGCCGCCGGCATCACCATCTGTGCCGGCCGCTGGCACGGCTGCTGGCACAACCGCCGGCCCGTCCGGCAACATCGAACGAAGCAAGTCACCGGCGCACTCGCAACGAACTGCGAACTCCACCCTAAGGCTGCGGCTGGCGGAGTTAGAGGCGGCCGAGAAACTTGCTGAATTGAAGAGAAAGGAGTTGGAAATGGAAGCGGACCTAGTGAAGAAGCGATTGGCGGCTCAGATCGCGAATATTGAAGAAGATCAGAGCCTTCACGACGAGTCAACCGTGCGGAACAACGACAACCACCAGAAGGTGGATGATTGGTTGCAACGCACAAACCCCTCCACCCTACGGGGGGAGAGCGGGGATGTGCCGCGCCTCAACACCGAGAGGCAACAAGAAGAACCACGACGAGCACGCTTTGAGCGTTCTACAAGATCACCTACCCCGGGTCGATCTGACCGCAGATCCGGGATCGAACAACTCGCCGAGGCCATTGAACGAATGGCCAGACCTCGGGCCCGCTACAACTCCGACCTGCCCGTCTTCACTGGGGCACCAAACGAGTGGCTGCCATTCAAGGCAGCAGTACGGGACTCCACAGCCCTGTACCACATCTCAGCCGCTGAGAACTTACAGCGGCTGAGAAGTTGCCTCAAGGGCGACGCACGTGACGCCGTGGCTGCATTACTGCACACAGCCACTGATCCTGACGTCATCATCAAAACATTGGAACAGAGCTTTGGGAGACCGGAGCTCATCATCGACCGAGCATTAGAAGAGCTAAGAAGGTTCCCGAAGCCAGGGATGACAGCGACCGACCTCAACACGTTCGCTGTCAAACTTCAGAACGTCGTCTGCGTGCTACAGAACATCGACCGGCGGGGGTACCTGTATAACCCGATGCTGGCGCGTGAGGTGCTGGAGAAGCTAAGCCCGCACATCAAAACGCAGTGGTGCCACTACGCCAACGAACACCAGTCACCTTCGGAGCCAGAAATTGTCATGCTATCTCGATTCCTCATGCGAGAAGCAGACATGGCACTGCGTTTTACATACGCACCGGCAGCGACCTCTGCCGCCCGTGAGACGAGACCAGCGGCATTTAAGAAGAAAGGGAACGCCGTGTACACTACCGACGAGGGCGCGGAACAAGAAACAAAGACTGACCTATGCCAGAGCTGCAACCAAGCCCATGCGCTACATCAGTGCCCAACCTACCGGGCACTGACCGTCGATAAGCGCTGGGAGCTGGTCAAAGAGAAAGGCGTATGCTTCCGATGCGCCGACAAGAAACATCGTCGGTACCAATGCAAGGCGAAGCTGTGCGGCATTAACCAATGCCACCGCCCGCACCACTCAACACTGCACGAAGACACGCGACATAATACGCGATCAGCTGCGCGACCTAACGAGCCATCTGCTGCGCAACCCAAACATTCACCGAGCCACAACGCAGCGGTCTTGTCGGTAGCACCCACCAATGCTACTGGCCTGAAGACCGTGATGCTTAAGATCTGCCCCGTGGTCGTCACCGGTCCACGGGGGGAGGTCGACACTTACGCGCTGCTGGACGAAGGCGCCACCATCACGCTCATCGACCATGAACTAGCGAAGAAGATCGGCGCAGAAGGCCCTACGCAGCCCCTACATCTGAACGGCGTGAACATGTCGCAGCGAGAGGGAGACAGCCAAACCGTCTCTCTCTCTATAAGGGGAGCTAAGGAGGCGACACGTCACGACATCAAAGCGCGCACGGTGCGCGATCTGAAGCTACACCGGCAGTCCGTCCCAAGCTCGCTTCTTCGACACAATCATCTGCGGGACTTGATGGAGGCAGAGGTGTGCTACGACCTGGCACACCCCCTCATCTTAGTAGGCGCCGACCACTGGGAGCTCATTGTATCCCGTGAGCTTCGTCTTGGCGGGCCAAATGAACCGGCCGCGTCGAGGACCCGACTTGGCTGGGTGATGCATGGAACCGCACCTCGCAGCCTGATCTACGAAAACGAGAGCGTGCTGCACGTATACGCGCCCGACCAGCGTACGAACGAGCACGACCAGCGCCTACACGAGCTTGTGGAGGCGCACTTCCGCATCGACGCGCTCGGCGTCGCTATCCATTCGAGAGTGAGCGACGCAGATCTACGAGCTACGAAGATCTTCGAAGAAACAATAAAGAAAACAGACAGCGGCTACAAAGTGGGCTTGCCTTGGCGGCGAGATGACGTCACCATGCCGTCGAACTACGGCGCGGCTCTACGGCGTCTACAAAGCATCGAACGAAAGATGGACGCCTACCCAGACTTCGCGGACCAATACGCCGCGCAAATAGAAAATCTGTTGGCTAAGAATTATGCGGTGCCATGCGACGGGACTGAACGACGGAGCCCCATCTGCTGGTACCTCCCGCACTTCGCAGTACAGAACCCGAACAAGCCTGGTAAACAACGGCTTGTTTTTGACGCAGCTCACCAATGTCACGGCGTGAGCTTGAACGACCAGCTGCTGGAGGGCCCGGACCTTCTACTATCACTACAAGGAATCGTCTTCAGATTCAGAGAACGGCCGATCGCCGTCACCGCCGACATACAAGAGATGTTTCTACGAGTGAAGATCCGACCTGAAGACCAGCCCGCACAGCAGTTCTTATGGCGAGGCCGGGACCGAACTAACCCGCCTCGCCACTACAAGATGGCGAGCATGATTTTCGGCGCCGCCAGCTCACCGTTTATGGCGCACAGCGTGCGCAACCACAATGCGCGCGCACATGCACAGACTCACCCACGCGCTCTAGTGGCCATCACGAACAGCCACTATATGGATGATCTAGTAGACAGCTACGCCAATGAAGAGGAGGCCCGTAGCACCATACAAGAGCTACGCGAGGTGCACGCGGCCGCTGGCTTCACTCTGCGCAGTTGGAGTGCTAGCAACACGAACGTGCTACGAGACGTACCGCCAGAGCTACGAGCGACTACGCCCACTCAGTTGGGAGCAGGGAGCCCTGAGAGCAAGATACTCGGGCTCTGCTGGGACTCCAACAGAGACGAACTGGGGTTCAACACCGCAATGCACCGCGTACCGGCTGAGGTGCGCGCGCAGATCCGCGCACCCACGAAGAGAGAGGCCCTCAGCGCGGTCATGTCCATTTATGACCCGCTTGGTCTCCTCAGTCAGTACACCATTCGAGCGAAGATCATCCTGCAGAGCCTGTGGCGTCTTCACATGCCATGGAACGAGCCGATACCTGCAGAAGAAGCCGAACATTTCGCAGAATGGCTACGCCAGCTGAGCGAGATAACTCGCTTGCGCCTACGCCGTAGCTACGCGCTAGAGGGACACAAGCGCGTAGACCTGCACATACTATGCGATGCGAGCGAGCAGGCATTCTCTACGGTGGCCTTTTGGAGGGCCATCCACCACGACGGCAGCGTGACCATTGCCTTGGTGGCTGCTAAAGCCAAGGTAGCGCCGCGACGCGCGCAGAGCATACCGCGCCTAGAACTTCAGGCAGCGGTCATCGGCGCGAGGCTCGCGGACGTTATAAAAAAGGAGCATCGCGTGCAAGTAACAAAAACCACCTACTGGACCGACTCTGCGACCGTAGTCCATTGGGTGCACAACGACGCGAAGCGCTACACGCCCTTTGTAGCGCACCGGCTGGGCGAGTTAGCGGAGTTAACTCACCGACGTGAGTGGAGATGGCTGCCTACCGAACATAACGTAGCCGACGACGCGACGAGACTGAGCCGCACGCCCATAGCCGCTAGCGATCACTGGTTCCAGGGGCCCAGCTTCCTTCGCGAACCCGAGGAAGAATGGCCCACACACCAAGCGTTCGCCGACAAACAAGAGGTCCTACACAAGCAGGACGAACATATGGAGATCCCACACACGAGCGAGCGGGATGAACACAGCGACCGATGGCTGCCTGAACCCACCCGCTTCTCGAAACAAGAGACGTTGATACGGGTGTCCACGCGTGTGCTGGCATTGAAAGACATATGCCAGCATCAAACAACGCACATGGAAACAGAGCAAAGCGATCGTTGGCCACCTGACCCAGGTGGAGCGAGGAAGCAGCAAGTACGCTCCGTGAAGACCGCTCTGCACACAACGCTACGTGAAAAAGTGCTATCCGAGGAGGTCCTGCAGACCCACACGACCGAGGCCGAACATTCGATCAATGCTCGCCCCCTCACCTACGTCAGCGTGAGTGCACTCGACCCAGAAGCGCTCACACCGAACCATTTCCTGCTGGGGTCATCGATCGGCCTACCTACCTTAGGCCCCTGCGATGAAGCTGACCGACGAACTTGGCGAGCAAGCCAAGCGCTCGCTGACCATTTCTGGAAGCGTTGGCTGCGGGAATACCTCCCCACGCTTGTACCACGAGGGGAGCCAGCTAACCGCCGACGACAACTGCAAGCCGGCGACATCGTGGTTGTGGTCGACCACACGCTGCCCCGGAACGTCTGGCCAATCGGGATTGTTGAGCGCACCTATCCCGGTCCAGATGGCTGCGTTCGAGTCGCCGACGTAAGAACTAAGAGCGGTACCTTCCGACGCCCTACCAGCAAACTCGCCGTCCTGCTAAGGGAACAAGAGGCTACGCGAGCTGCGCCGGGGGGAGAGATGTTGTGGACGCCGAGCCTGCCCGCGACAGCATGAACACAGACAACATATAAAATAGGCCACGCCCCTTTTAACTGCGGCGTGTATACCGCACTAGTTGTAAGATCGTATAACTGTATATATAGCGATAAGTTTTGGTAAATAAATGTAGTTGAACTGAAGTAGTCAAAGTGATTGGATCCGACCATTCAATCAACGGAACTTGAACAAGCAACAGTGTTTAATTGAACTACAGTCCACATCGAACCAGGAACCTGAACTACTAGGAGCTACGAACCGAAGTCTCCAGTACATCGTGTAGACCTTGCGATCCATCGCCTACAACTTGAATGATCTAAAATTGTAAATTTTGTAAGAAGCTTAAAAGACAATGATTGCTACTGTTTAGTTATAAGAATTATATATTTTTGAAATGGTCTTTTACTTCATTTTGTTACCCCAGTCGATAGGTATTGGTCATTTTGTGTTCGTCGGAAATACAATATGGCAGCTGTAAGCCGCCATACTAGTGCACTTTATACTGCAGATATCATAATTATAGCACTCTCGCGAATCCAATGATACCTCATTTATCAAAACCCATCAAGCCGTTTAAGCTGTAGGACGCGTATGAAACGTACAAACAAACAAACATACATACAACCCAAACACGTAACCCTCCGTGCAGTTGGTAAAAAGTAGGGCAGGCTTGTATACTTCTTGTAGTAGGTCTCTTGAAATTAAATTTGATTATGATAATGTTCTATGATTGTTACAAAATGACCAACCGACCGATCACGTTATTTAACTGTGTCTGTTGGAGTAAGATTAATGTGCTACCAGCGGGACACAAACTACGTAATGAATGTCCTTCCGAGGACACTGAAGGGTTAATGTGTGATTTGGGATCGGAGTTCTGAAGGGAACTGTGAACTGTGATTAGTAGGGTTCTTCAGATTTAGCTTTTACGCTTCTGTGAGCGTGTAGATGTGAATCATTATCCAATGGCGGCGCGTGAAAGCGGTTTGCTTAGACAGGGCAGCAGGGCGTCAATGGATAACGATTATTACGATATATACGTCACTCTATACGCTTGACCAACATACAAAACTACCTGTTGTACCAATATAAACGTAGTTGTAAAAGTTATGGTGATACAGTTTTTCTTAGTTATCAAAGGGTTGTGAAATAACTAGCTTAAAAGCTAAAAAAACACGCCTACCCTGCCAAAAAAGGAGCTTTTGTCAATAACTGTTAATACTGTTGGAATGTACTTCAAGGCCTTCAATTTCATACCCATTTTGTAAAAATCGAATTTATTTTTTATTTATTTTAAAATTGAGCCATACTGCCGCCATATTGAATGTTTAAAAAAAGCCTATGTTACTCGGGGGGATGTAAGGATTCTAACGATACCCCATACGTCTAAATCTGTTCAGGCATTTAAAAGTAATGGTGGAATAATGAAACTCACATACAAAACATACATGAATGCTAATAACAATAGGTACAAACTCCTTTTTTGGGCAGTCGTGTAAAAAAAGTGAAATAGTGAAATCCAACAAAGTCGAGAAGTGAATCTGCGGCAAGGGTAATCTGTGCCGTTTTCTTAGTAACTATGTTAATATGTGTTGATAATGATTATGCCAACTTACGTTCAATTGTTTAGGAGGACGGTCCACCTCTTGACTATGAAATCGCCTGTTCTTCTTGCAACTGGAAATACGAAACTCTCACGAATGTTTTAAAACGACGAGTGTAGCATAATGGCGGGTGTGTAAGTGTATGTGAGTGGATAATTTGTATAATAATTTTCTAAACGAAAAATTTGAATCACTTACGGGGTTCGAACCCGCATCATTCCGTGCCTCTGCGCGGCACATGCCTTTACCAAGTTCGGGTACCGTGACAGGTACTCCATGCTTCGCTCATAAGATTATTTATTTTGTTTTGACTATTTTAGTAAATTGTTATAAAATAAATTAATTTAAAAACATTAAAATAAAGCTTTTATGCAGTAGCCATGACATGATGAAACTTAGAACGGGCTATCACAATTGAATGCGTATACAAAATTTTATGTCTATTTGTTAACCATTGAAGAGTTCCCTAATAAAGAGCCATCCCGGAGTGCAGCAACCATGTCATGGTAATTCATGAAACCAGTTATCATAATAGAATGCGTACACAAAATTTGTGTCTATGATGTTAACCGTTGAGGAGTTCCCTAATCAGAAGCCACCCCGAAGTGCAGCAACCATGTCATGGTAAAACATAAAACCAGTTATCATAATAGAATGCGTATACAAAATTTGTGTCTGTGCTGTTTGCCGTTGAAGAGTTACAGACAAACGAAAAAGTGACTTAATAAAAACGTCGTAAAAATCATAACAATACAAATGATTAATAAGAAACTAGGTTGGACCAAGCAGTACCCGTTCACGAGTATGACTAGTGAACCAGCCCCTCAACCATTGGCAACCAAAACAAACATATTACATTCGGCATTCTCAGCAATCTCTCATTTAATTTAATTGTTATTTTCCCAAACCCTAGTAAATTGATACCTAGACAGTCTTAACCACAAACTGTTTGGGAAATCCAGATACGAAACAAGCAGACCTTTTAGCCAAATTACACGAGCACTAAACCAATGTGGTGGGCTATCGTTAGCTAACAGCTTATTTCTAATCTAGTTGTTAGTAGGGTACATGTGGATTAGTAACAGATGTTTCGAAGGCGATATTCAATTGGAAACTAGAAGCTTTCATTTTATTTATTTACTAGCTTTCCCGCCCGCAAATTCGTAGCGCGGTCTACAGAAAAAAAAGCATCCTATGTTCTTCCAGGATATTAAAAATGCAAAATTAGGTATACCACCAACGCTCTTTATGTTTTTTGACAGACTTACTATTTCGTTTCCGTGGAAACCGTTCCTTACAGTGAGTAATCAATATTTTCCAGGTTTCCCGTGAAAATTTGGAATTTTCCGGGATAAAAAGTATCCTATGTTTTATTCCAGGGTATAAGCTATCTCCATTCCAAATTTCATCAAAATCCGTTAAGCCGTTATCGCGTGAAAGCTTCCCAAACAAACAAACAAACAGACAACGTTTCACTTTTGTATATAGGTAAATTGGGTTTTATGGATAAAACATTAATACGATATTGTATCATACAGGTCATGACTATTATATTTAATACTTATTATATTATGCTATAAATATAATTATTAGGTCATTAAAATTATCATCATTTATCATCAGGAATACACTATACATAAATGCTTCGCACGCGTGGTCTTTTCTTTAGGTTCAAAGTACCATAATGTGCTATTCCAAAAAAAAAAACAGCCGTCAAAAATAGTTTTATCAATGGCTCGGCTTCTAACTTACCGGTTTGAGATACCAATTCCACCAGTTTTAAAATCAAACCTTAAGCTATCTAACAATGAAAACCGCATCGTAATCGGTGTAGTAGTTTTCATGTGATGCGTGAACAAACAAACATACAGACCAACAGACAGAAAGACACAATTAAAAAAAAAACTTGTTCAGTAGCTTTTTTAAGTACCCAAGTACATTTTTTTATTTATCTTATGTGTACAGCCTTTTTCGTACCTATTGCTTTATTCTATGTATATAGACAGATGACTGTGTCAATTTGCATAAAAAACCGTCTAGTTTCAGCGTGATACGTGTTCTTTTTAATAACTTTCAACCCCTATCCTGCGGGAACCCTTCAATTTTTCGGGATGAAAAGTATCCTATGTCCTACTTCGTAGTATGAACTCAAATCATACTAAGTTTCATTTAAATTCATTTAGTAGTTTCGGCGTGATGCCTAGCCAAGATACAGACATACAAACAGACATACAGACAGACAAAAAAAAACAATGTTGGTTTCAGTATCGAAAATAGAGTACCCTCAAAAAATTTATATTCAATATATCTTCAATGTACAGAATTGGACCCGTTACAGTTTTATTATATGTATAGATTGTAATTATTATTTTAAGGATTTGGATTAGCGAGTGACTTGTCAGTGAGGAACTCATCCACAGAATAGTAAGCCTTATCAAGCAGTAGCACTTTAAGTTATTTAATCAGCCAACGTTGGGAACTGCGCAATGTTCTCTCTTACGTATTTAGCAACCTCTAGGATGATTAGGCTGGGTAACGTGAGGACCTTCTGTTATATAAACAGTTCCCGCGCAGGATGATCCCACTCAACATTGCACATGATACACACGGCGCGTTTCTGCTGTTTGAACGGCCTATCCCTCTCCGTTGTCAATCCCCACAAGTCGACCCCGTTGAATAGGATGGAGTGAAATTATCCAAAGTAAGCTTTTCTTACGTTGTCTATGTGAAGACTGCCATCGAGACGAGACAGAGCATAACTCGCTGATGACAGTCGTCCGCACGCGTTGTCAATTTAGTGGTTCCACCTTAATCCCTCATCGATTATGAAGCCCAAGTATTTGAGGTGATCGGCTTGAGGTACCTTTAAGCCATTGCAGGTGACATTTAATTGTGGTTTCGTTTTCCTGCCGATTTGGAAGTGCAACATGTTAGATTTGTCTAACTTTTGACGACATGCCGTTTGCAGTAAACCATTCTGAGACATCACTAACGTTATTCAAGTTAATGTTATTCTTTAATTCCCATATTCAAGAGTTACAAGAATTGCTCATTTAGCTAAGGGTTTAAATTAAAAAAAACGCAATCCGATGAGTAACAATGGGTTACTCCGATGTGAAACCGAGCAATCGATAAAAAACGGTTTGACAGATGAACGAAATTTTGCACAATTGTAAATTATAGGTACTTTCGGTCCTGGAATTACATTGTAGGATACTTTTATCCAAGAAAATTATGTTTTGTGCCTACATAACATACCTACGTATGTTTTGTTCATGACTAGATGTGCCCGCGGCTTTGCCCGCTTGTGCATTTCGCTTGGTTAAAACTACCCTATGTGTTATTCCAGGATTCAATATACGAGTTTCAATTTAGATCAAAATTCCTTAAGTCGTCAAAAGATTTGTAAAGATTGCTCGGCTTCTAATCATTGGATTAAGATATAAAGTACACTAGATCTTTTTCTGTAGCTTATTTTGAGTCCTCGAGGCCTTTCGTTTTAATTACCTTCTTTGTACAGACTTTTTGTTTCTTGCTTCTTTATTTTAAGGTATACTTAGATAGAGACAAGGCCAAAATACCCAGCCATGGATATTTTAGGTAAATTACCGGCCGGTGTAGTCCTGTCATTAAGCACAGCTAAGTTACCAACAGCAAGTTGCAGCAGATTATTAATGAGGCGTGCATAAGTGAGACCAACTTAAGATGGTGTTGCAGTGCTTGCTACTTGGTTCGTTAATTAATTATTCTGAAAGATGTTGAGGACTAACAGAACGGAGTAGATACAGTGTGGAGGAAATTCAAAGAAGTTAAATAATACTTCCTTCGTACAGTAGGGATAGTCTGAGATTGCAGGGGACCGAGATCTCTGGAAGGCCGACCGGTTGGCTGAGTGGTTAGTGGCCCTAACTGCGAAGTCAATCAACGGTCGCGGGTTCGAATCCCGCAAGATGCAATTATTTGTGTGATGAGCAGAAATATTTGTTTCCGAGTCATATATGTAGCAATCGTATCTACGAGTATGTATGTTTATCCGTTGTCAAGTACCCATAGTACAGGGATCTCAGTTTGGGGGTAATTGGTCTGTATTGTCCCGACCCGAATATAAAAAACATGGGGAGATTTTTGCCCAACAGTGGGACAGTGAAGGTTGGAGAACAATAATGTTAGCAAACATTCGTTTTTTGAAATTTTAATGATACGACTACTTTTGTCTACTATTATTTATTCTGTGTTTCTGTGCCAACGGCGCCCACTCCCGCATCAGTACAATTGTATTTTAAGGGTTCCGTACGTCAGAATAAAAAAAAACGGGACCCTTATAGGATCACTGGTGTGTCTGTCTGTCCGTATATCACAGTCAATTTCCTCCGAATTTACTGGACCGATTAAGTTGAAATTTGGTAAAATGGACGTGTGAAATAAAATTTGGGGTTACTTTTGGGGGCAAACAAGAAAACAAAATAAAAAGTTTTGCATACTGTATCGTGTGACATATCAAATGGAAGGGCTTGTGGCAAGGGTTTTTTCAGTTTTTATCTTCGTTATAAACGGAGAGGAAGCTGATATTTTTATTTTTAAATTATTGTTAGTGCTGAATTAACTAAGGGTCGATAGATTTCAGTTTAAAAAAATACAAACCCATGGGTTTTATAATTATGATTTCTAAAACCTTTTCTTGAAAAAATACAGAAATTAAACAAATATGACGCGAAAACTGAAATTTATCCTATTTTGAAAAACACTTACCGAAGTGGTACATATAATACAGCTGGAGCCACCGGGCGCCAGCATTGTGGCTATAGCCTGCACTTTTACTGCAATAAACTGGACACATAAAACACCACCACCATACAGAAATAGGACCCACTCACACAGTTAACATCTTCAGCAAAGTGTTAGGTCACAATATTTGCTGTAGGAGGCCCAGGGTCTAGGGCGCGAGCGCTCAGTTTTTGAAAACTCGCAAAGAAAAGCTCAAAAAATATAAAATCTATATCTATCTATGTCTGTATATGTAATATATCTATATATCTATACTTATAATAAAGCAGTAAGTAACAAAAAACAGAAAAGATAATAAAAAACAAATGACTGGTCTTGGGTACTTGTAGTAAACTAATTGATGTGAATATAACGTATACAGCGTCTGTCTCTTTGTCAGTATGTTCGCGCATCACGCAAAAACTACTGGACCGATTGCGATGTGGTTTTTATAGCTTAGGTTTTGACTTAAAATCTAGTGTATTGATGGGTGAAGCCGAGCAATCAAAATCTATTTTACGTCTGAACGAAGTGCTATTTTGGTATACTGTACATTTGGTTTTGGAATAAGATAAGTATCCTTATATCCCAGGAAAATTAACACGCCGCGGGCACAGTTATTAGGTAATACATAAAACTCGACAAACGTCGACTTTCATTGTGCAAATGATTCGACAATACGCTGGTACTATGTATTCCATTCTGTATGTAATTTATCTGCCACAGATAAATAATATTACCAGAAACACTGTATCCAAATAACCCTATGGAAACAATACTATCAAAATAATGAGAATCCATGGAATATCCTCCGTATTATTTCTACAAAACATAATATTAGTACAATTAGTTAATTTCGTTATTGTTACCCGAGGTGCTCTGCCGAGGGGTATCAGAACTTGAGGTGGAGCAATTAGTTGAATATCCTTGGCAAAGGTGTTTTGTAGGTGGCCATATACGCAACGGTGTACCTGACAGGTAGTCAGGTATACCTGAGCAGGTTTACATTTTAGAATATCGAAGCTCTCTCAAAAGGATTAATGAACAGTTTTATCATGTACGAGCTGTACCTGCGGCTTTGTAACTTTGTGTTATTCCAAGACCAAAAGTACCTTAAAAGTCCAAAATACCAAGATTTCGTTCAGCCGTCATATAGTTTTTTATCGATTGCTCGGCTTCTACTCATCGGATTGAGATACCAAGTACGCCAGTTTTTAATTCAAAACCTAAGCTATCAAACAGTGAAATTTGCATCACAATCGGTCCAGTAGTTTTTACGTGATACGTGAACAGACAAACAGAGACCCGATTTAAAAAATGTTATATTCTTGTTCAGTAGCTTATTTTAGGGAACCTAGACCATTTTTTTAATTATCTTCATTGTACACACTTTTTGGTACTTACTGTACTTACTGCTTTATTATAAGTACAGATAAATATACATTCGAGTTTACCTGTACAGGTAAACCTGTCAGGTTGCGTGTATGGCCACCAAAAGGGCCGTTTACCGCCAGCATTTGCGAATTGCATGGAGAGGAGAGATGGCCGAGCGGGTGAAGTGCTACAACTTCATTTGACTTACATGATGATGTAGACTTTAGAAAATAAATACTTTCAACATTTTGTTCATTCAGCAGAATCCAATTTCACATTCAATGGATTTTAGGTAGCAAAAAACGATTATTCAAAATCCATAAGTGCAAATGGATACGACTGTAAACCTCTAGATGGATTTCTAAGTACACATTTTCCTATCTTTATCATAGTTGCCATAGAGATCCCTGTTAAAAAACTCATTGTGTATATTATTGCCCCTTTCAATACAACGATACCGGGTTCGTTCCTCGGCCCGCAATTGATAGCCAGCCAGTTAAGCCACGTCAGAGGCCCTTGGGCGGTTAGATAAACTCTGACACCAGAAGCACTATTCTTTTGAATTTCGTACATTTTCAACTGTGGGTAAAACTACCGTGAAAACGGAGGATCGAGTATTTCTTAGAAATAAGCATTTAGGTTTGAGCTCACTAAAAGGAGTCAGCTTTGCGCATAGTACGCAGGAGGCAGAGAATGGTGTCGATTCTCTTGTTCCCAACTAGACTAAACTACGCTAAAATTATGTTTAGTCCTGTCAAACATATTATTTTGTTACAAACTAGACTAATGTTTAGTTACAAGGGTAGGAAAGGTGTAAGTAGAAAGGGGAGGGTACCCCCGCACCAGATTCCCCGCAACCCACCTACCCCCGCACCCCCTCTCTCCAAAACCCTTCCTGCCGCACCTCCTCCGCACTTCCCTGCCCTCGGACGTGTACAACACAGCACTCCCCCCCTGTCCCTTAATTCCATCGCACTGATGTTTATTTATTTTATTGGAAGACCAATAACATTTAAATAAAATAATAGCATAATAGTAATAACAGGATGACAGTTACAGACCTTCACGGATAGTGACACTATAGCTTATAAACTAACTTTAACATTATAAACTCACATATCAAACAACCAATAATTCAATTAATGATAAAGAAAAACAAAACCATTAGTCAAAAGTAACTCTGCTCAACCGCTGTCCTGATGCGATACTTGTACAGAATATATCAATATCAATGCGCTTACTCAATATGTTGAAGTTCTTACTTGCTCTCCTTAGATAGGAGTTTCACCTATAGTTTGTATTCACTGACGGGACATTCCGTAATGGGTTAAATCTAAGAGGTTTAGATGGAGCATTTGATTTAAGCTTATTTACCAATTCGGGACAATTAACAAGATTAGACACTATCTTAAGTAAGTATGTAACAAAAGCTATTTCCCTTCTCTTAGAAAGCGGAAGTAGGTCAAATTTTTTGCACAAATGCAATTACTTGTCAGATTTATAAGGTATTTTTAAACGGTAGCATAGGTATCTAATGAATTTGTTTTGAATCCGCTCAGTTCGTACACCGTACTTGTTATATCGAGGATTCCATACATGTGACGCGTATTCCAATATACTTCGAACGAAGGTACAGTAGAGATTTTTAAAGGGTTTGGCTTTATTGAATGCTGCGCAACTTCTCATTACAATTCCTAACGACTTAGTCGCCATAGTTTACACTTAGTTGAAATGATAAAATAGCTTTTAAGAATCTCTAAACTAAATTTAGTTAAGTGGATTTGAACACGAGAATTGACACCAATGACTCGTGAGATCGTCAGTTATAAGGAGGCCTAGGCCCCAGCACTACCCGCACGCCGCAAACAACTTACGAACAAGGTATAACTAAGATAAGAGGTTAGATTAATGGGTCACAGACGTAGCTTAATGAGTGCTTTACTATTGTTAGCGACCGGGAACGCGTGCCCTCTGACGCGAAGTGATGGCAAATCTGCACATAACTTAGTAAGTGGCAGGTGCGGTGCCGAGGGTTGAACCCGGGGTCGTTATAGACTGCAAAGTACACATAATTCGGTCACCATCTATGTAAAAAAGACCCAGATAGATTATTTCTACAACCCTTCGATTCATTCTATGATTCTAGATTAATTCTACGACCCTTCGAGTCGATTTTTGTCTTAATTGCTGCTTCCAATGTAGCATTAATATACAAAACTTGCTCTTTTTACCCGACTACGGCGAAGCAAGGGAAGGGTTATGAGTTTAGCAGTCTATGTATGCATGTATATATGTGTGTATATATGTATGTGGATGTTCTACCATAGCATCGCCTCTATTGGTCCGATTTTGACAAGCGAGGTGTCAATCGATTCGCCTTTAGGTATAAGCTATTTTTAAAAGATTTTATTTAACTTACAATGTGTATGTAAGTATGTTTGTTTAGGTCAAATCATGCAAGCTGAATTAGATCCTCTTATCCTACGGAGATGAAATTTTTGCATTCAGTTCCGATGACAATGCATTTTTATGGTAAGCATGACCTGAATCAACATCCAGGAACAGCTCCAGATAAAGGAACTCTTCAACGGTTAACAGCACCATGACATGGCTGCAGCACTCCGGGATGGCTCCTGAATTGGGAACTTGGACTTGAACTTGGTTAACAGAACAGACACGAACACAGACAGATATTTCTGTGTACGCATTATATTATGCTAGCCGGTTTGAACTTTTACGATGACATGGTTGCTGCTCTTCGGGTTGGCTTCTTATAAGGGAACTCACAGCATAGACACAAAATGTTGTAAACGAATTTAATTGTGATAGCTCGTTCTAAGTTCCATCATGACATAAAAGCTTTTTTATATGTTAAATTAATTTATATACCCGACCTTAGTCGGGTTTTAGTTTTTGAACTTATGTATTTAGAGTTGAATCAGTTAAGTATGTGTGTATGTACTCTCACAAGACTAATGAATCTGAAGTAGTTCAAATTTTCATGAAAAAGTTAACTAAAATTATAAAAACGCTATCGCCTCTGTCTTAGCTCGCCACCAAACAACTCCACTTCAATTACACGACCGACGTTACAGGAGCGTGTGAGAATTCCAGAAATTTTCAGAAAATACTTCTCCAGCCCTACACGGAGTACGTCCGCTCTGTTCGGACGTCGGGCGGAAAATGAGCTAGCGGCCATGTTGTTTGCGGACATGAAATATTTCACTTTTTAATTTACTATTTTGTAAATAAGGTTTAGGGCGCTGTGCAGTTTATTTTCCGGTTGGCTAGTAATTCAGTTCTTATAACAAAACTAGCTGTACCCGCGGCTTCGCACGCGTATTCTTGTCTTTAGGTTCAAAGTACCATAATGTGCTATTCCAGGACCAATAAACCAACATTTGAACAAAATTTCTTCAGCCGTCAAAATACTTTATCAATTGCTCGGCTTCTAACTCACCGGATTGAGATACCAATTACACCAGATTTTAATCAAATCCTAAGCTATCTAACAATGAAAACCGCATCGTAATGCGATAATGCGTAATCGGTTCAGTAGTTTTTACGTGATGCGTGAACAAACAAACATACAAACAAACAGATTAGAAAGAAAAGATTAACAAAAAAAATATGTTCAATACCTTTTTTAAGCACCTAAGAGCATTTTTTTCATTTGTATTCATTTAGTAGTTTGAGTGCGATGCGCGGTCAAGATACAGTCAAACAGACAGACAAAATTAAAAAGTATAACAGTTTGGCTTCAGTATCGAATATAGAGAACCATCCAAAAAATATTTTTATTACTTAATTATTAACATAACTTTGGACCCATATCCCGCAGAAACCCGGAACTTTTTCTGGATAAAACGTATCCTCAATTTTAACCCATCATATAACTTACGACAGTGCCAAGTTGAATCAAAACCTGTCCATTACTTTCAGCGTGGTACGTGTTCTTTTAAATAAGTTTCAACCCCTAAATGTTTCGATATGTAAAGTATCCTATGTCCTATCTCGTAGTACAAACTCAAATTATACCAAGTTTCTTTTGAGTTCATCCAGTAGTTCCGGCGGCGTGATGCGCGGCTAAGATACAGACTGACAGACATACAGACAACAATGAAAAAACATACAGTTTAGGCTTCATAATGGAATATAGAGTAATTTCCAAAAAAAAAAACACTATATCTTTAATATACAGAATTTGGACCCATATCCCACAGGAACCCTTTATTTTTTGGGACAAAATGTATCCATAATTTTCACCTATCATATAAACTATGTCTGTGCCAAGTTGCATCAACATCCGTTCAATAGTTTCAGCGTGCTAAGTGTTCTTTTAAATAATTTTCCACCCCTATCCTGCAGGAACACTTAATTTTTTCGGGATGAAAAGTATCCAGTGTCCTACCTCGAAGTGTGAACTCGAATCATACCAAATTTCATTTGAATTCATTAAGTATTTTCGGCGTGGCGCGCTGCGAAGGTACAGAGAGTCAGACGGACAAACAGACAGACAGACAAATATTAAAAAAATACAGTGTTAGCTTTAGTATTGAATATAGAACGGCCTTCAAAATAAATTACATAATATCTTCAATTTACAGAATTTTGGACATTATCCCGAAGGGACACTTTATTTTTCGGGATAAAAAGTATCCTCAAAATTTACCTATAATATAAACTATGACTGTGCCAAGTTTCAACAAAATCTGTCAAGTAGTACCAGCGTGATACGTGTTCTTTTAAATAACTTTCAACGCCTATCCTGCAGGAACCCTTTAATTTTTCGGGATGGTAAGTATCCTATGTCCTACCTGAAAGTATGAACTCAAATCAAACCAAATTTCACTTGAATTCATTGAGTATTTTCGGCGTGATGCACTTCCAAGGTACAGACAGACATACGGACAGACAGAGAGAAAGAAAAAAAAACAGTTTTGGCTTTAGTATTGAATATAGAACGGCCCCCTAAAAAAATTACAAAATATCTTTAATTTACAGAATTTGGGACATTATCCCGCAGGAACTCTTTATTTTTTCGTGATAAAAAGTATGCTTAATTTTAACCCATCATATACACTATGACTGTGCCAAGTTGCATCAAAATCCGTCCAGTAGATTCAGAATGGTAAGTGTTTTTGAAATAACTTTCAACCCCAATCCTGCGGGAACCCTTTAATTTTTCGGGATGAAAAGTAGCCTATGTCCTACCTCGTAGTATGATACCAAGTTTCATTTAAATTCATTCAGTAGTTTCGGCGTGATGCCTAGCCAAGATACATACAGACAGACAGACAGACAGACAGACAGACAGACAGACAGACAAAAATGAAAAAAAAAATTGGCTTCAGTCTCTAGAGTAAGGTCCAAAAAAAAATTTCAAAATATCTTCAATGTACAGAATTGGACCCTTTACAGTTTTATTATAAGTATATAGATAACTGTTCTAAACATTAAGGTAAACAAGAATGATCAGTGATGCTCTATGTTCAGTGTATAATGGAAAGCAGACATTATAGCCTTTTTAGTAAAATAACTGTGCTACAGAATTCTATCTAGTGGATGGTATCAAAATAGCATTCTGTGTATTGTGTTTTCAAGCACTCACGGTTGCTCCACTTACTGACATGTAGGTAGTTATTTCTATTATATTACCACGTCTTTCTTAGGTAGCCACCTAAATTATTGCTCTTTTATTATACCTTCTAGATGAATGCGTAGGTAAACTGTTTATGTATGAATAAAAAACAGTAACAAATGTCTTGTTAGTTCAAAAACTAAAACCCGACTAAAGTCGGGTAAAAAAAATACTATGACACTCTTGCGATGAAGAAGAATCGATTGATACCTCGCTTGTCAAAATCGGACCAATTTTTTAGTTTGAACACATAACCCTTAATTTGCCTTGCCGTAGTCGGGTAAAAAATAATAGATTAAGACACTCTACACCTGAAGAAGAATGGATTGTAAGCTCACTTGTCAAAATCGAACCAATAGGGGCGACGCTATGGTGGAACATCCACATAACCACATACATACATAGACTGTAAACTCATTACCCTTCCCTCTGCTGTAGTCGGGTAAAAATAAATATTAAACACCGCATTAGCCATAACAATTATTCTGATAACGCAACCATGCGTGAAGAAATAACGACCTCCACAAAACCCAACTAAAATCAAAACAGAAACGACAAATGTCATTGGAAACGACCTAAAACGAAGCTTAGAAAATAATCCACGAAATAGCGAAAAGCGAACGAGGTAACTAAAGGTACAGACACACAGATATAACGACTATTGAGATTTGTCAGGGCACATGGCATGTCCCAGACGTATTTGGGGAAACGAAAACTGTCTACCGATAACGTATATACACGACAAAGGAGCTGTGGTCGGCTATTTCTGCGAATAAAATAGTTGAAATTTTGGAGATAGACTTTAATTTGAAACTAGAAAGTAAAATCACAAATATTGAATACTAGTTTCCCGTCTGCGACTCCGTCCGCGCGGACTACTGTTTATCGCGAAAAAAGAATCCTATGATCTTCTAAGATAATAAAAACCAGCGCAAAAGTAGGTATAGCACCACTCTTGATGTTTTTTGACATACTTGTTATTTCGTTTCCATGGCAACCGTTTCTTACAGCGAGTAATCAAAATTTATCCAGTTTTTCCAGTTTTACCATGGAAACTTACAATTTTCCGGGTTAAAAATGTTTTATTCCAGGGTATAAGCTATCTCCAATCCAAGTTTCATCAAAATCCATTAAGCCGTTATCGTGTGAAAGGTCACTCACCGAAATCGGATCCGGACTGTCATCCGGACATACGAAATCATTTTTGCCCAAGCTGAAACAGAGACGCTTCGATCGCGCTTCGCGCTCGCTCTGTCAAACACACAAACAAACATATCTACAAACATACATACAAACATACACACAAACATACACACAAACATACATACAAAGATACATGAATCCTAAAAATATTACAATCTTTTTTTTGGTCAGTCGTGTAATATAAGGGTGGAGCTTTGCCGATATTAAAACGTGCCATAAAGAGCGATAGCTGGATATCATGAGAAAGGCTGCACCGATATTTTCTAAACGAAGATAACAAACTATCTTGTAAAAACCAGCATTAAAAAAATACATTTGAAGTCGTCCACCGTTTGGGAGCTACGATGGCACAAACAGAAATACAAAGGGTTACTTATAACATTTATGTCTTGGTTTCGGGAACTAAATACCTTCACAAAGTTGAATGGAGAGACTTACTAATTACTTACTCCCCAAAAGCGCAACAGAGACGTGTTGAATGAAAACGAAATTAGGAATAAAAAACTATAAAAACGATGAAACAACTATCAACATAGAAGTAGGTTAAACAACCTCAGCACAAGAATGCATCGTTTTAAATTTAACTGAACTCTCAGGAATTTAATATCCGCGTTCGAACTTTGAAACCTATAAAACTGGAATCAACTTGCGATACATAATATCAAATATTGTTAAAGTTTTACACAATACTGTAACATAATAAATCTGGTGGAACATGTTTGCTATAGTTTTCTGCGCTCAGGGTTCTCGCTTGTCACAAATACAAAGAGTTTCTATTAAGTTGGTCAGCTAGGTTGTTATTATTAGCGATATTTGATGTAATTATAATCTTCAGAATTATATATAGTCGAAATACGAGCATGTATATTCATTTTACTCAAACAATACTAGTAATGTGGTCATTATTTCGACAACCTTCTTTGGGCAAAGTCGACCTTGCCGCGCTGCTTGAATAGGCGCCAGCAAAGTTGTATGGAATTTCATTATTGTCGTGTTTTGCGGCCAGCAATTTCCTTTGAAAATCCATTATTGTCGTCTTTTGACGTATCACTATTATTTATTCCGTGGGTTCGTTAACCCCGAACGCGAAAAGAGAGGCGTTGTAGCTCCCAGACGAATGGACCAATTTTGTTATTTTTTTCTGTTTGAAAGCTGATGTGATCGTGATTGTTGTTGTTGTTTCTGTTTCTGTTGTTGTGGTCGTTGTTGTTGTCTTTGTCGTTGTCGTTGTTGTTTTCGTTGTTGTTGCATTGTTTGAGTAAATTCTTATTATACTAAGCTGGTTTTATTTAAATTCCTCGCATTGTTTGAGTAAAGCACTATACAAGCCTTGGTCCGCAATGACTGCCCTGCTGGCCACGCTATGATGGCCTCGAGCTTTGCTTAGTTAAGTTCTCGGCCTTCAAGCTTGGCCATCATTGCAGCCCTTGCTGTCCGCGCTATAAAGGCCTCGACCTTCCGTCTCGGCCTTTATTCCAGCTTGGCCATCAAGGGCTGCAATGCTGACCGCGCTGTGATGGCCTCGAACTTAACTTAGCTACGCTCTCGACCATCATCATCGCTGCCAGCAACGCAGTCATTACAGACCGCGGCAGTAATGTACTATAAAGAATTGAAACTTACATATTGTAAATATATTATTAAGTACAGATGATTTAGATTTTTTTTGTTTCTGTAACGGAGCACTAAACCTAATAGAATAGAATAAAATAGAATAAAAGTTTATTTTTTGACAAGTAGGTAAGTACATTATAAAACAGCACAAAGAAATTAAAAATTTGCATGATATGTCACAAATCGGCCCCAACTCAGCATAATGCTGGCAGTTAACCAGCAGTCTTCCGTTGGAGCCGAACATAAATACCGGTATATATGTTACTGTAAAAGACCTACTACGGTAAATCCAAAAATTTACAAATGAAGCCTACGATTAACTAAATTATAATATGGCAAACGTCCGAAAAGTTCTGTGATCATCGTTTATTTCAAACTTTTAGCAACATTATTTGGTGAATCTTAAGATTTACCTGATTAATAACGTGAATGTTGAAAAAGTCTAACATAACCTAACCTTATGTGCGCTTTTCCATCGCTCCGTGCTTGGGAGGGCACGTTAAGCTGTCGGTTCCGGCTGTTTTTGATTAATAGCAGTCATTAAGCCATGTCAGGTTATGCCGTAGGATGGAGCTAATTTTGAGCCTGCGAGCGTAGTGTAGTGTGTGATCGGTGTGACAATAACATCTATACTAAAGAAGATTTAAAAAAAGGCGTAGTCCACACAACCGTTTCGAAAGTGAAGCACCCAAGATATGCCGATCCGCTCTTATGCACAAGCCTCACGAACAAGCTTACACCATGTTTTCCCGATCGGCCGCCACATTGCAGCAACGTCTCAACCTTGTTAGTCGTGTTAAGTTCTCACGAAACCTCGAAAACAATGCAGTCTTTTGCGATGAAATTGTGTATCAAACACAAAACACCACAAATTATCCACTCACGCACACATACGCAGCCGCTATTTGACATGCTTCACTCGTTTGTACGTTGATGTAGACTCCGTCTTTTTTAAACCTTCTTGAATATACTCCAGTGTATGCTATAGGTATAAAATAGCATACATGAAAAGTTAAGGTAAGGCCAGTTATCGTGGACATAATCTGTGAACAAAACTGGCCAAGTGTGAGCCGGGCTTGCGCACTGAGGGTTCCGTACAAACTTGTAGGCATGTAAATAGTTCGTCCATCACGTGAATCGAGTCACGAGTTTTTTATTTTTTATTTAATCTCAAATTTACAGTATTCGGATTTTTCTATTTATATGTGCTATAAGACATTGCTTCTTGCCAAATTTTTCATTAATCTAGATGAACGAGCCACCTGTACCCTATAGCGAGTACCCTATAGGTTTGGATTCCCTTGCGAGTGTCAAAAATGTCGAAATTTGTGGCATAAACGGGCGTATCTTTAGATTGCGTTGACTTAGAAGTTTGAATGTTTGTGGTTTTTCAAAGCTCCAACGGATTGCAGACCTGACTATTTGATATTAATTTTGACTTGATACCTCCACGCGTTCCTAAAAGGGTCTTGACAGATAGACAGACGGACGGACAACAAAGTGATCCTATAAGGGTTTCTTTATACCTTTTGAGGTACGGAACCCTAAACGTTATGATCAATCTGGAGTTTCAGGTGGCTAGCAAGAATGAAAAACGTAAGACAATTCGGAGGGCTAGAAACCACAATAAAAACCTGCAACATCTCAACCCTGTACTAGGCCAGCAGCCATGCCAGCCCATGGAGAATTCATATTAAATGACAAACAGCTGCAGGCTCCAGCTCTGCAAGAATGTAACAGGCAGGTATATACAATTTCTTCATTTATGTTGATACCTCCATTTGATTAAAAGATTATAATACCAACAACTTTTTACCCGACTTAGTTGAAGCAATGAGTTTAACAATGTATGTATGTATGATTTTAATTTTTTCTTAAGTGAGATATCTGTCGATTCGACTTTATATATAGAGTGTCATATGTTTTTTACCCGACTACGGCAAAGCAAAGGAAGGGTTATGTGTTAAAACTAAAAACTTGGTCCGACAAGTCGGTCGGGGTTTAGTTTTTGAACGTATGTCTTGTTAATTAACTAAATTGTATTTTAAATACTTTTCAAATCTATAAAGCCAACAGTACACTGAAAACCGCTATTGGATCTAGACTAATCTATCTCCAATTGAGGCTACCTCATCGAATCCATTAACACCAATCTAGCTGCGCCAACGTTTGATTCAATTCGACGAGGATTTATCGGAATAAACTCTTTTTTTTTTTTTACTTCTTTAAATCCTCACCAACATAAATATAGAAGTCAAACGTAGTTTATTTGTTTGTTTGGGGAGCTTTCATGCCAAAACGGCTTATCCGATTTTGATGAAACTTTATAAAAAAGTACTGTACAATATAGAGACCAACAGATATTTTTTATCCCGGAAAATGGTAAGTTGCTACGGGAAAACTGGAAACTGTCGATTACTCACTGTAAGGAACGCAATGACATGTTGCCGTGGAAACGAAATAATAACAAGTCCGTAAAAAAAAATCAAGCTGGTTCTATACTTTTGCATTGATTGTTATTCGACTGCCCAAAAAAAGGAGTGTAATGATTTTAAGGTTTCATGTATGTTTGTATATATGTATGTGAGTTTGTATAATCCACCATACCTTTTCAATGCCTGAACAGACTTATAAGTAGGGGATATCGTTAGAATCCTTACATCCCCCCAAGTAACATAGGCTTTTTTTTTAAGTTTCAGTTTTTCTGCAGTATGGCAACATTTTTAAACATGAAAAATAACTTAATTTACAATATGGGTATCATATTGATGATACCCACCGAACTTATGCCAACAAATTATATACTGTTGATTATTGAATCAACAGTATATAATTTATTGGCATAAGTTCGTTTTTGCCAGGGCAGACTTGTTTTTTTTAGGTTTTAAGCTAGTAATTAATATCCTAGATGAACATTAGATGGTTTTTTGCCGATAAACTGTAGTCCGCGCGGACGAAGTCGTGGGCGAAAGCTACTAAATTTATAATAGTTAAATTTTTAATAGTCCATTTGATGACAAACAATGCCTGCGTCTTACATTGCAGTATGTTCTGTCAACATTATTTTGGATCAAATGAATCTTGATATGGGAAAACCATCACGAGACAGATTCCATTTATCATCACCATTCATTTTTCACACACCACCGTCAAATATTTCTGTGTTATTGGTCACCATTCTAAGGTTGTCTGGAAGTGATTAACTGAGCGTTAAGACTGCCCATTGCATGTAGGTAAACTGCGTTTTTGTTAATTTGTTATAATTATGGTGTTCAACAAAGAGTTGCGATGGTAGCCTAACGGTTCAACAGTGCAAACTTCGAGTCCCACGATACCGGGTTCGTTCCTAAGCCATGTTAGAGGCCCTCGGGGGCGGCCAGACAAACTCTGACACCAGAGCCCAGCACTACGTCATACGACAAAGAAACAATAAAGAGTTTATCTGTCTGTCTGTCCTTAATATTTTTTTGGAGATTTTCAGGCTATCTTCAGGAGGGCAAGATGTCCTGATTTGAAACCATTGTAGTCCGAATTGCTACAGATAGATATCTAGGAATGCACCCACGTGACTAGTCTTAAGGTATCAATTTGGACACAGAAAATCTTAACTGATGTTATCTACTCTCTTCATCCAACTGCTCACAAGAAGGTTAAAAAAACACGGAGTCTAAACCGCCAAACAAACGAGTGAAGCGTAGCAAATGGTGGTTTGCTACGCTTTTGTTTTGTGGTTGATACACAATTTCATCACAAAATACTGCATTGTTGTTGATTTTCCGTGAGAGCTTGACAGAATTAACACGACTAACAAGGTCGAGATCTTGCTGCGATGTAGCGGCTGATCGGCATAACATGGTGTAAGTGTACACATGAGACTTGTTCGTACGAGCCTCAGAGTAAGTACGAGCTGATCGGCATATCTTGGGTGCTTCTCTTTGGATTTGGCGTCGTGGAATCCGTCTTTTTTTAAACATTCCTGCCCGCTTACTTCCTTTTGAAACAAAAGAAAAAATAAATAAACAAAATCCAACCGAAACAGAAGTAAAAGTAACATTTGTACATTTCCACACGTTTTACTTATCTCAGTTCACAGCAAAGTAAAGTACGAGAATGGAGTGCATTTCCACAGCGGGACTGTGGGATTGGAGAACTGCGAGATTTTGGAACTGCGAGATTTTGGAACTGCGGGATTTAGAAACAGCGGGTTTGCGGGATGGCAAGGCTCGCGCCAAGACTGCTCGCTGTACTATTGCATTTTTCAATTTGTACCGACGATAAAGATTGGTCTGCATTAATATTGTTACCCGTAGGAGTATGTATTCATTGCATTTAACAATGTGCTCGGATTTAAAACAAACTTATTAAAAGCGGCAGTATGAAGTGCACCTTGCAAGTAGTATGTATCCTGGAGCTTTTAACTGATTTTATTTGATAGGAGACTAAAATTAATCCTGTGACCTGAGAAGAATTTTGATTCAAACCAGTCTAACATACATCATAGTACGGGATTAGTTAATAACCACTTTGAGTACCAAATTATAGATCTAGTTTATGAGGGAAAGATACAGCACGCTTCAATATCACGTTAACAAAGACTGGACTAGATACAACTACAGTCAGACAAAACCACACAGCTAAATTTTCACTGACGTACTTCATGTGCATCAACAACAAAGATAGAGAGTCATGCAGACTGTAGCATGAATGAGATAACATTAATTGACACTCCTAGCACGTGCTACACACACCACTCCGATTGGTGCTTTGCACCTAATTTATGCTGTACACGCCTGGGGAACTAGTACCTAATCTACGCAGTTTTAATGAGATCAATGGTTTCTATAATCCTATTTCACTGATATATGGCTTGTGTCCCAGAAGTTAGAACGTGAGGGTGAGAATGGAGATGATTACGTTTCTATCGGCTGTAGCCAAAATGTTTTTTTTTTGTTGATAATATTATGTATTTACCCTTACAATAATCCACTAAAGCTTAACCTTTTTACCCGATTACGGCGAAGCAAGAGATTAACAGTCAATGTTTGTACAGGTTTTCCACAATAGCGTCGCCCCTATTGGAACGATTTTGACAAGCGAGGTATCAATCGATTCGTAGTTAGTTTTCATACCCGACTAATGCGAAGCAAAGGAAGGGTTATGTGATTAAACTAAAAGCTATTTAAATAAAATATAAGTACAAAAACTAAAATGATAACGTTTCACAACGTCTCTTGATGGTTTTTGACCTACTTTTTATTATTTCGTTTCCTTGGCAACCGTTTCCTACAGCGAGTAATTAACACTTTTCAGTTTTCCCGTGGAAACTTACCATTTCCCGGGATACTAAATATCCTATGTTTTATTCCAGGGTATAAGCTATCTTCATTCAAAATTTCATCAAAATCAGTCCAGCCGTTATCTCATGAAAGCTCCCCAAACAAACAAGCAGACGTTTCACTTTTGTATATTGGTGTGGATTACCATCACGAATGGACCTTTAAGGCCGGGTGTCAGTGAATTTTATGTCCCTCTCATCCGTGATAAAGTAGAGCGGGAAAGATGATACGTCTCGGGAGTAAAATTTAAGGTTCTTATTTACTTGTAAGAAAACTAAAGCTTTGAATTAAAAAGTGTCTATCCATTTTCTCAATCATAATGAGCTCTTTTTCTTGGTATATTTTTGATATCAGTTAGTGATATCAAAAATATACCAATCTTTTTTCAATCAATATTCTAAGCATAAAATAGTGTTAACTTTAATTTTATTTTCTATCGAGTGAATTCATACTAATCATGTTTCTGTGTTCACAAAATACGAGATAGTATGTCAAATTTTGTTGCGATACCAATTTTATAGTTCTGGGTTAATTACAAAACAAGATACAGACGTTCAAAAATGATCGAAAATTGCTAAATTGCTAGAACCGGGCCTTAATGTAAAATAAACCAGCCAACTGCGTGTCGTACATGCATGGACTTAAGGTTCCGTAGCCACGCTAAAAACAAAGACTAACAATGCAACCCGCTTTGCAATCCGTCCAATTGATCTGTTTGTTGTTTAAAAGAAGCAAACTCAATAATCACTTTCATCCCTATAATCTCAACACGACCCTCATACAACAACTATAATCTGCTGAAAACAGCCCCCGTACTTCACGCGTTATTTGTGGACACAATAACACTTCTCCTAATTACACACCATAACATTTTATTAGCCTCCCCGAGCACATACACACAACAACGTAGGTATCTCACACCATATATGGCTTTTATCGCCATATCCCTTATCAAATATGGCCCTCGCTGCAATTTTAAGCCCACCGAAACCCGTGCCCTTAAATTCTACGTCAGCAGTTCCCTAATCCGATCCTACAAAGATACAAGCCGTGATATTTAAAAATTGTTTCTCTTTGCCTCTTTTAGTATATCAATGCTACTGGACCGTCCGCCTCTCCTTCAAAATTAAACTCCATTTCGAAATACATAAAGTTGATATTTGGAACTGCTCGAAGTAAACGCAGTATACACCATTATGGAACTTTTGCTGTTACGTCCCATTGAATGTCCATCGTATATGGGTCATATTTGAAATAGTCCAACTTGAATCGTCCGTGATGGTTGAATAAAACCGTGGCATATTCAACGGCATAGAAATTGAAGGCACTGGTGAATTAAATGGTGTAATGGAGCAGTTCTACCAATTTTATGACTCATTCATCCTATTTTTTTTAATGTTTTTTTCCCTGGACATTATGTCGAATGCCAGTCCTATTAGTAATAGAAAAGTTAGAAGCTTCGGTTAAATTTTAATCAATATTAATCAAATTACAATAAATATTAGAACTTTTTTAAGACTCGATCACAGTTAACCTAATTTACGGATTTGTTCAGTTTTATCGTTCTATCAATAATTGTTGTGTTGAATATTCGATTGGGCCTCGATCACTTTTGATATAACTTGTTGAGTTCTTACGGTGATATCAAGCAGATAATGAATTGACCATTTTTATTTGTCGTCTTCTAAGTATCCGATTTCTGATTGATTTTGATAAATTTTGTTTGTCGGAGCTTGCGGAGTTACCCCATCGATTGCTGAAAAGAAGTATATCGTTGTATTTTCGTTTGTCGGAGCTTACGGAGTTACCCCATCGAATGCTGAAATGAAGTAGATCGTTGTATTTTTGTTTGTCGGAGCTTACGGAGTTACCCCATCGATTGCTGAAATGAAGTATATCCTTGTATTTTTGTTTGTCGGAGCTTGCGGAGTTACCCCATCGATTGCTGAAATGGAGTATATCCTTGTATTTTTGTTTGTCGGAGCTTGCGGAGTTACCCCATCGATTGCTGAAATGAAGTAGATCGTTATATTTTTGTTTGTCGGAGCTTGCGGAGTTACCCCATCGATTGCTGAAATGAAGTAAATCGTTGTAATTTTGTTTTTCGGTTCTTGCGGAGTTACCCCATCGATTGCTGAAATGAAGTAGATCGTTATATTTTTGTTTGTCGGAGCTTGCGGAGTTACCCCATCGATTGCTGAAATGAAGTAGATCGTTATATTTTTGTTTATCGGAGCTTGCGGAGTTACCTCATCGATTGCTGAAATGAAGTAGATCGTTATATTTTTGTTTGTTGGAGCTTGCGGAGTTACCCCATCGATTGCTAAAATGAAGTAGATCGTTATATTTTTGTTTATCGGAGCTTGCAGAGTTACCTCATCGATTGCTGAAATGAAGTATATCCTTGTATTTTTGTTTGTCGGAGCTTGCGGAGTTACCCCATCGATTGCTGAAATGGAGTATATCCTTGTATGTTTGTTTGTCGGAGCTTGCGGAGTTACCCCATCGATTGCTGAAATGAAGTAAATCGTTGTAATTTTGTTTGTCGGTTCTTGCGGAGTTACCCCATCGATTGCTGAAATGAAGTAGATCGTTATATTTTTGTTTGTCGGTTCTTGCGGAGTTACCCCATCGATTGCTGAAATGAAGTAGATCGTTATATTTTTGTTTGTCGGAGCTTGCGGAGTTACCCCATCGATTGCTGAAATGAAGTAGATCGTTATATTTTCGTTTATCGGAGCTTGCGGAGTTACCTCATCGATTGCTGAAATGAAGTAGATCGTTGTATTTTTGTTTGTTGGAGCTTGCGGAGTTACCCCATCGATTGCTAAAATGAAGTAGATCGTTATATTTTTGTTTATCGGAGCTTGCGGAGTTACCTCATCGATTGCTGAAATGAAGTAGATCGTTGTTTTTTGTTTGTTGGAGCTTGCGGAGTTACCCCATCGATTGCTAAAATGAAGTAGATCGTTATATTTTTGTTTGTCGGAGCTTGCGGAGTTACCCCATCGATTGCTGAAATGAAGTAGATCGTTATATTTTTGTTTATCGGAGCTTGCGGAGTTACCTCATCGATTGCTGAAATGAAGTAGATCGTTGTATTTTTGTTTGTTGGAGCTTGCGGAGTTACCCCATCGATTGCTGAAATGAAGTAGAACGTTATATTTTTAGGGTTCCGGACGTCCGAATGAAAAAAGGAACAGTTAAGTTAAAATTTGGCACTCGTAGTATGAATTTCATGAAATAGCAACATGAAAATTTACCATTTATCCAAAACTATGGCGACTTAAATTAAAAAAACCGGATATAGTTTTTTTACTTATAGATTTCAGGAAATCCTATAAGAAGTCTATGGTCTTAAAATAGCATAGTAAATAATTATTTCCTGTAATGTGAGTTTATTCATAGATAGATAGATAGATAACTCTTTATTACACTAAAAAACTTAAATTATGGCACATCAACAATGACCTTAAATTAGTACAATCGGCAATATTATAAAAGTATAAAGTTCTCTGTTTGTTTGTTTGGGGAGCTTTCAAGCGATAAAGGCTGGACTTGGCTTGATGAAATTTGAAATGGAGATAGCTTATACCCTGGAATAAAACATAGGGTACGTTTTACCTCTGAAAATTTTAAATTTCCGCGGGAAAGCTGGATAAACTGGAAAATGTTGATTACTCGCTGTAAGAAATGGTTGCCATGGAAACGTAATAACAATTTTGTCAAAAAACATCAAGAGCATTGGTGCTATACCTACTTTTCCATTGGTTTTGAATATTCTAGAAGAACATAGGATGCTTTTTTTCGCGATATAGTCAGATAATATTCTACGCAAGGAATTGTCACCACACGAGTTCAACTCGCACTTGTCCGGTTTTTTCCAATCTATCTTGTAGAATATCAGGTTTAATTTCCTCACTATGTACTTGTTATAAATAGTTTATTTTATTATTACTGACTGGGCTTTTGTATGACCACGATCTCACCAGCAGATGTATGACCACGATCTCACCAGCAGATGGAAAGCGATTGTCTTATTGTATGACCACGATATCACCAGCAGATGTATGACCACGATCTCACCAGCAGATGTATGACCACGATCTCACCAGCAGATGTATGACCACGATCTCACCAGCAGATGTATGACCACGATCTCACCAGCAGATGGAAAGCGATTGTGACTTATTGTATGACCACGATCTCACCAGCAGATATATGACCACGATCTCACCAGCAGATGTATGACCACGATCTCACCAGCAGATGTATGACCACGATCTCACCAGCAGATGGAAAGCGATTGTGTCTTATTGTATGACCACGATCTCACCAGCAGATGTATGACCACAATCTCACCAGCAGATGTATGACCACGATCTCACCAGCAGATGGAGAGCGATGGTGTCTTATTGTTTTGTTTCTTTCTTTTTTCTATTTACAGTTAAGATAAAAGCTAAACTAATGTATTTTAATATAGTAACTCAAACAGTAGACACAACTAACCAGTCCATCATTAAACAAAAAAGCGTCCAACACAATTCAATACGTTGCATAGGTACCAGACAAAAACTACACAATGGAACTTCACTTTAATAAAAATCGTATTATTATGCACTGTATCACGTTGACATAAAGTCCTAAATATCATCGTGGTGCTATCAATGGTACTTCATCAGAAATTTACGCTATTTTGAACTCTCTTTCATTGAAACGGAGCATTATGGTGATGTCATGATGTCAGGACTGCAATATTGATGAGCATATTACAAGGTTTGGTGAGTTTGACCAAAGTAAACGAACTGGATTGGAGGCGTTTTCTCAAAAACTTGGTCTAACTAGTATTTTCTATATATAGTATTTTCTGTATATTTATCATTACTACCTGTATACAACCTTATAAAATCCTACAACTACCTAGTAGTTAGTATTCCTCCAAGTACTTAGTATTTAGCAATATAAAACTAATTGAATTAAAAAAATAACAAGTAAAATTAATCCTGTAAATAATGTGTCTTATACCTACGCTCTTTCTTTCAGAAATATAATAAGCGTATGAGGATACCTTATATATTACAGCTAATGTACCTACAAACCAACTTCGACGTATCTATATCTACATTAATATTATAAAAAGGAAAGATTTGATTGTTTGTATGTTTATTTGTTTGTTTGTTTGTTTGTTTGTAATGGATAAAAACAAAAAATACAGAACAGATTTTAAAAATTCTTTCACCTGTAGAGAGCTTCATTATCAGCGAGTAACATGAGTCTTTTTTTTTTCTTTTAAATAGTTTTCCCTACAAAAATTACAATAATGTAACCCGGGGTAACAAAAATTTGCAAAAATGACGATTACTTTGTATAAGAAACGTTGCCATGGAAACGAAATAATAACAAGTCTGTCAAGTACGTGGGTACTGCAGTTGTCTATGATCAAAAAGCACTGCTGCCAATGATTTAGAATTACGCTAACTGTCGTTTTTTTTTCACAAGTTACGACGGGTATATAACTGCTAAGAGTAAGAAAATTGCCGCGGTGTTAGCGGTACCGACAAACTCAATAAACTGTAAAAATACTTAACTGATTTAAAAAATTCTAGACATGGCATAGACGTTTCACGACAAACAAACGGCCGTGCGCCTGACACAGCCCCACCCGGATTTTTAAACCAAAAGAGGTTGAATTACGCTTACTGGCATTAATACTAAACTATTATAAACAGAAAAGATTTTTGTATGTTTGTTTGTTTATAGTAACAAGAATAGTATAAAATTTGTTTAAATCGTGTCTGTCTGTATATTCGCGCATCACGTAAAAACTACTGGACCAATTGCAATGCAGTTTTCACTGTTGGATAGCTTAGGGTTTGACTAAGCCTAACTGGTGTAATTTGTATCTCAATCCGATGAGTAGGAGCCAAGCAATCGATAAAAATCTTGTTTAGGGCTGAACAAATTTTGATCCAATGATGGTATATTGGTATTTTAGGCCCTGGAATAGCGCATATAGTACTTTTAACCTAAAGAAATAACCACGCGTGCGAAGTCGCGGGTACAGCTAGTAATTAATAGTGTGTCAAACTCACAAAAACTATAACACTAAACTCAATGTAAATTGTCAATGATATCACAATTTGTATCTGTAGTAGATATTATTATTATGATGTCAAGAGGTATGTTGTATAATTTTTTGTGTTCGTGAATATTGTAAAATTGTAGCGTTGCGTTTACAACGCGCGTTCCAACGCGCGCCTGCACAAATGGGGCCTGTTATTATTTTACTAACTATGCAGACATAAAGTTTTAAGTCCTTTCCTCAGCAAATAGCAACCAAGTTCACAGAAGAGAGAAGTTGCATCATTTATTTTCAAACTTTACTCCCCCCAATGAATACATGAGTAGAGAAGTTATGGACATCCGTAACTATCGGATAAAAGATATAAAAAAATACTATTGGCCGAATTATAAATTTCGGATGTAAAACGGTCTATTTCATAAGTTTAACACCGACATACGATCACTTTTTGCTGACAATATTAACTGAGCAGTTAAAACTGATGTTATTTATATGAAAAATTGCCAGTTTTCACTGTCAGTTAAAATTGTCAGGGAAAAGTGATATACCATCCGGAATTACTGGTATAGGCCGAAAGAAAATAAACAGCTTTATGCTACACTAGCTGTATGCTCGGCTTTGCCCGCGTGGTGATTTCTGTGGTTTAAAAGTAAACTATGTGTTAATCCAGGACCAAAAGCACCAATATCATTATACTTCGTTCAGACGTGAAATAGTTTTTAAAGATTGCTCGACTTTTACTTGTCGGATTAAGATACCAAGTACACCAGTTTTATGTCAAATCCGAAACCACACAATAGTGTAAAACGCATCGCGATCGTCCCAGTATTTTTTACGTGATGCACGAACAAACATACAAACAGATAAACAGACAAACAGACAGACACGATTTTTAAAGATGTTATTTTCTTGTTTAGTACTTTATTTTAAGTACCCTAAACCAATGTTTGTTTTATTATCTTCATTGTACAGACTTTTTAGTATAGAACATCAACAGAACTCAAAAGCGTGCTATCATTATATTTTGAATTCTCAACATGCTATTTTATCAACAACGTACATACTAAGAGATTCGTTTTAATTTTTCGCTGAAATCGCAAATATGGGCAATAAAATATACTTATTAATCCAGGCAGTCAAACGTATCCAGGCTGTTCATTAAACATTTAAAAATATAAATCGGGCGAGTGGCAGACTTGACAGTGACAGACCTGTTCGTTTTGTTTTTGAATATAGGTGACAGACTCACCCATATTCAAAAACAAAAACGAACAGGTATTTTTAGAGATGCAAATGTAAAAAAATATTGTTTGATTATTTACTATGTTAATTGCCTGAAACTGACTTATAAATAATATATTCATATCAGAAAGTTTCAATATCCGATTGAAAATAAAAATCCGTAAACATATCCGTATCCGTATTTATTTCGATATCCGTAACTGAAGGTCCAACTCTAACAGGAAGTGAGATATTACGATATCGCCGCTTTTTGCGGCGCACGTGTTCAGAATCCAGAACACGTCTGTTTTGATCTATTTGCCAAAGTGTTTCGGGAAGATACCCTTTTGCCTATTTATTTAAACATCCGTTTTTTCCGGTGGTTGGCAGATCAGTTTTGCGATAAGGTTTTTGTGGAGGAAAAATATATTTTTTTTGCTAAAAAATAAAATCAACCTTTAGTTATTGTTCTACATAATGTTTAAAGAAGCAGCAAGTTGATTGGGTTGTTTGTATGTCTACTTCTTCACACAATAATGAAAAACTTCATTAAATTGAATTAGTACAATTTTGTAGTTGTAGGACTCTTTTGCTTGTGTCCACCTGGCGCCTTTGTCAGATATTCAACCTCCAAGCAGTAGTGTGTAAACATTTCTGTGTTTCGGTTTATAGGGCAATGTTTCCAGCGAAATTACTGGGCAATGAGGCTTAACAACCAATGTCTCAGGCCTCAGGGTGACGAGCGCATTGCAGTGACGCACAAGATTTTGCAACCGAAGTTCTTGGTGGCGCTGCAACTTTCGTGGGCAGGAGTGACGCTTACCATCAGGCGAGCGACCTGCCCGTATCGTCACTAAAAGTAATAAAAAATAACAATACGTTTTTTTTCATACAAATTATGTTTTTATTCAATCTCATTGTGAAGCTCTTTTCTAAGCTATTTGTCGATTGTCACATACAATGGGAATTAATACAGCAAGATTTTCTATTCTGTATATAAATAGATCTAGATAAAGGGAGGCAGATACGGCACGCTAAACATAAAATGGACTTGATACAACTACAGGCATACACAGCTACCAAGCTACATTCCCACTTCGTGCTTCATGTGCATCAACAACAAAGATAGAGAGACATACGCAGACTGTAGCGCGAATGTGAGTCACACAAAACTAACAGGTGTTAAACAAACGCCACTCCGATTGTAACTAAAGGCAGAGAAGGCCAATTATGTGCATTGCACCTAATTCATGCAGTCCATGCCCTAGGAGCTGGTATCTAATCTTCCCCTTTTAATTAAATCTATGTAGAGCGATTTCTAGATCATCCATCTAATGACGAGGCAGTTGTTGCAAAGCGAAGAGGAATGGCGTCAAAGGAGAGAAAAATGACATCCAGATAGACACTGATTCAAAGACGATGTATACCTTTGTGATTAATGGTGAATTAAGTTGGATTTATCTGTTACTAGCTGCGCCCCACGGTTTTGCCAGAGAAGTAAAAAAAAAACAGCCAAGCGTGAGTCGGAATCGTGCACTGAGGGTTCCGTACAAACTTGTAGGTGTGTAAATAGTTCGTCCATCATGAATCACAGACATATGAACAAACTTTTTTTTTGTGATGTAACTACAAATTTACGGTTTTTGGATTTTTCCCAAAAACGTCCGTATCTTTTGATTGTGTTGACTTGAAAGTTTGTTTTTATCAGAGCTCCAAGGGATGTCAGTTCTGAGTATTTGATATTAATTTCAACTTGATACCTTGGTTTTTTTTCCCGGCCTTAGTCGGGTTTTAGGTTTCGACCTTATTTCTTGTTTAAATAATATCAAAATAAAAGTATTGTAACAAGTAAAATTATTATAAAATACAAAAACCCGACTGCGAACAAAATAATATGAGCTGACCGCCCGCAAAAATAATTACACTAATCTTATCAAGGCGAAAATTTGCATGTATGTATGGGTGTGTGTGTGGGTGTGTGTTTGTTACTTTTTCACGTTCAAACGGCTGGATGGATTTGAATGAAATTAGGTATGGAGGTAGCTTATATCCTGGATTAAAACATAGCAAACTTTTTATCCCGGAAAAAAGCACGGTTTCTGAAGGACGCGGGTAAAACCACGGGGCGCAGCTAGTATAATAAAATAATAAAAAAATAGTTTATATAAATTTAATTTTTGTTATTTACTTGCATATATTACTTGACTTTAATATTTGCAATTGCAACTTATAATATTTACATTAACTTGAATAATCAAAAATCGAAAATTTTGTAAGAAACTATAAAGACAATTGCTACTTTTTAGTTATAAGAATTATATATTTTAAATTGGTCTTTTAAATACTCGTACCTTCATTATGATACCTCACATGAAAGGTTTAGGTATTTTTTGATCCGTCGGAAATACAATATGGCAGCTATAAGCCGCCATATTAGTTTTCTTTACATTTCATATATCATATAGCACTCTCGTGATCAAGACGATTCCAATGATACCTCATTTATCAAAATACATCAAGCCGTTTAGGCTGTAGGATGCGCCTAACAAACGTACAAACAAACAAACATACATATACAACCCAAACACATAAGCCTCCGAGCAGTCGGGTAAAATACTTTGAAACTTGCCGTGTCACCATACAATACGTATTCCATTCAACAGCCATTACAGAAGTCGCGGAGGAGAAAAGTGCGTCAATTTTTCACTCGGACATTACTCGTGCTTGGCTCTATCGAGCAATTTATTCCCTTGGCTCTATGGTCCTAGAGCTGTCATTCATTCTAATAAAGGTCCATGGGGAGAGTAATCTACTTGTGTAACAATATTTTATGATCTTATTAATTGCATATTATGTATTTTATTATGTATTGCAAATCTTTGAAATGTGGAAATATTCTGAAAAAATTAATGCTCAAGTTTTTTTTAAGGGGAACGGACATTGCATCATTATCAATTATTTTAACATTTTTTTATTTTTTTTCATCATTTTAGTGGGTTCGGATTGTGATACAATAAGTTTCAAATTGCGGCTATATTGGCACGAATTACTGTTTTTTTTTAATTTCAGTGCTACATACGAATGAAAGGGTCTTCACATGGATGTACTAAAAAAATACTACACAATATATTTTGATGAAATGTATATGGGATGACAATCCTATGATTTAGTAGAGGTGAGGTAGATAGCTCCTTGCTTATATTTTCCTATCGACAACCGAATCTAATGGCGTCCAAAGGTTCGAAATTCCTTCGAAACAATTCGGGACCTTTCAATAGAGCTTTAGAATTTCGAGAATAAACTTCTGAGCTATAAACGCCGTCTTTGTTTTACAAGTAACAATTTGTTTTTCTTTCTATTTTTGTTTATGAAGGAAAAATCTTGACGTAAATTAAAATTAATTTTATATAAAAAAAGACTCCATGTTTTCTACACAGTAATTAAAACACAGAGGACGTAGATGAGGGTCTCCAACTCGATTGGTATAGTTAGTTGTATAAACCCCCCCACTATATACCCCATTCACTATGGTTAGTGGCCAACTGGCCATAAACAACGTGTCCTACTATGTGTGCACTTATATTTGCTGCGCAAAAGTGACGGAACTGCACAGTTATTCGGTTACACGCTCTCAGTTTAACTGCACAGTTCTATATATATCTACAGTTTTATCTAATGGTATTTTGATTACATTTCAGTTAAACAGAAAAGTACAACTGACAAAAGTGGAGAAAAATACATCCCCGTAGAGTTTCTTGATGCTCTCTCCTCTAACGGGCTTTATTTCCGAAGCACCGGTAGAGTCCGAAGGGTATTTCATTTTCCTGTGCGCGATTCAACTGTGGACACATGAAAGGGAAACTTTTCCTTTTATTTTCAAACTCACTTTCCTAAGTATACTTAATTTTATTGATTTGATCTATTTACAATAATTTATGTTTTTCATTATGTTCATGCGATGTTAAGATTTGACTTGTATAAGTGGTATTACCTTGCCTATTTACAATAAATACTGTGTGACTGTGACTTTGTTGGTTCTACACATCTAACGATTTATCTGTACACTCTGTTAACCCGGTTAAATCACGCAGATAAACTGAAAGCGTGTCGTGCGTAATTTTGAGCATATAACAAAGTCTTTGAAGTAGCCTGAACTTTCAAGGCTTGTGTGGCTTGTTTCTCCTGGATTACCTAGCATTTTTACCATTAAGTTTTTCCTAGCCACTGTGTGACTGTACTATTTATCCTTTACCGTGACACTGACTTTGACAAGTGGTTGATATGGAAGGCCTACTGTCAAATGAAAATTAGATTCCATTGTGACTTGTCAATATCCAGACTTTTTGTAACGTGCGATGTGCGATTCCTATATCTATTTACCCGAATACAGCGAAGGAAGTGAAGGGTAATGAGTTTAACAGTCTATGTATGTATGTATGTATGTGGATGTTCCACCATAGCGTCGTCCCTATTAGTCCCATTTTGACAAGCGATGTATCAATCGATTCGTCTTCATTAATAGAGTGTAACAATTATATAGGCAATGGCTATATTTATTTCCCAACTACGGCGAAGCAAATGAAGGGTTATGTGTTAAAAAAAAAGTTGGTTCGATTTTGACAAGCGAGGTATCAATCGATTCGTCTTTATCGCAAGAGTGTCATAGGCAATTTTTTATCCGATCGTAGTCGGGTTTTAGTTTTTGAACTTAGTCTTGTTACATTTACTACCAGATGTAAGCTGAAACTGTTTCTATAAAACAAAGGTTTGTTACTAATGGATGGGAGGGTTACCATAGCTACGTTCCGTTAGCATAATGCATGGAGATGATAAACGAAGGTGTTCCTCATTATTCGTCAGTGTTCCTACAAAAATTAAACGTCAGTAAATTGTCAAAGTATCATTGCGTAATTCTGACAAACTACGGAAAAACTTGTGGAACTCTATGTAACGCCTCGTTATTATTAGGTTGATAAACGAAGGTGTTCCTCATTATTCGTCAGTGTTCCTACAAAAATTAAACGTCAGTAAATTGGTCAAAGTATCATTGCGTAATTCTGACAAACTACGGAAAAACTTGTGGAACTCTATGTAACGCCTCGTTATTATTAGGTTGATAAACGAAGGTGTTCCTCATTATTCGTCAGTGTTCCTACAAAAATTAAACGTCAGTAAATTGTCAAAGTATCATTGCGTAATTCTGACAAACTACGGAAAAACTTGTGGAACTCTATGTAACGCCTCGTTATTATTAGGTTGATAAACGAAGGTGTGCCTCATTATTCGTCAGTGTTCCTACAAAAATTAAACGTCAGTAAATTGTCAAAGTATCATTGCGTAATTCTGACAAACTACGGAAAAACTTGTGGAACTCTATGTAACGCCTCGTTATTATTAGGTTGATAAACGAAGGTGTTCCTCATTATTCGTCAGTGTTCCTACAAAAATTAAACGTCAGTAAATTGTCAAAGTATCATTGCGTAATTCTGACAAACTACGGAAAAACTTGTGGAACTCTATGTAACGCCTCGTTATTATTAGGTTGATAAACGAAGGTGTTCCTCATTATTCGTCAGTGTTCCTACAAAAAATAAACGTCAGTAAATTGTCAAAGAATCATTGCGTAATTCTGACAAACTACGGAAAAACTTGTGGAACTCTATGTAACGCCTCGTTATTATTAGGTTGATAAACGAAGGTGTTCCTCATTATTCGTCAGTGTTCCTACAAAAATTAAACGTCAGTAAATTGTCAAAGTATCATTGCGTAATTCTGACAAACTACGGAAAAACTTGTGGAACTCTATGTAACGCCTCGTTATTATTAGGTTGATTACGAATAGTTGCTTTGACATAGAAGTATCATTTATAGAAAACGGACGTAGTCTACTTGTAATAAAAACAATTGCAATAATATTGAAAAAAGAAACGGTTTTCGCTTGCAATCTCAGCGTCCCCTCTCACAACATTCACGATTTTCCTCAACAGTCCCTGCAAATTAAATAATACACTTCCTCATCTCAGTTTACCTAAACAGCCGATCTTAATCATAATAACGACAGTATTAAGTTTAATAACCTAGCGACACAAGATGGCAGGTATGAATTGGTACCATTAGCGCCCCACGTTGGGCGCCAGAAAACGACTCATCACGTTGATGAAGATTTTGATGGTCAGAACAGGTTTGCTTTGTATATTTAGGTATTATATTTAATTATTCTTACAGTATATTTCAATAGGCTTCGCTAGCTTAGTCACATCGAAAGAATGTAAGAATATCAGGACGTGCAACGTACGATTTTTGTACGTCCGGTCGGACGTTCGAGGTTTCACTGGATAGATGAAGTTGGCAAGAACAATAAAAAACAGCGAGCCTTACAGTAGTCGCATATGATGTGTAATATTTGACATCTCACCTTGGTATTAAGCAACATTAATATACACTAGCTCGCGTTCATAGGTCAACTGTGAATCAGCAACTACTTCATCTGACCTATGTGATCTAACTTTTCGTCAGAAAATCGTATGTCTTGGTAGCTTCGGCGGGAAGCGTTCGGCTGATAGTCTGAAGTACCTGAGATCTAATCCCGACTGAAGTGTTTATTTTGCACTATAAAAATAAATGTGATTGCTTCTAGCTTGATAGCACCGCGTGCGCTTCCCCGGCTACACTTTAGGTTACACAATATTGTCTAAAACTTTTTCACGAAATCACTCGCATTGATTTTACGAAAGTGAGCGGAAAGATATTACACATAAAACTAGCAAAAAATATTATAAAAATACTCAAACCCGACTGTGGACTGTACTGTGTGTGTCTGTGTGCATATTAATTCCTTTCCATCCAAAGGTTGTCTGGAAGAGATCGCTTTTTAGCGATAAGACCGCCCATTGTCCCATATATTTTGTATAAATGTTCTAGTTATTATTGTATTTTTGTTCTATGTGGTGTACAATAAAGAGTTATCTATCTATCTATCTATCTATCTATCTTTGATTAAAATTTTAACGTGGTATGTCGGATTTTTGCTTTTCAGCCGCGATAGCGGCCGGAAGTAATGCGATGCGAGCTGACCGCCCGCAAAAGTAATAGTAAGTAAATTACTTACATATTTTACTTTACTTTAATATTTGCAATTGCATTGGACTATTTATTGACATAAACCGAATGAATCCAAAATTGAATATGTTGTAAAAAGCTTGAAAGACAATTGCTACTGATTAGGTCAAAGAACTGTGTTTTTGAAATGGTCTTATAAAGCTCTTCATTTTGATACCTCACTCATTAGTCATTTTTAAATCCGTCGTAAATACAACATGGCAGCTGTAAGCCGCCATATTAGTTTTCTTGACACTTCATATATTCTACAGCACTCTCGTGATTAAAGCGAATGCAATGATACCTTATTTATCAAAATCCATCAAGCCGTTTAGGCTGTAGGACGCACCCAGGACACGTACAAACAAACATACATACAACCCAAACACATAGGTAACCCTCCTCAATCGGGTAAAAAATATATGAACATACGCGCGCACCAGAAGACTAGCACAAGAGGTGGCGCAGGCATGATATCTTGAAATGGCGTCTCTTATTATCAGATGCCAATGTTCTATTTGGGTCCCTGTTTCTTGGCGCCATCCTAGTTATTTAGGGAATTTGTTAATTGAACAACATTTATTCAGCAATTATTGTAAAAAAAACCTTCACAAACTCCACATACCACAATCAAAGTAATCAATAAAAGGTTACAAACATGACTAAATAAAGTTAGTAAGTAGGTACCTACTTAGCAATTGTTCCGAGTTTTGTGTAAAGCTGCGTTTTAGTACCACACATATTATCGGTTTAATAACCTAGCGAGACAAGATGGCAGTTATGAATTGGTACCATTAGCGCCCCGCGTTGGGCGCCATAAAATGACTCATCACTTTGATGAACTTTTTGATGGTCACGCGTAAACGTAACAGGTTTACTTTGTTTATTTACTAAGTTGGCTTTATGGGATTGTAGGCACATTATGTGTTAATGTATTTGGGATTGGGGTAAAGAGAACTTGTTTGGCTGTGACTTTTAACTCTCTTATTATTAGAAAAACTGTGTTTTTTCCTGGAATTAGGATGCAAATACGAACACAATAATACATACATACGTTTTGATTTTTGCTTATTAGTGAAAGACCCAGAGGACATGCATATTCATTTACTTTTTATCCGACTACGGTGAAGCAAGGGAAGGATAATGAGTTTAACAGTCTATGTATGTATGTATTTATGTATGTATGTATCTATGTATGTGGGTATGTGGATGTTCCACCATGGCGTCGCCCCTATTGGCCCGATTTTGACAAGCGAGATGTCAAGCGATTCGTCTTTAGATATAGATTGTCTTAGGTTATTTTATTTACCCGACTACGGCGAAGCAAAGGAAGGGTTATATGTTCAAACTAAAAAGTTGGTCCAATTTTGACAAGCGAGGTGTCATTCATAGTTGTCATAGACTATTATTATTACCCGACTACGACGAAGCAAATGAAGGGTTATGTGTTTAAACTAAAAACTTGGTTCGATTTTGACAAGCAAGGTATCAATCGATTCGTCTTCATCGCAAAAGTATCATTTTTTACCCGACCCGACGGGTTTAAGTTTTTAAACTTATGTCTTGTTAAGTGACAACTGTTCAATTCCATAATAATAAATGCGTAGAGGTAATAAAAATAAAGTATTATAAAAGAAACACAATTACCGTCAGCTTTATTTATAATAACATATTTTTATTTTTAACTTTTTAGTATTACTGATATATTTTTGGAATTTCAATTTGATACCTCACTCCATGATAGGTTTGGTATTCTTTTGATAAGTCTTCGGTAATAGAATATGCCAGCTGTAAGCCGCCACATTAGTTTTTGTGACATTTCATATATACTATGTCACTCTCGTGATTAAGACATAAAGTCAAAGTCAAAGTATTTTATTGTAAAAAATAATAGCACTTTTACAAGTCAAAATTTCACCGATCAACCTCCTTTGTGTATCTTCTACTCTATCCACGCGACATTGGCAAAATTGTGGCAACCCTGCAGAAGCCATAAATAAAAAAGTTGAAGTTGAAGTCAAGTCAAAATTAACATCTCATGAACAAGGACAAATACACAAAATATTATAATAAGATCAAATCAATCAAAAATTAAATAAACTAAGTATTCTTTGAGATTGAAAAGGAAATTTCCCTTTCAAACAGAAAGGAACAGGAATTTTCCTTTCATGTGCCGACAGAGTTAAATCTCACACTGGAGGAAATACCCTTCTGACTCATAAAATGATAACCTCCCCAGACGGGTATAAACGGCACTATATACGCGGAATTACGATTATCGTTGCATTGCTTATAGGAATTTACAATTTCTTCGCTTAGTCAGTTTGTATGTCAGTTTGAAGTAGCTAGCCTTTTCGGAGCGCATTTGGGAACACAATTAAAAGATACAACTTGTTTTTAAATGTTGTTTTCTGGAAATGTCTAACAATTGAAATGTACTTACTATTCTTGAAATGTCCCGATTCGTTTTTCCACAGTATGCCTACAAAAATGCTGACCTTACCCTACTCTTATAAGCTAAAACATATTTGAGGTAACCTAGAATTTAGGACGAAAATAACACGTTTGTCCATCCTTTGACAATTTTGGGCCATTTTATACCTTATCTTTTCCCGTTAAACCAGAAACCTTATAGTCCATAGTTATTGTAATAAACCCGTACTTTCACATTAAGGGGTTTTTAGGGTCCCTCCTGAAAGCGTTTATGTATTCACTCACCCTAATGGTCTTTTAGCTAATGCCTTGTTTGGGGACGTAGTCTGTGTAAATGTTTAGAATTCCTGAGGTCTAGGGTTTTATCGGGTAAAGTATGTTCAATTTGTGAGGCTTTAGGACGGAATACGGTCAGCTGCAAAAATATGTAAACATGTACGTACTTTCAGGTAACTTCTTTGTTGGAGAATATTCGTTCGTTATTGCTTACCTGAAAGAGAAAACGTGAATTAAAATAAAATTCTTTATTTAAGATAGGGTCATCATAAGCCTATACTTGTCCACTGCTGGACGTAGGCCTCTCTTAATACACGCCACTGTGCTCGGTCTTCAGTTCTCTGCAGCCTGTTTCTGCCAGCCGCTTAAAGCAGGTCGTCACTCCAGCTGGCCACTGGGCGTCCTACTCTACCTTTGCTTAAACGCGGTCTCCACTGTAGAACTCGTTTACCCCAACGGTCGTCGTTTTTTAGAGAAATATGACCAGCCCACCGCCACTTCAGCTTGCTTATCCTCAGAGCTATTATGGTTATTTTGGTTCTCTGTCGGATCACTTCATTGCAAATCGTGTCCTTTAGGGAATTAATTTTCCAAGCGTAGTTCTCTCCATAGCTCGTTGGGCGACCTTAAATTTGTGGACTAGTATGAGCGTGAGTGTCCACGTTTCGGCTCCGTAGGTCATGACTGGTATGACGTAAAAGACTTTTGTCTCCAGGCAATGTGGTAATTTAGAGATTTTGGGGCGCGGGCCAAATTTGTACACGTGCAAATCCGCTGGGCGCATATAGTATTATATAAACACTACACCGATTCCCGATCTTTTTAGATTTTATAATCTTGGCATTTTGCGGACGACGGACGTCGCGACCAGACGTTCTTGTAGTCTGATAATTACATTTCATAATTAAAATGCAACCCTCGCCTTGATGTGAGGTTCTGCAAAGGCGAATTGAAAAATGGCAACAAAAAGAAAATCAGTTTTGGTTTCTTTGATAGTACTTTACTTATATATTTCTTTCCTTTACATTAAATTTATAACACGAATGTTGTACAAAGAATAAAATTAATTTGCTCACAATATTAGATACAAAAATGCACTACAATTTTATGTATTGTGGTGTACTATATCGTAACACTGCCATGATTTTGTATCTAAGAACTTATTCACAGTTAGGTATTTCTTTATTGTAATTCAACAGCTTACGTTTCTGGGTGGCGATAGTGACGGATGTATGCCTGATAACATGGTTATAATACACCTGCCATTGCAGATAGGAGGCAATTAAGGGAACTTGCAGTCTGCTCGCCTATACAATGTATTTAAAATACCTACCTATATTGTGGAATAGTGCTTGCAACTTTAGCTATAATTATTAATATTTATGGCAACTTCGCTGTTTTTTTTATTGATGCCGTGTGCACATATTGATTGGATTATGGAATCATCGACCATTTTATTGTCATATATTATTATTTCTGTATTGTGCAATTATTAGTGTTTTGTGCAATAAATAAATAAATAAAAGTATTGAAGGCAAGCTTTTGACCGCGATTTCTTGAGATTTACGTCTTGATGATGGTGGTATATTCGTCTGGACATAAATAATCAAAAATAAAAAAATAAAAAGATGGGAAATCAAAAATACTGTTTTTGTTTATTTTTGTTATTAATTACTATATTTTTTGTCGTCGCGTGTATTCAGAGGCAATCGCTTTTTTCGCCAATATAGCTAAAGGAGACGAAATGATAGCAATGACAGGGAACAACAAACAGCATTTTACAGCTCTAAGTTTTCTAAGAAAACGACAAAAGCAACTTACAACTTACTCGTACCTATTTGCACTAAAACTAAATGAAAGGTAAGAAGAAACCAATACAAAGAACACGTTTAAAGTAGAGATGCCAGGTTTAGCTGAAATTGAGTCCCGCAGTGAATACAAGCTGGTTCAGCCGCGCTCAATCTTTTTACCAGAATGCGCAACGCAAAGAACGGTACTGTGTTTATCAGCCTATATTTATGTATGGCTGCTGCTTTGTGGCACAATATAGACTAAACGCGTGGACCGATTTTGATGATTCTTACGTCAATTGATTTGTCTTAATCTTATGAAAACCAACGACATGACAGTAATCAAAATTCAATATGGTGACAACCAGACGCCAACTATACTTAATAATAATAATAATAATAAAATGTATTTATTGCAAACAAACAAACAAAAACACTCAACACAATAAAAAAAAATAGATATTCCACGATAACATGACTCGCGACAATTAGTAACATTAAATTTACCGTGCACATCTGATGTTTTTTTTTACAATAATGAGCTTGTTTGACAATTGGGTTATGCTCCGCACTGTACTGCGCAGACTTACCCCCTTACTTATAAAAAGTTATGCAATGGTTATGCAATGATTAAGAATTCCGCGCAGTACAATATTGTACTGCGCAGTTTAACTAATCATTACTTATATTACTAGTAATCATTTCATAACTTTTTATAAGTAAGGGAGTAAGAGTCTACGCAGGGCTGGTTTTCAGCATACCCCGTTGCTTGAACTCTGGTGTTAGTCAAGCGCAAATAAAGTGTTAAGCGAGCAGTCATCAAAAAATAACAAATATCCATGTATTATTTTGTACACAAAAAAAAAACATAATTGCAAAACAGCACTTATGATGGACTTTACAAAATTAATTTACTAAAGGCCGTAAACTCTGTGATTCAAAAAAAAATTGAAAAGTTTCACCATTGACTACAATATGCGGGAGATGAGTGTAAGGGGATGGGGGTACTTAGAACTTAGATACTTAGAACAAGCACAAATTAAACATTTATATAACCCCCAATCCCACCCCCATTATAGATAGGAAGAGTCTCGATCACATCAGTTTTCAGACACAAAAATCGTTCCATCCGTTTGAAAGCCCCCCCTTTATAGCTAAGAACCATCTCGTATACCTCAGCTTTGGAACATGAAAAACCGCAGCTAAATTGGTCCATTCGCTTGGAAAATACCATTCTCACCCCCCTTTTCTCGATTCCCCCCCCCCCCTCCCAAAGCTAAGAACCATCCTGATCACATCAGTTTTCAAACATAAAAAACCGCATCAAAATCGGTCCATTCATTTACTGTGCTACGATCCTCACCCCCATTCCCCCCTTCCCCATTATAGCTATGAATCATCTCGTTTACCACAACTTTCAAACATATAATATAGCAACTAAATCAGTCCATTCGTTTGAAAGATACGATTCTCATCTCGCTTTTCTCAACTCCCCCCCTCCCTCCATTATAGCTAAGAAGCATCTCGATTACCTCAGCTTTCAAATGTAAAAAAACCGCAGCTAAATCGGTTCATTCGTTCGAAAGCTACGATTCGCACCGCCCCCTCCACGCCCCTTCCTCTCCCCTCCCCCATTATAGCTAAGAACCATCTCGTTTACCCTAGCTTTCAAATATAAAAAACTGCAGCTAAATCGGTCTATTTGTTCGAAAGCTACGCTTTTGACCCCCCTTTTCTCACCTCCCCCTTCCCCCCACACATATATCTAAGAACCATCTCGATCACATCACCTTTCGAACAGAAAAAACCGCATCCAAATCGGTTCATTCGTTTGCGAGCTACGATGCCAGAGACAGACACACTCACATACACCCACACACACGCCCTAAACTTATAACACCCGTCTCTTTGTTCGGGGGTTAATAAAGCCATAAGTACGAAAGAGATAAATAAAACAATTACTTAAAATACAAAAAAAAACCATTTATTACATCATTTCTGTCTGTTTGTATGTTAAAAACAACTGGACTGATTGCGATGCGGTTCACTGATAGGTAGCGTAGGGTTTGACTTAAAAACTGGGGTACTTGGTATCATAATCCGATGATCAGATGCCGAGCAATCGATAAAAACTATTTGATGGCTGAACGAATCATGAAATTATATTGTATTGTAATTTTATTGTACTTTATAGGCACTTTTGGTCCTGGAATATCACGTATTTGCTACTTTTAAAGAAATGACCATGCGGGAACAGCCGCGGGCACAGCTAGTATATGTAATATACAAAAAGAAAATAAACTATGTTAAGTGGGATATCATTGAATAGGTATTTCAATATCATCTTTAGGTTTCTCTTATAATTTTGCATTTCGAATTACCATTTAGGATCTATAAAGTTGTTAAGTAAGCATTTAGTTTTGTTCGCAGTCTGGTTTTTTAGCACTTTCAATAATGTATTGTTAAATCATGTGTCGTGTTATAAAATGTAAAGCCTAGCGATCATAACCATATGAGCCATTTTATAGCACCGATGATGTATGTGGCCGGCCATCTTTAATAAGTAACCTCTTAAAATATAACACAGTCAATGTAACTCAATTATGGAATCAAATAATTTGTTTTGCTAAAAAAAACACTTATTTAAGTAGCTGACGGTTTTGATTATAAATTTGTATGAGTGCTTAGTTCAATACGGTAGAAGCCATAAAACTTTTTAACATTGAAATACTAATATTTCAATTTAACTGCAAAGTTTGGTTTTGGCCTGACTTGTAGTTTTTGAAGAAAAATGTATTTCCGTATTGTAAATGTATATATACACAAGAATGTACCTACTTTTGAGTTACAGGTCAAAGTACTATGATAACTTTTTGTTAACCATGTGTAACGCTGGGCGGAGCCGGCCATCCACATTGCGGGCCTTATGTTGAGAATGACTGGGCTAGACTAATAATGTAGTACTAAGGTATTCACCCCTCATATTCTCAAGATTAAAAGAAAAGTAGGATTCATTATTTCTATTTTATTTTAATACGAAATAGCTGTTTAAAATCTTCATTATTTTATTGACATTTTAAGTTAAATAGAAATAAAACTGATGTGAGAAACGTCTACCTGATGCATAATTACACAATATATTAAGAGATCGTATATTGTGTAGCTAAGTCGCCGTGGCGTAGTTGGTGACCGACTACGAAGCGTGAGGTTCGGGTTCGATCCCGCGATGATATTTGAGGTCTATAGATACATCAACCGGAGATTAGTGTAATGCTTTTTAACCTTGTGTCTATACCATAGATCTGATTAAAAGGGGGAAGATTAGGTACCAGCTCCTCTGGCGTTATTCGCATAAATGAAGTGCAACGCACACAATTGGCCTTTTTTCCCTTAGGTTTTTTTTTGGATGGATATATTCTGTTGGTCTATAACTGACCTCTACAGCGTCACCGGAGCGGGCGCGAAAGCGCTCCGCCGCAATGCATGAAGCAGGAGGCGCACGCCAAAGTTAAAGTTTTGAGGCCTTAGTCACAATTAGAGTGACGCTAACGTAGCATAACACCACTTTGATACTCATTCGCGCTGCAGACTGTAGCGCGAATGATTATCAGAGTGTCGTCTGCTATCACGTGCCTCTCTTTATGTTTGTTCTTGATGCACATGAAGCACGACGTGCGAATTCAGCTATGTGTGTTTGCCTGTAGTTGTATCTAGTCCAGGTTTTGTTTACGTGATATTAAAGCGTGCCGTATCTGCCCCCTTTTGACTAGATCTACGGTATATTTACTATAGGTAGGTATTTAAATACGTTATCGACGTATCGCCAAACTTCACAATAACCGTTCTAAATACAAAAGCTCGTATAAATCATTGGAGGGCGAAAGTTCTGCCATAAATTATGTTTTGCATTAACCATCCCGCATCCACTAGCCCGCTGTTTCGTGAAGGGCGGACGAAGATTTGAAGTTCATTAACCGAAGACCAAAAAGTATCTTCTATCTATACCTACTCAGTGGATTATTTTATGTAGGTACCCTAGACATATTTTTTTATTATATTCATTGTACAGACTTTTTGTAACTTACTGCTTTATTATATGTATAGACTAGCTGTGCCCGCGGCTTTGCCCGCGTGGTAATTTTTGTGTGTTAAAAGTAACATACGCGTGATTTTTATTACAGACCAAATATACCAGTATCATCAAACTTCGTTATGTGCGGTTTTACGTAACGTCACATGGGTTTTTATTGATTGCTCGAATTCTACTTACCGGATTAAGATACCAAGTACACCAGGGCGCTTATTCACTATGCCGCACGAAAACGTGTGTCGTCAGTACGGCAATTGCCGTACGATTCCACGCAGATATCTTAACGCGGCGCGTAACGTGTCTTGTTGGCAATAGAGAATAATGGCCCAGTTTTTAAGCCAAAACCTAAGCTGAGACAGAACAGTGAGAACCGCATCACAATCGGTCTAGTAGTTTTTAAATGATGCGCGATCAGACAAACAAAAAACAGTAGCTCATTACACGACTGCCCAAAAAAGGAGTGTAATGTTTTTAGGATTCATGTATGTTTGTATGTATGTGAGTTTCTTTATTCCACTATAACTTTTAAATGCCTGAACAGATTTAGATGTAACACAGGCAATTTATTTTTTAAAAATTATATATTGCAGCGGTAGTATGGCTCCGTTTTCAAATGCAAAAAATATGTTTATTCTTTGAATTTTACAATATTCCAACAGTATATAATTTATTGGCATATAAGTTAATTTTTGGCAGGACATGCGTGTTTTTTTAGCTTTTAAGCAAGTTATTTTAAGTACCCTAGACCATTTTTTAAATAATCCTCTTTTTACAGACTTTTTCGTACTTATTGCGTATAGATAGATAGATAGGAGATAGACTACCGCAAAAAACTGACAGCGAGTATATAAATATGAGAGGTGGAGCAGCGGTGGTAGCCTAACGGTTCAACAGTGCAACTTAGACTCCAACGATACTGCCTATGTTCGTTCCTAGGCTCCGCACCAATGACTTTTCTAAGTTATGTGCGGTTTTCCATCGCTCCGTGCTTCGGAGGACTCGTTAAGCTGTCGGTCCCGGCTGTTATTGATTAATATCTGTCAATAAGCCACGTCAGAGGCCCTCGAGCGTTCTGACGACAAACAAACAAAGCGACTATATATTTTTTTCCGGTGACAACAAATTGATGTTTGTAGGCACATTATCTTCGAAGTACAGTAACGGAAACATTTCCGAGAATAATTACGAATAAAAAAGTTATGAAGGTACACATCTCTGATTCACCTACGCAAATGAATACCTCTGAACTGCTTTAGCTTTATTATACGTAATAGGTATTGCCAGGGGAACTTAATTCAAGGGAACTTAATTCAAGGGAACTTATTAAGGCGCCGAATTTCCGGCGCGAATGTACATACAACGTGTTTTCGAAATCAGAATGATACATTACATACATATAATAAAGCAGTAAGTACCAAAAAGTCTGTACAAAGTGCAGGGTACTTAAAATAAGCTACTGAACTAGAATATAACATGTTTTTAAATCGAGTCTGACTTGTCTTGTGTTTGTATGTTTGTTCGCGCATCACGTAAAAACTACTGGACCGATTGCGATGCAGTTTTCACTGTTGAATATTTTAGGGTTTAACTTAAAAACAGTCAAAGAATTTTATTGTAGATAGGCAAAATAATAGGCCAAATTAGCTTATCATGAACAAGGAGAAAACATAAAATACTTACTTGGTGTAACTACTAGGTATCTCCGTACGATCAGTAGAAGCCGAGCAATCGATCAAAAACTATTTAACAACTGAACGAAATTCAGTATTTAGTACTCGATACGTACTTTTGGTCCTGGACTAATACTTATACAACTTTTAACGCACAGAAATGACCACGCGGGCAGCTAGTCCATCCATACCAATATATAAAACGAAAACGTTGTCTGTTTGTTTGTTTGGGGAGCTTTCTCACGATAACGGCTGGACGGATTTTGACGAAATTTGGAATGAAGATAGCTTATACCCTAGAATAAAACATAGGATACTTTTTATCCCGGAAAATTGTTAAAAATGTTGATTACTCGCTGTAAGAAACGGTTGCCATGGAAACGAAATAACAAGTCTGTCAAAAAACTTCAATTGGTGTTATAATAGTGTTATACCTACTTTTGCATTCGTTTTTAATATTCTAGAAGAACATAGAATCCTTTTTTTCGCGATAAACAGTAGTCTGCGCGTACGAAGTCGTGGGCGGGAAAGCTAGTAGTACTTGTACTATTATTTATTCTGTGGTAGTACTAAATAATAATGATGCTTTTGCCAGTAGGAATCTCACTTGTTAATAACTGTGTTACTTTGAGTGATATGATACCAAGATACCTACATTTTATGTACGAACTAAATCTTCCCACATTATTAACTCCCGATATTTAGAAAAATACAAACTGTTGTGCAAGATGGTTTAAAAATAGACTGAAACCACACCGTCACATCGAAAGTGAAGCACCCAGGATAAGCCGATCCGCTCGTACGCACAGCCTCACGCACACACACTATGCTATGCCACATCGCCACACAGCAAGATCTCGGACTTGTTAGTCGTGTTAATTCTGTCAAAATCTCACGGAAAATCACAAACAACTCGGCCTTTTGTGATGAAATTGTGTATCAACCACAAAAAACCACAAATTATCCACTCTCGCTCACATACGCAGCCACCATTTGCTATGTTTCACTCGTTTGTTTGGCGGTGTGATCTCCGTCTTTCGTTAAACCTTCTTGCTTTGTGTGATATGATAGTAACAACCAGTACTACGTAGTGCTATTATTTGTTCTGTGCCAGTACCAAGATACCTATATTATTACCCGACCACGGCGAAGCAAGGGAAAGGTAATGAATATATTTATGTATGTATTTGTCTATGTGGGTATATGGATATTCCACCATAGCGCCGCCCCTATTGGTCCGATTTTGCCAATCAAGGTATAAATCGATTCGTCTTCAGGTAATAGAGTGTCATAGACCATTTTTTTACCAGACTATGGCTGTGAAATGAAAGGGTTATGTATTCAAGCTAAAACTTGAACCAAAATTGACAAGAGAGGTATCAATCGAATCGTCTTCATCGCAAGATTGTAGCAAGAGTTTTAGAATTTTGAACTTATATATTGTTTGATGTACTGTACGATGTGACCCTCATTGTCCCCACAGTATTATCTCCATATATCTTGAAAAGTACAAACAGTTGTATAAATAAGTAGAACGAGGTAGAGCCAACCTCTACTGCCAGAGTTTGTCAGGCCGCCCAAGGGCTGTTTGACGTGGCTTAACGACTGCTATCAATTGTTAGCAATGGAACCGACGGCTTATTGGAACCGACGGTTTAACACGCCCTCCAAAGAACTGAGCGAATTGAAATCCGAGCTGTGCCCGCGGCATTGCCCACGTGCTCTTTTTTGTGGGAGATAAGGATCATTCCAGAACCAAAAGTACCAATATCATCAAACTTCTTTCAGACGACAAATGCTCCTGCTTATCGGATTGAGATAGCAAGTACACCAGTTTTTAAGTCAACCCCTAATACATCTCTCAAGCGGTAGAGTCACTTAGATTATTGTGATTACCTAGTCTTTTTTTGGGCTTGATGGCTTAGTGTTTGATCACTTCTCAACTGGGCCCCAATTCTACTAAAACAATTGTAATGACAATTGTCAACAATTTTCACAAAATTTTCGCTTTACCTCTTAAAAGTGGTAAAAACAAAAAAAAATGGAAAAAATTCAAAATAAAATATTTAAAAAAGAAAAACTCAAAATTTAAAAATTTTCACAATTTTTTCGCTTCTACTACCTTTAAGAGGTAAAAGCGAAAATTTTGCGAAAATTGTTGACAATTGTCATTACAATTGTTTTAGTAGAATTGGAGCCCTGGTGTAATGTGATCATGAGGTCAATGAATCTTTACCTAAAAAAACTAATATCATTATACTTGATATATGTATTCAAATAAACGACCGTTTTTGATTCCGTACGTCCGAATGAAATAAGGAAACCTTATAGGATCAATCGTGTGTCTATCTGTCTGTCTGCTTGTTTGCTCCGAATCTAAGGGACCGATTAAGTAGAGGTACTCGTATGAGTTTCTGTGACCCAAACACGGACGTGTCACGTAAATAAATGAATTTTGAATATGGGGGTCTTTTATGGCAAGAAAATCAGATTTTTTTATCAAAAAATTCGCAAACTGGTCTGCACTTATTATCTTCTTGTGAAGATCTCAATGTTTAATATTTAAATTTGTTATTTATATTTGTTATTTATGAAAATCAAACAATTGTTCTTTACTTATATATTACAGGAATCCCTATCTCGTCTCTCAATATTGTGAGATAATATACCTATACATCGTACGGAATCTTCTCTGCGCGAGTTCAACTCGCAGTTATCGGCTTTTTTTAAATATACTTGCTCTGACACAATACTTTCCTTCGTCTGATATTACAAATTACAAGGAAAATTATGTAGAGAGGATATCAAGCAACATAACCTGACATTAAGTGTCACTGACCTGGCATAAAGGCAGTTTTACATTCGCAATCGGCACTGCCAAGCACCTAATAAGGGCAGAAGCTTCCTGCCTCTGCGGACACAATAGCATATTTGCATTGCCATATTTAGACCGAGCTTTTTTTGGTATCAGCGACTTGTATTGCGGTTTTATTGTGGGCAATAAATGAAAAGATCTTTTAGACAATGAGGTAAGTGACACAAAGAAAGACAAAATATGATTAGATGTTGATGATAGCTGGATCACATTTCCTGAAGAACTGATAACCGTTGGGGTAGACGAATTCTCGAGTGGAGACCAAATTTAGGCAACCGTAGTTTACGCCCTGTGGCCAGGAGTGACGACCTGCGATAAGTGGCTGGCATAAAATGGATGAGAAGAGCTGAATACCGGGCTCAGTAGCATACTAATGTATGCCACTGAGCTCGGTCTTCAGCTCTTCTCTTCAGCTCTGCTAATGCAGAGGCTTACATCCAGCAGTAGACAAGTATAGGCTGATTTATGATGATGATGATGATGATGATGATGATACCTAAATGGCAAATCAGACAAGCACAAATTAAAAAAATATATAACCCCCGACCCGCCACCCCCCATATAGCTAAGAACCATCTCGATTACATCAGTTTTCAAACATAAAAAACCGCAGCAAAATCGGTCCATTCGTTTGGGAGCTACGATCCTCACACCCACCCCATTATAGCTAAGAACCAACAGCTTTGAAGCAAAAAAACCGCAGTTAAATTGGTCCATTCGTTTGAAAAATACGGTTCTCATCCCCCTTTTTTCATCTCAATTCCGATTCAATCACGACCCCAACAGTGCGATTCACTGCACTGTAGCGTGGGGGAAGGTGAGGGAAGGTGCGGGAAAGTGAGGGAAGGTGCGGGAAAGTGAGGGGAGTGTAGGAGAAACTGGACGAATGGTGGGGAATGTCAAGGAAGGGTGCGGGATGTGGGGCAGGTGATGCAAAGTGGGGGAAGACTAAAGGTAAGGTAAAGGTGGGGGCAAAGTGGGAGAAAGAGGGAAGGGTGGGGGAAGTGGGGAAAGAGTGAGGGGAAGTGGAAGGAAAGTCAGGGGGAAGTGGGAGAAAGGTGAGGAATTAGGGGAAGGACTTCATTTTTAAACCAAGGTGGCGCACATGTTGCCACAACGAAATGGTAACGATCACGTTGCAGTGCAGGATAGGTTTTCTATCTGAAGCGAAATGTTGGTATTGTGATTGAATCGGAATGGTGTTCGAGAGTGAGGGGGGCAGTTTGAGGAAACTAGATTGCAGTTTGTATAATAAATTTATACTAGCTCTTGCCCGTGACTTCATCCGCGCGGACTACAGCTTATCGCGATAAAAATTATCATATGTCCTTCCCCAGGGCTCAAACTATCTCCATACTAAGTTTATTAAGCTAAGTTCAGCCGTTTAGTTAAGTGAAAATGTAACAAACAGAGACACAGTTACTTTCGCTTTTATAATATTAATTATAGGTTAATGGGAGCATTCATCCCATTGCTGGGCAAAAGCCTCTCTTTCCTCTTTCCAAACTGGACCTCAATCAAGTGTTTGCCAATTATTCTTTGTATTCAAGTTAGTCCCTTATCCACAAACATCTAGCTCAGCCTTGAGACAGAATTGCCTCGTTAAATTGCAATGCTCATCCGCTAAGAAATGATTGTAGTTAGCTATACCTAGACAACCTGCAGCACTATCTCTTACATGTAGGTGCCTTTGATTACCCACAAGTAGTATTCCGCTACCGGTAATTAAACCGGATGCTTAACTATTATTGGTAGGTATGGTTGTGGCTAGCTATAGGTAATTGTTATCGTCTTCTTGGAGATTAATTAACTACTGAGTGAACGCAGGTGCGATAGCCAGATGTAGACTATGTAAGAAGGTATGGGCCCTGTCTAACGACTGAGTAGACAAGGTAGTATTGCCAGATCTGTTGAAAATAAGTATGTGTTGAAAATTTAATTGTGACCTTGTCTACGGAAGGTGCTAAAGACGAACTGAACAAGCCTAATATAGCCTAAGAACAAGGCTCGGCCATACAAGTAAGCGTATGTGTTGGAACACAGAACTAAGTAAATGTCTAAATTAGTATTGAGGAAAATTAAATCATAATCTAGAAGGTTGAAATATGTGCGTTAGGCTTGTGCATACGAGCGGATCGCCATATCTTGGGTTCTTTCGATTCGGCAGCGTTGAATCCGTCTTTTTAAAAGCTTTTATTTAACTTGCAATGTTTGTGTGTATGTATGTATGTTTGTCTAGGTCAAATCTTGCAAGCTTAAATAGAACCACTTCCTCTTATCCTACGGAGTTGAATTTTTACTGGTTCAGTTCTGATGACAATGCATTTTTATAGTATGCATGACCTGAATCGACATCCAGGATTAGCTACAATTATGGAAACACTTCAACGGTCAACAGCACAGACACGGCTACAGCATGTATTAGGTTTTGCCTAGCTTTATATTGCCAGTTATGCATGAATAAAACTTTAATCATCATCATCAACAACCTATTATAGTCCACTGTTGGACATAGGCCTTTCCCACGGCGCGCCACTGAGCCCAGTCTTCGGCTTTTATCTTACAATGAAGAGAAGTGCCATCTATCTTGCGCAGATCGTCGGTCCATCTAGCCGGAGGGCGTCCAACGCTATGCTTGCCGATTCGCGATCTCCACTCTAGAACTTGGTTATCGGTTCTATGACAAATGTGACCAGCCCATTGCCACTTAATTTTGCTTATTCTCTGAGTCGGTCACCTCAGTTCTCTGCCGAATCACCTCATTTCAGTTTCGATTCTCAGAGAGAGCCCTAGCATAGCTCGTTCCATAGCTCACTGAGCGACCTTTAGTTTGTGGACCAGTGTCACAGTCAGTGTCCACATTTCGGCTCGTATGTCATTGAGGGAGGATGCACTAGTTGAATACTTTTGTTTTCAGGCATTGTGGAATGGGCGACGAGAAGACTTGACGATGTTTCCAAAATCTCCCATCCCAGCTGAATCCTCCTACTAGCTTCCTTTTCAAAATTGTTCCTACCCAGTTTCACAATTTGTCCGAGGTAAATATACTCCTGTACAATTTCGATAGGCATGCCACTGACTACTATTTTTTCCGGTATAATTACTTTCATTGATTATGATTTAACCAAAAAATTAGAATACAACAATTTTGGATCAAATATAGTAAAATATTCATTGTTCACTTTAGAAGAAATTTGCGAACTCCTGTTACAATTTCAGTCCGTTGTTGAGTCTTTCGACAAGTCACTGAAAGCCATTAGTCTTTTATGTCTTGACTGAAGCCTTCGATTGTATATAATGTACTCAACTGAGGTATCGAATAATCAAACTGAAGAAATGTAGAGCATGCTATCTTTATCACTAAGCTGAGACAATACGGGATCACGAAGGAGTCTCTAAATTTACGTATCAAATACTCAGCAAGGGACTGGCCACGAAACAAGCGGTCTAGAGATTAGAGTTCAAAGGAACTCAGGATTAGAGAATGGCGTTGCACGTCAGGCCCCGACGTTTCCTTTGAACTTTGAACTCAAACTCCTTAGATCGCTCTCAGCGTTTGCAGATTCAGAGTTCCGAAGGGAATCTATCGGGTGGTGTATTTATTTTTTATCCACCAAAAGCTACATATACGAAGCAATTACTTCCCATATCTAATCTACACACTTATCTGTAAACAAATTGTAAGGTAACAGAGACACGTTGTTAGAATTGGAAATAACATAATTTTAATGAAATCTGTTTTCAATTTGCGTGTTCTGTACAGCTGGGCCTTACGAGTTTTCTTATGATTGTGACACATCGAGAGAGGAAAACTGTTTTATCCAATATCCGGGGAAGATCAAACACAACCATAGCTTTGAAGAAATTTCAGCCGAGTATGTACCAGTGCGAGTTAGAATCCGACAATACCGGGTTCGGTCCTCGGTTTATCCAAAGACATTTCCAAGTTACGAGCGGATTCCCATCGCTTCGAGCTTCGGAGGGCACGTTAAGCTGCTGGTCCTGGCTGTTACTGATTAATAGCGGTCGTTAAGCCATGTCAGAGGCCCTCGGGCGGCCCGATAAACTCTTACACTAGAGGCTAGTACTACCTCATACGACAAACAAGCAGTAAGCAAGACTTGGAGCGATGAATGCTCAGCTATTCATCATCATCATCAGCTCAAGTAAAAACAATCATTTAATTTAAGTTAGTTTATGTTCTCTAAAATCCTATTAGAGAACATAAACTATAAAACAGATAGATTTTTACTAATAAACTACCGAACCAATTTTGATAAAGTTTATATGGGACTACACAAAAAGTCTACCCTTTTGAATATAAAAACAACCATCGAAATCGGCTTAGTAATCTTAGAGATAAACACAAAATCAAGGCAATATGAACACAAAATCGAATGGATTTACTCAAAAAACTATTTATTCTCGAAAAACTGCTCAACCAATTTTGATACAATTTCTAAGGGACCACCTGGAGAGTTATCCGAACAAAAAAAACATATAGTCGAACATATAACCGTCTTCTTTTCTGAAGTAGCTTAAAAATTGTAACAGGTCCAATTCTGTACATTGAAGATATTTTGTAAAAAAATAGACAGGCTGTTCTCTATTCTGTACCGAAGCAAAAAAAAATTTTTTTTTCGTTTTTGTGTCTGTCTGTCTTTATCTTGGCCGCACATCACGCCGAAACTAAATAAATTCAAATGAAACTTGGGTTGATTGGAGTCATACTACGAGGTAGGACATAGGATACTTTTTATCGCGTCAAATAAAAGGGTTCCAGCAAGATAGGGGTTAGTTATAATAAAGCAATAAGTACAAAAAAGTCTGTACAAAGAAGATAAAAACGAAAAAGTGGCCTAGGGTTCTTAAAACAAGCTACTGAACAAGAATATAACATTTATTTAGAATATTCCTCTCTGTCTGTATGTTTGTTTGTTCGCACTTCACGTGAAAACTAATAGTCCGATTGCGATGCGGTTTTCACTGTTGGAAAATTTGGGGAGCTTTCACGTGATATCGGCTGGACGGATGTTGATAAAATTTAGAATGGAGATAGCTTATACCCTAGAATAAAACATAGGATACTTTTTATTTCAGAAAATTGTAAGTTTACACGGGAAACCCGGAAAATATTGATTACTCACTGTAAAGAACGGTTGTCATCACAATTGTCTGTGGTTGCCATAGAAACGAAATAACAATCCTGTCAAAAAACATCAACCGCATTGGTGCTATACCTTCTTTTGTATTGGTTTTTAATATCCTAGAAGAAAATAGGATGCTTTTTATCGCGATAAACAGTAGTCCGCACGTACGAAGTCGCGGGCGGGAAAACTAGTAATACACATAATCAATAAACATCATCCAATGCCGCTTTTGTACGGGATTATCTCTTACTTTTACCGTAGTACTTGCATGATGCTCGATGTGTATCCAGCCTTATCAACCCCGAGGCAGACCAATCTATTCACAAGCTTATTACCTACGTATCTAGATATTGTTCAGATGTTTGTTACGTAGGTAAGGTTTTTAAGAAACAGCGAAATAAAGGTTCTTCTTATAAAATTACTAATGTATTAGGCATTAGTAATTTTATAAGAACAGAATAAATATTAGTACAAGTACTAATAGTTAGTTTTCTTTTTAAAAGGAAGGTAGTTTTGCTTTTATCTTAAGGGGCTTTTAAGCATACTCTGCATTTTTTATTGTATCAACAACGTAAAATAATTACAGTTTGAAGTTTCTTGACTTATGCTTCTTCGAATTCTGCTGGGACTTCTCTCACAGAGAGAGAGAGAGGGGGTAGAGAGAGAGAGAGAGTAGAGGAATCCAACACATTGGCCCAGTGCGGGATTATGGTAGATGTTACAATTCCTTGATTTTTGAGTTTCTTAGACATGCTGGTTTCCGCACGAATATTTCCTATACCGATTTTGAGCAATGTAAGACCAAACCAAACCTTTTGCAAATACCCAATAGTTCTTCCTTAATGATCTATTCTATTTAAATTAAAGTTATTTAAAGCTTGCACGTCAACGTTAATAGCGCATGAGAATCGATTACGAGGGCGAATAATCGAGATCGGGTTACTCGGTCATCGGACGCTCACTCGATTATGTAATCGATGTCTGAACGGTCCTGATTGGCGTAATTCTGATAACGAATGACGTTAGGTTTCCAGAGGGAGTACCGAGATGTCAGTATTATGTAGATTTACAGGGGAATCAATTATTATGGAAATGGAATGAATGATACGATAGACAATGCAAAATAGTAGATTGCGCAGTTATGATGAGATACTCTCAGGCTTATGGAAGTCGGGTTCTTATTCAAGTGTTTGAAATCATAGCCACTCTTTTTCATAGTTGGGTAACGCACAAATTAAAAATGTATATAACCGCCCACCTCCCTTTATAGCTAAGAACTTCACCTCAGCTTTCAAATAAATAAAAAACGCTTCAAGATCGATTCATTCGTGTGGGATTTTGGAGCTACGATCCTCACCAACCTTTCCCCCTCCCCATTATAGCTAAGAACCATCTCGTTTACCCCAGATTTCAAACATAAAACGGCATCTACATCGGTCCAGTCGCTTGAAAGCTACGATATCACAGACACACACACACACACACACACCCACACACACACACACCCACACACACACACACCCACACACACCCACACACCCACATACACACCCACACACCCACACACACACCCACACACACACACACACACACACACACACACACACACACACACAGTGAGTGATACATAAACTAAACTTATAACACCCGTATCTTTGTTCGGGGGTTAAAAAGGGATCGAATGCGTTCGGGTTTTTCTATTACTCTTTCAAAGCACAATGTCTATTCATAGTGACTACTGGCGAACAATTTGACTGACAGCTGCCGTGGCGAAGTTGGTGATGAGCAGACTTCGAAGCGTGAGGTTGCGGTTTTGATTCCTACGCAGGACAAATATTTGTGTGAACTACAGGTATTTGCTCCTGCACGACTTAGTGTGTTTTTAATTTTTATTTATCAGCATGTACTGGAAACTGTCAGCGTTAAAATGTTTCGGGCACCTAAATTCAGGTACTTTCAGTTTATGACTACGTAATTCCCCGAACTCGAGCTAACGAACACGATCAAATTTAAAAATCGATTAGTAGAAATATTTGCTAAAGCAACCTCATTATCATCATTACACATACCGCTGGACGTAGGCCTCTCCTAATGCAAGCCACTGAGCTCTGTCTTCAGCTCTCTTCATTCATTTTCTTCTAGCCGCTTTTCGAAGGTCGTCGCTCCACCTGGCCACGGGGCGTCATACACTACGTAGCGAACTAAATGAAATATAGCAACAATCTTAGCTCAACTTAAAATTAACTTTATATTATATCGAACTATTTGTTGCTAATAAAGACTTGCAGCTCTCGGCAGAGCTAACTTCCCAGAACGTATATGAAGAAAGTTTGTAATGAAAATATGGAAGGGAATTAGAGGAAAACGCTTTTCCTTGAAGATTATATGTATCCAATTTTATTAAGCTGCAAATAGACTGACACGATAACGGTAGTTGGCGGTATATATATATATGTACGTTGGTGGATCCAGAAGTAAGCGGCTGGCATCTATGAAAGTAATCCTGTGGAAGTACCAAACCGTTGACAGATATTCAACCACCATGCAGAGTGCTGTTTGAAATAGATTTTCTTCTTTTTCTTCTTCTTCTGTGCTGTAGGCATGTGCGTTGGCCTCTGCAATCAGAGTTTGTCAGGACGCTTAAGTTGATCCTGGGGAAGTATGTACCATATCTTTGAAAGATATTCAACCGCCAAGTAGAGTGTACTGCATGTGTGTCGAATGAGGTGCGTCGGCTTCTGCTATCAGAGTTTATGTTGATCCTGGGGAAGTAGGTACAATATTTTTGAAAGATATTCAACTGCCTAGCAGAGTGTGCTGTATGTGTGTAGAATGAGGTACGTTGACCGCTGCTGTCAAAGTTTTTCAGGCCGCTTGAGGTTCTCTGACGTGTTTTAAGACTGCTATGAATTGTTAGCTACCGGTACATTATGGCTCAACGAGCCCTTTATTCTTAATTATCGTAATTATTTGTTTTCTTTTTGTGTTTGTGTTGAATAAGTGTAGTTTCTTTCTTTCTTTCCCTACGAAAATAGTAAAGTAGCGTGCTTAAGCGTAGACTTAGTATGAAGTCAAATGTGAAACTCAAGTAAAGAAGAACGAGATAAAGGAGCACTGTGGACGTCCTCTGCCCCTCCCAGCAGAAAAAAGAAACAGAAGAAGCAGTAGAAGATACTTTGCTATGAGACTTAATATATGATTTTATTTACTTACCTATATTATATCAAGTTTTCAGTTTTTATTTAGTTATTTCTAAAGTGTAGTGTGTTCTACTTGTCAAGCCCTTTCATTTGATACCCATATTAAGGGCATTGAGAAAAAAATATAGAATCCACCAATTTATGGTAGCGGCCATCTTGGAATTGGAATTTTCTTGGTGTACTGTATTCTACTAGTTAAGTTCTTTCATTTGATACCCATATTGACAGGCTTGAAAAAAAAATGTATTCCGCCATTTTGTGGCGGCAGCTATCTTAAATTTACAATGATACTGAATACACATAATTGTATTGTTATCAGAACTAAAGACGTGTACCAAATTTCAGATCAATCGGTCAACAGGAAGGGGGTAAAATTTCAATTAATCGATTTGACACTAACAAACAAATCCATACCAATATATAAAAGTGAAACGTTGTCTGTTTGTTTGTTTATTTGTTTGTTTGTTTGGGGAGCTTTCACGCGATAACGGCTGGACGGATTTTGATGATATTTGGAATGGAGATACTTTTGCATTGGTTTTTAATATCCTAGCCTAGACGAACATCGGATGCTTTTTTTCACGATAAACTGTAGTCGGTGCGGACGAAGTCGCGGGCGGGAAAGCTAACATCAAATAAACAAAAATCAACAAACAGGTCAAGCTAAATAAAACCGTTGAATTATAAACAGTCAGAGATACATACTTGCGCTTTTATAATATTAATATGAACTTATACATCTTACCCCAGGTTTTATTGCCCCTACCACAGGTTTAATAAATTCAACAGTCAGTGCAGAAAAACATAGGCTATTTTATAATATTCTGAGTTGTACGTTTATTCCCTGTTGCTCTCAGTATTTAGTACGTTTAGTGTGCACGTGTAGAGTCCCCCAAGGTGCTTTATTAACGTTAACTCGTCAACTTATTTGCATCGTTGTGGTTCAAGACATGAACGATAGCGCGGCTCGAGATCATCTACGAAAACAGAACCCGCGTCAACAAAAATACAAATAATTACAGTTCTGGGATATATAATTGTTATCTGAAAACGGTGCGCTTTCTTGAAAATACCAGCTCGGCTCGTCACTAAATTGTAATAGCTAAAGCGATTTCATTTTAAAGATTATGTATTCGCTTTTGATTTTCTGCTCTTGCTAGTTGATCCTCCTTGCATCCACGACTAACCCTGAATAAGTGTGATTTGGACTCGGAACTTGCACCGCCTACTTCAATTAGTACATGTGACTTCAGGAGTGTAAGTAGTCTATTAGAATCAAAGGTCTCTAGGCGAAATCCAAAGGTGTGCATGAAATTAAATCCTCGCCCGTCGAGCGATCATTTTATGAATAGTAATGAACAACTTTGAAGTAAACAACACATTCGACGGGTTGAAATTTGTAGAAATATTCACATGAAAACTATTCTGTTATTCTTAGTAAATTCTGCTGTATCTTTGGCTAACCCAAGCACGTGTGCGGGTTCAACTATCACATTTGACTTCGTTGTTGCAATTAGTATACAGATATCCTATTAGAAACATTTCTAGTGATATTATAGCCCCATTATTTTCAGAGTTGTTTTCTGTTATTACCCGACTATGCCAAAGCAAGGGAAGGGTAATGAGTTTAACAGTCTCTATATGTATGTATATATATATGTGGGTATGAAATGTTCCACCATAGCGTCGCCCCTATCGGTTAGATTTTTACAAGAGAGGTGTCTTTCGATTCGTCTTCATTGCAAGAGTGACACAGGCTATCTTTGACCCGACCGTAGTCGGGTTTTAGTTTTTGAACTTGTCTTGTTTTAATATCTTACTTGAATACTCATAACTATGAGTTTCACTTTTTCGGGGTTAAAAAGTGAACCTCACGCTTGCGACTTCTAATTAGTATATTCAACTTCAGGGCTTTTAGACGCACTACTATTATATGTTCTGTGCTATTAGTTCACAGCTGTTCCATTAGAAACAATGGTCTTCAGTGAGATAGTGGAAGTTGTGCACGGAATAAATGGTACAAGCATTCACTCTAGAGGTTTGTAGAATTTTATTCAGTCATGAGACGTTCTTTTATTGTAGCTTCCTTCGTAGTTAACCCCAAAAAAGTGCGACTGGCGTTAGCAACTTGCACCAACGCTTCAATTAGTACATTTTGACTTCGCGAGTTGCAATTAGTACACAGCTATTGCATTAGAAACAACGGTCGTTAGCGAGATAGAGTGGAGAGTGCCCGGAATTAATACTACAGGGATTACCTAGAGGAAGAGCGAAGCTTTGTTTAGGTAGCGTTCTCTGTTTGCGTCAAGACAACTTTTCTGTGACTATTAATTTCAACTTTTTCCGTGTTGGTAGTCCAGTTAGTGACCCTTTTAAAAGACACCATATCACATTATAGTTATTGTAAAAAAAAATTAAAGAAAATTTAAAATTTTTGTTGAAAACAAAATTACAAAGTTTGTGTCGTTAAATAGAATAAAGCGAAAAATATAATTTAATATATTCGAAAATCACGAAACATACATGGGGATTATTTGCCCCACGGAGGTGATCTACCTCGGAACCTCCACTTAGCACTACTTCCTGGGACATCCTGCATAGAAATCATGTAGTGTATGTACCACACACAGACACACGTAAACTTGTTACTCAACGTTAGTATATTGAACCAATCTGAGAAAGTTGGACATGTCTCTCAATACACTTTGAGTCGGAGAGCAGCGGGTCATGTTAAGTTAGCTGCTTCAATATGATTTAAGTAAGTTGGTACGGTAGATTGGTAGTCATTTTTTTTGTAAGAAATTATTTCGTGTCGTTAAATATTATAATAAGTAAGTACGCATATATGAATAGGTATTAACTTAAAGTAAAGTTAATGATGACGTCTCTTAAGTAGGTTAATAAGAAACTGAAGAAAAAAATAGAGTACGAGAGAGTTACGGTAGTGGTGTTTACTATAGCTCAATTGGTTAAAAGCATGTCTCGCAGACATAAAAATATGAATGGCCGCGGGTTCGAATCCCATCCGTAATCCACTAGAAAAATAATTAGGAAAGTATTCAGTATAATATAATGCTTTCATCGAGACCTCTTAAACTAATTCGGTACTGATGCCGATGACAAACAGGCTTCCTCGACATAACTTGGATTAGAAATATGACTGTACTTTTTGCCTCTTTCGACAAGATTTATGACATATTTTATGATTAATTGTTTTACAGGACATCTTAATAGGAATATCCTCTACTCTCCAACTATAAGTTGAATGTCTCTCATACGTTCGGTTTCAATCAAATAGAATGGTCCATTCGCGAAATTGAAGCGCGATCTCTCACTCAACGGATTCTAACTTCAATAAAATAACACAATGAGATTTAAGGTGCCAACAAACCAGAGCATGCCGGCGAGCGCTGTGGCGATGTAGCTGTGATTTTGTGTTTCTTTCCTTGCTATTTTTTTATCGGGTTTATATCCGTCACGTACCTGTAACAAGAACAAGATATACAATAAAAAACAAATACACTTTATTGCACGTCAAAAACTAATACAATCTATTAAGTCCTTAGTTAGTCTAGTTAGTCCTTAGGGCCCTTATCGCAGCAAACGTCCCCTGCGTACTTGAACCCCCCGGCCTGAGCAGATCGGATGGAAAGAGGCCAGACGGGCTGACTTTGGTGCCCTGGAAAAACGACAAGTGCCTGATTTGGGACGCTACTTGCGTCAGCACTGTAGCTGCCAGCCACCTCAGTCGCACCGTGCACTTTTCATCTGCCGCGGCGGAGGACGCCGGCTGTAAAAAAAGGATGAAGTATGCGTCCTTGGAGCTGCTTTACGAGTTTGTGCCTTTAGCCGTGGAGACCCTGGGTAGCTGGAGCAGTGAGGCTAAGAGTTTCGTTAAGGACTTGGGGTGTAGGCTCAGTGATATCACTGGTGACTCCCGCTCCGGGTCGTTCTTGGTGCAAAGGTTAGCCATGCTATTCAGGTAATGCAGCGAGCGTGATGGGCACCTTTGCATCGGGAGCGAGCAGGGGCGGGTTATTTGATTGTCTTTTTTTATTTTTTTGACATTCACGAATACTATTTTAGTATTTTATTTAATTGATGACAATATTAATGTTTTTATTTAGTTGAACAGTTAATTGTAGTAACCTAATAAAATGATTAAACTTCATAATTATTAATAAATTTTATACAGCAATATAAAGTCTTAAAAAAAAACTATTAAGTTAATATTAGAGTTTAATTGGCGGTCTTATCGTTAATAAGAGATCTCTTCTAGACATCATTTCTATATTGTTGGGATAAACATAGGTAAGTACACAAGTGATTTTACTGAAATCATTAAATTATAGTTTAAAAATTAAACATCGTCAAGAAAAATCTAATGAGTCTAACTAAAGTCTATGGTTCACTAGTAGGGTTTGGGAATTCCCGACAATTACAAAGTCCCGGGACACGGACAGCCTACAATCAAAGTCCCGGGAATTTCCGGAACGTCGAGACTTTTAAGAAAAAATAGTTTTTTTTTTAAAAGGATACCTAAGCCTTTTTTTTGAAGAATTTTAATGTGTGATTATGAGAATTAACAATGTTGTGATTATGACCAATGCATAACATTGTTAATTCTCATAATCACAGATTAGTTTCATAATTAAATAATCTAAATATAAGTAATAAAACAGACTTATAAATTATTCTTTTAAATAAGCAACTAACACATTAATTAGACTTCTTTTCCGATTTAATAAAATAGGCTTTTAAAAAAATCAGAGCGTCACCTTTGTCCGACAATCTGTTTCTGATTTTTGTAATAATGCCACACACTTGTAATAATGGACAAGGAGAACACTCTCGTTTTCAACAGATGTCGGTTTAATTGTGTTTAAGGCTTTATATAGTAGTTCCAAACTTTCCGAACGTTTTCTGATTCAAACAACTGACACTCCTTTTTTAATGTTGCTCTTGTTTTTTTTTCCAGAATCTCCGGTAAATTTTCTTGGATATTTTTTATTGCTTGTTCCATTTGATTTACAAAAGACTCCTCAGGCTCGTTGTGTACTTGAGAGCTACTGGTACTAGGTTCAGCGCCCATTATTTCCACATCTAGTGTCCGGATACTAGAGATATTTTCGAAAAGTCTGCAATACAGCTCTTCTACAAAGCCAATTAGTGCAGTTTTACTAATATTCGAGGTTCGTCCGTATTTTGAGACTGTGAGGTGTGTGGCCAGTGTACAAATAGAAATTCAACAATCTTATCTCGTCTCGAGTCTTTATCCGAAAGTTCCGGGACTCGAGACAACTAAAATTACGAAAAGTTCCGGGACTTCGAGACACGAGACGTCCCGGGACCCAAACCAGCATTCAAGGTTTCCAGCTCAATCATCAGACCAGCTTCATGTTACCATATTACTATTGCATTGATAACATACATTTGCAGACTTTGAAATAGATACGGCCTCCTTGGTTAAATACTGATACATTTATATCGCACTCCTACGGCCCTGAAGTTTTAAATTCTAAAACATTTGAATATTCTTGTTTGAGACTTTTTAGTCTACAAGACCGTAGTCGGGTTTAGTTTTTGAATTTATATTTTCATTTAAATTATTTTGGTGTTATAATATATATATATATTTTCGAAATAAAAATAAATAAATAATATTATTAAGCCAAATTAATTACTTAAGTCAAAAAAATGAAAACAAACATGGTACCCAAAAAAAAACTGTTTTTTATGTCCTCTAGAGGGCGCCATATTCAATTTATTGTGACGTCACATATACTATAACCAGCGGACTATGAAGACGCTTCCAACGATGCCTCATATGTCAAATTATGATGAGTAGTTTAGAAGTTATTAGGGAACAGCTGACCGAAACATACATACATACATACATACATACATACATACATACATACCGGTTAAAATATAACCCTCCTTTATGCTTCGCCGTAGTCGGGTAATATAAGCCAGCCAGCGACAAGCAAATATTCGATGCCGAAAGCTTCACAGAGTAAACGACGGATTGTCGAATAAGAGTAATATTTCGCCAGAAATGGTAGCCTATTTGAAACATTAAAACTACGGAATAAATAATAGTAGATACTACGTCAGACTACGTAATGATACCCAAAATTCACACTCTTTTCAATTGCGCAGTGGGCAATAAAATCAATAGAATGCAAATGACCACATGTTTCGTCGAATAAACATCGTATACACTACTGTTATAGTTAGTACGCAATATTCGCCGCCCAGCCGCGCGCGGCAATGTATTACGTTAATTAATCTATACTGCTCAGTATTGGCTGCGAATACGACCAACTTGGGAAATTAGTTATTGTTTCTCTATCAATACATACCTACCAATAGTATCTCTATAGATTGAGTAGGAAAGCTATTGAGGTGGTGCATTCTATTTGACTAGATGGGGTTGTTTCTACAGAGATAACCAAATTAATACCTGGCCATATACACGGTAGGTACAGTCAAGAGACTAGCTCTGCTCTCACCAACGATCACTCAAATTATTACTACGAGTTTACGAATACAAACTTTAGCCAAATTCTCAAAAGTTTTCATAAAAAAAATACGAAAAATAAATACAATAACTCTCGTCAAGAAATCCGTAAAACATTGGTGATTACCGGCATAACATTAATCTAAGTTAACAGGCAGCAAATGTAGATTAAACAACTAATCTAAAAATCACGTATTTTACCTAATGGTTTTTTTTCATTGTGCATTTTCATCCAGTTGTGAGCTTCGGAAAGATCTCGAAATTTGATTTGCAAGATTCCACCCGGATCGAAAGACAAACAAGAAAATGATTTGCAAGATTCCACCCGGATCGAAAGACAAACAAGAAAATGATTTGCAAGATTCCACCCGGATCGAAAGACAAACAAGAAAATGATTTGCAAGATTCCACCCGGATCGAAAGACAAACAAGAAAATGATTTGCAAGATTCCACCCGGATCGCAAGACAAACAAGAAAATGATTTGCAAGATTCCACCCGGATCGAAAGACAAACAAGAAAACGATTTAATAAAAATGTGGTAAAATAGTTTGCATACGGTGTAATTCAATTATTATTTTTTATCTTATTTACAGCGCCCCGCGGCTTTGCTCGCGTACAAATTTTGACCCCCCTCCACGCTGCAACTTTTTGTGCGTTATAAAGTAACAGAATCTAATTTCAAGAAAAATTTACTGACAACATTTGAATTTTACTTTAAAAATCGGGAAAAATGTGGTCTACACGACCACTAGTAGGATATTATTATGAAAACAAACGTGGTTTTTATACATTTTAAAGAAAAAACGGGAGTTACTCACGTGTCAACCCGCGCCCCACACATCAGTTGCTGTCAATGTCAACAAAGGGCAAGGAGCATTCGCGAGCGTTCCGCACTTCCCTCGAGAAAGACCGCCGGATGTGATTGAAACTACAGTTGAAATAATCCAACTGCTATACGTGAGTCACTCCCGTTATTGTCTTTAAAATGTATTAGTAGGATATTTAGGAATTTGGAGTACAAAGCTTCCTTGATCTGAAGTCATAAAATTTAGGCCATTCATCAACATTGAAAGACCATTGATATTCCAAAGTCTAGACAACCAACTAAGGGTATAAGCCGTTGATTGACAAATTATAGCCCAGTGAAGTTTGTAGTCTAGTCAGCCTCATGAATGGCATCGAAAAGCCAATTCAATTGGTAACTGAAACTCAGCGGGCCAATTACTAAATTGGTAAAGTTTAGTGAACTGCACTTAGCTCACACTCACACTGGACGGTTTCATTTAAGTTTAGTGGAGAAAGCTATTATGTGGTAAGTTTCGCGGCTTTCAATTTCCTGTATGTTTATTTAAGTGCATGTCGAAACACAATTTCCTTTTCCTGTACAAGATTCAAATATGAAAGGGACATTTCCGTTTCAAACTCAAAGCATACTTAGTTTACCTAGTTTTATTGATTTGACTTAGTTTACCTAGTTTTATTGATTTGACTTAGTTTCCTAGTTGTATTGATTTGACTTAGTTTACCTAGTTTTATTGATTTGACTTAGTTTACCTAGTTTTATTGATTTGACTTAGTTTCCTAGTTTTATTGATTTGACTTAGTTTACCTAGTTTTATTGATTTGATCTATCTATATCTATACTCATCATAAAGGATTAAGTAACAAAAAGTCTGCACAATGAATATAGTTTAAAAAAATGGTCTATGGGGCTTCAAATAAAGTACTGAACATGAAAAATCATTTTTTTAAATGATGTATTTCTGTCTGTTTGTCTGTATATATGTCAGCTTGATCGCTCATCACATAGAAACTACTGGACCAATTGCGATGCAGTTCACAATTGGTTTGCCTAGGGTTTGATTAAAAAATTGATGTACGTACTTGGTATCTCAATCCGCCGAGTAGAATAGATAAAATACTATTTGACGGTTGAACAAAATTTGGTATATTGTGCCTTATACTTTTAGTCTTGGAATAACATATTGGATACTTTTATTCCAGAGAAATAACGATTCGTTACCCAGCTTGTTGAATGGTTATTCTCACTTGGTACAAAAAAGGTTCATGGATCCTCTTTGGTTCAATATTATATTTATTTTAATTACTAATTCCTTATTAGTAAAACGATAGATACCGTTTGATAAACGGTACCTATTATTATAGTATACGAATATATTAGGTTTTACTTTAAAGGTTCCATCGCTCCGTGCTTCAGAGGGCACGTTAAGTCGGTCCGTGTTGTTATTAATTAATAGCAGTCGTTAAGCCATGTCAGAGGCCTTCGGGCGGCTTGATAAACTCTGACATCAGAGGCCAGCACTATCTCATACGACAAACAAACAAAAAAACTTCAAAGGTTCCACGGGGACAACGCTACTTTTTTCCCATTGTCGCCCAGTGGTGGACAAAAAGTGGGGGACAACGGGAATAGCAGACAAATACTATTAATTTGCTTATTTACAATAAATACTTTGACATTAACAGATACTTTTGGAACTACAACACTACACTACAATAGTGACAAGAGCGATGGTAGCCGAGAGTGACAGGAGCGATGGTAGCCGAGCGGTATATCTATAGGTATACCTGAGCTATCTGCGGATGCTTCGCAGCAGACAGTCTCGGCTGTAATTTATTATTAGCAGTAGTTAAGCCATGTCAGAGGCCCTAGAGCGGCCTGACAAAGGAGCTGGCTTCCTTGAGGTTCCTGAGATTTGACAAATCATTTTTACCCGACTGCGAAGCAAGTGAAGGGTCATGAAGTTAACAGTCTATGTATGTATGTTTGTATATATAATGTGGATGTTGCACCGTAGCGTCGCCCCTATTGGTCCGATTTTGACAAGCTAGGTGTCAATCGATTTGTCTTCAGGTATAGAGACACGCTATATTTTTTTACCCGACTGCTGCGAAGCAAAGGAAGGGTTATGTGTTTAAACTTAAAACTTGATCACATTTTGACAAGCGAGGTTGACGTATCAATGGATTCGTCTTCATGTATAGAGTGTCATAGGGTATTCTTTTACCCGACTACGGCAAGGCAAAGGACGGGTTATGTGTTCAAACTAAAAACTTGGTCTTTGGTTGGGTTTTAGTCTTGTCTTAAGTCTTGTATTTTGCAAAACCTGACTGTGGCCGATTCCCAAGAAGGACCACAATAGGATGCTTCCAGGATTAGGCCCTATTTCACCAAATGATTGAATCTACTACAAAAGGTCTCAACATATTTCCCATCTCAAAAAGGAAACAATTCGTAGAATTAACTCGGCCCCTTTCTATACTAGCCAAGGGCGCTTAAAATTATCAGGTTACGCCGCTCTCAGTTTCAAAACAACCAAGTACACTAACCGTGAAAACAAGTTGATTATTCTCAGTAACAGCCGGTTGAAATGAGAAACGGCGTGGACGTGGCGGCGCTTGGCACAAAATAAACATATTCAATTATGTGACAAATTCAAGTCAAATATGGTTTAACCTTGGAGCATAGTTCAATAAGGTATAAAACATTATTATCAGATTTATTAAACATAACCAGTTGGTAAAGCGTGCCATGATATTAAACATAACCAGTTGGTAAAGCGTGCCATGATATTAAACATAACCAGTTGGCAAAGCGTGCCATGATATTAAACATAACCAGTTGGTAAAGCGTGCCATGATATTAAACATAACCAGTTGGTAAAGCGTGCCATGATATTAAACATAATCAGTTGGTAAAGCGTGCCATGATATTAAACATAACCAGTTGGTAAAGCGTGCCATGATATTAAACATAACCAGTTGGTAAAGCGTGCCATGATATTAAACATAATCAGTTGGTAAAGCGTGCCATGATATTAAACATAACCAGTTGGTAAAGCGTGCCATGATATTAAACCCGAAAGTTATTTGTAGCTATTTAGTAGATAATTTTATGGGTTTCTTATTTTCAGTTAAACTAAACTGAAGTTATAAGATGACTATCAAAGTTTTTTTTGTTGGAAATTGTAATTTTATAATGTCATTGATTATTTACACCAAAAGAAAAAAAACTGTTAAGCCTTTATTTGTTAATACGTAACTTATTAGTTTACTTGCCAATTATTATTTGTATTAATTGTAAATATTTTCATATTTTTTTGTTACGTTCCATGCAATCCTTTCACCACGAAGTGGTTCCCGGAAATCCCGATTCCACCACGCAGATTCTCATCCGGGACAGCCCATATAAGAGAATGTCAGACGAAGGGAAACAAAGGGGCCGAATCAGGTAATGGGCGAAACGATGGCCCTAATCCTTAGTTATTTCCCAGACGCAGGCTTATCCCGCGGAACGCTGCCTTTCGCAGCGTTGGGAAGTCTTGTATGGTGTTAGGTGGGGGGTAAGTCGCGTTGCTTTTTTGATACTTTGCCGCTTGACCCGGCATTATAAAGTACCACTCGTTTCTGATCACGCAAGTGGTGGGAGAACCAGCGAATCCTGTACTTTATCACCAAGTATTGCGATCTCCAAGAGTATCAAGCCGCCTGCCAGCGTCGTGATTCGGTGATTATGGGAAAGCCCCCTTTTGATAGGCAATAACTAGCTTAAAAGCTAAAAATAGTTTAAAAAAACTAAAAAACACGCTTTATATACAAAACCAAACTAAAATATAGAAAATAAAATTTAAAAGTACACTATTTTCTATATAAAGCGTGTTTTTTAGTTTTTTTAAACTGTTATTTATTTTCAATTTGTTTTTTTTTTTTCGAATTATTGCATTGTCATCGGTCTTTGACAGGTGTGCAAAATTTGAACGAAATCTGACCGTTTAAAGTGGGTCAAAATAGCGTCCAAAGGAGTCGGTTACAAACATACAAGTGAAGCTAATATAAAGCGTATAAAAATAGAAAATAAATTTTAATAGTGTCAATAAGAAAAAAATGATTTATTTAAAAAAAATCGTGGGGTGCATGGGTCAATAGTTATAAATATTTCATTGACAGATATGAGAAGCACCCCACGCTTTTTTTTAAATAAATATTTTTTTCTTATTTACACTATTAAAATTTATTTTCTATTTTTTAGTTTGGTTTTCTATATGAAGCGTTTTTTATTTAGTTTTTTTTAATAATTTTTTTTTTCGAATTATTGCATTGTCATCGGTCTTTGACAGGTGTGTAAAATTTGAATTAAGTCTGACCGTTTAAAGTGGGTCAAAATAGCGTCCAAAGGAGTCGGTTACAAACATACAAACATACAAGTGAAGCTAATATAAAGCGTATAAAAATAGAAAATAAATTTTAATAGTGTAAATAAGAAAAAAATGTTTTATTTCAAAAAAAACGTGGGGTGCATGGGTCAATAGTTATAAATATTTCATTGACAGATATGAGAAGCACCCCACGCTTTTTTTAAATAAATCATTTTTTCTTATTTACACTATTAAAATTTATTTCCTATTTTTTAGTTTGGTTTTCTATATAAAAAGTGTTTTTTAGTTTTTTTAAACAATTATTTATTTTCTACTTTTTTTTTTTTTTTTTGTTTTTTTTTTCGAATTATTGCATTGTCATCGGTTTTTGACAGGTGTGCAAAATTTGAACAAAATTTGACCGTTTAAAGTGGGTCAAAATAGCGTCCAAAAGAGTCGGTTACAAAAATACAAACATACAAGTGAAGCTAATATAAAGCGTATAACAACACGCCTGCCCTGCCAAAAATGAACTAATGCAAATAAATTGTATACTATTGGAATGTTCTTAACAGGGCCATCAATTTGAAACCCAAAATTAAAAAAAAAAGTCTATGAAGTTGTAGCAACAAACCCGCCAAAACTTTTTTGTCTATGGGGGGATGTAAGGATTCTAACGATACCCCATACGCCTAAATCTGTTCAGGCATTTAAAAGTTATGGTGGAATAAAGAAACACACATACATACAAACATACATGAAACCTAAAAACATTACATTCCTTTTTTTCGGGCAGTCGTGTAAAAAGCAAGCTCTCGCTCGATGCTCAATAGTAAACGTTTACCGGCTATTTTTGTGAGGTCATTAGAAGAGCGGTGGTTCTAACGGTTCCATCCATAGTGCAACATAGAATCCAAAGGTTCGGTCCTAGGCTAGTTTATTATGAAGCTTCATAGGTTACACTCATTACATAGGTATAATTTCTTTGTGCTCTTTAAGCTGTCGGTCCCGGCTGTTATTGATTAATTCTGTTAATCAATAACAGCCATCTTATTCGTTAAGACATGTCAGAGGCCCCCGGGCGGCCTGACAACAGAGGCCAAAACTATCTAATACGACAAACAAACAAATGAAGCTCCAAAACATTTTTCTTATATATATTTTCTGTTGTTTGGCCATGCTGTCGAAACTGTAGTGTTGTGTTACAAGTTTACAAAGCACACGTGGCGATATTTAAAAAGGCAAAAGTCTTCGGTCTTTACTTAGTTAAATAAAAACAACGTATTTATTTATTAACTTTCCCTAAAAAGTATCTCACGTGGATGTCTCCAGAAGTCGTCCCACTCTAATGGCGGTTCGTTGTTCCCGTCACGAAGAAGGGTCCCAGAGTTAAATATTTTATAATATTTGCCGCTGAGTCGCAATAACCCCCTGTCGGTTACCTTTGCTTACTTAACGTAATGAGATAAAAGAAAATAAGAGCAACAACTGCTATTTTTTAGGATTCTGCAGCCAAAGGATGCAAACAGAACCCTGCTGTTGTGGCAACTTAGTCTGTCCGTGTCGGTCCGTACTTCTGTCACCGGCTTGTAGAGTCGAAACGAAATAACATAGGTCCTGTGACGTTCTCCTGAGAATGGTGGAAACACTGTCTAGGGAAAGCAGACGCGAACCCTGTGAGATAACCTATAAAATTTATTCTAACGCCATTCGGATGCTCGTGTCACCTGAACTCCATCGCCATCGCGTTGGTATTTTTGTACCATTATTGAACGTACACTCGTATTCAAACTGACGCCATTGTCTACCGTCATTTCTGCGTAACATAAAACGGGTAATTTAAAACAAATATCCCTTTGTACCTGTCACACAAAGTTTGATGTTTGCGAAGTAATTAAATGTTCCACGAATGTTCCACTTTGTGTTTTGTTATACGGGAACATTGGAAGATTGAACAAATAAAGGTGAAAGTCATTTTGTTAAAACGGGCCTTTTGTTTTAATTTCTGAATGACCTTTTATATGGCCCCCGCCCTATCCCTCAGAAAAAGACGTGAGATTATGAGAGCAGTACATATATCAAGGACTATATATGTATGTACTGTGGCAGTGGCGTGCAAACATTAACTGTATTTTTGTAAATTACAATTCAACAAGAAAATTTTTGCACAATGAAAAAAGCCGACTGCGAACTTTAAATCGTTTTACTCGTAGATCCCAAATGGTCATTCGAAATGAAAATAGAAACCTAAAGATGATTTTAATACCTATTCAATGATACCCCACTTTACGTCGTTTGATGACATCATGTTTTTTAAAACACGACTGCCCAATGTATGTTTGTATGTATGTATGTTTTACAAACATACATAATGTTTGTATGTAAGTGAGTTTCTTTATTCCACCATAACTTTTATATGCCTTATCAGATTTAGACGTGTGGGGTATCGTTAGAATCCTTACACCCCCCCCCCCCCGAGTAATATAGGTTATATTTAAAAAAAAAACTATTTGGCGGCTGTATGGCTATTATTTTCAACTAAGAAATAAAAAAAAAACTTGTAAGTAATTTTACAATATGGTTATCAAATTAAAGGCCTTGATAATCACATTCGAGAGTATATAATTTATTGGCATAAGTTTTTTTTGGCACGGCAGGTGTATTTTTTTAGATATTAAGCTAGTTTTTCACAATGTGGCCTTTGGTTGTCGCCATATTGAATTTTGATTAATGTCATGTCTTCAGTGATACTCTTAAGATTAAGACAAATCGATTGACGTAAGAACTATCAAAATCAGTCCACTCGTTTGGTCTCTATGGTGCCACAAATGAACATACATACATAGGCTGATAAACACAATACCCACCACGCAGTGGAAACCGATGTCGCAGGGACGCGAGGGCAATTTGGTGCCGCGGAAGATGAAACAAGAAAAGAAACTTCTGGTTGCCACTGCAACAGCTCAATTATTGGTAACAGCGCGGACCTGCTCGTTGACACTCAGTCGTATAAAAGAGAAACGTTCCGCCAAGCGAATTAAGCCGAGAGCGCCAAGAGTGAGACCTAAAACTTCAAATCATTTATTGTACCTAAGTAGGTAACATTACAGCACTTTTGCAAGTCTAATAATTATTCGTCTCATGTTTAAGGAATATATCGTCAATTTTGTCTATTTAGAATGAACTCTGGTTACAACATACATTTTACTAATTTATAATTTGAATAGGTTTGAACTTTTTCCTTTCATGTGCGATTTAAGTGTTGGATAAATGGCACGGGAAAAATAAAACGCCTTTCTAATACCATGCAGAATAACGCGCTTTAGAGAAAACAGCACCGGAAATTTCTACGTATTTATTTTCATATTTTTTGAATTTTGCGTTATGTAGTGAGTTATTATTGAACCTGTTTGAATATTTAAAAACCCCTGACCGTAGATCTAATTAAAAGTGGAGAGATAAGGCACCAGCTTCTCGAGGGTAGATCGCATAAATTAGGTGCAACGTACACAATAGTTTGGACTTCGTCACAATCGGAGTGGCGTTTGTGTAGCACGTGTTAGCAGTGACTCTCAATCGCGCTATCTTCTGCGTGTGTCTTTCTCTTTGTTGTTGATGCACATGAAGCACGACGGTGGGAATGTAGATGTGTGGGCACACCCACACATCTACATTCTCACCGTCGTTTCTCTGTAGTTGTAACTAGTCCAGTTTTTGTTTAAGTGATAATAAAGCAGCCGTCTTTTCCCCCCTAGCAAGACCAAGCAGTTAGCATTTTATAACCGTGTTGCTATGTTATAATTTCCATAGTTGCTATGTTAAAATTTCCATCGTTGCTATGTTAAAATTTCCATTTCTAAGTTCCATAATGCCACACACCGCCTCGATTTAGGTCTTCATATGCTACTCATCGTCAGACCCTCGTATATAAGCGGGTACGAAAAATGCCGACATTACGCACATACTAGCCGCAAAAGTGCCTATTGCTCAACGTAGTACCTAAGTGTGATCAGAGCTGAAGTTCTTGGGAACTGTATCTGAACCCACTTCTCTCAAATAAAGTCCAGTTCCATCGCAAACTCCAGTTTTCCAATAAAAACACTTTGAAATCGGTCCACCAGTTTGAGATCTTCCCGTAGACAGACACAGATACAGACGAAAGCGTCAAAGTTTTATGAGGGGTGTTTTTTGAAGCTTTTGTCTGTCTGTCTGTGTGTTTTTTGCGTTAGGATTTTAAAATCCGGCCAAGTGCGTGTCGGGCAAGCATATACTTGGGATTCCGTAGCCAGGACTCTAAGCTACCACAGTTGGGTGAACGCATGGGGAGCTGAATATATCGTAAACGAAACCAAATAGAAAAAAACTGCCAATGAAACCTCATTATAATTTTAAAAGACCTATCCAACGAGACCCCACTCGATAGAGTACATTTTGTATTTTCTTCTTCTCTTTACAAGTATGAGAAGCAACAATATTTTTTTCAAAACTTATGTTGCGGTTATAAATGCAAGACATTTGCCAAATTTCAACTTAGTAGTGTTAATAACGTCTGAATAAAATGGCTGTGACTTAGGGCCGGTAAGACGAACATGACGAAACTATACATAAGGATTCCTTGTTTGTCTACGGAACCCTAAAAAGTCAATTCTTTAATCAATAATGATGCCAATAATGAATAGTAGTTAACTCTTTTATGTTGGTAATTATGAAAATACTCGTAGAAACCAAATATAACTATTAAATTTATGTTCCTGTTACGAAAATTTTAATATTCTGAGGTTTTAGTGCCTACAATCGTAAAGTTACCGTAATTTTAAGTTTAATGTTTGTAATTACTAAATAATGTGAGTTTGTGAGAATATTAGGGGCTCAGTGGTGAGCGATGGAGAGAGTTATTTCTGTAGGTACCATTCTGATGAAAAATATTAGGGGCTCAGTGGCGGGCGAAGGAGAGAGTTATTTCTGTAGGTACCACCCTGATGAAAAATATTAGGGGCCCAGTGGCGGGCGAAGGAGAGTTATTTCTGTAGGTACCATTCTGATGAAAAATATTAGGGGTTCAGTGGCGGGCGAAGGAGAGTTATTTCTGTAGGTACCATTCTGATGAAAAATATTAGGGGCTCAGTAGCGGGCGAAGGAGAGAGTTATTTCTGTAGGTACCATTCTGATGAAAAATATTAGGGGCCCAGTGGCGGGCGAAGGAGAGTTATTTCTATAGGTACCATTCTGATGAAAAATATTAGGGGTTCAGTGGCGGGCGAAGGAGAGAGTTATTTCTGTAGGTACCATTCTGATGAAAAATATTAGGGGCCCAGTGGCGGGCGAAGGAGAGTTATTTCTATAGGTACCATTCTGATGAAAAATATTAGGGGTTCAGTGGCGGGCGAAGGAGAGAGTTATTTCTGTAGGTACCATTCTGATGAAAAATATTAGGGACTCAGTGGCGGGCGAAGGAGAGAGTTATTTCTGTACGTACCATTCCGATGAAAAATATTAGGGGCTCAGTGGCGGGCGAAGGACAGAGTTATTTCTGTAGGTACCATTCTGATGAAAAATATTAGGGGCTCAGTAGCGGGCGAAGGAGAGAGTTATTTCTGTAGGTACCATTCTGATGAAAAATATTAGGGGCTCAGTGGCGGGCGAAGGAGAGAGTTATTTCTGTAGGTACCATTCTGATGAAAAATATTAGGGGCTCAGTGGCGGGCGAAGGAGAGAGTTATTTCTGTAGGTACCATTCTGATGAAAAATATTAGGGGCTCAGTGGCGGGCGAAGGAGCGAGTTATTTCTGTAGGTACCATTCTGATGAAAAATATTAGGGGCTCAGTGGCGGGCGAAGGAGCGAGTTATTTCTGTAGGTACCATTCTGATGAAAAATATTAGGGGCCCAGTGGCGGGCGAAGGAGAGTTATTTCTATAGGTACCATTCTGATGAAAAATATTAGGGGTTCAGTGGCGGGCGAAGGAGAGAGTTATTTCTGTACGTACCATTCTGATGAAAAATATTAGGGACTCAGTGGCGGGCGAAGGAGAGAGTTATTTCTGTAGGTACCATTCTGATGAAAAATATTAGGGGCTCAGTAGCGGGCGAAGGAGAGAGTTATTTCTGTAGGTACCATTCTGATGAAAAATATTAGGGGCTCAGTGGCGGGCGAAGGAGCGAGTTATTTCTGTAGGTACCATTCTGATGAAAAATATTAGGGGCTCAGTGGCGGGCGAAGGAGCGAGTTATTTCTGTAGGTACCATTCTGATGAAAAATATTAGGGGCTCAGTGGCGGGCGAAGGATCGAGTTATTTCTGTAGGTACCATTCTGATGAAAAATATTAGGGGCTCAGTGGCGGGCGAAGGAGCGAGTTATTTCTGTAGGTACCATTCTGATGAAAAACATTTAAAAATACAACAATATTAAAAACATAGATACTAAACAAATTAAATGTGCTTGTGTGTCAAAAGGGATGAATAAGTCAGCCTAATGTTAAATATATAAAATAACTAGCTTAAAAGCTAAAAAAACACGCCAAAAAAGAGCTTTTGCCAAATAATTATACATTGTTGGCATGGGCTTATTGGATAAGACCTTCAATTTGATACCCATACGAGTATTGTAAATTTCGAAGAAAAAATATATTTTTCAAGTTTGAAAATGGTGCCATACTGCCGCCATATTGAATATTTTCGAAAAAAAATATAGCATATGTTACTCGGGGAGATGTAAGGATTCTAACCATACATCTAAATCTGTTCAGGCATTTAAAAGTTATGGTGGAATAAAGAAACTCACATACAAACATACAAGCATACAAACATACATGAATGCTAAAAATATAACACTCCTTTTTTTGGGCAGTCGTGTAAAAATAGGCAATCGTTTGACCACGATCTCACCTGATGAAAAGCGATGATGTGGTCGAAGGTGTAGCACGCTTGCCTAGTAAATACCTATTCACTCTTGACTTAAACAACCGTTAAGTTTTCCATGCTTGTTTTCCGAATAATTAAGTGTTAATTTGCCGGTTGAAAACTAAACTGAGGAATCACTAAAAAATACTTGATGTGTTTGTCTGCAGAAGATTAAAGGGTACACACACGCCCGATTTGCATTTAAAGAGGTCAAATGAAATATAAATATTAAAAATAAACTGATCTTGTCTTGTTAGTTCCGAATCCTCGTGAACTTATTTTGAAGAACAAAAGCGATAAGCTTTAGATCATACAATAGATAATTTTAATAAAATTCCAAAAATATAAAAACCTTACCGTCTCCAAAGTATGGAAAAGAGACACGAAATATTTACATTAAATTTTCGATATAACAAGAAAGAGCGCCTCAAATTATCGCAAGGCGCTTGAGACGAATCAATCAATTTATTCCGAGCCACACGATTCTAAACCTTGTAATGAACCAGTTGAAGTTTGTATTCAGTTCTGAAAATGGTGTTCTTATCTTTTCAGCGTCGCATTCACGGTTATTAAATTGATTCTCTGAAGCGATAATGTTCTAGAAATACGAGCATCTTTGTGCATGTTTCTTGTACCTTATTGTTATAGATTTTGGATGAGTGGACAGGACACGATTTTGTTTGGACGGTTATTGTCTTTATATGTTTGACTCGGCGATCACTGTCGGTCTATCTTCTTCTTTTTCTTGTAGTGCCTCTCCATTGCTGGAGGTTGGCCGTCAGCTCAGCGAACTTCTTTCGGTCCTGCGCCAAGCGAAACAGGTGTTCTACGCTGGCGATATTAGTCCATTCATGGATGTTGCGCAACCAGGACATTTTTCTCCTTCCAACACGTCGCTTGCCCTCTACTTTACCCATCATGATGAGTTGGAGAAGTTGGTATCCTTTATGTCTTAAAATGTGTCCAAGATACCCAACCTTTCTTTTCTTGATGGTTTGAAGTAGGTCCCGACTCTTTACCGACGCGTTGGAGAACCTTCACATTATACACCTTCTGAGTCCAGCTAATGCAGAGCATTCTACGATAGCACCACATCTCGAAGGCTTCGAGACGTTTTTGGGTGTCAGCTTTGAGCGTCCAAGCTTCACTACCGTACAATACTACCGGCCAGACGTAGCAATGGAGCATTCTCACTCTGAGCTACGTAGATAGTTTACACCGAACTTTTCTCATCTTTTTCAGGGTTGCTCGGGCGATTTCAATCCTGGTTCGAATTTCTTGTTGACTGTTCCATTCTTCATTCATCCAAGCGCTGAGATACTTGTACAATCGAACTCGCTCAAGATCTAAGCCCGCTATTTTAATTCTGGGATTTAGGTCTTTGCTACCAGATGCAATTAGAAACTTGCTCCAGTATTTGCTGCAGATCCTGTTCTGATGAGGCTATGAGTACGGTATCATCAGCGTATCTTAGATTATTGATAACTCTGCCGTTAGCTTTGACGCCCACTTCCATTCTCTCTAGCGCTTCAGATATTATTGCTTCCGAGTACAGGTTAAAGAGCAAGAGAGACAGAATGCACCCCTGTCGCACACCACGGCTTATCTCTATTTGATCAGTTTCCGATTGCTCTAGACTGACAGTCGTCTTCTGGCTCCAGTACATTTTTTTTATTATTCTCAGGTCTAAGCCAATGTCTATTAAGCGCTCCAAAAGAATTTTATGTCCTACACGATCGAACGCTTTTTCATAGTCAATGAACTACAAAATGACATTGGTCTGCATGTCTTTACATTTTTGTACTAGAACATTGAGGGCAAAAAGAGCTTCTCGAGTCCCCATGCCGGATCGGAAACCGAACTGACTCTCTCCTAGTTGTTCATCGCATTTTGGTCGTATTCTATTGTGAATGATGTAAAGAAATACTTTGAGTACGTGGCTCATTAGGCTGATGGAACGATATTCGGCGCACTTTTTGGCTTTAGCCTTTTTTGGGCAGTGTAATAAACGTAGATCTGAGCCAGTCTTCGGGTAGTCTCCCAGAGTCATAAACCTGGTTGAAGAATCGGGTTAAGGCATCTACATAATCATCTTCTAAAAGTTTGCGGAAACATTTTAATCATCAGCAAACATTTTAATTATATATTCACTTCACGCTTTTTTCTTACTCTCCAAGTCAAGAAGAAGATTACTATGGTCATCAAATAATACATTTGAAGTGGTTTTCTTACCAAGCCCTGCTAGTTCCTTTAGCTCTTTATGTAAATTGAAACTATCGTGTTTGTAAAGAAGATCTTTAACCCTTTTACATTTTCCTTCGTAAAACGTATCTCGGGCTAATCTGATTTTACCATCTATAAGTTTATCCAATTCTTTGTATCTCTTTGGACTCGAATGTTTGTGTACCCGTCGTTCATTCATTAACTTAAGAATTTCGTCAGTCATCCACTGTTGTTTTTTAATGGACAAGTCTGGTTGCAGAAGATAATGGCTGATGTTGTTGACCACATCCTTCAATGAAGACCAATTTTCCAAAGGTGTGGATGTGCTGGCAGTGAGCTGATGTTCAGTCCACTCATTTATGGCGTTTGAAACTCTTGCTCTGATAGGCTCCTGGATCTTCTTTATATCAGTTCGTATATTAACTTTACGTTTGGGGAGGTGTTTAAATTTGCATTGTAATGTGATCACAACTGGATTATGGTCCGATTTTATATGTGCTCCCGGATATGTGACAGTATTTTTAACAGAGTTTAGAAATCTTTTATTGACAATAATAAAGTCTATTTGATTGCGCACTATACAATTAGCTAGTATGAATTGTAATTTGAAATATTCTAATCGTAATGTAATAATTCAGCAATTAAACCCCTGAAACCTGCCGTAATACCCGTATCCTCTTTGTAATTTGTGCGTAATACCTGCTGCCGGTAGTTAGTCACGTGACCGTCATAGAGGAGGATGCCGGCCCCCAAAAGGTTAATACATCAAGTCAACAACTGGTAAGAAGAAGTAGAGTTGAATTTTGGTGGGAAACGAAATCCAGACGATTGTTTTACTCTGTTTTTTTTTTCTCAAACCTGTTTGTCTTCGAGTGTTAATCCATACCAATATATAAAAGTGAATCGTTGTCTGTTTGTCTGTTTGTTTGGAGCTTTTACGCGATATCGGCTGAACGGATTTTGATGAAATTTGGAATGGAGACAGCTTTTACCCTAGAACAAAACATAGGATACTTTTCATCCCGGAAAATTGTAAGTTTCTACGGAAAACTGGAAAATGTTGATAACTCGCTGTAAGGAACGGTTGCCATGGAAACGAAATAACAAGTCTATCAAAAAACATCAAGAGCATTAGTACTGTACCTACTTTTGCTTTGGTTTTTAATATCCTAGAAGAACATAGGATGCTTTTTCCACAATAAACAGTAGACCGCGCGGACAAAGTCACGGGCGGGAAAGCTAGTGTGTATTAATGGAGGAATATTGACCATTAGATGTTCGTTAACGTGCACGAGTGCGAGAAATTTATACAAATGCGGAAAAACGTGCCACTTCGAGTTCTCTCCGGAACTTCTAAGGAAATTTCAGTAAAATTCCACCACTTTACTAAATCGTGACTTGATTTTACTTTTGACTACCTGTCTGACTGGGCCATGACATTTCGACTATTTGTTGAAAAATACATACGACTTGTAATACATATTTACTTGACACTGGCTAAATCTTTTTCAACACACAGGTCCGATCTTGTATGGAGTACTGCTGCCACCTCTGGGACGGTTCTGCCAAGTATCAGCTTGAGGCTTTGGATTCAATTGAGAGGCGTGCTATCATGATGACACTCTGGTAAAGAGTAAGCTTTAAAGTCTGGCGCATGGACGTGAAGTGGCAAGCCTGTCGGTATTCTACAGATTGCACTATGGAGAGTGCGCACAAGAACTGCACAACCTGATTCCCCCATCACCTTTCCATCACCGTACGACTAGACGATCAGCAAAGCGCCATCCTTTTATGGTTGAAATACCTCGCACAAGAACGAAGCGTTACGCTTCTTCATTTATTATAAGAACTGCAAAGGAGTGGAATGCCCTGCCCTCGTTAGTGTTTTCGGTAAATTATAACCCAGGTGTGTTCAGGTCAAGAGTGAATAAGTATCTACTAGGCAAGCGTGCTACACCTTCGACAACATCATCGCTTTCCATCAGGTGAGATCGTGGTCAAACGATTGACTAGTAGGTAATAAAAAAATAAAAATAAACTGCACGACCTGATTCCCCCATCACCTTCTCATCACCGTACGACTAGACGATCAGCAAAGCGCCATCCTTTTATGGTTGAAATACCTCGCACAAGAACGAAGCGTTACGCTTCTTCATTTATTATAAGAACTGCAAAGGAGTGGAATGCCCTGCCCTCGTTAGTGTTTTCGGTAAATTATAACCCAGGTGTGTTCAGGTGAAGAGTGAATAAGTATCTACTAGGCAAGCGTGCTACACCTTCGACAACATCATCGCTTTCCATCAGGTGAGATCGTGGTCAAACGATTGACTAGTAGGTAATAAAAAAATAAAAATAAACTGCACGACCTGATTCCCCCATCACCTTCTCATCACCGTACGACTAGACGATCAGCAAAGCGCCATCCTTTTATGGTTGAAATACCTCGCACAAGAACGCAAGCGTTACGCTTCTTCATTTATTATAAGAACTGCAAAGGAGTGGAATGCCCTGCCCTCGATGCCCTGCCCTCGTCAGTGTTTCCGGTAAATTATAACCCAGGTGTGTTCAAGTCAAGAGTAAATAGGTATCTACTAGGCAAGCGTGCTACACCTTCGACCACATCATCGCTTTCCATCAGGTGAGATCGTGGTCAAACGATTGCCTAGTCCGTAATAAAAAATAAAAAAAACTAATGCAATACTTAGTAGTGCGGAGAAATAAAATAAAAAATAAATAAAAAAACTGGTACACAGATGTAGCATAGAGCTGCTGTATTCTGACGTCGACTGGGTCATAAAGCCAGAGGAGTAAGTAAGCATTCAAGTCATCATCATCATCATCACCATCAGCCTATACTTGTCCACTGCTGTACGTACGCCTCTCCTAATGTTCGCCACTGAGCTTGGTCTTCAGCTCTCCGCATCCGTTTCCTTCAGTCCATATTCGTATTCAAGTCAGTATTTATGTTTTGTGTTTTTTTTTTTTTTCTTTACCATAGAAAATTACAAAAACTAATTTTAAAATGTTTTTGAAGAAAAGTTTTTATATATCGACTAGCTGTGACCGCGGCAAGACTTGCAAAGCATGCTGACCATCCTAGATGATGCTTCTCGACGCAACGGTCTTAGAATGAACATAGATAAGACCAAGATCATGTTTAACGATCTTATTGACCCGGAACCGATTGTAGGCAATGGTGTACCTCTTAAAGTTGTCCAACAATAGGTTCACCTTGGGCAAATATTGCAATTAGGTAAGAACAACGTTGAGAAAGAAGCCAACAGAGGAATTCAGCTGGGTTGGGCAGCATACTGCAAGCTTAATCAAGTCTTCTCGTCGTCCATACCATAGTGCCTGAAGACAAAAGTCTTCAATCAGTGCGTCCTACCAGTCATGACCTACGGAGCCAAAACGTGGACACTCGCGGTAAAACTAGTCCACAAAAAGATCGCTCAGCGAGCTTTGGAGAGAGCTATGCTTGGAGTTTCTCTGAAGGACAAGATTTGTAATGAAGATATCTGACGGAGAACCAAGGTCATAGCTATGGATAAGCAGGCTAAAGTGGCAGTGGGCTGGTCACATTTCCCGACGAATCGATAACCGTTGGGTAGACGAGTTCTCGAGTGGAGACCACGTTTAGGCAAACGTAGTGTAGGACGCCCTGTGCCTAAGGTGGAGTGATGACCTGCAAAAAGCGGCTGGCAGAAAATGGACAAGGAGAGCTGAAGACCGAGCTCAGTGGCGTGCATTAGGAGAGGCCTACGTCCAGCAGTAGACAGATACAGGCTGATGATTATATGGCCGCGGCTTTGCCCGCGTGGATATTTTTCTGTGGAAAAAGTATCCTGTGTTATTCTAGGACCTAAACAAAGTACATTATATTATAGAATATTATACTGAATTTCAATCAGCCTTCAAAGAGTTTTTATCGATTACTCCGCTATTACTCATGGAATAAAGATACAAAGTACACCAGATTTTAGGTTCAAACCTATCTAAAAGTGTAAACTGCATCGCAATCCATCCAGTAGTTTTTGGGTGATACGTGAACAGACATACAGACTGACACCCAAGAATGTTGAACCCAAGTGAAGCACTCATTATATGCCGATCCGTTCGTACCAACGACAATAAGAAATGTCTATATGGTTCGTACGCACAAGTCTCACCTACGTCAATTTATGCCAATCGGCCGCCACATCAGAGCAAGATCTCGACTTTGTTGTTGTCACGCAAAACCAGAAAACAATGCAGTCTTTTGTGATGAAATTGTGTATCCCATCACCCACAAAACACCACAAATTACTCACACAAGCAAGCGTCATGTGCTATGCATCACTCGTTGATTGTTTGTTTGGTGGTATTGACTCCGTCTTATTTAAAACCTTCTTGAGGTACATAATATTATGATAATTCTATTTAACGCCATCGATAAATCTAGAAATTTGGAGATGATTACTATATTTTTTCTAAATTAATTTGGATTACGGATGCTAAATTGCAAGAAACAAAATTCTGATATTCTGTGGCATATGCCGTGCAGAGGATACGAGAGTCACGGGATCGAACCCCACCAGAACACCCCCCCCCCACAGTTTCGCTAATCAGGGGGTGATTCTCGGTTCACGCGAGATTAGCTTTCATACGAGATGAAGTCACCTCTAGTATGGCTAAAAATTTACGAAGTACGGAAATTGATAGCTAATCTCACTCGCCTGGTAATCACCCCACGGACGCTTAGATAGACTAGTTTGTCCCAAACGCATCGACATGGGAAAAGGTAAAACAGCACTAAGCCTAGAGCACGTACTCATATAAAAATAAATAATCTTTTACACATGGATATCCCAACCCATTGCAGACGGGAGGGTCCAGGGGTGTCGTATTGGCTTGCTTAGGGGAAGGCATACGCCAACGGTACATTTACCCCTGAATAAGGGGAAAAAGGTATACACTATGAGTACTTTAGCCATGAAGGGAAATCACGTTTCGAGGATTACATATCCCTGATTTGGATTTTTTTGAGGTAAAGTGCGACTCCTTTCTGGATTTATGTGTTAATATTTTATGTTTATGTGAGTGGGAAGGATTTAAATGTAGTGTGGCGCTCTATAAATGTAATGGTCTAGCTTATAATTTTGCAACTCCAAAAGAAACTAACTCGTCAAATTTGAACCATTAGTGGAGTTACAACATCTCGAACGTGCAGCTGGGACTCGGGGCTTTTTGAACTTTTGCAAATAATTTGTTTACACTTTCTTTCGTGTAGACTGTGTAAGTTTTTTTGCCTGCTCGTAAGCACCTGCTCTTAACAACGCAACGGCTGAAAATAAAATAAAACAATGTAGATTTAGATACTGAAACACTGTGTAACAAAAATAAACTTGAAAAAACAAGTAAAAACCGACTCCAACATGAATAAAATAATCTTATGTGGGAAACAGTTAAAGAAGTCTGTGCCGTTGATTTGGTTAGATACTTGGCACCGACTTCCTTAACTGTTTCCCACATAAGATTATTTTATTCATTTTAAAGTCGGTTTTAACTTGTTTTAAAAGTTTATTTTATTTCCCTATTTTGAGTGACGTGAACAATACATGAACATGCGATTACAGCAATTGCAAGTGATTTGAAGCATATCCTATTCTATTAAAATAAAAATTCAAAATCGACTTACATTTGTCGGAGATATCGCGTTATAAAGCGGGTGAAAGTTAATAAAATTAAGTCATCCCCTAATTTTCCACCCTTAGAGGAGGAATCCTTGAGGTATACCTACCATATCCATTAAAAAAGGAATTTTTGAAATCGATTCACAATTGAAATCGATCCACAATTGCCAGATATATCGCGTAACATACATACAAAACAAACATACGGGTCAAATTGAGAACCTCGTGAAGTCGGTTGAAAACTGTACAATAAATAGATCATTAAAAAAAGGTCTAGCTAGGGAACCTAAAATAAACTACTGAAGATGTTTTTTTTTCTTTTAAGGATTCTGTCTGTTTGTCTAGTCTGTTCGCGCAGCACGTAAAAACTATTGGCACAGAAGAAATAATAGTACTAACGTACTATTGGACCGTTGATATGCGGTTTTCAATGATGGATAGATTAATTTTTGACTTAAAATCTGGTGTACCATGTACTCAATCAGATGAGAAGCAATAGACAACAAAAATTGACGGCTGAACAAATTTTAACAAAATGTGGCATTATTGTACTTGGTAGGTGCTTTTGGTCCTGAAATAACACATAGGTTAAAGAAATGACCACACGGGAAAGCCGCGGGCTAGCACAATGAAACATACACGTTGAAATTTGAACTTCGGAGTTAGAATCACTCAACAGGTTTCCCAATTTCACCCGTTTTCCTCCAAATGTACGTTCCATAAAGAACGTAGGATGAAGCATCAACAGCTTCAGTTTTCAGCGGCTGGAAACATTTTTCATAATCCCGCCGCGCTAAGTGCTGCAGACGTTTCACTGCGCCAGATATGAAGGGAATATTATTGCGCTGCTTCATTCAGCAGCGTGATTTGGGTTGGTTATTTCTGGCTTTATATTTTTTTTCTTTTTTATTAGATAGAAGTGAGGAAAAAGCTTGACTTTCGTCTGACGTAGTAACTTGCAATTTTTATTCCCAAGACTCATCTGACGACGATAGAAATGGGCAACATTTTATTAATAACAGCTATGGCTGGTTATTTTTCTTTTATTAATCATGGACAAAAAACATAGCTAGGATGTATCGACGTTGCATATCTAGACTAATATTATAAAGAGAAAAGAATTGTTTTTTTGCAAGTTTGTGTGTAATGGATAAACTCAAAAAAGACATATCCGATTTTAAAAATTCTTTCACCTATAGAAAGCTTTATTATCACCGAGTACCTAATATAGTCCTTTTTTTAGTAATGCGTACGAATATTGCAATAATGTCATTATTTGGCGTGCGCTGCGAAAGCTATTGATGATACATAAAATAATATACTTAATTCATGTTTATAGTACCTACTCATCATTACCCACAAAAAAACGTCTATTTTATTTAAAACACGGGTAGTATCGTGTATAAATAAAGATAAAACCGTAGCGAAGCCGGCACGAGTAACTATTTACATTATATTTGTACTATTATTTATTCTGTGATTATATTCAAGATGCCAATATGAACGAAAACCTTATAACATCCAACAACTCGTACCTACTAGACAAGCAATGCTCAGTTTCTCATATTACTCTCCCTCTGCTCTCTCTCTCTCAAATCCTTAAATCCCAGCAGTGGGAACATAACAGGTTGACGAACTCTTCGAGGACTGATAGCTCTACTCAAATGTAGGTGTTTTGAGAACCCAAGTTCGAGACTCTAGTAGCGTTCTGTGAGTAACGAAAATGATCTAATTATTTTTGTCTCAACACACAAGAGGCGTAGATGTTTAGTGCGTCCTAGATCTTTAGTTAAAAGTCAAAGCTTTTGATCTCAAGGCCTAGAAAAGGTAAAATGGTGGTATGGCCAAGAAACGAAGCCGAAACGTGGACACACACAGTGAGATGGTCCACAAATTTAAAGTCGCTCGAGCTATGGAGAGAGCTATGCTTGGAGTTTCTATAAAGGACCGAATCCGAAATGAGGTGATCCACCACAGAACTAAGGTAACCGACATAGCTCAAAGAATTAGCAAGCTAACAACCAATGGGGTAAACGAGTTCTAGAGTGGAGACCGCGTTTAGGCAAACGTAATGTAGGGCACCCGCCAGGTGGAGTGACGACTTGCGAAAGGCGTCTGGTAGCGACTGGATGAGGAGAGCCGAAGATCAGGAACAGTGCCGTTTACAAGCAGAGGCCTACGTCCAGCAGTGAACGAATACGGGCTGATGATGAAGGTGGCCAAGAAAAACAGATACCGACCGATGATCGTAGGGGAAGAGAACCTCTCATGTCTCTCTGATGACATTAGCTATAATTTGTTTTTTTTTTTGTCATTCTTTCTTTATGGAATGATATATTATGTATTTGTTACTTGTTATTATTTTTTGTATAATGTATTTATTCATTTTTTGTTTACGTTATACTGTCCGTTCATCCGTATCGTGACGTTACCGAATGGTCACAGCGGAAGACCAGCGCTGGTCGTTTTACGACCAGCAATGTGCTGAGCTGGGCCATTTTGCAAATGGTTACATTTAGACGTACTTTAGCGTTAAGGTATTTTTTATTTTTATTTATGTCATTGTCCTAAATGTTATTTTTTGCAAATAAATTGATTTTCTTCTTTCTTCTTCTTCTTCTTCTTCTCATATGGCGACGTGAAGGACGGCCCCCACGAGGTGGACTGACGTCCTTCTGAGCGTGGCAGGAAGACGTTGGATGCAAGCAACGAGAACCGCTCGTTTTGGCGTTATATGGAAGGCCAATGTTCAGGTGGACGTCTACCGGCTTATGGTGATGATGAGGTACTTTCTAGAGCCCCTCTGGCTAACTACCACCGTCAAACAGAAAATCTGTCGCTTTTTTGGTGTATTCCAGAACCAAAAACGTTCAGCTTAAACAGTTTTTTATCGATTGCTCGGCTTCTTCTCATAGAAGTAAGATACCGTGTAAGTACACCAGTTTTTAAGCCAACACCTAAGATATCCAACAGGTTACACCGCATGGCAATCAGTCCAGTAGTTTTAACGTGATTTGCAAACAAACAAACAGACAGCTAGCTAGCTTTTTTCTTTCCATCCAAAGGTTGACTGCAAGACATCGCCTTTAGCGATAATTCCGCCCTTTGTACTTAAGTTATAAGATTGTTCCTATGTGCTGTATATTTTTGTAAACTGGTGTACAATATTATCTATCTATCTTATTTTACGTGCACTAGTTTATGTTTAATAATCTTTTTTGTTCAGACTTTTTGTTACTCACTGCTTAATTATATGTATAGATAGATTAGATAGATACCAGTCGAATAATATTTGACCAAATAAGAAAATGGTCTAAGCGGCTAGCGTAAAATTTACACGTTTCTAAAAATTCAGAGAGCGCGTGAAAAAGCTGTTCGTATGCATGAACTGAAAAGTTGTAGGTACGTCAAAGCTTTAAAAGCCATCAAATTATTCAGACAAGTCACATTTATTCATTAGGTAGGCTCCATGCCACGCTGACACTTTTCACACTACCTTTATAGTTTCAGCCGGTGTTTATGGACCATGAAAAAACGCTGAAATGCGATTAAAATGCTCGCTGAAACATTATGTGTGGTCACGTAAAACTACATACAAATTTACCTCCTGCGTAAAATGAACCACGCTTGCTGCCTATACAGGAAGTAACATCAAGAAGGGTCAGTATGGAGAACTCCGAAACTATAATAGATCGAAAATTGTTTCGTAATATCGCAATAGTATATTGTTTTTTTTTCGAAATGACGGGGTTCCATACTCGTATGATCTTTTTTGAAACTCTGTGAGTGCATCTGTTATCTGATCCCTAAAATCGATATATTTTTAAATCGTTTCTAATTACAGAGCTATAAAAAAAACCGACAAGCGCTGGGGAATAAAGGTTCTCGAATGGCGACCACGAACAAGCAAGCGAAGTGTGGGGAGACCCCCCACACGATGGACCGACGACATTGTAGCCATCGCAGGAAGTCGGTGGATGGAGGTGGCACAGGATCGCTCGTCATGGCGCTCTTTGGGGGAGGCCTATGTTCAGCAGTGGACTTCTAAAGGGTGACATGATGATGATTTTTGTGGGTTGGTCACTGCTGCACCAAAGCAAAAATGCTTGCGGCGGTAAATCAGCTGAAGCTTACTTTTAAATGCTTGAACAGATTTAGACTTAGGTATGTGGTATCGTTAGAATCCTTACATCCCCCCGAGTAACATAGGCTATTTTTTTTTGAAAATATTTTACATGGCGGCAATATGGCACCATTTTCAAAAACGAAAAAAAGTATGATGTTTATAATATGTGTATCAAATTGAAGGCCTTGATAAGCACATTCCAACAGCATATAATATATTGAAGGCCTTGATAAGCACGTTCCAACAGCATATAATAAATTGAAGGCCTTGATAAGCACATTCCAACAGCATATAATATATTGGAGGCCTTGATAAGAACATACCAACAGCATATAATATATTGAAGGCCTTGATAAGCACATTCCAACAGCATATAATATATTGAAGGCCTTGATAAGCACATACCAACAGCATATAATATATTGAAGGCCTTGATAAGCACATTCCAACACCATATAATATATTGAAGGCCTTGATAAGCACATTCCAACAGCATATAATATATTGGCAAAAGCTCTTGTTTGGCAAGGCTAGCGTGTTTTTTTTAGCTTTTAAGCTAAAAAATCTTTTTGGATATTATAAAGATGGCAAGAAATGAAATGGCCAGGGCTCTGTTTGCGAACATTAACGGTAATACAGTTCACAATAAATTTAAGTAAGTCTTGTCAAAACCATACAAATGGAGCTCAGGAATTACCAGAAGTAGCCGCCATAGCAGGCAGCCTTCACTTACCTTAACTTCCCGAAATCTACACTAAAGTTTGAAGTTCTTTGTTACCGCTAATCTCTGAAACTATGATCTGATTCTGAAAACTCTTTCACTATAAGCAAGCTACAATATGCTAAATTCAAAACTGAAAACAAGAAAATTTACGCACTATGAAAAAACTAGTATAGTTCGTGGCCCACGCGTTTGGTGTCTCGAGCGCCACAAAGGAACAAACATATATACATATGTAGGCTGCTAAACACATTACTCTCCGCGCAGTCGGGTAAAAAGTCCACGACACCATATATATCATCTTCATCATCATCATCATCATCATCATAATAAGCCTATATCTGTCGTAGGCCTCTCCTAATGCAAGCCACTGAGCACGGTCTTCTGGGTTCTTCTTTTGAGGAGAGATGAAGAACGAATACCATAAAATATGTATGTACTTATCACAAGAAGCCAAAATAAAAATTTATTGTAATTTTTAACCGACTTCACAAAAGGAGACAGTTAGTATATGTTCGATTGTATGTAAGTTTTTAAAGGGTATACTCCCCAAGTGGTCCCATATAAATTGTATCAAAATTGGTTCAGCAGTTTTTCGAGAATAAAAAGTTTTTTTAAGTAAATCCATTCGATTTTGTGTTTATATTGCCTTGACTTTGTGTTTATCTCCAAGATTTCTAACCCGATTTAGATGGTTGTTTTTTTATTCAAAACTTTCAGTGTAGTGACATATAAACTTCATCAAAATCGGTTCAGTAGTTTTATTAGAAAATCTATTTGCTTTTATACTTTATGTTCTGTAATATCTTGGGATTTCTGAACCGAATTAGATGATTGTTTTTACTTGAGTGAGAAAACCTCTAGTGTGGTGCTGTATAAATTTCATCAAAATTGGTTTAGTAGCTTTAAACAAGCTTTAATGTAATTCACTGTGTTATTATGCTTTGGACTGGTTTGCAAGTAAATTTTGAACCATTTTAGGAGGGATACGTAGTACCTGCGAATGTCTATTCCTCGAAATCTATTCATCGAATGCTTACAACCTCGAAGGGTTGTTACTGCGAATGGTCAAAATTGCAAAGGTACGTTTGCTCGAATGGTCAAAACTGCGAAGGCTTATTGCTGGGCATGGTCGTATGATAGAATATACTAATATTCTACCAATTTTTAACCCAATAAAAAAATAAGATTTTCTCGCGCATGTAATATTGTTGAACATGCGTAATACTCATATACAAAATGGATTGTTTGAACGGGACCTGGAAGGAAAGTACCCTCAATATTGAAGCTAGCAAATTTTACTCAAAGGAAACATTCGCTTATTTTTAAAAGTTCACACAGGGCACACCTTAGTGCGTTGGCTGTCATTCACTCAGTAGGTATGTTATATAGGTATAGATTTTAATAGATCAAAGTGTTTATTGTAAGTAGACAGCATAATATCAAATAGGTACATACTATAGTACTTTAACTAGTTCTTGAGAACAAGTTCTCCTTGCTTTGACCACCAAATGAGTCTTGTCTTGAAATATCGTCGACTCCTGCTAGTAATATATGCTAACCTGGTACTTTTTTGTTTTTTCGTATAAAAAAAGGCCTTCCTGCCAAAAAATAACCTATGCCATTAAATTATATACCTTTTGTTAGAATGCGCTCATCAAGTCCTTCAATTTGATACCCATATTACAAAACACGAAGTTTTTTTTGCATTTGTTTTGGAGCCATACTAAAACATACATACAAAAACACATACATAGATAAACTGTTTTTTTTATAAATATGTTTTTTTACTAGGGATGATGTAAGGGTTTTAACGATACCCCGTACATCCAAATATGTGCAGGCGATTAAAAGTTATGGTGAAATAAAGAAACTCACATACATACAAACATACATGAACCCTGAAAACGTTACACTCCTTTTTTGGGCAGTAGTGTAATAAACAGGAATAAAATATGTGGATGTGTGTGTTAGCTCGTTTATTAGAATATTCGAACAAACGACCCTTCGCAGGAATAAACCTTCGCAATTTTGACCATTCGAGCAAACGTACCTTTCGCAATTATGACCCTTCGCAGAAAACACCCTTCGAGGATGTAAGCATTCGATGAATAGATTTCGAGGAATAGACATTCGCAAAAACGACATTCGAAATTAGGTACGTATTTCATTTTAGGACGTCCAAAGGTGCTGAAGTTTTGCACAAGGGTGTAGTTTTGAAGACAATTATGGCACGTACTATTGATCTGACCTGATGATGGAGCCGGAAGGTAGTCAAAAGAACTCAACAATTGGATGATGGAACCCCTTCGAGTTTGGGCTCATTTGGTTTGTCTTGATGGGTTCTCTGTTACTATGTGGTGTCCAAGGTCTGATGATAGAGCCGGAATATAGTCAAAAGAACCGTACAATCGGATGATGGAACCCCCTTAGAGTTTGGGCTTGTTTGGATTGACTTGACGAGTTCTCTGGTCTTATGTGGTATCCAAGTTCTGATGATGGAGCCGGAAGTTAGTCAAAGAAACTACACAATCGGATGATGGAATCCCTTCGAGTTTAGGCTCATTTGGTATGTCTTGAAGAGATCTGTGGTTTTATGTGCTACCTAGGGTCTGACGATGGAGCCGGATGGAGTATCAAATGAAAGGGCTTAACTAGTAGAGAAAAAAAAACAAATTCAAGATGACCGCCACCACGAAATGGCGGATAACATCTTTTTATACGCTTTATATTAGCTTCACTTGTATGTTTGTATGTTTGTAACCGACTCCTTTGGACGCTATTTTGACCCACTTTAAACGGTCAGATTTCATTCAAATTTTGCACACCTGTCAGATGACAATGCAATAATTCGAAAAAAAAAACTAAACAGTAGAAAATAAATAATAGTTTTTTGAAATAAAACATTTTTTTTCTTATTTACATTATTAAAATTTATTTTCTATTTTTTAGTTTGGTTTTCTATATAAAACGTGTTTTTTAGATTTTTTAAACTATTATTTTTTCAATCCCCTCAACAACGGTATCAAATGAAAGTACTTGACAAGTAGAACACAGTACACTTTATAAATAAACAAACAAGAAACTAAAAACTTAAAAATAAAATAATTAAAACGCAATGTACAACGCCTTCCAGCTAGGTATCAAAGGGTATCAAATGAAAGGACTTGACAAGTAGAACACAAATGGAACCCTATAGATGTGGCAACGCTGATTGTCTGTCTGTCCGTCCTGTGACCATTAGGACGAGTAGTTTCGAAGTTGTGACTATGTTTTTGATGAGCGAATTTCAATTAATTTTGTGTGACTCGTTCTTCGTACCTACTATTAGTTTACTCTGTGACGTAATAGTGCAACTGAAGGCGTGACGACGAGTCTCATATTTTGTAGCTTACTATTTTTCACACCAAGGAGTGTGACTACGAGTAAAAATTATTCCTCGTGGTCACACCATGTGACAAATCGGTGTGACCGCGGGCGGGCGGGTCGTGTGGTTAATAGATTGTAAGGAAATATTTAAAGAAACCTTAGCTACTCTTGTCTATAAATCTATTTTAATCTTGAGATTTAATTTGTCATATCACAATTATTATTATAGTGATGGAATACTACGTGCAACATCGTAGTAGACCATCCAAATAACTTAAAATACTTGAAAGACTTTGTACACAACGGATATGTAATTGTTTGCTATTAAAAGCTTTTGTGTACACGAGTAGGAAAATAGAAACATGCAAGCTTCACTTTGTTTGAAGCATGTTTGAAGTGTGCCTGCATTTGAAATAGTGAAGTGAGTACACGGTCTTGGTTTCCACTTGTTTTTAAATTGTTTTTGTTTTTACGTCTAGTTTTACTATTTATTCTTCGGCTCAGCTTGTTTATTCTATAAATAAATGCTTGGTTTGTTTTTGTTTGTACTTCTAGTTTACTATTTATTCTTCGGCTCGGCTTGTTTATTCTATAAATAAATGCTGGGTTTGTTTTTGTTTGTACTTCTAGTTTTACTATTTATTCTTCGGTTCGGCTTGTTTATTCTATAAATAAATGCTTGGTTTGTTTTTGTTTGTACTTCTAGTTTTACTATTTATTCTTCGGCTCGGCTTGTTTATTCTATAAATAAATGCTTGGTTTGAAACAGTAAGTTGCAAGATTTTCTTTGTCTTTTCTTTCTATTATTATAATATTCATCTCCTAATTATTATTCTGAATAGCGGATAAATGGAATAAGAGAGACATTTTCTCAAGGGTATAATAACAATCAAAAAAATTACACAACTTTTATCCATCCTAAATTAACTGGAAGATATCACTTTTAACTATAAGTTCACAACAATAAGTACTTTAGTTTTAAGATTGTTCTTTTGCAGTTCAAAATTTGCACTTTTATATGTTTGTACATTAAAGCATTTTCTATTTAATTGTTTAATAATTAGGTTACTTTTTGACCACATGTCCATACAAATACTTTGATACAGTCATGTAAACTGTCCAAGTATTAGCAGCGCTGTGTACGCAGTACTATTTTTTTTTATTGAAACTGCTACTAATCCCAATTTATTTGTACGATTAGCTGACACTGACCCGTAACAGGCGCGACGATAGCAAACTTCGCTTGCGTGCTGCTAAAACCGCTCTTATGCGAAATAGCGTCTTCTGTATGGCACCCCATCATTTATAATAAACTACCATGGGCTATTAAGGATTTAAATACCAATATGTTTAAAAAATAATTGCAAAATTTATTAACAGAAAAATGTTATTATCATATTAGTGACTTTTTGACTGATAAACTGTTAGATATGTATATTTTGTTATTATTTTTATTGACATTTTATTTCTAGCTGTTATTGCAATTTTTATTAGTAAATTGTAATTTTATTTTTAGCTGTTATTGAAAACATTTTTATTAGTAAATTGTTCCTTGTCTTATAAACTATAATTTTAATTTATTGACATTAATATCTTGTTTTTCATATCTAATATTGATAATTATCATTGCTAAATTATATTTATCTTTGATTGCATTATTTGATTATGTGCTATGTTTTAATGTTTATACTTTGTAATTTTTCTGTCAATTTGTACGACTCTTTAGGCAAAACATGTAGTTTATCTTCTTTTTTAATACCTCGCATGCTTAATTTGTATGTAAACACATGTTTTCACAAATAAATCATCTTTATCTTTTATCTTTATCTAATCTTTATTCTGTTCTGTTTCCTAAATGCTGGCGGCATTGCCCTGTTGATTGCAACAATGCTGATAAAATAGAAAACGAAATTGTGTGTGCTCCCTAGGCACAATAACAATAAAGAAGCACACTAATGCTTTTGTCACTACAAAGCAAACTTATAACTGTATATTCTCACAAACTTATAACTGTATATTCTCACAAACTTATAACTGTATATTCTCACAAACTTATAACTGTATATTCTCACAAACTTATAACTGTATATTCTCACAAACTTATAACTGTATATTCTCACAAACTTATAACTGTATATTCTCACAAACTTATAACTGTATATTCTCACAAACTTAATTTAGTAAACAAAACTTGCAGAGTTCTAGAATTTCTAACTAAAACTGGCACTATCTCAAACTTGCAAGCTGTTTCCAAATGGTCCGCTAAATTTAGTTTGTCGATACGACGCGCGACTCAGGTGAAATTGTTTTAACTTTTAATCTTACAGGACTAAAGTGATTAAATGTATTTCAATGCACTTGGTTAGATGAGATTGACTCTGACTGAGACTGAGCTGTGTGTCTTTCATAACTTAAGTGTATTTTGTCTATGACAACCAAATTAGTTATTTAGGCAGCTGACTGTGGCCTGCGGCTTGAGCTGCATTTTCCTCTATAATAGAAAAAAAACTCTGAACAAAAACTGATTAAATTTACTAAATCTCGGAGTGATAATATACAAATACAACAAAAGAGCAGGTAAAGTGGACTTAGGAACGAGAATCTCCTCCTTTTGGAAATCAATTGACGTAGCGTAACTTGAACTATGTAGTCTGTAGTCTACACTATTTCTGTGCCAAGTTTCGATAAAATTGGTTTAGCCGTTTGGGCGTGAACACAAGTTGAGTTCACAAACAAAAACTCCACATTTCAACATCTCATAAATCACAAATTTATAATAGGTATTTGAAAAACATACAAAACGTTATATGTTTGTGATTAGATTTATATATTGGCAAATGATTCGTCATTGGACATCCATACATACCTTTCAGTAGTGGTAGGTAGGATAGGTGTAACAGGATGTTACTCGTACACTTATTTGTGTTTCATCAACATCCTCGAATCCTGCAAGGTGCAATCATTTGTGTGATGAGCAGAAATGTTTGTTTGCGAGTCATGGATGTAATATTCTTATCTATGTATGTTTATCCGTTATCTAGTACCCATATTACAGGGTATCCTAGTTTGGGGCTAGATAATTGGTGTGGAAATGTCCCGAATATATTATTATTATTATCCTGTTCAGTGTCAGTATCAGAGCAACTTCAGTGTTTGCTTCCCCTGCAGTCTCGGTCTTGTAAATAACCACGAAGTAAGCACATCACTACTAAATGCAACTTTTCATTGTTCGAATAACACAATGTATTAAAAAAATTCAAGACAAGAATTGTCGGGTTTCCGGGAAAATCTTGGTTAAATAAAATACTTGTGGCGTAACATGTTGAGTGGAAAATTTCGTGAAACATTAACGATGCTCGTGGTTTCTTTATTGTGGTTGGCTCGTAATTCATAATGGTTTTCGTGAAAGGGAAACTTCGGGTGGCGTTATTGAAAAATGTTTAGTAATATGATATTTTTAATTTTCTACTTAATAAAAGTGTTGGTTTACTAAAACTTTACATGTTGTGGACTGGGAGACGCTTGAGGGAAGCAAGGAAAATGGTTTGTAGATATTATATAGGGAAAAGATAATAGGCGGCGCTTTCTAATATCTTTAGTTAAAGTTAATTTTTAATTTGGTTTCAGAAAATGTTTCTAAATTTAGTTTTTTTTTTTTTAATGGTCAATTGCCTTTAATAACTAACTAGCTTTCCCACCCGCGACTGCGACAGAGCGGACTACTGTTTATCGCGAAAAAAAAACATCCTATGTTCTTCTCAGATATTAAAAACCAATGCATTAGGTATAGCACCAATGCTCTTGATGTTTTTGACATACTTAATATTTCGTTTCCATGGCAACCGTTTCTAACAGCGAGTATCAAAATTTTTTCCAGTTTTCCCGTGGAAACTTGGAAGTTTTCCGGGATAAAAAGTATCTTATGTTTTATTCCAGGGTATAAGCTATCTCCATTCCAAATGTTATCAAAATCCATCCAGCTGTTATCGCGTGAAAGCTCCCCAAACAAACAAACAGACAACGTTTCACTTTTATAAATTGGTATTGATGCTACAAATTTATTTTAAACAATTGGAAATAAATAATATCATGTCTATAGATACAAGACAAGATGGGAACATAATACATACCAATATATAAAAGTGAAACGTTGTCTGTTTGTTTGTTGTTTGGGGAGCTTTCACGAGATAACGGCTGGATGGCTTTTGATGAAATTTGGAATGGAGATAGCTTATACCCTAGCACAAAACATAGGATACTTTTTATCCCGGAAAATGTAAGTTTCTACGGGAAAGTTGGAAAATGTTGTTTACTTCGCTGTAAGGAACGGTTGCAATGGAAACGAAGTAACAAGTCTATCAAAAAACTTCAAGGGCATTGGTGCTATACTTTTGCATTGGTTTTTAATATCCTAGAAGAACATAGGATCCTTTTTTTCGCGATAAACAGTAGTCCACGCGGACGAAGTCGCGGGCGGGAACGCTAGTGTTAAAATATAGCTTTTATAACCACACTAGCTGCGCTTCGCACGTTCACCCGCATGGAAAATGATGTAAAGTCAGTTATGTGTTATTCCAGAGCTAAAATTAATCAAAAATCGTATAGTATCAAACACACTACTTCCACATTACGTTTATTATATTAGGATTCTTTAGTATTTGTTTAAACAAGAATTCGTCAACGATATACCAAAATATAGAGAAGATACTAAAAACTGATCGTACTAAGATATCTTTATCTCTTGAACTTAGTACCCTCTGCTATTATTGATTCCGCGCCTCTGTGAAATATTTGTCGCTTGGATATTTTGTAAATCCTTGTTTCTGAATCATTTTCAAAGGTATTTGTAAAACTTGAAAATTGTAACAGGTACGTCCTAGTTTCAAGCACCGAGCTTAGTAAACTGTGCATAAATTGTAGCAAATTCAACTAGGTACAAACTGCCGGCCGTGGACGTAATGAGGGGGGCTTAGTTAGGTGGTGTAGCTCCAAAATGAGTCGCACAGTGAAAAAGAAAGCAGTTCTAGTCTAAATTTCCCACAAAAACGTATTTATTAATTGTCAACCCGACAAATACTTTTTTTCTTGACATCCAATTCAAATGATAATAATATTTAGGTCAATTTACACAGATTACCTAGCTCCAAACTACGATACTATGAGACATCCATGACTCGGAAACAAAAATTTTTGCTCATCGCCCCACAACCCGTTAACTTTGCAGCCAGGGTCACTGGCCACTCGGCAAACCAGTCGTCAATGAACATAATTTTTCGACATTTTTTACGTGTGTTTGTAGCCGTTTTCAGTATTTTACTAGTGTATATTCAGACACTGATGGTAAAAAAAAAAAAAAAAACTGCAAGTATAACTAAAACGATGCAAACAAGCTTTAGATTCATGATTTTAATATAAGATGCAGTCGGAGGCATGAGGAGCAGCTCGCCAGGTTCTAGTTGATCCCGCCTAAGGAGAAATGATATGCCTTCGACTGCATCTTAGGTTTTTTTTATAATATTTGTTTTTATTTTAAACTTTTAGTTTATATATATATATATATATATATATATCTATATAAGAGTATATTTTCGGAATGGTCTTTTAAAGACCTTCATTTTGATACCTCACTCGACAGGTTTTTTTAATTTTTTGTTAATAACCTAACCTAACCAGCTTTAAATCGTTATAGATCCTAAACGGTCATTAATGAAAAATAATGCGAGAAACCTAAAACGATTTTCAAATACCTATTCAATGATACTGCACTTAACATATTTCGTCGACTTTCATTTATTACATGGCGTCTGGTTGTCCCCATATTGATTTTTGATTAGTCATGTCTTTAGTGACACTTGCAAGATCAAGCTAAATCGATTGCCACAAAGGAATATACTTACATTCATAGACTGATAAACACGTTACCCTCCTTTGCGTCGCGAAGTCAGTTAAAAAGCTCCTAGACCGCCTCCTATGCCAGTTTTTCCGTTCAAGCGCCGCCCATGCATGATTAAGCAACTTTTTACCGTAATTCCTGAAGTAGGTAAAGTAATGTTCGGCAAGGACAAGAGCCATAACTTCAAGTAAATTACTTTTTCCTTCGTAAATTATTCAAACGCCGAACGGTCCGAGTTGGCCGGCCATAATTATTAGTTAGAGCCTGCTGAATAGTTAAAGGATAGCGCTGGCAGATCTTGAAATGACCTGGTAGTATTTTGAATGTTATTATTGGTTGTTATTTTGGTTATATTTGCTCACGCGCTTTGCCTAATTGCTCTTGATTGTTCTGCTTTAAAACGGATACACTATGTTTAGTTACCAGGCATAGATCATTAAGCACTTGGGTACAAGCCTTTATTTAAAATGGGTCTTTAATGCTTGCTTGTCGTGTGAATTAGACTCTATTGTAGAAAAGTTAATATTCTTGATACTTGCAAGTGATAAGCGGTTTCGCCTAAAACGGTTAGTTTTTCATTAGACCAAGAAATGTATTTCTATTTGAAGTTGGCTTTAGAAAGACTGAAATTTCCACTTTTATCTCCGGGATTTTGAAACCGTTATAGTTTTTTAATTTTAATCAAAGTTGTCTCATAAAAAATAGTTCAGTCGTTTTTTTTTTGTAATCTAGAAGTCGATTTTTGGTTCGAAGCTTTTTTCTAATATTATTTTTTAAATTATTAATAAATTTATAAATATATTCGGGACAATTCCACACCAGTTACCTAGCCCCAAACTAGGATACCCTGTACTTAGATTTGATAAAACTTACATTATATTTCGAGTCTTATAAATGTGCTTGCTTCTTGGCAGCGTTTACATACCTACAACTTTACATCTCTGGAATAATTCTAGTATTTATTACAGTTATACGTAAAACACTAATGGCAAAAGCGTTTAGTGCTCGCACAGGTTAGTTTGCCTAATGGCATTAGAAACCCACCGCAAGCGTTTGCGGCAAAGCCATCATTTTGCAAAAGTTCAGAGGCTGTTCTTGACATTCGCCTAAGAACGAAGCGATACGCTCCTTCATTCATCATAAGAACTGCAAATGAATGGACCGCTTTGCCCTCGTCAGTGTTTCCGGTAAAATATAAAGGGGTGTAGAGGTGTTCAAGTCAAGAGGGAGTAGGTATGTACTTACGCTTTCAGGTGAGATCGTGGTCAAATGCTTTCCTAATAATAGTCTTGTCATTAAACCGGTCAATTGCGAGCTGACCTCTCTTGGAGAGGGCGCCGCCATACGATGAATATATCGAGGCCAACATTCCATAGGGGCGTATAAATAAAAATTGTTTTTATTGCGTCATTGAAATCTAGAGCTCCGGGTCCATAAACTGGTAAATCACACATATTTTTTAGGTATTCTTGTTTTTTTATAGTCATGCAAACCTAACAGGCGCGTAAATGAAAAAAAGTACTGTCGTGGCATGTAGGCCTATTATAGTAGACGTATAAAAGTAAGTGAGATTTATCATCAGGGCAATTCCATATGTGACCGACTCTACATTTGACAAATATTACCTGATATTTTGCCTTTACAAATACTAATGAGTTAACAGGGTATTTTTATGCATGGTTTTATAGTAAAAGTTCCAATTATACCTTAACAGTGAAGTGTACACGGAAAAAACCGGTTAAATACGCTTAAATATTTAAACGTGACCGACTCTTACACGCTAAAGAAGTCATGTTCGTGAGTGTTTTTAAACTTTGAAATTATTCCTCTAAGTGTTTTAAAACTAAGTAACCGAGAATAGAAAAATTAAAGACATAAATACATTATTAAAATATTATTTATAAAAATTATTCGTGATCGACAGCTCAAAACGTGACCGACACTACCGTCAGATTGAGTTGCAAAAAACTGTATTTTTTACTTAAATTATAATAACTTACATTACAGGGTACTTCGATAGGAACTTTTAAATAAACTACAGATATAAAAATCAACTTCAGTAAAAATAAAAAAATAAAAATTCAAAAAATACTTTGAAGGCCATATTAAAAATAAAAATATTGAAAATAAAACAATAATACATAAACTATAAATTACTTAAAAATTATACATATTTTCCTCAAAAAAAGAAGATATTATTTTGTTGATTTCTCAAATAACCAATTAGATTTTAGTTTCCCTTTTCTTTCATTTTTTTGACTTTATATTTTAGCCATCTAAAAAATAAAAAAAAAACAAAAAGCTTAATTTCAAAATAAAACAGGACTCAGAGGCCTTAATTGGTTCTTTGTATTGCGTGCCCTACATCGTGACGAACATTACAAACATGTTTAAAACAATTAACGAAAAAAAAAAATTTCTTGATGTCGGCCCTATCTTAGTAATTCTTTCAAGGAGTAAAATCAAATATGCCATGTTATACTCCTTCTAAAGTTACAGAGAATGTTGTTTTTTTTTTTGGGACCGACACTACGGCTCGACTATGCAGTCATTGCGATTTATTATCACCGAACAAAAGTCTTCATTTAAATTTCGAACTATTTCGTTTTTTTTTTTTTTTTTTTTTTCGAAATTTGAAATTTGATTTGTTAGTATTATGGGTAAAAATGTACATAAACTATCAATATATATCAAATTGTTACAAAAATTTGAAATATTTTTCTTTACAATGAGTTTCAAACTTAAACATAAAACACACTTGTACAGTTTACTCACGACTCCATTTCGAAACAGACTGTACTTTGCAGAAACCATATCATAAACGAGTATATTATTGCCACTTTATTTTATCAATTTTAATTCCCAAATAATAGATTTGTAGACTTTTACATGACAAATAGTTGTACAACATTGCCGTGGCGCTACCCGCACCCGCCCATACTGCACTATCTCTACCATGTTTTTTCGCTCGCTTTTCAGTTATTTGTCACAGCTGAAACGAGGGCTAATACTTAAAAACATTTAAAAAAACTTAGAACGTGCTATCACCATTAAATGCGTTTACAACATTTCGTCTGTGTGCTGTTACCCGTTGAGGAGGTCCTCAGTCAGGACCCAACCATGAATGCAGCAAATATGCCATGGTAAAACTTAAAACCGGCTATCATACTAAAATGAGTACACAAAATTTTATGCCTGTGATGAGTTGACCGTTGAAGAGTTACTTTATCTGGAGCTAATCTTGGATGTTGATACTGGTCATGCTTACCATGAAAATGCATTGTCATCGGAACTTAACTATATGCAAAAATTCAACTCCGAAATAAGAGGAAATTATTCGAAATTCATCTTGCAAGATTTGACATAAACAAACTATAACATACATACAAATATAGCAAGATACATCATCATCATCATCATCATCATCATGTCAGCCTTTAGAAGTCCACTGCTGAACATAGGCCTCCCCCAAAGAGCGCCATAACGAGCGATCTTGTGCCACCTCCATCCACCGACTTCCTGCGATGGCTACAATGTCGTCGGTCCATCGTGTGGGGGGTCTCCCCACACTTCGCTTGCTAGTTCGTGGTTGCCATTCGAGACCCTTTATTCCCCAGCGGTTGTTGGTTCTGCGAACTATATGGCCTGCCTATTGCCACTTCAACTTGCAAAATCTGAGAGCTAAGTCGGTAACCTTCGTTCTTCTACGGATTTCCTCATTTCTGATTCTATCACGTAGTGAAACACCGAGCATAGCTCTCTCCATTGCACTCTGAGCTTTTGTATGAGACCAGTAGTTAGCGACCACGTCTCAGTGCCATAAGTCATCACTGGCAGCACGCATGATTATAGACTTTCGTCTTGAGGCTCTGCCGTATCTGCGAAGAGAAGGTATGGCGTAATTTCCCGAACGCTGCCCATCCGAGTTGGATTCGTCGGTTGACCTCTTTGTCGAAGTTGGATCTACCCAGTTGAATCATCTGACTCAAGTAGACATAGTGATCAACAGCTTCGATAATATCGTTCCCTACATAAACCGGCATGGGTACGACATGGGCATTTGACATGATGTTCGTCTTGCCCATGTTCATTTTAAGACCCACCTGTTGGGAAATAATATTGAGGTCACTGAGCATTGTGCTTAGGTCTTCCAGGGTTTCAGCCATGATGACTATATCACCAGCAAATCGAAGGTGAGTGATGATTATTGATGCTAACACCAAATTCGTTCCAGTTCAGAAGCTTGAATATATCTTCCAGTGCAGAGGTGAACAGTTTCGGAGAAATAACATCTCCCTGTCTCACCCCTTTTTGCTGCTGGATAGAATTCGTGCTCTGATCCTGAAGACGAACTGTCCCTTGCTGTACAAACACTTCAACACTTCGATATACCGGTAATCAATCTGGCACCGCTGTAATGACTGTAGCACTGCCCAGGTCTCGACTGAATCAAAGGCTTTCTCGTAGTCCACAAACGCTAGACATAGTGGCCGATTATACTCTTCAGTCTTCTGTATAATCTGCCGGAGTGTATGGATGTGGTCTACGGTGCTAAAGCCTTTCCGGAATCCATCTTGTTTGGGAGGCTGAAAGTCGTCAAACCTACGAGCGAGACGGTTTGTAACTTCTCTCGAAAACAGCTTATAGACGTGGCTCAGCAGCGAAATGGGCCTATAATTCTTCAAAAGGGTTTTATCACCTTTCTTAAAGAAAAAACCACTACGCTCCTATGCCACGCCTCTGGCGTAGTATCCTCGAGGATGACGGAGTTAAACAGCTTCTGAAGGACTTTAAGTACCGGTGTTCCACCCGCTTTCAGTAGCTCTGTCGTTATTCCGTCCTCCCCTGGTGCCTTGTTGCTCTTAAGATGTTTGAGAGCCATTCTGATCTCGTAAAGGCTGACGTCCGGGATATCTTCGGTATAATGTCGGGTCAAACGGGCTCTTGCATCGCTAGTCCTGGAGGACTACGCGATGAGGTGTATAATTTTCGAGCTCACTCAAAATCTCTGGCTTCGACGAAACGATGCTGCCACTGTCGGTTTTCAGCTTTGTCAACAGGCTTTGCCCAATATACAGATCACTTCCGCACACTTTGGAACCCTTGTTCCGCTCTATTGCGTTCTTAATACAAGTAGTATTATACGAACGCAAATCGTGTCGCATTGACTTGGAGATCTGTTTATTAAGCAAGCTGTAACTCGACATATCCACTGAAGACTGCAGCCTCATCTCGCCTCGTTTTGCCATATGTTTGAGTGTATGCTCAGAGAGTTTCTGTGGTTTTTTTTTGCGGGGGGTGTTAAAGAACTCCGACCCGACCGCGTGGACAATTTTCACCAGCCCGTTATTTAGTTCGTCCACAGTATCGCATTCGGTAAGGATTTGGAAGCGATTTTGGAGCTCCAACTGAAAGCTATCGGGGTTTTGGATTTGGGCAGGACTTGGGCGAAGAGTAGATCTCATCAAACGAGACCTCTCCAGCTTTACGTTGATATTCAATGAGCCTCTTACCATGCGGTGATCACTGCCGGTCTTAACCCTGTTGATCACATAGACATCATTGAATATATGCTTATTGGTCGTCAAAATGAAATCTATCTCGTGTTTATGACTGCCGGGGCGCAGCCACGTCCATTTCCTTGCCATAGTCACCACGCTTGGCAGGCGGATTGGTGACCGCAGTGTAGCAAATGTGCTCGGAGGACGCTGCTGCCCATCTTCCGGTGTATAATCCCTATAATCCCTTAGTCGCCTCTTACGACATCCACGGGAGGATTGGGAGGGGTCTTATTCTAAGCCGAGACCGCCACGGCTAGTTACATAAAAGTTACATAAAAGATACATAAAAGTTAGCAAGTTACATAATAGCTTTTAAAAATGGCTAATAATTCACATCGATTTCAATGAAATTAAACAGTAATATCTCATCTCATAAATATTTATAATATTTTGGTATATTTTCACACGACTGCCCAAAAAAGGGGTGTATTGTTTTTAGCATTCATCATCATCATCAGCTCGTGATCGTCCACTGCTGGACAAAGGCCTCTCCCAAGGCACGCCATTTGGCTCGATATTCAGCTCTTCGCATCCACTTTCTGCCAGCAACCTTGCGCAGATCGTAGATCGGTGGGCGTCCTACACTACGTTTGCCAATTCGTGGTCTCCACTCAAGAACAGGTTTATCCCAACGGTTATCGGTTCTGCGGCTAATATGGACAGCCCACTGCCACTTCAGCTTGTTAACTCTCAGAGCTATGTCCGTAACCTTGGTTCTCTGCCGGATCACCTCGTTTCGAATTCGATCCCTTAGAGAAACTCCAAGCATAGATCTCTCCATAGCCCGCTGAACGACTTCAAGTTTGTGGACCAGCCGTACCGTAAGTGTCCACGTCTCAGCTCCGTAAGTCATTACCGGCACACGCACTGATTGAATACCTTTGCCTTTAGGCACTGAGCGATAGACGATGAGAACACCTGACGAAGCTTCCTGAATGCTACCCAGCCCAGCTGAATTCTTTTATTGGCTTCTTTTTCGTTTTTTTTTCGGCCCAGTTGTAAGATTTGCCCTAAGTAAACGTAGTGTTGAACAATCTCGAGAGCAGTGCCGTTAACTGTAATCGGTAACGGAGTAACGTGCTCGTTCAGCATGATCTTAGTTTTATCCAAGTTCATTCCAAGACCGATTTTCTTGGAAGCTTCAGCTAGGCTATCCAGCATCCACTGCAAATCCTGCAATGATTCTGACATTATAACGATGTCTTCTGCATCTCAAGTGATGAAATGTACTCGCCGTTTATGTTGATGCCCTGCCCTTCCCAATCCAATTTCTTAAACATGTCTTCCAATGCATTGGTGATCAATTTCGGGGTTATCACATCCCCTTGTCTCACTCCTCGACGCAGGTTGACATGTTTAGTCTGTTTGTCCTGGATTTGAACAGTCCTAGCAGCCGCGTCATACAAGCATCTCAGCACTTGTATATATCGCCAGTCTACTTGGCATCGTTGCAGAGATTCTAAAACAGCCCAGGTTTCAATTGAGTGAAAAGCTTTCTCATAGTCCACAAACACCAAACACAGGGGCCGATTATACTTCTCTGACTTCTGTATAATCTGCCTCAGTGTAATTTATTGGCAAAAGAACTTTTTTGGCAGGGCAGTCGTGTATTTTTTTTAACTTTTAAGCTAGTTAATAAGTAGATTTTTATTTTAAAGCACATAAGTACATTATTATTTATAACTATCGAAATAGTAAAATGACATTAAATTGGATTCAATTACCCAATAGGGTATCTTGCATTAGGCTTACAAATTATACGCCTTTTGTAGTTTTTTTTCTGTTATTTCGTTTAACAAAAGGGGCGTATAAATACTCAATATGTTGAGATCTAGGCTACTTCCATAAGAACTATTTAGCTGGTAATTATACATAGCGATTATGGCTGTTTGACACAATTATGTATAGACAATTTTCATGCTATACGCCTCAAAATTATATCGTATGGTAAAATAGAGCACACATGTAAAAAAAAAACTTTCAAACCAAATAGGCTTATGAACTTAAAATACTAGAAAAAGGGCCAAGTATGTACTTTCGATGATACGCTGATGTGTGACACAACTTTCAATAATCAAATTCTCCTGAAAAGTAGTCAAATGTCGATATGCCCCTATGGAATCATGTCCTCGATATAATCTAACAAAATTGTGAGATTTATCATGTTATTTCAAGACCATTGACTTCTAGTAGGTTTTTGTGAATCTGTAAGAAAATAACGATTCTCTGTACATTTAAAAAAACTTTTTTGTGTTTGTTGACTTAGGTCACCGACATTGCCGAATCGAAAGGGATAAAAATAAACTTTAAAATATTATTTGTGAAAGTTAACCAAAATTTGTCCGACGGTTTTTGATGTTTGTAGATTTTTTATTTCAAAGAATTGTTGACTAAGTAACTAGACTGTACAGTAGATATGAAAACACATATAACGGACTCCAGACATCCTCTACAAAAACACACCCGGATTAGTAACCGTCTCAAAAGTAGAAAAAGCTTCGTTTGCCACACTGAGCCTCTTTCAAATTCTCCCAATGAAGCACGTCTCAAGTTGTGGCAAGAGAACGGAGCACCTCCACCAGAATTTATTGCTGCTGCGGAAACGCTACCTACCGGTCGTGATCTCCCATGGTCTACATGGAAGTCCTTAAACAGACTACGGACACAGGTTGACCGTAGCAGGAGTAACACGTGCAAATGGGGCTTCAACGCGGAGACTAACGCAGTGCGATTCACAGACCATGTCACACATGATGACATGCCTTAACTGCCCACTATCTTGTGATTTCAATGATATTTTGGAAGCTACAGACCGGGCAGTTGTAGTTGCAGCACATCGGTCAAAGTATATTTAAAGGTTTGTGTCGATTGAGCCATCGACTCGAAGACGAAGAGTAACTAGACTAAGCTTTAATACAAAAGTAATAGCTCAACGGATAGTTTGTGAAATGTTTGTTAATTCAATGCTGATGTTTTTTTTACATCAATCTGTGCCTACACGGCGAAAACAAATATTAAGGAATGTATTTTATGAAAAAAATATAGAATCATGCCCTTTGTAAACATGTCTTGTAAACTCCGTTTTATGCGGTACGAATACGAATAAAACGGAGTTTTTTTTTAAATTAAACGAGTTTCAAAAAAAATAATTTACTCTAACATAAACACACATGAACATTATTGAAACCGACCGCCCCGATCCCATTCAACTTGGCAATTTTAACCCGCAAAATATTGATATTGACAAAGTTTGTTTAAAATTAAACTGCTTTCAACTCGATGCGAAATTACAACTTTGAGCTTTATCCCGCCAGCTTAAAGTTTAAATTCATTTAACAAAGCGCTTTTTACACGAGTTGTTTAATTTAGTCCCGGTTCACCTTTGTGCCGGATAATAAAATAAAAAAGGATTTTCACTACACTTTGTGCCGACCGATAGGTTGCGTCAATGTGCTTTTCGTGTTTTTTTATAGATAAGCATGCATGAAGAGTGCGATAAGTGTGTAAAAAACAGCTACAACTCTGACACCGATATACAGCACTAAACGATCACATATTTTCGATCCAACATAACGAGGGTCTATTTGTGTAGATACTACAAACACCCAGAAAACAAGTAACTAGCAGACCGATATGATACGTAATCAACTCCGTATACCATTATTGCGAAGGTCTATTCCTCGAAGTCTATTCATCAAACGCTTACACCCTCGAAGGGTCGTTTCTGCGAATGGTCAAAATTGGAAGGTACGTTTGCTCGAATGGTTAATACTGCGAAGGCTTATTGCTGCAACTAATACTATTGTAGTTTTGCTGGTACTTTTTGTTGTATATGTACGTTTACTCTAAAAGCTAAGGTATGAACAACTAAACATATAACTGACCAGAAATAAAATATGTAGACTGTATTAACTCATTTATTAGAATATTCTAGCAAACGTCCCTTCGCAGTTTTGACCATTCGAGCAAACATATCTTTCGCAATTTTGACCATCCGCAGAAACGAACCTTCGAGGATGTAAGCATTCGATGAGTAGACTTCGAGGAATAGACCTTCGCAATAACTTCATTCTAAATTACGTATCCCAGACAGACAACTCGTGAAAATCATGATTAATTCAATCTGGCCATATCACTCCTCCGATAATCCTATAGGACTTGCAAAGTTTTGGACCTAAACTAAACACCTAGGTAATCATATAAAATGTAGGTATGTTATCGAAGCGAAGAAAAAACCCTAGATTCAGTCATTCTATCTTTTATAACTTGTTAATAAAATTTTGCGTCCATACAATTCCATTAACTGTATCGAAAAATTGCATGCTACACGTTATTCACAACTCTCAATAAAATTACAAAACGGATTTTACACTGATACTACTATCGAACGTAATTGAACACAGATAATAAAATCTGAACCCTCTGTGGAGCTTCAACAACACATTTATGTACCGGTGCAAATTCAATGTATAATCCAAATTAACTACGAATGTAGCTATCAAACGGCATTCAAAATGGCTTTCGAATGGTTCGCTCCCACTTAAATCGATTACCATTGCTAATTTCCAGCTTTTAGTTCTATTTGGAAATGGAAATTAACCGTTCGTAGCTTAATCCCAGATAGTTTTATTGGAATCAGCTGTATTAATAATCTGCGGTGGCTTTATGGAAGGGCTGCCGCAAGGGTCGGTCTTTGGGGCACTCTATTCAAAGGTCTTTATGGTATAAGTATGTGTGATGTTTGGTTTCGTGAAATTAACAATCTGCCCATAAATGTTATCTAATTTGTCAAGTGTCTGTTTGGGTGTAATATTGTCACAACTTTTCACTAATTCAAAATATGTTCTAAAAACTATTCCATTTCAAACATTCAGTTCCTTGTTATTCTAGGTACATATAAAATGCAATAAACATTTATTAACAGCGCTGCTTCCATTCATATTTCTCCAAACAAAAACGACTACAGCCGGTGAAGTTCTGTTTGTACATCTGACTACTCCCCGGACAGTTACAAAAGACGGACCGGACTGGAAGCGCCGGGAACCGGGCGCCCGCGATAAATCTTCGTTTTGCACACAATTATTCTAGTCTGCCGGCCGGCTTATGTTTCAACCGTTTCAAACATGTTTCAACGTCTGTTGGAGTTGGTGCTCGCGACTCATTCGTCACGTTGCTTTTTGCAACAAACAACACATTTACATTACATTGACATTTACATTGTCCATTTAAGTTGTAGGTGCTGTGGGGAATGAGTGATTTCGGTGATTCTTATGATTTGTCTGTTTTAAGATATCACTGACAAGACTGATTCAAACACGAGCCGGTAGCTGAAGGTAAAGATGTTGATATTTAAATTGTTAGTTTGTTGTGACTGGACAGAGGGTAGCTGTGCATAGAGGAGGAACGTACCAAGCTTTTGATTGATACAATGGTTGACAAATTAATTAAATCAGTTTATTGTTCATTCGCAAGTTTTACTGATTCAATAGCATGTGACCTATATTTGTTATCCCTCATTTGACCAGCGTACAGTGCGGTTGAGTTTGGTTCGGCGTTTAAGTTGAACAATTAGTTTAACAGATCCTCAAGCTCAAGGTTTAGTGAGGCAGTCAGTTATACTGGAAAAAATGTTGAAAGATTTGAAGCAATCAAATAAAGTAACTACAGGTGAAGTTTATCGTCATCATCATCTACAGCCTGCATTAGTCCACTGCTGGACATATAGGTCTCTACTAATGCGCGCCACTGAGCCCGATCTTTGGCTCTTCTCGTGTAATTGCTGCCAGCTACTTTGCGTAGATCATCGCTCCATCTGGCCGGAAGACTACACTACACTACTTTACTACGTGAAGTTTATACATTTGTATAATCTACCTACATCTACACTTCTACACTAATATTATAAAGAGGAAAGATTTGATTGTTTGTTTGTTTGTTTATTTGTTTGTTTGTTTGTAATAGATAAACTCAAAAAATACTGACCCGATTTTAAAAAATGTTTCACTTATAGAAAGCTACGTTATCAGTGACTAACAGCGAAGTATTTTATTTTTCAAAAAATAAGAGATCCTTTCTAAAATTGTAATAATGTAACTTAAGGTATCAAAAATAAAGAACGGAAATTACGTTGCCATGGAAACGAAATAATAACAAGCCTATCAAGAAACACTGCTGCCAATGATTTTGAATTACGCTTACTGTTGTTTTTCTTAACCCCCGAACAAAGAGACGGGTGTTATAAGTTTAGGATGTGTATCACTGTGCCACAGACAAACACACAGTTTGTCTGTGGCATCGTAGCTCCTAAACGAATGGACAGATTTTGATGCGATTTTTTCAGTTTGATAGCTGATGTGATCGAGATAGTTCTTAGCTATAGTGGAGGTAAGGGGGTAGGGGTGAGAATCGTAGCTTCACAACACATAGGATACTTTCATCATCATCATCATCATCATGAAACTTCACCATCATCATACTTCACTCTCAAACGTATGAACGGATTATGATAGTTTTGATCATCATCATCATCATCATCATACCTCATGTGGGTAGCCTAGCCGCGGGGCGCAGCTAGTATAATTATTATAAAGAGAAAAGATCACATTTTTGTAAGTTTGTTAGTAATGGATAAATAAAAAAAAGCTTAAAAGATTTAAAAAAAAACACTTGTAGAAAGCTACATTATCAGCGAGTAACATGCGACGAATTTTTAAAAAAAAAAATTAGGAACTTCTACGAAAATTGCAATAAAAGTCATTATTTGGAGTGCGCTGCGAAAACTATTGATGATACATAAAATTATGTAAGTACTACATGTTTATAGTAATCATCATTACCCACGAAAAAGTCCTCGAGGCTATATGTCTAACTATTATAGTTAAGTCACAATAACCGTTTTTTGTTCAAAACACTAGTATAGAATCGAAATTTTGTATTAAGAAATATTTAGAAAAACCCGTGCGAAGCCGGGGCGAGTCACAGATAATCAGAACAAATCTGATTTCTGTGGGTATAATATAAGATGTCCTCACAAAACCTCTTTCAATACAAAAACATATCCTATTTTAGTTGAAAGCATGCACATGCATGCCTGCAGGCGAAATCGAACACAATAGAATGCTAGAGAGTATGTCTATCTATAACATACTCGTACTTTGGTATAGTGAAGAACATAACACAATCCAATCGGCCCGCGGCAGTCGGGGCCCCATTAAAGGCTCTCCATAGCATACAGGTTGAGTTTTTCAAGTGGGTATTGATGGCCAAATCCGAAACTATTAGGCTGAAAATACCTTACGAGTACAAATAATTCATCAAAAATGCAAAATTATTTGATGGAATATGTGATGAGTTTTCTCCCAATTTTGCGAGCGGGGTTATTATGGAGGAACAACATATTTTGATGGAATGTGTGCGGATTACACACAAAAGAAAAAACTTTTAGATATGGGATTTTGTAATTGTATTCTAGCGTGTCCGATGTCAGACCAGGCATTTAAATTGTATAGGCTAGCAGACTTATGTTTAAGGTAATTGTAAGTTTTTTTTAATTCTTTACATGGCGACGTCGTTCGTCGCATGGCGACAAAGCCCATTAATAAAAAAAAGGAGTATAATTTTGCAGAGAATTGAAACTGCATTATAGTAATTATTTTTATCCACTTTCCTATTAGGTTTTGCAAATAAGAACTCATTCTGTATGCGTTGAACGTTAACATTTTCCGAAGAGGAAACACGAAAGCGCTGATGACGCGGATAACGAGCATACAATATGTAAGCGCTGTGTCGTATAACATGTAATGTGCGTCCATACGAACGGAACGTCGATTTGGTATGAAATTAAAAGGAATTGTATCCTTTAAAAGGAGTTTGGTGTAAAATTATATTCTTGTTTAAAAAAGGATATGTTTAGGGCCTATGCACACGGCGTATTTTATACGCGCAGACGACGCGCGTTTCATGAACGCGCGTTTGTATGGATCGTTTACGGCACTGTGGCGTCAAAAACGTATGCAAAGGCTTGCGACTGAGTTCGGCGCGTATACGCACTAGGACTAGAGCGGACTAGAGCTGCAAATGTGATGCAAATGCACAAGGGCACCCAGGGAGGCGACCGTCCGATTCCGGAGATCGAACTAAATACCCCTGTATTGCTAGTGTTAGTAGCGATCCAGGAGGCCCTGAGAAAATGGCTAGGAGCCCTTTGATTGATTTAATAACTGACCACCGATTCAGAATACACCTTCGAGAAGAATCGGCAAGAAGCTCGAAGGCGAATTATAACTGATTAGTTACGGGACCACAGACCGCGCCGGTGAGGTCGGTGTCTGTGTCTAAATGTGTAGATATCGCCAGACGGGTTATCAGAGGAGGTAGGATTAGCCGAGGCCATCCCCGCTAATACTTTGGCTGCGATGGCTGTCGTGTCTGTCAGGTAGTTCGCGGCTTCGACAACAAGAGGGTTGGGGTGATGGTGCGCCGCGTAACGGCGAGAAGCATCTTTCATGAATTGACGGATCGAGGGAAGCTCGATAATCGCGGTGCAGGTCAGCGTTCACCTGAAACCAGGGGGCACCTACTGCATTTCGAATGAATTTATTTTGTATTATCTGGAGCGGTTCCAGGATTGTCGGGGGTGCGTGCGCGAATAGTACGGACGCGTATTGTTTTAGTTGTGGAATTCTACCACTATTAGAGCTTCATTTTAAATGTGCTAAACTCTTGTTGTCTTCTCTTCTCTTCTCAACTCTTGTTGTATTAGAGCTTCATTTTAAATGTGCTAAACTCGTCTTGTTTGTTTGTTCGCGCATCACGTAAAAACTACTGGACCGATTGCGATGCAGATTACACTGATGGATAGCTTAGAGTTTGACTTTTAAAATGGTGTACTTGGTATCTCAATCCGATGAGTAGTAGCCGAGGAATTGATAAAAATATATTTGGTGACAGAAGGAAATTTAGTATATTGTACCGTATAAGTACTTTTGATCCTGGAAAAACATAATGATACCTTTATTCCAGAAAAATGAACATGCGGGCAAAGCCACGGGCACAGCATATAATAAATAAAATCCAGATCACCCAGATTTTCATGCCCATACTCTACAGTACTCTACCATTACCACAGAATAAATAATAGTACTACTATTACGTGCTATTACGCTAACGAGAGCATTGTAGCGTACTCTACTTGGCTTTACCGCAGATTAGGCTGCAGTTTCAACGTAACTTGGAACTCTACCGGGAAGCTTTTACTCTAGTGCCCCATTTTATTCTACCTTCCTTTAAAAGTAGAGATGTATGTTGTTGTTAATATTATTTTTATTATGTTGACTAAATTTTAAAATGAGGAATTTTATTGCTTATTGCTAATGTATTAATGATACTGGGTTCAACCCTCGGCCCCGTACCAAGTGATGACTTTTAATAAGTTATGTGCGGATTTGACATGCTTCAAGGGCCACGTTATGCCATCGGTTCCGGTTGATCGCAGACGTTCAGACACGCCAGAAGTCGTTGGACTCCTTGGGCCTGATAAATTCTGAAGTCAGAGGGCAATGTGTTTTAACCGACTTCAAAATAAAAAGGAGCTTCTCAATACGCGACAGATCATTAAATTTAATCCGATCCGACACTACGCTGGGAGGTTCAGTTTTTTAAGGTAGAAAAAGGCATTCTTCAGTTGCACCTAATTAGTACATCAGTTTTTTTTTTTGTTGGTTGGTCTTTAGATTCAAACAAGTAATGTGTATGGAAACGCTGCCACCATGTACTCCTGCCTGTCTGTTCTCATCTTTAGTGCAAACCTATTATCAAAAGTAGTTATGATACCATTGCCCAGTGCAGGGCATTAATTGAGCTTCTTTTTTTGGACGGGTAGAGAGACAGGAAGGGGAGCGAAATATTCGGGATAATTCACACCAATTACCTAGCCCCACACTAGGATATGTATTGTATTATGTATTATGGGTACAAGACAACGAATAAACATACATATATACGACATCATCCATGACTCGGAAACAAACATTTCTGCTCATCACACAAATGATTGCCCCTAGCGGGATTCGAACCCACGACTGTTTACTTCAAGTCCGGGTCACTAACCATTCGGCCAACCGCTCGGTCATTGTGACTTGCCTGCCCTAATTCCCAGACCTGCTATCTAACTGCATTCTATATCAGTAAGTCTCTATCTCTCATAGATCTACGTCTAGAATTTAGGCAAACATTGTTGCTATTTAGAATAATAATCCATACTCCATACAAGGTTAAAAACAGACAGAGTCTATACCTCCAAACAAACGAGTGAAGCATAGCAAATGGCGGCTGAGTATGTGCGTGAGTGGATAATTTGTGTTTTTTTGTGGTTGATTTGATACACAATTATATCACAAAATACTGCATTGTTTTTCGTGAGAACTTGATAGAATTAACACGACTAACAAATGAGATCTTGCTGCGATGTGGCGGCCGATCGGCATAATATGGTAAATGTGTGTTTGAGGCTTGTGCATAATATGAGCAGATCGGCATATCTGGGGTGCTTCACTCTCAATTTAGTGGCGTGAATTCGTATTACTTTTAAACATACTTGGCTAAGATAATGTTTTATAAGATTTTAAGTAATTTGCAATGGTTGTATGTAGGGGTTTGTCCATAATCGCCACGCTGGGCATGCGGGTTGGCGATCGCAGAGCGCAGCTTCTCGCACCGGTGACGCTGCTGCCCATCACTGGCCTATATGTATGTATGTCTGTATGCATGTATAAATGTATGTTTGTTTAGGTCAAATCTTGCAAGCTGAATTAGAACCACTTCCTCTTATTCTACGGAGTTGAGTGTTTAAATGTTGGTTCCAAGCATGGCCTGAATCGACATCCAGGATTAATAAGCTCCATCTAAAGGAACTCTTCAACGGTTAACAGCACAGACACAAAATTTTGTGTAAGCATTTTATTATGATAGACGGTTTTAAGTTTTACCGTAACATGGTTGCTGCACTCAGGGTTGGGTCCTGACTAGGGAACTCCTCAACGTTTAACAGTACACGAAGTGTCGTATACGCATTTAATTGTGATAGCTTGTTCTAAGTTGCACCATGACATGGCTATTGAATAAAACCTTTTTTTGAACGTTTTTTTTACTTTTTATTGCGATAATCAAAATTTTGCGCGGACGTAATCACGGGCAAAAGCTAGTCTGTGATACATTTATTGTACCTTAACTAATACTAATACCATAAACAGAAATAACTTTTTAATGTTCTTTTAGGTATTTATATATATACTTTGTTAGTCTTATTTAACAAAGCCATAACGACAATGTTTTCGAGTTATAAGATGCCCTAATTGACATTGATACTGACTTGGAAAATTGTTATTCTGCCATTGTGAGCAAGAATAACTTTTACTTTTATAAGCGTTAATTAATGAAACAAATAGAAGCAATAAGTAAATAAACTTAACAACGAGAGAATTAAATTAACTATTGGATGGTAAATTGCACGTTGTTACTAATCCCTTTACTATAAAGAAAATACATTGTGTTTATTAAAGTCGCATGTATTTTCTTCTAACCGAGAAAATTACTGCAACCCAGATATTTATTCTAAGTATCGGTGTTGCAAACTGCTAAAATTAGAATTAGATATTAAATAAAATAAAAACAGTTTAGGTACTTATAACGGTATTTAGCGCGTTCAATAATTTATTTTCAGTTCTGACGTTTGAAGCACTTTGTAGCGTCGTGAAATAAACGCGATAAAACCGTTAAGTGTTTAATGCAATAAACTAGCACCGCACCGCGAAAAACCTAATAACTCAATGTTTAGAATGAGGTATGCCAGTAATGCTCTTTAAATTAATTAGTATAAAGAATTCATCAACAACTATTTATGAGTATGATTCTTATATGAGTATGAGAGTTCACTTAGACGAAGTACCTACAATAAAACTCTGCAGTAACATAACATTTTTATATTATGACCCGAACCACCCCGATTTCATCACTCTCAAAGAAGTAAAAAAGCTATAAATCTTGTAAGTACAAATGTTCTCGTATCTTATAAAAGCTTTATCTGTCCTCCAGTAACATAAATCTTACTTAAAATAAATACCTTGCTAAATGATCCACGAGAGTGTAGAACTCCAAACGTATTTATTACCTGTAAAAGAGAGAAAATGCTGAAAATACATGATATTTGGAAGAAAATTTCTAAAGTGGATATACTTTGCCAAAAAAGGAAATGAGTTTTATCATAACTCGTACGTGTAACCCCGTCGCTAGCTGTTAGGCAAACGACATACCTCTCATATACGTTTCTCTCGACTGTAATCTGTAAATCAATTTTCCCTCAAAACAGACTTTATACAGCCTCTGTGACGAGACTACATCAAATATCGGCATTTTCTAGGTACATTGCACGTGTAGGGATGAACAGTCGGAGATTTAAACGCATTACATGATGTGTGGCATTGAGCCGGAGATTATTAAGCTAAAACAATAAGTACTCGTATGTGAGAAGGGTTTTCCTAAAAAGTAATGAAGATGTGTATATATAACTGATACGTATAACAGCGACAAAGAAGGACCTCTTGAAGCTTTTGTGTCCAGCAAATGAACACAAAAAATACCGACTCCAGATCATAATCAACTAGCCATTCTCACACGTAACGCGTCGCGAATTCGCGATGTGGAACCGGTCAGCAAAATATGTCAATTCATGGACATATACGCAAAAATCCACGCAGATATCTTGACGCAGCGTGTTACGTGGCCGAGCAAATCCTGGTCTAGCGCATCTTCCATATTCCAAAGTAAACTAGCCAACACACTCAGTATATCTTACAGATTCCAATAAACATGTAAAATTCACTGATAGGCACGGCAGGGTAAGGACCCTCTCTAATTCAATTTCTCCCGGATTTGGACTACACATCTGCTCTGTACGACCTCGGTACGACATTGTATGAAGAATCCGAGGTTTTACGACGCCCATCTGTAATTCTGGGGCAAACTACAGGTTTACGGGCGTACCGGGTAGTTTCGTATTCCATTACTGGGATAGCTAATATGATGGAACTCATAGGTTTGAGATGCAGGTTTGGCGATGTGGAGTGGTGCGAGGGGAAGGAGCTTACTTTACTTACGTCACGATGTAGGTAAGTAATGCACTACTCCTGTATTTAATCTTGCTATGTACAAAAACTTGTGCGTTACTAAAGCAAGGTGCACGAGGCGAGATCAATTTTGTCTGTGTCATTCGATAGATCGGTGCAAGATCTCAAGCGTATTTCGTGAGGATTGCGCTGCATTAAACGCCTGACGAGTGAAAGAGCGCAAAATATGTTTTTGCTACCTATTTAGTCCAATCTCGATAACAACAAGTCAATATCTTCGTTTCAGTGGACACAGCTAGACTAATTCACGGAAATACCTGAGTTTGTAACTCTGATTACTAACTAAATCAGTTTTACTACCTACTCAAAGTGAAATGATTTCCTGAATTCTTGATTTCCAAGAATATTAACATATTGTTATTAATTCCACCTTTATTTGTCTAAAATTCTTTGATCAGTACCAAACTGTCATAACTGAAGTTAGATCTGAACTAATTTAGTAAATTATAATCTGTCAAACTTCAAGGAACGAGTCACCGGAACCAATAAAGCCACAATCCCATTAACCATCAAAAGAGCAATTCGAAGAATCAGAATTTGAACAGGCACTTCCACGGCCGCGGTTTTTACCGCAAACCGGCTGTATCTGGTCCATTCCGACACAAATTGGATTGGCCGACTTGCATCGTGACATCCATTTTATTAATTTCCTACTTTCTAGGGGATGCCATTGCTTGGGAGATGCGACAAACAGGGTTTAATAGTCCGCCGACGTGACAATGTAATCTTTTCTGTCTTCGTTACGAACTGTAAGGAATGAGGCAAGTGGTAGTAACGTAGTACTTATGTTTATTGTATGGTAACAGATTCACAAATCAGCATTTTAAAGACATTTTCAACCCAATGATAAAGTTATAACATGCTTGTCCTGTTTATTTTTTGTTTGGGTCAAATCTAGTAATTGATATTTCACACCCATCCTGTTGACCGATTTATCTGAAATTTGGTACACACCTTTAGTTCTGATGACAATACAATTATGTATATTCAGTATCATTGTAAATTTTAGATGGCCGCCGCTATAAAATGCCAGATTACATAATATTTTAGATGGCCGCCACTATAAAATGCCGGATTACATAATTACAAAGTGTATCAAATGAAAGGATTAGCTAGTAGAATACAGTACACAATGAAAGGATTAGCTAGTAGAATACAGTACACAATGAAAAAAAAACAAATCTAAGATTTCCGCCACCACAAAATAGCGAAATACATATTTTTACCCTACTACAGCAAAGCAAGGGTAATGAATTTAACAGTCTATGTCTGTATGTATGTATCTATCTATGTATGTGGCCAGAATAGCGTCGCCCCTATTGGTTCGATTTTGACAAGCTAGGGGTCAATCGATTCGTCTTGAGGTATAGTGTCATAGGCTTTAATTTTTTACCCAACTACGGCAAGGCAGAGTAAGGGTTATGTGATCAAACTAAAAACTAGGTCTAATTTTGACAAGCGAGATATCGATCAATTTATCTTCATGTATAGAGTGATACAGGTATTTTTTTACCCGACTACGCCAAGGCAAATGGCGGGTTATGTGTAACTAAAAACTTGGTTCTATTTTTACAAGCAATGTATCAATCGATTCGTCTTCATCGCAAGAGTGGCATAGGCAATTTTGAAAAGTAGAACACATTACACTTTAGAATAGCTAAATAATATACTAAAAATATGAAAATAAAAAAAGTAAAAAAAAACTTAGTTAAATGGTCTTAATGTACAGAAACTTGTAAATAAGGATACAGATAATATACTAAAAGTTAAAATAACATAAAATTAAATATATTTATAACATATTTTATTTTCTATACAAATTGTAATCACTCATGAGAGCGAACTGGTATTATTCGAGCTAAAGGCCCCTTCAAATCAGACTTAAACGGGCCTTTAGAAGCTTATGATCAACTGGAATCAGGTGTCGTAAATTGAAGAGGCCTTTACCTCGAAGAAGCCCTGCAGTGGGGCGACTAAATTTTAAGTGATGAGATGACTCATCACGCCTCATCACTCCTTGAAAAGCCGATTGAAGAAGCGCGCGCGTCACAACCGTGGCGCCACGTGCCGTGACAGTTCTTTAAGAAATTAAATGGAAACTTACAGTAGCTCGGCCGTAGCACCAACGCAGCGCGATACTCCCCAAGTAATCAATGGCAACTGTCCAAGCCGAGGTTCGTATCCCCTGGGTGCCCTTGAGCAAGTGGCCAAAAACTTAACTTTGGCTTGCGCCTTCTGCGTCACGCATTGCGGCGGAGCGCTTTTGCGCCCGACCCACCGGTGACGCTGTAGAGTTCAGCTATAGACAAACAGCAAATATTCTTTCTAAAAAAAAAAAAAACGCGCGTCACAACCGTGGCGCCACGTGCCGTGACTGTTCTCTAAGAAATTAAATGGAAACTTGCAGTAGCTTGGAACGCAGCGCTACATAAAGCCAATTATTATGTATCCTGTGGTAAAGCTTCTTATTTGAAGGTTAATGCCGTTAACATATATCTTGAACTGGCCAAATCTTCCCTACAAGACTTTCCATGTAAGACCGGTAGTATCCAAGATATTTATTGAGTTTTTCATAATTCTTTGGTACAAACCTTGGCATCCTTACCGGTACGTTTTACGTCGGTCCCGTTGGAAATGTCACTCCTATTTTGTATCATTTCACGGGGTGTTTTATTACTTTCCGCATCTCCTGTCTGATGCGACTTACCGCTTGAGAAATTTAATTTAGCACAAATATTTGATGGTGAAATTGTGTAACGGTTTTGGTTCTCTCTGAGGGATGATGGAAAATATTGTTTCCATTTTAAAGATTTTCTTAGATGTAAAATTAGGTATTTCTCGATGATTCGTTGACTTATCTAAACTAATATAACGAGGTAAAGTTTGTAAGTTTGTTAGTTACCGGTAATCTCTTAAACTACTGATCCGATTCAGTTTTTGGTTCACTAATAGGAAGCTACATTATCCCCGAGTTCCATAGGGTACGTTAAATACTGATCAAAATTAGTTTAGATTAGAAATCACAATAATTTCTAATCTAAGTCAGAAGCAAACCGGCCTTTTGACTGCTTCATCGACGTGCGCTGACCAAACCGTTTGATTTATGTATTTTATGTAAAGGAAATGACCTGCAAATAGGTATATTGGCCTTCATTAGTTCTATAAAAAGTCACAGATAGCCCAAAATAAACGTTTTTCAGAAGTCAAATAGATTAAATTTTTCAGAAATGCTTGTGGTGAACGGTACAGTCTTTCTCATTCTATTTGTTTTGCCTTTACACCATACTTTTACGACGAGTACCTAGTTTGAATATTATGTCATTTTTTTGCGAATTCAATTAATTCAGCCCTGCTGTTAATCGTACCTACATAATATTACTTTATTCAGTGGTGTAATAAAGCAGTCATGGGAGCGGGACGTCGGACGGGCTGCGGTGTGGGTGGTCAATCTACCTAATATTTTCTACTATTTAGAGAAACTCTTAGCTACCCAAGCGAAGCCGGGCCGGGTCACTAGTGTTGGTATAAATAGGATAGCTATAGGGCACAACCACTGGTGCAGTGCCGGTACAGCCAGAAGAAAACACACATTGGGATTTTGTTATGTAATTTGGGCGAAGCTTGTTGATGGAGTTTCCTAGAGCAAATACATTTAAATACTAGTAGTTACTAAGCAATAGGCTTCCGAGGTTCCTCATATCATATATGATGTTCCATATTATCTATAGAACAGAGAAAAAATATCGTCATTATTGTTCCAAAATATTAAATCCCTACAATTCAAAACAAAGAACAAAACAATCTATACAAAAATGGGACTTCAAAGAGAGGCCATGGTATCTGCGATGACAGACGTTTGTCCTTAAAAGTATTAAGGTCAGACCATTGTTCTTTCCTTTTGAAGGGCTTATTGTTAACTGCTTTGTTTTCTTTGTGGACCACTACTGCCTTGTAGGTCTTTGAAGACTTCTGCAAAATTATGAATTTCTTTTAAATTTTAGCAAGATATGTTCAACAACAAACCTAACCATCGTACCAATATCAAAAAAGATCGCTAAAATAAAAACGTCAACACCGTCATCAAAGCTCCGTTACCCTGTCAATTAACCTCTTGTTTATCCTTCCATTACTCCCTTAATCATATTTTGAAAAGTTAGCCGCCGCTTGCTGGAAAAATAAAAAAGTTTGGGCTGTCAAAGTTCGCCGTCATGGCACTCGACGCGTTACACCATAAATTAAAAAGTTCACGCCATCCGCCCCGTGTCGCGCCACACTTAGCACTACGGTATGTATGCTAGGTTGATTGTCCAGTCGCTAAGCGTGCGAGAGGACGTATTCTGAATAAGTTAAAACATTATAGAAAGCTTTTATGCAGTAGTCAAGTCTTGGTGAAACTATATATATAGCCCGTTCTAGGCTATCACAATTAAATGCGCACACTAAGTTTCGTGTCAGAGCTGTTGACCGTTGAAGAGTTCCTTTATCTGGAGCTAATCCTGGATGTCGATTCAGGTCATGCTTACCATATAAATGCATATTCATCGGAACTAAACAAACATGTAAAAATTCAATTCCGTAGGATATGAGGAAGTGGTTCTAATTCAGCCTGCAAGATTTGACCTAACCGTACCTATACAAAGATTGCAAGTTAAATAAAAGATTAATTAAAAAAAAACAACTGAGAACAAAACTATAAAAGAGGCTAACAAGCATTAGATTTTTGATTTTGAAATTTAAGATGCAGTCGGAGGCACCATGCACTACATCTCTCCTTTGACGGGATCAGCTAGAACCTGGCGAGCTAACTGTTCATGCATATTATATTTCACTGCATCTGCACTCCGACTGCATCTTATATTTCACTGCATCTGCACTCCGACTGCATCTTATATTTCAAAATCAAAATCTAAAGCTTGTTTGCCTCTTATTAGTTTTGTTCGCAGTCGGGTTTTTTGTATTTATAATAATTTATTTTAAACTTTTTAGTTTACATTTTATAAGAATTAGTGAGAATGGTTGCTAACCAACTTTAAATCGTTATTGATCCTAAATGGTCATTCGAAATGAAAATAATAGTAAATCCTAGAGATGATTTTCAAATACACCTATTCAATAATATAGTTCGTCGACTTTCATTTTTATCATGTTCACAATATAGCGTCTGCTTGTCGCCATATTGATTAATGTCACGTCTGTATTAGCACTCGCAAGATTAAGACAAATCGATTGACGTAAGAATCATCAAAATGGTCACGCGTTTGGTCTTTATAGTGCCACAAATGAATACATAAGTACTTACTTTTAAATTTTTATAGATCCTAAATGGTCATTAAAAATTAAAAATGATTTCCTCCGCCTATAAGAGGTAAAATAGGCTACAATCTTTTTAAATTTAATGCCATCATATTAAACCGTTTAAAACCGCGTAACAATATACACACACACACTCCCTCACACACCCCCATACACACACACTGTATTCAACATAAATAACTTCTTGTCCTACTTAAAATTATTGTAATAATTTGTATCTAATGCTGTTTTGTTCTTTTTATGTGCTTTTTTTTCTGTTTCGCTTCTATTTCTATATTTGTTCGTGCTTTAGTTACATCTCAGTTCAAGCAATGGGGTATGCTGAAACGTATGTGTAGACTAAACTTAGTCTGCGCAGTAGTGCTGAGCTTACCCCAATTGCCCAACATGCAAAATATATACCACAATATTTTAAGATAACATTGTGACGATGTCAAACCTCTTTCATCGTAATCATACCTTTTTGATAGTTTGTCTATATTAATTCTAAATTCAAATAACCTGTCATGCCCACATTGTCATTGGATTAGCAAAAACTGTAATTTTACGAAATAATATGTTTAAAATATGTACCTAAATAAGTTTATTACATCTGGAGCCCTTTAAATATATATGATAGTACTTTCGTTCGTGGTTGTTTTGATCCGTATTGTTGAAGCACGAAAAGTCTGTGATAATAACAATACTAGAGCCCCAAGGGTACACTCTTACCAAATATATTAAAATGGGAGAAGACTGAATAGAATAGTCAAGTGCAAGATCTCTGTTTATGAACATCTCCGAGTGCTCCTAATTGTTTCTGTACTTTTATGTTGTCCACTGAGATTTGGTCCCTGGGCTAGAGGGACAAACCCAAGGGCCGCCTCGTGACAACATGACACGTGGCATAACATGCATCACACACACACGGTCCTATTGAGCACTAATACAATCGAGAGCAATGAATCCGGGTCACTTGAAAGAAACCTATAAATCTCGGAAATTAAGAATGCTAGCTTAATGAAATAAATTGTGTTTAATAGACAATATAATACCCCTGAAATGAAATAAATAAAATTTATGAGTCACTACATTTTATTTACTACAAATTACATTAAGAAAAAAAACTGCTGATCTCGCTTTAAAACAAAAATAGGAAACATGACATTTTGAACAACATTACGATTTTCTTGAATTTTAATACTTTGTATTGGCTCCGCGTGCTTCCATTACTGCGTTTACGCGGTTTGGCAAGCTGTACACCAAGTTTCTTATACGATTTTGGAGAATATTCTCCCATTCCTCTGTGAGAGCAATTTTGAGCTCACGAAGCGTGATTGGGGGAGGCTTTCGTTGCTTTACGCATCTCCCTAGCTCGTCCCAAGTATGCTCGATCGGGTTGATATCCGGGCTGCGTGTTGGCCACTCCATACGAGTAATGTTCATCTCTTGTTTGTTCTTTGAGGGTAGTCATTCACAATCCAACCTGTATTAGGTCGGGCATTGTCATGCATAAAAATAGCATCCTCACCCAAATTGACCATAAAAGGCCCAACGTGTTCATTAAGGATTTCTTCCACATATCTTACGCTAGTTAAAGACCGTATCCCGAGCACTGGGGTAGATTGAAAATCAGCGCTGCGAACACATGAATATGTGATCGCAGCACGAGCTGAATCTACCCCTTTTGCCGTATATTTAGTTAATTTATATTTTTAGGTGTTAAGTTTGTTTTATTATGTGTTATGTATATCAGTAATAAATATTTATCATTTCATTTCATTTCATTTTTCCGTTTTCTATAAACACCAGTTCTGTGCGACACTCAGATGAAATTCCGGCCCACACAAGTACAGACCCACCACCGTAGACTACTTTTTCTTCGATGCATGCTTGCTTGAATCTTTCTCCTGGTCTTCTATATATTCTGTGTCTTCCATCGTGCTTGTAGAGCATAAACTTTAATTCATCGGAGAACATAACTTTTGACCAATCTTCAATAGGCCAATTTAAGTGGTTCTGGGCATATCTTAGTCTTGAAAAACGATGCCCACGCTCCAGTTTAGGGCCATTTGCAGGTCTAAGTGGTTTCAAGTTAGCTTTAGCAAGTCGTCGTCTTACTGCCCATGCGCTTGGGTTACTTCCTCCGAGGCGTCGAAACTGATTTTTAAGTCCTGTGAGAAAGCGATTCCGAAGCATGGTGTTCACCAAGTATCGATCTTCTCGTGCTGTGGTACACCTGGTTCTGCCTGTTCCTGGTCTGCGTAAGTTAGATCCAGTTTCCTCGTAACGTCGGCGAACTCTTTGTTCTGTTGACAGCGACACACCGACAGTCCTGACTGTATCGCGCTGACTCCGGCCGGTTTCGATCATTATGAGAATTCTGGTGCATTCTTCAGGTGTAAGCGACATGATTACAGCTTGAATAATAAATATCTAACACTATCAACATGGTTTATTTACCCACTTAAATTACAGATTAGAAACAAAAGCAAAATCAAATGCAGTTATTTCGTAGTTACATCTTCGAAACTCTCCCTTTTTCATATTTTTTTTATTACATAACTTTACAATAACTAAGATCTTTTAATACCTGAATTTAAGGAATAGTTAATTGTCTATTAAATTTATTTCATTAAGCTAGCATTCTTAGTTTCCGAGATTTAAATTTATTTCATTAAGCTAGCATTCTTAGTTTCCGAGATTTAAATTTATTTCATTAAGCTAGCATTCTTAGTTTCCGAGATTTATAGGTTTCTTTAAGTGACCCGCTCTCAAGTGTGTGTTGTCGCGGTTCATGTGATTTTTGTATTCTTAAAGTTGTTTATGTTTGTTGGCAATAAATTATTATTATTCTTATTCTTCTTATCAGAGAAACCTAAAGATGTATTGCAAATACCTTTTAAATTATAGCCCACTTGACATGTTCGTTGACTTTTCGTTTTCACAATATGGTGTCTGGTTGTCTCCGAGGACAGATTGCAATGCGGTTTTCGCTGTTGGATAACTTAGGTTTTGACTTAAAAACTGTCGTACTTGGTATCTCAATCCAATGATTCAACTTAATAAAAACTCTATTAATATTAAAAGTGTAATACTTAGTTTTAAAGACCAGTGTATTTGTTTAATTCCTTTTTATACATTTTAGTTACTTTTGGGTACGGCTACGAATAATGAAGTACTCATTCTTAACTCCGTTCGCTAAGAAGAAACCTTACTGGAAACCGTTAACAGTCTATATTTTTGAAACTACAGAACAGATTAGATGAAACTTTAACTATTCTCGAAGATACTGAAACTATCACAAAAAGATTACCACCTTTTTTGAAGTCGGTTAATAATAATTGTGATCATAGTTATCTCTGTTTACAAAATTAGTTTTAATTTTCACAGCATCCGATGATAATATAGTTGAAAAACGCCAGGCATATTTTATTTTGAATAATTAATTTAAAAAAACAAGTATTTTTTGCAGCTAGTGGAGTTGACTGAATTTTATAACCGTTTATAAAGTTAAGTATAACTAGTCTATTGTAATTGAGAATACCTAAGAAATCAGTAAAGATGATATTTCATTCGTTTAACAAAAATGTAATGGCCTTTGTGATTAAAATGATTAAAGGCCTTTGACTTTATAAATAATCAGATCAAATGTCACACCTTTCAAAGATGCGGAGGGAATTTCAATGAAATGAAAACAGTTGATAGATTCAGGAGTTTCCTTTTATCCTTTGTCTGACTTACAGTTTTGGCGGAAGTAAGCTACATATTTTTATTTTGTGCATTTTGAAATGAAAACATTTTGTAATTTATTTTAATGTTTAATTTAATTTGAAATAAGTTATTTTATCAATACTCGCAGCCATTATCAGGACCTGAAAATAAAACTAGGTATTATTACTTTGAAAATAGACTCAATTTGATAAACGATTGATTGCAAGATTCATTGCAACAAACGCTCCATTTCGTCATTAATAAATGCACAGATTTATACTGAATATACTGAAATTGTTTGACACAAGCACAATATAACAAAACAGTTATTTCAACATCGACTCAGCATCTCCTTACAATATCATAACTAGTTCAATTCTCCATCGGGAGCCGCGTCTCGCGTGACGACGTCTCGTTTATTCCGGAATAGGGCCGCGGATGCATTTTTAATTTTCTCGTTATCAACCTGCCATGGGGTAAATTTAAACGATGGCAGTTCAATAAAGTTCGTAATGCACTTCTTAATATATACGAGTGAACTTTTGAATAGCATTGTTCGTTTTATTTTGGAGATAGCTTCGAGCATAGCTTTTAATTTCGTCTTTATTTGGATTGCTTTTCTTTTGCCCCCATTTCCTTCATTAAGTACTAGCTGTGCCCGAGACTTTACCCGCGTGGTAACTTTTCTAGAATTTAAGGATCCTGTGTTATTCCAGAACCTAAAGTACCAATATCATCAAACTTAGTTCAGACGTCATAATTATGTTATTTTATCGATTTCCCGACTTCTTCTCATCGGATTGAGAAACCAAGTACAGCAGTGTTTAAGTTAAACCCATAGACCTAGATATTTACTTCGGTTAAACATAAGCTATAAAACAGTAAAAGCTGCATTGCTGTTCGGTCCAGTAGTTTAATGGTGTCTATCTACTCGTATTAGATAGACACCATTTAAAAATATATTCTTGTTCAGTATCTTATTTTAAGTCCCTAGAGCATTTTTTTTATTATTTACTTTGTACAGACTTTTTGTTACTTACATGTTTTTTTATAAGTATAGATTGCAATGATTCGTATTTATGAGTGTTGAATTTAAGTTTTTTTTCTTTGCTTTATCCTCATCAGCCGGAACACTTCCACTGCACTTGGTTGATTGTCGTATGAGGTGGTGCTGGCCTCTGGTGTCAGTTAGGCCGCCCGAGGGCCTCTGACATGGCTTAACGACTGCCATTAATCAATAACAGCCGGAACCGACAGCACGGAGCGATGGAAAACCGCACATTAACTGTCATTGGTGCGGAGACTAGGACCGAACTCAGTATCGTTGGATTCTAAGTCGCACTAGTGTCATGATTTTCAATCGATTTCTAAAAGATTTTCATTGTATCAATATTTTATTCAATACTCGGTAATTATTTAAATGATAGCAACACTGACACTAGCACATGGTTGGCTGTCAGAAATCCACCAATGGCATCTTAGTAGAATCAACCAATCGGAGAAGGCCAACGCGGTTAAAATATTGGGGGGAAAACTTGGGTAGGGGAAAAGAAATGTGAGTCGGTCAGGCAGTCAATGGGGACCATTCAAGTCCAAGAATTCGAAGCGAGAAGTAGTCTAGAGAAATTAATGTATAATTATAATAAAGTGTGTTAAATAAAAGGAAAGTTATTGAAGTTATCTGCAGTTGTTTGAATTTATAAAACTAGTAAACCGCTAGGCTGCCATCGCTTAAAGTTGGATTGCTCATCCAGTGGCTCCTCGTTTCTCTGACCAGGACGACGGTCCATCTCGTGAGGGGGGGGGGGGGGGGTTCTACGCTCCGCCATTCAAAAACATTTCTACGCCAACTTTTTTTTATTTCCTCTCAGGCGCTTTTTCCTTTTGATAAACATTTCACAACTTTAAAACATTTCGAGCGATCCATCAGTTCATTTTACATATTCCCAGCAGGCAAATGTGACACAGTGATCCATCGGCATCGCACGAATACCTATCAATAGCAAATGGACGTAGCCAGGACTTGGCTAAGGGAGTTGATAAGCGCCCCGGGCATGCGGCGCATTTACACAGATGACTATTTAGTTACTTTGGGCGAGCCACCGGGCGCGCGCCCTGGGCCCCGATTCTGTTAACTATTGAACGGCGATAACGCAAGTCGATCGCTAGAAACTTTTCTCATTTACCACTTAAAAGTGCCAGAAGTGCTTTTTTTTTGGGAAATATTTAAAACATAAAAAAATAAAAGACAATCAAAATTTTCGCTTCCAGCACTTTTAAGTGGTAAATAAGAAAATTTGTCAAAAAAATCAAGCGATCGACTTGCTTTACCGCGGTTCAATAAATTACAGAATTGGGGCCCTGGCCGCTTGCTATATCAACTCCCTTATGGGGCACGCCTTACACTATTATTTATTCTGTGGCCCTACTCAACCCGTGCCTGGACTCTTGTTCATATTTACCACCCACTAGCAAACTTTTGTGTTGATATTGGCGCCAAAAACCCAATCAATCTTTCATAGGTACATATTGGATTGAGCAACCCACACGAAATATCAACAGCGCGTATTAATGTTTCTAAACAAGTTTTGTTAAACATTGTGTTCAATAAAGTAAACAATACTCCCAGGTGTTCTACTCTCCAGGGATCGTCTTGTATCGGAATCGCCATCCTTAGTCAAGTTTCCAAATAAACAAATCGATTTAAACAATATTGGTGGCATGGAATTTTAAAGTTTCCACTTTATACTGTTTTCTCCATAGATCTGGTTAAAGGGGGAAGATACGGCACCCTTTAAAATAAACTAGATACAACTACAGCCAAATACTCCTATAAAACACTGCTATACAAAACCAAATTCGCTGGCACTAGCCTGCGAGGCTGGAGCGAAAGTCTCAGCTGGTGAGCAGGGCGGCAGAAATAAGAGCACACCGAAATCTACGTGGACTGACTCTGACCTACCCCCGTTTGAAACGCGGAGCCAGAAGCTCAAAAGGAGTTTCTGTGCGAAACGAGCGCACGAAGCGTAAACGTAGCATACAGGGAGGCTGCGAGCGAAGCGAGCCGGGGACTCCTAAGCGAAGTGTCTTCAAAATATTTGTGTGCTGATATAATGTTATGCTCCAGTTTTTTTTGCTTAACCTTTTGTGTCCCACTGCTGGGTAAAGGTATCCCAATTCCCTCCATTTATCTCTATCTTCTGCAAGTTCAAGCCAATTTCCTTCGAAAGTAAGGCAAAACTATGCCAAGACAGTTATGTAGTTATTCGAAATCGAAATATCTTATCCACTTGAGCATAAAAAGCGGTATTAACCGGTTTTCAGTAAGGACGCATTTTCCGCCTCTCTATAAAAAATACACAACAGCCTAAATATAAAAAAATAGTTACATAAAAATACCCTCCATGACCCATAAAACCCCACTAAAGCATCAATAGACGCCGAACCCCAATACAAAAGTGTTACCGTTTACAACCATCACAAACCATGGCGTTCTTTTACCCTTAATGCGCGTTTTAATTTAATTGTACGCTGAATCTCCGTAACGCTTCGTTTTATGGCGTTTAGAGGGAAGAGCTGTGAAGTAATGATAAGTCTATAACGTTTTGGGCAGCAACAGTATTACAGTACCTACCTACTTCAAAGGATAATAGCGAAAATATAAATTAAACATGTAGATTAAAAGCCCAAATCAAATCCTAATCTATCCATCAGTGAAAACCGCATCGCAAACGGTCCAGTAATTTTTACGTGATGCACGAACAAACAGGAAGAAAACATTTAAAAAAATAATTAATTCACCTAGTTTATTTATTATCTTCGTTGTACAGTTTGTGTTACTTCCTGTTTTATTAAGTATAGAATAGATATAGGTAGAAAATTTTGTTTTCTGAAGGCCTGAATTCAATATAAAGCGCATATAGCGCACGAGCACACACAAAACGCGATACCAGCCCGACCTGTCAAGCAAAGCTTTTTAAAATAGCCTGTAAAAATAAGCATTTTGTACCTTAAAACTTATGGTTACCACGAAAAAAGGGTGATATAGGTACAGGCAGCAGTATGCATGCGCTCCCAGTTTCTCCATAATATTAGTAAGAGAAACTAATTATCAATTATTTCATAACTCCAAGCCGTAAAAGTGATGAAGGCAAAGTGTCGGAAATCTTTTTACTTTGCACATCAAAGTGAGAGCCCAGTAAATGATTAACAAAGTTACTTCAAAGGGAGGTGGGCGGCAAACTGGAACATGGTGTCGGAAGTTAAGATTCGATAAATATGATAAGCTGGAAACTTTTACATTTTATGTGATTCCATAAAATAGTATCTAATTTAATCAATCTTTTACGCGTACAATTTTATTTTTGTTGGTAGGCTTTTCATATTTTGTGCTAACTTTTCATTTGCTTAGGATCTGCAACTTTGTAAGTGCAGATCTTATTGTAAAATTGCAAACTTATGCAATACTGATGTTGAGTTGCTCCTTTGACAGTTAATGTTGGGTAATGGGCCTCTTCAATAGTTTTCTGTAAAAACAAGTGTGTGCGTGAGGCTTGTGCGTACGAGCGAAATAGAAAGTGAAGCATCCACGATATGCAAATCCGCTCGAACGCATAAGCCTCACGCAAGCTTACACCATGTTAAGCCGACCTTCTGGCATATAGCAACAAGATCTCGACCTTGTTAGTCGTGTTAATTCTGTTAAGTTCTCACGAAAAATAAATAACAATGCAGTCTTTTTACACGACTGCCCAAAAAAACGAGGGTTACGTTTTTTGGATTCATGTGTGTTTTTATGTATATATGATGTATGTATGTATTATGTATGTACGTGAGTTTCATCATTCTTCTGAATAACATATAATTATGGCGGCAGTATGGCTCCATTTTCAAATGTGAAAAAAAAAAACGAATTTTACAATATGGGTATCAAATTGAAGGGCATGATGAGCACATTCCTAAAATATATTTTATAGCCATAACTCAAAAGTTGTTACTAAAAAGTATAAAATAACAATTTATATAATATATTTAAAAAAAAACGAACGAAAAAGCCAAATACAAGAGATAATCCGCAGAACGGGCCCCCGACAGTAATGACAATTTAAGCCAAAGACAAGAGATAAATAAAATTGACAGTGCAGTCGGGGGACCTCTTTGATTTAAAGTTTTCCGCAGAACGGGCCCCCGACAGTAATGACAATTTAAGCCAAAGACAAGAGATAAATAAAATTGACAGTGCAGTCGGGGGACCTCTTTGATTTAAAGTTTTCCGCAGAACGGGCCCCCGACAGTAATGACAATTTAAGCCAAAGACAAGAGATAAATAAAATTGACAGTGCAGTCGGGGGATCTCTTTGATTTAAAGTTTTCCGCAGAACGGGCCCCCGACAAAATGACAATTTAAGCCAAAGACAAGAGATAAATAAAATTGACAGTGCAGTCGGGGGACCTCTTTGATTTAAAGTTTTCCGCAGAACGGGCCCTCGACAGTAATGACAATTTAAGCCAAAGACAAGAGATAAATAAAATTGACAGTGCAGTCGGGGGACCTCTTTGATTTAAAGTTTTCCGCAGAACGGGCCCTCGACAGTAATGACAATTTAAGCCAAAGACAAGAGATAAATAAAATTGACAGTGCAGTCGGGGGACCTCTTTGATTTAAAGTTTTCCGCAGAACGGGCCCCCGACAGTAATGACAATTTAAGCCAAAAACAAGAGTTAAATAAAATTGACAGTGCAGTCGGGGGACCTCTTTGATTAAAAGTTTTCCGCAGAACGGTCCCCCGACAGTAATGTCATTTTTATTTAACTCTTGTTTTTTACTTTTTAGTTCGTTTTTGGAGGGGCAGTCGTGTTTTTTTTATTATTATTTTTTACGTGATGATATTGTGTAACAACTTCAGAACACCACAAAATATCCACTCACGCACACATATTCAGCCACCATTTGCTGAGCTTCACTCGTTTGATGGCGGTGTAGGTAGACTCAGTCTTTTTGCCAACTAAATATTGACTACAAAATATGTTTTTGATTTAACTTAATGCTTGCTTGGTTGTCGTGTGAGATAGGGCTGGCCTCTGGTGTCAGAGTTTGCAGGCCGCCAGAGGGCCTCAGACATGGCTTAACGACTGCTATTAAGACCAGGCTCTGCTTTTTAAGGGTTTTTTGCATAAATATGCTGGGTCAACCACAAACCTGATAAATGTGAAACTTAACATATATGTTTTTGAGATCTTTATCTCTCTAAGACTAAGACAAAAACACGATTAAAAAAATTTCATTCGATACATTTTCTTATCAAAAACTATGTTATTTTCGGTAATGTTTATATTTTTCTACTCAACGGGTTAAGTTTTATCTCTAAAATAAATCTCACAGCAAGAAAATATAGTTTATTATCTAAGGCTAAGACAAAATTTACCTAACTACATTATTAGCCGGCCAATAAAATAAATAACTTTTGAGACATACGCCATTTAGTTCCGAGCTAAATTGTGTGTTCAAACAGCGCTCGCGATATTCAACCTTGTTACGCAGGCACTTCAGTGCTTATTGCGGGTAGTGGGTGGCAGAGTGTAGGGTAGGTGGCAGGGGAGTGCGGAGTGGGAAAATGTAACCTCGGAGCCTGGCCGGGACCAACAGCTTAACGTGCTCTCCGAAGCACGGAGCGATAGAAAACCGCACATAACTTAGAAAACTCATTGGTGCGGAGCCTAGTATCGTTGGATTGTAAGTTGCACTATTGAACCGTTAGGCTGCCACATAATTTGTATATACGAGTATACAGACGAGTATTTATCGGTTTCAATCACCGATGCTACCAGAGTGTAATTTATGAATTTTAGTGCCAGTCTTAGGCTGATGATGTTCTTTTAAAGCCCAAGCGAGTAATTTTGTGGCATTAAATAAAAACAGATATTGAAGAAAAACCTTTTATTTTAAAACTCAGAGCAAGTTTAACAGAAAACGCTTCTAACAGTTCGTAAGTTGGAATCAATAGTGTTGCAACTGCTGGCAAGTGGTAAGTCAATAAAACTAAAGTTAGTTCAGTTTCGCAGCGAGCATGCCAATGAAATGTTAGCCAAAGGTTTTTAGGTTACCTATCATTTTAAGCACAATGTAAGTTTAAGACAGTAATCTATGTGCAACAGGAAAAAAATACCGTTAATTTATTGTCGAACAGAGAAAGATGAGTTTCAGCAGTGTATCCAAGTACTTTAGGACTATTTTTATTAAAAAAAATTTTTTTTACTTTTTTACTTTTATGTTTCGAACATACTTCTCGTGACCACAATCAAAGCAACTTGATCGAAACGTCGAGATAAATAATAACTAAGTTTTCGGCGTCAAATTCGTTTACACTGTAAATTAAAATTATTTTCATTTCTATGCCAGATGATGACTTTGATTCCTGAATTCACCAATGTATTTGTTGTGTGTAAACAAGGTTCAGTAGAGTTGTTGGAAGTTCTACATCTGTTCACCCTTTACATAGTGCCAAAAATACATCCATGTGCTTGGCATTAAAGGAGCCTTCACAATGAATGGTAAGATGAAATGTCAGGCGTTCACCTTTTGTGCCAATTAGCCTCGTTCCGCGGCATCCTTGCTGGAAAGGCTTAGAAGGGCAGAAAGGTGTCAATTGTACCCGCGAGCAATTAATATAATTATTTTGAGGCGCTGTGAGCATCAAAAACCATACATTTGGAATGAAACATGTAAAACTTCAAATCAAGTCACAAAAGTTATATTTTTGTATGTAGATCTCTAGTTTTATATGTAGAATTTCACCTGAGGAAAACACGATTACACTATATTGTCTCATAATCATCTTGTCCACTGCTGAACATATATAGACCTCTCCTAATATACGCCATAGAGCTCGATCTTCAGCTGTCTGCATCCAGTTTCTGCCAGCCGCTTTTTGCAGGTCGTCATTCCACCTGACCACAGGGCGTTTGCCTAAACGTGGTCTCCACTCGAGAACTCCTTTACCCCAAAGGCTGTCGACTCTTCGGAAAATGTGACCTGCCCACTGCAACTTCAACTTGCTTATCCTCAGAGCTTTGTCGGTTACCCTGGTTCTCTGTCGGATCACTTCATTTCGAATCTTGTCCTAAACTCCAAGAACAGCTCTCTCCATAGCTCAATGAGCGACCTAAAATTTGTGAACTAGTTTAACCGTCAGTGTCCAGTGGTTTCGCCATAGGTAACATGTCTAGACATCAAACAGTATGAAGACTTTTTTATTGAGGCACTTGTGGCACACCACAAGGCATATATAGGCATAGTCTTCTCGTCGTCCATAGAAGACAAAAAATATTATTTTCTTGATAAAAAAAAAACAATTTTAAATCTTTTCTCTTTTTAGGTTTTAAGCGAAATATTTTAAAAGATATTATTATAATCGACCAAATTCTCTATGTAATTTTTTTTTTCAATTTTTTTTTTTTTTTTTGACTTGGTATGTAACTTTAAAAGCACTCCGTTACATACGTACGGGGTACCATGACCAAAATAGGGACCGTCACGTAAAAGGTTTATATCGTCTCGCTTTTATAACTGTGTAACTATAAGTTCCAGAGATTTAATTATGGTGTAATTGTTTTAGCTTATATAGTCAGCTCTATGATGTAATATTAAATTTTTGTCAAAAGACAGAGGGCACAGAGCAAAGTTAGGAAAATGTACTTTATTTGTGATATTTAATTCGGCATAACTGGCAATTTAGATATAGTACGTATTGATTTGGATGTTGTTGTAAAGATCTCGTTGAGAACATTCGATTCAACTTGAAAAAGTTAACAAGAAGGCTACTAAGTAAATAAAAAGAGGTAAAAAATCACAAAAAAGGCTGCAGCGCCGGAGAGTCCGTACTACAATAAAGATTAGGCACATGGTTGGAAAGAAGAAGTTCTGGAGCTCACAACGGTACCCGAAACTCCAGCACAGAGAGAACGAGAGAGTTCCAGGTCCGGATCTAATTGTACGTAGCTTAGACGTTTCACGACTAACAAATGGCCATGCGGCCAGCCACAGATTTTTATAAGTTGATCTGGATCTTTGCCTAGCAATTTCTCGGTACATCCCGTATGTCGTTCAATTCATCTAGAATCTATTCCCGAGCTGCATCAACTCTCCCACGTACCCCGCACGTGTTTTTTTTTTAAGGATGTCATTTTATGTTTTCGTTGTCGCAGAGTTGGTTTTTAGGATCGCTTTGTAATTGTTCTGAACCATGAAAATTGCATGGAGTACATCTGCATTCCTTATCTAGGTGGAGAGGATCCATGATGTTACTCTATATATAAGTTATCTACAGAACAGATAAAAAATTATGGAGCTTGGTTGCCTTTTGATTGTACTCTAGCAGTTACATGATCCTAGAAGACAAGACCTATAAGATCATCTTTCGATCACACCCTGATGTATTCTCATAACTATTACCTAACGCCTGCGCTAGAATACTCAGGCACAACAAACGCAATTATATTTATCCAAGTGCTATTGAACTTATTTATTAATAGACCAAATGACCCCATCTTCATTACCAACAGACATCAAAATTTGCTCCGGACAAGTCAAGTGCTGGCTCAACGCCAACTTGCTAGAATAGAATACTAACAGAGGCCAAGCTACAAACGGTGGTTATTAACTCACACATGCAAATGCGTGCGTTTATTACCAACAAACCAACAAGTGCACGCCTTACCTGCTCAGACGCAATCGTCTGAGCAGGTAAGGCGTGCACTTGTTGGTAGGTGTACACAGGGTGGAAACTTCGAACGGGACCTTGAGGGACTGGGAAAGTAACCTCAATGTTCAAGCAAATTTTACTCAAAATAAATACTCGCTTATTTTTAAAAGTGAAAACTAACATTCAATCTTTTTTAAGTTGCTTAATTTGATGAATCGACACATTCATATATTTTTGTGGCACACTTCGATAGGATCAAATACCTCTAGTAAACATTACAGTCATATTAAATTAAGGGAAGATCATAAAATCTAACGCTAACTTACAAATACAAACGCGCCCAGAAATACTACTATGTCTATAGCGTCTATATTAATAACACGTCACGATCACATACAAGATTGCCTGTACCTAGAAAATCAGAAAAAAAACAACCACAAATAGCCTGACAGAAAATAACTTTGATTTAAGTCACTGTCTCGATCATTATACAATTCTATGTCCGCCGGTTCCGATGATCCAGCGACGCAGCGCTTTGCAAGCAATGGACCGTGAAACGATAGACATCCTAAAGCCGTTGCAGTCGTTATTGGCACAGAACAGACAACAGTGCATTGGCCAGAAATATTGTGACAACGTGAGGTGTCAGACTTGTGGATTGCTGCTTGGTGTTACGTGTGATACTATTGAGATTGTATGTCTGAGTCTGAACATCCGTCGTACGTGTTAGACTTTGTTTGGTGAAGCTTGCCAAGTTTCTTACGCGCTGTACTGAAGTGTTTGTTTAATGTTATTGAGCACTTTGATGGTGCTAAATTGTGATTACAGCAGTAAAAAGCTTATAATCGGACTCAGTGGCATTCATTTAAGAGTTACAGTGTTTTTTACAGAAAGAAAGAAAATCGCAGTAGCTTTTATAGCCTCGACCCAAATAATGTACTCGGGTATTTACTATTTACACTAGTTTTCCCGCCCGTGACTTCGTACGCGCGGACTACTGTTTATCGCGAAAAAAGCATGTTCTTCTAGGATATTAAAAACCAATGCAAAAGCATAGCACCACTCTTGATGTTTTTTGATATACTTGTTATTTCGTTTCCAAGGAAACCGTTTCTTACAGTGAGAATTCAACATTATTCCAGTTTTTCCAGATTTCCCGTGGAAACTTACTATTTTCCGGGATTAAAAGTATCCTCTGTTTTATTCCAGGGTATAAGCTATCTCCATTCCAAGTTTCATCAAAATCCGTCCAGCCGTTATCGTGTGAAAGCTCCTCAAACAAACGAACAGACAGACAAAGTTTAACTTTTATATATTGGTATGGATTTGGCTTGGATAGAGACTGGTTGGTAAGGGGGATAAAGAAACTCACATGCAAACATACATACATACATACATACATGAACCTTGAAAACATTACACTCCTTTTGTGGGCAGTCGTGTAAAAATTGCACTTCAAGTCTTCAATCAAGATATCAGTGTAGGTGAAACGGAACCTTCACTTATTTTGTTCAGGAATAAATCAATTTGGGAGGATTTTCTATAGTGTTAGATACTTGCATACCCAATTGGTAACAATAATGTACCTATTTACGTTATAGTTAGGTCACACTCAACATAATCATTATCATCATCAAAAAATTTATTCGTCTACGGCGAGTCAAGGGAAGGGATGAGTTTGTCACGAGGCGGTCCCCGGGTTTGGGTTGCTCCTACTATTCCAGGACACAAACCTCAGTGACACAGAATTACAGGAACTTCCTTCCGCTTGATTCTAGCACACGGCGGGAGCAGACTCGGCAGGCCAGAGTCTGATATTGCTTGGCTCTTGCCTAAAAGAGTTCCGCGCGAAGCCGTTCATCGAGTGCAACGCGATCGGGCGCTGCAACTCAACGATGTTCCTCAAACCAGAGCAGCAGACTTTCAGATTTTTTATATTAGTGCTAGCGAAGGAAGGACGAAAGATATATTTTTCCAATTAAATCAATGAAAACACTAAAGTGGAATGTTTTTCTATTTTGACTAAAAATCAATGTGAATGACAGGATATTTGTATGTAGAATGAATGATGACCAACTATCAAAAATGAAAAGAAATTGATTATGAAAGAATTAAGAGATCAAAAGAGTATTATTATGAAAGAGGTTTTGACCTCGTCACAAGTTTAACAGGTTAAGTACGTATGTGGACGTTCCACTATAGCTCAGTATCCATTCCATCCATACCAATATTTATTTATATAAGTGAAACGTTTGTTTGTTTGTATGTTTGGGGAGCTTTCACGTGATAACGGCTGGACGGATTTTGATGAAATTTGGTATGGCGATAGCTTATACCCTAAAATAAAACATAGGATACTGTTCATCCCGAAAAATTTAAAGTTCTCACGGGAAAACTGGAAAATGTTGATTACGCGCTGTAGGGAACGGTTGCCATGGAAACGAAATAACAAGACTGTCAAAAAACTTCAAGAGCATTGGTGCTATACATACATTTGCATTGGTTTTTAATATCCTAGAAGAACATACGATGCTTTTTTTCGCGATAAACAGTAAGCTGTTGGTCCTGGCTGTTATTGATTAAAAGTAGTCGTTAAGCCATGTCAGAGGCCTTAGGGCGGCCTGACAAACTCTGACACCAGAGGCCAGTACTACCTCATACGACAAACAAACGAATATTAAGTTATTTCATTCATCAACGTATCTAAACCATACGAGCACAGTATTTAGAATTTCAAAGGAAGTAAAATGCAGCGCATCATTAAATACCGTGCACCTATCCTTTTCGTTATTCCAAACATACATTACTTCAAGCTCAGCTAAACCCAACTAAATTTCGTTGTCATAAAGCTCTAATTAGAATGGAGACAGTAATTCTCTTGTATGGCTCACCTAAGCTAACAAAGTACATAAGACACCGTGCCTCGGGGTAGGAGCGTAGCCAGGATTTCAATTTGGGGGTAGAATAACATCTACAAAATGTTCGCGCGCGTTTGTTCAAGGGAGAAGCGAGTTGGTGGTCCATTTTTCGGAATATATACGGATAATTTTTCTGTTATTTTTCATTTTAAATTTGTAAAAGGAATTTTGAACCCTCATACCGCTCTAGCTACGTCCACCCACGCCTCAGGGCTGCACAATACTCCCCTAAATTCCGAGAGGGCTTAATTAAATACCTCTGTGACTGCCTCTTTGTTTCAAAGGTTCATCTGTGGATTTAGGTGTGAAGGCCTGACGGTAGACGTCATGTGTAAATAGTGCCTAAACTCGCTACACACACGCGTATCAGACGCCATACGCTCAGGATAGCTAGTAGGGGCTTTTATTCAACAGTTCAGTGATATATTACACATTATAGAGTAATATATCACTGAACTTATTTTTTTGAGTATATATATTTATATATAACACAAGGAGACGGACCGAATGATGGGTAGCGATCACCTGGCACTGGCACTGGCAGAACATCTATAACACTAGCGGTATGTATATCACTGCCACTCTCAAGTGCTCGTGTGATATAAATTTTTCTTTTGTTTTTTTATTTATAACTTGAGCTCATTCCACATTTAGCAGGTTTGCAGCAGAAAAGACCGAGTAAATGGATTCCTCAAACGTTAAATTCAGTATAACTGGTCAGGGCTGAAAAAAGGGCTCAATGAGGTTAAATTAAAGACGAGACGTTCAGACCTTCAAAACGCTACTGCTGCCAACAGCCAGAATGGCACGAAATTCCGAAATGATTCTTAATTATAATCTATATCTCATACTCAGCAAAGCAAAACCGTAATAACAATCAGCTGAAAAATAAATTCATTATAACCTATGGCCTACTTACATCACTCGGGGTCAGTCCGATTCTACGTGTTTGACACTTTCGAGCATATTACGAACATTAACAACAGGTTAGATAGTGTGTCAGAGTTTTTCTTGGGCGCGTGAGAATAACTTTCATATGTGATAAAGTGATTATCTTCTATTCTTCGAAAATGTTGTGCCCCACGAATTGACGTCATCTCGTATGAAAGCTAATCTCACGCGACCGAGAATCATCCCCCATTTGACCATAGCTTCGTACGGTCCATCCGCTTTTAAAAAAATATATAATATGTTATTTTTATTATTTATTTGCCCTGTTTAAATTCAGACCAAGCTTGTGGCTAACCAAAAAAGAAACAGTTATTTCCAGCGATTGCACCGTTTAATATTGAAAGCTTTTGCGTGATGCTAACCGACTGGTTATTAATATACTGTGCAGACATGATATTAATAACAAATAGTTATTGTTAGGGGAGCTCAGAAATACGTTCGGGAAGTTTTCGCGGTGGCTGCCATTGACGAAGGTCTTTGTGGTTTCCATTTGGATTATTTTCCGAGCTTACCTTAAATTGCGAAACCCTGACTTTGCAGTTTCAGGTGCTTTGTGTATCGATCTGTTTTGGTTTTCTTGCAAGGTACTTGTGAAGTAGTCACTATCTATTTACACTTATCCATAGAAGTTCCATTCAGGAACTTCTATGGATAACACTTTTATGGAATCTACATTTTATCGCAAAGGTTGATAGATAAATAGTACTTCATTGTACTTCTTCTTAAATAGTACTTTGTTATTGTTTATTTGTAGTTATGAAGAAGAAGAAGAGATCTAAACTCAGTATTTGGTGAAAGCGGAGGAATAAAATGAATAGTTGATAACTAGGTAAGTGAGAATGCTACATCTTCGATTGCAGAGATTGTATTAAAGTAAGTTTTTTAATTTAAAAAAGAAGTGGCCATATATGGTTTCAATTTTCATACACTTAATGAATCTGCTTAACTTTATATATAACAAAACAAGACAATTCTAGTGGCTTATTCACTATCTTTGAAAAAAAGAAGATAGATCTATAGTAAAACCAGCTGCCCAATTCAGATAAAAAATCTAACTTGTACTGCAACATGATCGTTACCTTTGGTTGTTGCTATACGTGGAAATAATAAAATACTGGGGAAATGTAGGGATGTGGGGGAAGGTTTGGGGAAGTGAGGGAAGGTGTGGGAAAGTGAGGGGAGGGTAGGGGTAAGTGGACAAATGGTGGGGGATGTCGGGGAACGGTGCGGGAAATGGGAAAGATGGGGCAGACTATCCTTCATTTCCCCTCTTTCTTTTCCTATTTCCCCCACCCTTTTTCACTTCTTCCCTTCCCCTTTGTCCCACTCTTCCCTTCAGTCTTCCCCCGCTTAGTACCACCTGCCCCACATTCTCCACTACCCGCACCCTTCGTCGACATCTCACACCATTCGTCCTCTACCCCCTATTCTTCCCTCACTTCCCTCTACCTTCCCTCATTTCTCCACACCTGGTCTCCAAAGTTTCTCGTCACCAGAAATCAGTATATTTTCTAAAATAGTGCGTCTTCTGTAAGTAGTACTATTATTTATTCTGTGGTAAAACAAACAAAACAAAATACGAGGCATGAGAATTTTAACGCTCTTAGGCTCAAATCTATCCTGGTAATTATTTCCTTTTCAAAATTGAATATTCTAGGTCTGTAACTAGTTCGGTTTAGTTACCTACATCTTCTATTAGAACTTAGCCACATCAAAATCCAAGTAGTAAAGCTTGCCACGAATTAACAGCTTAACTGAAGCTATTTTAAACTCCAGCGTTAAGTTGAACCTCCGTTCCTGTTAAACTCAGTTTAGACAAGTTGTTAAATCTAAACTGCCTCGGGTTTATGGCTCTGATATTTTAAACGTTCAGTTCTGTTAGGAGTTAGCTAATTTGTTTGAAGGGTCTTCTTTAATTTATTTTCAGCTTTCAGATTAGAAAGAAAAGTGCACGTTGCACCGCTATACCAGTAATTCTGACACATGTGAAGGTGTCGTAAGTATACATTGTATACTGTGTTACTGTGTTACGGTTTGAAGAACACTGTCTGCAGTTATGTGTCCAGCGACCCTCAAAAGGTTCAATATTGCTGTTGTTTTCATTCCACTTTGCATGGACGAATATTAATTTCCACAATTACTGATACGACACAGTAAAAAAAACAATTTATTAAGTTTCTGTAAAACTGAAGTTGTCGTCGTAAAGTTGTCAGACTTTCAGTCTTGTACATGCATGACTAATTTCAGACATTGCACGAACAAATTGCACTGGAGAAACTGCATTCCTCCGTCTCCATGGGACAACAAGATGTATGGAAACATGGCAACCGTATAAGGTTGACATTCCTGCAAACAGCATAAAATGGTTCAGATTCATATTTATAAAATCGAAGGGAACATCTGCCCAGCGTCTATGCTTCCACACAAGACCCACAGATAATCTAGGTTGGGTCTTCAAGTCAAGAGTGAACAGGTATAGGTCTGTTTCAGGCATGATTGCTCCTTCGACCTCATTCAAATTAGATTGCTTACGCAGTAATAAAATAATATTAACTTTGAAATTCTGATCGAACTAGTTACAACTGTAGCCATGCCCTCCATAAAACTTTCATAATAGATAGCCATCACTTTACTCTTCAACAATCATTTGTCAAAGACATAAAAGTAAAGTCAATCGAATATCTCTCTCCAGAATTGTTTCCCGGTATTCAAATAGCGAAAGAAAATATACTTTAACCGCCATCCATCTATTTTCCGAATAATCCCCGGGACACTCCATCCATTACTGGATACGTGTCAGTTTAGAGGTGGGACGTGCTGTAGTGGTGGGGCCGAATATTATGGCCGAATTTGTCATGGTTAATACCGAAGTTCTCAAAGCTTCAGATCTTCAAAACGTGTCTTCAAGTCATAAGTGTATCTACTTCTAGGTAAGCATGCACCATCGTATACCGCATCCGGAAATATAGTGGTCAAACGCAAATCCGTGAGCAAAATTACTATAGGTAACACAAGATCAAGCGTATATTTGAAAACACGCAAAAAAAAAACGAAAATTATCCTGGCTTACATTTTGGAAATCAGATAAATGAAACTAGTTACAAAGTAGAGGCTAATAATTCGAGTAACAAACGTTTTTTTTTTAAATTAAATTTAGTGATGGGACGAGCAGGCAGTTTGCCTGAAGGTAAGCGTCACGCCTGCCCATAACACTTGCAGTGCCTCCCAAAACATTAGTTGCAAGATCTTTTACGTCCTGGACTGCGCTCACCCTGAGATATTGGTTTTTAAGTCTCATTGCCCAGTAATTTCGCTGGAAACATTGCCCTTCAAACCGCAACAGAGAAGTGTTTACTCACTAATGTTTGGCAGTTGAATACTCGTATATTACATAGCTGTGCATCCCCACGCGGACTCTTGCTTAAGAGGCCTACTTCAGCAAACAAATCTACTTGTTTATGTTTTCACAAGAATATTATACATATTTACTTATTTCTTTTCTATCTGGTGTTTGTGGGATAATATTGTGATCTTATTGGGCATTATTTTTATTTTATATTTATATACGGTACCGACCAAATTATGCAAGATTTACATACCGAATGTTTAGCCGAATTCAATTCACATGCCTAGAACAAATAGTCCTATTTTTCTTACTGACTCAATGTCTAACAATGTGGAATTGTAGATGCTCCATCGCTTATCCTCTGAATTTAAGGTTAAATTAATGATGTCACCGCAGAATATGTCACAGGAATTAGGATGCTATTTTAGGAACGCGACTCATAAATCTGATTGTTGCTGTAAATGACGGGACAAGAGAATAACGTCTGCCTTTAGACAGATCCAGGTTATCTTGGAGAATGACAGCGACAAATTACTCCATTGATGAGTGTGCATAGAACTGGTTGCTTGCTGCTGCTGTCAAAGAACATCAGAAAGCTTTTTACCAGACTTGGCAACGCCAAAGCCTTGTAATGTGTTTATCAGCCTATCTATGTAAAATATATGTCTGTTACTTTGTGACACTATATAGGACAAACGCGAGGACCGATTTTGATGATTCTTACGTCAATCGACTTGCCTTAATCTTGCAAGTGCTACCAAAGACATGATAGTAATCAAAATTCAATAAAGCGACTACCAGACGCCAAATTGTGAAAATGAAAAAAAAAAACAATTCTACGAACTGTGTTAAGTGGGGTTTCGTTGAATAGGTACTTAAAGGTTTTTTTATCATTTTCCATTTCAAATGACCATTTACGATCTATAACGATTTAAAGTTGGTTTTGTTTTAGTGCTTTCGATGATGTCTTGTTATTTGAGGAGAAACCATTTTGCAGTTCTGTAGCGGCTGTACTGCGTCAATGGATAATGATCTAGTTGTCGCTGCTGGTCTTGTAGATAGATCCTAGCGAATACCTTTGATGAACTTTAGTATCTTTAAAATCTTAGTACATTGAAGTTGTTTTTTTCTTGATCATAAAAGTTTGCATGTTACTAATATGTTTTTACCTGACTACGGCAAAGCAAAGGAAGGGTCAAATCCGATTTTGACAAGCGAGGTATCAATCAATTCGTCTTCATCACAAGAGTATCATAGGCAATTTTTTACCCAACCGTAGACCGTAGGGTTTTACTTTTTGAGCTTAGGTATGTCTTGTTGCCACTTATTTTACCATCGTAATAGGTATAAATAAAATGTACCATACCAGCATATTTAGCAATTTTGCTTACATGTAGAGATTAATGATAAATTGTTGATTAAAAGGATTGGTTTATCCACGTGTGAAACCACGTTACTGAAACTGCTCTGAGCTTAGATAAAAGGCCACTGAACCCAGACACCGGAGAGTACAGTTAAGCGTTTGGCCGTAAATCAATGGTAACGGGTAAACAGTAGATAAGGAAATCCAAATACCTACAAATGCGTAGCAGCATTCCCATTCACAAAATGTACTATGATAGGACAAGGTACTTTTCAATGGTTATTTGGGTTATATCTGTGGGAAAAATATAGGGCAGCCTAGATTTAGTCACTACATCGTCACCGTTGGCTAGCTAGCTCTGTCAGCGCGATGTTTCAACCAAAACAGCCTATTACATAATTTCGTTGTCACATCGAAGCGAAAAGAGAAGTGTTATTTGATTTTACATTATTCAATTCACATGGCACACTTATTTATTTATTTATTTATTTATTTATTTATTTATTTATTTATTTATTTATTTATTTATTTATTCTAACATTCCTGTGGGTGGGCATTACAGTTTCCCAATTCACCCACCCAAGGATCAAGAGCAAGTACACCATAAAAATTTTGAACAAACAAATAACACTCACAATTAATACACATTTACACAAATAATTTAGGACAGAAACTCGGACAAAAATTAGGCACTTGCCAACTTTGGACTTTCCATTATTAAATCCATTGCCGCTTTGTGAAACTCGTTATATGTACATTTAAATAAATCCAGATCCTGGCCTTATATAATCATCATGACACTGGTAAAACACAATCACAAAAAAAAACGGCGCACGGTCGTTTGTTTGTCGTGAAACGTCTTCGCCACGTACAAATCGCGAGTTATACCGATTTAAAGATAGGCTATATTTTGACAAAACTTAAATGTTGCATAATCGAGCTGACTATATAAGAACGACACAAAAATTAGATCCCTGGATCTCTTTCATAGTCTCTGAGTTGTATAAGCGAGATGATATATAGACCTTTTCGTTACAATTCACTTTTTAGTCTTAGTACCCGAATGTATCGGTGTGATTTTAAGTCGTTTAAAAAATAACTTATATAAGTATGTTATTTACATGGTGTGTTAGAACCCAGACGAAGAGAATCTGTATACCGGGTACCAACGTCTACGCAGTACTCTAAATTCAGTATTTCTGACTGATGTACTAAATGTTGAGTACTGGACCACTAGAAGAGCATGAGAGTCAAAGATAAAACACAAATATCATCCAATAAACATAACTCTATTAATAATTTGACGTTATCCAGAAAATAACTTTGAAGTTCATTACTAAATAAACACTTCCAAATTATGAATTTCTATTGAGAAAAATCATAACATAAGGTTAATATGTAAGTACCTAAACGTAGCAGAGAAACTAACATTAAAATAAACAATGGCTTGTAGTATCAGTAGCACGAATCGTTCCCACAAATAGAAAACTTATGTTTGTTCCGAAACAAGGTTAAGAGGCGACGAAAGCAACTAATTTAGTCGTTGGCGCAAAATTTAAGCAACTTCGAACAAGGGCTGTAATTGGGAACAGTGTTGTTCTTGTTATTATTATTAAAATTGAAAGATGAATTCTCTAAGAAACGTATTTACGGTACTTTGGTAGAATCAGAAATTTTATGTGACAGACATATATTAAAATTTTCCAGCAACACATTGATGAAATTGATCCACAGTTAAAAAAACTAATGAAACATGAAATTAAAAGGCTCTCATACAATCTGCGTGGTTTCAATTCCGCGACACAAACAAAAGTAAAATTGATGAAAGGGAGAGTTTGGGAAAAAACCAAACAATACTTGAAAGTAATATTGTACTAAAACAAGGAAAGTTTCGAGTAATTAGCTTAGTCGAGTATGATTTACAAGTTGAGAACTGAAGGATGCTGAGAATTAGGGGAACTTATTTCATTTTGGTTTGGTTCAAATTATTAGATTTTTTGAACAGCGGCTTTAGCGTCGTGATATCGAATTAATATTCAGTTCTGTGGTATATAATCACCTTATTTTTCAAGGTAATTTTTCTTTAACTTCTTATTTTTCTTTCTTAACTTGGTACGTAGGTTTCCTGGTTTGATTGTTTACTTAACAATGTTGTTTTTTAAATATACTTCATCATAATCATCAGTCTATATTTGTGCTCTGCTGGACGTAGGCAGAGCACAAATACAGACCTAATCCTCTCTCCTAATGCACGCCACTAAGTTCGATCTTCAAATATGCTTACCTAAGCATAATAACGTAGAATTTTATTAAAAAAATAAGACTTTCCGTCATTCTAAGCATTTTGCTGTATTCAACTAATTGTATACATCCTTAATTATAATTATCTCATTTCAAAAGAATCTTCTTTTAATAAAAAGGCACCAAATAAATGATTCAAACAAGATTAACTCTTAATATATATTTATTTCTGTACCTTTTCCTCCGCCTTCGGGGTACCCAGTAATTAGCCTCTGAAACGTAAAAGAACGTAGAAAATAACGAAGCTAAAGCAAATAAACCAACGTGCACCGAGGGCAATAAAGTGTGTTCCATTCCATTTAAATATTGGAATATAAGGAAATGTACGGTCCTCTATTTACTTTACTAACCTACGAATGAATTATGATTTGAGTTACATGGGCTGATAAAAAAATGCACGGAATATTTGAGCTTAGAATTTAAGTACTTTTTTTTTCCTATTTTGGAACAATTGTTTCATAATTTTATGGTGTTCCTGACTTTTTTGTAGAACGAATGAAGACCAATATATTTGCAGTACAGTCTTTTCCGTTGATCAGCGTACGCCGCTATAGCAGCCAAACTGCCTGTTTTGTCTGACTTGGATTAGAAATATTGTGTTTATTTATTGCAACTTATTTTTATCAGTATTTAACATAGTCTGTGGCACTCAAGGATAATGTAGCTTCCTATTAATGAAAAGAAAAAACAGAATCGGATCAGTAGTTTTAGAGATTAGCGGTAACAAACAAATTTACAAATACCTCTTTAAAACATTATGTGAAATATTTTTCAGCCATTTTGAGAGCGTAGTTGTTTTTTACCCGACTTCAGCAAAGCAAGGGAAGGGTAATGAGTTTAACAGTTTTGTATGTACGTATGTATATATGTATGTATGTAAGTATGTAGGTGTATGTGGATTTTCCACCATAGCATCGCCCCTATTGGTTCGATTTTGACAAGCAAGGTGTCAATCGATTCTTCGTGTATAGAGTGTCAAAGGCATTTTTTTTACCAGACTACAGCAAGGTAAATCACGGGTTATTTGTTCAAACTAAAAACTTGGTACGATTTTGACATGCGATGTATATTGATATCGATTCGTCTTCATCGCAAGAGTGTCATAGGCTATTCTTTACCCGACCGTAGTCGGGTTAGTCTTTGAACTTATATCTTGTGGGAAGACAAACCAGTAAGATGCGATATATTGTGATCCGTGATTTTTCAAGATTTTTTCCTGAGTGAAAATGACCGAAGCAAAGAATCAGGCCTCGCGTTATGTTCGAGTTTTTTTTTGACAAAAAAAACAAACCGCATTGATGCCTCAGCCACCGTATTCGCCCGATTTGGCCTTGTGCTACTTTTTCCTGTTCCCAAAGATGAATAGAACATTGCAAGAATGAGGTTTCGTAACCATCAGAGGACATGAATACCGAATCACTGAAAGAACTGAAGACCATATCAAAAAGTGCGTTCCAGAAATGTTTTGAAGATTGTTAAAGACTTTTAAATTTCCGCGATTCGATCACATAGTTAATTATTTAAACGAGACTTAATCGCGCTGAAAACGTTATTTTTTACATCGACGTTTAATAAATAAAATAAAGTTTTCAGAACAATTAAGTCCTGTTTAAATAATTAACTATTGTACAAGACTCTGTACCGTTTTTTACAAATCGTCTCGCTCGTAGGTTTGACTATTTTCAACCTCCCGAACAAGGTAGATTCCGGAAAGGCATAAACGCACCGTAGACCATACAGAAGATTATACAGAAGACCGAAGAGTATAATCGGCCACTATGTCTAGCGTTTGTGGACTAAGAGAACGTCAGTCAGTCAGTGATTCAGTTGAGACCTGGGCAGTACGATTGACTACCGGTACATCGAAGTGTTGAAGTGTTTGCACAGCAAGACTACCACGACTGTTCGTCTTCAAGATCGGAGCACAAATTCTATCTAGTTGCAAAAAGGGGTGAGACAGGGAGACGTTATTTCTCCGAAACTGTTCACCTCTGCATTGGAAAACATATTCAAGCTTCTGAACTGTAACGGATATAGAGTTAACATCAATGGCGAATACATCACTCACCTTCGATTTGCTGATGATATAGTCATCAGGCCAGAAACCCTGGAAGAAATAAGCACAATGCTCAGTGACCTCAATGTTGTTTCCGAACAGGTGGGTCTTAAGATGAACATGGGTAAGAAAAATATCATGTCAAATGCCCATGTCGCACCCTTGCCGGTTTATGTTGGGAAGGATATTATCGAAGCTGTTGATCACTATGTCTACTAGGTCAGACGATCCAACTGGGTAGATCCAATTTCGACAAAGAGGTCAACCGACGAATCCAACTCGGATCTCTGATGGGTAGCGTTCGGGAAGTTACGCCATATCTTCTCGTCTCAGATACCGCAGAGCCTCAGGACGAAATTTATAATCAGTACGTGTTGCCAGTGATGACATACGGCACTGAGACTTGGTCGCTAACTATTGGTCTCATACACAAGCTCAGTTGCGCAGCGTGCAATGGAGAGAGCTATGCTCGGTGTTTTACTACGTGATAGAATCCGAAACGAGGAAATCCGTAGAAGAACCAAGGTTACCGTCATAACTCTCAGAATTTGCAAGTTGAAGAGGCAATAGGTAGGCCATATAATTCGCAAAACCGACAACCGCTGGGGAATAAAGATTCTCGAATGGCGACCACGAACAAGCAAGCGAAGTGTAGGGACACCCCCCACACGATGGACCGACGACATTGTAGCTATCGCAGGAAGTCGGTGGAGGTGGCACAAGATCGCTCGTCATGACGCTCTTTGGGGGAGGCCTATGTACAGCAGTGGACTTAAGGCTGAAATGATGACGACAAGACTCTGGCAGAAGTGTATTATCTATACCCGAGACGGTGAAGGTACCATATAAAGTTTATTTGAATTATACATAATTTTCGTGTTTTTTTTTGTATTGTGTTGCTATAGCAACATATTTTTACCGGACTGCACGGAGGGTTATGTGTTTGTGTTGTTTGTTTGTACGTTTCTTAGGCGCGTCCTACAGCCTAAACGGCTTGATGGATTTTTATAAATGAGGTATCATTGAATTTGTCTTGGGCACGAAAGTGCTATGGGATATATTATGAAGTGTCAAGAAAACTAATACAGCTGCCATGTTGAATTTCCGACGGATCAAAAAATGAACAAAACCTATCGAGTGACGCATCAAAATGAAGGTTTTCAAAAGACTAAATTAGCCTGTGTGCTAATACAGGGTATAAGCTACCTATATACCAAATTTCATCTAAATCCGTTCAGCCGTTTTAGCGAGAAGAAGTAATAATGTTACTAGTTGTTTTATTATTATTGTATGCAATAGCAGTCTTGATTCTTGATATATGAAGTTACCAGTAAACTATTTTATTGCCAAACCTAAAATATAGCTACTTTAGCTGTGCATGCGAACAAGAACAATCAAAGTTACGAACCAGAGAGTTCCTCATTGAGCTGCCAAGTGTGAAACCGTCAGATACCGTTGCGTCTCGAGCGGTACCATGCCGTCCGATGATAAAACTACCGCCACAGAATAAATAATAGTTGCAACCACGCTGCTTGTTACCGTTGGGATCGATGGCTCTGGGATATCTTATCTTTGTAAGCAATTCTGGACTGTAGGATCTGATAACGTAGGTTGATGATTATCCGCATTTCTGTGGCTCTAATTTTGCTTTCAGATAGCAATTTGTCAAGTTGTTGGGTGGAAAAATCTGCAGCAGAGATTACCACATGTACCTAACGGATAACTTAGTTCTAGTTAGAGCGAAAAAATATACAGTATTAGGTAATATAGTATAATATTCAGAGATGGTAAGTGAGAATTTAAACATTGGTTTGATTATGAAATACAAACACCGCTAATTCTCTATCAATAAATTTAAAAAACATAAATTTAAGAATTATAAATTACGTAGCTGCGCCCCGTGAGACCCGCGCGGATGATGATGATGATGAAGAGTATCCTGTCTTATTCCAGGACCTAAAGTATCTACAATACAAATTTTCATCAAAATCCGTCGAGCCCACGCACTTGTTAGATTACACATGTGTAATCTATCTAGTACCAGCTATTTTTATAACAATGTAAGAGCTGACGATATTTAGTTGTGGTGCTGGACGAGATAATACAACTTGGTACTTACGTTTTACGTATTTAACAATGTAATGAATATTCTCACTGAATCACCTCACCACTGACGATATTATAATGTATTTATAAAATATTGCACTTCAAGACAAAAGTGACTACCGATTGAATCTTTTTGTAAATAATTATGTAATTTCTTAGATCTGTGGCGAGTTTATAATCTGTGATAATAACAAATTGTTTATGAAGAAAAACTGATCTGGAATCTGTTCCACAACTTATTAAGTAATAGTTTACAATTGATAATTATAGATTTATATAATGGTGTTTAAAATGCTTAGTACAATTATCCTTTAATTTTAAGTACAATTACTGAGTCATTGTATTATAACTCTGAAACATCTGTATTTATATTTCCGTTCAAATTAGAATGATTTAAAATCATGTAAACTTACGATATTGATAGAAATGCTTAAAACTAAGTACTTACCCGATTAATATTAATGTATTATTACTTAATCAGCTCTGTACATTTAAACCTATAATTGTAGTAATAATACAACTTCTCCCGCTAAAAATTGTAATTTATGAGAATCATATAAGAATACTGTTCTGACTTTCAATATTTGTTAACATTCTGAAAAATATGTATATAAACGTCTTAATTATTTAAATGATTAACAATGTGTAAACAATACCGAGTTAACAATTATTAAATAGTTTCAATGTAATAAAATATGTACATTTCCGTCACTTCGGCACCATCTGCAGGCTCATTCCTGCTGTTGCAATGACTACGTGACTTTGGCGGGTAGAATCTCTATAAAAAGCAGCCTCTGGGCTGAGCAGCCCTCTCTGTTCGTTTTCTGTCGTCGTTGCATCAACAAGACACCAAAAGTTAAGTACATTAATATTACCTACACTGTTATTCTGCTACTCTGTTTCTTTGTCCCATTTCAATGTGTACAACATGTATTTTGCAAATAGATATTGTCGGTTCTATGGTTTTTCCCATATTGGTTATCATAACCAATGTGACTGTGTTAGAAATGATTAGGATCACTTTGTTCATGTAAAATGATTTTATTTTGTGCCTGGTGTAACTATGGTGATTGTAAAACGATAATAAAGTGTCATTATGACCTTTTATCACATAGAGGTTGTTAGTAAGTTAGGTATTTAGTGTATGATACCTATGTTAATGATAATTGTAAAACTGATGATGAAAAAAATACATTCGCCCCGTAGTTTGTTGCCAGTTCTTCTATGGTGGCCAGTTCTTCCGAATCTGGTGGTAGAATCAATAAAAAAATTAACAATTCTATTTCCGAATCAATAAAAAATATAACAATTCTATTTCCTTGTTTCTATGAATAATCCTTAGATTATACCCTTTTTTAGTACACATTAGGTAGGTACTAAACTGCTCAGTAATTTTCAAGCTTTTATTAAATATTCCTTAGGTTATTTATTCTGTAGCTTTAGCTACTAGGTACTACAGATACCAGCTATACGATAAGCAACTTGCTTTTATTACTAGGTGCAGATAAGTTTTATTTTCTATTCGACAAACCTGACCAACCGAAGGCTAACATTACAAAACTTAGGTTTTGATAATCTTAACAGTACGTATAATTATTTATACATATGTATATAAATCTCACACACTCACAAACTTTCGCATTTATAATATTAGTGCGACAAAAACAAACAAGACAAGTTCAAAAACTAAATCACGGCTACGGTCGGGTAAAAAATAGCCTATGACACTCTTGCGACGAAGACGAATCGATTGATACCTCGCTTGACAAAATCTGTCCAAGTTTTTAGTTCAAACACATAACCCTTCCTTTGACTTGTCGTAGTCGGGTAAAAATATAGCCTATGATTTTCAATACATGAAGACAAATCGATTGATACCTCGCTTGTCAAAATTGAGCCAATAGAGGCGACGAGATATGGGGGAACATCTACATACCGGCCAAGTATCAGCTCGAGTCTTTGGATTCAATAGAGAGACGTGCTATCAGGCTCATTGGGGATGACACTCTGGTAAAGAGTAAGCATCTGGCGCATCGACGTGAGGTAGCAAGCCTGGCGGTATTCTACAGATTGCACTATGGAGAGTGTGCACAAGAACTGCACAACCTGATTCCCCCATCACCTTTCTATTACCGTACGACTAGACGATCGGCCAAGCGCCACCCTTTCATGGTTGAAATACCTCGCACAAGAACGAAGCGTTACGCATCTTCATTTATTATAAGAACTGCAAAGGAGTGGAATGCCCTGCCCTCGTCAGTGTTTCCGGTAAATTATAACCCCGGTGTGTTCAAGTCAAGAGTGAATAGGTATCTTCTAGGCAAGCGTGCTACACCTTCGACTACATCATCGCTTTCCATCAGGTGAGATCGTGGTCAAATAAAAAAAAACCCACATACATAGATACGTACATATGCTGTTAAACTTATTACCCTTCCCTTGTTTTACTGTAGTCAGGTAAATAGTAATGAAAATAATTTGACACAAATGCAAAAATAGTGCAATCACGAGTGACATACTCATAAATAAATCAACAATCTATTTCTTGACACCAATCCATTTAGTACACTGTCACTATTAAAGTGAGAGAGTGGATGATTGTATCGTGATTCTTATATTCTCACAAGGCAATCGTATAAATGGATTATGTTGCGTAACTGAGTGAGGTAACTAAGGGTTGATCTTAATCCTAACTGTGTAGTTTATGGTGTTCATTCAGCTTTAGTGCAAAGGCATATAATACCTACACTACATAAGGTAAAATATGGAATACCTGACATTACGAGTGCATTCAGATTCTGAACACTTAAAATAAACATTAAACATCCTACAAAAATATTTTGGAAAATTCTAATTTCTACCAGATACAAGCTAGTAACATTGACATTTGATTAAATGCCATAAAGGTCTGTTGTAGAACTGAAGCGGTTTGAACAGTTTCTGCTAAAGTCTGCGACTGATACATACCATGGTGGCTTTAAATAAGCTAACAAAGGAGAGACAAGCTCGTTACTGCTTAAAAGAGTAGGACTGCAAAAGTGAAGTTGTCATTTTATGACGCTGATAACACATAACAATAAATGAATCGTTTATTTCTCAGGTACAAAAAGTTTCCTTAATTACACGCTTAACTATTGTTACATTTCAATGCAAACCTGTTTTCTGTGAGACTGGTACATGAGACAGGTAAAGCCAAAATGAGACAGGTATGCTACTCTCCGCGGGATGAACAATATTGGCATAAATAATAAGGGTAAGAATATCATGTATATAGTAAGTAGGTATTATCTATGCGTGCCTATTATTGGTACATAAGTAATAAAAATATTTAAGAAAAACTTTAGATACTAGTGGCTCTGTGAGCTGCAGACCTCGCGCTTTCAAAATTTTTTGCAAACAATCTAGCGGTGCACAGTAGCGCCATCTAGTTACCTTATTGTACAACTAACATTAATAACCAAGGTGCTCCATCAATCCCTACCTAGTAGGCAAAGGGCTGATTCCACTGGTAAAAAACTAAGAGTGAGAAATTCACTGCATTTTGAGGAGCTATTCTGCTCATCACGCCGAAGATCCTCATCAGATCTTCACCAAATTTTTATGGGGAAGTACCCCCCCCCCCCCCCCCACCGTTATAGTTTATATAATGATTTTATCCCGAAAATATAAAGAGTTCCTGTGGGATAGGGGTCCAAATTCTGTAAATTAAAGATATATAGTAATTTTTTTGGAGTCTGTTTTATATTAGGTACTGAAGCCAATACTGTTTTATTTAAAAAAAAACTGTCGGTATGTATGTCCGTCTGTCTTGGCATAGTATCACGCCGAAACTACTCAATGAATTCAAATGAAACTTGGTATGATTGGAGTTCATACTTCGAGGTAGGAAGAACATTGGATACTTTTCATCCAGAAAAATTTAAGGGTTCCCGCAGGATAGCGGTGGAAAAGTATTTCAAAGAACACGTATCACACTGAAACTACTGGACGGATTTTGATGCTACTTGGCACAGTTATAGTTTAAATGATGATTGAAAATTAAGAATACTTTTTATCCCGAAAATATAAAGAGTTCCTGTGGGACAGGGGTCTAAATTCTGTACATTGAAGATATTATGTAATTTTTTTTGGAGTCTGTTTTATATTCGGTACTGAAGCCAAAACTGTATTTTTTTACTGTCTTTCTGTGTGTCCGTCTGTCTGTCTATATCTTGGCAGCGCATCATGCCGAAACTACACTATGAATTCAAATGAAACTTGGTATGATTTAAGTTCATACATTGAGGAAGGATATTGGATACTTTAAAACCCGAAAAATTAAAGGGTTCCCGCAGGATAGGGGTTGTAAGTTATTTAAAAGGAAACGTATCACGCTGAAACTACTAGATGGATTTTGATGCAACTTGGCACAGTCATAGTTTATATGATGGGTGAAAATACAGCATACCTTTTATTCCGAAAAACATGAGGTTCCTTCGGGATATGGGTTTAAATTCTGTACATAGAAGACATATTTTTTTAATGTTTCTCTGTATTATTTTTTCATTTTTGTCTATCTGTCTGTCTGTATCTTGACCACGCATCACGTCGAAACTATCGAATGAATTCAAATGAAACTTGGTATGATATGAGTTCATACTATGAAGTAGGACATTGGATACTTTTCATCCCGAAAAATTAAAGTGGTCCCGCAGGATAGGAGTTGAAATTTATTTGAAAGAACACGTATCATGCTGTAAAAATACATGAAAATGCTGTAAAAACTGTTTACTGTTACTGTTACTGGACGGATTTTGGTGCAACTTGGCACAGTCATCTATCTATACTTATAAAAAAACAATAGGTAGGAAAAAGACTTTACAAAGAAGTCAAATAAAAAAATGGTCTAGGGTACCCTAAAATAAGATACAGAACATTTTTTTTTGTTTTAATTCGCGTCTCTCTGTCTGTCTGTATTTTTTTGCATTACGTAAACTCTACTGGACCGATTGCTATGCGGTTTTCAATGTAGGATAGCTTAAGGTTAAGGTTGTCTTAAAAACTTGTGTAATTGGTATCTCAATTTGGCGATTAGAAGCCAAGCAACTGATAAAAAACTTTTGACGGCTGAAGAAATTTTGATCAAATGTTGGTAAATTGGTATTTTAGGTCCTGGAATAGCACAATAAGGTACTTTTAATCTAAAGAAATGACCACGCGTGCGAAGCAGCGGGTACAGCTAGTTATGTGCTAAAATACCAAATACCAACATTTGATCAAAATTCCTTCTGCCGTCAAAGTTGTTTTTATCGATTTCTCGGCTTCTACTCATCGGATTGAGATACTAAATACCCCAGTTTTTAAGTCAAACCATAAGCTATCCAACAGTGAAAACCGCATCGCAATCGGTCCAGTGATTTTTACGTGACGCGCGAACATACATACAGACAGACAAACAGACAGACACGAATTTTAAAAATGTTATATTCTTGTTCAGTAGCTTATTTTGAGTACAATAGACTTTTGAGACCATTTGTTTAAATAATCTTTTTTGTGCAGGTTTTTTCGTTCTTATTGCTTTATTATAAGTATAGATTGATAGAATATATATGTATTTGCGGCGGAGCGCTTTGCGCCCGCCCCTCCGGCCGGTGACGCTATAGAGGTCAGTCCAACAGCATATATACAATCTAAAAAAAAAAAAAAAAAAATTATACATTACTGTCGCTAAGTTATACATAACAATAACATGGCTCGTGAATATTATTAGCATTACATTTACACTCAAAATAGTCATTCATAATCACAAGTTTAGAGTTACATGTTTGGAAAACACAGACAAATATTTGAAATTGTGTTTCCCATTCGCATAACATGCTGTTCAGGAAAATATGTGTACGAAACATACACAAACGCATTACACAAACTATCCCACAGAAATGGTCACACACATTTTAGTGAAATTAGAACTGGTACGCCGTAAATCATAAAGTATCAATATAACATCGGCGAAATGTGAATTTTACACTCACATCGTAAAATAACATCAACTCCAATCAGCGGAGTATCGATAAAAGTAACGATAATGGACAAATCGATTTGCTATATCGATATTTTAATGTCTTAGTCACGAGAACCAACTTTTCTCTTAGTATTTAATGACCTGACTTTAGAACTGATAATATCTGAAGCTATAGTACCCTTATTGTGCTTTAAAACTACTCAGCTGGCTCGCATTTCGCTCATTAGTACTTTTTATTATATTGTTTTCTCTTTCAGTCTCAGTAATCCTCCGTTTTATTGATTCTTCAAATTCTATTAATACTAACCGAGGCTTCTAGGTGAGTTGGTCTTATTATGGGAACATTTTTACCTTAAAGCATTTCTACGGAATCTAATCCTTGACATCAATTCAGTTCATTGCATTATTTCCTTATAACGGTTGTTTGACAACATTAAATTCCATGAACGCATTAGCTACAAGTACTAAATACAAGGTGTCTGACCCATCCATTTGGCGATAACTTGCGGTTTCCTTCGAATGACCTCAACCTCATCAGAACCAGTTTCTTATATCAGTTTAGTAACAGACTTAGGTAAAATCTGTCCCTACACGTGGGATGAACTCGTTATCTGAGTGTTAAAACGTATTCTCTATTGTGTTAACAATAAGGTCAAAAATTGCCAGGTTTCCGAGGAATAATGACAGCTTGTGTGGTATATTGTACGAGAGAATTACGCAAAAACATGTGGGCGGACCGGAATTTGTGTCCTTACAACAGCGTAATACTATGGATCCTTCCTTTTGACATGTTCAATTATATCCTTAGTTTCCATGTTAGAGCTCCACATACCTTATCTATTTTAGAATATATTATATATTTTATTAGAAGCTATCGTTTTCATACTTAAAATTGTTGTTTTTTTTTTATAAATAAATCTAGCGGTACGCCCACGTGGCAAAATGTGGCAGGAGTCAGGGTCTGCAGTGTCGACATAGACAGCTATAATGTATCGATAGCCTCTGACAGTAAAAGCTAACGATTATCATCGGTATCTGTACTGTAAAGATTAGCAAAAAAAAAACCATTTGAAATATATTTCAAATGGTTCACCATATATTTTTTTTAAAAAAATAATATGGCCTATGTCGGGGGGATGTAAGGATTCTAACGATACCCCATACGACTAAATCTGTTCAGGCATTTAAAAGTTATGGTGGAATAAAGAAACTCACATACATACAAACATACTACATACATACATTAATCCTACAAACATTACACTCCTTTTTTGGGCAGTCGTGTAAAAAACTAATCTTAAATTTATATATTTTTTTGGAAGAATGCATTGTCATCGATTTGTGACCTACCCTTAAAGTTTCAGCTTAATCGGGAAGTGCTCGAAATTTGAGTTGCAAGATTCCACCCGGTAAGACTTGGTGAGAAAGTGAATTAATAACAAGTAAAATGAAAAAATAATAATTTCGATCTTATTTTTTTTTATACCTACCTAAGTATATCACTTTTTTTTTTGCATTTACACTTATATTTTTTTCCCCTTTTTTACTTTGTTATCGGTTTGTGAGCTACCCTGAAAGTTTCAGACGGATAGCTAATCGGAAAGTGCTCGAAAATTCCAGGACAGAGCCCAGCACGAGAAACAAACAAACAAGGACAGAACTATGTATTCTGTCCTTGTTTGTTTGTTACATCATTGATACATGAATTTACATACATACATACAAGTGAAGATAAATGAAAGCTTTTAAAAACGTGGTAAAATAGAGGAGCTTTCTTGAAAATGTTGGGCCTTTGCTACTCACTGATATATTTAAATAAATAAACCAAGCAGCAATAACGCCTATGTAATTAGCTAATGCGCAGTTCCCTTCGTAAACTGAGAGGAAGCTGGTATTATGAGAAATTCACATAATTACTACTAGTATGGACTGGTACTATTAGATGTGTGCGGGGGCTACTCCGACACGTGCCTTTTTAGGCTTTGTGAGACAAAAAACACATCAGTTGGAAAGACAGACGCACGTGTTAGATTTTCTTTTATTTTATATTCTATTGATGATGATAACACTTAAAATGGATGTACTTATTACAATTTAGTGATGTCGATAATCGAGTAGAAGGTATAAAGTAGGTGCTGCGCTAAGTAATAAAGTAAAGAGCCTGCACGCATCCCGCTCAGCGACGTAAAAACTCGAGCATCTCGACACTACGATAATTGTCTGATATTGGAGACAGCCCAATCGAAAGATTACATTGGGCTCTGTCAACATATCAGTGAAATATCACTATAGACATTGTACTAGTAATACTTAAGTTAGTTTTAGCGGCTTGCTCAAGGGCACCCAAGGGGTACGAACCTCGGCTTGGGCCGTCACTTGTATTACGGGGGGTCTGACTAAACTCCCAAGGGTCGCTAGTGTTAGTAGTAATCCAGGGGGCCCTGATAAAATGACTAGGAACCTTTTGAGTGAATTTTATTTGTCGCTAGCTTTTGTATAACTACATACTCTTCTTATTCCCCATATTTTACACATATTTCCTTAATCCTTTTTATATTTTTTCCGGGTTAAGTAATCTACCAAACCTATCAGTTGTCATACTTTCCCACATTAAACTAAGGTGAGGCTTTTTTATCACTGACTAGGCAATCGTTTGACCACGATCTCACCTGATGGAAAGCGATGATGTGGTCGAAGGTGTAGCACGTTTGCCTAGTAGATACCTATTCACTCTTGACTTGAACACACCAGGGTTATATTTTACCGGAAACACTGACAAGGGCAGAGCATTCCATTCTTTAGAAGTTCTTATAATAAATGAAGAAGCGTAACGCTTCGTTCTTGTGCGAGGTATTTTAACCATAAAAGGATGGCGCTTGGCCGATCTTCTAGTCGTACGGTAATGGAAAGGTGATGGGGAATCAGATTGTGCAGTTCTTGTGCACACTCTCCATAGTGCAATCTGTAGAATACCGACAGGCTTGCGACCTCACTTCGATGCGCCAGACTTTGAAGCTTACTCTTTACCAGAGTGTCACCTCCAATGAGCCTCATAGCACGTCTCTCAATTGAATCCAAAGCCTCGAGCTGATACTTGGCAGAAAGGTCCCAAAGGTGGCAGCAGTACTCCATACAAGGTTGGACCTGTGCTTGGTAAAGATTCAAAAGCTGTCCCGGTGTGAAGTACCGCCTAACCTTAGACAAAATACCAAGTTTCTTTACAGCTACCTTGGCTTTGGATTCAATGTAAGACCCAAAATTCAGGTGCGATGTGAGTTCGACACCTAAAAGCTCCAGATGGCCGCCTAATGGTATTGTTACACTACGGAAAGACGGAGATCGGTTAAGAGGACTCTTTTTAGCAGAAAACAAATACGCCTGCGTTTTAGTAGCATTAAACTTAACCAGGTTAGCATCGCCCCAATCGGACACGGCTCTTGAGCATTGGAACTGTATCTCTCAACCACAGTACTGTTATCTGGGTACCCAAAGGTACCGGGATTCAAAAGTCATTAAAAAGGCTACCTAAACATTGCATTTTTTTATATTGTATTTATTACGTTGTTCAACAATGAGTTTATTCTAGCTTAGTCAATGTAAGAATTAATCGCTCGATATTTGTTTGGGTGTTTTTTTAACAATTTTCTTTCAAACAGCTCCAGATTAAGGTACTTACATACTCCTGTAATAAATGTAATTAATTGAAAAGTCTTGGTTTTGTGCATAAATTCCTATAAAAAGACGCACGTAATAAAAACCAGAGCTTCAACCAGGGCATGAGTAAATATGGATGTACGAGTATATCGTGAGAGCCTTTTGACACTCCAATCAAAGCAGCCTCATCTTAACAGCCTATTCCCGTAAAATTGTTATGTCTGTCTAAAATTGTACATTCTGAATCAGCAGTTGGGATTGGGACCCATTCAAGTAAATGCTTCAAGTAGTTGGAAAATTGTTTTTTTTTTGTAATTTGAACGCATTTCCCCTCTAATAGTGTGTGTCCTCAATGTTTGCTGACGTTTCTATGGGTACCGTTGAAAGTGGTATAGTGTCACATTCGCACGTCCGGGACGCTAAGAATCAAGTAGATAAAAGTTTTATGAACTATTCGAGTACTTTAAAAAAGATTTATTTTATTGCAGGAATTGATCTTGAATTCCAATTTTACGGAATTAACAGTAGTATCTACTCAAAACTGGTAAGGAACTTTTGAATCTTTCCTAATAGATAATTTTAGAAAAAAATGCATTTGTTTGGATCCATGAAGCTAGAGCGTAAGCAAAACTTTTTTAACCGACTTAAAAGAGCTTATCAAGTTGATGTGTATGTATGTAAGATTGCCGAAAATGCGTAATATTCATATATTATGTTAGTCTATGTTATTCACCTACTTCTCGGACACTACAAGCGTGATTGCAATAAGTAATTCTGTTTGAAATAGTTTCAGTATCTTTCAACATAGTGAATAGTTCAAGTTTAATCTAAATCAGTCCAGTAGTTTAAAAGATAATGGTCTTTTAACTGTTTCCAGTACGGCTTTCTTCTTAGCGAACGAAATGAAGTACTATATTTTCTTAGGCCTAATTTAATGAAACTAAAAAGTAATCATATCAAACTTAATAGTTTTTTTTTATTGTAGTGCTTACTTACTTAATTTAGTCGGCTTAGGCGTAGCACAGATCTCAAAAAAAATATTATTTCTTTCTTTAAAGATTTATATATTATTTGAAATCGGTTTCAATTATTTTTTATAAGTTATTAAAAATGCTGCTTTGTCAAAAGCTGACGGACAATAAACGGAAACGGTTAGTTTTAAGATATAGTAACCGGCCATAACTCGTACAATACAACTGCTGTACAAAATACCATGGTACAAACGATCGACTTCAAATGGATTCACTAGTAACAACAAAAAAACTACTGTCCCAATTTTAATGAAGTTTATATGGGACTACACTGAAAGTCTACCCTTTTGAATAAAACAACAACTATCCAAATAGATTTAGATATCATAGAGATTTGAAGCAAAACAAACACAGAATCAAATGGATTTACAAAAAAAAAAAAAACTACTGAACCAATTTTGATACAATTTATATGGGACCACCTGGAAAGAATAAACACTTTTAAACAAAAAATAATTTTCAAAATCGGTCCGCAATTGACGGAGAAATCGGTGTACATACACAAAAAAAACATACATACTTACTGCCGAACATAGAACCGTCTCCATTTTTGAAGTCGATTAAAAAATTGAGCAATTAACTACATAATAGAATCTGATTAAATATACATTCAGAAAGCGAAGTTAAATTATAATAGACTTTTAATAGCTGCATTATGCACTTAATACTATTAAATTTATACTGTGGCTTAACTGCAGTATAGCTCATACACAAGTCGATAAAAACTCATAGCCCGTGCACAGGCGCCGCGAAAACCTATATTGTATGACAGTAATGAAGCTTTATGGAAAATTATGAAAGCAAGTCACAGAACTCCCTAAACCAGTACGTAGTTTTTCCTTCCATTGAACAATTTGTATATTTAGAAGAATGGATATGGTGTTTTTTTAAAACAATTTCGTACATAATTTTAGTAACTCCAACCTTTATTCAACATACTTATTAACAAGACCCTTCCCGGATAAACCAGCTTTTAAATAAAAAATACCGTATAGAAATTAGTTTATCCATTTGGAAGCCCAATGCCACAGACAGACAGACAAAGGTCTCTAGGTTTTCGAGCACTTAGATGTTGGTAAGATAAGATAAGATAAGAAACAATTTATTCACTCAAACTGTACACAGCAACACATAAATCAACAGAGAAACTTAACCAAGAACAAGCAACTAAGCACCTGTGTACAAAGATCGCTGCCATGTACAGTGCTGCCAGAAACAAGCAACTAAGCACCTGTGTACAAAGATCGCTGCCATGTACAGTGCTGCCAGAAACAAGCAACTAAGCACCTGTGTACAAAGATCGCTGCCATGTACAGTGCTGCCAGAAACAAGCAACTAAGCACATGTGTACGAAGATCGCTGCCATGTACAGTGCTGCCAGAAACAAGCATCTAAGCACCTGTGTACAAAGATCGCTGCCATGTACAGTGCTGCCACTCTACTAGCCTTGAGTAGTTCATTGAAAAACGAGCTGTACCCGCGACGTTGCCCGCGTGCTCATTTTTCTGGGATATAATGATCCTATGTGTTATTCCAGAACCAAAAGTAACAATATACCAAATTTTATCAAACTTCGTTCAGACGTCATATAATATGTTATTGATACTCGGCCTCTACTCATCGGATAGAGATACCAAGTAGGTACATCAGTTTTTTTATCCCACTTTTTTTTATTATCTTCATTGTAGACTTTTTATTACATAGTATAGATTATCACCAATTTTGGGACGCGTTTAAGGGGTTTCATTTGGAGTCATATTCCTAGGAATGGTAATAAAACTCAGTCCTAATATTTGTTTGCAAATAACAATGATATCTAACATACAAAGACCAAACACGGTGGCACCGAGAAAGGGTACAGCCTCTGTATATTTTCTCTAGGCCACCGTCATCTCTACATTACAGACCTATCACAGAAGTTAAGGTGCTGTCCACTGAACTATAGTTCAGGCTGTGCGCAAAAACTGCGCTTGTTTAATAATTCATTGCGCGTTCGTTACACTGTTGAATGATGCACATGGAACTACGGATGGCAGTTAATAAATAAGCTGTTAACTGGGCTCGGAGAGCGGGTGGAATGTGTTACCTTTTATACCATGCTTTGTAACATATACCCACATACTGTATATCTACCTTGTCTCCACCAGGAACATTTTTTTTATAAAACCTTTATTCGCTTTCCGGGGATTAAGGCTTGATTTACCTCTTCCTATGCACCATTACCTTAAGATAGGGATAACTCATGTCAAAATTTATGAAGTCAATAGATTCTATTTGTGACTGACTATACTGATATCAAGACTTACCTTTTTCGGATATTACGGCGCCAGTTCCTTTTTAGAATTTACATATTCAACCACTTTGTCATACTTGAGGTAAAATATTTGTCCACGTTAGCCTCAATCGCTTCGTGCTTCGGAGCGCACGTTAAAGTGTCGGTCCCGGCTGTCAGACATATCCCTCAAGCGGCCTGACAAACTCTGACACCAGACACCAGCGCTACCTATACTACCACTAGTTGTCACCTAAGAAACAAACGTTAGCCTAAAATGAATAATAATAAAAACACGCTCGTCAAGATAAATCTCATAAGCCCAAACTAGATGGATTTATTAGTAGCTATTCAAGAATCCATTAAACACTTTCCTTCACCATCATCAGACCAGCTTGATATTATTGTCGAATTCAGTTCCTCAGTTTCCATTACATTTCGACTTATTACTAAAGCGTGTTGAAAAGACATTGGACAGGAATCACAAGCAGAACGTCACCAAATTCACTCCAACCACTTTAGCTTCTTTTTCAATTTGAACATCAGTATCATCAGTTCAATGTCCCCATACATTTCCAGTATCAAAGTGAAGTATCCACCGTCAAAGCTCCGCTATTCGTTTCATCCCCACAGTCGAACGATAAAAATAGACGTGAATAACAGTGTTACTCGACAACATATCATGCGATATCTAGCAGGACAGCGCAAATACGGTACGCTTTGCAGGCAGGAGTGAAGCTAGTAAAGGTGGGGGGGGGGGGGGAGCATTTGGCCCGCCAGACTCCAGACATACAATACCAAGACGAGGCGAGGTCTGCAAATCAACTTAGACTACTCAGCGTTTGTATGTAGATACTTATATATGTTTGTTATAATATTTATGTAATAATAATTAAACGGACTTGAACTTGCGTGGAGAGAGTTTCAACCGATGAATATATTATCCCACAGTATTGAAAGATTTACCATGTCATTTTTATTAAACGGTTTTTTTAAACGGCTTTACTTAGCTTGACCTGTTGTTGATTTTTGTTTGTTTGGGCTATTATTTATTCCGTGGTTTAGGTCAAATCTAGTAATTGAAAATGTATCCCCTTCCTATTGACCGATTGATCTGAAATTTGGTACACACCTTTAGTGCTGATAACAATACTATTAAGTATATTCAGTATCATTGAAAATCCAAGATGGCCGCCGCCACAAAATGACGGATTACATGTTTTTTTCAACCCCCTCAATATGGGTATCAAATGAAATTAATAATTAAAATACAGTACATCATAAAAAAACGAGTTCTCGTGTGGAGTCTAGGCAAACGTAGCGTAGGTAGGACACCCTGTGGCCAGGAGAAGTGACGACCAGCAAAAAGCGTTGGCAGAAAATGGGTGATGAAAGCTGAAGAACGAATTTTGGCGTGCATTAGGAGAGGCCTACGTCCAGCAGTGGGCAAATATAGGCTGATGATGATGACATCACTGATTTGAGTTGCCCCTGCCCTAAGAATCCTGAATACGTCTATATCGTCGTGCATTATTGATTTGTTGATATCGCAGAGGTACCTGACTTTCAGGCTGTTATGCACGATTTATGGAATGCTTTGAGGTAATTTTTCAATGCATTTTTTGTTTGTCATCCATTATCATTGTATGCTAGACATGGTGCTACAATTCAAATTCCATTGGAATTTATTTTCTAAATAAAGAGTTTATAAAGTAAAGTAATATCATGTTTTTTCACATCTCCCTTCCCCAATTTGACTTAAATAGTACCTAATAGTAAGTTTTTTTGTATTGAATGTTATCGTTGATGGAATTTTAATATACCTATTCGTAATCGACTTATAGAAGTAGTTGGTAAGGTTACGCCCATTTGGCCTTGTAAGATTCATGAAAGCATCTGATACGGAACATAGCATTTTTACGATTGGGCAATCTTAAAATTGTAATATTGAATCTATCTGTCTTTCTGTATGTTCGCGTATCACGTAAAACTATCGGACCTAAAAATTTGAAAATATAGGTAAAAATAAAACGGCAAAAAACTCACGAATAAGTAGATCGGAAATACCGAAATACCGGAAATGCAGTGTTATTTATACACCGTGACATTGAATTCGATATTTTTCTTAAATGCATGTATTCAGTAAATTATTTAGGATTAATCAATACCATTCAATATAAAAAAAATACTATAAGTAAGTGACCAAATAAGAATTAGCCTTAAGCTGAAATGTCTATTTTACTAAACACGCTACACGGCCGCGGCGCAGGCACAGAATAAATTATAGTTCAAGGCACGGGTGCTCCGCCAGGGCCCTGTTTCATAAAACTTACAATTATAGTTTACCATTACAATTTAGTGTACATTGATGCATATGTTAGAGTGTTAGGTGTAAATATGAATTTTGCTAGAAGATAAACTTCAGTCTACACTAAATTGTAATAGTAAACTACAATTGTAAGTTTTATGAAACAGGGCCCAGGCGCGCGATTACAAGTTTGTACCTACCCATATCTACCGCCCCGCTCCTGCGATGTCGCAGGGATAGCAAGTTTGAATTTTGACAAATTTAATTATGCCTAGTTTTATGTTTTATTAGTTATTTACTTTTCATATTTAATGCTACTGTTAACGAGCGCAACAATCCTAGCATATATAAGTAGCTATAAGTAAATAGATAGTTAATGTAAAAGTTAAGAGTTATGTATAACTTCATAGTCATAAGATTTACGCTATTAGATCTTAATCTTTGACCTTTTTTATGACAGGGCTTAAAACTTAAGAAATTATATTTCGAATAGGATAGGCTTCATTTCATCCCGGTTAGTCAGGATCCTATGAAGAGAGTTTTCTAACACAACAAAGGCAACAAAAGGACAGACACGTGAAGACTTATCGGGTAAACACTCTAACCCGCAAGGGTCATAAAAGTCAGGCTCTCTTCGTGGTCAGGATTCGAATTACTTCGCTGAATTTTATGTGCCTGTTTTTTAGAAGAAGAAATGTACGCATAAATTTCTTCTTCTAGCAGGTTGGAGCACGCTGCCGTACGGATGCAGCGAGTTTTGGATGAACTCCCAGATTGGCTGGACCGGTGGCGCATGGCGGTCAACGTGGGGAAGACCGCAGCGCTGCCGGTCACCCGCAAGCGCCTTATGCCCGACGAACTCTCATTCAAAGGCGAAGTGATCAAGTGGCAGGACACAGCCAAATACCTAGGTATTTATATCGACAAGAGTCTAACCATGAACGCGCAGGCTGACTACGCTATAAAACATGCCCGAGCAGCCCGAGCTCTGTTGAGGCCGACATTGAGCTCAAGACTGCAACTTAGGACCAAGCTGGGGATATACAAGACCTACGTACGATCCCGCCTCACATACGCGTCCCCAGCTTGGTACAACCTTTGCTGCAACACCAAGAAAAAGCAAAAAAAAATGTTGCCATGCGTATCGTCACAGGAGCCGGGCGGTACGTACGGAATGAAACCATCCTTAAGGACATCCACTTGGAAACAATCCAACAGTTTATCATACGACTGTCCAAAAAAAATGTTTGACATAACATAACGATAACGGCCCCAATGCCCATCTGCGCGGCATCGCCTCTCTTCACGCGCGTCCTCCGGACCTAAGACCCAGATATCGCCCACTCCCCAGAGAACTACTGGCCGAGTGTGGCCGTGTGTTCCAGCAGTGCGGAGGAGTGACCCCCCCATTCAAACAACTATCCCCCCCCCTCACCATCTCCTCCATTCCATGAACATAAAAAAGGATCATACATTAAAAAAGCAGTTATGTAACCATCCCAATCAAAATATAAAAAAAGGAAAAATGTGTCCAAAAAAAATAAATATGGGACACATCCAAATTGCATTCCAATAACATTTATTTCCCCGCAGAGCCCCTGAGCCGCGAGGAATCAGAACCGGTGGGTAGTAGCCCGCCGAGGAGCAGCATGGGCAATGGGCCTCGGCCCGAAGCCCAAACCAGCCCCCCCGACGAGGACTGACGAAACAACGATTCGATTCTGTTATTTATTATGTTTTTAAAATCTCGAAAAATTTGAGAACAATAGAAATCTATACGATTGGTAGATAAACCAGCTATAATTGGTTAGCCACTAGGAGAGTCGGACTTTATTGAGCCAAAAAGAATATATTTACGCATGGAACTGAGAAAATATTGAGCAGTATCCAGTTCACAGAGCAGACGAAACAACAAGAAAACTACCTCAAGCAGTTCTCCTAACTAGTGACCACAGTTAGTGCCATAGTGCAGCAAGTTCTCAGGGCTCCGATAGCCAACATTTTGTAACCGGGCCAACGTAAAATAAGTTTATAAAATAAGAAGTAATAAACAGTTTTATTTTTATCAATGCAAGTAAGTAAAAAAGTAAGTTATTTTTATCAATGTAAGTAAGTGTTTTCGTATCTTCACTCAAACCACCTTCACTATATTGGCACCCTGCACCTTATGCGAGAGTCCGCAACAGCTACAGCTACAGATACAAGAAAAATATAGAATTTAATGTCAAAATCAAATAGACTTTAAGTAAGTAAAGTAAGTTATTTTTATCAATGTAAGTAAGTGTTTTCGTATCTTCACTCAAACCACCTTCACTATATTAGCACCCTGCACCTTATGCGAGAGTCCGCAACAGCTACAGATACAAGAAAAATATAGAATTTAATGTCAAAATCAAATAGACTTTAAGTAAGTAAAGTAAGTTATTTTTATCAATGTAAGTAAGTGTTTTCGTATCTTCACTCAAACCACCTTCACTATATTGGCACCCTGCATCTTATGCGAGAGTCCGCAACAGCTACAGCTACAGATACAAGAAAAATATAGAATTTAATGTCAAATCAAATAGCTTAGATTTTAAGTAAGTAAAGTAAGTTATTTTTATCCATGTAAGTAAGTGTTTTCGTATCTTCACTCAAACCACCTTCACTATATTGGCACCCTGCATCTTATGCGAGAGTCCGCAACAGCTACAGCTACAGATACAAGAAAAATATAGAATTTAATGTCAAATCAAATAGCTTAGATTTTAAGTAAGTAAAGTAAGTTATTTTTATCCATGTAAGTAAGTGTTTTCGTATCTTCACACAAACCACCTTCACTATATTGGCACCCTGCATCTTATGCGAGAGTCCGCAACAGTTACAGCTACAGATACAAGAAAAATATAGAATTTAATGTCAAATCAAATAGCTTAGATTTTAAGTAAGTAAAGTAAGTTATTTTTATCCATGTAAGTAAGTGTTTTCGTATCTTCACTCAAACCACCTTCACTATATTGGCACCCTGCATCTTATGCGAGAGTCCGCTACAGCTACAGATACAAGAAAAATATAGAATTTAATGTCAAATCAAATAGCTTAGATTTTAAGTAAGTAAAGTAAGTTATTTTTATCAATGTAAGTAAGTGTTTTCGTATCTTTACTCAAACCACCTTCACTATATTGGCACCCTGCACCTTATGCGAGAGTCCGCAACAGCTACAGATACAAGAAAAATATAGAATTTAATGTCAAAATCAAATAGCTTAGATTTTGACTTAAAATCGACCAACTATTTGACAGCTGAACAAATTTTGATGTTATTCAGTTTTTTGTACTTTATTATAGGTACTTTTGTTCCAGGAAACAGTCCACGCAGGCAAAGCCACGGGATCAGATAGCATAAAGTTTGGCAGGAATCAACTTCGGGGTCTACTTCCTCCAATGCTCTTCTACAAAATTAGTGTCTCTGTCATTCGTCGATTATGTAATAGAGATCCATCCATACCAATACATAAAAGTGAAATGTTGTCTGTTTGTTTGTTTGTTTGTATGGGGAGCTTTCACGGGATAACGGCTGTACGGATTTTGATGAAATTTGCAATGAAGATAGCTTATACTCTGGAATAAACTAATAAGTTATAAGTTTCCACGGGAAAACTGGGAAATGTTGATTACTCGATGTAAGGAACGGCTTTCCATGGAAACGAAATAACAAGTCTGTCAATAAACATCTAGAGCGTTGGTCCTATACCTACTAATACATTGCTTTTAAATATCCTAGAAGAACATTGGATGCTTTTTTTCGCGATAAACTGTAGTCCGCGCGGATGAAGTCGCTGGCGGAAAAGTTAGTATATTTTAAAATAAAAAATAATGTTTAGAAGAAACTGTTGCACATGTGTAAAAAAACTTTTGCTTCAGGTGTTATTCCTATTCAGCACAGTACGAAAGCAAGTTATGGGCTTCTCCGAGAAATGCTCAATGATTTTTACCGGAATAAAGCTTTCCAACAATCTGGTTTAGCAGTCAGGTAAAAGTTGTAAGATTCTTAGAACTTAAAATGCTTGGCAAGTTTCGCGGAGTTCTTAAACTTTAGAACGTGCTAAATGTACGTTGATTTAATCCTTTTTTGTAAGCTGTTAAAGATTAACTTTCCTTAACATTCATTCATCGTGGTCGGTCTGTGATGTTTAATCTTCATATCTTTTTTATTCCGATGTAGCGATGGTAGCCCAACGGTTCAATAGTGCAACTTAGAATCCAACAATACAGGGTTTGGTCCTAGGCTTCGCACCAAATGACTTTTGGGTCATTCCATGGTGGCGGTCGGGACAGTTTTATTCCATTTATTGACACATTTTTACGAGTAGCTCTGTAATTATACTAATTTGGCCTAAATATACAGAAATGTAGTTATATACTTGTGTATGGATATCGTTTTGTAAAATACTTGCATTTTGTTATGCTATAGTGTTAAATCCCTTCTTGAAAATGTGCGGCGTACGGGATAGGCATACGCTGGGTGCGTATGCCCTTTCCAGATTTATGCACACAACTATGAAATTCAGTCCCTCTAGACGTACTACGGCGTTGCATTTTTTTAAATAGATGCCTAGATAGTTGTTCTAAATAACAAGACAAAAGTCAGTAATTTCTAAAAGAAATGTCTATAGTTAGTTTTTTTTTAAAGGCCACTCGGAAGATATTCGAAGTCAGCGTCTTAATTCGAAAAAATATTAGAAAAGGTTTTTTGTTAATCCATCAAATATCCACGTTACAATTAAATATTTTTTTACTACTTTACAGTATGATAGTTAAATATATAAGCTGTGGTACTTCCTCTTGCAGCCTTTTGAAGAAAAGGCCTCTGCAGTGGTTTAAAAACTATCAAATTACTACACTGATCAAACGGCAAGTAGGCATGCCTAGTTCCTTTTTGATCAGTATATTTTGATGTGAAACGTCTTTAAAATCACACCGATAGAATCTGTAACGAAAAGGTCTATATCGACTTTTATAACAATGCAAAAATCTAATTTTGATATAGTCAGCTCGGTGATGTAATATATATTTATTGTCAAAAGACAGAGGGGGCGGGGACAGGACGCACATAGCAAAATCAGCAAAATTGATGTTTTTGTGACCTTTAATTTGGTATATTATAACTCACGATTTGTACATGGCGTAGACGGTTCACGACAAATGGCCGTGCGCCCGGACACAGCCCCACCCGTTTTCTTTCTCATCATTATGCCCAGTAACTTAGATTGATATTTTCACTCCACAGTAACAAGTTACTGCTATTAGCAACCACGTGTGCTTTCTTACATAAACATAAACATTCGAAATAAAAGCTCACCCGTAGCAACGGAAGCAGATCTCATTACTGAGTACAGTCGAACATAAACAGTTACCACCTTTGTTAGGTAGTGACCGTGGCCTTCAAGTCTGATGGCTCGACTTACATTTGTCTCTGGTTGGAACCGGTTCTCGCAGACTGGTTTGGGACTTCGGGCTACGGTCGTCACTTTGGTCTGGTGTCAAAAGTAATCCAGCTTTAGGTGCTTGATTAATAAGCTTTGTATTACCTTGTTTTTTTTTTTGGGTTATTATTGTAATTAGATTACGGTACCCAATGATCAGCTCTAGATTGGGCCGCTCAGGAGAAACCTGAATGAATGGGGATATATTGCACAGACGATGCAACATTTGCTGTCGTGCCCTCGGTGTCCCGCCACCTGTAGTCTCACTGACCTCTAAGGCTTCTGTCCCCGGGGTGGTAGCGGCGGCATACTGGGCCAAGATAAACTATGGATCTTCGACACGAAGAAGAAGCTTTAGATTTAGATTTCTGAATGATCAAGTTTGCAGTGAGCTGATAAAAAAAATCGGGCAATTGCATATGTGACCGACACTAAATTTGACAAAAATTACGTGCCATTTCGCCTAATATTACAAATACTACTTAGTTTACAGGTTATTTTATGCATGGTTTTATAGTGAAGTGTACACAAAAAAACCGGTTAATACGCTTAAATATCTAAAATTATAAACGTGCCGACTCTACACGCAAAAGGAAGTCATGTTCGAGAGTATTTTTAAACTTTGAAATTCTTCCTCTCTGTAGGTGTTACTTTTCTAAATTATATCTGATTTTGAAGTGATTGAAACTAGGTATCCGAAAATGGAAAAGAAGACGTTAGTACATTATTGTAATATTTATTAGAAAAATAATTTGTGACCGACACTACCGGTCAAAACGTGACCGACACTACCGTTACCTTGAATTGCAATAAATCTTAATTTTTTTAGTTTAAAAAAAACTAACATTAGAGGGTACGTACTTCGTAAGGAACTTTAAACATCATTATATACAAAAACAATAAAATTTATTTAAAAACACATACATAGATTTCCTAAAAAAAAACGATTTGTTGATTTTTCAAATAACCAATTGGATTTAAGGTTCCCTTTTCTTTGGCAATAACTAAAACACACATAAAGCTTAATTTCAAAATTGAACTGGCCTCAGAGGCTTTAATTGGCTCAATGTATTGCGTGACTCTACATACACAGAAACTAGGTAAAAACATGTTTAAAGAAAATTACGAAAAAGGAAGATATTAAATTGTTGATGTCGTCGTTATGTTATGCCATGTTATAGAACAACTCCTTTTAAAGTTACAGATAATGTTCTGTATTTTCTGTGACCGACACCTACGGCTCGACTTTGCAGTCATTGCGAGCTATTCATCATTATCATCATGTCAACCTTTAGAAGTCCACTGCTGAACATAGGCCTCCCCCAAAGAGCGCCATGACGAGCGATCCATTGCCACCTCCATCCATTGACTTCCTGCGATGGTCACAATGACGTCGGTCCATCGTGTCCCCCCACACATCCCTACACTTCGCTTGCTCGTTCGTGGTCGCCATTCGAGAACATTTATTCCCCAGCAGTTGTCGGTTCTGCGAACTATATGGCCTGCTCATTGCCACTTCAACTTGCAAACTTTGAGAGCTATGTCGATATTGTCGATAATCTTGGTTCTTCTACGGATTTCCTCATTACGGCATATCACGTAGTGAAACTCCGAGCATAGCTCTCTCCATTGCACATTGCGCGACTTTGAGTTTATGTATGAGACCAATAGTTAGCGATCACGTCTCAGTGCCGTATGTCATCACTGGCAACACGCATGCGTGCGTTAAAATCGCTGCGAGTTATTATCACCGAATAAAAAGACTTTATTTAAATTTCGAATTATGGGTAATAATTTACATAAACTATTAATACATCAAATTGTTACAATAATTCGTAATACTTTTCATTAAAATGAGCTTCAAACACAACCATTAAACATACTACCACAGGTTACTCACGATGCCATTTAGAAACTGTCTGTATATTGCCGAAAACTAAAAACAAAACTATGCTATCACTTTGGAATCATATACTAATATATTATTGCCACTTTATTTAATCAATTTTAATTCCCAAATAAATTATTTATTTTTTGCACTTGTGGTATACTTTTACGTGGAATTGCCCTATATATGAAGCTATTGTTTTAATCGACTTCTAAATTGAATAGGTTTTCCTTATCAATTTGAATGTATTTTTAGTGTATGTTCAGTCCTATCTCCGGAATTTCTGAACCGAATTGTGTGATTATTTTTTCAGGGTATTATACATTTAAATTGGCTCAGTATTTTTATTAAATCATTTAGATTTATTTTTTATGGTTCAAACAATAACAATTACTTTAGTTTATTTTTCTGACTAAAGTAATTTTATGAAAACAGGTTAGGTCCCAAAGAGCGTAAAGTTTTTGGTTCATTTATCTATATCTATCTAAACTTATCTTCTATCTATCTATCTATCTTCTATCTATACTTATAATAAAGCAATATGGACGAAAAAGTCTGCACAAAGAAGATAATTAAAAACGAAATGGTCTATGGTACTTAAAATAAGCAACTGAACAAAAATACAGCATTTAAAAAATATTATCTGTCTGTTTGTTTGACTGTATCTTTGTTCGCGCATCACGTAAAAAACAACTGAACTGACTGCGATGCGGTTTTCACTGTTGGATAGCTTAGGGTTTGACTTAAAAACTGGGTATCTTAATCCGATGATTAACCCCCTTACTTACAAAAATCATAACTTGGGGTAGATGTCGAGCAATCGGTAAAAAAACTAATTGACGGCTGAGCGAATTTTGAAGAAATGAAGTAAATTACAATAGGTACTTTTGGTCCTGGAATAACACGTAAGGGCTACTTTTAAATGAAATTACCACGAGGGCAAACTCGCGGGCACAGCTAGTGATAAAATCAATTTTGTACGATGGTACTTAACCCAAGAATCGTTCTGAAACAAACTATTAAGTTCACAAGCAGTGAACTAAATAATGTTGCATGGAAAGCTCGCAATAACATCAGCACTGAAATAAACAAAGCTTTACTGACAGGATAATTGCAAACTGTCGCAAGTCGAAACCCCGTAATCCTTTATTCAAATCAAGCCTCAGCATCACAAATTCATGCAGCAGAATATAACATTGAATATTGAATAGATTCTGTTTGATATGCCACGTTAATTACTACCTACATCTGACAGAGGGGTGGAATCACCCCTGAGATTAATGATGCAACGGAATGTCCAGTATTAAATCAAACTATACTACTAATTCCACTATACGGATAAGGCGGATACATCACCGAATGGTGCCAGCGCTTGTCGTTTTCCGGCCAGCAATGTGCTTGAGTTGGGGCCATTTCGCAGACAGAAGACATACATTTTAACATATTCCAGTACTTAAGGTTAATTTTATGAGTCACTAGCTTTTGCGCGACTATCCGCGAGGACAGTTTATCGCGATAAAAAGTATATCATCATCATCAGCCCATGACAGTCCACTGCTGGACATAAGCCTCTCCCAAAGCACACCACTGAGCCCGATCTTCGGCACTTCTCTTCCAACCTCTGCCAGCCGCACTTTGCGTATATTGTTGTTCCATTTACACTACGTTTGCCGAGTCACAGTCTCCAATCAAGAACACGTCTACCCCAACGGTTATCAGTCCTTCAACAGATATGACCAGCCCACTGCCACTTCAGCTTACTAATATTAAGGACTATGTCGACAACTTTGATTCTCTGTCGTTTAATTTAATCCGTTGATCATATTAAAAAAACCCCGTGGTATCTTACCATTTCCGGGATAGTAAGTATCCAATATTGGTTCCAATATTGTACAATACTTATTTACAAAGTTTCATCATAATCGGTCCAGCTGTTTTGACTTGCAAGCTCCCCAAACAAACAAACAAATAGACTACGTTTCACTTGTATATACGAGTATATTAGTGTGGATTGTAGCTAAATGTGTTTTTTGCAGTTAATTTTATTCTTTCATACTTATCGGCGTTGAATTTGTTCCCTCCCAGTATAACATGTTGTGGAGTCATAGTATACTATAGTTCAAAGTCAAAGTATTTTATTGTAAATAGGCAAAATAATAGCACTTTTACAAGTCAAAATTAGCTTCTCCTGAACAAGGAGAAATGCATAAATATTATAAATAGATCAAATCATATTTTATTAAAGTTTTAGGTTAAAAAAAAATTGAGTTTGTAAGGAAATTTTACATTCACATTCCAATAGAATTAAATCTCACACTGCAAAAGGAAATAACCCTTCTGTATCTTTCGGTGCTTCGGAAATACGTCCCTTAGAGAAGAGAGCACCAAGAAACTCTATGGGGATGTAATTTTTTCCATATTTGTTAATTATTTATAATTTCCAGAAATTATCTATATCTATACTTATAATAAAACTGTATCGGGTCAAATTCTGTACATTGAAGATATTTTGAAATATTTTTTTGGAGGTTTCTCTATATTCGATACTGAAGCCAAAACTGTTTTTTTTTTTCATTTTGGTCTGTCTGTCTGTCTGTCTGTATCTTGGCCGCGTATCACGCCGCCGGAACTACTGGATGAATTCAAATGAAACTTGGTATGATTTGAGCTCATACTACGAGGTAGGACATTGGTACTTTACATCCCGAAATTAATGGGTTTTCGCAGGATAGGGGTTGAATTGACACTTATTTAAAAGAACACGTACCACACAGAAACTAATGGTCGGGTTTTGATGCAACTTGGCACCGTCTTAAGTTATATGATGGGTTAAAATTGAGGACACATTTTATCCCGAAAATGTAAAGGGTTTCTACGGCATATGGGTTCAAAGTTACGTTAATATTGAAGTAATAAATAATATTTTTTGGATGGTTTTCTATATTCGATACTGAAGCCAAACTGTTTTACTTTTTATTTTTGTATGTCTGTTTGTCCGTATCTTGACCGCGCATTGCACCAAAACTACTGAATGAATTCAAATGAAACTTGGTATGATTTGAGTTCATACTACTAGGTAGGACATTGGATACTTTTCATCCCGAAAAATTAAAGGGTTTCCGCAAGATAGGGGTTGAAAGTTATTAAAAAGAACACGTATCACGCTAAAACTACTGGACGGTTTTTTTAATGCAAATTGATACAGTCATAATATATCTATACTTATAATAAAGCAATAGGTACGACAAAGGCTATACAAAGAAGATAAATAAAAAATTCTCTTGGGTGCTTAAAAAATGATTGAACAAGAATATATCATTTTTTTGAATCGTTAGTCTGTCTGTTTGTCTGCATGTTTGTTTGTTCAAGCATCACGTAAAAACTACTGGACCGATTGCAATGCGGTTTTCATTGTTAGATAGCTTAGGGTTTGATTTAAAAAGTGGTGTAATTGGTATCTCAATCCGGTGAGTTAGAGTTAGTCAAGAAATTGATAAAAGTATTTTCGACGGCTGAAAAAATGTTGATCAAATGTCGGTATATTGGTCCTGGAAGAGCACACTATGGTACTTTGCACCTAAAGAAAAGACCACGCGTGCGAAGCGGCAGGTATAGCTAGTTATAAAATATATTTCAATTACTTATAAATATAAAAAAGTAAGAATGAGAAGTCCCACAATCAGCAAAAAATCAACTGGGAATAGTTCTTAATTAGGATAGTTTATTACGTCAGGATTTGTCTAGTCTTGTCCGGCGTTTTGGCCTCCGTCCGGATAACTTTTAGAGACATAAAAACACAAAAGATCTCAAAAAATATTTGTTTTACAATGCCATCCTTTCAGTAATGATAGTACAAGACTTGCAGAAAGTGCATATATAAGTATTTTATATATTAATTCCACAATTTTCTGAAATTAAATGTATTTTATTTCGGACCTTTTCCAGGTTAACGTATTTTATTGTAAACTAGTGATTCACCCTGGCTTCGCACGGGTAGTATTTACACCGCGACATTTTTCTTACTTTTAGCATTTATATACCCCTTTCAAAATCTTGCAGCATCGCAACGCCAAGGGGGTTGAATCACGCTTACTATGAGGAACGCTCGTGGTGCTTTTTGACCGACTTGTTATTTTTCGTTACTACGGCAACGTCATTCCGTTTCGTTTTTTTAGGCAAAATTTTTGATACCTTGGGTTACATTGTTGTAATTTTCGTAAGAAACTAAAATTTTTTGAAAAATGGAATACTGTCCATGTTACTCGCTGATAATGTAGCTTTCTATAGATGATACATTTTTTTAAATCGGTTCAATATATTTTGAGTTTATCCATTACAAACAAACAAACATACAAAATGCATACAAACAATCAAATCTTTCCCCTTTATAATATTAGTGTAGATAATAATAGCACTTTTACAAGTCAAAATTAGCTTCTCAAGAACAAGGAGAAATACATAAAATATAATATAATAGGTACATCAAATCAATAAAATTTAGGTAAACTATGTAAGCTTTGAGTTTGAAAAGGAAATTTACTTTGCATGTGCCAACAGAGTTAAATCTCACACTGGGAAATGAAATACCCTTTTGACTCTAACGGTGCTTCGGAAATACGCCTGTCAAAGAAGAGAGCACGAAGAAACTCTACGAGGATGTAATTTTTTCCATATTTGTTACTTAATTCTTTATATTTTTTTTAAATATCTGAAATTTTAATAAAATATATTTAAATTACAATTATAAAAAATAAAAGTTACAATGATTTGTCCCACAATCATCAAACAATCAAACTGGGAAAAATAAAGCAAAGCATGTCATGATCTCATGGCATGTTGTAGTCATGAGACATCGCACAAAGTACTTTGAACATTTTATTCACTTAAAGTATACATAGAAGTGATCATTTATTATTATCATGGAGCTTGGAAACATTACACGCCATGCATTTCTGTCATTAATATAATAATTTTCTTTTTATCTTTTCTTAAGTACACCTATCTACAGAACTAATTTCTATGATTGGTCCTTTTCAGTCAAAGCTGTTCGATTGTGGAATGCCCTACCTATAGATATTAGACGCACACCTTCACTCAAAGACTTTAAACTTCATGTTAAAATGTTTTATTTATTGCACTAGCTGAGCGCCTATATCTCAATTCTGTTATTGTTAATTGTGTAGGTATATATATACATAGCTATATATTTATGTATTTATTGACATCAGTATGTATGTTTATTATTGATAACCACCGTCCCTTACCACTTAATATTCTTTTCCGTGCACGGTTGTCTGGAAGAGATCGCTCTGAGCGATAAGACCGTCCCTTGTGACTCATGGCTATACCAGGGCGGTCGCACTCCGCAACAAGTACAAATATTATACCTAAACTTCGGGGCCGTAATATTGGGGTTCATTCAGTAGAGTATCAAGCGTGCGCTCGATGAGTCGCGCGCCGTGTGCTTAACGATAAAGTACCTACTTACGTAAACTTACGTAAAGTTTTTGTCAAATTTTATTCTTTTCTTAATTACAAATACCAAGGAGAAACCTAGAAGGTACTGCATAGCATTCGGTCTGACAAATCTCGTAAAATACCTACATACCGACATTTTATTACGTAGGTAGCCATTTCTTATTCATTCATTATTAAGGGCGTCACAGACGATTAAGATACTATAATATTTGATGTTACGATATCTGCACATAAAATATTATAGCATCTTAGGGCATCGAAGTCAGATAGGCACCAAAGTCATCAAAGTGTAACCTATTATGATGTAATCAAATAATGAGGTACTAGGCCCATTCTGATATGACATCTTGATACAACCCCGCCGAGCGTAAAAGTGACAGAGCGTTTCTGTAACGATTAGAGCAATGGAAGCTCTCGCGCGTTGTGATACGGTACATTCTAGCCTGCACGCAATGGGTGAGCGCCTTCTACGAGTAGGTAAATATAATTGAAAGCTCGCAGCGCTGTGCGAGTTGAATTGCACTTTATTGCGTTGTAGCGAGAGTTGCTATGTATTTAAATGACTTTACTCAGTTATCCTTCTGTACTTGTACTATTATTTATTCTGTGGTTATACTGTATTTTTAGATCGCATTTCTCGTTGTACTTGTGGTGTTCAATAAAGAGTTAATCTACCTATCTATCTAATTTACATTGTAATATGCTTTCTTTATGAGATTTACATTCATAAAACTTTTAAACCTATGCGTTGATAATTGATCAATGCCGTCAGGTAGCTTATTAAAAAAGCGTATACAGTTCCCCATATATGCTTTCTTTAACCGAAATCCATACACTTTTAGTTTATTTTTATTTCTAGTAATAAAATAATGAAAATTCCAATTTTTAACAAATGTATTGATATTCTTCCGACCACACATTATATTTTCATATATATATATATTGCCAAGCCACCGTAAGAATGATCTCTTTAAAATGTTCCCTCGGAGGATCGCGGGATTTCATAATATATATATGGAACGAATGGTTCTCTTCTGCAGCATAAATATTGATCGAATTTATGCGGCTTTATCCCACAGCAAAATTCCATATGACTTAATACAGTGAAGGTAACTAAAATATACTAATCTTGCAGTGGCTATATCGGTAAACTGTCTAATTTTTCGTACTGCGTAGGCTGTAGAGCTCAATCTACCAGCTATCGACGATATGTAAGGTCCCCACTGTAATTTTGAATCTACAGTAATAGCCAAAAAAGTGGTTGACTGCACAAGACTACGGGCTCACTATTTATTAAAATACTTGTATTCGTAGGAACCCCTCTGACATTGGGTAGTGAGCATTTGATACATTTACTTTTCTTAGGATTTAACATTAAATTATTATTAAAGAACTAGAATGATTGCCTTGTTAACATCGTCAAAATTGTTCATAAATATATATTCGGGACAATTCCACACCAATTAACTAGCCCCAAACTAGGATACCCTGTACTATGGGTACTAGATAACGGATAAACATACATATATACGAATATTTTAACATCCATGACTCGGAAACAAACATTTCTGCTCATCACACAAATGATTGCACCTTGCAGGATTCGAACCCGCGACCGTTTGATTACGTACCTAGGATCACTAACCACGAGACCAACCGGTCGTCCGATTCATGGTTCTGTCTGTCTTAAAAATTAGAGAAGTGTCATCTGCAAACAAAACAATATCACATAAGTTCTCTATGAAAAAGGGGAGGATCGTAATGTAGACCAAGAACAAGAATGTCCCCAATATTGAACCCTGTGAGACTCCCATTATAACGAGAGATCCAGGTGACCTCACACCGTTTACATCCACTTTTTGGATTCTGTTGCTAAGATACGAGGATAAAAGTTCGAGAGCTCTACCATGAACTCCGCAATGCTTAATTTTAAAAATTAAGGTTTCTTGGCTAACGCAGTCAAATGCTTTGGATAAATCACAGAAAACAGCAAATGGTTGTGACTTCTCCCAAGCATCGATTATTATGCTTTATGAGTCCTGTGCCTGCGTCTGTACTTGAACGGCCTTTGGTGAAGCCATATTATTCATTATGAAAAAGACCGTTGAGATTGAAGTGTGTCAATAATTGCTTTAACACAACTTTCTAAAAAAAACTTAGAGCGGGAAGTATAGAAATGGGTCAGTTGTTAGTCGGATCATTTTTACTGCCAGACTTAAATAAGGGAATAAGTTTACGAATTTTTATTAGGAAAGGCTGGGGCTTCAATTAACAGAGGTAAGTATTAACAAGCGAATTTCTAAGCAACTATAAACAGCACGTCACTAGTGATTCCTAAAATTCATCCCTGTGACAGCGGTCTACAGGTTGAGTTGAGACTCGTCAGTCCAGCTCAGTGTGCCGTGGGAGTGAGTTGTGTGATGTGCGTCTGTTTTGGCCAGGTAACGAACTTTTTTCACTTTACGATTTTTTGATTTACGTGTTAAATATTTGATTTCACCGTAATTTTTTTTTTCGCAGTAGCTTGTTTTATTCTTAATAATGTTATATAACTTTACTAACGCTAATGTACACTATTTCGGTTTTGTTATTTATTGAAAAGTTACCCATGATCATAAAATTAACAAAACATACGGGGCTAGTATTAACATGTTAATTCTTACCCCGTATGTGGGGTTAGTAAATTAACAGTATACACCTTTGGATTCAATTTTTGGTTCCGTACCCGAAGGGTGCCCAACAGGACCCACTTACTAAGCCTACGCTGTCCGTCCGTCTGTCCGTATTTATTTAGGGCTGCTACCTGCGGAAGTAAAAAAATAGCCTATTTTTACAAAATCCTGAACTTGCCAGAATCATGGAAGGCTAAGGAAATGGCGGGTGATGACTGGTTCACGAATTTCATGAAAAGAAATACAATGTTATCGATTAGAAGCCCTGAAGTGACAAGTTTAAGTAGGGCGATATCCTTCAATCGCACAAATGTGCATGGATTTTTTGAAAAATACAGATCTGTATTAGAAAGATACAAACTTAGCCCATCCCGGATTTGGAACATGTATGAGATGGGCGTAACTACAGTGCAAAAAACCGAAAAAAGTTGTTGCTGAAAAGGGGCATAAAGCAGGTCGGTGCTGTGACATTCACCGAAAGGAGCGTTTTGGTTACATTGGCTGTAGCCATAAATGCAATTGGTAATGCGATTCCCTGCATGTTCGTCTTTCTCCGTATTCGTTACAGCGATTTGTTTGTTAGAAACGGACTACCAGAATGTATAGGCGTTGGTAATAAATCAGGATAAATAACACAAACAGACTTTTTGAAATTTCTCGATCATTTTATTCATCATGTAAAGCCGTCGGAAGAGGATCCAGTTTTGCTTTTAATGGATAACCGCAACTCACATGTAAACTTGAAGTCGTCGACAAAGCGAAGAGAAACCATGACATTATTTTGTCGTTTCCGCCACATTGCTCGCACAATTTACAGCCTCTCGATTTAGGTGTATATGGTCCGTTAAAAAATTACATAAGCAGAAAACAAATCAACTGGATGAACAACAACCCAGTAAAAACCATGACAATATACGATTTCCCAGAGATAGTCAGAGATTCACTCCCGTTGGTATTAAATCCCATGAATGTGATAAACGCGTTCATGAAAACTGGTATCTGGCCAACGAAGACGATTTTCAAGAATCAGACTATGCACCATCTTTTATCACCGATCTTCCAGATCCCACCCAAAGTGGTCTTAACGTAGCGACTACACCATCTGTTGAAGGCGACAACTTGCTTGATGACGTGTCATTAAATTTAGAAAATCCTGAGATTTTACATGACATGCCTAGTTTGGATATTAACGTTTCTGACGTGATAGCACAAATGTCTAAGGAACCAGAGGCTGGACCCTAAGGCATACAAAAAAAATGGTTTAAATTCATCTAATACAAATTTAAATTTGACTGAAGTACGACCGCAAACCAATATAAATATATACCTATGGAAGCGGTTGCTGGTCCTTCACGTGCTCAAATAGATAACGGTTTCGAATCCGTACGACCTCTTCCAAAAGCTCAGCCACAATTTCAATTGAATCGTAATCGGACCAGAAAATCTGCTATAATTTTTACCGACACACCGGAAAAACAAGCACTAGAAGAGATAGAAAGTAACAAAAATGTAACAAGAAAAAAACCGCAGAATGGAGACGATCGAAAGAAAAAAAAGCAAGGTATGAAAAATGATAAAGGAAAAATAGCATAGAAGGGGAAACAAAAGGAAACATCAAAAGTGGAAAAGGCAAAGAAAAGGATATTGGAAGAAAGCAGCGACAGTGCAGAAGATGAATATTTCTGTATAATTTGTGGTGACTCATACAATGAAGACACATCTGGTGAAGACTGGGTGCAATGCATCTTGTGCAAGCAGCGGGTTCATTCCGGATGTATAAGAGGCAACACTGTTTCATACATTTGCCAAAATTGTGATTCAGACGATTAATATGATTAAAAATGAACCATATTGTGATTATATGAAAATTATTCCTAGTAGATCATATTGTTAAGATGTTGATTTTATAATGAAACTTAAGCTTTATTGAGACTGCTTTAGACTATATATATATATATACTATATAGTTAGGTTATATAAAGACTGCCACGTTTAAGAATAAGCTGTTTACTACCTCATTTAAGGTGATTATATTGTTATTCGATAACACACATAAGTCTGATTAAACTACTTAAAATACTTTTAACTTAATAATAACAGTTAAAATGGTTTTTAATTAGAAATTATTTAAAGATATGTTGATTTTTGTTTTTCTACAAAGAGGTTTTTTTGAGTTTTTGTTTCTATTCATTGATATAGATGAAATATTGTTTGTTTAACGGAGTGTTTCAACTTTTAAGCATAATGTTAATTATTGTTCCACTAAGTGATTATTGAAAACTAACGTTTTGATCAATAATACAACAGTAAAAGTAACTGTTAATAAGAAATCATTCAGATATTTGTTGATTTTTGTTATTATATGAAATATTTTGTTTGGGTTTCTTTCTCTATATACTTATATCACTGTTGCAGGGACAAAGTGTTATATTGTTTGAGGCGCTATGGGCTCCAAATTTTTGTCCTGCTCGTTATGGTGCAGGGTATGCAGGAAAGGTGATGCTTCTCGGGAGCCGATTTTAGTTCATATTTTTAATTTAATTTAACATTTTTTCAATAATCTTACGATTTTTCAAAAAACTAATTACACAGAAGTATTTGAATGTTTGATTACACACATTTGGTTTTTATCTTCGAAGAAACTGAATGGATTTGATTCATTCCATCGACGGGACCGTCAAAACGGGTGAATTATAGGAAACTTTAGGTTTTTTTTCCATCGAGCCAAATTTATTTAATCGTGTTTCTGTGACCACAGCCGGCTAAAGTATTTTGTGAACATTTATTACACATAAAAAAATTAAGTCAATTAACCGTTTTCTAGGTCTAGTTCAAAATATATATTAACGACGAAATCAAATCAAACGACGACATATTAACGACGAATAGTCAAATTTGGATACCACTTCGCCTTAAGCCTAATGTTAATTGTATTGCTTAATAAAAAATACATTGTAATTTTGCGTTTTCTTTATTTATAGAGGAAAATACTTACAATGTCAATTATTACCCTTTTTGTAAATACTTACCTCGGAACCGTTAATTATAGCCCCGATCGCGGGATAAGTATTAATTTCTGACTTTTCTGAGTAAAATAGACTTTTTTTTAAAGTTACCAATTTATTGTCAAATTAAAACCAACGATATGGTAATTGAATAGGTTGGACATCATTTGACACAAAAATCATTTCAAAATGTTTAGGCGTTTTGAAGCTACAACTGAAAATATAAATTTTGTTAGGTCGCGCCCCGGTCTCCCAGGAAAAACTCCTTCATCAACGCAATTAATAAAAATAATTAATAATATGGAGCAATAATACTAACAATAGAACTTAAAATTTTAGTAGATATTCCTCCGAGATCCTCTGCATTTTTTATGCAGACTTTCGAAAGTTAATAATAGTAGGTACTTAACTGTGTAAGAGTCGAAAACGTTTGTGATCATGGTGCGTTTTGTTATTGATATAAAATTATTTAGATGTACCTAGCACTCATGTCAGATAAAAAACTTCTTGAAGTCTTTTTTTATTGCAAACATTTCCTTAATTTGTTGAATGAAAATACTGAATGAGAGCTTAGGGATTTGGTATACAAAGAGCTCCGGGCGCTCGGCCGGGTTAAAATGTATGGCACCTTGACACAGATTACTAAATAAAATGTATGTAAAACGTTTTCATACATCTGTGAGCGTCCGGGCGCGCGCCCTGGCCGCTTTGTATATCAAGTCCCTTAGATCCGTAAATTTCAATTTCATTTACATAAAAGTCCGCAAAATACAAACACGGTTTACTTTATCTTATTTATTGCAAATGTTTGAGGAAGTTACGTAAACCCTTTTCAGTTTCCAAACTTTTAACATAATTATAAATATTTATTAAATTCTTTATAAAAACTTCCAGTTTCTATCCGCAAAAGAAAAGTTCTCCCATATCCAATATGTATGAGCTTTAACTATTGGTAAATTAATATCTTGGGAATCACAATGAAATAAGCTATGCATTAAGTACGTACTTTATGTAAGGTCTCCAAATGAACGCCACAGAGCCCGGTCGTCGGCTCTTCTCATACAGTTTCTGCCGGCTGCCTTTCACAGGTCGCGGTCGTCACTCCACCTGGCCAATGGGCGTCCTAGACTGCGTTTACAAAGTCTCCACTCCAGGACACCACAGCGGTTGTCCGTTCTTCTACAAATGTAACCAGCGAGCTAAGTCAGTGTCAGTTATCTGTCAGATCACCTCGTTTTGGAACTTATCCTTCAGAGAATCCACGAGCATAGCCCTCTCCATAGCTCGCTGAGCGATTTTCGATTCGTTGACTATTCCAACTATTATTCCACTCAGTGTCCACGTTTCGGCTCCGTGGCAGGACACATGCATTGAAGACTTGGCTCTATGTTTTAACATAGAGAGCAAAATAGATGAACAACAATAACTCAACCAAGCCGTAGCTCTACGATAGCTAGTCATTTCTACGTCATCTAGCTTAAAGCTATGAAATAAAATGCCACGGTAAAAGCAATCCTACCTAGATACAGTCCAATAACAATAAGGAAGCGATAAAAAATGACTGTTTTACCAACAATCGTTTAAGAAACAGATTACGAAAGCTACTCTGGCACTCCGGGTAAGAATATTGGCCGTTTTTTTCTCGATGTTTCGGGTTAGGCTTGGCGCATAGATATAGGTACAATTTAAGTTGGACAACTATTTAGTTGTACCTGCTAAATGTTTTTCCTAGAGAGAGCGCGGAGAGATAAAGAGTCGCGGATGGAAACAGCGAGCAATCACTTTTTGAGGGGTTTTTATGAGCATAGGCTCAGTAGTGGGTGGACTCGGACTGAAAATGATGATGTTGACGATGAATAACAATCCTACGTGAAGAGGGTCTATTTTTTGTCAGCTGCTGCGCACTGGTACGAAGTTCAAACTCTCGGCAGAGACTCTTTAGCATACTCTTTTGCATAGCATAGATTGTGTGCAGACCACTTCGTCAGTTCTCTGGCGAAGAAAAATTGCTGATTTTCCAATTGGAGTGAATTGACGAAGCTACTTCGTCTGGAAATATTGTCACCTCAAAGCCGGATATTTCGCCGAGATAGAGGACTTCATCGGCTGCAGTCGCATGCTTCACGATCAGAACCTAGTAATAAGGAACTCCGAGCCAATTTAACCCGGAAGTCAGCCTAGACGAGATAAGTAAATTCCTCCAGAGCACCTTCCTTAAGAGCCACCAGAATAGACTAGGTTTTGGGGGGGGGGGGGGGGGGGGTTACGGGACCATAGACCACATCCGCAAACTGTATAATCATACAGAATACCAAAGAGTATAACCAGCCACCGTATCTTGCTTTTGTGGTCGTTAGAAAGCCTTTGACTCTATCGCGACCTGGTCTGTTCTTGATTCCCTGCAGCGATGCCAGGTGGACTGGCGATACTCCGAGGTGATGTATGACGCCGCAATTATGTCCGTACAAGTACAGAACCAGCCGACTAAGCATATCCAGCTTCGCATGGGTGTGATATAGGGGGATATTATATCCCCGAAACTGTTCACCTACGCCCTGGAAGATATGTTTATGATGCTGTACTGGAAAAGTACGAGCATAAACATAAATAGCGAGTACATCTCACATCTACGATTCGCTGAGGATATCGTCCTTATCGCGGAGTTGCTGCTGGAGCTCGAACGGATGCTGACCAATATAGCTGACACCTCTAGAAATGTCAGTCTCAACATGAATATAGACAAAACTAAAGTAATGTTTGACGACCTCATTACCCCGAGACCTGTTTTCTTTAACGGTGTACCTCTTGATGTTGTTCAGGAATATGTCTACCTTTGGGCAGACTGTGCAATTTGTTAGAAACTATTTCGGGAAGGAAGCCGATAGAAGGATTCAGCTGGGTTGGGCAGCATTTGGTAAACTCGTCTTCTCATCGTCCATACCACAGAGCCAAAAGACGAAAGTCTTCAACGCGTGCATCCTAGCAGTAATGACCTACGGTGCCAAAACGTGGACACTCAAGGTGAGATTGGTTCATAAGTTCAAGGTCACCCAGCGAGCTATGGACAGGGCTTTGCTCGTTATTACTCTCAATGATGATCCGAAATGAGGTGATCCGGTGGACAGCCAAAGTTACCGACATAGCTCAAAGATTTAGCAAGCTGAAGTGAAAATGGGCTGGTTAAATCTCTAAAAGTACCAACAACCGTTGGGGTAGACGAGTTCTTGAGTTCAGGCAAACTTAGTGTTGGACGCTCGCCGGCCAGGTGGAATGACGATTTGAAAAAAGCAGATGGCAGGAACTGGATGAAAAGAGCCGAAGATTGGGCAGTGGCGTTTACTAGGAGAGGCCAACGTCCAGCAGTTGACAAATATAGGCGGATGGAGATGGTGAATTTGTATTGACATGCAACTGCAAGTTTAAATCCTTTAAACAGTGAACATTCCGCCCTGCGACTTTTCCTGCATTAGCAGTTTAGGAATATTCGAATCACAACGTGCACGCAACTCGACTAAACAGTTCTAGGTAACAGTTAAGTAGCGAACGTGCAGTGGGCCTTAATCCCAACAAAAAATAAAACATTGCCGTCGAAAAGGCGTCCAAATGTCAAGAACATGGTCGAGTAGTAAAAATCGGCACTTGCGTGACTTTTGATCGTGTTATTTCGGATGGAAATGCCTGGTTATTGTTCTGAACGTTGTGGACAACAATCTTTTACGAATTGTGTGAAGAAGTTTGAATTGTAATAAACAAATGGAATGGTCAATAAGCACGTAGATGTTATCATCTCTGATCATTTTGCTACTCGATTTATCATGACTAATGTGTTCCTACTAATGTGAGTAATACTTTCGTGATGTTTTTCTTTAACTAGTCGTAATTTTAAACTTACTCTAGTATGGTATGTTTTCTTGCAATATTATCAAACAAATCTTTCATCTCGGAACTGATTTGGCGTTAACTTTAGTTCAATGATTTTATGCATGTTTTGACCAACGTTAAGAGACAGCTTCGAAAAGAAGGTTCTGGAAAATAGGTGCAACCGAGACTCTACAACTAGTTCGTAACAGATGCGTAGTAAGCTTATTATATTTTATACTGAAGACTATTCTTGTCTATTCCAGCTGTTTACAATGCAAGCAATAATCAAGTTATTAAACCAAAGGTGTTGATAAAGTGGGCTGAATGCCACTTGTTATTGTCTAGTATTTACAGTTACATGTCTATAATTACAGAAATTTGCATATCCGTTTAATCATCTTCCTTCATGTCATGATAATAATATGCGTTGTTTATGGTTGGCATGTCTCAAGTTTCCATTCATGTTTCATATGTAAAAAGTCTACCACAAGTGCCAAAAATAAATAATTTATTTGGGAATTAAAATTGATTAAACAAAGTGGCAATAATATGATTATGTTAGCATAGTTCAAAATGCAGTCAGTTTCGAAATCGCGTCGTAACTTGTAGTAGGTAGTTAGTGTGTTTTATGGTTAAGTTTGAAACTCATTAAAAAAAAAAGTATTTCGAATGACAATTTGATATCCTTATCCATACCAATATATAAAAGTGAAACGTTGTCTGTTTGTTTGTTTGTTTGTTTGGGGAGCTTTCACGCGATAACTGCAGGACGGATTTTGATGAAATAGGAGATAGCTTATACCCTGGAATAAAACATAGGATACTTTTAATCCCGGAAAAGTGTAAGTTTCCACGGGAAAACTGAAAAAAAATGATTACTCGCTGTAAAAAGCGATTACCATAGAAACGAAATAACAAGTATGTCAAAAAACATCAAGTGTGCTGCTATACCAACTTTTGCATTGGTTTTTAATATCCTAGAAGAACATACGATGTTTTTTTTCGCGATAAACGGTAGTCCGCGCGGACAAAGTCGCGGGCGGGAAAAACTAGTGTAGTAGTAGTTTATGTAAATGTTTACCCATAATCAGTTCGAAATTTAAGTTAAGATCTTTTTTTATTTGGTTATAACTCGCAAGGACTGCAAAATCGAACCGTAGTGTTGGTCACAGAAAAAACAGAATTTTCTCTGTAACTTTAAAAGGAGTTAGTCTATTACATGGCTATATTTAATTTTCCTCCTTGAAATAATTACAACGCCGACATCAAAAATTTGGTATTCAATTTATTTTTCGTAAATTGCTTTAAATATGTTTGTAGTGTCTGTCACGATGTAGAGTCGGTCACGCAATACATAGAGCCGGTGCCCTGAGGCCTGTTTTATTTTGAAATTAAGCTTTTTGTATGTTTTTGTTCTTTTTGTAATTGGCTAAAATAGCAGCAGAAAAAAACAAAAGAAACGGGTAACTAAAATCCAATTGGTTATTTGAAAAATCCCCCAAAAAAATATCATATAGTTTTTGAGAAAAATATTTGTTTTTAAAGAAATTAATCGTTTTTTTTATATAATAATGTTTTATCTTCAATTATTTAATTTTAAATGTTGGGTTTCTTGAACTTTTTTGACTATTTTGAAAATTTAGTCACATAAGTAATGATATTTTATTTTAGTAAAATTATTTATTAAAAAGTTCTAATCAAAGTATGAAGTAATGTAAATTAAAAAAAAAAGTCTAAAAGATATTTTTTTTTGCATCTCAAAGTGATGGTATCGGTCACGTTGTAGTGTCAGTCACGAATTATTTTACTAATAAATATTTTAATAATATATGTGCCCTATATCGTTTCATATTTAATTTAGATATTTTAAAACACTCTCGAACATGACTTCATTTTGCGTGTAGAGTCGGTAACGTTTACAATTTCAGATATTTCATCGTATTTATCCGGCTTTTCTGTGTACACTTCACTGTTAAGGTAAAATTCAATTTTTCTCTATAAAACCACGCATAAAATTAATCTGTAATCTAATATATGTATATAATCTGTATTTATAATATAAAGCGAAATAGCACGCAATTTAGTCAAATGTAGAGTTGGTCACTTATGGAATTGCCCTTATTCAGTATTTCAGGGTTGATAAATACTATGCGCTATGACATTGTCTAAAAGATCGAACTTTCAATGAAACAAAAGTCATTACATTAAAATTAGACCTGTTCCACGATTTACCAGCTGGTGTGGTAGGTATAATAGCTTACGCATATTCGCTATGTCCTTGAGTGAAGACCTAGTCGATCGATAAGTGTATTAGGAATTTAGAACGTCCTTCTTAATCAAAATTGTACCTATTTCTGAAGAGTTTGTTAATCGTTCGCCAAAAGAAAGAAGAAATTAAATATTTTTCGCTATAAACAACATAAAAATATACGCACCTTTTTCGTCGTATGGTTGAAGCTCTACCTTATTCCTTCTCCAATAGAGTGTTTTTTTCAAATTGGTCCAACAACTAATTAAGTATATTTTTTCTTCATTGTAATTTATGCTGTAGATTAAAATAGACGAAGATCCGAAGTAGAGTGCCTTAGGAGAGACATCATTCTGGTAGTGCGCAGACTTAACATTGTCCTCATTAAAATAGACGAAGATCCGAAGTAGAGTGCCTTAGGAGAGACATCATTCTGGTAGTGCGCAGACTTAACATTGTCCTCATTAAAATAGATGAAGATCCGAAGTAGAGTGCCTTAGGAGAGACATCTTTCTGGTAGTGCGCAGACTTAACATTGTCCTCATTAACATAGACGAAGATCCGAAGTAGAGTGCCTTAGGAGAGACATCATTCTGGTAGTGCGCAGACTTAACATTGTCCTCATTAAAATAGACGAAGATCCGAAGTAGAGTGCCTTAGGAGAGACATCATTCTGGTAGTGCGCAGACTTAACATTATCCTCATTAAAATAGACGAAGATCCGAAGTAGAGTGACTTATGAGAGACATCATTCTGGTAGTGCGCAGACTTAACATTGTCCTCATTAAAATAGACGAAGATCTGAAGTAGAGTGCCTTAGGAGAGACATCATTCTGGTAGTGCGCAGACTTAACATTGTCCTCATTTTCAATCAGTCATTCTCCTAGTTAGTAAAACTATCGTCCACTTCTTCAATTATACACGCAGATAAGTTTTCACGTCACGTTTGTTACCTATGTAACTTGTAAAGGTAGCTATGTTGAACATTCTATGACTCTGTTCTCCTTGGTTCCCCTTGTCACAAACTTGTGAAACATATATAGGTACCTACTTACTAGGTAGGTGTACAAAGACGTCTTATCGATCGTCTTCAAAGTAGGTACAGTAGGTAAAGTTTACCTGTGTAATCTTTTCTTCTTTAGCATAATCACCTAATTGGATTTGCTGCACTCCCTTTCCAATGGATCTTTGATTTTGTTTTCCTTCATTTTCCATTTCACCCTTGTAGGTAGGTACTTTCTAACTAATCTTTATTCACCCTACTCTTCTTTTGTTTGTATTATCTACTGATCATTTATTCTATCTAATTTGCCTCGGGCTTCACTTGATGGGGATTAGTTTTGATTAATCTTTTTCCTGATAGGTTATCTAATATTTCTAGTCTTCTCTACAGGTGTAAACAATTAATACAAAATTTCGATCTCTACTTTTAAGTAGGTAGGTATGTACTCTACCTGTTGTAGATGTATACAAATATTGTATGATAACAAAACGATTAACAAAATACCAACTAAAGATGAATGAAATTCAATAAAACTACATTTTACAAAGGTGGAATTCACTAAAATTTGAACGTTGGTCAAACATCGTAAGTATCTTAATATAAAAAATATAATTGCCAGTCAATGTTAACAATAAAATTGATTAACCTCCATTCAACTTTTGGTGAAAGTCAATCGGAAGTAGGTATAATAGGTCTATCATAATAATATAAATATGATTAACACAGGCCCAATTAAACAAACCAGCAGACAACCAAAATAGGTTATCCAACGTGATCTAGGTATCAGCCGATAAACAGAAACGTCTCCCTAGAAACGGCGAGCACGTCCGCGAATGTAAACACGACCCAAACAGTACCACAGTTTACACTACTGACCTTCAATTGCCACGACGTGATCCCGTATCTGCTGCGCCAGCAATGGATCGGGAACCATCTCGACAAGGTCGTAAAGAGCGTAGATCGAAGGGTGCACGCTCTCGAACCTCTGTATCTCCTGCCGTATCGACAGAGAGGTGTTGAGGCATGCTTGCGAATGCTGCCGGCTACACATGGCTCCCCTGTTGTAGCCAAGCATGGCCAGAAATCCGATTAGTACACAACACAACACCGCATTCTCAACGCTACGTGAGCGCGCCGATTAAACCCCTAAAAACATTGAGAACACACACTTTTTAACCAACTATGTCTATCAAAAACAACAACTGTGTGTAGTAAACACTCGGTACTGTGATTGCGTGGGTTGTGATAATGATGTAAATAAAGTAAACATTCAATCAACGATTATTTTTGCGGCAGGAGCGTAAGTCAACCACCCCGGCGGCGGCCATTACCGGACTGGCGTGCGGAGTGCGGCGGCGTTTCCAATTTCGAAAGGGGAGCTGTCCAAAAGCTATGAACAACGCCATCTATGACCGCTCCGTAATATTATCACTTACTTGATTCGAAGATTTTTGCACTTAGTATGAACGTGGTAGAGCAGATGGCGCTAATTCTAACATGTTTGTCAGACTGGAAAGCTAGGTAGGTAAATAACATAGAAGTATAATTAATTTATGTACCTGCGGAAACAAGATAAAATTATAAATTCTGTTGTTCTAATTGAGTTTCAATAGCAACCATTCTTTCACATATATGTTTGTAAAGGCAAGTAAAGGAAACTATTTCAAGTTAAACGTTGAAGCAACTGGTTAGTGAAACGAAATACTGGCCAACTTGGCCCTAGGTACCCTTTTCTTGATAATTAGAAATTGTATAAAGCTATCGCAATACCTATTTGAGACGCTTTATTCCACGGTCACGATAGTCATTTTAAAGGATATTAACTGGTTTTATCCTCGCAACAGAGTAACTCTTCAAATTATTGAATAAGATAAATATTACCCTGAATATAATAAGCCACCATGCTGATCCAATGTGGATTGGTGCACCTCGCGTTTCCTTAAATTTTTGAATTTATTTGACAAGCTTCAAACTTTAAAATACCTGCCTGTTTAATGTACCTAAGTAGGCAACATAATAATATTGTGGCTCTTATACAAGTCAAAAATTTAACGCCTCATGAACAAGGCGAAACAAATACAATATTCAAATATTACCTATAAGTAGGTATCTAGACCAAATCAATGAATTCGGTAAACTAATAATGCGTTGAGTTTGAAAAGTCTTTTTTATGTGCCTGCAGAGTTGCCTCGCACAGAAAATAAATACTTTTTAACTCTACCGGAAACACGCCCTTTTAGGAGAAGTCAGCCCTAAAAAATACTACGGGGATGTAAACGATTACTGGCTAGCAGAACGATCATGTAAAAAATATAGTAAACGAGCTAAAATAACGGTATAAATTTATTAATTTCAGTAAATGTACTTGCACATACACTATCGTTCATTAATGTTCATGTTCTCTCTTTCTAATCTAAGGTTGCCTGGAAGAGATCGCTACTTAGTGATAAGGCCGCCGATTGTACTATTTTAAGGTTAATGTAGTTGTGCTATAATTTAAGTTTTTAGTGCATTAAAGAGTTATCTATCTATCTATCTATCTATCTATCTATCTATCTATCTATCTATCTATCTATCTAAAGCCTAGAGTGGGACTGGACACTTTTAGATTTGTTTTAAATAAAAACAATGGCCCACAAATTCATGGCTACAAGAGTACCGCACTGCGTTAATTACAATTGGCCAAAGATGTTTATTATTCATAATATTTGCTCATTAAACAAAACCCGAACTGAAAAGCGTCGTTTAGGTTTGCGTTGTTTGTGTATACTATTATTTATTCTGTGTTTGTATGAAGAATCTTGTCGTTGTTAGTTTGGTTTGGTTTTCATGATTTACGAGGTTTTTTTACTTACTTTGAATTTAACGATGTCATTATTAACTGAAACTAAAGAAGTAGTTATGAAAAAATGTTGTATAAATATGTTTTGTTCGCATTTAGTAATGAAAAGGCCCTCCAGAATTTTAAAAGTGCATCGCATCGACCAGGCGTAATAGGTTTTTGAAAATCGATGAGCTCCAGGGTTTTACACGAGTACAATTATTATTCTAATTAGTCTTTATAAATTGGTCCATTAAGTCCTTATCGATTTAGTTTCTGTAACCGATAAATTCGGATGTTGTTTCGATAATTTTCGCAATCCATCTTCGTTAACCATGTTCCTAATTACATTAATTAACAGCGGCTCTCGCATTTAAACAACTAAGGAAACCGTACGAGATCATCAACGATTCAGAAGCTTTACAGAAAGTAAGAAACAGAAAACAGCTTACAAACAAATATTCAAAATGCTTTACTGAAATTTCAGGAAGCAATGATTCGGAGATATTTGGTTCCTGTTCAAGAATGTATCTATAAATCCATACCAATATATAAGTGAAACGTTGTCTGTTTGGAATGGAGATAGCTCAAACCGTAGAATAAAACATAGAATACATTTTATCCCAGAACATTGTAAGTTTTTACGGGAAAACTGGAAAATGTTGATAACTCGCTATAAGAAACGGTTGCCATGGAAACGAAATAACAAGGTATTACCTACATTTTCATTGGTTTTTAATATGCTTGAAGAACTAGCATGCTATTTTTCGCTATAAACAGTAGTCCGCGCGGACGAAGTCGCGGGCGGGAAACCTAGTCTATTATATTTCTATAAAATAGTAATACTCTCTGACTGACTGACTGACTGACAGATAACGCGCAGCCAGCATGTTTAAAAAAGACGGCTTCCACATCGCATAATCGAAAGTGAAGGACCCAAGATATAACAATCCGCTCGTACGCACAAGTCTCATGCACACACTTACACCATGTTATGCCGATCAGCCGCCACATCCCAGAAAGATATCTCAACCTTATTAGTCGTGTTAGTTATGTTATGTTTTCTGTTTTCGAAAAAAAATAAAAAAATATCAACCCCAAAACACCACAAATTACTTACGCACACATACGCAGCCGTCATTTGCTATGCTGTTTGTGTGCCGGTGTGCTCTCCGTCGTATTTTTAATTTTCTTGCATGAGTCTTACCAAGCTAAACCAAGCTTCAAACCGAAAAAGTTGCTTGGCGGTTGAATATCAGGCAATGCTTGGTACTTCTTCGGGCAGACTCGAACTAAAGAAATATGTCAGTAGAGTTTGCGCCTGCTAGCATCAGAGTTCCACATTTTTGGTAAATTTAGGTAAAGTTTGTAATACCGCTCTAGTTCTAAAGATGATTCAGACTGGAACTAAAGAAACATGCCAGTAGTGTTTGCGCCTGCTAGTATCAGAGTTCCACATTTTTGGTAAATTTAGGTAAAGTTTGTAATACCGCTCTAGTTCTAATGATGATTCAGACTCGAACTAAAGAAACATGCCAGTAGTGTTTGCGCCTGCTAGCATCAGAGTTCCACATTTTTGGTAAATTTAGGTAAAGTTTGTAATACCGCTCTAGTTCTAATGATGATTCAGACTCGAACTAAAGAAATATGCCAGTAGAGTTTGCGCCTGCTAGCATCAGAGTTCCACATTTTTGGTAAATTTAGGTAAAGTTTGTAATACCGCTCTAGTTCTAAAGATGATTCAGACTCGAACTAAAGAAATATGCCAGTAGAGTTTGCGCCTGCTAGCATCAGAGTTCCACATTTTTGATAAATTTAGGTAAAGTTTGTAATACCGCTCTAGTTCTAAAGATGATTCAGACTCGAACTAAAGAAATATGCCAGTAGAATTTGCGCCTGCTAGCATCAGAGTTCCACATTTTTGGTTAATTTAGGTAAAGTTTGTAATACTGCTCTAGTTCTAAAGATGATTCAGACTCGAACTAAAGAAACATGCCAGTAGAGTTTGCGCCTGTTAGCATCAGAGTTCCAGTTTTTTGGTAAATTTAGGTAAATTTTGTAATACCGCTTTAGGTCTAAAGATGCTTCAGACTGGAACTAAAGAAGCATGCCAGAAGAGTTTGCGCCTGCTAGTATCAGGGTCCAGTTTTTTGGTAATTTTAGGTAAAGTTTGTAATACCGCTTTAGTTCTAAAGATGCTTCAGACTGGAACTAAAGAAGCATGCCAGAAGAGTTTGCGCCTGCTAGTATCAGAGTCCAGTTTTTTGGTAAATTTAGGTAAAGTTTGTAATACCGCTTTAGTTCTAAAGATGCTTCAGACTGGAACTAAAGAAGCATGCCAGAAGAGTTTGCGCCTGCTAGTATCAGGGTCCAGTTTTTTGGTAAATTTAGGTAAAGTTTGTAATACCGCTTTAGTTCTAAAGATGCTTCAGACTGGAACTAAAGAAGCATGCCAGAAGAGTTTGCGCCTGCTAGTATCAGGGTCCAGTTTTTTGGTAAATTTTGGTAAAGTTTGTAATACCGCTCTAGTTCTAAAGATGCTTTCATTTGGTTCCACTTGACCATCATTCTGGATTCATATCTTTCGGACAAGTGTGGGAGTTTTCAAATAAATTACTACATTTTCGAACCAGGAGACTTCTTTATTCTGTGCCAGGAGTATGTTTATAGGCCAGCCAGTAAGTAGAGAAATTTGCAAAAGGTGGTGTAGTAATGATTTTCACATAAGTTGTTTAGGTCTAGGCTCTGATGAAAAATCTAAGTTCTCGACCTCCAGGGTTGGGAGCATTAGCCACCATCTTGAATTGAAGAGGCCAAAATTAGTTGTTTTCTAAATAGTTCTTTAACAGTTAGCTTTCTGGCAAAAGTGTCAAGAAGACAATACTTCCAACATAATTTACATTCACGTTGTTCTGTAAATCTCATAGGCAAAAAGTTACAAGAAGCGAAAAAACATGTTTACTTCAAATATATATAGTATATAATTTTTTGCCTCTGTTTTATGATCGTCATCAATCTCTTTCACCATCTATCACCATCTGTGAAAATCTCTACTAAACAAAGTAAACTGCATCAAAATCGGACAACCCTCAAGGAAGGAGGCTAGGTGGCAAACGTACAAACACACACATTACATAAATAACTAGCTGCGCCCCGCAGTTTTACTCGCGTACTAATTTTGCAACCCCTGTTCACCCCTTAGAGATGGATTTTCAAAATAATCCCTCCTTAGTGCACCTCTACGAATATTTTCTCCAAATTTGTAATTTCTAGCACAGAATAAAGAATAGTCTCTAGGTCCACCGGTTTGGACTGTGCGTTGTCTGTCAATGAGTAGGTAGGTCACGGTACTATTGTATCATCATCATCATCATCATGTCAGCCTTTAGAAGTCTACTGCTGAACATAGGCCTCCCCCAATGAGAGCCATGACGAGCGATCTTGTGCCACCTCCATCCATCGACTTCCTGCGATGGCCACAATGTCGTCGTTCCATCGTGGGGAGGTCTCCCCACACTTCACTTGATTGTTCGTGGTCGCCATTCGAGAACCTTTATTCCCCAGTGGTTGTCGGTTCTGCGAACTGTATGGCCTGCCCATTGCCACTTTAACTTACAACTATTGTATAGGTATATTTTAATCGTACCTAATTAATTATTCTAATTACCATTCCACGGCTTTTCCTGATAAATCTTTAATATAAAGTCATTGTTTTGTTAGCCATTGTTTATTACCAACTTCCTTTTCCTTGGCAAAATATTATGACATACAATATTTATTTGAATAAATACCTCAGTCCACTTATTATCGCACTAGCTTTCCCGCAACTTCGTCCGCGCGGGAAACCACTTATCGCGAAAAAGCATTATATGTTCTTCTAGGATGTTAAAAACCAATGCAAAAATAGGTATATCATCAATGCTCTTGAAGTTTTTTGACAGACTTGTTATTTCGTTTCCATGGTAACCGTTCCTTACAGCGAGTAATCAACATTTCCAGTTAACTCGTGGAAACTTAAAATTTTACGGGATAAAAAGTATCCTATGTTTTATTCCAGGGTATAAGCTATCGCCATTCCAAATTTAATTAAAATCCATCCAGCCGTTATCGCGTGAAAGCTCCCCAAACAAACTAACAAACAGACAACGTTTCACTTATATATATTGGTATGGATTACTAACTATAGCAAAATAGCGTGTTTAAAATATCCTATAATATGTCCTTCCCCATTGGTCAAACTATCCACACCAAATTTAATCAAGATTGGTTCAGCCGTATAGTCGTGAAAAGGTAAAAGACAGACAGAGTTACTCTCGCTTTTATATCAGTACGGATATAGTGTGATCACACCATCAGTTTTTCAATTAAACTACCCCATTGTTTGCTTCCGTTCCATTTATTTGTCAATAGATTTACGTTACGCTGATAAGTGATAACATAACGTCCACTTTCGCTGCTCTGTTCCTATCAATTGTATGTAGCGGGATCTCAGAGCCAGTATCAATGTGGCTTCCAACACAGTAGCGCGCGTACTCAATCAGTGAACAGTGTGCCCATGTGAATTAGACATTGAACACGCTGGTGAATTGATGTGAGCTATCGGAGATGTCTAAATTCAAGGTAATTTATTTTATTGTATTGAACGGCACTTGTATTGTCAGTTTGTTACTCTATCTGGGTTAAGCCTCTATAATCCATTAAATCAGTTTAGATTGACAATAAGCAACTTTAAAACAGGTCCTTTTGAATGTGATATCTATTTTTATGCATGCACATAATTTGGGTACAATGTAAATTTGTTTGAATTGAATTGTTTTACGTTCAAAACATCAAGTTTTCACTTCAATACATCGTTGGTAGAGAGGCTCAGAACCGGTTTCTAACATATTTTTGCTAAAAAATAAACACAATGTCAGAGAGGATGCGGTTTTAAATGATCACTTTATATATAAGTACTTAATTCGTCACTTCCAAATCCTATAGATATAAGGTAGCTTCGCCCTATAACTCCACTTATAATTTTATTTCACTGTAATCCTGTAATCACTCGAATTTAAGAAAGTTATGTTGTTTTTTTTTACTTCAGTCATTAATTAGCTTTTCTCTAGGTAGGTATCTATTTTCATTGCTTGCTTGTCGTATGAGTTAGAGCTGGCCTCTTGTGTCAGAGTTTGTCAGGCCACCCGAGGGCCTCTGACATGGCTTAGGCGACTTCAATTAATCAATAACAGAAGCAGCTTAAGGTGCCCTCAGAAAAAAGAAGCGATGCTAAACCGCTCATAACTTAGAAAAGTAATTTATTGGTTCAGAGCCTAGGATCGAACCCATATCGTTGCATTCAAAGTTGAACCGAAGTACTATGAGGTTGAACTAGTATACCGCTACCATTTACCATCATTATTTTAAATGAAATCGGTTTACTCCTGAAAAAAATATTAACAAAATCATTTTTAGTGAACATTTGTCAGATTTAACAATCAAATAGATCTAGGTATATTACTTATAATAAAACTGTAACAGGTCCAATTCTGTACATTAAAGATATTTAGTATTTTTTTATTGGAGGATACCCTGTATTCGATATTGAAGCCAAAACTGTTTTTTTTTGTCTGTCTGTATCTTGGCTAGGCATCACGCCGAAACTACTGAATGAATTTAAATGAAACTTTATCTTATTTGAGTTCATACTACGAGGTCAGACATAGGATACTTTTCATCCCGATATTTAGCATGGTTCCCTTGGGAGAGGGGATGAAAGTCAAAACGTGTACTTAGTTGTAATTCATGAACGCGTAGTCCGATTTAATTCAATATTTTTGTGTTAGAAAGGAGGTACCTACTTTAAATATTGTCATGTAAATATTTCAAGGTTATCGGGTTTGCTGTTCAGAAATTACAGACGCAAATTACGCAACCCTCATTATTATGTCCAAATAACTTGAACCCCGAAATGTACAGGAAAGTTTAAATGTACGGCTCATTTTAAGCTGGCCTTCGCACTTTATCATAAAAGATTAACCACCACCGTAGACACAAACACAACGTAGTGTGGGACGCCCGCCGGCCAGGCGGAGAGACGACTTGTGAAAGATAGCTGGCAGCGACTGGATGAAAAGAGCGGAAGATCGGGCTCAGTGGCGTTCATTAGTAGAGGCCTACGTCCGACAGTGGACTGGTATAGGCTGATGATGATGATGATGATGATGATTATTTAGACACAAAAATCGCTGTTTGTTTCTTCACGCACCACGTAAAATCTACTACACCGATTGTGATGCAGTTTTCACTAACGGATAGCTTAGGGTTTGATTTAAAAACTAGTGCACTTGGTATCTCATAATAATGTGTAGAAAACGAACAATCGATCAAAACTTTTTGACGGCTGAAGGAATTTTGATTAAATGGTGGTACGAGTATAATGGTATTTTAGGCCCTGGAATAGCCCATACACATACTTTTAACCTCGAGAAATGAACACGCGTGCGAAGCCGCGGGCACAGCTAGCTAGTAACATAAATCAATAACTTGGTTTATAACCTAGATAATAGTTGCTCTGCCCTAAAGCTACGCCCGTACTTTTCCATTTATCCCACGGAAATATTAATTTTCCCGGGGAAAAAGTAGCTTTTTCCTAGCTCTACACTAGTAACTTTTCTGATGTTTTTTTAAAATAATACCTGTAGTTTGTCTTACAAACAGCTATGTGTGTTACAATACATTATTAGTGTCGTGTAGTTTCTCTACTAATATTGATAAACTAGCTGTGCCCGCGGCTTCGCACGCGTGGTAATTTCTCCAGGATAAATTACTCTATGTGCTATTCCAACACCTAATATACAAATATTTGATCAAAAGTCCTTCGGCCGTCAAAAAGATTTTTATTTATTGCTCGGCGTCTCATCATCTGATTGAGATACATTTACACCAGTTTTTAAGTTAAAGCGTAAGCTATCCAAAAGTGAAAATCGCAACGCAATCTGTCTAGTTGTTTTCACGTGATGCGTGAACAGACTAACAGACAGACACGAATTTTAAAAATGTTTTATTCTTTTTCAGTAGTTTATTTTTAGTGCCCTTGTTTTTTTAAAATATATTCCTTTTACAGATTTTTTGGTACCTACTGCTTTATTATAAGTAGCCTTCACTTTTGGGCAGAATAATAAAAAATGAGTTATATTACATTATTTTAATCATGCCTATAAAACAGTGCCGTGACATACCTACTGACTGATTGACTGACTGACTGACAGACAACGCCCAGCCTAAACCGGTCGACCTAGCTATTTGAAATTTGGAGGAATATTCCTTGAGTATCCTAGAGGTGACTATAAACCGTAAAACATGAATACCAAGTTGGTATGGGTGCTGGTATTACCAACACTATAATGCGGGGACGCTTTAATTTACCGGTATGAAAAGTATCTTATGTCCTACCTCGTAGTATGAACTCAAATCATGCCAAGATACAGACAGACAGGCAAAAGTCAAAAATGAAAAAATTGAAGTTGTGGCTTCAGCACAAATAACAGAACAGCCTACAAAAAATGTTTACTAAATTTTGTCAATATACAGAATTTGGATAACCCAAAGGGAACCTTTTTTCGGTATAAAAAGTATCCTCAATTTTCACTCATCATATAAACTATGACTGTGCAAAGTTGCATAAAAATGCGTCCAGTAGTTTCAGCGTGATATGTATTCGTCGAAATAACTTTCAAACCCTATCCTGCTCTCGTAACCTTTAATTTTTCGGGATGAATTTTTTTTTGGCTGTTCTGTATTCTATACTGAAGCCAAATATTTTTTTTTTTCATTTTTGTTTGTCTGTATGTCTGTCTATCTGTATCTTGGCTAGGCATCACGCCGAAACTACTGAATGAATTTAAATGAAACTTGGTATGATTTAAGTTCATACTACGAGGTAGGACATAGGATAGGATACTTTTCTTCCCAAAAAATTAAACGGTTCGCGCAGTACCAATCTGAAACTACTAAACGGATTTTGATACACCTTGGAACACTCATAGTTCAGTATGAAGGGTGAAAATTGAGGATACTTTTTGTCACGAAAAAATAAAGTATTCCTGCAGGATAGGAGGGGTCATAATTCTGTACATTGAAGATATTTTGTAAATTTTTTTGAAGTCTGTTCTATATTTGTACTGAAGCCAAAACTTTTTTTCTGTTTATGTCTCTTTGTCTGTCTGTCTGTATCTTGGACGCGCATCACGCTGAAACTACTGAATGAATTCAAATGAATCTTGGCACGATTTGAGTTCATACTACGAGGTAGGACATAGGATACTTTTCATCCCGAAAAATTAAAGGGTTTCCGCAATATAGGGGTTGAAAGTTATTAAAAAGAACACGTATCACGCTGAAACTAATAGACGGATTTTACATATTATATATATCTATACTTATTACAAAGCAATAGGTACGAAAAAGGCTGTAAAAAGAAGATAAGTAAAAAAATGCTCTTGGGTGCTTAAAAAGGGTATTGAACACGAATATATATATATATATATATATATATATATATTTTATCGTGTCGCTCTGTCTGGTTGTCTGTATGTATGTTTGTCACGCATCACGTAAAAACTACTGCAGCGATTGCAATGCGGTTTTCATTGTTAGATAGCTTAGGGTTTGATTTAAAAACTGGTGTAATTGGTATCTTAATCTGGTGAGTTACAAGCCGAGCTATTGATATAAGTATTTATGGCGGCTAAAGTTTTTTTTATCAAATGTTGGTATATTGGTTCTGGAATAGCACATTATGGTGGTGGTTTATGTCAGAAGATATCTGCAGATGTCGTTAGTGTATTGTGTCGTGACAATTCTGAATTTTTACAAAACCAAATGCGGGTAGTTGGAGACAACGCTCGCCCTTCTCGACGCTGACACCCGCTACTTCAGTCTTCTCGCGACCACGATCAATGCAACTTGATCGAAACGTCGAGGTAAATAAATATTAAGTTTTTTAGCGCGATTAAGTCCCGTTTAAATATTTAACTACATTATGGTACTTTGAACCTAAAGAAAAGACCACGCGTGCGAAGCCGCAGGTAAAGCTAGTTTTAAATAAAAGGTCTAGAATACTTAAAATAAGCTACTGAACAAGAATATAAGTTTTTTTTTTAAATCATGTCTATGTGTTTGTCTGTATGTTTGTTTGTTCGCGCGTCACGAAAACTGCTAGACCGATTGCGATGCGGTTTTCATTGTGGGATAGCATAGGGTGTGACTTAAAAACTGGGGTACTTGGTATAAGCGATGAGAAGAAGCCGAGCAATCGATAAAAAACTTTTTGACGGCTGAAGGAATTTTAATCAAATGTTGGTATATTGGTATTGGTCTTGGAATAGCACATAGAGTACTTTTAACTTAGAGAAATGACCAGGCCTGCGTAGCTGCGGGCACAGCTACGTAGTATCCTATAAATTGTGTCGTAAGAAAATACTCACTGAACTGAAAGCATAATTTTTTTATGCGTCCTTATGTTGACACATTATTTTTTGAATCAAAAACACTACTTTACAAATAAAAAAACGGAAAGAATTAACATGAAATTTATAATAATATCCCCATCGAACATTTCTTTTTCAAATATAAAAGATTCATCCAAATTGGTTCAGAAAACCAGGAGCTAATGAAAATGAATTATATAAATTAAAAAGCTATTAAGTATTAATTTTCCGTGTGGGTCAGGAATTCAGGATTAATAATAAACCCCTTCTCACCCCGTTGGAGTTGTGAGAACCAACAAAGGGAATTCAAGCAACCATTTCCTGAATTCAGCAGCATTGTCCTGTGCAGGTCTCCACATCTACAGCAATCTGGGCGCTAATGGCGTTGATGTCTTGTTGGAATAATTTCAAAATGGGAAACAAAGGATTAGTGGCTTTTAGTTGACACTACCAAAGATGGACAAAAATTGTCAAAAACTAACAATTCATCGTGTCGAATCTATCTATACATATAATAAAACTGTAGCCAAATTAAAATCTGTACATGGAAGAGAGTTTAGAAAAAATATATTTAAGTATTTGAGAATAGTAGAATCCAAATTATAGTTTTTAGAATTTTTGTCTGTCTGTCCGTATGTGACTTCATCACGCCCAAACCACTGGATGCATTTTGATGCCGGTTGCTGAAAAAACGGCTTTTTATTATTATTCAGGTTTCCTGCTGGAGTCCAACGCTCTTGATGCTTTTTGACAGACTTGTTATTATTTCGTTTCCATGGCAACCGTTCCTTACAGCGAGTAATCGTCATTTTCCAGTTTTCCCGTGGAAACTTATCATTTTCCGGGATGAAAAGTATCCTAGTAAGTATCTATTTTGTACAGTGACGCCAATTCTGTTGAGCAACTCACTAAACTAAAGCTAAATTTATTTTATTTTAGTGATTCCAAAAATTTTATCAGTTGTTGATTTCAACTAAACTAAGACATCATTGTGACAGGACTAATTTGATTTTGACAACGACTAAATTTAATTGCTAGTTTGCGCACATTTAAATAATGAATGAATGTAATCATCAATTGTTGTTTATTATCTGTGCTAGTGAGACGTTTGTATAGAATCTTTCATATGCCACTATGCGCCTGCGCGATCGAATGTTTTGAACAGTGTGGGAGTTTTGAAATGAAACATCATTAACATCACTTCGAAACATAGGGGGTTAAAAACCAGGCTTTAAAAGTGGACCATCACGAAAAGGGCTATATCGTCTCGCCTTTATAACTGTGTAACTATATAAGCACCAGAGATAGAATGTAGGTGTCATTTTTCTGGGTGGCACTGCAACTGTTATGGCCTAGCGTGACGCTTACCATCAGGCGAGCGACTTGACCATCTCGACAAAAAAAGTAATTATTTAAAAAAATAACCTTTTTTGTCAGCTCGATGATGATGATGATGCTCGATGATGATGAACATTACGGGGAGAGGCAGGACTCACAGAACAAAATCAGCGAAATTGATGATTTTGTGATTTTTAATTCGGATTCCGGTGTTCAGGTAAAAATCTCGTTGAGTAAAAAAACAATTCAATATGAAACAGTTTGCAAAAAGTCTACTTAAGACTAACAAATTTTAAAAACTGGGGCGTAATTACATAAGTGACTGCAGCAACCGGAAAGTCTGTACTAAAATAAAGATTATATACATTTTGAACTCCAGCACAGAACAAACGAGAGGTTTTCAGGACCGGATCAAATTTTTCGTAGCGTTGACGTTTCACGACAAACAAACGGCCATGCACCCCAACACAGCCAAACGGTTTTTCAAAGAAACTAGTACATTTATGAAACTGAAATCTGATTAGGTTTCGACGGTAACGCATGCGCATTAGGGCTGTTGAAACATTATATTTTAATCTTCGGAGTGTGACATTCATGAATACACGTTTACTTTAACGGTCACGCATGCGCATCTTGATCACATCAGCTTTCAAACCGAAAAACCGCATCAAAATCGGTCCATTCATTTGCGAGCTACGATGCCACATAAAGCCACACGGATACATACATACTCTCACACCCTAAACTTATAACCCCCCCCCCCCCTCTCTTTTCAAGTTCGGAGGTAATAAATATTTTATAATAAAGCAGTGAATAACAAATGGTATGTACAAAGAAAATAATAATAAAAATGGTCTAGTGGACTTAAAATAAGCAAATGAACTTTAAATAAACAAATATACTTAACATTTTTCAAAATCATATCTGTCTTTTGTTCGCGCATCGCGTTAAAACTAGGTTTTCGAGCTAAAAAAAGTTTTGGTGTTAAAGGTTTTGGTGTACTTGGTATTTCAATCCGGTGAATAGAAGCCGAGCAATGAGCGGTTTTCCAAGTGTCATTTTAGCATTATTTGTCTCTCGCTAGATGGTGTTCGTGACAGTTTTGGTAACAGTACTGTAGTTTGGTATGATCAAGGAAGTTATATAAGTATGTCTATGGTTTTCATTTCTTGCTGAGAGTTTTCGGCACGAGGGTTGTGTGGAGGCACCTTTATACGTAAACAGAATAAAAAAAATAGCACTAAACTAAACTAAGACATTAAAAATATTTAGGTGTGTCAAACTAAAATTAAATTTAGTGCATTGTTATCGGCTTGAACAGGACTAAACTTAATTTTAGTGTAGTTTAGTCTAGTTCGTGCCAACCGAATTGGCACCAGTGCCTATTTATTATGTTGCATCAAAATCAGACAGCCAGTTTGACGTTAAAACTCCCCAAACAAACAAACAAACAGACAACCATCACTTTTATGTATTGGTGTGGATTTGACTTACATTTTGTCGGAAGTAAGCTAAATTTTTTCTTCGATTATTTCAAATATGGACTTCCGCATACGCCTCAGTCTATCGGTTTTATAATAGCTTATTTATTACTACCGTGCAGCGCCGTTTATGATCAATTGTGTTGTGATTGTGATCGATTCTGCCGTTGTCTTTCATGCATATTCAAAGATAGCGTGACACAATAAATTGTAAAGTGGCACATTCCTGCAAAAAATACTGTCTACACCATGACTCTACAATTTATTTATCACTTACATTCCTTGCTTGTTTATAGATTTGGATAGATTTATAGAATTGGACCTGTTACAGTTTTATTAAAAGCTAGCTGTGCCCGCGGCTTCGCACGCGTGGTCATTTCTACAGGTTAAAAGTACTCCATGTGCTATTCTAAGACCTAATATACGAGTACCAAAATATTAACATTTACTCAAAATTTCTTCAGCCGTTAAAAAGATTTTTTATCATTTCTTCGGCTTCTACTCATCGAATTGAGATACCAATTACACCAGTTTGTAAGTTAAACCCTAAGCTATCCTAAGTAAACCTAAAAAAATATAATAGCAATCGATATAGGTCCTCCTTCAAAGCCGCCTATGTTACTAGGTTTCATTTTGTGACATGATAGCTCATCCGCAGAAATCTGAACAGGTAGTGCCTGTTAATAATAAAAAATGCAAGTAAATAGGATAAGTGGTCCTCGAGATGAAGTCTTATGAGCGACCAGACAGTGACGATGTAACAGTCAGGATTATGTTACACTAGTTTATATCCGCGGTTTTGTCCATAATAGACTAGTTACAGGTACAACACTAAATCATGCAATTCAGGTTTTACTAGATAATTAGGTAGAATTAGATCGAATATCTTGCCAGCATCCAAATTCCCTATTTTTCAATGGGAAATATTTATTTCAATCAACAACTTCTTTTTTCTACTTCTTGACTTTACTGCTTTTCCATATTTAATTGCAACATTTTTAATTGCGGCTTTCTGCTAGCTGCCAGTCAATTTGCGAATCTAACTGGCGGAAAATCTATATAAATCCCTAAACATAGACCTAGTAAAAAGGGAGAACATACGGCACGGTTAAATGTCACTTAAACAAAAAGTGAACTAGATACAACTACAGGTAAACAAACCCACACAGCTACATGCCCACAGTCGTGCTTCATGTGCATCAACGGCCAAGATAGAGAGACTACGCAGACTGTAGCGCGAATGAGTGAGTGAGATTGAGTCACTGCTTAAACATGTTACACGAACGCCACTCTGATTGTGACTAATGCTCGTTTTTACTAACCATTGGAGTCGTCTAAATCAGATTCCTAAATATTTAGGAGGTGCCAAGGACAAAAAAACGTTTCACCAAACTTTAGGTTCACCGATTCAAGAGTGCCTAATGATAGGCAACTCTTAAGCTGACAGCCCGCGCTAGTGAGTGAGCGAGCGCGCGTAGCTTAGGAGTCACCTATTAAAAATGGATTGATAAAATAAAAAAATCGCTTAAGAATTTGCTTAGATTAGGAGTCCTTAGTTAGGCATCGCCTTATTCGCGGTTAGTGAAAACGGGCATACGGCCAATTTTGGCCGTTGCACCTAACTTATGCGATCCACGCCCCAATCGCTGGTACCTAATCTTCCTACTTTTGTTTAGATGTATGTACAAACATCCTAGAATAAAAAGTGTTTCAAAAGTTAGGCACCTGTTAAGAAAACGTAACGAAAGATATACAAAAAATATATACTTTCCTGTCTATAATTACACAATATGATTAAGCATCACTTTAAATAATAACATATCTCGATTTATATAAATGAAACAAGTTTCGTTCCCTCTTATATGATTTCGGATGACATAAACAACTAAAAATCTATTCAAATATCACAGAAGAAATGAATAACCATATTATTGTGTCACAGGAAAATCTGGTATGATGCCCCGAATGTTCCCAGGAACGTTATTTCAAGGTTGAAAATCCACCAAGGCAAATGTCACATTAGTGCTACTTAACTGCTTTTACTTCCTAGTTTCCACCTTTTTGGCTACAAATTCAAATACAATATCTCAAAACACCCCAATTTTTGCTCAACTTATTCAGAAGACTGGGTAATTACAAAATTACAACCCCTGTTTTAAAGCGCATACCCCGTGGAGCTCGCCTTTCTGTCGCCTCTGCGTTGTTGCAAGCTATCAGAACCGTAATGAGACACAATGCTAAACTTTCCTGGGAACCTTTGCTTTATTTCCCGTATGCTGTACTTTATGTAAGTCCCGAGTCAAATAATAAAAAATCTCTGACAACCAGACTCAAAGAGACCTGCGTAAGGTACAGCATACTGGAAGAACGTGTTTTAGTGTCGGATAATTGTTCGGCCTCAAATCAAAATTATAATTATTTCGAGAAACCTGTCACTGAGTCTGTTACCTCCAGGCTTGTGGAAAGCAAACTCGTTGACGGAGATATACGTGGATCTGCTCGTATTTTATTTTCTAGTGACACAAGAGCACCTTCTACTCCTGAAACCCTCACGGCCTTGAAAGGAAAACATCCACCTCCCACAGCCACTCTCCAACTGCCTGATGCCCCTTTAGAATCGGATATCACCATTGGTTAGCGCCCTGGATGTTTCTGCGGTCGTCGCTTCCTTTCAGAAAGGCTCCGATTGTGGTTTGGATGCCCTCATGCCGCAGCATTTAAAAGACCTTTTGTGCGGCGGAAATGGCGAAACAGGCGAAGCTCTTCTGAGAGATCTGACGGCTCTGATCAATCTTATATTGTCGGGGCGAGTCAATTGCGATATTACTGAGGTTTTATACAGTGCAAATCTTTGTGCTTTAAAAAAAAGGATGGTGGCATCAGACCAATAGCTGTTGGTACTTATCGTCGCCTTGCAGCCAAAATTTGCTGCAAAAAAGTAGCGCCTCAGTTGGCACATCTTTTCCAGCCTCTGCAGCTAGGTTTTGGCTCGCACGGTGGCTGAAGCTGCCGTCCATTCCGATAGAACTTTTTAACTCAAAATTGTGGAGAGGTGTTGCTGAAGGTGGATGTGAAGAACGCTTTCATCATGCAAGTGAAAGACAAAATTCCAAATTTATTCAATATTCTTTGGCAATGTTACGGTTCTTCTTCTAAATTAACTTACCACGACCACGAAATTTTCTCTGCGGTTGGTTGCCAGCAAGGTTCCTCTCTACCCTACTGTATTTAGCTTATACATTCACCCCATCGTCCAACGTCTTAAATCCAAGCTTGACGTTTGGTACTTGGATGATGGGTCTTTGGATGGTGACGTAAGTACAATTTTTGACTATTTTTCCGTATTAGAAATATTATTATTATTTTAGATATGGAAGCGTTATGTGGATGATGTTTTCTGTATCATGAAAGTCAATGAACAGACAGGGGAACAATTCTTGGGCCATCTAAACTCAATCCATGCCAACATCAATTTTACCTATGAACTGGAGTTGGAGAAAACGTTAGCTTTCCTGGATGTCAGAGTGTCGGTGAGACCTACTGGTGCGTTATCTCATTCTGTTTATAGAAAGCCAACACACACTGACAGATACCTCAACGCCTTGTCACATCACCACCCGCGGCATTTACAATCAGTAACCAGATCACTCTTAGACAGAGCTCATGCCCTCTGTGACCCTGAACATTTGGATGCCGAAGTGTCGCATGTTCAGGAGGTACTCAAGCAAAACGGATATGAGGTGACCAGACGTTGGCATCCTAGACGCAGATATAAAAAAAAAAATAGGACTGATGTCGATAGACAGCCGGCTTTCATGGCTTATGTAAAAGGAGTGACGGATAAAGTCGGTGCTTTATTAAAGGACTATTCTATCACGACCGGTTATACTCCTTTATCCAAGTTAGCAAGGCATGTTAGAACACCGAAAGATGTCATCCCTTTTCAAACTCCTGGCGTATATAAGATAGATTGCAACTGCGGTAGTTTCTACATTGGACAAACCAAGCGTACTATAGCAGAAAGGGTCAAAGAACATATTGCAGCTGTAAAGAACCGCCAGATAAATAAATCTGAAATTGCTGAGCATTTGCTCGAATCGGGTCCTAATCACTGGATAGAATTCCATGACCCGAAGATCCTTTCCACGGAACGTCACTACTACTCGAGGATTGTACGTGAAGCGGTTGAAATTAAAAAGTATCCCAATTTCAAGCGAGAGGATGGTTTTAAGTTGGCTGCGTCCTGGAATCCCGTGATAAGCAAGTGTTCGCGTCGCGGTTTATGTCAGAACAAATCTGCAGATGTCGTTAGTGTCGTGTGTGAGACAACGCTCGCCCTTCTCGAAGCTGACACCCGCTACTTAATTCTTCTCGTGACCACGATCATTGCAACTTGATCGAAACGTCAAGGTAAATAAATATTAAGTTTTCAACAATCATTGACAAATATTCGCTCCGTTTATTGGGTTCCCCAATTCTCGACGAATCCTTCCCCCAATTCTTTGAAGAAAAAAATCACCGTTTATCCTAAATTAATGTCCACGTGGCTTTTACCATAATCCGATTTTGTTCCAAAATATACATATACTATACGATGTTGTCAACTCTGGAAGCATACAGAGCTCCATAGGAGATTAGACAACATCGTAAGAAACTCTTTGGCTACGATTTTAAACTTAAATTTTGAAGAGCGTGAGTGGTTCAGGTTTCACTTCCAGTGCGATTGGGGGGCCTAGGCATCAGATCAATTTCTTGTGTGGCTCTCCCCGCGTTCTTGTCCTCGGTCCATAGTACTCTAAATTAAACTACAAAAATTCTTGCGGCCTCATTGAACAATATTGATATCAGCTTTTTGGACGAGGCCAAGAACGCATGGTTGTTAGCCTGCCCAAACTATGAGCTCCCCAAAATCCTCTCATTGCAGAAGCTATAGGACGGGTCGCTCTGAGAGATGGTACGGAAACGTCTAATTAATACGTACATATCGAGCCCGTCTCCTTGCCGTGGGTGAGTGGGATTCGGATTTGTGGCTGCAGGCTCTCCCATCGCCAAACACTGGAACTTTGATGGATTCGTCAGCTTTTCACATTACAGCTTCACTCCGCTTGGGAGCATCGCGCTGTGCTCCTCATCGCTGCCAGTGTGGCTCTGGTGTTGGCCGGCTTGGTCACCACGGCTTATTCTGTTACAGAAGCGCAGGAAGAATTCCTCGCCACTGCAACCTTAATGATATCATCCGTTGGGCTTTTACCACCGCCAACTGTGCTGCTATTTTAGAACCAAACGGCCTCATAAGTTACGATGGTAAAAAACCTGACGGAATGACTTTTATTCCATGGAAAATGGGACGGCCTTTGGTGTGGGACGCTACTTGTGGAGACACCCTTGCGCCGTCTCATCTTCAAGGAACTCAAAATAAACTGGAACAGCGGCTGAATCAGCTGAGAGCCTCAAAACGCGCAAATATAGTACCCTCGACAGCGGATATATATATATCTGAGCCTTTTGGGATAGAAACACTTGGGCTGTGGGGACCAGGAGTTCATCAAATATACAATGATCTATCGGGGCGTCTAGTCAAAGCAACACGTGACCAAAATGCTGGCCTTTACTTTGCCCAAAGACTAAGTATTGCCATACAACGTGGCAATGCTGCCAGCATTTTGGGAATGTTGGCCACTGGTAGCGGATTTTAGACTAGTTTTAGTATTAATTTGTTTTAGGTTAGCATAGTAATTGTTTTTTTTTAATATCACACAAAAAATGTTTTGCATATCTCACAAATTTATTTAGGTACATATCCGCTTAGGTGTCTGTTGAAAATCCACGCATAAAAGCGAAAATACCTACCTTACCATCAGGTAAGTGATAAAGGCATAATTTACACATGATATAAACTAACCTCACTGTTGACATATAACGTTGTGCTGACTGTATATATATTTACATAAGTTAATCATATTAAACAATGATATCTACATCTACACTATCTAAACTAATATTTTAGAGAGGAAAGATTTTGATTTTTTGTATGTTTGTATGTTTATTTTGTTTGTAATGGATAAACTCAAAAAAATACTGAAAGTTTTTTCACCTATATAAAGCTGCGTTATTAGCGAGTAATATTACCAGGATTTTATTTTTCTAAAATTTAGAGGTCCCTACGAAAATTGCAATAATGTAACCCAAGGTATCAAAAATACAGAACGGTATGAGACGTTGCCATGGAAACGAAATAATAACAAGTCTGTCAAGCACGTGAGTAATAATGCAGTTATCTATGGTCAAAAAGCACTGCTGCCAATGATTTTAATATTCCTGATGTATTTTTTTAGAAGTTACGACGGGTATAAAAATGCTAAAAGTAAGAAAATTGCCGCGGTGTGAGCGCTACCCGGGCGAAGCCGGGGCGAGTCACTAGTGATATATATTCGCTATGCCACACGAAATTCATTACAGAAAACGTCTGACGTCAAACGTACTCAAAACGACAATTCCACGAAGATATCACGAATGGTCATAGCCATAGAATACCCTGAAGATTTTAAACCTGCGCTATGTTCAAGTACACCCACCACTTTCACACATGAAAATAGTCTTAAACTTGTGATATCTGGTACTAAAACAACAGCGACTTCGTCCGCGCGGACTACAGTTTATCGCAAAAAAGCATCCTATGTTCTTCTAGGATATTAGAAAGCAATGTAAAAGTTTAACACCAACGCTTTTGATGCTTTTTGACGGACTTGTTATTATTTTGTTAGAGCGATGGTGGCCTAACGGTTCTATAGTGCAATTTAGAATCCAACGATACCGGGTTCAAAACCTAGGCTCCGCATCAATGACTTTTCTAAGTTATGTGCGGTTTTCCATCGCTCCGTGCTTCGGAGGGCACGTTAAGCTGTCGGTCCCGGCTGTTATTGATTAATAGCAGTCGTTAAGCCATGTCAGAGGCCCTCGGGCGGCTTGACAAACTCTGACATCAGAGGCCAGCACTACCTCATACGACAAACAAACAAACAAAGTTTTGTTCTTCAACCGGTACAAAGCTCAAATCGGGATCTTTTTCTGCTTTTTCTGATTCAGAAGTCAGCATTTTCTGGTAAGAGTCATGACCTTCTATCAATAAACATTAATAGAGTCATCAAGTCTTTAATTTCTCTCTTCACGGATTAGGAGAGATTTATCGAAGATAAAACATAAAGAAAAAAAGAGTATCGCACTCTTTCTTCCTTGTCTTTAAAACAGAATTTATTGAAAATCACTTTCAAAAATTCTGGTATGTAAACCTTTTATTACCTTCATTTTTTTACCTTCACTTTCCTAAATCATAGGTCCTTTTATCAGATTTTCAAATTCAAAGAAATCTTCCAAATTCATCTAAGTACCATACACTAAATTGATGAGATCACATCATATCAACTGGTCAAAAAGACACGATGTAAAAACATGTTAAAAAGAATATGTCCATATATCAATGATCCTGAAGAAAATAACAACGAAGAGTTACCCCTCTTCGTTCTTATTTCCTTCAGGATCATTCATGGCCTGATTCGCTGAATATGACCAAATAAAAAAAACAATCCAATAATAAGATAAAGGTAGGTCATCATTATTCAGTTTGATTTATCACAGTTTTTTATAACAATAATTATGATGAAGCCATTATTTATTCTGTGATGAAACTTGTAAAGAAATGTTATAACTACCCATGATATATATAATACAAAACATGTCAAGTTTTTTTTGCAATATCAACGTAAATTTATTTTTTGGGAAATAAACTACTTTTGTACGTAAGTTATAACAAAAGATAAATCATAGGATGATACTTCCAAATCCGGTGGTTTATTACTAAATTTGTTTTCGTCCACTATAAATTTTTCATTACAATTATACTTTTTGGTAGAAAATAAACACATAAAAATAACCGAAAAACTGGGAGTTCAATTGCAGCTGGCACAAAACTAAAACAATTTCATAACAAAAATTATCGTATAAAGCTCCTTCTTCCAAGGCAGCCTATTCCATCTCTACAACAACCCCCCGGCCCCTCCGTGGACGCCCTCGTGAAACTTTAAGCAATCCGGACGATGACATTGCAGCCAAAGTACTGGCGGCGATATCCTCGTTCAATCCTACCTCCTCTGACAACCCGTCAGGGGGATCACACACTTAGACACAGGCACCAACCTCGCCGGCGAGGTCGAAGGTCCCGTTATTATTACATAATCAGTTATTCTCCTTCGAGTTTCTTGCCGATCTCTTCTCGAAGGTTATATTCCAAATCAGAGGTCTAGTTTAATTAATCAAAGGGCTCCTAGCCTAGTTCCTAGTTTATGGTCAGGGTCCCCTAAAACTAGCAAGCCAGGGGTGATTAGTTCGATACCCGTAATCTAGGCAACCTCCTATTCCGAAGTTCGTACCCCCTGCGTTGGTCACCAAAATTTAAACTTTGGAATGCGCCTTCTGCGTCAAGCATTACGCCCCACAGTCCCGTGACGCTGTAGAGGTCGGTAGAGACAAACAGCAATAACATTATAAAAAAATAATAATAAGAAGTCCGTATGATCTTAAAACAACATGATAAATCTCTCAATATTGTGTCAATATTGTGGGATAATATATCCATCGTACGGAATCGTCTCCACGTGAGTTTACCTCGCATTTGTCCGTTTTTTAAACACTTAAGTTTGACCACCTCACCTGGTGTTAAATGATGATGCAGTCGAAGGTGGTAGGTTAAACTACTAATACTGTAAGTCTGGCTTCAAGGCCTACTGCGGGAACACGCTGGAAAGGGTTGGCGATAGACTTTCCGCTAATATTTGCAGTATGTTACCTTAAAATGTCTCAATGTAATTTTCTTAGTTTAATATGTAACTTCCTGCGAATAAATAAATATTATGATTATTATAGACTTTCTGCTAGATGATGGTAGCTATGTATTGTGCCACTATTGTTTTATAACAATCATAACAATCAATGATTAAAAAAAGAGTATTCCTCGCCGCCAAATCGAAAATGAAGCACCCAAGATATGCTGATCTGCTCGAACGCACCCTTATACCATTAATACCGATCGGCCGCTACATCGCAGCATGATCTCGACCATTTAGTCGTCTATGTTCTGTCAAGCTCTCACGGAAAATCAAAAACAATGCAGTATTTTGGGATGAAATTGTGTATCAACCACAAAACATCAACAAATTATCCACAAATTACGTATACATTCGCAGGTGCCATTTGCTGTGCTTCACTCGTTTGCTTGGCGGTGAAGACACAATGTTTTTAAAAGCTTTTATTTAACCTGCAATATTTGTATGTATGAGTATGTTGTAGGCCAAATCTTGCAGGGCGAATTAGAACTAATTTCTCGTATTAATTTTTTTCATGTTGGTTCAGTTCCGAAGACAGAGAAGTGCATTTTTATGGTAAACCTAAATTTTGAGCATACATTACTACTCAAAGCTCCAGATAAAGGAACTCGAACGGTCAATAGCACAGACACGAAATGTCGTGTACTCATTTTATTCTGATAGTCGGTAAAACCAACTAAACCGAGTTTTACCATCACTTGGTTGCTGCACTCAGGGTGTGTCCTGACTAGGGAACTCCTCAACGGTGAAGAGCAACGCTATGAAGTTTTGTATACGCATTTAATTGTCATTGCCCGTTCTAAGTTTCACCATTATATGGCTAGTGTTTTTTTAATGTTTATAAATTAACTTATTTTTAACATTCATGATAACGATGTTTTCTTCACGGAAAGCCTCTAATTATACAAGGATAGTTGTTTTAGATCCCACGCCCTGCGGCGTGGAGACTGACCACACCAACTGAGCAATTGTCCCTTAAAACATCCCGCAATATACAAGTTTTGGCCGCTGTTGGTTGATCATGATACATTATTTGATATTTTGATACGATTAACTATAAATTGCCATCCACTAGACCGAATTTCAAACATCTCCAGCCAATTCAGAGTCATTAATTTTCTTTTTAGAACCAATTGAGCATTTTTATGGCGCAGTGATCTCGCGAATGTGGATTGGCCGTGTACAGTACAGCTAGCGTTCATTAGATGAAATTGTTTCGACTTGTCCACGCGATATGGTTATAATGCAGGAATTCCACGATAACATTCAAGCGGAAGGTATTTTTTACTCGACTACGGCGAAGCAAAAAGGAGGGTTATGATTTGAACCGATAATTATGTATGTGGGTATGTATGTATCTGTTCCCACATAACTTCTAAACTACTCATCTAAACCAAGGTTATGTTTAACGACCTCATTACCCCGCAACCGATCGTCGTTAGAAACAACTTCAAGGGGGACACCCTTGAAGTTGTTCAGAAATATGTTTACCTCGGGCAGGCTATGCAATTGGGTAGGAACAACTTCGAAAGGGAAGGAAAGGGAAGGGAAGGGAGAATTCAGTTGGGATGGGCAGCATTTGGTAAACTATACTTCAAGTCATTTCGTCGTCCACACCACAGTGCCTAAAGACGCAAGTGTTCAACGCGTGTATTCTGCCAGTTGTGTGATGACCACGCGTGCGAAACTGCGGGCACAGCTAGTAATATGTATAATAATGAAATGCTGTTGGCAAGCGCATCACGACTTGTGAATGGCTGGAACGAATTGGCAATTTTTTTAATGTTTTTATATAATAGTCCAAATAGGATATTTAGGCCAAGAAAAAATTGGAAAAAGTTGCTCCGAAAATATTCTGATTCGGGAAAAACTGAATGACCTTTATTGTATGAACATATTATATCATGCTTTTATTTCAAACAAAATATGTGGTTCTCTCCTTTAGCGGGCCCCATGGCTCATGGCACGTCATGGAAAACCAACAAGTTTCGTACGGTGGATATTAGTATTCACCATCATCATCATCATCATCATCATCCACATGGGTCTAACTCCTGTTAGGGGGGAGCAAAATTTGCAAGCAGACAAAGCCGCTAGGCGCAGCTAGTTGCTTATAAATATTGCCTTGCCAATCAGAGCTGTATAAAATGTATATTGCATTTCAATCGGAGACAGCAGTTTTTCAGTATCGACCAAGAGCCATCGACCCGACAAGAATGAAGGTTTCATTTTCACCAGTGGCGTCGGCACAAACGAAGCTCCAATTTGACCTGACGTTGTTATCAGTAACTTTTAACCTTTCGCGATTCGAACACATAGTTATCTAATTAACGGGACTTAATCGCGCTGAAAACTTAATATTTATTTACCTCGACGTTTCGATCAAGTTGCATTGATCGTGGTCACGAGAAGACTGAAGTAGCGGGTGTCAGCGTCGAGAAGGGCGAGCATTGTCTCCAACTACCCGCATTTGGTTTTGTAAAAATTCAGAATTGTCATGACACACGACACTAACGACATCTGCAGATTTCTTCTGACATAAACCGCGACGCGAACACTTGCTTATCACGGGATTCCAGGACGCAGACAACTATGTTGTTATCTTTAGTTAAAAGCTTTTATTTAAATTCACTTGTATGTATGTATGTATTCCTGAAATTAAGCAATCAATATTTCTGAGAAAACTTTCAGAGTACCTCACAACTCACTCACAGACGACAACGATTTAAAAATAATGGAATTTTGCAATCAATATTTCGCCCACTTTTACTGAAGCTATCGGACTGAAATTTGGCATACACCTTTGGTTCTCGTGACATTACATGGCTAATGCATTAAAGTTTTATTTATTTAATATACTTACTTCAAAAGAATTTGAATGTGACAACAACAAGATTAAACCAACACTAGGTAAAATATGGCCGTTCCACCTGATAAAAGTTGTTACAACATCTAACTCCAAAAAACTGAACGTAAGCGTGTACTGAAGTGTGAACAAGACCACCAGATCTTATATACAGCTGAACTAAAAAAACTTTAGCTAAATGAACTGTTTTAATTTTTTAATTGGTGACAATTATCGGGTCGTATACGCTGCTTCGCTGGCCATTATTGTACAAACATTTCGGGTGCCAAACTAATTGTATGTTTGTTCGATTGCTTGATCCAACATTCGTTGTAATGTGGAAGCAGTGCTCGTCGAACAGTATGGTAACTAGCTCAAATCTCTGCTCGACCATGCACCAAAGTTTTTTACCGATTCAAAATTGATTTTTTTTTATTTTTACCCGACTGAGGTTATGTAATTGTATGTATGTTTGTAAGTTTCTGTGTATAGTTGTTTGTACGTTTCTTAGGCGCGTCCTACAGCCTAAACAGCTTGATGGATTTTGATAAATAAGGTATCACTGTATTCGTCTTGATCACGAGAGTGCTATGGGATATATGAAGTGTCAAGAAAACTAATGTGGCGGCTTTCAGCTGCCATATTGTATTTCCGACGCAAGAAAAAATGACCGAAACCTATCGAGTCAATAATACCATTTTAAAATGATATAATTCTTATAACTTAACAGCATCAAATTTATTTTAAGCTTCTTACAAAATTTCTAATTTTAGATTCTTTAAGTTAATGTAATTACTATAGTCTACTGTTACAATTGCAACTATTAAAGTAAAGTAAAATATGTAAGTAAACAAGAATCATTAAATTTAGTTAAATACTAGCTGCGCCCCGCGGTTTCACCCGCGTCTCTCAGCAACCATACTTTTTCCGGGATAAATGTAGCTTATGTGTTAATCCAGGATATATGGCACCAAATTTCATCCAAATCCGTTCCGCCGTCTAAGCGTGAAGAAGTAACAAACATATACACACACGTACACACCCTCTCACTCACACACACACGCGCACGCACACACACACACACACACACACACTCACACACACACACACACACACACACACACACACACTCACACACACCCTCGCATACAAACATACCAACTTTCGCGTTTATAATATTAGTGTGATTATTTTTGCGGGTGGTCAGCTCTATTCAATAATTTTGTTCGCAGTCGGTTTTTTGTATTTTTATAATAACTTAACTATTTTTTATTTTTTTTATTTTCATTTGAGTTTCACCTATCTTTTTTATATTAGGGATTTCTAAACAACAATTTAGAGGATTCTTTTTCATATGAAAGGTCTACTTTAGGGTGATCTATCTATCTTCTATCTATGTGCATACTATAATAACACGTAACGGGGCCAAATCTGTGCAAAAATTTTTTTTATAAAATTATAATTGAGATTAACTTCATTTTCGATATGGGGGCCAAAACAGTTTATTTTTGTCTGATTGTTCTTCTGTCTATTTGAACACGCTTGACGCTGAAACTACTAGACAGCTTTTGATACAACTTGGCACAATCATAGTTGATGTAACGTATTAAAATTTAGGATACTTTTATCCCGAAAACAGGATAGGAGTATTATCCGCAGGATAGGGGTTGAAAATAATGTAAAAAAACACACCTCACGCTGAAACTATTGACGAATTTTGATGCAATGGCAAAGTCATAGTTTATATTATGAGTTAATACTTGTGATACTTATTATCCCGAAAAACTACAGGTTTCCTGCGGGATAGGGTTGAGAGTAATGTTAAAGTATTATTCACCATTCGATAGTGTTGGCAAAATGGATAAAATCTTGAAAAGAAATGTCTAATGGCAAAACAAAGACAGAATTAAGATGCTTTTTATCCCGAAAAAATAAATGGTTCCTGTAGGATAGGGGTTCAAATTTATGTAACAGTATTATTGCACCAATAGATTGTGTTTAACAAATATATACGAGTATCTAGGTAATTTTTAGGGATTCTTACCTAAAGAGTCCAAACAGAACCCTATTATTAAGCCTACAATGGGCTGAATCATATGATTCGTTAGAAGCGCAAGAGGAAAACGTCGTCTACATAGTCCCTAAGCTATATTGTTCATTAACCTTTTGGCGACAGTCAGTAAATTTAATACACATACCTACTGTGTATTACATGTATTGACAGTCGACTGAGTATTTAAGGAAACCACAAGAAAAAAAATAACACGCGAGTGAAGCCGCGAGTAAAAGCTAGTCTCTAATAGGCTTAATGAAAATGAAGGGAAGTTTTTTTAAGAACGACTCGTATTTTTTTGGTGCTTTAACACCAAAAAAAAGATAAAGATCAGATAGATAGTAAGATAGTCTATTAAGATGAGATAGATAGTAAGATAGTCTATTAAGACTATTGTTCAAAACAGTGAATGAAATGGTGTTAAAGAAACAAACGATTCCACAAACGAACATTCGTAGTACTGGGTCAGGTCAGGATAGTAAATTATTGTCACTAGCTGTGCCAAAACTTGGTCAGCCGTCAAATAGTTTTATCGATTGCTCGGGACTTTTACATTGAGATACGAGTACAAGGTACACCAAATTTTATTTCAAAACGTAACATCAGTGAAAACCACATTTCATAGATCCAGTAGATTTTACGTGATGCGCGAATAGGCAGTCAGACAGACGAACAGACAGACACTATTTTAAAAGCTTTTATTTAACTTGCTATGTTTGTATGTATATAAATATATTTTGGTCAAATCTTGCAAGCTGAATAAGAACAACTTCCTAAAGAGTTGTATTTTTACGTGTTGTTTCAGTTCCGATGCCGTTCCATTCTGTACGCATTTTATTATGATAGCCGGTTTTAAATTTTACCACGACCACATAATAAATAATAGTACATGCCAGGACATGGTTGCTGCACTCAGGGTTGGGTCCTGACTTTGGAATTGCTCAATGGTTAATAGCACAGACATTTTCATATAATATTATTTGAGATATTTTCTTAGAGCGATGGTAGCCTAAAGGTTCTATAGTGCATCTTAGAATCCAACAATACCGGGTTCGACCCTAGCCTCCGCACCAACGACTTTTCTAAGTTATTTGCGGTTTTCCATCGCTCCGTGCTTCGGAGGGCACATTAAGCTGTCGGTCCCGGCTGTTAATAGCAGTCGTTAAGCCATGTCAGAGTCCCTCGGGCGGCTTGACAAACTGTGATACCAGAGGCCAGCACTACCCCATACGACAAACAAACAAACAAGCACAGACATGAAATGTTGTATACGCATTTAATTGTGATAGCCCGTTCTAAGTTTCACCATGTCATGGCTACTCATAAAAGCTTTTTTTAAATGTTTATAAATTAACTTATTAGATAGGTAGGATGACCTAATAGCTATACTAATTATATAGTTATATCGAAAGGCGTGGCAACAGCGAAAGGAGGCCTATACCCAGCATACCCACTGCTGGGTATAGGCCTCCTTTCGCTGTTGCCTGTTGCGTAGTGGCTGTAAATGATGATGATGATGATGATAGTTATAGTTAACTAAAGCAGTGCGAATGAAAATAGAATAATGGAGTTAATAACGATTATGTAATTGTAAACTGTTTAGAATGTATCAATGTTTATGTTTATCAAACATCGCTAAAAACATAGGTTACACTGTCGTACCTGCAGCAAAATAATATTATGCCACCATAATTGTCAGTGCAAAATGCAAATGTGGCCATAGCCTGTTTTTGCCAAGTTCAGTGGCCGTAGAAGGAAAATTGTAAGCTGATAACGAAAATGATGATGATTTTCTAGCTAAATTATATATACTAGCAACATTAAATAACAAAGTGTATGATGCATACCTACACTTTTGTGTCGGAAACCTTTTGTTGTGATTTTAAAACTGACGCAATGCAGGTTTCCACGAGTCTTTTTATTTCAAAGTTGGGGCACTGCCAAATCGTTGGGCACTGCAATTATTTTTGGCAGACGTGGCGCTATCATTAGGCACACGTCGCTCGTCTCATACAAACAAAATAAAAATATTGAAATAATATGTAATTTATAATGATACCGTACCTTAGCAACCCGCAACCGTACGGTGCGGCGCAGAAGACTGACCCCAAATATATTGGGTTAATAGCCAGGATAAAGAAGGAGGAGACTTCATATCCTTAGCTGATCAAGTGCGTGTTGGACCTTGGATAGTGATTATAGATTCCGTGATCATAGTAGTTCCTTTGTAATCCAAAAATTGTGATAGTTTTCTTCTAAAATGTTCCACGAACACTTGTGATAACAAGTTTCTAGGTCAAATAGTTTAGAAATCACATAGGGGACACACTGTTTACGTCGTACATACGTTTGGCGGGGTACATCTCGCTAATGGTAAAGGCTTTTTTTGTAAAAAAACATTAGGTACTTCATTTCTAAAAGACCGATTCAACGACTCCCAAAAGGAGGAAAGCTAGTTTCCATGCCCACTTTACATAAATGGGAAGGTACGTAGGATAGATAGGTATAGGCACAGGTAGGTATATACTTTACTTTCAACTACAAAAACCGCTGCACATTTCCTTTCATTTGTTGTACATTTTGCGTGTAAAAGAATGGACGAACGTGTTTGCCGAATTTGTCGCTGATTAGGTATGTGTTGTGTTGTTCAGTTCATAACTCTATACACCAGACTAAGGCGGACAGACAGACGGACTGAGAGATCTTGTAGGGCTACGGAACCCTAAAATACCATACACTGAATTGTATTGTGCCGGAATGTCCATTTTGCGATACACTGAATATAATTCCCACAACGCCCGCTAATGACACCAAGACACATGACTTCTGACCTCGTAACGCCGACCCGTGGCTCTTCCAATTGATATAAGTGCCATTTTGTGGTATACTGCCAGCAGGAGGCGAGCTAGATTTTTATACAAGATACTGTTTACAACTTAAACCCATCATTATCATTAACCTAAGTTCCCAGAGTGTGGATGTTTTGGCCCCAGGCAGTGTGGGTTGGTCGATGTCATTACATTATGAAATTCTTGGACATACCAGACTCCTCATATTTTTTGCATCAGTTTTAAGTGTTAGCGTCGAAATCCACATGTATGTATGTCATTGGTCCGAACTGTGGTTTTGAACCAGGTGCTATTCACATTCGGGGTTTTTGTTTTTGTAATAATTTGTTTTTTGACGTAGGAATGTTGTAAACATTAGGGATGGTGAAGGAACGGCACAGGCGACGGCAATGGCTGTCACTTGTACGAAAATATCCCATAAAGTTTAAAAAAAATTGATCCACATCTGCCGCATAGCCAGCAAACTCACCTATTGGTTGTCCTGGGCATTGACTTCCCGAGTCATTTTCACTGACGCTTGTATCGCTTCTGTGATTTATTTTCCTTTGAACCCTCACTAACGCCACAGTACATATATAGTCCTGGACAACTGTACTGGTACTAGACCAAAGCCATGCAAGTATACCTTCCTTGAATTTAAATCTATCAAAACCAAATTTGAATCAGAACTGTCAATTTAAATTCAAAATCTTTGCGTCCTCAAAACGCATTTACATTTCAGGCACACAACACTTTTTCATCACGATTTTGTTGTTTGACCCACACAAGTCATGTCTCTATGACCAGATAATTGAAGCACAGCCTCGATAACTAATGAAGATGTTTTTCCTTGTATGTATTGTCCCATACAATTGTATACAATGGTTAGTGTAGAACAAACAATAGAAGGTAAAAACAACATGGGTGAGACATGGTCGGGGTTCGTTTTCAAGGATAATATGATTCGCAATAACCACTTGAGACTCGTAACTTACTAGATACTTAGCTTATTTTCCTTCTTACGGAATGTTTTTCAGTTAAGGTAAAGGCTTTCAGGAAAATTAATGTTGGAATCTTCATGATTATTTTAACAAAAATAAATCACGAAAATAAAACTCGACTGCGAACAATACTAAAAAGAAACAACAAGCTTGAGATTCTTGATTTTGAAATATAAGATGCAGTCGGAGGCATCATGCATTTCATTTCTCCTTTGACGGGACCAGCTAGAACCTGGTTTACTCCTACCACTGCATCTTATATTTCAAAATCAAGATTCTAAAGCTTGAATGAAGTAACTATATCAAAAATAAATATATTTTATATCTTATAATATATATGATATATAAAATATATCACAAATTGCTGTTAGCTTCGATGCGTAATCTAACAGCAATTTGTGAGGCAGATGCGGCGGAACATGGACTGAGATATAACTTGAAAATGAATGAGGTACTTATTTTCAAGAGTGGAAAAGTTGAGCCTGTACGTGTTCCGCCTATTATGCTGTTTTATAAGTAGTGAGTAGTTTTAAGTATTTCGGTTGAGGTTGGTCATTCAGTGAGAATGGTTGCTAACCAATTTTAAATCGCTATAGATCCTAAAGGTCATTCGAAGTGAAAAATGATAAGAGAAACCTAGATGATTTTCAAATACCTATTCAATGTTACCCTACTTTACATAGTTCGTTGATTTTCTTTTTTTTCATTTTTACAATATGGCGTTTGGTTGTCGCCATATTGAATTTTGATTACTGTCAAGTTATGTGAGTTATGTGCGGTTTTCCATCGCTCCGGATGCCACGTTAAGCTGTCGGTCCTGGCTGTTATTGATTAATAGCAATCGTTAAGCCATGTTGGAGGCCCTCGGGCGGCTTGACAAAATCTGACATCAGAGGCCAGCACTACCTCATACGACAAACTGTCAAATCTTTAGTAGCACTTGCAAGATTAAGAAAAATCTTTTGACGTAAGAATCATATAAATAGGTCTATGCGTTTGGTTTATATAGTGCCACAAAACAACAGACTTACATATTATTTATCTATACTTATAATAAAGCAATAGGAGCGAAATATTCTGTACAAAGAAGAAAATATAAAAAAAATGCTCTAGGGTACTCGTAAATATGCTACTGAAGAAGAATATAACATTTTTTTAATTCGTATCTGTCTGTTTGTTTGTTAGTTTTTCTATATATTTGTTCCGATTGCGATGCGGTTTTGACTGTTGGATAGCTTAGGGTTTGACTTAAAAACTGGTGTACTTGGTATCTCAATCCAATAAGTAGAAGCCGAGCAACCGATAAAAACTTTTAGACGGCTGAAGGAATTTTGATCAAATGTTGGTATATATTCAGTATTATATATTAGTATTTTAGGTCCTGGAATAGTGTACAGAGTACTTTTAACCTAGAGAAATGACCACGCGTACATCAGCTAGTATCTAATAATTTTCTAAATGAAAAATTTGAATCACGGACAGGTTCGAACCCTCATCATTCCGTGCCTCTTCGCGGCACATGCCAAATTCGTAATTCGTAAATTCGCTAAGCAGGCGTTAATCCTAAAATCATATAAAGATTAGACTTACATTTTACATAGGTTCATAAACACAATATCCTCCTTTGCGTTGCGCAGTCTGGTACACAAACATTGCGTGCTGCATTCACAAATCAATACATTACATAAACGTTACGTGCAGGATGCAGTTCGTCGAATCGAGTGGTAACTGGTAGCTGCTGCCTGGTGACGATTGAATTAGGTACGATACAATTACAGAGTCACGCGAGCTGGGAGATGGTCCCGTGGCAGTCACATTGAACCGCGCTACTGTTCTCATTTGTTTTGTTTTCGGCGATCTCATACCAAGCAGAACAGCCATTTACACTTTCCACCTTGCCTGCGCGGTTCCGTGTTCCGCCCTGAAGATTGAACTGCACAGTTATAGGTTTGGACAGCTATTGAGCTTGCGTGAACTACTGTGATGCCATCTTCACACACTCTCTTACAGTTATACAGGTATGCGCGCAGGCAAGACGGGAACAGTGCGGGAACTTTGACAACTGCTAACATGTGTACCCGAATGGTAACGTTTGTACAAGTAGCCACAATCAGAATGTACCTAATCAGTTCAAATGCCCTTTTTCCCAATTTACAGACATCAGCACCAGTCAAATGTTTCAACTGTTGGGACTCATGCTTTGATGGCCCAGTGCCAGTTTGAGGATGTCACCATATAGGTACTGGAATTTCGAATTTCTTTTGTGAGCATATGCTGAAAAGAGCTTTTCGAAACATCGGGCTGTTGATTTTCTTCATATTTGCTGGCTCCTTCACGCTTAGCACCTCTTCTAGCTACAGTTATGCAGCAAGCGGATCGAGAACAATAGATAGATAAAGCAAGTTCCAATCTCCTAGAGGTAGTGTAGGGCGCGCGCCGCTTGCGAAAGGCGGCTGGCAGCGACTGGATGAGGAGAGCCGAAGATCGGGCTCAGTGGTGTTCACAAAGAGAGGCCTACGTCCAGCAGTGGACGAATACGGATTGACTATGAAGATGATGATGAATCTCCTAAAGATGGATTGCATTTGGCCTTTCCTATGAGTTTTCGCCAGCTATAAAGGACGGTCAACAATGAATGAAAATGATGACGATACGGCTATATACGTACGTGCATAATGTATACAGCTTTAGAAATCTGCCAGACACGCCGTCGCAGCAACATGATTGAGTAGCGGACAGAGTTATGAGTAATATGACCTAAGAAATAGATAACTGACAATAAGTGACTATCCCTAGTCTGATGATGATCATAAAGTAACGTTAATTCTAAATTGACCAAACTTTTGATTACTAATTCATGTGATAGAAATTGATGATGCAGTTCATTATTGTACCTCATCTAATGGAAAGTGGTTTATCACATTAGCTTGTGTATCCTACTATTTTGGAAATAGAGCATTTCACAAAATATCTACTGAGCCCGATCTTTGGCTCTTCTTTTTCAATTGCTCCAAGCCATATTGCCTTTTTATGGGGCTATCTGAACAAATTTCAACTTGGTATACCAAGAGGAAGTTAAACCATTGTTAGCTTTCATAATTTGAACTATGTTTAGTTAAAAGCTTGTAAAAATAGAAAAATACTAGTCTCAACGGCTTAGATAAATCAGTCGGCAGTCTCGGTACATACAGGATACGGCCATTGCTCAAGCGCTAGTAGGGCGTGTCGCAGGATCGAATTAGGTACAATTACAGGCAGCACGCGAGCTGTTGTTATCCATAGAGAGCGGTAAAATGATGCTGCCCCTGCAGTGCGCACTCAAAATTGACAAATAAATTGTTGAACAACAACCGGCCGGCCGGCCGGCACTAGGCTGAGCTGGCTGTCGTAAGATAACCTATATACGACACAATATATTTTGCGACATAAAATATATATATACACGACTAAAGCTAGCTACTAAAAAGTATAAGTTACTAGCGACCTGCCCAGGGGCAAATAGATAAGGGTTTCTCTAAATATTTCTATAAACAAAACGATTGGCCCACCACGGCCACATGCACCCATGCCCCACATGCACCCATGTGCACAGAGGTAACTACAGAGTGGTGTACAATCTATGGGTGCATTCCGCTTCACGATAATATCGATGTGAGCGATCACAGTGCTAATTTGCGTTCCGATTCAGATAACGCGCTCGTGACAGTTGAGTGCTGCAGTTCATTCGGAACGCTCGTGAGCGTGATTACCAGATCACAACAACATAACCTCAAAATTTGCTCAAAATACAAAGTATTACTGTGGGGAAAGTAGTCTATCTAAAAATTGGTCAATTCTTTGAAGTAATATAAAATTAGGAAAATCACACACAACTGAATTCAAACAACAGTTTTCTTTGTAAACAACCGTCAGTCTGTCACTTTGACAGTAGCGCTCACGGTGATATCGGTTTGGGGCATGGTCGGTGTAATCGCAAAATGTATGATGAAAGTATGATGATAAACGGCGAGAAAGCTCACGAGTGTTATATTTCATTCAAATTACTCGTTTTAACATATTTTATTTGAATTATTCCATTTTGTGTTCATTTACTACACATATTTTATGCCTTTTCTTTCTAATGGAATGGAACGGGCAGCTTATAAGTTATTTGGATTTATGATAAGTGTATTCATTGCATACAACATTTGAAATTCAGAATAGCAATGCAATTTTCACGAACAAATCTTTATGGTATCATTTTTTTATATAAACAGAATAGGCAAGTTTACATACATAGACATTATGATAATGATCTGAACAATTGAAATAGGTGTAAATTTTCAAGCGTCGTCTTAGCGCCCCTATTGTTTTATTATCAACCGTGGGAGTAGTATGATCTGCAAACAAATCCACTGTGGAGCTCTAATCCTACCACTTTGCGGGAGATATAAGTTTACTTCACTAGTTTAGATAGTTTAGTTCACTGGTTTCGCACCGCATCTCCGTTATATCATCTAATAAGGATTGACCGCAGATTAAGAGGATAAATCTGTGGCTTTAACCTTTACAATACACCTACAAGCTTATGAGCTAGACGGAGGAAGCGCGGGCGACCCGGGGCCGCGTTGATCTATGCCTACAAGTAATACATTGGAGTTTTTATACGTAAGTATATTAAATCAAATGAAGATACGAGCAGGTCACTAGTCTGATGGTAAGCATCATACCTGCCCATCAAACGCAAATGCAGTGCCATCCAGAACTTTGGTAACAAAATCTTGCGCGGCACTGTCGCCCTGAGACGTTGTTTTTTAAGTATTATGCCCATTGATCGCTAAAAAGATTGCCCTTCAAACCGGACCATAGGTATACTTGCACACACCTGCTTGACAGTTGTAAAAAGTGTGTAGGTAGTACTAAAGTCTGTTGTGTCTTGCAGAACACTGCAAGAGACCTCATGAGAGCTTCCCCAATCGGACTCGTATGAAGTGGCCTATCACTGCCCTAATAACTCAAAGAGAAGTGCTTCTGTCTATATCCTGAATTCCCTTAGCAGCTGGTTCTCACAACACCCGCGGGATGGGAAAGGGTGGTCCTATTTTTAAGTCAGAACCACACGGCTAGGTTCTATAACACCTTCCATGATATATAATTTCCAAACGGAACCTTATTGCTTTAGAAAAACTGTCGGGCTCTGTCACGGGTTTGCAGTTCTAATAAAAGACAATGAAAGACACCTGAAAACACACAGTAAGTATGTAGTTTATTAGGTCAAATAAGAAAACCACATTGTTATTAAATTCACACTAATTTGCGATTTACGACGAAACAGCCGAACTCTTAATAAAATTGGATGACGAAGCATTAGGCATCATTAGGAAGGCAAGTTTTTAAACTTTTAACCCTGAAAAATGACCAGGTGGCAAAATCGCGAGGCACAGCTAGCAAATTAATAAAATTCAACAGATTGAAGTTCTAGCCAGCTCCTAATTGTTGGCCCTTGCGTGGCCTGACGAACTGACACCAGATCGGCAATATCTCATTAAAAATACATTCATCTCACTACAATCAAACGTTTCTATATAGCTGCATTAGCCGTAGTCACAAAGTGGCTACCACGTGTTCAAGTGATATGATTTACTTTTCATCAAATTCACACGTAAGCTTCCACACATGTTCCCTCGTTATCACGTTACATTGAAAAGAGTAATGAAAAAGCAAATCAAATATTTCTCTTCGCCGTTGCGTCAGACTATTAGTTTATTGGTTTTCTTGCAGCATACCAATTTGGTTTCTCTTTTGCAATCTGTTCGTGGTCCATTGTGTCTTGCGGTTACGCGCTTTCGATAACTTGATAGGTGTTATCTTAGAATTTAACGTTACTAAGCGTATTGTGTTATTTTAGAGTATTTTTTTTAAACAGTTCTAATTACACGATAGGAAGAAGAAGATAAGTGTCACTCCACCTGGGCACAGGGCGTCGTACACTACGTTTGCCAGTGTGGTCTCCATTAAGATGGTCGTTGTCTGAATCTCGTCTACCCCGAGGTTTTTTGTGGTTGTTTTCTATAGTAGATAATTATGCAAGTTGTGACCACTTGCCCAAATTTTAAACACCTACATGTAGTTTGCCGTCCTCAATACTAGCTTACACCCTATAAACTTATAATAATCATTATACTACGTACGTACGTACTACTACTACTTACTATTTACTGTGTAGTCCTTCCGAAGGCCACAAGACTGCAAGGTATACCAATAGAGAGGCTGATGTGCGTTATGTTTTTTTTAACTTTGTTATGTTATGTTATGTTTTTTTAACTTTGTTATGTGAGTATTAACTGATTTATCAATTTTATTTTATTTTATTAATTCAATTTATGTAGTCTGGGTGAAGCAATGACCACTGTAAAGTCTCATATCTCTGTAAGTAATTTTTAACCCCCAAACTCGAAAAGAGAGGGATGTTATAAGTTTAGGGTGTGTATGTATCACTGTGTGTGTGTCTGTCTGTGGCATCGTAGTTCCTAAACAAATGGACCGACCGATTTTGATGTTTTTTTTTCTTTTTAAAAGCAGATATAGGTAGTCATGTATAGAATCGTAGTGATTTAAGATTGTAAAAGAGCGCAATTGAAACCTACAAATACATATGAATAGGTAGGTAGAAAATAGCAACACAAAATAATAGGCTTAGGTGTTACGAACACTGCGAAATTCGGCATGTGGGTAGGTCAACGAATAAGCGAGATATTAATTGTATTGAAAGGGCTTATGTAACAGGCAGACGTTGTGTACAATCTACGTGCCATCTCATATGACGTCTATATTAGGTAAATAACTGGGAACATGCAGCCACAGAGAGACTGAAGCTCTATGTGGGTGTATGAATATTGGTACAGGTTGGCTCAGGAAAAGCCGCGCTTTGTAAAGGTACAAGTTTACAACGCGGGGCGAACCTGAGCCGATCTAAGGGTAATTTAAACAAGGTATTGGTAAAATGTAGATGGTAAGAGCGAGAGGAGGCTCAATGGGAGAAACTTCTCCAAAATTGGTCAAGTGTGTTGACTTGCGATGAGTCACACACAGGAGTGTTTTGAAATGGGACAAACTTTTAGTAAACTACCTAAAGTTAGGGTACCGTCTTCGTACAAGAGCGAGGAGATCACAAAATCGGAAATTCTTCTCGCACGCGTAGCAAAGCCATAAAAATTGGGCTTTCTTCGTGGTGCAGATTCGAAGTAAGACCGTAGCAAACTTCTGGGTCGATTTTTTGTGCCTGTTTTCGAGCGTGGGAAAGTTAGGGCAGACAACAATGGGGCGAAGGTATGTTATGAATAAACTGTAACAAATCGCTCAATAGGAGAGCTTCGCGTGTTTTGCGTTTACTATTAAAACGCATGCTTCCTAAAATCTGTGTGTTCTTAGTTCGATACTCCCCAAGTTTAGTTCGATACTCCCCAAGTTTAGTTCGATACTCCCCAAGTTTAGTTCTATACGGGGGGCTCAAATGGTATTTTTATTTTTGCTTCGTTTATTATCAGAGGTGCTATACGCCCAAACTTCCCTTGCTACGCCCATGCTTAGACATATAGCTTTGTACTCATAACGTCGTTTACTTACTAGCTGAGCCCGCGGCTTTTCCCGCGTGGTTAAAAGTAAGTTAGTTCTGGGTTAAAAGTAGCCTGTGTATTATTTCATGACCCAGTACCTACAAAGTACAATATACTAGAGTTCATTAAAAATTGTTCTGTAAAATAGGTTAATATCGATTGCTCGGCTCCTACTCATCGGATTGAGATACTAAGTTCACCAGATTTCAAGTCAGAACATATCTTTTCCATTAGTGAAAACCACATTCCAAAGAGTCCTGTTGTTTTTTTGTGATGCGCGAACAGACAAACAGAATTACAAAATTAAAAATGTTATATTCTCATTCAGTAGCTTATTTTAATACAGCATTTTTTACCACGGTTTTATTAAGTCACTTTCTTGTTTGTTTGTCTGTCTGTCTGTCATTCCAGGTGGAATTTTGCAACTTAAATTTCGAGCGCACTTCTCGATTAACTATCCGCTGGAACTTTCAGGGTAGCTCACAAACCGATGACAATGCAATCTAAAAAAAAAAGAAAGTGTTTTAGATCAGTTTTGTAATCCACATTTGCTGCTTGATTATCTTCATTGTACAGACTTTTTGTTACTTCCTGCTTTGTTATCCAGTCGCTTGCTACGCGCAGTATGCGCATAAAAGTAGCGTAATTATCAATCTATACTACAGCAAGCGCAGCGAAAATCAATCAAGATTTACAGCTATTGCGTGAGTTGATACGTGTTACTTAATTTCAGCTGCAACTTGAAGTATCTATATTATTTGTGTTGTGTAAATTTACGAAGGTTTTTTATTGTTAAGTTACTTTTCTAAATTATTGCATAACATTAATACAACATTGTACCTTTCCTTGTATTGAGCAGTTTACCTAAGTCATTTTTAGGGTTCCGTACTCAAGATCGTCCTGTCCGTCCGTCTGTACGTAATCCATTATTTATTCTGTACCGTCGGTCTGGTCTTCGCACTCTTAACAGCATCATGATTCATAAATTCTAGAGACAATGGAAATATACAAATTAAACCAAGAAGGAATCCTTATTTTCGTTAACTCCATCAGCTGTTTAATTAAACCAAGAAGGAATCCTTATTTTCGTTAACTCCATCAGCTGTTTAATTTTATAATATTTATATGTATTTAATTATGTTTTTTTGTACTATTTTACTCTCTATATGTCAAGTGCACGCCTATACACAGACTTCTTGCACAACCAGGATGACTGGCAGAAATTGCTGTCATAGCATTAAGTCCTCCTCTGTACACTGTTTTATGCATAAATTATTAAATAAATAAATAAAAATAAGGTTTTATAAAAAGAAAAACAAATCGAAAGTAAAGCACCCAAGATATGCCGATCCGCCGATAGGCACAAGCCTCACGCACAATCATGCTTGCCGATCGGGCGCCACATCGCAGCAAGATATCGTTAGTCTTGTTAATGCTGTCAAGTTCTCACGGAAAATAAAAAAACAATGTACAGTAGTCGCCGCGGAAGTATGTGTCTCGGAAGTTGTCTGCAAATCGCTGCGCAAACTGCTATTTTTCAGGCGCAATCCCAATGTTGAAGGTGAAGTCAGCATTGTATAACTGGCTCGCTCACTCGCTTACGTTTTTCGCATATTCTATCGCGCTCTTACTTTATACTGTTTTATCCCAACGATACCTGCGCAATCGTTTAAAGAGCCTAGCTTCACAAACATAGATTGGCTGCGACTACTGTGATGAAATTGTGTATCAATCACAAAACACCACAAATTATCTCCTTATACACACATACGCGGCTGTCATTTGCTTCACTAGTTTGCTTGGCACTGTGGTCTCCATATTTTTTAAATCTTCTTGAATGAAACGTTACAATACAAAACTTTTTTGAATGCCTACCACAGAAATCCTAATCTATACTAATATTATGAAGAGGGAAGATTTGATTTTTTGTACGTTTGTATGTTTGTTCGGATTACATTATTGCAATTTTCGTAGGGGACTCTAATATTTTTCAAATTAAAATACTGTCCCTGTTACTCGCAGACAATTGGAGCTTTCTATAGATAAAAATGTTTTTAAAATAAGCTTAGTTTATTTGAAGTTATCTATTAACTATAACTTCATATATACTAAATCTATTAACTATAACTTCAAAAAACTAAGCTTATTTTAAAAACTCTTTCATCTATAGAAAGCTACTATTTTCAGCGAGTAACAGGGACAGTATTTTAATTTGAAAAATATTAGAGGTCCCTACGAAAATTGCAATAATGTAATCTGAGGTATCAAACATTTGCAAAGACGACTATTACTCACTGTAAGGACAGTAATGACATGTTACCGTGAAATAATAACAAGTCTGTCAAGTACTTGAGTTATGCTGCAGTTGTCTATTTGTCAAAAAGCACCTCAATCGTTGCGGCCAAAGGTTTTGAATTAGATGAATAAGAAGAAAAAGAAAATTTATTCAACAAACAACAATATTAAAAAGAAAGGTAAAAACAAATAAAATGTGCTTGTGTGTCAAAAGGGGCCTATAATCCGTACAAATGCATAGATGTGACCCATACCATACCATCCCCATTGCCACTTCAGTCAGCTTGCTAAATCTCTGAGCTATGTCGGTTTTTGTGTCAGTATCTAACATAAAATAGCACGCTACGTATTTCTCTACATACTTGTCATTAAACCTACCTATTATTTATTCTGTGTACTTACCAACAAAAATTATTACCAATATAATTAATTACGCAATTTTGTTGCAAATTGATTTTCATATTTTCTTAGCAATTTCGACTCTAACGCTATGCATTAGGTGCACGTGATAGTGACAATATTTTGATTGAAATAAAATCGGTAATAGCACTACAGGGGTGCGATTTTTGAGTGTCACCGGTGATTTCGAAATCAGCTTTTCGCAAAAGTGGTATTTTTGAATATCTTACCTGTATTATCTCATTCGTTGTTCGTATTTTAGGAAAAACAACACACGAAAAGTAGGTTAATTTATGAAACTATGAACGAAATGTCAAAAATATCACCGGGTGATTTCAAAACGAGTGGGGGAGGCACTCGTAAACGAAATCATACGTATGATATTTTTTATCAATCAAGGGAAATCGGTGACTTTTTATCATTTCGCTGATATTTAATCACTCGGTGATATTCAAAAATCGCACCCCTGGTCCAGAATCAATAAATAGCATTTGAAAAATCTCAACAAAACTTAATCAAAATGGCACGTGTAAACGTTGTCAATTTGCCGCTGGGTTGCCGTTTCTGCAAATTACGGGCCACACAATGCAATTAATATGGCAATAATATTGCCATCCAACAATACTTAATAGCGCACTCACTGCTGTATTCTATTAGGAGGCAGCTAATGATTGACAAATAAAATGGATATAAAGTCGTTCTACGACTTTATATTCATTATTTAACAGAATTTAAAGTTAAAATAGTTAATACCTAGTGCCTGTGTAGTGCAGTAGTGTGTGTACATTGCCTAGTGTAGGTACTGTACTAGTTAGTTCCTGTAATATCATTATTGTTGGCATATAGTAAATCTATTTACCATTGTAATTATTTATAAAAGTGACGATAATATATTTTTTATTTGTTACTTTGTGTGCGTGTACTGGAATGAATGTTAATCAACTTTATTCAAAACAAGGTAAAATAATTATAAAATTATGCCTTCCTACAAATAATTTAAGATAGCGCCATCTAGTGTGGAGTAGCGTTCTGAACTACTTTTTATTTTTCTTTACTAGACTAACATTTCAATATGTATTGAAGTATTGAATTAGGCAAGTAACTTCTTTTCTTAACTGTTTATATATAATTGTTTTTTTTTTATTAATTAACAAGAAAATAAATTATAACTTTTGTAGTATATTTAGGTATTAAAATTCTTCTGAATTCTGTGTTCCATGAGAGCGACATCTATACAACGCTGAAGTAAACACTGACTTCTATTTAAAGCTTCAGATATTTTGCGCTAGATGTCACTATAAACCAAAAATGCTTTTGCGCTTGTTTATTATCTTAGTCTTCTGAAAGAAAACAATAAAATGCATAACATTATCTGATTTTATTTAAGTAGGTAATTAAAGCTATAATGAGATATTTATTGAGCTATTTCGAGATGTGTCGGGAGCAGAATATTATAAAATGTTACTGCTCCAAACCAATCTCACGGGCACGCCACGCGATCTTCTTGCCGGATAACGAACGAGGCTCTGGCAGCTGACAGAACAAACCAAACCATTAACCATACCATCTCAAAACAAGCGTAGCCAAATGAATGATATAGGATGGTGACGGGCAGCAGCGTCACCGGTGCGAGATGCTTCGCCCTGCGATCGCCAACCCACATGCCCTACTTGGCGATTAGGGGCAAACGCTCCCTAATAAACGGCACAAAGTGGCGTGCATTAGGAGAGGCCTGCGTCCGGCAGTGGATGATAGGCTGATGTTGATGATTATTAGATATTTTACAAAAAAATATGTGTGCCAAAACTCTCAAATAATTTGAAAACGAGACATTAACACAACGCTTCTTTGGGTCAGTCCCTTCTTTGGCAGGGTTGCCAGATCAAATTGTCAAACTTACCATACATTGCCTGGTGAACGGATTCTAATTCTAATGGTGAAAATAATGAAATACATACCTAGTACAAATAATGAAATGTAGGTATACTTATTAGTATACTTTTTCGGAATAAGGCTGGAGCGGCGGCTGAATCAGCTGAGAGCCTCAAAAGGCGCAAATATAGTCTCTATTCTTGACAGCGGATATATATTTGAGCCTTTTGGGGTAGAGGCACTAGGGCCGTGGGGACCAGGAGCGCATAAAATATAAAAACATGCATCAGGGCATCTGGTCGAAGCAACACGTGACCAAAATGTCGGCCTTTACTTTGCCCAAAGACAACTTGGCAAAAAGAAACATTAAATTTATATAAATACTAGCTGTGCCCCGTGGTTTCATCTGCGTCCCTCAGGACCCATACATTTATCCAGGATAAAAAACAGCCTATCTGTTAATCCAGGGTATAAGCTACCCCCGTACCAAATTTCATCCAAATCCGTTCAGGCGCTTAAGCGTGAAGAAGTAACTTATGACACCCCTCTTTTAGCGTTCGGGGGTTAAAATAGATATCCATTTACCTACCTAAGTATATCAGAAAATTATTAGATGCTTGCCAGATATCAAATATCCTATGACATTACATAACATTACTTTAGAGTAGTGTCACGGGAAAAGCTACTTTTACCCGACTACGGCGAATCAAAGGAAGGGTTATGTGTTCATACTAAAACTTGGTACGATTTTGACAAGCGAGGTATCAATAAATTCGTCTTCACCGTAAGAGTGTCACAGGCTATTTTTTACCCAACCGTAGTTGGGTATTAGTTTTCGAACTTATGTCTTGTTACTATTGCACACTATCAGTATTGTTACGGGAGAGAGAACATTCCTATCATAAGCACTAGTGTCACAGGTATAAACGTTTTTTTTTAATACATAACGATGAAGCAATTCAAAAGGTGCAATGTGCAATAAGAAATAAATAAGCGCACGACCTCGGTCTATTTACATGTTTGTTTGTCTGTACACGCACAAACTGGCACAATCGGGGTCGCACGTATTGTATTGAATTGGTACCTAAAATCAGCAATATCTTGCAAAATGTACTTACACATGTTTAACTAACGCACGGAATAATAGTAGTCTACTAGTAAAGCGTTGATTACTTGCTTCCAACTTATTTTTGTTTAGCAATAACGAGTATCTTTTAACAAATACAAAGTTCCGATAAAGAACTCGGTGGTTAACGGAATTATTTGAAGGAAATCGTTCAAAAGTCGCCGTGAGCATTGTACTATTACTACTTGTACTATTACTACTTGTACTATTACTACGTGTACTATTACTACTTGTACTATTACTACTTGTAATATTACTACGTGTACTATTACTACTTGTACTATTACTACTTGTACTATTACTACTTGTAATATTACTACTTGTACTATTACTACTTGTACTATTACTACTTGTACTATTACTACTTGTAATATTACTACTTGTACTATTACTACTTGTAATATTACTACTTGTACTATTACTACTTGTACTATTACTACTTGTACTATTACTACTTGTACTATTACTACTTGTACTATTACTACTTGTACTATTACTACTTGTACTATTACTACTTGTAATATTACTACTTGTACTATTACTACTTGTACTATTACTACTTGTACTATTACTACTTGTACTATTACTACTTGTACTATTACTACTTGTACTATTACTACTTGTACTATTACTACTTGTACTATTACTACTTGTACTATTACTACTTGTACTATTACTACTTGTACTATTACTACTTGTACTATTACTACTTGTACTATTACTACTTGTACTATTACTACTTGTACTATTACTACTTGTACTATTACTTATTCTGTGCCGTAAGTAATTGACTCTGACTAGTCAAAGCAAACAAGGATAATTTGCTTTCTTTCTTTTCCAATGTTTATTGTTAATTTGCGTGGGATTCATTTTGATTATTATGAACTAAATACTAGTGTTGTATATCATGGATACTATTAAAAATAACGAAGTGTTAAATCAATAATGGTATAGTTTAACATTGAATATGCAACAATATCAAATTTTTGAAGTTATTCAACATAATGTTATTTTTATTATGGTTATGCTCGGTTTTGCACTATTTCACTGATTTCTGTTTTTTATAAAATATTTGTATTATTTATATGTAAAAATAAATAATACAGATATTGTACACGCGTAGGAATTATTTCCAGCGAAAAATATACGAATTCATCGATTTAAGTATCGATCGAAAGACTCAATATTCGTTTTTAATAATCTATATATGAATTAGCAACAATGTTTGATAAACAAACAGATCTACCTATTAAAGAACAGCTCTACCAATTAAATATGCTAACCGGCAGATAAAGTAACAAGTAAATTACAGGCAAGTTTAATTCTTGCTTAGTACAGCTAGACGTTGTGAAATTCATATGCACAGTTACTGGTGAGTTTAACTGGCGATCAGCCTACTTGAAACAGTATGTCGTGAAATAGGCCCTAAGAATGACAGTGAAAATATTATAAGTAGGTACTTATCTATCTATACTTATAATCTAAATTTATAATCTATATATACTTATAATATATCTATACTTATAATAAAGCAATAAGAACGAAAAAGTCTGTACAAAGATGTTAATTAAAAAAAATGGTCTAGGGTACTTAAGCTACTGAACAAGAATATAACATTTTTTAAATTCAAGTCTGTCTTTTTGTCTGTATGTTTGTTCACGTATCACGTAAAAACTACTGGACCGATTGCGATGCGTTAAGCTTAAGCTTAAGGTTTGACTTAAAAACTGGGGTATTTGGTATCTCAATCCGATGAGTAAAAACCGAGCAATCGATAAAAACATTTTGACGGCTGAAGGAATTTTGATCAAGTGTTGGTATATTGGTATTTTAGGTCATGGAATAGCACATAAAGTATTTTTAACCTGGAGAAATGACCACGCGTGCGAAGCCGCGGCACAGCTAGTGTATTTTATAAGTATTTGATTTTAGAAGTGACGCCTGCTTACTGTTATTTATTCTATCACGAAACGCAATTACAAAAATAAAATAAAATTGAATCCCATAGCAACTGATGACAGGCTGGTACAAAAATGTGGTCTAGACCACTTAGGCATTGAACACTCAATAGCCCTTGTTCGAAACTAGCTAGTCTAGGATAAAGTCTGCTTTTATTAAGTACTCTAAAGAGCTTTTTCAATGCTATGGGATTTTTTCAAATGCAATACGAGGCTACTGCTTTGCAGAAGTATCAGGACAAAGAACACTTTCCTGTTTTTAATAATATGGCAAATAAATACAAAAGAATACAATTTTCTAAGTTAAAATTTCGTCAAGTTCTACGAGTATTACATCGTTGCAAGATACTGGTTAGTTGTTTACGCGGGATAACAATAAACTTAATAATCGGCACAATTAAGGAATTACTGAAATACCAACATTAAATAAGGTACTCGTAAGTACCAATACAATACAATTACACCAGATATGGATGAATAGATACCACAATCGAACGAAATCGAATGATTTGAACTATAGCAAATCACTCTTTACTAGCTGTATCCACGGCTTCGCCGGCGTGGTCATTTATTTAGGTTAAAAGTATCATGTGTGAAAACCCAGGACCTTAAAATACCAATATAGGACGTAGTACTATTATTTATACTGTGTTATAGGTACCAAATTAGATTTTAAAAAACGTTCAACTGTCAAATAGTTTTTTATCGATTGTTCGGCTTCTACTTTAAATTGAAATAAAAGCTCACTAGATTTTAAGTCAAAACCTTAAGCTATCCAACAGTAGAAATCGAATTTCAACCGGTAAAGTAGTTTTCACGTGATGCGAGAACAAACGTCCAGACAGACAGACATGATTTGAAAAACATGTTATATTCTTGTTTGGAGTCTTTTTGAAACCATTTTTTCAATGTCTTTGTATAGATTTTTGTTAATTACTACTTTATTATAAATACTAGCTGATAAAAAGTTCAACAAATGACTGTGGGCCTTTATTTATAACGATGTTTTCATTTACCGAATGCTCATGCCCGTTTTTTTTACGATTTGAAATCTACGCTCTGCGGTGAGCGTGGCTACCGACTACAGATATAACTTAACAATATAGCATCATAGATTTTATGGGCCAAGACTAATAAGCATTTTAGTGCTTCTTATCGACTTGCTAGTAACACAGTCAGTTTTTTTTTTTTACATACCACCAGAGAAAATAATCTAAGGGGGTAAGATCCGGTGACCTCGCTGGCCACGGCACAGGACCATAAATTGCAATAAAATGTTCACCAAACTGCTGAATCAACATCTCTTTTACTATACGACTATTAATACGAAACAGTACGCAAACAGTTAGTAATAATCAACGAAACGTGGAACAAAATCTAAATTATTGACGCCAATTTACTCTACGTTCTAATTTCAATTGTTTACATTTTTTTCTTTTACTGTTGCCTTTAACCGTGAAGACATAATAAAAGTTTGAAATTAGAACATAATGTTGTGAAGATGACCGCGCTGCGGGTCTGTGTACGTAGTATTTACATTCTCTTTGGTCTGTGTTGAGAAAAATATTGGGTATCATTTCGGACAAGGTACAGGTAATGCAGGTATGAATTAAAACAGTACTTTAAAATATGAATCAGTTTATTAAAATACAACATTTTCCTTAAGTTTGCCGTATGTCATTTTTTCCCAGAATTCAATCCTTATTAGCGACACTATCAAATGGTGTAATAATACAGTGTGTTTTTTTCCAAAATCAACGTGTTCGATTCCTGGCTAGGAATATTGATTTTTCAAACTCCCAAAGATGCAGTTTTAGTTTTCATCAAAATAGGGCCCGAGACTCCTTTGAGTACTTTTCGCTAAACCTCATAGTTTCTGATTTAGCCAACCACGCCCACTTGAAATATTCAGCCTGTATAATAACTGCTTATTGAGAATGCGAGGCGGATTTGTCGATAGTTGTCATGTTTATGTGCGATACCTATATATGGAGCGGGGCCAGTCAGGTAGGATGTTGCGTTCACACATTGCTAAGCAGACTGTAATGGTGATTAATGAGTAAAGCGAAGACCGAGACTGCGCTGTGGGTGCACTTATGGTGCAGTATAGGATCGAGAGATCCTATACATATCATGCAGACTTCGTAAACACTTGCTACTTCACATTGTGTATCTGGTCCATTAGGTTTGAGTTCGATACACTTAAATTTATTAGACCCTTAAAAGTCTTGGATAGTTATTGATAATGATGACACATTGCAACTCTCTATCCGACACAACATTTTTACAAATAACAAGTTATAAGAACCTTCAAAGGAGTTGTATTGGCCCAACTACAAAACAGATTGCAAAAAATATTTTATTTCTTACTTTTCTTTACGTTAGGGTAGGCTTTGGGTTAGACCTTAGAAAAATAAAGTTATTGATTCCGTTCGCTGAGAAGAAAACCGTATTGAAAACAGTTAACAGACCTACCGCCTTATTTATAAAAAGTTAATAAACGTCAATTAGTACTGCGCAGTACAATATTGTAGTGCGCAGTATTACTAATCATTGCTTAACTTTTTATAAATAAGGCGGTATATCTTTAAACTACCGAACCGATTCTAATGAAACTTAAACTATTAAACGTTGGAAGACACCGAAACTATTACAAAAAGTTTTTTTCAATCGGTCTTCTAGTTTCTGAGAAATACGTGAACAAACATATATTTTATACATTTCTTTAGAGGGTAAATGTACAAAATATGTAATACTAGTTTCCCCGCCCGCGACTTCGTACGCGCGGACTACTGTTTATCGCGATAAAAAGCATCCTATTTTCTTCTAGGATATTAAAAACCAATGCAGAAGTAGGTATAGCACTCTTGATGTTTTTGACAGACTTCCATGGCAACCACAGACCATTCTGTGATGGCAACTGTTCCTTACAGCGAGTAATCAACATCGTTCAGTTTTCCCGTGGAAACTTACAATTTTCCGGGATAAAAAGTATCCTATGTTTTATTCCAGGGTATAAGCTATCTCCATTCTAAATTTCATTAAAATCCGTCCAGCCGTTATCGCGTGAAAGCTCCCCAAACAAACAGACAAACAGACAACGTTTCACTTATATATATTGGTATGGATAATTATTACGCATTTCTAACAATATTACATAAATACGCGTGAACTTGATTACCTCCTATATATATATATATTATGTAGGTTAAAAACGACGAATCTTTAGTTAACTCTACGTTATGCATGGTCCGACCCGTACATGGACTTTAGTTAACTCTACGTTATGCATGGTCCGACCCGTACATGGACTTTAGTTAACTCTACGTTATGCATGGTCCGACCCGTACATGGACTTTAGTTAACTCTACGTTATGCATGGTCCGACCCGTACATGGACTTTAGTTAACTCTACGTTATGCATGGTCCGACCCGTACATGGACTTTAGTTAACTCTACGTTATGCATGGTCCGACCCGTATATGGACTTTAGTTAACTCTACGTTATGCATGGTCCGACCCGTACATGGACTTTTTTGATTATTCGCTTTTCAAGTACATCGTGCACTTGTGTGATGAACTGTACTTCACATAATTACAACATAATGAGGATTCTCCTCATAGCCAGTACAAAAACCGTGACAGACGGTGACTGGTAGACTCGGTACTCGGTATTGCGTGGGAATTACGCGGCTTTATGATTGTAATGCGCATGCGCATCAACTGTGTGCTACTTTTAGTACCAACCGTACGCTACTCAATCCAATGTCAAGTTCATAAATATAGTATTTTTATACGTTTATGAAGAAATCCCTAGAGTCCAGTGTGCGGTCGATATATGGCAATTTAATTGTTCTAAGCAAATGAACTCGTAAACGACCGTATTGAGACAGTAGCACATCTTATTTTACTGATCATCGTGAATCTGTACCTGATTGCTTATTATTGCTGACTGCCCAAAAAAAGAGTGTAATGTTTTCAGGGTTCATGTATGTTTGTATGTGAGTTTCTTTGTTCCACCATAACTTTTAAATACCTGAACAGATTTGGATGTATGGGGTATCGTTCGTTCGTTTTTTGGCGGGCAGTCGTGTTTTTTTCGCTTACTTTGATGATGTATTTTTTTCTATCTTCTTCTTCTTACACGAACTCTATTCGCAAAGTGGTTGTGGTGGATTATATGATGTATACTGTGATACTGTGATATTCATAATCATTTTCCTCGGCGAAGATTACTGATAATATATACGCTTCTATTCATCTTGCATTTCCTGTTATCAGATCGCTACACTCTTCTATTTCCTTTTACCAGATTGTTATACGCTTGTATCTCCTTTTATTAGATCGCTACACTCTTCCATTTCCTTTTATCAGATCGCTACACCCTTCTATGTCCTTTTATTAGATCGCTACACTCTCCTATTTCTAGGTTGCTAACGGAGTTTAGATCTCTATGTAGTTAATCAGTGTTCTTATTTCCATGCCACTTGACTAATATTCACCATCATCATCAGCCGGTTTCAGTCCAATGCTGGAGATGGCCTCTTCAAAAGCACGTCACTGAGCCGAGTCTTCGGCTCTTGTTTTCCAACTGCTGCCAGCCACTTTGCGTATATCGTCATTCCACCTAGCCGGAGGGCGCTGCCCTACATTACAGTCACGTTTAGGTTGACTAAGATTAGGTACTACTCTCAATAGATTTTTGGAAACCTAACAGATAAGAGCATATCAGCTAGGTACCTATTTAGTATTGCTATTGGTTTCTATAAATCGTTATCGTTTAATCCGGGACTTTTTTCGATGACCTCTTGACCATTAATTTTCTAGTGATTATGATGATGCGTGTCTTCTTTGAAATGTTCTCTTGATGTTTTTTTAGTCAGATCTGACATGTGAATTTTTGTTTCTCAAGGCAGCTGGTTTTTAAAATGTACATCGGTAGCTTGATCGACTGATTACCAGATTTTTAACTTTTTGCCTGAATACGTGCTTTCAAGACGTTTAGTGAATGCTCACTGAAATGTATTTACTTGCGACGGCAAGTAATTACTCCCTTCCCTCCTCTTTATCTGGAGTCAACCATCTGGCTGAGATCTCAATCCTTATTTTTTTGTAGAATGGGAGGCAGAATTAATAAAATAATGTAAAAACTTGACAGAGAAGTCTAGAAAATTGTAAAACGCTAAGAAGAAAGTTATGCCAGAAAAACTTGAAGCCACTGATACTTGCTATCCTACAAGATTTTGTTTAAAAACGTTCTAAGCAGTTTCCGGTCACATTAAAAAGAATTTTAATATTGGGAATGGGATAGAGTTAAATTGGTGTTAAGTGATTATTTAACCAAAGACAAACGCACTAACCCGAGAGTGGTTTATGAAACAAACTCCAGTCATACTGATTTACCAGCTATCTTTAGCTTCTCATAAACCATGGAATAACTATTATAGGATTACACGTCGCACCGTTATAAGCCGCGCGGACAGTAACCACTTCCTCGAGCATCAGTGGTTCTCCTTTTACGTATACAGACGGACGTGCAGCATGGTTTAATATATTGACGTAACGGTATATCTGTTTGGTTTGTGTGTGATGTTGGATCGCTGAGAAACGAATTGTGAGTATCTTTTGTTGATAAATAGAGAAGAATAGTAAAACTTCAAAGAGTGATGATGTTGTTTGAGTGAATCAACCTGTTCTATAGTAGTCACGGTATATAATTAACATATATCCTATGTATGTGTACTGTAGTAGACTACATTATTGAGTGCTGTGACATGAGTGCTGACCGCCTCATTCAGTTTAATATTGTGAAAACGATTGGTGCTATTAGGCAGTCAAATAAATGTGATTATGAGAGGGTTGACGGAGGATAACTTACAAAATTAATCTGAATAATTTACTTAGCAGTTACATTTTTTATTTTTAGTTCCAATACCATATGAGTAACATAAATAATAATAAATAATACTTATTCTTCACTAAATAGTATAAAGGCCATCCGGGGCGAGGGTATTTAGGTACCTAACTACGATGTTTTGCAAAACCAGGTAAATCTATAAATTTTAGAAAATAATAGCAGTATTTGACAGCAGATATGTGTATACATCTTGCATAGTCTATCTGTCGCACTCAGAGAGGTCAATTTACACTAAATCACTCACATTTTCACTTTTTTCATTTATTTTTTACGTTATCATCGGTTAATGAGCTACCCTGAAAGTTTCAGCAAGATAGCGTAAGTGCTCGAAATTTGAATTGCAAGATTCCAGGACAGACAAAATACAGAGATACATAGATATATACATACAAGTGAAGTTAAATAAAAGCTTTTAAAAAAGGGAAGGGGGACTGTAAGTACGATAGCATAATATACTTATTTCTAGGACTATCTTCAAAAATAAAACTACCTTAAAAAAGTATTTAATATATTAACAAGCATCTTTAAGTTTTGGAGTTAGTTTATGCAAGTAGTACAAAATGCATGTACCGTTGGCACCGCTCAAGAACACAAACGTGCTTTGAAAATGTACGCTCGTGTAGACAAGTTTTAAATTATAATGGTCAACCTTCCTGTCACAGTTTGACAATCCATGGATTGTAGAACTGTTGTAATAAATGTACATAACTTTAAAACATACTTATTATACTAATTATGGCCAATAAATCGTATTCCTGATCGGTGACCGTATTTCCCATTAAAAATAATACAAAATGATTACTTATCGGGTATTTTTTAGTCTCATAAGAATATATTATTATGCGGGTTCTGTACCCAAAATGTCTAAACTGAACTACCCTATTGCTCTGGCAACGCTATCTATCTATCCATAAGTCAGGGACTTTTTATGTAGTTCCTAAATAAAATAAAACTTTCGAAGGGAGTCAAGCTGTTAAGATGTTAAGTTACATTTTTTCCTCATCTTGTGTTTTTTCTAGTGTTAATGTGTAATATTGGTGGAATACTAACAACTAGGGTGTTCGTTAAAGTGCACGAGTGTAGACAAAGGATAAAAATTAAAAAGTGTGGCATTATGTGATGTTTTCTTAACTTTCTAGGAAGTTATAGTAAAATATCCACCGTTTTATAGATTCGTGATTTGATAAATTGACTGTTATGTTAGTCGTATGAAGTAGTGCTGACCTCTGATGTCAGAGTTTGTCCCGGAGCGATAAAAAGCTGCACAGAACATAGAAAAGTAATTGGTGCGGAGCGTAGGACTGAACCAGGTATCGTTAGATTCTAAGTTGCACTATTGACCTGTTAGGCTACCGTTAACATCCGTTGAACGTTGGCGAAATTTCTGGCATTGCCGCCGCCGAAGCAATAAATAAGTTAATATAAAAACATAAAAAAAAGCTTTTATGAGTATGTCATGATGAAACTTAGAACGGGCTATCACAATTAAATGCGTATACAACATTTCGTGTCTGTGCTGTTAATCGTAGAGGAGTTTTCTAATCAGGAGCCACCTCGGAGTGCAGCAACCATGTCATGGTAAAACTTCAAACCGGCTAGCATAATTTAATGCGTACACAAAATTTCGTGACTGTGCTGTTGATTGTTGAACAGTCCCTTTATTTAGAGTGTTCCTGGATGTCGATTCAGGTCATGCTAACCATAAACATGCATTGTCATCAGAATTGAACCAACATGCAAAAATTTTACTCCGTAGGAAAATAGGAAGTGGTTCTAATTCAGCTTGCAAGATTACCTAAACAAATAGACATACAAACATTGCAAGTTAAATAAAAGCTTTAAAAAAAACTATTTTCACTGCATAATCTCCGTTGTTGGACTGTTTATCTTACCACGTGCTATTAGCGAATTATTATTAGCGTGTCATTGTAGTGCCTCCTCCACAAAAGTCACCTAACAAGAATTTAATTCAATAGAATTCAACTAATTACAGGTTTTTCCTCTGAAAAGTTTCTCCTTTTAAACAGCTCTTACAGCTCCTAAAACACAAACACTTTACGTTTTTGCGCTATTGAACTTTTTCAATAGCGCAAAAACGTAAATCACACTCATATTAAAAGGATTAGCCTTTTAATTTTTTAATTATTAATTAGCATATTAAAAGGCTAATAATATATTACAGCTCCTAAAACACACAACATGTAGGTCAATAGCTCAAAAAAGAAAATCACACTCATATTAAAAGGATTAGCCTTTTAATATTTTAATTATTAATTAGCATATTAAAAGGCTAATAATATATTACAGCTCCTAAAACACACAACACGTAGGTCAATAGCGCAAAAAAGAAAATCACACTCATATTAAAATGATTAGCCTTTTAATATTTTAATTATTAATTAGCATATTAAAAGGCTAATAATATATTACAGCTCCTAAAACACACAACATGTAGGTCAATAGCGCAAAAAAGAAAATCACACTCATATTAAAAGGATTAGCCTTTTAATATTTTAATTATTAATTAGCATCTTAAAAGGCTAATAATATATTACAGCTCCTAAAACACACAACATGTAGGTCAATAGCGCAAAAAAGAAAATCACACTCATATTAATTAGCCTTTTAATATTTTAATTATTAATTAGCATCATAAAAGGCTAATAATATATTACAGCTCCTAAAACACACAACATGTAGGTCAATAGCGCAAAAAAGAAAATCACGCTCATATTAAAAGGATTAGCCTTTTAATATTTCAATTATTAATTAGCATATTAAAAGGCTAATAATATATTACAGCTCCTAAACACAACAACATGTAGGTCAATAGCGCAAAAAAAAAAACACACTCATATTAAAAGGATTAGCCTTTTAATATTTTAATTATTAATTAGCATCTTAAAAGGCTAATAATATATTACAGCTCCTAAAACACACAACATGTAGGTCAATAGCGCAAAAAAGAAAATCACACTCATATTAAAAGGATTAGCCTTTTAATATTTTAATTATTAATTAGCATCTTAAAAGGCTAATAATATATTACAAAACACACAACATGTAGGTCAATAGCGCAAAAAAGAAAATCACACTCATATTAAAAGGATTAGCCTTTTAATATTTTAATTATTAATTAGCATATTAAAAGGCTAATAATATATTACAGCTCCTAAAACACACAAAATGTAGGTCAATAGCGCAAAAAAGAAAATCACACTCATATTAAACGTGCGAAAGTAACTCAGTCTCACCGTTTGTTACATTTTCACTACTAAACCACAAAATACTAAACGGCCCGGCTGAAACTATTTTGATGAAATTTGATTAGGAAATATTATGTGAGGAACTTACATATCCATACCAATATATAAAACTGAAAGTTGTCTGTTGAATTGTTTGTTTTTGAGGAGCTCTCACGCAATAACGGATGAAATTTGGAATTGAGATAGCTTATACTCTGGAATAAAACAAAGAATGACTAAAACTAAGACTTTTATCCCGGAAAATTGTAAGTTTCCACGGGAAAACTGGAAAATGTTGATTACTCACTGTAAGGAATGGTTGCCATGGAAACGAAATAACAAGTCAATCAAAAACTTCAAGAGCATTGGTACCTACTTTTGCATTGGTTTTTAATATCCTAGAAGGATGCTTTGTTTCGCGATAAACTGTAGTCCGCGGGGACGAAGTCGCGGGCGGGAAAGATAGTAATAGAAATAAAGCGTTTGCAATCACGTAACCCTATCACCAAACTAAAAGAAATTAAAATTTAGTTTTTATTGACCCTAAATACAAAAAGTAACATTTTAGATTCAAAGCCATTCCGCTAATATTTTCAATTCAGTTAGCTAGAATATTGGTTATACTATTACGAGTAGATATAAGGCTATTGGAAATATTGGTTATAGGCAGAGAGTAATCTATAGTTATTAGGCAAGTATTAGCACCGAAACGCGCCTGTCCACCATATAATGTAATTATTTTGAGCAGAGTAAACAAAAGCTTAGTTTGGGTTTGGGATATTAATCAAGATGCCGCTTTTGTACCCGTCTGTACCGGCGCGGGCGCAGTGACAGCCAAGCTTGCAAGTCTAGTCGCAAGCACACAGGCGTACTCAAGAGTGCTATAACTTTAAAGGGATGCTTCTAGCCTGACTTTGTAGTAATGCCAAGAACGATAATATTTGCCTAGAAACAATGTTCACCTATAAGTATTGTATCTTTAATTACTCGTAACTGTAATTTAATGATAAAATTTGGGTATTACTTAACTGCACAAAAAACCCTGCGTATTGACAACAAAATTATAATAGTGTCATTTTAAAAGAATAATTGCATATCAAAATACCAAAAAATATAAACTATTTCGTGGCAAAAAAATACGAAGACTAAGGCGAGAGCTTCGCTTCGCTTGCTTCGCTTCCCTCAGCCTTCTAACTTTCCACGAAAAGGATCGGATCTGTCCCATAAACTAGCACTTGGTCGTAGTCTCGTACGTTAATTTTCATATGCAACCAAGTTTGTTGTTGTTGTTGTTGTTGTACAACAGACATTTAGTGTAGTTCTGTTGATGGTCGCGTTAACAATGATGATGGAATTGTTCTACGACGATGATGAAAGTATCATGTGTGTTATTCCAATACCTAGTGTCTAATATCAATCATCAAATTCCTTTCAGCCGTCTCTGCGCCGAGAGCTAAGTAGGTAACAAACATACATACACACAAACTTTCGCAAAATGCATGATTATTTTTTAGACTAACGGCTAACAAATTAATTGTGCTAAAATTTCAACTCTCACACATTTTAATTTTAACACTCAGAATAAGCAAATAAAGTTACCGTTCAACTGTAGTGTTTATTCGAATAATTAAATTGGTTAACAATAGGCCTTTCAATTACACTACAACCGTATCCCATCACTCACCCAAACGACAAAAAAAAACACGCATCTGCGCTAATTGACGACCAATCAAATCTATGACCATATCGAACACGTATCGAATAGCGTGCAAGTGTTTGTGTGTGTGTATGTATGTGTGGACAGCGAGACTGCGCGCGCGCCGGCAGTCATCGTCCGGCAACCGCCCGTCAGCCATTCCTTCGAAATCCAATAACCAAGTTCGCTACACGAGTGTCATTGCAAACTTTTAAATTGTGAATGTAGTATTTCTTCACAGAGGCTCGCGTCTTTTCGACCAAGTAAGTTGTCCAATCTGTTTACTTGTTTGACTTTGTTTTGTAAAATTGCGTGTCAGTAAAAATCTCAAGAAAGACAACTGCAATATAGACATAAATATCTGTCATATTTTTATTTGAGGATTTAGGCAAAGTGAATCTCCAGCATAATATATGTTTTTATTATATGTAAATATATTACATAAAAAAATTTTTTTTTTTGTAGAATTTTAATTTGAATGCGCCGTAAAATATAACATGTGTGCAGTAGCAACAGTGACTCATAGATTATTTAAATTCAATAAAAATGCCATATCCAAACCGTGTAATGTGAATAGGTAAAATGAATTGATAAAGCAAAGTGAAAATAATAAGATTAAAAAACGAATAAACATTCCGTAACACATTAAAATTTGAGTTTTTTTTTAATTCCGATTATAGTAAGTAATTAGATACAAAAGAATTGTTTAATGATACATTTAATTTAATTTAAGGTAAGTATCAAAAGAGTAGTATTTCTAGTAAGAAGTCAAATTATATGTATTTAAAATCATTTGACTACGTGCAAAATATACTGCTATTTTTCAAGTAAGCTGTGTAAATACACGTAAACACGTATATAAGTATAAAATCACTTCTTAATATATAGTGGTTGTCTGTTTAATTAATAATAATCGTTATTAATAATCACACAACTAATAATAGGACCTACCAACTAATACGTAAAAACTGTTTGTTTGTGTGAATTTTACGCATAACCTAAATTTTGTTTAGGTAAATCTTGCTTCGAATAAGTATGGACTAGGTCTTGTTCCAATTTACTGCAAATATATCGACTTCTATTAAATTCACGCAGATAAAACATGGTAACTTATGTTACTAGCTGTGCCCACGGCTTTGCCCGTGTGGTCACTGTTCTGAGATAAAAGTATCTTACATGTTATTCCAGGACCGAAAGGTACAATATACCAAATTTTGTTTTGTTACAAATAGTTTTTTATCGATTGTTCGACTTTTAATTATCGCATTGAGATACACCAATGTGTACACCAGTTTTTAAGCAAATACCTAAGCTATTCAATAGTAAAAACCGCATCGCAAACGGTCCAGTAGTTTTTAATTAATACAGAAAATACACACGAGTTTTAAAATTGTTATGTTATTGTTCAGTAGCTTATTTTAAGTGCCCTAGACATTTTTTTTCAATTAAGGTACAGATTTTTTGTTACATATTTTTTTTGCCGAAATTTAAAAAAGGTGTCTAGAATTCTACTGCTATTTGCTGTAAATACTGTACATTTGAAGTTTTTTTTTTGGTTCCAACGATTATTTTAATTGTACATCGTTATTGAGCAAGTTATTTTAAGTCCCAACAGTTTATAATTATGATTCAACGTATAATATTTTTCTACTTAGTACTGCTTAAAATTATTTGTGCATGTTTAATAAAACTAGTAAACTAATAATATAAACTTAAGGCCCGGTTCTAGCACTTTTAGCAATTTTTGTTCATTTTTGAACGTCTGTATCTTGTTTTTTAATTAACCTAGAAATTGGTATCACAACAAAATTTGACATATTATCTCATACTTTGTGATCACAGAAACATGATTAGTATGAATTCACTCGATAGAAAATAAAATCAAAGGTAACACTATTTTATGCTTAGAACATTGATTGGATAGAGACCCCGTCACCAATTGATATCAAAGATATACCAAGAGAAGAACTTATTATGATTGAGAAAATGGCTAGACACTTTTTAATTCAAAGGTTTAGTTTTCCTACAAATAAATAAAAACCTTAAATTTTACTCCCTAGACGTATCATCTTTCCCGCTCTACTTTAACACGGGTGATAGGGACATCAAATTCACTGACACCTGGCCTTAAGAAGCGATAATGATGTGTTTTATAAAAGATAAGTAAATTTAAGAGAAATTATGGGTCAGGTCATGTTGGCTAGATATTGCGGGTGTTCGACCAGTTTGGTGTAACTGTAAGCTGCATGAATATAACAAGATATAAGCTCAAAAACTAAATCCCGGCAGCGGTCGGGTAAAAATAGCCTATGACACTCGTGCGATGAAGATGAATCGATTGATATCTCGCTTGTCAAAATCGGACCTAGTTATTTGTTTATACACATAACCCTTTTTCTGCTTCACCGTAGTCAGGTAAAAATAATAGCTTATGATACTTTATACATGAAGCTGTTTCAATTGATACCTACCTCGCTTGTCAAAATCGGACCAATAGGAGCGACGCTATGGTGGAACATCCACTTACATACATACATATATAAACTGTGAAGTCCAAGCTCCAAGGTTACATTTTCCCACTCCCCATTCCTCTGCCACCTACACTGCTCCTACACTCACTCTTCCACCCGCTACCCGCAATAACCACTGAAGTGTCAGCGTAACAAGGTTGAATACCACGAGCGCTGTTTGAACGCACAACTTAGCTCGGAACTAAATGACGTATGTCTCAAAAGTTATTTATTAAATTGGCAGGCTAATAATTGAGTTAGGTATATTTTGTCTAAACACTAGATGATAAACTATATTTTCTTGCTCTCATAACAATCATCTTATCTCTAAAATTATTATATAATTATATATATTATATTTTAGAGATAAAACTTAAGCCGTTGAGTAGAAAAATGTAAATATTACTGAAAATAACGTAATTTTTGATAAGAAAATGTATCGAATGAAATTCTGTTAATCGTGTCTTAGTCTAAAAGAGATAAAGATCTTAAAAAACATTTATGTTAATTTCACATTTATCAGGTTTGTGGCTGACCCAGCATATTTATGGAATAAACCCTTAAAAAGCAGAGCATGTTATTACGAATAAACTCATTATCCTTCCCTTACTTTGCCTTAGTCGGGTAAAAAGCGATAGGCCACAGATTATGTTACTACGTCAGATAAGAGACCTTATTCCCACTGAGAGATAAACCAAGTGACCTCTTGCTTTTAATTTCACGTAAAAAATTGATAAATTAAAATTATATAAATTATTTTATAAAAATAAGTGTTTTCTTACAAAATTTTCAATTATAATTATGTATTAATTGTACTTATCTATACATATAAATGAACCTAGTCGCTTTTTTTTAATGTTTTTCGACGTTTTGATAAATTAATCTATTCCTTTGACTAATCCTTTCCTTGTACATTGTTGGACTATGGAGATGGAACCTAATACGCTAGACAATCATATAGAGAAAACTTATAACATTAGAATTCTATTATTATAATTATAATATTCGTAATACCAATATAGTCTAACAAATTACACTCGAAAGCAATGAATCCGGGTCACTTAAAGAAACCTATAAATCTTGGAAATTATGAATGCTAGCTTAATGAAAGAAATTGTGTTTAATAGAAAATATAATACCTCTTAAACGAAAGTAATAAAATTTATGAATCACTAAATTTTATTTACTATAAATTACATAAAGAAAAAACTGCTGATCTCTCTTTAAAACAAAAATAGGAAACATGAAATTTTTGAACAAAATTTAGATTTTCTTGAATTTTAATACTTTTTGCCTCCTTGTGCTTCCATTACTGCGTTTACGCGGTTGGCATGCTGTACTCAAAGTCCTTATACGATTTTGGGGAATATTCCTCCATTCCTCTGTAAGAGCAATTTTAAGCTCACGAAGCGTGATTGGGGGAGGCTTTCGTTGTTTTACACATCTCCCTAGCTCGTCCCAAGCATGCTCGATTGGGTTGATATCCGGGCTGCGTGCTGGCCACTCCATACGAGTAATGTTTATCTCTTGAAGGTATTCATATGGGAGGGGAGTATTTCAATGGCAGCAGTCATTTTACTCCTTAAACTAAACTAGACTAAATTGCTTCAAATGTAATTTAAACCTTGTCGACTTTGTAACAAGGTCTTTTTGCCCCTGGCATTTATTATAAACTTACGTCAATTTAAGCTGCACCACTTAAAGTAACGTAATTAAAACAGGGTTTAACACTGTGACTAACAGCGCTTGGATAAATTCGGACACGTTCTGAGACAGCGTTTGGACAAATCGGGACTCTCACCGCGTGGATACAAAGTTGATTTTACGCTGACAGGCTTTAGTAATAGTTTAGTGAGTAAGGCATAGATGCCAGTTGAAAAAATACCTTGTTACGAAGCCAACAAGGTTTAAATTACATTTGAAGAAATTAAGTTTAGTTTAGGGGATGTCCAAATCGCTACCATTGTCTATTAAACACAATTTATTTCATTAAGCTAGCATTCTTAGTTTCCGAGATTTATAGGTTTCTTTAAGTGACCCGGATTCATTGCTCTCGAGTGTATTAACTGTACCTTACCTAACGTACCCTGTTATGTTAATAATATATGAATACGAAACTAACGAATGATATGTAACTAAGTATAGGTAATAGCATATTCTGTGATACCAACATAGACTAACAAATTATTAACTTTGCCTTAAACGTACCTAACCTACCCTGTTATGTTGATAATAATAAATACGAAACTAACGAATGATATGTAACTAAGTATTGACGGCTGAATGAATTTTGAACAAGTGTTGGTATATTGGTATTTTAGGTCCTAGCACGTGTGGGCTACTTTTAAATGAAAATAAAAAAAAACAAATGAATATATTTCTTAACAAAATCCTATTATATTGAAAAAAAAAACAGCATCTCCATCTAATCTGTGTAGGCCCAGACAATTTTAGTTCTTATGTACCTAGCAGGTACCTACATTTTTAAATTCAGTTTTGGTTTGACAAAATATCTTACGTTTATGTTTTCATCAACTTTTTCCTTATTTAATTGTTATATATCTACCTAGGTAATAACATTTTTGTAATTGTACGACATTTTTTTCCACTTAACATGGATTGCATTCTACTTTTAATATAATGTCAAGATTCTATCAAAGTTAAATCCCAGAAAAATATCCACACGGGAAAAGCCCGAGCGCATTAAGTTAATAATATAAAAGGTAATGTGTTTATCAGCCTATGTATGTACTCGTATGTATGTATGTTTGTTCCTTTGTGACCAAACGTGTGAGCTGATTTTAAATAATAAAACAAAAAATAAATAAAAAAAAAACAATAGATTTGTCTTAATTTTGCGAGTGTCACTAATGACACGATAGTAATCAAAATTCAATATGGTGACAACCAGACGCCATATTGTGAAAAAAAATAACTCGACGAGCTCGCTACGCTTCGCTCCCGCCTTCGACTTCTAGCCTACCACGGCCAATTCGGGCTACGGTCTAGCGCCCCTAACGGTGAATAATGTAACTATTTTACGATATGATCAGGAATGTTTGACCATATCATGTAGTAGCCGTGCGTTTAGCTGTATAAAACGTCAAGCGCTAATTATTTATTCATCTGGCCAAACCATTTCATAATGTCACCGATAATTTCATGAAATAAATAAAAACTTTAATTGGCCAACCATATCAAAAAATGATGAATTTTACAGCTACATATTTACAGTTATTTAAAGAGAACAACTTATCTCGGCTGCAAGTGGGAAAATCCTGCAGTAAAAATGAATAAACCTACATAAATAAGCCCTTATTTTATTTAAGGCCTCATTTTCAAAAGTGATTCTTGTCTCTCCTGACCTCGATTAGCTTGTACCTCCTTTCGTATTTACAAGGAAAAAAACAATGTTAAAACAACACATTTTGGAGGCTAGCCTGTTTAAAGGTATTGCTCAATTTTTGGGCATTAAAGGTGGCCCTTTCTGTTATATTAATCTAGCTATGCCCCGAACCTACGCCCGCGTGCAAACTTTGCCACCAACGTACACCCGTAAACCCGTACCCATATATAACGTGTACCAGACCCGTTACTAATACAGTAATTAACAAAAAGACTGTAAAAAGAAGATAATTTAAAAAAATGGTCTAGTGTACTTAACTAAAGCTACTGAGACAGACAAAATGGTATCTGTCTGATTGTTCACGCATCACGTAAAAACTACTTAACCGATTGCGATGCGGTTTTCACTAATGGATAACATAAGATTTGACATAAAAACTGGCGTACTTGGTATCTCAGTCTTTTGAGAATTTAATATTTGGTCCTGGAATAACATAGACTTAGGATACTTTTATCCCTAAGCTAGTATGCTAATATAAACATCTTGTTCCTATTAGGCTCTATAAAATAACTTTAAAAGCTTTTTTCATACTTAGCACATCATTCCAGTTGCAGACCAAAAACCCCACAAGGCCGGTTTACGTTCACCAGGACGTCGACACGCGAATGTTTTAGATCCAATCGCAGTTGCTTTTGCTTCCAGCTCATCTTTTTTGTAATATGCAAAGATTGGAAGCGTTGACCCCCCTGTGGTTCATTCAACTTGGTCCTTAAAGGATTATTTTGGTAGGTTTTTGTTGAATTTAGACTATGTTTTTGGAATACTTTTGGAAATACTTGCACCTTCTATCGAAGGATCCATAATATTCTCCACCAAGAGTTACTAACCATAGTTAGTAGGTAGGTACCAAATATTTATTGGTAAAAAAGTGTCACACTAAATATTATAAATCAGAAGTGAAGCCACTGACATGAACAGGCCAATCGGAGCTTAGTTAAAAAAAACTGTTCTATCGAGCGGAAAACTTAATTCGTATGCGCGATGCAGTACTACATACAATAGCACTGACAACCCATACAAAACGTCATAAATGCATAAAAAACTATTAGCGCCATCTATATTTTATCGTTAGATGTTTGTAACGCCTTCACGCTAAAACGGCTCAACGGATTTGGATGAAATTTGGTACTAGGATAGCTTATATCCTGGATTAACACATAGGATACTTTTCATCATCGTCATTTTCCATCAGTATAATTCACGCGGGTGAAATAGCTGGGCGCAGATAGTATAAGTGTAAGTAATTTATTATTAATTTAAATGTATATAAAAAGAGTTTTCGGTTCAATTATGATTAGTGCTTGGTTAGTGAACAACGCACTGGCTTATATTATAAAAGAGAAAGTCTAACAACTCTTTCTATCTGTTTGTTACCTTTTCATGACTAAGCGGCTGAGCCGATCTTGATGAAATTTGGTATGGAGGTAGTTTGAACCGTGGGGAATACTTTTTATCGCGATAAACTGTAGTCCGCGTCCGCGCGAACAAAGTTGTGGGGAAACGCAAGTAATAAAATAACACGGCGCTATCCACACTGTTTCTATTTAAGGTTATCTACAGGTCTTTTGATAAGACCATTTGTGAATTTAGTTCCAATGAACTATACATTTGGAAGGAACATAACTTACGTATGATGCAACTTGAACACAAGTGAAATCAGATTTGAGTTATCATTACAACTAAACTTACTCGGACTCAAATATTTTTTTAGCAAAGAGTACATACCTGCTCTACAGATTCTGTTTGTATTAGTAGTCAGTAATAACTACACTATATGCGCGCCGTGTTTTTGCCCGCGTAGTCATTTTTCTGAGATAAAATTATCCTATGTGTTATTCTAGGACCAAACCATAGATTAAATAATAGTACTAACCAGAAGTACAATAATACAAGATTAATACCAAATTTTGTTGTTAGTTCCGCCGTCAAACAATATTGTATCGATTGCTCGGCTTCTACTCATCACGTGCGATGAAAACTTAGGCAGGTTATACCTACGGCAAATCTTAAGCTATCCAATAGTGAAAATTACATTCAAATCAGTCCAGTAGTTTAACGTGATGCGAAAACACGACACATAATTTTAAAACATATTGTAATTCTCGCTACGTAGCTTATTTTTAGTCCCGTGGGCCAATTTTATTTATAATTACTTTCATTTTACATTATTTTTGTTACTTACTGCTTTATTGTAAGTAAAGATAATGTATTATAAAGAGAAAAGATTAGATTTTTATCTAATCTTATGTAATCTAATCGGAGAGCGGTCAAAGAACCGAGAGGATCTGGTGTTTGGTTCAAAAAACTATGTGCACTGATTTCGCCAGAACCAAACCGGAACAATATCATTTAAGCCTTTTGAATTTAGTTAATACCAAAATCACGCCAAATCCCCACGGTCAAGAAAATACAATGGGTCTGTGTACTTTGGCAATGGTACTTTACTTTAAGATGCTGATCTTAGGAGATTAGCTAGGTTCTCACCTAGTTGCCGCAGTCCTTGACGGTCGCGGTTCGCCACACTCCAGCGCATGCGCATGCTAGACAAAGGATGTCAATGGATCCACGCGGGTTGTGTCTAGGTTAACATGTCTGTAACTACAAATTTGTTGCTCATTATTGTACGACTAGCTGTGCCCGCAGCTTTGCCCGCGTGATCATTATCTGGGATATAAGGATCGCATGTGTTAATCCAGAACCAAGTGTACCAATATCATCGAACTTCGTTCAGACGTCAAATTGTTTTTTATCAATTGCTCGGCTTATACTCATCGGATTGAGATACCAAGTACACCAGTTTTTAATACAAACCCTATGCTATCCAACAGTGAAAATTGCATCGCAATTGATCCAGTAGTTTTTATGTAAAGCACGAACAAATAAATAAACAGACAGAAAAACAGAGACAAGATTTATAAAAAAAACTTTTTCGTTTGCTTCTTAAGTAACCTAGACTTTTTTTAACATCTTCATGGTACAGACTTTTTGGTATAAGTAGTATAGTATACTCGTAGAGAGTATAGATAGATAGAATAGATATATAGTTTGTAGTTGTAATTAATAATCGATATGTGTATGCACTTCTCATCCTTCATATATTAACAAAAGATGATTAAAGAAGCCTCAAGAGGTTGTAATACGGCGCTGCATTTGGTGACAATACGGGACCCGCCGCTGCGAACGCACCGTTGGCAAATATGGTTTTGTGAGAGTGTGGAATGGTGCCGAGTTGTTAATACGATTATACCTTCGTGTACGTTTTTTGGTCAGCACCTTAAACCTAGTGTTGTCAATAAGTTTAAAATCTATGCCAAAATAGAACATATCGTAATTGATGCCATCACCTAGGCGCACTGATTCCTAGGTGAACTGAAGAAACCATAATTTCCACTTTATTCACCCTGGTGATTGTGAAAATAGTAGAATAAACAGATGCTATCCTTGAACTTCATTACAGGACGACCTACTGTGTTCATAGCGTGTGCAATTTCTCCCAGGAAAATTACTCTAGGCAAAAAGGCTCCATAAGTTGCACTGAGTTAGCCAGCGCAACCGTCTTTGCATGCTTGTGCAGGGCGGTTACACTAGGTAGCTTTGTGATTTCAAGCACTATTTCGAATCATTCTTGCCTTGAATGATTCGAAGACACCGAATATGGAAGCAGTTTGATCGTTTCTCTTGCCTGGCGTACGATGTCCAAGTTTTTAGAACCGTATAAGAGTACCAAAAAGAGTACACTCAAGACGCATGTTTGGTATATGACAAATAATTTATATTTAGCATATAAATTCCTTGGTACACGATCATCTGTGTTTGTAGAAAGATGTTTGTTGTTGCCATAAACTATATGTACTTATTCTGATATGTTAGTATGTACTATTCATATCAGCGAAAGGCATCGAGAATCTAGCCAGTTTCCCTTGAAGTTACGTTGAAACTAAGAATAATCAGCTTCTTGCAGGAAACTCTTTAGAGCAGGCAAAATATTAATAAAAAAGTGCTGACTTGACAACTTCTGCGTCATGTTTACATCGTCTTGTCATTTTGTCGCACGTACGCAGAAACTAACAACAATTTAGCGTTTTTTCATTACTCGCATATTTTTTAGTTTTGAAATGGTTTTTGTGGATGCGGCTTTGAATTTTATAAAAACTATATTTTAATTCATTTATGAAAGACTCAAATCAGCAAATCAGGTAAATTTTTCGTAAGGGCTTAAAATGCCAGCATCACTACTATCATGGTAATGGTGATAGTCGTGATGGCAGGTCATGATTGATGTTGCAATGTTGTCTGTCTTTCCCATTCATTGATTGATAGCCATTCTTGCGTAGTACCTACAATCATTACAACATAGTCAAAGGTCCCATAAAATTGGCCTGGAGTCCAAGAGTTGTTTCTTTGATTCACTGTAAGAGGCTTTCAGAGGCAACAACACTGAAGTCAGTGAAGAAGTCATTTACCCTCTGCAAGTTTTTCAAACACATATTTTCCCGTAGACGATGCTGAAAATCGGTGGCGGCGCCGTTCTGCTGGCGGCAATCGTCGCCGTGTTCGTGGTGGCCACCCAGGGTCGGGATCCAGACCTGGAGGCATTGGAACATGAGGGGCGGCAATACATCCTGCATCTAGACAAGGACACGGGGCTCCGGAAGAACAGGGCAAGCTTGGCCGAGTGGAAGTACACCTCCAATATTACTAAGAAGAATGAGGAAGATCTGGTTGGTATTTTTAGGGCTCCATAGACAAAGTACCCTAACAGTTACGTCATGACCGTATCTGTACATTTTATTTTATTAACCCCTGACAAAAGAGAAGAGTGTTATAAGTTTAGGGTATGTATGTATGTATGTATCCGTGTGTCTGTCAATGGCATCGTAGCTCCCAAACGAATGGATCAATTTTGATGTGTTTTTTTTTACTGATTGAAAGATTGATGTGATCGAGGTGGTACTTAGCTATAATGAAGAGGGTGAGAGGAGGAATAGTAGCTCTCAAACGAATGGATCGATTTTGATCTTTTCTGTTTGTTTTTTTTTCTGTTTGAAAGCTGATGTGGACGAGATAGTTCTTAGCTATAATGGTGGGAGGGCGGGAGTCAATTCTAATTTGAACTTGTTTAGCTTTAAATCGAAGGACAAAAAAGAAAGGAAGATTTCAGCAAACATCGTAGTGTTTTTCGCATTTTTCGCCCATTTCGCTGAGTTGGAAATGTGATGGAATGGTTTTCTGTACAGATTGAAGTACGACTGGCGGCGTTCGGAAAGGACGAGCCGAAGATCAGGCTCAGCGGCGTGCTTTGGGAGAGGTCTATGTCCAGCAGTGGGACTGATAATGATAATGACAGCTGATAATGATTGAACTCTTCCAGTACCGACCACTCCATATGGAGTATAGTTTCATTATTATTGTATTTTTATAAAAAAGCCCGGTACTGCACAGATTACTCGATAACGAATTATGGAATTATGCTGCTTCGAAAAGAAATACGATAAGAAGGAAAGAAATTTACCGAAAATAGAAAAAAAACTGAATAAGTGTAACAATGTTCCAGCGTTTGTATACGTTACTTGAAAATCTACTAACCCATCTAACTTTTATTATCTTCCTTTTTCAGTTTGAAGAAAGAATAAAGATCTCTCAACAAGAGAAAGTTGCATGGGGAGAGACGAAGATGTACAGATGGCAAGACTTCCAAGATTTCACCCTCAGGAGGATGTTCAAGAAGTACAGTCAGCTCGGCATCGCGGCGCTGCCCGATGACAAGTACAAGAACCTCATGATGGCAGTGTCGGGAATGGAGGCAAACTACGCGACAGCTAAGATCTGCTCGTTTAAGAATGCTACGCAATGTGATTTGTCTTTAGAACCTGGTGAGTTGAATAAAGTTGCTCAGCGGGCTGGGGAAAGGGCTATGCTCGGAGATTCTCTGAAAGATTGTATCCGGAATGAGGTGATCCAACAGAGAACTAAAGATATTGATATAGCCCTTAGGATTAGTAAGCAGAAGTGGTCATATTTGTCGTTGGACTGTAACCGTTGCGGTAGACTTGTTTTTGAGGGAAGACCGCGACTCGAAAAAACGAAGTGTAGGTGCTCCAGCTAGGTGGAGCGACAATATACGCAAAATGGCTGGCAGCACTTGGAAAAGTAGAGCCGAAGATCGGGCTCAGTGGCGTGCTTTGGGAGAGGACATTGTCCAGCAGTGGACTGACACGGCCGGTGATCATAATTTGTTGATAAGGTCACACATATAACTAGACTCAAAATTAAGCGAACCGTGGGCAACGGGGGGTCCGCGAATACACTACCTTCGTTATTTTGTAAAATGTACTGTAACTTAACACAATTAATGTTCAGTTTTAAATGATTTCCCTTTGGTCGATTTAACGTTGAGCCGTTTCGTTTGCAACGGTCTTTAATCTTCAGTATAGTATAGTTAGTTTAGTCAACATAATGTTATGATTATAGCTGGTGACCATGCGCTGGTAACTGTAATAGCATCATAATATTATTCGAGAAAAAGCTTGAAATATTTTTCTTATAAATAGACTCGCAATTTGATGATGCTTAAGCGTTTAAAATAGTTGCCTAGACGGTTACTTTTCGAATACTTACAGTTTTAAATTAGATATAATATCAAATCGCATTGGATTAAAAATTAACTTAAGTTTTGTTTGTTTATCGTATGAGGTAGTGCTGACCTCTGATGTTAGAGTTTGTCAATCCGCCCAAGGGCCTCTGACATGGCTTAATGACTGCTATTAATCAATAACAGCCGGGACCGACAGCTTAACGTGACCTCCGAAGCACGGAGAGATGGAAAACTGCACATAACTTAGAAAAGTAATTGGTGCGGAGTCTAGGATTGAATCCAGTATCTTTGGATTCTAAGTTGCACTAAAACACCGCTAGGCTACCATCGTTGTTAACTATACCATAAAGTTAAGTACAATTTAATGAATCTAGCTTTACTAACGTTTCCACAAGTTTCTACGTAGGATATGAACTAACTGACTTACTTTAAATTCACAGATATAACAGAACTGTTCGCCAAAAGTCAAGACCCCGAAGAATTGGAGCACTTGTGGGTGGAGTGGCACAAAGTGGCCGGAGCGAAAGCTAAGCAAAACTTCACAGAATACGTCGACCTGTACAATGAAGCTGCTAAGCTTAACGGTATGTTAACAAATTCCATACAGACATTAAGAGCTTATCTGTGTCGCAAGGTGAAGGACCTTTGAATGGATAGTGCAGACAGAATGGAGATATTTTAATGACACGAGAGCCGTAACGACCATTAAGTAGTCACATGATATAGGAGCGCCCAGACATTTTGTTTTTGTCAATTTAAGAACGGACAAGTCTGATTTTTGCCCGTCTGCGAAGCGTTATGTGTTTGGGCCGTATGTATGTTGCCTTTGGCGCGTCCTACAGCCTAAACGGCTTAACGGATTTTGATAAATGTGTATCATTGGTATCGTCATAATCACGAGAGTGATATATGAAGTGTCAAGAAAACTAATATAGTGCTTACAGCTAAATAAATTATAAAATAAAAAAACACGCTTTAATACAATTAAACCGAACTAAAAAGTAATAAAATAAATTTCAATGTAAGAATAAAGCGACTAACGAGAAAAATAATGTCATGTGTGCAAAATTTTGAATTAATCTGACCATTTAAAGTGGGTAAAAATCGAGTTCAAAGATTCCGTTACATACATGTGGAGCTAACATAAAAACGTGTTAAAAATACCAACTCTTATCGAGTAAGATATCAAACTGAAGGTATTTAAAAGATCAATATAAAAATATATATAATTACTTAAACAGAAAACTGAAAAGTTTCAAATATAAATAAGTAGGTTGAAATACGACTGCGAACCAAAATAAAAAGAAACGAACAAGGAATTCTACTTCGCCGGAATCAGCTAGGCTGCTATAACCTAGCAATCAACCAGTGTGACCAGATTCAAATGTCAAATTCTGCTAGCCTGAATGACAAAAACTGCTAAAACATGCTAGACATTCTTCAAATAATGCTAAATTACTGCTTTCACAGATATTGCTTAAACATTAGAAAATATGGACAAAAATGCCAATTTGTACGATTAGAATGTCATTTTTATTAGGGTTCCGTACCCAAAGAGTGTCAACGGTCAACTATAATATTTTTAAGCCTACGCTGTCTGTCTGTTTGTCCGTCCTACCGTTTAACGACTGTATCTTTTGAACCGATACTGTATCTTTGGAGAGCAATAGTATCCGAATGGTATCATGTTGCGCTATACAATCTGACGGATTATGGCCCATTCACTCTCTCTCTGAGAGAAGGCCCGTGTCCCAGCAGCGGGAACTGATAACGATGATCTTTTGAATTGTAATAGATATTAAAATGTTTATAGAATATGACTGTAATGTTATGTGGCGGATTAATTAAGAAATAATAATAATAAAAAAGGGGGATCCCTATACAACAAAAGTACTTATTACGTATTTTGTCTTTGCTCTAAGCGGTGATAAGTACAAGCGTAAGAGGCAAACTTGGCATGATTACACACTCTAAAGTAAAATTATAATAAGAAAAATAAAAGTGGTGTGGTAAGGAACCCTTAGTGCGCGGCCCAACTCGCACTTGGCCAGTTCATTCCTATTTACAACACAATTCACTCGTCACTATCACTGTCCTTAGCAAATCCTTTGTATAATGATGATGAGTTTAGTGATAATTTTAACATATTTTTGTCGGCTCGAAATTCACACACCCATTTTCTCATATATTTCCTTTTTGCGTTTTTGGAATGCAAAATTCCAGAATCGTCATGTTTATTTTTGAACCGATTTCTAAGCCGGATTTTTATATTGTTAATCAGTGAAATGATTCGTTCACAATAAGTGTGTGGCATTAGTAAAATCATAATAGCCCACGCAAGATTCACAATGTTGGGTTTACCAATACCATTACCATTATTATTTATATTTACCACCATATAAATAAAATAAAATTCATTGTTTCAATTTGTCTTCAGAAATTTTCGGTATCTGTTAGTTTGGCATCAGAGCTGCTTCTAGAAGCCAATAAACTCAAATATAAAGGCTTGAGCGTACTGTGTGCACTTTTGGGGCATATTGAAACGCATTCAATAAATCCTGCCAGATTATTGCTATTATTGGATGCTATTATTGGATACATTATTGGATTCTGCTAAATAATGCTAGATTTCAATAAAATGCTAAAAATCCTGCTAGGAGCTAAAATGAGAGTCTAATCCTGCTAAAATCGCAGGATCCTGCTAAATATGGTCACACTGCAATCAACTCTTGCCTCCCAATTATGAAACTCTCCCATTTATTATTTATCTTAGATGTTGTCTAGAGTGTGATGATTAAAACGGAAATACCACTTGGCAGAGATTTAAGATTTTCTAATTCAAAGCGTACTAGTTGGCTCTGTGAGCTGTAGACCTCACACGTACAACCTTTTTGCACAGTAGCGCCATAGTTTCCTTATTGTAAAACTAACATTAACAACTCCTTTAATCCCTACCTAGTAGGTAAAGGGCTGGTATGCAGGTTAAATATTCGTTTAACCTGCATACCAAGTTTCGTCTAGATCGGTTGAGAAATACGACCTGTAGAGGAGAACAGAGATCCGGACATCCGGACATACGAAAACATTTTTGCCCTAGCTGAAACGGAGACGCTTCGCTCGCGCTTTGCGCTCGCTCGGTCAATTAGTTAATTTGGAATGGCAAACAGTTGGTATGGTACCTACTGATATCATTGATTACGATTACGCTCTGTCTACTTTACACAAGAAGCTCAACTTCTTAACAATGTTTGAAGCCAATGTATATCAGGTTAAACTGTGCTTACTTTGTCATCTTTAACTATACTTTTAATAAAGCATTAAGTTTGTAACAAAAAGTCTGTACTTACTTAGAAAGAAGTTAAAGAAAATAAAACTAGAGTATTTAAAATAAGCTACTGAGAAAATGGTACCGATTCGGTTGGCACGAACTAGACTAAACTACACTAAAATTAAGTTTAGTGCTGTTACATGCCGATAACAATGCACTAAACTAAATTTTAGTTTGACACATCTAAATTGATTTTAATTTCTCAGTTTAGTTTAGTGGTATTTTTCTATTCTGTTGTACGTCAGTTTACGTATAAAGGCGCCTCCACACAACCCTCGTGCCGAAAACTGTCAGTAAGAAATGAAAACCATAGATAACAAGCGTGGTCTGTGTCAGGGCGTACGGCCGCTTGTTTGTCGTGAAACGCTTACTCCAAGTACAAATCGTGAGTTATACCGAATTAAAGATCACAATAACGTAAATTTTGCTGATTATGAGCGGGACACCCGCGGTTTTGTCATTTCTCTGGGTTAGAAGTAACCTATGTGTTATTTTAGGACCAAAAGTACCTACTCGTATTTGGTATAAAATTACAAATTTCACTCATTCGTCAAATATGTTTTATCAATTGCTCGGCTTCTATTCACCGGATTGAAATACCAAGTACACCAAAACCTTTAACACCAAAACTTTTTTTAATTCTAAACCTAGTTTTTACGTGATGCGCGAACAGACAAAAAGACAGACATGATTTTGAAAAATGTTAAGAATATTCGTTTATTTAAATTTCATTCGCTTATTTAAAGTCCACTAGACCATTTTTACCTTTTGTTACTCACTGCTTTATTATAAAATCTTTATTACCTATAAACATGAAAAGAGAGGAGGGGTTACAAGTTTAGGGGGTGTGTGTGTGTGTGTGTGTGTGTATGCATGTATCCGTGTGGCTGTCTGTGGCATCGTAGCTCGCAAACGAATGGACCTATTTTGATGCAGTTTTTCTGTTTGAAAGCTGATGTAATCGAGATGCGCATGCGTGACCGTTAAAGTAAACATGTATTCATGTATGTCACATTCCGAAGATTAAAATAGAACTTTTCAACAGCCCTTATGCGCATGCGTGACCGTCGAAACATAACCAGATTTCCGTTTCATAAATGTACTAGTTTCTTTGAAAAACCAGATGGCTGTGATGGGGTGCATGGTCGCTTGCTTGTCGTGAAACGTAAACGCCACGTACAATTTGATCCGGTCCTGAAAATCTCTCGTTTGCTCTGTGCTGGAGTTCAAAAAGTGTATAATCTTTATTTTAGTACGGACTTTCCGGGTGCTGCAGCCACTTTTGTATAAGACCCCATTTAATGTTATGCCTTTTTGCAAACTTTTTCATATTGAATCATTTTTTTTCTCAACGAGATCTTTACCAAAACACCGGAATCAATATCTTACTAAATTTCGAGTTATACCGAATTAAAAATCACAAAAACATAAATTTTTGTGCGTCCTGGTCCCCCCCCCCCGTAATGTTTAATTTTTGTCTTTTGACAAATATGAACATTACAACATCGAGCTGACAGTAGAGGGTAAAAATAGTTTTTTTTTTGTAATTATTTTTTGGGACGAGATGGTCAAGTCGCTCGCCTGATGGTAAGCGTCACGCTAGCCCATAACAGTTGCAGTGCCACCCAGAGAAATGACACCTACATTCGATCTCTGGGGCTTATGTTACACAGTTATAAAGGCAATACGATATAGCCCATTTCGTGATGGTCCACTTTTAAAACCTGGTACCCTGATTTTTCAGAGTGATTTCATTGACGTTTCATTTCAAAACTGCCACACTGTTCGAAACATTCGATCGCGCATGCGCATAGCGGCTTATGAAAAATTCTATACAAACGTCGCACTAACACAGATAATAAACAACAATTTATGGTTACATTCGTTCATTATTTAAATGTGGCCAACACTAGCAATTAAATTTAGTCGTTGTCAAAATCAAATTAGTCCTGTCACAATGATGTCATAATTTAGTTTAAATCAACAACTGATAAAATTTTAGGAATCACTAAAATAAATTAAATCTAGCTTTAGCTTAGTTTAGTTTAGTGAGTTGCTCAACAGAATTGGCATCAACATATGATAAATTACTACTGCTACTGAATTAGAAAATAAAACAGACTGTATGTCTGTTCACGCATCACGTAAAATGTACTGGGCCAATTGAAATGCGGTTTTCACTACTGGATAGCTTAGGATTTGATTTAAAACCGGTATCTCAATACGACGAGTAGGAACCGAGATAAAATTCTGTTTGACGGATGACTTTTGACCCAGAGAAATTACCACGCGGGCAAAGCCGCGGGAAAAACTAGAAAGCAAATAAAATATTTAATAATGGTAAACAGTAGAAGTACATTCTTTAATATTTCGCAAAATAGTGAGCTCTTTGTAGTCGTGCTCTCCCAGCACGACTACTATCATTTATTCTGTGCTTCAGTTAAATTCTATTCGAAACAACAAAATAAAATTCTTAGTAATTTCATGGAATCATGCGTTACTAATACATACAATGTGTACATGTAGGTGACTTCTTTAGTTATGTGGAACTAAAATGTCGAGCTCTTTGAATTTGGCAATTCAACAGGATTTTTGAGGTGTAATGGTTTTTCGTTCTTTTGAGGTTTAAAGGGATGGTAATTGCAGTAAATTAAATAATTGGTTTTCTATTATTTTAATATATTACTAGCTATTTTACCCGGAGCTTTGCACGCGTCGTCATTTCTCTAGGTACATAATGTGGCTATTCCAGGACCTATAATACCTACCAATATATCACAAAATTCCTTCAAACGTCGAAAATATTTTTAAATGTTTCTCGGCTTCTTCTCATCGGATTGAGATATAAAACACACAACATTTTAAATAAAACAAAAGCTATCCATCAGTGAAAACCGCATTTGAACCCGTCCAGTAGTTTTTACGTGCTGCGCGAACGTGGAGACCAAATAAGACAAAAGAGGGTGCGGTTAGGTTACCAAATCGTTCCAGCAGTTGATCAGTCTCCACTCTTGCAGTGTTATCGCTGTATGGGTTTTTCGCACCAGTGCTGCCATCTGCGGTTACTGTGCTGAACAGGCCCCGTATTCAGGTAACAAATCGCAACGTGATCGCTGTGCGATCTTTACCTTTCGGAGTGGCCATACTTAGGAAAAAAATAAAAAGCTGGGGAAATGTGGGGGAAGGTTTGGGGAAGTGAGGGAAGTTGAGGAAAGTGAGGAGAGTGTGGGGAAATGGACGAATGGTGGGGGATGTTGGGACAGTTTGCAGGAAGTGGGAAACCTGGGGGAAGTGGGTCTCCCACTCTGTCCCTACCCTTCCTTTCAGTCTTCCCCCACTTCGCACCACCTGCCCCACTTCCCGCACCCTTTTCCGCCAATAGTCCACTTCCCACTACCCTCCCCTCACTTTTCCCCACCTTTCCTCACATCCTCAAACCTTCACCCTCCACATTTCTCTAGTATTTTATTTTTCTAAGTATGGCCATACCGAAAGATAATGATCGCGCAGCGATCAAATTACGGTTTGTTAGCTGAATCGCACTCCAGCACGATACACATAGCTGCCCAAACCCGTGCGCCTGTCTTCGCTCACTGCAGTTCAAATGGAGACGGTGCAGCTGACTCCAGCCCCCCGGCATATAGCGCTGCGTGCCAAGAATGGAGGAAGTGGAACCCGATCTCAAGTATTCAGATATCAATTATTCGAACTTTAATTTTCTTGACTATCTTTATATTTATTTTTACTTTATTTTTTTATGTATATATTATATTTTTATTTTATATACGTACTAGCTGTTCTCGCAGTTTTGCCCGCGTGGTTATTTAGCTGGGTAAAAAGTAACATAAGTGTTATTCCAGAAACATATGTGCAATAATTACTTGATTTTTCAACGCTACCGACTTATTTTGTATTAATTATCGGCAGGATTTAGTTGCGGCTTCGTTACTTTTCATTTTGTTTTGTTGTTGTGCATATTTTGTTGCATTATTACGAGAATGTTAACCCATGTCACTTTCGTGTATCTAATTCTTTTCTTGTTCTCTAAGTAAAAACTTTATGGGCTCTCTAATGCCCTTGTCTTCAAACTATGTTACCAATTTGCTGCTGTTAGTTCTCCATTTAAATAAACTAGTGGATCTGTGAGCTGCAGACCTCGTGAGTACAAACTTTTTGCAAAAAATCTAGCAATGCACAGTAGCGCCATCTAGCTAACCTTATTGTAAAAATAACACTAATAACCAAGGTGCTCATCCTACCTAGTAGGTAAAGGACTGATTCCACTGGTAGAAATCTAAAAGTGACAAATTTACTGCATTTTTGAGGAGCTATTATGATCATCACGCCGAAGATCCTCATCAGATCTTCACACCATTTTTTTATGAGACCAATTTAAAGTTACTACCTTTTAAATAAATAAATAACCATCGAAATCGGATCTAATTAGGCGGAGATATTCAGTAGCCCCCTTTTTCCCCTTTTTGGGGGAAGTGGGGGGCAATCAAAAATCCTAGAAGCCAAAAAATATATTTGACACAGAGATTTGGACGGACAGGCGACGGCGGACAGCCGGACATACGAAAGCATTTTTGTCATTAAAAAAGATATCTCAGAGGGGTTCTACTCCTTTCCATCTATCCTATCCCCCCTCTCCCCTAAAATCAACGGTAAAGATTGTACAGAAGTCCCGACTAAACATCTGAAAAAGTTCTATGGAAAGTTGACAATTCGAAAATTGGAACCACATTAATTTTGTATCCTATCACACCTGGTTAAACGCTTGATTTATTTCATTCCAGATTTCAAAGACGTAGCAGACTGGTGGCAGTCGGACTACGAAGTACCAGACTTCGAAGCTCAACTAGCCAAGCTCTGGGAGGATGTGAAACCTCTATACCAGCAACTGCACGCGTACGTGAGGAAACGGCTGCGGGACAAGTACGGCGACCAGGTGGTTTCAGCAAAGGGACCAATCCCTGCTCATTTACTGGGTAAGATTTCTGACCTCTGACTGAAGTTTATATTCAAGTAGTATTTCACTTTTTATTTCTTAGACATACTTAGAAATATAACAAAAAAAATATTCAAAATAAAAAGTAATGATAAATTATCTGTGTCAATGACTTGATGCTTGCAAATCCCATCAAATCCTGAATCATGTACTTAACTTCTTTATATTTTTAAGTACCTATATTATTTATCTAGCTGTGCCCGTGACTTTTCCCGCGTGGTAATTTTTCGGTGATATAAGGATCCTGCTGTTATTCCAGAATCAAAAGTACCAAAATCAGCAAACTTCGTTCAGGCTTCAAATGGTTGTTTATCGATTGCTCGTATTCTATGCATCATATTGAGATACCATGTACACCAATCTTTAAGTCAAACCCTAAGCTATCCAACAATGAAAACAGCATCGCAATCGGTCTAGTAGTTTTTGCGTGATGCACGAACAAACATACAGACAGATGCGATTTAAAAAAAATGTTATATTCTTGTTCAGTAGCTCATTTTAAGTGCACTAGAATTTTTTTTTATTACCTTTAGAGTACAGATTTTTGGTACTTACTGCTTTATTATAAGTATAGATTGGGACTTTAAATATATAAATAAAATCTTACTTTATCTTTCCTTCCTCATTTCTTTTTTATTTATTATTTATTGTTTGTTGCACATTTGCCAGGTAACATGTGGGCCCAAACCTGGAATAACATTGAGTCCTTCACCCGTCCATACCCCGACAAGAAAGAGATTGACATCACTCAAGCCATGAAGGAACAAAACTACAATCCCATGAAGATGTTCCAGATGTCCGATGAGTTCTTCAGGTCATTGAACTTGACTGCGATGCCAGAGAAGTTCTGGAAGAACTCCATAATAGAGAAGCCTGTGGATAGGGAGATTGTATGCCATGCGTCCGCATGGGACTTCTATGATGGGGAAGATTTTAGGTAAGTCCTACTGACTTTTGGATTCCATACCGGAAGGGTTCAATCTTATAGAATTTTATTGCTATAGCAACACTGTCACAACCTTGTTTAATAATGATATTGAAGATGCTTTAGAAGTTTCGAAGTTGTTTTTTATCTTTGGCATCTATGAATATAAAGATGAAACAATTCTTATCTATGTATGTTTATCCGTTATCTAGAGCCCATAGCACAGGGTATCCTAGTTTGGGGCTAGATAATTGGTGAGGAAATGTCCCGAATATATATTATTATTATAATTATATTATTATATAATTAATAATTTTCCATTGATTTTAGGGTAAACCTGGGTATAACTAATATGTGTTACACATAAATCTAATTAAAAGTGGGAAGATTAGTTACCAGCTCCTCTGGCGTGGACAACATAAATCATGTGCAACGCACACAACAGGCCTTCTTTGCCTTAGTCAAAATCGGAGTGACGTTTGTGTAGCACATGTTAGCAGTGACTCATTCGTCTTACAGTCTGCGTATGTCTATGTATCTTTGTTGTTGACGCACATGAAGCACGACGATGGCAATATAGCTGTGTGGGTGTGTTTGCTTGTAGTTGTTACTAGTCCAGTTTTGTTTACGTGATATTGAACGTGCCGTACCTTCCCCCTTTGATTAGATCTATGGTGTTATCTAATTTTATTACAATTAAGCTTTTCAATGTCTAATTATTAATTACAGCATTTATCACAAAACGGCTACTACTGCCTTAGTTTAGTCGCTAAGAATTAAAACGATTAATTACATAACCTACACGTTCATCTATAAGCTCGTTTGCTAACAGTACGTTCGTCAACCGTTTAAATCTTTAGTGGTGGTCACTTTTCAAAATTACATCTCTAACTTAAAACAATTTGGCTTAATCTAGGATCAAACAGTGCACGACGGTCGATTACGAGTACTTTCAAACGACTCACCATGAAATGGGCCATATACAGTACTTCCTTCAGTACAAACATCAGCCTTACGTGTTCAGAGACGGAGCGAATCCAGGTAACTATGCATATTGGCTGTTAAATGTATCAATGTCTTTAATCCAGGATCAAAATGTGCTCGACGGTGAACGGCCAGATGTTGCAGACGGTACACCATGAGATGGGCCACGTTCAGTATTATTTGCAATATAGGACGCAGCCTTCTGTGTTCCGCGAGGGGGCCAATCCAGGTGAATTTACACTTTATCTGATGGGCAATGCGATTTTGAGAAATATAGGTGTATTGTTACTATTTTAATTTTGAATTATATACATTACACTTGGTACCTTGGGCGATTCGGGACATTACAATATAATTATCATAGACATACATGTATTAGGGCTTCAAGAGTCTGTGATCGTGAGTTTGCTTTTTATTTTGACCTTTTCTTCCATTATTTTTTGTTTTCAGCTCCGTGAACTTCAAAACTAACTTTTTAACTTTATCTTTGTCATCAATCTTATTTGGGATAGCATTTTTTTTCTCATAATCATTATAGCTCTTTTATCAATATAATATTTACCAATAACTATTTCAATACTGGAACTGTTCTTGTCAAGCTATTTCTTACGAAAACTGCCTTGTGCTTTCTTGTAAATCTCCGGTACAATCTGTAACTGTGTCTGAATTTCACTCTGTTTATTGAAGGGTTCCACGAAGCTGTTGGTGACACGATAGCACTGTCAGTATCGTCTCCCAAACATTTGCGACGAGTTGGTCTCAGTAAAGGAGAGGCCGAAGACGAGCAGACTGAAATTAACCAGTTGTACAAAATGGTAAGGCGTCCACTTTTCTTTAATTTCTTTGACATCGTTTCATGCTAGAGTGAAGTGCAGTAGTCGCAGCGGATCTTTGTGCCTCGGAAGTTGTCTGCAAGTCGCTGCGCTATTTTTCAGGCGCAATCCCAATGTTGAAGGTGAAGACAGCATTGTATATATGTATAACAGACTCGCTCACTCGCTTGCGTTTTTCGTATATTCCATCTCGCTCTTACTTTATGCTGTTTTGTCCACACAGCAGTACCTGCGCTATCGTTCACAGAGCCTAACTTCACAAACATAAAGATTCACTGCGAGTACTATCACTTCACCTCCAGTTTTTTTTCGTTCCACTAAGCCAATATGACTTGTTGCAAACAAATTTTCATGGCAATATCGACTCCAACGCACTGCATTAAATTATTGTGATAATGGGGTTTAGTTGAAACAGTCGTAATCGTCCCACAGATCTAATTTCGAACGCAACCAAAACATACTGAGTACGGACAGTAGACAAAACCGAGGTAGTATTTATTTATTTATTTATTTATTTATTTATATTTAATGGTACAAAAGCAGTTATCAAATTACTACTTAAAAAAACTAAACTTAATTATAAAGTACAACTTATTAAATTTGATAACCAAAACAGAGTACACAGCATTAACCAAAAATATTAATTAAAAATAAACAACGTCAAAACTATAGTTACTGTTAAATAAAATTAATTTTGAATAATGAACTTTTAAAACTGCAAAGATTTTGATGAAAAATATCGAGTTCGGAACAAACACCATTATAAAGATGACACATACGATGAAGTGGATTATTATGTGAAACTTTATTGTTTGAAATTGGAATACTGAATAATCGAGGGTTTCGAAACATATGCTTATTAGTGTTGATATTTAAATGAATTAGTAGTTCATCACTTAGCTGGCCGTTAACAATTTTATGTAGTAGGCAAAGGTCAGTGATTTTGCGCCTGAATGCAAGATTATGAAAATTAAAATGCTGAAGACGATTGTCATATTCGGGAAGAGTACGTCTCAAGCCATGTCTAATGCTTAATTGTCTTAAAAATCGCTTCTGAATAGACTCAACCTTGTCAATATCAGTTTTATATATAGGTGACCACATAGAAGAACAGTATTCTAACTGCGTTCTTACTAGAGAATTGTAGAGAATTTTGAATGAGTCAGCAGGCTTAGCTGTACGCATTACAAAGCCTAGCATTTTACTGGCCTTGCGTGCGATGTTATCATAATGAAATTTATAAGTTATACTACTTAGTCTGTGTTAGTGAGTCACGTCTTTCGTTTGACTTCGTTCTTACGTTTAACGGCTTTATAAATAGTCAAATCGAAAGCATATTCCATCTAAATTGGACAAAATTACTTCAAAAATCATTCATAATTTTTATAAATACTTTTAAATTAAGTGTAATGAAGGAAAACCACAATATTGGGGTTTTTTTCATTACCGTAGAGCTATAACCCTCCAAACCACGGAACGCCTTTCCGCGTGCCCCTCGAAAGCGAAGTCCCAAGCCAAGGGATAATTTACAAATACCACAACCTCCTGGAACTCACTCCCTGAGACCCCCCCTACACCTTTCTGATTATGCTGGTAGTTACTATATTACTTTTTCTTTTACTCCTTCCGCCACTTTCTAGATAGGTAGGTAGGTTTCTGCTACTATCTTAACTGCCAGGTGACACTAATTGGATGGTTACATTTGTCGTAGAGTCCATAACTAATGGGGTAAACGACTTCGAGAGTAGGAACAGAGTAAATAATAGTGTGCTGGGCACCCTTCAACTAGATTGAGTGACGATCTGCGTAAGGTATCTGCCAGTCATTGGAAGAGCCGAAGATCGGGCTCAGTGGCGCGCCTTCGTTCATTCGCGCCAAGGCGGTTGAGAGGCCTAATATATCCAGCTGTGGACGAATTCAGACTGTTGGTGATGATTTAAATGCTAACACTCCGCGCACACAATTAAAATTAAATTGAAGTTCTGATGCCTAATCACCGGTAATCATACCGTACTGGACATCTTAAGTAGGACATATTTTGTACTTAAACTTATGTACCAGTACACTACTGTGCTGCTACTATGATTATACCCATGCAAGTTTTCTTTGTTACCCATACTTACTGAGTATAATATCTAATTTAATTAGATACAGAGACGAGATTCGGGGAACACTCCAGAGTGTTCCCCGAATCTCGTCTCTGTATCTAATATGTAATGTCTCCATATTCTGAAATACAAGTCTAGGAACTTAGTTTGGAGATGGAAACTTCTGTAGGATACTGCAGTGGCTAGGGCTATGTGTGTCCTTGTTTGTGTCGCGTCTCCAATGTGCAACCTTGCTCTACTTGTTATTTTTCTGAATTTGTTCCCTTTTTTGTCTCGTTTTTTAAACTTCCCTTTGGCACAACAGTTAGTGCTTAAGGAAACAGCAGTTCCCCAAGGCACTACTGGCGTCGTTTGGTTGTGTCATTGGTATAATTTCGGTCTCTGCACAACCTCAATGCACTCCTTGACGATAACCATCAGGGTTTGACCTATTTATTGACAACTGGAAAACCATTTTGTCTATATGTTTGACATATTCTGAAGGTATTTAATTTGACTTTTTTTTGTGATTGTTTCTGTGTATTATTTTATTGTAGATAAGGTATCTGGTTTTATGATTTATTTGACTTTACATGTATGTGGTATAGTTGACATTTTTAATTAACTAATTGACATTTGCTTTGCCATAAAATTTTGTAAATTATATTTTATTTATTTTTTGTGTGTAATAATGTGTAATTGGTGTATTTAATACCGTTTTTTATTACAATAAATTAAATTTGATTTTGAATTTGAAATTTGAATAATATATTTCCCTTTGGCACAACTGGTAGTGTCTAAGGGAATAGCAATTCCCCATGGCAGTACTAGCATTGTTTGGTTGTGTCATTGGTATAATATATTTCCCTTAGGCAGAACTGGTAGTGCCTAAGGGAATAGCAATTCCCCATGGCACAACTGGTAGTGCCAAGCAGTTGTGCCACGGGTAAGTCACGGTATATTATGTTGTTCCAAAGTTTTTGCCATACACCACAATTAACTTAATCCTAATATTCGGTTATTACTTTCCAGGGTCTGGACAAGATAGTGTTCCTTCCATTCGCCTACACCCTGGACCTGTTCCGTTATGGAGTCTTCCGCAAGACCACTGCTCCTGAAGACTACAACTGCCACTTCTGGAAGCTCAGGGAAGCGCTGCAGGGTGTGGAGCCCCCAGTGAACAGGAGTGAGGAGGACTTCGATGCAGCTGCTAAATATCACGTGTCTGCTAATGTGGAGTATGCAAGGTGGGGGCAATAACATATTAAATAATAGCTGTGCCCGCGGTTTTGCCCGCGAGGTCATTGCTATGGGTTAAAAGTAGCCTTTGTGTTATTACAGTAACAAAAGTACCTATAAAGTACAAAATACCATGCTGAATATCGTTAAGCCTTCAGATAATGTTTCGATTGCTCGGCTTATAATCATCGGATTAAGATACCAAGTAACCCAATTATTAAGTCAAAGCCTAAGCTATCCAACAGTGACAATCGTATCGCAATTGGTCCAGTAGTTTTAATGTGCGAACAGACAGACACCATTTTTTTAAATATATTCTTGTTCAGTAGCAAGAAGGTTTAAAAAACACGTGAGTCCATACCGTCAAATAAACAAGTGAAGCATAGGCAATGGCAGCTGAGTATCTGTGCATGAGTAAATATTTTTTGGAGTTTAGTGGTTGATACACAATTTCATCACAAAAGATTTCATTGTTGTTGACAGAATTAACATGACTAGCAAGGTCGTGATCTTGCTGCGATGTGGTGGCAGATCTGTGTAACAAGGTGTGTATGCGTGAAGCAAGAGTGTGAGGCGTGTGGATACGAGCAGATCGGCATATGTTGGATGTTTAACTTTTAATTTGGCGGTGTGTAATCCGACTTTTTTTAATCATTCTTATTCATTAGCGAATTGTTAGTCCCCAGTCATTTTTTTATTATCTTCATGTACAGAATTTTGTGAGTATAGATTTGTAACTTCTTCATAAATTACTTCCTCTCCTTTTTCTTCTTCTTCTCTTCTTCTTCAGCACTAGATGAGGACACGCTTTTCGTCCTATGCCTTGTAGAAAAAAGTAGTAAGTTTGACCCAATTTGTTTTTATTCCTGATAATCGCTGTTGAAGTGCTTGGGGATGACCCCAAGCACTTCAACAAGGAATTATGAATTAAGAAGGAGAATTAAGAAGGAAACTGCTCGCTAAAAATGATTTTACCGAGCAGTTTCCTTCTTAATTCTCCGTTGATCTTAACATACCGTTCCAGATTAAAGTGCACTGTATCCAGCAATATATCTGACCACGTGGAATTTCATAACCAGTGACACTTACGTAATTATATACTGTTCAGAATTCTGAATAGCATTATAACGAGGATGGGCAGACGTGGCACATAGCTGCTCGTCTCGACAACATATTAAAGTTACTCTGTTGTAGTTTAAAATAACTAAAACTCATGCTGGAGCTCTTGTTTCATCAGAAAGAAGACGAAAGATCGGTTAAAGACACAAAGTAAAAGCATTTATTGTAAAAAGGCAAATACCACTTTTACAAGCATTTTTTTATCCGTCCCAATTCGTAGCAGGCGTGGTAGGAGTTAACACTTTAGAACTCAGGCGCAAGTGCGTGATAATGATACATTATATTGCCTACTACTCAACAGTGTAATAGACAATCCGTCCACTCTAGCGCCCTGCTCACTGATCATACCGGACCGGCTGGGGCGGCCGCACGTGCGGCGCCTGCTCACTCCTCCGTCGGTGTGCCACGGCCGTATATCTGCTCAACGCCCAGGGGCCTAATTCTCTAATTTTAAGACGCCAAATCCACGCCAATTCTACGCCAGCACGCAGGCAGCGTGGAATCGGCGTGGAATTCGCTTGAAATTGGCGTGAGTGGTCATACAGAATTCAGGTCCTGATTGCGAGTGAACCAGACGTTGACATCTTCTTCACAAAATTTTATATATTCGTAGATTTGTCTATTAAATTCTTAAGTTAATTATTAATTATTTTCGTATCTTGCTTATCTGTATCTTTTATGTTATGGGCTTGTACTCGTACACACGCTTTGGCGTTGCTGTAAGTGCAACAAACATTTGAAAAATTAATTAATAAAATAAGTATGTAGTAGTGTTTTTCTCCTTGTTAACATCTCATTAACAAGGAAAAAACGTAAATTATTATGAACAGATCATATCAATAGAATTAGGTAAACTAAGTATGCTTTGAGTTTGAAAAGGAAATTACACTTTCATGTGCCGACTCAGAGTTGAATCTCGCACAGGAAATACCCTTCTGACTCAACCGGTCCTTCGGAAAAACGCCCGTTAGAGAAGATACCACCGGTACATTCTATGGGGATGTTATTTTCTATATTTTTGACTATTTTTTCATAAATATTTTTACATGTCAGAAATTATAATCAAACACATGTAAATGTCAAATCTATATCTATCTATAAAGCGATAAGAATGAAAAAGTCTGTACATAGATTATAAATAAAAAAAATGGTCTAGGGTACTTAAAATAAGCTACTGAACAAGTATATAACATTTTTAAAATTCGTTTCTGTCTATTTGTTTGTCTGTATGTTTGTTCGCGCGTCACGTAAAAACTACTGGACTGATTGCTACGCGGTTTTCACTGTTGGATAGCTTAGAGTTTGACTTTAAACCTGATGTACTTGTTATCAGAATCCGAGCAATCGATAAAACTTTTTTTTTGACGGCTGAAGGAACTTTGATCAAATGTTGGTATTACTCTGTTGTAGTTTAAAAATACTACAAAATACGGTCTTGGAATAGTACATAGAGTACCTACTTTTAACCTAGAGATATGACCCCGCGCGTGAAGCTACGGGTGCAGCTAGTACAAAATATAAAGGTGCCAATGAGACGACCCACAATCATCAAACTGCTAAAAATAATAAAAATATAAATGACTATTAAGAAATCAGGCTGAACCAACCCCCGCAAGCAGCACCCGTTCACGAGTATGACTTGTGCACCAGCCATAACCTCCTCAACAATTTTAGAGAACATTCGTCTTCCTTCCTGCTGTTTTATAGAATTCGAACCTTACCCCTAGCAGTGTTTCAGCCCAGCACTAAACCTTTCCAGTAACTATAACATTATTCTCACTTCCAGATACTACGTGTCGTTCATCATCCAGTTCCAGTTCCACCGAGCGCTGTGCCAGCTTGCGGGAGAGTACTCGCCCGAGGACCTAACGAAGAAGCTGGTGGACTGTGATATATACCAGAGCGTGGCCGCCGGCAACGCTTTGTCGTGAGTACTATTTATTCTAAAATATCCAATACTCTATCTATTGTTTCTAAATGACTTTTTAGATCATTGTTATTAATTAAAAAAATAGGAGCGTGTTAGGTACGTCTTTAAAGAGATTAGTCATGGATTTTTGAAAAATACCTGGACTAGAAGAAAGTCCATATACTAGACGTTTGTATTTAAACAAACCACGGTGAGTATTACCCACCGTGTAGTCCCTTGACTGCTCATCAAGCTCAAGCTGGTTATAAGCTTGCGATAAGTCTAATTTAGGGAATCAAACCTGACCCGAAAGCTCACTAAATACTTAGATCATCAACCTTTGGAACCGGGTACCTGTCGACCATCAAAACATGATTGAGCGTTACCTTATAGTCTGCACAAATCCTAATGTCCCCGTCCACCTTCCTCGCGATGACAAGAGACCGACCGACCGGCTCGATGAAGCCAGCGCGCAGCATGCTGTCCAATTCGGCATCGACGCGGTCGCGTAGCGCGTATGACAGCGCACGCTCGTGGCAGTACACGGGCTGAGCCTCAGGCCGCACGCACAGGCTCACTGTACCGCCGTTGTACCCAATGTACCATCAAACAACGTCTTATGTCTGGAAATTATTGAATTTACTATTTTATTTTTGTTACAGTGTCCGATTTCATACAATTAACTCTTAACTTTGGAATATCCATACTTAGTTCCGCCAACCACTGTCGACCTAGTAAATTGGTTGTTCCGTTGTCGAAGATAAACAAATCTAGAACTTTACTTAAATTATTGTGCTTAACAATTGTTTCTATGTAACCTACCGGTTTTACTATGAAGCCATCGTATAAACTTAAGCTTATACTACACGGCTATATAACGAGGTCTTTAAAATATTTGGTGTATGTGTTTCTATTAATACAAGACAAGGGAGCTCCCGTGTCTACCTCCATATCTAACAAAGTGTTATGAACTGACATTGTTATACGCACCGGTTTATACTTTGCTAACGACATTTGATACATAGGCTCGTCAAAGCCTTCTTCACTGTTTTCCTCGTCATAACCTTCCGCATCGTCGCTGACCTGCGCCTCACTGGTGGGTGGTATCGCCTGCACCGGCAACGACTGCTGCGCTCCGCTGGTGTGCATGTAGCATGATCCGCCATCGGCTGTTTCTTGCACCCAGTACGCCCCAGTCGAGTGGCCGCGCGAGCGCCCCCCGCGCCGACCGCGACCAAACCGACCCCCACTGCCCATCACGCTGCGCCCGCGTGATGATTGTTCCCGACGATAATAATTATTACCGTAGGTCTCCGCAGATCCCGCGGCTTGTCTCGCTGGCTCAAAAGCACTTGATAACCGTTTACGACACATTCGTCTGAGATGGCCTATTTGTTGACAATAACTGCATTGGAATTCTTTATATTTGCAGTCCCATTTCATGTCGCCACAAACTGAGCACCCGCTTAGTTGTAGCTTATTTACGCCTTCAGTAAACTCTGCCATTGTCTCACTGTTGTTCCTTTCCACGGCAGAGGCGTCTCTTTCCGCCGCTCTTTCGAATTGTTTTCTAATACGGATTCAAACTTTCAATATCGTGTTTTTTTTTAATTCCGCGACGTACTGCGCAATGGATTCCCCGGCTAGCTGCCGCCGTTGTCTGAACCGTTACCGTTCCGCCATTTCAGAGGGCTTTGGTTGTAAATGATTACGCAGTAGATTTACCACTTTTTCATATGTCAGCGCTGATGGTTTTTGGTGGCTCGCTAAACATGATAAAAGTTCGTAGGTTTCTTCACCCATTCATGATATAAGTGTAGCTAGTTTCATCTCTTCGCTGATTTTGTTCGCAACAAAATACATTTCCATCCGTTCGGTATACACCAAAATTCACGAATTTGACCGATAGACATTGTTAATTATCATTTCTCCGCGTTTTCCACTAGTAAATAAAAGGCGTGCTTCTCGTAACGTATGTATTGCCAGACTGAGGCGTACCTGCATTCACAAATGTCAATAGCATATATAACACTAGCTATAATGTTTTTTTTATGTGTTTTTTTTCCAGGAACATGCTCAAGATGGGGTCATCGAAGCCGTGGCCTGATGCGATGGAGGTCCTCACGGGGCAGCGCGCGATGAAGGCCGACGGCCTCATGGAGTACTTCCGGCCCCTGTTGGACTGGCTCACAGCCGAGAACCAGCGCACTGGAGAACACATCGGGTGGGAGCCCACTCACAAACGTTAGTATCTTGATCATATCTTATTATAATAGTAATTATAGGGTTACGGGGCGGGAAACGTAATAAAAATAAAACTCCTATCCCAAGCATATGAATTTTATTTTTTATTACGTTGTCCTATGAGGGATATGAAATCAAATAGTTATTTAATTTAACACAGTTTATTGCGTCACAATACACAAACACCCAAGAAAGTATTCAGTAAGAAATCACGATGGAACACATTAGCTGGTTGCACTGGGTTCGTTCTCACCCTGACCTGATCGTTGCTAGTATTTGCAGTCTTGAACTTTGGAGAGAAATTAAATGCTAAATGACTGAATGTCATCTCTTTTCCAAGTTTATAAAGTATATATAGGTAACCGAAATAAGCAAGCTGAAGTGGCATTGGGCTGGTCACATCTCTCGCAAAACTGACAACCGTTGGGAAAACGAGTTTTAGAGTGGAGACCACACTTGGGCAAACGCAGTGTAGGACGCCCGCCAGCCAGGTAGAGACATCATGCGAAAGACAGCTGGCAGCGATTGGATGAGAAGAGCTGAAGATCGAGCTCAGTGGCGTTCATTTGGAGAGGCCTACGTCCAGCTGTGGTCTAGTATGGGCTGATGATGATGATAATGATGAAACATAGCAAGCTACAATCTCTTCACTTCTTGTTTTAATGCATTTGTTGAGTTGCCATTCTACAATTCCGCCAAAGTCACGTAAGTCGTACTCTGAAAAAAAGGGAGAATACCAGAATGAAATGCAAGCCATCATATCAGTGTGAAGTAGATAATACGATTGGTGTTTCCCACGGTAGTCAACGTCTATCCAACTTTACATTGACATAAAAACTATATTTGTGGAAAAACCATAGCCTTTAAGTTCGGTTATCATCTTGTATTAGAACGCCACAGTAATTATGTATTGTGTGGACTATAATATATTATGAAGTAAAGAGATTGATTTTGGCTAACGGTAGATCGTGCGAATCCTAAGTTGCGAGCTCCGATTTAGATTAGCTATATCGGTACTTGATCCTGGAGCTCAACTCGAAAAATCAATGGCGATTGTCTTAGCACTCGTAGATCTTCGTCGATTTTGCGAGTTGACCTCCAGAACCAAGTACCGATATCGCTAAACGATACCGATATAGTAATAAATTACTTACTTATAAAGCGAAGCGAAGGAGCGAAGTAACATCTCCACTACATGAAAGAAGTTTGGTAACTAGATAGTTAATGGGTGGGAGATTGTTGTGATATGGGGGAAGGGTATTTTAAAGTGATACAATCAGGATTTGCATTTTTAAACTGTGGAAACTGAACATTAACTGTTATACATGTCCTGATATTCGTTCTTCTGTTCCATCCAGAATACTGCACGGCGGAACAAGTGGCGGCGATCAGCGCGCAACAATCCGCCAAGCACGAGCCGCAGGAGCCGGTGGCGGCGTGACGTCACAATGTACTTACTACTTAGTCTAATTTATTGTAGGCAAAAAGTATTCGTAATAAACGTTATTAAGACTACTGCTGTGTTGTTTACTTTTTAATCTAGAAGCTGCTTGGAGAAGAGTATTAAGAACCTACATCACTGATGTTCGATAGGCTCTGCCGTACTTTCGTTGGTTCAAAGCGCCCCACCGAGCGTCTATGGTACTAAACTGTACAAATACTTTTTTCCGTGGACGCTATACTGCTAACAGCGCCAAAATGGCGATAATCAAATGCACTCATTCGTCAACAGCCTGTCTAGAGTTCGGAGTAATGTGCAGTAGTCTAATATTTTTATTGTTTGGACAAGGACGCTATAGACTCTCTTCTTAAGCCTCCACCAATGCAGCCGCCAATGAGCTGGGTGCTTTGTACCTCGTCGTTCAATAGAGCCCAAGGCTTCAAGCTGATTATTAGCTGAGCCGCGCCAGAGATGACCACTTGCAGTATTTTAAGTAAGATCAGACTAATATCCTTGTACATGTTTTGTGGTCTTTATTTAATAGCCGCATCAGATGTTGGTACTACAACACTTTCTTGAATAAATAATGCGCCTTATTTCATCGAGGCTGCCTGTTGGCAGTGACTGGTTTTACAGTTTCAACTAATCTTTAGTACTTACATTGAATCAATAATATTTTTTTCACTGCAGATAATTTAATATTTATGTAGTTCCGCCCTACGCTCCGCCTGTAGTTTTCCCGTTATCCCACTTTGCACTTTCCCGGAGAAAAAGTATCCTATGGCCCGTGCTATGGCCATCGGATTAGTTCCAGAGAATAGCGGTAACAAACAAACTTACAACAAAGTTTAGGTAGGTACCTCTTTATAATTTTAGTTAGACAAAATATTACAAGACTTGAGTGTACAGATAAGCGAGATAAATGAATGTTTATCTTTTTATCCGCCAGATACAAGTGTGCTCCACGACTAGTAGGATCAATTTCAAGATTACAACATAAAAGGTACAGGCGGCTGTGTGTATGAAAATACCTACGGATTGAGCTGCCTTCATTCGTAGGTATTTCTATAGTACCTACTCTCTGGTAGCACTCAATTTAGCAGCTTTGCTGAAATTATGATGATGATGACAAAGTCACGGACAAAAGCGAATAAGTTAAACAACATGTTTGTTTGTCTCATGTGGTAGTGCTGGCCTCTGGTGTCAGAGTTGGTCAGGCCACCTGAGAGCCTCTGACATAGCTTAAAAATTGCTATTAATTAATAATAGCCGGGACCGACAGCTTAACGTGCCCTCCGCAGTACGAATTTCTTTATAGACAGCCGGTACAGCTTAACGTGCCCTCCGCAGTACGAATTTCTTTATAGACAGCCGGTACAGCTTAACGTGCCCTCCGCAGTACGAATTTCTTTACAGACAGCCGGTACAGCTTAACGTGCCCTCCGAAACAGGGAGCGATGGAAAACAGCACATAACTTAGAAAAGGCATTGATGCGGAGTCTAGGATAGAACCTGATATTATATAACTCGAACGACCGAATTCGATCAAACAACTTGTGTATACTGTACTTACTGGGGTAGATTAATCTATACACAGCCATTATCTACCATCTTTGCTTCAGGTAAGTAATAAAGAAAAATTATAAGTAAAAGGAAGTGAACATGAAAAGCAAGTCCTGAAGACCGAGCTCATTGGCGTGCATTAGAGGAGGCCTACGTCCAGCAGTGGACAAATAGACTGATGATGATGATGATGATGTTTATCCGTTATCTAGTACCCATAGTACAGGGTATCCTAGATTGGTGCTTGCTAGGTAATTCCCCAAAATAAATAAAGTGCAAGGTAAATATCCCTTTCCAATGATAATTTAAGACTAACATAAATTACGTAACATCAAAATACGATACCTCTAGTTTAAAACAAGTCAAGGAATTCTAACGACAGATGTTAAATTTTGCTTCCAGATGCATGCATGTAGATATGAATATATAACATAAGTGCAACATGCATTTGACCATTTTTAGGGTTCCTTACCTCAAAAGGAAAAATGGGACCCTTATAGGATCTCTTCGTTTTCCGTCTGTATGTCAAGACCCGAGGTAACAAGTTGGAATTGATACGAATGATACACTTCTTTATTGCATTAATATGGTTATAAAGATGTCAAAGTTAAATAATATCAAATACCTACAAGCCCTCGGGGCCGTAAATAAAGAAACTTCTAAGTTAACGCAATCAAAAGAAACGACCGTTTATGCCGCATATTTTGACACTCATAAGGGATTCAAAACCTACAGGGTACTTCTCGTTGACCTAGAATCACGAAATTTGCCAAAAAGTAATGTCTTCTAACCCAAGTAAAGAAAAAATACGAAAACCGTAAATTTCAAATTACAAAAACAGCAATAAAAATAATATTCTATGCGCTTGTTGGAGTAACTATTTACATAGTACCTACGTACAAGTTTGTAAGGAACCCTCGGTGCGCGAGTCTGACTTGCATTTAGCCGTTTATTTTCCTTTTATTTTAATTACAATAACAAAGTGGCGTAAATATGGGTACCTACATACTTTTATTCTTTTTCTATTGTCTGTCAGCTATAATAGATTATTTATTTGTTTTGGTGTTACATTCTACAGACAATGTAGAATCTATATAATATACGATATTTTATATTAAACCCACCTATCAGGTTTATCAGTTGAGAAGGCGTGTATATATATCTGATATATCTTTTATCCGGTCTCAAGTAGTCGTGTGTGTTGATTGTCAGTGTTGAGAGCTGATCGGGTAAGTTTGTTCTATTTAAATAACTTTGGATTTTACTTTACCAGTTTGTTTCGAAGATATAATATTATGTTAAAAGGTATTAAAACAATTCAATGTGGCGGAGAGCGAGACGCAGAAAAATTAAAAAAAAAACTGCTACCAGTATTCACACATGAACATGGTCATCGAATGAATTTTCTATTTAATATGTACAGATTTACGTAGGTCCGTGCTTCGGAGTGCATTGTTTGTTTGTTTGTCGTATGAGGTAGTGCTGGCCTCTGATGTCAGAGTTTGTCAAGCCGCCCGAGGGCCTCTGACATGGCTTAACGACTGCTATTAATCAATAACAGCCGGGACCGACAGCTTAAAGTGCGCTCCGAAGCAAGTAACTCAAAAAAGTCATTGGTGCGGAGCCTAGGTTTTGAACCCGGTATCGTTGGATTCTAAATTGCACTTTAGAACCGTATCCGCTCGGAGTGCATGATAAGATGTCGGTATCAGTCTGTTTTCTCTGTCTACGGTCTCGGTAGATTTTGATTGATAGCAGACGTTAACATGTCAGATGCCCTCATGGGGCCTGACAATCTCTGATACCAGAGGTCAGCACAACACATACGACAAGCAAGCTAATCCGATCGGGAAACCAAATCGGAAGGTAATAAGTGGGTGTCCTACAGGCAACTAGATTCATTAAATAGAATTTATAATATTGCTATATCTAACTTCCAGACTTTCTTAAAGCTTACATTGTATATAAGTTTAAAAATATTAAGCTAATTCGATAAAGATGTCATTCATTCCTTGTCACATCACAATGCTATGTCACGGTGTCCAATTATGTACCAATAACGTGTCAGTAGATAATTGTTTTCCATGACGTGTCTTGGCCGGTTCATACGACATCGGACCAACTTGTCAATCATCGAAGTATGAATAGGTGTTCCAAATGTCTTTCCTGTCTTCAGAATTCATACAAACAGAAATGGCGTCCATTATTTTCGGAGGAAAGACTCAGTTCAGGTTTGCCATCCATGTTGGTACGGAATCTACACTGTTTTCTAGAGTTTGAGTTAAGTTTTTGAAAAATGGCGGTGTCGTGCTTCGAAAATGTGTTGATGGTAAGATTTTCTTACTTGATTTTATTTAAATTAGGATGTAGGAAGATGTTCTATAGATTATGTGTATATGTCGAATGAGGGACCTAGTTCCGACCAAAGAATATATAAATAGTACGGTTCCGACCTTTGGTTGTGTTTGGCAGGTCAGGCACAGACTAAATTAAATAACCTGACTAAATTAAATAACCATAGTAAACTTTAATTGCTATTTTGCTTTGAAGTTATGATACGTCAGGAAAGAACGAGGCACGGGTAACTTAGTTGAGCAATTTGGATAGTATGGAGGTAGGAAGACAAAAATGACAGGTCTCGTTTCCCTGCTCTCTGCCACTGCTGTATATTCTAGGACGAATGTAAAGATGCAGATAAGTTCTAGATTGAATTCAGTATCATAACGTACAACTTCTATTACAATAATAATTAAGAATACAACGGGAATAACGGTACTTAAAACAACGAAGACGCCGTAAGAACTTCGCTGTAAGAATTAGGGTCTTAATGACTCAATTATTGTACTATTTTCGCGAAGGTATTGTTTATTAAGTCGTACCTTGAAGCCCAACCTTGGGAAAAGAAAACAGTCTTAGTCGAACTAATTCTAACTGAACCAAATTCGTGTGGGTTTCTGTAGAACCACATTCAGCATTTGTTTCGGCCACTTTACAGACAAAGAGCCATCCTCGCAAGCATGACAGACTGACGAACACATAATTCATTTACATAATAATCAATGTTCTCCGCTGGTAAGATTGTTTTTCAGTGTAGCGGGAGGACGTCTCCGGTTTTAGTGATTTTCGGAGATTGTGTGAAATTGGACTTTTAAAATGCCGTGCGGTTATTTTAGCGAAACTTCTAAAAGGGCGCTTTATGTGAGTTTTAGGAAGTATATTTCATTTTTGACTAGCTTTGTTCATGTGGTCATTTTACTGGGGAACAGTATCTTAGATTCCAGGGCCAAAAGTACCTTTACAAAACCTATACCTATATCAAATTTCGTTCAGCCGTCAAATAGTATTTTATCGATTGCTCGACTTTTACTTATCGGATTGAGATACAAAGTACACCAGATTTTAATTCGATATATTCCCAACTGCCCCATTACCGCCCCCATCAATGTGGCCGATGGGAATTTAAATTCCCACCTGCCCCTAGGGATGTTACTTTTGAAATACATTTGACGTACATTTGACATACCTTTAATATACTTTTGGAACCCTAAGCTATCCAACATTTCGATCGGTCCATTAGTTTTAAGTGATGCGCGAAAATACATACAGACAGAAACAATTTAAAATTATGATACATTCTTGTTCAGTTGCTAATTTTAAGACCATTTTTGTAATTACCTTCAATGTATAGGCTAAGTTACCACATGACATACGTGTTGGAACTACGATGCCACAGACAGACATACAAAGCCTTCAAACTTCTCTCAACCCCTTTTTTTGGGTCGGGGGTTAAAAACTGCATACATTTATGTCCAGTCAAATGAGCTGGAGCTAGGGTCCGGATTTATTGGCCTAGATGGAATACGAGAAAAAAACTTACATAAGTTCTATCAAATCAGTCTTTAATCTTTTATTAACCTCTCATTAAAATCACAAAAAAAAACTCTTAACAAAACCAAACAAATAAATCCTCTACAAATTCCGGTAACCGAGGGTACAGACAATCAGTTTCGCTCGTTAGTCCATTGTGCTCCCATCAGGGAAAGCGAGGAAAGAGTAAAATATACTTGTGTTTTATAATATAATTTTAAAATATACCTACCAGACCCCCGTAATCTAGGCGACGGCTCAAGCCGAGGTTCGTACCCCCTGGGTGCCCTTCAGCAAGTCGCCAAAATTGTAACTTTGGCGTGCGCCTTCTGCGTCACGCATTGCGGCGGCGGAGTGCTTTCGAATACGCCCCCCGCCCTGTGACGCTGCTGTACAGCGTCATCTGTCAGTTATAAATCAACACCATATACCGACGATCGGTTGGTCTCGTGGATAGTGATCCTAGGTACGTAATGAAACGGTCGCGGGTTCGAATCCTGCAAGGTCCAATCATTTGTGTGATGATCAGAAATGTTTCTTTCCAAGTCTTGGATGATATAATATTCGTATCTATGTATGTTTATCCGTTATCTAGTACAGGGTATCCTAGTTTGGGACTAGGTAATAATATAATAAATATATTTATATATAAGCTATCAAAAAAAAAAAAACTGTAACTTTGTGAGCATGTTTTCATTTTGTGACTAAAATTTCCAGACTTTTATTGATGTGTCAGGCTTTTTGTCAGGACTTTTCAAATTTCTAAATGGTCACCCTAGCCGGAGCAGAATGGGCTTTCCGCGATTTACCTCAAATAATATTCTAAACTAGCTGTGACCGCGGCTTGGCCCAAGTGGTCATTTAAAAGTAGTCCATACCTGTCCATATTTCAGGACCAGAAGTGCAAGTTACAATATTTTTATATTATATATCTTCCAAAACTATTGATCTCATTATACCAATTTTTTTGAAGATATGTAATATAAACTCTCGTGTTCGCTTACTATTGGTCTCATACATAAATAATAAATACATAATAGCTATGCTCGGAGTTTCACTACGTGATAAGGTCCGTAACGAGGAAATCCGTAGAAGAACCAAGATTATCAACATAGCTCTCAGAGTTTGTAAGTTGAAGTGGCAATGGGCAGGCCATATAGTTCACAGAACCGACAACCGCTGGGGAATAAAGGTTCTCAAATGGCGACCACGAACAAGCAAGCGAAGTGTAGGGAGACCCCCACACGATGGACCGACAACATTGTAGCCATCGCAGGAAGTCGATGGATGGAGGTGGTACAAGATCGCTTGTCATGGTGCTCTTTGGGGGAGGCCTATGTTCAGCAGTGGACTTCTAAAGGCTGACATGATGATGATGATCTTCAAAAACCGTTCAGCCGTCATAAGTTTTTATCGACTGTTCGGCATCGGATTAAGATACTAAATATCCCAGTTTTTAAGTCAAACTGCCTAAGTTATCCAACAGTGAATATCGCATCGCAATCGATCCGTTAGTTTTTACGTGATTCGCGAACAAACATACAGACAGACACGATTTATAAAATGTTAAAAAAAATATGTTCAGTAGCTTATTTAAAGTACCCTAGACCATTTTTTTTAAATATCTTCTTTGTACAGACTTTTTGGTTCTTATTGCTTTATTATAAATATAGATACCTACAGTAAAGAGTAAGCTACAATGTCTGGCGCATCGACGTGAGGTCGCAAGCTTGTCGGTATTCTAGCCAAAGCGCCATCCTTTATGGTTGAAATACCTCGCAGTAGAACCAAGCGTTACGCTTCTTAATTTATCATAAGAACTGCAAAGGAGTGGAATGCCTTGCCCTCGTCAGTGTTTCCGGTAAAATATAATCCAGGTGTGTTCAAGTCAAGAGTGAATAGGTACTAGGCAAGCGTGCTACACCTTCGACCACATCATCGCTTTCCACCAGGTTAGATCGTGGTCAAACGATTGCAATAACAAAAATATATTAGAAATTATTTCTTGCTGAGGCTGACAAAAATTATTGCGGATTATGTTATCTTATCTACACTCATATCGTAAAATCCGGATTATGAACTCAAAAATGGTGGCATAATGACATACATTACGCACGGCACGTCTCTAATGAGAAAAATATCTAAATTATAACAATATTTTTTTAACTAAACAATGTTATATATATTTTTTTTCCATAAAAGCACTGGTTTGGCTCCGCACTACGAGGTTTTTCATCTTTTATTATCTATGGCGACGCGTGTTAGACCGTATGAGCCCGAATTCGCTGCGGACTTGATTTTAGCCCCATAATTTACTTTAGTACCTAACCAATTTAATGTGTTATGTGTTTTTTATCAAAAGTTTTAAATGTTCCTGATTAAAAATGTCCGACAGCAGTGTTAGTGAGGAAAATTTGACTCCACCTGACATCACGGAAACAGCATCGAACATGACGAACGAGCTTTTACCATCAAAATCAAGAAAATATTACGACAGATTATTTTTTCATTACCTAAAAGTAAGTTCCTATTGCATGAGTGTAGATAAAGTAGTGTATGAAACGGCACGTAACTAGGTATTAAAACCCTCGAGTGATACTATAAGATCCTCGCCTACGGCTCGTTTTTTATATTCACTCTCGTGTTTAAATAACCCTCTTTATGCAACCATTTCATAAACTACTATTACGTGATATTTCAGTCCAAAGAGTTAACTGAATATACATAGGTAAGTGTATATACTTTTGAGGGTTTTGGGATTTGCGTTTGATGGACCTTATCCCTAACGATACGGTTTCGTATGTATGGCTCAGACTATTCATAGGTCGTGTGAATAGTTTGAATAATTAATTATTATGTAATAATCAATACACAAAAATATTTCATCGATCGAACATTTTCTAGGTCCATGAAGTTCTTGAGCAGTTGAAAAGAAAGGAGTGGCTTTGTGATACCGTTTTTATTTTCTTACTAGCTTTCACCCGCGACTTCGTCCGCGCGGATTACAGTTTATCGCGAAAAAAAAACATTATTCACGTTGCTTTTGTCGCTTGTTCTAGGATTTTAAAAACTAATGCAAAAGTATAGCACCAATGCTCTTAATGCTTTTTGACAGACTTGTTATTATTTCGTTTCCATGGCAACAGTTTCTGACAGTGAGTAATCATTTTTCAGTTTTCACGTGGTAACTTACCGTTTTCCGGGATAAAAAGTATCCTATGTTGGTCTCTATATTGTACAGTACTTATTTACAAAGTTTCATAAAAATCAGATCAGCCGTTTTGGCGTGAAAGCTCCACAAACAATCAGACAACGTTTCACTTTTATATATATTGGTATGGACACACAATAATACAATTTCCTATCATTCTTTCCTACTGCACATTTCTAGTGAAATAGCACAAAAATATAATTAATACTTTCTGTAAATACTTATGCATGTGACTACTGACTCTCAACTACAATATTCTGAACGTTTTTTTCTATAGCAAATGTACCTAGAAATGTACCTATCATTTATCTTATACCGAGATGAGCGATGGTGGCCTATCGCTTCTATAGTGCAATTTAGAATCCATTGATACCGGGTTCAAAACGTAGAGGCTCCCCACACCAATGACTTTTCTGAGTTAATGTGCGGTTTTCCATCGCTCCGTGCTTCGGAGGGCACGTTAAGCTGTCGGTCCCGGCTGTTATTGATTAATAGCAGTCGTTAAGCTATGGCAGAGAGGCCCTCGAGCGGCTTTACAAACTCTGACATCAGAGGCCAGCACTGAGGTAGTGCTGTATACGACAAACAAACTTCTTATACCGACAGGGTACTAAAGCACTTGTAAAATTTGCCTTTTAGGATGAAGGCACCATCTACTATGAGTACAGCTACGTATAGCTACGAGTGAGTTTTTGTTAAAACATTTTGCTCAAACGATCCGTAACAATAATATTGTCATAGTCTCCTTGACATAATCGTGTTTTATAAGAGTTTTTCTAGCTTTTCTACCTATTTAATCTGTACTCTTGGTATATCTATAGCTTGTGTTGAGGTGAATCTTGTGCTGCTCTGTTAGGTATTAGTCAATTATTTTTTATTCCTCGCTAGCTGTTCTGTTCTGCCCTACGGCTCCTGCAGTATTTTCCCCGTTATGCCACGGAATCATTACATTCTCCCGGAGAAATAGTAACTTACGTCCGTCTGGAATAGCTTTCTATCAGTGAAATAATTTTAAGAATCGTATCAGTATTTTAAACATCTGTCCAGATGATAATGAAGATAACCGGGGAGCTCGCCCTCGTCGGGGCCATAGCCTCGGTGTTCTTCGTGGCCGCCCGAGGACGAGCCGCCGAGAAAGCTGCCGAGGAAGCCGCCGGCACGGACTACATGCGAACTCTGGACGTGCTTACGTCTAAAGCTAAGAACAAGAAGGTTGTGGCGCAGTGGAACTATGAGACCAATATTACGCAGCGCACTGAGGAGCTGATGGTACGACTGTTTTTTTTTGTAAAGCGCCACTGAAATTAATTGAAACCGACAAAAATAAAAACCAATATCTCTTAGTGACAATATGAGTAAGCGTGAGGCAAGGAAATTAAAAGATGCGTTATCTAAAGGTATCTGTTCTAAATAATCTATAAGTTGAAAAACTAAAACCCGACACTGGTCAGCTAAAAAATAGCCTAACACTCATGCGATGAAGACAAATTCATTGATAACTCGCTTGTCAAAATTGGACCAAGTTTTTAGTTTCAACACCCTTCACCCTTCCGTAACCCCTCGTGTGCTTCGCCGTAGCCGGGTAAAAAATAAATAGCATATGACACTATACGTGAAAAGGAATCGAGTGAATACGCTCGGTATTAGTCAAATCGGACCAATAGCGGGGACGCTATGGTGGAACATCCACATAATAATATTTACATACATAGACTGTTAAACTCATTACCCTTCCCTTGCTTCGCCGTTGTTTGGTAAAAAAAGAGTATAAATACTACCGCACCTATTGACGCATTCGAAGCAATCTTTTTACAAGATTCACAAGGTTTGTGATAGGTTATTAGAGTGAAACACATATTTACCTATAAAAAATGTTAAAATTATAGTCAGTACATTAGAAGCAGTCATCCAAAGAGTTGCATAGAATATTTCTCTAAAGGTCTACGAATAATCGAAATTATTCTAAACTATAATAGCTGCAGAATATGAAAATTTGTATAATAATCTAATTCTGTCCCCAGCTGCAAACATCTCTAGAAGTAGCAGAACTGGAGAAGGAATACTGGAAGGAAACCATGAGCTACCTCTGGCACGAATACGAAGACGAAGACCTCAGGAGGATGTACCAGAAGTATGCCATACTTGGCACGTCAGCTCTCCCTGAGGATCTGAATGAAAGACTTATTGTGGCAATCAATAATATGCAGACTACTTATGCCAAGGCGACTATATGCGACTATAAGGACAGGACAAAGTGTGACCTACATGTAGAACCAGGTAATTTTATAATTATTAATTATTATTGTTCTAATGAATACCCAAATTCAAGCTCTGTTGATATAATAAGAAGACAAATTTGGGAATACTAGTTAAGTGGCAGAAGCAACGTGTATGTGGGGAAATTGGGTAATCCTGGTTAAGTGAAATATATGTTAAGATCTTTGGTTGCACATCATGCTCTGTTATGACCAGGCTCCAATATTTAAGGTTTTTTTCCCATAAATATGCTGGGTCAACCACAAACCTGATAAATGTGAAACTTAACATTTATGTTATTGAGATATTTAACTATCCGTTATTAAGACAAAAATATGATTAACAGAATTTCATTCGATACATTTTCTTATCAAAAATTACCTTGATTTGAGTAATATTTTCATTTTTCTACTCAACGGCTTAAGTTTTATCTCTAAAATAAATCTCATAGCAAGAAAATATAGTTTATTATCCACTATCAATACAAAATTTACTTAATTACATTATTAGCTTGCCAATAATATAAATACTTTTGAGACTTACGTCATTTAGTTCCGTGCTAAATTGCGTGTTCAAACAGCGCTTGCGATATACGAGTACAACTTTGTTACGCAGGCACCTCAGTGTTTGTTGCGGGTAGCGGGTGGCAGAGTGTAGAGGTGGTGCTAGCGTGTGAAAATGTATTAACGGAGCCTGGCCTTAAGTAAAAGAAGGATAAAACTGGTCGTTTATTCGCTTTGCCTCAATACTGAGTAAAGTGCAGTTGTCTATGGCTATCCTTGCAGAAAACGTGTGACTACGTCATCACGACAAATTCTCGATCAATTCCATGAAATATCGTAACGCGACGCGGAATGGTAATAGCGAATAAGGGACCAGTTGCAAACAATAGTTTATTAATATATTCATAGGAAGTTTAGATTGTCCAAACTGGTAATTATCCTAAATTTATTATTAAATGGAGAAAGCAGAAAGTTTTCAAGTCTCATGTCCAATGTACTTGTCTTCACAATCACATTCACATTTTATCACAGACCTGATACGTTTATACCTATGCCGTGACATACTGAATGACAGACAATGCACAGCCTAAACCAGTGGATCTAGTACATATTTAAAATATGGAGTGTTTTTTTTATTTCCATTTTTTAAAGCATAAAGTGATGGTAAAGTTTGTATAAAGAAATCTTTATTAATACCAAGTCTCTGTCTTGTTTGTCGTTCGGGATGAAATATTGCAAGTCAAATTTAGAGCACTTCCCGATTCGCTCTCCAGCTGAAACTTTCAGGCTAGCTCAAAATTTGATGACAATGCATTTTAAAATTAAAAAAATAACCTTATTAACGTGGTTTTTGACTAGTTTTAAAATCTAAATTTGCTGTTTGTTTTTGTGCATGCGGACAATGCCGCGCTATAGATATTTTCTTTCTATTGTTGAATTACAGATGTAACAGACATATTTGCTACGAGCGAAGACCCAGAAGAGCTGAAATACACGTGGCTAGAATGGCACAACGCAGCTGGAAAACCTTCCAAGGGGAACTTCACTGAGTACGTCCAGATGAACAACGAGGCAGCTAAACTGAATGGTAAAGATATTCATTTCGTAAAATAACAAAACTGTAACCTAGGACACTGATAGAAAAGGAACGACGTCTGAAGTTTCTAGATTAAGTTTTCTGTCCGACCTACGAATCTTAAACTTTGAAGAATACTTTTCGTAGATATATGTAATTTTGCCTCGTAGAACCAGTGCCGTGGACTGCCCTAATCAAACAAAAAACGAAAAAGGTTAACGATACTTTTTTACCCGATTACGGCGAAGCAAGGTATGGGTAATGAGTTTAACAGTCTATGTATGTATGTATATATGTGGATGATCCGACATAGCGTCGCCCCTATTGGTCCGATTTTGACAAACGAGTTATCTATCGATTCGTCTTCATGTATAGAGGTGTCATAGTCTCTATTTATTTACCCGACTATGGCGATGCAAAGGAAGGGTTACGTGTTCAAACTAAAAACTTGGTCCGATTTTGACAAGCGAGGTTTCAATCGATTCGTTTTCATCGCACGAGTGTCATAGGCTATTTTTTACCTCTAGTTTTTGAACCTGTCTTTTTAGAAGCATTTAGTTTTAATTTTACTATCACAATAAAGTTCTATATTCGATATATTGCATCTAGTTTTAATTTTACTATCACAATAAAATTCTATATTCGATATATTGCATCTAGTTTTAATTTTACTATCACATTAATATTCGATATTCGATATATTGCATCTAGTTTTAATTTTATTATCACAATAAAATTCTATATTCGATATATTGCATCTAGTTTTAATTTTACTATCACATTAATATTCGATATTCGATATATTGCATCTAGTTTTAATTTTATTATCACAATAAAATTCTATATTCGATATATTGCATCTAGTTTTAATTTTACTATCACATTAATATTCGATATTCGATATATTGCATCTAGTTTTAATTTTATTATCACAATAAAATTCTATATTCGATATATTGCATCTAGTTTTAATTTTACTATCACATTAATATTCGATATTCGATATATTGCATCTAGTTTTAATTTTATTATCACAATAAAATTCTATATTCGATATATTGCATCTAGTTTTAATTTTACTATCACATTAATATTCGATATTCGATATATTGCATCTAGTTTTAATTTTACTATCACAATAAAATTCTATATTCGATATATTGCATCTATTTTTAATTTTACTATCACATTAAAATTCGATATATTGCATCTAGTTTTAATTTTACTATCACATTAAAATTCGATATATTGCATGTAGTTTTAATTTTACTATCACAATAAATAATAAGTCGGTATTATTTTTCTCTACCTACCTGTACCTCATAGAGAAGACCGCTGATGACAAATTTTCTTCACATTCAGGTTACGACACAGTAGCAGAATGGTGGCTCAGCGAGTACGAATCGGTTGACATTGAAGAGCAGTTTATAGCCCTTTGGGAGCAGATACAGCCTCTGTACCAACAAATCCATGCGTACGTGAGAAGGCACCTTCGTGAGAAGTATGGAGAGAGCGTGGTGTCCGCTAGAGGACCGATTCCTGCACATTTGCTAGGTATGTTTTCATTACGTGTACTGTTCTTGAAAGAACGAGGTATCCTAACGGTTCAATAGTGCAACTTAGAATCCAACGATACCGGGTTCGTTCCTAGGCTTTGCACCAATGACTTATGTACGGGTGTCCATCGCCCCGTGCTTTGGACGCCACGTTAAGCTGACAGAGCCAGCTGTTATTGATTCATAGCAGTCGTTAAGCCATGTCAGAGGCCCTCGGGCGGCTGTACAAACACTGACACCAGAGGCCAGCACAATATACCACAAACAAACAAACGACTGAAAATAAGGATTTCATTCTGAATCTTTACTCGAGTCCCATTGTATGTTTTTTCTTTGTTTGTTTGCATGTTTATATAACAACATTGTAGTTTGCTTCAAAATTATTGAGATCTCAGAGAAATTGATAAGTTTGAATGCTGAGTGGATGAAATCAATGTAAAAGCCACACTAAGAGTAAATTGACAATAATCAATCCTTTAGAGATAAACAAAGTCTACAATAATAATAAAATAAAAACTCTGAGAGCTTGTTTATACTAAACTTTGATAAAGTTGGTTTTATTTTCCAGGCAATATTTGGGCTCAAACTTGGAGTAACACAGAGAAGTTCACGAGACCGTTCCCCGACAAACCTGACATCGATGTTACTTCAGCGCTCATTGCTCAGGTAAAATCAAATTTACTTTATAAATGTTTCGATCTACTCTGTCCCTAAATCTTTCTGTATGTATTTTTTCTTGCGCTACTTCGCAGACGACAAAAAATGCAATCAGTCAAGGGCTCTTATTTCCTATGAACGTTCGTCTTCGTGGAATTGTTCGTGAATTGTCGTAATGACGTCAGGTTGCGAGGAATTGCATGTGGCATAGCGAATAAGCGCACAGTTCAATCAGTGGTTTTCATGTGATGCGCGTACTACTGACAGACTGGTAAAAGACCAACACAATAAAAAAATATTGTTCTGAATTTATTTTCGCCTCCGTCCACTTGGCTCCCCTAACATTGATCCCCTGGGGGATTCATTTGGATTATTTGTCCACACGGAACAATCACTGTAAGATCTGGGGGATTTATTTGGACTGGCTCATATATAAAAAACAAAATTAAATCAAATTAGAATATAATTCAATCTCCTAGACCTTTTTTTTTGTCACATTTTTTTCTTTGTACAGACTTTTTGGTACATATTGATTTATTTTAAGTACTATAAAACAGTACCGTGACATGGGGGAAAGTTTGAATTCGGAAAACCCGCGCTATGCGCCGCGCGGGTTTTCCGCATTCAAACTTTCCCATTACTTCAAGGGGGTGCCTAAGAAAGTAATTTATAAACTTTGGTTACTTGGTTTAGGCTGTGCGTTGTCTGTCAGTCAGTATGTCACGGTACTGTTTTATAAGTATATGTAGACATATATGTAGACTGTCACGGTACTGTTTTATAGGTATATGTAGACAGGTATATGTTTTATAGGTATAGGTATATACGACAACATTTAAGACACTTGATGAATCATAATCATTTATTTAGTAAAGCCAATTTACACGTCATGAAATTCTTTCTGTAAAACTTTTTTATTTCTTTTCAGAATTATACATCCCTGAAGTTTTTCAAGACTGCGGAGGAGTTCTTCAAATCGTTGAACTTAATGGGAATGCCTGACTTGTTCTGGGACAAGTCCATTTTTGAAAAACCTAATGATGGTCGTGACATGGTTTGCCACGCATCGGCTTGGGACTTCTTCGACGGCGAAGATTTTAGGTAACAATTGTTTGTTCCTGAAATGAGAAAGCAATGAAATGAGACACCGGGTCTTCTTGTCTGAAGGTTAACTCTACTCCTTGTCCATTAAAAAGATGAACTATCTAGAACTTTGAACTACAGAGACCTTTAGAAAATACTATATTCACACATCTTGATCAAATTGGCTTTTGAGTCTCATATGCCTAATAATTTGTTCTTCAACTTTCCAGAATCCGACAGTGCACATCCATCACTGATGCCTTCTTCAAGACAACTCATCATGAGATGGGCCACATCCAATATTACCTACAGTACAAAGATCAGCCTGTCATCTACAGAGCTGGAGCCAATCCTGGTAAAAAATCGCTCTTGTTATTAAAACCTTTACATATACACAGTTTATTATTTGAAACACATAAATTCATAAACTGACAACGAAAGATCAGCAACCCAAATTCAAGAGCATTCACCTTCTATTAGACACTTTTTGGTGTTATGTTGACTTTCATTTGATTTATAAATATTTTAACTTGTTCAGGGTTCCATGAGGCTGTAGGTGACGTCATTGCACTTTCGGTTTCAACTCCTAAGCATATGCGAGTTATGGGTCTGCTTGAAGAAGGACCTGATGATGCTGAATCTAACATCAACCAGCTTTTTAAAATGGTAAGAGTCTATAAAACTGAATGGTTTGCCTTTAATTTCTATTAAGATTTTCTTAATACATACGCCTTTTAAAGTATGTGGAATTGACTTGAATTTTTTAAAAACTGTACCAGCTTCTCTTGCCCTAATATTTGGTATTGAAGTATCCATGAAAATTGTTTATCAGCCCACTACATCTCTATCCAGGGTCTGGAAAAGATAGTTTTCCTTCCATTCGGGTATCTTCTGGACCTTTACCGGTACAGCGTTTTCCGCGGCCACACGACTCCTCAGGACTACAACTGCCACTTCTGGCAGATGCGAGAGAGCCTGCAAGGAATTGAGCCGCCAGCACCGAGGACCGAACAGGACTTTGATCCTGCTGCAAAGTATCACATTGCTGCAGATGTGGAGTATATGAGGTGAGGTTTGGGAAGAGACTCTTATAATTCAACTTGGTGTTTTTAATTTTTAGTTTTAATAATTGATATACGTTTAACAACACATACAAACTACACAGTGACATGGTTTATCCAATGATAACGTGAGGAAAACCACTCTATGTGAACAGGACCAAGAGCTTCTGACGGAAAAGGATATGTATATCATATCAACTCTGTGTAGAGATTTGATTATGTTATTATACGATCTGTTAACGTGGGTAGAATAATATAATGATATGCAGGTAGTAGCATAGTGTAGGACACCTTGTGGCCAGTTGAAGTGACGGCTGGAAGAAAATGGATGAGGAGAGCTGAAGACCGAGTTCAGTGGCGTGCATTAGGAGAGGCCTACGTCTAGCAGTGGCCAAACATACGCTCATTATGATGATGATGCAAGCAGTGGTGTAGATAGAAACGAAAACTTTGATCTTATATCTCTGTGGCCTGGGCTCATTTTTACACCAGCTACAGTCTCATTCCTCGCGAATATCACCCACGAACTTAAAAAACTAAATAGTTGGGTTAATACAAATTATTTTATGTGTTCCTTTTCAGATACTACATCTCGTACATAATCCAGTTCCAGTTTCACCAGACCCTGTGCCAGTTGGCTGGACAGTACAGTCCTGGTGTTGCAAGCAGCAGCAACACACTATCCAACTGTGACATCTATAAGAGCGAAGCTGCTGGTAGTGCTTTGCGGTAAATGTTCAGTCTAAGTTCTTTATCTACATCTTCTTCTTGTCGAATCATTGATCAAAATCATGTTTCAGCCAGTTGCGTGGCCAATAGTTTAATTAAAGTTAAATAACTGATCTATAAATATTTACCCATGACTTTTTTCGAAGAATGAGTACTATTGCCGATATTCTGCTTGGAAGGCGGCTAAAACTTCAATTTTGAACGTTTTAGGGAAAATGCCCAACGTTTGATTTGAAGTACTGCACCTCCGATTTTTAAAAAATAACAGTGCTGCGGTTGAGCTCAAATTATAGAAAATTTTGTCTTTTATATGACTATGTGTCATAGATAACTTTTCCGTGAGCAGCACCTTTTAGAAGTTATATGCCAAAATCTTAAAAAAGTGTTTTTCTAGAATCACGAATATATCTCAAGTCTTTCGAAGCTGCAAATTTAGTTTTACACTACTGGTATCTATCCTAACAACATTCCAAAAACCAGGACTGTACAGATTTTTGAGTCTACGGCAACCGGCCGAAATATATTAATCCTATATGATAAAGTGCGATAGCCAGCTTAAGATGAGCCATACGTTCAAACGATTCTGTATATTTTGGGTTTCAAGTTATTTTGACTGTATACTTAGGATTCTGGTATCTATAACTTCTGAACTATAGAACCGATAACCATGAAATATTAACATGACAATTAAAGTTCCTCCCGTCTAACAAAAAAATAATGAATGAAATCGGACTACGCGTTAATGAATTACAACTAAGTACTCATTTAGACTTTCATCCCCTCTCCCAAGGGACCATGCTAAATATCGGGATAAAAAGTATCCAATGTGGAATACATTGGATACCTCGTGGCATGAACTCAAATCCTACCAAGTTTCATTTGAATTCATTCAGTAGTTTCAATGTGATGCGCGGTCAAGATACAGACATACAAAATGAAAAAATACAGTTTTAGCTTCAGTATCGAATATAGAGTACCCTCCAAAAACATATTATTTATCACTTTAAACTTAACATCAATTTAGACCCTATCCTGCAGGAACCCTTTATTTTCTTCGGATTAAAAGTGTCCTCAATTATAATCCATCATATAAACTATGACTGTGCCAAGGTGCAACAAAATCTGTCCAGTAGTTTCAGTTTGGTACGTGTTTTTTTAAATAACTTTCAACCCCTATCCTGCGGGAACCCTTTAATTTTTCGGGATGAAAAGTATCCTATGTTCTACCTCGTAGTATGAACTCAAATCATACCAATTTCATTTGAATTCATTCAGTAGTTTTGGCGTGATGCTCGGCCAAGATACAGACAGAAAGACAAACAGACAGACAAATAAAAATGAAAAAAAAAAACTGTTTTTGCATCAGCATAGATCAGAGTATCGTCCAACTTTTTTTTCTAAATATCTTTAATGTACAGAATTGAATCCGTTACAGTTTTATTATAAGTATAGATAATTACTAAATATGGAGCAATTATACCAATAATGAATTTTAAAATTTTAGTAGATATTCCCCAGAGATCCTCTATATTTTTTTATGTAAAGCAATTTAAATATCTTAACAATCGAATTAACATTATGTGTTTAAATTCAATGACTTTAACTTGACTTTAAAGACCGGGTAGTTACAATTGGTATTTTTGGAAATAAATCTTCAAATGCTTTGGAAACTTCGTGATCTTTGGAAATTAATTTATTGCTGATGTTTAGGATAAAATTCCGGTCTCGATGTTTCGGTATTTATTATTTTCCATGTTGTTTAGATTATATCTTCAGATTGCTAATTTTCCTACTAACATGAAGAGATTATGTTATGTGCGCCTTTAGGATTAGTAAGCTGAAGTGGCAATGGGCAGGTCATATTTGTCGAAGCCTAAGGTTCAAAAGTGCAACTTTGAATCGAACGATACCGGTATCAGTTATAAGCTCCGCACTAATACTTTTTTAAATGTTATATGCGGTTTTCCCTTGCTCCGTGCTTCTGAGGGCACGTTAAACCGCCGGTCCTGGCTGTTATTCATGAATAGCAGACGTTAATCCATGTTAGAGGCCCTCAGGTACCTGACAAACGCTGACACCAGATGCCAGCACCACTTCATACGACAAACAAACAATTTGTCGATGGACTGATAACTGTTGGGGTAAACATGTTCTTGAGTGGAAACCGCGGCTTGGCATACGTAGTGCAGGCGCCCTCCGGCTAAGTGGAGCGGTATGGTGCAAGGTAACTGACGGCAGTTGGAAGAGAAGATCCGAAGATCGGGCTCAATCAGTGGCGTACTTTGGTAGACGCCTATATGTTGTACTACAAATATGGACTAAACTGTAAAAATATAAAGTTAGTTTCGCACTACCCTAGTACAGCAACATTGTTAAAAGGAACATTGCTCTACTTAAAAACGACGAAGTGAAAGGGAAACTGGGTATTACTTAGAAACCTCCTAAGAAATTGACATGTTCGTGTCATCTAGTGGTCAATTTTACAAATTTTTCAATTACATTCTCTCTATTAATTTTCAGCAAAATGCTCCAAATGGGCTCATCCAAGCCGTGGCCTGATGCAATGGAGGCGATCACTGGCCAACGAGCCATGGACGCTCAGGGAGTGCTGGAGTACTTCGAACCTCTACACGCCTGGCTGAAGGAGGAGAACAAACGCACAAACGAGTTTATTGGGTGGGAAGATAGTAAAATACGTGAGTATTTGATTGACCTGAAAAAGGAAGAGGAGGATCTTAAAGCACACACTAGCTTTGTAATGGTTAATACCGTTTTAGCTCTCGACTAATCCGACTGCTATTTTTTAGTACCTTACCTACTTCATATCTCTGGAATGTCTGTTTCGCTTTAGATGTTTCTTATGATTATAAATGACTTCCAGAGTGCTCCCATATTGTATACAAAAAATATATGAGTGCTTAGTTTATAATAAATCCTTGGGTTTTTACTGTAAAAAGAGTTCTGATGATGACTGACTTTTGTAGGTTATATGCGGTTTCCTATCGCTCCGTGCTTCAGAGGTCCCAGTTGTTATGGATTAATAGTAGTCGTTAAGCCATGCCAGAGCCAGCCATGTTGAGAGCGACGGTGGCCTAACGGTTCTACAGTGCAAATTAGAATCCAACGATACCGGGTTCAAAACCTAGGCCCCGCACCAATTACTTTTCTAAGTTATATGCGGTTTTCCATCGCTCCGTGCTTCGGAGGGCATGTTAAGCTGTCGGTCCCGGCTGTTATTGATTAATAGCAGTCGTTAAGTCGTGTCAGAGGCCCTCGGGCGGCTTGACAAAACTCTGACATCAGGGGCCGGCATTGCCTCATACGACAAACAAAACAAGCCATGTCAGAAGCCCTCGGGCGGCCTGACAAACTCTGACACCAGAGGCCAGCACTACCTCATACGACAAACAAACAAACCAAGAAAATAAGGACGTAGTGAATTATTATTTTTAAGAAATATTTTTGTTTTTATTTGTTTTCAAAGTCACTACTACGAGTATATATAGTTCATTTTAACATGTATTCATAACCGCATGAATTAAATGTTGCAGCATAAAAAGGTGTCCTCAAAATTATTGTAAAATAGGTCTTGCTTGACTCGGATCGTCAAATCATTTACATAATAAACGCACTCAATATTTTGATCCATGTATTGATAGTAAGTTATCTGCCTTGTTTACGTTGCAGCATTCTGCACCGACGAGCAGCGATACATCATGGAGTCGACAGGATTCAACAAGAGATTGAAGAAAGCCGCTTGCCAATAAATACAAATACTATTACCCCCTTACTTATAAAAAGTTATGCAATGATTAAGTAATGATTAGTAGAATTACTAATCATTGCATAACCATTCCATAACTTTTTAATAAGTAAGGGGTTTATGTTAGATGATTACTTAAATAAACTAATTCATTGTTAACTTAAATCACTTAGAGATTTTAATTTTCCTAAAACATGTTGATTAATCAATAGGTACCACAGAGCAGCAGTTTTAAACCTCCGAACGCGAAAATAGAGGGGTGTTAAAAGTTCAGGGTTTGTGGCCTGTGTGTGTGAGTGTGTGTGTGTGTGTGTGTGTGTGTGTTTGTGTGTGTGTTTGTGTGTGCATGTGTGTGTGTGTATCTGTCTGTGGCGTCGAGCTTCCAAACGAAAGGACCGAATTCGATGCGTTTTTTCTGTTTGAAAGCTGATGTGATCTACCTAAATGGTTCTTAGCTATAAAGGCCGGGTCGGGACCAAGCTAGTGCAAAAGAAAGCCGTTTAAGTTACTTTATCTTGTTTATCAAGTCAACCGTTGTATATCCGTTCTCTTAGTATTATTATAGATGAAATATGAAGTCAACAACTACTACTACCACTAGTGCATTAGGCACCGAAAGTTATCTTTGGTGTATACTGAAAAAAGGGAACACTATTTATTCTATACTTCCGTTACATACTAGAAAATGCATTGCATGATAAGCCATGTTCAAGACCCTCGAGCAGCCTGACCAGCTCTGACACCAGAGGCCAGCACTACCTCGTACGACAAGCAAGCAATACTAGGAAAAGTTTTTGCATTGGAAATGCTCTGTTTTGTTTCAATTTCAGGACCATAATAATACCTCAATATTCAGGACTATCAATGTCAATTTCAACTATAACATCTGCTGAAACTAAAGCGAGGCACTCATTGGCAAAGTATGTGTGCCACAATTATTGAAATATCCTTTCAAGAAAACGAGAACAACAGGACTTCTTCATGTTATTTGAACTCAAAACGATCTACCGCGGATGACGAGTACCTACTAGCAGTTTCAAGTTAACGTCTGTCCCCTTGTTAGGTCACGGCAACGTTATTACGAGAAACCATTGTGTCACGTCCTGCTATTGAAAACTTTTTAAAACGTCAATAAAATTTACCTACTTAGGTATTCTTAGTACCTACCTGTCTGTTTATGATTAGTGCAGGACTCCGCCAGCATGTTGACATTACAAAATAGATAACTAGTATAAAAGCTAAAAAAACACGCCTGCCCTGCCAAAAAAGAGCTTTTGCCAATAAATTATATACTGTTGGAATGTGCTAATCAAGGCCTTTAATTTGATACCCATATTATAAATACTGTATTTTTTTTTTCACTTTTACAATTGGTGCCCTACTGCCGCCATATTGAATGTTTTAAACCTTATGTAACTCGAAGGATGTAAGGATTCTAACGGGGTATCGTTAGAATCCTTACATCCTTCGAGTTACATAAGGTTTAAAACATTCAATATGACGTCTAAATCTGTTCAGGCATTTAAAAGTTATGGTGGAATAAAAAACTCACATAAAAACATACATACATGAATGCTAAACACAATACACTCCTTGTTTTGGGCAGTCGTTTAATAAAAAGCAAAGCCACATAATGGTTTTATCTCATTGTTTTATCTCTTATAGTCTCATCATAGCATAGTCGTCCACGGTTGAACATAGACCCCCTTCAAAGATGTCGGCGCATGCATGCCACCATGTTGATTTCAATTGTTTCGAAAAGTATGTGAGCTTTTCAGAGAAACTACATCATATTATTTCATTTAAAAATTGATAGCCTGTTTATGCCTTTTTGCCTGTTTTTGTTTCTTCTTTTTATGTTCTTTTTCTTTTTGTTTATGAAAAGTTTTTTTATTAAATTGCTTGGCTCTTTCTCATTGGATTGAGATTCCAAGTAAACCAGTTTTTAAGTCAAACCCTAAGCTATCCAACAGTGAAAATTGCATCGCGATCCAGTTTTAACGTGATGCGCGAACAGACAGACATTAAAATTGCTGTACTATGTTTTGAAAGCCAGTGTATACTCGTACCACTAAAATATTAAAATTACACCAAAATAATTGTAATACACTACAAAAAAACATTACATATATGCGATTACTTTAAGAGAATTCCGGTTCGTAAATGTACTAGTTCTTTGAAAACTCCCACACTTGTTCGACACTTTCGAATTCAGAAAGGGGATCTCGGGGGACACATCGGAAATGAAAATGGCAATCGGGCCTTTCCCATAACTACAATGCTTGTCAGGCGGCTTGGTGATTGCAGATGTTGATAATTCGTTAATTACAAAGTAAAATGCATCTGTCCATTTCCTGAATTACTTGAAATGGACAGATGACTGATAAAAAAACACCGAAACTTTCGATGTTTTTCGAGCACCACGAAGTTAGCTCAGGTCTTTCGAAGCTGCAAATTTAGTTTTACACTACTGGTATCTATCCTAAGAAAATCCCCAAAAAACAGGACTGTACAGATTTTTGCGACCTAACCACAGAGTAAGCCTAACGCTAGTTTTGTGTCTACATAATCATCATCATCAGCCTATGTCCGCTGTTGGAAGTAGGCCTCTCCCAATGAACGCCACTGAGCCCGATCTTCGGCTCTTCTCATCCAGTCGCTAGCAGCTGTCATTCGCAAGTCGTCTCTCCGCCTGGCCGGCGGGCGTCCCACACTACGTTTTGTTTGTGTCTACGGTGACCGTTAATCCTGATAAATAAATAAATAAATGTTCCTCTACATTTCGGGTTTCATGTTATTTAGACATAATACTGAGGGTTGTCTGTAATTTCTGAACGACAAACTCGATAACCTTGAAATATTTACATGACAATATTTAAAGAAGGTACCTCTTTTCTAACAAAAAAAAAACATGAATGAAATCGGACTACGCGTTATTGAATTAAAACTAAATACACATTTTCACTTTCATCCCCTCTCCCAAAAGTATACTTACACTGTCCAACCTCGTATTGTGAACTCAAATCATACCAGGTTTCATTTGAATTCATTTGGCAGTTTCGGCGTGAAGCCTAGCCAAGATACAGACAGACACACAGACAAAAATGAAAAAAATATACAGTTATGGCTTCAGTAACGAATATAGAGAACCCTCCAATAAAAAAAAACATTTCTTCAATGTACAGATATGGGCCTGTTACAGTTTTATTATAAGTTAAGATAAATCCCACAATACTAATTAAAAATTAGCACATCCTCATGTCTCTCAGGCAAATAGTAGGCTTCAATGACTGTACCAGTCTTGAGGTCGATCGACGTGAGGTCGTAAGCCTATTGGTATTCTACAGATTGCACTATGGAGAGTGCGCACAAGAACGGCACAATCTGATTCCCCCATCACCGTACGACAAGTTAGACGATCGGCAAAATGCCTTACCCTCGTCAGTGTTTACGGTAAATTATAACAGGCATGTTCAAGTCTAGAGTGAATAGGTATAATTATGCTAGGGCAGGGCGGTCGCACTCCGCAACAAGTACAAATAAATTCAAGGACCCAATATTCGGGTCCGTTCAGTCGAGTGTCAAGCGTGCGCTCGATGATTCGCGCGCCTTGTACTTAGCGATAGAGCACCTACTTACGTAAAGTTATTGACAAACTTTATTCGTGTTTTAATTATGAGTACCAAGAAGAAAGCTAGAAAGTACTGCATAGCATTCGGCTGTTTGAATTGTGATAGAAATGACGAATTGTCATTCTTTACGTTTCCAAAAGATATTGAAAGGTAATAAATTGTAATACCTATAATAGATCCTAGTTATGTAGTTAGATATTGATATTTTTTTATTACTTAGGTTCCTACAGTTTTATGTTATTTCATTTGTGTTTCATACCGAAGCTACGCATATTTAAGGTTTTTCCGCGCAGAAATAAAGTCGTTTATTAAATCGATCAAAGTAATTTTATAATTGATTATAGTAGGTATTGTTGATCGGAAAATGAATTACTGTGCTGACTTAGTAAGTAGCCTACAACTAATTAGGAATTTATATAATATATGTCTCGTATAATACCTACCTACTTTTAATACCTTTTATTACGTAGGTAGCAATTTATTTTTCACTCATTAAAAAGCATGGAATTCAGACAGGCACCTTTATTCATCAAAGTGCAATACCTATAGGATATAATCATAATCAACCAACGACACGTAGGTAGGTATCTCACTAAAGTTATCGGCGGTCTGAAAACGGGATAGGTAGGTAGTAAAAATGAGGTAGTAGGTCTATTCTGATAAGAATGTCATTGTTTGTAATAGAACTATTTTAATTTATAATAATAAGTAATAACATAATACATTATAACTTATTTATTCTGTTACAATATCTACGTCATAATATATCACAGAATAATTAGTAGTACAAATACCTAGTCATAATATCTTAATACAACCCTAGCGAGCGAAAAAGGGACAGAGCGATTCTGAAACGGTTAGAGCAATGGAAGTTCTCGCGCGTTGTGATACGGTGCATTCTAGCCTGCACGCGGTGGGCGAGCGCCTTCTAGGTAAATATAATTGAAAGCTCGCAGCGCCGTGCGAGTTAAAATGCACTTTATAGAGTTGTAGCGAGAGTCGCTATTTGTTTAAATGACTTTACTCAGTTAGCCTTCTGTACTTGTACTATTATTTATTCTGTGGCTAGAGGAGCGTGCTATACACCTTCGACCACATCATCGCCTCCATCAAGTGAGTTCGTGGTCAAACAATTGTCTAGTCCGTGATAAAAAAAGTCCCATTCTCTCAGGAGTATTCTCTCTCTCTCTCTCAGGATTTGAGGACCGATTGTTAGATTACAAATGAAGCTAAATATGAGGAAAGTCCCTTCCATCAAATACAATGCTACCAAAAAAAAAACTCCAATTACTAAAGTAATTGCTACGTTGAAATAGCCAGAAGACGATAGTAGGTTTTTGCAAGGAGGCAGTTTAATCTATTTCTATTCTAATCATTTCAATTACGGAAATTAGCCTAGTCATAATCTTACGTCACCATTGTATTTTGTAGCCATTATCAGTATTTTAGATATTACGAAATAGACCGTTTAAAATAATTTACAACTAATTTTATACATTTTTTCGGGTTCTATGCATAGATCTAGTTAAAAGGGGGAAGATACTACACGCTTTAACATCTCGTAAACAAAAACTGGACTAGAAACAACTACAGGCAAACACACCCACACAGCTACATTCCCACTGTCGCGCTTCATGTACATCAACAACAACGGTAGAGAGAGAAACACAGACTGTAGCACGAATTTATGAGTCCCTGCTAAGCTACACCATGCTACACAAACGCCACTCCGATTGTGACTATGTGCCCATATAGGAAGGCCAACTGCGTGTGTTGCACCTAATTTATGCGGTCCACGTCCGAGGAGCTGGTACCTGCCTAATCTTCCCACTTTTAGTTCTATGTATGAAGTTCTGTGTTCATGAAACTTACAAACTTACTTTGATTCCTTTAGGTATGTATGTGAAAATTAACTTTTTTACTATCAATCCTATAGGCACAAAATTTCATCAAAATTTCTTCAGCCATCATAATGATTTTTATCGATTGCTACGCTTCTACTCTTCGAATTGAGATACGAAGTACACCAAATTTTACGTCGAAACTATAAAGCTGTCTAACAATGAAACTACAATTGAACCGGTCCAGTAATATTAATGTGATGCGCGAACAAACATCCAGACAGACTGACAATATTTTTATAACTAGCATAAAAGATAAAAATAACACGCCTGCCCTGCCGAAATAGAACATAAATTTTAAAGTACTATTGGAATGTGCTTATTTGATACCCATATTGTAAAATTCCAAGTTTTATTTTCGCTTTTGTAAATTGTGCCATACAGCCGACATACTGCTTTTTTTAAAAATATATATGAAATATAAATAAAAATATTGCCTATATTATTCGGGGGATGTAAGGATTCTAACGATACCCATACGTCTAAATCTGTTCAGGCATTTCAAAGTTATGGTGGAATAAATAAACTCACATACATACATACATCCAAACAAACATACAAGAATTCTAAAAACATTACACTCCTTTTTTTGGGCAGTCATATAAAAACTATATTCTGCTTCAGTTGCTTAATTTTGTTCCCGTTGTAACATTATTGAATCGATTCTGGAATCAGTTTCTGTGCTGACAACATTGTACTTACATTTCCGAACGAAAAATGGAAGGTACCTACAAAAAGAACATGATTTGACTTCCAGAGAAAATACCTTGCCTTGTAGCGATAGACAGACTAGAAAGCCCGAAAAAAAAAAGTGTTAGCTGTGGCTGTACGGAAGTAATGCCACTGGGTAGAACCCCCTCAAATAACCGTAATAAACGTACATCTAGAAAGAATAGGGAAATCAGAGAATAAGTCATATAAAATGAATAACTTTGAATGAAATGGCACAGAATGAAATCTGAATGAACCCCGAATGAATCCAGCTTGAAGTGCCAGGGTTGTTGTGGCATGGGTAAGACTAAAGGGGAGTGTGGAGTCTTTCTTCCTTTAAGTTTCGAAACTAAAAGGAACATGAACAATGTTGAAGTAAACGGTTTTGTAGGCGGAATAAGCCTAGAAATGCCTTATTCTCTGGTAAACCTACGTATGTAGTGAAGCTAAGTTCTTGACACTATTTTTCTTAAGTACCGTTAGGAACCTAGGCTCTAGAGATGTCACAACCAATGTGGTTGAAACCCTGGTTTAAATACTGTGATAACAGGCTTAGCCAGCTAGACTGTGATGAGTTGCCAGTTATAGTGATAGGAATCTCTCTTGCAAAACGTAAGTGGAAGTTGCTATTAGATTATATACTTAATCTGTGCAATAGTTCAAAAGTCATTTATAAGATTTTGGGGCCTGAAATAACTGTGACACAATCAGTAGTCAGAAAAAAATACATATCATCAACACCACTTTTTGTTCATCCCGCATTTTTTCTGCTCCACATTTTCCGGTCCAGCACCTAGGTATAAACTTCAAGCCCGAGGCAAGGCTATTTACTCTGTATGTCTTTTGTCATTCTATGGTGGTGTCATTAACAGTGTGGTCAGTGAGTCAGAGATGATTGATTTAATTTTAGCTTCTGATTCTTGATTTAATAGTATAGTCTGTGTTAATGATGTCTCGCCTGGTAACGTCATTCAACATCAGAATCTAAATAATAATATCTTTTGTTGAGGAAACGTGTTTGAAAAACTGCAGAATTGTGTCAATAAGCCGCAAATCAATAAGTCTACGTGTTTAAATCGGATAGGATAAAGAATATCCCCATCTGTTTTTTCAATATTTTCTGCCCACCATCATAAAGAAGTAAAGTATTTTCTGAGAAGAGAATTACATTTTCCGAATGTTTTGTTTTTGGTTTGGGGTTGGACAAAATTGTAAGAAATGCATATATATGTTTGTTTTCTTGGTAATTTTCTCATTAAGCTTATTATTTCTAAGAATTGTTTATATGAAAAAAACAAAACGTTTATCCAGTAAAGCACTATTCACAGATAAGAAACTATTTATGTGGTGAACTTTGTTTTTATTACTAGGGCATATAATAACTACGCATATATGTATATATATAAATACAAACAATGGTCTTAGTAGCTTCTTCTTCTCTTCTCGCAGTGCCTCTCCACAACTGGAGATCAGCCGGTCAGCTCAGCAAATTTCTCTGTCATGCGCCAAGCGAAACAGCTGTTAACAGTTGTTAGTAGTGTCACCCTTGGCCAAATCCTAGATAGTGTAGAATGACCAGAGACTCAGATCTCTAGAGCAACTATTTTATTTAAATTATTCTATATCTAGAATATAATTAATTTATAACTAGTAGCTACATGGTTGACCTTGTTCGTTGTCACCGATCCGCGTGCGTTCGTGCGCGTAATGAATAGTACAATTTTATGATTACAAGTAATTCGTCACTTTACGCCAATTTGTTACCATTGAAGTTCAAATGCGTAATATTTTAATTTTATGAAACCTTCATTCAATGGAATGTTTAAACGATTGCCCAAAAAAGGAGTGTAATATTTTCAAGGTTCATGTATGTATGTTTGTATGTATGTGAGTTTCTTTATTCCACCATAACTTTTAAATACCCGAACAGATTTAGATGTCTGGGGTATAGTTGGTCGTAAATAGCTGGTAAACCCCTCAATGTTGTGCGATATACATTCATCATACGGAACCCTCTCCACGCGAGTTAAGCAGTCTTTTTGTGAATTTTGTATTGAATTTCGTAGAGTTTTCGTACAAAAGGGATCGGTTGCCTAAATAACTGCAGCTGGGGTTGACCAACAATTGAAACATGTCAAACCAAAGTTAACTCAAAACTCCTCTCAATATAATCGACCTCCCACCAGCATTCGAAGACGAGGAGAACGTAGGAATGCCCTACCCCCAACCGACCCTCCCCTCGAGCCCGTTAAAGCCGCAGAAGTTGAGTCGATCATCAAGGACCTCAAAGTGCGGAAGGCCCCTGGCGCTGACGGCGTCAGCAACAGGGTCCTAAAGCACCTTTCTGTCCCGTTAGTCTATCTCCTATTCAGCTTCTTCAATGCTGCTATGAGAAATCACTCCTTTCCCGACGCCTGGAAGAGTACTGACGTCATGACGCATTCACAAACCAGGAAAGAAGGCCGAGCCCTCTAGCTACCGCCCCATCAGTCTCCTCAGCTCTCTGGGGAAGATCTACGAGCGACTCCTTCTGAATCGACTCTGGTCCATCGCGAAATCCAAAAAAAACATCCTCGATGAGCAGTTCGGCTTTAGAGCAAGACACTCTTGCCCTCAGCAAGTGCACCGCATCACGGAGCACATACTCGTGGGTTTCAATAGGAAACCACTCTCCCAAACTACGATAGCCGTCTTCCTAGAGGTGGCGAAGAAAAAAAGGATAAAAAATAAGTTAAAAGAGAAAAGTTAGAATTGTTAAAAAGAAAGGAAAAACTATTATTACTATTTTTAAAAGCTATAAACGCCATTTGTCTCATCAGAATATACCTTTTTTAGGACAATACGCGTTTCCCTTCGCGTTTTTGCGAACGTTTCTTGCGATTTGACATATGTACCTACATTGAGACATAGTAGCGGTATGCCTGTCACGCTAACATAGCCTCTCTAAACAAAAAAGACTTATCTGTGGTTAAACCAATTGATTAAATTATAATAGCTAGCCCTAAGATGCAATCAAAGGTAAGCCTTGATCATCCCTTCTCAACTTATGCTAATACTAACAATTAGCATGCATGAAGCTGTGCAGCGAAGTAATATGTTTAATAAAGTGTCTTTACTACAGCAAGTTCCCACGGTTATCTGGCACAGTAGGAAAATTGCGTAGCTTATGCTGCTGAGATGTTTTATGCATGTATGCAGCGCTGATCGTATAAGGTGACATATTTCATGTAGTACCTAAAGAAAATATGGTCAAATTACAAGGTCGTCTGGCTCAATGTTATATTACAATTTTGGATTGACCTTGTTCGTCAGAGTACCTAGTTAAAATTGAGTGAAGTGGTGACGTATTCTTCGTCGTAGCCGTAACACTGAATGAAGGCAACAAAATGTTTAGGGCAGGACAGCAAAGCCCTTAACAAAGATGACGCAAACAACGAATGCAGCGGCAAGATCTAAGCCTTCTCATAGGGCTTATCACAGATGCTAATAATAATGAGGATCTCGTGGAGACAAATCATGCAGTCTAGTTATAATCCTGATTTCTCGTAGTGGTACTTGTACTATTATTTATTCTGTGGTAGTGACCGTGCCTTAGTACTATTATTTACTCTGTGGCCGTGAAGCAGCACGTATTCTACCGTCTCGTTCTCTTGAATGCGGCCGTGAGACAGCACTGTCTGTGGCACCAGTCAAAGCTGGACAAGCGTCAGTTCAAGATGATAATATTTATGTTTATATATATATATATATATATATATATTTATATATATATATCTTGGAAATATACGTATAACAAAGCAGTAGATAACGAAAAGTCCTTACAAAGAAAATAATTAAAAAAAGTTGGTCCAAGGGAATTAAAGCAAGCTACTGAACAAAAATGGAACATTTTTTTAATCATCTTTCTGTTGTAAAAACTACTGGACCAATTGCGATGTGTGGTTTTACTGTTAAATAACTTAGGTTTTGGCTTAATAACTTGGTAGTCACATACTTGGTATCTCAATCCGATGAATAGACCGGGAGCAATCGATATATTACTATTAGACGGCTAAACGAAAATGTATATGTTGTACTTTATAGGTAGGTACTTTTGGTCCTGGAATAGCACATATTATTTTACTTTTAACCCAGAGTAACGACCGCGCGGGCAAAGCCGCGGGCACAGCTAGCTAATAAACGCTAGCTAATAAAGTATAATAATGACAAGTAAAATAATGTAATCTGTGACACTAAGTAGTTAACGGTAAGTCACAGGAGACTGTCACAATGGCAGGTCACCATTTCCTGTCTACTTCGATTTCGTGGCGTTATCGAATCGCTTTCGCTTCGTTATCGCTTTCTTCCACACCACACTGCCTATTACTAGACCATAGTATAGAGTGCCTCTTAGCTAGCAGTGCTATGAATGTTTCAACTTATTGTTAGTAACAATTACAGGAAATACTGTTTATGGCTATTTTGCATTCCAAAACGCATAGGCATGAAATTAAATTTGCAAAAAACTTTAAAATAATGTAGAGCAGCTCGTTATTGCACACGATCAAGGAAATACATGGCACTATATTAGGTACGCGGCGTGAATAATTAATTATAGGGTAGGTGTAATTAATAATATTTTTACCCAAGTTTGGCGAAGAAAAGGGTAATAAATTTAACAGTCTTGGTATGTATGTATGTATGTATGTATGTATGTATGTATGTATGTATGTATGTATGTATGTATGTATGTATGTATGTATGTATGTATGTATGTATGTATGTATGTATGTATGTGGAAGTTCAACCATAGAGTCGTCCCTATTGGTACAATTTTGAGAAGCTAGGTATCCATCGATTCGTCTTCATTGACCGAGCGAGCGCGTAGCTCCTCTGTTTCAGCTTCGGCAAAAATGCTTTCGTATGTCCGTATATCTGTCCGGATGTCTTTCCGGCTGTTCTCCTCTACAGGTCGCATTTCTCAACCGATCTAGACGAAACTTAGTGTACAAGTTAAGCGAATTTTTCGAATTTTTATTCGTCGTGCATTTTTGATACTTTCCCAAAAAAGGGTAAAAAAGGGGCTACTGAATATCTCCGCCTTATAAAATTCGATTTCGATGGATCTTTTTTTATTTGAAATTTGGTGAAGACCTGATGAGGATCTTCGGCGTGATGAGCAGAATAGCTCCTCAAAATGCAGTAAATTTCTCACTTTACCTACTAAGTAGGGATTGATGGAGCACCTTGGATATTAATTTTAGTTTTACAATAAGGTAACTAGATGGCGCTACTAGATTGTTTGCAAAAAAGTTCGTACTTGTGAGGTCTACAGCTACCAGAGCCACTAGTAGTTAAGCTATTTTTACCCAACTACGGCAAAGCAAATTAAGGTTTATGTGTTCCAACTAAAAACTTGGTCCAATTTTGACAAGCGAAGTATACATCGATTCGTCATCATCTCAAAAGTGTCTTATGCTATTTTCTACTCGACCGGAGTCGGGTTTTAGTGTTTGAACTTTTGTCTTGTTCTGGGATTAATTATTATGTTATCTATTCTTTCAATGAGATTTGGTATGTCTGATATAACAATTTACCTATCGATATCAAATTTCATCAAAATTCGTTCAGCCTACAAATAATTTTATTTTCACTCGGCTTCTAGTCGTCGCATGCAAATTTCTAAACATAATCATAAACTATCCAATAGTCAATAACGCAATTCCAGAAGATCTCGCGTGATGCGAAAACAAACAAACAGGCGAAAGACAGACACGATTTTTGAAAATTCTTGTTCTGTCTCCTATACCAATTTATTTTCAATTGAGTATCTTCAGCAAACAGAGTTCTCAAAAATCATCCTAATAGGTAACACTACAGTGTTATAGTCACTAATTGTTTAACGGTGTACCTCGGCAGGTGAAGCGGGCACCACCCAGTGACTTGTGCAACTCTTGAGTGAGTCTACGCCTTTATATAACTGAATATGTTAACTCCTAGCATCCTTTAGGAAAAACCGGATGGTAGCCACATAGCACTTACGTTTTAGACATAAGTTATGTAAATTTTGTGTAAGTAGGTATTTAGGAGTAAGTAATTTAATAAATAAAGGGGTTCGAACATTTTTGTATGGAAGCTGGCATATCCACCCGCACACCATTTGTTTTATTTTCAAAGTTTTCGCGCACGATTTAAGTAGTATATACGGGTAGAAGACACTTAAACAACTAAAAAAATACAAGTAATATGGTACCCTTAAGTGTCACGTTCCCGATATATTTGAAGGTAAAGATCGATAATAATAATAATTATTTTTAATAAATAGTAAAATCAACCTGAAAACTATTATTTGAATACAATTGAAAGCACACGTAAGTACCGCATTGTTAAGTATTGTAATTGTTCTCATAATTATGGAAATTTTTACCCCCATATATTTGGGAAACGTGGTACTTTAGGGTAACATATTACTTGTAATTCTTGGTTGTACAAGTGCCCTCTACCCATATCTATATACTTATAATAAAACTGTAACGGGTCCAATTCTGTACATTGAAGATATTTTGTTTTTTTTGGACCTTACTCTATATTCAATACTGAAGCCAAAACTGTTTTTTTTTTCATTTTTGTCTTTCTGTCTGTCTGTCTGTCTGTTTGTATCTTGGCTAGGCATCACGCCGAAACTAATGAATGGAGTTAAATGAAACTTGGTATGATTTGAGTTCATACTACGAGGTAGGACATAGGCTACTTTTTATCCCGAAAAATTACACTCTGAAACTACTAGACGAATTTTGATGCAACTTGACACAGTTATAGTTTATACTATGGGTTAAAATTGAGGATACTTTTTATCCCGAAAAAATAAATAGTTCCTGCGGGATAATGTCCCAAATACTGTAAATCAAAGTTTTTTTTTTGGTGGCCGTTTTATATTCAATACTAAAGCATAACTGTTTTTTTTTTGTCTTTCTGTCTGTCTGTCCGTCTAGCTGTCTGCACCTTGGAAGTGCATCACGCCGAAAATACTCAATGAATTCAAATGAAATTTGGTATGATTTGAGTTCATACTGATATGCCACATAGTTTGAAAGTTCCTATAATAACCTAATAATAACTAATATATAATGGTTCATTCGTATAATTCTAGCTGTGCCCGCGGCTTTGCCCGCGTGGTCATTTCATTTAAAAGTTACCAACACGTGTTATTCCAGGACCAGGAAAAGTACCTACAAAGTACAATATACTACATTTCTTCATAATAAGTTCAGCCATCAAATCGTTTTTTATCGATTTCTCGGCATGTAATCATCGGATTACAATTCCAAGTACCCCAGTTTTTAAATCAAACTCTAAGCTATCCAACATTGAAAACCGCATCGCAATCGGTTTAGTAGTTTTTACGTGATGCGTGAACATACAGACAGAAAAGATTAAAAAAAAAAACTTGTTCTGTAGCTTATTTTAGTACACTAGACTTTTTTTTTAATTATCTTGTTTACAGTTTTTTTCTTATTTATTGCTTAAAGCAATAAGTACTAATAATAATTATACGAGTAAGTATAGATGAGCTGATTAGGTATGAGGTTTTTTGAGATATCGGAGTCTAAAATCCAAAACGGGGAACATTTCAAAGTTTGACAGGTCAAGGGGGGTGTCATATGAGAAGGCACAATTTGTGCATTTCTTAACTATTTTTAACCGACTGCAGCAAAGCAACGGAAAGGTACTGAATGAGTTTAACTGTCTATGTATGTATGTATGTATATAATATGTAGGTATCTAAGTATGTGGATGTTCCACCATAGCGTCGCCCCTATTGGTGTGATTTTGACAAGCGAGGTGTAAATCGATTCGACTTCAGGTATAAAGTGTCATAGGCCAATTTTGTACCTGACTACGTCAAGGCAATTATGTGTATTAATGGCAAGGTTATGTGTTCAAACTAAAAACTTGGTCCGTTTTTGACAAGCGAGGTATCAATCGATGTGTCTTCATCGCAAGAGTGTCATCTTTACCCGAACGTAGTCGAGTTTTAGTTTTACTTATGTCTTGTTATTTAAGAGCGTTTAGTTAACAATTGTTTATCAAAGTGTTAAAAAGTCTGTGCTCTCTCAGTACAGTAAAGGGCGAGACACTAGTCACAATAATTTTTCAGTATCTTTTGTAAAATTCATAGAACACCTATAATTTACAATGGAAAAATTTGAAGAATCCCCTTACTCGCTCTCGTCTTTTGGTTACTATCATCTTAACCCGTGAAATCAATCCATAATTTAATCAAAAATTGAAGGACAAAAACACAATCATAATTAGTTTTTTTTTAAAGAGTGAGTAAAAATAATTAACTCACAAATCACCATGTCGGCATTACGCCATGTAATCTTAGGCACTTAGTTAAGAGTCACTGAAGTTTCTGAACTTGACGCGACCCTGGCACGGCTGACGTACTTAACGCATCTACTGCGAAGACAAAGCCAATTCACACGGCTCCAGTTCAGAGGTAACCAGCCACAGTCGCACCCGCGATACCACTCAAACACCACGCACCATTGCTTGTCACTCGCGAACGCGAAAACTAGGTTACGTTACGGCCACTCAACCATGGCCTTTCAAGGGTCTCTCCCTAGTCGAGAGATTACCACTCGCTTGTTCCAACTTCAACTGGTTTTCATATTAGTCTTAACGTGTAAGGGTCAGCTTGACTTGCCCCCTTTATCCAGTACTCCGAGAAATGATTTCGGTTACTCGAGTACTCCAAGTTCTATCAATTCTCCTGGTAACCAATACGACGTGAATAACTTCCAATATAGTACTGCCAGACCAAGTCAGAATTCGCCAGGAGTGTTCCCCGTGTCATCGACTCCGTATAATAGGATCAATCCAGATATTAGCAACAACGGGTATCCTAGCTTGGACTACGGGAACGGCAGAAATCCAAGCTCTACGGCAGATTATGGAAGCGGACGAAATCCGAGCTCCACAATCGATTATGGAAGTGGAAGGAATCCTAGTTCAACGATAAGGCCGTACAATGACGCGAATAGAGATGACAGGATTGATATAAATAATGATCCTAACTTTAGGAGGAATGATCCTAACTTCGTCCGGAACGATCCTAACTACGTCGGATCGAATCCTTATGACTTCAATAGGGGTGGTGAGAATAATAACATTGACAATCGTTTCCAGCAAGTGAATTTGCAGCAGATTAGGGACTTTTTGACTCAAGCTGATGAGCAGGCTTCTAAGGAGTGTACCAACAATGTGGCTGCTCAGTGGAACTTTGAGACTGATGTTAATGATGCTACTCAGCACGCTGCCGTAAGTACTCTTATAATTTATTACTTAAAACTGTTTATCAACTGTTGTACTACTTTTTTTATTTGAGTGACTTTATGGAGCAGGTTGGTCACCTGATAGTAAGCCTCAAGCGAAAAATAATTCAAGCGCCACGCACTGCACTCGTTACCCTGAGACATACGAGTAGGTTTTGACTCAGACCCAGTATTTCGCAGGAAACATTTCCCTTGAAACTGCAACGCAGAAATGTGTATGCACACTACTGCTTGGCGGTTGAATATAAGGCAAAGGTGTGGTAACACACACAGGGGCCTATCGTTATCCTTAATATATTCTCACACTCATGAGATGATAACGGGTGGTCCTATTATTGAGTCGGAACACACAACTGAAATAAATAGCTGGAATATACAGAAGAAAAACATTGCACTGTATCCGATATAAAACGAGCAGGAGCACAGACAATATAGAATTTGTCTGCTTAGTTAGTACGAGTACTTATAATATATAATATTCTGTGACTTTTATGCAACAGATGAATAAGAATCCATACCAATATATAAAAGTGAAACGTTGTCTGTTTGTTCGTTTGTTTATTTGGGGAGCTTTCCCGCGATATTCCAAATTTCATCAAAAGCGCGAACGGATTTTGATGAAATTTGGAATGGAGATAGCTTATACCCTGTAATAAAACATAGGATACTTTTAATCACGTTTTTTTGTTTCCTCGGGAAAACTGGAAAAATTTTGATTACTCGCTGTAAGGAACGGTTGCCATGGAAACGAAATAAAATGTCTGTCAAAATACTTCTTTTCTCTACTTTGAAAAGTCTACTTTTGCATTGGTTTTTAATATCCTAGAAGAACATAGGATGCTTTATTTCGCGATAAACTGTAGTCCGCGGGGATGAAGTCGCGGGCGGGAAATCTAGTATAATAATAAAATCAACAACATTAACAACAGCTTGTGTTCACATCATATCATGTGTATATTGAGATTGTGTAAGCCATCCTGTTCAAATGGTGGAACTCGGTATATTATTATTTTAGGTATACAGTTTTTTACAGTAGATATAGGTAGATATATTGAAAAGTAATAAATTTGTGACATAAATACAAAAAAAAAAAAAAAAAAAAAAAAAAAAAACGTATAAATATATAAGTTTTTAATAATATAAATATATAATAGTTGAGCCTAAAGTTAAGTCTAATTGTTATATGACAATAACTCAGATATGCACATAAAACTAATGACTTGAAAACTCCTCTTAAAAATAAGAGTTCAGAGCGAGTCAGGCCTAGGGTTGCCATCCGTCCGGCTTTAGCCGGACATGTTTGGCTTTTTCGGGTTGTGTCCTGCCAAATATTTATGTGTCCGGCCTGTCCGGCTTTTGTTAGGCTCGTTGCACGCTGTCGCTGCGCCTGAATTACGAGCAAAGCCAAAAAAAATAATATATAAAAATGGTTAAAAAAAGATAAAAGTCTTTTGTTTTGTATTCTTTGTTTTAACTGAAGAAGAGTTGTCATTTGTTTGTTTCTGTTCAAATTGTATATAAACTGAGATTAATATACAACTGTAACAGCTAACGTAACTTAACGAGTTATTTTTATTACTTAAGTTATGTTCAACATTAAAAACACGTAGGTCCGGCTTTATAAAAGGTATGTTAGGCTTTTAAACAGGTAACGTCCGGCTTCAGACAGAGTCAGGCTTTTTTATTTTAGAAGATGGCAACCCTAGTCAGGCCACACATCAGTTAATAGGAATCCATAGCCATGCTAGTAACGAAAACTTAAATAGTTGAGTATGTATGTACTCCAATATGTCCAAGGGTAATATTTAGTGTCCGTGGATCCCCCAGGGGATTCAAAGAGGTGCTCCGAGTGATATGCTCGACCACGATCATTAATTACAAAAAGTCACATATTTATTGATTTATGTGTATCTTTATTTTAGACTCACTTTTCTACAGAGATACTCTAGAAATTTTCTAGTATTTTAGGATTTTAATAATATCCCTAGGAAAACTAACTTGAAGAAACTTGGTTATTTAATCTATAGAATACCTAGGCCATTATCTTCCTCAATGCTATACACACATACATACAGTATGTATGTATTTATTATAGTCATTAAACGCAAATGACTGGACAATTCAAGATTGTTATCAAATAAACAATGTGAGTACCGACGAAGTAAACTATGTTCAAAAGTATATTAATTCCAGGCCTATGTCACAGTAATAAACTTTGTAGTTACCTTGAGTGTTGAAGATAAATAAAAGGACAGTTATTGTGACAAAGTAACTAAATGCTTACATGTTGTTTGCTGTATGTATGTAGGTACTTATTATAAAAATGACTCGACAGTGATATTATAAAGCTCTGGGAAGTATTTTTTCTTCATTAACGGATTCATGATCTCATATCTTTGTTTTAGCGTGTTTTAATGAATCTAAGGGTAAAAATACGCATTACAATAAAATGCTTCTAAAGGAAATTTTGTATTTAAATCAATATCATTTGATCATTAGGTAACTGTTATAACAAAAAATACTTTTTCCAACCAATTTCTATAACTTAGATATTAATGTAGTAAGGACACCCTGATACTTTTTTATCCTATGTGTGTATGTGTGTTTGTATGTTAGCAAACATATATTTATGTTTATTTATTGTTTCTATGGTTATATTTAAGAAAGTCACTGTTGACAGCTTTATGTTTACTGAGAAGATTAACAAAGAGTTAACATATTTGTTTTTACACTAATAAATCTAAATTTCACAATCCGAAGGGACATTTTATCACAATATCTAAACAGTTGGAAAGTTTCCGGGTACGTACCGCCGTTTCTCACACAGAACAATGTATGGGAGACTCCAATGCGTAGTGTTTCTAAACTACGAACGGGAAAGCCAGTTTTTAAAAGATTACAAGTGATATGATATAATTATATGTATTAAGCTACAATGTACATAAATTGATACATAGATAAATTTTAATTGCACTAAGAGAAACACTATCAAATTAAAATGTGCTAAAAATTGTATAATTAGCGGTCTCATCCGTATCCGATTAAAATATTACTTTGTAATTGAATAATAGAATGACTACGATTATGCACTACGATTTCATATGTCTCCGGCTGCATGCATCTATTTTTATATAATTTTCACCTTGATTTCGTCTTTTAAAATCCCTTTCTATGCAATCAGTGTACAGAAAAAATAATAGTGACCAGGTTTTGATTTATATGCATTACTTTTCTTGAATATTGTTTAGTACAATCAATTATAATTTATTACAATCTATACATATAAAGCAATAGGAACGGAAAAGTCTGTACAAATAAGATAATTGAAATAGTCTAGGGTACATAAAATAAGCTACTGAACAAGAATATAACATTTTAAAAATTCGTGTCTGTCTGTTTGTCTGTCTGTATGTTTGTTCACGCATCACGTAAAAACTACTGGACCGATTGCGATGCGGTTTTCACTGTTGGGTAGATTATATTTTGACTTAAAAGCTGGGGTACTTTTATAACTCAATCCGATGAGAAGAAGCCGAGCAAACGATAACAATATTTTTGACGGCTGAAGGTATTTTGATCAAATGTTGGTATATTGGTATATTAGGTCCTGGAATAGCACAAAGAGTACTTTTAACCTACAGAAATGACCACGCGTGCGAAGCCGCGGGCATCAGCTAGTCTTACATAAAGTATTTAATTTTTAGCCATACAATAGCCATAAAAAACATAAGTTATACCCTATAGCTAGATTCTTGCGATATCAAGTAGACCATTGCACTTCCCCTTTTATTGTTAAAAAAGTTACATATAAACAATTTTTTTCTATGTGGAGACTAAGCATTTGTAATTTCAAGTAATGACATGAGTCACGCCAAAAAGTGTTACATTAATAGTTTTCTGTTAAACATGTATATTTTTCTGTAGACATTAAGCAAACATTAACATGCCGCTTGTAATTGTAAGTAACACAAGACTTGTACGTTCGGTGAAATGACCCACCAACTTGATGGGTTTGTTTTTGTACCAATGTTGAAGAGAGCACTGTATTGTTGCCCAGATATTGCACGAGAAGTGTGGGGAAGCTTAGCGCAGGTAATTACGATTATTATCGCAATACTGGAGCAGTGATATCGGTATGTGACTATTAGACGAACATTACATTGACGCCGCGCCCCGTGCGTTACGTTCTCATGCGTTCACACATTAAATGTAGGGAGAGAGATAGATTTCTAAAACTAAATAAGAATGGATGGTATAACAGTTATAGTACCTATTCTTGAAGTATTAGACATTGGTGTTTAAAGCTGAATCGAGGAACCGATACCGTTGGGGTAAACAAGTTCTCGAGTGGAGACCGCGTTTAGGCAAACGTAGCGTAGGACGCTCTGTAGCCTGTTGGATCTGAGAAAAGCGGATGGCTGAAACTGGAAGCGGAAAGCTGAATACCGAGGTCGCTCAGTGGCGTGTATTAGTAGAGTCCTACTACCAGCAGTGGACAAGTACCTATAGGCTGAAGATGATGGCGATTTGATCAACTAATCGCTAAGTATGGAAATTACTTTTGACGATTCTCCAAACCCGTTCAACAATTTATTTGAGAAAAATTTTGTTGGTTTTATACTGCTTACTGAACCTATTATTATTGTTTTAATAATTAAAATTTTAGAACGGTATCAGGATTTGTCATAAAATTATAGTAATAGTATAAAATATATACAATACTATTTGTATATATCTCGTGTTTCACAAAACCAGACATCCTAAGGAGCAGAGAAGATTGTTAGTACATCTTCATTAAATGCTAGTAGGTATGTGCGTACTATATTGAATAGTCGCAACGAGAAATAACATTATTAAATCGAACCACTACTATTGTCAAACATCGATAGTAGGTATAAACTAAGGTCTCCAAACAAAAACATCGACAAAAAGTACCTATTTGTTCATACCAGACTAAACCTACTGCAACACTATTGAGTGTTTCTCACGATTTCATTGACATCAAAAATTAATTAAAGGGCCATGTATTTAGTTGAACAACATTTCAAAGGTGGTTAAACCACTTGCCAATAAACATTAACGTCGTTATTAACACTCTTTGCCCGTAGTACGGTTCAGTTGTCCAGTTGATATTTTCCATAGTACAGTTGACTGGACTACAGCAGTATTTTTTCTTCCGTAGTCCGGTTGACCAGGCCACGGAAGATCTAGTTTAGATTTTTTGTTGGTTTGACCTTTTTGCAACTTATTATCAAGTATCTATCATCCAGAAAATAACGCTAATAACTGATAAAGCGTTCATATCTACTTAAAGTCCTATATCAACAAGCTTGCTAGGCAAAATCTGTGCCAACGGAAGACCTCTACAATTTGCGTAGTACTTATGTAGTTTTGGTGGTGTTGCTAAAGTTGAGTTGTCATGCTACTGCAATAGTTGCGTCAATTCCTAATTGATTTCAACCCAAAACCCGACATCCGTCACTGCAACTCATTGTAACAGAACAATGGTGTTAACAAATTGAGGCCATGTTTGTTCTAAATGCGAAAACTCCTATTTAACTCGGACATAATATAAGTATACCTAACTAACACTACTTACATAAAACATTTTAAACACTATGTTTGCCATAACATGCCAATAAACGTTTTTCCGGCGCGGCACGGCCTGGGGCGGTATTAGAAAATTTCGCCCCGGAATATAGTCAAAGCCGGCCAGTAGAAAAACACGTCTCTTGTTTTCCACCGTATGACACCCTTCCCATCCCGCGGGTACTGTGAAAACTAGTATTCAGGGAATGGGTGCCACATCTTGTGTAAATATTTTTACTACGATCACCAAGACGCCTGCCGAGCGTGGTGTTTATACCAAAACCACCATATTATAGGAGGGAAATGGGAATTGCCACTTTGTGTGTGTGCGTGTGTTAGTTTGTTATTTCTTCACGCTGAAATAGCTCAACGGATTTTGATTGGTATCGAGATAGCTTATACCCGGGGATAACATTTAGAATACTTTGATCACCATTATTATCCACGCGGGTGATACCGCGGGGTGCAGTTAGTTCACAATAAAAATAAATAGCTACATGGTTGATACATAATTCCTGACTGTAGTTCCTGCGTAGTGATACAACATTTTTCAAGTCATACTTCACACACGATTACTCAATAACAATACTTTTCTTTTAAATGGCGGCTTATAAAAGGAGTGGAACTGATGTCCAGTAATTTTAGATTGAAGCGTCAAAATTTTACACTGGATAAATTCGTAGGCTTTATTTTATACACCACCCATCTCGGTCGTCCGAAATAGGTCCATAGACCAAAGAATAAGTCGGTAGTTTTTGCCGTTTTTAGAGATGTTCGGGCGACGTGACAATACTTTGAAACCAGAGGCCAGCACTACCTCATACGAAAAGCAAAGCAATCTGTTATGCAGAAAATCTATTAACAAAATAATACTGCATTAACAGTAACTGTTCATACTTTAGTGCAGGATATATTAATAACTAACAGGACTGGTAGGAAAGCATCAGGAGTTAATATAATAGCTGTGTTCTCTAATCTTCGCAAGTTTTTGTCATTTTCTCCGAAGTTGAGCAAACAACAGTATTCACTGAAGAGTTTCAGTCTTTTTCTGAAGTTTTCATCTATCTATTGGAATTGTCTACACTACGGCCACCCAATAACCAATCAAAATTACGGAACCGATCACAAATCGGCTCCATAACCTATAAACAGACAGCTCTCGACCCAAAAGGCTCAAGACAATGAGATAACTCATTGCTCCAAGGCTCCTCATTGTATGTCAAGCTTCTATGGGCCATTATGACGAGGGTACCTTTACCATAGCCTATGGTGTGTGCATTTAAATGGGTTTGGAACCATAACCGGTAATGTTTATTGCAGAAATGTTAAGTAAGGTTATGTTAACATAACTTTGAAGAATTCTTTAAGTTGCAACATAAGTATTTTTGGAAAGGAAAAAGATGGTCGAGGACCAGGATTGGATTCTGCGGCAATAGGGATATGATTTCTTCGTTCTGCCAACTGGCGCCCGAGGTGTTGCGTGACTATGTTGGTTTCGGATTATTTTTTATTATTATTTTATTTAAAGCTTTCTTTTAACTTCACTTGTATGTATATATGTATGTATATATGTATGTATGTATCGATGTATCTATGTATTATGTCCAGGAATCTTGTTATTCGAATTTCGAGTACTTGCCGACTAGCTATCCGGCTGAAACTTTTAGGGTAGCTCACAAAACGAAAACAAAATATACCTATGGATCTATGTATTGTGTAGGCATTTATATATTTACATAAACAACGAAAGAATGTAACGATGATATTATTAAACCTACTCTACCGGTTTTGCACCAAATTAGTTCAGTATTTAATTTTCAGTAATTTTTTTATATCAGTTATTACCATGATTCACAGAACACCCGCTTTTTATATCAGTTATTACCATGATTCCCAGAACACCCGCTTTTTTCTTTAGGTATTATAATAATTTCCGCAAGGTTACCTTTAAATTTTGACAACGATAAATAAAAAACCTAGAAGCATTGATTTCAATATCCTGAAAAAATGTTTTGTCAAAAAATTCAATACAATAACTACGTGATTTTGATGAAAACACGTAGTTCGATGCGAGTACGTGAGACATTGAAATGTAAGGTTTTTTTTCACAATTTGTAATATTTTATACTAGCTGCACCCCGTAACTTCGCCCGCATGCAATCTTTGCCACCCCCGTTCACTCTTGGATGGCTTTTCATATTTTGAAAAGTGCTCCTCTAGCTCTTACTCAACGAATATTTAAAATCTCTCCAAATTGGTCGGCCGGTTGGTCTAGTGGCTAGTGACCCTAGGAACGTAATCAAACGGTCGCGGGTTCGAATCCTGCAAGGTGCAATCATTTGTGTGATGAGCAGAAATGTTTTTTTCCGAGTCATGGATGTTGATATTCGTATTTATGTATGTTTATTCGTTATCTGGTGCCCATAGTACAGGGTATCCTAGTTTGGGGCTAGGTAATTGGTGTGGAATTGTCCCAAATATATTATTATTATTAATATATTATTATTATTATACCTCTCGGCCTAAACCGGTTTAGGCTGTGTGTTGTCTGTTAGTCAGTGAGTCAGTTCAGTAGGTCACGGTTCTGTTTTATAGGTATAGACTAGTTTTTGCCCGCAACTTCATCTGCGCAGTGTATCTTTTACACTATGACATTTTGCTGTTTGCATTTAATTTAATGTTTATTATACTTATGTTGTATAATATTATTTGTATATTAATTGTGTAGATACCTACATTATAATTATTGTAGTTATGTTAGGTACTTAAGAACTGCACAACCTGATTCCCCCATCACCTTTCCATCACCGTACGACTATACGATCAGCAAAGCGCCACCGTTTCATGGTTGAAATACCTCGCACAAGAACGAAGCGTTACGCTTCTTCATTTATTATAAGAACTGCAAAGGAGTGGAATGCCCTGCCCTCGTCAGTGTTTCCGGTAAATTATAACCCAGGTGTGTTCAAGTCAAGAGTGAATAGGTATCTACTAGGCAAGCGTGCTACACCTTCGACCACATCATCGCTTTCCATCAGGTGAGATCGTGGTCAAACGATTGCCTAGACCGTAATAAAAAAAAAATAGGTATTGATAAGTAATATTTTATCGTATTTATATTCTAAAAACACAAATTAATTCCTTTCAGTGAATCTATACTTATGCACACTACCGTTCATAAATGTTCTCGCTAGTTAACCTAAGGTTGCTTGGAAGAGATCGCTACTTAGTGATAAGGCCGCCAATTGTACTTTTTTAAGATCAATGTTGACGTGCTATCATTTATGTTTTTAGTGCATTAAAGAGTTAACTAGCTATCTGTTTATTATAATAAAATAATCGAGGGTATTTCTACGGGAGGTTCAGGCTAACAACAATAACAAAGTATAAGGTTACGTACACAAAAATATTCTTAAATAATATACACATAGTTCGTTTCAACGTTTTTGTAATAAAACTATTGAGTTGAGTATTTTATAAGAGCAGATAGTGCCAAAAACGTAGGGTAATGAGTTTAACAATCTATGTATTTATGTGTGTATGTGTGTATCTAGATGTTCTACCATAGTGGTCCGATTTTGACAAACGAGGTATCAATCGATTTGTCGTCATCGCAAGAGTGTCGTAGGACCCGACCGACCGCAGTCAGGTTATATTTTTGAACTCATGTTTGTTTATGCTAGGCTCAGTAATTCAGTTTTTCTTTCAATTTTGGTGACCATCAAAATGAATAGCTTTATATTTTTATTATATGACTGTACCTACTCATTAATACAGAAGCTTGAGTTTTCTCTTGGTATGCAGTAGTAAGGGCAATATCAGTTTGGCAAACTTGTTGAGCCACAAAAAACAACCCATGTATTATATATGTTATATTTTTCACATAGATTTCCAATAACCTTCACCACAGAATAAATAATAGTCCTTCACCTTGAAATTAGTGCAATTTCTCACGGTCGTGACATTGTGACGCGGTAGCGTTGTATAGTTTCAGAAGCTATCGTTAACTTATCATTTTATGAAGCCAAGTTTAATTACCTATGTTTAGCGTTTTATCCCTTGGCCAGCAACACAAACTCTGACACCAGGGCTTGCAGTCTCGACTTATAGATAGTGATTGCTTTACAACTGAAATCGGTACATACCAATGACAGTCGTTAGGTTTGACAGTTATTGTTATTGCCATATATCGTTATAATTATAATCGGACTTTGCGACCGTCTTCTGTTGTAAAGCAATCTCAGTGGATGTCGAGACTGCCAGACCCTAGAGCACTCGGCATAATAAATACATTATTAGAAATAATAAAATAATAATTTAATAAACCGACTTCAAATCGTATAAAACTTAATAGAAATCAATATTTAATTATTTTTTTGGGGTCTGTGCTACGCCCAAACCGATTAAAGCAAGTAGGCAATTGACACATACCTCAAAATGATTGAATTGTTTTAAGTTTTATACGATTTGAAGTCGTTTTTTTTTAATTAGTTTACATTTCTAACTTTTTAGTTTCGTTAAAGTGTAGGCCTAAGAAAACGAAGTAATTCATGTCGCTAAGAAAATAACTATACAGTTAACAGTCCATATCTTTTAAATAACCATACAGTTAACAGTCCATATCTTTTAAATAACCATACAGTTAACAGTCCATATCTTTTAAATAACCATACAGTTAACAGTCCATATCTTTTAAATAACCACACAGTTAACAGTCCATATCTTTTAAATAACCATACAGTTAACAGTCCATATCTTTTAAATAACCATACAGTTAACAGTCCATATTTTTTAAACAAATGAACCTATTTTGATGAATAATTAACTATTGCTTAAGTTGAAAGATACTGAAACTACTACAAAAAGATTTATTGCAATCAGACTTGTAGTTTCCGAGAAATACGTGGACAAACATACATACATACATACATACATACATACATACATACATATACATTCGCGAAAGGACTATGTCCACTTCCATAGAAGATTATGCCAGCAACTGTTTTTTTAATTATACTTTTTATTTTAGGAAAGACTTCTTGCTGTTGGCCTCTACCAATTTTATACATCTTATATATGATTTAGGTTCAATAGCTAGTACAGTAAGGAACGTATATTGGGACATTAGGATACTTGTATAATAACAGAATATTGGGACATCAGGATACTTGTTTCAGCTTTTCAGCATCTACACGGCAACTTTTATCAACTACACTTGAATTAAAACCAATATTTTCTTCTATATTACAAACAGCAGCGATCTCCGCTAGGACAGGCCTGTATCGCCTTCTTTGCAATTTAAACAGTGTATCTGTTGCACAGTTTCGATAGAAATAGTAACAGAGGAAAGCATATTCCGGACATACTCCCTATTTGTTCAGATACTCATATAGACTAATGTCAATGCATGTAAAGCATACATACACATCATACAACTAGAGAAGCTTTTTTTTTTGAAGTCGGTTAAAAATAAAAACTACTGCAAAGGAAACTAGAAAGAGGCAAACAAGGTTTAATAAAATGAGGCATGAGGAGGAGCTCGGAGGATCCAGCTGATCCCTTCAAAGGCATGAGGAGGAGCTCGGAGGATCCAGCTGATCCCTTCAAAGGCATGAGGAGGAGCTCGAAGGATCCAGCTGATCCCTTCAAAGGCATGAGGAGGAGCTCGGAGGATCCAGCTGATCCCTTCAAAGGAGAATCACTTCTCCTTTGAAGGGATCAGCATGACTGATGCCTCCGACTGGATATATTTCAAAATAGACAATCTAAAGCTTGTTTCTCCCCTTTTTAGTTTTGTTCGCAGTCGGTTATTTTGTTTTTTATAATTGTGTGTATTTTCATCTTTTTAGTTTTCTTAAATATATTTTTGCAATGGATCATCATTTTGATACCTCACTCCACAGGTTTTGGTAATGTTTTGTACGTCGGAAATACAACATGGCAGCTGTGTTTGTGCATAATATGTTGAATTCGTTTTCTAGACACTTCATACATACTATGTCAGTCTCGTAATTAAGACAAATCCAATGATCTTCATTTATCAAAATCCATCAAGCCGTTTAGGCTGTAGGACGCGCCAAACGAACAAACATACTTATACGGCCCAAACACATAGCCCTCCGCAGTCGGGTAAAACCATTAAATACAGGAGAAGACAGGCCAGATTGAAATATCTGGTTTCATGAGGCCTCAACTCAGCCAAGTGGGGTTACATTGTACATGTAGTACATAAGATAGTAACCACAGTAGTAACAAAACTTTGTGCTTACACATTTTAGTAATTTATTGATGACAAGGTCTCAACACTTTATCTTGTTGTTGTCTCATTTGTTAATAATTTTCGTTGTTGTTGTTGGTGTATGAGGTAGTGGTGGCCTCTGGTGACAGAGTTTGTCAGGCTGCCCAAGGGCCTCTCACATGGCTTAACGCCTGCTATTAATCAATAACAGCCGGGACCGACAGTTTAACGTGCCCTACTAATCACGGAGCGATGGAAAACCGTATATAACTTAGAAAAGTCATTGGAGCCTAGTATCGAACTCGATATCATTGGATGCTTAGTTGCACTATTGAATCGTTAGGCTGCCATCGCTTTCAATACCATTTTCGTATTAACGCTAATTATTTTGCAGACTGTTAAGACTATGTCGATGTTGACTTAATATTTTTCGAATATACGAGTAACTACTTTCAGCCAGTAGGTATTTCCTTCAGGTTTTCTATTCAAGACGGAGTTTTCACACATCCCACGCGCATTTTGCTGCTAACTGATGACGAAAGACGATCCTGACCTTAACATCTTGCACCAAGTGGCACCAAACATAAATCTTAACCTTAAGGTTTAGCCTTAAGACTTATTTTCCTCCAACATCTTTATCTACGAACATCGGATACTCCATTTCGTGTATTGTTGCAAATTAGTTGCACATAGTGCCAAAAACAGCATGGCTTAAAAAGTTAGCACTTTTCATTTGTGTACGTGATTGTACTGTTTGTAAACTTGAACTAGATTGTGTTATGAATGAATTGGTTTGTTTCTTCGTGTCGTGAGGGTTATTCAATTTGTCAACAATGTGCATTATTTGACCCTGAGTGAAACTTGATCCCTCGAAGGAGAAAAGTGGTCGTGGAGATACTGTAGATGATCTTATCTCATAGTTTCAGGCAAAGAGTCTCTGAAGTGACTTATGCTATTAATAATTGTGCCCTCTGAAGTTCTGAAGCACGGAGCGATGGCAAATCCGCACTTAACATAGTTGGTGGGGTCTGTAGATCAACCCTGGTAACATTGGATTGCAAAACACATATTTACCGTTCAATTTGTAACTATGTCATATCCAGATCTGCTTCATTTTTTTGTTTGCCTTTTTGTTACATTACTATATCTACATATTTGTTCGCTCCAAACTGAAACTTCGCGGTGTAAAAAATTTAAAAAAAGTTCAATCATAGCCCTTTTTTCATCACACCCTACTTAATTAATTCGCTTTTTGAAATGTTGGACCCGACATCTCAACAAAACCCTTAAACTGATTCAGTTCATAATACAACTTATATTATAAATGCGAACGTATGTATGTGTGTGTGTGTGTGTGTATGTGTATTTCTGGTCTTCACGTTGAAACGGCTTAACGGATTATGATGAAATTATGTAGATCATCATCATCCAAGGGGGTATAAACATAAACGACTTCAAAACTACATAACTATCTACCTTTAAAATTAAAAGTAGTAGTCGAACCAACATACTTAGTAGGTACTTTAGGTACATACTAATAACGATTCGTAACAAAAAACCCGAAAACTGTAAAAAAACCACTAGCCGAGAGGTTAACTTTGACTTTGCCTGGCTGGGTCAACTTTGTTAGTAGCCCGAGCTAGGCAAAGTCGAAGTTACCAAATTGAAGGTGCTGTACGCTCTCAGATTTTTGACCTGCTCTTCCAAGTCCAGATAAATGGGATAGGTGTTGCAGCTCCGGAGCAGATTTTACGACATACGTGATGCATCTAAACATTGCTAGGCAAGAATCAACATAAAAACTATGTAATTTTGAGTCAATATTCATATTAGTTTATAAAATATTTCGCAAGACCTAAAAAGAGCGAAAAAGCTTTTGTCGAGAAAACAAAGTGTAATCGTGTTTTCCTTATCTCATACATTATTTAAAAGACTAGATAAATTCGTATAAGTAAAAATATTTGCGTTGTGACTTGATTACATTTTGCACTCCAAATACAGGGCTTTTGGTACTCACAGCGCCCGCTGAACCATCGAGTGACACAATGTGACACCTGTACCCATTTCCTCAAACTCAAGTCCGACGTCTTACCACGGTTGCGAAACAAACAGAAGCTGTATGGGAATGTCCTCCGTGCGTGTGTTTGTGGGAATTAATAGCCGCCTCATTATTTTTATTGTACGCTGGCATTGACTGAGGTAAATTGTTACATGGATTGATGCTGAGATCTACGCCTTAGCATGTGAGATTCAATGAGGTGGGTCGTGAAACAATTCGAAGATATAGGCTTCGAAATGATACCACCAATAGTTTAGTTTACCAATTAAAAGTGAGAAGATTAGATTCAAATATATTCAGCATAGATTAGGTGCAACGCACACAGTTGGCCTTCCTTGGTCTTAGTCAAAATCGGAGTAGTGTTTGTGTAGCTCGTGTTAGCAGCGACTCTCCTTTGCGCTACAGTATGCATGTTTCTCTCAATCTTTGTTGTTAATGTACATGAAGCACGACGGTGGATTGTAGCTGTGTGGGTGTGTTTGCCTATACTTGTATCTGGCCCAATTTTTTGCAGGCGGATAATGATGATGACGTCATTATACTTTTTATTGTATTGACGAGTCGACCAGGTCGCTCGCCTGATATTAAGCGTAACGCCTGCCCCTAACAGTAGCAGTGTCACCCAAAACTATGGTTGCGAAATCTTGACGTCACTGCACTGCGCTCGTCACCCTGAGATATTAGTTTTTATTTATTTATTTATTTATTCATAGGAAGTTAGCCAATTACAGGTCCTCGCGTTTAGAAACATAATTAAATCAAGACACATGAGCATACACTTTAAACTAATGAGATGTAAAATCAAAACAATAGTTCGGGATAAGCACATCAGTAACTACTGCTCCGACCCACACCTTACACCTTATCTACTACCATTAGATTAGTAACAAGTTATACCTAAGCTAAGTAACACACACTAATCAAAGAACTGACTGCTCAGCAGCCGCCTCGCCGAGTGTACGCTTGTACAGAATAAGTAAGTATATTTTAAATCTCATTGCCCAGTAATTTCGCTGGAAACATTTCCCACCAAACCAAAACACAGAAATGCTTACAAACTACTGCTTGGCGGTTGAATATCTGACAAAAATTTTACTTCCCAAGGTGGACTCTTGCGTAAGAGATCATTAATCTAGTTATTTCATGAGTATTGGATTTGAATTCTTATTCAAAAGCACACAAAAAAACTGAAAACTGATAAAACAAAATGAGTTTTGGAAAACTTCTAGATCAATCTCCATAGAGAGTTAGGTTCGAAAATAAGAGCCATTTGCTGAAGACAGTGAGTTACTGAAATTATGTTTAGGTACCTACTCAAACTGTTAAAAATCTTTAAACCTTTCTGTCATATTTTAGAAGCTTTTATTTAACTTCACTTATATGTATGTATCTAGCTGTTTATGTATTTCGTCTGTCCTGGAATTTTGCCCTTCAAGCACTTCCCGATTAGCTATCTGGCTGAAACTTTCAGGGTGGCTCACAAATCGATGACAATGTAAATATAAAAAAATAACAGTAATAGTGAAAAATATATAACATAATAGTTTGTCACTATTATGTTATATATTTTTCACTATTACATTTAAAAAAAGTAGGTCTTTTTTAATTTAATTTTTAAATTATACTTTTTCATTTCAATACATCAGTTTACGGATTTGATAAAATCCTTCTTTCTATTCGTTGGATTTATTTAGGGAAAATAACAATATCGATTCGTAATTTTAACAACTACTGTGTATTTATCATTGCCCTGGAACATAAATACCAAATTCTATAAAAATCCGTCCAGCTTTTGCGGAGCGGAGTGGTATCAAACACATTTTCCTTATCCGTGACAAGGCGCGGCGTTTAATAATGTACTTTAAATAATTAACAAGTAAGTATAAGCCCGTTTCAAGTTCAACAACAGATTTGTATCGTGGGAACACTGTTGTTATATAACATTGACTGCTTTGATCATCTGAATTAATTAGCCATCATCAAGGTATGTTTTAATTAAATAAATACTAGCTGCACCCGGTTTTGCCTGCTTGGTCATATTTCCGGGATAAAAGTATCCTATTTTGGTCTCTACAAAGAAACAGATTACATAGTAAATATATTATACCGCTCCTTCGCCCGCGTGCATACTTACCCATTCCATTCATCCCCTCCTCCTTGAGTCGTAAACCTCATTACTGAAGGTCGTGACCACCTCTCACTATCCTGACCTGCAGAGCATCGGAGGTATAGACTGTGGCACGAATCTGATCGGACCAACGCATCGGGCTACCACCTCGTTATCTGTTCCCTTGGACTTTGCCAGATACCATAAGACCATTCATCCCCATAGGGGTGGAATTCGAAAACATCCCTTTTTATTGCACCCCTAGGGTACTCAAGAAATATTCCCTCCAAATTTTAAATCTCTTTGTAAACTGGTTCAGGCTGTGCGTTGTTTGTCAGTCAGTCAGTCAATAGGTATGTTGTATCCTACTATTGTTATAAATTCGAAAGTGCATGAGTATATTTGTTTGTTTGTTACGCATTCACAGCTTTACTACTCAACCGAACATCATGAAATTTTACATTCACGTTGTCAGGGGTACAGAAAAGGACATAGGGTACATTTCATTCCGATGTAGGTTTTTTAATGGGAAAATGTCGGAATTAGTTAATTTTGTATGGGAATTGCCACTTCGATGTCAAAGTGACAGATAGTTTAAACCCTGGGGAAGAACAAAGGATGAAAAACTACGCGAGGAACTGTAGTGAAAACTAATATAGATATGTTAAGATGTGTGGTGCCCGGCACAATAACAGAAACCCTCTTATCGCCTCTGTTGGCGCTCGTTGTAATACTTCTAATGTTAACATAATCGAAGATCATATCAAAATCATGATCCGATGTGGCAAAGACCTCCCCCAGTCCTCCATAGTGGCTCTTTTCACTCGACACATCGTTCAAGCTCCCTTGGCAACAAATTAAATATTATTTACCAGTTTTAAAGTAACTAGTCACTGCAATTACGACGATACGGATCACGTAGTTTAAACATGGCCGTGAAAACCCGCGAAGATAAGAGATAGCAGCTAATTGTTAAGTTAGGGTTAAATCCTTTACTAATGAGCAAGTATAAGACAGGTTTACAAATAATTTGTTAAACAAAACATATGCAATTTTGTTGAAAAACAAGGATCAGAGCTTTTCAAAGCTTGGCAACTGATGTGTTAGCGTTTCGAGAAAATTCGAGTACTTTCGTGGGCATAATAACTATCTCGTACATATTTTAAACACTCTTATTTATCGTGAGGGTGAACCACGGGCAAGAAAAAGTGCCCGTGGTCCACCCAGGTGAACTGAGCAGGTGGACCACCACCAATGGCCGATTATTTTTATGGACCAATAAACAGTTTCACAAAACTTATGTGTGACGATGTCAAAACCTCTTTCATAATAATACTCATTTGATCTCTTAATTCTTGCATAATCCATTTCATTCTATTTGATAGTTTGTCATTATTAATTCTAAATTCAAATAACCTGTCATTCCGATATTGATTGATTTTCAGCAAAACCGAATTTTACGAAATGTGTTATAAAATACCTAAATAAGTTTATTATAACTGGACTCTTTTAAATAGATATGATAATAATAATAATTGCGAATCCATCGACCAAGTAGATCATATCAAATATTTAGGAATAGAGATTGACGACACTCTTTCTTTTAAGCACCACATCAAAAAGTTGTCAGGACATTATGAAGGCGCTACGATACGCCTGTGATAAAAAAACACTTATTATGGTTTATTTTTCGCTCTGCCAATCAATTTTAACATTCGGTATTCTAGCTTGGGGAGGTGCATTTAAAACTGTTTTGATTGAGCTCGAAAGGGCCCAACGAGCGATATTAAAGGTAATGTTAGGAAAACCCTTTAGGTACTCGACTGACTCTCTGTACAAAGAGACTGAAGTTCTGCGGGTGCGACAGTTATTTATCCTAAAAGCTGTGACCTCGGTCCACAAAGAAATGTCGACTTCTAAAGAACTAGCAGAGTTGTTCAAAAGACGTGTTTATAGGATACCAGTACCGACTGCTAACTCTGCCTACGCGAATCGGCATCCAAGCCATCTACTCCCACGCATTTATAATAAAATATCGCAAGTTTGTGCTATAAAGAGTGAGCGAACCTCCCAAGTGAGAGTACTAGTCCAACGATGGCTATTTATGCGATCTTACTCTGACATAGAGGACCTGATTTATCTGTGAAAAACTACACACACACACACACACACACACACACACACTTTCCTTTTCAAAACATGCGTACACATACTCACCCCCTCATACCCTTATACACAATACATTTCCACTTACGTTGATACTTAAGTTAAGATCACATTTTTTATTTTATTTTGTTATTTCATAATAATAAATTAGATCAGTAATGTTTATTGCCAGGAAGGGATACCTCCATTAAATTAAATTGTGTTATGGAATTCAGACCAGGCTTCCACGACACGGGCCTAGAGCCTAGTGTGGGGCCGCTGCCTATCAATGTATATCCACCTTATTTGGTTAATAAACTTATTATTATTATTATTAATACCTTCGCAAGTTGTTGTTTTGATCCATATTGGTGAAGCCGCTGTTTATGAAAATCTCCAAGTGCTCCCTATTGTTCCCGTTCTTTTATGTGTCCACTGAGGTTTGGTCCCTGGGCTAGTGGAACAAACCCAAACCCTGGGACCGCCTCGTGACATATGTTACTCATATATATAAGTACAAAATTATAGCAAATGTGAACATGTTAATATGCTAGATATGCTTATCTTCTAAAGAACATGGCAAAATGTGAACATGTTAATATGCTAGATATGCTTATCTTCTAAAGAACATGGCAAAATGTGAACATGTTAATATGCTAGATATGCTTATCTTCTAAAGAACATGGCAAAATGTGAACATGTTAATATGCTAGATATGCTTATCTTCTAAAGAACATGGCAAAATGTGAACATGTTAATATGCTAGATATGCTTATCTTCTAAAGAACATGGCAAAATGTGAACATGTTAATATGCTAGATATGCTTATCTTCTAAAGAACATGGCAAAATGTGAACATGTTAATATGCTAGATATGCTTATCTTCTAAAGAACATGGCAAAATGTGAACATGTTAATATGCTAGATATGCTTATCTTCTAAAGAACATGGCAAAATGTGAACATGTTAATATGCTAGATATGCTTATCTTCTAAAGAACATGGCAAAATGTGAACATGTTAATATGCTAGATATGCTTATCTTCTAAAGAACATGGCAAAATGTGAACATGTTAATATGCTAGATATGCTTATCTTCTAAAGAACATGGCAAAATGTGAACATGTTAATATGCTAGATATGCTTATCTTCTAAAGAACATGGCAAAATGTGAACATGTTAATATGCTAGATATGCTTATCTTCTAAAGAACATGGCAAAATGTGAACATGTTAATATGCTAGATATGCTTATCTTCTAAAGAACATGGCAAAATGTGAACATGTTAATATGCTAGATATGCTTATCTTCTAAAGAACATGGCAAAATGTGAACATGTTAATATGCTAGATAAGCTTATCTTCTAAAGAACATGGCAAAATGTGAACATGTTAATATGCTAGATATGCGTATCTTCTAAAGAACATGGCAAAATGCGAACATGTTAATATACTAGATATGCTTATCTTCTAAAGAACATGGCAAAATTCCATACATATATTTTATCAGTAAAATTCACGGCTTCTTTTGACAAAAAATATTGCTAGTAATTCAGCATCATTTCCTGAGATTGTTAGTCTAAGTTTTTTTTTATTGGGGAGGCCAGGAATAATTGATATTAGGCTTCAAAGTTTTGTAGGTTATGTTACTGTTAACGACTTTTGAAACAAGTCTTAGATATTTTAATTATTTTATCTGTTTATTTAGGTAGGCAATTAAGTACTTACCTATGCGTGATAAATATAATGTTTATAGATATTGCACCTATACATGTACCTACCTTGTTTAACAGACTAGACTTTTGAATAATTATTATTTTCCATCTGTTACTGCCAAGCATTACAAAACGATATGTTTAGATATGTTGCTGCTGTTTCAGTGTGCAAAGAAACTGTTGTCCAATATTAGCAACATTTTGCAACAATTCCTTACACTAAATAATAAAAACCATAAAACAACAATTCCTTAGGTTTAACGCCAGTAAGCGTAAATCAACCTCCTTTGCTTTAAAAACCGGGTGGGAAGTAGTATACTTTTCACGTTTTGACAATTTTGACCTCCGAACCTCCTCCGAATACGAATTGTATTTTTTTTTTCACCCTTTGGGTAGGCAACATGGCCGGTAAAACATTGTTTATTGATTTGTTAACCTAGCTTTTCCAAGCTTACATGCTATGTTGACAAAACGTAGTAAAATAACTACTTAAGTTCTGTAGAAATGATGTTTCAAGACGCTCCAAGAATTATCACATAAAATTTTGTCCTTGTTCTTTACAAAACTATGTCGTGTCACTGACTGACTGCCGCAATCAACGCACAACCTTAGCCAGAGGTGATAAAGATATGAAATTTTCAGGTTAGGTAGAGAAGAGGAGTACTCAGAAAGCAATTTGAAAATTTGTACTCTGAGGGGGTGAACGACGGTGGCAAAGTTTGCAAGCAGGCAAAGTCACGGGCACATTTACTACTAAATAGTTATTTTAGTTTTGATTAATATTTGATTATGATTATCACATTAAACCTCAAGTCTTCCAGTGGAGACCGCGTATTTGCAAACGTAGGGACGCCCATCGGCCTGGTGGAGAGACCTGCGGAAGGCAGCTGGCAGGGAATGGATGAGAAAAGCCGAAGATCGGGCTCTATGGTGTTCTAGGGGAGGCATATGTCCAGCAGTTGACGAATACAGGCTGATGACGATGATAATCAGAATAAGACAATAGACCACTCCTGCTCATCCAGCGTATTCTACGACAATCAGCTAAAGGAGATTCAGAAAATGTAGCCACGACATTCGTCTAATTAGTTTTTGGTCAAATCCTTGATTCGCCAAATTCTACATTCGTCAAGTCCTTTTTTCATTATATTCGTTTTTCGTCAAGCTCGCTTTGGTACAGTCATAGATAAATCATTGTATAATTTATCTATGGAACAGTTAAAGTCAGTACCTGCTTATTAATAATACAACAATTAATAAAATGGGTAATATTAGCATTGTCTTGTGTATTCCAAATACTGCGATCATCATCACGCCTGCCAAGCTGGTGAAAGGCGAAATCCGCCCTTTATGTAGGGTAGTACCAGCGAGCAACCGCTCGTTGTGGTGTTCTAAGGCAGATGTTCAGCTGTGGACTTCTACGAGCTAATGATGTGATTTTTATCGCATTGCACAATTTTGACCTAAAGCTTTATATTCTTCTACGGAACCATACAAATCTAGAAGTAGAGTCAGTTACCAAAAATCAGACGAAACATGAGATGAGCTTCTTAACTTCATAAAAAAGTGTGAACTGCCGAAGTTACTCGGGGTTAAAAATTAAAGTAAGATCATTAGGATTTAACCATTGTTTTTTTTATGTACTCGTATTATAATTATCGAGCGATTATGAGATAATTTAGATCATTTTATGGTTTTGTTGTAGGTATGTACATATACCAACTAAATTCGCAAACACGCAATGTCACGTCAAGTGCCAGCAGCGTAGAGAGACTATACTCTCTCTACGGCCAGCAGCATACTCTTTTTTTTTTCATTTGTTCCTATTTGTAAAGGTGCCTACATATTGTAATTCCGTGAAGGTACCCTGTAAACTAAAAACACAATAAATTTATGTTAGGGACTTTTTGCACCCCTGCTTAAAAGAGGAGTGTAATATTTTCAGGGTTCATGTATGTATTTATGTATGTGAGATTCTTTGTTCCACCATAACATTGAAATGTCTGAATAGATTTTGATGTATGGGGTATCATTAGAATTCTTACATCATCTCAAGTAACATAGGTTAAAAAGAATGAGAAATTAGTTTTTCGGCTAAAATATCACATCACATCATCGGCCCAAAGAAATCCACAGGTGAACCTGGGCCTCCCCATAAAAGGAGGGGTTTGCTGCCCATTTTCAGTAATACCTATACGTCTTCATCATAACATCCGTGGGTTAGTAACCTATTCACTTGCGACTTGAAGATTCACAGATTATAACTATCGGAACACAAACTCTGACAAGGGTTACAGTCCAGTGAATGAAAAACACTTTGTGCTTATATGTGAAATATCCACATAGTGCCTCCTAACCTAAGCACCACGTGAGATAAAGACATGTCATAAATTAAATTAGATATATTATGACTTTATGACTCATAGATATGACTTTTTATAACATTATTCATAACTGTTTCTCATCTCGCTGTGAGTCATCTATGGGTAAATTGTTAATTGCGTAAAAACTGTAATTTCATTGTCTTCTCAGTATGACGCCTTTCTGATGTCATCTGGTTTTAGCCTACCGCTAATTATGAACTTGAATATAAAATTAAAAAGTCTAATTAAAGGATTACTCATCTGAGGAAGACACCATAAAAACCCCGCGAATCGTCAAATTTAGTGTTGGACGTCCATCGGCTTGATGGAGCCATGATTTGCACATCAAGGTGCAGACAGTAAATGGATGCGAAGAGTCTAAGATCAGGCCGAATGGCGTATTTTTGTAGAGGCATAGGCCAAACAGTGGACCAAGCTTATGGTAGCCTCATCAAATTAAATAGGTATGAATGACGTCAGGCCAAAAAAAAAAACTCGATCATAAAAAAATACCCGATCAGCTGAACGTATTCTTCGCGCCGCGGCAGCCAACAAAAACTTCTAAATCTTTGACTTCATAATGTATGTCTGTATTTTTAAAATAAATGTATTTGTGTGAATTTAAACCAGTTGGTAAAAGTAAGTTTCTTTTATCGGTACTCATAGGCTCATGGTTATGAATTATGTCGAAGTTATTGGGACATCTAGTAGCGTACCAGTAACTAGCATCAGTTTAATTCAAATTTTCCTAGTTCAACATAAACACCACAAATCACACAACATACTTACATCCTCGTCAAGGCTATCCCACCATCCCAAGCCCATTCTCACCACGTCCACGCCATTAAACAAATCAAGTACCCTCTGCCTCCAAACATGGTGGTGACAAATGACTGCCAGTTGCCACGCTGCGACATTGCACTGATAGATGACCCTGGCTTCTTTAGAGTTATTGTTTGTTTTTTGTGGGTAACTTTGTATTGTATGAATTGAAATGAGGTGGACGTTGAAAGATTAATGCTGAGGGTCGAGTAGCTTGACCTGTTATGTGATCATTTTGGGGTTTTGATTTTCACACGGAGTCCCGGAAGTATTTTAAATTTAATGAAGTTTGAATTTGCCTTATTAAAATACTATTTGTTTCGTAACCGCATCAATTCGCATCCTTAATTCATTTCACACCAACGTTTTTCGTACTTCATAGAAACTACTATGTGATGGCTATACATTTTTTAATCACTTCTTAGACCCAGAGTCATTAAAAGGCTTGACTTTAGATTTCAAAGTTAGCTGCTCTCAGAGTTTTCCTATATTCTTTATTATACACAAAACAGTAAATATATTTTATAGGTACAAAGGCGAACTTAACCCTAAAAAGAGTTTTCTTCCAGCAAACCCTTGAAGAAAGAGAACGTTCAAACAAACAAGTAGGTTTCTGTTCACATTAACCTAAATCAGTAATTGCGTGGAAAGTAATGAGTACCTAAACTGCAACAATAATTTTCAAGTTTACTTTTTTCTGGATTATCATTATATTAGTTGATAGATCTTGAATCAAAAAAGATTATTGTAATATTTTTAGTTGGACGCCCAGCAACGCTACACTCTGTTCCAACGCGGACTGTGGGAAGCAGCCCAGCAGTTGCCACGAGGAGCTGTCAGGGACGTGCCCACCTTCAGGCAGCTGAGGCTGCTCTCCATCATCGGGCCTGCAGCGTTGCCACCTGATCAACTTGATAGAGTAAGTAGAATATTGTTTGGTCTATTCACCCATATCATTACTTAATATTTTCCAAGACATTGAGAATGCTTTAAACTCTTTAAGTATAGATATATGCTCTAATGTAACCATGGAAATATATTATGCGGCTAACGCCCTGGAATATATGTTTAAGACGCTGGATTGGAAAGGAGTGGGCATTAATATCAATGGCGAGAACATCGCACACTTACCTACGATTTGCCGATGATATAATGGCGGAGTCGCTGCAAGACTTGCAAAGTATGCTGACCAACCTAGATGATGCTTCTTGACGGATCGCTCTGTAAGAACATGGATAAGACCAAGATCATGTTTGACGATCTTATTGATCCGGAATCGGTTGCAGTCCATTGACTTCAACCATTGTGTACCTTTTGAAGTTTTCCAACAATATGTTTTCCTTGGGCAAATATTGCAATTAAGTAAGATTAAGTAATTTGAGAAGGAAGTCAACATATGAATTCAGCTGAGTTGGGCAGCATTCGGCAAACTTCGACAAGTCTTCTTGTCGTTCATTCCAAAGTGCCTGAAAAATAAAGTCATCCATCAGTGCGTCCTACCAGTCATGACCTACAGAACCGAAACGTGGACACTCACGGTCAGACTAGTCCACAAGATTAAGGTCACTCAGCGAGCTATAGAGAGAGCTATGCTTGGAGTTTCTTTGAAGGACAAGATTCGTAATGAAGATATCTGACGGAGAACTAAGGATAAGCAAGCTAAAGTGGCAGAGGGCTGGTCACTTTTCCCGAAGAACCTATAACCGTTGGGGTAGACGAGCTCTCGAGTTGAGACCACGTTTGGGCAAACGTAGTGTTGGACGCCCTGTGGCCAGCTGGAGTGACGATCTATACAAAAAGCGGCCGGAAGAAAATGGATGAAGAGAGCTGAAGTCCTAACTCAGTAGCGTGCAATTAGGAGATGTCTACTTCCAGCAGTGAACAAATATAGGCTGATGATGATGTTTATGACTACTAATGGGAAACATTTTATTCATTCCAGTACAACCGCATTATCAACGATATGCTGGCGGTGTACAACACGGCGGAGATCTGTGCGTACAACGAGCCCTTCAAGTGCGGGCTCCACCTGCAGCCTGAGCTCCAGTCCATCATGTCGCACTCTCGGGACTGGGACGAGCTGCAGCACGTCTGGACCGAATGGCGGAGGAACACTGGCAGGAGGATCAGGGATCTATATGAGCAGCTTGTGGATTTGACCAATCAGGCTGCAAGGCTTAACAGTAAGTTTTATATAAACAAGCATAGAATAAAAATTTAAATAACCCCCGACATAAATTATTGCTAAGAACCATCTCGATCATATCAGCTTTCAAATAGCATCAAAATTAGTCCATTTTGCTCTCCTCTCTTTTTGCTTCGGGGGTTAAAAAAGAGACCAGTTCCGCCTCGTGGCTTAACCTCCGTGGACAGTGATAAAAAGTATACTTAATATGTGTTATTCCAGGACTTAAAATATCTATATACCAAGTTACATTCAAATCCGTTAAGCCATTATGGAGCTATGGGTGGCAACAATCGTAGTTGATGTCATCTTTTAATTACAAAAGTACATAATACATATGTTGTCTGAAAGAGATCCCTAATAACCATATGAGCACCCATCATACAATAAAATCAGTCACTTAAATGTATTATATTTCAGACTTTTCATGACGTTATAAATACCATCACAAAGAGAAAGATCATAAATGTTTCATTGTGATAGTGAAAAATGGTCCACAAATATTTAAAATGATTGACTCAGCGTGGTATCGAACGAATGCTCGGGGTTTCTCTTACTAAGAGTTCGCATCCAAAATGAGGTGATACGGCAGAGAAGGAAGTCACCGACATAGCTCAGAGAATTAGCAGGCTGAAGTGGCAATGGGCTGGTCACATATGTCGAAGGACCGGTAAGCGAAGCGAAGAGCCGAAGATTTGTCACAATGGCGCACATTAGGAGAGGCAGTGGATGGATACAGGCTGGATGATTATGATGAGTGGAAAATGATTTCAGTTCCACAACTTTTTTTTTTTATCATTTGCAGATTTCACTGACGCGTCAGCATATTGGATGTTCCCGTATGAGTCCGCTAACATGAGACAAGACGTTGATGAAGTTTGGGAACAGGTACATTTTACTTCTTTTTATTGAGTCACTTTCTTTTTGTCTGTCTGTCGTTCCGGGTGGAATCTTGCAGCTCAATTTTCGAGCACTTCCAGGTTAGCTATCCGGCTGAAACTTTCAGGGTAGCTCAGAAATCGATAAAGATGCATTCTAAAAAAAGCGTAGTGTTTAGATTAGTTTTTTATTCTACATTTACTGCTTTATTAGACAAACTAGCGACCCGCCCCGGCTTCGCACGGGTAGATATATAGAAAGATAAAATTAGTAGGTACTTTATTTGTACAAATAGAACAACAACAAATTCTTACACAAAATGTTTAAGTTTATATGAAATGAAATGAAATGAAATTTATTCACTAAAAATAGGGTTATACACTGATATTAGGAATAATTTTTATGTTCTCCTATTTTGCCGTTACTCGGCATGTGAATTTGGTCATTATAAATGATTAAAATTATTGTATAAAAAAAAGTAAAGTAACTTCTAGTTAAACAATTCAATGTCAAATGCATGGTCATGTCATTGCAAAATATTTATGTCAACGTAAAAAAGCAAAGTACTAGAAGTTAAACAATTCAATGTCAAATGCATGGTCATGTCATTGCAAAATATTTATGTCAACGTAAAAAAGCAAGGTACTAGAAGTTAAACAATTCAATGTCAAATGCATGGTCATGTCATTGTAAAATATTTATGTCAACGTAAAAATAACAAATTTACTATTGATATTTACATGTTCAAAATTCTTTTAGACAATAAAAACATTTTTCGATTAACCACGTCTTTAGCTTTTTCCGGAACATTCCATAAGAAAGCTCTTTTAGCGATGTCGGTAGTTTATTATAAACAGTGATGCACATGGAATAACAATTCTTATGAAACAGCGCCAGTCTCGGATGGTGGCTGAGAACAAGTCTCTCTCCATTTCTTGTGTTACGTGGACACACATCTTTAGCCGCGGTGAACAGATCAGAATGACTACGAACAAATAACGCTATTTCAAAAATGTACATGCAAGTCAACGACAAGACTCCAAGATCTTTAAAAAATGGCTTGCAGGACTCGCGCCATCTCGCGTATGCACTTTTTTGCGATAAGAAAGCTTTATTTATATCAGTCGAGTTATATAGGTTTTATACTCACGTACCATTTCGTCTATAGTATTATTCTGTTTAACGCAAGGAGGTTGAATTACGGTTACTATTTCGTGTAATATTAGCAGAGCATTTCCTACGTCAATGATTATTAGATGTTCTGTAATTTCGTTTCCATGGCAACGTTCCATATACAAAGACCCGTATCTCCTTTTTAGTTTGTGATCTTACGTAGTATTTATATACTCTTTGGTTTGTGATACAAAGTAATTGAGTTTTTTTGCAAAATTTAATACCTCGGGTTTCATTATTGCAATTTTTGAAGGGAACTCTAATTTAAAAAAATAATAGAATCCTGCTGGTGTTACTTGCTGATAATTTAGCTTTCTTTATGTGTAAGAATTTTTAAAATCGGGTCTGTCTTTTTTGAGTTTATCCATTACAAACAAACAAACAAATCTTTCCTCTTTATAGTGTAGATATATTTATTGCCCATTAAGCCTGTTTAAAAGTTGCAAGAAGGTTTAAAAAAGGACGGAGTTTACACTGCCAAATCAAAAGCGAAGCACCCAAGTTATTCCGATCTGCTCGTACGCATGAGGCACATGTTATGGCGATTGGCCGCCACATCGCAGCAAGATCTAGACCTTTTTAGTCGTGTTAATTCTGTGAAGTTCTCACGGATACTCTAGCCCAAAACACTACAAATTATCCACTCACGCACACATACGTAGCCGCCATTTGCTATGCTTCACTCGTTGTTTAGCGGTGTAGACTCCGTCTTTTTTTAAAGCCTTTTTAACACATAGGTTGTCCAACTGTGTCGTTTAGTTTCTAGCTAGTTGTGTTAAATTGTATTTAGTTGATACACAGCTTAGCTCTTGCACAAAAATAAATAACTTCGATAAACATAATAATTGTAATAAAAAGCGTTATGTGACGTATTACAGTAATTATGGATTTTAACATTACAGATCAAACCCCTGTACGAGCTCCTCCACGCCTACGTGCGCCGGCGCCTCCGTGAAGCCTACGGACCTGAGAGGATCTCGCGCTCCGCTCCCATCCCAGCACACATCCTCGGAGACATGTGGGGGCAGAGCTGGTCCGGCATCGTGCCCTTCACGCTGCCCTACCCTGGGAAGAAGCTGGTTGATGTCACGTTGGAGATGAGCCAACAGGTAATTGAGTTAAGGTCCAGAGTCCTACACTTGCCCCTGTCGTGAACCCTGATGAAAATCATACACCATGAAACCAGTAGTTTTTTAAACTCGCGTCTGTAATGGCTTATTCTGAAAGGGCTCTAACGATTACAGTGATAATCCAGAATAGGCGGTCCAGAAATTTACCATGGCTGTATTTTTAGGGAAAAATCGGTGAAATGAGAAAAGCTCAGTGGAAATGGAGAACCTACTCAATATTCTTATACAAAACTACCGTTTAACCCCCGAACTCCTAAAGAGTTCTATGTTACAAGTTGAGGATGTGTATCATTGTACTCGTATGTATCACTGTATCCGTGTGTCTGTCTGTCTGGGTACCTGTCTGTGGTATCTCCCAACCGAATGGACCGATGTTGATGCCTTTTTTTCTGTTTGAAAGCTGAAGTGATCGAGATGATTCTTAGCTATAATCGTGGGGAGGTTTAACGGGACGAGAGTTTTAATTAGTTGAAATTGTTGTATTTCTTGGAAATATTGTAAAAAAAAATCTTTTTGCAGTCCAGTTCTGAAGTAATAAAAAATTGTTATAAATACTTACCATGTTTATCAGTATAGTATTAAGTTTCCCAGGCGTGTATTATTTGACTTGCTTTGTGGTGTTACATACCAAGTTATATGGCCAATAAATAATTCTATTTTATTCTAATATATGTTTGTACCAAAAGATAAACAGTTATGACAAAGTTCATACAACAAATGGCCAAGCTCGTTCGTGGTGTATGGAGTAGGCGTGGAGGGTGCAATAGCCTTCGACCAATATAAAGTAAAAACACGGGCCTTGTCCATTTAAATTGGTCAAAAATAACGAATCAACAATCGGAGACTGGTTGACATAAACAAATCAACACTTAATCTAAGTATTTATCGTGCATTAGTTACAAAAAAAGACGTCAACCAATATAATTTATACCTATGTGAGAAAACGAGACAACCTTTATTTATCTGTTGATCACATGTCGTACCTCTCAAGAACAGAGACCGACAGAGACCAAGTGAGCGCCGGCGCTCAGTTTATAGACTTCAAATTCCGCCGCTTAGACCCATCCAAGGCAATAGCTAGCAATCTGAGAGTAACACGTATGTTAGTTGAATGAGGTAGCGCAGCTCTGGTATCAGAGTTTTTCATGTTTCCCAAGGGACTAGCATAACGACTGCTGTTAATTGTTAGCAACGTACCGATGTCATAACGTGCCCCGAGCGATGCCAAATCCGCACAGAACTGATTCAGAATCACTGGTGCGGATTGATGGATCAAAAATAGGTAGAATCGAAAACCGTCTCTTTGGATTACAATGCGAACATATTACCGCTCGGTCACCATCACTATATGCTGAGATAGTTAATAGACTCAGGCGTCACTTTGCAGATATATACTTAAACTAAACGAAGAAAAAATATGTAGCTTACTTCCGCCAAATTTAAGTCCGATAAATGATAAATGGAATAATAAAAGAAAATATTCAGAAAAAACTACGCTAGTGAAAATTAAAGATCTCAATTTTAACTTTCTGAGCAGGTTTTCATATATTGGGTAGGAAGTAAAATAGGAAGATGAGGCCTATAGGCCATATCTATTTAGTTAACGTTAGTTCAATTTGGATAAGGTTTGGTTAGCTTGGGTTTATTATATATTTTATTTAATTTTTTTTTTTCATTTGTCTGACTTACAATTTTCCGGAAGGAAGCTACATATTGTTTATTCGTTAATTTATATTTTTATAGCTAATTATTTTTTTACATTTATCAAACTCAACTTAATTCTTATCCACTTGTACTTACAGGGTTACACACCGCTGACAATCTTCCAGTTGGCTGAGGAGTTCTTCGTCTCGATGAACATGTCCGCGATGCCGCCAGACTTCTGGGCGCTCAGTGTACTGGACCAGCCGCACGAGAGACACGTGCACTGCCAGCCGTCAGCGTGGGACTTTTGTAACAGACACGACTACAGGTAGCATTAACAATCAATCAGGTCACTGCGCCAACAAAAAACCGTGTCCCCACCGCAGTCACTTTGTGATTTTTACTTGTTTTCTATCCCGTTTTTTGAATATACTTAGTCTTAAGTAGACTTTTTGTAATCCTTTAAATGTTCAATCGAATTTTCTCAATGAAATCTTTACAACAACACCCGAATCTATACGCTACCCTAACTAAATCTGCTCTTTCCCCTCTGTACAACAATACTTAAATTTATACGCTACCCTAACTAAATCTGCTCCTCCCCCTCTGTGCAACAATACCCGAACCTATACGCTACCCTAACTAAATCTGCTCCTCCCCCTCTGTGCAACAATACCCGAACCTATATGCTACCCTAACTAAATCTGCTCCTCCCCCTCTGTACAACAATACCCGAATCTATAAGCTACCCTAACTAAATCTGCTCCTTCCCCTCTGTACAACAATACCCAAATCTATACGCTACCCTAACTAAATCTGCTCCTTCCCCTCTGTACAACAATACCCGAATCTATACGCTACCCTAACTAAATCTGCTCCTTCCCCTCTGTACAAAAATACCCAAATCTATACGCTACCCTAACTAAATCTGCTCCTCCCCCTCTGTACAACAATACCCGAATCTATACGCTACCCTAACTAAATCTGCTCCTTCCCCTCTGTACAACAATACCCAAATCTATACGCTACCCTAACTAAATTTGCTCCTTCCCCTCTGTACAACAATACCCGAATCTATACGCTACCCTAACTAAATCTGCTCCTTCCCCTCTGTACAAAAATACCCAAATCTATACGCTACCCTAACTAAATCTGCTCCACCACCTCTGTCTTTTGTCAAAAATTAAACATTACATCATCGAACTGACTATATTTTACCTTAAAAAATTACACCAAATTTAGTACTCTGGAGGTTATAGTTACATAGTTTTAAGAGCGAGGCGTTGTAGACCTTTTCGTCACAGTTCACTTTTCTGCCCTAGTTCGATTTCACGTCAAAATTGAGTCTTGGTCTCCGACACCAAAAGACACTCTTCTCTGTCCTGCGCAATTTCTTGCCAAGGAACAGCTTGAAATTCACGCAGGTCCCTCTCAACCTCGTCTTTCCAGCGGTATCTGAGATCCTCTACCATTCAGCCGTCCTAAGTACTCATACTTTACCGCTCGATCCTCTTCGATCTTTCTAAACCTATAAAACAGTACCGTGACATACCAAATGACTGACTGGCAGGCAACGCACAGTCTGAACCGGTGATAAACCTAATATATATTTGAAATTTGGAAGAAATATTCCTTGAGTATCATACAGGAAGTTTTTTTTAAATTCCATCTCTAAGGGAGTGAACGGGGGTCGCAAAGTTAACGCGGGCAAAGCTGCGAGGCACAGCTAGTTCTCTATAAGTGGCCGAGGCAGCGAAGTCTGTGAGATTTCGTCTCAACGATGTTGTTGTCTCAGCTTTTCTATCACTCTTTTCTTTCTAGATATAATAAAATTTAAAAGCTTTCAGCTCCCTAACCAAACAAACAAACAGACAATGTTTCACTTTTATATTTTGGTGTGGATGCCGCAAACAGCTTTTTTGTGATCATTGAAACCAATCCATTACTATTTTCCAGAATTAAAATGTGCACGCACGTGGATATGAAGGATCTGGTGACGGCGCATCATGAAATGGCGCATATTCAATACTTCCTGGCGTACAGAAACCAGCCGAAAGTTTTCCGTGACGGTGCCAACCCTGGTGAGGAGCTTTTTATCATATATTTTTTATTACATTACGGGTTTGAAATGTTTGTTCGGCAAATAAGTAGGTACATAGCTTTGTGCGGACTGCAAATAAGTAGGTACATAGCTTTGTGCGGACTGCAAATAAGTAGGTACATAGCTTTGTGCGGACTGCAAATAAGTAGGTACATAGCTTTGTGCGGACTGCAAATAAGTAGGTACATAGCTTTGTGCGGACTGCAAATAAGTAGGTACATAGCTTTGTGCGGACTGCAAAGATATCTAAACTATATCTACCTCCTTCTGTCATTGAATTTTCTTGAAACTTTATACCTATTACAGTTTTATGAAAAAGCAAGGAGATAAAAAAACTTTAAAAAAAGTGTAAATCGACTTCAAAATGAATAAAATAATCTTATGTGGGATACAGTTAGGGAGTTCGTGCCGTTGATTTGGTAAGATTTAAGAAAATTGGGCACCGACTTCCTGAACTGTTTCCCACATAAGTTATTTTATTCATTTTGAAGTCGTTTTTTTTAAGTTTATTTTATATACCTATTTTGAGTGGCCTGACCAAAACATGAACATAAGATTACATCAATCGCAAGTTACTTGCTGTTATCCATTGAGGAGTTCCTTTGTATCTCCGAAGGTCTTCATCAGATCTTCACCAAATTATATATATGGAAGAATACCTAAGGCATATCCTATTCTATAAAATAAAACTTAAAATCAACCCACATTTGACGGAGATATCGCACCATAAAGTGGGTGAAAGTTAATAAAATTAAGTCATCCCTTAATTTTCTACCCTTAGAGGTGGAATATTTTCATAAAATTTAAATGGGACTACCCCTGCGGCGTATACTAAAATTTTTTTTTTATCGATCTACAATTGCCGGAGATATCGCGTAACATATATAAAAAACATACGGGTCAAATTGAGAGCCTCCTCTTGAAGTCGGTTGAAAAACATACGGGTTGAATTGAGAACCTCTTCTTGAAGTCGGTTAAAAATTTGTGTTTTGGTATTACCATATTCTAATATACTTATCTCTACTACAACTTTTTGATGCAACATGACGAAAAAGTAATACCGCAAAAATGAAAGACTTCAATTTAGATTTAACGATTTTACTAAAATACACCACCCAGAGTGACCCACCACAAATAACATTCTTACTAAAATTGCTAGTAAAATTGCCCTACAACGCAAAACAGTAAAACTGCAAACAGCGCCATCTGTCCGAGACGGTGCGAAGCACCAGCGTTGCAGAGGTCAGTGGTGCAGGCGCAGTACGTGACGATGACCTCTCCGTTGCCTAACACCCGCCGACAGGTGGCGTTACTCTCTTTGTCTGCTATGTAGCCGCATTTGCGGACCACGCGGGTTTTTCCGTATACTGAAATAAAAATATATTTGATATCGTAAATTCAATAAAACTAAGTTAAAAAGTAATTAAAGCTCCATTCTACTTCAACGTATTTAATTGCTCTTCTAGACATATCCTTCTATACATATCTTCTCCTATCTATTTCCTCCTAACTCCTATACAATATATATAGGTAAGGTTTAACGGAGAAACTTATAATAGTTGGTAGAGTAATTCTTGTTTATTTATCAATTCTTGGCCCAACCCGACGATACGGCACTACTGATTGACGCAAGTAACTGGCATGAGTGTAAAAGTCGAGCAGAATTAGCCCTCTCAATCGTCACATCCTGGCTTAACCAAATGTTACTCACGTTGAACATCCAAAAAAACTCATTTCATAACTTTCTCCACAAACCACATCTCCCAACCTAGTAATACCTACATAATAAAAGCTCATGTCTGTCAAGACCCCACTTTACCTTTCAAAACAGACTGCACTTGTTCATCTCTCGCCAAAGCTTCCAGCATACAATACTTACAAATAGATTCTACACTGAATTGGCAACAACAAATAAACCATTTAGTCTCAAGAATCAGACATCTTATTTATATTTTTAAGTTAATCCGGCACTCTGCCGATGTCGACACACTAAAACTTGCCTAATGTGCCCTATGTGAATCCATACTCTCATACTGTAACACCATATGGGGCGGAGCATGCAAAACATCGTTCCTACAACTAGAAAGGTCCCAACGAGCAGTCCTCAAAGTGATGCTTAAGAAACCATTCAGACACCCTACCTCTCAACTTTATGTCGATGCTAAAGTTTTGACTGCTAGACAACTTTACGTTTACCTAACTATACTTCGGAAACATGCAACTGTCAAATATGATACAAATATTATGAAAAAACGGCGATGGAAAGACAGGATATGTCCGGCTGTAACTCATAGAACTGCTTTCTTTGGTCGCCACTCGCCACTATCCCGTACTAAGCTCACAACTGTACAATATTGCTAACAAAGCTATTGATATATACGGTTTATCAAAATTTTCATGCAAAAAAAGAGTTCACAACTGGCTACTTCCATTAACACACGACCAAACAGAACTACTTCTCAAACCAAATAATTGTCTTATGAATTAGAACTCAAGCTAAGACAAATTTGGCCGAAGGCACTACACACACACACGGCCAAATGACCACACATAATAGTACACATTACCTGGGTACTATTATTTTATTCTGTGACACTACACACCTACATTTCTCTTTTTCGTTTTATTTTTTGGTAGCCACGCTATCTATTATAAGAAATGTCAATTGTTAGTTTGTATATGCTGTGTAACCTTTCAACCCCAGGAGGAATCTTGCTATTCTCGAAAATACAGCTTCCCCGAGTCTAGTTTCGGGAATAACAGATCTACTGTGTTTATTGTAATCCTACAGCCTTTTTGATATCTATAATTAACAATGTACTTATGTTTTAAATAACTTGTAATGGCTATATAAATAAAGATTAATTATTATTATTATTTATATACAGGATTTGTTTGACTTCCAAAGCTAGAGGTTCTAAACTTACTTTCCATCTTAATACTCCTGCACATAGTGGCCTCGGTGTAGTTGATGTGTTCCGGGGGGTCTCTCAGAGAACAATTGATGACCCCCAGACTGAAGGGGTCGAACTCAGGCCCACAGCGGGGGTCAAAAGCGCTGTTGCAGTCGTAGCAGAATATTGATGATGCTGAAAATATTGTTTTATATTAAGTTAAGGGTTTATAAAAGCAGCTGCTTATTGAAGCAGTTTCAACTCAGCTTTAGCAGGAGACATTCGTTCCTGGCTCTGCAATTTCTGGCTGGCTGTCTTGCTTATCGTATGAGGTCGTGCTGGTCTCTCGTATCAGAGTTTGTCAGGTCGCCCTGACATGGCTTAACGACTGCTATATTAATCAACTAGCTGTACCCGCGGCTTCGCAGGCGTGGTCTTTTCTTTAGGTTCAAAGTACCATAATGTGCTATTCCAGGACCAATATACCAACATTTGATCAAAATTTCTTCAGCCGTTTTAAAATATTTTTATCAATTGCTTGGCTTCTAACTCACCGGATTGAGTTACTAATTACACCAGTTTTTAAATCAAACCCTAAGCTATTTAACAATCAAAACCGCAGCGCAATCGATCCAGTAGGTTTTACGTGATGCGTGAACAAACATACAGACAGACAGACAGAAATAAATGATTATAATTTTATTCTTGTTCCGCAGCTTTTTTAAATACCCAAGACCATTTTTTTATTTATCTATTTTGTACAGCCGTTTTCGCACCTATTGCTTTATTATAATTATTGATAGATGATTGTGTCAATTTGCATCATAAAATCCGTCCAGTAGTTTCAGCGTGATTTGTGTTCTTTTTAATAACATTCAACCCCTATCTTGCGGAAACCCTTTAATTTTTCGGGATGAAAATTATCCAATTTACCCTCGTAATATGAACTCAAATCATACCAAGCTTCATTTGAATTCATTCAGTAGTTTTGGCGCCTTGCACGGTCAAGATACAGACAAACAGACAGACAGATGACAAAAATAAAAATAATACAATTTTGGCTTCAGTATCGAATATAAAGAACCCTCCAAAAATATATTATTTACTACTTCAAAATTAATATAACTTTGGACCCCTATACCACAGAAACCTTTTACTTTTTTCGGGATAGAACGTGTCCTCAATTTTAACTTATGGTATAAACTATGACGGTGCCAAGTTGCATCAAAACTTGTGCATTAGATTCAGCGTGGTACGTGTTCTTTTAAATAAGTTTCAACCCCTATCCTGCCAGAACCTCTTTTTTTCGGGATGTAAAGTATCCTAAATCCTATCTCGTAGTATAAACTCAAATCATACCAGGTTTTATTTGAAATCATCCAGTAAGGTTTCCGGCGGTGTGATGCGCGGCCAAGATACAGACAGAATGACATAAAGACAAAAATGAAAAAAAAAAACAGTTTTGGCTTAATCATCGAATATAGAGTAAACTCCAAAAAAATCATTCACAATATCTTAAATGTACAGAATTTAGACCCATATCCCGCCGGAACCCTTTACTTTTCAGGATAGAAAGTATCCCTAATTTTCACCCATCTTATAAACTATGACTGTGCCAAGTTGCATCAACATTAGTCCAATAATTTGAGCGTGCTATGTGTTCTTTTAAATAATTTTCCACCCCTATCCTTCGGGAACCCTTAATTTTTTCGGGATGAAAAGTATTCAATGTCCTACCTCAAAGTATGAACTCAAATCATACCAAGTTTCATTTGAATTCATTGAGTATTTTCGGCGTAATGCTCTGCCAAGATACAGACAGACAGACGGACAGACAGACAGACAAAATGAAAAAAATACACATTTGGCTTTAGTATTGAATATAGAAACGGCCTCCAAAAAATATTACAAAATATCTTCAATATACAGAATTAGGGACATTTTCCCACAGGAACTCGTTATTTTTTCGGGATAAAAAGTCTCAATTTTAATCCATCATATAAACTATCACTGTGTCAAGTTGCATCAAAATAAGTCAAGTAGTAACTTTAAACCCCTATCCTGCGGAAACCCTCTAATTTTTAGGTATGAAACGTATCCTATTTTTGATTTGTGACTTACTCATGCAAATTTTTATTTTCTTTTGTGTTATTTGTCACAAATAAAGTTTTTTCTATTTCTATTTTTTCTATTTCCTATGTCCTACCTCGTAGTATGAACTCAAATCATACCAAGTTTCATTTAAATTCATTCAGTAGTTTTAGTGTGATGCCTAGCCAAGATACAAACAGACAGACAGACAGACGAAAATTAAAAAAAAGACTTTTTGGATTCAGTATCGAATTTAGAGAAAACTAAACTCGATATAAAATTCGATTTAAAAAAACAATGTATCTTCAATGTACAGAATTGCACCCGTTACAGTTTTATTATAAGTATAGATAACAGCCGGAACCGACAGATTAACGTGCCCTCCGAAGCACGGACCGATGGAAAACCGCACATAACTTAAAAAAGTCATGGGTGGCGGCGAGCTAGGATCGAACCCGGTATCTTAGATTCTATGATTTCTAAGTCGCACAAGTTAACCACCAACGCTCTTTGTTAAATTAGAACCTAATAGACATGCTCATAACTAGGTTACTCGTATTGATGTTAATGTTATATTAAGCCTCCGTCTTAATATTTAGCATGACGTGCAGAGATCTTCATCAGCTGGAAGACGCTAACTGCTGACTATAAGCCTCCCCATAATACCGGGGCTGGCCAAAATAACCTCCCCATAATAATGGGTTTTGCCACAATAACTTCCCCATAATAGTGGGGTTTGCCAAGATAACCACGCTTTGGAGGCATCTCTGTGATCGCAGTTAACATTGACACTTACAAAGGAAAATGGTTCTTCAACAACCGCGAGATAGTAGGTAGATATCTGATCTTAAATGTAAGGAACAACAATAAACACGCTTTGGAGGCATCTCTGTGATCGCGGTTAACATTGTTCTACAACAACCGCGAGATAGTAGCTAGGGATCTGATCTTAAACATAAGGAACAGCGATAACCACGCTTTGGAGGCATCTCTGTGATCGCGGTTAACATTGTTCTACAACAACCGCGAGATAGTAGCTAGGGATCTGATCTTAAACATAAGGAACAGCGATAACCACGCTTTGGAGGTATCTCTGTGATCGCAGTTAACATTGACACTTACAAAGGAAAATGATTCTTCAACAACCGCGAGTTAGTAGGTAGAGATCAGATCTTAAATGTAAGGAACAACAGTAACCACGCTTTGGAGGCATCTCTGTGATCGCAGTTAACATTAACACTTACAAAGGAAAATGGTTCTATAACAACCGCGAGATAGTAGCTAGAGATCTAATCTTAAATGTAAGGAACAACAAGTGTAGATTTGCAGGTACCTACCAATTATTTAGTAAGCCAGCCCCACCTCAAGTTTAGTAAGCCGGCCCCACCTCAAGTTCAACCGAGCGCGGTCGGTAATCTAGTTCAAGACTTTACGTATACGGTTTCTCTAATGTCATTATCCTGGCCTACTAACCCTACTGTAGATAAAAATTTAGGGCATTCTCCTTACTCTGTTTTTTTAAGCGCCCATAACCACAAATTATTCCAAATGGGAAGAAGAAACATTAATCGAATAATATTCCTAATTAAATGAGGTTTTGACAGTAGTATAGTCTGTGGTTGTAGGTAAAACGAATTGCGCTGGTGAGAATAATGAGGGTCATTATTATAAAAAAAAACAACTGAACCAATTTTGATGAAATTTATATGGGACTATTAGTTACTATTTTAAAAGTAGACCACTTTTAAAATAATAAATTAATTAATAAAAAAACATTTATAATAAAAGCTTTTATGTAGTAGTCATGTCATGGTGAAAGTTAGAACGGGCTATCATAATTAAATGCGTATACACCATTTCATGTCTGTACTGTTAACCGCTAAGGAGTTACCTAATCAGGAGCCAACCCTAGTGCAGCAACCATGTCATAGTAAAACTTGAAACCTGCTAGGTATCGTAATAAAATGCGTACGCAAAAGTTAGAGTATCCGCCAGGTGCACCCGAATAACGCCCATTTATATTCCGCAATTTTTGATATGTTTGGAGTTTTCCATATTATTTTATAAAACGCCTGATTTCGAAACAAACTTAATAATTTTGACCAAATAAACACTAGCATTCAGTTGTTCTTTTTGTTTTCGTGTGCTCCTGGAGGTGACTTCCGCTTATAACTACTTCCTTATGTACAGTAGGCTGGTTAAATTTAAATGGTATATAGGTCGTCCAAATGTTTTATGTACACACCTTGTAGTATTTTATTTGTGTTTAGTCAATAATTAACTCACCATATTTCACAGCACAAAAAAGCATAATAAACGGTAACATCACAAAAATACTTCCATTAGACTTCATACTCAAATTATTTCGTTTAATGCTATTTGGTCTAGCTATGCTACCACTAAACTGAATTAGGTTGGTTCCAAGGAAAACCGTAATTAAGTTAGGGTAAACATAGTTGGTAGCCACTGAAAGCAGTGCTCAAGCGATACACGAAGCGAGTAAAGTTCATGAAAATCGCAGTGAATTCGAATATGGTTACTCATGTTTGTAATGCTACTGTAGGTACGTATTAGGTTAAATTTATTCCAGTAAAATCCCCATCTGGGTGTTCTGGAGATCATACAATACTTAATATTCCATAAAGTCTCATGTAACATTAAAATATCAATTTATATAAGATAGATATTAGAAATTCCAAACAACGCGTCAATTCAGCCAGCATTTTTGGAAAGTTACCTCAAGAATGGTTACACCACCAAATCTAGAATGAAGTACCCAAGATAATGCCGATCTGCTCGACAAGCCTAACGCACACATTTACACCATGTTATGCCGATCGGCAGGAGTTCCCAAGCGCAAATTTTAGTACTGAAATGTTTCTGCCAGTTTTCGAGGGAGGTGAGGTAAACATGTACAGCACACATTTACTTACTCACGCACACTCTTGCGGATAGTTGAGGCGTCTTTATAAACGCATACGCACATATAAACTGCACACAAACACAAAAACAAGTACACTATTAACAAATTACTGTTGTCACAGTATTGTTTAGTTACACACTAGCGCAAAAACTAGAGATGGGGTGTAAAAGAACGATAAAAGAAATGATACTTAATGATCGAAATTTGGATTGTTCAATGTTGTTATTTTATCTACTAGCTGTGCCCGTGACTTTGCCCGTGTGATTATTTCTTTGGCTTGAAAGAAATTTATATGTTATTCCAGGAAAAAAAATACCTCTAAAGTACATTACACTACATTTCTTCAAAGTGCGTTCAGACGTGAAGTCGTTTTTTATTGATTCTACGTGCTTCCCTATCTATTAAAGACTTTTCACTTAAATTGTTCAAAATATCCTGTAAATCATTAACCTTCTTCTTTAAATATCTGGTTTTTGCCTGTAATTGCTTCATCTTTTTACTTTTAAATTCTAGTGGTTTTTGTAAGTTTTCTCTTTCAAGGTGAAATAATATAAAAATATATCATCATTAAGCCTATATATAGCCTTTGACCACAAAATAAATAAAAGTACTACGCTTGGACGTACCATTTTTGCACGACTGCCCAAAGAAGGAGTGTAATGTTTTCAGGGTTCATGTATGCATGTATGTGAGTTTCTTTGTTCCACCATAACTTTTAAATGCCTGAACAGATTTGGATGTATGCTAGAATCCTTACATCATCCCGAGTAACATAGGCAACTATTTTTTGAGAGTTTCGTTTTTTGTCTTCGTGTTTTTTCTCTTACATTGATTATGTACTCTAATCATAGCCATGGTCATACATTTTTATTGATATTGATATAAAACTATGAAAAATCTTATGAGTCCGTTCGGTGAAATACGAACTGTTTAGTCTTAGCCGAGTTAATCCCAAATAATTTGAGCCTTATAACACACAGTAACCCTTAACCCTTAATAACCCTTATGGCCAGTAGATTTCGAGGCTTTATTTGCGAGCTTGATGCCTACTGTCAGTCGGAGACCAAGAGTGGCCAATGGCGGGTTTTAAAAAAGTCCCGTGCGGCCCCCGCAGCGCGTGCTTCAATTCGGTCGTTTGCTCTTCGTTACTCTACGGTTATATATGTGTACTGTGCTTGAAACTTGAATTAGAAGTGCCTGTTAATGTAAAGCCAGGCAAATGAAAAGCTTATAAGTAGATTATTTTTTCAATGTATGTATATAATTTAATTTTGTTTCAATAATCCTCAATTGAAAGATACTTATAACATATTATTCTATGCTATAGGTATGGAAATATTCAAGTTTTTGTTTAAAATATTAATGTTCAATACTTTGAGTCGTCACATAGCGAATATATAGCAACAAATTCAGGAAATGAATACCAAGTGTTACAATATTGGATTGCGCAACTCATGCGCAATTGCGCATCTCGTGCTGTCTAGTGCCTATGGACACTAGTGTATAGATACTAGAACTGACATAATGATGTTCTTTAAACATTTTGAGCAAGAAGGTTTAAAAAAAAGACGGAGTGTAAACAAACGAGTGCAAATAGCACATGACGACTGCGTATGTGTGTGTGAATGGATAATTTGTGGTGTTTTGTGGTTGATACACTCAGAGCCGGATTTAGAGGTCTGGAGGCCTTGGGGCAACATAGGAGTGGAGGCCCCACCCCAAACCCAAATTATTATCTGAATAAAATAAACAATTTTTTCACTCTAGTTTTTCAAATAAATAATTTATTTGAAACCAAGCAGATTCTTTTAGCATTTAACCGAGAAGTATCTGAAATCCAGAGCTAACGAACGGAACCTTCCGAGCTTTTTTCGCCGATAAATCGTTGATAATTTTGCTTAAATTCAGCTTCCAAAGTAAATCACTTTCAATGCTTAGGAGCGATAGCTTTGATAGACGGTTTTGTCCCATCGAAGTTCGCATCCATTTTTAAATTTTCATTTTTGAAAATGAGCGCTCTCCATTGCAATTCGACACCATCAAAACCAAATACATTCTCAATGCAATTACGAGGTTTGTGAAGTAGCTCTGAAATTTTGGTCTTCGAGAATTTGGTAGTAAAATAGCTCCGGAGATTGGTCTTTTCCGTCTTGTTTGTACACGTTGATCAAAAATACAAATTGAACCAACTCATTACCAATACTAAGTTCTAAATCATCCTTGTACACTTTCACCAATGCCTCCGCTGCAGCGTGCAAATTTTCAGCCGAGACACGGAATCGAACACTCAACCTCTGCGGGCAAGTACCGCCCCACTGAGCCCTTGAGCCATTGGAAAACTCGCTCAAAATGGAGTGTAAATTACAAGTGCTTATCAGGGCCATTTGAAATTTTGTCATTTTACTGATTGCCTGATTGAAGTGAAATAAAAGTTAAGTTAAGTGAAGTTGAAGTGAATAGATCAATAGTTTTTTTTAAATATTTAAGAACAGTATAATTATGTTTGTACAAATTACTATAGATAAACGTAAAACAGCGGAAAAAAAATATATCAAAGGAAAAGTTGTTTACTACTGTTTAAAGAAAACGAATTCTCTATTGTGGGGGCCCCTCTTTTGTGGAGGCCCCGGGGCTGTAGCCCCGGATGCCGTCCTCTAAATCCGGGCACAATTTATCACAATATACAGCATTGTTTTTGATTTTCCGTGAGAACATGACAGAATGAACACGATTAGAGATCTTGCTGCTACCTGGCGACCGATCGGCTTATCATGGTGTAAGTGTGTGCGTGAGGCTTGTAATACGAGTAGAACGGCATATCTTAGGTGCTTAACTTTCGATTTGGCGGTATAGACTCCGTCTTTTTTTAAACATTCTTGGTTATGAGATGACTTGTAATTTTGACTTAGAAATACCTTCTTTTTTTATGACTGTCTAGAAAATATTTTGGAGACACAACGATGAGAATTAATTTACTTGCATGTCTCTGATCACTTATGTTTTAATTATTATGATCAGTCTCTATAAGAACATGCAACGAAAGAAAGAACACGTGCATTATCAAATTTTGCGATATTTATAAAGATTTTTGTACATTTAGTCAGCAGATTTTGCCAGTTTCAGTAATTCGTGTATATTTATGTATGTATTATGTGGTAGTGCCGACCACTGCTGTCAGCAGTTGAGGATCGAACCCAATGTCGTTAGATTGTAAGGCACACATATTACCACTCGGACTTCAACGTACATCTAGTCATTCTAATTCCACTTTTTAACCCCCGAACAAAGAGACGGGTTTTATAAGTTTAGGGTGTGCATCACTGTGTGTGTGTGTGTGTGTGTGTTGTTGTGTGTGTGTGTGTGTTGTTGTGTGTGTGTGTGTGTGTGTGTGTGTGTGTGTGTGTGTGTGTGTGTGGGTGTGGGTGTGGGTGTGTGCGTGTGCGTGTGCGTGTGCGTGTGCGTGTGCGCGCGCGCGCGCGCGCGCGCGCGCGTGTGTGTGTGTGTGTGTGTGTGTGTGTGTGTGTGTGTGTGTGTGACTGTCTGTCTGTGGCATCGTAGCTCCCAATCGAATGGACCGATTTGGATGCGGTTTTTTCTGGTCGAAAGCTGATGTGATTGAGATGCTTCTTAGATATATGGGGAGGGGTAGGGGGGGGGGGAGGTGAGAAAATGTAGGGTGAAAATCGTAGCTTACGAATAAATGGACCGATTTAGCTGCAGTTTTTTTATATTTGAAAGCTGAGGTAAACGAGATGTTTCTTAGCTATAACGGGGAAAGGTGGAGGGGTGGGGGATGGGGGGGGGGGGGGGGTTAATGATTTTAGCTCCCAAAAAATGGACCAATTTTGATGAGTTTTTTTCTGATTGAAAACTGATGTGATCAAGATGGTTCTTAGATATATGGGGAGGAGGAGGGGGAAGGGAGAGGTGAGAAAGGGGGGTGAAAATTGTAGATTCTACACAAATCGCTGTGGTATTTATGTTTGAAAGCTAAGGTAAACGAGATAGTTCATGGTTAAAAAAGAGGGATGGAGAGGGCGGGGGCGGGGAGGGGGGGGGGGAGGGAGCGGTTCGAATCGTAGCTTTCGAACGAATGGACCGGTTTAGCTGCGGTTTTTTTATATATGAAAGCTGAGGTAATCGAGATGGTTCTTAGCTATAATGGAGGGAGGGGGTAGGGGGGGATAGAGGAGTTTTTCGTATCTCCCGAACAAATAGACTGATTTTGATGAGGTTTTTTATGTTTTAAAACTCATGTGATCTAGATGGTTCTTAAAAATATAAAGGGGAGGTGTGGGGGGTGGAGGAGTTGAGAAAAGGGGGGTGAGAATCATATATTTCAAACGAATGGACCGATCTAGCTGCGGTTTTTTATTTTTGAAAGCCGAGTATACGAGATGGTTCTTAGCTATAATGGAGGAGGAGGAGGAGGAGAGGGGGGAATGAGGGTGAGGATCGTCGCTCCCAAATGAATGGACCGATTTAGATGTGGTTTTTTACGTTTGAAAACTGATGTGATCGAGATGCTTCCTAGCTATAATGGGGGTTGGGAAGTCGGAGATTATATTTTTTTTTTATTTGTGCTTGTTATTCTTCTATTGGTTGGCAAAAATGCTTTAGTTCATTATCAAAAGTGATCTGCCCAACCTACATACGACGTTTTTGTGATTTTAGCATTAACGCCTGCACGAGCACACCCATACCAATATATAAAAGAGAAACGTTGTCTGTTTGTTTGTTTGTTTGTTTGTTTATTTATTTGCTTGTTTGTTTATTTGCTTGTTTGTTTGGGTAGCTTTCACGCGATAACGGCAAGACAGATTTTGATGATATTTAGAATGGAGATAGCACTTGGAATAAAACATAGGATACTTTTTTCACGGAAATTATAAGTTTCCACGGAAAAACTGGAAAATGTTGATTACTTACTGTAAGGAACGGTTGCCATCACAGGATGGTCTGTGGTTGCTATGGAAATTAAATAACAAGTCGGTCAAAAAACATGAGTGGTGCTGACGAAGTCGCGGGCGGGAAAACTAGTATATAATAATGTTCTAATGGCCGGTTCTTAGATCTTAAAATGAACCGTTTTGGCTTACTGTCCGTCAGGTTTGACATAAACGACATACAAAAACATCAAAAGTATCGAGACGTTGCAAAAACGACTCGTTTTAATTTTTATAGGAATGGAATTTCACGGGGGGTCTCGAACCCGCATCAATGCCTTTAACATTTCGGCTGCCGTGACCAATCCAATTTTTTCCTTCAGTCACTAGATATGTTCCTTTATACCATATCTAGATTAGAAAACATCAACGCGGCCAGACTTGTACCCGGTCAATCGAGGCCAAGTTCAACATAGCAGTTTGTTATTTTCTAGAATCGGAGCTTGTTTACATTTCTCGAGTCTTCTGCTTTGATTGACCTGACCCCTGACCTAATGATGCATGTGAGAAGAAATGACAAGTAGACGCATTACTTTGTAATGGTTTGGACACCAAACATCTAATGAACTATAATGTAGGCTTTTCGATTATAAAAATAGTAAATAGTTGAGATCATGTACCAAAAACAGTACAAATATTCTTAGTAGTATACGAGTATGTCTAGTTTACAATGTTTTTTCATGGGGTTGGCGAATTATACAAATATTAATTATTCTAAATATTAAATCCTATACATTTTTAATGAACTTCAAAATGATGGAACTGTTCACTTTTACTGTGTTTTTTCTATAGGTATTCGTGATTTATGAAATGATTTGGACGGTCACTTTTTTGTTAGAAAATTTCAACCGCAGGAGTGGTTACATAAAAAAGAACTAACATTTTTTTTTAAATAAAATTCGTTTAGAAGTCAAATTATTATTTATTAAGGCACTAACATTTTTGGATTATGTGTGACGTAAGTGACAACATAGAGCAGGTTGTTAGCCTGGTATGGAGCACCACGTATGCAGACCAGAACCATGAAATCAAAGTGTTACTTAGAATTTGGACGTCCGGTTGGCCCAGTGGTTAGTGACCCGACTGCAAAGTCAATCCTCGGTCGCGAGTTCGAATACCGCATAGCAGAAAATGTTTGTTTCCGAGTCATGGATGTAATATTAGTATCTATGTATGTTTATCCGTTGTCTAGTGCCCGTAGTACAGGGTATCCTAGTTTGGGGCTAGGTAATTGGTATGAATTGTACTGAATATATTTATATTTATGAAGGGCTAAGGGGAAGAAATGGCTAGGTCAATTTACAAAACTTTACAGGAGAGACAATTTAAGTATTGAAAGCATTTTATGGTGGATTTGAAATATGCTTATATATATTTGAATGAATGAATTTGGAAGGAAATTTTGTATGTTATATGTATTTAGAATTTGTTTATTCAAATCCAGACTAAGACCTTTTTTTCAAAGCATTTTTTTTAAAACAAACGTCACGCGCGGGTCAACGTTAATGTGACATTTCTGAAGTGCGTTCCGTTGGTAAGTTTTGTAGGGGAAACGTGGTCAAGTCACGGACTAAACGAGTTATTCACTTTTAAAGGAGAAATACAAAAACAACAAAATTGTGACACAACGCGTTTTACCCTTGTTTTAGATTCCATGTTATGAAATGAGTACTTTTGTAGACATGAAATACAAAAAATAACCCTTCATATTTGTAATTGTTGATGCACTGTGCATGACACCCTGAGAGATCTTTTTAAAACTGAATGTCCTGTGATTACACGACTGCCCTAAAAAGGAGTGTAATGTTTTTAGGGTTCATGTATGTATGTATGCGAGTTTATTTATTCCACCCTGACTTTAAAATGTCTGGACAGTATGGATGTATGTGGTATCGTTAGAATCCTAACATCATCCCGAGTGATATAATCATTTTTTTAAGTTGATTTACTGTTTTTTTTCCAAATTCACCATCACCTGAAAGTTCTACAACATTCACTCCAACCAACGCCGCAGTATACCTGGATCGTTTCCGCTATGTTGTTACGTTAAGTTTATCAATCGGGATTGAGCTCACTTCCGCCCGACTTTCACTTGGCGCGTGCCTGCATCTGCTTTTGATTTACTTTGGACTGCCTTTAAAATCTGTTTATTGTGTGATCACCATCTCAATTTAGTATTTACATATAGACATTATTTAGACATAATTAAAAAATACATCTTTCTCATTCGATCATGATTTTAATTATCAATACTTATAGTAAAGCAGTAGATACCACAAAATTGTACAATAAAGATAATTAAAATATAAACTCTATGGTACTTAAAATAGGCTACTCAAGAATATACAATATTTTTAAATCGTGTGTCTGCTTGTCTGTCTCTTTGTCTGTATGTTTTTTCGTGCATCACGTAGAATCTACTGTACCGATTGCAATGCGGTTTTCACTGTTGGATAACTTAGAGTTTGACTTAAAAACTTGGTATGTTACTCCGATGATTAGATGCTAAGCAATAAATAAATAACTAATTGACGCCAGAACAAATTTTGAAGAAATTTAGTCCTTTTAGATACTTTTGGTCCTGTAACAACACGTACTCGTATGCGCTACTTTTAAATGAAATGACCACGCGGGCAAAGCCGCGGGCACAGCTAGTGTCAAATAAGGCAGTCCGACCTCTGGTGTCAGAGTCCATCTATAAGATCCTCTGACGTGGCTTAACGACTGCTATCAGTTGTTCGACAATGGGACCGATGGCTTAACTTACCGTCCGAAGCACGGAGCGATGGCAATTAATATATTTTTTATTTCTGTTATTTGTTATTTATCAATCTCAATGTTTAGTTATTGATACGTCAGCATATTACTTGTGAACTGTCATAATACTAATCTAGTAATATTGATTGATGGTAATTAAATTCGAGATGAGGTTCATGACCCGTTCAGCCGTTACGGAGCTGAGTAACAAACACACATACTTTGGCACTTATAATATTTTTTTATAACTTTTAAAATAAAACTTTATTTTGCATAATGTACCAATATTACTATTACTAGACGCTTTTATTAAACCTAAAACTGACTCAAAATGGATTTACTAAAAAGCTTCTGAAAAACTCTAATCAAATGTATGAAGTCTTTTTTAAAAATAAACTGTTGAATAATTGAAATCGGAACCGAAATTCCAGAATATCAATGGACAAAAACATAAAAGTCAGTAATTTGACACTTCCTTCCTAGGAAAGTCGATTATTAAAGAAAAACACAAGGAAGATACTGAACTGCTACAGTTTGATATTTAGGCCATTCGTTATTCTGTGACACAGTATCAAATTGCGTATGATCCACAAACCCACATGACGTAACTACTAACAAGAAGCCAACAAGTTTCGGAAGTCGGACTCATGCTCGTGACGAGAATGTTGATCAGATGGAGAACAAACAAAGAAATTGCTGTATTGTTTTGGAAGCAGCTATTTATAGAGCTTTATGCCCTGGTTGTGAAGGACAAGTCAACACTTTGGGTGCTTTTTTTTGTATGCACAATGATTATCTGTTGTGTACATCTTATCTGTGTGCATAATTTGATGACTATAGTTGACGGCAACGATGATAGCCCAGTGTAAAGTTTGGAGGTTAAACTAGTAAATCATCGAATTCAGAAAAAAGCACACGAATGCCTTGCAAAAAAATAACTTAAAAAATACCTACGTCACTCGGGTTGATGTAAGGATTCTTACGATATCCCATTCATACAAACCTGTTCAGGCAATTAAAATTTAAATATACCTAGTGGAATAAAAAACTCACATACGTATACATAAATGAATCCTGAAAACATTACACTCCTTATTTGGGCAGTCTTGTAATAAGAGATCTTTCCAACAAAATCTTAAATATTTTCTAGTAAAATAAAGACAACCACTCTGGCACAGAACGGATTACGTTCCCTAATAAAATTAAATCTATCCTCGTCAACAGGTTTCCACGAAGCCATCGGCGAGACCATCGCCCTGTCGGTGTCTTCACCCCGCCACCTCCAAACCCTGGGCCTCGTCCAACGGTCCGTGGACGACACAGCTCACGACATCAACTTCCTCTTCACCCAGGCGATGGACAAGCTGGCATTCCTCCCGTTTGCGATGGTGATGGATAGATGGCGCTGGGATGTGTTCACTGGGGATGTCAGGAAGGAACAGTATAATTGTCACTGGTGGAGGTTGAGGTTAGTATTACCATAAACCAATATATTTCTATGGTATTACATTTTCTCTTTGAAGAATGTAAAGATTAAAATCAGCAACATTATTTGCTCGAAACACAAATAAGGTAGTTGCAGCGGAAGTTTGTGTCTCGGAAGTTGTCTGCTAGTCCGCCGTCCCAATATTGAAGGTAAACACAGCCTCTCTCCCTCGCTTACGTTTTTCGCATACACTATCTCGCTCTTATCCTCACAGCAGTGTCTGCGCAATCGTTCACAGAGCCTTACTTCTCAAATACAAAGATTCGCTGCGACTACTATATACATGACAAGAATGCAAATAAGTTATTAGTCTGTTATAATGCTTTCGTGCTTTGGCAACAGCAAAACGCTTACAAAATGATATTACTAGATAGCTCTATTTAGAAATTAGTTATTGTATCTAATTTCCCAAGAACACCTTTATCCTTTTTTGAATTAGAAGTTAAATAATATACCAGTTGATGATGATTTCGAAATAAGTTTCAGTTTTAATGAAGATTTACTTATAGAAAAGGCCATAAAAACATACAAAGTACACAAATAGCGGAAATTGCTTCTATGACTTATCACACACGGAAAATAACACGTTCCATATAAAATATGATATCACAGAGTGCACAACAAGTTGTTATAGTAGTTGCATGATCAAAATCAGATTTATAACGTTGTAGATCGCCGGCAGCGTGTAAATAGAGGCCTAGTACGAGTTTACTTATGGCATCTACGATATAGTTCACTGCAGACGAGCTTCTATTTGTGGCAGCCACTATAATGGCTATCAATCAGTTGTCAGTGGCTAGCAATAACTGACCACAAAACGAATGCGTCTCGTGAAGAGGTATTTTAAGTGCGTGTTAACTCTAGTGTATGAGCAAAAAAAAAAAATTATAAATAAAAACATTTAAAAAAGAAAGCTTTTATGCAGTAGCCATATCATGGTGAAACTTAGAACGGACTATCACAATTAAATGCAAATGCAACATTTCGTGTCTGTGCTGTAACCTTTGAGTAGTTCACTTATCAGTGGTCAACCCTAAGTGCAGCTACCATGTCTTGGTAAAACCTAAACTGGCTATCATAATAAAATACGTACATAAAATTTCGTGTCTGTGCTGTTAACCGTTAAAGAGTTATTTTATCTGGAGCTAATCCTTGACGTCAATTCAGGTCATGCTTACCTTAAAAATGCACTGTCATCTGAATTGAACCAAACATGTAAAAATTCAACTCCGTAGGATAAGAGGATGTAGTTCTAATTCAGCTTGCAAGATTTGACCTACAACAAATATACATACATACATAAATACACATTCATACACACAAACAAGTTAAATAAAAGCGTTTAAAAACCAAGCATTTTTGCAATGCTATTGCTTTACCTAGCCAATTTGTGTGGCAGATATTTAAATATCATTTGAAGTATTATTTCACCAGCCAAATAAAATAAAGGTATTTAAGGATTGAATTGGTATTCATCGATAAAACTGGTTCACTGGTTGGATTGCAGGACAGCTGCAACTGGCCGCTGCTCAAATTAGTCCAGTTGCTTGTATCATCGACTCATCGCTCGTCTGGAGCCTGAGAATTCTACTACATATTTACACCCAGCTACGTAATGTTTGACATAATGGCATAACGGTCGCAGTCTATCGCTTAGACAAATTATGCGTGCTCTTCTAGGTCATTGAATTATGCGGCAGTTTAGTTAGTTACCTGTTATAGTATTACGATAGTTACATGTAATCGATGATCTTCCTCATTATAATTTTATGAAGAGTTATGAACATAGTAATTTACGTATGGTTTTTACCAACCAATTTTCTCGTTCTATTAAATTAGGTATTATAATTTCTTTATACAACATTACGACACTGTCGTTCGCCTAACAATGAGTCCTTATAACTATTGCCGTGCCACCCAGAACTATTGGTTTAACGGTAAAGTCGTTCAACCGATGGTAAGCGCCTCAACTGCCCATACAAAATGGAGGACAACCCAGAAAACCGACTAAAACATTTAATCAACCAATAGTCGCGGATTTTAATCCCGCTAGATAAATTGGTGTGAATTGATCAAAATTATAATTATAATTATTTCATCAATCTTGAGCGATATTGCGCTGCAATATCGCTCATCAACCTATTCGTTTTAGGCAGAGGTTTTAGGTCCCATAGCTCAGTAATTTCGCTGGATATGTTCTTCAAAACTATTATGATTCTTGTTTGACCTTAAAAAATTGTTATTATTATCACACTATCACCTGTGATATCACACTAAAATTATAAATGCGAAAAATTGCGAGTGAGTGACTGTGTATGTTTGTTGCTAAAATGAAATGAAATTTGTGAAGTTTGGTATCTAAATACTTTAGGTCCTGGAAGAACACAAAGGATACTTCATCATCATCCCGCATCTTTCATCTGGTAAAACCGCTAATTGTGAACAGCTAATTCTGCAACAGAGTTCAATACACTTTGTTTAATTTCCATATAACCTTATATGTACTTGCCTTACTGTATATGGTTCAGTGGACACGATGGGAGGGGTCGACCGCTGGCCTTGACTTGCAAGTAACGGGTTCAATTCTCTGTTGAAAACGAGAGTTTGTGTGGTAAAAGTCTTGAGCGACAGCGAGAACTTGCACGGATTGTTTATGTGGCACAATGAGACGATTCTGTCAAGATATCTATTTAGATTATTTCTTTTCTGGACCATATTATGAGCCTATGGAGTGCGGGTGGAGTTAAGAGGTAGACAAAAAATTACGTATATTAATACTACTTACCATTCAATGCAAACTGCTGCTATTGCTTAAAATATGTGTGGTTGTAACACACCAATGCAGTGGCAATGGTAGTATTACAAAAATATTAAAAAATACAACCAAAGAAGCAAACTGAACAACACAAATGACAATTACCTCGCATGTCTTGAGTTGCATCGAAAATCACTTTCCGCCGCTTCTTTCTTCACACACAAGACAAACAATACTACCCATGATCGTTACACATAAGAGAATGCGTTCAACCAATATTACCTAACTTAAAATCACGTATGGATTAACAAACTATTTGTGAAACACTTGCATGAAAAAACACGTCTAGTGTTGCTTGAGGCAAGTTGCAAGACGGGAAAGTGTGATGCAAGTTATTTATTTAACCGTTTTAATGTGCGTGTTTTAATTTTGAAAGGGTACAAATTTTTCAGCTTCCTGTGTAATACATTTTAACGGATGTACTGAAGGATGTAATGAAGGGTTTCAGCGAAACAAAGCAACATTTCCTGCCTACCCTCACAACGACTAATCAAATCTAAAAGGCATTTATTGTAAACTGGCCGTGCTCTCGGCTTTGCTGGCGTTATCATTTTTCTAGGTTAAAAGTAACCTATATGTCATTCCAGGACCTAATGTACCTATAAAGTAAAATATAGTACATTTCATCAAAATTAGTTCTGTCGTAAAATAATTTTATCGATTGCTCGGCTTCTACCTTTGGGACTGAGGATACTAAGTACACCAGATTTTAAGTCAAAACCTCAAAAAATCCAACACTGAAAACCGCATTTCAATGTGAACATACAAACAGACAGACAGACATACACCTTTATTTCCAGTAGCTTATTTTAAGTCCACTGGATCATTTTTATTTCTTTCTTGTTATACAGTTTTATTAGTATAGGAATAGCTATAGATTCAGTTAAGCAACATTATAGCACATTATACAAATCAAAATCTAAATGTCTTATGAACCAAACATAAAATATTATAAATCAATAAATGACGTAAACTAACAATACTTTGAGTTTAAAAAAAAATAACAAGTGAAGCAAAGAGTAAATAAATAAAAATAAATATATTTATTAACCTAGCCCCAAACTAGGATACCCTGTACTATGGGTACTAGATAACGGATAAACATACATAGATACGAATATTATAACATCCACTCGGAAACAAACATTTCTACTCATCACACAAATGATTGCACCTTGCAGGATTCGAACCCGCGACTGTTTGATTACGTACCTAGGATCACTAGCCACGAGACCAACCGGTCTTCAGTATAGTATTTATGAGAGATTTCATAAAAACGATAGACACTACAAGGAAATATGACTTCCTGACTACGATACTATGACAATTGCTGAATATTCGAATTCTTTACGTTATTTGAGATTAATGACCAATCCATGTCTCTGCTAGAAGGAAGTGTGACACTAACTGAAAACATAAAAATAATCAGACGTAGTAAAACAGGCCAAGAGATGACTATTTCGAGCAAAGCTAGAGGAAAGTGGAGACAGAAGAAATGAAATGCTGATCTCGTGGTCACTTTAACTTTTCCCTTTGACTTCTTGTCACTTTGACACCTGTGACATTCGTTTGTTTTTTATTAATTTGTATTTTCCGATGTTCATTTGTTTTTTCTACGCTAAAGTGAACTTTTACCAGATCCTGGAAGAACCGTGGACTTTGAATCTTTTTAGTTTGAACAGAAAACCGCTGCGAGCTATAGTTTTTGAGGATCTGTTGTGGTACTCCGTTGATGATTCTATATTCAGGGCACAAGCTATTTTTTTAGTTCAAAACTTTCCGTGTCGTTCCATGACACATAGAATTAGTATGATAAAACACGCCATAGCATAACACGCAAGTTGAAAAAAATTCTAAGAGAGGCCTAACAGTGACACATTGCTAAAACGTAACACTACAGCAACAATCCCGCTGAGAAACATTTTTCTTCTAAAATGTTTTTGAGTATTGCTAGTACGAATAATTTTCTGTTTACTTAACAGAGAGCAGTACCAAGGCATCAAGCCACCTGTGCTGCGATCGGAATTGGATTTCGACCCTGGCTCTAAGTACCACGTGCCAGCCAATATTCCCTACATAAGGTAAGTTTTCAGACTATTTGCCCAATTTTATCAAAGTATATCTAAAATTACTGTGTTTATGTACGAGCTGTGCTCCGGAATTCTACCGGGTTTTTCGCAATTGTATTGTATTTTTCAGAACTATGTATGCTATTAATCGCATGTCTAGATTTACATGACACCTAAGTCAAATAAATTACATGATGACCCAACAAATAATAAAATGAATGCCGTTATTGAATGCGTCTTCGCAAGAAATGATTGAACTCAATTCACCATCAAATTATAATTCAATTTCTGTGTTTACAATACGTTCTTTGAAGTTGTGCAAGTATCGAATCTATCTATCTATCTATTTCAACATGCTATTTGTTTTAGTTGATAATACTTTATAACTTCTTCAATTTTAATGAATTCCTCAATTGCTCTTCATAATACTTATTGTTTTGATAATTTAGAGAGCCGGCAAAATAATTTCAATTAAAGTAAAATCCTTACAGCCAACTTTAGAATATCACCAACATAAAATATAAAAAAGCTAAGCACTCATTAAATTTTCAACTATTTAATTGCTATGATAAATAATTGCGCAATAAGATAATAATTTTAAATATGCGTAGAAAATACGTTATTAACTTTTACCGCTCACTCAACTACTAATTATTCTGTGATCCAACCCATAAATCTAAATACATAGCAATGTAATTCATACAAGATTGATATGTTATACTTGCTGCATAAAGGCTTACGCAGATAATTACGTAAAGCTTACGTAAGCCGTAATACGGCTTTCTTGACGATTCTACAATTATGTCGAGGAAGCCACCAATGCGTTCGTGGGCTGCCACTTTATAGGCTCATACCGGTTACTAGCTATTTCATTTAATTAGTTACAAGTTTAGTCATGACAGGATATAAACAAGTGGATTAGAAATAGTTGACATAAGACAGCGTACAATCAATCTTGAGGTTGTTAAACAGTGGAAACTGGAATACCTAAGATCTAATTAAGACCTATACTGGATTATACTCGCTCTTCAATCTCTAAGGCATCAAGCAAGTCCTCAACGCTGTTATACAACCAATAACCACACACTCTCTCGAGAACAATGACCTGCGTAAACTTTAAATGTCATTTTGCTTAGATGTAACTTGTTCGTAGTACTTTTCATACAAAAGACATCGACGCGCTTCGCATTCTACGAAGTTCTACGTTGTACGTCATGTAGTTTTAGTTTGTAGGCTACTTCCTGATTGTGTAGCATATACAGCCATCATCTTCATGAGAAGTGAATTGTCCAACTTAACATTAATGGTGTTCAATTAAACCTTTTCTTTTAGCAATAACAACACGGTGACGAAACCGTGCGTGTGTGTAATACACTTAGAACCATGTTATTATTCATGAAATCGACAAAAGCGTGCGTTACTATGCTGTTTGGAAATATTTGTATGTTTCTGTGCCAATTTGTTATGACATGAATAAACTGGTCTCATTTATTGTCTATCAGATGTCGCCTTGATTTGTAAAGTTGGGAGAAAATCAATGTTTCGTATGATTGTTTAATTCTATGAATATTCGGTTATTCTAATAAAAAAAAAGTGGACTCTTTTGACCTATTGTTATAAGGTTATTTGACTGATGTCTTTGAGGTCATTGACTTTTTATGCTCAATCTATAGGTTCTTGGATTTTTTGAATATCAAACGAGCCATAACAAATTATATCACGAATTTTAATACTTTCGTTACTATTTACAATCACATGCATCACCAGTCGTAAGATAAAACAATACTAAACACAAGATAACATTTAAAGCTAATATTAGGAGAGATCAGTTCTGTTAATGGTGATAGTGGTGCTCGTTGTGGCCGCCTTCAGAGCCATGGGATTCTTCGTGATGATGGACTTCGTGACCATGGTGGTCATCCTCTTGGATCACTGGTACTGGGACCTTGACTGAGTAAGGGACGTGTTTCTCGTGGTAGTGAGCGACGTGCTTCTCGAGATGAACTGGAACTGGCCTATCAACGGGAACGTGAACAGGAATTGGGACTTTCTTCTCTACGGGGTAAGGGATGACCTTCTCCACCGGGTACGGGTGAGGTACGTGCACCTTCACGGGATAAGGCACGGGCTTCTCAACGTGAACAGGCACGGGTCTGTCAACGTGCACCTTAACTGGGTAAGGAATTTTTTTCTCCACGTGGTAAGGCACAGGTTTTTCCACATGCACGGGAACAGGCTTGTCAACGTGCACTGGGACTGGATGGTCGACTTCAACCTTCACTGGGTAGTGGATGGTCTTCTCAACGGGGTAGGGCACGTATACCTTGACTGGAACCTTGACTGGGAAAGGCACTTTCTTCTCGACCGGGTAGGGATGAGGTACATGAACCTTCACTGGAACTGGGATGTGTTTTTCCACGGGGTATGGGACATGCTCGTAGACCTTGACTGGCACAGGGTTGTCGACGTGGACCTTGACTGGCACCGCAACGTGCTTGGTTACGGGGTACGGCTTGGAGATGTACTCTGGAACTTTGATGGTCTCCTTGACGGGGAAGTGCACAGTCTTGTAGACGGGGTACGGGTGGGGCACATGCACCTTCACTGGGTATGGGACATGTTTCTCCACTGGGACTGGGATTTTCTTCTCAACGGGGTATGGCACTTCGACTTTCTTAATGATGGTGATCGTTTTGTGATGCTCTTCATGATGCTGATGGCCACCAAAGTCTCCACCACCGTCACCTCCATGATCAAAGCCTCCGTCACCTCCATGACCGCCAAAGCCTCCATCTCCACCATGACCTCCAAAGCCTCCGTCGCCTCCATGACTGCTAAAGCCTCCACCTCCACCGTGACCTCCAAAACCTCCGTCGCCTCCAAAGTCCCCATGGCCTCCAAAGTCTCCATGGCCTCCAAAGTCTCCATAGTATTCTGACAATCCTCTTTTGTCCTGCTTCTTTTCTTCGACTGGTTTCTCTTCAGCCTTGTTGTTCTTCTCAGCCTTTTCCTCTGCCGTGGCCAGGCTTATAGCCACGGCCAGGATCAAAGACGATCTCTGAAATAAAAATATAAATAATAAATATATTGGTCACAATTCTCGATGATATCAGCTTTCAAACAGAAAAAACGCATCTAAATCAGTCCATTCTTTTGGCAGCTACTATGCGAGCCAGATACACGGATACATACATACACACCCTAAACATATAACACCCCTCTCTTTTCGATTTCGTGGATCAAAAAAACTTTGTAATTTTGTAATTGGTCTGCATATATTTCTATTTCGATATATCTAGATCTTCAGATCATTGAAATTATTTTTGATTTTATCATTATGCGCCAAGCATTTCAAATTATTTTCAGGTACCAAAATAATAACTTTAATAAACAAGAACGTCATTACTTCGACTCAAAAAGTACAAATCACTCATTACAATTATTTCACTTGAATGATCTTTTGTACACTGCAGGACACGATTACTTAACACATTATGTAAACTTTACTTCAAATGAAATATGTCCTTAATATCTCTGTTCAGGCACTGTTTCATATCCTTATCACTTGATACACTTCACTGATTTAATTTTAAAACTATTGTTTTTTTTTTAATACTAACCAATAGCTTCATAATCGCTTTGCTTGTTGTTCAGCGAATGTTGCGCTGGAGTGTGGAGTCAACACGTCGCCCTCCGGTTATATACTGCGTGCAAGTAGTTTGGCGCGACCGTGTTGCAAACGCTTTCGCTAGGCTTTCGATCTCTGTGCGCGATTTTTTTCTTTATCCGAAGATGTTCTATTTTCAATGTCACCGTTTTTAGGGCATGTAGTGTAAAACAGTTAGGTAAAGGATGATGAATATGTTGCGATAGGAACTCTCATTCATCTCTACGATCAATTATATTGTGTAATCTTATATCGTAATCTTAAATGTTCGGTTTATTCGTATAATATCACTTTATAAGTTTTTATTTGTGCTTGCTTATCTTAGAACTGACTAAAATGTGTCCAAACTCGGACAGTTTTAATCGAGATTTTCTACTGTCCGATATTATATTTCATCAGCAGAACTTGTTTGCCAAAATAATAATTATTGAACATCTATTATGTCATGATAATAATATTTCAAACGAGACTTTAAAGTTATTGATACTGTTTTCTGTTAAGGAGAATCTATGTACACCCACTGATGCAGGAGTTTTAAATCGATCTTTCAAGTCTCATTTACATGAAAATTGGGGAAAATAAGCGAAGCTAGGTAGATCAGATAGTCTACTATAGTCTACATGAAAGCATATCTATCTAAGCCAGGTACATCATCTATACTTATAATAAAGCAATAAGAACCATAAATCTGTACAATGAATAAAAAAAAATGGTCTAGGGTACTTAAAATAACCTACCGAACAAGAATATAAAAAAAAAAACGTGTTTGTCTGTTTTTCTGTATGATTATTCGCGCATCACGTAAAAACTATTGGACCGATTGCATGTGGTTGCGGTCACTGTTGGATAGCTTAGGGTTTGACTTAAAAACTGGGGTACTTGGTATCTCAATCCGATGAGTTGAAGCCGAGCAATCGATAAAAAAACTACTGTTAGACTATACATAAAGATTAAAAGAAACTATATTTAAAGAAACGCAAAAAAAGTGTATTTAAAACATAATATCACGGATATTTGTGACCCTTAAGTTTATTTATTTGGATTTTGGTTATTATTCGTTAATTAAAAATTGCAAATGTCGAAAAAACAAACGATCAAAATAACAAAAAATAACAACAATATTGTACATAACTTTTTTTTCATTAATGCTTAATGCCTATCATAATCAGTTCTTAGCTACCCGTTACCCGCTATTCTGCTACCCGCTATTTGCTAATCAAGATATCAATAAAATCTTGAGAGGTTGCGTTCTAAGAATCTCTCAAATTAGCGAAGGCAGGATACATTTTATGAATTTGTCTTCCAAGCATAACCTGTGGGTTACATACATGCTTTATGGGTTTTAACAATGAGCAGCGCTGTAATTATTATCGTGCGTACTGACGCGCGATAATAATTACAACAGAAAAAAATTAAAGCATTTTTTGCGTTCTTCTAAATTTGTCCACGAGTGCATTTGTATATGATGGCTGATCGAAATTTGCCATATTGTATTTTAAGGTACTCTTTGGTCCTGGAATAACACAGGTTACGTTTTACCCAATAAAATTACCATGCGGGCAAAGTTCGAGGTACAGCAAGTTAGATAATGTAGGTAAAAAAATTGGAAGGAGTACTTAGTATAAAAATATAGAATAAACGCCTTACTTTTTTCTACCCTTAGTTTAGCTAAATATACGATCTAAAAAAATGTCAGAGCACGTATAATGTCTTGCAACACTCATGCACGCGTTTTAGCTAAAAGCTTTTATTTCTGCCCATTTAGAACTGATAATGTGTCTCAGTCGAGGTCAAATTCACATTACAACGTAACGAGTAACGATTAAGTTAAGTTTTATGAGTTCAAATTATTACCGGTTACATGTAAAACCGATTTTGCTGATTAAATATAATTTATTGAGCTTTCACTAACCTTAACCCTAATTGTCATAACTTGCTGATAAGTTTAATCTGACGGATCAAGTTTCAAAGTCATGATGTACAATATGAGCTGTGCATAAATCATTTTAGGGAGCATTCAAGCAGTACTTAAGTGCTATAATGTCACGAGATTAAATAGTTATATATGTATCCAAATTGGTACGTATTTCTCTATAAAATTGGTATAACATAAGTAAATCTAAATCTAGATAAATGATAGGAATCGGTCCACATCTCAGTGTGTCTGCATCGGTCAGAATTCCCACTTATCAGATTTAACATTATATGAATATCATACAACCATACCATATAATATTGTTTGCTTCTTCGTACATTTTAAACATATCAGTTTTTAACTTTGCTTACGGTAAAATATATCAGGCGTTTGTAAAACCGCACACAAGTATACATTCAGATCACTTTAAATATGTATCTTATAACATTGGCTATGTATGCCTAATTATCTCATTATGTTCCAAGCTATTATATCACAACGAGCTGCATTTTAATGTTTTCATATAGTGTAACATTTTCACTTTATAGAGGAAAGCTGTACTTACTTTTTGTTACTATCGTTATTTTTCTAACCGACCAAGAAAGAGGAGGTCCTTAATTAGATCTGTCAGTTTTTTTAAACTGTGTCCATATTTTTTTGAGAGTTTTCTGAGCCGATTTGGATGATTCCATTTTTACTTGAGAGGTTGAATCTGCAATGGTGCTCCATAAATTTTGTGAAAATTGGAAAGTGGTAGTATTTTATCCATCCAGAATGTTGTTTTGCAAAATTGCTTTATATGTATTTGTTACTGTGTCCTTTGTTTAAACTGTATTTTTAATCTCTGTGTACCGGATCACTCTCTCAAAATTGGTTAAGGGGGGGAGATGACTGGTACACGGGACATACTCATTAACGTGTGTGGCCTATTGGGAGATTGGTCTAGACTGGTTCTTTAGTTTTTTATTTAATATTTTCCAGTGTGGGACACCTCATTGTCACATTTATCTATATTTTTATTATAGCAATAAGTACAAAAAGTCTGTACAAAGAAGATAATAAAAAAATTGTCTAGTGTACTTAAAATAAGTTACTGAACAAGAATGAAACAACTAAAAAATCGTGTCTCTCTGTCTTTATTTTATTTGTTCGATGCGCGAACAAATAAAATAAAGAAATAAAGACACGTATCAACCACTAAACCGAGTTCGATGCGCGAACAAATAAAATAAAGAAATAAAGACACGTATCAACCACTAAACCGATTGCGAGGCGTTTTTCACTGTTGAATAGTTTAAGATTTGACTTAAAAACTGATGTAATTTATATCTCAATCGGATGAGTAGAAGCCGATCAATAGATACAAATATTTTTGATGGCTGAAGAAATTTTCATCAAATGTTGGTATAATGGTATGTTAGGTCCTGGAATTATAGCACATGCAGTACTTTTAACCTAGAGAAATTACCACGCGTGTGCAGCCGCGGGTACAGACAGTCTTTGATATTTGTCATTTAAATGGGTATTATTATAATTTATGACATATTTGAATAGTAGTTTATAATGAAGGGAATTAAAACACGAAAATGAGTTTAAAATACGAGCCGTAGGCGAGTTTTTTAATAGTATCACTCGAGTGTTTTAATACCTAGTTATGTGCCGTTTCATACACTACTTTATCTACACTCATGCAATAGGAACTTTTAATGAAAAAAAATTAAGGCTTTCTTTTCTTGATTTTGCTGGTAAAAGCTGTTTCCCCATGTTCGTTGCTGTTCCGTGATGTCAGGTGGAGTCAAATTCTCCTCACGGACACTATTTTCACATGTTTAACACAACTTTGTCACATTTTTAAGGTTAAAACATATCATCACCATAATAAACACATAAAATTGGTTAGGGTAAATGATGGCGCCATAATCCAGTCCACACGCGCTGCCATAGATGATAAATGTCGAAAACCCTTATACGTGCGGAGCGTTAATGGTGCTTCAATGGTAAAAAATATGTAATATAACATCGTTTAGTTCAAAAAACAGTGTTTTAATTTATTATTTTTTCTTATTAGAGACGTGCCGTGCGTATCATCAGGCCAACATTTTTGAGTTTATAATCCGGATTTTACGATAATGAGTGTAGATAAACAATTATAAAGTATTGATAAATATGGTAAATATGACATCCCCTTAGAGTTTCTTGGTGCTCTCTTCTCCTAACGGGTGTATTTACAAAACACGGGTAGAGTCAGAAGGGTGTTTTCTTGGTGCTCTCTTCTCCTAACGGGTGTATTTAAAAAACACGGGTAGAGTCAGAAGGGTGTTTTCTTGGTGCTCTCTTCTCCTAACAGGTGTATTTACAAAACACGGGTAGAGTCAGAAGGGTGTTTTCTTGGTGCTCTCTTCTCCTAACGGGTGTATTTACAAAACACGGGTAGAGTCAGAAGGGTGTTTTCTTGGTGCTCTCTTCTCCTAACGGGTGTATTTACAAAACACGGGTAGAGTCAGAAGGGTGTTTTCTTGGTGCTCTCTTCTCCTAACGGGTGTATTTACAAAACACGGGTAGAGTCAGAAGGGTGTTTTCTTGGTGCTCTCTTCTCCTAACTGGTGTATTTATAAAACACGGGTAGAGTCAGAAGGGTGTTTTCTTGGTGCTCTCTTCTCCTAACTGGTGTATTTATAAAACACGGGTAGAGTCAGAAGGGTGTTTTCTTGGTGCTCTCTTCTCCTAACGGGTGTATTTTCAAAACACGGGTAGAGTCAGAAGGGTGTTTTATTGGTGCTCTCTTCTCCTAACGGGTGTATTTAAAAAACACGGGTAGAGTCAGAAGGGTGTTTTCTTGGTGCTCTCTTCTCCTAACGGGTGTATTTACAAAACACGGGTAGAGTCACAAGGGTGTTTTCTTTTCCCGTGTGAGATTTAGGTCTGTCGGCACATCTTTATGTTTTCTCCTTGTTCGTGAGATATTAATTTTAACTTGTAAAACTGCTATTATTTTGCCTTTTACAATACAATATTTTGACTTAATAGAAAAAACATTTCTTACACATAAAAATATATTTGAATGTGATTCTACCTTCCGCCCTAGGTGGAACTGTGTTGTGTGAGGTAGTCTCTTTCGTACCAAAAATAAAATATTTGAGTAGTTATACACAAGAAAATATTCATAATTATATAGTGAAGCTACGGGTGAATATAATATGTGCTTCAGGGGAATTATTATGCGGTAATGTGGTCCTAGTCTGCTAGTGTCACTACATCTCTACGTCATCAGATCCCATGTAGGTATAATAACAAGAAACATTGCAGTACAGTCAAATAAAAACTAAACTACGTTAAAAGAAGCGACACTTAAGCTTTTGTGTATGTCTTATATGTTAAGTATATCAACATTTTCAAAAAAAATACATACAATCAGAAGCAGAAACCCCGTAGATATAAGTTTACACAAAAAAAATACTAATTCAGATAAAACACACAAAACACATAACAGCTCATAAATTCTAACATCTCTGCTTTAAATTCCATCTTGGTTCAGAGAGTTCAATAAAATACCAATAGAATAACAAAAGGTTGTTAATACGTGCTAGAGCGGCTTAGTAGAGCAGTTGCCGCCATTTGAGGAAGGTAGAGTCACACCCTCAGCATATTTAGTTAACTTGTTACGTCAGAAGAGTTTCCTAATCTTAGAAGTTCCTGAGAAGTAAATTAGTTTTCTGAAATATATGTTCTTGTTTTAATTTTTAAGGAAATCCTCCAGCGGCAATATGTAGTTTCACCGGCAAATGTTAAATAGTCGCCGGGAAAGTTGAACAGTCAGCGGCACCGTAAACTTATTTTTCTATCTTTCGTTTTTTACACGACTGCCCAAAAAAGGAGTGTAATGTTTTCAGGATTCATGTTTGTTTGTATGTATTTATTCCACCATAACTTTTAAATACCTTAACAGATTTAGACGAATGGGGTATCGTTAGGATCCTTACAACCCCCCGAGTAACATATGCTATATTCTTTTATGAAAAAGTTCAGTATTTCGGCATTATGGCTCCATTTTCAAATGCGATTAAAATATTATTTCTTCTAATTTTACAATATGGGTATCAAATTGAAGGCCTTGCATTCCAGCAGTATATAATCACATTCCATACATAAGCACATTCCAACAGTATATTATCACATTCCATACATAAGCACATTCCAGCAGTATATAATCACATTCCATACATAAGCACATTCCAACAGTATATATAATTTATTGGTATAAGTTCTTTTTTGGCAAGGCAGGCGTGTTTTTTTTAGCTTTTAAGCTAGTTATGTAACTGCATTTTTTATTGTAATTTTAAGAACTTTAAAATATAGCTTAATAATTAATCAAAAATATAGTTACTGATACTACTTGGCTGCTTGCTGCTCAAATGAAAATTATATAAAATTGTGGAATACTATTAGGGTTCCTAGTTCCGTCTAACTAGGTCCCCTAATAGTTTCGCCTTGTCCGTCTGTCCGTCCATATTTCAAAGCAACGAGCTCAAGGCAAAAGCTACGCGTAGGCTCCAGAGCAAACTCGTTCAAGAATTTTAATATAGAAGGTAGAAGAATTACGTGATATCCACCATCCCTCACTGGTACTGAGACACTGGGACAGCGTGGTGCTTGAGGTATAAGCATTATTCTTATCTATAAAGATAAGGCAGGCGATAGCGCGAATAGTTAAGGGACGTAAGTTCCGCAGCTTGGCTGCTAGTGGTGATAGTAATTATAATTAATCTACTATCCTATATTGTAATTTTTTTATTTATTTTTTATAATTGTTGACTTTGTATTTTATGATAAATATTGTTGATGATAATGATAATTATACTTTTACACGTTTTGTATATTTACTTACTCGCATACAGATGTTTATTAATAAACTAGCTGTGCCCGCGGCTTTGTCCGCGTGGTCAAAATTCATGTTTATTTTTGCGCGGAACTTTATTCTTTTTTAAAAACAAGTTTCTATGGTACTTCTTATAACATTATCTATCTGTCAGTGAAAGTTCTGTCAAAATCGGTCCATCCGTTTCGGAGATTAGCGGATACAAACTATTACAAGTAGTATTTTTTATAAGTACCGTATATACTTTCATATGCAAGTAATAAGCTATTATTTTGACATTACAAACAGAAACTTCAATTTTATTTATTTGTATGCACTATGTATTTGTATGGATTACTTATGACTTAGTAACTTCTATAAACATTTGTGCTACGTATAAAAATTTCATACCCTTCGCTAGAAATCCATTTCGAGTGTATTCTTAAGTTTTAGCTTAAAAATAATGTAACTTTATGAGATCTTGCGTCGTTTACTACAACTATTTCAGGCAATTTTAGAAGGGTGCGAATTTGGAGCTTTTAATTTTAATAATTATAACATTAGACATTCAGTATATAGCCATGACGCTGATCTATACAGGAAGTCATTCCTTGCAATTAAAAATCTTCCAAACCGGTTCAAATTAATAAAATAATGCCTCGCAAACATCGCAATGTTTTTTTTCTTTCTTTTTATTATGTCAGAAAACTTCACGCAAGTGCCAACAGCCGCTGCACAACGTTTCAACTCAATCGGATGAACAATGCGCGCACGCAGAGCAGACGAAAAAATAGATAAACAGACAGACAAACAAATTAAGAACCTTCTCCTGTTTAAAGTCGAATAAAAAGTGTTTTGTGCTTCACGGTTACTGCTATGAAAAACGCAGTACTTATTATTCAATTCACACACACTAGCAAATCCATGTATGATGCCTAGGCAATGCTAGCCTACCCTGTATAACTGAAGTATAGAATTGATTTCTCAATTATTATGTTACAGGTGCGTTCCTTGCTTCATTGCTTCTAATAATTACCTATTGGATAATCTTTGATCGATAAAATATAATTACTATTAATAAGTGAGCATTAGCAAACACTTGCTGGTAAAAAACTGGCACAAATGTAAATAAAGCTCAACGCGCGTAATCCTCGTTTACTACGATACGTTAACAGACAAGAACCTGTGCTTCATGTTATTATTCGTGTAGGCTCAATGTAAAACAACTAGATATTCGTGTTACACGATTGATTGAAATTGACGAGTCAATGGTTATAAAAGAAAATGTGTAGTAATTAAACACACATAATAATTGTTTTTTTTTTCAACAGAATATGCTATACGTACTTCAAACATACTGTGGACCAAAATATGCACATGTAAATCAATGACTCTTTTTTATTTTTTTATTGCGGTCTAGGTAATCGTTTGACCACGATCTCACCTGATGGAAAGCGATGATGTGGTCGAAGGTGTAGCACGCTTGCCTAGTGGATTCACTCTTGACTTGAACTCACCAGGGTTATATTTTACCGGAAACACTGACGAGGGCAGGGCATTCCACTCCTTAGAAGTTCTTATAATAAATGAAGAAGCGTAATGCTTCGTTCTTGTGCGAGGTATTTCAACCATAAAATGATGTTTAACGTCTAAATGGCCCTTTTAACCTAAAATCATCATGTTCAACCTAACCTACCTAGTTTTCACACGCAATGCGTTTTTTAGGCGTAAATTAAACATAGTAAACCCACAGTAAAGTTTATTTGATGTGCATCCAGTATGTTTGGTGTACATGTAGATTATTTGATGTGCATCCAGTATGTTTGGTGTACATGTAGTTTATTAGGTGTAAAGTACTTGATGTAAGAATATTTTTCTTTGTATATTTTCCCCAAAGAAAATTAGAATGTTTTTTTAAGTGATTAGACTTTTGGATATTAGAATCGTGACTTTATATTGAAGTTAATAGAAGTGAGTGATCGATCTTTTTATTATCATAAGTTCATAAACTAAAACCGAACTTCGGTCGGATTAAAATAGTCTATGATATCCTATAAATGAAGAAAAATCGATTGTAACTTCGCTTGCCAAAATCGGACCAAGTTTTTAGTTTGAACACAAAACCCTTCCATTCTTTCGCCGTAGTCGGGTTAAATAAATAGCCTATGATACTATACCTGAAGACGAATCAATTGGCAAAATCGGACCAACAGTGGCGACGCTAATAACATCCACATACCCACATCAGATACATATATACATACATAGTCTGTTAAAATCTGGACTGTTACCCTTCCCTTGCTTCGCCGAAGTCGGGTAAAAATAGATATTTTAGGTCTTTCTGAAAATAAACTTAAAACTCAGACTTCTGATGCTGCTGATTATCTTTTTAAACGATTTTTATTCAACTGAGCGAACCGACCGAGAAGATTGTCTGTCTGTTTGTCTGTCAAGACTCTTTTTCTCAGGAACTCTGCATTCGTGATGTCTATCTCAAATATAGGTTCCAACAGAAAATCAGTGCCAAAGCTTTATGGCCTTAGCGTTTGCTGAGTCGGGACCTGTTTGTGACAACACACAGCATTAATTCCGTACCTTTTATTTTCGTTAGTAATTATTGTTTCTTGCCATTCTGTATATTGTTGTGTATTGTTATAAATAAATGTGTTTTCTTTCTTTCAAACCTTTAGAGCTGTGAAAAATTAAATATCTAAGCATACGCAATTAAAAGATACGGCCATTTATGCCGCATATTTTGACACTCGCAAGGGAATTAAAGGGTACTTTCCGTTGACCTAGAATCATGAAATTTGGATAGAAGTAATGTCTTGTAGAACAAGTAAAGAGAACAATCTGAAAACTATAAATTTGTAGTTATATCCCGCGTTGGACGAACTATTTACATACCTACAAATTTGTGCGGAACCCTCGATGCACGAGTCCTACTCGCACTTGACTGGTGTCATATGCTCAGTAATTGCGTAGATCATTTTTTTGTAACATTTTCATTGAAGAAATGGTACCCATTACTATTGTCTCACACTGCAAATAATGATATTACAGCCTCACTCCTTTTAATTTTAAAGTTCCTTTTATTTCTGCAAGTAATATACTACTTTAAGCTAAGTCACACATACTTGGTATGATCGAACCTAGATCTAGTTACCTGAATTAGCGTTAAGTTACTTCATCAATGTAATACTTAATGTTATGTAAGCAAAGCAAGGACATGATAATAATTGTTAGTTTGGAAACAGCTGACCTAATGAAATTATACGAACAGCAATTATTACGAATTGTGAAAGCTAAGATTAACGTTAACTTAAACCTATGTTGAACCGAGATCACCAAGCGAGATCTCCAAACCAACTTTCATGAATTCGCATTTGTATGAATGTGTCTATATATATTTAAAGCAATAAGTAACAACAAGTCTGTACAATGACGATAAATAAAAAAAATGGTCTAGGAGACCTAAAATAAGATATTCAACAGGAATATAACCTTTTTTAAATGGTGTCTGTTTGTTCGTGCATCATGTTAAAACCACTGACCCGATTGTGATGCGGGTTTTATTGATGGATAGCTTAGGATTTGACTTAAAAAATAGTGTAATTGGTATCTCAATCCGATAAGTAGAAGCCGATCGATCGATAAAAAAACCATATGACGTCTGAATAATATATTGTGCCAAAAAACAATGCAATACAATATTAATAAACACTATACAATATTAATACAATATTGTGGGTATTTATGTTGTTTGGTCTAGGTACTTTTGGTCCTGGAATAATTTATAGGATAATTTTAACCCAGAAAAATGATCACGCGGGTAAAACCGAGGGCACAGCTAGTATTTGTATATACTTATGTTTATATTTATGTTTCGTTGATTCAATCTCAATGATATTGGTAGGTAGTTAGATAATATTAATAGATTTGTGCTTTAGTATCGCTAGCGGCACGTAAGTCTAGCGGTGAACTAAACGTGGCGGGGATCTTGGCACAGTCACTTTTCGTATTCAACATTTTAACACATTATCTAAACTTTGACTATGCCAAGATCCCTGCCACGTTTCGTTCACCACTAGACTTACGTGCCGCTAGGTATATATGAGATGAATTATTATTGGTTTGGGGTATGTTGAGATACCATAAATCTATCTTAGATCTTTAACATATTGTCGTCGTGTAAGGCTTTGCTATGGATATACAGCTAGCTTGGCTTTTAAATGCAAATTTAGTTTAATTCTGTATATTGTTTTCAAATAGCGGGTATGATTATGACACTTGTATAATTATACTACAAGTTACAATACGCGCTAAGTTGCAACAGTTTAATTAATATTAATAAAGGCAGAAAGCAATTATTTCACATCAGCTATGTATAAAAGGGCTTGATTGAATTGCTCCAGGACAGGGGTATATGGCGAGTGGTAGCGAATGTGCAGGTAGTATTTTATGTTGGACTAGCTGCGCCCCGCGGCTTCACATATCATATGTGTTATTCCAAGGTATAATCAATCACAATTCCAAATTTTATCAAAATCCGTTCAGCCGTTTGAGAGTGAAGTATGATAATAACGGTAAACTATGATGATGATGATGAAAGTATCCTATGTGTTATTCAAGGGTATAAACTATCTCCATTTCAAATTTTATCAAAATCTGTTCAGCCTTTTGAGAGCATACTTCAGTATGATGGTGAAGTATGATGATGATGAAAAGTATCTCATGTGTTATTCCAGGGTATAAGCTATCTCCATTATAAATGTTATCAAAATCCGTTCAGCTGTTTGAGAGTGAAGTATGATGATGTAAAGTATCCAATGTGTTATTCAAGGATATAAGCTACCTCCATTCCAAATTTCACCAAAATCCATTCAGCTGTTTGTGAGTGAAGTATGATGATGACGATGATGATGATGAAAATGTTAAATAACCCCCATTTTAGCTTAGAAGCTTCTCGGTCACATCAGCTTTCAAACCGAAAAAACCGCATCAAAATCAGTCCATTCGGTGGGAGCTACGATTCTCACACCCCTTTTCTCAACTCCCCCCCTCTTCTCAACTCCCCCCTCTTCTCAACTCCTCTCCCATTTATCTAAGAACCATCTCAATTATATCAGTTTCCAAACATAAAAAACCGCATCAAAATCGGTCCATTCGTTTGGTAGCTACGATCCCCCCCCCCCATTTCTCAACCCCCTCCCCATACAGCTAAGAAACCGGTTGAAAAAAAATTGTTAAGAGATTTGTTCCGGTTTCATAAAAAAACGGAACAAATTTGGAATAACACATAGGATACTTTGAAGCTACGATTCTAACCCCCCCCCCCCCACTTTCCCTCCACTATAGCTAAGAACCATCTCGATCACATCAGCTTTCATACCGAAAAAACCGCATCAAAATCGGTCCATTTGTTTGGGAGCTACGATGTCACAGACAGACACACACAGAGTGACATAGTGATACACATCCTAAACTTATAACACTCGTCTCTTTGTTTGGCGGTTAAAAAAAAAACAGTCAGTTTAATTCAAAATCATTGGCAGTAGTGTTTCTTGACCATAGACAACTGCATACTCACGTACTTGAAAGACATGTTATTATTTCGTTTCCATGGCAACGTAATTTCCGTTTTTTATTTTAGGTAACTTGGGTTACATTTTCGTAGGGACCTCTAATTTTTGAAAAATAAACTACTGCCCATGTTACTCATTGTTAATGTAGATATCTATAGGCAAAATATTTTTTAAATCAGTTTAGTATTTTTTGAGTTTACCCATTACAAACAAACAAACCAACAAACAAACAATCAAATCTTTCCTCATTATAATATTAGTGTAGAAAAATATATCCTGATGATATTTGATACGACTATACAAGCGTTACCATTGAGTTGGTTTTATTTATGTAGAAATCTTTCACTGTAAGAAGTCTTCACAGGTTCACAGTTTTTTTTATTTAGCTTTTTTCATAAATTTCCCCAGACCTCCCTCCTCCCGACCTCCCTAAAATCGATGGTAAAACTTATACAGTGGTCCCTCAAATGCATGCACCATGATTGATCGGCTCGGCATCTAGTGGACAGAAACAAGTCAATGATAAAAGTTATACACTCCCCTGCTGCCTCCTGCCTGCCTGCTGCTGCGTGCTACACCTTCGACCACATCATCGCTTTCCATCAGGTGAGATCGTGGTCAAACGATTGCCTAGTCCGTAATAAAAAAAAAAATGTCTCTGAAGTTGTTCAAACTTTCAATTTACTATTAAAGTACGTTTTTAGTATTTTGCGTTCTCAAAGCTAAGTTGAAATGTAAGACCTATTTAGCTATTTTTTTCCTGATAAAACAAGCATTTTTTTTTAATTATTGAGTAAAATAAATAATACAGTGAGCAGTACTAAAGTTAAGAGAAAAAAACAATAAACAACCATACAAAATAAAATTTACAATTCACTATATTTCCTAATTATTTATTTGACATACTTATTATTATTGCACATGTTCGCATTGCATACTTATTGCACATGTTCGCATTGCATACTTATTGCATATGTTCGCTAAAACTCTTGAACGGCTCGACCGTCTGAATAATTATTTTTTTGTTGTGTTCGTAATTGTACAGATGAGGTTTAAAGACAATAAAATGATTAATAAACTGAGTTTGATTTTTTACTGAAATGTACCAGGAGTTAGTAAAAAATTATAAGTCGGGTTAAGGTTTTTCAGCTTTTGAAGCATTTGAAGATATTTAAGGAATTTGCAAAATGACTGGTGTCACTTTGTGTCAAAGTGACAGGTGTCAATGTGACAGGTGTCAATGTGACAGGTGTCAATGTGACAGGTGTCAATGTGACAGGTGTCAAAGTGACAGGTGTCAATGTGACAGGTGTCAAAGTGACAGGTGTCGAGCCTAGGGTTGCAACTAGGAGGCATTTTTTTTTTTTTCCTATAGTGGTGACTGGAGTGGCATATGAATTATAAATGAGAAAGTTTGTGCATGTTAGTATGTTTGTTAGAGCGCTGTTTTATAATCAAAGTGACAGGTGTCAAACCTAGGGGTGTAACTAGGTAGCATTTTTTGTTTTTTTTCCTATAGTGGTGACTGGAGTGGCATATGAATTATAAATGAGAAAGTTTGTGCATGTTAGTATGTTTGTTAGGGCGCTGTTTTATAATCAAAGTGACAGGTGTCAAACCTAGGGGTGTAACTAGGTAGCATTTTTTGTTCTTTTTCCTATAGTGGTGACTGGAGTGGCATATGAATTATAAATGAGAAAGTTTGTGCATGTTAGTATGTTTGTTAGAGCGCTGTTTTATAATCAAAGTGACAGGTGTCAAACCTAGGGGTGTAACTAGGTAGCATTTTTTGTTATTTTTCCTATAGTGGTGACTAGAGTGGCATATGAATTATAAATGAGAAAGTTTGTGTATGTTAGTATGTTTGTTAGGGCGCTGTTTTATAATCAAAGTGACAGGTGTCAAACCTAGGGGTGTAACTAGGTAGCATTTTTTGTTCTTTTTCCTATAGTGGTGACTGGAGTGGCATATGAATTATAAATGAGAAAGTTTGTGCATGTTAGTATGTTTGTTAGAGCGCTGTTTTATAATCAAAGTGACAGGTGTCAAACCAAGGGGTGTAACTAGGAGGCATTTTATGTACTTTTTCCAATAGTGGTGACTGGAGTGGCATATGAATTATATATGAAAAAGTTTTTGTATGTACATACAAAATGTATAAAACAGCAATAAAAACAGCCAATAAGTTAAAAACTGTTATTGAATTCATGGCGGTACGAAGTTCGCCGGGTCAGCTAGTATAATTATAAATTAAAACTTTTTGTAATTAATAATTAGTTAATGAAAAACGTAGTACCGAGCAAGTGCCTTCACTAACTACTATCTTCAACTAAATATAACTCGTTAACTACTACAGGAAATAAGGACTACTACGGACAACCCACATCCATTACAGCCATAGAGGTAGCAAAGTGTTCTAGCCCACTACCACTTGGCAGCGTACCCACTGGCAGCATTACCCCGTTGAATTGCAAACTAAATAAACTGCAAAATTGAATAGCCGTTGGTAAATTTAATATTATTATTATGTTGCATGGTAAATATATTTGACTTAACAACTTTGACATCATCTAACATATATATAAATGTACCAAATCGTCTGTTTGTTGTCATATGAAGTAGTGTTTCTGGTTACCGACTTCTCCGGGACCGACAGCTTAATGTGCCCTCTCCAAAGCAGAGAGCAATGAAAATGGGCACATAACCATAGAAAATAATCCACACATAAATATCTAAATTCACAGTAATCTGTTTATTTGTTTGTTTGTTTGATTGGGGAGCTTTCACGCCAAATCGGCTGATCTGATTTAGACGAAACTTTGTAAATAGGTAAGTACTGTAGAATATAGAGACCAACATATGATACTTTTTATCTCGGAAAATGGTAAGTTGCAACGGGAAAATTAGAAAATGACAATATTACTCGCTGTAAGGAACGGAATGACATTCGTTGCCGTGGTAACGAAATAATAACAAGTCTGTCAAAAAGCGTCTAGAGCGTTTGTGCTATACTTTTGGGTTGGTTTTTAATATTCTAGATATTCAACATGATGCTTTTTTTTCTAGTCTGTGTAATTATTAGTGTGGAGACGAGGACCGAACCCGCTGTCTTTGGATTCTAACGCGTTCCTACTAATGAGCCGCCCGGCTACCATCGCTCGTTTTCCGTGTTTTTACAACGCAGTATATGTTTACTTGTACAAAACCACTTTTCAAGTAAGTAATAAAATTTGCTTGCGCAACCTTTCGCTATTGTTCCGTATTCGAGAGAATACTCCCAATTACTCGTACCGTACTTACCTTCATAAGTATCTGTCTTTAATTAAAGTTGGAGGCAGGACATATTGTAAGTATTTTTTTGGTTTACGCATAATTATGTAGGTCTTATTATCAATAAATACGATCCAATAAAAAAAAAACGCTGATCACTGCGAAAGCAGAACAATTTGTTACCCTGGTGATGAACCACTCTGAGAATTCTGAGGTGAATATAAGGAGGCATGGTAGTGTTTTAATAAATTGATTCCCAAACAGGTAACTATATGAAACTATGATCTATGTATGTACGTAAGGGCGTACGAGTGACATGGTGGGATATTCTAATAACGTCCGGCGAATCCTGGGCGGGTGCATTGCTTCTAGCTGGTCCTGTCACTACAATAATTCAACAATGCTATAGTTGAAACATTGTCAAGAAACGAGAAGCGTCACTAAACAACCCAAAACTTTTTCATTCAATCATCTTTTTCATTCCAGTCTTCTTTTTCATTCAATCATCATGCCTGAGTGGTATAGTCTGTTTGGTTTGAAATAATTGTGGTTGACTTGTTAATCTGTTATGTTATGTTTTATTTATATAAAAACATAACATATATATTACATCGCGTGCTGAACATTTTTAACACCTGGGAGGCGCCCACGCCGGTCGTTTAACGCAGATCTGATGACAACCACCAAAGAACAAGTACCCTTACTGGCTAGGTATGCCAATAACATCCGCTATTTAAAAAAACGTTTTCTTGGCCACACATAAAACTAGTGTCAATCGATAGGAAATAATTTAAGAAACAAAAAGTGCTTGCTAAAAAATTGCCTAACTGGTATACTTTCTGAGGCATTTGGATTTGAAAAATATGTTTTTCGTCGTTTCTTCTGCTATTTTGGTTTTCTATCATGGACACGGAAGCACCGTAATATAACTGTAATTAAATGTTGCAGACGACTGTTCCAACCTGCGCTATCCCATAGTTGCACTACCAATAATGTATCTTGAAGTTTGATGAAAACATAATAACAATTTGAATCCAAGTATCTCAGCATGAAGTATTTATGACTTATGCGGTTTTATATCCAACACTTTTCTTTCTAATAATATTCCCTATCAATTTACCTTAGTTTCATTTATGGCCAAGAAATGAAGCTTTTTTCAAAATGGTGAAAGCTTGGGTATTTCAGGCTCTATACAAGAATGTTATTAGATGGTCTTTCATGTGAATATTTTGATATTTACGATACATACAAAATATATACCTAATTGGAATAATTATTTACCTTTTATAAAAAATAACTCGTACTGTACCATTGTTACTTCCACTGACATTATTCGACCATTAAAGTTTTTATTGTAAGCTCTTGTATTTTTGTAGTAAAGTTCTAAAAACAAAATAAATACACTTAATGTGGTATCTTTCTAATTTATTCGGTGAATCATTTCATTACCTGCGGTCAAGGCAAAATGTTTTTGCCACGGTCAATAAAATTACTCGTCAAATAAAATATTTGTGTTTCTGGCTCATTTTTGGAATACTTTATTTTGTTACTAGCTGTGCCCCGCAGCTTTGCCCGCGTGCTCATTTTTCTGGGATATAAGGATCTTAATTTTAACGATTGCTCTACTTCTACTCATCGGATTGAGATAACATGTACAACAGTTTTTAAGTCATACACAACCAAAAATGTCTATGCAACAGTGAAAACCACATTGAAATTGGTTCAGTAATTTTTACGTGATGCACAAACAAATAGACAGAAAGACACTATTTTAAATATGAAATATTTTTGATCAGTAGCTTATTTTAAGTACCGATTTGTACAGATTTTTTGATACTTCCTGCTTTATTATAAATAAAGATAGAAGAAACCTATAAAACAGTACCATTACAATACATACTGACAGACTGACAGACATAACCTGAACCGGTGGACGTAGAGATTTTAAATTTCGACGAAATACAATAAAATGTCATCTTTACGGGGATTAATGGGAGTGGAAAAGATTTGCACGTGGGCAAAGCTGTGGGGCATAACTAGTTATGTAGACCTATTTTCCATTAATAAAAGAACAAAGGCGCGTGCGTACAAAATTTACATAGTGAAGTCATAAACACCTTCTAGCGTTAACGAACAATGATAAAAAACGCTAAAATCTCGAGCGCCACACCACACGTAATGTATAGTGTTGTTCGCGAGGAAATTAATACTATCGACTGTCGATATCGATGAAGTATTTTACCACGTTTTTATTAAGTCTTGTTTGTCTGTCTATCCGTCTGTCGTTCCGGGTGGAATCTTGCACCTTAAAATTAGAGCACTTCCCGATTAGCTATCCGACTGAAACTTTCAGAGTAGGTCAAAACGCGAGGACAAAGAATTTAAAAAAGTAGTTTTTTAATCTACATTTGGTGCTTGATTATTCCAATCATAAACATTATTTTTAACTACATTTAGTGAATATAGAACCAACTACCAAAGCGGTTATGTTTTTTTTTTATATTATTTAGTTTTATTAGGGTTCGGAGCCCTAATTCTTGTGACATTGCTTGTCACCGACATGTAAAAACTAAACGTTTTTTTTAATATTAAATATTTCCTATCACCAATCCACTATATTATGCATGCCCATGAAATTATTTACTGGCACATTACCTAGCTGCACAAATAAGGTGTTTGAAGTACGGAAACCTGAACATATCAGGGGTTTTTGTCAACTTGTATCGATCATAGCTATTATTTTACTTCGTTTTTATTAAGTCACTTTCTTCTTTGTCTGTCTGTCCGTGTGTCTATTTGTCGTTCCTGGTGGAATTTTGCACCACAAATTTCGAGCACTTCCCAATTAGCTATCCGGCTGAAACTTTCAGGGTAGCTCACAACTAGATGACAAATCATTAAAAAAAATGTAGTTTTTTATGCGTTTTTAATCTACATTTGCTGCTTGTTTATAATCTATTAAAACTGAAAAATAACGACAACATTAGGAGTGATAACTGACATAACTGTAGTTTATTTCAAACACATTAACATTCTTAACCACCCCTGTTCTAAAATAACGCAACTGTGCTTAAGTAACCCAATTACTTAGCTATGCAATGCTCTTATCTCGAGCGCTTTTATTATCGATTAAGTAACAACACTACTGCTTATGCAATGATCGAGTGATCGCGGTCAGTGTTCGGTCTTCCGTTAAATGTAATTACTGATGCTTTGTAGAATTAGAATATATGCAAAAATAAAGTTTACGTGTTTGGTAAAGTTCATGCATTAGGTTTTTTTAATAGGTTGATCTGCGATTAAAACATTAAATCAGTAAGTTTAGAAGTGGAAACATAGGTTCGCTACTAATATCTTCTTTAATATAGTCATAAAATCGTTGTTCTAATCTAAAGCCTAGGAATTCAAATAAAATTTGACTAATTGCGATTATTTGGTCCACAGTGACTGAGATCATGACCAATCATCACTTGAATAAATCATACAAGTTTAAGAATCAATTAAATGTTATTTATTAAATGAAATTATGCAAAAACGATAATTGTTTAAAAATACTTTAATAATTTTAAACGATTTTAACGGAATTCAGGTATGTCCGCATTCATTAAACTAATTAATTTAACGTCTTATGCAATATGAAATATGACCATATTTAATATATCATGTTCCATGCGAGTAACATTTTCTATTTATGACATATATATTTATTGATGATGATGTCTTCCTTGACGTATCCGTCAACAGCGAACCCTGTTAGCTCCGGAGGTGAGAGCGAAAATGGCTTGCAAAGCCGAATTTTGTTTTAAAGTTCCTGTTGCAGGGCGCACAATACAACTGACCAGTAGAGTTGTACGTTTTGCATATATTTATTAATTTGTAAGTATATCTACACATATCTCAAGTGTTGACTTCGCTGACTACCAACATCACGATTATTTTATTAGCAAGTCGCACGACATGCTTCCCGCTTTTTATCGATGATTGTGCGACAACAATTTCCCGCAAATTAACCGGTTTTTGTTACGATCACATCACTACTTCCTGATTTCCTCACCCTAATAGTAAATTTAATGATGGGTTAGTTAAATTGATGTGTATAGTGTTTATCAATGTTTACTATGTAGTGTAGTGTTTCTTTTGAATCGTTTACCGCAAGGATTGTGTATTTTTTTGTGCGCGTGTTTTTATGTATTTTTTTAATAAATTTGTAAGGGTTTGATATTTATTTAAGGGTAAACAAGCTGAAGTAACAATGGACTGGTCACATTTCCCGACGAACCGATAGCCGTTGGTGTAGACGAGTTCTCGAGTGGAGACCACGTTTAGGCAAACCTAGTGTAGGATGCATTGACGACCAGATGTGATTGTGGTCAGATGGAGTGACGACCTGCGAAAAGCGACTGGAAGAAAATGGATGAGAAAAACTGAAGACCGAGCTCAGTGGCTTATATTAGGAGATTCTACGTCCAGCAGTGGACAGAATGATGATGATGATGATGATATTTAGTTTAAAAATTATTTTCCTAAGTAATATTTTATTTTGAATGGTTTGAAGCTGCCAAATAGCTTTGCATCCTAGCCAAGATCAGGCAGATTTACACATGAATAGTTTATAAATCTCAACTTCGATTGTGATGAAGAGTTTCATATACAAATACCTAAGAATAATTTATTTGACAAAAACTTCTAAGCTAGACTTACAACAAAAAATACCAGATAATGTGTGCACTATGGGATAGCTCATCGATTCAAAGTAGCTTTTTTGTCAGCCTATGTTACCCCTCTGCTGGGAAAAGGCCTCCCCAAGCCCTTTCAAGTGTTCCCCTCTCCTGCTCCACCTCATACCAGCTTCATTATAGTACTATATGCGTCCAGGTCGTCTCACCATATCTGTGAGCCTCCTTCGGGAGGTCGTCTATCGTGTTGCTAATGACCACTTCAGCATGCATGTGGCAATTCCTTGTTTTTTTTAAGGATTGCTGCCTGTAGCAAAATCTAGTTTACATAAAAGCACTGTGTAACGCTTTAACGACAATGTAAAACGTAAACTATATGCAGGACTGTTAATTTAAGACTGAAGTTGTGTAACGCCGTCAAGTCGGTGGTTATTTGTTGGCAAACAGTTTCCTGGAGACTGGACCACTAACTCATACCTAGTTCTATTGCTGAGGTTTATATTGGTGCACGTAGTGATTTATGGAGAAAGTCTGAATAAAGTTGAGGACTAAGAATCTCGCAGTGTGCGTTTACCATTGATAAACTGCAAATAGGAACTTATGATTTGTTTGGAACTCAGTTCTATAACAGACAAGTCTTATGTTCAGAAACTAGAACCCGATTACGGTCGGGTGATAAATATTCTAAGACACTCTTGCAATGAAGTCGAAACGATTGATACCTCGCTTGTCAAAATTGGACCAAGTTTTTAGTTTGAACACATAACCCTTCTTTAGCTAGCCGTAGTCGCGTTTATTTTTGTATATTACCCTGTTTTAATGGAGAAGAAGCGATTGACACCATGCTTGTCAAAATCGGACCAATAGGGGTGACGCTAAGGTGGAATATCCACATATACACGGTGAAATTGAATTCGATATTTTTCTTAAATACATGAATGTATTCAGTCCATTATTTAGAATCGTTCTATAGCACTCAATTAAAAATTATAAATAACTAACCACAAAATAAAATACATTTCATCGCTAAGCACGCTACACGGCCGCGGCGCGGGCGCACCGCCAGGCGCGTTTGGTCGCGCGATCGCTCGCCGACCGGCTATTTTATTTCGTACGAGCATATTTTTTATTTTTTTTTAATTATGCCTAGTTTTATGATTTATCAGTAACTAGTTCTCCCGCCCGTGACTTCGTACGCGCGGACTACTGTTTATCGCGAAAAAAAGCATCTTATTTTCTTCTAGGATATTAAAAACCAATGCAAAAGTAGGTATAGCACCAATGCTCTTGGTGTTTTTTGACAGACTTGTTATTTCGTTTCCATGGCAACCACAGACCATTCTGTGATGGCAACAGTTCCTTACAGTGATTAATCATTTTCCCGTTTTCCCGTGGAAACTCAAATATTTTTGGGATAAAATGTATCCCATGTTTTATTCCAGGGCTTAAGCTATCTCCATTCTAAATTTCATTAAAATTCATCCAGCTGTTATCGCGTGAAGGCTCCCCAAACAAACAAACAGGCAACGTTTCACTTTTATATATTGGTATGTATTTACTTTTCATATTTAGTGCTACAGATACATTCTGTTGCATGGACTGAGTACATATTCAAATCCACTGTGTATACGTACGTAATACTGTTAAACTCACTACCCTTCCCTTGATTCCGTAGTCGGGTAAAAAATTATATGATGAATAAAACTCGGTAAGACGTGAGGAGATTACCAGTTCATCGGGCGCATTTGGCGTACATTTATTAGAAGTACTTAGATACAAATTAAGGCCTATTTATATATACCTCTGTGCGTATAGATTTAGCAAACCAATTACACAATACAAATTATAATATGTAAGTAAGTACCAGATAAAATTACGTCTATTAACGGGTCCATAACGCGGAACGACCCGAATAACGGCAAATCAAATAATTAACACTACGGATCATGTTTTATGATCGACACAACTATTGCTTAATAACATAATTTAATTAGAAAACAATAGTGAAAAATAAAACAAGTCTGTTGACTCTTGCCGTAAAAAGTTCTGAGAACTTTACCTAGAAGTCTGTTATTAGGGCCGTAGTCAAACAACCCTTATGTTTTGTCATGTCCATCTGTCCGTCCGTTTGTCTGTATGTCACAACCATTTAATTCAGAAGCTATGAATATTACACAATTGAAAATAGGCATAGGGTATATAACCTTTTTTTTTACACTTAACGAATTCCATAGTGAGATACATAATCCATCTGTAAAAACAACGAATTGATGAATCACGTAAAAACTAGTAGACCGATTGCAATGTGGTTTTCATAGTTGGGTAGCTTAAGATCCTGGTTACGGAACCCTAAGTCTATGCGTGTCCACGCACTTGGTCGGTATATTTTTATTACATTTGACTTTCGAACTTGGCAATCACCAACCAACCAACCAACCAACCAACCAAACCAACTGCATTTTTTTAATTATAGGCATCGGAGAAAATATGTCATATAACTTTTCTTCCTATTTTATAAAAAGCTTTTATTTAATTTCACTTGTATGAAGTTGTATGTATAAATCTATGTATGTATCGATGTATGTATGTATCAATGTATTTTGTCTGTCCTGGAATCTTGCAATTCAAATTTCGAGCACTTCCCGATCAGCTATCCGGCTGAAACTTTCAGGGTAGCTCACAAACCGATCACAACAGAAAAAAGAAAAAAAAACTTAAATGTGAAAATAGAACAAAAAATATACAAATTTTGAATGCAATAATAAATAAAAAGTAAAAAGTGACATACATTAAAAAAACTAGTAAAAGTTTTAATTTTTATTATTGTTATTTTCTAATAATTTTATGTCTTTGTTCCAGGTAAGTGTAAATTAGAAACACCAGATAAGGAAACAAGGCAAGTGTTTATTTTAATTATGTTTATGTATGTATCGTGTACACTTTATAAATAAACGAACACACTAGCGCTGTGCATGCGCGCGGAAACTATCTGAGATTTTTATGCTCATGCGCCGTAGGAATATAACGTTCCTTTCTCTCGGCGTTTTTTTTTAAACTTGGCCTTCTTCATATTTGACGAACAAGCTGGTTTTATGTTTTGTTCGTAGATGGCGCGGCGCTATATTTTTTGTTTACTAGTAAAATAAAAAGTATCATCCAATAAAATCGTGAGTTACATTATAGCTCCATGAGGTTTTAATACTCTTTTAATGAATAATACTATTAAATAACTAAATAACGATGCAAATTTTTGTGTAACTAAAATTATAATAAAAAAAATGTATGGCATAAAGAATTAACTTTGACAAAGTAAAGGAAATATAATTTTCAAACCCATCAAAATTGTTATAATAGACGTTTCGAGCTTTGGCTATTTTTGAAATGAATTTTGTTATAACCTCGAATAACGCAAACACCATAATCATAGATAAATTATAGAAGAGATTTATCTATGACCATATAGAGGAAAACAGGGTTTATTGAATTAAGTATTTTTAAAATCTATTAATAACAAGTTCTGAACAAGAATAGGTTCTTTGAGTAAACGAGGTCCTACTGTATTATTATTTTATCAGTAACGCCTGCTTAGCGAAACCAAAAAATAAAGAAAAAATTGAGATTATGGATGCGAATCGACCCAGCATGCTTCTGCGCGGCACTTATGCTCTTTACCAACTAAGCCACCATCGCGTAACGACTACATCGCACACAAAATTCTTCTATAGTTTTTTTCATCCGTCTCATGGGGACGATAGAACCATCTATTGAAGTAATCAAGCGACAAGTAAAATATTACAATTAGCTTCATGTGAAGAACTTCATGTTATTAGTGAAAAACAGGACGGCCACAGCCAAAAAAAGCTAAATCAAAACACAATAATTGATACCAAAACATGTCTTACGCCCAAGTAGCTTCAAGGGGCAAAGAAAAGGTCCCACAGGCCCCTCTTGTAGCAAATAGTGAGAAAAAGGTAGATGAAATTCTAAGTTCATTTCAACATTCGACGAAAGATTGAAAAAAATGAAAATAGCACCAAAACGGCTATATCTAAGACGAAAAAATGAATAATACACTCAAAATTTTCGCGTGGAACTCAAATGGGCTAGAAAAACATCATAATGAGTTGCAAGTAGTCCTAGATTTAGAAAATGTGGATGTGTGCCTAATATCAGAAACGCACTTCACGAAGCAATCCTATATTAAGTTTAAAGGTTACAAAATTTATCATGAACTTCACCCAGATAATTCTGCAAGAGGTGGTAGTGCTGTTATTGTTAAGGAAAATCTCCAGCACTATGAAGATTCAAAATACGAAGGAAAAGATATTCAAGCTGTGGCGATTTGTCTCCAAACCAAGACATTTCCTCTTACTGTATCTGCTATATACTGCCCACCTCGGTACATGATAAAAAAAGATCAGTATATGAGCTTTCTAAACCGCCTTGGTAACAGATTTGTCTTAGGAGGTAACTTCAATGCTAAAAACACGTACTGGGCCTCTAGACTAACCACCACAAAAGGCAAAGAATTATTATGTGCCATAAGAGAGATGAAATGTGATGTTTTTTTCTACTGGAAAGCCAACTTACTGGCCTACGGATCCCAATAAAATTACAGACCTCATAGACTTTTTTATGACCAAAAATTTATCGTCTAGCTATTTGAGAGTGGAACATAGCAATGATATGAATTCGGATCACTCTGCAATCCTTTTAGAAATAAGTGAGAGGGTCTTGCATAAGGAAGCCGCTCTGACCCTAGTTAATAAGTTTACTGATTGGGAGAGCTTTAAGATAGATGTAGATAGTCATATAGACCTCAATGTTCCACAATAATAAATACAACGGAAGATTTAAACACAGATATAGATAAGTTCGTAAGACTCGTCCAACAAACAGCTTGGGAAAACACACCATAAATTAATAAAAAGACAAAAGGAAATATGTACCCCTTAAGAATCAAGCAACTTATAATGGAAAAAAGAAGGCAAAGAAAAAGGTGGCATCAATCTATGTGCCCTGAAGACAGAAAAAAGCTCAATAATCTAACTAAACAAGTAAAAAGATTAATCCAGTGTTTTAACGATGACTCCGCCAATACGATTGAAAGCTAACCAATGACCGCAGTACAGACTACTCTCTATGGAAGGCTACTAAGAATTTAAAAAAGCCGATGACCCAAATTCCACCGATTAAAATGGCAAACGGGAAATGGGCAGTAAATAACGAGCAAAAAGCTAAAAGGTTTGCAGAGCACCTAGAAACCATCTTTCAACCGAATGAGGGTGAAACACATGAAGCTATTACTTTGGTTGATATGCTGCCACATAATAATGAAGATTGTATAAAACTAGTTACACCCAGAGAAGTTTTAAGAGAAATAAAATTAAGTATCAGTTAGCGAAAATCAGCTGGGTATGATCTAATTTCAGGGGAATTACTCCATAATATGCCAAGAAAGGGTATTGTCAAGATAACAACCCTAATAAATGCCGCTCTACGGTTAAAGCATGTACCAGACCTATGGAAAGTTGCAGAAGTAATAATGATAGCAAAGCCTGGAAAACCGCCGCATGAAACAACTTCATACAGACCGATCTCCTTGCTGCCTATAATGTCAAAGCTATTTGAAAAGTTATTGCTCAAAAGACTAAAACCGGAATCTAATTCCAGACTATCAGTTTGGGTTTCGAGAAAAGCACTCAACCATAGATCAAGTGCACAGAATCATAAATAACATCGAGAAAGCTCTTGAAGATAAAAGAGTGTGTTCTACGGTTTTCTTAGATGTAGCACAAACTTTCGACAAAGTATGGCATGAAGGTCTTATATATAAACTGAGAAATAATGAGTGAGAGTAATTAAACTTAATGAGTCCAAATCTATACACATTGACTTTAGCAACAAACAACATTAGTATTCTCCAGTTTATGTCAATCATAAACTAATCCCGTACGAGAATACAGCTAAGTATCTCGGTATGACGCTTGATGCAAAGCTACGCTGGAAAGCTCACGTCAAGAAAAAAAAAGAAGAACTAGAAATAAGATATAAAAGAATGTAATGGCTGCTTGGAAGACACTCTAAGCTGTCAATTCACAACAAACTGTTGTTATATAAGCAAGTCCTAATGCCAGTTTGGAATTATGGTATATAGCTGTGGGGCTGCACCAAACAAACCAATACATTAATTATACAACGCTTTCAGAATAAAGTACTGCGGGAAATTGTAAATGCTCCTTGGTACATAAGAAATGACGATCTCCATCGGGACCTCAATGTAGAGTTTGTCGACAAAGTCATTCAAAAATATGCAGAAGCTCACGAACAAAGACTTCACCATCATGTAAATATCGAGGCGATCTAGCTCCTCGACCACACGGACATAGTGAGAAGACTTAGCGAATAAAACCGTTCGAGTTAGTGTAGTGTTTAGTGACAGTAATTTTAGTGCAAAGTAGTGCTTAATGGAAGTGCTACTGATAAAGAACGCATTAATAAAGTGTCCTAATCATAATAGAGACAATAAGAAAAGTGTTTTTGGACACGTTCTTAGTTAAGCCTTTTTTAAAATTTAAGTTAAAAGTAAATTGCTTATTCAAGGGCTAGATTGTAATATTAATAGGGGAAGTCATTTTGATGAAACCTAGAAAAAAAAAACGTAATTATAAAAGAGGCAGGTCCTATGTGTCATATTTAGTTTTTCAGGTTGTTCTGGTTTTTTGGCTCCTAGATTGATAAATGAATAATATTCATCTTTTCTACACACCCATCCATTCCAATATATAAAAGTGAAACATTGTCTGTTTGTTTATTTCTTTGTTTGTCTGTTTGGGGAGCTTTCACGCGATAACGGCTGGACGGATTTTTATGAAATTTGGTATGAAGATAGCTTATACCCTAGAATAAAAATTAAAAATTCCACCTTTCAAGGATTAATGAATGTTAATGAATTTTAATGAAAATTATTTACGTTTTGAGATAGGATTGAATGAAATTGTACGATATTTTACACGTATTTAAAGTAGACTACGGTAAATTTCGTACGTATTGTCAGTAATCAGTGTAAGGTTTGATTATTGTTTCTTGAAGAATGAAGCTTTAAAGTAATTAATTTGATTTTTAAATTTTATTTAACACTAGCTTTCCCGCCCGCGTCTTCGTACTTGCAGACTACTGTTTATCGCGAAAAAAGTATCCTATGTTCTTCTAGGATATTAAAAACCAATGCAAAGTAGGTATAGCACCAATGCTCTTGAAGTTTTTTGACAGACTATTCCAATGCAACCGTTCCTTACAGTGAGTAATAAACATTTTCCAGTTTTCCCGTGAAAACTTAAAAATTTCTGGGATATAAGTATCCTATGTTTAATTGTAGGGTATAAGCTATCTCCATTCCAAAATTCATCAAAATCCGTCCAGCCTTTATTGCGTGAAAGCTCCCAAAACAAACAAACAAACAGACAACGTGTCACTTTTATATATTGGTATGGATTAACTTATAAAATAATAATTAGAATTATAGTCAATCCGATTTCAATGTCCTTGAGTGTAATCTGTTTACTTCATAAAAGCTCTTTTCGAATGAAATAATCGTTAAATAATTTTCATAATCACCTTACCGAATGGACGGACTATAAAAACAGGGTGATTGTGTAAAAAGCGATTCGCGACTCGAATCAAGGTCACGGTCGCGCGAGAGTGAAATTACATCGCAATGGATCCGACAGTGGTACGTCATTGGAACGATAGTAAGAACATTGTATAAACAATACATGCAGTATTTTAACATCGTGCAAAATGATTGTTTGTTTGTGTTATGAGGTAGTGCTGGCCTCTGGTGTCAGAGCTTGTCAGGCTGCCCGAGGTCCTCTGACATGGCTTAACGAATGCTATTAATAAATAACTTAACGTGCCCTCTGAAGCACGGAGCGATGGAAAACCGCACATAATGAATCTCTCAATTTATAGCCATACCTACATCTGTGTATATTTACAGAGGTAGGCCAAAAATCGGTCTATTCTGGTCCAATCTACTGAAGAGATCTACTGGTGGATCAGTTTTATTGAATACTAACTTCCCGCCCGCGACTTCGTCCGCGCGGACTACTGTTTATCGCGACAAAAAGCATCATATGTTCTTCTAGGATAATTAAAAACGAATGCAAAAGTATGTATAGCACCAATTCTCTTAAAGTTCTTTGACAGACTTGTTATTTCGTTTCCATGGCAACCGTTCCTTATAGCGTGTAATCAATATTTTCCAGGTTTCCCGTGAAAACTTGCAATTTTCCGGAATAAAAAGTAGGTTTTATTCTAGGGTATAAGCTATCTCCATTCCAAATTTTATCAAAATCCGTCCAGCTGTTATCGCGTTAAAGCTCCCCAAACAAACATACAAACAAACAAACAGACAACGTTACAAATATATTGGTATGGATTTAGTTTTTATTCCGGTCTGATCCCTTTATTAATAGATCGTTACAAAATTTAAATTATTAATTAATTTCCTATTCCGGTCGGATCTTCTTTAATTTTTTACACTATATATGTTCGAATAAAAATAATATATTTTTGATTCAATATTATGTAACAGACATTTGTTTATAAACAATTTTCATGTTCAACCGAACTAATCTATCTAGGTTTTCAGGCGCAATTCTATGAAGCAGCAGTTTGCAAACAAACAAAAAATATGTTTGAGGGAATTGCGCCTAAAAAACTAGGTAGGCTGGTTAGGTTGAACATGAAAAACGTTTATAAACATATTATGTCTGTTTGTAAACTACTATGTTTGAGAAAACTGTTTATAAACATTCTTCAATCTATTATGGATTTGGTTATAATTGAATTTAAGTTAAGAGTGATTTTTATTTTTACCTCTGTTTTTTTTTTGTTGTTATCCTTACTACCTAAAAACTACTACGGTGGCTCCGACCGGAATGGAAATATGTAGTTCGGTGGATCAGACCGGAATTTTATTTTAATACTAATAAATAGTGGTGGATCAGTTTGGGGTATCAGACCAGAATAAACCCAAAAATCGATGTTTTGTGATAGAAGAATTTGTGTTCATACAATTCTAAATTAAAATCACAAACGGTGGTAGGGCCAATTCAAAGCTTTTGAAGAATTTTGTGTTTTCACTACTTCATTTAGACCTAATTCCACAATTTCATTTGGTGCTGTATCAATGAACTTATAATCTAAAAGATAAGTCTCATAAGCGTGAAGTGCAGATGCTTATTAAAACTATGGATCGAGTCTGCGCCGCGATTGTCCATCCCGTCTTACTTCTTACACGAGTACGAACGAATGCAACGAGCAGGAGTTTGAAGTACGAACTCCGCACTTAACATTTGCTACTTCACAAACTGTGAACGAAAATGACATATTCTTTTCTGTGTACCACTCAAGTCTTTTATGTATCATTGTGTGAAAGATTTTACAAACACACGAGATTAGTGATATAGGCCTAAGCTTCGGTTCAATGTTAGAATTATTATTGTGTTCTGCTTTAGGTATAGGTACAACACTTTTTTACGCCACTGAAATGTAACCCTCCCTGTCATAAATATATTATTATAAATATCAAGAAGACATGCTTTACCAATTTGCGGCAAGTAGTATATCATAGAGTATGTAACTCCATCGTTACCTGGAGCAGTATATTTTTTCTTCAAACAGTGGCTTAATTCCTGTACTGTAAAAGATTGATCTAATAAAACATTTCTAGTTGTAATAACTAGTTGCTGATTCATAACAGAATCAGGTGCCAATGCTTTAAGTAGGTCCTCTTGCCTAGTTATTGATGCACAAAATTTTCGCTAAATATTTGGATGTCTTACATTGCTATAGAAGAAGTCTTAGTGTGTAGTTTAGATAGTGTTAAGGGACCTAAACGTGATCATGAGATAAAAGCACTTAAATTTGATATTTTAAAAGAATTACATGATAAATATTTCGGTTGGCATAAATATTTTACTGATGGTTGTAAAAGCGAGAATGGTAATGGAGCTGCTTATTTTGATGTAAATGGTCGTACTGCTAGAATGTTAAAAGTTAATGATAATGTATCGATTATGACAATGGAACTTATTGCAATCTCAGAGGCTCTTAGCTCAGCTTACATTTCAAATGATTGTGCTATTGTTATTTTCAGTGACAGTAAAAGTGCATTGCAACATCTTGCTCAATGCGCCTTTGGACGTAGTAGAGGTGTTTCAGTAGGATATAAAATTTTAGATAAGATACATAATCTTATTAATAATGGAGTTAAGCTGAGATTGCAATGGGTACCGCCTCATATTGGTCTAAGAGATAACGAGGAGGCAGACAGGTTGGCAAAATTGGCGAATACAAAAATTTTACATTACACCTTATTATATGGAACAATTATATCTCGGAAAAAAACTTTGTTTTGATAATTTTGAAGAATATTTTGACGAAAGAAGCAGAGAAAAAGGAATTTGGTATAAAACCATTCAATGTCAGCCTCCTCGTATACCTTGGTTTATGAATAAGAAAAAAAGTAGAAGTTATATAATTTTGGCACACAGATTGCGGTCCGGACATTATCCATCTAACAAGTTTGGTTATTTGATGAAAAAGGTAAACTCAACGAATTGCGAAGCATGTGGTGTTATTGAGGATGTTTATCACTTGTTGATGGAATGTGTCAGGAACAGGATGGAAAGGGACTCTCTGATGGAAAAATATGATTGGAAAAAATACGACATTGGATCATACATTAAAATATTAGCGGAACCAACTACAGATGCTGCAATATCATTGTACAAGTTATTTTTGCAACAGTGATTTTCCGCTTTCGTAATTATAGGTTGAATGGGTATGGACATGTTAGGATACGATGGGGCTGACGTGCCAATAATTGCACAAGCCCCAAATTAAAAATAGAATAAAAAAAAAAGAAAATAAAAACTGTGAACGTACCACCACACCTCATTCCGCCATTCGGTTCCTAAAAATGATCAATGCGCAGCCATTTGCACGATGTCCAAAGTGACCACGACTTATCGGCCGTACTGTAGCTATCAAAGCATGAATGAGTTGTGTTACTGTTTGTAAATTATATAGTGTATACGTAATCGTGACCACAAACGAAAGTAGAAGTAATTCAAGACGTTGCAGATTTGAAGGTGAAATATTTGAAAGTGAATCTGGTTTTTGTCTCTTTTTCTTATTTGCATAGTGAGTGGGAGATGTAATAGTTGTTTTAATTTGGAAAATCAGTTGTGAGATAATATCAACTCACGATTTTATCATTAATTTTGTGTAGTTTGTTCATTTTTTATTTATTTAATAATTGCCCATAATTTACCACGCATTGTACTGCTGTGATGACACGTACCGCACACACGTACACTCTGATTTCCAATTTAAACTAGATCAAATTTAAATATACTATTTAACAAGCTATGGTGTCAGTTTAACGAAGTATCCTGACTTAAATTCATGTTATTTGGTATGGTAAATTAAGTCATTGTTATTAAAGTACTAACGCGGCAAGTCAGTGTATGCTTATATGTTGCCTGGTACTCTATGACTTTACATTCATCATCATCATCATCATCATCATCAGCCTGTATCAGTGCACTGCTGAACATAGGCATCTTCTAATGAGCGCCTGAGCCCTATCATCAGCTCTTCTCATGTGCTGCCAGCTATTTGCGCAGGCTGCCGCTCCATCTAGCCGATTGGCATCCCACACTACGTTTGCCTTTACTTTATTTATTTATTTATACTATAATTCACAGTTAATAGAGGACAAATTGTTGACTTAATACTAAAAGGATTATCTACTAGTCAAACAAACAATGTTTGAGAGGGATAGCAGGCGTGCAAAAAATATTAATTAAATTGCAAAATATTAATAAAAATACAACATACAAAATATAAAGCAATAAGGACGAAAAAGTCTGTAAAAGGAATATAAATTAAAAAAAATGGTCGAGGACACTTATAATACTACTGTGCTACTGCACAAGAAAATAACATTTTATTAAATTGTGTCTGTCGGTTTTTTTGTTCGCGCATTGATAAACAACCATTTGACATCTGAACGAAGTTGATCTTCGTTGAAGTCTGATCATTGGTCCTTTTGGTTCTGGAATATCACAAGATCCCTATATCCCAGAAAAAATGATCACGCGGGCAAAGCAACGGGCACTTTTTAAAAATAAATAAATTTTCTATCTAGGTATATCTATTACTATAATAAAGCAGTAATTACAAAAAAACTGAAAAATCAGATATTTAAAAAAAACGGTCTATGGTACTTAAAATAATCTACTGAACAAGTTTTTTTATTTTTTTATTTCATGTTTTTCTGTTTGTCTGTTTTTGTTCACGCATTACTTAAAAACTACTAGACAGCGATGCAGTTTTCACTGTTGTATAGCTTAGGATATGACTTAAAAAATGGTATCTCAATCTAATGAGAAAAATTCGAGCAAACGATAAAAAACGATTTGACGTCTGAACGAAGTTTGATGATTTTGGTACTTTTCTTTTCTTTTCTTTGTACAGACGTTTATTATAATTAAAGATAGATAGAGTATAGATATACCTACCACTAAAAATATGATTAAAAATAGAAATGAATCTGCCAAACTCTAAAGTTAAATCAGTCGAGATCCGGCAAGAAGCTTCACAACAAAAATAATAAAAACCACAAAACCCGTCAAATACCGAATCAACTTTATTATCATGATGACCATTATACATTTTATTATTCATTCATTAGATTAGATATTAATTTATTTTAATGTATAACGAATTCCCTTTGACCTTTAGAGCTACTTCTGATTAAATATCCACGAACAATTAATTCGTCTACAAAACGATTACAAACGGCAGTTATAAGAATATAGCAAGCGCTTGTTAAATGTTTCTATACAGATACGATCATTCATTATCATGCAATAGGAGCTACTATTTTTTTTTGTTTCTGACAGTGCTCTAGTTAAACAGCTAAAATGTTTTTGTGATGGATTGCTTTAATCCATACCAATATATAAAAGTGAAACGTTGTCTGTTTGTTTGGGGAGCTTTCACGCGATAACGGCTGGACGGATTTAGATTAAATTTGGAATGGAGATAGCTTATATACTAGAATAAAACATAGGATATTTTTATCCCGGAAAATTTTAATTTCCACGGGAAAACTAGAAAATGCTAAGTTCGCGCTGTAAGGAACGGTTGCCATGGACACGAAATAACAAGTCTGTCAAAAACCTTCAAGAGCATTGGTGCTACACCTACGTTTGCATTGTTTTTGTAATATCCTAGAAGAACATAGGGTACTTTTTTCGTGATAAACCGTATAGTCCGTGCAGACGAAGTAGCGGGCGGGAAAGCTAGTTTTTTTGTAAAATGTAAAAAACTTGTAATATTATTCTGTGGTATTATGTAAAAAAATACCTTAACTATCATCTTTTTTTTGTACGTATAGTGTTTTTGTAAATATTTTAAGTATACAAAAGCAATTGTAAATTGATATAATATGTATAAATTGAAATCAAAGTAACATCTGATGGCGCATTTTGCAACATTCCCCAAAATAATTCAAGGGAAAGAAATGAAACGTATCAGGGTCCAATTTTCTAACTTTAGAAATACCTTTCAATGCCAATTATGTCGGCCAAAGCAACAATGAAACTTTTATGTGTTCTCTAACTTTATTTCCTTTTATGTGTTCTTTAACTTTATTTCCTTTTATGTGTTCTCTAACTTTATTTCCTTTTATGTGTTCTTTAACTTTATTTCCTTTTATGTGTTCTTTAACTTTATTTCCTTTTATGTGTTCTTTAACTTTATTTCCTTTTATGTGCTCTTTAACTTTATTTCCTTTTATGTGCTCTATAACTTTATTTCCTTCTTTTTTAAGTTTTATTTTTAAATGCCTTGTCATTGATTTGTGAGCTACCCTGAAAGTTTCAGTCACATAGCTAATCGGGAAGTGCTCGAAAAGAGATGTTCGGAAAATGTATGAAAGCTGGTACTAAACTAATTTGAAATTCTAAACAAGATATTAGATATCTCTGAAGAAAGGGAATATTATTCTGATAATGATTAGAAAATGAAAACAAAAAAAAATGCATCTATTATTTTTTTGAGTTTTGATTTTCGTTTGGTAGAAAGAAACAACTTGCCACACTAGGTACCTTACCTATGGCAACTCTGATTTGACACTACTGACGACAGTGACAATTCAACATGGCACAATGTATCGTAGAGAGAGTGCACAATGTATGTAGTTCTGGTACTGACAACTGATGGGTGACAGATGACGGGACCTCAAGTTTTTATTTCTACATCAGGCTTCACACGGTTTGTTTTTTTATGACATTGCGTTTTGTTATAGCAAAACATATCATATATATATAAATCTATTTTATTTTATTCCCAGTGCACAAAAATAGCACTAACTCATTAGAATGTAAAATATTGAAATTTTGTTCAACTTTATATCTCGGAAATATTTTCAATTTTGTTAAGAAATGGAGGCTCAATAAAATATAAATTACATATATTTATGTAGCTCAGTACATAAGCTTTTAAATGAGGTATATATCATAGCTGCTGGAATTTCCTCGAAATAAAGTAACACTTCTGAACATCTCCTTTGAATTGCAGACAGAAATACATTGATAGATAGATAGTTGCATACATTCATACACGAGAAGTTAAATAAAAACATTTAATAAATAAAAATAAGTACATAAGTGGTTTTGTTTCCAATACTAATAATGTGGTAATTTATCGGGTACTCAGCTACGAGTACGCGGGTTTTTTTTATATTATGGATTAGCTGCGTCCGCTTTGCTCCTGTGGTCATTTTCCGGGAGTAATTAGTATACTATGTGTTATATTCCGGGACCGAAAGTATCTACAAAGTACAATAATACCCATTTTTGAAATTGGATTGAGATAAAAAGTATAACGGATGTTAAGTCAAAACTTGGCTATCGAACGGTGAAAACTGCATTTAAATCGGTCCAGTAGCTTATACGTGATGCGCGAACATACCTACAGACTGCCAGATAGACAGGCTTCATTTAAAAACAATTATTACATATTCTTTATCAGTAACTTATTGTTTACTAGCTGTGCCCGCGGCTTTGTCCGCGTTTCCATTTATTTGGGTTAAAAGTAACCTTCCAGTACCTATTGGGTACAATAATACTACATTTCATTCAAATTCTTATATCTTTTTTAGCGATTGATTGGCTTCTACTTGTCGGATTGAGATACCACTTCCACCACTTTATTACTTCATTGCAATCGGTCCAGTAGTTTTTAAGCGATGCGCGAACAGACGGATTGAAACCAAGTTTTAAAATATTATATTCCTATTCAGTAACTTATTGTAAACGAGTTGTAGCCGCGGCTGTGCCCACGTGGTCATTTTTTTTGGGACAAATGAATTCAATATGTTATTCTAGGACCAAAAGTAGTACACGCCATCAAATAACAAAATCCATCAGTGTAAACCATAATTCAATCGGTCTAGTACTTTTTACGTGATGCGTGAATAAACAGGCAGACACTTAAATTATAAGTTTTTGTACTTAAATATATATTTTTATTATCTTATCTGTACAGACTTTTGTTATATACATATATATATATATACTAGATATCATAGCTAATATAAGTAGTATTATTGTAAGTATATATATATAGATAGATATAGAAGAGATCTTCTCTTCCGCGATAACTACCCTATTGTTTTGCAAACAGTTACAAACCGACAGTTTGAAGAGTCAGTGACCTGTGACATCGGGTGAAGGTCGAACGTACATAGTTTGAACAATGGCTGGCAGACGGTAAAGTAGGGTTAATATTGATGTAATAATGCATCATTTGCGATACTAAGAAATAATAATTTTCTGTTCGTTTTTGAAATCCCTTTCACATGTGAATAATTAGGCACCATTCATCTCACTCTCTAGTAATTCTATTGACTTGCGCTCTTTTTTAAAAGCTTTTATTTTAACTTGCAATGTATGTCTATAAGTATGTTTGTTCAGGTCAAATCTTGCAAGCTTTATTAGAACCACGTCCTCTTATCCTACGGGGTTGATTTTTTACATGTTGGCTCAGTTCCGATGTCAATGCATTTTATGGTAGCATGACCTAAAGAGATATCCAGGAACAGCTCCAGATAAAGGAACTCTTCAACGGTCAACAGCAATGTCACGAAATGTTGTGTACACATTCTATTATGATAGCTGGTTTGAAGTTTCACCATGACGTGGCTGCAGATCTCCGGGCTTGCTCTTGACATGGGAACTCCTCAACGGTTAACAGCACAGACATGAAATGTTGTATACGCTTTTAATTATGATAGCCCGTTCTAAGTTTCATCATGACATGGCTACTGCATAAAATCTTTAATAAATGATTTTAAATTAACTTATTTAACTTGGATCCTAAATGCTCCTTATAATTTAAAAAAGCAAGCCTAAATGCTCCTTATAATTACCAAAGTAAGCCTAAATGCTCCTTATAATTACCAAAGTAAGCTTAAATGCTCCTTATAATTATCAAAGTAAGCTTAAATGCTCCTTATAATTACCAAATTAAGCTTAAATGATCCTTATAATTTAACAATTCAAGCCTAAATGCTCCTTATAATGAATTACCAAAGTAAGCTTAAATGCTCCTTATAATTACCAAAGTAAGCCTAAATGCTCCTTATAATTATCAAAGTAAGCCTAAATGCTCCTTATAATTACCAAAGTAATCATAAATGCTCCTTATAATCACCACAAACAATTAATTGACTTCCTGATTGACAATCTACTGACAGTTTAATCGTACGAGTTAACGTAGTGAACCTCACGTATAACTTGCAGGTTAGGGGGATGCATTTAGAAAAGATTTTCATAGTTTAACCCTGTCTTCTTCTTATTCGGACACTCTTGACAGTGGTCGTGATGGTTCAGATGGATGGTGTACACATGGGAGTTCCTCCACTGCTGGCGAATGGCAGCATTACGAGCACATTGGACCATTGTGGAATGCGTTGCCATCCTGATGATATCCACCCAGCGAGGAGGTGATCTGCTGCGTGATTTTTTTCCTTCCACCTGGATCACTAGTCTCTGAATTGAATAATAATAATAACATATTTGGTAAATTTCATACCACTTACCTAGCCCAAACTAGGATATTCTATACTATGGGCTCTAGATAACGGATAAACATACATAGATACTAATAATTCATCCATGACTCGGAAACAAACGTTTCTGCTCATCACACAAATGATTGCACCTAGAGTCTCTAGCCACTAGACCAACCGGCTGTCAATCTTCATGTGGCCAAAGAACTTCAGAATTCGCAACTGCACAATCGACGAAAGTTTGTCCTTAATATGAAGTTATTTTAAGATCGAGTTGTTGGTGTGGAATGCCGTCCACGGAATTTTAAGGAGGCGTCTCGAACACCTCTTCTCCAGAGCATCAATTTTTCGGCAATCCTGCATCCTCAGCGACCAGGTCTCAGCTCCGTAGAAGAAGGTAGCAGTCTGTTTAAAACATCGAGAAGACTGCGCGAGTACGGCGCTGATATCAAATCGGTGCAGCTGCTGACATAATAGTAGCTATGCCAGTATGTGTATTATATGCAATTATATAAATACCTACCCAGCTAGTGTTATGTAATTCTTGTGTAGCATGAACCTATGCAATAGTCAATTTCAGGTTTATTCTATATGTGTTAAACCTTGGTTGCAAGTTTAGTGTCGCCACAAGAACCTTTCAATAAGATTGATGCACGTATTGCAAGGATGACCTATAGCGACTACTGGAAGTAATCAATTACTTTTGTAAATGTCGCATAGTGGACCGGTTGGTGTGAAGATTGCAGCCAAAATACAAAAAAGGTAGTTACTTAAAACTCAAATGATAATTGTAATGATCATTTTTCAGTGAAAATTAAGTAATTTCTTTGCGTTTCGCCTAGAAAATAGACTGAGATACTTAAGCATATTAATCATGTATTTTTAAAGCAACTAAAACTTATTATATCATAGATACGTAATTTTGTTGTTTAAAGTGGCTATGTAAGCGTGGCGGGGGCGCCGCGACTATGCGTCTCAATATACATGTAAAACCGCGTAAGGTAATCATCAATATTGGCCTATTTAGGGTATATTCTTATGAGCTTTTAAATAAGTTAATTTAAAAAACATAAGTCATGTCTTGGTTTAACTTAGAAGGAGCTATCATAATTAAACGCGTATGCAATATTTCGTATCTGTGCTGTTGACCGTTGAAGAGTTCCTTTATCTGGAACTAATCCTGGATGTCGATTCAGGTCATGGTTACCATAAAAATGCATTGTCATCGGAACTGAACCAACATGTAAAAATTCAACACCGCAGGATAAGAGGAAGTGGTTCTAATTCTAATAAATATACTCATAAATATATTATACATATATATCGTGTATTATATATTCATAGCATATATTGCAAGGTAAATAAAAGTTTTAAATCTAGTAATAAATAGCTTTTGGCAATTTGTGCATAAAATATGATATACCCATCGTTCGAATATTCAACAAGCAACATTGGGTTTCATACGAAATTTGGTTCGCATCATTTCGATCCTATTCCCTCTCTGGTGGATTATACCTATTTGTCAAATTATACGTCGGCTCCACTACACCCGCTAATTAACGGTGCGAACACGCGCCGTGAGCTTAATGTGCCAAAACGAGAGCTTCAGAAGCTTCCGAACATTCACGATAGCCATGTTCAATGTTTGGACGTAAACCCCACTCAACCTATTTTCTTCATTGCCATCTTTGTCATTACTCGCTAGCCGTAGTATTACCATCATATGTTTCACATGCGTATGCTATTTAATGTCTGTTTTGTAATCCAAGCATTAACTCAATGTAATGCAAGGTAAAACTTCCACAGTATTGTGTGGAAATGTCGTGCGTGAGGAAATACCCATGCGTGCATCTTCGACACACTTATGATGCTAAGTGCCGAATTAAACCTTGTTAGAATTTGCCTTACTTTAATCATTCATGCATATATTCTAATCTATCAAGTTAATTGGCATCTGCTATGCATATATTCTAATATATCAATATAATGAGTAAAATAAATTTACAACCGTCTAACACAAATGTTTCGCAATTATTGATTTTTGCCAAACCATAAATCAAGTTCATGCATATTTTACGACAAAGGCTAGGTGATGAGAACATCAGCTTTATTTTCGGATTCGGTCAACGCATAAATCTGAATGCCTATGTCGATTTCAATAGAAAAATAGTGTTAATATTTATCTTATTCAAAACATTACCTAGTTAGGATTACGAAAAGTCTAAACCTAATTGATTACGTCTTAAATTTTTATAAGTTACATGTCAGAATCAGAACTCTGCTTTGTTCTAAGTATATTACATTTCTGCATACCTATGTGCACTATCATGTATGTCCATTAAGGTGCTCGCAATAGATAATCTAACAAGTAAGTGTAATAATTTCAAACCTTATTTCGCAAAACAAAGATCGCGGTCCACATGTTTATTGTCAAGAGAAAATGTACCGAGTTTCAACACGCGCACCCACCGGCGATCCGCTTGCGATGTTTTAACTATCTAGGTCGTATTACGTATTTCGCAAATTACTCACTTACCGCTCACAATCCATATAATAACGTGTGCTACATAATTACCCGGCGGGAAAACAAAATTACCAGTTACACATTTATTTTGGCAGGGCCAAACTTTATTAACACCGTTGCTACAACATTCCAAAATTTTAATTATGTATCATTTTTTGAGAAAAGAGTGTAGTCTCTTAAAAATAACAGGTACATAAACTCAAACGTAACACCGATTTAAAAATCATAACAAAAATTCGTAAAATAAAGACTATTTATATAAAAAGAGTATTGTCAGTGCGTTTCGATCGGGGGTCGTGGAATACGCTCCCGATGGATCTGGTTTTGACCACTATCTTTCGGGGTATTACATGAACCTCGCTCGTATTAGTGCTAAGCTTATCATTATATATCACATTCAGACGTCTGCTTCCTGCAGCCTCTAGTAGCTACCATGATGGCCATATCCATATCCGTGGCCGTGTTCGTGACCGAGGATGACCGGGACGGGCACTTTTACGGGGTAGGGCACGTGCTTCTCGATGTGAACGGGGACGTGCTTCTCAATGTGGACGGGGTACGGCCTGTCGACGGGGACGTTGACGGGGAACGGTACGGGCTTCTCTACGGGGTAGGGAATGTGCTTCTCGACGGGGTAGGGGGCAGGCACGGGTACCTTGACGGGGTAAGGTACGTGCTTCTCCACATGAACGGGGTAGGGCCTGTCAACGGGAACCTTCACGGGGTAAGGTACCTGCTTCACAACGGGGTAGGGGACGTGTTTCTCAACCGGGTAGGGTACGGGCTTGGGAATGTGCACGGGGTAGGGCCTGTCAACAGGGACCTTAACCGGCACTTGGACCTCTTTGTAGACGGGGTATGGAGCGGGCACATGCACTGGCACCTGCACCGGGTAAGGAACTTTCTTCTCTACCGGGTAGGGAGCTGGGACAGGCACCTTGACGGGCACACGGACTTCCTTAGTGACGGGGTAGGGTTGAGGAACGTACACCTTGTAGGGGACGGGTCTGTCGACATGTACGTGCACAGGGTAGGGGACCTTCTTCTCAACCGGGTAGGGTTGGGGAACATGGACGGGTACTTTGACGATCTCCTTGACGGGGTAGGGCACGTGCTTGACAACGGGGTAGGGCTGGGGCACAGGGACTTTAACGGGAACAGGGATGTTCTTTTCGACCGGGTAGGGGATGTGCTTCTCCACAGGGTAGGGTACGGGGACGTTCTTGACGAGTGTGATAGTCTTGTGGACCTCTGCGTGTCCGTGTCCACCGAAACCACCGTCATAACCACCTCCGTAACCACCGCCGTAACCGCCGCCGTAACCACCTCCATAACCACCGCTGAGTCCACCGCTGTGTCCACCGATGAAACCACCACTGTGTCCACCGATGAAACCACCGCTATGACCACCGCTGTATCCACCGCTATGACCACCGCCGAAACCACCGTCACCGTGTCCGTAGCCCAAACCTATGTTCCATATTCCCCTCTTCTCGTGCTTCTTTTCGTCCGTAGCTTCTTTGTTTTCGGTCACTGCCACTTCCTTTTCTGCTTTCTTGGCCTCCCCAGCATATGCGAAGGCCAGAAGAGCCACCAGACTGGCGGCCACGAGCTGTAAACAAAAAATGCTGTTAGGACCACAAAAAAAACTGGAGCAAATGTGATTGTCCGATAGAGTCGAAAGTTATTATTGCACTTGACTAATTAGTTGGTATGAAAATAAGACTTATTGGCTTTAATGACTGGTCGTGCTAACATCGCCCTGCAGCGACATACAAAGCGTACACGCAACGTTTCCGTGTTGCACAAGTCGTTAAAGTAGGACAAGGGAATTTGCTGTAATCCAGGTTGTATCCTATCGGCATTGTCACAAGCCTGCACTTCTAGGATGTTCCACTGTCACTTATGGTAACTGAATGTAACTGAACAAGTAGTACAACGTATGAACTAAGGTTTAAACTGAACACACCATGTGCCTCATGATGCTGCACGTGTAGGTTGCACTGAAGTCAGCGAAGTCCTGAATGCGAATGATGCGTGTTGGTCCGAAGCTTCGCTATATATATGCGGTAAGAGCGGCCGAGCGAAGAAAAAATGGCGGCTCCGTAGGACTCTGTTACACTTTCGCTTTCAAAGGGGTTCGCTTTTGAACGTAAAGCCAAAATGTTCCATATCTGTCGACGGTGGTGATCGTAACGACCGGTTCTCTTAATAATTGTATAACTTTAGTGCAGTCTTTAGACTTAAAACAGTTGCGAATTTGTCTTGATAATTAAAATATAATAAGCGTTGCTGAAGGTCATTTCGTTTAAAATCTGTGCAATTTAGGCACACATAGCGGAAAGGGTTTCGTTAAGATCTCATGATAATGTTTAAATGCCTACGGTTTTGTTTCTACAAGTATTATGTCGAAAAGTAAAGCACTTAGTAAATGCACTGTCATTGTAAACATTTCTGTCTCCGTGTATAATGTAGGTACACAAATAAAACCAAGGTTGTGTAGTTATGGTGCGAGAGTGAACTAATTTTGCAGATAAGTAGTTACATTTAATGAAGTTTTTCTACTTGTATGTGTAAATATTGTAAGAAGTAGTAGGTGCTTGTTATGCTGCTATACAATTATGACACTTAAACTTGAATAAATTGTTGAACGAATACAACTATTTGCAATGATTTTGGTGAAGTGAAAAATTATTATTTAACATGTTAATGCCAAAACAGAAATATTTAATAACCAGCTGCACGCACCCTGCGATTTCATACACGTTGATGATGATTATGACGAACCTGCGTCACTCCGGCCCTTAAAATATACCTGTGAAAAAAACATATTAATCTGTCGCTTAAGTAACTGTGTGAAAAAGCAACAATCAAACCGACCAACGAAACAAGATATAAGTTCAAAGACTAAAACCCGCCTACGGTCGGGAAAAAAATACCTATGACACTTTTGCGAAGAAGACGGATCAATTGATACCTCGCTTGTCAAAATCGGACCAAGTTTTTAGTTTGAACACATAACCCTTACTCTGCCTTGCCGTAGTCAAGTAAAAAAAAGCCCATGACACTATACCTGAAGACAAATCGATTGACACCTCGCTTGTCAAAATCGAACCAATAGGAGTGACGCTATGGTGGAACATCCACATAACCACAAAGATACGTAGACTGTTAAACTCATTTCCCTTCCCTTGTTTTGCTGTAGTTGGATAAAAAGACACATTTTCGCATTGTAGTGTGTTAGGTTAAGAGTCTTAACCTATTACGGAAATCACAGCGGTAGACATACTCGTATAATAAAGGAAGAGAATAAAGGCATTTGTCCACAAAAATACGACATAAGTGTTTCATTTAATTTTATTTAATCAGACCGTAAAAGCTTAACAGTCTTCTATTTTTATACAACCTCAATTAAGTGGATGGCAATGACGACTCATCCAATTTACTATTTTCCTTGAGACATTGCTTTTAAGACGCTTTTCGTCTCATTTAATATGGGTGCAGTTAAATTATACATTTTAAATGTCATAAAACGTTAGCTAATCTTCGAGAGTGACGAGCACCACCCACGCATTATTATAAATCATAAAAATTCCAATGAAGGGTGTGCCTTTGCACCCATTGAAATATATATTAATAGTAGTATCCAATAGTTACATATTGGACAATAGTTAATATATCTAAGCTCTACATTTATTTAGAGGTTTAAAAGGACAGTCGCTTGACGAAATCTTCGCAAAGTATGTATTTGGAAAATGTATTTCTATATCCTCCCCTTCCCCCCAATCCCCTATACGAGCGATAGAGAGAGAGTTCCTGGTCGTGAGTACAGTTTGTAGTAGTACAGTTTTTGATGTAATTGATGTTTTGGGGAAAAGCAATTTCCACCCCCTCATTGTAGTGAAATCTTTTATTATTAGTGTCTATCGCTTGAATAGAATGTAATCTACGCTTATACGTTTAATTTTAAAGCTTTTTGTTTTTGATAACGAGCATTTTCTATTTGTCATTGTTTCAGCGCAGTTAAGGTTCTTATAACTATGACGTTGTTGAAAAATTAAGAAAAACGAAGGCGTATAAGGATAGTTAATTGATGAAAGGAGTTTATGCAAAAAAATATTAAAATCGGATAATATTTAAGGGTAGATGAGTGTTTTTTCTTTTATTTTGAACAAGGTTGCTATAGACTCTCTTCTTAAGGAATGACGATGATAAATAAAAATGGTCTATGGTACTTAAAATAAGCTACTGAAAATTAATAAAAACTTTTCTTTCTGTTTGTTTGTTTGCGCATCACGTAAAAACTGCTGGACCGATTGCAATACAATTTCCACTGTTGGATAGCTTAAGGTTTCACTTAAAAATTGGTTTATTTGGTATCTCAATTTTATTAGTAGAAGCCGAGCAATAGATAAATAACTATCTGACTCCTGCACGAAATTTGATGTTTTGTACTAAGGGTACTTTATATCCTGGAATAACACATATATTACTTTTAACCTAGTGAAATGGCAACGCGGGAAAAGCCGCGGGTACAGCTAGTAAATAATATGAGTAGAAATACCGTGAACTTGTCTAAGCTCAAACGAGCAATGTAGCGTAAACAAATCAATTGCTTATTGCTACGGGTATTCATAAAGTTCATTACACTACACTGGCCAAATGTGAACTTGGTGAGTTATGTTGAAAATTCAAAATGTGAACTTGGTGAATTATGTTGAAAATTCAATATGTGAACTTGGTGAATTATGTTGAAAATTAAAAATGTGAACTTGGTGAATTATGTCGAAAATTCAAAATGAGAATTCGGTGAACTATGTTGAAAATTCAATATGTGAACTTGGTGAATTATGTTGAAAATTCAAGGTGTGAAATTGGTGAATTATGTTGAAAATTCAAAATGAGTACTTGGTGAATTATGTTGAAAATTCAATATGTGAACTTGGTGAATTATGTTGAAAATTCAAAATGTGAACTTGGTGAATTATGTCGAAAATTCAAAATGAGAATTCGGTGAACTATGTTGAAAATTCAATATGTGAACTTGGTGAATTATGTTGAAAATTCAAAGTGTGAACTTGGTGAATTATGTTGAAAATTCAAAATGAGAACTTGGTGAATTATGTTGAAAATTCGATATGTGAACTTGGTGAATTATGTTGAAAATTCAAAATGACCTAGTGTAGAAAATGTGCATTATAAGGAAGTGAAGTACATGACCTTTGCTATTTTAACTATCAATTGTTGTCTATACGGTGGGAAATTTCCTGTAATAATATGTTATGTACCGGTTATTATGACCGGAAGTAAAAATGTTGAAACTAAAAATATATTTCTTACTGCCCTTCAACCAATCGGACGTTTTAAAATATCAACATGACTGTATCATCAAAAATCTTAAAAAAACCCGAACAAGTAAGGGCTCAAAAGGTCAGCAGTTTATGAAGACCAACGCCAAAATAAGAACACTGCCTACGCTTTGCACTCATCGAACTGAGATTGGACAGTTCTGTTGTTTCTTTGAGCCAATCAAAATTGGCACGCACAAGTTTTGTAATTCTTTCGAAATATTCATGAATAATAAATGGCCAAGTGCGCGTCGGACAACGCATAGTGTCGGGTTCCATCGTCACAGTTTTGTGGTTCTTTTTTTGAAAAGTTTTCATCGCAGGATACTCAAAATAATTATCATTGCGTGTTTCCTTTATTTTCCATTAGAACACTTGAGTCAACATAATAAACGGGATATTTATTTACCTTGTATTTATTTTGTTTTGTGTTTCCGATATTTCAGTTCGGGTTAGTATAATCGGGTCCAAAAACTATGCTCCGCGTATCCACAGAATTTTTATTGCTTATTTTAATGTAAACGTTTTTTAAATTCATGTTTCTTGAAGTACCGAAAGTAAAAAAACGGTTGCAAACAAAAAAAAACAAATGATTACTTTTTTCCGAATTCGTTGAGAAACCGTCGACTATATTTCTACAAAATACTTATGAATTATACTTTATAACCTTCTCCTTGAATCAAATTATACCCAAGTGAAAAACGGAATTAAATCGGTTAAGTATATATTTTTTTGATATATTTGTGGACAGACAGACAGACAGTTAAATATCTGTTTTTTATAAGATGTAGTGATGATATCCTGCCTACCTGTCACGGCATCATCGTTACTAGCGTTGTATGCGGGATGGACGGAAGTACAGACGAACTGGACTGAGCTGGACGATCTTATTAAGTTCCTTTATTACGGAACCCTAAAACGCTTTTTGTGAAACATTGCATCAAAACGCGTAATTTACAAACTGAAGCATAATCAAGTTTGTTTACTTATGATAACAATATTTGAAATGTACTGGACCAATTCCAAAAAAGAGCTATTTGTTATTCCAGGTAAGTTGCCAGAGTTGGCTTGAGTCAGATGAACGAACGCTGGAAAGAGCTATGCTTGAGGACTATTTTTGTATTGCGAGATAGAATCCGTGATATCAATATTTTAAAGCTTCAAAGCTTGCCTGTAGACTCAAACGCGCTAATGATCCTGCTCCGCGGGTCCCGAAACAACTTCATAATACTTATTGCGCTGCTGGCCAGCACTACCTCATACGACAAACAAACAAACAGTTGCGCTGCTTCCGTATCGATTATGCACCAAGGGGATTTAGCAGTGTATTACGTCACGGGCGGCATATTGAACCCTGAGCGTAACGAGGTACTCAGAGTTAATAAAACTGCAACTGGTCGAATTCGGTACAGGAGAAATTTTGTTTTTTTGAAGTGAAACCTCTTATGCGACTTCCAACAAGGTTGCGTTAAACGTTTAACGCTACCATGGAGGCCTTCCTATTTTCATTTCCACATTACGAAGTTTCACTTCTTCCGCGCGGAGGGACTCCACGGGTTTTTGAAGTGAAACTTCTTATGCGACTTCCAACAAGGTTGCGTTAAACGTTTAACGCATCCATGGAGGCCTTCCTATTTTCCATTCCACATTACGAAGTTTCACTTCTTCCGCGCGGAGGGACTCCGCGGGTTTTTGAAGTGAAACTTCTTATGCGACTTCCAACAAGGTTGCGTTAAACGTTTAACGCTACCATGGAGGTCTTCCTATTTTCATTTCCACATTACGAAGTTTCACTTCTTCCGCGCGGAGGGACTCCACGGGTTTTTGAAGTGAAACTTCTTATGCGACTTCCAACAAGGTTGCGTTAAACGTTTAACGCTACCATGGAGGCCTTCCTATTTTCATTTCTACATTACGAAATTTCACTTCTTCCGCGCGGAGGGACTCCACGGGTTTATGAAGTGAAACTTCTTATGCGACTTCCAACAAGGTTGCGTTAAACGTTTAACGCATCCATGGAGGCCTTCCTATTTTCATTTCTACATTACGAAATTTCACTTCTTCCGCGTGGAGGGACTCCACGGGTTTTTGAAGTGAAACTTCTTATGCGACTTCCAACAAGGTTGCGTTACACGTTTAACGCTACCATAGAGGCTTTCCTATTTTCATTTCTACATTACGAAGTTTCACTTCTTCCGCGCAGAGGGACTCCACGGGTTTTTGAAGTGAAACTTCTTATGCGACTTCCAACAAGGTTGCGTTAAACGTTTAACGCTACCATGGAGGCCTTCCTATTTTCATTTCCACATTACGAAGTTTCACTTCTTCCGCGCGGAGGGACTCCACGGGTTTTTGAAGTGAAACTTCTTATGCGACTTCCAACAAGGTTGCGTTAAACGTTTAACGCTACCATGGAGGCCTTCCTATTTTCATTTCTATATTACGAAATTTCACTTCTTCCGCGCGGAGGGACTCCACGGGTTTATGAAGTGAAACTTCTTATGCGACTTCCAACAAGGTTGCGTTCAACGTTTAACGCTACCATGGAGGCCTTCCTATTTTCATTTCTACATTACGAAATTTCACTTCTTCCGCGTGGAGGACTCCACGGGTTTTTGAAGTGAAACTTCTTATGCGACTTCCAACAAGGTTGCGTTAAACGGTTAACGCTACCATGGAGGCTTTCCTATTTTCATTTCTACATTACGAAGTTTCACTTCTTCCGCGCAGAGGGACTCCACGGGTTTTTGAAGTGAAACTTCTTATGCGACTTCCAACAAGGTTGCGTTAAACGTTTAACGCTATCATGGAGGCCTTCCTATTTTCATTTCCACATTACGAAGTTTCACTTCTTCCGCGCGGAGGGACTCCACGGGTTTTTGAAGTGAAACTTCTTATGCGACTTCCAACAAGGTTGCGTTAAACGTTTAACGCTACCATGGAGGCCTTCCTATTTTCATTTCTACATTCCGAAGTTTCACTTCTTCCGCGCGGAGGGACTCCACGATCGTTTTTTTAGAGGCTTTTCTATATTCGATACTGAAGTAAAATTGTTTTTTTTTGGTCTGTCTGTCGGTCTGTATATATCTTGTCCGCGCATGTTGGTCTGGACCTAGATATGAAATTTCGGATACGGATATAGAAATAATATTATACCTGTTTTGGGTATGGTTGCGGATATGAAATTATTTCGGATTATCCGTTAGTTTCGGATAGTTTCTGTTACGGATATTAGATTTTTAAGATAAACAAACATGCAAGTAATGCGCGCGGCTAGTGTGTCGGCTCGGCTGGGCAGAAAAACCTGTCATAACGAGTCTCATTTAGACTTTTAGATTCCGCTCCTATCCGAAATGATGCAAAACTTTTATATCGGGTTCGGTTACGGTTTCATAGGACACTTTTCATCCCGAAAAAAATAAAGGATTCCTGCGGAATAGGGGTTCAAAGTTATTTTAATTTTGAAGTAATAAATAATATTTTTTGGAGGGTACTCTATTTTTGATACTGAAGCAAAAACTGTTTCTTTTTTCATTTTTGTCTATCTGTTTGTCTGCCTGCCTATCTGTCTGTACCTTGACCGTGCATCACGCTGAAACTTCTAAACGAATTCAACTGAAACTTGATATGATATGAGTTTATACCACGAGGTAGGACACTAGATACTTTTCATCCCGAAAAAAAAGGGTTCCCACAGGATATTAGTTGAAAATTATTTAAAAGAACACCTATCACGCTCAAACTACTGGACAAATTTGATGCAACTTGACACATTCACAGTTTGTATGATGACTTATAATTATAGATACATGTTATCCCGAAAAAAAGGGTTCCTGCGGGATAGGGGTCCAAAATTATGTTAATTTTGAAGTAATCAATATCTATACTTATATTATAGCAATAAGTACCAAAACAAAGAATTCTGTACAAAGAAGATACAGAAAATAATGTCACACTGAAAGAAATATCATAAACAGTATGCACGCTGCGTTTGCATGTTTTGTTTGAAATTTTGAACAAATGTTGATTTATATTAGTATATTACGTCTTGGAATAGCACGTAGAGTACTCTTAAATTGGAGAAATAACCACGCGTGCGGAGCCGCGGGCGCAGCTAGTATAAAATAGACACAGATCTTAGGTATGAGGTTAGATTCACATCATTCACAGCCTTTCTCGTCCCACTGCTGGGTATAGACCTCTCTTTTAATACACCATTCGCCTCGGTCCTGTGCCAATCGGATCCAGGTTCGACCCGCGATCTTAACAATATCGTCGGCCCATCTAGTTGCTCGACGACCAACGCTTCGCTTTCCCTGTCTCGGCCAGCACTCGGTTACCATCCTACACCACCTGTCGTCACTTCGCCTGGCTATGTGTCCTGCCCAACTCCATTTTAGTCTCGTTACTGTGGTTCCGACGTCCCGAACTTTTGTTCTTCGTCGAATCTCAACATTACGTACTCGATCTTGAAGTCTAATGCCAAGAATAGACCTCTCCATGGCTCTCTGTGCTACTTTGATTTTGTGCACAGCCTCATGCGTGAGGGTCCATCACATGTGTTAAGCTATAAAAGGAAGCAAATTTAAAAAAAAAACAACGCCAAATTTTTTCAAATTGACATATGACATCAGGCATACATAATAATAATACAATTAATTAAACCAAGAGATACATAAAAAAACTAAAAAAGTATTGAATACGTATGAACATGTCAGATTATGCTTAGACTCTTATTGGACACAAACTGTACAAACAAAAAAATAACTTACTTAATCATTCAAGTTTCAGAGTTAAAAAAAACAGTCACAAAATAAAGTCATTTTTCTATCAATCATTTATGTAACTTTTGTTTAAAAATGTTTTTAATGTTTTTTGTTGTTTTTTTTTGTTATATAAATGTTTATGTTTTTTTTTATTTTTGTTATATGTAATGTTTTTTTATTTTTTTTCATTTCACTCACAATTATAATTTGTTTTTTTCTGCAAAGATAACTAGCATTTTGGCAAGCACAGTCTGGTACAAAGCAGGCAGTGGCGCATGTCTTGGTGCTTTGTGAAAAGCTCAGATTTCTGTTTTACAAAAAGCACTTACCTACTGCTTTAAATACAGGCAAGGATGAGTACAAAGCTCGAGAATTTTAAATAAAGGCCTACCTCGAGATAATGTGTGCCATAAATACCATGATTGCAATTCTTTTGTGCTCTAAAAGCTCTATCTGAGTCCGTAGAGCCCCAGATCGTCGGATAATATTGCAGGACCGAAGCAACATTTCCGTGGTATGTCTGTAATGCGGCTTCCCTCGATACCACTTACAGGCGCACCCGAGTAGTAATTTTACCGTAAAAATATCCTATAATAAGTTATTCCAGGACCTAAAACCTACCAAACATCAAAATCTGACCAACCATTTCAGAACAGAGTGGTAATAAACATACTCGTACGTACACACATACTTTCTCATTTATATTAGGATTATTAATGTAATAAATTATAGCTTTATTTTCCTTATTAAATTATACTGTCTGCCACCACACCTTGTTTTTATGTATTACTACTACTATGCACATTTAAATACAAATTGCAGTATTCAATTTGTGAAGCATTATATAATTATGTATATAGAATTATAATTTTGATACAACTCTATTAAATTAAGTTGATCATAAATGAGAAGTTGGTGAATTATGTTGAAAATTCAAAATGACCTAGTGTAGAAAATGTGCATGATAAGGAAGGGAAGTACATGACCTTTGCTATTTTAACTATCAATTGTGGTCTATACGGTGGGAAATTTCCTGTAATAAAAAATTAAGTTGATCATAAATGAGAACTTGGTGAATTATGTTGAAAATTCGATATGTGAACTTGGTGAATTATGTTGAAAATTCAAAATGACCTAGTGTAGAAAATGTGCATGATAAGGAAGGGAAGTACATGACCTTTGCTATTTTAACTATCAATTGCTGTCTATACGGTGGGAAATTTCCTGTAATAAAAAATTAAGTTGATCATAAATCTAGGCACATAAATCAATAACAAGCCAAAAAACATGCAATAATTATAGTCATAATTAAATCGTCAAAGGCTTCAGTGCTTAATTCAAATTTACAGAGGATGTGGTTCGCACTACATCCTCTGCAACCAACTTGTTCAAGAACAAATATTAAGTTTCTCTTAAATAGATTTACCCCAAATTTTGGTAAATTATTATGCTCGATCATTAATTACCACTGACCTCTTTAATATGATATCTGAGTCAATCAGAAGTGCCGGGCTGTTACGAGTTATGGGCTGTTACGAGTTATGGGCTGTTACGAGTTTAATGATGATCACATTTTCTGTATATTTATGTTTTTTGATTGGTCTACATATCGATTGACTGGAACACTCACGCCACCATTCAGTTCACAGATAAGTTGGTAATCGAAGTTTTGCCACTCTACTTCAATTAATCGTCAAATGTTAGTTCCAATAACTCCCGCAATGGCTGAATAGGTATATCGAGGGACAAATCGATTGGCTATGTATCAATACTGCATAACAAGTGCGTTAATTCTATAGGAGTCTTATGATTATGAATCGAATACACACCAAAATGATCTTCTGCCTACTAGTTCTGCGTATTTGACTATAGAGGTCAGAACTCAATCATCATAAACCTAAATTCGTCCACTGCCCGACATAGGCCTTTCCTAGGAGCCACAGAGCCCTATCTTTGGCTTTTCTCATCCAGTGTTAAGTCATCATCGACCTATAGGTTTACGTAAAAATAGATTGGATTTCATTACCGTCTAAAATGCCTAATTTCTTGCACATATAATAAGTTAGAACGGTAAAAGAAACGTATTAGCTAATTCTGAACAATTTAAGATTTACAGTTTAATTGCAAGTTAACTTCATACTACGAGTACTCGTTCTGGCTAACAATGTCTAGTCTCTTAGAATATATTATATTTTAATGAGTCCAGTCCTATTACGTCCAGTTCCACAATGACCACAGTGTCTCATAATGACTAGTGTTACAACATACTGTAAACAATGCCCAATACAATTGAGAACACATATCAAAACATTCCCAAGCATACCTCTTCATCAGCATCATCAGCTTTTCACTGAGAGAGAAGTTCACCTCTCTAGCCTAGTGCGAATTTGTGGATCTCGCATGTCAATGGGTCTTGGACATGCTTCACCGTTTTTGAGTGATGAGGGCCTAGTGGTATACTAGTGCGTGTTAGAATCCTACTTTATCGGGTTCAATCGCTCCTTTCTTCGGAGGGCAGGTTAACCTATTGGTCCCTGTTGGTCCCAGTTGTTATTCATTGATTGCAGTCGCTAAGCCATGTCAGAGGCCCTTGGAAAACTCTGACATCAGAGGCCAGCACTACCTCATACGACAAGCAAGAAACCGATGTTTGAACCGAGAGAAGGACCAGGGCACATCAAGGACATTTTGAGAAAAGGACCTGTTGAGAAAGGTCATTTTGAGAAAAGGATTTCATGAGCTGAGACGGTCAATCGTCTCAGCCATCTCAGATCATGATGTCCTTTTCTCAAAATTACCTTCCGTAAAATGTACTTTTCTCAAAATGACCGATTCGCTGCAACTCACAAACTTACTGAATGAAACAAAAAAAGGAAACATTTTCCATAATACGAGTAGGTTCCTTAGTACGGGCAGAGAATAAATAATAGTATGATGGGTCTCAAAATAAAAATTGAGAAAAGGACATCATGAGCTGTGAGATGCTCGGTTTCTACTCATCGGATTGAGATACAAAGTACACAAGATTGAGAAAAGGACATCATGAGCTGTGAGATGCTCGGTTTCTCCTCATCGGATTGAGATACAAAGTACACAAGATTGAGAAAAGGACATCATGAGCTGTGAGATGCTCGGTTTCTCCTCATCGGATTGAGATACAAAGTACACAAGATTGAGAAAAGGACATCATGAGCTGTGAGATGCTCGGTTTCTACTCATCGGATTGAGATACAAAGTACACAAGATTTTAAGTCAAAACTTACGCTATCCATCAGTGAAAATCGCATTTCAATCGATCCAGTTGTTTTTACGTGATGCGTGAAAAGACAGACAGAAACACAGGAGACTCCATTTAAAATATGTTTTATTCTTGTTCAGCAGCTTATCTTATGTCCACTAAACCTTTTTTTAATATTACCTATATGTTAATTGTACAGACTTTATATTTCGTTACCATTTCTTTTTGGAATATATATAACTGCGTCCAACCTCAAGCTTGCACTCAAGAATGTGTAAACATGACGGAACCAAATTGAACGTAAAGCACCCAAGATATGCCAATCCGCTCGTATGCACGAGCCTCACGCACACACTTACACCATGTTATGCCGATCAAATCGCAGCTAGATCTCGACCTTGTTAAACGTGCTAATTCTGTCAAGTTCTCACGGGAAAAAAATGCAGTCTTTTGTAATTAAATTGTGTATTAACCACAAAACACAACAAATTAACCACTCACGCACACATACGCAGCCACCATTTGCTATTCTTCACTCGTTTGTTCGGTGGCGTAGACGCCGTCGTATTGATACCTTCTTGCTTGTACTATTATTTATTCCTGCTCTGTGTTCAATACTTAAGTAATAATAGTCATTGGATTTATGGTACCTACTCGTAATAGGTAGCTAATACTTATGTCGACGATTTATGTAGTTCATTTTCTATCGATAGACATAGTTTTCGCAATGTGACTGCTTGGGGACTTTCGCACTTGTGTCGAATAAAATTGTACGTAAAATGTGATCTTTTTTATTAGATGTATTTATAAAATGTTTCGTTTAGTGTCTGCAGTGTATGTAGTATGTAAGCATAATGTATGAAATGAAGTATTTAAAAAAGGCCAAAAGATTTAAAATTCAGATTTACACAATTTAATTGTAGAAATAATGTGTAAAGGAGTATGTCCGGAATATGCTTTTCTCTGTACAAAGTGTTCAGAAAGAGATTATTTTTAGTATCCCCCGCCTTCATCATTTCGGACTGTAATAAAAAAAAAAAAAAAAGTTTACTAAAATAGTGTTTTACGTGTTCAATTTATCACAGGAAACTGGAACAAATCAGTCTTAAGGGAGGATGTAATACTCATTGAGGTATTATTACGTAATACTACGTAATATCAGTCTCCATCACAGATCAGAAAGATACTCGTATAATACCAAGTAGTTTTCTAGAAAGTTTATAACACGTACTGATTATAAGCTTTCTCCTTGAGGCTCTGCGATATCTGCAACGAGAAGATATGGCGCAATTTCCCGAACGCTGCCCATCCGAGCTGGATTTGTCTGTTGATCTCTTTGTCGAAGTTGGATCTTCCCAGTTGGATTGTCTGACCCAAGTAGGCATAGTGATCAACAGCTTCGATAATATCATTCCCAACATAAACCGGCTTGGGTGCGACATGGGCACTTGACATTATATTCGTCTTACCCATGTTCATTTTAAGACCTACCTGTTGGGAAACAATATTGAGATCACTGAACATTGTGCTTCCAGGGTTTCTGCCATTCGCCATTGACGTTAATACCATATCCGTTTCAGTTTAGAAGCTTGAATATATCTTCCAGTGCAGAGGTCTGTGAACGTCTCACCCCTTTTTCAAATCGATAGAATTCGTGCTCTGATCTTGGAGACGGACACATGGTGGAGTCATGGTGGCCTTGCTGTACAAACACTTCAACACTTCGATGTACTGGTAGTACAATCTGGCACCGCTATAATGACTGTAGCACTGCCCAGGTCTCGACTGAATCAAAGGCTTTCTCGTAGTCCACAAACGCTAGACATAGTGGCCAATTATACTATTCGGTCTTCTGTATAATCTGCCGGAGCGTATGGATGTGGCCTACGGTGCTAAAGACTTTCCGGAATCCAGCTTGTTCGGGAAGCTGAAAGTCGTCAAACCTAGGAGCAAGACGGTTTTTAACTACTCTCGAAAACAGGTTTTAGACGTGACTCAGCAGCAAAATGGGCCTATAATTCTTTAAGAGGGTGTTATCACCTTTCTTAACAAACAACACTACCACGCCGCTCCTGTGCCACGTCTCTGGCGTAGTACCCTCGAGGATGACGGAGTTAAACAGCCTCTCAAAGACTTTAAGTAAAAGTGTTCCACCCGCTTTCAGTACCTCTGTCGTTATTCCGTCCTCCTCTGGTGCCTTGTTGCTCTTAAGTTGTTTGAGAGCCATTCTGATGTCGTATAGACTAGACGTACGGGATATCTTCGGTATAATGTCGGGTCAAACGTGCTCTTGCATCACTAGTCATGCTAGGAGGACTACACGATTAGGTGTATAATTGTCCATAGAACTTCTCGAGCTCAATCAAAATCTCTGGCTTCAGCGACTGCCACTGTCGGTTTTCAGCTTCGTCAACAGGTTTTGCCCAATAGACAGATCTCTTGTGAATACTTTGGAGCCCTTGTTCCGCTCTATTGCGTACACGTAGTATTATAAGAACGCAAATCCTGTCGCATTGACTTAGAGATCTGATTATTAAGCAAGCTGTAACTCGACATATCCACTGCAGACTGCAGCCTCATCTCGCCTCGTTCTGCCATAAGTTTGAGTGTATGCTCATAGAGTTTCTGTGTTCTATTTTTGCGGTGGGTCTTAAAGAACTCCGACCCGTTTGCTTGAACAATTTCCACCAGCCCGTTGTTTAGTTCGTCCACCGTATCACATTCGGTAAGGATTTGGAAGTGATTTTGGAGCTCCAACTGAAAACTCTCGGGGTTTTCAATTTGGGCAGGACTTGGACGAAGAGTAGATCTCAAACGTGGCCTCTTCAGCTTAACATTGATATTCAATGAGCCTCTTACCATGCGGTGATCACTGCCGGTCTTAAGCCTGTTGATCACAGAGTCATCATTGAATATATGCCGATTGATCGTCAAAATGAAATCTATCTCGTGCTTATGGTCGCCGGGGTGCAGACACGTCTTTTTCCTGGAGGGGCGCTTCTTGAAAAAAGAGTTCATCATAGAGAGTCCCTCCTTCTCCATGAAGTCGGCCAATTGCTGACCCCTTTGGTTCCGCCAAACTGCCCCACTCTTAGTTCATCGCCATTCCTCATGCCCAGCCGTGCGTTGAAGTCCCCCATCACCACTGTGAAGTGTGTTTTCGAGGCATGTATGGCATCAGAAATGTCATCATACATAGCCTCCACTTCATCGTCCGGGTGCTTTGAGTGTGGAGCGTACATCTGTATGACCTTCAACGAGTACCGTTCGGTAATTCTGAGCATAAGATCTGCCACCCCGCTTGAAACGCTTTCGATCTTCACAACGTTGTTGACGAGGGACTTGTGGACGAGAACACTGATACCACGTTGGGACTGCTGGGCGCCTGCCGGTAATAAAGTAAGTTGCGGGAATTCACGGTCATCGTATCCTCTCCCTCTCTTCGTCACAGGTTAATATACATTCGGTTGCCTTAGTCACCACGGTTGGCAGGCGGATTGGTGACCGCAGTATTACAAATATGTGCTTGGAGGACGCTGGTACCCATCTTTCGGTGTGTATTCCGTCGCCTTTTACGACATCCACGGGAGGATTGGGAGGGGTCTTATTCTAAGCCGAGACCGCCACGGCACAAAATTAATTAAGTACGCTTTGTAACTCCGTAATGCGTTCCTACGCTGATAAAGGTATACATTGTATCGTGTAACCGGCATCGTATAAGTCATTAATTAATTGACTTCTAAAAAGAGGAGGTTCTGAAATCGTCTGTTTTTTTAAATGTTTGTTTTCGTTTTTAATAAACGCAGCGTTTAGAAGGCGCAAGTGTATTCTGAATACAATCTAAGATACGCTCATGCTGTCGTTTCGCAAACTCTCGCTCCAAACCGTTTTTGTAGTCGGCTGTCATTCGTCCAAGGTCCTTCTTGGTCTGTGGATATTGTTTTATTTTTATGAGGATTATGTTCGTAAATACCTATTGTTTCGTAAGTCGATACATGTTGCGTTTTTAAAATATTGCACGAACAGGGAGATCATCCATAAGGAACGCATGCTAACTTTTTGCTACACGTCGTTCGATCGTTCTAACTGCATTGTTAGCTACCAATACCTGAAGCCTATTTTGTATTTATATTTGTGTGTGTATGTGTGTATTTGAGGGTGAGTTTGTGTGTGTATGTTTGTTGTTACTCTTTCACGGCTTATTTGGATGATGGCACTAGGATAGTTTATATCCTGGATTAACACATAGGCTACTTTTGAGCCCGACTTGGGGAAAAAAAGATGTAAACACGGAACACAAATATATGATTCTCCTATTCGTCACATATATTACAATTTTAAAAGTTATAAACGTCATTCGTAACTTATAAGTATACATCTTATAATGGAATATAGATGATTTCCCTACGCGTCTTTACGAACGATCGCTTGTCGCCTTGCATGATTATGTACATTGAGACAAAGTCGCGACGCGCTCGTCACGCTAACATAGCCTCTATTTATTTCTTATCTATGCTTGTGCTCTATGGAGGAGGCCCATGTTAAATTAGTGGATGAGTTTTGATCATCATCATTCTGGCTGATGATATGATGATGTTGATGAATTATATGTGAAATGTGGAACCGATCAATAGACAAATCAAATGGGTGGATTATGCGAAAACAGAATTTGTCACTAAATGGTAATTTCATCTTTATTTCATCGGATACCGGTTCGCATACTTACTTATAATTCAACTTCTTAAAAAGAAAACAAGATATTGTTAAAACATGTTTATTGATTAATCAGTCCAAATTCAAGCAGATATTTCATAATGTCACAATCACAAGTAAGTCGTATAATTAAATAGTTTCTGAGGCAGTATAAGTTACCATATAAACAATATAAATACAATTTGCGCAATCATCATTCACATAGATTCTATTCTATTCAATGAGTAATAATTATTTTCCATATTTTCGTAGTTGTAGGCATCTAATGAAAGAGTCCGCCTGGAGCCTCACCTTTGTTAGATATTCTATCGCAAGTAGTAGTAAGACTGGCCAAGTGCGTGTCACACGCATGGACTAAAGGTTCCGTAGCCTGGGCCATAAGCTATCCAACTGTAAAACTGCATTGCAATCGGTACACGCTCTTACTTTATACGCCAACAAAGTTGATTTACAGGTTGATTATGTCTCTAACTATGGAAATAGTTACCAAATAGAAAAAAAACTGTCAAAGAACCTCATTATATTTTTAATATACCTATTCTACGAGACCCCACTGGATGGGGGATGTTTTCAAAAACACATGTTTTCGTCTTCACTTTGCATTCAAGGGTGCCAATCGAAAAAAAAACAATGCCAAACATTATAGTTATTTAGGTCGCAGGTCGAGCCGTGATATTATAATTTAAGTAGTGAAATTATAATTGCACGGTATTTTGTTAATCGGCTCCATTTCTTACAATTTAATGGTGGTCTGTATACACTGTGCTGGCTAATATCCCTCGATTAAACATAGGAGCACCGCGACCCCCACGTGGTCCGACTTTGCCCTACCCCCGGGTGCAATTCCAAAACGCGGTGCCAGAAGCTCGCAAGGAGTTCCTGTGCGAGTGAAGCGAAGGGACGACGATGCGAGTGTTCTGGCAAGAGCCCGTTTCTGTGCTGGCTAATTAACAATATAGCTACGACATACATATATAGTTTGTGAATAAAATGGCTGTGTCATACAGACAGGCGGAAATGGTGAAACAGTAAACGTTCCTTGTTTGTCCACAAAACCCTAAAAAATACATTTCCTTCCAGCGGAATTAGGTACTACTGGGAATGATGAGACGTCTCTGGGTAAAGAGAGCAGTGCAGACCCACGCATGAATTATGTTCTGTGTGGCACTGTATTTTTTTTTGAGCTTTCGTGGCGCTTACCTTCAAGCAAACGGCCTGCTCATCTATACCTACATAAATTAGATATAAATTACACACCGGATTTATAATGTAATTTTCATACCACCTGCACGACAATGTCCAATTACATATCACGCAATCTCAATGTAAGCCAAGTCATTATATCCCAAGGGATATAAAGTTATATCAAACTCCCAAGGGATATATTGTGATTTGAATTTAGAACGTTACAATTCATATGACTCTTTACATAGATACAGGCATTATAGGTGTTTATTCTAAAATTGAACTGGCCACCACAGGCAGAAAACAAAAACACAGTGATTGTAAAGAATGTCAAACAAAAGACAATGTTTGGAGTAATTTTAACAATTCCATATTTTATCATTTACAAGTTGACAGAAATGAAACTCCCAAGGGATATACTGTGATTTGAATGTAGAACGTTACAATTCATATGAATCTTTACATAGATACAGGCATTATAGGTGTTTATTCTAAAATTGAACTGGCCACCACAGGCAGAAAAAAAAACACAGTGATTGTAAAGAATGTCAAACAAGAGACGGTGTTTGGAGTAATTTTAACAATTCCATATTTTATCATTTACAAGTTGACAGAAAAATATTGTTGAGTGATAGTGATTTGACTCCGGAGTTTAATAAATCAAACGCTTTGGGATTATTAAAAATCTACTACTGGAAAAATCAAAAGATAAATACGAACAAGATATATAGAGTATGTTCAAAAACTAAAAGCCGATACTTTTGGATAAAAAATAGCCTATGACACTCTTGCGATGAAGATGAATCGATTGACACCTCGCTTGTCAAAATCGGACCAAGTTTTTAGGTTGAACACATAAACTTCTTTTGGTTTGCCGCAGTCGGGTAAAAAAGCCTATGACTCTCTATAAATGAAGACAAACCGATTGACTCGCTTGTCCAAATCAGACTAAGTTTTTAGTTTTTTACACATAACCCTTTCTTTGCTACGCCGTAGTCGGATAAAAATAGCCTATGACACTCTGTACCTGAAGACGCATCGATCGACACTTTGCTTGTCAAAATCGGACTAATAGGAGCGACGCTATGCTGGAACATCCACATACATACATACATGACGGTTAAACTCATTCATTACCCTTCCCTTGCTTTGCTGTAGTCGGGTAAAAAGACTATAACGATTTTAATCAATGGAGAACAATAAAAGGAGTCAAGGCAATCTGTCCTTTTAGTTTATTTCCAACACTTAGCATCAACTCGAAAGCCAAGTAGCCTATGGTTCAGTTATTGTTTTAATGTCTCGAAGAAGGTATGAAAAAAAAAAGGTAAGGATTCTCGTGGAATATCTATTTTTTTATTGTGTTGATTGTTTTTTGTTTGTTTGTTTGCAATAAATACATTTTATTATTATTATTATTATTATGAAAAGTAGAGTATACACCTCGGGGATAAAGCTTGTCTTACGTCACGGGCGGCATATTGGACCCCTCGATTAACTCGGGATTCTACATTAAACCGGAAATACTCGTACATGCCACTATGAGTGCATCATGTCGTCCAACCCTGCAGTCCCCAGAAGAATCAAAGACCACAAAAATACTCGTACATTGTTGATTGGTTGGTTGCAACTTTTTAGAAACAACTGTAGAGTTCCCCTATAACCCGTCTTTTAAATAAGTACGGATGCGGATTTTAAAGTTGTTAACTGTTATCAGTAACCTAGTAAGGGCGCGTACTGGAGGAGCGTTTTGCGTACCATAGAGTATTTCTGGTTTGTAAAAATAAAAAATAACCTTTCTTTTTCAGGTAAGTCGAAGATTCGCCATTAGAAACCATCAAGAAAATAGACGGTAAGTAAAAATACTAGGCTTACGTCGAAATAATTTGTAAACGGTACACCGGTCCTTTATGAAAGTATTTGAAACTTAAACTATTAGTTAATCTCCAAACCACATTCCAAGAAAGACTCACGTGGCGGCTGGACAACTGGATCCGGTCCGGTATTCTGTGCCGATTCGGTTGAGAATCGCCATTATTCTGGTAATAGGCATTGAGAATACATTAGTGGTTATGTTCTCACGCGATTGCTTCTAAATTCCTAAATCGTCGGAATTCCCAAATATTTGGTCAATTATGTTGTTCTGGTTGTGTTTAAATTTGATAGAGACGATTTGTTATTTTTAATCGACTTTACAAAAGGAAATTATATGTTTGACTGTATGTAGGTACGTTATTTTTTTTTAATTTATATACACGGATTTGTCCGTCAATTGCAGACCGATTTTAAAATATATTTTTTGTTTGAAAGGGTTCTCTCCTGATGGTCCCATATAAATTGTATCAAAATTGGTTCAGTAAATTTCGAGAATAAATATTTTTTTTAGTAAATTTATTTGATTTTCAAATCTCTAAGATTTCTGAACCGATTTGGATGGTTGTTTTTTTTTTCAAAAGGGTAGACTTTCAGCGTTCCATATCAACTTCATCAAAATGGGTTCAGTTTTTTTTAAAGTTATTATTTATTAATCCAATTGAAGTCGATTTTTTGTACCATGGTATTTTGTACAAATTTTGTTATGATATGTGCATGTCCATATTTTGTTATGATATGTGCATGTCCATATTTTGTTATGATATGTGCATGTCCATATTAGCAATTGCAGTTCCACCTTGAATTATAAAATATTTACCGGCACTCCTCGGTTATAAGACATTGGTGGTCTCATTAACCAGTAACGCTTGCTTTGTACCATAGAGAAACTACCGACTTCTGTCTTTAATCGATGTGTCCACACGGTAGGTGTGGTTTAATCATAGATACAATTATAAGTGTGAAGATTAGGTCTAGCCCCTCGGGCGTGGACCGCAGAAATTAGGTGCAACGCACACAATTGGCCTTCTTTGGCTCTAATCACAATCAGGGTTGCGTTTGCTTTAGCAATTCGCGCTACATCTGCATATTTCTTTTATCTTTTTATTAAAAGCTATTATTTAACTTCACTTGTATGTATGTATCTATCTATGTATCTATGTATTTCTGTCTGTCCTGGATCCTTGAAATTCAAATTTTGAGCACTTCCCGATTAGCTATCCGGCTGAAACTTTTAGGGTGGTTCACAAATCGACGACAAAGCAATTAGAAAAGAAGTGACATTGGATTTGAAAAAAGAAAAAATAACCGTTATTTTTCATATAATTTTTTAAATTATATTTATTTGTTGATGCACATGAAACAAGACAGTGGGAACCTAGCGATGCGTTTTCCTGTAGTTTTTGTAAACTTGATATTAAAGCATGCCACTGTCTACCCCTTTGACTAGATCAATGGGCTTAATGCATTACTTAACATTTACCTTCACGGTGTGGTACGGTGAAGCAACGTGTCCGCGCGATGTCCACGCGCATGTAGAGCAAAACCGACGGGCAGCAAGATCACCCGTGTTCTCGGTCACCTGGACAATTAAAATTGTTGAAACAGCACGGTTACTCAAATGTGATTGTGTTTTACAAAATTACCAACGTGCGGGAGATCTGTATAAATTTGTAGATCAGGTGCGGAAGCCGCGCGCGCCTTGTTCCTGCATGGCAAACCTTGGCTCCATATTTAGCTCTCGAATCTTTCAAGTTAGATAATGACATAAGAAAAGTCTGATATACATTCAATTTTGGGATTAGAGGACGCTCTGGTTATGTACACTAATATTATAAACATAAAAGATTTTATTTTTTGTATGTTTGTTTGTAATGGATAAACTCAAAAAACACGTAACCAATTTTGATAATGACTTTACTTATAGAACGCTACATTATGAGCGAGTAACGTGGGCTGTTTTTTTAAATGTGTCTCTTTACGAAAATTGCATTAATAATTAAGGTATCAAACATTTGCTTACAAAAGTCATTATTTGGCGTGCGCAGCGAAAACTATTGATGACACAAAAAACGGGTAAAACAAGTCCGCGAGGCAATATGTCTAACTTTTATAATATGTAGTTAAGTCACAATAACCGTTTTATGTTTAAATTAGTAAATGAAAACACGGGTAGAATTGTGTACAAATAATGAGGAGCCCTTAGCTACCCGTACGAAGCCGAAGCGAGTCGCTAATTTATTTATCTAAAGTCGCTAGTTTATTTATCTAATTGGCTCGCATGGCAACACAATGTGTAATAGCACTTTATATTAAATTTAAAGGTGAGTCTACCGCTGTGGTGGGGTGTTCTTACTACTCCGCCACAGCGGCTGTGTATTAGACAGTAGTGGATATTTTGACGGCCAATATTAGACAGTGTCTATTACTGCCCGTCAAATTAAATTAATTATTGATACATTATTTCTATAAATACACTTTCCAATCGTTTTTACAAGTACCTAGTAATTGGTAAACTCATAAACGTAAAGATAAATGAATAAGATAGTAAGTTCAAACTGATATGACTAAAGTATTTTTGGATACTATGATAGATAGGTGTTACTGCAACGTGGGTTATTACGTTATTTCATCGATAACTAATAGTTTGTTTCACAACCTGAGTTATATTTAGATCTAGATCAAGATGCAAGGTCATATCTTGCTCTACTACCTATCAAGATCATAACGATGCTTTTATTATAATTTGAAACAACTTATATTAATATTAACAGATTATAATCCAGACACGTTATTTATGAGAAATGTATAATGCCAACTATATTCATACCTACTACAAAGATCCGCGAACAAGTTTAGAGGCCTCCCTAGACGGTCAAGAAGCATGACAAGCATTTAGGTGCTTCCCAAGCATGCTTGATGTTGCTTTCAACATCAAGTGTACTTGTCAAGCATTCCGTGCTGAAATATTGTCAATGTCGCTCTTACAACTACATGCACAAACACGAAGAAAAAATGAATAAGGTCTAAAAAGTTATTTATTTGGAGACGATTTATCTATGAACATTTACAAAAGGCTAAAGTCATTACCCATCATGTTGGGTATGCTCGCTAGGACGTTTTGATTGAGAAGTTTTTATAGACGCAAGCTTTGCAATTTTGCTTATTTTAAGCGCGTCAAGTATAGTTCTAAACGGTCAAAACATCTTGTCAAGCATTAAAATTAACGTGCTTGAGAAGCGATTTTAACTTATGAAGGCCATAAAACGAAAATGGATTATTTTATTGATGTGCGCAAGCTTGAAGCTCACGATTTGGCACGCGCCAGTTCACTTCGAAAATTCGCGGCATTAATGTAGAGCCGGCTTAAGCGCGCTAGCACAATAGGTACCTATAATAAGGTAATCAAACAGTTGACATTTGGTAACTATAAATTATTACATATATTAGCGATAATTTTCAAAAATGTATAATATAAAATAACAAGATATTATTAATATATTAACATATGCGAAAGTATGTGTGTAATAATTACGTGCGTTGGTTACCAGTCAGTTCCGAATCAGTTCAAAAAATTTGATGGAACTTAGATCTATGTAGTTACTTTTGGTTCTGAAATAACACAGGAAAAGATTTCATAGTCCACGCGGATGACGCAACATGGCCAGCTTTGTATACTGTTTTTGTGGCAACGTCCAAATGATAAACCGATTTTGTTAAAAAAACACAGGATTAGTTTACTCTACAGAGAATACCATTAGCTCTTGTTGTCTAGCCCAATACGGAAAAATGTGAATTATAAGGCGCAGTTGCTCCTGGTATTGCTATATCAAGGCAACCGAATGATTTGTAAATTTTCGAAACTATGAGCTAAACCTTTACGATCACATATTATTATTATGAGACGACACAAACAGAAGCCAACAGTTATGACGTGTACGTACGCCAAGTCCTTTCGTAGTAAAAACTCTCGCATTGAATACTGCCTCTATCATTTTTCTTCTTAGAGAAATAATGGTTGGCTAGAAGGGAAATAAAATGCTAGATAGTCCTGATCGATTGCTGGCAGCAGTTAAAAAAGAAAAGCCGAAAATTGGGCTGTGTAGATAGATAGATAGATATATAACTCTTTATTGTACACCACATAGAACAAAAAATACAATAATAACTAAAACATTTGTACAAAATAAATGGGACAATGGGCGGTCTTATCGCTAAAAAGCGATCTCTAGTGATGTAGTGGACTCATCATCCGATGTAGTGGGCACAGTCGGCACTTTCCCCCGGGGGTGATGCGGGTCACGGCCGGATCCTTCCACCATTGATACGAGTACAAAGTGTATACTCCCCTCTCCTACCAATGACCTTCTTCTTCGTGATGATGATTCAACCGTTGTGTTCTGAGACGAAATTAAAATTACCAATGATATTTATAACTAGGCTGGGCCTTGCAGCTTTGCCCACGTGCAACTTAGCCACCCCCATTGAGTTGGAATTTCAAAAATCTTTCCTTAATGACTTCTAGTATGCTCAAGAAAAAAATCCTCAAAATTTCAAATCTTTCGGTCCACCAGTTTAGGCAGTGCGTTGTCTGTCAGTTAGTCAGTCAATACTAATGTCACAGTATTGTTATATAGATATACAAGATTGTAATAATCGCCTGACTTCTCTTGCACAGGCAAGAGAGTTTAAATCACTTGAGTTTAAATTGTGAATGGATTAGCCAAAAAATATACATTTACGTGTATTTTGCACGAGATGCGTAGCGTATCCAAAACGGACGTGATCGGTTAGATTAGGAAAAAGAGCGAATTGAAGCTCCCGCCTTTTTGTGTTTATTTGAACTCTGGTAATAAATACTTATTAAATCCATCAGGACCGAGTTCAACGCGGACATGGTGGCTAAAGTGGGGGGCTAAGATAAGCTAGTTTTGTCCCTACCTTAAGCAATTTTTCTTAACCAACAAAAAAATATTACTCGTATATTAATAACAATCATCTTCATCGTTGCATGACAACTGCTGTGTTTGGTACTTTTGGTACTCAGCCTTGCGAGTTTGAAGCAATTCAGCAGGAAAAATTGAGTAAAATTGGGAACTTGTTTGTGGTTTTCTAATTAAGTTAACTACTACATAAACCTTCGTGCCACACAAAGACTAAATATTTCTGGGTTATGTAGTACTAATATTTGTTCTGTGTCTATACTTACTACAAAATGAAATGATAACAAATTCAACTTGATTACTTACTTAATTTGCGAGTCGATGGCAGTTAAAATTTTACCTGTCTAGACTTCCGCCACCCGTACTGCGGAATCGCTAGCTTTGTACAGGTCCTCATGGGACAGGTATCGAGACATTAGGGACATTTATTTAGGTGAGCCATGGTTTGAATAGCGCCGCAGTCGCACAGGTTTTCAGCGTAACACCACTTCCACCGGCTGTCTCTGCATCTGCCAACCTGAGTGCGTAACCTATTTTCCTGGGGCTAGTCATTTGTATAAATGTTGAATGAGGCTAGAGCTAGAACGCTGCCTTGTGGAAGGCCATCTTTTTGGGATCGACGTCTACTTTTACTGGAAGTCTATGCTGGAAGTGTTGTGCACCTGGAAGTGGCGATTATGCTTAAAGAAGGACAAATGACTAAATATCAAGAATAATTTAAATTTTACATTGTTTCAACTTACGTAACACCGTTAAACAAATGCGATAGTCTCAAATATACATTGTAGCACTGTAGACTTTCAAAATGCCTTGCAAAATATAATATGTCAATATCAAATTCGGTTTGAAAGTGAATCGGTGCAAAAAGTAATAAAATCCCAACCGCAACGCAGACGGTTGTTCAAAATACCATCTGCTTTGACCACTCGACCGCATTATTGTATTTCAAAATTAATGTTTTTCTTCCTTTTATGTAGAATCAACTACGAGACGACTCTGTGAATGTCATAGTACCTTGTGGCTATACGAAAAGTTGATGTCGAAGTGCATTCCTGTTATAAATGTCTGTATGATGGATAGGTCAGTTCGCATCGTTTTGCATCAATGATATCGCGAACGTTTTCCCATCATCTTTCATCATAGAATGCTTATCTTTTGTTTCTAAGCAACTTCCCGACAAAGGAGGAGGTTATGAATGACGCGTATTTATGTATGTTTGCGATTATTTTTAAAATGATCGATGTACTTCCTTCATGAAATATACCACATATTTCATGAACATTTTTTTAGTAATATAATTTGATGATAGATTTATGGTTCAAATAATTTTGTTTGGACAGTTATCGGTCATTTTGTTTTGACTCTTCCTTTAAGGAGTGAAGGAAAAATATATAAATAAAGTACTATGACAAGGTATTTACACTGATGTAAATTATTTTAAAGGTATGCAGAGAGAAGGAGAAGTGGTTTCTTGGTATCCCTTAATAGGACATCTTTACGATTATTTTATAAACCTACTTGATGATAACTTTGATAAATAGCTTACCGTACGTAATCGGGCTATTTAAAAAAAAAAAACGGGCTTTTCGCAATTGTATGCCTTTGGAAGGTTCCAACGACTAAATAGCCTCTTAAGCGCTATTAGTTTTTTTTGACAGTGTCTTGCAATTTAGTCAGTTAGTCAACTCTACAGGTAGAGAATATTTTGCTATAAAACACTTTTTTTCACACAGATGCACATTATTCCATTTTATATAAAAAGTTCAGAATTTTCTCAGGATAAAAATTGGTAAAAAATTCTGGTCACTGGGACACGCAAAATCATGAAAGTTAGATGCACGTCAACACTGACACACAGAGGGATAGACAGTAAGATGCACTTCAGAAATACACAGATACGCAGACAGATAGACAGATAAATCCACTACATAAATACACAGTCATGCCTCGATGGAAAAAAAGACAGATTGGCACACTTCAAAAATACACCTAGATAGATGGATAGACAAATTGACACACTTCTGTCAATTTGTCTATCCATCTATAACACAGGCAGATACATGAACTTCAGAAATATACCTAGACAATAAAATAGATAGACAGATAGACTCTCTACACAGTTATACAGATGGATAGAGAGATAGACACTCTATACATAAGTTAACTTCGGAAATACAACTAGACGCGAAGACTCTACACAAATTCACAGACACACAGGTGGATAGACAGATAGACACTACAGAAATGAAGTTCAGAAAATACCCAGATACGATATGATGGATAGAAGACGCACTTCAGAAATATACATTTTGCATGAGTTATTATAACAGCAAAACTGTATTGCGACGAGTTTCAATTCCTAAAGGATCTTTCATATCGATCAGTGCAGTGGCAACATTTTTTTCCGTTCAAATATTCTACTGGACTCTCGTCGCCGTGGACGTCAAAAGAGCCAAGCCACAAATTTACAGGATATGAGTTATGTACCCAAAACTATTTTTAAAACCTTAAAGATGCCATTGTCAATGGATTTAAGCCACAAAAACCCCTATTTTCTGTACTATGATAATTGTCAAAAGATCTAAATGACATACAATAAAGCAGTCAATAATGACAAGCCGCATACTTCTTTTGACTTCTGAAATATTCTGAATAATTCCTTCCTCTAACTCACTCATTAGTCAAAGTAGTCAATAGATGTATGTGGCTTGTGCGCTATTGGCCACTGAATCTTCCCGCGCAATTTTGGCCTAGCGCGCGCGATTTTATCTCTTGTCTTGCTCTAAGTCATCAATTTAGAGAAAGTAAACAAATCTCCTACCCGCCTTCACAGGTCAATTTGACGCTACGTTGATTTGTTCTTTTGAATGGTCGACGTGAATGTAAATTTTAGTGTGAAAACGTTAAAAAATATGAAGTCTTCACGTGGAAAACAATTAATCGATGCAGTTTTAAACCAACCGGATTAGCGTCATTATAATTATAACCGACAGGGTAAGTAGTTTATGAAATAAAAACCTGAACCACTATAAAACTTAAATAATGATAATTCTGCCTTCATTGCCTAGTGTTTTGGTTTTGGGTGGGTGATACAATAAAGCCCACCTGCAAATGATATAAAGTCTATACCGATTTAGTATTATAAGTTTGTTAAAAATATATTGAACTTTGATATCTACTCTGTATAGGTGTCTAAAGGGTATGAAAACTATGAGGGTCAGTGAACCTAACCTGATGTGGCAGGAGTTAATGTGCTTATTTTTGCAGATTTTGAGCAGAGCACTGTACGACAACAATGTTTGGAACTTGATGACTTGTGTGAGAATACCGGACAAATTGATCATACAGAGCTACGGAATATTGCTCCAAGCACAAATGTTAGAGGTGAATTCTTTATTATCATTTCAAAATAATTGATAAGAACCATCTAAAACTATTAGGTTTTATTTTATCTGGGTACTTCATACTTGTTTATTTTTTGAAAGTTTTTAATAGTATTTTTTAATGAGTTTAATACACTATGTATGTGGGTTTGTGGATGTTCCACCAAAGCATCGCCGGTCCGATTTTGACAAACAATAATTATCAATCGATTTTTCTACGGGTATAGAGTTTCATAGACCTTTTTTTACCCGACTACGATGAAGCAAAGGAAGAATTATGTGTTCTAATTAAAAACATGGTCCGTTTTTGAAAAACGAGGTATCAATCGATTCGTCTTTATTTATAGTGTCATAGGCTTTTTATACCTGGCTATGGTGCAGCAGAGCATGGGTTAAGTGTTTAAACTAAAAACTGTCCGATTTTGGCAAGCAATGTATCAATCGATTCATCTTCATCGCAAGTATAGGCTATTTTTTAACTTATGTCTTGTTAAATATAATTCTCAGGAACTTTCTCTACATCTGTAATAATGGCCTGTATGAATTACCTAGTTTTGTTTATATTTTAGTCTACTTGATCCAACTATAAGTTGCTATACCATGGATCTTGAAAAAATACTATTGACGCCAAGTTTACAAGTTGGGCAGTTGTATTATACAAAAAAACTCAAAACATACAACTTCACAGTGTATGATATGGCCGCTGGACAAGCAACCAACTACATGTGGCACGAAGGTGCTGGCACAAAGGGTGCTTCAGAGACGCCACGTGCCTGTGGAATCTCTTAGTTGCACTAGGCACCAAAAGAGAAGTAACTTTTTATTCAGACACAGCTTCGGGTCAAAATCGTAACTCAGTTGCATCGACAATGTTTCTACGCGCTGTAGAACTGCTACCCATCGACACTATTAACCAAAAATTTATGGAATCAGGGCACTTTGAAATGGAGTGCGATTCTGTGCATTCCACAATCGAGGCCCGAGGAAAGCAAGTAGACGTGTTCACTCCAGAAGGGTGGTACATGGTTGCTCGTACCGCTAAAACAAGTAAACCGTATCACAAAGTGGTTGAAATGGAATATTCCGACTTCTACGATTACAAAAACTACATCAATAAAAAATGGAAGCAAAATGAAGTGGCTAAAGGTAAAGTGGTTTCAATATCGCAAAGGTGATCCCGCAACTATTTTTTATAAATACCAATTAAGTGAGAATAACTTTGAATCACTAAAGATTCAGCGAAGACGGCTTCGGAAAGTGTCTAATTTAGAAGTATCAAGACTGTTCAGTTCCAAACCTGTCAAGATTATGTAAAAAAGGTAGCATTCCATCCACATATCACGCCTTCTATGAACAGTTAGAGCCTACAGATTGTCCTCATCAGCAAAACAGCAGCTCCGAAAGTGATGGAGATGAATAAAATGTGTTTATCTGTAAATATAGTGAATAAGACTAGTTTTTTTAGTTAGTTGTGAGTTGACTGTGTATTTTAATTATCATAAATTTATTTCAAAATGCTTGAAATAAAATTTCTTGATTTTGTTTTATTTTAATTAAATCGTATGTTTATTTGTGTACCTAATTAATTATACAAGTACTATAACTAACTAATGCCGAACCACATGATAACCAATGGAATGGGTAAGCATGTTCACATCACTGTACTCAATAAAATTAGATGTGTAGAGATTTGAAAGTCCAGGAAGTCCAGAAATTACTTATTCATTAATTCATGTTACCTTTACTTAATTTAATGTGTATTACATCTCTAGAACAATGAATAATAACATAGTATGTTAGGAGCGCTCCTGTGGTAGTCAAAAGAGTCAGGCCACCTGTGGCTATTGACTACTAATAACATGCCTACAATATATTTTATTATTCAGTGGTCAAGAGATACAATACACAATACTTCTTAAATGTTCAATTTTTGACACAATCATTTGAATAAATAAAAAGTATGCGCCACAAAGTATCTACATTCAAAGTTTCAACTATTTACCTTGATTAACAAATAAATTACAAACAAAATACTGTTTTATATGTGAACAAAAAACTTTGCGCGCCGATTTCTCTACTAAACGATTTTGTGGAATAGCTCCCTTGACCTCCACAGCGACGCTCTGTGATAGAAGATTACGAATTATTTTTTTGCATCATTATTGCATTTCAATGTCCAGACATGACGAATACCAAGTAGTAAATCAGATACTGATCAAAATTACATCCATAGCTTACGTCGTGTAAAAATAATATTCAGATGAACTGGACGTTGCCATTTGCCAATAAGCCTGATATACCAGTTTCAAAGACGTGGGAGTTGCATCTAATAGCTAGCCTTTCATAAGTTTTATTACAAATATAATTTGATCCTCGTTTATTGACCGTGATAAATAGATGAGTCTATTTAATAAAAATATTTAATTGAACTTGCTTTCAATAATTAATTGAACAGATAATACTTGATATTAGAGTTATCTAAATGACGGTTATTTTAAATTTTATTTTAGTAAAATTAAGTAGTCAGGATCCGGCATGAGGTTATCGACAGAGGACCAAAGCTACCGACATAGCTCAAAGAATTAGTAAGCTGATATGACAATGGGCTGGACACATTTCCGGAAAACCGACAACCGTTGGGGTAAAAGAGTTCAAGAAAGAAGACAGCGTTTAGGCAAACATAGATCAGGGCGCCCGCCGGCCGGCCAGGTGGATTGACGACTTGCGAAACACGGCTGGCAGGAACTGGAGAGGCCTACGTCCAGCAGTAGACGAAGGAAGGCTGATTATGAAGTAGGCATTAATTTAATAAACATGCTTTTAGTGCATTTAACACAAGTAGTGTATCCCTACAGTTCTCTAAATGTTTGAACACTTGTTATTTTTATTTATTGTTACATTAATTATGATACAAATGCGTTTTTTCTTTTTTTGTAATAGTTATTTATGTATTTCGTATTGATATATATTTATATTTATATTTATATATATATATATATATATATATAGTTATAGTTTATTATTAAAATGATATATACATACACATATATATTTTGTATTGTATAATTTAAGTACTAGCTGTGCCCGCGGCTTTGCCCACCCGTGTAAAAGTAGCCCATACGTGTTATTCCCGGACCAAAAGTACATATACAGTACAATATACTAAATTTCTTCAAAATTCGTTCAGCCATCGAATAGTTTTTTTATCGATTGCTCGGCATCTAATCACTTGATAAAGATACCAAGTACCCCAGTTTTTAAGTCAAACCCTAAGTTATCTAATAGGGGAAACCGCATTGCATTGCTCAAGTAGTTTTTACGTGATGTGCGATGTCTGTTTGTCTCTATGTTTGTTCGCGCATCACAAACAAAAATATATATTTTATATTCTTATTCAGAGTAGCGGACAATCGAGACGTCATCATATCATACCACATGAAATCGGTTAAGGCAATATGCATTGGTCTATGGTTAATGTTGATGGTTTAGGCACGAAAGAACAGACGTACATACATACGTCGTTAAAATAACTCCTTTTAAATATATTCTTCATCTAATAACTCTGCTATTTATTAAGGTGTTAATAGCGATCAATCAACGCCTCTCCATTCGCTACCAGCTGCTCTCGTGAAAGGCGACTGTACCACATGTATGTAGACAAAATAAAACGAAAAAATAAAACATAATTTATCACATTCTAAGTTACGAAACCCAACAATGTGTGCAATAACTTAAACTACTTATTGATGATTAGATTTTGCAACTTGTCTATTTTAGGGCGAGTCCAAATGAGTTGTTTTTTGTATGTCAAGTTCAAATGTCATAACGTTTTTTTTTTACAACTGATAGGTCTCGTCTCGTTTAATCTAGTAAAGATGGAAATAAGCATATACAATATAACTAGTTATTCAACGGATATTTATACTTAGGAATCATTATGCATTGAAATCAGGTACAATTACAATTACAACAAACATACATTATTAAATTAATATGTATAAATATTTGTTTAGGAGGAGTATGTTGTAGCTTTTGAATGATCATTTTTAGATAATGACACCAAATGTTCGGTAAAATAGTGATTAAAATATGCAAAGCGATTAAGTACGAGTATCACACTAATCACACTATCATTACCAATATATAAAAGTGAATATAGATATTGATAGATATTGATGAAATTTAGAATGAAGATAGCTCAAACCCTGGAATATAACGTAGGATACTGTTTATCCCGGAAAATTGTAAGTTTCCACGGGAAAACTGGAAAATGTTGATTACTTACTGCAAGTAACTGCTGTTGCCATCACAGAATGGTCTGTTGTTGCCATGGAAACGAAATAACAAGTCTGTCAAAAATATTAAGGGCATACTTTTGCATTGGTTTTTATTATCCTAGAAGAAAATAGGATGCTTTTTTTCGCGATAAACAGAAGACCGCGAGGACGAAGTCGCGGGCGGTAAAACTAGTAATATTATAAATCAGAGAAGTGTAGCCACTGATGTAAACAGACCAATCGGAGCTTAGAGTTTTAAAAATTAAATTCTCATAGCGAGCGGAAAACTTCGTATGGGCGATGCGGAACTCCATACATTAGAACTGACACTCCATACAAAACAACATAAAAAGCATAAAAACTATATTTAGAAGTTGTGTGTATGTTTGTTACTCCTTCACGCTGAAACGGCAGAACGGATTTGGATGAAATTAGGTACCACGATAGCTTTTTTCCTGGATTAAGGTAAAGTTTCTATTGTTTTTTGACAATTATAGCTCTATTACTCATCGTGAGTGCATGAAAACTTATTTTGCGGCAATAAATAGGTTGTATTAAGAAATCCCTCCAACAAAAAAACAAGGTGAAAGCTAGTATACACTACACATACACTACACTACACTAGCTAGTACATTTGTCAATAAACCAAAAACCAAGATGAAAATCAGCTTATTGGCATTTGTTGCTAAACCAATATTATATAAGTGATCATTTTTTTTTTTTTTATTAAAGGTCCACCAAACTGGACGATGCACTTTAATTTCACAACAACATACAAACTTAGATTATACACACAATAAGTGCACGACCTTCTTGAGGTGAACACAACATGCATAAAATAATACTTAACACTTTTTTTAAATAATTAGACTAAAAAATAATATTTATAATCTAAACACATAACAAAAATACTCATTTACTTACAATTTTGAAAACTCTAACTCTAACTCTTTTGATTTTAAGCGTAATTTTATGACACAACCTATTTATTGCCGCAAAATAAGTTTTCATGAACCCTCCATGAGTAATAGAAATGTAATTGAAAAAAAACACAAGAATATTTGAATTTGGCGCTCTGAGCGATACGTTGCACCTTAACACATAGGCTACTTTTCAATTACAAAAAATTAATATAATTATGAAAAGCATCTAGTATTTCATAAAGTTTAAGCACCTTACTTAATTCGTCTTAAATATTTTATTTCTCTATTATGAACCTATATATTATTCATCTAGTGCTGTTGAGAAATTGTTAGAAAGGTCAAGTTGAATTGTAATGTCCATAAAATAATCTAGGCATCACTAATTATTAGTGATATTATTATACTCAATACTATCCTTGAATTTGTTTTTGTAGTTCAGTTGCAATAGTTACACTAACTTAAATGACGACACACTTTACAATATATTGAAAAAAAGGTATGTATTTATAACATTAAAATAAATAAACATTGAAAGGAAAAATTCAGCGTACGAGGTAGGACCCGGAGACCTCAATTGGGAGAACGACGAAGCGGCATTCCAGAGGTAGCTACGAGTTCAAATCCTGATTCATGGTAGATTTGTACGTTCGGAAATTTAACGCAGGTTCATGCTTGTTATGATCAAATGCATTTAAAAATAAATCAAACGTGTAACATGTACACAATTTAAATACAATTTCTTTTATTACCACGGCTTCAATTCATTCATATTTTTATTGCGACAAAGTATTTGATAATTATTATTCTGATTACATGAGCGGTTAATTTGTCTAGAATGTCAACTAATTAATCGATTAGAAATCTATTAATTATTTACATCGATTTTAATCAACCATATCTAGTAATTCAGCACTAATTAAATTTAACAACGAGAAGATTTGGTCCAGCTTTCAAAAATGAGACAATAACAATAGAAAAGAGGTTTGTTTGTTTGTCGTATGAGGTAGGCGAATGAGTCTGGCCTCTGGTGTCAGAGTTTGTCAGGCCGCCCGAGGGCCTCTGACATGGCTTAACGACTGCTATTAATCTATAAAAGCCAGCAGTGCAAGCATGGATCTAATCGATCGATAAATTTACCGATTTTTTTTAATCAAGTTTAACGTTAATATTCGATAATACGAGTTCGGTAGCACGGAACGTACTTTATCAACAACGACATTAATTCGATAAATCATTTTTAATATATAGATTTATATCAACAAAAGGAAGCATGAATCTTATTTTTGTCAATTGTTGTCGATATAATGTTGGTAATTTTACCGAATTTATCTTGGCTTTCCAAAGGTACACGACAAACTTATTTTTTTTTAAAAAACCTTTTCGGAATATAAGCCAAAACGTGGAGGTGTCAGAACATCGTGAGGCAAGTTTCAGGGATGTCAATGATCCTTTCGATCTAAAAGAACAGCATTTTAAGATTATTTTTAGAATTTATAAGGAAATTGCCCTCACCCTCATTCAAGATGTTGAGGGCGTTTGAAAAGGAGTCAATCTTATGGACTGCCTGCGCATGTTGTAGTATCTACTTTAAATAATAATACCAAAATACTTAGTTACGTTTTTCCTATTTCCAGAAATTATCTTTTGTTGTGATTGTGCATTAGATGCTCTAATTATTATGGTACCTAGTAGATACTCAATCTAAAAAACTATCTGTATAATAATTGTTGTAGGTTCTAACAGCTGTACGCTTTTTCACCGAGGGCAGTTGCACCAACGATGCATCGGCCAGGAATATAATATATCACTAGGACAGCGCACTGTCAGACTTGTAAGGGAGGTGTCTCAAGCAAATGTGCAACGAGTTATAGCTAGTTATACTTTAGGTTAGGTTCAAGGAATATGCTACTTTATGGTAGTTAGATAGAATTCCAAATGACAGAAGTTTCTCCGTAACTACTCAAAATAATAAAAATCTGTCAAATATTGTCAAAAAATATTTTTTAGACTATTAAGTCGTCCATCTGATATATGGTATAGTCCACGAGTTGCCATATTTTAAATCGATAAACTCACGACGTGTTACCGAATCAATAAAATTTACCGAGAGGTTAGATCCATGCTACCGCATTTTGATAAAATTGATAAAAAAAGAACTGTTTACCGATCGATAAATTTATCGAATTTTATCGATCGGTAAGATCCATGCTCGTACTGCTGGACCGACAGCTTAACGTGTCTTCCGAAGCACGGAGCGATGGAAAACCGCACATAACTTAGAAAAGTCATTGGTGCGGAGCCTAGGATTGAACTCGTTATTGTTGGATTCTAAGTTGAATTATTGAACCGTTAGGGTACCATATCTCTGAGAAATGAGGTTTAGTATAATATAAAAAACATGGCTACGTTAAACACAGATTGAAAAGTTAACTGAAAATTACCAAATTACTTCATTTTACCATATCACAAATCATTTGAAAAGGCTAAATTATTTAGTTCATGTTAGTGCCGTGCCCTCTAGCGGTGGTTAAGCGAACTTTATGTTTATCGCAAGTCTGCATAATACTTTCAGAAACAAGTGACACCATCAATATGAGATTTAATTTAACCGTTGTTGGTTGTGCGCGTGTGTGGGTGTAGATGGCGCCTAGACTAAAGATTTGTTATAAATGATTAAAGAATTTGTTTAGTTGAAATGATAAGTATACCTAATAACCTATTTTATTACCCGACTCAAGGGAAGGGTAATGAGTTTAACAGTCTATGTATGTATGTATGTGGGTATGTGGATATTCTACCACAACGTCATCGCCCCTATTGGTCCGATTTTGAAAAGCGTAGTATCAATCGATTCGTCTTCAGGTATAGACTATCATAGACTTGTTTTATTAACCCGACTACGGCGAAGCAAATGAAGGGTTATGTGTTTAAACTAAAAACTTTGTCTTATTTTGACAAGCGAGATATCAATCGATTCGTCTTCATCGCAAGTGCCTATTTCAGTAGGGTTTTTGTTTTGGACATATGTCTTGTTAAAGTTTGTATGTATGTATGTTTGTTTAGGTCAAATCTTGCAAGCTAAATTAGAACTACTTCTCCTTATCCTACTGAGTTAAATTTTTACACGTTGGTTCAGTTCCGATGACAATGCATTTTTATTATGTTTTATTATGTAATGACCTGAATTGACATCCAGGATAAAGGAACAACTTCAACGGTTAACAGCGCAGACCCGAAATTTTGTCTACGCATCTTATTATGATAGCCAATTTTAAGTTTTAGCATGACATGGTTTCTGCTTTCAGGGTTGGTTCCTGACTAGTGAACTCATCAACGGTTAACAGCACAGATACGAAATATTGTATGCGCATTTAATTGAGATAAGTTTTACCATGACATGGCATTAAAGGTTTTTTTTTATATATATCCTATGTACTTCTTCTTCGTGAATGCAGATGTTTTAACAATTATGCCCCGAAAGGTTTGTTTTGAAGCATCGTGGTGACAGGATAATCCAGCGTGACGGCACTACTACTTCATTTCGAAAGAATAAATACCCTTTTCACTTCTCATGCTCGTAAAGTTCTTGTTTATGCGGGTGTAAGCGAACTAAAACTGCATTTTATGATGTTGCGCATAAAAGTGTTTACTTGTCTATGGTCTCCGACTCCGATTTATGTAGAAAGTTTAAAAAAGCAAGTCGCGGGAAAGAAGCTCTCGTTTTTTCGTAGCCGTATTTAAATTTTCATTATTGCAGAAAGTTAAATATGTCGTGAAGTGAACATAAAGTAATACTTCTAACACATTAAAGGAAATAAATGTAAAGAAACTTAGTTGTTCAGCAGATACTCGTATTGCCGCCATAATCGGATCGCCATTGGATAAATAGGAAACAAATACCTTAATATTTACAAAAGCACTGTTTAATTTCTTCGCAACCGAAGTAAAAAGCAGTGGTACAACTCGTTTATAAAACAATGCATTTTATCCTTCAATAACTGCCCTCGCCTTAGGCTCGGGCCGATAAATGTATCGGATAAAATGGTTTGTGATATGCACTTGTAGTACAATATACTATTTCAACGACACTCAAGGGAATCAGCTCAAAAAAACTTCAAGCCCACCTTACATGTATCCCTTACTACCCGACTGAGTGGTGAGTGTAGTGTTTATCAGACTATGTATGTATGTATGTATGTATGTATGTATGTATTTATGCATGTGTGTTCCTTTGTGACACTATATACACCAAACGCGTGGACCGATTTTAGTGAGTCTCTTTTCAATTTGTCTTAATCTGGCAAGTGCTGCTATAGACATGACAGTAATTCAAAATTCAATATGGCGACAACCGCCATATTGTGAAAAAAAACAATGTCGACGAACTATGTTAAGTGGGGTATCATTAAATAGGTATTGGAAAATCCTCTTTAGATTTATTTTCTTTTGTATAAAATGACCAGGATCTATAACGATTTAAAGCTGGTTAGCGACCATTCTCACTTAATGCCTCATTTTAGTTTTGTTCGATGCAGGTTTTTATTACTTCCAATGATGTCTTATTTTTTTTGTGATCTACATTTAAAGTATCATTGTATGTATTTCGTGCACTTCGTTTCATATCTCTAGAAGTTATGTGCTGTTAGAGACTGAACAGATGGACAGAAGGACCGGCGAACTAGATAATCATAAAATGGATTCCTTGCTGGATACGGCATAAAAAATTGCAGCGGCCCCTTATTCTTTAGTTTAAACGTATGAGTATCAAATCTAGCCAAGACCCAAATTACCAAATGTATCAGAGCACGAAAGAACTGGAAACTACTGTAATCAGTTGTAATGTTTCAGATAAAAATCTTATGTATGCCCTGATTCTGTGAAGCCTTAGTTTCATCACATGTAATTCAGCATTCGGTACTTTAACTCGCTGTAGTTTTTGTAATCTTGTGGGTATTGATATGGACAGGGACAGAAGTAAAGCTTTCTATCAACGAATGTACTGTTCTTATTGTGACTTAATTTTAAAACAGCAGCTCGACATGATTTATAATATCACTACCGGCTATGACTCGCGTGTAAATAGTCGAAAACATCGACCTAGACATAATCGACATAATCTCCAAAATCCTGGAAAAATCTATTTTATTATGTTTTTGGTGAGATGAATTACTTTTTGATTCATCTTCTTATAGACCTATTAAACAGTATCGTTACCGATGGACAACGCACAGACCGGTGGATCTAGTGGTGGTGAATTTGGGGGAAATATTGCTTGAGTGCCCTAAAGATGCAAGAAAACTTTTGTGAAACTCCGTCTGTAAGGGGTGAACGGGAGTGGAGTTGTACACGCGGGCAAAGCCACGGGCGCAGCTTGTAATCCATAATGAGAATCGAGGAAATAAAGCTAATTAGCTACGATGACTTTACTTCTTTGATGATATTTCTTCGCATAAATCCTTATATTTTAGCTGAAAGTGTACACAAAATTAAAGTGTTCTGAACTTTGCTTACAAAACTAATAAATAAAGAAGACTACCATAATAACTAATAAATAAAGAAGACTACCATAATATAAACGTTTGTTTTGCTGTATCTCCAGCTTACAATTATATTTTACATAATGTTATCTATAAGGAAATACGTACTTCGGAGGGCACGTTAAGCTGTCGGTCCCAGCTGTTATTAATTAATAGTAGTCGTTAAGCTATGTCAGAGACTCTCGGGCGGCCTGACAAACTCTGACACCAGAGGCCAGCACTACCTTATAAATACGACAAACCAACAAACAAACATTAAAGAAATATGTTTAAGCCCCAGTTTCATCAGTCGTAATTCAGTTAAATTTAACATGAAATCGTTACACATCGATTTCACATTTCGTAAGGAATTGTTGACTTTTCTCAGGAACTTGTGTGCAATGCATATGTGCAATTGTGCATTGTTGGTGTGTTGTGCATTGGTAGGCCCGTGAAATTTATGTATTCTTTAGCGACTTCACAAAAGGAGACGGTTATATGTTCGATTGTATGCATGTGTTTTTTTTTTCTTGTACTTATTGTTATGTACTGGTTAAAGTCAGGGCAATGCGTTCTGTTACAAGATTTACAAATGACATCTCAATTTTGAGATTAAGTATGAAAAACGTACGAAATTAAATGAGAAGGACTTCAGTATTCGGCTGTTTGTTCGGCGACCAAATTGGCCTTTAGCGAACAATTTGGATCAATCGATGTAGGGGAGGGGATGGGAGAGGTAGGAGGATGATCCTTCCCCTAAAAGGGGGGGGGGGGGCGGAAACCCATATTTTTAGAGAAAGAATGGACAGTTTATATATATCGATTTTAAATCTGCTTTTCTTTCGCTAACTGCGGTCAAAAACTTGACAGTTGCCGGTAGGCTTTCCAATACAAATCAAACAACTTTATCGTTAATGTTTTATTATTAAACCCCTATTCCAATAGGGCAAAAAAAATATTTAAATTATTCATAATTATGACCAACATTTTTGGTTCATGCATGGCACCTTCAGCCTGGTTTTGGGCAAGATCCTGTAGAGGAAATATTCTTCGAGTACCCTTGACGTGCACCTAGGAGACTTTATGAAATTCCATCCCGAATGGGTGAATTGTACCTAGATAGATAGATATATATATATATATATAAAACTCTTTATTGAAACACACAAATAAAAATCTTACAACAAAAAAACTAAATTAATAATAAAGTGTCACAATGGGCAATAGAGGCAATGATGTATGTAGAGGCAACTAGCTATGCCCCGCGGCTTTGCCGCAAGGCAAAGCCGCGGGGCATAGCTAGTTGCCTCTAAATGAACTGAGTGAACTGAGCGTATAAACTGAGTGTTAGTTTAATTTCTACTAACCTACCTACTTATTTTAGTAACGTGATTAAACAATAAGTTTTTAATCTCACCGGTCACTAACGCTAAAGTCAACTTTAGAAATGGGGTATTTACCCTGTATCCATTGTTTGAGATTTTTACCTGACTGAGGAGCGTTATGTGTTTGTTTGTATGTTTCTTAGGTGCATCCTACAGCCTAAACGGCTTGATAGATTTTGATAAATGAGGTATCATTGGATTCGCCATGATCACGAGAGTGCTATAGGATATATGAAATGTCAAGAAAACTAATGTGGCGGCTTACAGCTGCCTAAACCACAACAAAATGAAATACTCCACTAAAAGAATAATACCAAAACCTATCGAGTGAGATATCAAAATACAGGTCTTTATAAGCCCATTTCAAAATTATATAATTCTTATAACTAAACAGTAGCATTTTTTTTTAAGCTTCTTACAAAATTTTAATTTTAGATTATTCATTTTAATGTAAATACTGTAGTCTGATGTTACAATTGCAACTATGAAAGTAAAGTAAAATATGTAAGTAATAATAAATAAATTTATATAAGTACTGCTCTGCCCCGCGGTTTCACCCGCGCCTCAGGAGCCATAATTTTTCCGGGATATAAAGTAGCTCATGTGTTAATCTAGAGTATAAGCTACCCTCGTTTCATCCAAATCCATTCAGCTGTTTAAGCATTAAGAAGTAACAAACATACAATAACACACACCCCCTTACATACATACTTTCGTCATTATAATATTAGTGTGATTATTTTTGCGGGCGTTCAGCTCGTATTCAATAACTTTGTTCGCAGTCGGGTTTTTTGTATTTGTATAATAAAGTTACTTGTTCAATAATGGATATATAATAACAAAGAAGAGCAGAGAAGAAAGTGCAAGCGGATACTGCTGGGTTCGTTTGTTGATAGCATGAATAGGGTTGGATGTGATATTCGGAACAGTGGTAACATTGACAATAACACAAAACATGCACGCGAGAGGGTAGACCGCTTGGTCTGCTCGTAGAAAAAAACTCCCACTCGCATTTACTTCAGTTTATCCGTGATCATGGCGCGTAAGGCGCTTTGGGCTCCGAAATTTCTGTCCTACTGCTCGTCAAGGTACAGGTTAAGCAGGAGATTAAGGAGGAGGTGATGCATCTCGGGAGCCGATTTTAGTTAATATTTTCAATGTTATTTTACTTATTTTGACAATTACACTATTTTTCAAAAAACTGATTTCACAGAAGTATTTGAATGTATGTTGGAATCATTGGATTCGCCTTGAACCCCTTATTACACCCTTTATTTTTTGTAAAAATATCTTCGATTGATACTGAATGAAGTTGATTCATTCCATCGACGGGAACGTCAAAACGGGTACTTTTTTAGGAAACTTTACATATTTTTTTCTATAGAGGCAAATTTATTTAATTCGTTGACGACATCCTGATAAATTATTTCGTGTACAATTATTACACATAAAAAAATATAGTCAATTAACGGTTTTCAAAGGTCTAGTCTAGTTTAATATTCGTGAGGACGAATCGTCAAATTTGGGGCCCATTTCACCATGAAAAAAAGCTGAAATATCGGAAACCCAGAACAACAGATCTGATAATAAGATATTGTTTCTTATGTTGACTTTAGTATTTCAATAAGGTTAAAAAACATATTGCTTAGTGTTTTCAGTTTCGACCAATCAAATGGTTCTCAATCCACGCATTTATTGTCAAAACCTGTACGAAAACGCGTGTGAGAGTCGTGTGCAACAATAGGACAATATGCGCTTGTTTTACGTTAATAGCAGGCAAATTAGCTGTACAAATATAAACAGTGTTGGAACATGATGTTTGTGAAGTTGACAGGTTCACGAACTATTGTTTGGTTTTGAATAAAGAAGAGAGAGAGAGAGAGATAAGTTTTTTGTCAGCTTCCGTAGTGAAATTGTGTCTGGTATCTCTTACATACTAACATATTAATAAAGTTTTTTTTCCTGAAAGCAGAGCGCGCGATGTACGTTTTTTTTTACTTTTTGACATATTACTTTAAAACTACGACGACAAATAAATTAACGAAACTACGCTTTGAAGTTAACAATAAGTAAAGACCTTTCTGACAAATATTATTATTAATGTTACAGACATACCCCCCCCCCCCCCCCCTCCATTTTGTGGCACCGATACCACAGCCGATACACACATCAACGCTATAAACATCCCAACCATAGCTACCGACTGCGCTACAGCGTACGTCAAACTATACTAAAGTTTTCTAAAAATCATTATTTCAATAAAGACCAAGGATATTTTTTATGTAATAAAATGAGGCTAATTAAAAGAGTATAAACTCACTACGTCACAACATCAAGGACACGAAAATTACTCACTCTTTAATCTAAACGAAGCTACTAAATATTAATTGTACTATTAGGTTTTTATTCTGTGCTAATATAAAAGGTTTAAGTTTATAAATAAAAAAAAAATAGCCTATGACGCTCTTGCGATGAAGACGAATCGATTGACACCTCGCTTGTCAAAATCGGACCAAGTGTTTCGTTTGAACACATTATCCTTCCGTTGCTTCGCCGTAGTCAGATAAAAAATAGCCTATGACGCTCTTGCGATGAAGACGAATCGATTGACACCTCGCTTGTCAAAATCGGACCAAGTGTTTCGTTTGAACACATTATCCTTCCGTTGCTTCGCCGTAGTCAGATAAAAAATAGCCTATGACACTCTATAAATGAAAACGAATCGATTGATACCTTAATTTGAACACTTCACTTTTCCTTTGCTGCGCCGTAGTCGGATGAAAAAATAAATTGATACCTTGCTTGTCAATATCGGACCAATAGGGGCGGAACATCCACATACCCACATACATACAAACATACATACATAGACTGTTAAACTCATTGGCCTTCCCTTGCTTTGCCGTACTCGGGTACGTATCGGGTAGTATTAGAGTATAATCCCACAACGTCACAACATCCCGGACACGAAAAATACTCACTTTATATTTTACAGCATGTGTACATTTGACAAGTCAAGCAAGTGCCAGATTAAATATCCATAATATTACTCACATGCCAACATGCCAACGTAAATGGTGATAAAGAGTAAAGACGTGCGTAAAATGTCAATAAAAACCTGTGGATGAATGGTCAGGTCAGGTCAGTCGGTTACTCCACTTTACGGTAACCTTAAATGGTTATGTAACAGTCGCATTACAGAAGTGCAGTGGTACCACCGACACTCGCGACTTGTAACAAAATATCACTAATCATAATTTTAACTACGTTCAATTGTTTTTTATTTAACACGAACACAAAAACCTCTGACTTGCAGAAAAACAATGATTTATTTTTCACAACTACCCTCATTTTCATTATTAAGTCATCGTGACTGTTTTAAGACATCAATGGCAAGAATTTATGAATGCCTGACAGTACTAAAAAGGATATTTTAGTACATAACTACTGCTTGACTAATTTTGATTATGATAAAATTTATTAGACAGGATATTGCGACGACATGGGTAATTGTGAATAGATGTTAATTCATTAAAAAATATTTTCTTCAAAGACAGACAATGCGTTTGATCGCATCTCGCCAGTTGGAAAATTACGAAATTTTCATTAGTCTACATTATAAAGCCAAAGTCAAGGTATTTTATTTATATAAGCAAAATAATAGCACTTTTACATTACAAAACTAAGCATCTAATGAACAAGGAGAAAACCAAAAATCTAGCTTTTGCCTGCGGCTTCGCTCGCTTGGTTTTTATTTTTCTCGTGGTTTCCTTTAGTATACCGTGCATTGAAGTAACTCACTTTTTGATTTTAATGCACCTAAAAACAAACTTTATCGATATTGTAGAAAATACAAAAATCCGATCAAGTAATGGTCGGACTGGCGCATCGACCGTCCGAACTACAACAGAATATATTTTTGTTATTTATTTACAAACACATTTCTTTTATTTTACAGGTTCCGTAGCGCAAGTCCGGCTCGCACTTGACAGTTTTTTATTACCTTAAGTAAGCAAGTCATTATACCCAATTTCATGAAAATCCATTCAGACGTTACGAAAATTTTGTACTTACAAACTTACAGTCATTCGAATTTATTTATAACAAGCTTTGCCCGCGGCTTTGCCCTTCTCTGGGTCAAACGTTATCTATGTGTTATTCCAGGACCAAAAGTTCCTATAAGGTACAAAATACCAAATTTCTTACAGCCGTCAAATAGTATTTTATCGATTGTTCGGCTTCTAGTCGTCGGACTGAGATTCCAAGTACACCAGATTTTAAGTCGAACCGTAATCTTGCATAGATTGATTGATAGACAGTGAAAAACGCATCGCAATGGTCCGAACGAACAAACACAAACAAACAGACACGATTTGAAAATGTTATATTTTTGTTCAATCTTATTTTACTTACTTTTTAGCACCATTTTTGTATACCTAGTGACACATAAGTCTAGCGCTGAACGAAACGTGGTGGGGATCTTGTTTTCGGGATGAACAGTATTCAACATTTTATCACATTAAATAAACTATAAGTATAGATATTAGTCAGAATTTCAACAGCTCTACTTGTTTCTCTTCTGAGCTCAATGATTATTTTAATAAATGCCTAGGCAATTGATTTCGCAGCGCTGACAATTTAAATGACCGCACATTAAATAGATTGTATCTAGATCTAGCTCTTTTAGGCCTTACTCAAGAGTGTTTAGCAATATTTAGTTATTTTGTTAGTCAAATGAAGCTTACTGGACAAGTCGTGCTTGAGAACTTAAATATTTATTACTAGCTGTGCCCGCAGCTTTGCCCGCGTGGTCATTTCTCTGGGTTAAAATTATCATATGTGTTATGATAGGATCTAAAAATTCCGTCAGCCACCAACAAGATTTTTAACTATTGCTCGGCTTCTATTAATCGGAATGAAGTATTAAGTAGATTTTATGTCAAAACTAAGCTAATAGTGTTTTTTTTCTTGTTCTGTTGCTCATTTGAAATCCTTATGGCCAGTTGTTTTTTCTATTATCTTTTTTGTACAGACTTTTTGTTACCTACTGCATTATTATAATCATAAATATTGATAAAATCGATGTGAAAGTCACTATTGCGTAATCTGTGCTATTTTGCATTTCGATCTAGTTTTGAAATAGGTTACCTAATATTATTAAACACTTTTAAATATAATAGTCAAGTGAACATGAAAATTGATTTATTGCATATGATATTATTATATAATAGAAATAGTTTGTCTACTAGAAGCGTGTATTAAAATTTTCCTCGTCTTAAATCTTGATAGACTGATTTATATTGTTTTTTAGACTATACTTCTATGAATATACACAACGAGTTCTCAATCTACAGAGGTAGTTTTTTCTTAAGTTCAAACCTTTCGTGTGCACACAGCTCACAGTTGGCTTTCACGCGATCAAATCATTTTGTTATTTACTATTATCCAACCAACTTCCGTAACTGACAGCGTGAAGGTCACCCATTGTTGCTTTAGCCACACCTTTACATATTCTCTTCCTTCCCATTCATGTATTTCCTATTAAAATAAAACATGAAACATAGTTTTCAACATTTTATCATTTATTATCATAGCTTTACATTCAACTTAAGCTAAAAATGGTAACCTTTTAATATCACTACGTACACGTACGCCCATACAAACATGACATTATACACATAAAGAATGATTCCTTTGCTGGTGTCCCGGCCATCAATCGAAGTGGCGAGATTCATAAATACTTGTGATGAAACACTCGATGAGACTATACTAAACTATCCTAGTGGCTGTAATATGAGCCGCCGTAGCTGCTGTGTTGGTCATAGTTGCTGTGATCGTTCACGAGCACGGGAACTTTAACGGGCACGGGATAAGGCTTCTCCACGGCCACGGGGTAGTGCTTCTCAATGTGCACGGGGTAAGGCCTGTCAACGGGAACCTTGACGGGAACTGGGTAAGGCCTGTCCACTGCGTATGGGACGTGCTTGTATACGGGGTAAGGCTCAGGGTAGGGCACTTTGACGGGAACGGCGACGGGTTTCTCAACATGGACGGGGTAAGGCCTGTCTACGGGAACGTGCACGGGGTAAGGCACGGGCTTTTCGACGGGGACGGCAACGGGGACGTGTCTGTCAACAGGGTAGGGCGCGGGTACGTGCACGGGGTAGGGCCTGTCGACGGGCACCTTCACGGGGACTCCGACGTGCTTCACAACGGGGTAGGGTTGGGGCACGGGAACTTTAACTTCAACAGGGTATGGCACGTGTTTCTCCACGGGGTAGGGTTGAGGGACGGGCACTTTCACTGGGACATGGATGTGCTTCTCAACGGGGTAGGGCTGAGGTACGAGCACCTTGACGGGGTAGGGCCTATCGACGGGAACGTGGACGGGGTAAGGAACCTTCTTCTCAACCGGGTAAGGGGCGGGCACATGTACGGGAACCTTGACGTACTCTTTGACAGGGTAGGGCACGTGCTTGACGACCTCGTAGGGCTGGGGCACGGGGACCTTCACGGGGTAGGGCACGTGCCTATCGACGGGATACGGGACGGGTCTATCGACAGCCACAGCGTAGGGGACACCTTTCACGAGGGTGATGGTTCTGGTGACATCGGTGTGCTGGCCAAGGTTGAGTCCGTAGCCTGAGTGGGCGTAGGCGCCGTTGTCGACGACGTTGTATACGCCACCGATGCCGTGTCCATTGCCGATGTAGCCGACATCAAGCCCGTCTATACCGTACCCGTGGCCGAAGGTCAAGAGCCCGCGTTTGTCGACTTTCTTGACCAGCGGTTCCGCTTTCTTGTCTGTCGTCTTCTTCTCGCTGGCAGCCGCTGCGGCTACCAGCAGGAAAACTAAGCAGATCTGGAACAATATGACAGAGTGAGATTTGATCATATCAGAAAATAAGGTTTGAATCTTTGAATAAAGAAGTAGGGTCACAATTCTTAAATCAATGATGTTGCAGATTCTGATTAAACTGATAGCTGATGTGGAATTGTTCAGTTATATTTCATAGTTGCCAAATTATCCGTTAGCTATTAATAACTTTTTACTTGGTGAAGAGATCAGTTACTTCCCAGAGTAATTAAGTGCTCAATGTTACCACGTCAGTTTACGTTTCGTACTAAAACTGGCGTCCTAAAATGTATTATACAGTTTAAGTAATGTTATTCAAACACGCGTCCAGTGGTCTTGCTTATAATTTCTTTACGTTTGGAATGCTAATGTTAAGCAGTTAAGTTAGTCAAGTGAAGAGGTTGCCACATAAAGTCTTGGATTTATTTATTACTTAATTTCATTCGGCACCTATAAACCTGCAGTTACAGTCACTTTAAAAATTCTTCTCAAGGCAGCATCTATGTTCTTTTTCTTAGTTATGTTTATACAAAAACAAAAAGTAGAGTCAATGACTTTTAAGTAGACAAGAACTTTTATTATACCTAAAATTTGAAAGAAAAATATCCAAAAATGCAACGACCGTAAAGGCCTTTTAATTCAAAATAAATATATACTCATAAAACTATAGTTTAAGTTGCACCAATATCTAGCAGTCAGACTCAATTTTAAACTGACTTTCAGTGCCTAAACCGATATCGAAAAAAACTCCATTAATTAAACTTTCAACTACTTTTCAACAGACACTCCATGACAGAGATGAAAGCGAATCTACCTGAATACCAAACTAATCGAACAAGTTATAACTCGTTATCGATTTTAAGAAATTCAAATGTATTTCCCTAAATCTAGTGCGAGTATATTAGTTACCGGTTAGAATTCGTAACTAGTGACCGTAACTGTAATAAGTACTAGAAGTTATGTAAACGATGTTACACTTGCCTTAACGTATTCACGATACTATATTATATTGAAAACCTGTTTATTATGTCTATATTATTTTGTGTAACTTTTTTATCTTGACATAGGCTTGCCATATATTTAAATTACAAGGCTCGCTTTTGCATAATATCTCACTTGATTGATGGCTCTCGAAAGATCTAAACCTAAGCTAATATCCATAATGGATCAATTGAGAATTGAGTTGATTTAAATTTACTCCAGTTTATTTCAGGGTTACCTACTAAACTGCAGAGGTTGCTAGAATCGTAACATCTTCTTTAAGACCATAATATCACTATTATCGTCACGTAAAATCTTCCTTAAGAGGACACTTCTATTAGATAACTCCTAAGATGCTTGAAAAAATTGATAAGGCACGCTGTTCATACTTAATACTCGTCGGGTAGTTAACGCAAGCGAAAATGCTACTTACGACATCACCTTAATAAGGCTTATTAGATTTACAACCTATATCGTCATTTGCAAATCGGAAAATACGCGACGCATTGCAAACATCAGTGATGGCAGTTGATCATCAGTTGCGCAACTGTCGCGCTGTAACCGGTCCCGTAGGGTTACATTGTAACGTCGCCGGCAGGTTGCAAACGTGAGAACTGCTGATTAGATGTAATCGACTACTTTATTGCTTGCTTGTCGTATGAGGCCACTGGCCTCTAGTGTCAGAGTTTGTTAGGCCGCACGAGGACCTCTGACGTGGCTTATGACTGCTACCGAAAGCTTCACGTTAGCTATTCTGTGGTTTGCCCGCTAATAGTACTGAAAAACGTAACTTGGAAAATTAATTGCAGAGCCGAGGACTGAACCCGGTGGATTCTATCTCCTAGAACTCTCTGTTATAACTATTTACTCATCATCTATGCTGATGCTTGGAAGCCAAAAGATATCAATCTGTTGGTAATAATAACGGTAATAAAAAAATAAGAAAACTAATTGTAAGCATCTTTCTCTATGTGACATGATGTGCAGGTCGTACCCTGATAATAACCGCTACATCAGCATATAATAATACCAGCAATTCGTATCTACACTTTGTTGTAATATACAATAAAAAAAACAGAAATTACCATGCTTGTTTGAAATGTGTGCACTACAAGTGAACTTGACTTTTCTGGTTGAAAATAATAGAATAAACAAAGAGGTATTGCACTAGGGCGCCCACATTCATTATTTGCCTACAGTTTTACATACCTATTGTAAAACAAATAAGCAAACATTACAAGAATCGCCAGTGAACGTGAAAATTGCCGACCGTGTGAGAAAGACCCAGTTAGAGTCCAAACTCAAATATTATTGTACGAAAGTTACGCATTATGCCCGTCAAGATGTGCGTTGATGGCCTTGGACAATGCTGACAATTACCTAGTTTATACATTTTTAATTCTTTGCGTCGGATATTTAATTATTTATGGAGGCATTTTTCGTAAGAGCTTCGGATGTCTGTCGTAATTTTTAGAAATATTTTGAATCGTGACCATGAAAATATATCAAAATCTTTAACACGAATTTTATGCGAATGAAATCAAAATTTTATTCAAAATGTGAAATTGTGTGATGAAAAATGTAAATTGGATATTTCGGAAATTGGCAAGGATTTCAAAATTACAAAGACCGTTTTGCCAAAAAAAGTTTGACAAGACAAATTTCCCAGTGGCAGGCTAAATGTCTATCACTAGTTAACCAGCCATGATTATAGCTCTGGCTACAGTGACGCAACAATCCTCCCACAGTAGACCACGGTTTCTTTGTTAGACACTTCTCATGGTTTTTATTCAGGTTTTCCATCTGCATTGCCTAATCTATGAACGTGCGGATATGTGGTAATGCAGATATTTTCTTCTTATTCTGCTGACGATACGATAGGAATAAGAAGGTCATCTATTACTTAACTAATGATAATTACTGCTACATAAATTCTCATTATGAAGTAATAACGCAGCTTCTTCTTCCCCTTAGGGGTGGAATAAAAATCAAATTTCCTTGTTGCACGTCTAGGGTACTCAAGGGATATTTCCTAGAAATTTTAAATCTGTATGTCCACCGGTTTTGACTGTGCCTTGTCTGTCAGTCAGGCAGACAGTAGGTATATCACTGTATTATTTTGTTTGTGTAGATTACTAAACTACTATACGAAACATTTTAACAAATGTATTGTAGGTAGGTAGGATTTGACGCAAATAAAACATATGAACTCCTACTCCTATAAACAAATCCATCAAAATACTTCACGATATTCCTTCGTTAATTATGAGTAATTTATTAGAACTAAATTGCATTCTTATTTATTTATTACCACATAATGGTTCGGTTTTATTGAAATTGTTTTATTTGTCAAAAATCTTAGGAACTGCAAATTAGCGTAATAAAATGTTAATAATATATTAATAATTATGATCGTCAGTTTAATTATTAGATTAATTTCAAGTTTGATAACGTCTTCATCAGATTAAATGTCAAACAGTAGCAAAAATGTAAGTAGCCGTCTGAATAAATCAATCTTTATTAATTTCAGAGCGAAGATCCCGGTTCAATTTTAATTTTAAACCTCATAAAGATTGCTATACAAACGGTTAAAATTTTAGAGAACTGATGCTGTTTTATGCCGTGTTACTAAATGTATTTCCAACACGTGCTTTTGTTTGTATAAGTACATTTTAATGCGCAACTGTACGTGCAGTATTGTTATATAATTAATGTAAAGATTGAACTTTGGTTTGCAGTACTTAAGCTACCTTTTCTTTCAAGCTTCTTAAGCTGTCTTTTTTTTACTTACTACATTTATTGACTTTGTGACTTGTGAAATCCCGATATCTAATTAGTATTGCGTTTAAACATGAAGACTAGGGGGATGTTACATAGTTATTTTGTTGGTAATTTTCAGTAAAACATTAAAAGAGTTCATTAAACTTTTCGACGGTTTGTTTCTCAGTTTTACGCAATCTCAAATCTTAGTAACTAAATGGTTTGTAAAGACAAAAGCTTTGTTCTACAAACGATGCTAATCAGCGAACAAAGTGAACGAGGCCGAATCGCCTTAGGATCGCTTATGGTACTCTTTCGTAACGCCAGCTACTTACCATCACGCCACCGAAGGGCCACGGCTAATCATAATTATTATGAGACCTTCGACTTTTAAGTATCAGTCATATTTAATATAAATCTTATCAAGGTTAAACTTTCAAAATTATAAATTAGGGCACCGAAACTAGAAAATGGTTTTTCTGTACGATTATATTTTAAAAATTGTTTATGAGCTTGAAAGAACAAGCTTGTTAGGGACTAATGGGTCATCTTTAGGAACGAAATAAACTGTATATATAATTATGGTGGTATTTTATCTTGTAATAAAATTGATGAAAATGAATACAAAAGTTTATAACTAATAATCAGGAAACATAAAACGTAACTAGCTCGTAAGTTATGAAAAAATATTCTTTCCAAGTATGACATAATTTACCTAACCTCGCTTAACCCATAGACAGAAAGCTGTTTACTAATATTCGTTACGTTATCCTATGCCATAGTAGGTAAACCATCAATCATTATTACGTGGAGAAAAATATTTTTTCACTACCACTGAAAGTAATATGTAATTCTAAACTGGTCTAAGACCTAATAACTAAGGCTGTTTATGGCGAACTAGGAAATCTCTCTGCGTTCGCTGTATCATTGTAATTCACGGAATTTGGCACATTTTTGTAGGGAATTTGGGCTTCTTGTTCTAGATTTTGTGCTTAAAAAGGGTATAAATTATACCTGTTCTTTTGTAGGTTTTACTATTTGGATCTTTTCTCAGTAATAATTTATTGTGACAGATATTAAGTTGCAAATTTGAACTGTTTAAGCTTTTGCTATCATTTATTTTACAATTATTTTCTTGTTAAAGTAAAAGCAGGTGCAATATAGTTTTGGGAAACCTGTTTCTTTAAAGCAATCATTTGCACATATTGACGTTTTGATTCTTAATAAACCTCATGAATTAGCTTCTTCTTTAATTTTTATTTCTGTTTCTTTGATCTCCAGTATTACGATATAATAAATATTTTATCAGAAATCAACACCAAGCCGTGACAATTCTAGATTTCCTGTATTCCCTTCCTAGTTCAAAACTTGTTGCATGACCTCTATGTCTATTCGATATCTAAAGAAGTAGCTTTATTGCGGTAATACCTGGGGATCGCTGCATAGTAAAACCAGGCAGGTCATTTTCCCTTTTATGACATAATCTCTATGACGGACATTTTGATGCTCGTATTGTGTCATACAAAAACTGTTTTAATAGACTCATTTAATTTTTAGCAACAATTACAAAGTTATATGATGAACAAATTCATTTTCCATGCGTTAAGTCGAAAAAAGACAAATGCCTGCATAGAGATTATTTTGTACAAGGCAGAATTACTTTCCTGTGGAATCGACGATGCATTGTGTAGCGAGGGTTAGTTTACACTGCAATTTAAAGGTTTATTACAGGTTATCGGCGCATGTGTATTCATGCTGCAAATAATAGACACTTTTCTTGCTATTGTGTTCACTTTCAGATACATTTCTAGTTGTGATGTTTTGTTCTTTCTTTTTATTTTCTTTTGTATATGTTTTATTATAGGTATTACTTGCTATGGTTCCGAAGTTTTTGGAATTCTTATGATTAATCTTTATATTTATGTGTTCATTTGTTTTTAATCTGTTGTAGTTTATTATTGACAATTCAAAATGTTGTTGCGTTCGTGTGTAGGAAGATTCATATTAGATATTAGAGCATCATTGTGATTTAATATATGAATTCTATGATATTTTTAGTAGAAACAATGATTGAAAACTTATATAATTAAAATTTAATTATAGGAGCAAATAAATTTGCAAAATATTTAATCTAATTTGGTATAATAATTATTAGTTGCAAGATCCTGTAAATAAAGGGTTAATTGGAAAGTCTACATGAATGTCTTTGATTCAAGATAATCTGTAGATAAATAAAATCAGCTGATTTAGATTAAATAGATAGGTAAACAAATTGTAATTCTGCATCCCCTAACGAATAACGTAATTATATATACGTAAAAACTAGCATAATCTGCGAAGCGTTGACTTCAAAAAAGTGTGTCATCCCTACAACGTTTCACATGATTTTCACTAAGTCCAAGAAAACACTATGTTCACGACACACGATCCACTTTTTTGAAGTCATCACTTGACATCACTGCACTGTTTCACTTGATCACTTCACTCACCGCTGTTTTCATAATGCCTCTTCAACGGTGTTGGGCGGGATTCGAACTGGATGCAGGCTCTGTCGAGTTGTGAGTTTTTATAGGTGGTTATTTGGTGATACTTTCGCCATTGCCCCCCTTGTTACTGGAATAGGCCGCTGGTTCAGTATGCGCAAGTCCTTGCGTATTCGGCCACCCGTTGGCGGAAGACAGACGCGCGCGCGGCTGTATATTCATTTCAATTTTTATTAATGTTCTCACATTCTTTGGTTTGGAAAATTTTCTTCACAATTTTCTTAGGCGACGAAAATTTTCGGCGAGTGTGTTTACGCTATTAATTTATTTTCCTTTCGCATCTTTGCATAAATATGCTATTGATTGTCTATTGTTTTGAAGCTATAAATCTGCTCAAAACATAAAATTTGATTCAGTTTTTATTTATGACAGTGGTTGATATTTAAGCTGTAATTTATTACATTTCTGACAATATTTATAATATTCATAATTTGGTCTGAATCATAATCCTTTCTTATGCAATACACAAATACTCTTAACTCGTTAAATGGTCTGAACATCATTAGGAGAACAGAAATAGATATTTGAATATACCATAGACCTTTTGCTAAAAGAATGACACAATAATATTTAGTCATATCGCAAAAAATATTGCAACTTACAAACGCAGTCATTCATTTATTCATTACTTAGCATAATTATCGAACAACAGACGTTAAGTTTTGAAACTAGATCTGCAGTTTTCGTTGTCATTTTAACCATAACTCACAACGCTGCCCTGCCCCAGTGCCCGTTGACTCTCTCATATGGATGTTTGCTGCTTTACTTGGATATTATCAATTCCAGTACCATAATTAAACTCATCTGAGTTTTAAATGTAGAGTGGGCTCGTTTCCTTGATGGTTTTTGTTAGTGAAAATTGATCCTTATTTCAGAGTTACAAAGAAAATAAGCAAAATCTTTTTGCTTTATCTCAAAGATAACGAAGTTCCAAACTTACAAAGATTACTCGTAAAAAATAAATGCCTTTTTTATGACATTACACATCTCAAATACATAAAACTTTTAAGTTGTGTGTAACGTCATACAACCCCTTTAATTCCCCTCTTGCTATCAATGGAAATGTGAACTTTTGGACCAGGAAGCCATCTCATTTCAAACCTCAACAAAGTTTTTAAGCAGAGCGGTTATTAGATTTTATCTGATGTATGTGCAAGTAGACAAAACTTTTTTTTAAATGTTTTTACAAGTGCAAATGTGTTAAGATTCCAAAAGTGAGCCTAACAATTAATTATGGTGTGAATATAAGATTTTATCTTAGTTAATCTGTTTATAACTTCCGCTCTAGGATTCTGTTATTGTCTCAGCTTTGTGTGCAAACCATTGGATAAAGTGTTCCAAGTACTAGTTTTCAATACTTGGATATATCAAATATGGTTTAGTCGCTTTGCGTACCTACTGATTAGTCAACTAGGTAGGTATAATTAATTTTAATTAATTGTCATTCTTTGGTACATAACATCTTATCAGAAAAGTCAGTAAAATAAAATTGTATTATATCACACCGATAAATTTAATCATGCATATAAAACACTTTGTAGTGACCTTTCTTTAAAAGCATAAATTTTACTGATTTCATTTATATTTTATTAATATTTTAAGTGATTTTTGTGACTACTTACTAATTCCGACTAATCTCGTTTGAGGCAAGACCAGTTTCAATCTATTTCTAGTTTATTGTACCTGTCACCAATGTTTTAACATGTTATTTGTTTTTCCTCACAAACATTATGTTATCATAGTCATACCTACAGTAAACCTGTCAGTCGGTTAAAAAATAATTAAAACATATATATCTCACTAACATCGATTATAGCCATAGATATAATTTTACGAATCGGTATTAAAATCGATCATTTCCGCGTTGGCAGCGTTTATATCGAGCGCGTGCAAGGACTCGAAAAACCTTTTCAATGCTACATTCTCGCAAAAAACACGTTTCCTGAACGCTTAACGAGTCAGCTTTCAAATGTATGCCATTAAAATTAGTAGGTAAAACAACAGTCCTTACCCAGGTGAAGTCTTCTAGAGAAACTTACCACTATATTACTCTTTAAATAAACTGTATTAACTCATACTTAGATGAAGTCAAAGGATGCCGCTCCTACACATCACCTATAGCGTATATTCATCCTCTGCTGAACGTAGGCCTCTCCTAATGAATGCCGTCGCCACTGAACCCGATCTTCGGCTCCCTTACCCGTTTCCTACCGGCTGGTTATCGCATCTCGTCACTCCACCTGGCCGGACTACACGCGGACTCTACTTAAGAACTCGTTTACCCCAGGTTGTGTAGGTTCTTCGAGAGATGTGACCAGCCCAATGTTGCTAATTCTTTGAACATGTCGGTAACTTGCCACACAGTAATAACGCCTAAATCCACAGGAAATGGGTTCTCAATGTGGAATACTTCGAAATTACCTACTTCTACTTCTGAACAAGTTTTGAAGGAAATTAGCATATAATTTTATGTAATGTTAACTCCAACTGGACATAACTTAGATAACGTTTAGAGTTTATTTAACTTCTTGTTGAGTCCAGTGGTTCCGCGCGTGTAATCTGTTCCACCCCCGTTCACATAGGATGGAATTTCAAAATATCCCTTCTTAGTTCACCCCTGCCCCAGGAGCCTTGGGGTACTCAAGGAATATTTCCTTTAAAGGGCTTCTAAGATTTTGGCATAGTAGTACGTCCGCCATCTTGTTTTTCTTTCTAGTCTGCGGCTCCTCCGAAACCTGTATTATATGGATAGTGGACACTTATACGAACAAAAAAGATAGAATCAAAAAGAGATTAAAGAGATAATTAGAACTAAAGATAGCTATGAAATCAACGAAAATTAACTATGTTTTTTTGTTTTTACGCATTTAATGTTGCTCAAATTACAGGTTCCACTTCAATTCATATATTTACCAAAAAAAAATATGAATCTTGCTAAAATAAAACTCATCAAAGTTTCATTATTTATTTTACTGTGGTGCCGACACACACGGGGGTGATATATATAAAGTTTCATTATTTATTTTACTGTGGTGCCGACACACACGGGGGTGATATATATAACGTTTCATTATTTATTTTACTGTGGTGCCGACACACACGGGGGTGATATAAATAACGTTTCATTATTTATTTTACTGTGGTGCCGACACACACGGGGATGATATATATAACGTTTCATTATTTATTTTACTGTGGTGCCGACACACACGGGGGTGATATATATAACGTTTCATTATTTATTTTACTGTGGTGCCGACACACACGGGGATGATATATATAACGTTTCATTATTTATTTTACTGTGGTGCCGACACACACGGGGGTGATATATATAACGTTTCATTATTTATTTTACTGTGGTGCCGACACACACGGGGGTGATATATATAACGTTTCATTATTTATTTTACTGTGGTGCCGACACACACGGGGGTGATATATCGTTTTGTTAAAAAACATGACATGCTTTATTTTCTTGTACAAAAATATTAAATTGAACTGAAAGCTATTATTTTAGAATATTTAATGCGTAGAAACATATAATATACATTTTTTATGGTATTGTTGTGTAAGTTGTACCGACAAAAACCTACCTGGAGAACCAAGGTAACTGACATAGCTCAAAGGATAAGCAAGTTAAAGTGGCGGTAGGCTAGTCACATTTCCTGAAAAACGAGACGAGTTCTCGAGTGGAGACCACGTTTAGGCAAACGTAGTGTAGGAGGCCCTGTGGTCAGGTGGAGTGATGACCTGCGAAAAGCGTCTGGAAGAAAGTGGATGAGGAGAGCTGAAGACCGAGCTCAGTGGCTTGCATTAGGAGAGGCCTATGTCCAGCAGTGGACTTATATTGGCTGATAATGATGATGTGTAAGTTTTAGGCATATTAGCTATCTTTACAATCTTTTATCTCTATAACGTGACATTTTAGAACATTATACCAAAGTATATTTTTTAAATATATATGAACTGAAATTAAACTATATATTTACACATATAGAAATAAAGTTAATTTGACAGGTTTAACGTATAATTCACGAACCAATCTCGAAAAATATACAAGATGGCGGATTAACCACTATCCCAGCCTCAAATGAAAAATCTTCTGAGCCGTTTCAAATCTCTAGGTCCGTAAGTGAGTACTACTCTAAATCACTTTGTGATCTATGTTTTGTTCAGGCATCCATAGCTAGAGTGAGTACAGGTGTTCGTAACTTTGAGCCTTATTTAGGTCCATTTCAGCTGCTTCTACAAACAATTGATACACCTGCATTGTTCCACCGATATAGGGCCAACTTATAAACTTACAACTTACTTTAGCTTATACTATAGTTAGCAATTTAGTAATCCATACCAATATATATAAGTGAAACGTTGTCTGTTTTTTTGGGGAGCTTTCACGCGATAACGTCTGGACGAATTTTGATGAAACTTGGAAAGGAGATAGCTTATACCCTGGAATAAAACATAGGATACTTGTTATCCCGGAAAATTGTAAGTTTTCACGGGAAAACTAGAAATCTCGAAAAATATTGATTACGTGCTCTAAGAAACTGTTGCCATGGAAATGAAATAACAAGTATGTCAAAAAACATCAAGAGTGGTGCTATATATGATAACTATATGATAAACAGTAGTCCGCGCGGTCGAAGTCGCGGGCGGGAAAACTAGTTTAATATACAACACATTGAACTGTCTATACTGGGCTTCAAAAGATAGACAGTTTTTAAAAATTGAAAAATGTCGGTCCATTAGATTAAAAGTGAACTCAGTACCACACTTTTATATAAAAATAGAAGTTTTTTTATTAAATTGCCTGGCTCCTACTCATCGAATTGAGATACCAAGTACATCAGTTTGTAAGTCAAAACCTAAGCTATCCCACAGTGAATCGCATCGCAATCGGTTTTTAAATTTAAACTTGTTTCTAATGTATAAATCACACTACTCACACTAATATTATAAATGCGAAAGTTTTTATGTGTGTTTGTGTGTGTGTGTTTGTTGCTCCTTCTCGCTCGAACGGCTAGAGGGATTTGGATGAAATTTGGTACCAGGATAGTTTATATTCTGGATAACACAAAGGCTATTTGATCAAGAAATAGGCAAATAATTATTATCATAAGACCTTGGAAAACAAAAGAAAAAAAAGAATTTCTAAGTACCAGGAGAGCAGCTTACTACTACCTAAGAAGTTGGATATACAATATTGACAAATAAAGTTATTAAAAATGAGTATACCTCATTAAATCGTATTATATTTTAATAATATAAAAATATTATATATATTATAATATAATATAAAAATATTATATATATTATAATATAATATAAAAATATTATATATATTATAATATTAATATAAAAATATTTTGAATATAATCACACAAATGTATTTCAAAGTACCAGGAGAGCAGATAAACTTAAGAAGTTGTTATGACATTGAAAAATAAAGTTATTAAAAGTAAGTATTCCTCCTCGAGAGTGTAGTAGCCGAAGATCGGGCTTAGTGGTGTGTTTTGGGAGAGGCCTATGTCCAACAGTGGACTGACACGGGCTGATGATGATGATGATGATGATACCTCTCCATGAACGTTAAATAGTGAGATTATATTTAAAAACAAGTATTTCAAAGTACCAGGAGAGCAGAAACGCTTAAAATGTTTTATCATCATTAATATATTTTTGCATATTCTTTGTCAAAGTGACTTAGCGGGGGTGGGGGTTGAGGGTTGTTGGTAGAAGTTTTAAAGGGGACGGGGCCAGGGGGAGGAGGATGGGACCAAAATAAGGAAGAAAATGGAAGCTTTGAAGGAATTTTTAAAATGATAAGTGTCAAAGTGACAGGATGCAAAACGGAGGGATTTTTTAATTTTTTTTTTTTTAATTTGTTGGGACTGGCAAAGATTGACCGCGGGCGAAGCTGCGGGCTAGTAAACTATAATTTCAAAGAGAGTTGATGAAATTTGCTATAAAACGTTTTATATATTAAAACTCTCACTTCTAAAGTGAAATATTACAATTTTAAAAGTGTGGTCCTAAGTTTTGAAGGCCATTGTGGACCGTTATGGAATAGCACAAATACACGTATTTTTTACCAGAATGCTTTCAGCATTGCCCCGTCAAATTGCAAACAGCAAACAGATACCAATCTCATAATCTTAAGTCAAGATATCAATTACAATACATAATACCCCAGAAGGGGCAATGTAGGTAAGTGTACATGCAAATCTATATTTGCCTGAACTATTTGAAAGGTGATCAACTCAGTGAAGCATGAGGTAAAACGATCGCGACATAGACCTAGAGCTGTCACCCGATAGTATCACGTAACAACACACGTTCGTTGAATATTATAGAATAACTATTAATTTATTTTCGGAATAAAACAACTAGAAAACTAAACAAACATCTGTCACATTTATAAAAAACTATGTTTGGTTTCAATAATCCCTATTTTACCTGCTAGAAAGTCATAATATTTACCAGAAACCACGAGGACACTACACTTGCTACAAAAAAAAAATATGAAATATCCCGTTTTTTTTTAATATATATATATATATACGTATATATATATATATATATATATATATATACGTATATTAAAACAAGATATCAACCAACGAAAGTCTGAAATGACGTCGACACCAAATTATCATAATTTTCAAATCTAATTACATAAATAAATCTCAAAGGCCGAGTCGGCCAAGGTCCAAGCATAATGCGCCGCGGCCGACACTTCTTAACTTAAAATAAAATCTTATTATTGTAAAGTTATCGGACGCTATCTCTTGGACTATTAACGTAACCGGTTCCGGTAAGAGCCGACCTTGAACTCGAATGGTTTCCCTAAAGTAGGTCCACAGTAACCGATATTGGACAAAAATACATTCTAATTATGTTCGACTTTTTAAAACCTGCAGAGAATTTTATATAGCAACTGATAGTTACTTTTATCTAAACCATAATTAATTTTTCAAAATCAAAATAATAAAAGCTACTTTGATAGAACTCCATAATGCAATAAATATAAAATAAGCTTGATAAGAGTTAACCAATCTTTGTGTATTTTTTTTTTATTACGGACTAGGCAGTTGTTTGACCACGATCTCACCTGATGGAAAGCGATGATGTGGTCGAAGGTGTAGCACGCTTGCCTAGTAGATACATATTCACTCTTGACTTGAACACACCTGGGTTATATTTTACCGGAAATAATGACGAGGGGCATTCCACTCCCTTGCAGTTCTTATAATAAATGAAGAAGCGTAACGCTTCGTTCTTGTGCGAGGTATTTCTACCACAAAAGGGTGGCGCTTTGGCGAATGTCTAGTCGTACGTGACGGGGGAATCAGATTGTGCAGTTCTTGTGCACACTAGGTACTTATCCTTCCTGTAAGCCAAGTCCTTATTTATAGTCGTTCGCTTATTTATTATTTAAACATTAACCAAAAGAGTAATGTCAAGTGTACCAACATACATTATACCAAATTTTTTATCTTTTCGGTCAAGATTGGTAACTTACGCTGTCATAAGTACATCAGAATCACCTTAACTGTAAAAATAGTCTATATCAAAACAAACTGCTAAAAATAATACAATACGAAATGACAATCTCTAGCGAAAAAATTAAGTAAATCGGATAAACTTCTTTATATTTTATCTTATGGAGGTTAAAAACCAATATTGTTTTTACAACTTTAGTAATTATCAATGCCACTATGCATTTCGTTTTACATATTACGTGCAGTAACAGTGCAAGGTCAATGGACTTTAAAAATAACTTGAACTTGAATAAGCATTCTGTGTACCTTTCTAAAGTGGCATAAGGGTTAAATACTTACTTACATAATTAATATTAATAAAGAAATAGAAAAAAGAAAAAATATATCTATAGTAGCCGGATAAATGAACAATACGGATGCCTTTAATTATACAATTTTACCTGCAAAATTTTCTCGCTTGGGTATACATTATTGCGTTTCTTAGCAGGAGGTTGATTTGGAAAAAATACGGGGGGAGAGTCTCCCCCCCACTCCCCCGAGTAACATAGGAGTAGGAGTGTTTTAAAATGGAGCCCCCCCCCCCCCCCCCTCACCCCCCGAGTAACTGAGGAGTAGAAGTATTGTTAGTATCCTTATACACGGGGGTGTATAAGGATTATAACGATACATATCCTATACATTTAAATCTGGAGATGCCCCCCCCCCCTCTCCCCCCGAGTAACATAGGCTCCATTTTAAAATACGACAAAAATATTATTTTACAATAAGGGTATCAAATTAAAGGCCTTGATAACCACATTTCAACAGTATATAATGTATTGGCAAAAGCTCTTTTATGCCAGGGCAGGCGTGTTTTTCTTTTAGCTTTTAAGCTAGTTATCGCTCTTATAGTTTGACGGATTCAGGCTGTCCGTTTTTATTTCATTAAATAAGTCTGGTCTTTAATTTGTATCTTCTACTAGCTGCACCCCACAGTTACAGATTCATGATTGATGATTATGATATCTAATGTGTGATGATTATGATATCTAATGATATCTAATGTGTATCTAATGTGATATTCCAGGACATAAGCTATCTCCATTCCAAATTTCATCAAAATCCGTTCAGTCTTTTGCGCGTGAAGAAGTAAAACACACACACACACACACACACACACCCACACAAATACATAAACATACACACATACATACAAACTTTCGCCTTTATAATATTAGTGTGATACTACACATATTATTCGTAGCTTCTATAACTATAACAGTACCGTGACATACTGACTTACTGATAGACAACGCAAAACCTTGGTCTGACTACCACTAGCATATGTAACACATTGCATAATTTGTATGAAAACGCACGTTTTCACAAATAAAATTATCTTTATCTAGAGATTTGAAATGTAAAGGAAACGTGTCTTCTGTATCCTAGGGTTTTTTGAAATTCCATCCCTAAAGTGGTGAAACGGAGTGATTAATATTGTGTGAATAATATGTCCACGTGGGCAAAGCCGTGAGGCGCATTTTTAATGTAAATAACAAGGCATATACATTTTTAACTCCAAAAACCTTCTCAAACTTAACTAGTTCGTTAAATCTTAAAAGTGTAACACATATTCCAAAACTGTAACCGTCCTTTTAAAAATTGGGTGAATGTCACAACTTATATCTTTGGATATCATGTTTCTGGTTTATATTTAATATTATGTTTTATTCGTAATAACATTACTGTACTGTCATGTCAAACGCCGGATTAAATACGAATTAAATTTATTCTTTATACATTAAATACTTACGTAGATAGGTATTCCTTTCCGGAAGCGTAGAAGTATTGAGGAAATAGATACTCGTATTTTCGATAATATTATGTTTAGATTTTGGACTTCGAAAGCTTAGAAGGCATAGTCTTAGCATATGTGTAATAGGATTTATTACGCATATGGTCATAGTTATCGGCAAAGACATAGTCGTAGGCATAGCCACCGGGTTTGAACCCTTGAAACTGATTACCTATGCAAGGGCGGATCCCCCCACCGGTATCTAAGGCTGGATCCACCCTTGGGGTCACACACTTATATTCAGCCTGGATGGGTTCCAAAATTATACAATACGAGAGGTTACCCGCGGTTTCACTCGCGTATTCTATACCCAAAAGCGGATCCATTTATTTATAGAGATATTTATATCATACAATTTCAGGACAAAATAAGCGCGAGAGTAGTGAGCGGGTAGAGTTTGAGTTATTTCTGTCAATATGGATATTAAAAGGAGACTCCAATTTGTATAAAGTATGTATTTGGTGTAATATCAAAGTGCGAGCGCAGCAAGCGTAACAAATGGAAATGAAAAAATAAACTGATTGACATAGGCCCAAAAGCAGCGGGGGGGGGCATGAGGCCCAGGGGGGTATGACACCCCCCCCCCCCCCTTCTGGATCCGCGCTTGTACCTACGTGATCATAATATATTAACATATTATAAATATACCAAACCATGAACTAGGAGGTAAATAATTATACAAAGAAGCTGAAAAAAAAACATTTTCAGGTGCCGACTCAGGGTTGGATCTCACGCAAGAAAAGAAATCCTCTATAATTCTCGTAATACCAGCTGCATTCAGAGATCAACAAACAATCCGTACGGACTGTCCGCCTGCGGGCCGTTCGCACCCAAAAAGTCTGCAGCAGCGCTTAATAGCGGCCATACAAGCAACGGTATATCTGACAGATTTACCTGAGCAGGCTTACTTTTCAGATATATATCGAAGCTCCATAATATAAGGATAATTGTACAGTTTCATCACATACACGTTCCGGTTTACATGTACAAGTAAAACCATTAGGTACACCGTTTCGTGTACCCCCATACGTACGATCCCCATACGTGGATTTTGTACGGAGCAATCCGATCCTTGTAGTTCGATTGATCGAACCGTAAGGTCCTAAAAATCCTCGTGGTTCGTTTGATCGACTACGCGATTGAGCCTCGCGGCCGGAGGGATATAAAACGATGCTCTAAGACCACACTATTTCTGCGCTCCTGAGTTCCGCGCGGACGGTCCGCATATAAATACGCACAGCTCTGAAACCAGCCTTAAAAACAACATATAGGTATATGTTGTTTTTTAAGGCTGGTATAGGATTATATTAGGTATAGGATATAAACCACGGATTCTCAGCAATTTTTCGCTTGACCTGTGGTTCTGCCAGGAAGTGTTGTTGTCTAGAGAGAGATCTTAGAAGGTGATGAATAACTCATTATTAAAGGCGCGGATGCCCCCAAGCTGTTCAATTTTCTATAAGCACTGTAACCTGCAGTTGTAAGATGCATTGATTTCTACCTGGTTCAAACATCACGGTGCTTCGGGATTTTTAATCGACTTCTCAAAAGAAGAAGATTCTATGTTCGCCTGTATGTATTTTGTTTGTACTTTCACTGATTTCTCTGTCAATAGCGGACCGATATTAAATCCTTTTTTAAACTTCATTTGTATGTATGTATTTATTTTGTCTGTCCTCGAATCTTGCGATTCAAATTTCGTGCACTTTCCGATTATCTGTCCGGCTGAAACTTTCAGGGTAGGTCACAAACCGATGACAAAGCAATAAAAAAATACTTAAACGTTAAAAGAGAAAAGGCAAAAAGAAAACGTAAAAAGTTACGTTCATTAAAAAACCCTGTAAAACTTTTTTTATTTTTTATTGTTCTTATTTATTTCAAAGAGTATACTTGCAGGTTAGTCCCATATAAATAGTATCTACATTGGGATCAGTAGTTTTTTTTTTAAGTTATTTATTAATCCATTTGAAGTCGATTTTTTGTTCATACTATTTTGTACAGGTCTCGTATATTAAGTTGAACTAAAATCACAGATAAACTGAGTCCGATTTAATGGAAGCTATTTGTATTGTAATTGAACTTATACTGTATCCCACAGATCAAGGCGAAATGCTAACAATGGGCTTTTTGTTGTTTGTGAAGTTATGAGTTTTCTCAGACGGTTGCATGAGGCTGGAACAATATGGTAGTTATTGATTTCAGAATATATAAACGATGCTGTAATATAGGTCAATGTAATAGAACTTGGCGCGTAGAGCGTTACGGGTTGAGCGGTAGGATATGCACTTCAGAAACTAACGGCACCCTATTCGAAACTAAATGGCAATAAGTAACGTTCAGAATTCCATGATCTTGCTCAAAAACATTGAGTGAAAACGTGACCGGGATATCCGAGAACCAAAACTCCCATCCTTTATCTCTCTCCTGCTTGAATATCTATTAGTATTATTAGATTAGTATGAGATAGTGCTGGCCTCTGGTGTCAGAGTTTGTCAGGCCACCCTCTGACATGGCTTTACGACTGCTATTAATCAATAACAGCCAAGACCGATGACTTATCGTGCCCTTCGAAGCATGGAGGGATGCAAAACTGTATATAATATACAAAATTCATTGGAGCCCAAAACCAGTATCTTCGAATTCTAACTCGCACCAGTATAACGCTAGGCTACTATCGCTCTCTCTCTGAGAGTAGGCCTCTGTCCCAGCAATGGATTCGTAATAGGCTGATGATGAACATAACATGTGTGTTGATGCTTCAGTATTACATCGGAGTCTTTATGCTACGGCTCTGTTCGTTGAGCCTCAGTTAAAGTAATAGTCTAAATTATGGATTAAAGTTTTGTTTAATTTCTTTCTTCTTGCTTTGCCGTTACTACCATTACTGTGTGTCGCGACTACATCTCAGTACCTTCCGTTTCACTACTATTTCCGGCGACCTACTTGATGGGCGGGCTTTTTTTCCGCAATTAGGCCGCATTTAGTACTTCCCGGCGATCTGCAAAGCATCATAAATGGAGGTGTCGAGTGTCCTTAGACCAACGAATTGGGCTGTGACCTCGTGATCTCCTCCCATTCACTTTAACAGTGACCAAGGGATCCGCTAAGTTATCTCCATTTTCCTGGGCGCTTATTCGCTATCCCACACGAAATTCCTTGCAGAAAACGTGTGACGCTCAGACTAAACCAGCATAACGACAATTCACGAACAATTCTACGAAGATATCGTAAAGCAAACAGCTTTCAAACAGAAACAACACATTAAAATCGGTCCATTCGTTTGGGAGCTACGATGCCACAAACAGACATACACACATACATTATAAAAACCCCTCTCTTTTCTCGTTCGGGGGTTAAATAGGTCGATATGCCAATAAATGCCAATGCTATTTCAATTTTCAGTTTCATCATAACGTTAAATTACCAAAACCTATCTGTACCCATTTTACACAATAGACAAATAAGAAAAGTTTTCAGTTCTAAGAAAAGGAATTTGCGTGGGCAACATTTGCAACAGCACAGAGTCTAATTCCTTCTGCAACATGGCTCTTTGTTTCAAGAGCCAAGGTCTAAGTTGCACAGCAAATAACTGTTTGTGTTGATATATGACCCAGATTGCGGTAAAGAGATTCGGTTTGTTTGTTCTTTTTAATTGTATCACCTCAATTACAAGAGTGCGTTGGGGTATTTATGTATGTTGAATGACATAATTGATAAACACAGGCGTTACTTTGCGGAAATCCATACTAAAAACGAATGAAACTCCAGCTCTCGCTCTCGGTCCAGCACTCGTCGAGTTTTATCTCCTGAGGATGCCTCGTGTAGAGGCGAAACACGCGTCGTACTGCTGTCAGACTTTGTGGTACAGGGAAACTTGGATGTTTTCTGCTCATTTTTTTTCACGAACTGGTAATATTCTGAATAGGGTTTTGTAGGGTTTTCTGAATAGGTGGACAAGGCCTATTGGCCATATCTTTTCCTTTTACAATAGGTGGACAAGGCCTATTGGCCATATCTTTTCCTTTTACAATAGGTGGACAAGGCCTGTTGGCCATATCTTTTCCTTTTACAATAGGTGGACAAGGCCTATTGGCCATATCTTTTCCTTTCACAATAGGTGGAAAAGGCCTATTGGCCATATCTTTTCCTTTTACATTATTTCAATTTAGATAAGATTTGATTAGCTGTTTATATATTTATTTTTATTTATCTTTATAAGGGTAATCTGCATATTTTTACTTCGTTTAATTTTTGGTTGAATGACTTCTTGTAACATATTTTTAGGCCGCCCAAGGGCCTCTGACGTGGCTTTATGACAGCTGTCGATTTTTAGCAACCGGGATCGACTGCTTAAATTATCCTCCGAAGTTTGGAGCGATGGCAAATCCGCACATATCACATAACCTTTTAATTAAATTCTTTGGTAATTGACCAAGGATCCAACCCGATGTTGTAAGATTGCAAGGTGCAGCCTACACAGCCATATTACAGCCTCTTGGCAACTATCGTTTGGGGTTGGGTATTGAATCCACGTAATATTAGGACTTTTCACTATCTTTGATATTATTCTTTAATTATGAGAATTTGATAATGTTTTTAATAGTCATTTTTACTTACATATTCGATTGTAGAAGAGTATCTCCTTTTTATTCGACTTCCTAAAAGGGAAGATTTTAAGTTCGTCTGTATTTTTTAAGAGCTTGTTCATTCATATTGGATTTCTATAGACACTTTAATGTTATTTTTTTAATTGAAGTGTCATCGACATCGGTTCAGCATGTCTTTTACTTGAAATCAAATTTTGAATAATTATTATTAGACCAAGGCAAAGTGTGAAAATAGTCTAAAAACGCTATGTAATGCTGAGAATACACATACATGTGTCAAAAATACTAGCGTAATAAATATCTAAATAATGATGTAAAGAAGGATGGACACTTTGGGACCGCCTAACCAATTGGTAACCTATCTTCGAACATACAATGAGGTTATGGTGAGGAAATGGTGTCAAAGCATTTATATAAAATTATCCATTTTATAAAACAAATTGTTTTATTTTATTAAAACAAAATAAAACAAATTGTTTTATGTTAAAAAAATTGGTGATTTTATTTAGTTGACACCTTATCTCAACTTATTGTATATTGGAAGATAGGTATAGTCATGAATATGGCGATTGAGCTTTGGGCAGGCTGAGGAAGCAACAATGTGACGTTGATTTAGTATTTTTTCTCAAACTTGTATTTATTGATTATTAATTTTATTTACACAATTAAATTTATGTACAAACATACAAAATATATTTATTTATATTATTATCAATCAGTCGCGTGTATATTTATGACAGTTTAAATCCGGACATACAACGAATTAACATTGTCGTGACGTGAGCGGCCCAGACCCCTTACATTTCTGCCTATCTTTGATGAATTACGATTCTAGATCTTATTATAATAACGCCGATTCGAAATAAATTAATCATCATTTATATCAAAACAAATTATATGGATTTAGAGTAGTTTGATACTTAGCGACTTGTTCAAGGACATCGTGCATACGAGTCACGCCACATTTTCGTGAATAATACATTTGTAATGCGCTACGGATACACATAAAATATTATGTTGATCGCATTCTACAGCTGTGACGGAATGCTATGTAAGGGGGAAAAATACTTCCAAGTTTTCTGAGAGATCAAAAGGAACACCATCATCAATACACCAACACCAATTTCCAGGGTGTCGAGCGCAGTGCGGTGACGCGCAAGATTTTGCAATTAAAAGTTCAACTGGTATAGACAGTGGTGACATTTATACTCAGGTAAATTACATGGTCGGCTCTTCAGATAGTTTTTATAAAAATCTGAAATTATCAAACGAAACAGTCTGTAAGCTCGCGTAAAAAAGCAATTATACAGGATGCTAATAAATATGGTAAGTATTAATGAAAAACAGAGGGTAAGAGACCCGAGAAAAAATGTACGTGTTCATATTCTTTTTTAATGATTTATGTAGCATTTGAAACTAGTTGCGGCCTGTGGTTTCACCCAACATGATGATGATGATGATGATGATGATGATGATGATGATGATGATGATGATGAGATGTACTCTATGTGTTATTCCAGGACCTAATGTATGTACATACCAAATTTCATCAAATCTATTGAGACGTTTCAGCGTGAAGACCAAACATACATCACACAAACATATGTACGAATATCTGTCGAAATTTATTTTTTTATCCGTGACGTGCCCTGAAGAGTGCTAAAGGACAAAAGCAAGACTGACAGGCGTCTATTGTTTACTAGCTGCGACCCACGGCTTTGGACGCGTACAAATTTCCCTCACCCTTTCTCCCTCTCCCCGTCCCCGTACCCTCTAAAATCCTTACCACCAAACCCGCATCCCGTCCTTGGAGGACGTGACCCTCCTCCTTTTTTTATTTTGTGTTTTACTTACTTTTCCAATGTGCAAGGAACCTTCTCGAGAACGAGACAAACATGAAAAAAAACATCGAAATAAGTCAATCTGTTCTCGAGATATCATCAAATAAGTCAATTAAAAATCATTTAAAAATAGCTTTGAATAGCTTTGAGCCATGACATGGTGAAATTTAGAACGAATCATCATAATAAAATGCGTATACATCATTTCGTGTCTATGGTATGCGTGCCGTTGAGGAGTTCCCTAGTCAGGACCCAACCATGAGCGCAGTGACCATGTCATGGTAAAACTTAAAACTGGCTATCATAGGAAAATGCCTATTAAGTCACACATACACACAGACAGACAAAAATTCTAAAACCGATATTTTTGGATTCTGCTACTTTCATATACTTACTCAAATAAAAATGTATTTTCTAAATTATCTTCAATGTATAGATTACACGTTGGCAGATTTATTATTACGACTATGTATAGATATAGATTCTTGTCAAATTTGACTAAAAAATTTGAGAAAAAAACGTACACATTTTCCCATTTTCCAGAATTTGAAAAAAAAAACGCGAAGCACGAACATTTTAAAACACAAAAGAGCCAAATAAGTCCAGCCTTTCTCAAGTTATGAGCTTACCAACGAACAGCATATCATTTTTATTTAAATAGATTGATAATTAATATCGAGTAGAGTAAACGTTTAGGCAAATAGCGTAAGATGCCCTGTGGCCAGGTGGAGTGACAAGCTGCGAAAAGACGCTGGAAGAAAATCGATGAGGAAAGCTGAAGCTCGAGCTCAGCGGCGTGCATAAGAGAGGCCTACGTCCAGCAGTGGACAAGTTTATGCTGATGATGATGATGATGATGATATTTATCAATTTTGAATAATAGCATCCATGAAAAAATAATTGCATGTTTTCTCTTAGTTCCGTGCTATTCGTAAGGAGATTGTCGTAACAGCCAGCCCAGTAGCGTTTCAGCGCACGCTTTTGTTTGATATTGGTGCCGATTTTGTTATGATTATTCTTTTGTTTTTTGTGTTTGTACTGTTTGAACAAGTTATATCGCCTTTCAGAGTAATATACTATCCACGTATAATCCCTATGCTATAATGGTATTAGTATATATAGAGTAACAACTTACGAGATTTTGCAGTACCGAAAATGAAACGAAATTTATTAAAAACATTTCACACAAGAACATCATTTACATTTACGAGTATAACAATTACAATCCACAAATAAATAATAAAGTGTCGTTAATTACTCATAAATCCGCGATATCCTGCTTCAATTACGTTCTTCTTGTCCCCAGCGTAATCGTGGCAGGAAATGTAAGCCCGTATTTATTTGCGTATTAGTCACCAATTTGGAGTCGAGCGAACATGTTTTAGTTGAGCTTGTTGGTCATCCAAAAAATGAAGCATCACATATCAGCAGTTACGTGAGGCTAGATCAGCGACTCGTCCCACACTTTTGAGTTTTATACTATAAGAAAACGATTCAATTAATTTTGATGTATTATCAACAATACGGTTCGGATAAAAAACCTTTGCCTTTATGTAAACACATCTGCATCAAGTTCAATGGAGGTTCCTAATAATAAAAATTTGCTTCGTCGGTCCGTTTGTTGTATTTACTGAAAGAAATAAAAATAGGTGGATAGTTGAGACTTTAAGTAAATACTTTATTGCACTACAATAGAAAAAAACACTTCACGTTAGTTGAAAACAGCAAATGCAAAGTACTGGCCCATTGCACGTTTTGATTGAACAAAAACACTTTCGCAGCTCCGAGGAAGGCTTTTTTTCAGATGACTGTACCTACTGCAGTGAACGTATGCAATTTGAAGGAAAAATTTTAAATTAGGTTTATTTGAAAACGGTGATTAATTTAGTCTTTGGTGCAAACGAAAGGTTCCGCATTTCCGCGCGAAACCTTGACAGTATTTGTTAATTTAAACGCTTTTAGGAAACGAAACTGTAGATACCTACTCGTTTTAGACTGTTTAATATAGGTTAACAGGAATCACTAAATTCACGCATTTATGTATTTATGGTTATGTATTTAGATAATTATTAGAAAAACGACTTAAATCTACTCATTTTCGACTGGAGTATCTCTTTCTGATCGATCTGTTTCCTGTCGATGTTTCTATTATTTTGCCCTGAGGTGGGCTATTTGCAAAAATTTATAAAATTATTGTTATTTCGATTTCGAGGCTGCTAGAAAACCACTACTAACAAGACATAAGATCAAAAATTTAAAAGTTATGGTGGAATAAAGAAACTCACATTCATACATACATACAAACATACATAATAATAATAATGAGTCCTCAAAATATTACACTCCTTTGTGCCTGCCCAAGCAGTCGTGTAAAAACCCGACTACGGTCGGGTAAGAAATTGCCTATGACTCTTTCGATGAAGCCGAATCCATTGATACCTTGCTCGTCAAAATCGGACCAAGTTTTTAGTTTGAACCTTGTGACGATTTAAACCTTTTCATGAACATAATCAAACCTTTTTCATATTCTATCACTGTATTGTCTTCACGTATTCTTAATTCAAATATTAACCTGTCATTCTTGCATTGTCATGCATTGGCCCAACTCAATGGTGAGGACTTGCGAATTTGTAAAACAAGATTTCGTTATAATATATTAATTATTGTGCACCTACATATACATTATGTTTTTATTATTTCCTCACGCTGATTCCTGATGGTGAAATTATTTTAATCGGAAATACTATGGTTGCAAATTACTTCCTTACTGAGGGTTCGAAGAAGTGTTCCTAAAAGCTATATCAGCTGCGAGCTTATTGTCATCTATATGAGATAAATCTACTATCCAAAGCCAAACCTAACTTAACCATCCTGGTTATCACCATGTAGTTTCCTCATTGTTCCTGGACTATATTAGTGTTGCCTCGCGTGCCTTGGCAGAGGCATCCATCGAGTTCTATATTCTTCTGCTAAGCTACTCCTCCTCCATATTCCTGTACCTACTATACAGGGTGGATTTTTGAGACTTGACAGTAAGGGCAGGTACCTTAACCGTTATAGTTGTGACGAGGTCCAAACCTCTTTCATTTGATCTCTTAATTTTTTCATAATCCATTTCTTTTCATTTTTGATAGTTGGTCATCATTGATTCATTCTATATACAAATAACCTGTCATTCGATTATTGATTTTTGGAAAAACCGAAATAATATAGTTATTATAAAATTCATAAATAAGTTTATAACAACTTGAATTACTCTTTTAAATATATATATGATAATACCTACATAAGAGATTATTTTCATCCGTATTGTATCACCTCGAAATTCTCAAAGTGCCCCCTATTGTTCCTGTTCCTGTAATTCTGTGTCACTGAGGTTTGGGTCCTGGGCTGGTGGGACAAACCCAAACCCTGGGACCGCCTCGTGACATAGTTAAAGGAAAACGTTTCTTGGAGACCTTCCATAACTTTTTGAGATATTCTGAACTGCATTCACAGATTTAGCAAAAAAAAAATACAGTCAGCAAGAAAATGATAATATTACATAAAATAATGTTTTGATGCCAATCGATCCTGTTTCTTATAAGGATTAAAAGTCTCTATAGGACCGACTGAGGTTTGAGTACTAGAAATGTCACAAAATGTGAAAAACTTTTCCCATACATATTGTAAGAAATTACTTTAACTGTTGTAGCTACAAGAACACATTCTTAGGAGACTCTCCTTAACTTTTGGAGATATTTTGACCTGCATTCACAGATATTGTTAAAAATGTTTAGTCATCGAGAAAACAGTCAATTTACCCAATCTTTTATTTTGATGTCGATCTATCCTGTTCCTTATAAGGATCAAAAGTCTTTACGGGATCAACTGAGGTTAGAGTACTAGAAAAGTCAGAAATTGTAAAAAAAAACTTTTTGCATACAGTCTGTCCTATAGAGACTTTTGATCCTTATAAGAAACAGGATCGATTGGCATCAAAAAAAAGTTTGTGTAAAATTACCATTTTCTTGCTGACTGTATTTTTTTTGCAAAATCTGTGAATGCAGTTCAGAATATCTCAAAAATTTATGGAAGGTCTCTTAGGGACGTTTTCCTGTAATTATAACGGTTAAGGTACCAGACCTTACTGTCCCGTCTCAAAAATCTACCCTGTATACATTGTGTGCTTAGTGTCCCATAGTGCTGGTGATCTGGTGTACACCCTCGGGGGACCTCTGGTCACAATTGGCGCCCAACGTGGGCCTTACCTTTGCTTCGACGTATTCGGGTAAAAATAATTGCCTATGACAGTCTACCAATGAAGACGAATCGATTGATATCTCGTTTGTCAAAATCGGACCAATAGGGGCGATGCTATAGTGGAACATCCACATACATACCTAGACTGTTTAACTCATTTCCCTTCCCTTGCTTCGCCGTAGTCGGGTAAAAAGAGATGTTGTAACAAAGAAGAAGTATATGAAAAATATAAGAAGACTTACTTTTTTCACGTGTTCTTTGTTTCTATTAATCACATTTTCGTACTATTAAATCTTGCTCATCATATTTTTGATCTATCAAATTATAGCTTAGATATGGTACTGGTACTATTCAGCCCTTTTTTTTATTATCCCGCTGATGTGTTCTTTTTATAATAAAATTGCCCATGTTAGTCTCTTCGTTACCACCTAATATAATAGCACCTTGTCCTAAATGTATCTACTACGGATCAATCGACAAGTGCTAATTCAAATCTGAAGCATTTAGGATCTATATTTCAGATCTAATATAAATGAATTTGCCTAGTATTGGTCCTAAACACCATAATTGCATCTATCATAGTTTATGCAGTATAATTCAGTGGGGCACCATTCACGTATCTCGGCAGCTTGTTATTAGTAAAAGTATGAATGAAGGACGCGTTCGCCCGGATGTTGCGATAGCGCCCGGCTGGGATGTAGTATATATTATGGCGTTGTGCCTTTACAGGATATACCAACATGTACTAATATATATCTCTATATATACCAGCTATTGATCACTATATCATTTACTAAAATAAAGTAAACAATCGCTTGTTTGTCTTTCTGTGCAGAAACTAATAGTAAACCAATTTTGTTCCGAGTTTCACTTAATCGTGGATACATTTTATTCTCAAGAGATAGATTTTAATGTACGGGCCTTGTATGTGTTGTGTATAAATTGCCTTATCTACGACGATTTTCTTCAACAAAGTCTACAAATAACGAGCTTAAAAGTTAAAAAATCACGCCCGCCCTGCCAAAAAAGAACTTATGCCAATAAATTATATGTTGGAATGTGTTTTTTTGTTATGTGGCCTTCAATTTGATACCCATATTGTAAAATTAGATGAACAAATATATTTTTCGCCTTTAAAAAAGGAGCCATTTTTTTTTAATATTACCTATTTTCCTCGGGGGGACGTAAGGATTCTAACGATACCCCATACGTCTAAATCTGTTCAGGCATTTAAAAGTTATAGTGGAATAAATAAACTCATACACACATCCATACATACATACAAACATTTATGAATCCAAATAACATTACACTCCTTTTTTTGGGCAGTCATGTAAAATACTTGCGATCCTGATCCATTGAATAGCTACTTGAAAATAATGTTAGTAAAACATAATTGTAACCCTAAAAATGGGCCCTAAAAGCATAACGGAGTGTTTCATCAGCCACCGCATAACTTCGACAACTGTATCTAGTCCCGATGAAGACATTATCATCGGCGCCGGCGCATTACAGTCATCAAGTGCGTGCCGTTAATCGCAAGCATACCCTGACGCAAGGAATGGTGTACTACTTTGTACTACTGTAGTACTTTGTCACAGTAAAGAGTGGAGAGTCGAGTAGTAGTGGCGAAGCAGTAATGACAACGGCAACGAGAACCAATGACACCGGGTTCGATCCTCGATCTCTGTCTTTTAATGCTGATATGCGGATTACCATTGGTCCCTGTTCTTGATAATGATAAGTCACGTTAAAGGTCCTTGAAAAGACCTAAACTACAGCTCATGCAGCTTACATACCTAAAGTTATGTACTTGAGCCAGTTCACCAGTATAGATTAATGCGCATAATAAAGTGAGACCTGAAGCAAGCCAACTACTGGATTTGTTTTGTTTGTTTTGCTACTGGCCAAGTGTATGAAGTTCATTAATGATTATAGCATTCAATCACACTTGTTGGAAATAGCCTTCTTGGAAGCGCTGAAATGTCGCTATTTATCAAGTGAGATAGAGATCAAGACAAGGCATTTTATTCCGAAAACCTGAGAAATTAAATTTACACCTTTTTGGAGACAAAGGGCTTGATTTTAAAATGATGTACGATTCGTTGATCAAAATATTCAATGATGAAAGTTTTTCGCCCTTTCCTCATATAAAAAAGAGTAACGCGTGCTCAGGCTGATTTTATATTAGCGTTTTTTAACTTAAGTTTGGTTGTTAGTATGACTTCCAACTTCAAAGGAATTGTTGTACTAATGCAGTTTTCTTATAAATCACATACTTTGATGCCTCACGAACAAAGAAAACGATTATATCTTAAAGTAATTATGTCTAAAATCAATAAATTAAACTAATTATTCTTGAAGAATCTGAAATTGTATTCGAAAATACAAATGCAGCCTAAATCTGAAAAATTAGAAAGTTCCCGCAGAATAGGTGTTGAAAGATATTTAAAAGAACACTTAGCACGCTGAAACTACTGGAAGGATTTTGATGCAACTTGGCATTATAATTATAATGTGTGAAAATTGAAAATACTTTTTATCCCGAAAAAAATAAGGTTTTCTACGGGACGTGGGTCCAAATTCTTTACATTGAAGATATTTAGTAGTATTAAGTATGAAGCCGAACAATTGATAAATATTTTTTTTACTGATGAACAAATTTTGATGAAAAGTATTGTACTTTATAAATATATATTATACTTTATAGGCACTTTTGGCACGCAGGCAAGGCCGCGAGCACAGCTAGTACACACTAAATTCTGACTATGATGATGATAATTTCAATGAACAAACAACGAATTGTATATCTGCTAATATTATGTTATGTGTATGTTAAGTTTTCTAAGTTTGTGATGCATAAATAAAACACATATATGTTTCAATCGTTTTAAATATTATTTTATATCAACGAATTACATGTAAGCCCTAACATATAAGCTTTATATTATCAGTACGTATAAATTTATAATTTTAAGAATCAAAGCTCTGTACTTGGGATGAAAAACTTATCTCTGATCTGACATTAGGTATCTGCGGTAAGATTCCTAGCTGCTAACATATTTATCAACCTACACGTACAGGGTGTCACAACAGCGAAACACCGAGGAGGCGGGCTCGGCGGAAACCAGTAGTTAACGTGCCAAGTTCTTGCAAAACCTGGTGACACTGCGCGAATGCTAGGGACCAGCTTCGACCTGACTCATAGGGTCGAGTGTCAATGTGTACCGGTCCCTTGAATTAACTTAAGGTACTGGTGTGGGTGTGCATGAGTTTGAGCACATATAGTCGAGAAGAAAAAAAAGAGGACCGGTTAAAAGTGTATCAAAGTATGAGGTAGTGCTAGCCTCTGGTGTGAGAGTTTGTCAGGCCACCCGAAGGCCTCTGACAGGGTTTGGCGACTGCAATTAATCAATAACAGCCAAGGCAGACAGCTTAAGATGCTTTCCAAAGCAAGGAGCGATGTCATGTTAAGTACTTAGGTAATTAAAGAAGCTGGAAAGCTGCCAAGTGTGTTCGTTATGTATCTGTTTCAGGAATGTCCTGAACTTTCCCCAAAATTTAGGCTGAGTAGAAGAGCCCTCTGGGAATGATTGGCGAGAGCAAATAAAACAGGAGTTAGTAGACCACGTGCAAGATGGGGGTCAGAGGAAAGACCTGGATGATGTAGGAACTGGCCAGAGACGAATGGTGCAAGGGAGAAGAGGCTATACCAAAGTAGGTAGAGACAAGATTACCCCCAAAATTAGACCATGACATCAATTTCCCTAAAGTCTACTCCGTGATTTACAACAACTTCTTTCGGGCCGTTTTATATTTTAGGAATTGAATACTAATAATTAAGTCTGTAATTTGACAGAACTGTAATAAACAACAAAATGTTAAAGCATTGTGAAAGAATGCTGTTATAATAAATAGTTATGGTAATCATAGTTACGGCTGAATGCGGAAAATGTACCACTGTGACGTATGAAGGCTTTATACAATGTTATGGTAAAAAAAAACTAAGTTGATCTGCATAAGTGTTGAAAAAAACAGATAATTACATGATTTGGAAGTAGCTTTTAAAAAAGTTACCTACATAAATTATTACGAGTATTTTTTGGATAAATTTGTAGTATTTGAAAAATCTTTGCCATATATATATATTTTGTGACCCATCCTTCTTCACCCGGTTTCTATGAATGTTCAGTGGTTCTCGAAATTAGCGCAGTCGTACATGTAGCAGTGCGTAGGGGAGTTTCTTTTGTACTATACGCCAGTAAGTAGAGACATAAAAAGGCCTTTGCTTTGCAAAAGATGGTGTAGTAACGATTTTCACATATGTTGTTTAGATCTAGACTCTGATGAAAAATCCTAGTTTTCGGCAATTGGGGGGAGCGCAAGCCACCATCTTGGATTAAATATGTGAAAAGAAACAGTGGTTTAATCAACATCATTCACCAGTTTAAGTTAAAAATGAAAAAGGCATAGTTAAAGAGGGTACATTTATGTACATTTAGTATGACACCTAATTTGTTACAGCGTCGAAAAGATTTTACCAAAAAACCGCCTTTACTAGGTATTTCCCTTACATTTTTCTGTCTGTTCATTGCAGCTATATACTTCTTGCCACATCACCATGAGGAAACCAGCACCCTCTTTAACTTTTCCTTTGACATTTTTTACCTAAAATTAACCGTTGGTGAATTATTTTGATTAAACCAACTTTTCACACCTTTAATCCAAGATGGCGGCTTGCGCCTCCACCCCCAAGGTCGAAAACTTGGATTTTTCATGAGAGTCTAGACCTCAACAACATATGTGAAAATCATTACTACACCAAAAGGATACGTAATAGGTACAGTGTACCTTATTGTTACAAATGAATACAATTTAATTCGCGACAGGAGATTCCCCGAGTGGCAGTCAGTAGGTACTTGAATTACCAAGCTGTGCTTATTTTTCGGATTTTCCCGATTTTTCCCGAGTTCATCTTTGAGCAGGTAACAAACTACGTTCTTAGACAAGCCTTGACCTACTGTTGTTTCTTTTTTTTTGGCATGAAGTCGTCTTAATCGTTTTTTATGTAAGTCATTACAAATACATAAACAAGCACAATAAATCCCCGCAACGTTGTCTGTTTGTTTGTTTTTTTGTTGGTTTGTTTGGGGCGCTTTTACGCAATAAAGGCTAGACCAAATTTAACGGGTTTTTTTTATGTAGATGCTGTATACCATAGAGACCAACTTAGAGTAATTCTTATCCTGGAAAATTGTAACGCGAGTAAAGTTGCGGGCCGCAGCTAGTATGTTATATTTACAAGAATTATGACATTTTTAACTGTCATGGTCACTAAGAATAATTGCTTAATCACCGTAAATTGTAATTACAGTGTTAAAGCCAGAAAGTAAATTTTCTAGTAAACACTGCAAACGTGTAGTTAATACGGAGAGAGGCGGGCGCGGGTGCCCTTCAACGGGTCCGGCTGAGAGTTCCGGTACTTGGGTACTCTGTTGGCATACCTGATACTTTTGGAGGTGGTACTTTTTTACCATTAGCGTCCTGGATAATGTTTTTTTTTTCTGAACCTTTTTACCATAATGGTAGCCGAGCGACTGGATTTGAACCTCGGCCGACGACTTATTTATGGAGTTATTTGCGGATTTGTCATCACTCCGTGCTTTGGAGGGTGCGTTAATCCTCGATCTAGGTTACTAATGATAACAGTAATTTGAAGCCCCTTTTTTATGTGTAACATCTTTCCTCTCACTTTCCTGAAATCTATGGGAGTAATTTCGTGAAAAGTGTAACAATGAGCCGCGCGCGCTCATACTGCACGATAATTGTTTCACTATAATAGTTGACCAATGAGCTCGTGCAGTGCTATCATAATAGGTATATGATAAAACAGAACTTGAACCGAGCGATGATAAAACAGAGCTGGAACAGCGATGATAAAACAGAACTTAAACAGCGATGATAAAACAGAGCTGGAACAGCGATGATAAAACAGAACTTAAACAGCGATGATAAAACAGAGCTGGAACAGCGATGATAGCACAGAGCTAGAGCAGCGATGATAAAACAGAGCTGGAACAGCGATGATAAAACAGAGCTTGAGCAGCGATGATAAAACAGAGCTGGAACAGCGATGATAAAACAGCGCTTGAACAGCGATGATAAAACAGAGATTGAATCAGATACATATACAACTACATATCATATATGTCGATCATATGCGACTACTGTAAGGCTCGCTCGTTTTTTAAAATAAAATTGCAACATTCTTTGCCAGAATTGCCACCTCCAAATTAATTTGCTTCTCATCTACCGCCGACTGTATGACACATTGCAATACCGAACATACCTACCAATAATAACACTTCGTTCACTACAGATTATCTGGCGATACGCGTTAGGATATAATAGTCGTTTACACCGCACACTTGATACTTTTAGCAACTGGCGATAGTTGCTAAGCTAAATATTTTTCACAGTCGCTATATGAGAGCAAAATGTGCAAGTATTAGCTTCCTTTCCATTTTGCTACGCTATACTACGAGTATGTGCTACGTCTTTCATGCTCTTCTCTCATAATTAAGAGAAAACATCAAAAATCGCAAAAAAATATGTCCCAAATAGAATGTCTGAAGTAACTTTGACGGAACTTTCAAATCGCTGGCCATTTTGTCTTGCACTGATTCAAATGCATCGAGTGTGCGTATAGCGTCATCTCTACGTCTATATCAAAACTTGTCGAGCTTGTTGTGACCTTGTGCTGAACGGATATGTGTGAAACTTTGATCAATGGAGCATGAATTGAGGTCGCACATAGATTATGATAGATAGCAGGTTCTAGCATGTTTACATAAGAAGTAAAGCTTCTTTGGCTATAAAATTAAACCGCCTTGTAGATTAAACTTAACCTGGTTTCGAAATGTAGGAAATCAAGTTATAAATAGCAAAACAAGCTATTTGATTGTTCTTTTTGGGAGTACCTAGGTATTTTATTGGCGATATTATCGAAGTCTCCAATGAAGGACGTCTATTGTCTCCAATGAAGGACGTCTATTACCGAAGTCTCCAATGAAGGACGTCTATTGTCTCCAATGAAGGACGTCTATTACCGAAGTCTCCAATGAAGGACGTCTATTGTCTCCAATGAAGGACGTCTATTACCGAAGTCTCCAATGAAGGACGTCTATTGTCTCCAATGAAGGACGTCTATTACCGAAGTCTCCAATGAAGGACGTCTACTGTAGGTAAACGAAGGTGTTTGTATATGTATCTTTGTTTGAACCTGATCGTTACCTATAAAATTTGGTAGTTAAATTAATGTGTTTAAATTCCGTTGGATGTTATGTGAGACATTCGGTTCATTGCTAACAAACATTACGAGCTAAATATTTCGTAAAAATAAAACCTAATTTTGAAAAACATTTTAATATAAATCTATGTAAGTGGCTTATTCGAATATCTATGTAGTGAATATGTACTATACTAACTTCCTGCCCTGTAGAAGGTCAGTCTATCCGTGTCTATCTACTCTTTCTCTTGGTATATCTTTGATATCAGTTAGTGACGGGGTCTCTTTCCAATCAATATTGAAAGCATAAAGTAGTGTTTCCTTTGATTTTATTTTCTATCGAGTGAATTCATACTAATCTTGTTTCTGTGCTCAAACTGTGTGTACTGTGTTTCTGTGTACAAAGTACGAGATAATATGTCAAATTTTGTTTTAATACCAATTTCATAGTTCTGGATTAATTATAAAACAAGATACAGACGTTGAAAAATTATCAAAAATTGCTAAAAGTTCTAGAACCGGGCCTGAATGTCCTAAACCACACCACAGACGAAAGAATGACCAGACGCACTCAAACCGCAACTCGTAAAGTTTGCACTTCATTCAGTTGGTCTTATAATCCAACAACTCTTAACTAAATGTCAATGAACCCATTATGTGACAGTAATGTCAAGGATAAAGGTGGAGCCGCAAATGTCATAAGACTGTTCACTTTTAAACAGGAGTTTGGTGTGGGAGCGGATGAAAAGATCAAGCCTAATATAGGCTGGCAAAAAGACGAAGATTTGTACGAACTGGTAGATTTGCTACAGATCAGGTTGGAATTAATAATAAAAGAAGCAACTTGACTGTTAATTGCCAGTCCTATTGTATACAAAGTAAGTCCATGACGACTTGGCGATAACAAGATGGTAAATAAATAAATAAATATATTCGGGACATTTCCACACCAATTACCTATAGCCCCAAACTAGGATACCCTGTACTATATGGTACCCTGTGGCTATGGCACTAGATAACGGATAAACATACATAGATAAGAACATTACATCCATGACTCGGAAGCAAACATTTCTGCTCATCACACAAATGATTGCACCTTGCAAGATTTGAACCCGCGACCGTTCCGATTTCGTACCTAGTATCTCCAGCCACTAGACCAACCGGTCGTTGCCAAAAATGCCGAAAATGCCGCGCATTGCCTAAATAATCCAGTGCTAGTCAGGTTTTGAATATAGGATCGGCTATGGGACGTGGAAGTGCAACGTGTGCGGTAACCAGTGCCACAGTTATGCACAGGAAATCATAGCTTGCATTCAAATATATCGTAGGTAAAAATAAAATTAACTCTATGAAGCAGTCGTCAACGCATTTTTTTCAAATTTGATTCATAAGCTAAGACGATTTACGTCTCAATAATACACACCACAATAAAATAAAGGCGGGTACTTCGCCCAAAAAGGGGCAAAAACGGGGCTACTAAATATCTCCACCTTATTAGATCCGATTTCAATGGTTCTTATTTTATTTGAAAGGTAGTAACATAAAGTTGGTTTCATAAAAATTGGTGAAAATTTGATGAGAATATTCGGCGTGATGCTTCTCGAATTGCAGAAAATTGCTCACTTTTAGGTTTCTTCCAATGGAATCAGCCATTAAGGAATTGATATTGGTTATTAATGTTTTACAATAAGGAAAATAGATGGCGCTAATTTGCACCACTAGGTTGTTTGGGAAAAGTTTGTGCTCGCGAGGTCTACAGCTCACAGAGCCACTAGTCTAAAATTAGTTATTATATATTACAAAATTACATTTAAATCTCATCTGGCCAATATGCCTTATTTCGAGTTAATACAATAACTTTATATTAACTCGAAAAAGAGCAAAGCCTTTACTTTTCCGATATGATGCTTCGTTAGCCGGAAAATAATGTACTGTTCATAAATTATCCGCATGTACTAACATAAATTACCTAAACAAGTACTAAACCTGTTTTAACGGCCTACTCGCAACGTCCTAACATACTAACCTGATTCATCGGTCATGTGGGTCATTCTGTACAAATCTGCGATAAAGAGATAATCTATACTTATTAAAACCTTACTGTAACATAAGTACCTAATGACTGACAGGCTGACAGACAACGCACAGACTAAGCTGATGGACCTAGAGATTTGTTTGGAGGGAATATTCCCTTGAGTATCCCAGGGATGCACTAAGGAAGGGTTTTTGAAATTCCATCCCTAAGGGGGTGACAAAGTTTGCACGCGGGCGAAGCTGCAGAGCGCAGCTAGCAATAAACAGTAACCAAACTTACAACAAATGGGTGATACTCACGCAATGCGTTCACTTGAGTCACAGTCTAAATACTGTGACAGTTTGACAAGAAATACTTGAATCTAAATGTACATGAATAATAATAACTACAAACGCATAAATATTTGAATCAAAATCAACTTTTACTAGTACTAAATAAATACTGACCGAACGAAATACATCCAAAAAGTGACAGAAATTCCGGAAATAATTTTTGTTAAGGTACACAGTTTTTTAATGAGAATTCATTTCTTGATCATCATCATCATCATCATGTCGGCCTTTAGAAGTCCACTGCTGTACATAGGCCTCCGATATAGGCATATTTCTTGATAGATCAGATTAATTAAAATATATATATATATATCGTAGCTACAGGACAAAGGTTTTTTCTCTCAATTCTCCTGCCTTTAGGTCTTTTTGCAAACTCTTAGAATGAAACAATTTTTCCTTTTGCGTGTTTATTTTTAACTGGCTTTAAAATGAGGAGCTTCTATATTCGTATTTCTTTAGATATTTTGAACTGATTTTAATGATTATATTTCTATTTGATAAAGTAAAGCTTCAAAAAGCTCCCACTTCTGAAAATTAAAAAAAACACTTGCTTGGTCAGTATTGTTTTATAAATCTATATTATGTACTTCTTTTCAGAATTGTGCATTTATACCGTTTCCAGTTCCTGACCGGGATTAATATTCTCCGGTCCAATATCTTATTTCAGTATTCTTATTCTTTTACAATATCTTGTTTCACACATGACCACAGAGAAAACATCATATTATTATATTACTCTGCAACAGTTACTGTTACCTAATTGGAAATTACCTCCTACTGATGTTTTTGAAGTGATACTTCTTATGCGACTTCTAACAAGGTTGCGTTAAACGTTTAACGCTACCATGGAGGGCTTCCTATTTTCATTTCCACATTACGAAGTTTCACTTCTTCCGCGCGGAGGGACTCCACGATCGTTTTTTTTCTTCAGTATTTTCATAATAATTAAAGTTTTTATAAACGCGTCTACTTTTTCCGGAATTCAGACGCTTAAGTTGAAATACTGCCTATCAACATAGTGATGTAACCAATTGAATCATTATTTATTACAATTGATATCATAAATAAAACGCGGAAACCGGTCCCGTTTGACCAACTTTGGCCGAGCTTCGATTACCGTCATTTACCTGCATGCGCTTGTGTAACTTGTGATGACACTTACGAGTACTATTGCTGTTTTATGAGCTACTTTATCAGCTCCCTTCGATCGTGACGAGATATAACATGAATGAGAATGTATAGTTGTAGGACAACTTTTTTAGAAACTGTTGACTAAGTTACGGTGGAGCGATGATTATCTTTTTAATTTTAGTTTAGCTTATATGAAACTGCTCCATAATGAACACTTAGATCTTATTTCAATCTAAATAAGTTAATTAAAAAACGTTTAAAATAGAAACTTGGTGAAACTTAGAACGAGATATTACAAGTAAATGCGTATACAACATTTCGTGTCTGTGCTGTTGACCGTTGAAGAGTTCCTTTATCTGGAGCTATTCCTTGAAGTCCATTCAGGTCATGCTTACCATAAAAAATGCATTGTCATCAGAACTGAACCAACATGTAAAAATTTAACTCAGTAGGATAAGAGGAAGTGGTTCTAAAATTTTTTTTGAAAGACGTAAACAAGCATACATACATACATACATACACACATTGCAAGTTAAATAAAATCTTTTAAACTAAATCACATACAAGTTAAGTTCTAAAGTTATGGCCATTTCTCGCTCATTATAGGCTCAAGTAAGCTCGTAAATCTGGTTTAATGAGCCACAACCGCTGAATCAAATAATGCAGTTACGTTAGTTACGTATATTTAATTTAATGTAATAGTATTATATTGCATCTTCTAACTCCAAAGTGTTATGCCATAAGGCGGTTAGTCAGCAGTATACTTGCAAATTCAAAAATTGCAATGAAAACGATAACGATGCTTTTTTACCCGACTGAGGAGGTTTATGTACTTGGGTTCTATGCTTGTTTGTTTGTTTGTACGTTTCTGAGGCGCGTCCTATAGTATAAACGGCTTGATTGATTTTTATAAATGAGGTATCATTGGGTTCTTCTTGAACACGAGAGTGCTTTATGATATATGTAGTGTCAAGAAAACCAATACGGCGGTTTACCGCTGCCATATTGTACTTCCGACGGAACAAAAAATGACCAAAACCTATCGAGTGAGTTATCAAAATACAGGACTATAAAATACCATTTCAAAAATATATAATTTTTGTAACTGAACAGCAGCAAATTTATTTTAAAACGGGACAATTCCACACCAATTACCCAGCCCCAAACTAGGATACCCTGTACTATGGGTACTAGATAACTGGGTACTCATATATGTTTATCCGTTATCTAGCACCCATAGTACAGGGTATCCTCGTTTGGGGCTAGGCAATTGGTGTGGAATAGATACGAATATTTAACATCCATGACTCGGAAACAAACATTTCTGCTCATCACACAAATGATTGCACCTTGCAGGATTCGAACCCGCGACTCTTTGATTTCGTACCTAGGATCACTAGCCACGAGACCAACTGGTCGTATTTACATTATTCAAGTTAATGTAAATACTATAGTCTAATGTTGCAATTGCAGCTATCAAACTAAAGTAAGTAAAAAATAATAATAATAATAAATATAATATGTAAGTAAAAAAGAATTACTAAATTTATATAATTACTAGCTGCGCCCCGTGGGTCCACCCGCGTCGCTCAGGAATTATACTTTTTATCGGTATACAAAGTAGCCTATGTGTTAATCCAGGGTATAAGCTACTCCCGTACCAAATTTCATCCAAATCCGTTCAGCCGTTTATGCGTGAAGAAGTAACAAACTCATACACACACACCCTCACATACATACAACTTTCGCCTTTATAATATTAGTGTGATTATTTTTGCGGGCGGTCAGCTCGTGTTCAATAATTTTAGTGGCAGTTGGGTTTTTTGTATTTTTATAAATTTTTGTGTTTGCAAGAGCTGTATCAAAGTGGGAAGATTAGATACAGCTCTTGTAGCGAACAAGGGTTTTTCTGAAGAAGCTTCAGGTTTTCAAACGTTGGAATACTTTCCTGCCAATCATCCCAAACCCTAGCTACGGCTGCCTTTCTCAGAATATCGCTCCAATGTCTGTACTCGACTGGCCTCGCTGTCCTCGCTCCAATAAACGTTAAGTAACCTGTTGAAAACTCAAAACTCCATATATAACTCAAAACAATTCTTTAAATGTAAATACAAGGCAATTAGGTTAATTAACGTTGATTTTATTTCAATAATAAAGCCGGTTTGATTGATCGTGACTAATCTTTTAATGTTTATGTCATACAATCAAAAATAGAGATCGTGAAGCAGTTATTAACCAATTTGCTTCGTTTTAATTTTATTGATGTGATCATATAGTATTCTCCCAATCCTTAGACATATAGTATTCTCCCAATCCTTAGACATATAGTATTCTCCCAATCCTTAGACATATAGGATTCTCCCAATCCTTAGACATATAGTATTCTCCCAATCCTTAGACATATAGTATTCTCCCAATCCTTAGACATATAGTATTCTCCCAATCCTTAGACATATAGTATTCTCCCAATCCTTAGACATATAGGATTCTCCCAATCCTTAGACATATAGTATTCTCCCAATCCATAGACATATAGTATTCTCCCAATCCTTAGACATTTTTATTTTTAAAACTAAGGCTTCATTTAAACATAAGATCATGGATATAGTATTCCTTTCAAGATATACACCAATGCAACGGCAGAATTGTATTTTATTGCTTTTTTCTTGAGCAAAAGCTTACATTTAGTAATATTCCAAAAAAAAGTGAAAGAACCACTTGATCAACATATCGTGACGAAAGACGACATTATAACCACAGCAGGAAAGGAGTAGATTAAACGAGCTAAAGACGGGGAAAACTGGATGAAACTGGAGGAGGCTTATATCCAAATAGGGGTTCCCGGCTAAGGAAAATAACGATTAAGAAAAAAATAATGTTTAAATAATTTTAAAGTGTAATTGTGTAAAATGATAAGTGAAAATTCATATAAAATATATTAATACACACATAGGTGATGGGATATAATAAGGCCTTATAATAATAATAATTATTATTATTAAATCTACTTATATTTTGTGTTTTCATTACAGGTTGAGAATCATCTAAAATTTCTTGACCAATTTATTTAGGATATTGAACTGCACGAACCATCTTTTTGTATCAACAATTACTTGGGAAAGTGTGATATATTACAGTATGTCATATAATGTTCGTAATACATATAATGTTTATTCAATATCGTGTCATGATAGATAGATAGATAGATAGATAGATAGATAGATAGATAGATAGATAGATAGATAGATAGATAGATAGATAGATAGATAGATAGATAGATAACTCTTTATTGTACACCACATAGAACAAAAATACAATAATAACTAAAACATTTATACAAAATATATGGGACAATGGGCCGTCTTATCTTCCAGACAACCTTTATTATTAACTTTTTATTGACACCAAGAAAATAAAAGGATACAGACAGGAAAACACTTAGATTATAGATACAATGGCTAAAATACGCTAAAAGCGATCGGCTCGGTTGTGTGTTGTATACATTACACAATATATTTCTGTAAGCGTATAAATAAAATATAATTAACTATAGATAACGATCTGTGCACGGTTCAATGTTCATAGGGAAAGGGACTGAAAGGGTAAAGAAAGACACTGATGTCAATCGAAAATCCCATATTTTTATTCAAACTATAACTTTTTCCAAAATTTACTTAAATATAACCAACCTAACCATTTTTTACATAAGTTAGGTATATCTTATTTATGCCTATTGTGTATAAAATGTAATATTATTTAACATAATATCTTCTTTATACAATAATTAAATTGTGTAATGCCAGAGGGGCGCAACTACATCCCCTTGCACCCTCCTCCCGGCGCCCAATAGAAAATAGACGGTTTTTTTCGGTGCCTCGGTTGTGGAGAGTTAGTTGCATTTGACGTTAAGTAAACAATTTTTGTCGTTATTATTTAACGACGGTACCTTCGTTATCTATGTGGAGACTGTAGGCCCACCAATGATAAAATATGTTCGACCTGTATTGCACACACGACAAATCTTGTACACATATTCAAAGCGAAACTAGCTTAAAAGCTAAAAATAACACGCCTGCCCTGCCAAAAAAGAGCTTTTGCCAATGAACAATATACTGTTGGAATGTGCTTATTAAAGCCTTCAATTTGATACCCAGACAAAATTCGAACTTTTTATTTTTAATTAGCTAACGTAGCCATACTGCCGCCATATAGAAAATTTAAAAAAAAAAACTATGTTACTCGGGGAGATGTAAGGATTCCAACGATACCCCATGTGTCTAAATCTGCTCAGGCATTTAAAAGTTATGGTGGAATAAATAAACTCACATACATACAAACATACAAACACAAACATACAAACATAAAAACATACAAACATACAAACATACAAACATACAAACATACAAACATACAAACATACAAACATACAAACATACAAACATACAAACATACAAACATACAAACATACAAACATACAAACATACAAACATACAAACATACAAACATACAAACATACAAACATACAAACATACAAACATACAAACATACAAACAATGACATACATTCATTTTTGGTTTATCTTTTCTGAAACAAAACAACCTTCACAGAAGAAGCTGATATTTTGAAAACATTTACGATCATTTATCACTTTGTACGGTAAGTAATTAACGCCTCAGATCTACACACTATATTTTAGTGATTGTTTAATAACGAAATGTATACAATTGATGACATTTAAAACATTCATTTAAAATTCTGATGTATACCAGTTTTTAACTATATTATTTGGGTCAAGGGAGCTGAGCTTGACCTTCGAAATTAAGAAATTAGATTTAAATATTATGGCTGTTTTGGAAACGTACCTCGTTAACTTTAGTCGCAGAGGATTCTTATGAGGATCATTTTGTTAAAAATGTTTACGAAACACATAATATAAAATCTGCATGAAATATTTATTAAATATATTACTGTATAGATATTTATTGCAGAAATCTATTTTTTTCTCGACTACGGTGAAGCAAAGTAAGGTTTCTGTGTTCAAACTTAATACTTGTCCGATTTTGACAAACGAGGTATGAATCGTTTCATCTTATAGAGTCATAGATATTTTTTTATCTGAACCGTTGCAGGATTAACAGTGGATGCTGGATAGCCTAGCTGAAGCTTCCAAGAAAATAGGTCTCGGAATGAACTTGGATAAAACCATTTTCACGCTGAACGAGCGCGTTCCTCTGTTACTGATTACAGTTAAAGGCATTGCTCTCGAAATTATTGTTCAAGAGGTACGTTTACTTAGGGCAAATCTTACAACTGGGCCAAAACAATATCGAGAAAGAAGTCAATAGAAGAATTCAGCTGGGCTGGGCAGCATTCAGGAAACTACGTCAGGTCTTCTCGTGGCCTATCGCTCAGAGCCTACAGACAAAGTCAATCAGTGCGTCCTACCGGTAATGAGTTACGGAGACGTGGACACTTACGGTACAGCTGGTCCACAAACGCTATAGAGAGATCTAAGCTTGGAGTTTCTCTAAAGAATTGAATCCGAAACTAGATGATCCGGCAGAGAACTAAGGTACTCGACATAACTCTGATAATCAGTAAGCTGACGTAAGTGGACTGGCGATATTAGCCGCAGAACCGATAATCGTTGGGGTGGAGACCGCGAATTGGCAAACGTAGTATAGGACGCCCACTCTAGATGGAGCGAAGTCTTGCACAAGGTTGTGCTGGCAGAAAATGAATGCAATGAGCCGAAGATTGAGCCAAGTGGCATGCCTTGGGAGAGGCCTACGTCCAGCACTGGACGAACACAGGCTGATGATGATGATATATTTCTCAAAATAAACTAATTAATCAATGAAGCAATCATAATCAAATTATTTAAAGACAAATACAACTGTGCAAAAGAAGCACATTATATTTAAACCTCTGGTTTATTATAAATCAAGCATTAAAATAAAATCTAGAATAACTGTGGACACATTCGACAGGTTAAAGATTTTCATTATTTATAGGGATAATACGGTATCTTCAATTATTGTAATTTGTTTGCCCTCTGCCTTGATACATATTGAATGTCACATGCTTGCCCTCTCCACCTTTGGAAAGGTCGCCACGACAGCCAGTTTCTAGTTTCTAACTACCTAAGGACCTAATTTACTACGTTAGAGGTTGAGAATCGTATGAAATATGCTACTTATATACCTACTTACGAGTTGTTATGCAAAGGTTTATATTCACAGGCCGGCCTTTTTTTATTACTTTGAATGACGAGACGGGCAGGTCGCTCGCCTGATGGTAAGCGTCACGCCTGTCCATAACAGTTTCAGTGCCACCCAGAAATTTGATTGCAAATATACGTACTAGCTGTGCTGTGCACGCGGATTTACTCTATGTTTCTGGGATAAAACTATCCTATTTGGTATACCAGGACCAAATGTACAATACAATACACCAAATTTGGTTCAGCCATTAAATAGTTTTTTATCGATAGCTCGGCTTCTTCTCATCGGATTGAGATACTAAGTACACCAGTTTTAAGTCCAACCCTAAGCTCCAACCCATCAATGAAAATCGCATCGCAATTGGTTTAGTATGTTTGTACGTGATGCGCAAACAAACAAACAGGCAAACAGATAGACACCATGTTATATTGTTGTTCACCTATATATTTTTTATATTATATTTACTGTACAGACTTTTTGTAACTTGCTGATTTATTATAAGTATATATAGATAAGCATGCAATGGTCACTAACCTATAAAATAATACCTATTTTTGTTTGTTAGTTGAAAGCTGAAGTTTGTTAATGTTTCATTAATTACTATCCCCCCTTCAGTTTATACTCCCAATGAATCCATACCAATATATAAAAGAAAAACGTCGTTTGTTTGGGGAGCTTTCACGCTAAAACGGATGATTCAATTTTAATGAAACTTTGTAAATAGGTACTGTGCAATATAGAGACCAACATAGGATACTTTTTATCCTGGAAAATGTTATGTTTTTATGGGAAAACTGGAAAATGTCGATTACTCGCTGTAAGGAAGGGTTGCCATGGAAACTAAATAATAACAAAAAGCATCAAGAGCGTTGGTGCTATACATTTGCATTAGTTTTTATTATCCTCGAATGCTTTTTTCGCGACACACTGAAATCTAGTAGCTTATACAACTACGCTAAATCAATTCAATTACATAGCACAAAGCTCATATTTATTATTCACCCATATAATGTGCCAATATTACAATTACTACCAATTAGACGTGCAACTTACAAATTTTGTAACCCTATTTTCAACTGCGTAAGGTCGTTTGTAATATAAAATGTAGGCCGAGAGAATTTCACCGACCTTCGCCTTAGAAGATCGCGTACGATTTAAGATATTACTACATTACAGTTAGGAAATTCGGCTTAACGAGAGATCTGGGTTGTTTAGGTGTGGCGATGCGACTCCGACACGACTTTGTTTTTCGTATAGTGAATATCATTTTCAAAAACATAATTACCCGTGGACGAATAGGTTTTTGGAGTTCTTGGGGTTTCTTTAATGATCAAAAGGTTTTTCACGCGTACATACAATCTGCATTAGAGGAGGGTAAATGAACCAAAGAATCCTTATTGTATATTAAGCAGTCTATGATTATTACCCTCATCAAAGTTTGCCTAATCATTATTGTTTTTGGATAAAGAGAAGTTTAACAAACAATTTTGAATGTCACAAAAAAAAACATAGCAAAGCTTACCAATTTCTGTTTATGCAACATCCCTGTTACAGATGTTTGAATGTCGCATTCAATTGTGTCAATAAGGTCAGCTTAAGTTTTCATTAGCTTTTCATTGAAATAATGTTTACTAAATTAAGTCATAGAAAATATACAGACACGAACAAAAAGATTATGTCGTATATGCGTGAATTGCCCCTCATGTCGTGACATGTAAAAAACTCATTCGAGTTTCGAGCACATAAAATTACATAAAGAGCACATTCCGTCATTACAGATGCTGGTATTTATTACTCTCGTTAAATGCCGATATATGTATGGGCAGGTTTCCCAATAAACTGAGTATGTAAATATAATAAAACGATAACAACAATACGTGTTCACATTCAAAAATAATCTTTATGTATTGAACTTTCGATACAATTGATCGTGGCTAAAAGATTTTTTGATCTGGACTAAATAATGAGATTTTTTGTATTCTAGCTAAAAAAACTGCGTATCAATTAATGAAGTTTGTATGCATTATTTTTAGTGACTTTATCTATTTATTTACTGTTATTTTTATTATTTTTATTTTTGTATACCACTACAAAAGTTATATTTTGAAAGGTATAATAACGACACATTTCAAGAATTTAAATATCATTAAAATTATCTGAGGAATTCGTATATGTACGAACGGCTGTCAGCGATTTCATTTAATTATGATTAATTATGTTCATAAATATCATATCAGCTCATTATGACAATCTCAACAGTACGAATAAAATGCCACCACCATGGACAATAAAGGATTTCGTAAATATACAGTGAACTCTAAATACTTCGAGTGTTAACACTTTAATTGTAGTTTTAATGAGTCCACATGATGCTTTACATTTTATTAGCCCTGTAATAATGTGATTTATGATACATAATAATGAAAAGACTTATGAGACACCACACAGAACGAATAATGTGCCAGATATACCTATGACCATGACTACAGGTCTAGTTAACGGGGGGAGGATACGGCACGTTTTAATATCACGTAAACATAAACTGGACCAGATCCAACTACAGGCAAACACACCCATACAGCTCGTCAACGACCTCAACAACGTCGTTCTTCATGTGCAACAACAATAAAGATATAGAGACATTTATAGGTACAGACTGTAGCACGAATGGAAGTCACTGCTAACACGTGCTATATAATCTCCACTCCATTTGTAACTAAGGCTAAAGAAGGCCAATTGGCGCGTTGCACCTATTTCATGCGGTTCACGTTCGAGGAGCTGGTACCTAATCTGCCAACTTTTAATTAGATCTATGCCTATAATTCATTTTTCAGATGTCTGCTGACTCTATAATTTGCAAAATAATTATGTGCAAGCTTTTTCAAAATTATGTAATCGTCAAATCGTGTCAAAATGATTTTTACATTTTTATCAACAAAGCATGATACAATAATCCTTATTTTGACACAATAGTGATGATTACTTACTTTGAATAGAACTGTATCTACTTACTTATTTATGCAAAATTATAATGGTTACATTGTATCAGAAAATATGTACATATATTTAGTTTTATTTCCTCGTGTCTGTACATTATTGATTCTGTATACCTTTCTATAAGTTGTTAAATTGACGTATTATTTGAAAGGGCTGACAAGGACAGACTTCGCAAGCAACAAAGCAAATCATGACGGCCTTTAATGATGTTTTTATTATGTTTAGGTCATTAATCACGATACAATAATAATTAATTATTGTTACAGTGTTTTGTTTTAACAAGTAGGTAGATTATGAATTTGTTTGTTTCCTCGTAATGGTATACCACCTTTTTAAACGACTTCAAAATAGGAGAAGGTTCTCAATTCGACCCGTATGTTTATTTCTTAAAAGTCGCGGGTCTACCATATACCACCGTCTACTACCATTTTCCAGCGAATTCCGTATATTACCGTAAAAGGTAATGTACTCGTAATGTCCTTCTTCTGAGAGTCTGAGTATAGACGCCCGCCGCATAAGTCAGCAACTGTCAAAATTGTCCTAAGCCTGGGCCCTATTTCATAAAACTATAGTACACTGACAAATGTCAATCGAACCGACAATTATCAGTCATTCTATCGAAATGTCATACATTTTTGTTATATGAAACGCAGGTTTTGCGTATTCGACTGACATTTGTCGGTTTAATATGATTTGTCGCTTTATAAAATAGGGCCAATATTCCAGCGTTTTTATCCGTTTAAATATATCCTATATATCACAATCAGATATTTGGTATGTTTGGTTTAATGTTTATAGTAAAACATATGCTAGTGTACGTATGATAGAAGGTTTTCACAATCAGATATTTGGTTTAATGTTTATAGTAACACATATGCTAGTGTACGTATGATAGAAGGTTTTCACAATCAGATATTTGGTATGTTTGGTTTAATGTTTATAGTAAAACATAGGCTGGTGTACGTATGATAGAAGGTTTTCACAATCAGATATTTGGTATGTTTGGTTTAATGTTTATAGTAAAACATATGCTAGTGTACGTATGATAGAAGGTTTTCACAATCAGATATTTGGTATGTTTGGTTTAATGTTTATAGTAAAACACGAGAAAACAACAATATTTAGCCTTGTTTATTGTTGATAGACTCAGGCGTAATCAATATTAAAATTAAAAATGAACTAAGAAAAAATATGAAACAAACCTTTAACAAAATTAAACTAACGTAAAATAAAAAGATATTGCCAATACAACAGGCCTTAACTACCTATTTTGCTTTCTACCCAACATAAAAATGCTACTCAGAATATTACAACATAGTGAAAATAATAAATAGATAAAAATAAATTGATTTTGAAATATAAGATGCAGTCGGAGGCATCATGCATTTCATTTCTCCTTTGTCAGGATCAGCTAGAACCTGGCGAGCTACTCTTCATGCCTCCGACTGCATCTTATATTTCAAAATCAATTTATTTTTATCTATTTATTATTTTCACTATGTTGTAATATTCTGAGTAGGATTTTTATGTTGGGTAGAAAGCAAAATAGGTAGTTAAGGCCTGTTGTATTGGCAATATCTCAGCCTCTTTTTAGTTTTGTTCTAAGTTTTTTTTTTGTTTTAATAGAATAATCTATTTTAAACTTATTAGTTTATATTTATAAGAATTAGTGAGATTAGTTGCTTACCAAGTTTAAATCGTCATAGATCCTAAATGGTCATTCAAATGAAATATAATAAAACAAACTGGAAAATGATTTTCAAATACCTATTCAATGATATCCCACTTGACATGTTCGTTGACTTTCATTTTTCTTTTTCACAAAATGGCGTCTGGTTGTCGCCATATTGAATTTTGATTAATGCCATTTCTTTAGTAGCACTCGCAGAATTAAGACAGAACGATTAAAGTTAGAATCATCAAAATTGGTACATGCGTTTGGTCTATATAGTGTCACAAAGGAACAGACACACACATGTACTGACTTATAAACACATTACCGGGCCTTTGCGTTGCGAAGTCTGGTAAAAACATTTCCAAGTTTCCGTAAACCACAAAGTCTTATACCAATACGACACGTGTATAGCCTCTGCATGGGGCATCCTCAGGAGATGACTCGTCGATAGACGTACCGAGAGAATAGAATAATATTAGAAGTTCGTATTTACGTTACACAGACTATAAGGATAAACTACAAAATATCAGAATAGCTTCAAAAGTGATAACCGTTTCAAACACCCCTTCGGGAATAATGGCAATCCCTTCCTGTCTTTAAAAAACCTATTTGGGAGAAAACGTTGAAGGCAACAAAACACCTTATCATAATGTCATAATAATCATACCCGCTTCAAAATCAAAGCTTGTAAGATCTTCAAAGGGCCCTGTATTGTGGTAAAAGTTATCAGAGAGTAGCAATTTAACTTCAGATCAAAATTTAGCTTATGGCACATAATCAAAGGCGTCTTTTGATTGACACAATTTTGAATCAGGGTTACACCACAATTATTTGAAATTGTATACATTTTCCAAGAGGTGTGGAATCGGTGGCAGTTTAATTACAGTCAACCCGACAAATGTATGCCAATGTTAGATTCTTAAACGTTTATTCGCCCCATCGGTTTTCTGTCATTCGCAAAATTGCTTCTTCAGCTTACTAATCTACTTTCAACACGTATTGAATTGTGGCAACACCGTACAAGCAATTTAAAAAATAAGTTGAAGTTATCTTTCGTTAACCGTTCATTAATCAAATCAATGGGTCTCTATAATGCCACGCAGACTATCCTGAGTGGGTCACTTCTTTTGCTGATGAATTTTCGTTCAGTTCCTTGATCTCCGCGTCTAACTCGAACTGAATGCATTCTATAGGCTTAATATATTTTACCATCCGAGCGGACGTCCGGGTTGTACTGTAAGTGCCCAAAGGTGAAAACGCATCGTTTGGTGATGACGGCGCACGGCTACAACACTCGTTTTGGATCGTTACCATAACTATATTATTTCAATTTGTACACCATATAAATAATTATAAGTATATATATTCATTCATAATTATATCAGAATTTTATTATATGGATCCTAAAATTGTATGTACCGTATAATTGAACAGGAGATATGTTGGTGATTACTATTCAGATATCCCTTCGTGGATATTTCTAAACAGGGCAAGGTTGGCAAACGTTCCTACTACGGATATAAACGGATTTTTATCAAAAAGGTTTTTTGGGCAGATATTGGGCAAGTTTTAGCAGTAAAAATGTAATTCAGACCACCTGGGGTCTGATTAAGAAATACGAGTATGTACATAGCCATTTACGTACAGAAGATTTAAAGGTAGCGTTTGACTAGTGATGTGTACGGTGTGGAAGTAACAACGTTATTTAAATCGATTTTCAAAAGAAGGAGGTTTTTAATTTGATGGTTTTTAAATGTCATGCCAATTAATTTCGCTGGAAACCCCTCAGGCCAGTAATGCTTAGGATATAGTAATGTTTGCACACTCCTGCTTGTTGGTTCAATATGTGATACAATTGCACTACTTGCCCAGGCGGACTCTTTCAAAAAACTTTTGGCCTTCCACCTATTATTTATTCTGTGCTACCACTGCAAATACGATATCATATTTTTTGGTTATATCGACGACAATCATTTATTACTTTGACTGTCATTTGTTACTTTTACCAGACTATGGCGTAGCTAGGAAAGGGTAATGAATTTAACAGTCCATGTATAGGTATGTGGTACAAGTTTTTCTTTTTATTGCTTTGAGTGACGAGACGGCCAGGTCGCTCGCCTGATGGTAAGCGTCACGCCTGTCCATAACAGTTGCAGTGTCACCCAGAACTTTGGTTGCAAAATGTTGCGCGTCACTGCACTGCGCTCGTCGCCTTGAGACTCATTGCCCAGTAATTTCAGTCTATGTGGAGGTATGTGGATGTTAGATATATTGAGTCGCCCCTATTGGTCCGATTTGGACAAGCAAGGTATCAATCGATTCGTCTTCAGATATAGTTTCGTTGACATATTTATACCCGTTTTGGACGAAACAAATGAAGGGTTATGTGTTCAAATTAAAAACTTGATCCGCTTTTGACAAGCGAGGTATCAATTGATACGTATTTATTGCAAGAGTGTCATATGGTATTATTTTTTACCCAATTTTAGTTTTTGAACTCGTGTCTTGTTCTATAAATATCTTAATTTAAAATATCTCAAGAACTGTTAACTTTCGGGCATACATTTCGGCTTACATTTGTTGCATATTACCACCCCTGCCACGTACTGCCGGTCATACGTTAAGTTACCAATAGAACAGTATATATCAGCCTTTTGGGTATAGACACTAGGTCGCTGGAGCACATAAAATGTATAGAGATCTATCGGGGCATCTGGTCGAAGCACCACGTGATCAAAATGCCGGCCCTTATTTTGCCCAAAGACTAAGCATTGCCATACAACGTGGCAATGCTGCCAACATTTGGGAACATTGCCACTGGTAGCAGCTTATTAGACTAGGTATACTGTTAGGGTTTTAAGTTAACATAATAATGTTTAAGTACTTAATTGTATATTCTGCGAATAAAAATAAAACAGACTTGAAAGATGAAGATCAAAACTAATGAGACGTGTTTGTAATATGAGAAAGACATTATTTATTTAATCCGTAGGTCATTTTAAAGGTCAATACGAGAGTGACTATATCTTGTCTAATAATAATATTTCAATGATGCATTAGATATCTACCTATCAGTCCTCACACAAAATGCAATGGATGTCATCATCTCTCAGATTACGAATTACCTAATAACGTGTCTACATTTGTCAAAATAAAACAGATACTTATAGATAAGAGCAGAAATGACTTCCTTATGGTAATAAGTGAACATCGTGGCCCCTCTTGTTTGCTAACTGCGACACAAAAGGGCAAAAGTCTTAGCAGCAGCTTTCCACGCAGGGCCATATCAAGTACAGAAGGTAGTTTGGTATACTTACCAGTAAGTGAAACTTTATCCGTCGGCTTGTCCACTTATAAATTACTAGATGTGCCCGCGGTTTCGCCGCGCTTTATCCTATCTGTCATTCCAGGAACAAAAATACATAGCTATATATATATAAAAATACCTAGTACATTATACCAAATTTTGTTCAGTCGTCAAATACTTTTTATCGATTGCTCAGCCCCTACTTATTGGATTGAGATACCAAGTACCTATACCACTTTTTAAGTCAAGCCGTAAGCTGTTAACCATCACTGAAAACCTTATCGCAATCGGTCCAATGCGGTCCAGTAGTTATTAAGTGATGCGTGAACAGACAGACAGATACAATTTTTACCCGACTACAGCAAAGCAAGGGAAGGGTAATGAGTTTAACAGTCTATGTATGTTTGTATGTACGTATGTATGTGGGTATGTGGCTGTGTCATTGCAAGAGTGTCATAGGCTATTTCATACCCGACTGTAGACCGGTTTTAGAATTTATTTCTTATGTTGTGTGTACAATAGATAGACATATTCGCGAATTGGCAAACTAGAGAAAACACGTTCTAACTAAACGCGGGTTTTACTGTTGCAGTTAAAACTATTTTTAAGTAAAATTCAAACAGCATATTACCTTATTGAGACATCTAGAGCCATTTTGAAAAAATCTCGATTTCTTGGCCATAAATGAGACGAGTGTCAATTGACAGGAAAAAGTACAAGAAAATATGAATGTTTCTGTTGCTACATACAAAAAAAGGTATTTGTGTAGCATTGTATTCTAGTTATAACTAGTAAATTTTAGTCTTAACAAAAGCCTTCAATAGAGCTAGTTTTAATTACACAAAACGCGCTCTATCATCTATCAATAACGGGTTTTCATTATGACAGACCGCTTGAAAATGAGAAGCCTACGAGTAATAGAGTCGTGGGGAAAAGCTAGTCCTATAATTCTACCACTGCTATACTTTCTTTGTCTCAGTACTTAACCTGACCTCGTGACCCTCTACACCTGTTTCATACCTACCATATACCTACACAATTTGTTAACGTCATCATTACATAATTGGTGTTATATCTCGGAAAACTCGTTTTGCAATGGAACTGGACTCTGTGATGCTGAACACGTAATAAATATTTGTATCTTAACGATAAACTGAGGTAAAAACTGTCTGCGGGTCAAAATTACCACGTGTGGTCACGTGTGGTAGATTTTTAGTTTTTCTTTCTATTAAATTTGTATCTTTTAGACTTTTTGGACGTGGTGTGGGTAGTGAAACTATATTAGGAGAGTTTGCTACATTTACTTAACTTTTTGACTTTTTGGACGTGGTGTGGGTAGTGAAACTGTGAGAGTTTGCTACATTTACTTAACTTTTAGACTTTTTGGACGTGGTGTGGGTAGTGAAACTATATTAGGAGAGTTTGCTACATTTACTTAACTTTTAGACTTTTTGGACGTGGTGTGGGTAGTGAAACTATATTAGGAGAGTTTGCTATTTTTACTTAACTTAAAATTTTGCTGAAAAGCACATGTTATTTCTCTGCATTTTATGTATTTTATGCTTTTACACGACCACACAAAATAGGAGAATGTTTTTGGGATTCATGTACCTATGTTTGTTTGTTTGTATGTATGTATGTTTGTGAGTTTCTTTATTCCACCATAACTTTTGAATACCTCAACACATTTAGAAGAAATAGAGTTTTTTTTTTAAATACTTTCTTGCTTTATTAAGCTACATCACATTCCAACAGTATATAATTTATCAGCATAAGTTCTTTTTTGACAAGTCAGGCGTGTTTTTTTAGCTTTTAAGCTAGTTATTTGTACTTATACTTTTCAACTAACCTTCAACTTATCATTTCATATTCATCACAACATTCGAAATGCGTTTCATATACTATTGCTATCAAGGATTTGTAAGATTTTAATCTTTGATAAAGTAGATTATTATAGTTTATAATTGTTGTTAATTGATTTCTATATTTTAGGTTATATTAGGTACAATGTACGATTTACTTTTAAGTTGTATGCAATAAAGAGTTATCAATCTATCCATCTATCTATTGTCCAATTTCATGGTAACACTGGCTGACTGACTACTTGAAGTTTATCTGTGGGAGATACGAGGTATTAAAGGAAGCATCCTTATCAATTACAAATAGAGTAGATATTTTCGTATGACTATAAACTACTCAACCGTATTTTATGAAAACTAGCTCAAAGTTAGTCTAAAAAATAAGCACTTAAAATTAACTGAACCCCAATTTGCTGAAAAATATGTAACAAGTCTATCATAATTATTACTACAGATAGTAATAAAAAGTTGCCTAAGAATAGTCATCTGAGTAAAATGCCGAATGTTGAGGCATTCTTCCAGCAGTGGACAAGGTAGGCTGATGATACTGATGCGCAAAATCAAACACGGATATCGTCATCCTTGTCTGCATCATCAGTTGCAAATATTGTATTGTCATCAGGTCTAATGATTGTTTTATTGTCTCTGATTATTACTATAAAATTTCAACGTGATACTCGTATTATTAAGAGGAGTTAAGTCGACCATTAACTTACTATTTGGAAAGACTAAAAATATACCCCAAAATACGATTAGTGAAATAAAAACTAAGTCAGCGATGATATAAGAAAATTACCAGCAAAGTTGCAAAACAAGTGCGGGCCAAATAATAAACTAAAAAATCGCTGAACTGTTTGACATTAATAGACAGGTACTAAAACAATGCGAACCTCGGTGAACAAGTTCGCTGTTACCACGAATCGAACACATGAATGTAGGTGCTTACCTACTTTACGCTGATTTAGTATCTAGATCCTGTGTAACCACATTCGTGCTGTCATCTCGACATATCAAGCGCAGTGGTGTGGCGTTACATTCTTTGATTTACATTGATTGGTATCTTTCAAGTGATGCTCTAACTCTAAATCATAATAATACAAAATTATATGAATGGATTAGGAGAGCTGAAGGCCAAGCTCAGTGGCGAGCATTAGGAGAGGCCTACGTCCAGCAGTGGATAGATATAGGCTGATAATGATGATGATTACATGAGTTTTTTATTGGCCTGGTTTATTAGCTCACAGTATCTCAAAAAATTATGGAAAGAGCTCGTTGCAGGATGAAATCTGGAATATGGATTCCAAAAGAACAAACAAGACATAATCGAAAGTGTTTACAAACCCGACTGCGAACAAAGCTAATAAGTAGCCCAAAAAACACGCTTGCCCTGCCAAAAAATAAGTTATGCTAATAAATTATATATTATTGGAATGGGGTTGGCCTATCGTCAGCAGCGGATGTCTCCCGCCTTCTATCTCCTAACTTTGCAGATACTTGAGCTGTGCCATTTATCCAGGCTTGCAAGCGCCATGATCACGGATTAACTAAAGTAAATCCAGGTGGGTGTTATTTTCCTACGAGCAGATAAAACGGTCTAATCTCTTGCCACAGTACATACATACGAGTATATATAAACTATTACTGTGCCAAGTTGCATCGAAATCCGACCAGTAGTTTCAGCCTGACACTTGTTTTTTTTACACATAACTTTCAACCCTTACCCTGCGGGAACTCTTTAGTTTTTCGGTATGAAAAGTATCCTTAATGTTAATCCATAGCATCTGCAACTTTTTATTCAAGTTGCATCAAAATAGGTCTTCTAGTTTCAGCATGATGCGTGTTCAAAGAGACAGACAAAATTATTAAAAAGTAAGGACTAATGTACTGTGCTCTTGCGTGTTTTGTTTATTGTTATTTTCAATGTTATCACGTTTCATAATATTATTTACAACTCGATTATGTCCGTTTCTAATGTTGACTTTAGTCGTACTACTATTATTATGAATGATAGTACTACTACTAGTACTACTAGTAGTACTATCAATCTGTGCTTTAGTGTCAGTTTAATATTATTTATTTTAAAAGCTTTTATTTAACTTGCAATGTACTCGTATGTATGTTTGTTTAGGTCAAATCTTGCAAGCTGAATTAGAACCACTTCCTCTTATCCTACAGAATTCAATTGACATGTTGGTTCAGTGTCGATAATAATGCATTTTATGGTAGGCATATCATGACCTGAATCGACATCCAGGATTAGCTCCAGATAAAGGAACTCGTCAACGGTCAACAGTAAAGACACGAAATTTTCTGTACGCATTTTATTATGATATCCGGTATCAAGTTTTACCATTTCATGGTTGCTGCACTCAGGGTTGGGTCCTGACTAGGGAACTCCTCAACGGTTAACATCATAGACACGAAATGTTGTATAGGCATATCATTGTCATAGCCAGTTCTGAGTTGCATTACGACATGGCCAATGCATAAAAGTTTTTTTTTTAATGTTTTTAATTTAACTTATTTTTAGTTTAGTACTGAAAACTCATTTTTCTAAACTACTTTTTTTGTCTTTAAAGACTAACACCAGAGTGATAAGCCCACACCTTATGCAGAGCTACGTTTATCAGAGATGAGAGAATGTATATCAACATGCGTTAATATGGCGCCATCAAAATCATACATCGTAGTGTCTACTGATCTGTGGACAAGAGTATTTGCGATGAAAAGGATAAGTAATACGATGAGCTCCCTGTCCCCGCGGTAATGCCGTAATCCGGCGAGCTGGTACATTTTGTAGAACACATTTCCCCACTGCTCAAGAATGTTTTGTTTACAATCTGACATATCGATTAGAAATCGAGGATACCTAGCTATCATTTTCTTGGTTCATTAAATGCGAGCAAATTTCAAAACTGGCCGGATCGCACTGTATTAAACACATGTTGTAATAGAAATACTGTCGATGTTGTTGTGGAGTAATGATGTTGCGTGCGGCACGTCAGTAACTAGATAATGAATGTCTACTTTTGGGGGCATAAGTGCGACGGAGTTGCGTTTAGCCATCTGTGGGTTTAGTTAATGAAGCAATTGTTGTGGAGCACATATTTGTGTCCAGGTTTATTTCTTGCAAAATTTTTGACCGTTTTTTTGGTGCAATTGTTTGTTCAACCTATGATGAACTTTTATTTTTAGCGAGATTTAACTCAGATGCAATTAGTTTTTAATGCAATCTGACAACCATAAAATGTATAATAAACATTGAAGAAAATATATGTTGATAATAAAGATGTCCTCCTAGACGTATCCGTCATCGGCGAATCCGTTAGCTCCGGAGATGAGAGAGCAGAAGGCAAGAAAAAAAATGTCCTTAAGGTTCTGTTGCATTGTGCATAGCATATTAGTCGAGTTGATTGTCGCCCGAGGATTGGTCATAGAGTCAATGGAACTTACTCGCATCAGACAATAATCAGGAACATGAAGATAGCAGGAACGGAACATTGTAGAAATCGACGGAGAACTCCCTACGCTCTAAAATTTTGGTTTATTCTAGTTATTCAAAGAGTAACTCGGCAGTAAATGAAACCACACATCAAATGAAGTTATTTTAACATATATTGGCATTTAAATACCTTTGAATAATAAAGTTAATATATTACAATGAAATCATATTATTTCGATATGGTTATGAACGTTAGAAAATGGCTATAATAGAACCTATAATTGGCTGTTTATTTGACTAAAGATCCTTACTCCACAAGGCGTAGCGAGTTTAAGAGTCAAATGTATGAATTACAGAAACAACGAGGCCGATAGAATTATTTGAATTTGAGAATGGGAGTATAAAAAATGTGTGTGGACAGTGCATAGTGATATACTATGAAATGAGGTTGTACTGTTGATGAAAAAGGATGACTTCGTCACAATAATTGTAGTAGAAAGGAATGGAACATTACAAGGCCATCGTGCCAGACCCGATGCCCAAATGCCTTCGATATGTCAAGGGAGACGGCAAGCGCCTCACCATGCATCTCTATGGCTTCGCTCAGTACGTGAGTGGCATACGCGAGAAGATCCCCAGTAGACCGGTTTCGGCGAAATCCGTATTGTCGGTCACTGAAAAGATCATTGTCTTCAAGGTATGCCAAGAGCCTAATGTTTATGACACGCTCCAAACACTTACAGAGTAAGGACGTAATCGAGATGGGACGATAATTGGCCGGATCAGCACGACTACAACCAATGTACAACCAGTACCAAAGAAGGGTTCTTTGGTACTGGTTGTACATTGGCAAGCTTCCAGCTCTTCGGAACTTTACCTGAGTGAAGAGAGAGGCGGTACAAACGCGTTAAGATGGGAGACAATTCGGGCGCACAGTTTTTCAACACAATCGCTGGAATATCATCAGGACCACTGGCCTTGTTCACATCTAGAGCTCGAAGCGTTCTGAGAATCTCCTTCTGGCGAATGCGAATTTCGGGCATAAAAACCCCGCAATGAGGAAGGCAGGAAGGTGTCTTGCCAGAAGCATCTAGATGCGAGGCTTCTGCAAAAAGAGAAGCAAATAAATTCGCTTAGTCTCCAGCAGTGTGAGCTAGTGATCCATCAGGTTTTTTTTTTTTTTTTTTTTTTTTTTTTTGTCCGGGCGCTATTGGCCACGGCCCGCGAATACTATAGACACGAAGTCCATACACTTAAATAACATGCAATTAAAATAAAAATAAAACCAGTACTCCTTCCAGCCTCATAGGGTGAATATTATTTTGTTCACCTATTTTGTAGTACAACTCATATTTTTTTTTTTTTTTTTTTTTTTTTTTTAAATATTTTATTTCATTAAGATTTTAATACAAAATACATTTAAACACTAAAAATATAGCTAACAATGTTTGAGAACCCTGTGAGCAGCAAAGGTCCGGCCCCCCCAAGCAGCACCCGTTCACGAGTATGATGAGTGTGCCAGCCATCGCTCTCCTCAACCATATCTTAGGGAGGAGGACGACCCGCCACACCCACCGCTGCAGGTTTAGGCCTCTGTGAGCATGACTTCTGTCACCCACAAGGCTCCGACTTATACATAAGACATGTCAACACTTAATTTACATACAAAATAAAATACAGACAAACACATTACAACCCATCCATGGCAGAAGTTTACTTCGACCGACTTGGCCAGGGACCAAAAAGCTTTGCTACCCGCGGGGTATGAAGCCAGTTTGGCCCCAATTCGACTTACGTGATCAAAATGGGCCTTCCTAAGTATCTTCTTGCAGGTCTTAGTGGCAACGTAAAATTTTCTCTTCTTTGCCCGAATATCAGAAGACTTGCGCTTTCGAGCATCAGCCCAGTCTAGATATGCCGCACGCTTTAGAGCCACAGCATGACCACAGGTGGATCCAAACCAAGGCTGAGCTTTGCTGGAAAGAGTCTTGTCACTGAATGGAATGAAATATTCCATTGCCTGACATATTACCTCTGTAACAGCAGACGCGCAAGTCGACGGGTCCTGGGAGATGAAACATGTTTGCCGCCAAGGGTACGATGCAAGAAATTGCCGCATCTCGTCCCAATCTGCTGAGTTGTATCTCCACACGCGCCTATTTCCCTTAAGGCTAGGATCAGGTGGGGAATACACTGAGACGGACTTAACCAGGCAGTGATCAGAGCTACCAAGAGGTGAGGATACTGATACTGAGTATCGGTCTGGTTCAGTCGTCATCAACAGGTCGAGACAGTTGGCAGTGTCACCGTCACGGTCAGGTACCCGTGTCGGCTCCTGCACAAGCTGAGAGAGATCTAACACCAGAGCAAGCTTCCGCGTCTCTCTACCAGCGTGGTCGGTTTTTTGATATGGGACAAGCCACTCCTTGTGGTGGGCGTTAAAATCCCCCAAAAACACCAATTGAGCAGACGGGTAACGCTGTTGGGCCACACTTGCCGCCTCACCTAGATAGTCTACCAATAATGTCGTACCCCGATCTCCGCTGTATGAGCGGTACACAAGCATACATAATTTTCTCTATGCCCGTGTCCACCAGCACCCAAATCACTGAGAAGTTAGGGTGCTCAAGATTTCGGAGACGCAGACAGCAAATGTCATCACAGGCGTATACACAAACGCCGGCATTTGGGATAAATAGATGCTCCAAGATATAGCCTGGGTAATCCAAGTACGCCGTATCAGCTGGACATCCTATCTGCGTCTCCGACAAGAAGAACAAGTGGGGCTTAGAGGTCTCCAGATGGTAATGGACCGGTTGGAGATTGGAGTGAATCCCGCGAATATTCGCATGATCCACTTTAAGTGTGAGGACGTGCATCTGCCGTTTTAACTTATATCTTCTTCGGACTTTTTTCATGATGTGTTTTTGTGAATAGGTTGGACGAGTAATAGCAAACGAGATGTCGGAATGGCTAACCCACGGAAGTCAAGGCATAACTACGCCATTGAAGAACTTGCGTGGAGATCGCGGGGACGCCCGAACTCCCCAGAAATAATACATCAGTTCCTCACATCCGGTCGCCAGCCGGCCCAATGGATCATTTCAGGATTTTTCACAAGCGGCGGGGCAGCCTTTCGTAGCTGGCTAAACTACTACTTGGGCCCTCTACAACTTGCGGTCGGCCAGCAGAGAACACCGTGCTTCGGATCCCGCTACCCTCCAAAGCAAGGCCTCCGACGCAGGAACACCATGATTCCGATCACGGTCCACCCTTCCAACACAACTGCATCCTACAATTCATCCGGACGTCTTCCCTGAACATCATGATGGAACACGACAAATCGTTTGGCATCAAGACTTTGTCCAGAGGGTGGTAATATAAAAAGCCGGCGGCCGAAGCCTACCACCAGGTGATTCGGTTGTTCTTTTGGCACCACCCGAGGGTCACGTGTAGGACATCGAGGGCTGAATCCTACGGACGCGAGCAAACAATAAACCCTCAAAAAGAAAACTAATTCAAAAAAACAAAACCACATTTTTCAACGACACTGTGATTCTTTTAATCCATTCGTACTGTAATTTGGCTCACTTGTGAACGAAAACAAACAACACTGATATTTTACCGTCTACAGATGAAAAATCAGGTGCGTTGTGTTTTATATTTTTACTCTGGGGCAGAATCTTTTTCTATTTTGCTGTTTAAAATTTGACGTTTTGTGGGAATCGTGAAACTTTTGAAGGCCTCAAAAGTTAAAGCCTCAAAAAATCTTGTGGCATGTATACTCCTTCAATATTTTGTTTGACGTAACTCATAAAGCGGGCATGCTGAAATGGGACTGGGTAGGACCTGTCACCAAAGTCAATTTGGGCCATAACGAAATCGGAATGGGTTCCACACTAGATACATAATGGGTGAAACCCAAGTATAGTATATAGTTTTTGGTATACCAAGAAGAGGCTGGCGGGGTGAACTTGACTTATATATAAGGAGTGGCCATCCGTAGCACAGAGTTGTGAATAGTGGGGAGAGGGTAACGGAGGCCTTTGCCCTGCAGTGGGACACCGTAAGTTCTTTAATAAATGGAAAAAATATTAAAATGATTGATAACCGGAAAATTGTTTGCAATAATGGCTAGTTAATTTTGTAACAATGCACCCATTTAATATTGACACGTTGGAGGCGTTAATGAGTGCACATCTAATTACCACTGTCAATCTAATATAATTATCCAACAGTTCGAATAATTCACGCGTTAATATTGTAATTTGCAAGTTAATAAACCTAAGGTGTGGTTTTTATTAGTTTTCATTAGTATGTAGGTATTTTATAGTTTAAATAATATGCTAAACATCTGCACACTACCATCTTTTGTAACAGCCTATGTGTCTCTATTCAGCCTACGGTTGCCTGGATCGCTGCTTAGTGATAAGGCCACCGATTGTTCTATGTTAAAACTTGATTATTTTATCATCAATTTCATTTCTTGTGCAATAAAGAGTTTTCTATCTATCTATCTATCTATCTATCTATCTAAATAACACTACATTTCATTAAAAGGTATATTTTTATAAGTTGCAAGCAAAATGTTTGATATGCTGCATAGTCTATCTTTTAACACCCTTTAAAACTAACTTGCGAGAGAGACCACGCGGGAGAAGCCGCGTGCACAGCTAGTACTTATTATAAAGCAGTTAGTAACAGAAAGTCTGTACAAAGAAGTTTTTTTAAAATGATTTGCCGATTGCGATGCGGATTTGTATTGGACTTAAAAGCTATTTGAAGTATGAACAAATTTTGACGAAATGCAGTATATTAATACTTTGTAGGTACTGGAATAACACATAGATTACTTTTAACCCAGAGAAAAGTCCACGCAAGCAATGCCGTGGGCACAGCTAGTTTAGACATCACTTATCATATCCTGTACCACAAGAACATGTATAATGGATGTAGTACTTATGCTGGTACAACCACGATCTGGACTAATTATTAACTATTATCAGCCCATGTCGGTTCTTAATTCATATGTAAACAAATTCAATCTATTCAGATAATTTCAATCTAAAGTTCAACGGATTAAGCTAAGGTTATTCATGCATATATAATTTCAATTAGCTGTGCATAATTTTATAGAGGAAATATGTAATAAAATGTTTGCGATGGATTTATTTTGAGAGATTTTGAGAGATCACACAATACACAAACAAAAGCGTCTAAAGTTATATTTTAATGAAAGAAAAAAATATGTTTTTCGTTTGTTAAAAATCGATCTGAATAATACGTTGAACAAAAGCATCAGCATTGTATTATTAATGGCATTATAATCACAAAATAAATAATATTACTGCGTCTATAATGCCACAAGGCAGATGCCCTAGGGCGGCCTGGCAAACTCTGACACCAGTTGCGGGCACTACTTCATACGACAAACAAGTAGTTGTGATATTTTAATAACATAACATATAGTTAAATATTTAAACGGGACTTAATCGCGCTGAAAACTTAATATTTATTTACCTCGACGTTGAACAAACAAACAAACAGACAACGTTTCACTTACATATATTGGTGTGGATTAATAGTAGTTGGTGTGGTTCATTAGTATTCCTCACTGGATTGAACTCCATGACCCGAAGATCCTCTCCACGGAACGTCACTACTACTCCAGGATTGTACGTGAAGCGGTTGAAATTAAAAAGTCTCCCAATTTCAACCGAGAGGATGGTTTCAAGTTGGCTGCGTCCTGGAATCCCGTGATAAGCAAGTGTTCGCGTCGCGGTTTATGTCAGAAGATATCTGCAGATGTCGTTAGTGTAGTGTGTCGTGACAATTCTGATTTTTTACAAAACCAAATGCGGGTAGTTGGTGACAACGCTCGCCCTTCTCGACGCTGACACCCGCTACTTCAGTCTTCTCGTGACCACGATCAATGCAACTTCATCGAAACGTCGAGGTAAATAAATATTAAGTTTTCAGCGCGATTAAGTCCCGTTTAAATATTTAACTATGTGTTCGAATCGCGAAAGTTTAAAAGTTACAACATAACATATATTACCTTCTCGTGACCACGATCACTGCAACTTGATAGAAACGTCGAGCTACATAAAAATTAAGTTTTCAACGCGATTAAGTTCCGTTTAAATGTACTCGTATAACTATATGAATTTAGCCTCGAAAAACCTTGTACCAAAATCCGCACTTCTTATCTTTTTCAACCATCTTTGACAATAAACCATAGTAAAACATATAGAGATATATATACAGGTTTATACAACAAAGCTCTATAGGCTTTATAAACATGCAGATAGACACGGATGCGTTATATTTATGAGCTCTTTAGATATAATAAAATATGCAATTTATAATATCCTGCACAATATTTACAACTGAACCTGCCTATTGTTCCATTAATCCGATTGGAATTTCCATTAGTATCTTCTGCATAAATCTCGACTTTGACTCTCTGACTATACAAAAAGCAAAGGTTAATAAAGTCATTAAAGTAGCCTTATAAACGTAGTAGACTAGCCTTTATTCAAATCCTGCTGCAATATGTTACGAAACAGAAAATCTGCCAATATAAAACTAACACGAAATGACTGCTAGTTTCCTATGGCGCAATTTTCGAAGGTTATTAAAATATATGCAATGATTTATATGCCTAGTTGAACTTCCCGTATGAAGAAGGCTAATTGTTTGAATCGTTCTTAGATCAATGATAAAACGACGTAGGAAATCTATTAATCCACACCAATATATGTAAGTGAAACGTTGTCTGTTTGTTTGTTTGGGGAGTTTTCACGCCAAAACGGCTGATCCGATTCTGTTGAAACTATGTAAATAGGTACTGTACAATAAAGAGACTAAGATAGGATACTTTTTATCCCGGAAAATGGTAAGTTGCCACGGGGAAACTGTAATATGATGATTGCTCGCTGTAAGGAACGGAATGGAACGGTTGCCGTGGAAACGAAATAATAACAAGTCTGTCAAAAAGCATCAAGAGCGTTGGTATTATAATTTTGCATTGGTTTTTAATATCCTAGATGAACAAACGATGCTTTTATTTTTCGCGATAAAATGTAGTCCGCGCGGACGAAGTCGTGGGCAAAAGCTAGTTATAGCTAATAGCGAAATAAGATTAGACCAGGTTACTCTATCAAATATTATTAACCCCTCGCTATTTCAAAGTTAACGTGAGTTTACTGCTTAAGATTTAATCCACGGTTCAATTTAGATATTTTTTTAATCGACTTTAAATTATATATACACATGTATCAAATTTTAGTATATAGCTATGACCTTCAGATGGACAGACGGACAGATGGACAGACAGACAGACAGACAGACGGACATGACGAAACTATAAGGGTTCCTCGTTTGACTACGGAACCCCAAGAAAGAACTATCTGATTCCTTATTCAGCTTTGCTTGTACGATAGGAGAAATCGCATACACGTTCGCCGAGATAACCCTAGGAACCCCTTCCTGTGATGACTTCGTTACCTTGCAAGGCCTAAAAAATCTGAAGGGGAATAGAGGAAAACTTTGCCCAGCAGTGGGATACTGTAAGGTCAGAGAACAAAACAAAGCGGTGCACGTTATTTCATAAAAAGTTACAGCATAGAATTTCGCCAGTAACTTCTATAGCCGTACCTACGAATTATCAATATTTATGGCTTCCGTCCTGTCAGACGTTATTATATACATTCTGATCATTATACTACGAGTTTAGTTTGTCGGTACTCAATCAGAGCCAGAGCTAGGTGGATTACTTCATAGCGCACGTTACTTAAAAGCAAGATTTACTTCAGGAGCTACACAGTCAGAATTATTAAATACTAGTGACTCGCTCCGGCTTCGCACGGGTAGTTAAATAATTATCTTAATTGTATACGCTACTACCCGTGTTTCGATTGTCTAGTTTGAATAAAAAACGGTTAACAAACAAACAAAATATCAAATCTTTTCTCAATAATAGATATTAAAAACTAATGCAATAGCAGCAATTTTTTTTTTTTTTTTACAATTTTCATAGGAACCACTAATTTAAAAAAAACAGCTTATATAAGTTATTGCGGATATTGTAGCTTTCTATATGTGAAATAATTATTAAAATCGGGCTGTATTTTTTGATTTTATCCATTTCACACAAACAAACAAACATTAAATAAAAATTATCTTCTCTTTTTATAATATTATTATTGATAACTAAGAAATGGTTTGATATGTACTAAAAACTAAAAAATAAAATAAAACCGTGGGGCGAGTCAAATTTCTATTACTCAGGTTACGCTAAGATTCGTGTCGCCCCACGATATTATTTTAGTTTTTAGAATATATAATAGTGCTTAACTTAAAAAAATATACATATTTTAATTTCAAGTTTTTTTATTTCGTTTGTTTCAAAAAAGTTCTGTGTTCTACTTGTCAAGCCCTTTCATACCCATATTGGGGGGATTGAAAACTAATAAAGTAATCCGCCATTTTGTGGTGGCGGCCATCTTGAATTTGGAATTTTCATGATGTACTGTATTCTACTAGTTAACCCTTTCATTTGATGAGCACTGACGTTGGTATTTTTTTCTTGTTGGCATGTTTATAATCTTGTTTATTTATTATTTTGTTAAAAGCATTAATATTTGTAGCATTGATCTTTTAACAGCAAACAAAAGTATCGTCAATGTCTGTAAGATTATCAATGAAATTTAAAAAGCTTTTTAGCAGTAGCCATATCATGTTGAAACTTAGAACGGCCTATCACAACTAAATGCGTATACAACATTTCGTGTCTGTGCTGCTAACCGTTGAGGAGTTCCAAAGTCAGGACCCAACCCAGAGTGCATAGCAACCATATCATAACAAAACTTAAAACCGGCTATCATAATAAAATGTGTATACAAAATTTCGTGTCTGTGCTGTTGACCGTTGAAGAGTTCCTTTATCTTGAATGTCTTTTCATGTCATGTTTACCATAAAAATGCATTATCATCGGAACTAAACCAACATGTAAAAATTTTACTCTGTGGGATAAGAGGAAGTGGTTTTAATTCAGCTTACAAGATTTGGCCTGAACAAATAGACATACATACAGACATACATTCATTGCAAGTTAAATAAAAGCTTCCATAATAATAGTTTTATGAAATCTATTATCTTTCAGACACATTCACAACAATTTTTCATATACAAGTTATAAGTTTTATAGATATACATTACAACGTTATTTATATTGTGAATTAAACCAATATTATATTAGTTCATCTTTTTGGATATCTATTAAAAAGTATTATCTTTTCAGATACTTCGTGAGCACCGTGCTGCAGTTCCAGATTCACCGGGCAGTGTGCGAACGGACCGGCCAGTTCATACCGGGCGACCCGTCGCGCCCTCTGCACAAGTGCGACATCTACCGGAATCCTGAGGCTGGCAGGATTTTAACGTAAGTACATTTAATTGATTAGTCCTTCTTCTAAAAACTGTCTTCAATCACCTATGATTTCAATCAATAACAACTGGAACGGACAACTGAACGTGCCCTTCGAAGCACGGAGCCATGGAAAACCGCACATAACTTAAAAAAGTCGTTGGTCATTGGAGTCTAGAATCGAACTTAGTATCGTTGGATTCTAAGTTGCGTTCATAGAAGTATAGTTGCGTTATTGAACCGTTAAGCTACCACCGCTCTAATATAAAAGTGAAATAATTAAAATCAACCAAGATCGGGAAAGTTCGCGTGAAGGAGGAAGCTTTAGTCGGAAGCTTAAGCTCATAAAGTAGGATGTTAAGGCAGAAAAAACCCGGACCAAGGGTTCCGTACTTTTTTTGAAATAATTCTATATGGCGGTAGTATGGATCCATTCACAAATGCAAAAACAAAAACTTCGCATTTTATAATATGGATATCGAAGGCCTTGATAAGCACATTCGAACAGTATATTAATTTATTGGCATAAGTTCTTTTTTGGCAGGGCAAGCGTGTTTTTTTAGCTTATGAGCTAGTTCCCATAACGCTAAAAGACAGTGCTACTTGCAGAATTTCATGATTCAAGGTCAACAGGAGGGTACTTCCTGGGTTATAGGTTAGTTATTATAAGGTATAGGTTTTGATTAAATCATCTGTTTTAGGTGTAAAAGGCCAATGATGATGATGATGATGATGATGATGAGGTTTTGATTCCCTTGTATCTTTTGATAGTGTTGATTTAGAAGTTCGATTCTCGCAACTCCAATGATTGCAGATTGTATTTAATATTAATTTCAAGAACTTTTTTTTCAGGAACGCGTGGTGGTATAAAGTTGAAATTAATATCAAATACTCAGTGATATTAATTTTAACTTGATACTTCCACGCGTTTCTGAGAAGAAAGTTCTTAACGGACCGACAGACTGACTGACGGACAGGCAGCAAAGTGGCTTACTGCAATCACGGACTATATTCAACATTAATTATATATAAACTTATAATAAGTATCCTAAATCGAATCCTACCGAATTTAGATATAACCTCGCACAACCATAAATTAATCAAAAAATTTCAATTACATTGCGAGAATGGTAAAAAATCGATTCCGTTCTAATTTTACATAGAATCGAGATAATGATCTTCAATAACATTATCTACGTGGAGTTATTACTAGGGTAGCTAGGGATGTTGAGATTCGGTTACGGAATCGGAAAACCGAAAATCAGAAAATGATACGTTTTCTTTGACCAGGAACAGAGTAAGTATTACTACTACTGTCAGGTTCAACTCTGTGTCGACACATGAAGAGGGATTTTCTTTTCTAAACACAAAGTAGGATTAGTTTAACTTTTTTTTACGTTTAACTATATTATTGTTCTCTTTGTTTATTAGGAATTATTAGACACTTAATTATGAGACTTGCAAAAGTCCTAATGTTATGTTGAATACGTAGTTAATTATTCAATAGTGCTTTGAAGGTGAAGTAATTCTTTTATCCTACTAATATTATAAATGCAAAAGTTTGTGTGGGTTTGTCCGGCCTTCACGCTGAAACGGCTCAACTTGAAATAACACATAGGATATTTTTCATCGTCAGCATCGTCATCACCCATCATCATAATCCATGCGGTTGAAACCGCGGAGCGCAGCAATGTACAAACAAATACTGCAACCATTCTGTTAATTCCGGATTCGAACATGTAAACCACATCCAAACCAGCATGATATCCTAAAACATATCAGTGTTTTATTGTATATATTTCTATGACTGTTAATTGGAATTATATACAATTAGCTTACGACAGCGACTTCGTCCGCGCGGACTACAGTTTATCGCAAAAAGCATCCTATGTTCTTCTAGGATATTAGAAAGCAATGTAAAAGTTTAACACCAACGCTCTTGATACTTTTTGACGGACTTGTTATTATTTTGTTAGAGCGATGGTGGCCTAACGGTTCTATAGTGCAATTTAGAATTCAACGATACCGGGTTCAAAACCTAGGCTCCGCACCAATGACTTTTCTGAGTTATGTGCGGTTTACCATCGCTCCGTGCTTCGGAGGGCACGTTAAGCTGTCGGTCCCGGCTGTTATTGATTAATAGCAGTCGTTAAGCCATGTCAGAGGCCCTCGGGAGGCTTGACAAACTCTGACACCAGAGGCCAGCACTACCTCATACGACAAACAAACAAACAAACAACAAACAAACAATTTATTTTGTTTCCATGGCAACCGTTCCTTACAGAGTAATCGACATACTCCAGTTTTCCCGTGGAAACTTACCATTTTCCGGGATAAAAAGTATCCTATGTTGGTTTCTGTATTGTACAGAACCCATTTACAAAATTTTGGATCAGCCATTTTGGCGTTAAATCTCCCCAGACAATGAAACAAACAGCCATCGTTTTACTTTTATATAATTATATTGGTGTGGATTGAATTCCCCCAAGCCAACTTCATCATCAGAGAAGCAGAAGAACGACGAAACGTCACCGTTATATTGCACACCCAGGTCAAAACAGATCAGCTCATTTTTTTGTATTTTATATAATAAAGGGTAACTTAACCCTCACTTTATGGTAGATACCTATTTACACAAAGAGTTTTGAATCTATATTTTTATTATGTGGAACTTGCCGAAGTCTGTTTCCCGATAGTTACTTATAACCTGGGGGTCACTCGTAAGTAAATAGGTTCCTTAAAGGCAAGTGTTCATCATCGTCGACCGCATCATCGCTCATCATCTTGTGAGACAGGGGTCAAACGCAAGCCTATTGCTAAAAAAAACGTAACTATTAAGTCGATTTTTGTTACGGATACTACTTTCGGTTACAGAAATGTATATACATAACATCCCTAGTTGTTACTATTATTGTATGAGTCGTGTGCTTTTAACCTTGACCGCCTGATACAAGGTGAGACGATTCCCGGTTAAAATGCTAATAAGTATGGAGCGGAAAGAACAAATAGCGTGTACTTGCTATGTTTTTAAAGCTTTTTACCCGAGTACGGCAAAGCAAGGGAAGTGTACTGAGTGATGTAGGTATGTATGTACCTATGTGGAAGATTCACCATACCGGCACCCCCATTGGTTCAATTTTGACAAGCGAGGTACTAATCGATTCATCTTATTTTTTTTGTGTCTTTTGCTATTTTTTTGATCTGACTACGGTGAAGCAAAGAAAGGGTTATGTGTTCAAACTAAAAACTTGGTCCGATTTTTACAAGAGACGAGGTATCGGGTTTTGGTTTTGGTCTTGTCTTGTTTGTGTTTAGACTGAAACGTATCCCGAGCAATTTTTGAGAACAGAATGGCATCGATTCTTCCCACACATAATTTTGTTATAATGTTTTTGTAATAATTTAATTAACAATCAATCAATAAGCGTATCAATAAGCTAGGCTCCGCACCAATGACTTTTCTAAGTTATGTGCGGTTTTACATCGCTCCGTGCTTCGCATGGCACGTTAAGCTGTCGGTCCCGGCTGTTATTGATTAATAGCAGTCGTTAAGCCATGTCAGAGGCCCTCGGGCGGCTTGATAAACTTTGACATCAGAGGCCCGCGCTACCTCATAAGACAAACAAACAAACAAAACAATAAGCCTATGCCGGAAATTAGAGTAACTTTAGAGGTGGCATGAAAACAGCACTTAGTTATAATATTCAGAAGAAAACATAATTATGTACTATTTTTATTTATTTATCTCGTACGGAAGAGGCAATCGTTTATCAGCGATCTCACCTGATGGAACGCGATGACGTGGTGATGTGGCGTTGTATGATGTGATATGCAGATGTATGGTGTGATCAACATATACGTAAAATTAAAAAATAATTAAACATGTAATTTGACGACAAGGTATTGAATATAGGTGTTATAAAAACTGCAGTATCAAGTGAAATAAATATAAACGTTGCACTCGGAAATCGAAGAATGTGTCAACAATATCCACCAATAGTTATATATTTATAATAAAGTAAGTAAGTAAAAATAGTTATACAAAAAATAATTTCAAAAATGTTCTAGAGGACTAAAAATAGTTATACAAAAAATAATTTCAAAAATGTTCTAGAGGACTAAAAATAGTTATACAAAAAATAATTTCAAAAATGTTCTAGAGGACTAAACATAGTTATACAAAAAATAATTTCAAAAATGTTCTAGAGGACTAAAAAGGGCTACAGGAAACAAGACGAGAACGTTTTTATACGCTTTATATTAGCTTCACTTGTATGTTTGTATGTTTGTAACCGACTCTTTTGGACGCTATTTTGACCCACTGTAAACGGTCAGATTTCATTCAAATTTTGCACACGTGTCAAAGATCGATGACAATACAATAATTCGAAAAAAAATATAAAAAAAAACTAAAAAGTAGAAAATAAATAATAGTTTAAAAAACTAAAAAACACGCCTTATATAGAAAACCATTAGAAATATTTATAACTATTGACCCATGCACCCCACGATTTTTTTGAAATAAAACATTTTTTTCTAATTTACACTATTAAAATTTATTTTCTATTTTTTAGTTTGGTTTTCTATATAAAGCGTGTTTTTTAGTTTTTAAACTATTATTTTTTTAAATCATATCTGTCTGTCCGTATGGATGTTTGTTCGCGCACAAATAAAAACTACCGCTCCAATTGAAATGCGGTTTTCACTGTTGGATAATTTAATATTTTCGACTTAAAATCTGGTGTACTTCATACCTGATGAGTGGAAATCGAGCAATTGTTCCAAATCTTTTTGAAGGCTGACGGAATTTTGATCTTATTTGGCATAATTGGAATCTTAGGTCCTAGAATAACAAATTGGGAACGTTTAACCGAGAGAAGTGACCACGCGGGCAAAGCCGCGGGCACATCTGAGCCTTTGAACAACTTACCAACAATATCTCGCCTAGACATAACGAATGAAAAATAATACAAGATCGTCCTGTAGGTACTTCCCCCGACGGTGTAACGTCAGGTAAAAAATATTTCGCACTCTAACCGAATCAATTAACCCCGACATTCGATCCCCGAAATGCATTTCAAATTCAATAAAAATCAATTTAGTGATCCTACTAATTACTGTAAACTCCCAACTACAACTTTCAACCATATGATCTGCATTTTAGGTTGGGTTTTCTTCTGATACGATAATATAGAAATACTGAAAATGATAGACTAATTTTCAACTCTATTTAAACAGAACAAGGTTCATTTTTGTATTGATGTGGTTTTGTAAATAATAAAGGGCACTGCATACAATTGACGCCGTCTGCGTGCACGGAAGTGCCCACTTGACAACGAGCGATGCGGGATGCGGCATATTCAGTTAAAGTTGTAATATCGGTTAATGTGGTCTCCCTTCGGTATTGTTGATTTTATGGCTATTTGTATAAAGTCCTTCCATCATTTAATGTTACGGGGTCAACTCGTAAATACAGTTTCATCGAAACTACGAGGCCGACAGTTTTTTTTTTTTAATGTTTGGAATATATTTATGAAGTTCAAATGGCAACACACATTATGATGTGTGTCTCACTCATCCTTAATCCCCTATTATATAGGATTTTCCATAATTGTCACGCTTGGTAGGCGTCTTATGCAAATAAATAAATGAAACAAGTAAAATTATTATAAATTACAAAAAACCTGATTACGAATAAAATTATTAATTACGAGCTGACCGCTCGCAAAAATAATCACACTGGTAGCGTATACCTTGCATTAACACATGGCTATTTTAAATCCTGGAAAATTCACGATTCCTGAGGGACGCGGGTGAAACCGCGGAACGCAGCTAGTATTGATATAAATTTAATGTTTATTTCTTACATACATATTTTACATTACTTTAGTAGTTGCAATTGCAATATTGTAGTATTTACATTAATTTGAATAACCTAAGATTAAAAACATTGTAAGAAGCTTAAAAGACAATTGTGCAGCAGTTTAGTCATAAAAATTATATATTTTTAAATTGGTATTTTAAAGACCTTCATTTTGATACCTCACTCGATAGGTTTTGGTAGTCTTTTGTTTCGTCAGAAAAACAATATGGCAGTTGTACGCCGCCATATTATCTATAGCAATGTCACTGTCTGTCTTCACCTCATTTATCAAATTCCATCATGCCGTTGAGGCTGTAGGACGCGCCTAATAAAAGTACAGAGAAATAAAACAACATATTTACAATCCAAACACACAACCCTCCGTGCAGTCACGTAATAAAGTTTTAGTGACCGCAGTAGATGTTGACACACGAAACCTGAACCCTGAACTCCCTAAGCTTGTTCTCACAACACCCCCAGGATGACAAAGAGTGGACCTATTATTAAGTCTTACACTCACAAACAATGAAAGGCTAAATTCGTGTGGTAGCTCTGGTTACCGTTACACTATACTAAAATCTGGTTCTGCACGAGCGCTCGCAATGAACCTTGACAACGCTGACTCATTAATATGATATTTTTTTCCATACTTTACGAGTTTTAGTTTTAAATGAAGACTTCGTAATAATTTTATTTGCAGGAACTCATAAGTACCTACTCCAAATTATTAACAAAAACTAGCTTTAATTGCGTACAAAACCTAAAAATAAGTAGGACATTACTTCTCAACTTTTAATAGTTATTTGTTATGCAAGGCTGCAAAGTGATTTTTTGGCGAGAGTACTTGTATTGAAACCTGAGCAAGCGAAGGATTCTAGGATTGAACCACGAGCGTAGCGAGTGGTTCAAATATAGAATCCTGAGCGTAGCGAGGGTTTCAAAAGTACGAGACGCCAAATAACTTTGCTGCCGTGCGCAACACAAAACTTTTCACCTCACTACAGCGAGGAAAATGCAAGAAAAACAGCTAAAATAATATATTAAATTAGTGTTTATAATAATAATAAAAAATAGGCCGTCGCGGGATGCCTGGCAGACGTGTAAACATAGAGTCGAGAAGAGTCGAGTAGAGTCGAGTAAAGTTGAATAGAGTCAAGTAGAGTCGATTAGAGTAGAATAGAATAGAACAGTGTATAACAGAGTAGAACAGAGTAGAACAGAGTAGAACAGAGTAGAACAGAGTAGAACAGAGTAGTACAGAGTAGAACAGATTAGAACAGAGATGAACAGAGTAGAACAGAGTAGAACAGAGTAGAACAGAGTAGAACAGAGTAGAGCAAAGTAGAGCAGAGCAGAGCAGAGTAGAGAGTAGAACAGAGTAGAACACAGTAGAACATAGTAGAACACAGTAGAACACAGTAGAACACAGTAGAACAGAGTAGAATCCAGAAGAAAAGAATTGAAAATGAAAAGAGACGGATGGAGTTGAGTAGAGTCAAAAAGAGGCGAATAGAGTCAAGTAGAGTAGAATCGAATTGGATAATAATATAGTATAAATTAGTAATAAAGTATTTTCAGTGGATTGGCGCTAAAATTATTGAATAGAAAGGTTCGAATTTTAAAAACTCTTTCCACGCTAGCGGGTAAAATGCACTTTTGCACTCAGATTTCGAATGACAAACAGAATCTTTCCGAGCTTGTGAGGTGAAAAAATAAATACAGCTCTATTTGTTACTAACATTAAATTTTGACTGACACCTGAAATATAAGCAATTGATTGTGATATTACAGCAGGCTAATAAGATTTCAGGCGTTACACAAGGTCCCAGATTAAATTTCAGCGAGTATCTCTTTCAGTTGCAAGTGTCTCGATTTCGTTACATTAATTTAGCCAATTCCCGTTCCGCGCCGTTATGATAACTTTTTATGAGTTTCAGGTCAAATGAAAATTCCACAGATGAGTTTTTCTTTTAACTGCTGGCATTTTTGTCTTAATCTAAGTTTTCCACTTTGATAGCTATAAAAGGTTTTGTTGGTAGAAACACACACACATAGCAAATAACCAGCGTGTTTATTCTGGAATAACTGAATCCTATGTATTATTCCAGAAACTAAAGTATATTATGTCTCAAAATACATTCTGTTTACAATTTTATTTATTGTTTGCTCTGCTTCTACTCTTTACATTGAGATGTAAGGTACTTACATCAGATTTTAAATCAATTTTAATGTTTTATGTTATCCAAAATTAAAAATCGCATTTCAATGGTTTCAATATTTTTGATGTGCCGGGAAAAAAGACAAAAGAAAGGAAAAGAAATGTTCTATTTTTGCGCAGCTAAACACTTATATGTCACTTAGAATAGTCTTTTTAATGTCATTATCGACCTTATACTTCTTTATTAAAATGAAAATAAATGACGTACCCATAAAACCAATCATCATTATCAGCCCGTATCAGTCCACTGCTGGACATAGGCCTCTCCCAAAGCACGCCACTGAGCCCTGAGCTCCTCTTTTCCAACCGCCGCCAAGCCATCTTGCGTATGTCGTCGCTCCACCTAGCCGGAGGGCATAAAAAACCATATAAAACCAATAAACCCGCATTAAGTCTTGACCATACGTAACTAAATAAGCCTTAGGCATTAGGCAAGAACTAGGTACTTACTGTTGAATTAGCACTGCGAGAAGCGTTACATAACAGTATCGCTCGCCGCGAGACAATGCCAGCCTCCGGGTTACCTAACCCCAGGCTCGACGTATCGACCCTTCCTGTTACTAATCAGGTTATTGGGTTCCGGTATTAGTGGTCTTAGGCTAGCCACATTATCTCACAATATTGAGAGATGCTATTTTAAGTCCATAGACTTCTTATAGATTTTCCTGAAAAACTATTTGCTTTTTTCTTCAAAACTTTATGATCTGTAGTTTCAAAGATAAGGGACATATTTTCCCTCTGCTCAACATATTTTCTTAATAGCTTTAAACTATTTATTTTAACATTAAAAAAAAAATCTCTTACAACAAGCCCTTTCATTTGGTCTGTCATTCCATACAGTTAGCAAAACTTATTTTTTAATTTTGCTGTTTGTCGCCAACAGTGACCCCCATATTCGAAATTCATTTATTTACGTTACACGCCGTGGTTTTGCCACAAAATTAATGTGTATCAAATTTCTACTTCATCGGTCCCGGAGCAAATTGGCTTTGACACAAGGACAAACAGACAGACATACAGACACACGAGTGATCCTATAAAGGTTTTTTTTTTCGTATAGAACCCTATAATCCCATGTCACTAGTAAATACACAGTCTTGTACATTATGCATTCGTCCTTCCATTACAAATTTAAATGCCGTTTATTTCATTACGAGACAGTGATCTGCCAAAATATATTTCCCTCCGGCCGCGACGTTCGATCGCGTAGTTCGATCAAGATTTAGCTAATTGGGCTTTGAATCTACTTTGAATGCGTCAAATGAGGTTTTTTATTTAAATATTATGTGAGTAAAGTCGTTTAAAAAAAAGTGATGTTGTTGTAAAGTCGTACCATTTATCAATCTCTTCCCGGTCCATATATCAATAACTAATTAATTACGTAGAACCTATCTCAGCCCGCCTAGGTTATAGTCCGTAAGGATTATAGCGTCTATTAAATAGGTATTATGCATATCTGCAGATTGATTACATAAAGAACAGCGTTTATGGGTTTGAAGTAAGCTTGTTGAGCTAAAATGCTGCATCATGAAAAACATGAATAGCTTTGATGAACTACAGAATAATTTCATGAAAAGTATGTGGTACCAAATCATCCCGGAGTCTAAAAAAAATATTTAAATTATTGTGCTATCATTTTAATGACGAGGAATTTCCATGTGTACAACTGTACATACAATAATATCTATGCAAAAATTCAGTATTTTTTGTGTTTTATTCTGTTTTGCAATAAAATTATAAATAGGTACCTTACGCACGCATCCCTACTATTATAAGTTTTAATATCTCCTTATTATTAATTAGCGACCCTCCACGACTTCGCACGGGTAGCTAAGGGATACTGTTTATTTGTACACGATTCTGCCAGTGCCCTGATTGACTAGTTTGGACAAAAACACTTAATGTGACCTTAGACATATAGCCTCGTGGACTTTTTTGTGAATAATGATGACTACTATAAACATGTAGTACATTATTTTATGTATCAGTAGTTTTCGCAGCGCGCGCCAAATAATGACTTTTATAGGCATTTTTTTTATACCTTGGCTTATATTATTGCAATTTTTGTGGGGATCTCTAACTTTTTTGAATAATAGCTAAAGAGCAGAGAAAGAGTTTTTAAAATCGGTTTGGTATTTTTTAAATTTATTCATTACAAACATTCATTCAAAAAAAAAAAAAAACTTTATAATATTAGTGTAGATGTCACATGTATATTGTTAAGTTATATTATAATGACACGGTATACCTATTAACAATCGGCACCATTTACGTGTCGTTTTTATGTACGAACCAATCAGTGACCTCATTATAAAGTTTTCATGTTCAACCTAACTAACCTGCCTAGTTTATTAGGCGCAATTCTATCAAACATAGCATATAGTTTGCAAACAGACAAGTCACAAATAAATTCACATTATTTTTGTCACTTAACTCTTCCGTTGAACTATTTTTTGCGTAAACGCAATAAAACTGTGAGAAACACCAACAATATTGATACTTGCTGACGCTATATTGATCAAGAAATAAATACACACGTAAATGGAGCCGATTGACAATCTACCGTGCAATTATAATTTCACTAGTTAAATTATAAAATCACGGCTTTGAAAATATACCTAAGACATAGACGAGCATAATTGACCTGTCAAGGAAAGAATGTGCACCTGAGTGTCGTTAATGTCACTGCACAATGGTGAATCTATTCCTGTGTAGATTACTTACCTACTAATGACTCTATTATAGGAGCTGCTACCTACTGGTTTAAGTTTATTTAAATTGTGCCATACACAAAGAAGAAGAAGAATAACAAGTAACCCAACAAACATATAGCTTAAAAATATAATCAGATAGCTTTATTGTCTTGTGTGAATTGCATACAATTGACACGATTTCGTTGACTTACATTGGATAAAATTTCAAAACTACAGATACCAAATGACTAACTTTGATCCGGAAAAGAATCGACCAGAAAATGAAATTGCATGTGCAGCCAATGCTGCCTAAGTAAATCTGAAAAAATATCTTTAACTATCACGAAGACAAACTTCGAACAACGTTAAATACGCATAATACTATTATGGTTGTGTGTGTAAATCCAATCCTTACTTAGACTAGGGTTTTTAGAGACACAAACTGTCTTGTAATATAGGTTATTATTTAAAATTAAAAACAAGTCAAATAAATTACAAAACTAACACAAAAATATACACATAAAATACACCCAGCACTCACGGTGGCTGAAGCTCAAATGACTTCGGTTGATTCGAGCATCGATCGAGTTCGAGCCTCTTCTTTCACCGAACTCGGAACTACTCGGAATAGTTAGTCGATGATCGTCGAAGCTTTCCCTCCATCCGCTCGGACTCGGATTAGCTTCACTCGGTCACTCGGTGCTGCTGAGCACTACGATTATTTCGTCCTACTATTTACACATTTTATCGCCCCAAGCCGCGCCGCTATGCGCTTCAAGTATTACTTATTCTGCGGCTCCGGTCCAATCCGTTTTCGCAACCGATCTGACCCATATGTCCCTTCCTATAGTCAGTTGTTTGTGATGTTAATTACGAGAAGGAGTCACGTTTCGGTAGTTTTATACTGGTACCTGTTCACGCTACAGTTTTACATTGTTATAGTTATTTGTATTTTATTCAAATAGCTGCGCTAAGCGACTTAGCCCGCTTGGACTTTTTTCTATAATTAAAGTATTCTATGATATTTCAGAAGTCCTGGGAGGAAAGATAATTTTCGAGAAACGTCTTAAAACGGGGGAAAGATAATTTGTCCACCCCCAGTCTAGGCCTGCAGGATCCAAAGTATCTATACAGGGAGTAACTGAACAATGGCTAGCCAGCCAGCACGTAAACGAATTCACATCATTCACATCGTATTTAAAATTCCAATACAAAGGTGATATCTTTGAAATTAGCGACAACCCTAAATATTTGTTTACTTTCCTATCACGTCGCACCAAGATGAAGATATTTATATCGAGTTCTCCATGTGCGGGTTCAGGTTGCAAGGCCTCCTCTCACCCTTCTCTCGTCTCTTCTAAAAGACGAAAAATGTAAATAAAAAAATAAAAAAAATAATAAAGAAATATGTAAATGTCATCTTACACTTGAAATCATAATATTTTACCACCTTTTACAAGACGTACATATTTTATCCATTTTTATTTTGACGTTCAGCTCAAAGAGTATATAAATACTCTTTTGTTCAGCTGACCACAATTCGATTCCGACAGGTTTCACTATGACATTCTACTGACATGCGACTGACCACTGCGCAGTTCGCGTTCGATGTGTATACCAAATCCTATCAAAATTCGTTCAGCATGGTTATTGTGAGCTTTTGCGCGGCGCTTAGACTAGGTATATAACGCATTGAGATGCAAACTAAATGAAATTTTAAGTCAAATCCTGAGTTCAAGTAATAAATTCAAGTAATAATTCTCAATAAGTAGTTTTTACGTGATTACAACCTTTTCAAAGAAAACAAATTCTTAAGTCCCCATTACCTTTATTAATTTATTCCCTAATAGATAATCAATTTATCTTTCGGACCAACGCCTATGTATTATTTGGTGATTCTACCATTTCTTGCAAAAGTAGGTAAGATCGTATACACTAGCTTACTCAGAAAGATCAGATGGTCAAAACCACATCGATCGCTGACTCCAACTGGTCTACCTATTTCAACTTGGCAACTGTCGAAACAGACCATTTAATTAAAATCAATAAGTGGCCAAAAGTTACAAAAAGCTGTATCACCGGTCATTCTCGTAAAGTTCACAATAAAATGCCATAAGGTCCTTAGCACTCTTTTAAATCCATAAGAGTTCAACTTTGTCGACCAAAATCACATGTATAGTGACATTCGTGACTAATAAGTAAGTGTAACTATATTTTCGAACTGCACCGGATCCTATACTACAAGTACCTAGTCAGAGAATATTCACGCTGTTTTTACCCGATTACGGCGAAGTAAGGGAAGGGTAATGATTTTAACAGTCTGTGTATGTATGTGATTATGTATGTGGATGTTCCACCATAGCCTTGCCCGTATTGGTCCGATTTTAATAAGCCATAGGCCATATTTTTTATCCATCTGCGGCGAAACAAAAGTCAATCGATTACTCTTCTCGCAAGTGTCATAAGAATACATAAGAACTTATGTCTTGTTATGTTAACTGACTTTAACCTATTTTAGTCAAATATGTTTTTTAAGACATTAGGCAAGCGTTTGTCCACGATCTTCTTATATGGAATGCGTCAATCTGGCCGTCAAGGTGTAGCACGATTGCCTAGTGGAATACATATTCCCTCTTGACTTGAACTGATTTAAAATTTATTTTTAAATCAGTTTCCGCCTCACACTTATTATTCAGGAATTTATACGATTCTTAGGACAAATTTACACGACCAAAAAAACTGGCTATTAAATTCATGGCAAATTAAACTCAAGGCCGTAAAATTCATATTTTTTACTGCCACGACCGCAAAGACTGAACTGTCGAGCATTATCACCAAAATCAGACAAAGATCTTTTCATCGGCTTGTTCTGCTGACTTACCATAGACATTTGCTATCTACACGACATAAAGCGTCGTTTCAGTCACGACCAGCAGTCTCACTGCAGTGCATGCAACATGATGCAACTAGAGAAACCTACGAAAATCGCTATATGTCAAATACAAAACCAAATATGACCATTTCACAATGCAATGATCACATGCTATATTTGTCATGACTGTGATGCTTTTGCGAGAACCGTCACAGATTTCGTTATCGAATTATGTAAGTGCAAGTTTATTACTGATTTAGTAATTCCGTAAAACGGCTTTTGAAAGTGTCACACATAAATTGTAATTTAGAATTAAGAGCATACTTTACGTTAAGACGACTCCTTAGATGGAATTAAACCGAGACGGGATTACTGCTCAGTAAATCTGATTAAACATAAAGTTGAAATTGTTTCATCATCATCAGCCCGTATTCATCCACGGCTGGACGTAGGCCTCTCCTTGTGAACGACACTGAGCCCGATCTCCGGCTCTTCTCATCTAGTCGCTGCCAGCCGTATTTCGCAAGTCGTCACTCCACCTGTCCGGCAGGCGTCCTCACTACGTTTGGCTAAATAATTCAGCTTGCTAATTTTTTGAGCTATTTTTGTTACCTTGGTTCTCTGGCGGATCGTCTCGTTTCGGATGCGACCCCTTAGAGAAACTACAAGAGCATAGCTCTCTCCATAGCTCGCTGAGTTGCGAACCAGTCGCATTATGGATGAAATTGTTAGCTTTCTCAAAATAATTCAAAACAACTACCTCAGTTTATTTTGGAAATGCTGCGCCCTTATAATTTTGGTAGCTGTCGGCTCCAAGGCAAATGATTTTTTGGTATTTTTATAACAAGATAATAATTCTAATTCCAGAAATTATTTGTTGCTCTCATCGTAGATCTTTATTGGTTAGCAATACTGCCATCTATAACTAAAGCCAAGCATGCGACGTTTATTTATGCTAATCCAATAAATAGTTATTAACGTCATAAAAAATGACCGATTGGTCCAGTAACCTCTCCTGCGTTGTCCAAATACATTATGTAATAAATGCTTTTATTCCGAGATTTACGTACGAGTACAAATAAAAAATTTATAAATTTTTCTCAAAACAAACTCGTCCTTATCATAATTTTGTTCCTTATTACCAAATATTCGTATTTCCTATCTCGTGATATTCTTGGCTTTCCCTTGACAAACAATATTGTTAGTTATATTTAAACAATTTTTTCTTATTTCAGGCGTCTCATGGAGCGAGGTTCCTCCGCATCCTGGTCCCAGATCCTGCAAGAGTCCATCGGAGAAGGTCGGCTGAACGGTGAGGCCCTGAGGGACTACTTCCGACCCTTGGAAGACTGGTTGAGGAGTGAGAACTTGAGGACTGGGGAGTACCTGGGCTGGAGCTACGATGGAGACTACTGCAAATTCAGGTAAGGCTCATTCTATGACTTTTTGGCAAAATGAGAATAACCTACCTTTATTTTCCTTAAAATGTTTTTTTCTGATTTAGTATTCAGACGAAACTTACTAAAATACCTGTCGTAAAGCTAATTCTCATCAGTGCAACGTGCACCAACTCGAACCATATTTCCGTTTTTTTTATTGTTTGCAAATAACTAGACATGGCCGTTTCAGAAAAAAACGTTGTTGGGCATCGATGCCAGTGAATGATGCTGGCATCCGATGCCGATATAATGTAAAATGGATGCTCACAACATCCGATTCTGAGAAACGTGAAGACAAAACATCACAGATGCCTCCGAGCTCACGGTGCCGTCCAACCGAACATTAGTCTTGCTCGCTCGCTCCTTACAATTACTGCAACCAATTCCCACGATCACGGGATTTCGCATCTGGTTAGAAAGTTAACGAACAGGGCCCCAATTCTACTAAAACAATCGTAATGACAATTATCAACAATTTTCCCAAAATTTTCGCTTTTTCCTCATAAAAGTAGTAGAAGTGAAAAATTTGTGGTTTTTTTTAATTTTGAGTTTTCTTTTTTGAAAATATTTAATTTTGAAAATTTTCCAAAAAAAATCGCTTCTACCACTTTTAAGAGGTAAAAGCGAAAAATTTGCAAAAATTGTTGATAATTGTCATTACAATGGTTTTAGTAGAATTGGGGCCCAGGATAGAGACCTTTGTAATTGTCTTTTTTATGACCAAGACATCATTTATAAAATATACGCATTACGCACGCATTCATTTTTTTAAACCAGTTGTAGTTTTTTATCATGTCGAGACGGCAAAGAGCAGCAAATCCTTTTTGGGAACACTTTGATAAAAAAGACAATACTATCGGACTTGAAATATACCGTACAAGGTGTAATATTTTTATAAACTCTGTACCCTGTGAACGGATATTCTCCAAAGCTAAAGGGTATATTCTCAATGAAAGAAGGACACGCCTTTCCAACTCCTAATTAGAAAAACTCATATTTTTGAAAACTTTCTTATTTATTGAAAAAATAATTTCTTGTTTTTTCTCATTTCATCTTGACTAAACTGTAACATAACTAAACATGTTTTTGGCCGTAACTATAAACAAAACTCTAGGTAAATAGGTAATTTCAAAGTTATGTTAATATCAGGCACCATCCTCTTACAAAAGTTCCGTTGCGCGAGCCTCGGCCAGGCGGTAAATTTATTACGTCTCGGCCGGCATCGATGCCGAAAACAACGATGCCGGCATCGGTTGGTGTATGGGAAATAACGATGCGCATCGATGCCAAATATTAACGATAACGCCCATCTCTACAAATAACTAACTTGTGAGAAATTTCTCAATCGCACCCTTCTTTTTGATATTTGTGTTTAAATCTGATGACAGACAGACAGATCGATAACTCACTAATGCACTAAAAACTAAAATTAAAGCACGTCAACAAAATAGTACAACTTGTCACTAAGCAGAGATCTCTTCCAGGTAACCATGATAATTCCAAATTAAACCTCAATTTACAGCTTTTTTAAACATATATCATGGCAGAAATCCATTCCATTTCCATTTAATGCATTCCTAAAATTAACTATCAAATCTGTTATTCCAGCATCGAGACAGCTGGTCTGCAAGTCTATGGAGGGTTCTACAACGCGGCAGTGAGGAGTTATGACGTCACCAGCTTCATCACCATCCTGATGGCTTCCACCATCATTTCCTTCATCACTTTACAACGGCGATAGATCTATGAGTGTCACAATGTTCTAAGAATCATGTAGCTATAAGACCAAGTGACAAAACTTTTGACTTACATGGAGATTTTATGCAGTTTTGAAATACAGAAGCATAATAACATAGGTACCGCTTAAAGCAAGTTTTACTCATGTTACTTCTTCAATCACACTTAGAAGACCTCTGCGTATTTTCATAATTTCTAATAGACCTTTTTTTTCTATACTTTTAAACTTAAAACATAATAGCTAGAAGACAAAAGGCATTTTCATAAACACCGTTCTTTTATTATCTCTGATGAACATTCAAGTAGAATTCAATTATGATTATACTGATTTCATGTATTTTTGACAATATCTGTTCAATAATTTTACCTAATCGTCCAGGTTAGTCAAAATGCTAATATTATATTAAAATGTCCAATCAGTCCAAGAGATCCAATATTGCCTAAAAATAATGATTACAATGCGCGAAAATGTTATTCATTGGAATTTTTCGTTTTTTTGTAAATTGTGTATATTTTAACAAACTCCATTTTATTGTAAATAGCAACTAACAGGACCAGTGTCAAATGTTCGGGACTTGTGATAACTAATTAACAATTACTTACATAAATAAATTTAAAATTAAGTTATTATGTACAGAAACTTTTATTGAACACGACTGTCCATTTTGATGATAACAAGTTTCATCATGGTGTCCTTCCACCAAGATCATGATATGAGAGCGATGGTAACGTGTCGGTATATTAGTACAAGCTACGGGTTCGATCCTCGGCTACGCATCTTTCTTTGAAAGTAACTTGTGTTCAAAATGCTTACCTGAAACGAAATATATACGAGAATTACATTTTTCATATGAATATGGAAAATGCAATATTTGCTTATATTTAGTTTCAAGTATTTTGAAAACAAAATATGGTAGGGAACCTAGATAAACACTATCCAAATCCGAATAATATCCATAACTCTGTGGAAATATGCTCCAATTACAAATTATTTTGGTGTTACGTTTGTATGGAAAATTCATCCTCCGCCGGACACAAGCTGTCGGTCCCGCTGTTATTGATAATAGATAATGACTAAAGGAACCTATTTGTGAATTAAGTTCTATCATAATTATACGAGCGCTGAGTCCAAAGAGATTGTTAGTATACTCAGTCATGTAGTATCGCCACCCAGCAAGTTGAATTTTGACAATAACTTTCGAGTTTACCACAATCAAATCTGTTACACGAACTTCAACATAATTTTCAAGAGGGGCTATTGAACAATGAAGTTATCAATCTTGAGCAATATTTTGCCCGACAATGCGGGCTGTGGGTTTCACTTACTCGTATTATTAATATTGTCCAATTTGTCTGCCCCTAGTGGTTGACAAGTATATAATGCTTTGCATAAACCACTGTTCTGACCAAAGCGACACTTAACTTCTTGTCCGATAAATTATAAATTATTATGCCTCAACTTTGTCGAAATATATCAATCGTCCTCATTAAAGTTGAAACCTTTTCTCAAATTACATTTGGTGAGTATATTTCGCACCTCCGATTCGCCGATGATATTGACCATATGGCGGAGTCGCTGCAGGATCTCGAGCAAATGCTGACCAACCTAGCTCACGCCTCTAGTTGTATCGGTCTCGGGATGAACATGGATAAAACCAAGGTTATGTTTAACGACCTTATTATTATTATTATCCCGCAACCGGTCGTCGTTAACGGTGTCCCCCTTGAAGTTGTTCAGTAATATGTTTACCTCGGGCAGACTATGCAATTGGGTAGGAAAAACTTTAAAAGGGAAGCCGATAGAATGATTCAGCTGGGATGGGCGTGCGTTCTACCAAACCTACGGAGGAAAAACATGGACACTCACAGTGAGGCTGATCCACAAATTTAAAGTCGCTCAGAGAACTATAGGGACTAGGTGTTTCTCAAATCTAAAGGACAGAATCTGAAATGAGATGATCCACCAGAGAACTAAGGAAACCGACATAGCTCAAAAAATTAGCAAGCTAAAGTGGCAATGGGCTGGTCACAAAACTCGAAGAACCGACAACCGTTGGAGTAAACAAGTTCTAGAGTGGAGACCGCCTTTAGGCCATGTGGAGTGACAACTTACGAAAGGAGGCTGACTGGATTGACAGTCATAATTGTTCTGTGTCACATACCTATTAACAATTATTTTGTAATTGTATTTGTTTTATTTACTAAATTAGGAGAGAAGAAGATCGGGCTCAGTAGCGTTTACAAGAAGAGGCCTGCATCCAGCAGTGGAATAATACGTGCTGAAGATGAAATAGGACATCAGACAGACGGACAGCTATGTAGCTTAGTACTAAGTACATAAAACGGCTACGTTGCGGCCTTTATGGTACGGAACACTAAAACCTAAATAAATCGAAATGCGATATTATTACTGTAGTAGTTCAATATTTTGTTACTCAATGAATAACAAACATTACTGTTGCGAAACTAAATAAGAACCAAGACCTTGAATTTGATTGATTCAGCTTAGGCGAAGACTTGTTTACTTTACGAAGAGACTTGACTAATGGATTGTTGTTTACAATATAAATTAAACTAGTTTACATAATAGTGTATTTACTTATTGCGTGTTGTGATAAATAAATAGATAAAATTAGTTCATTACCTACTGTAATGATAATGACCTTTACTCTTTGGTGTTGTTGGGGCCATGAAGTCAGAGTGCTGTGACTGAATAACTAATTTAAATGTTAGAGTAAATTAAATCGTCGTTTATGACTTCCTAGTTGCGAGAAAAATAACCTCAACTTTAAAACTTTGGCATGATACATTTATAAGTAAAAACATCAGCAGTAGAAAACTCTCCAAAACTTAGAGTCCACTAGAAACAATATTAACGCTCTTTCATTTTTTACGACTAAAACCTTTCTAGGAAGTCTCGCTGTTCCCTTCGAAACATCTATAATTCATCATCGAGCGCACATTTTTTCGCTACATTATTTATTTTCTCATTTCGTTGCCGTACATTATCAAATAAACACTGCATCCCTTGTCAGCGTCCCCTGCTGATAATAATATCACGGGGATAAACAAACTTTAGTATCCAAAAGGAAGTAGTACTACTTTCAACCTTATGAGAAAGCATTAAAGTATACAATTGTAATTAATAGATAAGATAGATGTAGGGTATGGAGCGGTGTGGTGTGTTTGTCGTTTAGTCGCCGCCTCTGTGACGCCACCTTTACGTTCGGTTAGTTTAGTTTCGAATGACTCCTGTTTGGTTCTGCTGGCCTAGTACATTGCTCGGCTTTGGAAATGGAACAATGGAACTTTTTTTAAAGAGCTATTTGATTCGTTTGTATAGGCATGGCATGGCTTATGAGTTTGGGATTCATAGCGTAGTAGTTATTTATTCTGTGGTCATAGTTAGACTTAGAAAGACTGTCTACAGCAGGTTCAGTAAATATCAGGAAGAGCGCAGGCTAAATATTCCCATGAAATGATTATAGTAGTTTATGAAACGGTTGCATAAAGAGGGTTATCAAAACACGAGTAAGCGAGTATCATTCGAGTGTTTTAATAACGGCACATAACCCGTTTATGAAACGGTTGCATAAAGAGGGTTATCAAAACACGAGTAAGCGAGTATCATTCGAGTGTTTTAATAACGGCACATAACCCGTTTCGTACACTAATTTATCTACACTCATGCAATAGGAATAATTAGAATAATTTATTGATTTTGCTGGTAAAAGGTCGTTCGTCGTGTGTGGAGTCATATTTATTTATTTATTTATTCTTTAGCACACAAATACAATGTACAAGGAGGACTTAATGCTAAGTAGCATTTTCTACCAGTCAACCTGGAAGTGCAAGAAAAATGCATATGCTCCTCACTAACACTGCTTTCGGGTATTATTAATCAGGATTTTTATCCTGATTAATAAAACGAGAGTTTTTAGCGTGCAGTTTTTAGTTTATAGTTGCGCTTGTAAGACCGTATGCGCGCAAATTCGCTATGAACTGTATTTTGGCGCCATAATTTACTAAACATTAGTTAAGTAACTAACCAATTTAATGTGTTACTCATGTGTTTTCGTTGATCAAAGTTTTCTTTGTTACAAATCAATGTGGCGAAAGTATGGCACCATTTTCAAACGCGAAAAAAAAAAACTTTTAAATTTACAATATGTGTATCAAAGGCCTTGATAAGCACATTCCAACAGTATATAATTTATTGGCAAAAGCTCTTTATTGACAGGGCAGACGTGTTTTTAAAGCTTTTAAGCTAGTTATTTAGTTTTAAAAACCATTGATAGTTAAAAGGGGTTTTTTGAAACTACCATTAACTGTATTGAAGTACATACAAAGATAACGATAATTAAAAACTTGTATTTAATATGTGGAGCTCTGTACCAATAATATATGAATATGGTTTTAATTAAATCTTACGAATTATTCGAAATGTAGGTACTATGTAGTTATCTAGGTAATATTTAGCAAGTAAAGTGAAATAATAGCGGTTTTAAAGAATAACATAGTTAATAAATTAACATCACGTAAATGTTTATCTAATTCTACAACATTGAAAGCAAAGTCAGCAAAAAATAATAGTACAGAAGTAAAATATCAACGAAGATATGCAATGAATTAGATACCGTTTCCATTTGTGAAGTAAATGTGATGACCGCTATACAATGGTCATCACATTTACTTCACAAATGGAATACCTACCTCAGCGAACCCCAAAGAAGAGTAATAAGTTCCTAATAATTGCATTCTATCCTACTGCTTCCCGTCAATCTGTCGCCTCGCCACGTTTATTGAATCTGTCGGTCTCTTGCACTGTTATGAGCTCCTGGTACTTTTCAATTGGTTACATTACTTGCTCAATCCCTGGTATTTTTTGAGATTAGTCTTTTTTATCAGAATGTTGTTAATTTTCCCGTTTATGATTATGAGCTCCTAATAACTTATTCAGTTATACATTTTAAATGTTTTGGTTTCATCAGTTACATAATGAAAATTTCGTCAAATTGAGTCAGTAATTAATTATATCAAGATAACTTTCAATATAACGAACAACTCAATTTTTCAATTATTAAACGTAGCTTTGAGAATATATAAGAAATTTCGCATATAATTTCGCTGTTTTATTTTATTCTGGATTTCATTTTATGGACTCTCTGTGCCCGCAGCTTTGCCCGCGTGGTCATTCCTCGGGGATAGACTGGCCGCTCACGGGCCACAAGCGACAGCCACATACGCCGCCATCTGAAGCTAGAAGCGGGGAGTCCATATAAAATGTTCGGCGAGACCATAATTATAAAATGTATGAAAACTGCAGGAAATAAGTGGGTGGCGGCGTTTTGTGGTTGTGGTCGGTGGCCCGAGTGCCGCCAGGCTTTAAAGTAAACTACGTGTTAACCTATGGACCAAAAGTTCAAAATAACAAAATACCTATAAAGTACAAAATAGCAAAGTTTGTTCAGCCGTCAGATAGTTTTTTATCGATTGCTCGGCTTCTAATCGTCGAATTGAGATACACCAATTTTTAAGTCTAAGCCTAAACTATCCAACAGTGAAAACTGCATCACAAGCTTATTTTATGTCCTCTAGCCCTTTTTTAAGGGTTCCGTACCTCAAAAAAAAACCTTATAGGATCACTTTGTTGTCCGTCCGTCTGTCTTTTAAGACCCTTTTTCTCAGGAACGCGTGTAGGTATCAAGTTGATATTAATATCAACTACTCAGGTCTGCAATCCCTTGGAGCTGTGAAAAAAACTAACTTCTAAGTGAACGTAATCAAAAGATACGGACGTTTATTTTGACTCTTGCAAGGGAATCAAAACTTATAGGGTGCTTCTCGTTATCCACATCACAAAAAAAAATACTTTTTTGAATAAAATATTTTGATACTTACTCGATTCAGGAGATGGACGAACTATTGACATACCTACAAGTTTGTACGGAAACCTCAGTGCGCGAGTCCGACTCGAACTTGGCCGATTTTATTATCTTCGTTTTATAGATTTTTTGGTACATATTGCTTTAATATAAGTATAGATAGAAGATACAATACAATACAATAACTCTTTATTGAACACATTAGAATAAAAAGCAAGACAACAGTAATGATACATAGAATCTAATGTTGTACAATAGGCGGCCTTATCGCTTAAGATAGATAGATATAAGAACGTGGATATGGAGGGATGTTAATCAATTTATCCCCCATTTTCTGTATTTGTTTATCCAGTGGAATTTACAAATTAAAGCTGTGTCCTTTATCCCGAAATAGAAATATTGGAAAGCACCCCTATGATAATATCGACGACGCGTCCGTCCCACAGCGTCCCGAACTCCCGGTCCCGTGAGTCCCTTCTCCAGTCGCATCCCGGCCGCGCCTCGCTCCGCTCGTGCTCCTCGCGATTCTGTGCGCCTGGTACTTGTCTGGCGTGTTTTTATTGTGATTGTTTTATTCTTGTTGTTTGACTGAGAAGGTAAATTTAATTTTATTTATTTATAGGTTTTAATTCAAATTGGCGATAGAAGATGATCCAATCTTTCAATTAAAGATCGGGACAAAAAGGCGAAACTTTGAATCGAAATTAAGTTTAAATTATTCAAATTTTGGAGATAAGGTATGCCCACCCAACTCAGCAGTGGGATGGGAAATACTTTACGTAGAAATTATAATTATAAAGTTATAATTTTTCAATTGACTTGTATAGCCAAATCTGATACCAAGAGTAATAGTGAAACATCCTCAAAAGAGTCTATTATAGACCACAATTTTGATGAGAACTACTTTTTTGTTTTTTTTTTTTTAAATCCAGTTGACGAAACAAGCTCACCCTCTTGGCCCACCCTGAATATTTCTCCAACCGATAGTGTCGCTGAAAAGGATACAATTCGGGAGAATATTATGGCAAACAAAAGGAAAAACTTACGTGCAGTCCCATTGCAACACACAGAGGTCAATAACTAATAAAAAAGGTCATGTTTATAAAAGCCATCGTCAAAATTCTATTGCTCCTACGGGAGCGGCACCATAAAATTAATGTAACTCTCCCATCGTGTTGTTAAGCCCGACGACCGTTCAATTTAACTTTTGTCACAGAATACGTAGTAGTACCTCCCATTTTGTCACGCAGTGGCCATCGGTGCATGTTTTACTCATTAGGGCAATTAGTTCTGTTCATGGGAGCAAATAGAAGCCAGATGGTGGAGCTATCTGTTTGATGATGCAGCTATAAGTTATGGCACCTCCCGCTGTGCAGTGTTTCTTTTCACTAGGACGCAAGGATATCTTTTTCTTTAGTTGTATAGATAATTATAAAGTAGGCATGTTAATTAGCTCATTGTCACTCGCTAAAACTTATTTTAAACTGATAGCAATGCCTGACGAGGTTTATTAATTTCTAGCTGCGCCCGCGTGTACAATTTTCCGGGATAAAAAGTATCCTATATTGGTATCTATGGTATACAGCATCTATATATTCGGACAAACAAACTAACAAATAAACATTCAACGTTTCACTTTTATATATTAGTGGGGATGGGGTTTAGTGGCAAGTGGCATTCTGTAATCGTAATCAGTTTAGCCGTTTTGATGTGAAAGCGAGTACAGCCAATCTGCCAACATTTCCCATGTAACTTTTCCGGAATAAAAAGTACCCTTTGTTGGTCTCTGTTGTGTACAGCATCTACATACACATTTTCATCAAAATCGGTCAAGCCGTTTCACTTTTTATTGCATTAATCAAACCTTAACTGGTCAAGTTAAGGTTTATGTCTTACTCATCACATCATCTTCTGCCTCAAGAATCTTTAAACTTGGTCAGCCTGTTTTTCCATTGTTAGGACACGGAATTCTCTCAACAGAGAGGACGGACCATAGCCGACCACACTGGGCCATTGCTGGTTGGCGGATATCACATGTCCTTGTATATTGTGGTCACGTAGTTTTTCTTCACCGTTTTTAGCGTCTGTCACAGTTTGCTCCGAATCTACTGGACCGATTACCTAAGTTGAAATTTGGCACACATGAATTTCTGTGACCCAAACACGGTCGTGTAACAAGTAAAAGAATTTTGTAAATCTCGAATATCACTTAAATTATATACATATAAAAAAGTTAGGACATCGGTATCTCGTTTCTGATATATTGGAACTCAAATATAGCATAATTAGGTACTAAAATGTTAGGACATCGGTATCTCGTTTCTGATATATTGGAACTCAAATTAGCATAATTAGGTACTAAAATGTTAGGACATCGGTATCTCGTTTCTGATATATTGGAACTCAAATATAGCATAATTAGGTACTAAAATATTAGGACATCGGTATCTCGTTTCTGATATATTGGAACTCAAATATAGCATAATTAGGTACTAAAATATTAGGACATCGGTATCTCGTTTCTGATATATTGGAACTCAAATTAGCATAATTAGGTACTAAAATGTTAGGACATCGGTATCTCGTTTCTGATATATTAAAACTCAAATATAGCATAATTAGGTACTAAAATGTTAGGACATCGGTATCTCGTTTCTGCTATATTGGAACTCAAATATAGCATAATTAGGTACTAAAATGTTAGGACATCGGTATCTCGTTTCTGATATATTGGAACTCAAATATAGCATAATTTGGTACTAAAATGTTAGGACATCGGTATCTCGTTTCTGATATATTGGAACTCAAATATAGCATAATTAGGTACTAAAATGTTAGGACATCGGTATCTCGTTTCTGATATATTGGAACTCAAATATAGCATAATTAGGTACTAAAATGCCACTATCTCAACGCGACACTTTAGTATGTATATTAGTTTACATATTTTTTTGTTAACTTTGATGTCCTCTATCGATTTATTAAGATTTGATCAGTGGCCGCGACTTTTCGATTTTTTCACTTGTACCAGACTTCATTGTAAATTGCAAGTTCCCTTTTAACATCGTTTTATTCGCTGTTTCTTTTGTTAATTGAATATCAAAATGCTCCTCTTATCTAATACAGTAGGTACAGTAAATGCGTACAATGATTTTACTTTATCAGACAATTTACTACGCAACAATTCCTGATTCCGCTATCTATATGGATCACATCCTTTGCAGTAGAGCAAATATTTAGATCATTAGCTGCACTCGCAACTTCACACGCACTTTAACCGTTGTGCTGTTGGGTTGGAAACACATTTTTTATGGATGAAAACATTGCTTGCCTGCTTTTCGTATAAGGTAGTGCTGCCCTCTGGTGTCAGAGTTTGTCAGGCCACCCGAGGGCTTCTGACAGGGTTTAACGACAGCTACAGCCGGGACTGACCACTTAACGTGCTCTCCGAAGCACGGAACGATTAAATACCGTCTATAACTTAGAAAAATCATCGGTCAGCGGTAGAAAAATCATAGGTAGCCTATCCGAGCCCTGTATCGTTGGATTCCAAGTCGCTCTAGTATATCACTAGGCTAGCATCGCTCCATATGAAAACATAATAATATGTTACTAAACCAAACTTCTACGTAATTTAATCTAAATCAGCCGTTTTATCGTGATTAGGAACAAACATGCAAACATCTATTCAATCTCACAAACTGACACAATTTTACTACTAAGTAGGTAAGTATGGAAACTTAAAACTCAAAAGGAAGATGCGAAATATTATGATTATCACTAAGATTTCTCTCTATGATTCTGTCCACGAACTATACAGGATGGGTTTTTGAGATGGGGCAGTAAGGGCACAGAATAAATAATAGTACAAGTAGTAAGGGCAGGTACCTTAACCGTTGTAGCTACTGGAAAATGTTCTTAGGAGACTGTTCTTAATTTTGCGTGATATTTGAATTATTTAGTTTTTTCTTTAGGCCAGTTTTTTTTCGTAATGAAAGTAAAGTATGAAAAGTTTGTGTTTGAGTGATGTTTAAATCACATTTTATTTATCCAATTTGAATTCGTACAAAACGTATGGGTATTTTTTTACGATTTCTGTTTTGTCTAGTCCTCTAACCTCCTGGTCCAATGGAGACTTTGATGCTAATATGAAACAGTCAAAACAGTCATTGCGTAAATGGCACTTTTTCCAAAATCTGAGAATTCAGTCAAAATATCTCAAAAAATAAGACAGTCTCCTGAGAATATTTTCCTGTAGTTGGGAACAACTTCATTAGAATCTCAAATTCATCCAGAGGAGGCATAAACTTTCCTCCCTTTTACAATTATGTCAGAAGCTAATCTTTGCTAGGTCTTTTCTAGAATTTTGATATTTAGTCTTAGTAGGTTTAACTTAAAAATGCCGAGAAAAAATACCTCGATCAAAATCAAAATACAAGTTATACCTAAGTAAGTAGGTAAGTGCCATAGAAACTAAGCGTAACTGATGATTAACTTCATACTCAGGTTGATAAGAAAATAGATTCATCGTTCTACATCAGGCTTCAAGCTTAAAAGATTTTTTTTTGATCTTACGGTTGACCCCTTCAAAACGTTTAGCAGTAGTTAAAATATTTTAATGACTGGGCGTAAACATAATAATATATTATTCACTTTTGTATTAAATATTAGCCGTGCCCGCGACTTCGCCCGCTTTGAAAATTTCCTGGGTTAAAAGTACCTATAAAGTACAAAACAGCAAATTTGAACAAAATTAGTTCAGCTATCAAATCAAGATTCTATGTTCCACAGATTTTAAGTGAAATTCTAAGTTATCAACATAACATTGAATACCGCAATTCAATCGGTCCAGTAATTCTAACGTGATGCGCGAACAAACATCCAGACAGACAGACCAGATTAAAAAAAAATAACTTGTTCGGTAGCTTATTTTAAGATCACGGACAATTCTTTTAAAATTATCTTCTTTGTATACCTATAGACTTTTTGTTGCTTACTACTTTATTAGAAGTATGCCTTTAAATAGTTAGATATAGATAGTCCGTCACCCGTCGTCTTCCGTCTCATTATAGATAGTCCGTCACCTGTCGTCTTCCGTCTCATTATAGATAGTCCGTCACCCGTCGTCTTCCGTCTCATTATTGGGTATGAGGTTTAAAAACCAATGTCTCAGAGTTACAAGTGCAGAGTAATGTCGCGCAAACTTTGCCATCCAAAGTCCTGGGTGGCACAGAAATTATTAGCTGCCGTAGCGCTTACTATCAGCCGAAAGACCTGCTCGTCTTGACACGAAAAAAACCCTTTCCAAAACCCAAAAGAAAGGCGCTCCCAAATTCAACAGACAAACCCAAAGCCAGTAACCCACCTGGAAGCGCCCGATTACTCCATCAGTGTTTAGTTTACCACCACGGACGGAAGAAGTTACTTTATTCCGGGCCCGACAGACCCCTGGGTCCATTAGACCTAGTTGTTGTAACGACGTCTGACAAAATATTATCACAACTGAGGGACCGATTGATGAATTGATATTGTTTCGGGAAGGGTTTTGTCGCGATGGGATGAAAGGACTGAGTGCTGTAGAAACAGTATTGGGTTCATCTATTTTGGAGTTGCGTAATAGGTTTCTTTTAGATTAAGAGGACGCATGGGAGTTTTTTTTTAATGTTAAATGAGGTTGTGAAGACCTCTGGTGTCAGATATTCAGGCCTCTGATGTGGCTTAACAACTACTATTAATCAATTGTTAATCAATAGCAACCGAAATCATGACGGCTTAACGTTCCTCCTAATGGAGCAATGGCAAGTCCGCACTTATCTCATTATAAGTTAAGGCCAAGGATCGATCCTGAAGTGGAGTTACGAACCCGTTATCGCTAGATTGCAAAGTTAAACCTATATACAGTTCCGCCACCATTTCACTAATCATAGTGTGAAAGTAACTAGTGTGAAAATAACACAGAAGTCACAGCTAGTTTGAGACTTGGTTCTCAGGTTGACGAATAGATCTAGTTTTACAACGGAATCGGTCCCAAAGCCCTAAAATCATATATTTGCTCTCTACAGCACCTCTATAGTATAAATACTGATTACATCATCGGTATCTGTATTGTAAAGACTAGCAAACAATATATAGGAAGCAATAGCTTCCTATATATGTAGAGAGTGCAGGTCCAGTGCATTCGTCATCCCAAGATTGTTTTATGATTGTTAGAGTCGTTAAATTCCTGTTTTGAAATCTGTTACGCACTATTCTCCATTCAGTGACTTCCTGCCTCACATCTCCACTTTCTCATTTGTGCGAATCCTCGCGTGTCTATAACGCGCACGCACGGCACTTCGCGGCAATTGCGCGCCAGGATGCGTTGATTGGCCTGGTCACAAATCTACATCCATGTTATAAATAGTAAGATTTCTTTAAGACATTGGCATCATCAAACAATTGAACTATTTCAATGTCCAAGTCCTTTCAATAAATGGGAAAAGTGGAGCTTAAAATAAACACCTAATTAATCCATCCAGGAATACCGATGTATCGAAGAAGGTGCTAAAACTTATTGACGAACATGAAGAGTCAGACTGAATTACTATTTTGCGAGCGTTTTCCAAGAAACAATTAGCCTGCATTTATGCCGCTGTATAAAGCAATTTTGGATAGAAAAAAAATGCAATCAGCGGAATTACTGGGGATAAATTAGTTTTATCAGAGTTATGCCAGAGGGATGAGCACAGTGCGGTAATGTTCTTCAACAAGCTATACTAAATAAAAATTGAAGTCTACACAGATCATTTGCCATATCGTCCCAAATAGTCCCGCACCCACATCTTTGTGCACATGGGAGTTCGCACCAATTGCGCGGCAGGATGCGCCGATTGAGGTAGCTTATCATTGGAGCCGACGACCTCTTCGAATGGCACAATGCACTTTGTCACGTTTTGCTTCAGCTAGAAGTGTCATTCCTCAAGGACAAAGTTCATACCAGAAATTTATTTATTAACTTTAACAGATTTCAAAAAGTTTACTCAAACTTTCTTCTTCTTAAACCTAATATTGTACAATTTATAACTAAACTCATTTTATTTGGCGCCTTCTATCTTAATTGTCGCAACATTTTGGTCGCAACATCTTAGGCGTCATTATTCTGCTCTCATCGCTCTAAGGTATTTTGTTTTCAATGGAAACATTGCCCTTCACTCCGGAACATTTACAGTACTGTTTGCACTTGTGTATCTCATCATCTACTGTCATATGCAAAGACGACTCTTTCAGAAGTAGCTTAAGCTCTATCCCGAAATACCTTTCAATGAACGCCAGCGTTGCTATTAGGCAATCGAATTAATTGATTACGTCATAGAGTCCGTATGACTTATATAGTAAGTAACGGTATCGATGACAATGCTTAAAAATTTAATCCAAAATCGTGCGGAATCCGGCTTTTCTAGAAACATCATAACTCAAGGACATGCTACTTCCACCAACTCGCATCCCGATAGTAGGATTAGTGTAGGATTCTAATTAACAAATAATAGTTTATAATTTTTACCATCTCGCTATAATTATAGGTTACCTTAGAAGACCACACAAATAGTGATACTCAGGCACTGCCTCATCCGAATATCAAGTGCAGGGAAGATGAATATTTTTAGGACGTATTTTACTCTAGTTTAATTTTGAACATTTGAAGCCCTCCCTCCATAACAGCATCACGGCACGCTTATCGCACGACAATTAGCTGCTGGCCTGCATTCGGGCCCCATCCTGCTGAGTTAGTTGACCCCGGCCCCGCGAGAATAGCTGAACACCCTATGTGGGGCAGGATAGGAAGCTCCTATTTGAATATAGCTGTTCAGACCAATATCATTTGTTTATTTAATACTTTATTGCACTAAGAAAGTACAAAAGGAGGACTTAATGCTAAATCATTTTCTACTAGTCATCCACATATGGTACTAGAGAAGAGATGTACGCGTGCATAAAAACATGAAATAAGAAAAACAACTAAAATTTTAAAATGAAGATACTAATTATAATAATATAACTACATAATAATTATAATAATACATACATTTATCAAGTCCAAAAAGGTTACTACTATAATTAGATAATATTAATGATAGGTATATATAGATAAAATACACTCATTACTTATTAAAATAAATGAGGTTACTGGTATAATAAATATAAATACTTATATATAATTTAAAATGATATGCCGTTTAAAAACAATAAAAATATAAGCAAATAATATAATCTAAAATTGTTGGGCTGTAGAGCAGCTATTAACTCATTTTCAGGGTTACGTAACTCAAAAAGAAAAAGTAATCTTTAATAGATCACTAACGTGTAAGTCTGTCTGTCTGTAACGCCTTATTTTACTAGGAACACTCACGCTACTGTTCCTGTCTAAGATGTAGATTAATAACAAATAATTATTGGTCTCAGTTGCATAATAGCTAATAATTGTTAAATACTAATGACACATTTTTTTACAGAAATAAATGAACAAAAAGTGATCAGACTCACAAACAATGTGAAATGAACCGAACTATGGATCTCGAAAAGAAGTTGTAAGATGGTGACAGTGATAAATGTGACGTTAGGTGCAAAGACACAGCTATGGTGTGCGGTGATACTATTTATTCTGGCTATGGTGATGGAGGTAGCCGCCCTCAATGGACCGAATGTTTGCATGGTGAAGCAAAAGTAAGTAGAGCAGTTTTGACATCACATTGCCCTGAAGGGGTGCATTTCGTAGAACCAATTTCAGCTACAAAAATTTCAAATTAACCGCTTAAGGGTGAGGTTGAGAATTGAACTATAAAAAGAGAAGAATTTCTAATGGTGGGTCTACGTTAGACGAGCCGAGCACGAGCTTAGCCGTTTTTCCCTGCCTTTATGTTCGTCAAATGCTCCGCAATAATGATTGGCGGAGCACAGTGCGAGCACAGTGCTCCGCTCGTGCTTGGCTCGTGTAGCGTAGACCCACCTTTAGATCGTCGCGTAGAACAGATTCCAATACAAAGTCAAGTGCAGCTAATTTTAAAACTGATTTGAACGCCTAATAATTTCTTATTCAGCAGCAAAAATGTGGTCTTTCGGAAGACTGTTCCTTTACCACCCAGTTTTTTTTACTATGTCATGCTTATGACACTGTCATGCATATTTTTTGTGTCCCCAGGTACAACATTACAAAGCGCGTAAAGTACAGAGCACCGATGTCTGTGAGGACGTACGAGTGGTGCATGTCTTTGCCTCCACGATGCTCCAAGTGGAGCACCGAAATGCGGGATCTCACAAGGCTCGAGGTTGGGGCTGCTTTTATTCGCTTTCTACACTTATACTTTCATTAATCTTTTTTATTTTAATGACCGAGATGCAGGCCATTAGCTCGATGGTAAGCGCTACTTCTACACATATTAGCAATTCACTTCACAATTCAATTCTAAACAACAAAAATACGCGTACCATTTGGATGTTGTAAGACTTTCAGACTTTCTTTTAATAATGTTTTGGTTTTTACAATTTACTAACTTATTAGTGGAGTGACGACCTGCTAAAATCGGAAAGAAAATGGATGAAGAGAGCTGAAGACCGAGCTCAGTGGCGTTCATTATGTGCCTACGTCCAGCAGTGGACAAATATAGGCTGATGATGATGATTAACTTGTTAGTACTATCTCTAATACAGAATAAATAACAGCACATAACTTAAATATATAGAATTGGAGAATAAGAATATATCAATTGCTTCTTGCAAAATTCCATCATGCTTTACGTAAACTTGATCCATTTTGTATACTCAATAAGGCGATCCAACAAAAGTAGTTTTATTAAATTGTCACATTCTTAATTAATTCTGAGATTTGCAACTGTATATCCTTGAGAAAAACTAGATCGTTTGTGAAGTGACAGGTACTTGTTTTAATTGTTGCTGCATTCTTTACGGTTATGTTATTTACTTGCGTTAGTTCTGATCTGAATGTAAATTATGTTATTTAGCATGTATTTTTTCTCTGAATATAAATAACATATCTAATTAGTAATTCTCTGTTGTTCACGAGTTAACACTATTGCATGTAATGTAATGCTTGGCTTCATGTTATTAAAATTTACATATTTCCTAATAACTTTGATCAGTTGTTATCATGAAATGAGTAACAGTATAAAGTAGTAACTGTTTATGATAACAGTACCGTAACTACCAGAATCTTTAACATAATTTTAATGACGTATCGGTTTTACATAAATATGTAATGTTTTACTAAAAGTGTACAAGACATTTTCTTGGTGAGAATTCGATTCATGTCAAAATTTAGGGGTTCCTCTGCAGACTGAGTTCATATACAGGGTTCGTCATTCGAAGTGTTACCAACTTCACATTGCTGCAATATTTAAACTATTGATAGCGTTACAAAATTTGGCAGAACGCAAGATTGTTTGAAATAGTAACGAAAACTTATCAGAAAGGATGTTAAACGTTGGTTAAACGCAGTAGTGTGATTGAGGGCTTTACATTTGTCTAGAAAATCAAAAGCCATTGTTTGAGAGACCCAGCGCTTGCAGGTGATTAATATGAAAATGTGGATATTCTGCTAGCAGGGGTTAGTCCGCTGGTTCTAATTTTTGTTCTACTATAGAACAGATACAGTGCTTTGTCCGGAATGGGTCTGAATCCCACACTAACCTGCCTCTGTGCAGCGTGCATTACCCGTGTCACAGGAGGCTATGTTGAACAATGACTGGTTGTCTCTGAATTGTACTTTATTTCTGACAATACCTTGATAATTTGACAAATTGTATGCCAATTGACCAAAATTAACAACAACAAAATAATAGAATCCGTCACAGAGTCTAATACAGGGTCTGACACTTGAAGCGACGGACCCAGTATTTTAGATTTAACTGCGTATCGTGTCATATTACCTACATTCAATTTCTGTTTTCACTCTATTTCAGACAGAAGAAAGAACAGCAGAGGTGGCTGTCTGCTGTCCAGGGTACAAGATGAAAGACGTCTCCTGCGTTCCCATATGCCCTAACGGAAGAACTGGACAGGGCTGCTCACAAGGTAGAAGTTCATTTTAGTCGTGAACTAGCAAAACCCATTTTGAACAAGCTGCTTTCTACATTATGTTTGTGCTTTCTCGTCTTTTCACGCCGTCGCATTATTTGCGTTTTAAGTAGAGATAGTACTACTATTTATTCTGTGGATAAGGATTACTTACTTCAACATTTCTCAGCGGCTTTATGAAATAACTTTTATATGAGTATTTCGTGTACTTATATCATAGAAAACTGCATTAACATTTCTCAGCGGCTTTATGAAATAACTTTTATATGAATATTTCGTGTACTTATATCATAGAAAACTGCATTAACATTTCTCAGCGGCTTTATGAAATAACTTTTATATGAGTATTTCGTGTACTTATATCATAGAAAACTGCATTAACATTTCTCAGCGGCTTTATGAAATAACTTTTATATGAGTCTTTCGTGTACTTATATCATAGAAAACTGCATTAACATTTCTCAGCGGCTTTATGAAATAACTTTTATCTGAGTATTTCGTGTACTTATATCATAGAAAACTGCATTAACATTTCTCAGCGGCTTTATGAAATAACTTTTATATGAGTATTTCGTGTACTTATATCAGAAAACTGCATTAACATTTCTCAGCGGCTTTATGAAATAACTTTTATATGAGTATTTCGTGTACTTATATCATAGAAAACTGCATTAACATTTCTCAGCGGCTTTATGAAATAACTTTTATCTGAGTATTTCGTGTACTTATATCATAGAAAACTGCATTAACATTTCTCAGCGGCTTTATGAAATAACTTTTATATGAGTATTTCGTGTACTTATATCAGAAAACTGCATTAACATTTCTCAGCGGCTTTATGAAATAACTTTTATATGAGTATTTCGTGTACATAATTATATCAGCAAACTACATTAACATTTCTCAGCGGCTTTATTTCGTGTACTTATATCATACAAAACTGCATTAAATGTTACTAAAAACTATATCCACGTCCCCTGTAATGTAATTTAACATTTTTGTCCCATTTCTTGTCCTCCTCATCGTGTTACAAATAATGTCTCCCGATGGGAACACAACGATCAGGTTTATCTCACATCGCAAAAGGGTATTTGGAACAAGCCTCTAGTGGATTAGTGAAAATAGCTATTATGTTTATTCTCCTTATTATCTTTACCTATCCTTGTTTATATTACATACTAGCGACCCGGCTCGGCTTCGCACGTATAGCTGAGGGTTTCTCTAAATATTTCTTAATACAAAACGTTACATTGACATTGACCTGTGGCCAGCCAAATAACGATAATGAACGAGGGTTTATTGAACTGATTAGATTTGAATCTACTCGTATTGCAGCAATACGGTTTTTTAGTGACTCTCGTTATCTACTCGCTTTTTACCTGTTTACGGCGAAGCGAAAAAGAGGGTTATGATTTTAATCGGTATTTATGTATTGTATGTATGTCTGTTCCCTCAAAACTTCTAAACTACTTATCATAATTTGGAAAATTTGGTTTCATTGGAAGCTTCTTCATCGTCCAATGGTTATAAGGCCATATGTGATGTCACATTAAATTGAATATGGCGCCTCTAGACTAGAGGACATAAAGACGTGTTTTTTTTCTATGATGCCGTGTTTGGTGTCAAATGAAAGGGCTAATCACAGGTTTTTTTTAATCGAGTCTCTCTGTTTGTCTGTTTGTCTATTTCTCTGTATGTTTGTACGCTCATCACGTTGAAACTACGGGACCGATTGCGATGCAGTTTTCACTGTTGGATAGCTTAGGGTTCGATTAAAAACTGAGGCTGTTGGTATCTCAATCTAATGAGCAAAAGCCGAGCAATCGATAAAAAACTTCTTGATGGCGAAAATAACTTTGGTCAATATTGGTATATTGGTATTTTAGGTCCTGGAATACCACACAGATTACTTATATTATAACCTAGAGAAATGACCACGCGTGCGGAGCCGCGGGCACAGCTAGTATATATATATATATATATACTATATATATATACTATATATATATCGCGTGTATATATATATATATATATATATATATATATATATACGCGGCTTTCATGCCATGAACCCTATAATTGGGAATAATTTCTAAAAAATTATAATATTTAAAAAGTAAATTCAAAAACTGAAACTACGGTCTTAGCGGACTAAAAAGAAACAAGAATTTTAAAATGTTTTAGAAATATGAAACTGCAGAGCCGCGGGAATGCGCTTTACTTGGTTTAGTACTTGTACTATTATTTATTCTGTGGTACTGGTTAATTTATACGAGTATAGCACTCTTAAAGGCAGCCACGGGGTTTTAAGATGAACAATGTAAAAGCAAACAAAGCTTGAGTTTCTGTTGACACAGTTCATCGATATTATTATGAAGCTCAGATGGATGACGCAGATGATGCAGTTTACTGCATCATCTGCGTCATACGAAAAAAAATGGACGGAACTGCAGAGCAAAAAACAAAGTATTCAGAAATCTATTCTAACATTTCAGACTGTCCACAATACAAATGGGGTCCGAACTGCGTACACGACTGCCAACCTTGCTCTGACCACGGATCCTGTTCACCCATCACCGGAGAATGCTCCTGCCAGGAAGGATGGCAAGGTGAGAGGTGGGTTACCACTTATAATTACTAGCACCTACAATTCATACGCATTATTTCGCCTTTCTCCAAAACCATTTTTTCCACGAGTAAAAGTAAACCCTTATGTTCATTCCGGACATTTATTATCTGAATTTCATTCAAACCCTTTGACATCATACCGTGACAGAGAAAGAAACATCCAAATACGAAAACATCCAAATTCTTACTTCAATTATTATAATGATGATATTGCTTCGAAAAATCGCAATAACAAGGGCCATTAACTATTAATTTAATTCTACCTAGCATACTTATTGTAGAGAAACGCTGTAACACCATAGTAGTCAATGAAACTTATATTTTACTCCACTCATACATCCTTATTGATTGATTCAAATATTGGATTCTATTCAGGCGTTAACATTTTATGTTACAGTTGTGAAAGCCGCATATTTCCTACCACAAGCACGACTACAAGTACAACTGCAAGGGTAGAAGAGCTATTAACAAAAATACCTGCCACTAATCCCATTCTATCTACCACTTCTACTACACTTTCTACTGCTAGAATAGCTTTAGTAGAAACTGCTTCAAGTTCTGCACTTAATAGAACAACTTTAGAAATTACTTCAAGCACTAGCCCAGCCACTTTGCTTGAAACTACTAAAAGTAATACCACAAATGCTTTTAAAGAGATAATTACAGCTTCAAGGACAACTCAACAAAGTAACTCTAGTCCAAAAAATAGTGCTTCTAATGAAAGTATTCTAAAAACAAGCGAAACCACTTTATTCGAAAATACTACAATGAAAAAACGTCCTTTAACAACACCTGCCTCAAGCACATTGACAAATGTAGAAGTTTCAACTACCAAGGCACCAATTACAACAACGACAAGTTTAACTAATTCCAAAGAAAGTACTACCACTAAAACAACCTCTACAGAAATTCCAATATCACCAGCAATAACAAAACATGGACTCTCTACAGAACCAAAAACTCAAACAAAAGTAATAACAGAGAAGGCTTATGAAAAATCAGCAACCACCAGAACAACAGAATCATATCAGCTAACTACTGATTACAATAATGTAACAATGGAGGCAACAGAAGTGTTTAAGGCAATAAAACCAACAACAAAGATATTAACTGCTAGTGCAATTTACAACAGGACCGAACCTCCTCATGATACCAGAACGTATGTCAGCGAAGTACATGTTGAAATTAAAACTACACCAATAAAAATAGTAAAAAGCAATGAATTTTCAAACACTGCTATTCCACAGAAAACCACTGCTGTAAGTGTTTTTACTGAGACTCCAATAATTACTCCTGCCCATGTAATAACAACAGCAGAAGGAACCACAAAACTTGAAACAACAAAAAGACCAGATGCAACAATCAGATATTTTCCAACAACAGTGAAGTTTAAACCAAAGGAGATTTGGATAAGACCAGCGCAAAAAGGTGAATCATTTAACGAAAAGAAAACAAACCATGACTTGCATTTAAGACATCGAGTTGCTACTAATAAGGAACCTACTCCAAACACTACACCAAAGACAATTATTGTGTCTATAATACCGACTTCAGTATCTTACACGACGTACAAAAAATTTGCGTTAACCACAGCCTCACTTTTATCGCAAACGATGAATATGACGCTAAGATCTTACAATAAATCCACGGAGCAAGGATTCACCAAGCCAATGTCAGTTGTCACAACAACATTATCTACACCAACTTCCAAATTCAGTACAACTCCAAAACTTACAGTTGAAAATGCAACAACATCAAGCATTTCTGAAATTATAAACTCGTCAAAATCCGATTCGCACTTGTATAAAGTCGCTAAAGCTATTTCAAGTTTATCTAATACAGGAATGACTTGGAAGGACAAAACTGTGTCCCTAAATGGAACTAATAGCATGACGATTGTCAATCAGAATCTAAATTCTTCTAACTCTATAACACCAACTGTTTCTTCGACTAACCTTATATCAACATCACACAAACCAAGCGTTACTTTGAGTGATATCACTTTAATTGATACTACAAAACATATAGAAAGAGTAACAAAACATCCTTTTATAAAAATAGTAACAGTGCAACCTCGAAACGCTACAATCATAACCGTGTCAGGAAAAAACAATGACACGGTTAAAATTGATCAAACTGTTTTAACAGATAAGACTAATGCTACTAAAACTAAGGCTAAAACTAATAAAATAACGACTGAGAGTCCGGACTATGAAGAGACGTTTCATATTTTGACAGAACCGGAGCATATAACAGCTGTGATGGAAGGAAAAGGGAAGGAGAGGACATCGGTTGATCTGATTTCTGTGATAAGCATAGCAGGAGGGATCATGATGGCTGTCATCACGGTAGCTGTGATCATAGTGATGGTGGAGAGGTGCAGGAGGCCACGATACGATGACGTGAGGAAAATGAACGACATTCACATGCAGGTCATGATTGATAATAATGATGTGCCGCCGCCTTATGTCAGGAGCATTTTTCATACACCTTTGCCAGGTGAGATTTGTAATTTTTAATCTGTACATCTTCTCCCCACTTCTTGTCATCACTTCCTTTTATCCCACTATTATGTTTTTTTGTAAAATCTCACCCTCAAGCTACCTTTGCATTGCAGCACTTTTTACGGACGTTCTTTCGCGGTAGAAGCTGTTCGTCTGTGGAATAAATTGCCTGTTTCTATACGGCATGCGCCATCTTTGGCAGTTTTTAAGTGTCAAGTTTAGAGGTTTTACTTGGAAGTCTAGCTAATATTATGTTTATTATCACGTTTGTCATGTTGCTTGTATTACAGTTTTTTTTGTTTTTATCATCTCATAATTATATTTGGGTATTTATATATTCATATAATATATATTTATTTATATATTTATATATGTATGTATATATATTGGATATTTATATTTGAATGTATATTGTAACATATCTATTATTAATCATAAAATAGTTTTAGTATAATTAGAAATTTGATTTACTATTTCTCACTAAGTAGTATTTTTATATCATAATGCACCCCGTCCCTCACAACTATAACAAATCCTCTCCATCTAAAGGTTGTCTGGAAGAGATCGCTTTTAGCGATAAGGCCGCCCATTGTGACACTTCTTCTGCTATTGTTCCTTTATTTTTTGTTGATTTTGTTTGTGGTGTGTGCAATCAAGAATTTATCTATCTATCTATCTATCTATCTATCTATCTATCTTTTGTGTATGGGTCTCTTCATATGTCATCTTTCACACAATCCAAGTATACTTTTTTAGTTTTCCTCTGCTCTTGTTAGCATTGACATAATTTATAACACGCTCCTTGTTTCATGACATTCCTCTCTCCCCATGACAAATTCTTACCACGAAAACCTTTTACTTCTCAAGTTTTCAGTCACTACTATAGCGCTACTGTCAAACTTCCTACGATGTCAATTGTAATTTATCAACTCTTCTACACTTCCATCCGAACTACGTATCTTTACTGCATGTAATTTTCTTTCATCTATTCCATTGATCCAACTTACATCGATACCGGGTCAGTTCCAATCCAATGACCAATGACTTTTCTAAGTTGTCCATCGCTACGTATTAATAGCAGTAGTTAATCCAGAAGCCCTCGGGCGGCCTGACAAACTCTGACACCAGAGGTCAGCACTACTTCCTAAGACAAACAAACAAACAACATCCGTTGGTGGCCCAACACGCAGGTCCGTACAGAACGACAGGTCTGATGATGGATTTGTTAATTCCCGTAAATGTAGGTTGCATACGCGGATCACATGTTGTCCATATCACCATGATTAAATCAATCCTGCATTTGTTACTATTCGAACGTCCCGATTTATTTCGCCATCGCCCTGTACAGGTGTATCGAGGTGATGCCAAAAACCAGAGTAGACTGGTAGAGCCACACCGTTTAAGGAAATGGAAGATAACCTAAAGTGACCTAATCAAAGAATATTTAATTTTGTTCCTGTTTGTTCCTCGTGATCTTTTCCAGTTTTTCTTAACACTGTCTCATCTTGCTCTGTACCTCAAGTCCATCTTCTCTAACAAAGAAATGATAGCCCAAATAGACAAGACCCAAAGCTGTAGGCGTCATATTTCATTAAAAACAATATCTTAACACAGAAATCATTAAAACACAAGACTGGTGCACATTAGTTTTCAAAATCAATATTATAACAATAAAATATGAAGAAAGGTCAATCACCTTCACAAAAACCCGACTGCAAACAAAATTAAAATAAGGCAAAAATAATAGTGAAAAAGGGTGCTAACCAACTTTAAATCGTTATAGATCCTAAATGGTCATTCGAAATGAAAAATGATAAGAAAAACCAAAAAAAACTTTTCAAATACCTATTAAATGCCAATATTTCAAGCCATATTGATTACTGTCATGTTGTTATTAGCAATCGCAAGATTATGACAAATCGATTGACGTAAGAACCATTAAAATCGGTCCACTTCGTTTGGTCTATATAGTGCCACAAAGGAACATACATAAATACATACATACAAAGTCGCGGTCTGGTAAAAATGAATGTACTTATGTTATTGTATGTTTGTCCTAAAACATTGGTCAGATTGTGATGAAACCTTGATAGGGTCTTAAGATGACGCCAAAAAGGGTTTATGTTCAAACAAATTATCACAATTTAGAAAAACATATGAAAATTTAAGTTTTTTGCTATGTCGATGTCAAACATTGAAATTCTATTTTATTGCAAATTTGACGTAAAAGAGACAGGTGTCAAAGGGAGCGCCCAATTCTCGCGCAAATAGATATATGTCGAATTCCAGATATGTAGAAAAAAATGGCGTCTGTCCATCCAAAACTAATTTCCGTATTCTCGGAAATTCACGATAGAGATATGTCTACGCCCAGTGCTCGATATGCATCGAAGCAATAGACATGTGATTTCGATGAGAAGTCGAACCGTTTGTTGACTATGTTGGCCGTTCGTTTTGAAGCAAATGGCGAAAAACGCTATTTATGATCGCATTTACCTTTCGCTTTGGACATTTGTAGGCGAAATTAGCGTTCTGAAATGTGATCGATCACCGTTTTGCATGTTTACAAAAAATCCCAAATGTATATGAGTGAATATCATAAGTTTATCTTGGCTAGTACGTTTAAACTATTTTTCATAAATCGCAATATATCCAGCACTTCAATATTCTTAAAAAAAATGAGCCATCGTAAAGCAAAATGACGGTGACGCCATCTTTCCCACCTGTATCGTTTCCCGCACGCAATAGAGCTAAGAGGAAACCAAAACTGACAGAATATGGAAAAGAGACCACGCTCTATGGTGCGTTTACCGATATAAGCAGTATACTTAGTTAAAGGTATTCACACTTCACTCTGTACCCTGACATATTAAGAAATATGTTTCTAAAAAAAATATGCAGAAAATGTTCTTAGATAGTGTTATGCGCAATTAATTAATTGATTATTTTTGTAATGACAAAAATACCCTAAATAATTTCATACTCTAAAAAAACAATGTGAGTTCAGTTTTACTCTAAATCTAGGGGAAAATACCCAAAGGTGGCATCACTTGACGCTTGGCACTTGGCTGGTTATGCCAAGATTGTCAGTTGCTGGCAATCTTGGAAATTTAAATATCAAATTATGTACTTCGCATGAAATGAAATGTGTTTCGTGCAATGTCAAATTGAAATATTTATTATCTATGCCAAAATTGTCAGCCTTTGCTGGTTGTTTTTGCTGACAATCTTGGCATAGATAATAAATTTGACATTGCAGAAAACATATTTCGTTTCATGCGAAAGTACATAATTTGACATTAGAATTCTCGATTTGAAAACTGTCTACTTTGTATAAATTCAATTATGTATAAAATGTATGTATTATACATTAATACAAAATTTACATATTTAGAAACATTTAAAATCAACAGTCGTGATGTTTCTCGATTTAAGGCCAACGCAGTCAGGAAAACGGAACGTAGGAATTCTCAAATGTATGCGAAAAAGTTTATGACAAAAATCTCTATAATCACCGAGAATGCAGTTTTTGGAAATTGTAGACATTTTGGCGACATTTTTCGTTGAGATTTAAGATTAGAGATAATCTTGAATCCGACATACGAGTATATCTATTTGCACGAGAATTGGGGCTCCAGGTGAGAAAGTGACATTCTATACGTGTATAAAAATTAATGGAGGGGGGTCGGGAGTTGTTGGTAGAGGTGGGAGAGGGAGGGGATGGGATAGGGGGGGGGGAGTGGAGGGGTGGTGCCAAAATTTGAACGTGTTCAAAGCCGAGGATTGCTGCTAGTCAATAATAAATTTACCAAAGTAGAAGAAATACATCATATTAATACTCGCTATAAGAGCCGACTTTATTACCACCTTCCGGAATAAAAGTGCATGTATGTGCAAGGTTTAATAAATTACCTAGTAGACGGAACAGAAATTTCTATCATTTAGATAAGCACAATAAATGAGCACAATTAATAAGTAGATACTTTTCTAGCGAGAGACAATTCAACTTGTTAGTGTTCTAATGATATGAATGTCTTTTCTGTTACCATGGAAATGTCGAGACCATAGACAACTGCATATTACTCCGTACGTCGAGACTGATGAAGGAAAACACATTGACTGTAGACATTTATTACGCCTTCATTCTGTACTTTGGCCACATTTTATGCGCCTAACCAATACCTACATAACCAATAAATACCATAGTCACAGAATAAATAAAAGTACTGTACACAGTAGGATGTCGCCTTTACCACTGATTTAACAATATATTGCAGTAAGCACCCTATAGTAGGTACAATTTCTAAAATTCGGCTGTAATAACATCGGCCCATTAGCTCAGTTGGTTAGAGCGTCGTGCTAATAACGCGAAGGTCGCGGGTTCGATCCCCTCATGGGCCACATTTATTTTTGTTCCTTTCATCCATTTTTGTACACTTCTTCATAGGTAAATGACTTCTTACAGATCCTCCAACTTCTGATAAATGCCACTATCAACCAATTTCAACCTTAGACAGGAATTTGAAACAATTTATGAGACCAGTGGTGGTACAAACTATTTCGCCTATCATGCTCGAGAATTTCAGAGGTAAATACAAAAAAGTTTCACGAAAATTTGAATATTTATATTGTTATAATACTTGTTCTTTAGACAGTACATTATTTTCAGGAATATTAGAATGCCATTACGATCATCTACCAAGGAGAAGCCATGATTTTGAGGCTAGACAGAAACATTACTCTAAACCGCCATCTATCGACGATCTGGATGAACTCACTCATCTTCGACCTTGCAGTATCGCAGAGTCTACAATAGACGCATTGAAGTGCGAAGCTAACATCGATATATTAGATTCTACTACTTCAGAACCTCTTTACGCTGAAATACCTTGCTGGAGGCCACCATCAGAACATGCAATTGAAATCATGAATTTAAATGGGGAAGCTGTTACCGAATTATGACCACGCACAACGCACAAGACAGGAAAAGTGCCCTTGACGTGAAGATTATACAAACCACATGCGTAGTTAGTGCTATTGTTTTTGGGTAGATGGCGTTGTTTAAAATAGTTTCTGTATTAAACCAAAGATTTATCTCGTGTGAATGTATTTTAATGTAAATGATTTATTTAAATTAAATAATAACTAAAATAATTTTAATTAATTTTTCTGTAAATTCTAGGTACCTATTTTGAATCTGTTCATATTACTAATTACGAGGTTATATAATTTGGTAAGTACACAATATTATTTAGTGGGTAGGTACGTAGGAGGCTCAGACCAAACATTACTAGTAATATAATTATATTCCAAGGTAGGAGGGTACACTGTCAGAATAGCTGATTAGTTAGCTGCACCCCGTGGCTTTGTCCGCATGGACATTTAACGGGGTAAAAAAACACACTATTCATTGTCTACTACATCAAGCTCTATTCAGCCGTTTAGTCGCGAAAAGGTATGAGGCACAAATGTTTCCTATTTTCGAATTTCACTACATGTACTCGTAACGTTCACTAATGTAATCTGCAAAATTCTTACAAACAACAGATTTTATGGATCAGCGAGAGGTAGATATTTCTACCATACGTATCAGGATAGATAATAATCCATATTAATATTACACAAGCGAAAGTAGCTCTGTCTAACTGTGTGTTACCTTTTCACGACTGAACCGATCTTGATGAAATTTAATATGGAGATATTTTAATCCTTGGGGAACGACATGGATATTTTTTATTGCGATAAACTGTAGTCCGCGCGGACGAAGTCGCTTGCGATTGCTACTGTTATTATAATCTGTCATATATACATTTCAATAATTGGGTAGTTAAGAGCACAGACTAGGTACCTAGGACTTATTACTTATTCGTAGGTACCTAGTGATACTGCGTATGTTACGTTACGAGCCAGCTAACGTACCTATATGTCAGTAAGACATTATGAATATACATTTCTTAAATTCCGGCGTCACAGTTTTGACCTAGTGCGGGCAATTTTATTTATTTGTAATGTTCCTGTAGTTTAATTAAAAGATTGTATTTGTTTGTGTACATAAAACAATACTTACAAGTGCTGTACAAAACTCACAATAAATAATTCATCCATTAGAAGTCGATTGTTTGTTTTTAAGTACAAAAAATCGACTTCAAATGGATTAATTAATAAATAAAAAAACTACTGATTCAATTTTGATAAAATTTATATAATGGGACCAACCTGGAGGAGAACACTTTAAAATAAAGTTCTTGATGGAGAAAAAATATATACATAGAACCTCCTCCTTTTCTGAAGTCGATTAAAAAGTAAATTAGAATTATGAATAAAATGTTTGTTCCCATGGGCCTCATAGTGGAGTGAAAGGCATTTCATAGAAAATGAACTGAGATTTTCAAATATTACTATTTGTTTTCGCTTAAGTTCATTTCGAAATGCAAAAAGGGGTGACACAGGGAGACGTTATTTTTCCTAAACTGTTCACCTCTGCACTGGAAGATATATTCAAGCTTCTGTGCCCCTAGTATGAGTTTTAATAGTTTTTGAAAACGAAATATAGTTTCGTTTAGTTCCATACATTTGCTACAGTTCCTGCAAGTTTCCGCTAGAGGCGCTGCCAGTAAATGTATGGAACTAAACGAAACTACATTTCGTTTGCAAAAACTATAAAACTCGTACTAGACCCCCTGAACTGGAACGGATATGGTAATAACATCAATGGCGAATGCATCACTCGATCAGACAGGTCAGACGATCTAATTGAGTATATCCAACTTCGACAAAGAGGTCCATCGTAAGAATAAAACTCGGTTGGGCAGCGTTCGGGAAATTACGCCATATCTTCTCGTCGCAGTTACCGCAGAGCCTCAAGACGAAAGTTTATAATAAGTGCGTGTTGCCAGTGATGAAATACGGCACTGAGAAGTGGTCGCTAACTATTGGTCTCATACACAAGCTCAAAGTCGCGCAGCCTGTAATGGAGAGAGCTATACTCGGTGTTTCGCGACGTGATATAATCTGAAACGAGGAAATCCGTAGAAGAACCAAAGTTATCGACATAGCTCTCAGAGTTTGCAAGTTGAAGTGGCAATGGGCAGGCCATATAGTTTGCAGAACCGACAACCGCTGGGGAATAAAGGTTCTCGAATGGCGACCACGAACAAGCAAGCGAAGTGTTACCACACGATGGACCGACGACATTGTAGCCATCGCATGAAGTCGGTGGATGGAGGTGGCACAAGATCGCTCGTCATGGCGCTCTTTGGGCGAGGCCTATGTTCAGCAGTGGACTTCTAAAGGCTGACATAATGATGATGATGATGAAGTTACTTTGGGTAAACTGTTCCTGGTGGGAAAAGAGTTGATTGAATCCAAATTGGTATTTTTTTAGAAAAATGTTTTTTTGTAGTCTGACTGTACTTTTTTTAGATCCAAAAATGCAGTTCTTTTTTACCCGTCTACAGCAAAGCAAGGGAAGGGTAATGAGTTTAACAGTCTATGTTTGTGTTTATGTATCTATGTATGTGGGTATGTGGAAGTTCCACCATAGCGTCGCCCCTATTGGTTCGATTTAAATAAGCAAGCATGTATCAATCGATTTGTCTTCTTATATAGAATGTCATAGGCTATTTTATTTTATCCAACTACGGCAAAGCAAAGTAAGAATTATGTGTTCAAACTAAAAAAAATGGTCCGATTTTGACAAGCAAGGTATCAATTGATTCGTCTTCATCGCAAGAGAGCACGAGTAATAGGCTATTTTTACCCGACCGTAGTCGTGTTTTAGATTTTGAACTTTACCCCTAGTACCTACCTACAAGTTTTTATAGTTTTTGATAACTAAATGTAGTTTCGTTTAGTTCCATACATTTACTGGCAGCGCCTCTAGCGGAAACTTGCAGGAACTAAATCGGTAGGTACGGGTTTTATCAAATGGTAGTATTCGAATTCGATATAAGTTTTGGAGTATTCTTTGCATTTCAGCAGTACGAGTTTCCACTTTGACAAGTTAACGCTAGTAAACTTTAACGTATTTGATCACTTTCAAAGTTACTCGTTAGATACATTTTCGTGAGAACTACATGAGATCTTACGATTATTTTATGATAACGAGCCGGTATCTTACGTAGAGGTTAGCCTCGGAGACTGTAGAACTTGACCGTCGTAAAGAGGAGCGACAGGAGTACATAGGTGGAGATTCGTTACACCCAGACACATCTGATACGCACGTGCAAAGGTATCGGCTCAATAAAGAAGGGTTTGTGTTTCTCTACAATACTCTGCGGGAAAATACAAGTCTCAGAGTCTCAGGAACTCTCAAAGAACCTCTCTAGAGACCAAGGCACAGAATAATTATAAGTACAAAACCAAGGTTTAAACATACTTAAAAAAGAACAAAGAAAAAGTGAACGAAGGAAACGTAGGTAAAGAACATACTTAATGTCGTGATGATGTCACATCCATTTATATTGCGGCAAATTTATACGTCTCAATTGATAAAACAACCACTTAGTCCAGAATTTCCGGCTATTAATGATCAAAAATCAAGCATTACCTTACCTATATCGAAGCTAGATGTCGTACTTGAGGCATAAAATCGATATAAAATAGGTACCTAGGTTTTGTTGGATTACTTTGGTCCGTAACTTCGTTATACTGAACGAAATTAAAGACCGAAGGTCCAGAAAAATACGTTCTTTCCATTTATCACCTCAATTAAACGTAAATCGATAATCATTGTTTTCCCATTAAAACTACAGATAAAAACGACATACGAGAAACAAACAAACTCGGTGGACTTTTTCTCTATTTTTTTTGGTTGTGGAGAAGAGAGATATAAATAGTGTGAAGTACGTTCAATCAAGCTCTTCGAAGATTTTAATCGTGCAAACTTCATTTTAAAATATGATCTCATCCTACCGATTACAACCGAAACTGATAGTTCATCGAGCTCACGCAAACTTTTTCCGTTTATTAATGTGCAAACTCGTACTACGCGTCTTGTTTCTTCAAAATAGACCCGATGTTTCCTAGGAACAGAAGCTTCTAACTACAAAGGAAAATATACATACCCACAATGCCCCACTATTTTTTGCCACATCCGTAAACAGCAAACACTACCTAATAACGAGAGACCCTAATGCACAGATTTTAATCTTGTTCTAGTCCAGACGAATGCGGATTTCAGTAGGAAGGTATTTTCATAACAGTGACAATTATTATTACATATCTTATTTCATAGAAATTCGATAAAGTCGCACGAGCAATGCATGTAGCTCTGTTATTAATTTCATTATATATACCTAATGATGCAAAAAGGTTGCATTATCTCCATAGACATATATATTTACTTCGTATTATCTCATTGTTTCCGATATTTGAAATGACGACATCTTATACGATTAAGTGGAATTAGGGATCAGTCTTACACTATAATACCGATTAGGTAAGTAGGTATAGATATATTTTGTCAATAAGGAAAATATATCATAGAAATAATACATTGTAAACATTTACCTGTCTAGGTAAAGTTTTTATGAGTTTAGCATTAACACCTGTTTTTTATTTGGGAAGTTATTATACTATGATATATTATTATTCTATGATTTAGTATTAATATACTCAATAGGTAGGTATCAGTCAGTATTAATATACTTAATAGCTAGGTATCAGTCAGTATTAATATACTCAATAGGTAGGTATCACTCAGTATTAATATACTTAATAGCTAGGTAGTATTAATATACTCAATAGGTAGGTATCACTCAGTATTTCCTTTGATTATTTATTGGTCATATTCAAAGGGTATTTCAACAAATAGGTACTTGAATTGAAGTTCGGTTATGCTTTCTATTGATAAAGCTTAGTTTTGCTCTGGTGCTAAACACTTTTATTTATTCTGTGGTCGCTGCCAAGCGTTTCTGTTGATACATCGTGCAGGAACAGATTTTGGTCTATGGATTAGTGTTTTCTTAAAATTTGCCACATCGAGAAGAAAGATGCTTGTAATATTTTGTGGTGTACGTACATGCCTATAGTTGCTCAGGTAAAGTGGGTTTTGCAACTATTGCGATGCTAGACGTTTGCACAGATAAGTAAGAACTACTACTGCATCCTAACAGTCATTGACGTCGCGGTTTCTTCCACGTGGATTATGATGATGGATGATGATGATAATGAACAGTAGCCTAAGTGTTAATCCAGGGTATAAGCTGCCCTGGTACCAAATTTAATCCAAATCCGTTCAACCGTTTGAAAATGAAGGAGTATTAAACATAAACACACACAAACTTCTAAAGATAAAAGATAGATGGCGCTAATCGGTTTTTATGCATTTTATGACGATTTGTGTGGACTGTCAGTTCTTTTGTATGGATTTCTGCATCGCGCATACGAAATTTTGCGCTCCACAAGAGAGTATAAATTTTAAAACTAACCTCTGATTGGCCTGTTTACGATTACGATTAATACTTTTTGATTTTATCGTGATGAGAAGTAGGTAGTGCAGATGTTTATCTTGCTAATTATTTATCTAACAATCTAGGTCCCACAGACGAAATTGAAGCGCGAAGCTAATCTCTATGAATTATCTACGGAACCCATCTTATCCACTCAAATGGTCACACACATGACACGTTTTCCAGCCTCTAGAATACCAAATACCAAGCAGTCAGTAACTCAGTATATCAAGGGGCTTCATAAAGAAAACAAGTCCAGTACAGTGTTGTCTCATAAATCCGTAAGTAAAATATGTTTAACTTTACTATTTCTTATTCTGTGGTTGTACCTAAGAGGTGTTTACAATATCACAGAATAAATAATACACAATAAACAGCTTTACTTCAAAGTGACCAGGTTCAAAGTATTGGGCTTGTTATGATCGTGTTTTTATTATGTTTGTCTAAATAACATTGACATCATTGGCCTTTGAGTCTTTGAGGATATTCTGAGAAGCTAACAGGAAAGTTGAGATCCGAAATCTGTGGCACTTTGAGAATATGTTCTTTCACAAGTGCAACTTAGAATCCAACGATACCGGGTTCGGTCCTAGGCTTTCCTAAGTTATGAGCAGTTTTCCATGGCTCCGTGCTTCGGAGGGCATGTTAAGCTGTTGGTCCCGGCTGTTATTGATTAAAAGCAGTCGTTAAGCCATATCAGAGGCCCTCGGGCAGCCTGACAAACTCTGACCCGAAAAGAAGTCCCGCTATCCTACTTCATTATGACCGAATATGATCGCATACACAGATTTGTACACAGTTACCATCACCGAAGTGGGAAAAGATCTAAAGTTTGCCGACAACATTTTGTATGAAACCCAGTGCCGCCTGTTACATATATATTATTGTCTTTGTATAGTATAGGAAAAATTGCAATTTTAAAAGTGTACTACTAAGTTCACGTTAAAACTACTAAACTAATTGCGATGCGATTGATAGCTTAGGTTTTCATTTAAAAACTGGTGTACTTAGTATCTGAATCCGATGAATGAGGCTCCTCATTCATTGGATTGAGATACCAAGTACACCAAAAAAACAAAAAATATGTAATTACTAAGTTTTGAAGGCCATTTGATTCTATCCGACACTGTTATTTCTATTTTAAAAGCTATAGATGCAATTCGTAACTCATAATAATATACCTTATCATGGAATATACTGATGATTTCTCTGCGCGACTTACGAACGGGCACTTGTCGCTTTGCATGAATATGTACACTGGATGAGACATACATTGTCGCGTCGCGCCCGTCACGCTAACTTAGCCTCTCAACCCTTAACCAAAAAAAACTCCATGGTTACTATAGACCTATAGTCGCACACATACATAATCGAGAATTAGGTACGATTTTTTGACCCTTGTTATTTTGAAACTATTAGATGTCCCTATTACCTACCATCATGTATTATTAAAAAGTTCATTTCAATGTTACTAGGTATGACGCAGATCCTCTCGGATCAGGTCTTCATAACTATGTTACTCTTCAAGATATGCGATCACTAAGGGTGCATTCCGAGACGCGCAAATATCGATAACATCGATATTATCGCGCTAAAACGCGTACCGAGTCATCGTGAGCGCAACAACGGTATCCCTTGTGACGTCACGGATTACGTCATTACATTCGCCATTTTGCGATTACACCGACCATGCCCCAAACCGATATCACCGTGGCGCTACTGTCAAAGTGACAGACTGACGGTTGTTTACAAAGAAAACTGTTGTTTGAATTCAGTTGTGTGTGATTTTCGTACAGTTTTCCAAATATTACTACAGACAATTGACCAATTTTTAGACAGACTACTTTGCCCACGAGTATTTTATTTTGAGCAAATTTAGAGGTTATGTTGTTGTGATCTTGTAATCACGCTCACGAGCGTTCCGAATCAACTGCAGCACTCAACTGCCGTGAGCGCGATATCTGAATCGGAACGCAAATTAGCACTGTGATCGCTCACAGCGATATTATCGTGAATCGGAATGCACCCTAATAACGCCATCGAAACCATAGATCTAGTTAAAAATGGGCAGATAAGGTATTTGCTCCTCAGGCGTGGATCGCATAAATTCGGTACAACGCTCACAATTGCCCTTCTTTTGCCTTAGTCATAATAGGAGTGCCGTTTGTACAGCACGTGTTAGTAGCAGTGAGCAATGCCGTGTCGGTCCCGTTCGTGATATGTCCCGTACATATTTTAGACAGCCCTTTCTTGTAATGGGCCTTTCAAAAGCATTTATTCAACTTCACTTGTATCACAGAATAAATAATAGTAAAAGTTATGAAGTCCTGGAATTTTGCAATCAATATTTCACCCACTTCTACTAAAGTTATCGGGCTGAAATTTGGCACACACGTCTGGTTCTTGTGACATTACATAGGTAGTTCATAAAAGCTTCTTCTTTATTTATATGCCCGATGGTCAGACGACATTGTTAACAAATGGCGTGATAGAGTAGAGGCCTATACTCGCAGCAGTAGGTGGATGTGGGCCGAGTAGATAGACAGATAGATACTTATTGACTCTCATTCGCGCCGCAGTCTGCGTATGTCTATCTATCTTTGTTGGCGAAGCACGAAGCACAACAATGGAAATGTAGCACACCCAAACAGCTACTCATTTTTTTTTGTTAATTTTGATCTAGGTCGAAACTGAACATTTGCGCACAAACTCTAGTTTTTAGATGCAATAGTGCCGAGATCCCTTCTCAAAGAATGTTCAGGGAATATCTTGATACAATTTCCTTTGTTTGATTACTTAGTTAATATTCGAAACAGCTTCTACGTTTGCGTGGAGCACATGCGTTCACGGCCATAGTAGTTATGTGTATCTATATCTGATAATAATTATCCTCTTTTGCACACACTAGACTGTCCGCGCGGACTACAGCTTATCGCGATAAAAAGTATCGTATATCCACAGGGCTCAAACTATCTCTATACCAAATTTCATCATGATCGGTTCAGCCGTTTATTCGTGAAAAGGTAACAGAGAGACATAGTTACTTTGTAATATTAGTATGGAAGAATGGTTATAGATGTTTTTTTGTTTTATTTTTACGTACTAGGCTAGGTTTGACCTACGTTCTCACCTGATGGAAAGCGATGATGCAGTCGAAGGTGTAGCACGCTTGCCTAGTTGACACCTATTCACTCTTGACTTGAACACACCAGGATCATATTTTATAGGAAACACTGACGAGAGCAAAGCATTCCACTCCTTTGCAGTTCTTATAATAAATGAAGAAGCGTAACGCTTCGTTCTTGTGCGAGGTATTTGTACCACAAATGGGTGGCGCTTTGCCGATTGTCTAGTCGCACATGGTAGATGTATCCCTAATAATAACAATTTTCAGACAAAATGTGGCTAATTCTCCTAGCTACAGTGCTAGGGAGCGCCACCACCCAGTACGTAAAGACTGCCAACTATGGAGTCAAAGGAGGCTACAGCGGTCACAGCGGTCAAGGGCACCAGTACAATGCTGGGGACAACATGAGGTGAGTGTTCAGATAGTACCCAAGTAGTCCAGACAAGCCCGCATTTCAAATGGTCAACCGTGCCTTTTGAGTAAGGTGCATCGATCCCGCGTTTTCAATTGAGGAAGTCACTCGTCTGATGGTGAGCGCCACGTCTGCCCGTAACAATTGCAGTGCCATCCAGCACTTTGCTAGCAATATTTCGCGTCACCCTTACACCTAGGGTTTTACCCGACTGCGCCCCTCTGCGCAGTCGGGTAAAACCCTAGGTGTAAGGTCTAGGTGTAATGTGTTTATCAGCCTATGTATGTATGTTTGTTCCTTTGTAGCGCTCTAGAGACCAAACGCGTGGGCCGATTTTGATGATTCAATCAATCGATTTGTCATAATCTTGCGAGTGTCACTAAAGACATGACAGTAATCAAAATTCAATATGCCAGCAACTAGAATCCATACAGTTAAAAAAAAAGTCGTCATCATTGAATAGGTATTTGAAAAACATTTTTAGTTTCTCTTATCATTTTTCATTCCGAATGATCATTTAGGATCCATAACGATTTAAAGTTGGTTAGCAACCATTCTCGCTTAAATGCATCTTGCGGGTTTTTGGCACTTTCTAAAGTCTTGTTAAGTCTCATGCCCAGTATTTCACTGGAAACATTGCCTTTCAAAGGAATACATAACTAACGTTTGCACACTACTGCTTCCCTTGAATTGCTTGGTGTAATTTAATAAAAGAACTAGGTACTTCGATTAGAAGTTGTACATAGGTTACCCCTTTGTTACCTCCTACCAAATTTGACACCACTTGATGTACTATTTCAGACATTTCGGTAATAACAGCCAGCAGTCGAGCTACGGCAACAGCGGAGTTCAGTACAGTAGTTCGCCGCAACAACAAGTTGGAGTATGCTACATTGAAGTACCGTGAGTACTCTTGTTTTATCATCATGGACCGCAACCGCGACCGCAACGGTCTATCCGTAGGTGAAGAGGTCTATGAGGCTTTTGTCGACTTTCTACATACATTTCATCATAGCTTGGCCGTCTTATGTTTTTTTATATTTTTACATCGTATTTAGCTGACTTTTTTAATGTTATTAAACTTCATAGTTCATAACAGAACAAGTCGGCAATGCTATAATAAAATGTACTCGTGTGTAAATGATAAAAAGTCGACAAAGAGCGAAAGTCGGCTAAAGCCTCATACACCGGTGAAGAGCGCCGAACTCCATGAAGCTGTGTTTACATCTAAAAACTCTAGCATTCGTCAGTCAGGTGTTATTTAATAATTGAGTTGACCTAGTTTTATTTTAATTACTAAGATAACGCAAAAATTCTCAACGGAAATGTTTCAATCGATCAATAACTATCAAGATATACTTGGTATATGACATGTATGTTTGTCGTATGAGTGTTGGCCTCTGATGTCAGTTTGTCAGTATATGACATTATACATTATTATCTGTCTATGTATTTATAATAAATTAGTAAAAGTCTTGTACAATGAATTAAAAAAGTGTCTACGTTAAAAATAAGCAAATTTAATTAAAAAAAATTAAATGGTGTCTGTCTGTCTGGCTGTTTGTCTGTATGTATGTCTGTTCAGACATACATAAAGACAAACAGCCACACGCAAAACGTAAAAAATACTGGACCAAATGTAATGTGGATAGCTGATGGATAGCTTAGGTTTTGACTTCTCTGGTTTTGATGTGGTGTATTTTGTATCCAATGAGTAAAAGCCGAGAAATCGATAAAAACTATTTGAAAACTAAACGAATTTGATGAAATGTAGTAATATCGTACTTTTTGGTCCTGGAATAACACACAGGTTACTGTTAACCCAGAGAAATGATCACGCTGGCAAAGCCGCGGGCACATCTAGTACTTATAACAAAAGTCTGTACTAATAATGAAGAATATTAAAAATATGGTCTAGGTGACATAAAATAAGACAATGGACAATAATATGTCATTTTTATAATTGGTGTCTGTCAGTTCGATCTTTACGTAAAACACTGGACTGATTGCGATGCGGTTTTCATTGTTGGATAGCATACGTTATAACTTAAAAACTTGTGTGATATCTCAATCCAATATGTAGAAGTCCAGCAATCGACAGAAACTATTTGACGCCTGAAATTTGGTATATTGTACTAACCGCTCAGTGCCAACTTTTGGTATTAACAATATTATTATTATTATTTATTTATTTATTTTTTCTCTGAATAATATCCACGCGTGCACAGCTAGTAATAAATAAAGGTGCTTGCTAATCGTATGAGGTAGTGCTGGCCTCTGGAGTCAGAGTCTGTCAGGCTTCTCGAGGGCCTCTGACATAGCTTAACGACTGCTAATTAATGAGTAAATAAAAGTATAATAATTATGCAAAAAATACAACATTTAGGTAACCTCACCTGCACTTAAGTTACCGTTCAGCCAACTTTACAAAAATAATTTTCCAAAGTTAAAATAAAACCAAATCAATGTAAAACATAAAGCGCCGCCAATAATAAGAAAAGATAAGATAAGGAGGTCAAGCGCTGACATGAACGACATTATTTGACTTGTGCATTTGCTAACGATCACAGGCGATAACTCTGGAGATAAGGGATATTAACAAAACAATCCTCTCATGTATTCAATTAATTGTAAGAAGAAAACTCATAATTAGGGTTACACTCTAACTATTGCTAATTCTATCAGCTCAATTTTACAAGTATTTTATTACGTGACTCGTATTGGGTATTAAAGAAATGATTCAAAGCGATAAGAGACGATGAATTCTGCAGTTAAGAATTGCTAGTCTGCTTGATCATCCGAAGGTATGAATATTTCTAAAAGGCTAATAAATATTCATTCAAAACTTTAATTTGATGTTACAGAACTGCAACATTAGTGAAAGATCCTTCACACGTACCAACCGGTAACGGGGTGAGTAAATTTGAAATTGTTATGATGATAGAAATCGACTGCTCAAAATATTCCTTCATGTTGTCAGGTTTTTTCTGGGAATGATTTAACTATAGCATTTTCGGCTGCCATTAATAACAAACGAGTTTCGCAACCAGTTGCAAAAGCGAATTAGAATCATAACTTCCATCCACATTGAAAGGCGCAATGTCTTTTAACTTCAGTTATTGCCAAGTCGTGTGTGATATCAGTCTAGATGCATGACTGTATCGCGCCAGATCACGAACATCCAAACCAACATTATTACCAGTAGCTTAACTCTGCCCAAGACACATGTAAATCTTGGCATGCCACGCCCACTCCACTCCAAATTCATACAGCTAAACCTGCAAAAGAGAATGGAAAAAATGGACAACAGCATTTTGTGGTAGACCTCTTCTGCAAGAGTTTTCCTGAGTTGTCAGTACCACCTATCACACCTTTGCCAAACATTCAACGGCCTGGGTGGTTGAATGTTTAAAACTTTGCCCTGCTAACCGGCAATGTACCGGCAATGTACCAGCAATGTACCGGCAATGTCTGCCAGAATAATGTTGTGTGTGTTCAAGTGTAAACATTGCCCGTTAGCAGGGCAAAGTTTTAAGCGATATTACTTGGCGTTTTTGACATAAAAAAATAATGTCTCAAAGCAACAAAGGCATTGAAAATTTTGCAATTAAAACTCTGGGTGCACTGTAATGTCATGACGCTTACCATCAAGTGAGATTTCTGCTCCTACTCGTCTCGTCACTAAATTTAATAAAATATATACAGGGTTATTGGCATTTTGACGTATTCCCGGCAGGACGTGGTAGGGGTGCTAATATGCAACAAATTTAAGGCTTCCCAATGTATGCTCGAAAGTTAATAGTTTTGGAGATATTTGAAGTTTAGCATGTTTATTTTACAAGTAATGTAAAAATTATAAAAGTAGTCACAGTGTATTCGTCAAAGTCATAGTGGTCATATTTTATTGCTTATTAAGCATTGTAATTCACTTATAAATAACTGAATGTTATATTAATTATGTTATGCAAATTTAATGTTTAATGACATTAAATTTGCCATTTCTTTTTTACTTTGTCACAAACGCCTAACATGGAGAGTTTTTCTAAAAATTGCTAAATTTTAAATATCTCCAAACCATACTGGGGCATTAAATTTGTTGCATATAAGCACCACTACCACTTCCTGCCGGGAATACATCGAGTTAGCCCTGTATATATATTTGAATTTTTCAATCTTTGCTCTGTTTCAGTCACGTTCTGATCTCAGCCGCATCCGGTCATGCTGCAGCGGTTACATCCGGAACATCCACAACTACGATATCTGCGACCCCGTATGCTCCACAGAATGCGTCAACTCGCTGTGCACTGCACCTGAGACCTGCATCTGCTTCCCAGACCACGTGAAGAACGCTGCTGGGTTCTGTACTGCTACCTGTCCTATTGGATGTCAGAACGGGAACTGTGCGGGAGGAGAGTGTATATGTAAAGATGGATACAAACTCGATTCCGATAGTAAATACTGCCTGCCGAGCTGTAGAGACAACTGTGGTGGCGTAGGTTAGTACTATGCCATGGAAATCTATACTTCTCTATACTTATAACAAAGCAGTTGGTACCACAAAAGTCTGTACAATGAAGATAGTTAAAAAATGGTCTAGGGTGCATAAGCTATATAATGAGCTATATAATTCTTGTTCAGAAATGTTATATTCATAACATTTTTAAAATCGTATCTGTCTCTCTGTATTCGCAGATCACGTAAAAACTACGGGACCTGTTGCGATGTGGTAAATTGTTGTATAGCTTAGAATTTGGCTTAAAAACTGGTGTACTTAGTATCTCAATCCAATGAGTCTACTCATCGATTAAAATCGCTATCTAGAGCTAGATTATGCGGTTGGCCTAAGACTTCCACCATGCGATACAAGTTTTTATTTAATATTTACAGACAAACACTTGCAAGCTAAATGGACTGCTTCCTTTTTCCTACCAACCTATCAAGTTGAAAGATGACGCAGACAGAAGTAACCTCGTCATTAAACTATAAGTACTGCTAGAGTACCGTGTATCTAGTCATTTTTCTCAGCTAATCCACCGCTATTATAGAAGTATTTTACAATAAAAACTTATTACTAATAACATAGTTCACAGTCCAGAACTGTGATGTAGGTCGAGGGCCATCGTTGGAAAATACGAGGAAGTTGTTTTAATACATTTTTCTCATTCCTGTTTAGTCTCTACGGCGATTATTACTTAGCTCATAACTTCCGTTGCCGATACGATTGACTGTGGCTACAATTTAAATCATAATTAGTCGTAATATGCACTACATTTATGGAAACAAAATGTTTGCGTGTACGACAACTTCTTATACTCGCGGTTATCCTAGTTCCATAGGATTATACACAAATCAATTAAGTACAGGTTTAGATTCACGATTCGATTAAGGTGGCCATCTCGTGAAACTAGAACAAGATTTGCACACCGTTTTTTTACGTATTTGGGACCCTATATTTATATTAAATTAAACAAAGATATAAATATCTGCTTCTTATCTCGAAATTAATGTAATAAAATAAACTTTAAAATAAATAAAAACCGACATCAAAATGAATAAAATATTCTTATGTGGGAAACAGTTAAGGAAGTCGGTGCCCAATTTTTTTAAATCTAACCTAATCAACGGCACGGACTTCCTTAACTGTTTCCCACATGGTGGGTTTTTACTTTTTTTTTAGTTTATTTTATTTCCCTATTTTGAGTGGCGTGAACAATACAGATAAACCATTTATTCATAATTTGTTATAAAAATTATATGTCAGAGTATCACAAATGGTAATTAAGTACAAATTACATTAAATCTAGTAATCACATACAAAACAATAAATTAAATGTCAAATAAAATAATTAATAAGAAAAAAATAAAAGTAAATAAATACGAGTACCTCATTTAGGTACAGTCAAGTATTCGTCAACATTGTAAAACGCTTTTTCGATGAGCCAGGATTTCAGTTTAAACTTAAATGTGTTAAAACTCGCAGCTGACGTGACTTGAGCCGGAAGGCGGTTATACACCGAGGGCCCCATCACATTTTTTTTTTTTTTTTTTGGCGTGGGGAAAATGCCTTTACGCATACCCGCCCGCTTCTGGGGGATGCGGACGGGTTATGTCGGACTCAGCAACGACTGTTGCTACTACCGACTAAAAACCCCACGGTGTTTCTTCGGGACGCCTACTGTCGGGACTACGGGGACGCTTGCGCACTCTTCCGCGGTCCCGACGGCGTTGGTCCTGAAAAGAGGACCCCAGCCCGTTTACAGAGTGGAGGAGAAGGAGTTTCTCCACTCCGTCGATCTTTGAGAGGCGCGCGGAAACACCACGCGCGCCACCTCGAGGCATTTAGTGGGTGACGGACGCCCCCAGGGTCCGCCGCCCAAGCCTCAGTTATGGAGGTCGGAGAAGGCCATGAAAAGGCCGCCTCTGACGCCTGGCTCTTCTTCTGCGGAGAGGGAGATCGGAAAATATTTCCCTTTCCCTCTCCGCAGCCTCCTTCTGCGACATTACTTCCTCGCAGAAGGTGGAACAGGCATTCCATGACCTCTCGCTTTCAACCATGGACTTAACCAAAGCCGGTAGCGAGAGGTCGTCTCCCACCGCTGTGACGAGGTCGCGGCGCTCGCTGACCCAAGCTGGGCAGTCCTCCAGCGTATGCTGCGCCGTGTCCTCGCCACAGCCACAATGATGACAAATGGATGTCGGTTCCCTTCCGGCTATTCGGCATAAGTACCTACCAAAGCAACCATGCCCCGTAAGCACCTGCACCAGCCGGAAGGTAAGCGATCCATGTGCCCTGTCCAACCACAACCCTAGGACTGGCCGGACAGCCTCTACAGTTTTTGCGCTGGCCCTGGGTTGAGCCAATCTCTCCTGCCACTTCTCTACCAGAGTTTGTCGAGCTCGGCGTTTCCAAATTTCGACCATCTTCGGCAAGGGATATTCTCCCCTGATACGGAGGTCCGTGCGCCATTCATACATGGCCGCAAAGACTTCCGCCTCAAGATCCCATGGAGGGGATCCGGACAATAGGCATGCAGCCTCGAAGGAGACTGTGCGGTAGCCGCGTATGACCCCTACAGCCATCACTCTTTGAGGGCGTCTTAGAAGCGCGACGTTATGTGCTGCCAAGGCCTCCGCCCACACAGGAGCCCCATATAGGGCCATCGATCTCACCACCCCCAAATATAGGCGTCGGGTGCTTGACTTTGGTCCCCCAAGGTTTGGCAACAGCCGCTTTAGTGCAGCAGCCGCTCCCATTAACCGGGGGACCATGTGGGTGAAATGTTCCCGGAAGTTCCACCGGCTATCGAGAACGAGTCCCAGATATTTCATCTTGGCCCCGACCTCGACCCGGCTCTCGCCAACGAAGATGTGTGACCCAGGTGGCGGAGCCCTCCGAGGACCATGAAAACAAATGGCCACAGACTTACTGGGTGCCACCCGGAGTCCCAGCATCTCAATCCTTCCAAGAACCAGTGCTACTGATTCTGTCACAATACGCGTAGCCTCCTCAAATTTAGACCCCCTAGCGATAACTAACGTGTCATCTGCATAGCACGTCAGGTTGGCTCCCTGTGGAAGCTCACCACGTAAAACCCAATCATATCCGATGTTCCACAGGAGCGGTCCAAGGACCGATCCCTGTGGAACACCGCATGACATTTCCGTCCTAATTATACGCCTATCCCGCCCTGGATACATAATGTACCTGTTAGACAAGTAGGCCCCAACAATTCTTTTTAGGTATGTTGGCACACTGTGGTAATTTAATGCCTCCATAACACAGGCCCACGGTAAGGAGTTAAAAGCGTTAGCTATATCTAGCGATACCGCTAGCAACACCCCACCCTGCGCCACCACCTCATCCGATTGAGTCTTGACGCGCTTGATGGCATCAATCGTGGACCTGCCCACACGGAACCCAAACTGCTGATCTGAAAGATCGGGACCTACCACTCTGAGATGCTTGCTGAGGCGACCAGCTATGACGCGTTCGAAAAGTTTATCAACCTCATCAAGCATCACAATAGGACGATATGCCAAAGGACCACAGAGCGCCCTTCTTTCTTCAATAAAACCAGCCTACCAGTTTTCCATTTGGATGGATACTGACCCGTCTCCAGGCACGAATCAAATAGCCTGCGTAGTCGATCCCCTAGTGCTTTGAGAGCCAGGACCCATGCACGACCAGGGATGCCATCCGGGCCTGGGGCCTTGTTTTTTGCCCTAAGCCTTAAAATAGCCGCACCCAACTCCCCCTGTGACACTTGAGGGACCTCGGCATTGTCTTCCTGCTGCAATCTGTTTACCATCTCCGGAGGCGTGTGCTCCGCTCTATTTGGAAACAAAACGGATACCACATCCTCCAGCAGTTGACTTGGAAGACTCTCCGTGAGTGGTGGTGCCCATGGCCGTAATTTTTCTCTCACCATCTTATATGGTCGCCCCCACGGATCAAGGTTAAGGGTGTCCAGCAGCTCAGATCTCGCCTGGTTCTTGGATCTACCGATAGACAGCCGAAAATCTCTTACACATCCCCTGTATGCCTCGTACAGATGAGCCTCAACCTCTTCGTTCCGATTCCTCCGTCTACGCTGTCTGGTGTACTGGCGCCTCGCCGCCACACAGCTAGCACGAAGATCAGCCAGCTCTCGAGACCACCAGTACACCTGACGCTTCGGAGGCTGCGGTTTGGATCGGGACATGCCTACATCGCAGATTTGCGACAAGGCTTTCCGCAACCATTCCGCCTCCTCCTCAACCTCCACCGGCCCTTCTGGGGGGGACTGCCACGCCTGGACAATCGAAGCCTCCACCAGCGCTTCTCTATCCAGGCTCCTCAACACCCATCTGGGCGTCGTTGGGGTGTATCTCCTAGGGCGAACCGGGGTATTTGGGGATGCAGAGACATCAAACCGAATATATCGGTGATCCGATAGAGACTCCGCATCCACCACCACTCTCCAATCCCGTACAAGGCGTGCGACAACAGGGGAGGCGAATGTAATATCCACTCGGGATCCCCCATTCAGTCGCACGCACGTGTAGACCGTCCCTTGGTTGAGAACCACAAGGCCGGTCATGGTCGCCCACTCCTCGAGAGTCTCACCGCGAGCATCAGTTACAAGGGAACCCCAAGCCTGTGATTTGGCATTGAAGTCCCCCGCAACAAGTGCCGGACGGGGTAGAGTTTGCCCTATGAAGGCCCCTAACCCATCCAGAAACAACTCAAACTCGGCGAGACTTCTGTTGGGTGAGAAATACACCCCAACAAGGACAGTCTCCCCCCACCTTGCTGCCACGTAGCCTCTGCCTCTCGCGAGGACAGAGAGCGGAACTCCAGCAGAGTTTGATCTTATGATGGCTACCGAACCATTCAGGTCACCCACCCAGTTATCCCGGGAGGGGACGTGGTATGGCTCGGAGACCACCGCTATTTCAATCGACCACTCCGCGATGCTTTGCAGGAATAAATCCTGCGCGCGGGCAGAGTGGTTTATATTCGCCTGGAGGAAGCGATGAGCCATAATCAAACTTGATTAGTGCTCATCGCCTCCTCTTCCTCCACTGGCTTTGGGGGAGTTGCCCCCGCCAGCTCTGAGGATTGGCTGGGTGCTGCTAAAGCCTTCGCGGCTGCTGCGCCCACCTTCGTCCCGTTTCTTGGTTTGGGTGGGGAGCAAGATTTGCTCCCCACTCTATGTTCCGCCGGTCTGTTTGCAGATGCGCAAAGTGAGCACTTTGGCGCAGCCGCAGAACACTTCGCCGCCTTGTGGCCGGCTTGACCACAGCGATAACACTCATCGCTGCGGTCAACCTCTGCAGTACATTGGGCCCTCACGTGCCCCCTCTGCAGGCACCTGTAGCAATGCATTGGCCTGGGCTGCTGCATCCGCACCTGCGCAGCAACCCAGCCGACCAAAAGGCGCCCTCCTTCTCCAAGTTTCTTGGCCGCAACCACGGGGCAGCGCACCCAGATAGAGCAGGTGCCAAAAATTTGGTAATTGCGCCTTAACTCTCCTGCCTTCACCGATTCCGGTGTACAGCCCCCCTGTTGTGCAACAGCAGAGACCACTTCTTCGGCAGTGATCGAGTCATCCAAGCCAGAGATACGCAGATCCGCGCATTTAACTGGCCTGGATACCTTCACATCTTCCGAATTAAGGGTCTCTCTGAGCTTCTGGGCTAGGCAGTCCGCTTTATCGCCACTTGTCGCTCCTGGTATCTCCAGGATGCGACCACCCGTGGCTGCTTTCCGAAACCGAAGGCCTGTGATATCACAGGAGGTAAGGTCAATTTTAGACCTCGCCTCCTGGAGCACCTTTGTGTAGGTTACTCCTTTATCCTCGGCTCCAGGCTGCAGCGTAATAACCACAGCCGCTGACCGAGGGGGACGCAACCTCACTGGTTGGCTTCGGGGCCTTGCAGTGGCTGCACGCCTTGGAGTGGAGGCTGCCTGCTGCGTGACAGCTCCACTCCTGGCGCTCCGCCTTGCCACCGTTGACCAGGCCTCGTTCATGGACTCTGGTGCCGGCGGCAGGGGGTGAGGTGTTGCCTGTACTTTTTTCTGCCCCTTTTTCCCTTTATGGGATTGAGAGACAACCGAGACCAATTTAGGAGCAGGTGCCTTTACGCAGGACGGTCCAGTCCCTGGTTTAGGGGGGATCATCCTCACAGACGACGTTCCTGCTCCCAACCGTGGTTCTGACCCTGACTTTTGGAGCGCGTCTGCTGCAACAGCGTTCTTCCTGTCAGCCGCCAACGGAGGACGGAGACGTTTCTCCGGCAGAAGACGCCCTTCCAATCCTTCCAACCGCGCACTCACCATGCCGCCTACCTGCAACATGATAGAGCGCGTGAGCTCTTCCACAAACTCCTTTGAGGCAAAGGGTCCCAACGCTCCAACCTTCTCCGTGCGTAATGCCTGAGGAGATGAAGGAGCAGGGCCCCGTGCAGCCTGTTCCGCATCCCTTCGATACTCCACTCGAAGTTCTGCCACCTCCTTGCAGAGATCATCAATCTCTCCCCGGAGACGGGCGTTGTCTGCCTGTAATTGTTTTGTCTCCTGTGTCGAGGTTCTACCATACAGGGCTTCCGTCGCAGCCTTGATCGATGCGGCAGCATCTTTCAAGGCCCGGACGTAATTTCCTTTAAGGTGCCCTGATTTAGTGGCAACCTCGACTACCACGTTGACATCCCCGAGGACCCTTTTATTCAGGGCATCCGCTGTTCTCGGATCTCCAGGGTCCATCAGCAGGGAAGCCATAGAGGTATCCCTCTCTGCACTGGCACTCTGGACAAATTCCTCCAGATCTCTGTCGTTCTCCTCACGACGCTTGAGGAACTCGTCTCTCCGAGAGCTTGCCGAAGCAGGCTTTTTAAAAGCTTCACCTTCGCTTGAGGATGCTGTGTCCCTCCTCCGTTTTTTGGCACCCTTCTTTTGCCTTATCCTGTCAGACTCTGTGCCCGAAACTGACTGTGTCGACACCATTGACCGCACGCTAGCATCTGAGTCAGATGCTAGCATATCGCCCTGATCGAGGCCTAGGACCTCAAATCGGTTCTCTCCTATCTTCTTACTCTTCCCTCTTCTTTCCTCTCTAAGTCTTTGAGAGCCTAAACTCTCATGGCGGTTGTTGTCCCCCCCAGAATACGCGGGACAGGATGCCGAAGCACCGAGGGATTCTCCAACCTCGGAGAGGTTGGTACCCTCCTGGGGTAAATTATTTTTACAATTCGCCATTTCATGTGTTCCTAACTGAGGGGTTAGGATACCCGTGTGGATGGTGCTCTAGCGACCGGGTTCCCCCCGGCCATGCATCCCTTCGGCAAGCACCAAAACCTTGAGATTCGGTCCACAAACAAAGGATGAGAACCACTGCATGGATAAAAGCTCCATTCAGTGGATCTCATCCCTCCGTCCAAGCAACAACGCTCAGACAACCACCAACCACAAGCTGAGAACCTCTACAAAGATAAAAGCTCTTTGCAGAGGTTCCCATCCTGCCGTCCAGCTAGACACTCTACCCGGACCCACCAACCTTCATCCACTGTGCCCTCTGCTCATCAGAGGGACACGCGGAGAAGCCTCCGCCAGATATCGGCTACGGCCAATAATCCCCCGAGGAGAATTATTGACCGAACCCCGGGTGCACCGTCCCAACTGCTGCTCTTCCCCCCAGATGAACCGCATCGAAAGGGACCAGCAACCGTTGGGCACTCTTGGAGGTCATCTGGCCTGCAACCCTAGGGCCCCATCACATGCGTCAACTTGTTAGACCGCGCCAGTCTCCTGGACACTGCAGCCAACTTGTGAGCACCGCGGGTGTTGTATGTGTGTCTGTCCCCACGTCTTACAAACTGATTCAGGTTCTGTCGCACGTAAACTGCGACCTGGTAAATCACGAGCGAGGGCAGAGTCAGTATCCCAAGTGACTTAAAATAGGGCTTCACCGAAGTGATTCGTGCCATGCGATTACAGCAATCGCAAGTGACTTGCTGTTATCCATTGAGGAGTTCTTTTGTATCTCCGAAGGTCTTCATCAGATCTTTACCAAATTATATCTAAGGGACTATATTTAAAGCATATTCTATTCTATAAAAAAAACTTCAAAATCGACTCACATTTGACGGAGAAATCGCGCCATAAAGTGGGTGAGTTAATAAAATAAAGTCATCCCCTAATTTTCCACCCTTAAAGGTGTAATATTTTCATGAAATTTAAATGGAACTACCCCTGAGGCATACACTATTCATTAAAAAAATGATTTTTGACTTCGATCCACAATTGCCGCAGATATCGCGTAACATACATACAAAAAAAACATACGGGTTGAATTGAGAACCTCCTCTTGAAGTCGGTTGAAAATAAAGTTACAACTTGGATTAGGGATAAAAACAATGACGGATGAAATTTTAATCACTATTATTTAATAGTATATTTTCATACATACATATTAATATAGTTATACATAACATAGTAACTAATATTAAAATATGATGTTTATGTTAGGTAGGTACTTTTCAAAATTTTTGTATGAGTATTATTACATATCTTTGTATTTACTACTTACTAGCTTTACTCAAAATTTTTTGAATAACAAATATATCAAATAATTATCATTAAATTTACTACCTAAACTAGTTAATTTAGTTATATTATATTTTTGTTCCAGCTGGGAAGAAAGTAGTCACCCGAGACATAATTAATTATGCCTATACCGTTTTCTAACAAACAATAAAAATAACATTGTTTTTTTTTGTCAGGTAACTGCACTGCACCCAACACGTGTACATGCAGGGAAGGTTACCAATCAACGCCAGACGGATCCTGCAAGGTGACGTGCGACAAACCTTGCGACAACGGCGACTGTGTCGCGCCCAATGATTGCCGCTGCAGACAAGGATATATCAAAGACCAAAGTGGAGTGTGCGTGCCTCACTGTGCTCAGTAAGTTACTTGTTACTGCCTTAAGATTTTGGATGGAATCATGTATGAAATATATGCGCGTGACTCGTGAGAGGTGTTGAACGTACATTACATTACTGTTTTATGAGCAAGCTGAAATGGCAGTGGTATGGTAAAATCTATTGTAGAACCGACAATCGTTGACGAAAAGTGAGAAGGAGCTCTAAGGGAGTGGGACGGTTGCCAGCCAGGTGGAGTGACGACTTACGAAAGGCAGGCAGCGACTGGATGAAGTTCAGTGACGTTCACTAGGAAAGATCTCCGTCCAACAGTGGACGAATAATTATAGGCTGATTATGATGATGACAGAATTTTTCGACATTCAGTTATGCCTTATGAAGTTCTCCAACTGACAGCTGTTGTTTTTTACAGGAATTGCGGACCAATTGGCCGCTGCGTTTCACCCAATGTTTGCAGTAACCCTGCAACTGCTGCCCCCGGTGATCGTGTGAACCATGGCTTCAGTAAACCATCTACTCCTTACAACCATAACTACCCGTCAAATAACCCTCATTACCCTACAAATTATTCATCAAATCATCCTCAAAGCCCTGACAATCAAAGACCTTACCATGCCAACCAACAACCCCTCTACCCTGGTAGTTCATCTTATTACCCGACTGACTTCCATAGCCAACCATCATATAATATTACATCAGATTCTCAAGTCAAACCGAATTATCCAAATAATCCCAATAGCCAATCACCTTATGGCCCTGGATCTAGTTATCCTATAAGTTCTATTAACCAAACAACATACTATGGACCTAACGGACAACCTATTTCTGGCTATCCTCTAAACCCAACAGGCTACTATCCTTCAGGGCCAAACCAACCATTAAATCATTCAGAGTCCAACAATTTCAACCCAAGTCAACCTCCTACAAATCAACACTATTACCCATACTATCCTAGTAACCCAACGGGACCTCCGAGCAATCCCAATCAACAAGGATACTATCCTTGGCAGCCTAACCAAATTAACCAAACAGGTTATTCGCCATCTCAACCGGGTTACACCCCAGGCCAACCTCATCAACCAGGCAACCAACCTGGTTACATCCCAAGTCAACCAGGCCACCAACCCGGCTACAACCCAAATCAACCAAACCAGCCAGGCAACCAACCCGGCTACAACCCAAGTCAACCAGGCCACCAACCCGGATACAACCCAAATCAACCCAACCAGCCAGGCAACCAGCCCAGATATAACCAAAATCAACCAACCCAACCAGGCAACCAACCCGGCTACAACCCAAGTCAACCAGGCAACCAACCTGCCTACAATCCAATTCAGCCAAATCAACCAGGATATCAACCAAATCAGCCAGTTTATAACCCGAACCAACCAGGTCACTCTAACCAACCTAACACGTCCAACCCTTACCAACCTTTGTACCCATCGAACCAGTTGCCAAATTACCCCTATCCTGATGCACAAACTGACAACCAAAATCAGATACCGCAGTGCATTCAGCCTTGCATCAACGGTATTTGCGTCGAAGGCAATCGTTGCAGTTGCAACCCTGGATATACTCTGGACAATACTGATCCTACGGGAACTAGGTAATGTACAAAATATGTTTTGTGTCAATAGACATTCTTATTCTTATTCTCAAAAATACAGTATGGGAATCATTCATAAAATGTACGCATAGTTAGTACGAATGTTCAATTGTACGGTGCAAAGTGTCTAAATCTGCTTTCATGATTTGACTGCTGTCAAAACTATCCGTTAACTGTAGGGAAAGAAAACACCACATAAGAAGAACCACATTGATTTCTTTTCATTATTATTAATTTGAAGAGAATAGAGTCCAGACGATCTCCACGCCATCCTGAGTTGAAATACCACGCATAAGAGCGAAGTGTCACGCTTCTTCATTAGCTTCTTCATAAACTGTAAAGGATAAACTAAAAACAAAACCTCAGTGTTTTCGGTTAATTATAACCAAGTCAAGTTATATTCAAGTCTAGAAGAATGATGAGATCTACTTGAATAGGAAGCTACACCTTCAGCCACGCTTCGCACCAGTGAGGGTCAACGCTACTGACTAAATTATTCCCGCTGTCCCAAAAATTATAAGAGAATACATGATTTTCAAATAGGCATCTATTCAATGATACCCCATTTTTTTTACTTTTTTCTTCGTTACATGGTGTCGCCATATTGAATTATGGTTACTGTCAAGACTTTAGTAGCACTCGCAAGATAAAGACAAATAGATTGCCGTAAGAGCCATCAAAATGGTTCTACGTGTTTGGTCTAAATAGTGCCACAAAGTAACAAACATACATACATAGCCAGATAAACACATACCCTCCGAGCAGGCGGGTAAAAAAGAGTCTAAAATAACCTAAAAAAAAAACAAAAAATAAAACTTTTGGTCTAAATAAATCCTTAACATTTTGATGAATTTAAACGACTGTTCCAGGTGTCTCCCACACTGCCCTGGAGGGTGTCTCAACGGAATCTGCTCTGCCCCCAATTTCTGCATCTGCAACATGGGGTACCGCAAGGAGCAAGGCGTCAAGGGAAGGTCCGGCTGCGTCAAACGCAACCGATAAACAAGCCTTGAGATGCTACTGCCAAACATAGAACAGCACTGATACATAAAATTATAATAATTATATTTTTAATTAGACCTGTTGAAAACAATATAATTTATTGATTTTGAATTATACCCAATAAGAATTTTCCCGTCACGTTATTTTGCGAAATGGCTTTAAATAATCATACACATGTGCGTATTTTATAGTGAATTAATTAGTGCTCAAAAATTATCAAAATAACTAGGTTTGTATATAGTGAGCATTGAGCTAATTAATTATTTATAGGCATACATGGATCGCATATGTATAATTTGTTGTGAGCACTACAATAAAGCTCACAAATCACTATCTATCTATATTATCTTATCTTATCTTTCTTACTCATAATCTATCTATACTTCAACATCATCATCATCATTTCAGCCTTTAGCAGTCCACTGCTGAACATAGGCCTCCCCCAAAAAGCGCCATGACGAGCGATCTTGTGCCGCTTCCATCCACCGACTCTCTGCGATGGCTACAATGTCGTCAGTCCATCGTATTGGGGGTCTCCCAACACTTCGTTCGCTTGTTCGTGGTCACGATTCGAGAACCTTTATTCCCCAGCGGTTGTCAGTTCTGCGAACTATATGGCCTGCATATTAAGTCGATAACCTTGGTTCTTCTACGGATTTCTTCGTTACGGATCTTATCACGTAGTGAAACTCCGAGCATAGCTCTCTCAAATGCACGCTGCGTGATTTTGAGACCAATAATTAGCGACAACGTATCAGTGCCGTATGTCATCACTGGCAACACGCACTGATTATAGATGTTCATCTTGAGGTACTGCGGTATCTGTGACGAGAAGATAAGGCGTAATTTCCCGAACGCTGGCCAGCCGAGTTGTATTCGTCGGTTGGCCTCTTTGACGAAGTTGGATCTACCCAGTTGGATCGTCTGACCTAAGTAGACATAGTGATCAACAGCTTCGATTATATCGTTCCCAACATAAACCGGCATGGGTACGACATGGGCATTTGACATGATGTTCGTCTTGCCCATGTTCATTTTAAGACCCACCTGTTGGGAAAAAATATTAAGGTCACTGAGCATTGTGCTTAGGTCTTCCAGGTTTTCAGCCATGATGACAGTTTCGGAGTAATAACGTCTCCATGTCTCACCCCATTTTGCAGCTGGATAGAATTCGTGCTCTGATCCTGAAGACGAATTGTCATGGTGGCCTTGCTGTACAAACATTTCAACACTTCGATGTACCGGTAATCAATCTGGCACCGCTGTAATGACTGTAGCACTGCCCAGGTCTCGACTGAATCAAAGTTTTTCTCGTAGTCCACAAACGCTAGACATAGTAGCCGATTATACTCTTTGGTCTTCTGTATAATCTGCCGGAGCATATGGATGTGGTCTACGGTGCTAAAGCCTTTCCGGAATCCGGCTTGTTCGGGAGGCTGAAAGTCGTCAAACCTACGAGCGAGACGGTTTGTAACTACTCTCGAAAACAGCTTATAGACATGGCTCAGCAGCAAAATGGGCCTATAATTCTTCAAAAGAGTTTTATCACCTTTCTTAATGAACAAAACCACTACGCTCCTGTGCCACGCCTCTGGCGTAGTACCCTCGAGGATGATGGAGTTAAACAGCTTCTGAAGGACTTTAAGTACCGGTGTTCCACCCGCTTTCAGTAGCTCTGTCGTTATTCCGTCCTCCCCTGGTGCCTTGTTGCTCTTAAGCTGTTTGAGTGTCATTCTGATCTCGTATAGGCTGACATCCGGGATATCTTCGGTATAATGTCGGGTCAAACGGGCTCTAGCATCGCTAGTCCTGCTAGGAGGACTACGCGATGAGGTGTATAATTGTCCATAGAACTTCTCGAGCTCACTCAAAATCTCTGGCATCGACGAAACGATGCTGCCACTGTCGGTTTTCAGCTTCGTCAACGGGCTTTGCCCAATAGACAGATCTCTTGCGAACACTTTGGAGCTCTTGTTCCGCTCTATTGCGTTCTTAATGCAAGTAGTATTATAGGAACGCAAATCGTGTCGCATTGACTTGAAGATCTGTTTATTAAGCAAGCTGTAACTCGACATATCCACTGAAGACTGCAGCCTCATCTCGCCTCGTTCTGCCATAAGTTTTAGTGTATGCTCAGAGAGTTTCTGTGTTCTTTTTTTGCGGGGGGGTCTTAATGAACTCCGGCTCGACCGCGTGGACAATTTCCACCAGCCCGTTATTTAGTTCGTCGACTGTATCGCATTCGGTAAGGATTTGGAAGCGATTTTGGAGCTCCAACTGAAAGCTCACGGGGTTTTGGATTTGGGCAGGACTTGGGCGAAGAGTAGATCTCATCAAACGAGACCTCTCCAGCTTTACGTTGATATTCAATGAGTTTCTTACCATGCGGTGATCACTGCCGGTCGTAACCCTGTTGATCACAGAGACATCATTGAATATATGCTTATTGGTCGTCAAATGAAATGAAATCTATCTCGTGCTTATAACCGCCGGGGTACAGCCACTTCCATTTCCTGGACGGGAGCTGCTTGAAAAAGGAGTTCATCATAATGAGTCCCCCCCTTCTCCATGAAGTCGGCCAATCGCTGACCCCTTTGGTTCCGCTGTCCAAATCCAAACTGCCCCACTCTCAGTTCATCGCCATTCCGCATGCCCAGCCGTGCGTTGAAGTCCCCCATCATCACTGTGAAGTGTGTTTTCAGGGCATGTATGGCATTAGAAATGTCATCATACATAGCCTCCACTTCATCGTCCGGGCGTTTCGAGTGTGGGGCGTACACCTGTATGACCTTCAACGAATACCGTTCGGTAATTCTGAGTATAAGATATACCACCCTGCTCGAAACGCTTTCGATCTTCACAATGTTGTTGACGATGGACTTGTGGACGAGAAACCCGACACCATGTTGGCTATCGACTGCTGGTCGCCCTGCCGGTAATAGAGTAAGTTGCCGGAATTGAGGGTCACCGTATCCTCTCCCTCTTTTCGGACTTCTGATAACCCTATAATACCCCAGCGCAACTTACTTACTACTTCTTCCAGCTCTATCAACTTCTCATCGGTCCTCAAGGTGCGTGCGTTATAAGTTGCCAGGTCCAGAGATTCTCCACACATCCAGAACCACAAGTATAGAACCGTGTATCAATGTTACTTGTAAATGTTTTAACGGGTAATCTGCGAAAACGCCCTAAACGTCCGCAATCCGGACAGCTGTTCTTGTAAATCACGGAACACGTATTGCTTCTGGTAGATTTGAATATGACTAAGGATAGCAGTGGAAGTCCGGACAATGTCAACCAATCTGTCTTGAATGCGAGCGCGGAATTTGCGTATCCCTTGAAGAATATAAATACATCTACTGATATTATAGTCAGACAGAAATAAATGAGATCGGTATTGTTCAACTAGATGCGCAAATGGCAAATTCGTTAGACGAGAACTTTGTAGCTGCAAACCTGGATGGTACATAGTAGAAAGTGGAAAATTTCTTGCGGATTGTGATATTAACTGTGATAACGCCAACTGTGTGGCACCGAACATTTGTGAATGCGGTACTGGTTATAAATGAGTAAAGAAGTTCACAGATGTGTATCGAGAAGCAAGTAATGTGAAGGTAGTTTCACAGTAGACACTTGCGAGTGTACAGCGCCTTACGAAATAATCTACTCAATAGAAACGGTGGTGATTGCGATCGCTTTAATCATTGCGATTATTCTAGCAAAGAATGCACTAAAGCTAAGTACGAGTAGTTGTTTAGTCAAGAATGATGATACAAATACAGCAGTAGTTTTATTTATATATACTTATAATAAAACTGTAACGGGTCCAATTCTGTCCATTGAAGATATTTAGAAAAAATAATTGGACTTTACTCTAGATTCGATACTGAAGCCAAAACTGTATTTTTTTAATTTTTGTCTGTCTGTATGTCTGTCTGTATCTTGGCTAGGCATCACGCCGAAACTACTGAATGAATTAAAAATAAACTTGGTATGATTTGAGTTCATAATACGAGGTACGACATAGGCTACTTTTCATCCCGAAAAATGAAAGGGTTCCCGCAGGATTGGGGTTGAAAGTTATTTTAAAAATCACTATAACTACCAGACGGATTTTGATGCAACTTGGTACAGTCATAGTTTATATTATGGGTTAAAAATGAGGATACTGTTTATCCAGAAAAAAAATGAGTTCCTGCGGGATAATGTTCCAAATTCTGTAAATTAAAGATATTTTGTAATTTTTTTTGGAGCCGTTCTGTATTCCATACTAAAGCTACACTGTATTTTTTAATTTTTGTCTTTCTGTCTGTCTGTCCGTCTGTACCTTAAAAGTGCATCACGCCGAAAATACTCAATGAATTCAAATGAAATTTGGTATGATTAAAGTTCATACTTTGAGGTAGGACATTGAAATAAAAGAAAGAAAGAAAATACATTTATTTCTGACAACACACAACATTAAACATTATCAAGAAAAAAATTAGGAAATAAGACAAACAAACAAAAAATAATGCTGTGTGTTGTCACAAACAGGTCCCGACTCAGCAAACGGCCAAGGCCTTGGCACTGATTTTCTGTCGGAACCTATTCGTGACATCACGAACGCAGAGTGGCACAATAATATAAACACAAAAAATAATAATTAAACGAACATACTTAGAAATAAAACAATAAAATTTACATTAAAAAAATGACTTCAGAAATGCCACTTTATAGAGGAAACTTCAAGAAAGTCATCCGTCATTCGGCTTGGGAAGGATCGTTAGTGGCAAATATCTGCAAAAACCATAACGGCCATCTCCAAACCACCCAAAACGCCATAATGCCAATCCGAACTTTGCCTTCGACAGTCTCATTGACGGGTGAAATGACAGCTAGCTAGTTCCTCAGTGGTCTTTGGCATGGCATGCCACGTAACAATAACAAAGGTAAAGAACACACGTCACGTGATCATCCTAGCCAAATACAATACAATAGAATTATCGATAATAATAACTTTTACACATGAATAATAATACCTTTCTATTTAATCTAGTAACTAGCCGACGAGCAAGGCTTAAAATAGCATAAGCTATTGCGCGATACTTGACAGCTTAATGTACATCCACTACATGCAATCAAAACAAAGAGAAGAAACAGAAGCAAAAGAGAAAGCGTTATTAAACCAATAGTAAGTACAATTTTACAATATAAATACCTAATTAAACTCAAAAAAGAGGCATTTTTATCTTGACTGCACTTTGTGCTGCAGGAAGAAAGTTGATAAATGTACCTATCCTGTATTGGTTATCTACTGTAAGAACTGATTTCGCAGTAAGTGCAGTTTAAAATGCCTAAGAAATGTTTTTATTGTTTTCAGGTCTCGAAATGGCGGTGGTAGATCATTCCAGCACTTGCTCGCTGCAAAACTAAAGCTACCATGAAATGCAACAGTCTTGTGAACCGGTGTTAAGATCAGATAGGCAGAAGCTCTAGTATGGTACCTGCGCTTCTCATGGGCCCAAGTCAACTTACGCAGTAAGTATTCTGGTCTTTTGCCCTTAATCATTCCAAATAGCAAAGTAGCAAAGTGCAGCTGCCTACGGGCCTTCATTTTCATAAGCTTAGCTTCATTGTGGAAAGGAGTAATATGTGCACGAGCGGGAACATTGAAACAAAAATGAGCACAGGCGTTTTGTACTCTTTGTATCAATCGTTCAGTTCTTGATAAAAGGCATGTTCCATAGACAACATCCGCATAATTAAGCTTAGACAGGATGAGAGATTCACATAATGTTATCCTGAGGTCCACACTGAGGTAAGGTCTGACTTTGTATAGCACCTTCAATCTGTAAAAACAATTACATACAGCTTCTGGCGTTCAAAGTGAAGATGACTATCCATTATCAAACCCAGATTGCGGGCCTCAGAAACACACTCTATGGGCTCATTTAGAATGGCGACCTTAGAGTTATGGTTCATTATGTTTGCTACTTGACTCCTGGACCCCATTACTAAAAATTTTGTTTTATTTGGGTTTAATACCATACAATTTGTCATGGACCACATCGCTAACCTGTCTAAGTCTTCATTTATTTTTGTTACAGCCAGATCTGTTTCTTTGGGATGGAAACTCAAATGAACCTGCAAGTCATCGGCATAGATGTGATACTGGCAATGCTTAATGCTATTAACAATATCAGCACTGTACAAAATGAAAAGGATTGGCCCAAGAATTGATCCTTGTGGAACGCCTCTAAGGTGAAAGAGGAAGATGCCGTCTTGCCATCTGTACCAGTGACCTCTACAATTTGAGATCTTAAGTGCAAGTAACTATCAAACCATTTTATTGTGTCAACATCAAACCTGTAATATGATAATTTGGATAAAAGATGTGAAATATTTATGGCATCAAAAGCACGAGAAAAATCGAGTAGCACCAGTATTGTTCCCATTCCACGATCCTGCGCTGCAAGCACATTGTCAACAACATCAAGCAATGCTGTTGCAGTACTTCTTTTTTTGCGAAAGCCTGACTGTGTTTGAGGCAATATTTCTTCAACTTCCAGGTATTTTACCATCTGATTACAAACCACTTTCTCCAATATTTTTGATAGACAGGGCAAGATGCTTATAGGTCGCAAGTCTTTAACTGATGCAATATTTAGTTTTTTTGGAATAGGTCTAATAACAGAAATTTTCCAGACATCAGGAAACGTACATGTTATTATGGACAAGTTCACTATTTTTGTAATGATGCTTAGTGTGGTAGGCAAAGATAATAAAATCATTTTTAATGTGATGTGATCAAAACCCTCGGCGTTAGAAGAAAACCCATTTATTATACTTGCTACTGCATCCTCACTGACTGTTTCAAGTTTAAAAACAGATAAGCTAAAACGATTATACTCAAAATAGGTGAGATCTGAGATACTTTAAAATCTTTTCCAGGGACATCGAGAAAATGTTTATTTATTGCATCTGGGCCACCACAAAAACTTGGTATTTCAAAGTTATGTTTATCATTTGGAATAATTGTTGACTTGAGGTTATTCCATAGTTTTTTGGGATTATATATATTCTGATTAATATGGTTATCAAAATATACTTTTTTTTCTTGATACATTGCATTAATTACTACATGTTTCATATCTCTATACAATTGCCTATGTGAATCACTTTTTGATACTTTAAACTGACCATGATAATGGTCACGTATGCGCATCATTTCCTTAACGGTGTCAGTAAGCCAGGGATAACATATTTTTTTAATAAATATTGTCTTCTCTGGTGCATGCAAATCAAAAAGAAACAAAATATACTGATTGAAAAGAGATACCAAATCATTTACATTACTGGTGTTTGCAAAATTTTGCCAATTAATCAAACATAAATCTTTATGAAAATGCTCCAAAAGTATATTCCTAAGTGACCTGTATACAATAAAATGTGGGGTAGGTTTTTCTGCCTTAATATTAAATTCTATAGATGCTATTGCATGGTTACCCAAGTCAGGGATATGCTGAACATTTATTGATCGTGCCTTAATATCAGTACACACTAAGTCTATTAGAGTTTTGCTGTGATCGGTAAAATGAGTCGGTTCTGTTACTAATTGCTTAAGATTAGTATAGTTTAAAAATGTTAGCAATAGTTTAGTTTTGTTTTCTGATGCAATTAGTAAGTTTATATTGAAATCTCCAAGAATTGCGATATGATCATAATCAGCAAAGCTAGCTACCGACTGGGTCAATACATCTAAAAATATATTAACATCAAGCCAAGGCGGACGATAGGCTGTACCAACAATATTTTTTTTCGAGTTGACCTTCAGGCTCAGCCACATCTGCTCAACAGACGCAGTAGGAGGATGAGGACATGCTCGAACATTCACTCCACGCTTTATGTAAAAGCCGACTCCGCCTCCGCGTCCACCGCGCACGGCCGCCGGCCTCGGCGTGTGCCGCAGCCGGTAACCGGGCACGACAGGCGCAGGTCCGCTTTGATTTTCTCGTAACCACGTTTCATTGACTGCCATGATATGGACAGCAGTTCTCTCCATGGCCACAATAAATTCATCATGCCGCGTTCCCAGTGAGCCTGCATTAAACAGTCCAACCTTGAGTTGCTTTACAAGCATTATAAGATGTATAAATCTTTACACATAAACATGCATAAGCATGTATGGCTTCAAACAACAATCAAAATATAAAAATCCTATTAGAATTGTAAGCAGAACTACTATAACGTGACTACTAGGTAACTTAAGACTTAATTTAGAATCATTACAGTAAAATGAGTAAGACAAAATTTTGAAAAAATAATAATAACAGGAATATAAACTGTAGTACCTTAAGCAACGGGACGTCAGTACTTTTAAAATTATCACTAATTGTAGAAGCAAAACATAAACACACACGATGTAGTAAATAATAACTTGTATTACTTTTTCTGCTCTAACAAAACACCTTGATCCTGAGTCTGGCGCAGTCCAACTACATCTAACCCAAAAAAAAAACTTAAAATCAGATTCCGACCGCACCCGGAAGGATGCCTTCCCTGACTCACGACGAACGAGGATTCGTCCACCCTTGGTCCAGGCATACCTCCAGCCCTGACGTCGGCTCTCCTCGCGCACCCTATGGAACAACATCTTGTTCTGCCTCGTGAGGCGCTCGTTCACGTAGAATGTAGTCGGCGAGGCGCCGAGGCCGAGCCCCTCCGTAGTGACTCGGCGGCGTACGCGCGCACTCTGCAGAAAGGCGTCGCGCAGCTGTCTCCGTGCTAACCGCACGAGAATCGGCCGCGGGCGCGGCACCGCCTGCTCGCCGCCGCCCAAGGGCACGCGGCGCAGGCCTGCCCGCTCCACCGAGACGAAGTCGCGCTCCTCACAGACTACACCCAACTTGCCGGCGATGAGGTTCACGAGACTATCGACATTTTCTCCTTGCTCCTCAGGGACACCAGTGATCTCTATGTCGTTCAGTAACGAATTCTGATCCCGTTCGTTGAGATCAACCTTAAGCCGTTCAATGGTGACAAGCAACTCATCAACCTCGGGACGGGCTTGCAGCTCAAGGTACTTGTCCTCGAGGCCAATTAATCGAGCCTCCATGCCGTCCATACGTCCTCCAAAGCTCGCCACAGTGGTCCTAAGCAATGCCATCTCTTCTCGCATTGCATTTAAATCCCCCCGAAATGACCTCATCTCTTGATGCATGAGTTTTATTTCACCCATGAGATCCACAGCAGTCACATTTGTGGGGATCTCCTGTGGGGCGACAATGACATCAGAGGGGCCTGTGAAGTCAGATAGTCAGCTCCCATTGGATACTTTTCATCCCGAAAAATTAAAGGGTTCCTGCAGGATAGGCGTTGAAAGTTATTTAAAAGAACACGTATCACGCTGAAACTACTTGACGGATTTTGTTGAAACTTGGCACAGTCATAGTTTATATAATGGGTTAAAATTAAGGTTACTTTTTATCCCAAAAAGTTGTGTTCCTTCGGGATAATGTCCGAAATTCTGTAAATTGAAAATATTATGTAATTTTTTTTGGGGCCGTTCTATATTCAATACTAAAGCCAACATTGTATTTATTTAATTTTTGTCTTTCTGTCTGTCTGTCCGTCTGTCTGTGACCTTGGCAGCGCACCACGCCGAAAATACTTAATGAATTCAAATGAAATTTGGTATGATTTGAGTTCACACTTCGAGTTAGGACATTGGATACTTTTAATCCCGAAAAAAATAAGTGTTCCTGCAGGATAGAAGTGGAAAATTATTTAAAAGAACACTTAGCACGCTGAAACTATTGGACGGATGTTAATGCAACTTGGCACAGACATAGTTTATAAGATAGGTGAAAATTATGGATACATTTTGTTCCGAAAAAATAAAGGGTTCCTGTGGGATATGGGTCTAAATTCTGTATATTAAAGATATAGTGTTTTTTTTTTGGAAGTTACTCTTCTAGTTCTACTATGATGCCTAAATTGTAAGTTTTTTCATTTTTGTCTGTATGTCTGTCAGTCTGTATCTTAGCCGCGCATCTCGCCGCCGGAACTACTGGATGAATTCAAAAGAAACTTGGTATGATTTGAGTTCGTACTACGAGGTAGGACATAGGATACTTTACATATCGAAAAATGTATGGGTTATTATTTAGGGGTTGAAACTTATTTAAAAGAACACGTACCACGCTGAAAGTAATGGACGGGTTTTGATGCAACTTAGCACTGTCTTAAGTTATATGATGGGTTAAAATTGAGGACAAGTTTTATCCCGAAAAAGTAATGGGTTTCTGCAGGATATGGGTCCAAAGTTATGTTAATATTTAAGTAATAAAAAATATTTTTTGGATGGTTCTCTATATTTGATACTGAAGCCAAACTGTTTTATTTTTTAATATTGTCAGTCTGTTTGTCCGTATCTTGACCGCGCATCGCACCCAAACTACTACATGAATTCAAATGAAAAAAGTGCTCTTGGGTGCTTAAAAAAGGTATTGAACAATATTTTTTGTTAGTCGTTTCTTTCTTTCTGTTTGTCTGTATGTTTGTTTGTTCACGCATCACATAAAAACTACTGGACCGATTGCAATGCGGTTTTCATTGTTAGATAGCATTAGGGTTTGATTTAAATCTGGTGTAATTGGTCTCTCAATCCGGTGAGTTAGAAGCCGAGCAATTGATAAAGTATTTTTGACGGCTGAAGAAATGTTGTTCATATGTTGGTATATTGGTCCTGGAATAGCACATTATGGTACTTTGAACCTAAAGAAACGAACACGCGTGCGAAGCCGCGGGTACAGCTAGTAAGAAATAATTTAATTTCTTAATGTAAACGAGACATACAAAATTGATGTAAATAAATACATGATATATTTCCGGATTATATTGTTGATTATATTGTCGGATTACATTATATCAATAAGTTATCTTGAAGCACGAACAGAATGAACAAGTCTAGGCGGATATATACATAAGTAAAATAATAATTAATGTAAAGTATTAGTAATTTGACGGCTAGTTGGTCTAGTGGCTAGTAACCCTAGGAACGAAATCAAACAGTCGCGGGTTCGAATCCTGCAAGGTGCAATCATTTGTGTGATGAGCAGAAATGTTTGTTTCCGAGTCATGGATGTTGATATTCGTATTTATGTATGTTTATCCGTTATCTAGTGCCCATATTCCATGGTATATCCTAGTTTGGGGCTAGGTAATTGGTGTGGAATTGTCCCGAATATATGTATATGAATGTATTAATAAGTACATATTATGTAAATTATTGTTGAATAAGTATTTGATATTATACTGTAAGCTATTTAGTATGTATATGTGTATATTTAGTTCTATATAGTGGAGTGGCGATCTGCGAAAGCAGATGAGCTCTGGACAGGACAAGTATGATGATGATTTTCTTGTCCATACCAATATATAAAAGTGAAACGTTGTCTGTTTGTTTGGGGAGCTTTCACGCGATAACAGCTGTACGGATTTCGATGAAATTTGGAATGGAGATAGCTTATACCCTAGAATAAAACATAGAATACTTTTATCCCGGAAAATTCCACGAATTCCGTGGAAGTTTCCACGGGAAAACCAGAACATGTTGAATACTCGCTGTAAGGAACGGTTGCCATGGAAACGAAATAACAAGTCCGTCAAAAATCATTAAGAGCGTTGTTGCCACAGATTAAGTCAACAAGCCACGGAGGCCATAACCAAGAAGTCTAAGTCTACTTTTGCATTGATTTTTAATATCCTAGAAGAACATAAGTAGGACGGTTTTTTCGCGATAAACTGTAGTCCGCGCGGACGAAGTCGCGGGCGGGTAAGCTAGTATTTAATATAAAAACCACTAATTAATTAACGAATTGAATTCTTTATTTTCATTTAGGATAATTTATAGCTAACTTAAACAAATAATAATATTCAACATCACATTTGCATTTAGCACATTTTAAGTTAAATTATACCCTAGATTAAAAATAATTAAGTATTTTGGGCTTGAAATTTTATAAAATTAGTTTTATCAATAATTTTAAAATGTTGTATTAATAAAAGTAGCTATATATTTTGTAGGATTAACCTTAGTACTTTATTCGTAGTAGAAGTTACAAAATTGTAAAATACTTTGTATAGATTACTTCGGTTAATGTTATAAAACATGTAAGAAAACAATAACAATAATTCCCTAACAATCGCTCAGACAATCATAAATCGCCCTAGAGTCAATCCTACGACAACTAACAATCGCCCAGACAATCATAAATCGCCCTAGAGTCAATCCTACGACAACTAACAATCGCCCAGACAATCATAAATCGCCCTAGAGTCAATCCTACGACAACTAACAATCGTCCAGACAATCATAAATCGCCCTAGAGTCAATCCTACGACAACTAACAATCGCCCAGACAATCATAAATCGCCCTAGAGTCAATCCTACGACAACTATTAGCTATAGCATGAATCTTTACTAAACTATTCAATAAAAAGCGTAATCCCTGAAAAATCGTCTCGAATATTTACAATCATCATCTTCCACTATTATATAAGAGAAAGAGAGAAAATATTTTCCAAAATAATATTTTAGGAGGGGTATTTCTAAGGGTTTATTTTTTGCACAGTTTCATTAAAATTATATAAAATCTTGTGAAAGAGTAGTATCGCATGAAAATACTATGATCTCACAGACTAGCTAGATTAATTAATTAATTAGGAATAATTTATAAATTGATACGAATATAAGAGTATTTTTCTGTATTTAGATAAAGTAAGTCACCAAGCACATCGTTATTGCTACCCCAATTTCAAATATTAACTATTTTGTACTATATCTTGAGCCTCCAATGCCATTAAACTAGATATGACGTGTATTATGACATATGTACAACATTTGTGTTATGAGCAGTTCCAACAATAGGCAGGAGCATATTTCGGCTACAAACATTTCTTGATCGTTTAAAGATATAGCACATTTTTCAAAAAAAAACAGACTAATAACTGTCCAACTTTAACAAGACATAATCGTAAGTTCAACAACTAAAATCATATGACAAAATAGGGTAAAAAATTGCTTAGGACACTATTGCGATGAAGACAAAGATCAAAATCGGATAAAGTTCTTAGTTTGAGCACATAACCTTTACTTAGCGTTGCCGAAGTAGGGTAAAAAAATAATTGCCCATTATGACACTGTATACCTGAAGACGAATCGATTGATACCTCGCTTGTCAAAATCGAACCAATAGGAGCGGCACTATGGTGGAATATCCACATACCCACATACACAGACACATAAATACATATATACATAAACTGTAAAACTCATTACCCTTCCCTTGCGTTGCTGTAGTCGGGTAAAAAGTTAATCAATCGTGGTTCAGTTAACGACGACGACTTGGTTTCAATTCATGAGGATGTTATTTTTTTAAAACCTCGTACATAATTATCTTGTGTACTTTCAACATAATTGGTCTTCTACAGTCTTTCATCTTCGACATCTACAGTGGTTCCAAGCAAAGAGTTCCGTACTTCCGGATAAGGATCTCTTGTGACCTCCTCGTAGAATCCTTCTTGGGCCTCCTGTCCCTCTCCAGGAGCCTGACTGGTGATCAAGGAGTCTGGTACCACAGTGTGGTAGACAACGCTCCCGTATCCAGCTCCTGAAAAAATAAAAATATACCTTCTATCTACATTGACCTATATTTGCGCACACGAGCAGGGTGTCCTAAAAGTCAACAACAAACGTTAAAGGGTGGTGCACCAGCTCCTATCAGATGAGCACAACTTTCAAAGACCAAGTTGAGCTCATCTGATCGAAATTGAGCTCGAGTATCACCACCCCTTAACGACTTTAGGGACGTCATGTGTATGTATATATTTAAACAAAAGTACTTTCGTGAAAGTAATCAGTACAACCGCAAGCACAGCTTGCTTTATCTGGGACTAGGACTAGTCAGTAGGAGAAAATACTCAGGACTTTACCTTCATCAGGAGTCTTATTGATGGCTCGCTCGCGGTGTGCCCAGGAGCGTTGGATCACAACCAAGAGGAGAACGATAAGCAGCAGCCCTATGGCACCACCCAGCACCCAGCTCCACTGCAGTCCAGCCAGGCTGCATAGCCAGAATAAATTAATAACCTACATTTCAAAATATTTCAATCAAATAATCTGTGAGTTTCTTGAATAACTTGAATAAGATCCGTCGCATTTGTATTGTAACGACTCAACACCAACTCGACTCAAAGTGGAGCAATAAAATATGAGCTTTAATAGTGTTACTTAGAGCACATTTTACATAATAACAAAAGTATCGTACGACTCGCGAACCACTCGTGTCGCGGGTCGCCTACTCGCGAGTCGAGTTGGTTATGAGTCGTTGTGCAACTGCTTTGTGTGTGTAACATCTTCATCCACGTCATCAATTCACAGTGAGATGGTGGACAAATTCAGGCTAGTCTATATCAATAAATTGTTCATCCCTTAGTTTGAAGCTCTACCTACTTTAGACTATCTATGAGGCAATACTGTAGGTGCAATACCGCATCATAAAACGCAGATTATTAAACGGGATTTGATATTGGTTAACATGCATTTTTCTCTTTTTTTTCTGTTTGGTCAAAAGCTTGCAGTCTCGACATAGACATAGACAACGATTGCTTTACAACAGAAATCGGTCGCAGTCCTTACGAGCTGATATTTGCTAGTCTCCACTGTACAGATACCGATGGCAATCGATAGCTTCTGACAATAACTGTCAAAACTAATTATTGTCAGTAGTATATGTACTGGAAGGCAATTCTCACGAAGTGATATAGATAAAATCACAATAGATATATATCGAAAAATGTATGGATTTTTCGACATTTATCTATAGTGATATTTTTATCACTCCGTGTCAATTGCCCTGCTGTAGAGACTACTAATATGTTTATTGCGATCGATTTCGGTTGAAAAGTTTTTTATTTAGAGACTGCAGTCCGTAAACTGCGTTTGAAGCCACAATTGCACCAATATGATATGAAAATACTTACCTAACAGAAGTAGTGTCTCCCTCGGACGATGACGCCGTCGACTGGAAGCACGGGTTCCCGTCAGCGCACCAGCAGCCACCGCCTGAGCAGTTACCTTCACACGAATCACAGCTCACACTGCAAATAAATACTAAAGATATAATAAATAAATATTTTAAATTAATTTATATATATATATATATATATATAATATATATATATATGTATATATAATATTATATTAAAATATTATAAATGTGAAAGTTTGTATGTTTGTGTGTGTGTGTGTTTGTTGCTCCTTCACGCTCGAATGGCTGGACGGATTTAGATAACATTTGGTACCAGGATAGCTTATATACTGGATTAACACATAGGCTACTTTTTATCTCGAAATAGTAGAAACAAATATTATCGTTTTCTATAAAACTTGAAAAAAATAACAAAAAAATAATGAAAACAAATATTTCAGGTACCAGGAGAGCATAAGCACTTAAGAAGTTGGAGATATAAAATTGACAAATAATGTGAGTATACTTAGCTCCCAATGAACATTAAATGGTGTGATTAAATTAAAAAAAGTTTTTCTAAGTACCAGGAGAAAAGAAACACCTGAAGTTGGATATATGACATTGACAAATAAAGCTATTAAAAGAGAGTATACCTCCCCATGAACATTAAAAATAAGTATTTCAAAGTACCAGCTGAATTTATCATCATTAATATATTTTTGCAAATTCTTTGTCAAAGTGACATGGCGGGGGTGGGGGTTGAGGGTTGTTGGTAGAGGATTTAAAGGGGACTGAGCCAGGGGGAGGTGGATGGGACCAAAATAAGAAAGAAAATGGAAGCTTTTAAGGAATTTTCAAAATGATAAGTGTCAAAGTGACAGGTGTCAAAGTCACAGGTGTCAAAGGGACATCCTAGGGATGCAAAAAGGAGGTTTTTTTAAATGTATTTTCTAATGTGGCGGGAGTGGCAAAGATTGACCGCGATTGTGTGTGCGTGTTGTTGCTTCTTCACGCTCGAACAGTTGAACGGATTTGGATGAAATTTGGTACCAGGATAGCTTAAGTTAGAGATACAAAATTGACAAATAAAGTTATTAGATTATACCTCCCTATCAACATTAAATGCTGTGTTTATATTTAAAAAAGTATGCACTATGACGCTGCGTTTATAATATAATGTTTTTAATAGAAATACATATATAAATAAACACTATTAGTTTATCAAAACTTTTTCTTTAATTGATAACGTCTTGCAATTGGCAATGCATTTTGTATTCAGCAGAGCTTTTGTGTGTTTAAATAAACAAAGTAGATAAATGAGATTATATTATTATTTCTCTTAAAAAAAGTGTTTTCATTCAAAATTAATGATTCCTTGAGTATCCAAGAAGGTTACTTAGGAACGTTTTATTGAAATTCCAGCCTTATGGGAGTGACTCCCATTTGCAATTACTAAACAAGGCGCAGGGGTAATCACTACAAGTTTAAGGATTAAATTTGGAAAATACATGCTCCTCACATGGTCAATTGTTATGTGCCGTGCTCACGTGTTGGGAAACCGTCAGACCTATTCGTGTAACTACTCACAAGACGGAAAATATTTGTTTATCAAAAAAACTTCAATATAAAGAATATATACCACCAAAACTCTTTTAAATTATGTGACATGATTGTAACGCTAACTGTATTATTTAAAAATAGAATGGGGGAGAAGATTGCACGCGGGCAAAGCCGCGGGGTGCAGCTAGTAATAAATAATAGTTAAAAAAATGACTGCGCACAAAATTATAAAGAGACAAATAAGCTTTAAGCAAGCATAAGATGTAATCGGAGACAAGAGGAGGCTCACCAGGTTCTAATTGATCCCATGAAATTAAAAATGAAATGCATGGGGTTTTTTGTAATATTTTTAATACCTAATTTATTTTTATTACTTATTAGTTTACCTGCAAACGAAATAATTTGTGCAAAGAATTTTCATCGTGAGGTAGGTCTAACATTATTTAGGGCCAATTCAACCTAAAGAATTATATATTTTTGGAAACTTCATTTTGATAGCTCACTTGATAGGTTGTGGTATTTTTTTGTTCCGTCGGAAATACAGTATGGCAGCTGTAACTGTAAGCCGCCATATTAGTTTTCTTGACTCTTCATATACCCGACTAGTGACTTGCCCCGGCTTCGCACGGGTAGCACTCACACCGCGGCATTTTTCTTACATTTATATACATGTCGTACTTCGAAAAAAATACTCCAGTAAGCGTTATTCAAAATCTTTGGCAGAGATGATCGTGGTGTTTTTTGACCATAGACAACTGCATTATTACACATGTACTTGACAGACTTGTTATTTCGTTTCCATAGTAACGTATGATTCTGTTCTGTATTTTTGATACCATGGGTTACATTATTGCAATTTTCGCACGGATCTCTATTTTTTATTATTAATAATTTACTGCCCATGTTACTGATACTGATACTTGAGCTTTCAATAAATGAAATAATTTTTAAAAACCGTTCGGTATTTTTTGAGTTTATCCATTACAAACAAGCAAACAAATAAAAATATAAACATATAAACAAGCAAATCTTTCCTCTCTATAATATTAGCGTAGATTTCACTCTCGTGATTTAGACAAATCCAATGATATAACATTTATCAAAATCCATCAAGCCGTTTAGGATGTAGGACGCAAAACATTTGTTAATAATGTATTTTTATTTAAGAGATTGACTGTATCATTGCATTGCAAGGCGCGAAATCTCATCACCATCATCATCATCATCATTAGCCAGCGGCATACGTCCACTGCTCAACATAGACACAGAATAAATAAGTACAGAAGTTGCACTACTTTGATCTTGAAGAAAGCCGCCGATTTATAGCCTACAAACGTAGGTACGTATTACGTAGATATTCATGTATGGAGTGTGCATGCTAAATTGCACTTAATAGTCGCGCGTTAGAGTTGATAATACTATATTCCGACTCTCGCCCATAAAATTGCGAGCGCGTGGAGTTGAGTCGCCTGATTTGTGGCGCCGAGGCGCAGCGATCTGTAGGTTATTAACTCGCGTAAGTAGGTAGAGTGACGGATGCCTGACATAGGCTAAATCTAAATAATGGTATTATTATTCATATCATCCTACCTCTTTCACACCGTGAACCTTAGAACCAGAGATCAAGAGGATCTGTGATTAGAATGAATAACATAGTTTAGGCATCAATATGTACACAGATCTTAAATAATTCTTAATTTAAAGAATATACTTACAGTTGAATAGGTTGACAAGTTTTGTTGATCGTCTCAAAGCCAACATTGCAGACACACACGCCATATCCATTGCATTTTCCGTTTTCACACGGGCCATCGCAAGTCTTGTAGCACAGATTCTCTTGACCTTTTTCCTTCAAATAACCGTCGTAGCATGTGCAAGTATCCGGGGAAGAACAGTGCCCGTTCACGCAGAAGTTCTGGCAAACTGGAGAACACTCTCCGCTGGTTGTGTTGCGGCTGTAACCTTCGTTACATATGCACGTGTTAGAAGCATCGCAAAAGCCGTGCTCGCAAGATTCACACGTCGGCACGCAAACGGAATTGATTTCTGTAGACTCATATCCGTCAAAACAAGTACATGTATCTGGAGCGACACATTTCGAGTTCTCGCATTCGGGTTCGCAGATAGGATCGCAAGTGAACGTGTTAACGGGATTACGAGAAAAACCTACGTCACAATGGCATGTGTTTGGCAGTACACAACTTCCGTTCAGGCATGGCTTATCACACACTGGTGTGCATTCGCTATTTTTCATCGTGTATCCGTCATTACATGAGCATCTATTCGGAGCTACACATTTGCCATTTTCGCAGTGGTCACAAACGGGTCTGCATTTCCATTTGTTTTCGGCCTCGTACCCGGAAAAGCACGAGCAGTCATTAGGGGAAACACAATGTGAGTTGACGCACTCTTGCTCGCAGATCGGATTGCAAGTGAATATGTCAGATCCGTTTCTTGTAAAACCTTTGTCACAGGTGCATACGTTTGGCATCGAGCAACGTCCGTTGACACAAGGTTTGTCACATATGGGCGCGCATCTACCCTCTTTCATCACATATCCGTCGTTACATGAGCAGTTATTTGGAGCTATACAGTTGCCATTTTCGCATAGGTCACAAACTGGTTTGCATACCCAATTGTTTTCGGGCTCATATCCGGAAAAGCATGAGCAGTTATTGGGAGACACACAGTGCGAGTTGACGCACTCCTGCTTGCAGTATGGAATGCAAGTGAATCTGTCAGGTGCGTTTAATGTAAATCCTTTGTGACAGGTGCATACATTCGGCATCGAGCAATATCCGTTGAGACAAGGCTTGTCGCACACGGGCTTGCATCCACCTTCTTTCATCACGTATCCGTCGTTACAACTACAGTTATTTGGTGCTATACATTCGCCATTAACACAGAAGTCGCAAGTGGGTTTGCACTGCCATCTATTTTTGGTTTCGTATCCGGGATCACACGAGCACTTATTGGGTGACACGCAGGAAGCGTGGACGCATTTCGTTTCGCAAATTGCTAGACAGTTAAATTTGTTCGTGGGGTCTAATCGGTAGCCAGCTTCGCAAGTGCACTCGTTGGGTTTGGAACACGTTCCGTGGTTGCAAGGCGAGTCACAATGGGGGACGCAGACACGGTAGTCGACTTCATCTTCAACGTATCCAGCAAGGCAGGTGCAAGTGTCGGGAGCAGTGCAGATACCGTTGCGGCAGGGCGGGTTACAGACAGGGTGACAGTCGGTAGGATCGTTGAAGTAACCGGGTGCGCAAGATATGATGCAGTGCGTGTTGTTGAGCTTGTGGAAGCCCGGGAGGCACTCGCATGTGTCGGTGCCAATGCACTTTGCGTTCTGGCATGCGGTCTCGCAGACGGGCGCCACACAAGCGTTCTTCTTCAGTAGTAGCGGCGGTTCGCAGTAGCAGACGTCCGGCGCTAAACATGTACCGTTTGTGCATCCAAACTTACAGATTGGTTTGCATTCATCCTGATCTGCGTGATACTCCCAGTCGTTACAACACATAGTCGTGTTGCGCAATTGTTTCTGGAAATAAAGAAAAAAGATTCGGTCACAGGTCCCAGCATAAGCATGCTACAATTATAAAATAATCAAGATAGTTTTTGAGAGCAATTTATGTTCGTATAATTTTGTTCTATTCTAATCAAATATTAAACAGAGCCAAGTGGTATACTAGTTCGAATTAGAATCCAATAATACCGGGTTCAATAGGCACTCGGCTCCATATCAAATAATTTTCTAAGTTATGAGCGGATTTCCGTAGCTTCGTTGCTTCGGATCAGCTGTTTTTGTTAGGGTGGGCTATGATAGCCCGGGGATTCTTCGCACCCCCTGCACTGCCATTTCCGTGACTGCTACCGTGGTCTGGACTAGCAGGGCGATCGGTAACTGGTGGCCATTTTTAAGTTGTGCCAATTTTGGGAGGTTTCTCCCGTAACCGCCAAGCTGGGCATGCGGGTTTGCGATCACAGGGCGTAGCTTCTCGCACCGGTGACGCTGCTGCCTATCACCGGCCTGTGTAATTTGGCTACGTTTGTTTTCGGGATGTTTATACCGCCATCTGTCGGTCGCCATAGCCTCGTTCGTTGTACCATGTACCGCGTGCAGGTGAGCCAAGCCAACAGTGAGATAATTTTTGCTCCCATACATCCCTGCTGAAGACTCAGTGACGTGCATTAAGAGAGTCCTACGTCCAACATTGGACAAATATAGGCTGATGATGTGCTTCGGATGGCTCTCGGTGCTGTTATTGATAAGAAGCAGTCGTTAAGCTATGTCGGAAACCCTCAGCCAGCCTGACACTCTGACACCAGAGGCCGTCACTACCTCATCTGACAAGCAAAAATTTTACAGTTAAATTGGAGTGGCCATGTCTTTAGTTTAATTATCATGACTATCATGAATCACGAGCCGTAATACGAGAAGAAAACTCAACCGCTCCTACGTGTGACATAGTGTAAATAAGCCCTCTTAGATTAACAGTCGACTAACCTGGCGACATTTTGATCGTGGTTTGAGATGGCAGCCAGGTTTTAGTATTACTTTCCTGAAAATAAAAGAAAACGAGGCGTTTAAAATAATGCTAAACGTAACTTAGTAAAACAAAGACACAAAGTTCTGCTGATATAAAGCTTATATTGCATTACTTTCGCGGAAATGATTACTTTTACGAAAGCTTTTTCGAACACTTTATTGTAATTACATTCATCAAAGTATCGCCTTAAAATTCATTACAGAAACTCGCTCTATTTTTAATTAAGTTTAACAAAAGACACAATCAAAAGGGACAAAAACCCGACTTAGAACAAAACTAACATGAGGCAAACAAAATAGTCAGAATGGTTGTTAAACTTTAAATTTGTTAAATGTTAATTCGAAATGAAAAATCATAAGACAAACCTAAATAGGATTTTCAAACTAAATTCAATGATAATCCACTTAACATAGTTCACTTAACATAGTTCACTTAACATAGTTCACTTAACATAGTTCACTTAACATAGTTCACTTAACATAGTTCACTTAACATAGTTCACTTAACATAGTTCACTTAACATAGTTCACTTAACATAGTTCACTTAACATAGTTCACTTAACATAGTTCACTTAACATAGTTCACTTAACATAGTTCACTTAACATAGTTCACTTAACATATTTTCTCGATATGAAGTCTGGTTGACGCCATATTGAATTTTGATTACTGTCATATCTTTAGTGACACTTGCAAGATTAAGATAAATCGATTGACGTAAGAATCATCAAAATCGGCCCACGCGTTTGTTCTCTAGAACGAGCGTCACAATGGAACAAACATACAAGATGCATAGTATTCATACTTGGATTATACTACCTTCTATGACCTTTGGAATGGAAATATATGAAATATGACTCATGGCTTTGCTCGTGTTATCATAAAAATAATCACGCTATTTGCTAATGTTTTAAATAATAATGAAGTAATGTATCGTAATAATAAAAATACTACAAGTATGGAATCAATTAATTACGAAACAATACTTATTAGTATTATTAGTAGTGAACCTTGTTTTATAATCTGTGTCGTCCCGGAAATTCCAAAATTTACAAAGGGTCAAAGCGAGCACACGTGCAGTACCTGTGTATAGTGTAACGGTAACCAGAGTTACCGTTCGTATTTAGCATTTAATTACATATTCCAAAAAACTTGTTTCCTAATGACAATTATTATGTTAACATGATACTCTTTCCAAAAAGTAAAGGCCAGTATTGACGTACAAAATAAATATTTATTGACTTTTAACACCTTCTTATTCAAAAAATTATTGTAACTTCATGATAACACTAGCTGCCCCGCGGTTTCACCCATGTAAGTGATGATGATGAAAAAGTATCTATAAGTACTATGTGTTATTCCAGGATAATCTATCTCCATTCCAAATTTCATCAAATCCGTTCAGGGTGCGTGAGTGATGATAATGATGATGATGATGATGATGATGATGATGATGAAAAATATCCTGTGTTATCAGGGTATATTCCAAATTTCATCAAATCCGTTCAGGGTGCGTGAGTGATGATAATGATGATGATGATGATGATGATGATGATGATGATGAAAAATATCCTGTGTTATCAGGGTATATTCCAAATTTCATCAAATCCGTTCAGGGTGCGTGAGTGATGATAATGATGATGATGATGATGATGATGATGAAAAATATCCTGTGTTATCAGGGTATATTCCAAATTTCATCAAATCCGTTCAGGGTGCGTGAGTGATGATAATGATGATGATGATGATGATGATGATGAAAAATATCCTGTGTTATCAGGGTATATTCCAAATTTCATCAAATCCGTTCAGGGTGCGTGAGTGATGATAATGATGATGATGATGATGATGATGATGATGATGAAAAATATCCTGTGTTATCAGGGTATATTCCAAATTTCATCAAATCCGTTCAGGGTGCGTGAGTGATGATAATGATGATGATGATGATGATGATGATGAAAAATATCCTGTGTTATCAGGGTATATTCCAAATTTCATCAAATCCGTTCAGGGTGCGTGAGTGATGATAATGATGATGATGATGATGATGATGATGAAAAATATCCTGTGTTATCAGGGTATATTCCAAATTTCATCAAATCCGTTCAGGGTGCGTGAGTGATGATAATGATGATGATGATGATGATGATGATGAAAAATATCCTGTGTTATCAGGGTATATTCCAAATTTCATCAAATCCGTTCAGGGTGCATGAGTTATGATGACGATTATGATGAAAAGTATCATATGTATTATGCCAGGGTATAAGCTATCTCTATTCCAAATTTCATTAAAATCCATTCAGCCGTTTGAGCGTGAAGGCGTTAACAAATATACATACAAACTTTCTCCTTTTTAATATTAGTCTGTTGACACTCCTTCCAAAATATCAATTACGAAAAAACCATCATCCTCTTGCTCCAAAAGAACTCCAAATGCTGAAACTTGGCATATCTCAGAGAGGAGAAAGTCCACCATGCTGGCCCAAAACCCAGCAACGCTTACCGCCAAGCTTTGCTTGATATCTACAGTTTTATAATTATGGTCCTGCAAATATTATTAAGCAGATCTGGCGCCTATCCTGCTCGTCTAAAGTTTAGTCGATTTAATAATGTTTAAAAAAACATAGTCTACAGTAACATGAACATAGACGTTTTACAAGAAATGTTCAAGTTCATAGAAAGAAGCTCAAATACGACAAATTAATGTTCTTGTTCATCTGTTTACTGGATTTTTATAAATACATATTTAACTTCTCATTCCAAAGTCCAAAATATCCTATGAGAGTATTTTTAAAAGGAGAGCTTTTTTGTTCTTACTAAAAAACTCGCTCTGAGACGTAAAATGAGCCCAAAAAGTGACTACTACTGTCAGTTTATGGATGGAGAATTTCTATATACGTAATGTCACTTAAAACTGTCTAACTCTGCCATAGAAGTTAAAATACTTGTATTGTAATCATTAACTAGGATCGGTAATTAATCTATTTTGGTTAAATATTTGGCCCCCGCGAATCCGCCATACAGGCCTGACCTAGTGCGACCTATTGGCAATTCATTCTTTTGGTAAAAATACATTTAGATACCTCCGTGATATAACTCTCGAAATATAACAATAATTGTGTAAACAAAACTCGAAAGCTTCAAGGTTTCACAAAGCAAGACTTGAATCTGCAAATTCGGTAACGGACTACACGCAAAGTTGAATAAAAGCTGGTCTACCAGCAAGGAAAACACTTACACGGTTGGTTTGATGCATACGCCCTCATCAGACACATTTAAGCCATCGCAAAGAACAGCAATAGTACCTATCACCAGCACAGGTATCATCACATTGTACCACGCCATCATTTTTCAGCAACACATCGATCACTCCGTCATGAAACAATATTCTAACGTCACTGAGCTAATTGCCGACCAGTGCGGCTTATTCACAACTACCGCAGCTGATAAACACTATCAGCTCGAGCACTTCCTTGCGGCACTTTTCCCACAAAAGCTGCAGTGTTCCACAATGTTGCAATCGTAGATACCTAACTAGATTGTCTGCAAACGGATTGTAACTGCGCCAAAATCACAAGACTATTTAAGGAAATAAATACACTTCCAAATTTTAATTAATCACTATACAGGTTGCTGCTTAACGACTGATCTTTTTAATCACGGTTTAATCACTCGGTGATTACTTAAGTGTTGTGATTAACAAGTGAGCATCGGCAGCGACGCGCGGCGTCTTGAGTCCAAATGTTCGTCGTCGGGAGAACAATGACATTTTGCATACGATGGACAGTTTTATAGACGTCCGGTGCGTGGTCGTAAATAATGTTGTGACGTACGCCGGAATATGAATACAGAATTGTTATTCAACGCAATATGAACTTATATGTTGCTTATAAATCAGTCAATGTCTATCTTGTCTGGATGCCTGGCGCTTAGATGCACCCGGCCATATTAATTAGAAGTTTCTGCTTGATTCTATCTACTTGCTCACTATGATTCATAAAATAAATTGTATGCATAAGAATTTTTATTTACAATATCTATCATCATTTACAGCACTACTCCAACTGCTGCTGGATATAGGTACCTACTTACTCGTATGTCTCCATAGCCTCCGTCACGCTTCATTACCCAGTGGCAACCTCATCCATGCTCTTCATTCGATATCTACCTCATTTGATTATTGGGTTCAATTAAAATTGAAGACAATAATCATTGGTACCAGGTCGGATTGGCTACAAGCGAAGTTATAAGCAATACAACAAAATCATACAAAAAAAACAGTGACTAACGACAGAAGATGAGACAATGTCAATTTAGGTTCCGCAACCAAAAGTACGGCACAGCAAATCCATAGAGGTCAGTCACCAAAATGCATACTTTTAAAAACAGCCTGTATGTTCGTCATGTAGCGAGCACATTAATTAATCAATTGTTAATACAGAGTTAACAGTAGTAGGTAACTTCACATATTAACAATCCTGTAAACAAATTGATGCTTATTAGTCATCGAATAGGCAATAAGAAATAGGTAGTTATAATTTAAATAAGTTATAACATAAGGGATATAATTGAGTTTAGACATAGGATACATTAATTAACTGAATTCTGTATTATATGGTAAATAAGTTAATATAAAAACATTTAAATAACAGATTTTATGCACACAATAAAAAAAACCGTTTACAACATTTCGTGTCTATGCTGTTAACCGTTGAGAAGTTGCCCTAATAAGAAGCCAACCTGGAGAGCAGCAACCATATCATGGTAAACTTCAAACCGACTAGCATAATTATAATGCGTACACAAAATTTGGTGACAGTGCTGCTAACCGTTGAGGATTTCCCAAGTCAGGAGCCAACCCGGAGTCATCGGAACTGAACCAACATGCAAAAATTCAACTCCGTAGGATATGAAGAAGTGGTTCTAATAAAGCTTGCGAGATTTGATCTAAACAAACATACATACAGACATACATAAAAACATTGCAAGTTAAATAAAAGCTGTTAAAAACGGCTTGGACCCTAGTTATTCGACTTCACAAAAAGAGGCGGTTCTATGCCCGACTGTATGTATTTCTTAGGTATGTTCACCGATTTCTCCGTCAATTGTGGACCGATTTAGAAAAATCTTTTTTTATCTTAAAGGATTGCTCCTATATAAATTGTATCAAAATTAGATTCGTAGTGTTTTTTGTTGTTATTAGTTAATCCATTGGAAGTCGATTTTTGTACCACAGTATAGCACTTGTTTTACTGTCGAAATCGTACCGTTCAGTTTTTAACTTGTAAAAGCACATGCATATTAAGCTGTCTACTCATAACAAGAACAAAACGTATGAGAATGGGTTGGTTTCGGGCGTAACAGCGTATCTATCCGAAGCTCTTTTTCAGTTATTCTGACAATTCTTCACTTCAATTTTTAGACATAGACATATCTTTATTGTGACGATGCGATGGTGGCCTAACGATTTATATGCGATGGTGGCCTAACGGTTCTATAGTGCAATTTAGAATCCAACGATACCGGGTTCAAAACCAGTGACTTTTCTGAGTTATGTGCGTTTTTCCATCGCTCCGTGCTTCGGAGGGCACGTTAAGCTGTCGGTCCCGGCTGTTGTTGATTAATAGCAGTCGTTAAGCCATGCCAGAGGCCCTCGGGCGGCTTGACAAACTCTGCCACCAGAGGCCAGCACTACGACAAACAAACAACAAACATTGTGACTAAAACAATGAACAAACAGATTAAACAAAGGTTAAAACAGATTAATTGTTAGGTAAGTATACATGTATAGGTATTTTTAGATTAACAAGTGTTTTCCCAGAATAACTGTACCTACATTTGAAACAAACCATGTGTATTTTATTTACAAAATTGCTTTAGCCTTGGACGTGAAAGCCAAAAGCCATACAAACAGATAACGTTTTACATATAAATAGTAGGTACAATTATTACTTTAATAGCGTTTGGTTTCGTCGGTATGAAGTAAAAGGTTAGAAATTTTGTTAATAAATATTATCGAAAATTGTGTTCCTATGCCTGTTCATTGTTCAGTGATTTGCGAGGAAACGAATAAACTAATTTCAATGAAATCTTGCAAAACTAACTAATTGCGGAAAAATATTTGTCAAAATGAGTAACAATGAACATAACATACTAACGTATGAGATAAGTGAACACTATCGCGCGCTGGAGCGCGGTAGTTTGTGTGGAAACAAACATTGTTTGATCCTATAACATTACAAATATGAACTAATCAAACTCAATGAAATTTGGTATAGTCATCCTCATCACTCGACTACTCTGGACGTAGGCCTCTTCTTGTGAACGCCACTGAGCCCGATCTTCGGCTCTCGTTATGCCGTCGCTGCCAGCCGTGCAAATGGTCCACCTGGCCAGCGGGCGCCCTGCACAACGTTTGCTTAAACGCGGTCCCTCTTCAGAGCTCGTCTACCCCAACGGTTGTCGGTTCTTCGAGTTATGTGGCTGGCCCATTGCCATTTCAGCGTGCTAATTCTTTTAGCTATGTCGGTTACCTTGGTTTTCTGGCGGATCATTTCAGATCAAAGGCGTAGAGTTAGTTAGTTGTAGAGATCTAGACTAATCATAAATGTATGTTCTTATTATAAATGCTTGTTCCATAACTTATAAAGATTTCAGAATTAGACGGGTTCAAAAAATGCCTAGATAAGTAAGTTTGAGATCGTGTAGTGTATAAACTAATTGTTAGTTTGTCGTATGAGGTAGAGCTGGCCTCTGGTGTCAGATATTGTCGGGGCTGCCCGACGGTCTCTTACATGGCATGCAGAGCCTGGTCTTACTGCTTTTAAGGGTTTTTTTCATAAATATGCTGGGTCAACCACAAACCTGATAAACGTGAAACTTAACATATATGTTTTTGAGATCTTTATCTCTCTAAGACAGACAAAAACATGATTAACAGAATTTCATTCGACAGAATTTGTAGTCAAAAATTAAGTTATTTTCGGTAATATTTGCATTTTTCTACTCAACGGCTTAAGTTATATCTCTAAAATAAATCTAACAGCAAGAAAATATAGTTTTCACCTCACAAGCTCGGAAAGATTCTGTTTGTCATTCGAAATCTGAATGCAAAATTGCATTTTAGCGTGGAAAGTGTTTTTAAAATTCGAACCTTTCTATTCAATAATTTTCTATACCGACAATCCACTGAAAATACTTTATTACTAATTTATATTATATTATTATCCGATTCGATTCTACTCTACTTGACTCTATTCGTCTCTATTCGCCTCTTTTCATTTTCAATTATATTCTACTCTGTTCTAATCTATCCTACTCTGTTCTACTCTATTCTACACTTTTCTATTCTTTTCTACTCTGTTCTACTATGTTCTACTACGTTCTACTGTATTCTAGTCGATGCTACTCTGTTCTACTCTGTTCTACTATATTCTACTCTATTCTACTCTGTTATACTCTGTTCTACTATGTTCTACTCTGTTCTCCCCTGTTCTCCCCTGTTCTCCCCTGTTCTCCCTGTTCTCCCCTGTTCTCCCCTGTTCTCCTCTGTTCTACTCTGTTCTACCTGTTCTACTCTGTTCTACTGTATTCTACTCTATTTTACTGTGTTCTACTCTGTTCTACTGTGTTCTACTCTTTTCTACTCTATTCTATTCTGTTCTACTCTATTCTACTCTATTCTACTCTATTCTACTCTATTCTACTCTATTCTACTCTATTCTACTCTATTCTACTCTATTCTACTCTATTCTACTCTATTCTACTCTATTCTACTCTATTCTACTCTATTCTACTCTATTCTACTCTATTCTATTCGACACTATTCGACTCTTTTCGAATCTATTCTATTCGATTCTGTTGGACTCTATTTTATTATGTTTAAACATCTGCCAGGCATCCCGCGACGGCCCATTTTTTATTATTATGATTATAAACACTAATTTAATATATTATTTTAGCTGTTTTTCTTGCATTTTCCTCGCTGTAGTGAGGTGAAAAGTTTTGTGTTGCGCACGGCAGCAAATTTATTTGGCGTCTCGTACTTTTGAAACCCTCGCTATGCTCAGGATTCTATATTTAAACCACTGGCTTCGCTCGTGGTTCAATCCTAGAATCCTTCGCTTGCTCAGGTTTCAATACAAGTACTCTCGCCAAAAAGTCACTTTGCTTAGACAAAACAAAATTTACCTTATTAAATTATTAGCTTGCCAATAAAATAAATAACTTTTGAGACATACGACATTTAGTTCCGAGCTAAATTGTGTGTTCAAACATCGCTCGCGATATTCAACCTTGTTACGCAGGCACTTCAGTGGTTATTGCGGATAGCGGTTGACAGTGTGTAGGGGAGGTGGCAAGGGAGTGGGGAGTGGGAAAATGTAACCTTGGAGCAGGCTCCAAGATTAAAAGCAGTCGTTAAGGCCAGGGCCTTAACGACTGCTATTAATCACAGCCGAAGCACGGAGCGATGGAAATCCACACATAATTTACAAAAGTATTTGGTTTGGAAGCCTAGGTTTATTCTAAGTTGCACTATTGAGCCGTTCGGCTGCCGCCGCACTTTAATTAGTTTCTCTCATAAACTTCAACTGCGTATTTAATTGACAAATGCGCATGTCGCTTGTTATGGTTGACATAGGAATTTTCCTATTTGATAGCGCCACAGGGAACACTGTTTCCGATAGTGGACAACTAGTACTGCAAAACGTGACAAAACAGGACGTGGCCTTCGTCACCATAGGTACCTACTAGTTGTAGGAAAATCATGTGTTTTTATGCAATTGTTCTAATTTGAAATGGAATGCATCAGAAATAATGAATGCCATTAATAATGTTATGTAAATACTTAGGTACTAATATATTTTTTTCTCAAGGATTTACATAAAGGAAAACTTTGGTACTAATTCAGCCGGTTCAAAACTTACGAATTTAAAAATATTATAACAATCCGCAATGGGTCATGGTGGTGTGGTCATGCGGGCAATATTTAGCCCGATTATAAAGTTAAATTCTATTGTTAGTGCTAAAAAAAAAAATAACTTACTAGGTACATTAAACTGCGGTGAAAACTGCGGTTGCCACCTTTTAGTATCAATACATAGTATAAAACAAAGTCACTTCCCGCCGTCTGTCCCTCTGTAACGCTTACCTCGAGTTTCTGAAACGTTTGTTAACTTTAACTACAGATTAATTTTAATGCTGCCTTCATCTGGCACTAATCAAATGACAAAGACAGCAATAGACTTAATACGTTGTCAGAGGGTTAATCTTTTAAACTACGCAACGGATTTAAATACGGTTTTTATCAATAGATAGAGAGACTCAAGAACTTAAATGCAAAAAATTACAATGATCGCAGATTAATAAGTTTGATGAGTCCTTAAGGTTTTCTTAAAAATACTTCACTCGGGGATATATAGTAAAATTGATAAAAACATATCGAATACATAATTTGGATTTCAAAAAGAAATAGGCACAAGGGAAGCCCTGGTTGCCATACACAGGTATTGATACAGAACTGTTTAGAATTTAACAAGGACATATATATACTTGCTTTATAGACTTCGAAAAGGCTTTCGACAACGTAAAGCACGACAAACTGATGCAAATATTGAACCAAACGGAAGTGGATAGCGAGGATCTAAGAGTAATACATAATCTATATTGGAACCAGACAGCACACATAAAGATGCGAAATTTTACAATTGTAGACTTACAAATTTAGAAGGGGGTAAGACAGGGATGTATTCTTTCGTCATTGTTATTTAACTTGTACTCGGAAAACATCTTTCAGGAAGCTTTTGATGAGGTAGATACTGAAATTAAGGTAAACGGAACCGTAATCAATAATCTGAGGTACGCTGACGACACCGTCATTCTTGCACACTTACTCGAAAAGCAGCAACTTCTTCTAGAACATCAGAACATTAAATTAGAGGATCATGGCCTAAAAATTTATATATCGAAAACTAAGTACATGATTATCAACAAGAATACGGCAGACTCAGGTACACTGACTATCAAAGATAAAACCATATAAAGGGTTAAGTAGTATCGATATCTAGGAACCTGGCTTAATGAAAACTGGGATCCAGAAAAGGAGATCCGAATCAGAATAGAAATTGCCAGAAGCACCTTCATGAAAATTAAGAAACTTTTCACTAACAAAGATATTAAACTTAAACTCAGATGGAGAATGGTGAAATGTTACGTTCTGTCAGTACTTCTGTACGCTGCTGAGGGATGGACTTTAATTAAAAACATTGAATTAAAATTAAATGCATTTGAAATGTGGCTTCATAAAGAAGTATTTAATAGAATGAATAAACAGCTGGATACAATTAAGAAACATAAAACAGCATATTTTGGTCACATTTATAGACACGAGAAGTATAGCATATTAAAAAACATAATGGAAGGGAAAATGGAAGGGAAGCGGGGAAGAGGGAGAAGGAGAATAACATGGAGTGACAACCTAAAGAGCTGGACCAATATCAAAGACGCTGCCAGTCTTTGTAGATTCGCACAGAACAGAGAAGAATTTCGTGTGATTATCGCCAACATCCGCTAGGGTATGTTACCCGAAGAAGAAGAGAGATTCAAGAGAAAGGTTTATTAGTTATACGTATAGTTTGATATTGTTTTGTGTTAATTTGTTGAAATACCTATGACGATAATTGTTCCAGATGTCGGAAGAAATCAAGCCGACTGACAGTTTTTTAATTTGGACCGTTAAAGTTCGTATGAAACCTAAAGTATGAAACTCACATAGATACGGGCATTGTAAAGAGAGTTTATTCAAACGCTAACTAGCCACCATAGACAAAAGACAAAAAAAAATGGCGTGAAATCCCCGTATCTCTTATATACTCTGTGGGCGCAATATTAAAGAATGAGACGGTGTTTGGTGTTATTTTAACAGTTCCGTATTTTATCATTTTCAAGTTAACACAAAAATTTCGTCATAGTATTAGTGTGATAATGATTTTTACATTGTACCTGTGCTAAGCCGGAGCGGGTCGCTAGTAATATAATAAGGGGTGTTTTGCTCTGATCATCTCGCTCGTCTTGCTGTGGTTAGTGTGTGTTACGTAGCAGTATACTGCTGCCCGTAAAATAGCTTAGCTGGTTCTACAACACCTGCGTTAAGAGAACGGGTGGTCATGTTGTGTTGGGGCACCACATGCGAATGTGGACTTCTCTGTTGTGTCAATTGTCAAATTGATTCATCATTTTTACAGGATTCATGTATGTTTAATGTATGTGAGTTTCTTAATTCCACCATAACGTTTAAATGCCCGAACAGATTTGGATATATGTTAGAATCCTAAAATCATCCCGAGCAACAAAAGTAAAAACATTAAAAAAAACACGACTGCCCGCCAAAAACGAACTAAAAAGTCAAAAACATGAGATAAATAAAATTGTCATCGTAGTCGGGGGCCCTCTTTGATTATAAGTGTTCTACAGAACGGTACCCCGGCAATAATGTCAGTTTTGTTCTTGTCGTTTTAGTTCGGTTTTGGCTGGGCAGTTGTGTTTCTAATTAATTTGTATTGTTTATCTGTTGTTTCTGTAGCTCGGTGGCACTACTTTTTTATATATTACTGACTCGTCCCGGCTTCACACGGTAGCGCTCACACCATGGCATTTTTTAAACGGTTTTATTTAGCTTGTCCATTTTGTTGTTGATGTTGTTGTTTTTGGATCAAATCTAGTAATAGTATCCTCTTCCTGGTTACCGATTGATCTGAAATTAGGTACACACCTTTAGTTCTAATGACAATACCATTATGTATAATCAGTATCATTGTAAATCCAAGATGGTCGCCGCCACAAAATGGCGGATTATATATATTTTTCAACCCCCTCAATATGGATATCAAATGAAAGAGTTAACTAGTTGAATACAATGCATCATGAAAACTCCAAATCCAAGATGGCCGCCACCACAAAATGGCAGATTACTTTTTTCAATCCCCTGAATATGGGTATCTATCTTGACAAGTGGAACACAGTACACTTTAGAAACACCAAAATAAAATAATAAAAACTAGAAAATAAAATATATAATAAAAAACAAATTTTAAGTTTAATAATTAAATCGTGGTGCGCATCGTAACCTGCGTAACAAAAATTCGATTCGAGTTTTTAGTATATTAACTTCTTTACAATAAAAATTCGCCAGTAAGCGTAATTCAACTTTGGCAGCAAAGATTGGGTGCTTTTTGACCATAGACAACTGAATTATTACTCACGTACATGACAAACTTGTTATTATTTCGTTTCTACGGCAAAATGACATTGCATTCTATACAGCGAGTAATCGTCATTTCTGGAATTTTTTAATACAATTGAGTACTAATTGTATAATACTTGAGTTGCAATTTTTGTAAGGAAACAATTCTCCTTCTATTCACTTGACGATTTTTTTAAATGTAAAGCCAAACTGTGATTTGTTGGGTTCATTCAATATTCTTGTGACTTTCTTTTCTTTTTTTTTAAATATTATGATTATATTATTTAAAGTAAGTGACCGTTCAATTTTATTATTTCATTATTGTTATTTTTTGTCATTACAATTAATTTAAAATTAATTGTAATGACAAAAAATAACAATAATGAAATGAGTTATTTAATATTATATTTTGACTATTTCTGTTAACTAATGACATATACAATTAAATATCTAAAATAATATTAATTAATTAAGATATATTTTCGATGTTATTTAATACTTATTTAGCTTTAAAATAAATATTTGTACGCCGTAAGGCAGAGCATGTTAGAACTAAGTTTAAACCACTACCATCTTCTCTGTAAACATGTTATAAACAAATAAAATTCATTCATTCATTCATTCATTTCTAGAGGTGTTTATTTTTTAAATCTTTTTTTTCTGTGATGATCTATTACAAACAAACACAAATAAGTTGATTTAAAAACTTTTTTTTTAAAGTTGTATGCAGTAGCCATATTGGATTTAGAATGATGTCACTTTAATGATTGTGTTTCGCTCATCAAGCCCTTTCATTTAATAGCCATATCATAGGGGTTGCTGTGGAAATGATAAATCACAATTTTGAAATGTTCACCATACTGGATTTAAAATGGTGACATTTAAGTAATCGTGCATTGTCACGAGAACCAAATGTATGTGCCAAATTTCAGCCCGATAGCTTCAGTGGAAGTGGGTGATTGATTGTAAAATTCCAGTACATAAGTACTCATATATACATACAAGTGAAGTTAAATAATAGTAGATTATGCAACTTTCATATCATTGGGGTTATTAAAACACGAGTGAGTTTATTACACGAGGCGAGTGTGATAATAGTAGGTATCATACGAGTTTATAATACCAAAATAAATATGCAGTTGCATACACTAGATATATATATAGATTCTTTATTGTACACACCACAAACAAAAATAACAAAAATAAATAAACAATAGTAGAAGAACTGTTACTTTGGGAAGCCTTATCGCTAAAAGCGATATATTCCAGGCAACCTTTGGTTGGAGAGGATTTTTTGCAAGCAAGAAGGAATGGGTGCACTATGATATTAAAATCCTAGAAGGATACAGTAAATAAAATTTCTATTGATACTAAAAACTATTTTATGATTAATAATATGTTATAATATACATACAAATATATATTATATGACAGAATACATAAATATATATAAAATTATGAAATAAACAAAATAAAAAAAATAGTTTAAAAAAGGAAAGGAATATAGCATCATGACAAACGTGTAAACATAATATTAGCTAACCTTCCAAGTAAAACCTCGACTAGGTTCGATATCTTCGCTCATGTAATATCAATTTTAAATAAAAAAAAGTTATATATTTATAATAGTTATTGAAATTTTGAGCATTCACCTAAAACGAAGAAGCCCTAAACTTTTTAGGCACTGAAAGTAGATAACGATCACATTTTCTGAAAATTACTTTAAACTTACATTTTTTTTAAATCAATATACTTTCACAGTTAATATAAACAGCAGCGCTTCTAGTACGCGCCGCCTCAGTTAATAAACGGCCACTCTGAATTAAAACCTCCTTGGTAGGGTCAAACTTGTACTCTGATGTTCTTTTAGCCAAAACCATTAAGTTAACCAATGTAAGTCATTATGCCACTATTTTTGAGTTCATAATCTGGATTTTACGATATGAGTGTAGATAAATGTTAAGCTTTTGTCCTTGGTAGGGTCAAACTTGTACACTGATGTGTTTCTAGCCAAAATCCTCGTTTATCAAAAGTTTTATCCTGATTAAAAATGTCGGACAGCAGTGTTAGTGAGGAAAATTTGACTCCAGCTGATATCACGGAAACAGCAACAAACATGACGAACGATCTTTTACCAAAAAAATCAAGAAATTATTACGGCATTATTTTTTTCCTTAAAAGTTCCTATTACATGAGTGTAGATAAAGTAGTGAATGAAACGGCACATAACTAGGTAATAAAGCAGTAATTAACAAAAAATACTACACAATGAAGATTATTTAAAAAAAATGGCTATGGTAGGTACTTAAAATAAGCTACTGAACAAGAACATAACAATAAAAAGAAATGGTTTCTTTCTTTCTGTCTGTCTCTATGTCTGTTCGCGCATCAAGTAAAAAGTACTGGACCGATTGCGATGCAGTTTTCACTTTGGGATAGCTTAGGATATGACTTCAAAACGGATGTACTTGGCTTGGTATCTCAATCTGATGAATAGAAGCCGAGCAATCGATAAAAAAACGATTTGACGTCTCAACGAAAATTGATGAAATTGGTACTTCTGATTCTGGAATAACACATAGGAATCCTAATATCCCAGGGAAAAAAACGCGGGCAAAACCGCGGGCACAGCTAGTTATTAATATAGTGATAGTATGAAGTATATGAAGCGGTCAGCGACTTGTTAACAGGTCGATGACCGCTTCATATCGTAAAAAAGGAAATGTAAAAATAGTAATTAATGGCCGAGGTATTTTTATATTGCGTCCTTAGAGATAAACTTTAATTACAATACCTACTTCATGGAATAGTCATTTGCTGTCTCATAATTAACTTTTTTGTCATTAGCTGATTAACCGACTTAATTTAAAAAGAATGAAATGTGAATTCATGATGTAGAGTGCCAGCTTTTATAATGCTGTATCAATAAATAATAAAGACAAGTTAGACATTTTTGGACGTCTGTAATCTGTATCAAGTTTTTACTATTTATTACTTGTTTTGCGTGTTTTACAAAAATCTGAGGAATGGTCTATAGTCTGTTAGTCCAGGTGCACATCAAGCTAATTTAACTTGTTTACTTGTTACTTGTGAATAGCGATGCAAGAGCCCGTTTGACCCGACATTATACGGAAGATATCCCGGACGTCAGCCTATACGAGATCAGAATGGCTCTCAAACAGCTTAAGAGCAACAAGGCACCAGAGGAAGACAGAATAACGACAAAGCAGTAGCAGTACTTTAATTACCGGTGTTCCACCCGCTTTCAGTAAAAGCGGGTGGAACACCGGTAATTAAAGTCCTTTAGAAGCTGTTTAACTCCGTCATCCTCGAGGGTACTATGCCAGAGGCGTAGCACAGGAGCGTAGTGGTTTTGTTCGTTAAGAAAGGTGATAAAACCCTCTTGAAGAATTATAGGCCCATTTCGCTGCTGAGCCACGTCTATAAGCTGTTTTCGAGAGTAGTTGCAAACCGTTTCGCTCGTAGGTTTGACGACTTTCAGCCTCCCGAACAAGCTGAATTCCGGAAAGGTTTTAGCACCGTAGACCACATCAATACGCTCCAGCAGATTATACAGAAGACCGAAGAGTATAATCGGCCACTATGTCTAGCGTTTGTGGACTACGAGAAAGCCTTTGATTCAGTCGAGACCTGGGCAGTGCTCAGTCATTACAGCGGTGCCAGATTGATTACCGGTACATCGAAGTGTTGAAGTGTTTGTACAGCAAGGCCACCATGACAGTTCATCTTCAGAATCAGAGCACGAATTCTATCCAGCTGCAAAAAGGACGTTAGAGACGTTATTTCTCCGAAACTGTTCACCTCTGCACTGGATGATATATTCAAGCTTCTGAACTGGAACGGATTTGGTGTTAACATTAATCGCGAATACGTCACTTACCTTCGATTTGCTGATTATATAGTCATCATGGCTGAAACCCTGGAAGACCTAAGCACAATGCTCAGTTACTTCAATATTTTTTCCCAACAGGTGGGTCTTAAAATGAACATGGGCAAGACGAACATCATGTCAAATGCCCATGTCATACCCATGCCGGTTTATGTTGGGAACGATATAATCGAAGCTGTTGATCACTATGTCTACTTGGGTCAGACGATCCAACTGGGTAGATCCAACTTCGACAAAGAGGTCAACCGACGAATCCAACTCGGATTGGCAGTGTTCGGGAAATTACGCCATATCTGATCCGTCGCAGATACCGCAGAGCCTCAAGACGAAAGTTTATAATCAGTGCGTGTTGCCAGTGATGAAATATGGCACTGAGAAGTGGTCGCTAACTATTGGTCTCATACACAAGGTCAGAGTTGCGCAGCGCGCAATGGAGAGAGCTATGCTCGGTGTTTCACTACGTGATAGAATCCGAAATGAGGAAATCCGTAGAAGAACGAAGGTTACCGACATAGCTCTCAGAGTTTGCAAGTTGAAGTGGCAATGGGCAGGCCATATAATTCGCAGAACTGACAACCATTGGGGAATATAGGTTCTCGAATGGCGACAACGAACAAGCAAGAGAAGTGTGAGGAGATCCCCACACGATGGACCGACGACATTGTAGCCAACGCAGGAAGTCGGTGGATGGAGGTGGTACAGGATCGCTCGTCATGGCGCTCTTTGGGGGAGGCTTATGTTCAGCAGTGGACTTATAAAGGCTGACATGATGATGATGATTATACTTGTAAGGTCCCTAAATTACGTGAGGCGTTCAGGGGGGAAGGGTTCAGGCCAAATCTACCAAATCTCACGTGGGGGAGAGGGAGTTTTGACAAATGTCACGTTTTTTTAATTCATTGGAAATATTGTAAATTAGTGGAAACACGGGGTTTACGTTACTTATACTTGTTGCCCCGTGTAATATACCTAAATATAATCAGACTCGTGAACTTTTCTTAAGCTTTTACTGCTTGGCCAGACTGCAAACGTGGGGGCGTGCGCGGCGTGCCCAAACATAAAGACAAGCTGAAAGTGCGTATTTTTTAAAGTCTTCTTCATCGTGTAGTACGTTTTTGTGATCTCATGTTTCAGTGATACCGTACTCGTTAAATTTAATACCGTACTGATAGAACAGAATAAATAATAGTACTGCTTGAATAATTACTTTAAGTTCCTGAAAGTAATTTTTATCTCATTTATATAAGAGTGTAAATCTTGTTGATTAAAAATTACTGATTAAATTTGAGTGTTTATTTTAATTCCATGGAAAACAATGCCCACAAATTTATATTCCTATATAGCGTGAAAACACGTTTTTTTTTTCAAAATTTTACTTTACGTTTGGGTGGGGGGTCGAAAATTCGCTAAAAACACTCACTTAATTTATGGACGCAGCCTTATCTGTCATCATCAGCCTATATCTGTCCACTGTTGGACGTAGGCCTCTCCTAATACACGCCACTGAGCTCGGTCTTCAGCTCTCCTCATCCATTTTCTTCCAGCCGCTTTTCACAGGTCGTTACTCCACAGGGCATCCTACACAAAGTTTGCCTAAACGTGGTCTCCACACGAGAACTCGTCTACCTCAACGGTTATCGGTTCTTTGGAAAATGTGACCAGCCGACTGCCACATTAGCTTGCTATCCTGTGAGCTATGCCGGTTACTTTGTTTCTCCGTCGGTTACCTTGGTTCTCCATCCGATATCTTCATTATGAATCATGTCCTTCAGAGAAACTGCAAGCACAGCTCTCTCCATGAGCGTAAGGTAGCTGAGCGACCTTAAATTTGTGGACTAGTTTTACCGTGAGTGTCCATATTTCGACTCCGTAGGTCACGACTGGTAGGTAGGACTCACTGATTGAAGACTTTTGTCTTCAGGCACTGTGGTACGAGTTGACAAAGCTTGTCGAATACTGCCTAACCCAGCTGAATTCTCTTGTTGCTTCCTTCTTGAAATTGTTCATATTATTTTAATCATACAGCTTTTTTGTTACATATCTCTTTATTAAACAGCCTTGGCCAATAGTATAAGCACCCATTATTTTCCTAATATTTTCATAAGAAAGGTTTTTTGCTCGGCGTCCATTTTTTTACCAGATCCTGGAAGATCCAAATATCCTGATCATATTTAGTTCCAGCACCACCCCGCTGCAATTTTTACATTTTGAGATGATTGATCGTGGTACATTCAGGATTCCATATTAAGAGTTTTAACTATTTACATATTATATTTATTTATTTATATATATCTTACTATATGAAGGTGCCGAGAAAGCTTTAGTTCGAACAATGTTTAATGATTATGAATACTTTTCAAGATATAGGGTAGGTAGGGTAGTTATAGGGGTGCCTTATACTTTTGGCTAAAGGATATGCCATTATCTATCTCTATGGTTTATCAGAAATAGCTTAATGGATAGACTATACAGAATGGATATTTGAGATGTCACAGTAAGGGCAGCTACCTTAAACGTTATAGTTTCAGGATAACTTACCTAGGAGACCATCCATAACTTATTGAGATTTTCTGAACTGCATTCATAGATTTTGGAAAAATGTACAGTCAGCAAGGAAATGGTAATTTTACACAAAAACTTTTTTGATGCCAATCTACCCTGATTCTTAAAAGAATCAAAAGTCTTTAGCGAACCAACTGAGGTACTAGAAATATCAGAAATTGTGAAATACTTTTTTTCCATACATTTTGTACGAAATTACCTGTTGTAGCTACAGGAAAACGTTCTTAGAAGACTCTCCTTCACTTTTGGAGATATTTTGACCTGCATTTACAGATTTTCTAAAAATAAACAGACATCAAGAAAATGGGCATTTCACAAAAAAAAGCCAAATGATCCTGTTTCTTATAAGGAACAAAAGTCTCTACCGGACCAGACCATCTGAGGTTAGAACCGCAGTAATTTTGAAAAGTTTGTATTCGAACGATGTTAGAATTTTATTTTATTAAATTCGTACAAAATGTAAGGAAAAAGTTATTTTTAATTTCTGATTTTTCTAGTACTCTTAGTTAAGTTGATCTTTTAGAAACTTTTGATTCTTATAAGAAACAGGATCGATTGACATAAAAACGTGTTCGTGTAAATTGCCTATTTTCTTGATAACTGAACATTTTTAACAAAATCTGATTGCAGGTCAAAATATCTTTCCCAGTCGATTATCTGGTGGCAAATATGTACTTTGTATCGGAATAAAGCGGTTACTAGCAAGGTACTAGATAAGGAGAGTCTTCTTAACGTTTTCTTGTAAGTACAATGGTTAAGGTAATTTCTTTCAAAATGTATGGAAAAATATTCACAATTTCTGATATTTCTAGTATTCAAATCTCGGTCGATCCGATAGCGATTTTTGATCCTTAAACGAAACAGGATCGATTGGCATCAAAAAAAGTGTTTGTGTAAAATTGCAATTTTCTTGCTGACTGTACTTTTTTCTAAAATATGTAAATTCAGTTCAAATTAAATCAAAAAGTTGTGGATGGTCTCGTTTTTCTATAACTATAACGGTTAAGGTACCTTACTGTCCCTCCTCCAAAATCCACCATGTAGACTAGGCAGTATTCGTAATCTTCTTGAACATGTATGTATATTATGTTCGTCAAAACAATAGAGTATCATGAGGGTAAACAAACGCGGTACAGATAGAGCCGCATATTGGATATCGCGTAGGTGGGTATAAGACTTTTCAAAGTTCTGGGTGAATGGTGCTCCAATTGTTATTCCAATGGAGAATGGCGCTTATCTGACTAACGAGTTGCTCGTCAGATCACTTGTTTGCATAAAAATTGATAGAATAGGATATCATACAGACAGTGAGCAATACATCCTGCACGGGGCATATTTTGCAACATATTGCTTCATATCTCTGCCAATCGCATGCTGTATTGAGTATTGTTCTTCCGCAAGGATATGTAATACTTACAGGAAATGTTAACATAACCGTCATCTATCTATCTATACTAATAAAACTGTAACTGGGTTAAATCTGTATATTAAATATTTTTTGAGATAAACTCAAAATAACTTCAAAATCGATACGGAGTGCAAAAAAGTTTTTTTTTTGTCTGTGTATCTGTCTCTTTGAACACGCATCACGCTGAAACTACCAGAGGAATTTTGATGCAACTTAGCACAATCATAGCTTATGTAATTGATTAACATTAAGAATACATTTTATCCCAAAAAAAAAACAATGGTTCCCGCAGGATAGGGGTTGAAAGTTATATAAAAGAACACATATCACGCTGGAACTTCCGGGCGGATTTTGATGTAACTTGGAACAGTCAAAGTTTATATTATGTGTTAAAATCAATGATACTTTTTGTCACAAAAAAATAAGGGATTCCTGCGGAATAAGAGTCTAAAGTTATGTTAATTTGAAAGGAATAAAAATAGTACATCCGTTTATAAAAGGGCACCGTAAATTCGGCATTCATGCCACAGAGCAGAGTGGCGCAGTGGAAGTGTGTCCGGCCTCCAACCCAGAGGCCCATGGATCGAATTTACGCACTTCTATAAATGTTTTGCCTCGATATTTATAAGCATTTACATATTTTATGCATTATTTTTACATTTTATTTGATATTATTAAGGCTTCTGTAATTTCCTGAAGTAAACCGTTAAGTTTTGTTTGAAAAAAAGCAGATAAACATAAACAGACGCGCGGTTGTTATATCATGGGATACTGATAATTTATAACCTTTTCGACGCAATATACCAAAAATTATGTTATTATCGCGAAATACCAAATACTCGACGATGCCAATGTTATAAATCATCACAGTCACAATAATTCCACTTCGGATTATTTAGAAAAAAGCTCAAAAACAGAAAAAAAAACGTCAATTTACTTTGTAATATTTTTTGACTTTGTAAATTTGTTAGTTTAGTGCATGTTTTATTTACAATCCCTCATAAAAAGCGCCCTCTTACGGCTGTTTGTATTGGTAACCATACTGCTTACTGTTTTACATGTTGTACTAACAGAATTGTCACAGCTGTGCGGTCGTCCGCGCAACCACGGGTCCGTGATGCACTAACTAAAGTGAGACTAAACTAACTCGAAAATATACATTACCTACACAACGCTCTTGACGTCAGAGACCGTGTTGGCATCGAGTATGTTTTAAAATCCAGAAAGCGAAAATGTATTCTTCGAAAGTATACCGTAAAGGTAAACATTCGAATATTTATGACGTCACTGGCCAAGCTGAGATCGGGTATAGGAATTTAAGATTTTGCGCGGCGTATTTTGAAAATATAGCAATAAGCTTAGGGTTTGAATTAAAAAGTGGGATACTTGGTATCTTAATCTGACAATTAGATGCCGAGCAATCGATAAAAAACTATTTGACGGCTGAACAAATTTTGAACAAATGTAGTATATTGTACTTTGTAGGTACTTTTGGTCCTGGAATAACACGTATGAGTTACTTTTAAATGAAATGACCACGCGGGAAAAGACGCGGGTACAGCTAGTCATTCAATATTTTGCGTTAGTCATGACCGGTGAAGGAAAAAACATGATGATTATAATTTTATTAATAAATTGCACATTCAACAATCAACCAAATAAAACGTTAAATTCTGTATCCGCATTTGATATGTATATATAAACGTAAAAATATCCTCATGATCAAATTTTAATTGCATGGAAAATAAATTAATAGTTCAAGACCAAAAATGTAAAAAACATACGGATTCCACACCGCCAAATCAAAAGTGAAGCACCAAAGATATGCCGATCCACTCGTACGTACAAGCCTCACGTACACACTTACACCATTTTATGACGATAGTCTGCCACATCGCAGCAAGATCTTGACCTTATTAGTCGTGTTAAAAGGAATATTTACCGCCTCCTTGTCCATACAAAAAGACAAACCTCTTTTCTACCTCCTAGCATTTTCCTATTTTGGTGTTTTTATATTCATGTAATCAACACATTATTTACTAGGCTTATACGAGTACGTTTTATTATCGCGTGAAAGCTCCCCAAATAAACAAACAAACAAACAGACAACGTTTCACTTTTATATGGATTCGATACTGAAGCCAAAACTGTATTATTTTTAATTTTTTGTCTGTTTTTCTGTCTGTCTGTCTGTCTATCTGTCTGTCTGTATATCTGTATCTTGACCGCCTATCACGCTGAAACTGCTGAATGAAAAATTTGATATGATTTGAGTTCATACTACAAGATAGGACATTAAATACTTTTCCTTCGTCTTGTCCTTGTAAATAAGTTTCAACCCCTATTGAAACTTATTTAAAGGACACGTATCACGCTGAAAGTACTGGACGGATTTTGATGCATCTTGGCACAGTCATAGTTTATGTGATAGGTTAAAATTATGGATAATTATTATCCAAAAAAAAATACTAAAGAGTTCCTGCGGGATAGGAATCCAAAGTTATGTTATTTTGAAGTAATAAATATCTATACATACATATAATAAAGCATTAAGTTTGTAGTAAAAAGTCTTTACAAAGACAACTAAAAAAAAAGGTCTAGGGTACTTAAAATAAGCTACTGATAAATAATATATCATTTTTTTAAATCATGTTTTATCTGTTTGTCTGTATGTTTGTTTGTTCGCGCATCACGTAAAAACTACTAGACCGATTGCGGTGTTGGATCGCTTGTGGTTTGACTTCAAAACTGGTGTAATTGGTATCTCAATCCGATGAGTAGAAGCCGAGCAAACGATAAAATCTTTATGACGGCTGAAGGAATTTTGATCAAATGTTGGTATATTGGTGTATTGGTCTTAGAAAAGTAATACTTTTAACCTAGAGAAATGACCACGCGTGCAAGCCGCGGGTACAGCTAGTATCTAATAAGTTTCGTGTACTTTATGTTTCATTGTCAGCTCCCCCACTCACCCTCAAAAATCCAAATCCGCCAGGCTATGTTCGGTCATTTTGACAATTTGTTCTGGCAACTCTGATGGTGACTAACAAGGTAAGGAAAAATGTATACACACCCAATACTATCAGCCAAAAATTGAATTGGACCACATTTTCCGGTTGACGGTAGGTTGGCCAAGAGCTTAGTGACCATGACTGCGAAGTCAACCATAGGTCGCAGGTTCGTCTCCCGCAAGGTTTGTGGAATGAGCACAAATGTTTGTTTCCGAATCACGGATGTAATATTCGTTTCTATGTATGTTTATATCCTAGTTTGGGGCTAGGTAATTGGTTTGAATTTTCCCGAATAAATAATTCGCTCAGCCGCAAGCAGCGTCAATGATAAACGCGTGTCAAAACAGTGGAGACATAAATAGGCCAATGATGAAGATAGCATTATTTTTAACATCTTACCTGAAAAGAGAGTTTAGTTTAGGGTATGTATGTGTGTGTATGTTTGTCTGTGGCATCGTAGTTCCCAAACGAATGTACCGATTTTGATGCGGTCTTTTTTGTTTGATAGCTGTTGTGAGTGAGATGATCCTATAATGTTTTTTTTTATTTTGCTTATAGTTCGAGTGATTTAATTTTGGAGTGTTTTAGTTGTAAAGAAGCTATTAGAGAATATATTTTAGAACGAGTCCAAAATATTACAGAACTAGCGTTCCTGCCCGCGACTTCGTCCGCGCGGACTATAGTTTATCGCGAAAAAAGCATCCTATGTTCTTCTAAGATATTAAAAACCAATGCAAAAGTTGGTATAGCACTAACGCTATAAATTTTTATTATTGTTTACGCTATAAATGTTATTTCGTTTCCATGGAAACAGTTCCTTACAGCGAGTAATCAACAGTTCCCAGTTATCCCGTGGAAACTTAAATTTTCCGGGATAAAAAGTATCCTATGTTTTATTCCAGGGTATAAGCTATCAACATTCCAAATTTAATCAAAATCCGTCCAGCCGTTATCGCTTGAAAGCTCATCAAACAAACAAACAAATAAACAAACAAACAGACAACGGTTCACTTTTATATATTGGTATGGATTACAGTGTTTTTTTCTTGAAAGATATGTTCGATTTTGATTCCTCACCTCGATTGAAAATTGTGTTCTGATGGAGGCCCTATCTCTCCTGTGCCTGATATATAACTGTGGCATGGTCAATAACATTCAATTTTACAGCATCTTGTTATTTCTGATTTAATTGATTCCTAAGAAAGTATTATTATTGTAATTCAGCCAAACCCGAAAGTCTTTATACCGGTAAAATTGTGAACAAGAGTTTACCTTACCAAACGCACGCTGAAAGCTAAAGAAGCGCTTTATGGTTTAAAAACATTATTTTAATACATAATTCTAGGAAATGGTACCTGGTGAAATTGAACATTACACATAAAAGATATAAAAAAATTGTAATGAACACTTACCGCGGGACACAGATGTGGCATTCCCCATTTAGGTTGCAGACGCCGCCACACTCCGGGCGGCAACACACTTGCTGGCTCAGTCGCTCGTGCCCCTCGTAGCATGTGCACTCTTCGGGCGCCGAGCAATCTCCGTTGACACAGCCCTTGCTGCAAACTGGCTCACACCCTCCCTCTACCGGGCGGTAGCCCTCACGACAAGCGCACTTTTGTGGAGCGACGCAGTCCCCGTCTTCACAGCTATCGCACTCTGGTACACATTCCGTATCACTCTTGGCGGTGTACCCTAGAAAGCACGAGCACCTGTTCGGCGAAACGCACACGGAGTTGACGCACTTCTCGCAGTGAGGCTCGCAGGTGAAGCCGTCTACACGCGAGTAGCCTTCGAGACAGGTGCAAGTGTGGGGCGCGGAACATACTCCGTTGACGCAAGGGTTTGCGCACTCGGGGGTGCAGGTAAGGTCTGCATTTATGGTGAAGTGTTCTTTGCAGGGAGCGCAATGTGTCGCGTTGTATCGGCGATTGCTAGCGAGACATTCGCACGTGCTGTTTCGGGTGCAAACAGCGTTGGCACAAGGGGGCTCGCAGACAGGGGAAAGGCACACGTTTTGGCGGTCAGGGTCGAGGTAGAGGGGAAAGTCGCACTGGCAAGTGGAGGGTGCCACGCACGTGCCGTTGAGGCAGCCGGTACTGCAGATTGGCTGACAGACGTCGAGCTCGCTGTTGTGCTGCCAGCCTTGGCAGCAAACTGTCGTGTTAGTCCACACTATGGGCACCTGTAAAATTGTTCTGTTTACACGTAGTCACAGAATATATTTATATTAGAGATGATGATAGTATGTTACAGGCTTTTGCTCGTGACTTCATCCACACGGACGACAGTTTATCGTGATAAAAAGTATCCTATGTCCTTCTTCAGGGTTCAAACCAAAATTCATCAAGATCGGTTCATCCGTTTAGTCGTGAAAATGTAACAAACAGACTTTTATAATATTAGTATGGATTATTGATAAATAGAATATCGCAAAAATAAGCCCTTGTATGTACAGTCAGCAATGAAAATGTTTTTAGGTAATATTTTGCAAGTGTGAGTAAAATAAATCCAAGGATATGTTCAGCGACTTTAGTTGCTGACAGTACGTTGTTGTATAAACTAGTTGTTATTGACTTTACAGAAATCCACTCACCATCCTTTGTCTCTTGCGACACTTAACATATGCGATATTTCCGTTTGGCCTTTGAGTTCTACACCATTTCATTACAGTTTTCCATACCGGTGTCCCTTTGGAACTGAAAATTAAATAAAAACAATGGTTGCATATAATTTTAATCAAATAAAGGCACCGATTGCTTTTCAAACAATTAATGCTGTACAGAACAGCATGGTACAATAATCGACTTCAAATGGATTAACAAATATATTTTAAAAAACTCAAATTTTGATGCAAGTTATGTGTGACAAACTTGGAGGTCAACTCATCCAAACCAAATCTATCCGCACTTGACGGAGAATTCGCAGAAAATACATTTTAAAAAAGATGTACAGTCGAAAATAGAACCTCCACCTTTTGTGAAGTCGATTAACTAAAACGTCTTCGGGCTGATGATAATTATGTGGTGTAGTCATAGATCTAAGTCAAGGGGCGAAGACACGGCACGCTTTAATATCACTGAAACGAAAACTCGACTAGCTACAACTACACTCACACATCTACATTCCCACCGTCATGCTTCAAGTGCATCGGCAACAAAGATAGAGAGATAAGAGAGATTGTGCCTGAGGTCGAAGAAGGCCAATTGTGTGCGCTGCACAAATGTATGCGGTCCACGCCCGAAGAGCTGGTACAATCTTTCTATGCTACACATACTAAAAAACAAATTGAGAATGTCCTCCTTGTGGAATCGACTAAACCGAGATTTTATAAATAATCCTTACATTATGCTATATTCCTATTTACCTAATATAGTAAGTAATCATATTAAGTTAGCAGGAAAGTGTAGTCATTATGAATGTTTTTAAACTGGAATGGTCAGTAACATAACAGTAGTTAGTATGTTAGAAACGAGATACTTAACTATTTATCATTTTGATTTGTTTTGAGCCAAGGCACTGAATTAAAAAAAAAGAAAAATATAACTAGGATAAGGTCAACCGGGGCAAATGCGACTTTATTGAATAAACTTTAAACTGTTTAGCTTCCAGGTCTGAAATACACATATATTGGTTGAAATCAAATTTTATGTTTTGAATCGTTTAGTAAGTCTGAATAATACTAAATAATCAGGCTTCCAGAGCGGAATTTATAGAAATGGGCAAATGCGTACCACTTTTTACAGACGCATTTACCCTTTGAGAAATCCAGATGTTCTGAACATTTTATTTGTGAGAGCAAAGTTAGTGAAATAACCAATGATAATTTCACAAAAATCTATGTCACTATGACCCCAGGACCAAATAAAATCAAGCGATTAGTTTAAAATTTTAATCAAAATTTTAGCAATAAATAATAAAAAGGTGGTAACAAAATTTTATATTTGGATATTAATACTACATAAAGATAAATAGTAAAATTATATTTCAGATTAAAAAAACTACCGATCTTTTTTTTTTGTTTGTGTTATTTTTACGAATCATTTATCCTAATGAATGTTACAAAACAGTTAAAAAAAAAACTTTGTTTAACTTTTAGTTTAATATACTAAGCTTGTATACTCGATAGTTAATGACGGAAGGTCTTCTGCTGAGAAATATTACACAAAATGATTTTAGATAAATACATTTAAAACCATACATCAATAAAGGTTGATGATCACTATATTTGGGGGAAATGCGCCATAGAGACGCAATATCCCCGAAACGGTAGATGAATTTTCCTCAAAAATCATAGCCTAACTTCGAAGTTATCAATTATCATTTATAAGAAAGTAAAACGATTTCAATAAAAATAATTTGTATCGTTTTATTTACTTACTTTTATAGTCATTTTTAGAAAAAAGCTCATTTCGGCCACACCATAATCATGACTACACCACCTTATGCAAGGCAAATTTCTCTACTTACTGGCCTATACAAGATGGCGTGGTTTCCTAGAGAGCGGTGTTTGATGGTGTCAAACAACACTTCGTTTCAGTGAAGTTCAACGCTACATTACGGCTGCTATGTGTCGGCACCGCTCTTTAAAGAAATCTTAGCTTTAGAGCATGTGCTGCGCAGGGGCATGGATGTATGCGAGTTCGAATCTCGTCCATGATGCAAAATTTTCCATTAGAAAATTATCATTTATGTTTACGATAAGCAGGCGTTAACTGCTAAAATCATAAAAAATACTTCAACGATATTTATTAAATTATAATAATATAATAATATTCGGGACAATTCCACACCAATTACCTAGCCCCAAAGTAGGATACCCTGTACTATGGGCACTAGATATCGGATAAACATACGAATATCAACATCCATGACTCGGAAACAAACATTTCTGCACATCACACAAATGATTGCACCTTGCAGGATTCGAACCCACTAGACCCACCGGCCGTCAAGTCATGAAAAATACATCGATGAGACGAGACACCATTTTGTAAAGTCAAGCCTACAGCGCCTCCTGGTAGCGAGATATTAGTTGTAGTACAAAAGGCAAAGGGCATTAATATTCAGTCTAGTTTAAGCAAATTTATATATCTCCAATAATAATTAATTAAAAAAATGATTTTGAAATATAGACATGTCACTGACGAGCGTTTCATAGCGAAAAAAAAAATTACTTTAAGCACATTATGTTTTGCAAAATCCTTTGATCTGAGTACCATTAGTACCTGGGATATAAATGTTATCTTAATCATAAAACTACTTATTTCAAAAATTCCACTAATTACCTTTATAACAAATATCTACACATACTACATATAACAAAACAGATAAAATTCTATAGGCTTACCTCAGGGACACAACACAAGTACCAGCGTTTTCCGCTTTCAAAGCACGGGAGTCCTGAACATAAATCACGATAAAAGTGAACAAAAAACAAAACGCTACAGATTTCGAAATCATTTCGATTTTATTTTGAAAATAGAATTTAAAAATCGCGGGAAATATTGACTTTCGCAGTGTTTTTTCAGCCGATTATTTCACACTACCATTGTACTACAAAGTTCAGAACAATATGATGAGCTTACTATCTCCAAAGTACTTACAGATGATGATAGGGTAGGTATATATGCCAACCCAATTGTGTTGATAATAGTGTCATTTATTGTGGTGGCTGTGGCTCTTATCACAGCGCTCTAAAGCTGTTCCTCTCAAATTATTCGATTTTTCCTTACGTATTTACAATACAATATAAATGCACTTTATTTCACACCAAAAAATAATACAGTCAAGGATACAAACATTTGTTGTAGCTTTAGCATAAAAAAATAAGATTATTTTATGGTGTAGATTCCTGCTCGTACATGGCTGTGGGCTTAGTTATTAGTCTTCTTCTTAGTCGCTACGCTCTTGGCAGAGTAGTCGTGGTTGTCACGTCGGGGGTTGTGGCTCACTTTACAATCCTGCGCCATTCTCCTCTAATAGCTGCCCTTTAGGTGCATTCGTGTAGAGGGCCATTCAGTGCTTTAACTTGGTCGGTCCATCGCATCGGCGCTCTCCATCGTCCCCGTGTGCCCTCGACCCTGCCCTGTACTACAAGACGCTCGATGGACAGTTCTCCACGCCGTGACACGTGCCCGAAGAACGTGAGGATGCGAGATTGTACTGTGCCTGATGGAAGCTGCTTGATGCCGAGTTCTAGGAGTATGGACTGGTTGGTATGGAACTCTGTCCACGATGCCCCGAGCATTCTTCTCCAGCACCACATTTCGAGAGCATCTACCCGCTTTTTCTCGCTTTCTCGAAGGCAGCACACGTACGTCTCCGCAGCATATAGGAAGATAGGAAAGACTAGCGCACGTACGAGCCGGATCTTACTATCGTTATGTTACGGTTCTTCCATATCTTCTTTAACCTGTCCATAGCAAATCTGGAAATCGCCATACGCCGCTGGATCTCGTCAACGCATCCGCCGCCATTAGTGATCAACGCACCAAGGTAGACATATGGTTGGACCACATCACAGTTCGCTAGTTCGAGTGCGAGTTGTTATGGATACGGTCGACAATCTTCATTTTGGTTTTGGATCGGTTAATCCTCAGTCCAAACTCAAGGCCGATGGTTTCCATCCTGCGGAGCAGATCTTCCATGTTGCTGATGCTTGTTACACACAAGGTGGTATCATCGGCATTTCGCAAATTCAATATTTTGAGACCTTCTATTGCAATGCCGTCCATCCAATTGTCAAGCGTTCGTCAAGTTGTTCTCATAATGAGTTCTGTATATATGTTAAACAGCAGGGGAGAAATAATACACCCTTGACAAACACCTGCAGCCGGTCGAAAGTTGCTCAATAACATATCATCCGCTTCCACGGAAGCATTTCCGTCTTCGTAAAGACACCTGAGGAGGTGTACTAGGTGAGTTGGGGTACCCATCTGCAAAAGGGTCCTCCAAAGCAAGGGCTATTATTTATTCTGTGGCAAGGGGCCATTTGACTGAATCGAACGCCTTTGAAAAGTCAACAAAATATATGTAGGTAGGTTTGTTGAACTCGCGAGCTTTTTTATATTAGATTAAGTAACCGTATTTAATATGTTTTTTTTTTGCTTTTTCTTGTCTGCATTTTTGAGAAAGGAAAATAAAAGAAACCCATAGCCCAAATGATACAATTGATTATAGAATCAGGCAGCTAGGCTGGGAAGCAATACTATTTCCAGAACCTAAACACAAAAGTTTTTTTAATCAGTGTGGGCGTACCGGTAATGGCTTAGGAAGAAGCTTAAGGTCGATCAGTGGGTTATGGAAAGATATACGTGATCAGAACGAGGTGATCGTTAGAACCAAGGTTATTAATATAACTCTGAGAATGAGCAAGCTGAAGCAGTGAGCTGCCATATTAGCCACAGAACCGATTGACGTTGGGGTAAACGTTGGCCTCCCGCCCTCGTCCGTACATAACCAAGTCCCTTAGTTCCGTTGCACTGATGTTTACTTGAAATGATCAAATAGCTTTTTATGAATCTCTTAAATTTGCCTGAAATAAATGAGTTAAATTTAATTAAATAAATAAACATTTAGTTTAAAAAGTTGAACAAGAGAATTGACACTTAGTATCTAGTTAAAGCTTGAATAAAAAAAATCAACTTCATAAAAAAAGTACAATATAAAACATTGCTATGGATATTAGCCACGGTAGTAGGAAAATTAATTAACCATATATATTTGTTTTACACGAATAAACATTAAACTAGGAAAGTCATAGAAGAGTCGCGAGGCCTGCTCTAAAAGTTTTCGGGATCAATACACTGACTGGTCAAAAAGATTTTGACCATAAACAAACTAAAAATAAATTAACTCTGGCCCATAAAAATCCGAGCAGACCGCGACTGCGCGCCCCGCGTCGGCTGGTTTGTGTAGGTAGAGCCCCTAGATAAATCCTTCATAGCGAAACAGGCTAGAAAAGTTTTGTGTAAACTTTTTTGTATACATTATTTTATGCTAGCTGTGCCCGCGGCTTCGCACGCGACGTCAATTCTCTAGGTTAAAAGTACTCTTTGTGCTATTCTAAGACCTAAAACACCAATATACCAACAATTGAACAAAATTCCTTGAGCCGATAAAAAGTTTTTATCAATTGCTCGGTTTCTACAAGTACTCCAGTTTTTAAATCAAACCTTAATCAGCAATAATAATCGCGTCGTAATCAATCTGTTTAGTAGTTTTTAAGTGATGCGCACACAAACATACAGGCAAACAGACAGGCACGATAAAAAAACATGTTCAGTAGCTTATTTTAAGTTCCCTAGACCATTTTTTTAATTTCTTCTTTATACAGAATTTTTCGTACTTACTGCTTTATTATAAGTATAAATGATTAAGCTTCATAATAAAACCTATGGTTACTCAAGCTCAATGACGATTGTCGATACTTAAAAGTTGTTCCCGTTCGCACAAATTCACAATGTTTGCATCATTCATGTACGCGTCTGGATGTGTTGTCTGGAAGTGATCGCTCTTTAGCGATAGCACCGCCAATTGTACTTTTTAATTCATTATATTTATACTTGACTGTATTATTTTAGGCGTGCAATAAAGTGTATTGCACTGCACGCGTCAAAGTGGGCGATGTGAATACGCGTGTTGATCTATAAATTAGGTATGATCATCCATAAGGAAACAGAGAGAAAACCCCTTGATTTGCTAAGTCAATGTATTAATTAGTTTCTAATAATAGACGTAATTCTTGCAGTAATATGTATAAATACAAATGTAAATATGTCCCGATTTATTCGACTGGACTCACTCCGCCCCATCGTCTGGCATAAAGTAAATGAAATAAATATATTTCTTAATTAGCAAAATGAAAAATAATTTGGTGTGTCATTTAGTGCTAGAATAAAACAGTATTAATTTTAGTTACATCCAACAGAGTTTTTTGTATATTTTTATTTATTATATATTGGTGATATAAATAAAATTGGTATTATATTGACGAAAGACGTATCAAATGTTTTTCTACGTGTTATATGTTTTGGTAAGTAATATTGAAACGTATTTTTATTTAAAAGAAAAGAGTATGAAAACAGTTAATATATGAGATTCAGTTCCAAATGCATTTATTGAACATCTTATACACATATGTATAAACAAAAATACACAACCGCAAATCTAAAAGAACTTCGATGGAGGGGGTAAGTGCTAAGAAGCTGGGTGCATTCACACGCTTAATTGATCTATACTATCTATACTAATATTATTAAGAGGTAAAGTTTGTGAGGTTGTAGGGGGTAATCTCTGGATCTACAGAACCGATTTTGAAAATTATTTTACCACTATAAAGCCACGTTATTTCCGCTTCATACGGTTGTTTATGGAGTTGATATTTCCATATATATTTTTATTCGAGATCTTATTGTACCGAAACTCTCGTTGAGTTAAAAAGACTACCTAACGATTTTGTTCGTAGCAATAATTCAATTAGCAAATGAAAAAACCCAATAACAATCAATTTAAAACTTTAACCTAATAACACGTAAATCTGAGAACACGCGTAAATTTTCTTTTCTCGGCTATAAAAATTTGTTTTGATGCAGTTAAATTTTGTTTTTTATACCTTATTTTATTTTAGTCTTCACTTTTTCATCTTCGGATAACTATATAGATTATAAATTATTTATAATGAACCAATTTAGATGAAATATATATGTTACCGGTTAATTGTAAGAACCGATAGATTACAATATGACGGATTCTAATTCATTTTATTACAAACAGATGAAAAATTGTGAACATGCATAATCGAATATTACCGTCCAATCAGTGCACAGTTTTAATATATATTCGATTTTTGCTATTCTATCGCCACCGCCAAATTGTGAACCTGCCTTTGATTGGTCAGACTCGTGTTTGTCACTATAGAGTTACAAATTAAACAGTCAGTCAAATGCAAAGGATCTCGAGATCATTCACTCTGACATGACTTCAAGGACTAAAATTGATTGTGAATAAGTAAACGGGCTCTCACCATAACTCTCGCATAGTCGTCCCTTGAACTCCTTGCGAACTTCTGGATCCACATTTTGGAATTACTCCCGATGGAAGGGCAAGGTCGGACTACGCGGGGATCGGGCTGCTCCGATTCCGTTTCTTGACTATGATGACAAACCTAGGCCGATCAAACAGGAAAAGGTTTACAATATAACAGGCGTTAGTATCATTAAAATTTCATAAAATTGTACTGCGTACCATAGCTAGCGAATAGCATGTCCGATTTTCCGTAATAAAACAACAGTGGAAGACCTTTTTTTGTGATTTGAAAATCATCAAATTTGTAGACTATTACCTACCTACGTCGAATTGAGAATCTATCCTTGAAGTCTGTTGCAAAAAGTAATTCTACTCGTACAAAAGTAAAGACGGTGTATATAACTTCATTTCAGATGATTCAAATGCCTGATTATTCCGAAGCGGAATGCACACACTACTACACAATATTGGAACTGGAACGATTGTCCAGCCCTGGTACGCCCTGGAATGGATTTATAACCCCTAAAAAACTGTAAGTACCTATTTAATACTTGTGTGGTTCTCACCAAACTAAATTTACCAATATTTTTCTGTATGTTTTGGCTCATTGCTTAAAAACAAAGAATCAGTTAATTTAAAAAAAAAAGTTTTGAATTGTACAATAAAACAGTATCTTAAACAGCTCATTTGAACTGATAGTCTCTATTTGAATTTTATAATCCCTTTTTTGACATTTGAATCACCAATTGTTAAAACCCTTAAAACTTAATAAAAAAACAGACAAACAAACCTCATGACTATTTTGAAATACCTGTATCCAACGAGACCCCATCACGAGAGGGCACAATTTATTCCATCTTAATTTCCTAAAATTAAATTAATATTCCATGATTTTCATGCACTTATGTAGCGGTTATAAATATCTCTGAATGTGTAAATTTCAACCTTGCATAGTGTCTGAAATGAAATGGCAAGACATACTGTAAGTCTGTATGTACGAGTATGTCATAACCATTTCATAACCACAATCATTACTTTCTGCAACAGTTGGACTGACGGACATGGAGAAACTAAAGGGGGTTCCTTTTCGGACTAAGAAACCCTTGAATATGTTGTCTATGGGGCGTAACCCTCCTCCAGTCCATATTTTTTCATAACACGTAAGGGTACCTGTGATACCCTGGACTGTGGAAGGGTTAAACTGACAAACGAAAGAAAGAATCACTTAAAATTAACTAAACCGGTTATAGTTCGGTTTTGACGGTTGGATAGCCCAGTCTAAATTTAAAGATCATATGTTGCAACTGCTTTCATTTATCAGAAGCCGAGGAAAATATACCGCGTACGAAGTCGCGGGCAATTGCAAATCATTAATAAAATAAACCGTTTTCAAAAAAGTTTCTAATCATTATTTCCATGTATGCTAGAAATCTTCTAATCTTATTTCATGCAATGTTATTGCAGCAATGACCTATCTGAAGATTACACATTTAATACTACAGAAGAATTCAATACCATTCAGAAAAATGTTGATTGTATATTGGAATTTAACTGTAATGAAGACATGAGTACCACTTTATGTGATAAGCCAAAACAATTCATAAGTCATAAGTCTATACATGAATTCATAGATACATCATACGTCAATCCTTATAACATGATGGTGAATAATACGACAAAGCCACCAAAGGTAACTATGGAAAAAAGCATGACAGAGACAGAACTAGTAGCTACAGAAAAAAACACGGAAATAATACAAACCCAAGCTGCGGATAAAAGAACCACAGTTACACCAACAGTATCTACAGAAAAAAATACAACAGTAGCTTCAGAAAAAAACACGGAAATAATACAAACCCAAGCTGCGGATAAAAGAACAACAGTTACACCAACAGTATCTACAGAAAAAAATACAACAGTAGCTTCAGAAAAAAACACGGAAATAATACAAACCCAAGCTGCGGATAAAAGAACAACAGTTACACCAACAGTATCTACAGAAAAAATTACAACAGTAGCTTCAGAAAAAAACACGGAAATAATACAAACCCAAGCTGCGGATAAAAGAACAACAGTTACACCAACAGTATCTACAGAAAAAATTACAACAGTAGCTTCAGAAAAAAACACGGAAATAATACAAACCCAAGCTGCGGATAAAATAACAACAGTTACACCAACAGTATCAATAGAAAAAATTACAACAGTAGCTTCAGAAAAAAACACGGAAATAATACAAACCCAAGCTGCGGATAAAAGAACAACAGTTACACCAACAGTATCAATAGAAAAAATTACAACAGTAGCTTCAGAAAAAAACACGGAAATAATACAAACCCAAGCTGCGGATAAAAGAACAACAGTTACACCAACAGTATCTACAGAAAAAATTACAACAGTAGCTTCAGAAAAAAACACGGAAATAATACAAACCCAAGCTGCGGATAAAAGAACAACAGTTACACCAACAGTATCAATAGAAAAAATTACAACAGTAGCTTCAGAAAAAAACACGGAAATAATACAAACCCAAGCTGCGGATAAAAGAACAACAGTTGCACCAACAGTATCAATAGAAAAAATTACAACAGTAGCTTCAGAAAAAAACACGGAAAAAATACAAACCCAAGCTGCGGATAAAAGAACAACAGTTACACCAACAGTATCTACAGAAAAAATTACAACAGTAGCTTCAGAAAAAACCACAGACAACCAAACAGTAGCTACAGAGAAGAGCACAACAATATCACCAACAGTGGCCACTGGAAACATTACAAAAACAATGCCGACTAAATCTACAGAAAAAACTAAGAACCTAGCGCCAATAATACTCGCAAAAGAACATACAACAGTAGCATTAACAGAAGCTATAGAAAGTATGACAGTCAAAAAAATTATACCTACAAGTCCCACGGAAAGTAGTTTAGAAAATTCAATGGATACAACTACGGAAACTACTGAAAGCCCGGCAATAGGAACTAATACTGACAGCCCAGTATTCTCAACCGTACCAGTAATCACTGATGCAATTACTACTAATGAAGGAGAAACCACAACTGTTAAAGATAACGCCGGTACAGAACATTTGAAAAATATAGAAACAAATAATGATGAACGAGTAAAAATTGCAGCTATATGCATTGGAAGTTTGGGGGGAGGGGCAGCGTTGATATTCTTACTAAGAAAGACTGTGACTGCCATTCAATCTGCAACTTATCGTAAGTATATCTACCTACAAAGTTACCTTATAACATCATCATTATTATCTTTTGATAAAATAAGATATACGTTCAAAAACTAAAACCTGACTACGGTCGGGTAATTATCGGGTGCATGCAAGCAAAGCCGCGAGCAACAGCTAAGAGCTAGCTAGCTATATATATATTTTGAAATGTGCTATTTAAGACACTTCATTCGATATCCAACACGGCATCATTAAAAATATTTTTTTTAGCTCATGACTAATGTCTCATTGTATATTGTAGGGTTGGCTATAGAAACTAGGAGCAGGAGTTGGGGGGGGGGGAGGTAGAGGGCTATCAATGCCGAGCGAGCGAAGCGAGAGTGCCGCGGGAGCGGCCGGCGAACGCTGAAGTTTTTTATGAACTGCTACGGTTGTTTGGTCGCCTTTAGTGACTAATCATCCGATTTTTTTCAAGCTTAAAACTGAAATATCTCATAAACTAAGGGACACCTGCGGGTGGGAAGGGTACCAGGGGGCAGACATTTAGTTCAGCTTATTTTAAGTACCCCATTTTTTAATATTTGCATTGCATCGTACCACGTGGTTTCGAAGAGGTTACCACAAAACCGTGTTGTGGATGTGTGCGGTACAGTTTTACTTGGGCCAATAACATGCGAAGACATATTCCACAAAATGATTTATAGACGAGAAATAAAATAATTGTTTTTTTTTAATACGGTCTTACATAACTAAGCGAAAAATTTGAAGCATGTAGTAGTAGTAGTAGTAGTAGTACCTGTCATTGTACCCGAACTTGGTAAAGGCATATGCCACGCAGAGGCACGGAATGATGTGGGTTTGAACCCTGTCCATGATACAAACTTTCGTTTAGAAAATTATTAGATACTAGCTGTGCCTGCTCCTTCGCACGCATGGACATTTCTCTAGGTATTCTCTGTGCTATTTCAAGACCTAAAATACCAAAATATACCAACATTTGACCAAAATTCTTTCAGCCGTCAAATAAGTTTTTTATCGATTGCTCAGCTTCTACTCATCGGATTGAGATACTAAGTTCACCAGTTTTTAAGTTTTGATTTTAAGCTATCAAAAAAACAACATCGCAACCGGTGCTGTAGTTTTTGCGTGATGCACGAACAAACATACAGACAAACAAACTAGAAACAAACATACAGACACGATTTAAAAAAAAAACTATTTATGTTCAGTAGCTTGTTTTAAGTATCCTTGTCATTTTTTTTATTATCTTCATTGTACAGACTTTTTCGTTCTTATTGCTATATTATAAGTATAAGTCCGTATATATATACGGACTTATAACTTTCTCTATTAAGTTCTTCTATATATATATATATATATATATATAGAAGAAGTTTAGATAGGTAGATGTTCTCGCTAGCATGCTTTAATGCTAAAAAACATATAAACTTTAATATATGTGAAACTGTTTACTGGTCCTTGAAAAAAAACAAAAAAGAAAAAAAAAACATGAAGCACTTTTTATTTTACTTTCAGGTTTTCCTGATCCAAACATAGCTGACACGGGAGTCTAACAAACTATGGGAGACTATGTGTTTTTTTGGATTTAGTTATGACATTTTAATTCGTAATCACAGATCTAGTTAACATTTAGTTAAATCTATGTCCGTAATTGATTATAACAATGAAGCACTTCCAGATAACATTATATTTTGTTTAACTTATATTCTGTGTACCACAGACCCACAAGCTGATTATAGTCCAGTGCAACGCTCTATTTTTACACTGTCATTACTTTTGCAGTGTGACAGACTCTTTTTAAATATTTTTGAGTAATTTTAACATACTCCTGAAAATGTTTTTCAAAATAATATGATCACGTATCACATAGTTAAAAAGTTTATTTCGTGATTATATATTATTATTTAGAACTCAAATAGTTAAATATTGATTTAGAAACAATTTCACAATTTGTAAATATGTTGTCAACAGGCAGCTACCTGCAGGGCGACCGCGGTGTGGCGATTGTAATGGTAATCGTTTATGACGTCAATGCACTGTCCATCCTTGTCATATCGTATAGGATGCTAAAATTGTATAATTACTTCATCAGTTATTTGGAATTTTCCTGGATTTTATAAAATTATTTTAGTTACCCGTGTAAAACAATACAAGTAACATGATCCTCATCAGTTTTAATTATGTACTTATCGTCCCAAGTCAGTTTATCCTGAAGGGCGTGCATTTATATTAATTCGTTTTTAAGTAACTAAGTAAGGGCATGATCAGTAGGTACTGTTGCCCAGTGGTAAGCTACATTTGAGGGGTACTTCAGTGTTCTTTTTTAATTGAGTTACTATCGAAATGATAATTGAAAATATTGTGAAGTGATTTTAGCAAACATGAAATATGAAAGTGTGCTGTACATGTTATGCGTTTTGGTAAGTTGTTATCAATCTATCTATCTATCTATCAATTCTATACTTATAATAAAGCAGTAACAAAAATACAGTTTAATAAAGATAATATAAAATGGTCTAGTGTACTTAAAATAAGATACTGAATGAGAATATTAACATTTTAAAATCTGTAAACCTAAATACTAACCAACAGAGAATCGCAAGGTCCAGAAGACCTTGCGATTCTCTGTTGGATAGATAGATAGATAATACTTTATTGCACCTAAAAAGATGACCTATTTTATTACACATAAAATATTTCTATAAAATTAGTACAATCAGTCTTATCGCTAAGAGCGATCTCTTCCAGACAACTTTTCTTTTTTTTTTTATTCCAGATAGCTTAGGTTTTGACTTAAAAACTGGTGTACTTAGTATCTCAATCCGAGGAGTGCTATACTTTTGCATTGGTTTATAACCTAGATGAACATAGGATGCTTTTTTCGCGATAAACTGTACTGCGGGCGGACGAAGTCGCAGGAGAAAGCTAGAATGTAACTGCTCAAGAAAGTTACGTATTTTACACACAAAATTATAATAGGTACAATAAACTTTGAAAAGCTCTTTATATTGTTTTGTAATTGCTCTCGGATGTATCTTAATGAGATGAGTAGGAGCGGAGCAATCGATAAAAAAAATATTGACGGCTGCACGGAATTTGGTACCTATATTGCATGCCATATGTACTTTTAGTCATGGCATATCAAACAGGATACTTTTCCCACAGAAATATATTAACTCGGGCACAGCTATTATTAAATATGTTAAGGTTTATTTCTTTCTTATTTACCCGACTGAGGAGGGTTATGTGTTTGGGTTGGATGTATGTATGATTGTTTGTACGTTTCTTGGGCGCGTCCTACAGCCTAAACGGCTTAATGGATTTTGATAAAAGAGGTATCATTGGCTTCGTCTTGATCACGAGAGTGCTATACAATATATGAAGTGTCAAGAAAACTAATATGGCGGCTTACAGCTGCCATATTGTATATCTGACGGAACAAAAAATAACCAAAGCCTATCGAGTGAGATATCAATATACAGGTCTTTAAAAGACCATTTTAAACATATATAACTCTAATAACAGCAATTTTCTTGTAAACTTCTTGCAAAATTTTCAATATTATATTATTCAAGTTAATGTAAATACTATAGTCTAATGTTGCAACTATTAAAGTAAAGTAAAATATGTAAGTAAACAAGAAACATTCAATTTATATAAATACTAGCTGCGCCCCGCGTCCCTCAGCAACCATATATTTTTTCGGGATAAAAATTAGCTATGTGTTAATCCAGAGTATAAGCTACCCCGAACTAAATTTCATCCAAATCCGTTCAGCTGTTTAAGCGTGAAGAAGTAACAAACACATACACACACACACACACACACACACACACACACACACCCTTACAAACACACAAACTGTTGCCTTTATAATATTAGTGTGAGTGGCGAATTCTGGAAAACGAAGCCATCTTTCCTCAGTAGTTATGACAGGATTGATTAGGATAAAAAGAAATCATAGCTAAAAATATAATTTCGCGACTAACACTTGGCCTTCATAACTTAGTACCACACTTTAAAAAATAATAGAGTTTTTACTTAATTGCTTGGCTCCCAATCATTGGATTGAGATACCAAGTACACCAGTTTTTAAGTTATAACCTAAGATATCTAACTGTAAAAACCACATTGCAATCGGTACAGTAGTCTTTACGTGATGCGTAAACAAACGCACAAAGAAACAAACAAACAAACCAACAAACAGACCAACACGTTTTTTTAATGATTTTGTTCAGAACCTTATTTTATGTACGATACGATACAAAACACTTTATTGAAATTACCAGTTAGAAAACATATACATTGTAATTGAATTAAAACTATGGTAGTGCAATGGGCGGTCTTATCGCTTAAAGCGATCTCTTCCAGACAACCTTTGGATGGACAGTAAGAAGTGAAATAAATAGACGGCAGCGTACAATTCTAACAATTCACATTAGTTGATACAACTTAAATTATACAATACGATCATTTAAATTCTACTACATAAAATTAATATATTAATATGATAATATATTAATATATATCAATATCAAATACATAAATATTAATAAAAAAAAAAAAGTAGCAGTGTTGTCAAAGTTTGGATAAGGTTATATAGTGACTTTTCAACATATTTTTAAAAATAGGTAAGGTTTTAGCGCATTGGATATCGAGCGGCAGTGCATTCCTCAGTCGGACAGCTTGTACTGTAAAGGATTTACTATAGAACTGGGAAGTGTGGATAGGAATTTTAAGTTGGAAAGTCCTGGAAGAGTGCAACGAATGGCAGTGTGAAGGTTGGATGAACTTAAAACGTTCTTTTAGGTATAGTGGGGTGGAAGAAATAATTAGGATACTATAGAGCAGAGAAAGGAGATGCGCATTCCGGCGAAAACGAATGGGTAACCATTGTAGCTTTTTGCGAAATTCGGAAACGTGGTCATATTTGCGTAGGCCGTATATGAAGCTAATATAGAAATTTTGTAAGCGTTCAAGCTTATTAAGTTGCTCTTCGGTTAAATCTAGGTATGAGGCGTCAGCATAATCAAGTATGGGAAGCAAGAGTGATTGCGCGAGGTCAATTTTGGTGGTAATAGACGGGAAATTACGCAACCTCCTAAGACAATAAGCAGAAGCAAACATTTTGCGACTAGTCTCTGCCAATTGGGGTACCCATGACAGATGCTTATCGATAAGGATTCCTAAATTTTTCACCTTGTCGCTAATTACAATTTTGTTTCCTTCGAAAATTACCTGTGGAAGGCGAAACTAATAAATTTTTGAGATCATTCTCGAACTCGTACCTATCACAATTATTTGAGTTTTCACCAGATTGATCCTGAGACCGTACGAATTGCTCCATTCTGATATGCGCTGTAGATCACCGTTAATTAAGTCAATCGCTACAGGTAATTGCTGCAATGGAGCCTGTGAGTAAATTTGCAAGTCATCTGCATAAATGTGGTAGGAAGAAGAGACCTGAGATTGAGTTGATAAAAATTGAAAATAAAAGGGGTGATAAAAAGCCGCCCTGAGGTACACCTGCTGTTGTGTTACATCATGATGAGAAGATCTCATCAATCTGAACACGTTGCCAGCAACCATACAGGTAACTACGAAACCAGTCAATTACCGTTGGAGATATGTTAAGAGAGCATAGAAGTCCTAATAAAATGTCAAAATCTACATTATTAAATGCGCTGGTAAAGTCAAGTAGTGACAAAACCGTTAACTGACCATCATCCATGCCATGTCGAATGTCGTCAGTTATCTTAACTAACGCAGAAACAGTACTGTATCCAGAACGGAAACCAGATTGAAAAGGATTCAAAAGATTATAACGGATAAGGAAAGATGTAAGCTGTTGATGGAGGAGGCGTTCAAGAAGTTTTGAAAGAAAAGGCAGAATAGATATGGGGCGATAGTCAAGGAAAGGAGAAAGATTAGTTTTATTAGAAAGTGGGGTGATTAGTGCTTCCAGCCATACGGAAGGAAACTCACTACTGGAAATAGAAGAGTTGAGGACGTATTGTATGACTGGCAGAATCTCATCAAGCATTAGAATTATCATTCTACGGCTGATAGAGTCATTACCGACTGCATTAGACGAAATGGATTCGATGCCCCTCTTAACATCACAATCAGTAAACTGCTTAAAAACAAAAGAAGAGTGGTCAGGAGTTGGAATTGTGGAAAGACATCTTAGTGTAGCAGTTTTTGTGGGCCCATCGAAGTTGGCAGAAGAAGAGAAATATTTATTTAACGCATCAATGTTTAAATCATTAGGGATATTGTCTTGTCGTGACTTTACAACTCCTAATGTCCTGAGAAACTTCCAAACCTTTGCAGGATCTTAATTTTCCAAAGAACTATGAATATATCAGCGTTGTGCATCCCTGCACAACTTATTGCAGTGATTTTGACGTTCAGAATATTTTGCCTTGTTAACATCTGTTGGCCTACACTTAAGCCTAGCCTTGGCTGAGAGCTTCCTATTCATTATGGTACGGATTTCTGTTGTGTGCCAAGGTGCAGGTAGATGCTTTATTTTGACAGGTCGTAGTGGAGCATGGACGTCATATAAATTAGTTAAGATACCGTTGAAACTAGTGACTTTCTGATCTATTGAGTTCGCATTTATGACATCAGACCAGTTTAATTCACGGGCGTCTTTACGTAAAGATTCAGTAACAATACCACAAAAATTGCGCTGCAGAAGAATTTTGGGCTTACTTTTTGGCGGACGAATTTTATAAGAAAGATAGATCATATCATGATACGAAAAAGCATCCGCCGCACACTGACCATGCTTACTAACGTGGGATAACGATGATACAAGCATCAAATCAAGAAGATAGGGGGTAGAATTTGGGAAATTATGTGTTGCATTTAAAGGAAGGATGGTCAGGTTGCTAGCCCTTACAAGAGTTTCAAAGGTAGTTGACCTTGAATCTTGTTTGAGAAGACAAGTGTTGAAATCACCCGTAATTATGGAGTGATCATATAAAGAGAAGAAATCTTCTAAAAGCTGTTTGAAAGATGAAAAGAAATTGATGCGAAGCGAGGGACGGTAATACACACCAAGTAGCACCTTAATGTGATTATTGGAGATTTCTATAAAAAGATGTTCACTGGCACTGGGTGAGGGTGGCTGTGATGATATACTCACTAAGGAAAAAGGAATATGTGTACGGAGATATTTGGCAACACCACCACCACTTCCAGTACGGTCGTTACGTATTAGTTTAAAGCCTGGCAAAGTATACAAAGAAGAAGAAAGACAGGGTTTTAACCAGGTTTCAGATATAAAGTATATCTGAAACCTGGTATAGTATAACCTGGTAACCTGGTAAAGTATAAGTAAAGCGTGAATATGTGTGTGCTTGAAAGACGCCAACATATCTGCAAAATGAGCCGGAATGCTTTGGGCGTTGATGTGAAAGACATTCAAATTTTTAGAAACACCAACAAGAACTGATTCGATTGTATTGGATAGACTGGGAATTCTACAAAAACTATCGACACTGCTATTTAGACTATTAGACAAACAAACAGACCGAAATTCATCATCACTGCTACATATCATAATTGTTCATAATAAAATAAATTAATATATAAATAATACTATTAAATTCTAAAAATAAACGAAATAAAAATACTTATCTACTCCTAGATGCTAACTCTAAATAAACCTGCACAAACATAGTCTGTCCACCCACTGTGCGTTCAAAAAGACAAATAACACACGAATAAAATACATATAAAATAGAAAAAAAAACGAGTTAAATACCATACTGCAATAACTAAACGTTGTACAGATAGTGAAAGAAGTCAAGCATAAAATACTAGTAAGTTAATTTAAGTCTGTAACGCAACACGTTAGACGTAGTGATGAAAGAGAAAAAATATGAAAATATAAAGAATAACGAAGGTAGTTTTTTTTAAAAAAAGTAGGTAGTGGTAAAAAAAAAAAAAACTTCCTACCTCTCATTCTCATACAGTCGGAAACCAACATTATTATAAAAAACCGAACAATCAAAATCTACATGGATCGCAAACACTCCAAACACTCTACTACGGCTTCTTGGCTGCACCGCGTTTCAACTTGGTCGGTGCCGCGGTCTCCTTCGCTACCGCAGATGGTTTTGGCGCTTCCTTTCGCAAGATTAAGTACGTCCAAGTACAGTATGTACCACAGACATTTTTTTTAATGATCTACTTTGTAGAAATTACTTCGTTCATATTGCTTTATTATAAGTACTAGCTGATGCCCGCGGCTTCGCACGCGTGGTCTTTTCTCTAGGTTAAAAGTATTATATGTGCTGTTCCAGGATCTAAAATACCAATATACCAACATCTTATCAAAATTCCTTCAGCCGGCAAAATATTTTTATTGATTGCTCGGCTTCTACTCATCGGATTGAGATACCAAGTACCCCAGTTTTAAGTCAACCCTTAATCTATCCAACAGTAAGAACCGCATCGCAATCGGTCCAGTAGTGATGTGCGAATAAACATACAGACAAACTAACAAACAAATAAACAGGCAGACACGATTTAAAAAAAATGTTATTGTCTTGTTCACTAGCTTATTTTAAGTAACATTAACCTTTTTTTTATTTTCTTTGCAAAAACTATTTCGTTCCTATTGTTTTATTATAATTATAGCTATAAGTAGACAGATACTCGTAGACAGATACAAAATAAAAACAAAATGTTAAATCGTTTATTGACATTATAAGTTTAACACAGAACATTGTGAATCCAGAGGCACCCAAACTTGTGAAAACTGTGTTTCAGGAGCCAGTGGCTTCTCTCATAAAATATCATATATGAGATTTCTAGACCAATGTTTCAGGATGAATAGTGCATGCAGTGCTGCGCAAAAAATTGCAATTTATGTCATGGGTGGCACTGCAATTATGGTTATGAGTAGGCGTGGTGCTTACCATCAGGCGAGAGACTTGCTCGTCTCGTCCCCCGGTTGAATAAAAAAACAAAGTTAACCTTTATTATATTTAATTATATAGATAGAAATTATATTTATTACGTTATTAGGTATATGTATTAGCTTGTTTTATTATATGTATATATATTTTGTATGTTGTATTTTTATTAATATTTTGTAATTTTTATTAACACATTATTTATTTTTATGTTTTGCACGCCTACAACCTTTCTCTCTCTTTCACGCATTGTTTGGTTGACTGGTAGATAATGCTTTCAGTATTAAGTCCGCCATTTATACTCTATTTAATTGTGCAATAAAGTATAAATAAATTATAAATAAATAAAAACATTTTAGCTTGATTTCAGATTATTCACATAACTTATACTCGAGCAGAATGCACACACTACTATACCATACTAGAAATGGGATCATTAACCCCTTTTGGAACGGCCTGGAATCGAACAATAAGCCCCAAAAATCTGTAAGTTATATTATTTTATCGGTGCAGTTTTACATTTGTTTGCATTCCAGCGTCTGACAACTTCATTCTGGTTACACATGTTTTTCTCGTACATTACAGTCGCCATTCATTTGTATTAGTTTTCAATACTTCATATTATCAGCATTGGTTTTTAATTAAATATATATAAAATAAAATAACAGTGTTGTTTTCTCATTTCAGAACGGAATTATCCTGGGAATATCCATTTAATACTACAGCAGAATTCAATTTCAATATCATTTGTGTATTGGAAATCGAATGCATAGCAGATTTGAGTACTGAATGTGAACCACCAAAAGAACAAGATGTCTACACACCTACTCAAAAGTTCATTAGTACATCATACGACAGTACTGAAACATCAACGACATTGCCGCCAATCGATTTTACAGAAGAATATACGACATCTCTAACAACCGAAACTACTCCAGTGGAATGCACGTACTACTATACCATACTAGAAATAGGATTATTAACACCCTCTGGAATGGAATGGAATCGCACAATTAGCCCCAAAAAATTGTAAGTTTTTTATTGGTTCACTGTAGCCTTTAGCACCTAAACTCCCCTGACGTAAGTTTTTTTATGTGTAAAATCTTTCCGCTCGATTTCCTGCATTCTAAAGGAGTGATTTTATTAAAAGCGTAACTAATTTGTCCCCGGAAGTGTGTAACAGGAAGCTGGAGAAGCGAGCGCAATTTGATTTGACCAATGAGCGCGCGCGGTGCTATCAAGAAGCCATTACATAAAATGTTTAAAGTTAAAAATGACACTTTAGTCGGGAAGAGAACTCCGGTACGTCAGATTAATAGCCGAGCGTTTGCAAGCTGAGCTATTCAGACATATAGTTTTCTGACGAAAAGTAGGATCACATAAAGTTGTTGCTGATTCACAGTTGACCAACAAGTGCGCGTGGTGCTAGAGTTTGTTAATGTTGCTTATTACCAAGGTAAACTTTCAGATGTTACACATCATATGCAACTGCTGTAAGGCTCGCTTGTTTTTTTTTTACGTATGTATAGTCTGTAGCCATTTGTTTGTTCTAGTTTTCTAATATTCCAACAATGTATCCTAAAATATATAAATAAACTAGTCTTAATTACTTATTTCAGAACTGAATTGTCCTGGATATATCCATTCAATACTACAGAAGAGTTCAATATTATTCATAAAAATATCGATTGTGTATTGGAAATCAACTGCAGAGCAGATTTGAGTACTAAATGCCAAGCACCGAAAGAAATGGAAATTAACACGCTTAGCAATGAGTTCATAAGTAAATCATACGAAAAAACAACACGCACTATTTTTGAAAACATAGAAATAAATACCATATTGACTCCAACAGATATATTAGAAACGATAACGACATCTCCAACAACACAGCCTACTGAAAAAGAAATAATGTCACTATGGAACGAAACTACAGATCCAAGTACAGGTTTGATACCAAACGATACAACAGATAAAACTATAAAATCACCACCAACTGGACCTACAGCTAAGAGTACTACTTCACCACCAACCACAACTATAGAAAAAAGTACGATATCGCTTCCAATCATAACTTTAGAAATTAAAACATCGTCACCAATTGAACCAATAAAAATAAATGAAATATCGCCACCTACCATAACTACAGAAAAAAGTACGATATCACAACCAACCATGTCTACTCACCAAAGTACGATATTGTCACCGACCGAAATTACAGTAAAATGTACAACACATGCACAAATCGTAACTACAGACGAAAATACAAGATTACCAGCAACAGGACACACAGCTATAAGTATAACTTCGCCACCAACCGTGACTATGGACCAAATTACGACATTGGTAACGACAGAATATACGACAAAAAGTATAAATTTGCTACAAACTAACGCTACTGAAAAGAACAGGAAACTGAAACCAGCCGAAACCATCGAAAAGAGTAGAACAATGCCTGTAACTTCTGATGAAAGGACCACATCGTCGCAATATGAACCTACAGAAAACAGTACAATAATGCCCGTAACTTCTGATGAAAGGACCACATCGTCGCAAAATGAACCTACAGAAAACAGTACAATAATGCCCGTAACTTCTCATGAAAGGACCACATCGTCGCAAAATGAACCTACAGTAAACAGTACAACAATGCCTGTAACTTCTGATGAAAGGACCACATCGTCGCAAAATGAACCTACAGTAAACAGTACAACAATGCCTGTAACTTCTGATAAAAGGACCACATCGTCGCAAAATGAACCTACAGAAAACAGTACAATAATGCCCGTAACTTCTGATGAAAGGACCACATCGTCGCAAAATGAACCTACAGTAAACAGTACAACAATGCCTGTAACTTCTGATGAAAGGACCACATCTTCGCCAAATGAACCTACAGTAAACAGTACAACAATGCCTGTAACTTCTGATGAAAGGACCACATCGTCGCAAAATGAACCTACAAAAAACAGTACAATAATGCCCGTAACTTCTGATGAAAGGACCACATCGTCGCAAAATGAACCTACAGTAAACAGTACAACAATGCCTGTAACTTCTGATGAAAAGACCACATCGTCGCAAAATGAACGTACAGAAAACAGTACAACAATGCCTGTAACTTCTGATGAAAGCACCACCTCGTCGCAAAATGAACTTACAGAAAACAGTACAACAATGCCTACTTCTTCTGATAAAAGTACAAAATCGACGCAAAATGAACCTACAGAAAACAGTACAACATTGCCCGTAACTTCTGATGAAAAGCACACATTGACGCAAAATGAACCTGCAGAAAACAGTACAACAATGCCTGTAACTTCGGATGAAAGGTTCACATCGTCGCAAAATGAACCTACAGAAAACACTACAACAATGCCTGTAACTTCTGATGAAAGCACCACCTCGTCGCAAAATGAACTTACAGAAAACAGTACAACAATGCCTACTTCTTCTGATAAAAGTACAAAATCGACGCAAAATGAACCTACAGAAAACAGTACAACAATGCCCGTAACTTCTGATGAAAAGCCCACATCGTCGCAAAATGAACCTGCAGTAAACAGTACAACAATGCCCGTAACTTCTGATGAAAGAACCACATCTTCGCAAAATGAACCTACAGTAAACAGTACAACAATGCCCGTAACTTCTGATGAAAGGACCACATCGTCGCAAAATGAACCTACAGAAAACAGTACAACAATGCCCGTAACTTCTGATAAAAAGACCACATCATCGCATAATGAACCTACAGAAAACAGTATAACAACGCTTGTAATTTCTGATAAAAGTACCACATCGACGCAAAATGAACCTACAGAAAACAGTACAACAATGCCTACTTCTTCTGATAAAAGTACAAAATCGACGCAAAATGAACCTACAGAAAACAGTACAACAATGCCCGTAACTTCTGATGAAAAGCCCACATTGACGCAAAACGAACCTGCAGAAAACAGTACAACAATGCCTGTAACTTCGGATGAAAGGCCCACATCGTCGCAAAATGAACCTACAGTAAACAGTACAACAATGCCCGTAACTTCTGATGAAAGGACCACATCGTCGCAAAGTGAACCTACAGAAAACAGTACAACAATGCCTGTAACTTCTGATGAAAGGACCACGTCGTCGCAAAATGAACCTACAGAAAACAGTACAACAATGCCCGTAACTTCTGATAAAAAGACCACAGCATCGCATAATGAACCTACAGAAAACAGTATAACAACGCTTGTAACTTCTGATAAAAGTACCACATTGACGCAAAATGAACCTCCAGAAAACAGTACAACAATGCCTGTAACTTCTGATGAAAGTACCACATCGCCGCAAAATGAACTTACAGAAAACAGTACAACAATGCCTACTTCTTCTGATGAAAGGACCACATCGTCGCAAAATGAACCTACAGTAAACAGTACAACAATGCCCGTAACTTCTGATGAAAGGACCACATCGTCGCAAAGTGAACCTACAGAAAACAGTACAACAATGCCTGTAACTTCTGATGAAAGGACCACGTCGTCGCAAAATGAACCTACAGAAAACAGTATTACAATGCCTGTAACCTCTTATGAAAGGACCACATCGCCGCAAAATGAACCTACAGAAAACAGTACAACAATGCCTGTGACTTCTGATGAAAGGACCGCATCGACGCAAAATGAACCTACAGAAAACAGTACAACAATGCCCGTTACTTCTGATGAAAGGACCACATCGATGCAAAATGAACCTACAGAAAACAGTACAACAATGCCTACTTCTTCTGATGAAAGGACCACATCGTCGCAAAATGAACCTACAGTAAACAGTACAACAATGCCCGTAACTTCTGATGAAAGGACCACATCGTCGCAAAGTGAACCTACAGAAAACAGTACAACAATGCCTGTAACTTCTGATGAAAGGACCACGTCGTCGCAAAATGAACCTACAGAAAACAGTACAACAATGCCTGTAACCTCTTATGAAAGGACCACATCGCCGCAAAATGAACCTACAGAAAACAGTACAACAATGCCTGTGACTTCTGATGAAAGGACCGCATCGACGCAAAATAAACCTACAGAAAACAGTACAACAATGCCCGTTACTTCTGATGAAAGGACCACATCGATGCAAAATGAACCTACAGAAAACAGTACAATAATGCCTGTTACTTCTGATGAAAGGACCACATTGACGCAAAATGAACTTCCAGAAAACAGTACAATAATGCCCGTAACTTCTGATGAAAGGACCACATCGTCGCAAAATGAACCTACAGAAAACAGTACAACAATGCCCGTTACTTCTGATGAAAGGACCACATCGATGCAAAATGAACCTACAGAAAACAGTACAACAATGCTTACTTCTTCTGATGAAAGGACCACATCGTCGCAAAATGAACCTACAGTAAACAGTACAACAATGCCCGTAACTTCTGATGAAAGGACCACATCGTCGCAAAGTGAACCTACAGAAAACAGTACAACAATGCCTGTAACTTCTGATGAAAGGACCACGTCGTCGCAAAATGAACCTACAGAAAACAGTACAACAATGCCTGTAACCTCTTATGAAAGGACCACATCGCCGCAAAATGAACCTACAGAAAACAGTACAACAATGCCTGTGACTTCTGATGAAAGGACCGCATCGACGCAAAATAAACCTACAGAAAACAGTACAACAATGCCCGTTACTTCTGATGAAAGGACCACATCGATGCAAAATGAACCTACAGAAAACAGTACAATAATGCCTGTTACTTCTGATGAAAGGACCACATTGACGCAAAATGAACTTCCAGAAAACAGTACAATAATGCCCGTAACTTCTGATGAAAGGACCACATCGTCGCAAAATGAACCTACAGTAAACAGTACAACAATGCCTGTAACTTCTGATGAAAGGACCACATCGTCGCAAAATGAACCTACAGTAAACAGTACAACAATGCCTGTAACTTCTGATGAAAGGACCACATCGTCGCAAAATGAACCTACAGAAAACAGTACAATAATGCCCGTAACTTCTGATGAAAGGACCACATCGTCGCAAAATGAACCTACAGTAAACAGTACAACAATGCCTGTAACTTCTGATGAAAGGAACACATCGTCGCCAAATGAACCTACAATAAACAGTACAACAATGCCTGTAACTTCTGATGAAAGAACCACATCGTCGCAAAATGAACCTACAGAAAACAGTATAACAACGCTTGTAACTTCTGATAAAAGTACCACATCGACGCAAAATGAACCTACAGAAAACAGTACAACAATGCCCGTAACTTCTGCTGAAAAGACCACATCGTCGCAAAATGAACCTACAGAAAACAGTACAACAATGCCTGTAACTTCTGATGAAAGCACCACCTCGTCGCAAAATGAACTTACAGAAAACAGTACAACAATGCCTACTTCTTCTGATAAAAGTACAAAATCGACGCAAAATGAACCTACAGAAAACAGTACAACAATGCCCGTAACTTCTGATGAAAAGCCCACATTGACGCAAAATGAACCTGCAGAAAACAGTACAACCATGCCTGTAACTTCGGATGAAAGGACCACATCTTCGCAAAATGAACCTACAGTAAACAGTACAACAATGCCTGTAACTTCTGATGAAAAGACCACATCGTCGCAAAATGAACCTACAGAAAACAGTACAACAATGCTTGTAACTTCTGATGAAAGCACCACCTCGTCGCAAAATGAACTTACAGAAAACAGTACAACAATGCCTACTTCTTCTGATAGAAGTACAAAATCGACGCAAAATGAACCTACAGAAAACAGTACAACAATGCCCGTAACTTCTGATGAAAAGCCCACATTGACGCAAAATGAACCTGCAGAAAACAGTACAACAATGCCTGTAACTTCGGATGAAAGGACCACATCTTCGCAAAATGAACCTACAGAAAACAGTACAACAATGCCTGTAACTTCTGATGAAAGCATCACCTCGTCGCAAAATGAACTTACAGAAAACAGTACAACAATGCCTACTTCTTCTGATAAAAGTACAAAATCAACGCAAAATGAACCTATAGAAAACAGTACAACAATGCCCGTAACTTCTGATGAAAAGCCCACATCGTCGCAAAATGAACCTGCAGTAAACAGTACAACAATGCCCGTAACTTCTTATGAAAGAACCACATCATCGCAAAATGAACTTACAGAAAACAGTACAACAATGCCTACTTCTTCTGATGAAAGGACCACATCGTCGCAAAATGAACCTACAGTAAACAGTACAACAATGCCTGTGACTTCTGATGAAAGGACCGCATCGACGCAAAATGAACCTACAGAAAACAGTACAACAATGCCCGTTACTTCTGATGAAAGGACCACGTCGTCGCAAAATGAACCTACAGAAAACAGTATTACAATGCCTGTAACCTCTTATGAAAGGACCACATCGCCGCAAAATGAACCTACAGAAAACAGTACAACAATGCCTGTGACTTCTGATGAAAGGACCGCATCGACGCAAAATGAACCTACAGAAAACAGTACAACAATGCCCGTTACTTCTGATGAAAGGACCACATCGATGCAAAATGAACCTACAGAAAACAGTACAATAATGCCTGTTACTTCTGATGAAAGGACCACATTGACGCAAAATGAACCTCCAGAAAACAGTACAACAATGCCTGTAACTTCTGATGAAAGTACCACATCGTCGCAAAATGAACTTACAGAAAACAGGACAACAATGCCTACTTCTTCTGATGAAAGGACCACATCGTCGCCAAATGAACCTACAGAAAACAGTATTACAATGCCTGTAACTTCTTATGAAAGGATCACATCGCCGCAAAATGAACCTACAGAAAACAGTACAACAATGCCTGTGACTTCTGATGAAAGGACCGCATCGACGCAAAATGAACCTACAGAAAACAATACAGCAATGCCCGTTACTTCTGATGAAAGGACCACATCGATGCAAAATGAACCTACAGAAAACAGTACAATAATGCCTGTTACTTCTGATGAAAGGACCACATTGACGCAAAATGAACCTCCAGAAAACAGTACAAAAATGCCTGTAACTTCTGATGAAAGTACCACATCGTCGCAAAATGAACTAACCGAAAACAGTACAACAATGCCTACTTCTTCTGATGAAAGGACCACATCGTCGCAAAATGAACCTACAGTAAACAGTACAACAATGCCCGTAACTTCTGATGAAAGGACCACATCGTCGCAAAGTGAACCTACAGAAAACAGTACAACAATGCCTGTAACTTCTGATGAAAGGACCACGTCGTCGCAAAATGAACCTACAGAAAACAGTACAACAATGCCCGTAACTTCTGATAAAAAGACCACATCATCGCGTAATGAACCTACAGAAAACAGTATAACAACGCTTGTAACTTCTGATAAAAGTACCACATCGACGCAAAATGAACCTACAGAAAACAGTACAACAATGCCCGTAACTTCTGATGAAAGGACCACATCGTCGCAAAATGAACCTACAGTAAACAGTACAACAATGCCCGTAACTTCTGATGAAAGGACCACATCGTCGCAAAATTCACCTACAGAAAACAGTACAACAATGCCTGTCACTTCTGATGAAAGGACCACATCGTCGCAAAATGAACCTACAGAAAACAGTACAACAATGCCCGTAACTTCTGATGAAAAGACCAAATCGTCGCAAAATGAACCTGCAGTAAACAGTACAACAATGCCTGTAACTTCTGATGAAAGTACCACATCGAGGCAAAATGAACCTACAGAAAACAGTATAATGATGCCCGTAACTTCTGATGAAAAGACCAAATCGAGGCAAAATGAACCTACAGAAAACAGGACAACAATGCCCGTAATGTCTGATGAAAGGACCACATCTTCGCAAAATGAACCTACAGTAAACAGTACAACAATGCCCGTAACTTCTGATGAAAGGACCACATCGTCGCAAAATGAACTTACAGAAAACAGTACAACAATGCCCGTAACTTCTGATGAAAAGAACAAATCGAGGCAAAATAGACCTACAGAAAACAGTACAACAATGCCTGTCACTTCTGATGAAAGGACCACATCGAAGCAAAATGAACCTACAGAAAACAGTACAACAAAGCCCGTAACTTCTGATGAAAGGACCATATCTTCGCAAAATGAACCTACAGTAAACAGTACAACAATGCCCGTAACTTCTGATGAAAGGACCACATCGTCGCAAAATGAACCTACAGTAAACAGTACAACAATGCCCGTAACTTCTGATGAAAGGACCACATCGTCGCAAAATTCACCTACAGAAAACAGTACAACAATGCCTGTAACTTCTGATGAAAGGACCACATCGTCGCAAAATGAACCTACAGAAAACAGTACAACAATGCCCGTAACTTCTGATGAAAAGACCACATCGTCGCAAAATGAACCTGCAGTAAACAGTACAACAATGCCTGTAACTTCTGATGAAAGTACCACATCGAGGCAAAATGAACCTACAGAAAACAGTATAATGATGCCCGTAACTTCTGATGAAAAGACCAAATCGAGGCAAAATGAACCTACAGAAAACAGGACAACAATGCCCGTAATGTCTGATGAAAGGACCACATCTTCGCAAAATGAACCTACAGTAAACAGTACAACAATGCCCGTAACTTCTGATAAAAGGACCACATCGTCGCAAAATGAACTTACAGAAAACAGTACAACAATGCCCGTAACTTCTGATGAAAATAACAAATCGAGGCAAAATGGACCTACAGAAAACAGTACAACAATGCCTGTCACTTCTGATGAAAGGACCACATCGAAGCAAAATGAACCTACAGAAAACAGTACAACAAAGCCCGTAACTTCTGATGAAAGGACCACATCTTCGCAAAATGAACCTACAGTAAACAGTACAACAATGCCTGTCACTTCTGATGAAAGGACCACATCTTCGCAAAATGAGCCTACAGTAAACAGTACAACAATGCCCGTAACTTCTAATGAAAAGATCACATCGTCACCAACCGTAACTACACAACTGTATACAAACAGCACAGTATATTCAATCTCACCAGGAACCACCGATGCAAGTACTACGAAGGAAGACGAAACCACAAGTGATAAGGAACAGCTAAAGCTAATAGATCAGAACACAGATGAGCGCGTAAGAATTGCAGCTATAATCACAGGGAGTTTAGTGGCGGGGATCGTTGGAGCCATGTTGATGTACTTTGCAAGAAAGAAATTTATGAAAGCGATGCAAAGTGCAAGTTACCGTAAGTAGAACATCATCTTTGTAATTAAAATAGGGTATTTGAATCGGGAAATGTATGGATTTTAAAACCAGCGAACAGACTAGCGGTTATTAAAAAGGATCAAACACAAAATAATGTGTAGCTTTTAAGTAGGTTAAAGCTATTTCTATTTAAATTAGTGTTCTGAATATAATATTATATTAGCTAGGAAATAAAATATTATTAAGATATGGCTTAGATAGGTCTATGGTCTCATATGTTTATTAGGGTTTAGTTTAAGAATTATTATGAGTTATACCTTTTATTCCAAAATTTCCTTAGTTCAAAAGTTGGTTTAGGCTGGGCGTTGTCTGTCAGTCAATATGCCACGGATAAACTGGCCTTCAGAATTTAGTACCACACTTATAATTTATAGTTTTTTTTAATTAAATGATTTGGATACTTTTCATTATAGCGAGGTACAAAGTGCAACAGATTTTAGGTCAAAACCTAAACTGTCCAACAGTGATAATCGCGTCGCAATCGGTCCAGTTTTTAACGTGATGCGCGAACAGACAGAAACCTATTTTTTGGTATTATCTTTTATTAAGTTTTAAACGTTACTAATGTATAATCTATATACTTATAATAAAGCAATAGGAACGCAAAAATCTGTACAAAATAGACAATTGAAAAAAAAAAATTCTAGGGTACTTAAAATAAGCTACTGAACAAGAATAAAACATTTTTAAAATTCGTGTCTGTCTGTTTGTTTGTCTGTGTATCTGTTTGTCTGTATGTTTGTTCGCGCATCACGTAAAAACTACTGGACCATTTGCAATGTGGTTTTCACTGTTGGTAGTTGTAGGTAGTTGGAGTTTGACTTAAAAACTGGTGTACTTGGTATCTCAATCCGATGAGTAGAAGCCGAGCAATCGATAAAAACTTTTTGACGGCTGAGGGAATGTTGATCAAATGTTAGTATATTGGTATTTTAGGCCTTAGAGTAGAGTAGTACGTATAATACTTTTAACCTAGAGAAATGACCAAGTGCAAAATGAAATCTCTGACTTCTATAGTTTAGGGAAATTTGAATTTTAAAAGTGTGGTACTAATTTAAATTATGAAGGCCAGTATAAATAGTATAGATCTCTAGTCCTCAGTGTAGATAGTACATCTAACTAATTGTTTGAAGAAAGTTACATATTTTCTCTTTAATTATTTTCAAGGAGAAGTAAGCCCTCGTGCTTTTACCAGAAGCAGCACGAGGAGTAAGTAGTAAGTTCTCAAGCTCTCACAAGGAGGAGAACCCAGAAAAGCATCCTTTTAGATAAGCTTTACACTTTTTTTTATATAACTTTTTTCGCTTTTTCAGGTTTGCCGGATTCAAATATTGCCGAAACGGGGGTCTAATTGATCAAGTGCGTGTCGGGTCACGTACAGTGTAAGGTTCCTTAGCCGCAGTTTTTTCACCTCAAGTCGGTTTCGGTCCTAGGCTCCGCACCAATGACTTTTCTAAGTTATGTGCGGTTTTCCATCGCTCCGTGCTTCGGAGGGCAAGTTAAGCTGTCGGTCCCAGCTGCTAATGATTAATATCAGTCGTTAAGCCATGCCCTTCGGCCCTCGGGCAGCCTGTAAAACTGTAACACCAGAAGCCAGCACTATCTCATACGAGAAACAAACCATATATCAAAATATTTTCATCACGGAATAATTGTAGTTGATAGTGACTAGGTCATACAATAATTGTAGTTGATAGTGACTAGGTCATACAATAATTGTAGTTGATAGTGACTAGGTCATACAATAATTGTAGTTGATAGTGTCTAAGTCAAACAATTTAGAAATTACACCATTCTTAAACACTGGCGAGATATATCTCGCACAGATGGATGGACAGACGTACGGAAATACAGACGGACAGACGGACTGACTGGAAGATCCTTAATAGTGATTCCTTGTTGTACTACGAAACCCTAAGACTGAGGTGACTGAGAGAGTGACAGACTACGCTAGAAGGACGCTTTACCTATTCTGTGGCTTAACGTACACTATAAGAGGTTACTTTGACGTGTAGTTAGAGAAAGTAATGGCCTTACATACATATTATAACTATGACTTACACATTACTTAATTACTTAATATTGGCTAATGAATGATAAACTGATTCACTTTGATATATTGTGTACCTATTTATTTTTTGTAAATATGTTTGTTTTTTGTAAATACAGCTCGGTTATTATGTATTACTAAGATCTATATCATCAGTATAATAAAATAATATAAAAATAGTTTAAAAGTAGCAGTATTTAATGTTAAAATAAATTGTTGACATATCTATTATTATAATTTATTCGTATTCCTATTAAACCATTACTGAAATACTCATAATTAGAAGAAGAAAAGAATAGGTACCTGTTGAAGTGACAGTAGCTCTTTACGACTTTTCGGTTGCAGAAGTACCTGGCAAATCAAGTCGATTTTCAGCCGCGCATGCTCATTCCTGACTCACCACTCGAACTGACCCCTCGCACTCAGTATTACTGCGTTGTTCTTACCCTCTAAAAGGATTATTAAAGCGGGAGGGGAAGGTCAAGCTAGACTGGGCGTTGCAACAACTACAGGCTTGTAACAGTTCGGAAGAGTTCGGGCGAGCTCGGTCGTTTTCGTGTCGTTAAAGCCTTGCTGATATGCAAGGGGACGTATTCAGGCAGAAAATTATTTTCAAAGAGTTAGATTGTACTTTACTACCATGATTTATAGTCCTTGGAAATATAATAATAACTAGTTTTCCCGCCCGCGACTTCGTCCGCGCGGACTACTGTTTATCGCGGAAAAAGCGTCCTATGTTCTTCTAGAATATTAAAAACCAATGCAAAAGTAGGTTAGCACCAAGCTCTTCATGTTTTTTGACATATTTGTTATTTAATTTCCATGGCAACCGTTTCTTACTGCTAAAAATCACAATTTTTCAAGATTTTGAAGTATTCCCGTGGAAAATTACAATTTCCCGGGATAAGAAGAAGTATCCTATGTTTTATTCCAGGGTATAAGCTACCTCCATTCCAAATTTCATCAAAATCCATCCAGCTGTTATCCCCAAACAAACAAAAAAACAAACAACGTTTTACTTTTATATATTGGTATGGATACATTTTTATGTATCCATAAAAATATATCGTATGTGACTCGTGGTCCTCACAGCACCCGCGTTATTAGAAGGGGTCGTCCTATATCATACATGGCACCATAATATATCTAGCTATATTATAACTTGAATATATTTCAAGATGGTACATATTACAATGTATTATGTTTTATTAACTACAAACTTATATCTCAATCATAGTTGGTATAAAATTATAAATTACTTCAAAGTATTCTTTATTATTTTACAAAGGAAGGTGAAGTAACGAAAAGCTTAAAAAACGGGGTTAATATAAATGTTTCACAACCACAACCACACCACAACGACAACACGTGGGCTGGTGCCAATTTTTATGAAAATGAATAGTCTAACACAATGTTGCGTCGACGCAACGACACTGCGCACACAATTCCTGCTTGCGCATTGCCCCCGATAGCAACAACAATTATTCTTCTCCAATGTCCATAAGCTCGTTCAAGCAAGGCGTGTTTCCTCTACGAAATCCGGAATCGATCTGTCTGTTCACAAACAATAGCCACAACGTAACCACATTTGTTACTAACCACGGTTTGTTACTAACGGACCACTCAAACCAACAACATGCATCCATGTGGATGTTAAGTTTTACAGTTAAGACAGTTAAGAATTTTGTTCCTATCAGGCCACCAGCGGTTTACCTGGGTGGCCAGTTAGGAAAACTTGATCTAAACCGATCACCAGCTGTCCACCTAGTTAGTCTGTAGTTTTTTTATGATAACCTAACCGACCACCTATTTGTTTTTTGTATCGCCATTAGAGTAAAACAGCACTTTTTTCAGAAATTACACCTAACTCTTCCCTTTTTTCCAATTACACTTTCTGTAATGGTAGTAAAAACAATTTTCCTGTTTTTGATTGGCCCCATAATTGCTTCTTTATAGTCAGATTTAAATGTTATTCAATGCCTAGTTCCAAAATCTAGCTTGCAACAACTAAAATGCAATCGGATTCAATTCCTTATCCGGCAGTAATCTGTAAACAAGTGGAACTATATAATATTTTGTAGCATTTACAGTGCTCCCCAAATCTTCTCAAATATCAAAAATTGAATGCAATTAAAATAAGTCTTCTATGAGTTATATGTACCTAGAAAATATATTAGAATTAGAAAAGATAATAGAACAACTGATATAACATTGCATAACATGGTTTATCTAGGTGGACGGTTAATAAAACTAAATAGGCTTCGTTCGTGACCGTGACTGGTTAAGATCAAATTTTCCTAACCTACCACCCAGGTGGAAATCTGGTGGTCTGCTAAGATCAAGTTTTCCTAACCGGCCACCCAATAGAATGGTTGTGGTCTTTTATGAGCAAAATTCCTAACTGACCACACAGATGGATGATTTGAGTGGTCCGTTAGTAACAAACCACTCTATTCACACGTAACCACTGCTTCACCACCTTTTGTCCCTGCGATGTGGTGTGGTTGTGATACATCTGAATAGGCTCTTAGATTAAATTAGTTTGACTCTTGGAGCAGTCAAAACAAATGAACGTAGGTTAGGTATTAAAACTAAACCTAACTAATAAAGTGTTAATAATCTTTTATCAAAAAAAAACTATATCTATCGCTCCGTGCTTAAAAGGGCACCTTATATTAGCGGTCCCATGACAGTCGTTAAGCCATGTTAAAGGCTCTCGGGTGGCCTGACATATTCTGACACTAGAGGTCAGCACTACCTTATGCCACGAGCAATAAAGCATTTGTATAGTTTCTACAAATTGAGAAATAACATTAACACAAGTTTAGTAAGAACAAGTGTTGGCGCTGAGGGCCAAATGATAAATTAATTCAGGACCAAATGGCATATCTTCTTTGACCAAATACGAATAGACCCAGTCTCGCCCTGATAGGGGTGCAACGGCCGCGCCTGCGCGCCCCGTCTCGATATTCCGCCCGTCGTCGGCGCCCGCCCTCGCCAGCGCGGCTGCATGCCACCAACACATCGCGACACACCTCCACTAAGAATAAAAAATACTCAACCAAAAAGTTCCAACCATCCACCAAAAAAAAAGAAAATAAATTAGTGACCCAAATTCAAATCAAACTTCCTAACAGATTTTATTCTGAGAATGATTTTTGTGCCAGTGACACAATGACTGCTATAGTGCTGTGATGTTTGTAACATTTATATATTAGTGTTTTACAATTTTAATTAATTTATTGTTAATTCGTGATCGTGGAGTGAAATTGAGGTACATTTAATTGATTGAATTGTGAGGATCACAGCCTGGAATGAGGAGCAGCCGTCTTGCGTAACTTCACCCGACGAAGGTTAGTAGAACGAACCATTTCATATAGTAGAACCAGTAGAACTCATTTCAATAGGTAATTGCGATTAATGGTCGTAAAGACATACAAACATCACTATACTTACTCACGTATAATTATTTATTAAGTTATAAGACAATAATTGTCTTTCTTTTTGATACCACCGTCACGCCTGCCAATTATTGCAATATCGCGCAAAACAAGGGGCTCAGCTTGTCATCTTTTACACCAGCAAGTTCCAACAGCATACTCTTTCTGAAAATTGGAAATATGGCGCAGCACTGCTCAATGCTAAACCTAATAATGATAATGCTTATCATAATGTTAATGGTTATACTTACCCTGCTTTTCTCACAGAAAAAAGTACCAAAACAACATTCTTTGAATTATTGTCGCATTTCCTCATAGATGTTGGAATAAATCAAAGACACGGCTTTTGGTAATATTTTCTTTTAGTAACTGTAAGTCGGAAATTCCACAATGAGGTCTGCTGACACCTGATAGCATTTAGGAGAGCTGTCCATCTAAGGCAGCCAAGTTTTGGTAAAAGAAAAAATACTATATTTTTTTATTTTTTTATTTATTTATTATTAATGCACACACATACAATAGCCTTATGTCCAAAGATGTACCCTGTTAACTAGGGTGCAGCAAATACTAATGTTATAAGCTAACCAGACAGTGTAATAATTATGCAAAGCTTAATTACAATAATATTGAAAATATCTTAGTTGTATTAAACTTACTAATATTACGTTAACTTTTATGTACATAGTAAAATAACTGTCTATCCTATCTATTTTAAACAATTTTAATATATCTATGCAAATTACAAATATATAATATAATTTTTCTGTATATTCTAATGATGTATGTAATGTTTTCATGTAGGTATGTTTACATTGATTTTTTACGTTATATCGTCAAAGAATTCGTTTATAGAGTAATAAGTTTCTGCAATCAGAAATTGTCGGAGTTTAGTCTGAAAGATTTTAATACTAACTTCATTTTTTATTTTATTTGGAATTTTATTATAAATTTTAATTCTTCTAGCCCTCTTCTGTAGATTTATAATTTTGGTTCCGGTAGTTTTTGTCTTCGTGGGTTTGTATCAGTTTCATATAATGTTGGTATTTTTCTCTGAAGACGGTTTTTTTACCACACGACGGAGCTAGTGAAGGATAATGAGTTTAACAGTCTATGTAAGTACGTATATAAGTATGCATGTACGTATGTAAGTAGATGTTTCACCAAATAGCGTCGCCCCTATTGTTCTGATTTTGACAAGCAAGCTATCAACGATTTATCTTTAATGATAAGTCTCCATAGCTTTTTTTACCGACCGTCCGTAGTCGGTTTTTAGTTTTTGAAATTATTATGTCTTGTTCTTCGGTGGTTCTTTACCTTTCGCCCGAGTGCCTCTGACGTTGCTTAGTGACTGCTACCATCCTTTAGCAACCGCAATCAACACATACTACTTAAGTTACCTATTAGAAGTCATTAGCGCAGTTTGAGAATCAAACCCGGTGTTTTTGAGTTGCAAAACACACATTATACCTCGGCCACCATCGCTCAGTTGTATAATCACTAACGCGAACGTTACCATGTTACATCATTTTTTAAACACATAGGTAGGTACTTATCTCACATATAGGTACATAGGAAAACATGCGAAAAACACTGAAAATAAACAAGAGGAAGTGGATCAAAGTCTTTTCATCGAAACCAACCGACAAACAAATGTGAAGCTTGTACCAAAAGTTTTCATTTTCTAGGATCAATTTCCATATGAAGGAGCGCAGTCCCTCAGGGAATCGCCGGCCGAATATATCGCGCTTCGTGGCTCAGAGGCTCATTTATTTTATGCATGTCGTTTGGGACAGTTGTGTTCAATTTTACCTACTTCAAAGGCTAGCGTAGCACGCAAACGAACGTACTCCGGCTTGGTGAAGCCACGACATACGCAAGATGGCTGGCGGGCGGTTAGAAAGGAAGAGCCAAAGCTCGGGCTCAGTAGCGTGCTTTGGCAGAGGCCTATGTCCAGCAGTGGGCTGACACGGGCTGATAGCTATGATGAAAGGTTAGCGTTTGCACACTATCTCACGTGGTGATAAGTAAAGATGTAGTCGAAGAAGCTGGTCCTCGTATGGGACGAACTCTCGAGAACACCTCTAAATGAGCGCGGCAATACTTTCGAGAGAGGCGGACAGTAGTCACAGATTACCCAAGGTTTTAAATGATGTTTTCCTTCACCGATAACTGACCGATAGCCGATTCATGGAACATAATTCAGTTTTATTTTATGTAGGTATGTTCCGTTCGAATCCCATTAAAAACTTGGGTTTATACTAAACTTGCGCGCAGTGCTAATCTGAGCTCATTAAAAACTTGGGTTTATACTAAACTTGCGCGCAGTGCTAATCTGAGCTCATTAAGAATGTGTAGATTTTTATGGTTAGTTTTTAGTTAACGATTTGTTTTTTATTCAATAATACCCAATATATATATATATGTATTTCCATTAGTAAAAATCAACTTTAATGTAGTATAATACTGTTTCGGCTCCGTTGGTAACTGCTAGGGATAGGGAGCACTGATTGAAGACTTTTGTCTTCAGGCACTGTGGTATGGACAATGAGAAGACTTGACGAAGCTTGCCGAATGATGCCCAACCCAGCTAAATTCGTATGTGGGCTTCCTTCTCAAAGTTGTTTGTTTCTCAAGTTGTCCTAATTGCAATATTTGCTCAAGGTAAATTTATTTTCGGACAACTTCAAGAAGTACACCATTGACTGCAATCGGATCCGGGTCAACAAGATCGTTAAACATGATCTCCTTCTTATCTATATTCATTCCGAGAACCAAGATGACCGAAATAGCTCTAAGGATAAGCAAGCTGAAGTAGTAGTGGACTGTTCACATCTCCCGAAGAACCGATAACCGTTGAGGTAGATGAGTTCTCAAGTGGGGACCACGTTTAGACAAACGTAGTGTAGGATGCCCTGTGGCCAGGTGGAATGACGATCTGCGAAAATAGGTTGGAAGAAAATGAGGAGAGGATGAGGAGAGCTAACGACCGAGCTCAGTGGCGTGCATTAGGAGAGATCTACGTCCAGCAGTGGACAGATATAGGCTGATGATGATGATAACGATTAATATTAGTTTAGAAATTTTATTTTGTTTAGGATAAAGTTGAGACGGTTATGGCAAGATTTTAGTCTAAAATAAGTGTAAAGATGGATCAATTATGAAACACTAATATAAACGCGTAGAACAATCTCAAACATGTCCGCCCGACGCTATATTAAAATCTACTTTTGATTATTTCATGTAATTAGTTATCATTTAGAGTTTTTTAATTATTTGAAGCAGCCGCTATGTAGAATACAAAAGACTGAACTATTTAATTCAGAGATATTTCCATTTTATAGAATAAAACTGCCAAAAATCTCACTGCTTTTTTCGTCAAAAAAATGTAATGGTCTATTACAAAAATTGTAATGGTCTTACATATTTTACAAGGTTGTCTAGAAGTAATCGTTTTTAGCGATAAGACTGCCCATTGTACCTTTTATCTAAGTGTTTTCCTATGTCTGTATCTTTTTATTTTCTTAGTGTCAATAAAGAGCTCATTTGTCCATATAATTTTTGACACACTCTCATTTCTTATAACACTAGAATATTTAAGTCTATTTTATGCTAATCGTTTGCTCGAAAGCGTACTATTATGAAAGAAAAACCTCCGACACGATAAGGCCTTGCATCAGTTTCCGAGAGCTCCCAAGAAACTCCGACAAAGATGGATGTTTTTAATTCGTTCCGAACGAAGTAACCCCTCCTTACGCCCCTCTCCCCCTTGGTCCATAACAATGCAAATCCAGTGGTTTTAGGTCAGAACACTCGTTGGAGGATATAACGTTTTATAGGAGGATTACAGCGCTTTACATACGACGATGTAGGTTTTATGGGGAAATAAAAAGAAAACAAATCATTACTTTTTTCCGTGATCGTATGTACACACCCTTTAATAGAGATGAATGTTAAACAGTAAAATTTCGCTAGTTGTCCGCATCGGGATAAATAGATCCTACCATACGTTTGGTAGATATTCAACCACCAAGTAGTAGTGTGCAAGCACTAGCAGATTAGATCGAGATTTCAAAAAAAAACGCTCCATAAAAACAACAGGCCCATCTCGCTTCTGAGCCTTGTCTACAAACGGTTTTCGAGGGTAGTCTCGAATCGTCTAGCGAGAAGACCTGAAGAATTTGAACCTCCTGAGCAGGCAGGGTTTTGGGGAAGTTACGGGACCATTGACCATATCCACAGAGTGCGGCAGGTTATACAGAAGACCGAAAAGTATAACCAGCCCACGTGTCTTGCTTTCGTGGACTATGAGAAAGCCTGTAGCTCCATCGAAACCTGGGCTGTTCTTGAGTCTCTGCAGCAATGCCAGGTCGACTGGCGATACAGCGAGGTGATAAGATGCTTGTATGACGCCACCACTATGTCCGTTCAAGTACAGAACTAGCAGACTAATCATATCCAGCTGCGCAGGGGAGTGAGGCAGGGGGATGTTATATGCCCAAAACTGTTCAATGTTTAAGATATGTTCAACCTTTAAGATATGTTTAAGACGCTGGACTGGAAAATAACGGGCATAAACGTTAATGGCGAGTACATCTCACAGCTACGATTTGCCGATGACATCTTCCTTCTGGCAGAATCACCGCAGACTCTCGAACGAATGCTGACCGACCTAACTGACTCTTCCAGACGAATCGGTCTCGGGATGAATATGGAAAAAACCAAGGCTACGTTCAACGAGCTTATTACCCCGATACCTGTTGGTGTAATGATGTAACTCTTGAAGTTGTTCAGGAATATGTGTCAAAATGTCCAATTAGGCAGAAACAACTTCGAGAAGGATGCCGACAGGAAAATTCAGCTGGGATGGGCGGCATTTGGTAAACTTCGTCAAGTCTTCTCGTCGTCCATACCACAGCAGTGCCTCAAGACGAAATTCTTTGTTGCGTGCATCCTACCAGTCATTAATTACCTACGGAGTCGAAATGTGGACACTCACGTTGAGACTGGTCCATAAGTTCAAAGTCAATCAGCGAGCTATGGAGAGAGCCATGCTCGGAGTTTCTCTGAAAGACAAAATCTACAATGAGGTAATACGACAGAGAACCAAAGTAACTAACATAGCTCAGAGAATTACCAATGGGCTGGTCACATCCCTTGAAGAACCGAAAACTGATGGGGGTAGTCGGTTCAAACTAACAAACGAACGAATGAAAGGAGTTCTAGAGTGGAGACCACGTATAGGCAAACGTCGTGTTGGGTGACCGCCAGCCAGGTGGAGTGATGACTTCTGAAAAATGGCTGGTAGGAACTGGATGAGAATAGCCGAAGATCGGGCTCAGTGGCGTTCACTAGGAGAGCACGAAGTAGTGGACAAATATAGGCTGATGATGATGACTACTGAGTTTGTATATGAAGGGTCGTTAGGGCATTGTATCAAGGGAAAGTACCGAGCATTGCAGTGTCGCGCAAGGTATCCCAAACCAAAGTTTTGGGTGGCACACGGCTTCGCAACATAGGTAGACGTGACGCTTACCATCCGCCTAACGATTTGCTCGTCATGTATCTCACTTTTGAAAAGAATGTTATGTTTAATACTTTACCTAGATATTCAAATGTAATACACAAAATTTTAAAAATAAATGTGCATTACATTTAATGTTTAACTAGGACCGAAGAGAGAAGATACAGTATTGAATATTCTACCTAAGCACGAAGGATTTTATTGCCAGCATATCTTCAACGACAGAAGTCAGCCATCGCTCTACATCTTTTGGGTGCGAGACAAACCATTGGATTGTCTCACATAATCACATCTACTCGTATGCTTAGGTATAATAAAACTGTGACAGATCCAATTCTGTACACTGAAGTTTTTTTTTATGGTACTCTATATTCAATACAGAAGCTAAAACGGTTTATTTTTTAATTTTTGTCTGTCTGTCTGTCTATCCGTCTGTCTACCTGTCTGTCTGTATCTTGGCCGCGTACCACAAAATGAATTCAAATTAAACTTGGTATGATTTGAGTTCATACTACGAGGTAGGACTTAGGATACTTTTCATCCCGAAAAATTAAAGGGTTCCCGCAGGATAGGAGTTGAAAGTTATTTAAAAGAACACGTACGCTGAAACTACTAGACGGATTTTGATGCAACTTGACACATTCATAGTTTATATGATAGTTTAAAATTGAGAACATTTTTTATCCCGAAAATATAAAGGGTTTCTGCGGGATAGGACCTCCCTATCCCGCAGAAACCCTTTATATTTTCGGGCAAAGTTATGTTATTTTGAAGTAATAAATATTATTTTTTGGAGGATACTCTATATTGTCGATACTGGGGCCAAAACTGTTTTTTTTTTCATTTTTGTGTGTCTTTCTGTCTGTCTGTCTGTCTGTCTGTCTGTATCTTGGCCGCGCATCACGCCGAAACTACTGAATTAATTCAAATCAAACTTGATATGATTTGACCAATTCGACCCGTATGTTTTTTTTGTATGTACCTACTCGTATGTTACGCTATATCTCCGGAAATGGTAAATCAATTTCAAAATTTCTTTTTTAATGGATAGGGTATGCCTCAAGGGTATTAAATTTCAAATTTCAATTGCCCTTTTAAATTTCATGAAAATATTCCACCTCTAAGGGTGGAAAATTAGGGGATGACTTCATTTTAGTAACTTTCACCCACATTATGACGCGATATCTCCTTCAAATGTGGGTCATGTGTGTGTTTGAATTATTTTTTTATAGAATAGGATATGCTTTAGGTATGGTCTCATATATATATATAATTTGTTGAAGATCTGATGAAGACCTTCGGAGATACAAAAGAACTCCTCAATGGATAACAGCAAGTCACTTGCGATTGCTGTAATCTCATTTTCATATATTGTTCACTCAAAAAAGTGAAATAAAATAAACTTAAAATAGTAAAATCTGACTTCAAAATGAATAGAATAATGTTATGTGGGAAACGGTTGGAAGTCGTTGCCCGAATTTCTTAAATCTAACTAAATCAACGGCACAAGCTTCCTTAACTGTTTCCGACATAAGTTTATTTTATTCATTTTGAAGTCGGCTTTTACTTTTTTAAAGTTTATTTTATGCTCAGTACAAACGTTCTTTATTTTTCTCTTTTTCCACTTTTTTTTTGGGCTGGTGAGAAAAAAAGGAATGAAAAACCCATCGAAATTGTAGCTTATCTTTGCGATACGGCGTTGTTTGAAACCTCACTTTCTGTAGGAAGTATGTAGATATTATTAAAATGTTAATTATTTATATTAATCTAAGTTCAAAACAAACAATTTACATAATTAGTTACGTCACAAATTGTATACAAATCAGGTTTCCGATACGTCACAATATGTTCCGGTTATAACGTTTGAACATGCATGTGAGTAGCCACCATTGTATGTCATCAGCATGTAAGTAGGTCAATCAAAATATTCGATTTTCTGTCTCTTAAAATTTATTTTGCACTTGGAAACTTTTTTGGTATAGAATATGTTTATTTTCATCCCATCTATTCGAAAAACGCTGATTGGCTCTTCGAAAAGAGGGAGCAAAATATGTCTTTTCTGTTCAAGACTTTCAGAGAGGGCAGTAATGAATTTCCGTGGGTCGTCGGCTCTTTCCGCCTTAGCTCGGCCATATTCAAGTTATAGACCATCACATTTTTTTTAATGTGCAAAATGTAAACACTCCTTTGTTGGGATTTGAACTCCGGTACTAAAGCTCCGAAGTCACCCTATGTCTAGCCAAGGCTATCCTGACATATGGCTATCCCTAAGTTAGTATATATATCACAAAATAATTGAAGGGTTGACCAATGAGAGCGCGTGGTGCAAATTGGGTTACGTAGTGCGGTGAGAAAAGGGGGTGACAATCGTAGCTTCCAAACGAATGGACCGATTTAGCTGCGGTTTTTTATGTTTGAAAGCCGAGGTAAACGAGATGGTTCTTATAGTTGGTTCTTAGCTATAATGGGGGGAAGGTGGGAAGAGGGGGGGTCAGAATCGTAGCTTCCAAACGAATGGACCGATTTAGATGCGGTTTTTTTATGTTTCAAAGCTGACGTAATCGAAATGGTTCTTAGCTATAATGAGGTAGAGGGAGGGGGGGGGGGTGAGGATCGTAGTTCCTAAACCCTATACAAATGAACTTATTTTGAAGCGGTTTTTTATGTTTGAAAGCTGTGAACGAGATACTTCTTAACTATATGAGCTTCCAAACGAGTGGACCGATTTAGCTGCGGTTTTTTATGTTTGAAATCTGAGTAAACTAGATGGTTCTTAGCTATAATGGGAGGTGGGGGTGGGTTTTTTTTAAATTTTATTTGTGCTTGTAAATAAATATATGAGTTGTTATGTATCTAAAAGCGCGTTTTATTAATTTTTCTCATAGAGGACGATGAAAAGTATCACTCGGGCTCAAAATTATTTTTCCTTTGGACGACGTATATTGAATCCCTCGCTGCGTTCAGGATTCTACTTAAGAATCTCTCTCTACGCTCAGGATTCTACTCTAGAATCCTTCACTCCGCTCTGGATTCATCAAAATAGAGCCCTCGCCGGCAAAATATTATATTACTCCCTAGTAATACAATCTACTATTTCAAGATACGATTCTGGAGAAGTTAGTTAAGCCTCTTAACAACACCATGTTCCATAACCAAGAATGATTCTTTCAGCAATACTCAGCACCGGGCCATAAAGCTCGATGCACACAAACGTGTCTGGAATAGAACGTTTCTGCTGAAGACTGGCCGTCATCTAGTCCCGATCTTAATCCGCTTGTTTACAATTTATGGTCTCTTTTAGAGTATGGCTCTTAATGCCATGATAATTTGGAGTCCTACATCGCATATGATTGCCAATGGTGAATTTTCCCATGGAGAAATTGCGTGTTTCAATCGAGAATTGGCCGCAACGTTTAAATGGAGATCATTTTGACTAAACTTTGTATTTTTTTAATGCTATTATTAATGTATGAACTAAAGCAAATTGGAGTAATAAATGCTTCAAGTATAATAGAAAAGAAATGTTTATTTCCTTTTAACAATATTTATGCCTAGGCTGTGTAAAACACAGTACTTATGGGGCACATTGTAGTTAATTAAAATTAAGTAAGTGTTAACCAAGTGTCCTTGAGAACCTCGCCAGTTATTTGTAGTTTAGTTACGAATCCCAAACATTACACAAACGGTCAATCAATAGGTACTTTTAGCTCAGGGAATTGTCGGCACCACCCCCGAAATATACCCGCGCATATAAGAGAAATCTTTAAACACACAATCTTCTGCACTGTTTGCTCGGAGTACCCTATCTTCATTCTGTACATACATGTTGTACACACACTAGACGTTTATCGAAGGATGAAATACTTACCTATAAAAATAAGGAAACCTCAGTTTATTACCAACTATACTACCTAATTGTGGTATAACAATACCGTCACACATCTGTCACGTCAATATTCCGATTATACATTGCGGGTTATTTATGTGCTACTATTTAGAAAAATCGAAGTGACAGCAAGAATGTTGGAAGAACCAAAGTGGCATTAGGACTTGCTTATATAACAACAGTTTGTTGTGAAGTAAAAGCTTAGAGTGTCTTCCAAGAGCTTTCCAGCGGAGCTTTACATCAAAAAATAAATTGTAAAATTCTGTTGCGTAGTAAGCCATAGTCCGTTCAGGTTCAGTAGGTAATTTGTATTTACCCACCTGTTGAACAGCAATGAATAAATAATTTACCTTTAAGGTTTTCACAGTTGGAAAGCGCTATTTTATTTTTTTATTTATTTATTAGGTGCATGTAACAAATTATGGAAATTACATGATAAAGATTACAATATTGTATACAATAAATTACGAACAATTCCATAATCCAAAAATACATTCACACAGTACAAACAGTACAATTTGATACATCATTAAATGAACTAATTACAGTATTATATTGAAATGAATTAAACATACATAAAATATTAGAATACATACAATTACATATCTATATAAATAGGTTACACATACCAATATATACATATACTATGATGCACTGCAGTACAATACAACAAAGTTGGTGAATTGTATCGCACTGCGATGCATCAGAAATTACAAATGCTTATAAATTTCATTACTAAAAATAGTTTTTTTTTTCTGTTTTTAGAAATCTAGTATCAGAATCTAACTTTGTTTTTTTTTTTAAAGTTAGATCCTGGCTACGGAACCCTAAGTCTAGGTGTGTCTGACACGCAAATGGCCGGTTTCGTTTTGTTTGTCGTATGAGGTCTCATCTAGTGTCTCAGCTCGCCCGAGGGCCTCTATTGGCCGTTTTTATACGCTTTAAATTAGCTTCACTTGTATGTTTGTATGTTTGTAACCGACTCCTTTGGACGCTATTTTGACCTACTTTAAACGGTCAGATTTCATTCAATCTTTGCACACCTGTCAAAGACCGATGACAATGCAATAATTTGAAAAAAACAAAAAACTAAAAAGTAGAAAATAAATAATAGTTTAAAAAAACTAAAAAAACACGCTTTATATAGAAAACCAAACTAAAAAATAGAAAATAAATTCTAATAGTGTAAATAAGAAATAAATGTTTTATTTAAAAAAAGCGTGGGGTGCTTTTTAAGATATTATCGAAATGATAATCCTTCTTCTCATATCTGTCAATGAAATATTTATAACTATTGACCCATGCACCCCACGATTTTTTTGAAATAAAACATTTTTTTCTTATTTAAACTATTAACATTTATTTTCTATTTTTCTATATAAAGCATGTTTTGTAGTAATTTTTTTTTGTTGAGGCGAACGAAGTCTTGGGAGAGCTAAAACAAAACAAAGGAACAGCGTCACTCACAATAATAAGAACTAGTTAGGAAAGTAAGTACTTTCGCTTAGAATTTACTAATTTATTAGTCTATATTACAGGGTATCTTAGTTTGGGGCTAGGTAATTGGTGTGGAATAGTCCCGTTTTTTTTTTTTTTTTTTTTATTTCATCTCGGGCAAAAAATGACTACTTTTAGTTAATATGGTTACCATCCGTTTGGCTTCCCATGTGTCTGGAGGGCATCCGGGTTCGGTTTACTGGAATCTGTTAATTGGACTGGCGGCAAGTTATCTTGCTAACTTAGATAAACACTAGTTGATATTCATTTCACGCGCTGTGACAGTATTTTTGTAAAAGTAGGTCAGTAAATTAATATTCTCTGCAGAGGAAGGTTTTCCAGACTCAAAAGTGCTCTGAGCTTATGGGACTTTATTCCATGCCCTTTTGTGATACTGAAGATGACAGCTCTATTTTATTTATTTACTTGCTGTGCCCGCGGCTTTGCCCGCGTGTAAATTTATCTGGGTTAAAAGTAAACTTTCTGTTTTTCAGGACTAAGAAGTACAATAACATAATGTAGGTAATATATTTCATCAACATTTGTTTAGCCTTCAAATAGTTTTTATCGATTGCTCGGCTTCTACTCACCGGATTGATATACAAAATACACCAGATTTTAAATCGCGCGCGAACGGACATCCAGACAAACAGGCACCTTTTTTTTACATGTAGTATTCTTGTTCTGTATTTTAAGTCCCATTTCTTTTTAAATTATTTTCATTGTATAGGTTTTTGTTACCTACTTACTCCTATTATAAGTATAGATACATAGTATAGATACATAGATTGATTGCTCTCCCATATTATTGTAGTATGAGCATATTTGAGTCTCTATTGGTAAAGCAACTACCTAAGTTACTTTAGTAGTTTACTATGAATGAAAATAAATGAGTTACCTATATAAGTCTGACGTAGCCGTCCACCCACATTAAATGAGTTACCTATATAAGTCTGACGTAGCCGTCCACCCACAATGTCCGAAGTCAATAAAATATATAAAAGCTCGTTTTTCCTTAAGTTAGCGAAATATAACACTTAGGGAATATCTTACGTGATGCCCATCCATCACTTTTAGGAGTAAGAAGGAAATATTTGTACAAAAATAGACAGAAGCAGCAAAAAAAAAAAAAAGTTGTTTTGGGGTTGAGGTCATTATACGAAAAAAGGAGAGTATATGAAGGATGTACATAATTTCGTATAATATTTTTTACAGTATTATAATAAGACATAAGTTCAAAAACTAAAACCCGTCTACGGTCGTGTAAAAAATTGCCTAGGACACACTTGCGATGAAGACGTGCAGACGCATGTCCGTGCTAGGAAGTATGACACCGGAAGTAAGCTTAATTCAAAATCTTTGGATGAAGACAAATCGACTGATACCTAGCTTGTCAAAATCGGACCAATAGGAGCAACGCTTTCGTGGAACATCCACATACATACGTAGACTGTTAAACTCATTACCTTTCCCTTGCTTGTTATTTCCTTGTTATTTTATTACCCGAGTACGTCAAGTACTCGGGTAATAAAATAACACAGAAGTAAAACTTTATAACCAGCGTCCAAAATGAAGGCTTATTATTAGGATATATCCCCAAAAGTTGTCAGTGACGCCCAAGTAGGTAATGAAATTACTTGGGTCCGGTCCGATGCCCACCCCCAGTTTTGCCCTCAATTCTCATTTGGAAAAGCCTTGGATTTATATGTTAGGGTCCAGCCAATACTCGATTTCAACAATTTCGTTCTATTCGAATAAACGCAGTCCCCCCTTGTTTTGATTTTGGTTTAGGTAAATTACCAAGTATAGGGCACCACAGTCGAATTTATATGTAAAACGAGTCAGAATATAATACTCTTTCTGTATAAAGCGATCCTTTTAAGAAGACACAGTAATTGATGGTTATAAACGACGCGCGACGGGGTACATCTTATCAATTCTTGCTTGCAACCCTATCAGAGTTATGTCGGAAGTATACCAGTAAGTATGCGCTGGAGTCAAACAATATTACGCCCCCAAACCCATTCCTTCATCCGACAACCAGACGTACGGCAATGCACTACATTATTTTTGACTTGAACGTCATAACTCCCCATTTTTTATCCAACTGAGGGTTATGTATTCGGGTTGTATGTTTTTTTGTATATTTGTACGTTTCTTAGGCGCGTCCTAAACGGCTTGATGGATTTTGATAAATGAGGTATCATTGGATTCGTCTTGAGCAAGAGAGTGCTATAGGATATATTATGAAGTGTCAAGAAAACTAATATGGCGGCTTACAGCTGCCATATTGTATTTCCGACGTAACACAAAATTACGAAAACTTATCGAGTGAGGTATCCAAAAACAGGTATTTACAAGACCATTTCAAAAATATATAATTCTTATAACTAAACTAACTATTTGATTATTGAAGTTAATGTAAATACTACAGTCTAATGTTGCAATTGCAACTATTAAAGTAAAGTAAAATATGTTAGTGAAATAGAACCATCAAATTTATATACATACTATTCTCGACACGCAGTTTCCCTCGCGTCCCTCAGAAACCACACATTTTTCCGGGATAAAAAGTAGCTTATATGTTAATACAGGTTATAAGCTACCTTCGTACCAAATTTCATACAAATCCGTTTAGTCGTTTAAGCGTGAAGAAGTAACAAACATACACACACACACCCTTACCCCTTACATACAAACTTTCGTCATTATAATAATAGTGTACCTAATTATTTTTGTGGGCGGTCAGCTCGTATTCAATAGTTTAGTTCGCAGTCGGGTTTTTTGTATTTTTATAATAATTTTACTTGTTACTTTTCCTGTTTTACAGCATGTCATTAGTAGGCGATAGTTGGGTAGGCCCGGACAGCGGGTACCCCGGACACTTCACGTGCAATGATTACGCACACACACTAAACAAATAAACACACTTAAAGACGGCACACGGTTTATAAATAAACTAGCCAGGAACTTTCCTCTTAAATCAACCTACGCCTAAGTGAAAACCAGAAGAAAATCGAATAAGCATTTTCTGAGACATTTGTGGTCAGACAGACAGACGCGTATGGTGACTTTCTTTTGTAATTATATATGTAGTGATGTTCAATTTAGTAGTTTTTTGTTTGTCGTAAGAAGTAGTGCTGACCTCTGGTGTCAGAGTTTGTCTCTGACATCGGTTACCTACTGCTAATAATCAATATCAACTAGGACCGACAGCTTAACGTGCCCTCTGAAGCGCGGAGGGATGGAAAACCCTACATAACTTCGAAAAGTCATTGGTGAGAAGCCTAGGACCGATCCCGGTATCGTTGGATTCTAAGTTGCACTATTGAAGAGTTAGGCTACCATCGCTCTTTAAATTTAGTAGTTGCGTGGCCAGTCACACGTGACAGCAGATTATTTATCATACCATTCAATTTTGCATTGCTCCTTGAAAAGTTTGAAGCCGTTGGCCACTAAACGTAGGTATTTTGGTTTGGTTTCATTAAGTTCAAATGATGATATGATCAGTCTTAAAGAATTTATCTGTTATTTTTAAATCACTTCCATAATTTGGTTGTGGTTGGTAAAAGTAGGGTGGTCGGGTACCCCCAGACAAAGATTTGGAGGGTACTCACGGACATTATCGAAGATTTAGTTTTCTAAGTTCAGTATTAATTTCGAGTTCCTGAGTTATTTTAGAAATATGTTACCCACCCTTCCCCTACTTAGTCGCCTCACTCGTCTCTGTCCGTCATGATAATCAGCAATTCAAGCAATTAAATTTTATAATAGACGTAGAAAAACTAATATTTATGCACAATTATATGTGGTATTAGATTCCCTGTTAGCATTAAATTAACTGCGCGCTGTTTAGTGAATAATCACTCGAAAATACTCGAAAAGTAACTCATCTCAGCAAAATGACCAGTCGGCGAGTGTTGCTGCCAGCAGGAAAACTATACATATTAATATTGGGCGGAAAGTGGCACAAACTTATTGTAATGTTATATCTGCCTATCGCGTTAATAAATCGTAGTATTAATATTGGGCGGAAAGTGGCACAAACTTATTGTAATGTTATATCTGCCTATCGCGTTAATAAATCGTAGTATTAATATTGGGCGGAAAGTGGCCCAAACTTATTGTAATGTTATATCTGCCTATCGCGTTAATAAATCGTAGTATTAATATTGGGCGGAAAGTGGCCCAAACTTATTGTAATGTTATATCTGCCTATCGCGTTAATAAATCGTAGTATTAATATTGGGCGGAAAGTGGCCCAAACTTATTGTAATGTTATATCTGCCTATCGCGTTAATAAATCGTAGTATTAATATTGGGCGGAAAGTGGCCCAAACTTATTGTAATGTTATATCTGCCTATCGCGTTAATAAATCGTAGTATTAATATTGGGCGGAAAGTGGCCCAAACTTATTGTAATGTTATATCTGCCTATCGCGTTAATAAATCGTAGTATTAATATTGGGCGGAAAGTGGCCCAAACTTATTGTAATGTTATATCTGCCTATCGCGTTAATAAATCGTAGTATTAATATTGGGCGGAAAGTGGCCCAAACTTATTGTAATGTTATATCTGCCTATCGCGTTAATAAATCGTAGTATTAATATTGGGCGGAAAGTGACCCAAACTTATTGTAATGTTATATCTGCCTATCGCGTTAATAAATCGTAGTATTAATATTGGGCGGAAAGTGACCCAAACTTATTGTAATGTTATATCTGCCTATCGCGTTAATAAATCGTAGTATTAATATTGGGCGGAAAGTGGCCCAAACTTATTGTAATGTTATATCTGCCTATCGCGTTAATAAATCGTAGTATTAATATTGGGCGGAAAGTGGCCCAAACTTATTGTAATGTTATATCTGCCTATCGCGTTAATAAATCGTAGTATTAATATTGGGCGGAAAGTGGCACAAACTTATTGTAATGTTATATCTGCCTATCGCGTTAATAAATCGTAGTATTAATTTCCCTGTTCGACTTACTCTAAATTATAATAATGTTTTTCTTTATTTCCAATTACCGAATCCATATTGATAAGCGAGAGCCTCGGGCTAAATATTCCAAGCTGAAATGTCAACGAACATTTGCGAGCTCCATAAAGAATTTTATTTTCTTCTTATTTTTACAATCGTTATTTATCATATTATTGTTATTATATACATTTTGTTAATGTAATAAACTTTTATTAGAACAAATCTTCAAAACTACTGAGTATGTCGTATAATAAAAATGTTATAACCTAAAAATTTGTCGCTGAGCAAAATGAGCCAGATGACCAGTCTCATGTGTACCTTATGTCACACTGCATCATCAGGTCAATATTGCATTCTGATCGAGTCGCTACACTGTACAAGATTAACTTTGTAGGTCACTAGAAAGATGCCTATTATTAAGTTAACTAGCTGTGGCCCGCGGTTTCACCCGCGAGAGGGATGATGATGACGATGAAAAGTATCCTATGTGTTTGTTATTCCAGGGTATAAGCTATCTCCATTCCAAATTTCATCAAAATCCATTTAGTCATTATCGCGTGAAAGCTCCCCAAACATAAAAAAATAGACATCGCTACATTTTTATATATTGATGTAGATAGCTTGCAAGAATTGAAAAACATAATAATAAAACTTGAAATAAAATAAAATCTAGTATTAAGCTCATACAGTTATTTTATACACGTTTTTATGAAAATTTGTACCGAAAAGGCAAACAGAAAGACAAGAAAACGAGTTAATGTTCCACTGTCACCCAGTGCTGAGCTATGTTTAAAGTTTCAAATCTCTAGCTCATCGGGAACTTAGTTTTAAAGAATTTCAAAATGTGTACCGAACATTGGTATATGACTGAACAGATAAACCAGACAAATGAAAGCGAGTTAAAAAAAAACGCGGTAACGTGGTACCTAAGAAGGAAAAAGAAGGCGCCAAAATTACAAAAGTTTCACATTATTCCTAGCAATTGAAATAAATGTATCACGCATCAAGTAAGCAGCTTGCCTGTCTTTAAATCTAAAATTGCTTAAGCCTACTCGCGCTGCTGAATGGCTGTTTCAAAGCCTTCAAGTTATACAATAAAGTACATGTTTCACTGCATCTACCGCACTGCAGGGCAAACAGCCCTCATGTAATTTTCAACCTTTACCTTCGTACATTTACAGTTCAAAAGAGAAAGCGAACTTTGGTGTGTGGCCTGTCTTCATGATTGGTAATATAGGTAGCGAAGGTGAAAGGGGGGAAGGTGGAGCCGATTAAATCTGAAAAGCCAGGTTGAAGTTGTTAATAGGTTTATCGTCTATGACCTAGGCGATGCTTTAGGCCGCGAGTTTGAGAACCACATTCAGAAAAGGAGCCATTATGTAATTATTTCCAAAAGTAAGTTTGCTATCTTCAGGTCCTATATACTGTTCCTATACCAAAATAGTTGATTAATGAATACTAGATGTATTCATTGGAGCCCGAAAATAAAACAAGTCAGTTTGTTATTCTTTAGTGAGGTTATCTTAACCTTAACTAAATTAATTTTCATTCAAACTCTACCAATTGAAATTTCAATCAAATGTATTCAAATTCGGTATTTCTTCGAATATTCATTATTGTTTTTAATCTCAAACGAAGCTAAATTCACATTTTCAGTTCGTAGAAGCGCTTTCTTAAGTTTACTTTGGCCGCTCAACCTTATTCAGAGTTAATATTTCGTCTCTTTGTTAATATTTGGTACTGCTATATCACCCGCTGTCTCTATTAGAAAATAAATTAATATACAATATTACCTGGTCCAGTATAATATTGCTTAAATGATTACTTATTATATTCAACATGCTGAGGATAAGGTGATATTATTTAAGGAAGAGGTTATACTCAGTTTTGAAAATTTGTCTTTGTCTAATTTGTTGGTTTATGTTACTTCCTTACAATGAATACTTTGACTTTGAGGTTGAAAGTTATATAACATTGTTTGTTTGAAATTAGCAGCACTGCGGTGCTTTGTGCGCAGCAGAAATTAGGTATATCCAGTAATGGACACTGCTTAAACATAATGATGATGATGATAACGATAACGATAGTAATATTGTGATAGACAGTGCGTAGTATCTACTGCACAGTCTATCACAATATTTATAGACAAAAGAAAGTTCTGGGTTCACTGCTATGTTATGGTGCTTAGCTTCAGGCGATCAACCAGCTCTTGTCATTACTGAGTTGTATAAAAAAGCAAAAGAGGAAACATCATCGTTTTATTTCGTAAAGATTCGGTCTCAATGTCCACTGGCCTAAATGGACTGAGAGCTTCGCTAAAGCCCTGTGATAATTTAGAGCGCTGTCGGCTGCAGAAGTCACAGGGGTAGGTATATTAGAGCTTAGAAGTACATCTGACTCCATAGATACTTTATAATAAAGCAGTAAGTAGCAAACATTCTGTACAATGAAGTATATTTTTTCAATTCTGGGAGAGTCTCTCGATTTTTCAGTGGTTTTGGGTTTTTGGTAAAATACAGATGATCAAGGGGTACACAATCTTAGTCTTAGAGTACAATTAACTACCAAAGTAATGGTGACATCTATTTCGAAACAATATACCTTAACTGCCTGATAAGAGTAAAACAACTTCTACTACTATACTTACTAATATTTACTAGTATTTTCTTCGCGTTTTTTTCTCATAATTTCTGCGCACGTTCTTTTTGAAAAGTACTAGAAGTCTGGCCAGAAAAAGCAATTTCAAGACTCGTACCTATTATAGATAGAAGGCCCTTTTCTAACCACAGAACAGAAATCTGTTCTAAACACAAATTTAGGTTTGGTACCTATTATTGTCAGAAACGTTATACACTAATAACAACTAATTAATTAACAACCAAGACCTTGTAAACACAAACTTGATTATAATCACACATAAATATCAACAGAATAATAAACAGTAAGTACACTGAAATTCAAACATTACTGAATAACCTGAATAACATAAACATTAACTGCGAGTACAGTGGGGTAATCTATACCTAATGCTACGTGATAATAATTGGAGTGACTATCATAATTATATCTATTCTATTTTACTTAATATGTAAAGTAGAAATGTTGAGCTTTTCTATTGTTCTTTTAATATGTTGTTCTGCGTGTTATTTATTTGTGAGCTAGAATGTTTAAAAAAGGAGGGATTCCTAACCGCCAAACTCACGTGTGAAGCATAGCCAATGGTGGCGGCGAGTGCGTGTTTTTTTTTTTCTTTGAGTGATGACTCGAGCATTTCGCTCTGCCTGGTGTCATCTGAAGATGTAATTAAAGGTGTTAAGCATTCTATGCCTAGATTGGCGCTGGCACTCAAATACTACCACGATAACACCCTGAAAGGTGCTTGGCAACATAATTTCTGCATGAGGGTGAACCTAACCAAGGGGACACTAATGTGCCCTATCACCAAGGTTTAATGTATATCGGTGTATCGGTGTTCTTCACCACAAGCACAGACACGGTTTCGAACTCACATCCTGTGGCATAGCAACCTACATAACTAACTCGGCAATTATCACTTCCAAAAGTGCACATAAATATCAATAAATTTTTGCTCTTCATGACTTCTTAATTTTTGGCTTTGAATTATTTCTTGATGCAAGATGGTATTAGAAGGTTGTTTTAATATAAGATTCAATAGATATAGTCTCTAACATAAAAACTTTCAAATACGGACCTTAAATTAAATGTTAAGTATTCTCAACCTAGCTAGCCCGCTTTGGGCTACCCTCCCCTACATAGTTTCGTATCGCGTGACCATTTCAACTAATATCCACAACGCTATAGCTAATTGATAAAATGTAACTAAATATTTGATATAATGATTCAGATTAGTAACTGTTAGATTATTTTGAGCACTCAAAAGTAAAAGTTACCCGACTAAATATCTACAAACAAAATAACAGATAGACACACAAACACTTTTTGCAAATATCAAACGGGATGGACAATAACTTAAATAATTTTCTAAACTACTGAACCAATTTTGATGATGTGCATATAGGACTACACGGAAAATTTACCCTTTTGAAAAACAACCATCTAAATCGGTTTAGAAATCTTAGAGATAAACACAAAATAATGGCAATATAAACACAAAATCTAATGGATTTACTCTCGAAAAACTGCTTAACCAATTTTAATAGTGCAGGGCCTTTATTCGCTATGACCATTCACGCAAGTAACGCGCCGCGTTAAGATATCTTCGTGGAATCGTACGGCGGTTGCCGTACTGACGTCACACGTTTTCGGCAAGGAATTTTATGCGGCATAGTGAATAAGCGCCCAGCATGCTTCACCAGACACTGGCATACATATTTTTTTACACTTAATACAGTTATATTAGAAACTAGCGTTCCCGCCCGGGATTTTCTTCGTCCGCGTTAACGCTACAGTTTATCGAGAAAAAAAGCATCCTATTTTCTTCTAGGATATTAAAAACCTATGCAAAAGTAGGTATATTACCAATGCTCTTGATGTTTTTTGTCAGACGTGTTATTTCGTTTCCATGGCAACCACAGCCCATTCTGTGATGGAATAAAAATTCCAGGGTATAAGCTATCTTTATTATAAATTTCATCAAAATCCGTCCGTGAAAGCTCCCCAAACAAACAAACAAACAGACAACGTTTCACTTTTATATATTGGTATGGAAGTACATTTACGATTAGATTGAGCTCTGCAGCCTATGCAGTACGTAAAATTAGACAGTTTACCGATATAGCTACTGCAAGATTAGTATATTTTAGTTACTTTCACAGTATTATGTCATATGGCATTTTGCTGTGGGGTAAGGCCGCGGAAATTCAATCAATATTTGTGCTACAGAAGAAAGCAATTCGTTCCATTTACAATATGAAATCCCGAGATTCTCATAGGGAACGTTTTAAAGAGATCAATATTCTTACAGTGGCTTGTCAATATATATATGAAAATATAATGTATGTTCGGAAGAATATCAATACCTTTGTTAAAAATAGGGATGTTCATAATTTTAATACTAGAGATAAAAATAAACTAAAAGTGTCTGGATTTCGGTTAAAGAAAGTTAGTGGTTCATATATGGGGAACTGTATACGATTTTTAATAAGTTATCTGACGGCATTGATCAATTACCAATGCACAGGTTTAAAACTTTTGTTAAAGTAAATCTCATAAAGAAAGTGTATTACAATGTAAATGATTATATTAATGACAGAAATGCATGGCCTGATGTCTCCAAGCTCCATGATAATAATAAGTGATAGCTTCGATGTTAACGTTAAGTGAATGAAATGTTCAAAGTACTTTGTGAGATGTCTCAAACATACCAAGAGATCACGTTGTTTTATGCAACATAATTATCGAGTTAGAAGTTTTTACCTTATTTTTTCCAGTATGATTGTTTAATGTTTGTGGGATATCTCATTGTCACTTTTACCTTTTATATTTGTAGTTTACATGTTTTGTTATAATTGTGACATTTGAAAAAATATAAACAATGAACAAATATGGAAAAAATACATCCTCGTGAGAAAGGGAAATTTCCTTTTCAAACTCAAAGAATACTTAGTTTATCTAAATTTGGATTGATTTGATCTTTTTATAATATTTTATGTATATCTCTTTGTTCAGGAGATGTTAATTTTGACTTGTAAAAGTGCTATTATTTTTGCCTATTTACAATAAAATACTTTGACTTTGACTTTACGTTGTCTGTTTGTTTGTTTGTTTGTTTGTTTGGGAAGTTTTAACGCGATAACGGCAGCGGGTTTTGATAAAATTTGGAATGGATATACACAACACACATAACACATTAACATTTTAATGATTACCTGCTTGATTCCTGTACTTTATGTACAAGACTTTGTCCTGGACCAATTCCTACTTTGTGTAATAAATTGCTTCTCGCTGCACATGTAAGTTTAAATATTAGTGCAAGTAGTAACCATCCGATCTCTTATAGGTTAGACGTCAGCACTGGTGTCCGACATGGCCTAATGACTGTAATCGTCCTACTTATACTTAAGACAACAACCCGGTCATTTATTATTTTAGTTTTATTCTTAAATAATGTTTTCGTATGGAATTAAATTTTCCAACGTTATTAATATTATATCTTCGTGCGCAGAAACATGTTAGATCACGAAAATCTCGTTATTTAATTGTTATGATACTCTTATGTTGCTTTGATGTTACCGGTATTTTATAGGCTTACGTTACGTAACTTACGAGAGAAAAAAATATGGGATTACGTTACATAACGTAAAAGAGTATTTTTTTTCAATATTTTGACATAATAGCAATCGCATTCGTTATTTTTTTAACCCCCGAACAAAGAGACGGGTGTCATAAGTTTAGGGTTAGTATCACTGTATCACTGTGTCACAGTCACAGCGGGTGTGTGAGTCTGTCTGTGGCATCGTAGTTCCGAAACGAATGGACCGAATTTCATGCGGTTTTTTCTGTTTAAATGCTAATGTGATGGAGATGGTTCTTAGCTATAATGAGGAGGGGGGGTAAGGAGAGTTATACAATTTTTTAATTTGTGCTTGTTGTGTAAAATAAAACTTTCGTCATGTTCTCAATTTTTCTACAAAAATAAGTCTCTTTTATGTTACCACTAGCTGTGCCTGCGGTTTCATATGCGTAGTAATTTCTCCAGGTTAAAAGTACTCGTTTTGCTATTCCAAAACCTAAAAATACCAAAGTTAAAGTATTGATGTTACTTTACGTAACAAAGTGGAAATAAATAAAATTTACCCACAATGAAAAAACCAGGGATGTGTCAGGAGCGAAATACTATTTTACCGCTCCAAGCCAACCTCACCTACACGCATTCATCCTGCTGGATAACTAACGAGACTCTGGCAACCGACAGATGGCGGTATAACCATATCAAATCAAAAGCGTAGCCAAATGACACAGGCCGGTGACGGGCAGCATCGTCACTGGTGCGAGAAGCTACGCCCTGCGATCGCCAACCCGCAGCGTGGCGATTATGGGCAAACCCTCCTAACATAAACGATACAAAGAAAAAATGGCCCCCAGTTCCCAGTCGTCCTGCTAGTCCTGACCAAGTTGCCGGTCAAGGAAATGACAGGGCAGGAGGTGCGAAGAACCCCCGGGCTTGACGAGCATATGGCGCAACACGAGACGGTACTAACGAAGACCAGGTGCCATATTCTAGGGTTAAGTGAAGTCCGAAGAGGACACCATAACCCTGGAATTGGGCCACCTATTATACTTCCGAGAGGGCGATCAGTGGCCCAATTCCATAACTTGGCTACAATCGGATTATCACTTTTTTCATAGCAAATTCGACTCTATCGCAAGGCATTAGTGGTTGCGATACTGAGAATTCGATTGAAGCCAAGTTATGGAATCGGGCTGCTGCAGTCTCAAGGTGGCGTGGGTTCCTTGTCAATAAAGTCCTCATTGATAACTTTGTAGAAATATCCAGAGTGTCGACCAGGATAGCGTACCTGGGTCTTAAACTAACTGAAAGGTCCTTAAAGTCGTAAGGTTTACGCAACAACCTCGGCACACTAAGATGATGAGGTAGAAGATAATATTTGATTAATATCTTCGGCCCTACATAACATCATAAGGGCCCACTTAAATGTTGAGAATGGAGAATGGAGAATGGAGTCTCCAAATATCAAGTCTCTACATTCAGCGGTTAAGAATATACGTTATTCCGGCCTTGGACCATCTTTAGTAAAGATGTGTTTTTCGGTTCTTGTAATTTTTTACCTATGAGACTTACAGAACAAGTGTTAATGCAAAAAATGTTGCTAACATTGATTTCTTTATATTTTTCATAGACACTTGTGCCATAAAGCTAACTGTTAAAGAACTATTTAGAACTAATTTTTGCCCCTTCAATTCAAGATGACGGCTAACGCTCCCCCCCCCCCCCCCTCGAGGTCGAAAATTTGTTTTTTTCAAGACCTCATAACTAAGCAATACAGATCAAAACATCGTCTACACCACCATTTGTAGAGCAAAGCTTCATATTTTCCCCCAATGACTGGCCGAATTTGTATGTTTATCAGTTGTCTAGTACCCACATTACAGGGTATCCTAGTTTATATCGATGGCGAGAACATCTCACACTTACAATTTGCCGATGATACCGGCCTGATGGCGGAGTCTTTGCAAGACTAGCAAATTATGTTCACCAACCAAGACGATGCTCCTCGACGCATCGGTCTCGGAATGAACATAGATAGACATGTTCAGCGATCTTATTGACCCGGGACCCGATTGCAGTTAATGGTATGCCTCTTGAAGTTGTCCAACAATATGTTTACCTTGGGCAAATATTGTAATTGGGTAAGAACAACTTTTGAAGGAAGCCAACAGAAGCATTCAGCTGGGTTGGGCAGCATTTGGCATGCTTCGTCAAGTCTTCTCGTCGTCCATACCACACTGCCTGAAGACAAAAGTCTTCAATCAGAGCGTCCTACCAATCATTACCTACGGAGCTGAAACGTGGACACTCAAGGTGAAACTAATCCACTAATTTGGACGAATGAACTACGGAGTTGAATTTTTCATGTTGATTCAGTTCCGATGACAATGCATTTTTATGGTAAGCATGACCTGAATCGACATTCAGGAACAGCTCCAGTTAAAGGAACTTTTCAATGGTCAACGTCACGAAATGTTGTGGACACATTCTATTATGATAGCCGGTTTGAAGTTTTACCATAATTCATATTGAAATTTTCAAATATTTTCCAAGTTGGGTAAATAATATTTAGCTAATTCAGTGTTTTCCGATCAGCTAATCTTATAAATCTATAATTTAAATACATAAATCTCCGGTCATTCACCAGTAAAACAGGATGCAGACAGATAGTCCCCTTAAACTCCTGTATCCGGCGGCGGAACGATAAGGCATGAATAATGATGTCGGCATGTAAACACAGTCACAGATTAACTTGTATTACTGCAGGGAAGATTCCGGACCACAGATTATAATGTTACTACGTAACCTGGACGAGGCGAAAGATTCAAAATGCCGCTAGAACTGGAAACCCCGCCACCCAACCATGCTGATCTCCGCACAGGAGCTGCCACTGGCCCACAAACTTCCGTGGTCAACGTGGAAAACACTAAATAGGCTGCCAACTCAGGTGGCTGCTGCAGTTGGAAATGGGTTACATTGACGGATCAGAGGCATTGTTATGCCTCTGATCAGTCAGAGGCACACTGCCTCTATGGCGAAACTCAGCAGAATATGGAACATTTGCTCAAGTGTAATTCTTGCCCAAATATACTACCGATAATGCGGTATCGGTGGCTGAATTCTGGAGTAAGCACGCGAAATCAGAGAACTGCCACTGCCACTGTCCAAACTGTTTAGCCACTGTGTAAACAGGCCAATCAGAGCGTAGAGTTTTGAAAATGAATACTCTCTTTTCGAGCGGAAAACTCGTATGTGCGATGCAGAATTCCATACATTAGAACTGACAGTCCATACAATATGTCATAAAATGCATTAAAATCGATTAGCGCCATCTATCTTTAGAAGTGTGAGTGTATGTTAATTAGTCCTTGACGCTCTAATGGCTGAACAGATTTGCATGAAATTTGGTGCAAGATAACTTATATCCATGATTAACACATAGGCTACTTTTCATCATCATCATCATCATCAGTCATCATAATCTACGCGGGTGAACCGCGGGGCGCAGCTAGACTAGTATAAAAACCGTCGAAAACGAACCATCGACTCGAAAGAAGAAGAAGAAAGTCGAAGAAGAAGTCCCGAACGCCACTTTTTCGCTACTGTAGAGATAGGTACTACTTACACATTTCCTCCCTAACTTTAGCTTTCATTCAATTTTAACATGTATTCTCTCAGGTAAGTAACAAATTGTCATGACGTGAGTCCGAATCGCGGACTCACATAAAAGTTACTAAATAAGGCTAAATACTAAAATAGCATCTTTTTTTTTTATTTATTTTTTATAATAATGTAGTATGTAACAAAAAGACTGTCCAAAGAAGAAAATTAAAAAAATAAGATCTAAGGTACTTGTTTGTTGTTTGTCGTATGAGGTAGTGCTGGCCTCTGGTGTCAGAGTTTGTCAAGCCGCCCGACGGCCTCTGACATGGCTTAGCGACTGCTATCAATCAATAACAGCCGTGACCGACAGCTTAACGTGCCCTCCGAAGCACTGAGCGATAGTAAACCGCACATAACTCAGAAAAGTCATTGGTACGGAGCCTAGGTTTTGAACCCGGTATCATTGGATTCTAAATTGCACTATAGAACCGTTAGGCCGTCATCGCTCTTAAGGATACTTAGGATACTTAAAATAAGCTACTGAACAAGAATATTTGCAAAAAACGTATATTTGTAAGTCTGTATCTCTGTTTGTCTCTTTGTTCGTGCAACACGTATATAGTTAAATACTACTGGACCGATGCTGTGCCGTTTTCACTGTTGGTTAGCTTAAAGTTTGACTTAAAATTTGTATCTCAATCTGATACCAATAAAATTAATAATAATGAGTTATTTATTCATGTTAATTATTATTGAAGTAAAAGCCGAGCATCGATAAAAACTATTTTACGATGAATATATCCTAGAAAATAACCAAGCGGGCAAGGCCGCGGGCACATGGGCTTTGCACCCATGTTTCTTTATCGAGGTGTTCTAGGCTAAAGAAACCATCAAAATACTTCTGCAATGTCTCCAGATGCTTTGAACCTCTGTTTGTACTATTTTTGATAAACTTTCACAAGTAATCCGCCAAACAATGCGAATTAATGCATAATATTTCTAATCAAAACGTTAGGAGTAAACTGAGTGGCTGTGGACCCCTGGCAATCATGTCATGGATCCAACATTAAGAAACCCTGATGTATCAGGTGTTAGCAGTGACTCTCATTCGTGCTACACATAGTCTACAGTCAGTCAGTCAGTCAGTCAGTGCAGTTTACAGTATGCATACTCGTATGTCTCTCATTGCTGTTGGTGCGCATGAAACAGGAGGAAATGTAGCTGTGTGGGTAGGTCTGCCTGTAGTTGTATCTAGTTTTCTTTACGTAATATTAAAGCGTGCCGTATGTGTATGTGGTTTCAACCAAACCATTTTGCTATAGGTAGAAAGTAGGTGTTCTGTGGCAAATGGAATAAACTTTTCAGCTTTTCTGAGTAGATACATATCCTAAATTAATAAACTATTTAAAGCTATACAAACCCCATTGCCCGCTTACATAACATATTTTCGTAACAACACTTACAATTGCTGTAAATCTTAATATCGCCTTGAAATGATTGATTGTTTCTACTCAATCCTTCGTCAACATGAAACAAAACACATGTTTGCTTTACCGGCTATAAAGTTTCACGTAGGATAAATACCTAGGTTTATTTATTAAATTGGCAATTGATTGATTCTTGGCAACTAGGTACTAGGTACGGATAACCGCTGGGGTAGACGTGTCTTCGAGTGGAGACTGCGTCTTGGCAAACGTAGTGTAGAGCGCCCACCGGCCTGGTGGAGTGACGACCTGTGAAAGGCGGCTGGCAGAAACTGGATGAGAGGAGCCGAAGATTGGGCTCTGTGGCGTTCATTGGGAGAGGCCTATGTCCAGTAATGGACGAGCACGGGCTGATGATGAACTAGGTACTTGTTTGTTGCTGAAACGCGTTATTGTTAGTGGCGATGAAAAAGCGACATAATGTGACGTACTTCTTATTTTAACGTTGTACACATTAGATACCTAAATAATTAAGATAGGACGGAGTATGGTTTAGCACCATAGACCACATACACATAAGATGTCCATCAATATGTTTACCTTGGACAAATATTGCTATTAGGTACAACTCTGAAAAGGAAGCCAATAGAAGAATTCATCTAGGTAGGGCAGCATTCGGAATGCTTCGTCAAGTCATCTCGTCATCTGTAACCGACATAGCTCAATGAAGAAGCAAGCTGAAAAGGCAGTGGGCTGGTCACATTTCCCGAAGAAGCGAGAACCGATGTGTAGACGAGTTCTCGAGTGGAGACCGCGATTAGGTAAACGTAGTGTAAGACGCCATGTGGCCAGGCCACAGAAGAAATAAAATTATTAACCACATAGAGATATGTACACGACTAGTACATATAACTCAATGTGGCCAGGTGGAGTGACGACATGCGAAAAGTGGTTGGCAGAAACTGGATGCAGAAAGCTAAAGACCGAGCTCAGTGGCCTTTACTAGAAGAGGTCTATGTCCAGCAGTGGATAAGTATATACTGATAATGATGATAATTGAGTTAAGTTAAGAAACATAAAAATAGTGCCAATTTTAAATGTTGGTGGAAAGTTTGTACAGCTATCAAATATCTGAGCAATTCGGAAACTTCACTTAACTTTCGTGATTCTATTTTTTTCTAAATTAAACCAGAAGGATTGTGCTTGATAGGTATTTACGTTTTTATTCAAATAATTTGTTATTACTCGTATTTGTTTGTTAACAAAACAAAGTATGAGGCGCGATTAATTCAAGTTGATTAGGCACAGGACTAGTAAAAATTGTAATAGATTAGACGCCAAATACGATATTATGCGACTTGCGTTTCCGAAGACATTTCAACAATTTAATGTGCTTACTGAATACAAACAACAGAACAATGAACGAAGATGAATGAACAGCATCCTTCTCATTAACCTAGATAAAATAACATTTAATTAAGAAAGTATTAAAGTAAAATAACGAATCAAAGTGATTCAACAGGGCTCCGTGGTATTTTTGAATTTCTGAAAGTGGTACATGCCTATCATAATTTTAAGAACCACTGTGCTACACAAACGTCACTCCTATTGTGACTATGGCCAAAAAGGCCAATTGTGTGTATTGCACCTAATTTACGCAGACCATGCCCAAGGAGCTGGTACCTAATCTTCCCACTTTTAGCTAGATCTATGAACCATATGGGATGTAAGGGAGTACAACTACCACCTCAGTTCTCCAATCCAAGTCAACCTCATCTGCCCGTAGTACATCCTGCCGAACAAAGGACGAGGCTCTGACGACCGACAAATGGTAGTATAACCATTCTAAATTGGTGCAGTTAAATTCTACAGACCGGTGACGTGCAGCAGCGTCATCGGTGCAAGAAACTGAGCCCTGCGATCATGAACCCAGCGTGGCGATTAGGGGCACTACCTTCATGATAAGCACACTAAAAGTACGGCCCCCAGTTCCCGGAAGCCCTGCTATTCCTGACCACGGTGGTGGCCATGGTCACGGCAGGGCAGGCGGTGCTAAGAATCCAAGAGCTACGGAAGGCCACCAAAATCGACTGACTTTGGCTACGTTTAACAGACGCATGTTACGCCTCGACGAACATCTGACACAACTACAACAGGAGCTGGGGCACATGAGATAGCACATTCTAGAGATATGTGAAGTCCGAAGAGAAGGAGAGGATGCCGTAACCTTAGAGTCGGGCCATCTTATGTGGAAGGATACCAGCAATCCCAAGGCAGTGTCGGGTTCCTTGTCAATAAGGTCCTCTCTGACAACATTGTAGAAATCTCCAGTGTTTCGAATAGGGTTGCGTACCTCGTAATGAAATTAACCGAGAGGTATAGCCTCAAGGTTATCTATCTATCTACTTATCTATACTATAGTAAACTGTAACTGGACTAAATCTGTAAATAAAATATTTTTTGAAAATTATAATTGAGATAAACTTCAAAATCGATATGGAGTGCAAATCTTTTTTTTTGTCTGTCTGTTTGTTTGTCTCTCTGTCTCTTTGAATACGCATCATGCTGAAACTACCAGATGGATTTTGATGCAACTGGGCACAATCACAGCTGATGTTATGGATTAACATTTAATATACTTTTTATCCCGAAAAAATAAAGGGTTCCCGCAGGATAAGGGTTGAAAGTTATTTAAAAGAACACGCTGAAACTACTGGACGGATTTTGATGTTACTGGGCACAGTCAAAGGTTTATAGTTTACCCTAGGAACGAAATCAAACGGTCGCGAATCCCGCAAGGGGCAATCATTTGTGTGATGAACAGAAATGTTTGTTTCCGAGTCATGGATGTTGATATTCGCATTTATGAATGTTTATCCGTTATCTAGTGCCCATATTACAGGGTATACTAGTTTGGGGCTAGGTAATTGGTGTGGAATTATCCCGAATATTATTATATTGTGTTAATATTTAGAACACATTTTATCCTAAAAAAATAAAGATTTTTAAGGGATAAGGGTCCAAAGTTATTTTAAATTTAAAGTAGTATACATCAGTTTATAGAACGGTACCAAATTTCGTCGTTCCCTACTCGAAGCAGATTGGCCCAGTGTTTACATCAATAGAAATGTAATCCAGACGTGTTTATCTAAGTTAGCAAGATAACTTGCCGCCAGTCCAATTAACAGATTCCAGTAAACCGAACCCGGATGCCCTCCAGACACATGGGAAGCCAAACGGATGGTAACCATATTAACTAAAAGTAGTAATTTTTTGTCCGAGATGAAATAAAAAAAAAAAAAAAAACGGGACTATTCCACACCAATTACCTAGCCCCAAACTAAGATACCCTGTAATATAGACTAATAAATTAGTAAATTCTAAGCGAAAGTACTTACTTTCCTAACTAGTTCTTATTATTGTGAGTGACGCTGTTCCTTTGTTTTGTTTTAGCTCTCCCAAGACTTCGTTCGCCTCAACAAAAAAAAATTACTACAAAACATGCTTTATATAGAAAAATAGAAAATAAATGTTAATAGTTTAAATAAGAAAAAAATGTTTTATTTCCAAAAATTCGTGGGGTGCATGGGTCAATACTTACAAATATTTCATTAACAGATATGAGAAGAAGGATTATCATTTCGATAATATCTTAAAAAGCACCCCACGCTTTTTCTTAAATAAAACATTTTCGTACACTATTAAAATTTATTTTCTATTTTTTAGTTTGGTTTTCTATATAAGGCATGTTTTTTAGTTTTTTTAAACTATTATTTATTTTCTACTTTTTAGTTTGGTTTATTTTATTGCATTGTCATCGGTCTTTGACAGGTGTGCAAAATTTGAATGAAATCTGGCCGTTTAAAGTGGGTCAAAATAGCGTCCAAAGGAGTCGGTTACAAACATACAAACATACAAGTGAAGCTGATATAAAGCGTATAAAAAGCAACCCCAACGGAAGTGGACGTGGCAAAGCCCCGATGGTGTGACGAAAAATGAGATCGTCTTCATCATAGCGGACAAAAAGCGCATATTCAGATATGTATCTGTGATCACTAGGTTTAAAACCGGGAGTTATCACTGACTTGTCTGAGGCACTCTGGATATTGATTGCAAGCTTGAACGTCTCCGTTTGATGAAGTCCATGCTCCAACCTAACCTGCTCCAAGCCGTTTTTAGATCCGAAACATTCCAAGTGAAACTGGAGAACCGATTTGCTGCCTTGGAAAGCACAATTGAAGTTGACATTGACAAGGAACTTGACCAAGTGGTGGGAATCCTCAGGGAAGAGGATACGAAGTTCTGCGAGACGCGGCGTACCGAAAGTTTTGATTTTCTGTCTGGAAATCAAAACTTTCGGTGGAGTATCCGAGCTCATTGAGAAACGACTCAAAGATCCGTCAGTCACTTCGTCAGATCAGCGGGCTTTGAATAAGCAAATATCAAAGCTGGTAAGGCGAGACCTCCGACGCTCCAATACAAGCGCTATAGAAGAAGCGATACAGCAAAATCGGGTGTCGACTAAGACTAACCCTTTGTACAACAGCTTGTTCGAAGCCATCTGACGAAGTTGACCATATCAAGCGGGAATGTTGTCGTTTCTCGCGGAAGCCGGAGATTCTCGCGGAAGTTGAAGATTTCTATGGCCAACTGTACCTACGTGTCATACGCGTCGCAACCCGAACCTGATATCGAGGGTTCCAGGGCCACGTGCCACCATACCCAAGAGCTGCCAGAAATCAGCCTTGACGAAATCGAGATGGCTCTCAAACAGCTCAAAAATGGAATAGCCCCGGGTGAGGACAGAATTACAACGGAGCTCCTGTAGGCAGGAGTACCCCCACGCTTAAAAAACTTCAACGTTTGTTTAATTCATTATGTCCTCTTCTCTGGGAGAACTCCACAGGCATGGAACAAGAGTCGTTCTGTTTTTCAAAAAAGGTTACAAACCCCTTTTGAAAAACTATCGGCCCATTTCCCTCCTGAGCCACGATTTGTAATGACTCTCGAAAACAGCTTGTAGACATTTATAAACAAGATAATTAAAAAAATGGTCTAGGGGACTTAAAATAAGCTATGGAACGAATATAACATTTATTAAAAACTAGTTTGCCCGCCCGCGACTGTGTTTTCGAAAATCGTGGGGTGCATGGGTCAATACTTACAAATATTTCATTAACAGATATGAGAAGAAGGATTATCATTTCGATAATATCTTAAAAAGCACCCCACGCTTTTTCTTAAATAAAACATTTTCGTACACTATTAAAATTTATTTTCTATTTTTTAGTTTGGTTTTCTATATAAGGCGTGTTTTTTAGTTTTTTTAAACTATTATTTATTTTCTACTTTTTAGTTTGGTTTATTTTATTGCATTGTCATCGGTCTTTGACAGGTGTGCAAAATTTGAATGAAATCTGGCCGTTTAAAGTGGGTCAAAATAGCGTCCAAAGGAGTCGGTTACAAACATACAAACATACAAGTGAAGCTAATATAAAGCGTATAAAAAGCAACCCCAACGGAAGTGGACGTGGCAAAGCCCCGATGGTGTGACGAAAAATGAGATCGTCTTCATCATAGCGGACAAAAAGCGCATATTCAGATATGTATCTGTGATCACTAGGTTTAAAACCGGGAGTTATCACTGACTTGTATGTACAAAAAATTCAAAAAACTAATTAGAGAGGAACTAGAAACACAAAATTGTAATACTAACAATAACTTTGATCAAAATGATTGGAACAATTGGCTTAAAACTATTTCAATATTTTTCAAAACATACAACGTTTCTACGCTCCTCTTTGATAATACATCGGACACTGAACGTCCATACCTTAGAGTAAATGTTGGGAATTTAACCCTTAACGGTTTGCTGGATAGTGGCAGTGCCATTACAATTTTAGGTAATAACTCACATAAATTATTACTTGAACATGGTTTGGAACTACAACGTGACCAAATTATCAAAGGTTCTGTTGCTAATGGTCAAACAATCAATTCAATTGGTACTATTAAGCTTCCAACTTTATTTAAAAATAAGTTTGCTATAATTACTGCCCATGTAATACCCGCTGTTACTCAACCTTTCATATTAGGTATCGACTTCTGGAAAACTTTTAAGCTGGCTCCAGACATATTTAATACGGTCAGTATGCTCAAGAGTTCAGATACTCCCATGTTTATCATCAATAATAATGATACTTACTTACAGTCTTATGACAGACTCACAGATACACAATTGATTCTTGCTAATGCAGTCGTAGAACAATTTCGTAATATTTCTACCGACGTACTTCCTTTAGGAAGAACAAACCTTATTGAACACTGTATTGATACAGGTGACCACCCACCTATTCGTCAACGTTGCTATCGATTATCCCCTGAAAAACAGAAAGCTCTTCGAGCAGAAGTTGATAAAATGCTAGAACTTGATGTTATAGAGCCTTGTGAAAGCCCATGGCTAAATCCTGTAATTATTACCCCTAAGAAAGATGGTACTTGGAGATTTTGCGTCGACAGTCGTAAGCTTAACGACATAACTAGAAAAGATGCTTATAAATTACCATTCATATCAGACATCATAGATAACCTTAAAGATTCTAAATATCTGAGTTCAATTGACATTGTTAAAGCTTTTTGGGAAGTGCCTTTACGTTTAGAAGACAGACCTAAGACTGCTTTTCACGTTCCAGGTCGTGGATCTTTTCAATTTAAGGTTATGCCTTTTGGTCTTACTAACGCACCAGCTACGCAACAAAGATTCATTGATAATCTTCTTTCTGATGAGTCTAATAACGACTCTCTTTTTTATTATTTGGATGATATAATAATAGCCACAAAAACGTACGAGGAACACGTACGTTTGCTTAACAAATTACACGCAAAACTTTCAAAAGCAGGTATAACAGTAAATTTTCCAAAATGTGCATTTTTCCGAAATGAACTTAAATACCTAGGCTACGTAATTGATGATCAAGGTCTCCATACAGACCCTGATAAAGTCAAAGCAATCTTAGAAATACCAGCACCCAGGTCTGCTCGCGAGGTGAAAAAGTTTCTCGGTACAGCTAGTTGGTATAGACGCTTTATACCCAATCTTAGCACATTAGCTGCTCCCCTCACTAAACTTACGTCTACCAGTAAGAAAGCTCCCGCTTTCAAGTGGACTTCTGAAGCTGATAAAGCTTTTAACAAAATCAAACAAGCTTTAATATCAACTCCTATTCTAACTTGCCCTGACTTTTCTAAACCCTTTGCTGTTCATTGCGACGCATCCGCTTTTGGACTTGGAGCAATGCTTACCCAAGACTTCGATGGAGTTGAAAAACCCATAGCTTACATGAGCAAATTACTTACAGGTCCCCAAAGAAACTATTCTATCACTGAACGTGAACTCTTAAGCGTTATAACAGCATTAGAGTATTGGCGTTGCTATCTAGACAATGGTCAAAAGTTTACTATCTATACCGATCATTCTGCACTTCAATGGTTCTTACACTTAGATAATCCTACAGGTAGACTTGCCCGTTGGAGCATACGCTTATCAATGTTTAATTTTGACATTAAATATAAACGTGGCAAGGAACATTTGGTCCCAGATACATTATCTCGTATTAAACCAATTAATGTGATTAATTATGATCCAATACAGACTTCTGATTCGTGGTACACTTCTGTATACTCCAAGTGTAGCACAAATCCCACATCAACTCCTGATTATATGATACGACACAATAAACTCTACAGGTACACCCGTTCTAATACCCTCATAAACTCAGAATTAAGTTGGAAAGAAGTAATCCCATCTGAATTTCGTACAGCTATTATCGACGAAAACCATTCGTTACCAACAGCAGCTCATTTTGGCACTTTCAAAACATACCATCGTATTAAAGAAAAATACTTCTGGCCAGGAATGTACAAAGACATTGCCAGCCATATTTCTAAATGTGAAACATGCCTCGCTTATAAGCATCAGAATCAAAATACCATTGGTCTGATGGGTAAACCCAAGAACTGTTCTCGTCCTTTCCAATGCATATCTATTGATATTTTTGGTCCACTTCCAATGACACGTAAACTTAATAGATTTATTTTTGTAGTCACATGTTGTTTTTCCAAATATTGTCTTATATTCCCCATGAAGCGAGCTACCTCTTCTGTAATCAAACATATACTTGAGAACTTAGTCTCTATGGTTTATGGTATTCCAGAGACCATAATCCTAGATAATGGCCCTCAACTAATTAGTCATGAACTCCAGGATTTATTTCAATATTACAACATACCAAAAATTCATTACACCCCCCGTTACTGTCCGCAAGTCAATACTGTTGAACGTTACAACAAAACAATTATAACAGCAGTTGCTTCTTTTGTTGATAATGACCATCGTACTTGGGATTTATATTTAAATCAAATCCAATTTGCCATAAATTCAGCTGTTAATGAAACTACTAAATTCACACCAGCTTTCTTAGTATTTGGTCGCGAACTTGTAACATGTGGTTCTGTTTATAATGCTTCGGATCTAAATGAAGAATTGATTTTTGCTCCACGCGATGAGTACGCTGACAACATAGGTCAGTTAAGCCCTTTATTTGCTGAAGTTCAAGCACGTTTATTTCGCGCTCATGAAACTAACGCAAAATATTATAATAAACATCATCAACACCTTGAATTTTACCAAGGTGACATTATATGGAAACGTAATTATCCCATAAGTTCAGCAGGCAAGTATTTTTCAGCTAAATTAGCTCCTAAATTTGTAAAATGCATCATAGCAGCTAAGATTTCACCACTAATTTACGACTTCAGTGATTTATCTGGTAATCCCTTAGGCCGTTGGCATGTCAAAGACATTAAACCTATACCACGTACGTCTTAACCTTAACCATCACTTCTCTACTTACATACTTTATTATAATTATGTACTATGAAAGTTACGTTGCTTTCATATTCCTGTACCTTACCATATATTTAAATATCTACTTATGACCATTGTAGGTTCCCAACTTACAAAAAAAAAAAAATGTATTTAAGTTGTAAATAATGTAATTTTAATATAATTTCCCTTTACGGAGTAATGTCCACATTTTTAGCCAATTTTTTTTTATTCACTTCATTAACTTGTCGAATTCATTAGGAATATTGACTTCAAGTCCCTACGTATTGCTATTCAGTGCTATTGTACTTACTACTTACTTTAATTCTTTGGTACTAACAGTAGTTAATACCCTACTTGTTAGCTATGCCTACTTGTTATACTATTTTATTTTATTAACAATCATAATGTTCAGTATAAAGCGAAACCAGTACCATATATTATTATTAACTACACCTACACACAAAACTTCCAACACTGAAAAGAGTGGCAAATGTGATTACTCTATAAACCAAGCCTAGGTCACAAAACCTGTATTATCTTATGGTTAATATACTATTACCTACCTACCTTATTTATATTATTTTAACGTTCTAACACAACGTTTACTATGTACATTCATGTGCTACAGGCACGTCGTACCCTAAGGTACGTTTAGCCATTTTGGCAAACTAATTGTATATAAATATACACATACATACATTTACACATCACACACCACACATTCACCACACATACACATACACACATACACTCACATAATCATTCTGATCAGCGGCTAGTGACTGTATAAATAAGCCTACACTATACTGTATTGGTTCCACGAGTGACCTTATTGATTGATATATAAGGTTTCTCTTTCTTATGAGTTTTATTTCCAAGGAATGGGAATAAGACTATGAATGATGATGAATGAATGTGTGATTTATGAATATGAATGCATCTAGGAATCCAATCAATTGTATATTGACATTGTTAATAAACATTTTCACATAAAAATTGAAAAGATAGCATTTTTTAGCATTTCCATTATTTTAATTAATTATTTTACTATTTTAACTTTATTACCCATATTATATATATTTTTATTATTAAATTCTACTATTATTTTTTTCTTTTGTTCTTAGCATATAATTTTTTTTTTAAATAAACCTTACAAAAATTTTTATTTTTTTTTATTTTTTTTAATATCAAAAAATTATTTTTTTTCTCCGGGGAGGCGGGGTATTGTGACGAGGTCCAAACCTCTTTCATAATAATACTCTTTTCATAATCCATTTCTTTTCATTTTGATTTTTATTATCGATTCTACATACAAATATCCTGTCATTGACATTGATTTTTGGTAAAAATAGAAAAATATTCCACTTTAGTGCTTTCATTGATTTCATTTGCAAAATATATCTTTCGTCCTTCCTTCGCTAACATTAATATAAAAAAATCTGAAAGTCTGCTGCTCTGGTTTGAGGAACATCATTGAGTTGCAGCGCCCGATCGCGTTGCACTCGATGAACGGCTTCGCGCGGCTTGCTTGATATCAGACTCTGGCCTGCCGAGTCTGCTCCCGCCGTGTGCTAGTATCAAGCGGAAGGAAGTTCCTGTAATTCTGTGTCAAAGAGGTTTGTGTCCTGGAATAGTGGGAGCAACCCAAACCCGGGGACCGCCTCGCGACACACTAAGACTAACCCTTTGTACAACAGCTTGTTCGAAGCCATCTGACGAAGTTGACCATATCAAGCGGGAATGTTGTCGTTTCTCGCGGAAGCCGGAGATTCTCGCGGAAGTTGAAGATTTCTATGGCCAACTGTACCTACGTGTCATACGCGTCGCAACCCGAACCTGATATCGAGGGTTCCAGGGCCACGTGCCACCATACCCAAGAGCTGCCAGAAATCAGCCTTGACGAAATCGAGATGGCTCTCAAACAGCTCAAAAATGGAATAGCCCCGGGTGAGGACAGAATTACAACGGAGCTCCTGTAGGCAGGAGTACCCCCACGCTTAAAAAACTTCAACGTTTGTTTAATTCATTATGTCCTCTTCTCTGGGAGAACTCCACAGGCATGGAACAAGAGTCGTTCTGTTTTTCAAAAAAGGTTACAAACCCCTTTTGAAAAACTATCGGCCCATTTCCCTCCTGAGCCACGATTTGTAATGACTCTCGAAAACAGCTTGTAGACATTTATAAACAAGATAATTAAAAAAATGGTCTAGGGGACTTAAAATAAGCTATGGAACGAATATAACATTTATTAAAAACTAGTTTGCCCGCCCGCGACTGTGTTTTCGAAAATCGTGGGGTGCATGGGTCAATACTTACAAATATTTCATTAACAGATATGAGAAGAAGGATTATCATTTCGATAATATCTTAAAAAGCACCCCACGCTTTTTCTTAAATAAAACATTTTCGTACACTATTAAAATTTATTTTCTATTTTTTAGTTTGGTTTTCTATATAAGGCGTGTTTTTTAGTTTTTTTAAACTATTATTTATTTTCTACTTTTTAGTTTGGTTTATTTTATTGCATTGTCATCGGTCTTTGACAGGTGTGCAAAATTTGAATGAAATCTGGCCGTTTAAAGTGGGTCAAAATAGCGTCCAAAGGAGTCGGTTACAAACATACAAACATACAAGTGAAGCTAATATAAAGCGTATAAAAAGCAACCCCAACGGAAGTGGACGTGGCAAAGCCCCGATGGTGTGACGAAAAATGAGATCGTCTTCATCATAGCGGACAAAAAGCGCATATTCAGATATGTATCTGTGATCACTAGGTTTAAAACCGGGAGTTATCACTGACTTGTCTGAGGCACTCTGGATATTGATTGCAAGCTTGAACGTCTCCGTTTGATGAAGTACATGCTCCAACCTAACCTGCTCCAAGCCGTTTTTAGATCCGAAACATTCCAAGTGAAGCTGGAGAACCGATTTGCTGCCTTGGAAAGCACAATTGAAGTTGACATTGACAAGGAACTTGACCAAGTGGTGGGAATCCTCAGGGAAGAGGATACGAAGTTCTGCGAGACGCGGCGTACCGAAAGTTTTTATTTTCTGCCTGGAAATCAAAATTTTCGGTGGAGTATCCGAGCTCATTGAGAAACGACTCAAAGATCCGTCAGTCACTTCGTCAGATCAGCGGGCTTTGAATAAGCAAATATCAAAGCTGGTAAGGCGAGACCTCCGACGCTCCAATACAAGCGGTATAGAAGAAGCGATACAGCAAAATCGGGTGTCGACTAAGACTAACCCTTTGTACAACAGCTTGTTCGAAGCCATCTGACGAAGTTGACCATATCAAGCGGGAATGTTGTCGTTTCTCGCGGAAGCCGGAAATTCTCGCGGAAGTTGAAGATTTCTATGGCCAACTGTACCTACGTGTCATACGCGTCGCAACCCGAACCTGATATCGAGGGTTCCAGGCCACGTGCCACAATACCCAAGAGCTGCCAGAAATCAGCCTTGACGAAATCGAGATGGCTCTCAAACAGCTCAAAAATGGAATAGCCCCGGGTGAGGACAGAATTACAACGGAGATCCTGTAGGCAGGAGGTACTCCCACGCTTAAAAAACTTCAACGTTTGTTTAATTCATTCTGTCCTCTTCTCTGGGAGAACTCCACAGGCATGGAACAAGAGTCGTTCTGTTTTTCAAAAAAGGTTACAAACCCCTTTTGAAAAACTATTGGCCCATTTCCCTCCTAAGCCACGATTTGTAATGACTCTCGAAAACAGTTTGTAGACATGTATAAACAAGATAATTAAAAAAATGGTCTAGGGGACTTAAAATAAGCTATGGAACGAATATAACATTTATTAAAAACTAGTTTGCCCGCCCGCGACTTTGTTTTCTATGTTTTTTTGTGATGAACAAATCGTCTTGCGCGGAGGTTTGACAAATTCCAGCCAACCGACCAGGCCGGGTTTCAGGGAGGATACGGCACCATAGACCATATCCATACAGTGCGGCAGATTATACAGAAGACAGAAGAGTATAATCAGCCCCTGTGCCTGGCGTTTGTGGACTATGAGAAAGACTTTGACTCTATTGAGACTTGGTCTGTTTTGGAGTCCCTGCAACGTTGCCAAGTCGACTGGCGATATATCCAAGTGTTAAGATGTCTGTATGACGCCGCAACAATGACTGTACAAGTACAGAACCAGCAGACTAAGCATATCCCCCTGCATCGAAGTGTGAGACAAGGAGACGTTATTTCTCCGTTTTTTTTCTTCTCAAATGCGTTGGAGGATATGTTTAAAATTCTGGACTGGAAAGGATGTAGCATTAACATTAACGGTGAGTACATCTCACACTTGAGATTCGCGGATGACATCGTCATTGTGACAGAAACGTTGCAGGACTTGAAACAGATGTTGGACAGCCTAGCTGATTCGTCTCAACACATTGGTCTCCGGATGAACTTGGACCAAACCAAGGTTATGTTCAACGAACATGTTATTCCAGAACTAACGGAATTAACGGAACTGCTCTTGAAGTTATTCTGGAGTATGTTTATTTGGGGCAAACTTTGCAACTAGGTAAAAACAACTTTGAGAGAGAGACCCGTAGAAGAATACAGCTGGGCTGGGCAGCATTCGCGAAACTTCGTCGATTCATCTCGTCGCCAATACCGCAAAGTTTGAAGACAAAAGTCTTCAACCAGTGTGTCCTACCTGTTATGACATACGGAGCCGAGTCGTGACACTCATGGTGCGACTGGTCCACCAATTTAAGATCTATGGAAAGGGCTATGCTCGAAGTTTCTCTGAAAGATCGTATCCGGAATGAGCTGATCCGCCAGAGAACTAAAGTTGTCGACATAGCCCTTAGGATTAGTAAGCTGAAGTGGCAGTGGGCTGCTTATATCTGTCGAAGGACTGATAACCGTTGGGGTAGACGTGTTCTTGAGTGGAGACCGCGACTCGGTAAACATATTGTAGGGCGCCCTCCAGCTAGGTGGAGCGACGAAATACGTTAAGTGGCTGGCAGCAGTTGGAAGAGAAGTGCCGAAGATCGGGCTCAGTGGCGTGCTTTGGGAGAGGCCTATGTCCAGCAGTGGACTGACACGGGCTGATGATGATGATAATAATGAACCATATGAAACCAAAACTGGGATTACGGGGGGAGGTTCAGTTTGGATATTATACCGCTGAAAAACCAGCAATTGCATTGTACGAAGTAAAACATACTTTTTCCTTCAATCCGACACTGTCAATTTCTTTAATTTGCGTCATCATCTGAATTTTACTGGTTCACAAGGACAATGATTTGTTCTAGTCCATAACTAACTACTATAGGACTAAATACCTGTTCATCATAGAAACTAAGTTATTTTTTTGTAGTGGTTGGCCTCTTACGCAAGAGTCCGCCTGGGGAAGTACCACATCTTTATCAATTCATCAAGTTTCTTGACAATTCACATATTCTATATGGGGCATATGTCACTCTCGATCCAATGATACCTCATTTATCAAAATCCATCAAGTACCTGCCGAAGGAACATACATAGGTACATACAGCCCAAAAACATAACCCTCCGCCGTGTAAAAAGTATTTTGTTTAGCAATGGTATTTTTTTGAAGAGATACAGACCATTTTTTTAATCCAACTTTAAAAAGATTCCAATTCTAAAAAAACAAGGCAAGCAGATTAGTCATTATCATTATCAGCCCGCATCAGTCCACTGCTGGACATAGATCTTTCCCAAAGCACGCCACTGAACCCGATGTGATAAAAATAATTATTATCAGTCACCTGATAATAATTGCACCCAGAACTTTGGATGCAAATTGCGCAATTCAGCACTGCGTTTCGCTTCTTCGTTGAGCTACTTAAATTGTTCTACATTGTTTTGCACTGACATCTAGAGTTATACTAGCAGAGAGGTATACCGGTGCGCGTTAGCATCCAACGACCCTACCTTCTGTCTAAAATAGTTGAGGGAGTGATGCCTGGTACACAAGTACATAATACTTGTGAACGGGTGCTGCTTGTGGGGAATGTAATGGTCCAGCCAGGTTTTTTAAAATTATTTTTCCCAGTTTGATGGTTTGTCACTTTTATATTAATCATTTACATATGTATTAGGTATTTAATTAAAGACATCTGTTTTTTTTTTTAAAGAATTGTCAAAAATGAATAATAATTAACTACGAAGCTAAAAAAACACGCCTGCCCTGTCAAAAATGAATTTATACGAATAAATTAAATACTATTGGAATTTGCTTTTCAGGGCCTTCAATTTGATACCCAGCATAATGTAAAACTAAGTATTTAATTTTTTTCGTGTTGAAAATGTTGCCGATGTATATATATATATATATATATATATATATATATATATAAAACGGCAACATTTTATTTCATTAAGTAACATATATATTCTATGTTACTCGGGGGGATGTACGAATTCTAACGATACCCCACACGTCTAAATCTGTTCATGCATTTAAAAGTTATGGTGGAATAAAGAAACTCACATACATACATACATACATAAGTACTTATAAACAAACATGCATGAATCCTACAAACATTACACCCCTTTTTAGGGCAGTCGTGTAAAAATACATCATATATTTTTTAAATTGACGACTGGTTGGTCTCGTGGCTAGAGATCCTAGGTACGAAATCGTACGGTCGCGGGTTCGAATCCTGCAAGGTGCAATCATTTGTGTGATGAGCAGAAATGTTTGTTTCCGAGTCATGGATGTAATATTCGTATCTATGTATGTTTATCCGTTATCTAGTGCCCATAGCACAGGGTATCCTAGTTTGGGGCTAGATAATTGGTGTGGAAATGTCCCGAATATATTTATTTATATTAAATAAAATCCTCGTACTTTGACTTTGATACGGTGTATCCCGGCTGTTTTTACAAAATTATTTACTGATTTCAATCGCTCCGTGCTTTGGAAGCTATGTCAAAGACCTTCGGGCGACCTGATAATCTCTGAAACCAGAGGCCAGCATTAACTCATATAGGACAAGCAAGCAACCGACGTTTGCCATTCTGGAAATAAGTTCTAAAACATTAACTCATATAGGACAAGCAAGCAACCGACGTTTGCCATTCTGGAAATAAGTTCTAAAACATTAACTCATATAGGACAAGCAAGCAACCGACGTATGCCATTCTGGAAATAAGTTCTAAAACATTAACTCATATAGGACAAGCAAGCAACCGACGTTTGCCATTCTGGAAATAAGTTCTAAAACATTAACTCATATAGGACAAGCAAGCAACCGACGTTTGCCATTCTGGAAATAAGTTCTAAAACATTAACTCATATAGGACAAGCAAGCAACCGACGTTTGCCATTCTGGAAATAAGTTCTAAAATATTAACTCATATAGGACAAGCAAGCAACCGACGTATGCCATTCTGGAAATAAGTTCTAAAACATTAACTCATATAGGACAAGCAAGCAACCGACGTTTGCCATTCTGGAAATAAGTTCTAAAACATTAACTCATATAGGACAAGCAAGCAACCGACGTTTGCCATTCTGGAAATAAGTTCTAAAACATTAACTCATATAGGACAAGCAAGCAACCGACGTATGCCATTCTGGAAATAAGTTCTAAAACATTAACTCATATAGGACAAGCAAGCAACCGACGTATGCCATTCTGGAAATAAGTTCTAAAACATTAACTCATATAGGACAAGCAAGCAACCGACGTATGCCATTCTGGAAATAAGTTCTAAAACATTAACTCATATAGGACAAGCAAGCAACCGACGTTTGCCATTCTGGAAATAAGTTCTAAAACATTAACTCATATAGGACAAGCAAGCAACCGACGTATGCCATTCTGGAAATAAGTTCTAAAACATTAACTCATATAGGACAAGCAAGCAACCGACGTTTGCCATTCTGGAAATAAGTTCTAAAACATTAACTCATATAGGACAAGCAAGCAACCGACGTATGCCATTCTGGAAATAAGTTCTAAAACATTAACTCATATAGGACAAGCAAGCAACCGACGTTTGCCATTCTGGAAATAAGTTCTAAAACATTAACTCATATAGGACAAGCAAGCAACCGACGTATGCCATTCTGGAAATAAGTTCTAAAACATTAACTCATATAGGACAAGGAAGCAACCGACGTTTGCCATTCTGGAAATAAGTTCTAAAACATTAACTCATATAGGATAAGCAAGCAACCGACGTTTGCCATTCTGGAAATAAGTTCTAAAACATTAACTCATATAGGACAAGCAAGCAACCGACGTATGCCATTCTGGAAATAAGTTCTAAAACATTAACTCATATAGGACAAGCAAGCAACCGACGTATGCCATTCTGGAAATAAGTTCTAAAACATTAACTCATATAGGACAAGCAAGCAACCGACGTTTGCCATTCTGGAAATAAGTTCTAAAACATTAACTCATATAGGACAAGCAAGCAACCGACGTATGCCATTCTGGAAATAAGTTCTAAAACATTAACTCATATAGGACAAGCAAGCAACCGACGTTTGCCATTCTGGAAATAAGTTCTAAAACATTAACTCATATAGGACAAGCAAGCAACCGACGTTTGCCATTCTGGAAATAAGTTCTAAAACATTAACTCATATAGGACAAGCAAGCAACCGACGTTTGCCATTCTGGAAATAAGTTCTAAAACATTAACTCATATAGGACAAGCAAGCAACCGACGTATGCCATTCTGGAAATAAGTTCTAAATCATTAACTCATATAGGACAAGGAAGCAACCGACGTTTGCCATTCTGGAAATAAGTTCTAAAACATTAACTCATATAGGATAAGCAAGCAACCGACGTTTGCCATTCTGGAAATAAGTTCTAAAACATTAACTCATATAGGACAAGCAAGCAACCGACGTATGCCATTCTGGAAATAAGTTCTAAAACATTAACTCATATAGGACAAGCAAGCAACCGACGTATGCCATTCTGGAAATAAGTTCTAAAACATTAACTCATATAGGACAAGCAAGCAACCGACGTTTGCCATTCTGGAAATAAGTTCTAAAACATTAACTCATATAGGACAAGCAAGCAACCGACGTATGCCATTCTGGAAATAAGTTCTAAAACATTAACTCATATAGGACAAGCAAGCAACCGACGTTTGCCATTCTGGAAATAAGTTCTAAAACATTAACTCATATAGGACAAGCAAGCAACCGACGTATGCCATTCTGGAAATAAGTTCTAAAACATTAACTCATATAGGACAAGCAAGCAACCGACGTTTGCCATTCTGGAAATAAGTTCTAAAACATTAACTCATATAGGACAAGCAAGCAACCGACGTATGCCATTCTGGAAATAAGTTCTAAAACATTAACTCATATAGGACAAGCAAGCAACCGACGTATGCCATTCTGGAAATAAGTTCTAAAACATTAACTCATATAGGACAAGCAAGCAACCGACGTTTGCCATTCTGGAAATAAGTTCTAAAACATTAACTCATATAGGACAAGCAAGCAACCGACGTTTGCCATTCTGGAAATAAGTTCTAAAACATTAACTCATATAGGACAAGCAAGCAACCGACGTATGCTATTCTGGAAATAAGTTCTAAAACATTAACTCATATAGGACAAGCAAGCAACCGACGTTTGCCATTCTGGAAATAAGTTCTAAAACATTAACTCATATAGGACAAGCAAGCAATCGACGTTTGCCATTCTGGAAATAAGTTCTAAAACATTAACTCATATAGGACAAGCAAGCAACCGACGTTTGCCATTCTGGAAATAAGTTCTAAAACATTAACTCATATAGGACAAGCAAGCAACCGATGTTTGCCATTCTGGAAATAAGTTCTAAAACATTAACTCATATAGGACAAGCAAGCAACCGACGTTTGCCATTCTGGAAATAAGTTCTAAAACATTAACTCATATAGGACAAGCAAGCAACCGACGTTTGCCATTCTGGAAATAAGTTCTAAAACATTAACTCATATAGGACAAGCAAGCAACCGACGTTTGCCATTCTGGAAATAAGTTCTAAAACATTAACTCATATAGGACAAGCAAGCAACCGACGTTTGCCATTCTGGAAATAAGTTCTAAAACATTAGCTACCAGCAGTATGCTACACAATAAAAACATTCTCCTCGACTTTCAGAGACTTGTAAGGTTTCCCCTCCTTTCTTCGAAGGCCTTGCCACCTTTAATTCTGTGTAAAATTGAATTGCAGTTAGTGCTCAGTGGAAAGGCTTCTTCTATTACGAAACAGATGATGATTGAACTAAACATAAAACCCTGCCTTTTTTTACTTATTCTGGTCTTTTATTCATGAAATCCGAGCTTGACAGTCGTGGACAGCGCTTCATGTAACCGTGCTTATGAATAAGCTAGGAGACGGCGATCTATGCAGGAGCACGTACGGGGCAATGTATGTCCGCAAATAGCGAGACAAGTGCCTATAAATAGGTAACTATATTATGACCTCAATCTGATTTCGTAATCAAATAGACTCAGTTTTTTTTCTATTCAGTATGGGGAAATCCTAAATGAAGGGAATCTATAGCACATAGGGAAATCCTAACGTATAGCACATTGGGAAAAATGTTGGAAGAAACCATGGGCTCAATTTTAAAGAAAATAAAAGTAAAATTTGCAGGTATAATTATTTTCCGTAAAAATCGTAGCTCCCAAACGAATAGACTGATTTTGATGCGGTTTTTTTATGTTTCAAAGCTGAGGTAATCGGAATGGTTCTTAGCTATATGGGGGGGGGGGCAGAGAAAAGGGGAGGGGACTCGAGAAAAGGGGGGTGGGAATTGTATCTTTCAAATGAATGGACCAATTTAACTGCGGTTTTTTATTTTTTATATTTCCAAGCTGAGGTAAACGAGATGGTTCTTAGCTCTAATGGGGGTGAGGATCAGAGCTCCTAAACGGATGGACTGATTTTGATGCGGTTTTATGTTTGAAAACTGATGTGATCGAAATGCTTCTTAACTATAATAATGGGGGGTTATTTTTTATTTATTATTTGTGCTTGTTTGTCACTAATAAAACTATGTGGATTATCATTAAAGGCGCATGTCTATTTTGAGTTCCTTGAAGATGAGACGGCGCAAGTAGCGTCCCACACCAAAGAACACCCCATCTTCCATGGAATAAGAGTAATTCCATCAGGTCTTTTACCATCGTCACGTATGAGGCCGTTAGGTTTTAAAATAGTAGCACAGTTGGCGGTGGTAAAAGCCCGTCGGATGACATCATTAAGGCTGGAGTGGCGAGGAATCCTTCCTGCGCTTCTGCAACAGGATAAGCCATGGTGACTAAACCAGTCAACAGCAGAGCCATACTGGCAGCGGTGAGGAGCACAGCACGAAGCGCCCAAGCGGAGTGAAGCTGCAATGCAAAAAGCTGAAGAATCCATGAGAGTTCCAGTGTTTGGCGATGGTAGAGCCTGTAACCACAAACCCGATTCCCACTCACCAACGGCTAGGAGACGGGCTCGACGCAGATCGAGCTTAAGCACTTGTTGATTAGACGTTTTTGCACTAGCTTGCAGAGTGGTCCGTCCCAAAGCCTCTGCGATGAAAGGATTTTGGGGAACTCGTAGTTAGGGCAGGCTAAAAACCATGCGTTCTTGGCCTCGTCCAAAAAGCTGATATTAATATTGTCCAACGAGGCCGCAATAATTTTTGTGGTTAAGTTTAGAGTACTGTGGACAGAGGACAAAAACGCGGGAAGAGCCACACCAGAAATTGATCTGATGCTTAGGCCCCCCAATCGCACTGTAACAAAGCCTGCAACCACTCTCACTCATCAAAATTTATGTTTAAAATCGAAGCCAAAGTGTTTCTTATGATTTCGTCTAAGCTCCTAAGAAGCTCTGTGTGCTACCAAATTCCAATTTTTGGAACAAAGACACAAAAACGAATTATAGTAAAAGCCATGTGGACATTAATTTTGGTTAAACGATAATTCATAAAGAACTTATGTGATATTGTTTTGTTTGCAGATCATAATTTTGACGACGTTAACAAGGCAATCGCGCTAGTTCTTAGTTGGTTTACAACTAACAATTTAATGTTAAATCCTAAGAAAACTAAATGTATCAAATTCTCACTACCCAATGTCAGAGGCGTTCCTACGAATTCAAGTATTTTAATAAATAGTGAGCCTGTAGACCTTGTGCAGTCAACCACATTTTTGGGTATTACTGTAGATTCAAAATTACAGTGGGGTCCTCACATATCGTTGTTAGCTGGTAGATTGAGCTCTGCAGCCTATGCAGTACGTAAAATTAGACAGTTTACCGATATAGCTACTGCAAGATTAGTATATTTTAGTTACTTTCACAGTATTATGTCATATGGCATTTTGCTGTGGGGTAAGGCCGCGGAAATTCAATCAACATTTGTGCTACAGAAGAGAGCAATTCGTTCCATTTACAATATGAAATCCCGAGATTCTCTTAGGGAACGTACGTAAAGAGATCAATATTCTTACAGTGGCTTGTCAATATATATATGAAAATATAATGTATGTTCGGAAGAATATCAATACCTTTGTTAAAAATAGGGATGTTCATAATTTTAATACTAGAAATAAAAATAAACTAAAAGTGTCTGGATTTCGGTTAAAGAAAGTTAGTGGTTCATGTATGGGGAACTGTATACGATTTTTTTATAAGTTACCTGACGGCATTGATCAATTACCAATGCATAGGTTTAAAACTTTTGTTAAAGTAAATCTCATAAAGAAAACGTATTACAATGTAAATGATTATATTAATGACAGAAATGCATGGCCTGATGTCTCCAAGCTCCATGATAATAATAAGTGATCATATAATATCATATATATCATATGATATCTCATTGTCACTTTTACCTTTTATATTTGTAGTTTACATGTTTTGTTATAATTGTGACATTTCAAAAATATATAAAGAATGAACAAATATGGAAAAAATACATCCCCGTAGAGTTTCTTGGTGCTCTCTTCTCTAACGGGCGTATTTCCGAAGCACCGGTAGAGTCAGAAGGGTATTTCCTTTTCCAGTGTGAGATTTTTTTGACTTGTAAAAGTGCTATTATTTTTGCCTATTTACAATAAAATACTTTGACTTTGACTTTGACTTTGAACAATCCAAACAATTTTGATTTTTTTCTCTGAAGAAAAGAGGGAAGGATTCATCTAGAATTGGGAAACCCAATAAACAAAGTGACAATTTGTGTCAATAATAATAATGTTGGGGGCCAAACAATTAAATTTTTGAATGACCATTTCTTTTGCGGGGTATATGTCCGAAACAAAAAGTTCACATTTGGCTAAATTTAGCTCAAGGCCGATCGTGCGAAACTCTTCGAATAATAATGTAAGATCGTCAAAGACTATATTTACGTCACCACCCAAAGTACCATCATCCAATTACCAAACATTAAGCTTGGATTTAAGACGTTGGATGATGGGGTGGATGGCTAGGCTAAATATAGCTGGACTAAGAGGATCGCCTTGCTGGCAACCAACCGCAGATTAAATTTCGTCACCGTGATAAGTTAATTTTGAAGAAGAACCATAACATTGCCAAAGAAAATTGTATAAATTTGGAATTTTGTCTTTCACTTGCGTTAAAAGGGCTCCCAAAACAAAATGGACGGCGGCCTCACAGCCACCTCGTGAGCCAAAACAAAATGGACGGCGGCCTCACAGCCACCTCGTGAGCCAAAACAAAATGGACGGCGGCCTCACAGCCACCTCGTGAGCCAAAACAAAATGGACGGCGGCCTCACAGCCACCTCGTGAGCCAAAACAAAATGGACGGTGGCCTCACAGCCACCTCGTGAACCAAAACTGAACTGGTAGGAAAAAAATTGCCAACTGAGGCGCTATTTTTCTGTAGCAGATTTTTGCTGCGAGGCGATATATAATAACTACAAATAGGTATGAAATGTTCTATTAAGTATTAGGTCTTTTAGGGAATAAAATTCCCTTTGTGTCAAAATATATTTAAGTTTACGCTTAAATGAGTAAGTATGTGCAAGAAGTTAGTGCTGACAATGATAGAACTGAAAGAAAGAAAGAAAGAAAATACATTTATTTCTGACAACACACAACATTAAACATTATCAAAAACAAAAAAATAGGAAATTAGAATTGTAGTACTGATCTGATCTGACTGAACTGATCTTATTGCTCTCTTCTGAAGTATGAAAATGTTGCCTATAATTGCATCCATTTTTGCCCACATTTTAATAAATTAGACTATATTTAGTCATAAGACTATAAAAATATACAAAGTACATTTGTTTCGCTGATAAAGATCGAATTTTGGAGATAGCATAGACTGCCGACTAAAGTTTAGAAGCTAATCGATCTATGTGTGTGTCCCATTTAAGTTTATTGTCTTGAGTCACCAAGGAATTTGTAAGCCTTAAAGATTTCCACATTTTTGTTATTATGATTAACATATGATTACTCATCCAGATAATTCTGTGTACCAAGGGAGAATACCATAGCTTTGGTTTTCTCAACATTAAAAAGTACGAGTAGCCTATTCGAGTCAACCCAAATCACATCCTCTGCCTATATCTGTCCACTGCTGGACGTAAGCCTCTCCTAATGTACACCACTGAGCTCGGTATTCAGCTCTCCTCATCCATTTTCTTCCAGCCGCTTTTCGCAGGTCGTCACTCCGCCTGGCCACAGGGCGTCGTGTATTACGTTTGCCTAAACGTGGTCTCGAGAATTCTAATCTACTCCAATGGTTATCGGTTCTTTGGGAAATGTAACTAGCCCACTGCCACTTCAGCTTGCTTATCCTTATGGCTATGTCGGTTACCTTGGTTCTCTGTCGGATATCTTCATCACGAATGCTGTCCTTCAGAGAAACTCCAAGCACAGCTCTCTCCATAGCTCGCTGTGACCTTAAATTTATAGACTAGTTTGACCGTGAGTGGCATGTTTGGACTCCATTTCCATTTTTCATATGCCATTTCCTAGACCGCCACTTTGGTCAGGACTAGCAGGGCGACCGAGAATTAGGGGGCCTTTTTTATTTTTGCCGTTCATACAGGAGGGTTTTCCCTTAATAAACTGACGACGCAGACGCAACGCTGACCGTGCCGTGCATGCCGTGACGCTGGGCATGTGAGTTGGCAATCGCAGGGCGTAGCTTCTCGTACCGGTGACGCTGCTGCCCGTCTCCAGCCTGTGTCATTTGGCTACGCTTGTTTTTAGGATGGTTATACCGCCTCTGTCGATCGCCAGTGCTTCGTTCGTTATCCAGCAGGATGACTGCGTGCAGTTAAGGTGAAACCAATCACATATAATATCAATAGATTCGTTGACCAGTTTACTAACCTGGTTCATGTTTTTGTGAGAAAAAACTACGTGTCATCTGCGTACATAAAAACCTTTCCTTTATCTTTTATACAAAATGACATATCATTAATGTGAATATTAAATAGAAATGGTCCTATAATGGAACCTTGTGGGCCACCGCATCTGAGATATAGTCTGTCTGAATACTCGCCGTTAACCAACGTGGTATAAAATCTGCCAGTAAGGTCAGTAATTTAATTGCAGAATCAGTAATTCTATAGTGACTTAGCTTATGCACTAATATATTGTGGTCAACACGGTCAAACGCCTTAGACGAATCACAGAAGAGTCCTCTGTGACTTATCCAAAGATTCGACTGTTGTCTATGTCACCACAGATATGGCATCAATTGTGCCATTGTTTTTCCTGAAGCCAAACTGACGTGAATTCAAAAAACCTTATGGTTCGAAATATTTAGCCAATTAATCCAAAACTATCTTCGCGAAGATCTTATTAATCACGGGCAAAATTGATATTGGGCCTGTAATTATGTAATCCCTCCATTGTGCCTCCCTTGAATAATGGTTTAAAGTTGATCTACTATCATGCTTCAAGAAACTCAGTGTCATACCCGTGAACGTATAGAGCGTGGAGAACGTCACCTCGTACATTGTTTGTTGCAGAGGTAGAGGCGTGGTGACAGCGCGCGGTGATGTCGGCATGGAGGCGGTGGTACCGCTGGCGCTGGTGTGCGTGCTGTGCGTGAGTGGCGCGCCCAACGCCACGCGCCGCCGTGCCGACAGCGAGGACGCCGTGCTGCTGGAGGACGAGGATGACGTCAACGCGCATTACTACGACGAAGACAAGTTCAACATCTCGGGTGAGTCCCCTTGTCTCGTAGTGACGCTGGCGCCGAATGGTCTCAAATTCTGCTTTAATACAAACAGTCGCGACGCAGTTATCAGTGACACAGCGTGATGCTCGACCTGATATTTGCAAGTCTTGTTATTTTATAAATACAGCAGTCGGAATCGCTTAACGACGTGTAAAGTCTGGAGTGCAAAGTGCCGGGTATTTGTAATTATAGCTCTCCTTCGTACCAGAGTCATTTTGAAATACTTAAGTTCGCACAAGGGTATAAACCCTTCTGCAAAAATGACTCCTATCGACAATGTTATTGTAATGACTCTCTCTCATTGTATTGTTTGGTTGACTGGTAGATAATGCTTTTAGTATTAAGTCCGCTATTTGTACACTTTTAATTGTGCAATAAAGTATAAATAAACAAATAATTAATAAATGTTCATGCGCTAGTCATTGACAAATTGCCAATACACTTTGTGGAGATATCATAATTATGAAGTAAGAACCTAAGCCTTGTTTTTTACGACGTTTTTATTAATTCGCTTTCTTGTCTATATGTGAGTTGTTCTTTCAAATTTATTTAATACTAACTTCCCCACAAACACTTGAATTCGCAAAGGTAAATATATATAATTCAATGCTTGAAACTTACATAGCTCGACATACCTTAATAACAAAGAATACCTACTATTTCGCTTATTCATTCTGTCTTTATAAAACATAGTATACTTATCAGAAAAAATGAAAATATTAACTTATTGAATGGGACATTCAACAAGATTATAATGAATGGTATGTTCTGTTGATTAAATTGAGAATGATAAAACATAATTGCTCTAGCTAGATTCAAGAAAGATATCTCCGATAAGATTTCCTCCATACAAGACTCAATACAATGTGCCTAACATAGGAAACCCCGCTCTCACATAAGCCAAAGACAAAAGCTGACTCATGTTCTTCAAACCAATTGGAATGCAAATCCTGTCTTTGACAACTCGAGCTGCTAATAACTGTCAACTGACTCCATACAGGGACTATTGTTCTAAACAATGTTAGGTACCTTTACAAGGACACATAAGTTTAATTAGCTAACGATTAATTCATACTTGTTACAAACGAAAAAGGAACTGATATACATAATTAAAACGTGCAGTCTAAATAAGGTATTTGGAACCATGGAAAATAAATGATGAAATCGAATAACAGATCAGAAATTATCTGTTCTGTTCAGAACAACGATTGGGCATATAGCAATACCCATAATATGGGTTCAATGAACCCATATTATTGGTATTGGTTATGCATTCGATTTCATCCGCAATACAAATATTTGTGGATGGGAAAGCGGAAGTATTTCTACCGCCGCAAGTCCTCGTCCTGTTTATTAATATGTAAATTCACAACGATAAATCTAGGTCCAGTGTTCTAAAAATACGATTACATTCGATATTTTATATCTACCATGCATGCAACCACCAAAGAATTTTATAAAACAACGAAAACAATTTTCGAGGTCGTTGTTGTTGTTGTTTGTCGTATGAGGTAGTGCTGGCCTCTGGTGTCAGAGTTTCTCTAGCCACCCGAGGGCCTCTGACATGGCTTAACGACTGCTATTAATCAACAACAGCCGGGACCGACAGCTTAGATATTGCAAGTAGAGTATTTGTGTCAATATTTATAAACACTACCCAAATCTCACATAGCGGAAGTAGAATAAAACATACTAGGTATATAAATTATTGTATGTATGCAACATAATACCTAACCCACAGCGCTTTTACAAGTAAAAACCTTAACGTCTCTTAAAGGGGAAAGAACCCCATAAAAAATATTAAAACAATAAATAACCTGCCTATTTAAATCTCGCACAGGAAAATAACGAAATACGCCAGTTACAGAAGACAGCACCGTACATTCAATTAATATTTCATTATTATTCATTATTACAGCAAATATATGTCATAATGCAGAATTAATAATTATAATAAGATTACTTGATATTGGCAAAAATAAGTGCCTAACCAAATAATACTAAAAACCAATCATAGATTTATTTTTTGTTAATTATTCTTATGTTATTAGTCTGATTGCCTCGAGTCAAGATATCAAGTTATATCTCCCTAATGAAATTACAATAGGACAAGCCCGAATTACCTACGTAATCACACGAAAGTTACGTCACATTATTGACCTAGCCTAGGAATAGTTTGTCATGACGATTGGCTATTTCGCAACGACAATGCCCGCATACTAAATACCCTGGAGATGGCGATCAACATATCCGGTGAATGAACTTGCCTGAATGAACATCCTTGCACCTACGCATGTGTCTATTGTTAGGTTCATTCAGTCTAACAACAGTACAAGCGCAAAACGGACAAGACAAAACTATAACGGTTCCTTGTTTGACTGCGAGACCCTAAGAAGGACGCTGGTGGTTCCATTCCTTTGCTGTTCGAATCAGAAATGTGGATGCGAATTGCTTTGTGCGGATTGGAAGAAAGTCGACCGATGGTGATGATGGTGAACGGTGGTGGGGATGCTTGTCTTTATTCTCTTTTTGAGATGTCAATTTTACCGTTTTGCACGAGCTTGCTCCCTAGTCTCGTCCGTAGCTGCCTCATTTGATGGCAAGATGACAAGGTCAAGGTTGAAATATACGGAATATGCTTGCCTGATTCTTATCCGACCTCTGTGCTCTTCGAGCCGTTCTGCCACAAAGTAACGATCAATAGAGCGCTCGCTTCCGCTGCCCTAATGTCAGAGGCGAAGGCTACACCGTGATCAGGTCACGATTAGATTGCGATCAGCATCACAAAACCATGGATCACGATCAGGACTTTTCATCTAGGATAAAACTGATCACAATCCAGAAAGGAGATTTTTATGATTGTTCACCGAATTCAGCTAGGAAGAAGTTCTCAGTTCGTCGTGCTTTTTAATGTAAGTATGTACATATTAATAAAGTGTACCTATTATTTCTCTCATATTTCTGAAACTCAGAAGTCTCATTAAATAGGTATATGAATTGGTTTTCATCAAAGATTGTTAGTGAATGCGTTTAAAGTACCTAGGTTTTTGGTTCTGAATTATGATCACAAATTTAAGGTCTTGTGTGTGTCGTTCTCAAAGAATAAGACTTCATCTTGATCTTATAGGTAGGAGCAACTTGGATCATGCTTGGATTCTTTATTACATAATTGGACGATCACATAACTCTGATCATTTATATCACCTACCTGAACTGTCACCTCAAAGTGAAGATCAATAATGTGGCCGCTTACACTGCCCTAATGTCTAAGCTCAAGACCCGGTTCGCGTAGTCTCTGAATCGATCGAGCTCCCTGAAGGCTCAGGGCCGATGAATGGACGATATTAATCAAATTGCCGCAGCGCCACCTCCTGACATGAATACTTCGACATTGACACGAACCTTTTCAAGAAATTGGGGGCTCTTTGAGCTCTTTCCGGCTAGGAAGAGACCGACACAGATTTTTATTAGTAATTTTTCGCCCTCATTTGTCTAGTTACTTGTGAGGTCTCTATAATTTTACCCAACTGAGTGGAGGTTATTGTGTTTATCACCATATGTATGTTTGTTCCTTTGTGGCACTAATAGATCAAACGCGTGGGCCTATTTTGATTATTCTTACGTCAATCGATTTTTCTTAATCTTGCGAGTGCTACTAATGGCATGACAGTAATCAACATTCAATATGGCGACAACCAGACGCCATATTGTGAAAAATTATAAATAATAAAGTCGGCAAACTATGTTAAGTGGGGTATCATTGAATAGGTATTTAAAAATCATCTAGGTTTTTCGTTGTATTTTTCATTTCTAATGACCATTTAGGATCTATAACGATTTGAAGTTGGTTAGCAAACATTCTTAATTAAATTTTTGCCTCGGGGGTTAAAACCCCCGAATTCGAAAAAAGAGGGGTGTTATAAGTTTAGGGTATGTATGTATCCGTGTGTGTCTGTCTGTTGCATCGTAGCTCCTAAACGAATGGACCGATTTAGATGTGTTTTTTTTTTCTTTTTGAAAGGTGATGTGATCGAGGTGGTTCTTAGCTATAATAGGGGGGGCGGGGATGAGGACCGTAGCTCCCAAACGAATGGACCGATTATGATGCGTTTTTTTTTCTGTTTGAAAGCTGATGTGATCGAGGTGGTTCTTAGCTATAATAGGGGGGGAGGGGATGAGGACCGTAGCTCCCAAACGAATGGACCGATTATGATGCGTTTTTTTTTCTGTTTGAAAGCTGATGTGATCGAGATGCTTCTTAGCTATAATGGGGGGTAAACCAAAAAGCAATATAGTTCACAATTAGATTCCTTCGTATTTCATTCACCGTATTGGATTGAATGATAAAAATCCATTCATTCAAACTTTTGCAACTTACAAGCTAACCTTGGATAGGATTACTATTACTATCAAACCAATTCGCAACAGCGAAACTTCCTAGTATTTCTTAATGGCGTTCCTTTCCAAGAAGTTAAATCGGCAATAACTTAGAATAGTGCCCTAATAAACGATACAGTGCCTTTGGTACGACCATTATACGGCGATATGCAGCAGTAATTCAAGTGTTATGCAATGTAAGGCTTGGAAGTTGGCGCTTTGCCAGAGGCAGAAACAAACAGCCGTCCAATATCGTATAATGAAAACGTTGAATTGATTCGATATAATTTTGACACAAGAACTGTGTCTGCCTCACTAAATAGGGCTTGAGAAACAGCTGTCACTGGATTTCCATGGGTTTGCTTCTTGGAGATTTTGAGGCGACTTAATCTTATGTACTATACCAATATACCAACATTTGATCATAACACCTTCAGCCGTCAAAAAGTTTTTATCGATTGCTTTATCGATTTTACGTGATGCGCAAACTAACATACAGACAATCAGACAAAGAAATAGACAGACTCGAATTTAAAAAATGTTATATTCTTGTTCAATAGCTTAATTTAAGTACCCTAAACATTTCATTTCATTTCATTCGTATTGCTTTATTATAAGTGTAGATCATCTATCATCATCTATACTTATAATAAATCTGTAAAGGGTCCAATTCTGTACATTGAAGTTTTTTTTTTGGTGGGTACGCCTTATTCGATACTGAAGCCAAAACTATTTTTGTTTTCATTTTTGACTGTCTGTCTGTCTGTCTGTATCTTGGCAGCGCATCACGTCGAAAATACTCAATAAATTCAAATGAAACTTGGTACGATTTGAGTTCATACTTTGAGGAAGACATTGGATACTTTTCATCCCGAAAAACTAAATGGTTCCTGCAGGATACTACTGGCTGAAACTATTGGACGGATGTTGATGCAACTAGGCACAGACATAGTTTTAAGATGGGTGAAAATTAAAGATTTTTATCCCAAAACATGAAGGGTTCCTGCGGGATATGGGTCCAAATTCTGTACATTAAAGATATGATGTTTTTTTAAGCTTCTCTTTATTCGATAATGAAGACGATAACATTTTGTCTGTATGTCTGTATCTTGTCCGCGCATCACGCCGCCGGAACTACTGGAAGAATTCAAATGAAACTTGGTATGATTTAAGTTCATACTACGAGGACATACACATACAACATACATTGGATACTTTTCATCCCGAAAAATTAAAGGGTTTCCGCAAGGTAGGGGTTGAAAGTTATTAAAAAGAACACGTATCACGCTGAAACTACTGGACGGATTTTTGGATGCAAATTGACACAGTCATATATCTATACTTATAATAAAGCAATAGGTACGAAAAAAAGCTAAAAAAAGCTATTGAACAAGAGTATAACAAATTTTTGAATCGTGTCTTTTTGTTTGTTTGTCTATATGTTTGTTTGTTCACACATCACGTAAAAAATACTGGACCAATTGCGATGCGGTTTTCATTGTTAGATAGCTTAGGGCTTGAATTAAAAACTGGTGTAATTGGTATTTCAATCTAGTGAGCTAGATGCCAAGCAATAATTGATAAAAGTATTTTTGACGGCTGAAGAAATTTTGATCAAATGTTGGTATATTGGTCCTGGAATAACACATTATGGTACTTTAAACCTAAATAAAAGACCACGCGTGCGAAGCCGCGGGTACAGCTACTATACATATATAATTCTTCTTTGCGAGTCAACGATTCAAATATTTGGTTCATATGAAATCGGTGTGGTCCTCAAAGTCACCACCACTGTAATGGATTTCGTTGACTGTTTTGAGATCGTTCATAGTGTGGGTGGTCAGGCATTAAGTAAACATTGAAAGCATTAAGTAAGCGCATTTTAAAGGCATTAAGTAAGCGTCACTGCGGCACTGACATCTTCATCAACGGTGTTGTGAATACTACGGATGAATTATTTGTGGTTTGTCATCAAAATATTCCATCCATCGATAAGAAAGCCCGTAAGATAGAAGTTTTGTTAAAGAATAAACTTGTTTGTGACGCACTTGCATTTACTGAGCACTGGTTATGTGATAATAAACTAAAGTGCATTCATATCGATGGATGGCTTGTGTCATATTTTTAACCCCCGAACAAACAGACGGGTGGTATAAGTTTAGGGTGTGTATCACTGTGTGTGTGTGCGTGAGTGTGTGTGTGTCTGTGGCATCGTAGCTCCTAAACGAATGGACCGATTTGGATGCAGCTTTTTCTGTTCGAAAGCTGATGTGATCGAAATGGTTCTTATATATATGGGGAGGCGGGGGGGGGGGGGGGGGGGAAGGTGAGAAAAGGGGGGGTGAAAATCGTAGCTTTCGAACAAATGGACCGATTTAGCTGTTTTTTATGTTTGAAAGCTAGGGCAAACAAGATGGTTCATAGCTATAAAGGGTGGATGGGGGGGAGGGTGCGGTGCGAATCGTAGCTTTCGAATAAATGGACCGATTTAGCTGTGGTTTTTTATATTTGAAAGCTGAGGAAATCGAGATGGTTCTTAGCTATAATGGGGGGAGTGGGGAGGGGAATGGAGGTGATGATCGTAGCTCCCAAACAAATTACACCGTTTTTTTTTTTGATCAGGTTTTTTATGTTTGAAAACTGATGTTATCGAGATGGTTCTTAGCTTTATAAAGGGGAGGGGGGGAGTTGAGAAAAGTGGGGGTGTGAGGATCGTATCTTTCAAACGACTGGACCAATTTAGCTGCGGTTTTTCATGTTTCGAAGCTGAGGTAAACGAGATGGTTCTAAGCTATAACGGGAGGGGAATGGGGGTGACGACCGTAACTCTCAAACGGATGGAACGATTTTTATGTTTGAAAATGTATGTGATCGATATGCTTCCTAGCTATAATGGGGGGTGGGAAGTCAGGGGTTACATATTTTTTTAATTTGTTCTTGTTGTAGGAAACATATCGTTCATCGCGGATCTTGTATATTCGTAAAGAACGGAATTAAATGTATAGAAAACACAGAATTAACGAATTGTTCAGTAGAATAATACTGTGAGGTATCCGCAGTGGATTTTGTGAATTTCGAAATGTCAGCAGTTTGTGTTTATAGGACTAATCGTGTAAGTACACATGAATTTTTGACCTATTTCAAGGGTTTGCTTGACAAGATCAGCGAACTTGATATTGATTGCGTAAATGTCGGAGATTTTAATATTGACTGCCTTGGAATAGTTAACGCTGAACGGAAGCGATGGACTGATTTGCTCTCGGCCCATGACATGGTGAATAGGGTAAACTTCCCTACATGGGTAACCGCTAATACTTCAACAAGCCATACACCAACCTGTCATTGGATGATGTTTCGGTCTCACCTGTTTCCACTCACCTAAGTGACCACCTAGCAGTTCGTGCTGAAATAAAACCAAGTCATTATCCTTCTATGACAGAGCCGCGACTCGTAAGGGATTTTTCACCCATGAATCGGCAAAACTTTGTTGCAAGTGAAGATGTTGTGACGCAGAGTAATGATTTATGTTTTGACGATTTGACAATGGCTATCATCAATGTTGTTATTAATACATTTCAAATTTGCTTTCCGTAAGTTCAGGTAAACCCTTCATGGGTGTCATCTGACATTGAGAATTATACTTTATTACCTATTTGATTTATTTGACATTCGATATAAAAATCTGTACAATGAATTTATTAATAAATTACTTGTTTACTTAAATAATAAATATGAAATTCTAATTAATCAAGAGAGAGCTAAATTTTACACTAGAGTACTGGAAAATAGTAAAAATACAACAAAATCAATATAATAAATAAACAAAGAGATAAAAGTATTATATAATAATAATAATAATAATAATAATAATAATTTATTGACATAAATATGTGACACAGAATAAAAATTGAACCCATAGGCTCCTAAACTAGTTAAAAACTGTGTTTTAGGAGCCAGTGGCTTCTCCCAAAAGAAAAAGCAGAAAAATACATTTATGTCTAAAAATATTCAAAACAAAATATTAATATTATTAACACTATTCCATATGAAAAAAGAAGGAGTGGACAAAATGAACACCCAGTACGTCAGGGCTGCTGCTGCGTGTGGGGCACCCCGGGCGGATCCAGCGTTAGTGCGTTGCACCCTGAGTACCTACGGCCCGTGCACCAGATGATCGCTCTCTCAGATTTCGTCCGTTCTCTGCGGATGAAATTTTTCGCATTATTACTAGACGAGTACCGCCGAAACCATCAAAAGATGCATACGGCATTGCAAGTTTGTGAACATGGCAGCTGCCCCTTTGACACCGGTGTTGGCATGTTTGTTCAACCTGTACCTTAAAATCGGTGTTTATCCAGGTCCACTAAAATTGAGCAAGGTCACACCGCTTTTTAAGGATAAGGGTAAGCGACAGGACATTGACACGTATAGACCAGTTTCGATCATACCAGTGGTAACTAAAGTTCTTGAAAATGGGCTGAGCTCCCGCTTGATAGAATATCTGGCTTCCACAAACGCACTAACAGATCGTAAGTATGCGTACCGTGAGGGCCGATCCACTACATGCCTGACTCGTGAGGTGGTGGGCCGCGTGATGGACGCCCGTGAGAGAAAGCAGCACGTAGCAGTGTTGTGCTGTGACCTTTCAAAGCCGTTCGACTTGGCTGATCACACTATCATCATCATCATCATCATCATCATCATCATCAGCCTATATCTGTCCACTGCTGGACGTAGGCCTCTCCTAATGCACGTCACTGAGCTCGGTCTTCAGCTCTCCTCATCCATTTTCTTCCAGCCGCTTTTCGCAGGTCTTCACGCCACCTGGCCATAGGGCGTCCTACACTACGTTTGCCTAAACGTGGTCACACTATACTCGAGCTAAAACTGCGCCACTATGGGATCCAAAACATGGCACTGGAGGTACTCCGTGATGCAGGCAGGGCAGGCATCAGATAGTTGTAGGAAGCGGAGGACAGGAAAGATCAGATCCACTACCTCTGACGATGGGAGTAGTACAAGGCTCAGCAGTATCTAATATACTGTTTTCCATATTGCTCAATGATTTGCCTGATTCAATATCTGCTGCTGATGTAATGATGTACGCTGATGACGTCGCAGCAGTGGTTACAGCGCCATCTGTTGACCATCTTGAGCAGCGTTTTAACGATGCAGCTCAGCAACTGGCAACCTGGTTTCGTGAAAATGGCTAGTCCTGAATTTCACAAAGACCCATGACATTTTTTTCTACCTCGGGGGTCGTAAACCACGAAATTTACAGTTATTCGCAAATGGCACAACCAGGTGTTGAGTTGGATAGGGCACTCACGTGGGAGTCACATATTCATAAACTGTGTGGGAAAATTAGGCAGTGCGTGCTTTGCACTCCAAAGGCACGCTTTCTACCTGAGGATGTGGTGCGATCGTGCTATTTCGCGACGGTCCACTCTGTATTGTAATATGGTGTGGAGCTTTGGGCTAGATCAGCAGACTGGCTACGCGCCTCCCGCATGCAGAAGAGGGCACATCGGCGAGGCCATTTTTTATATCGTTGAGGATCCTCACGCTGCCCTCTATGTTAATTTATCAGGTGGCAGTATTTGTAAGGGTGAATCTAAACTCATTTAATAAATATGGGGATTCTCACTCTTACAATACCCGACATGCAGGGAAACTAGCGGCTGTATCTCGTGCACTAAAGAAGTCAGGTAAACTGACTCATGTCATGGTGTATCAATATATAGGTGTAAACGATTGTTTACCAGCTTGCGTAACGAAGGCGCCGAGCCTCAATTCTTTCAAAAACTTGTTGAAGAGCTGGCTTGTCGACCAAACTGACCAAACCTTTATACTTATGACGACTTTGTCAACGCTAAATGACATTGTAATAAGACATTTTTCTTGTTTTAATTTATTTGATTATTATTTGTGAGTATCTTGATATTATTATTATTATTTTTTGATGTTTTTAATTAATTGTACAATTCAGTTTTTTCTTCTTTTTTGTAAGTACTTATGTGAGTACTTATTATTAATTGACGTGTATTTTATTACGAATAATTGACCATTGACCATTGACCATTGACCATTAAGTAAGTTCTCTATAGTTTTCTTGTTTACACGCAGATTTATAGTAGAAAAGAGTGGTTAGTCTGTGAAGGATGAACAAACTGAGACATCAGCAAGCATCTTCACAAACAATCAACTCGAATTGCGGTGCGTCGCTCGAAGCTCGTTCATCAAACATTATTAAAGCGAAAATAAGACACGAGAAAATTCGCTTTTCTCACGAAGGTGTTAGAAGCACACTAAGACAATCTCATAAGCTCCTACTCATACGATATAATGTCACACATTATATGTATGTATTTTACCTCAGTGTAGGTAGATCAGCGAGCACAACATTCCTGCTCGATATTTTATGTAAGCCAATACAAAAATATTGGCTCATTTTTGTAATTTTCTACAATATCGGTACAATAACGAACGATACAGTTTTTTTAGTACATAAAGAATTATCTAGATGGCGTTTTTATGCAAACTAGCTTGCGGTGGCACAGAATAAATAATAGGTGGCTAGATCATTATTATTCACTGTAATCAAAGTAAATTACAAAAGTGAAAACTCAGCGGGTACAGTTCGGAGCAAGTATAGAGTATGTATATTAAAAAAACATACGAATATTGTAAAAGTGAAAGTAACTACGAGTATGTCTGTCTGTTTACCATTTAACGACTATTCGGCTGAACCAATATTGAAGAAATTTAGTATAGATATAGTTTATTGTGTAGCGTGCGTGTGTGGAGAAAGCTTTGCTAGGATAAGATTCGTAACGAGGAAATCCGTAGAAGAACAAAGGCTATCTTCATAGCTCTCAGAATTTGCAAGTTGAAGTGGCAAAGGGCTATATAGGTCGCAGAGCTGACATGCGCTGGGGAATAAAGTTCGTAACGGCGCTCTTTGGGAGAGGCCTATGTTCAGCAGTGGACTGCTAAAGGCTGAAACGATAATGATGATGTTGATAGTTTAAACCTTGGGGATTAATAAACTTTAGTTACGATAGTACTTTACATATTCTGTGCTGTAGTCCACGCGGACGAAGTTGCGGGAATAGAAGTTAATAATAAAAGTCTAATGTCAAAATAAAATAAAATAAAATAAAACGGCCACAAATGTAACAACATTGATAGTGCTAAGTTGGCTATAAATTAGGGTTCTGCAGATCCGATAGGACTTAACAAATAGGTTTCTGTAACGCGAACAGGGTGACCACCACGCTTAGGTTTTGACTTAAAAACTTGGTGTTCACTCCGACTAGTGGAAGCCGAACAATCGATAAAAAAACTATTTCACGGCTGAAATAATTTGGATGATAATTATGTAGGTAAAGTTTATTATTATTTAGATTAGGTATTTACTTTTGATCCGGGAACAACACGTAACCGGGCACCGGGCAAAGCTAGTCTTCAATAAAGTAAAATCTAAGCTCAGTTTAAACAGAAGTAAACATGCGTTATTTGTTTTGGGTTTAGTAGCTAAGTTATGAAAACGTCACCATTTCAAATAGTTCAAATAATTATTAAAACGTCACCATTTCAAATAGTTCAAATAATTATTAAAACGTCACCATTTCAAATAGTTCAAAATTAAAACGTCACCATTTCAAATAGTTCAAATAATTATTAAAACGTCACCATTTCAAATAGTTCAAATAATTATTAAAACGTCACCATTTCAAATAGTTCAAATAATTATTAAAACGTCACCATTTCAAATAGTTCAAATAATTATTAAAACGTCACCATTTCAAATAGTTCAAATAATAGATTATACAGATATGTATTTTTCTTCTTTGAGGCTCCTTCCGCGTTAGTATACTATAGACTCCTTCCGCGTTAGTATACTATAGACTCCTTCCGCGTTAGTATACTATAGACTCCTTCCGCGTTAGTATACTATAGACTCCTTCCGCGTTAGTATACTATAGACTTTTACAAAATAATCATACCAGTGATTATTGGCTTTAATCAACAGTTAAAAAAAACATTAATTTTGCTTCACACTAATTACCTAGCCCCAAACTAGGATACCCTGTACTATGGGCACTAGATAACGGATATTACATCCATGACTCGGAAGCAAACATTTCTGCTCATCACACAAATGATTGCACCTTGCGGGATTCGAACCCGCGACCGTTGGTTGACTTCGCAGTCACTAACCACCTGGCCAACCGGTCGTATTTTATCTCGGCCTCAGTAATAACTGAAACATGCGTGGTCACAGCACTGAGGGAAGTAGCGACCTAGCTCGGCAGCCAATATAGCTGGAGATAAGCTATCGGGTGCGGCCTATATAGCCACTATCTGAGAAACTCGTGCGAAATACTACTTTCAAACTTTGAATACTGATTCAACATCTACGAATCAGTTTTAGCCGATACATAAACAGTTGATAGACTAAGGCGTTTGCGGTCATTTAATAAATAATAGTTTAAAAAAACTAAAAAACACGCTTTAAATAGAAAACCAAACTAAAAAATAGAAAATAAATGTTAACTGTGTAAATTAGAAAAAAAAATTCAATGTTCAAAAATTTCATTGACAGATATGAGAAGAAGGATTATCATTACGATAATATCTTAAAAAGCACCCCACGCTTTTTTGTTTTTTTTTTTTTTTCTTATTTTTCACTATTAAAATTTATTTTCTATTTTTTAGTTTGGTTTTCAATATAAAGCGTGTTTTTTAGTTTTTTTAAACTATTATATTTTATTTTCTACTTTTTAGTTTGGTTTATTTACAATTATTGCATTGTCATCGGTCTTTGACAGGTGTGCAAAATTTGAATGAAATCTGACCGTTTAAAGTGGGTCAAAATAGCGTCCAAAGGAGTCGGTTACAAACATACAAACATACAAGTGAAGCTAATATAAAGCGTATAAAAAGAGTAAAAGGGCATATTGTAGCTCAGGTACTTCTGGCAAATAGATCTTGGCATACTCTTGCATGATTTATTCTGTGATCTTGGTTTGAAACTGTTGGGCAGAAGTAAGCTACATATTGTTTTATCCATTAAGTGTTCCGTAGTCAAACAAGGAGCCTTTATAGTTTCGTCATGTCCATCTGTCTGTAATCTGTATGTCACAGCTATTTCATTCAGAAATTTCACACTAAAAAGTTGAAATTTGCCACATGCCACTTTAAATTTATAACTGTCACATACGTTTAGTGTTAAATACAAAAAAATAGTGGCAAAAATATATATCTTTGAATAAAAAAGATATTGAAAAAAGCTGGTTGTTTTCTCGAAAAGTGGGAGCAAAGTAGGTATTTTCTGTTCAAGACTTTCGGAGAGGGCAGTAATGAGTTTTGAATTTGGAACGTGAATTTTGCTAAGACATTTCATACGTACAATGGAATTCTGTTCATTGGGTCGCCTGGCGCGCTTTCTGTATTTGAAAAAAGAATCATGTGAATGTACGGGATGGACAACAGAGACTAACCATAGAGATCAGTGATGTACGGATAGGAGGAAAAAATAAAAAGCGCGCGAATTACCATAGCGTCAAGGAGACAAGGAATATTGACAGTTCAAAAACTAAATAATTTCACGAAAATGCAAGTGTAGCGAAAGTATAATTATCTATACGATACTACTGATATGCAAAAGATATTTTAACACAAGAAAGACTATTTGATTTACTTGTATGCTGTAGACAACATAAGTATTTTTTTTAATGGTGCATGTGTATTTGTTAACTAAGAACAACAAAATACAACTATATAAACACAAACAGAAACATCCTCTATACAGAACGTGCACGACAAAGACGGGTTCCCGAGTTGGTATCTTCGCCGCGTGTGGTCGGTTAAGTAAACATGTCGTATGTATGCGTTCCACGTCGCCGTGTGTGATGTCCTTTACTTCGGATATCGGCCTGTGTATGAATCTCGTAAACAACAAAGTCATTTCACTTTTATTATTTCTGTTGGGGTTTTTTCCATCCGTTTTCATGCGCTGTAATCTGTAGTCTACACTCTAAGCTGTAATATTAAGATGACACGTCTGTCACCCACTTTAGAACTTTGAAAGGCTTTTTGGTTCTTGTACCCGGTGTCGTTGGATTGCAAACTCATATTATATTACCGGTCGGCCACCATTTCTCATGAGAGGATTTAGTGATGACCAAGTATTTTTTTGACTAGATAAGGCTTATGTTTGATCACTTTCTCAAGTGGTGTTAAGCGATGCTGAGGTCGATGAAGCTTCCCTTTAAAAGGTCATTTAGTAGCATTTTACGATCTCCCCCCTATATTTTGTTGAAGGTGATCTCTCCTACTATTTCTAGTTGTACAAGAACCAAAAAGCCTTCTATAGATAACCGCGAGAATAAGATATGCTCTTAGTTTTGGAGGGCTGCCGGTCCGGATTGCTAAACAACTGAAAGCAGCAACGTTAAGTCACATTAAAATCCTTATGGACTTGACAAACTGACAGCAGAGTTCTGTCAGCACTACATCTCGATTGACATACATACACAACATTCAGAAATTAATGAAATTCGAAATATATACCGAAACCAATAATACATATAAATATTTGAAAAGTCAAGCTGCGAAGGCTTACTTCGTTAGTACCTGTTACTAGACTAGTCAGTGCCGGATTTATACTTTTCGTAAGGTTTGGCCACTTCATTTTGGGCCGCCCCTCCCTCCTTCCTACCTTTCGGCCTTTATTAGGTAATAGTCAAAACATTAGGTAAAAAGAAATGAACAAAAAAAATTACAAATTACATACATAAAAGTGTATTTAGAAACAAGAATTACACTTTTTACCCGACTGAGCGGTGGATATTGTGTTTATCAGCCTATGTATGTATGTTTATTCTTTTGTGGCACTATATAGAGCAAACGCGTGGACCGGTTTTATTGATTCATAAGTCAATCGATTTGTCTTAATTCTTGCAGTGCTACTAAACACATAACAGTAATCATAATTCAATATGGCGACAACCAGACATATTGTGAAAAATAAAAATTAAAGTCCACAGACTATGTTAAGTGGAGTATCGTTGAATAGGTATTTGAAAATCATCTTTAGGTTTCACTTATAATTTTTTATTTCAAATTACCTTTTAGGATCTATAACGTTTTATAGTTCGCAGTCTGGCTGTTTCATAGTTCTTTTCATTTTCTTGTATACGGGACTTCTTAGTGGCGAATACTTTATGGTGTTCATTATCTCTGGCCCTGTATATAGGAGAGCCAAAGAGTTTAAATTTTCTTGCGTTATTGAAGACCTCTCATAATTTTTCACTGGTTTTAAACAAAAAAAAGCGCCTTTTTCCCGCCAAATACCCAATTATGATGTAACATATAATAGATAGAAAACTCTATCTATCAACAAGTGACTTATTAGTTAGACTTATAGTATTGCGTTCAAAATCTGAAAGCCCTAAGCTAGTAATGTTGTGGCCCTACATAGGTATCTAGTTGTAACTATGTAGAGCGCAAAACCGAAGTCTCCTGTAATACGGTCCGTAGAGGATTACTGACCAAATCCTTTCGCTGTCATGTGGAGCGAGTAATAATAGGCTGACGAAGGAACCTTATTATAAGAAAGACTCGAGTCGGACCTAGCCCAATGTACTGCGGAATAACCACTGGGTTAGTTTAGTCTATATAGACTAAACTAACCCAGTCGCTACGCTACGCTAGTCGCAGTAAGCTTGGTCGTATATACGACCAAGCTTTCTGCTTTTCTGGAGGCTTAAAGGTTCAAACTCTAGGTTCAACTATTTCTGGTGAGTATGATCCTTAAACAAACTTATATAATTGTCATTTGTGTCTTTATTATCATGTATGGTTGGCAGTTTGTAGAACTCGTCCGTTTACAAGATTCGTAATGAAGATATCCGACGGAGGACTAACGTAACCGACAAAGCTCAAAGGATAAGCAAGCTAAAGTGGCTATGGGCTGATCACATTTCCCGAAGAACCGATAGACGAGTGGGGTAGACGAGTTCTCGAGTAGAGACCACGTTTAGGCAAACGTAGTGTAGAACACCCTGTGGCCAGGTGGAGTGACGACCTGCGAAAGTCATCCGGAAGAGAATGGATGAGGAGAGCTGAAAACCAAGCTCAGTGGCGTACATAAGGAGAGGCCTACGTCCAGCTGTGGGCAGATATACGCTGATGATGATGATGATGATGATGTTCGTTTACAAACGGCGTTGTCTGTTTACCTAACTCTTCGTTATTGTGCGTGGTATTTCTACCATAAAAGGGTGGCGCTATGCCGATTGTCTGTTCGTACGGAACGGAACGTGTCGTAAATACTTATATATTTGAGACAACTTTTTATGGAACTTCGTCCTTTTGCGTATGCTAAACTATAATAACACTGCGAAATCAAATGCGATAGTCATTCTGTATCTCTGTCTGTTTGTAAACTTCATGATTAAGCGGCTGAACCAATCTTGATCAAATTTGTCAGTGTACAGCATGAGAAAGGAACATAGTCTTTTTTTAACCCTGGAAAGATGTTCATGCGGGCGAAGCCGCAGATTGCAGCTACATAACACACACCATACATAAAACATGTATTACATACACGTTTATTAATCTTTATAAATTTTATTTGTTTCACATTTATTTACTTATATTAGAGAATCTACGCGTTTACATTTCAATGTTCGTGACTGTACCTTCGAAGGCACGAAATATAATCTCAGCAACGTATAATTAAAGATCAAAAGATCTTAGAATCTAATGTCTCATCGGATGTCAAGGGTGCTTCGATACGAGTCGCTGGATACTAAGTTACTAAGCACCTATACTTAGGTTCGAATGTTGTAAATATATCCATGTATAAAAGGGCAGACGTTAACCTACTCACATACATTTTGTTGATTGGGGATGTCTAGGCATGTCTAGGGTAAATGGTTTGGTCACACTGTGCCGCAGTACATAAACTGCTGTACTCCTCAACCACAACAACAATAACAGCTTCACAGAAATAAACGAAATATTCCTAATAGGATAATCCAAGACCAATAATAAATCTCTATTATTTTTTTTATTATTTTTTTATTTTAGGGTGTATATCTGCGTGTGAGTCTGTCTATGGCATCGTAGCTCCCAATCGTTTTTTTCTGTTTGAAAACTGATGTGATCAAGATGTATCTTAGCTATAATCGGGAGGGAGGTCGGGAGTTATATAAATTTGTAATATGTGCTTGTTAAATAATGAAGATCAAGTTATGTTCACTGTGAGATAATTGTCATTTGAATCAACTTTCTGTTTTGAATATACTTTTTATTTGTGTAACATGCTGTTGTAAGTAATGCCGTCTGGTCTGGTGCCTGGCTTTAAAATGGACGTCTATGAGCTGATGATTTGAAGTAATGAGTTGTAGTCTTAAAATTAGGTATTTCAAATTTTGTATCTCCATATTTACTTAAATTTAATTGGCTTAAACTATCCCACCCAGCAATCGATGCCAGCAAGGAAACATTTAAAAAAAACAACTCAATTAAATATTTGAAAATGCTTCCTTTTTGCAAATTCTAGCTGAAAAGAGGTTCTTGTCCAAAGTTATAACAACGAGATGTCCTCGAAATCTAGATGGTCGCTAGTGTTGTGTCCATTTATATCACTTTCCACTTTTGTGCGAGTTTAGGTACTGTAAACATAAATGTGCCGTTATACAGTTCGCCGAAAGCGGGTGTTTAATTGCTTCCCGCGTGTCTAGAGCGGCGTTTGCACACTGTAGGTACAGTGTGCAAACCGAATACTGATTACGGGCTCGGGGTTTCAATAGAGAATTGATTTTAGGAGTATTGAGACTACCGGAAAATGTAGCTACGACTTGCGAGGCGTAGAATAACGTGTTGAAAACTATTTCAGGGCTAAAGCAAAATTAAGACAACATTACACGTACTATTCTTGTGTGATTGGATGTTTTCTTATTGTACACCGTTGTGTATTTTCTTCCTCCTCTGATATACTATATTCATCCAAAGATTGTCGGAAGAGATCGGTTTAAGCGATAAGAGTGCCAATTGTACTAACATATTTTAATTTAATTTCTTCTAAGTAATGTTTGTTTTCTGTAACTGGTATAAAATAAAGAATTTCGTGTCATAACAAACACGTGATAAAAAAACTTTTCACAATACACATAAATAAAAAGAGCTATTTACAGCTCTACCTGAACTATGAAGCAAGCGGATCCCAATATTCTCAGTGGTCGTCAATAGTCTTTGTACCGTTAATTTATGTAACGTCGCAGAATAAATACGTTACGTATTAAAATTAGGTACCTACCTATAATTATTTTTTGACATAAATGTTCACTTTGTTTTACTTTTCACCTTTGAGTATATGTTACTCTTTTCACTAATTCATTATTGTAAAGACACACACAGTATAAAAAAAAGTACAAGGTAAAGGTGAGAATTAAAATAATAGTTTAAAAAAACTAAAAAACACGCTTTATATAGAAAACCAAACTAAAAAATAGAAAATAAATTTGAATAGTGTAAATAAGAAAATAAATGTTTAATTTCAAAAAAATCGTGGGGTGCATGGGTCAATAGTTATAAATATTTAATTGACAGATATAAGAAGCACCCCACGTTTTTTTTTAAATAAAACATTTTTTTCTTATTTACTCTATTAAAATTTATTTTATATTTTTCAGTTTGGTTTTCTATATAAAGCGTATTTTTTAGTTTTTTTAAACTATTATTTATTTTCTCACCTTTACCTTGTACTTTTTTTTATACTGTGTGTGTCTTTACAATAATGAATTAGTGAAAAGAGTAACATATACTCAAAGGTGAAAAGTAAAACAAAGTGAACATTTATGTCTGAATTATTGCATTGTCATCGGTCTTTGACAGGTGTGCAAAATTTGAATGAAATCTGACCGTTTAAAGTGGGTCAAAATAGTGTCCAAAGGAGTCGGTTACAAACATACAAACATACAAGTGAAGCTAATATAAAGCGTATAAAAAGATACGTTCGCTTCGCCATAAATATTTGTTTTTTTACGATGCTGTCAAAAGCCGCAATACGCAACTATCCCTAAAGGGATATTATATATATATATAGAAATCTCACCTTTACAATAATGAATTAGTGAAAAGAGTAAAAGGTGAAAAGTAAAACAAAGTGAATATTTATGTCAAAACATAATAATAGGTAGGTACCTAATTTTAATACGTAACGAACTATTCATTTCAATTTTATTTACTCTTTCACACATTCAATCTTTCGAGCTAGATTAAACTACTCTTTGGTTCTTGTACGTTCCACTTAGTTACAAAATATCAGCTTACTCTATCTAACTTACCCAAAATCCGTTCGTTCCTTCTCATTCACACAAGTCTCGGTAGATTTAATGCTAACGTTATAATTGGCTCATATTAAACCTCACCAAGTCACAGAATATACAACAGCCCAAGCTAAATACAAGTTTAGAAAACATCCAATCCTAAATTTCACCCTGGTGTACCAGAAAGTATTACGTAAGCAAAAGTTTAGGTATACATTCTCACTTCACCTACATGTGGGCATGGACGCAACGAGGATATCTGAAAGGGGGGTGGATCTGAAGGGACTGGAGTCGGCCGGACCAAAAATATTGATCGATCCCGTTTTTTTTCATGTGGGAGCATAAAAACCACATCGCGTACTCTGCCAGATACGTTGACATTTCGGGGAAAGAGCCCCCGAGCTCTCACCCTGAGTTCGTACACAACTTTGACCTAATTTAGTTAACTGCGATACTATTTATTATTCATAGTTCCTACTTTGTGGCTCAAAACACGCCATAATTTGCGGGACCGTAAACCTAACTGAGGAGTTTTATTCCATTTTTATTGCAATTTTGCTAATTGGAAGTATTCGAATTGCAATTTTCTTATTTAGAGCATGGGGTCATCATCATCATCAGCCTATACTAGTCCACTGCTGGACGTAGGCCTCTCCCAATGAACGCCACTCTTCGGCTCTTTTCATCCAGTCGCTGCCAGCTGTCTTTCGCAAGTCGTCTCTCCACTTGGCCGGCGGACGTCCTACACTACGTTTGCCTAAAAGTGGTATCCACTCTAAAACTCATTTTCCCCAACGGTTGTCGGTTCTGCGAGAGATGTGACCAGCCCATTGCCACTTCAGTTTACTTATTCTCTGGGCTATGTAGGTTGCCTTGGTTCTCTGGCAGATCACCTCATTCGGGATCCTGTTTTTCAGAGATACTCCGAGCATAGCTCTCTCCATAGCTCGCTGAGCGACTTTAAATTTGTGGACCAGCCCATCGTGAGTGTCCACATTTCGGCTCCATAACTGGCAGAACACACGCGTTGAAGACTTTCATCTTTAGGCATTATGGTATGGATGACGAGAAGACCTAATTACCTTTTACCAAATGCTGCCCATCCCAAATGAATCCTCCTATCGGCTTCCCTTTCGAAGTTGTTCCTACCCAATTGCATAATCTGCCCGAGGTTAACATATTCCTGAAAAACTTCAAGGGGGACACCGTCAACGACGATTGATTGCGGGGTAATAAGGTCGTTAAACATAAACTTGGTTTGGCAAATCGTAGGTGTGAGATGCACTCTCAATTTATGTTTATATTATGCCTGTTCCTTTCCAGTCCAGCGTCTTTAACATATCTTTCAGGGGGTTAGTGAAAAGTTTCGGGGATGCAGTTACAGTTTCCCTGCCTCACTCCCCTGCGCATCTTAATATGTTTAGTCTGCTGGTTCTGTACTTGAACGAACATATTCGCATACAACATGCATCATGGAGCATGGGGTTGGAGATGTTTTATTATGGATTTATTTGAAGACATCGCATCGCACAGCACTCCTCGCGTCGCGCAGCTAAGATTTGTTGTTTATACAAAAAACATAGAGAGAAAGTTAAATTAACTACTGTGTACCTTAAGATGCCTTAAGGCTGTCATGCTCCTAACGTAATCCGAGGTACTCGTTAAAAGTAGGTGACACCAAGACATTCGTTTTACTCGCAAGTAAGGCTTCTTTGTCAAGGTACAATAGTGCTGTGTAAAATGTTTTGGCATATCAGTCCCAAATTTAGCTTCAGCTTCAAGTGTCAAGACTTCGAAATGAAAACAGCGCTGATGGGTTACTCTCGAACACCATTCCGATTCAAATACGCTCCGAACAGTGCGATTTAGCTAGAAAACCTAACCTGCACTGCAACGTTGGGTTGGGGCAGAGTGGGAGAAAGTGGGAATGGTGTGGGGAAAGAGTGAGGGGAAGTAGAGGAAAGTAGGGAGAAATAAGGGAAGGGTAGGAAGAAAGGGGGAATGGTGGCGGGAATGGTGAAAAACCACAGGTATTTTTAGTTTATAGAATTCTTAGTCATCTCTTTGTGAGCTACCCTGAAAGTTTCAGCCGGATAGCAAATCGGGAAGTGCTCGAAATTTGTGGTTCCAGATTCCACCCGGAACAACAGATAGACAAACTAGAAAGTGACATAATAAAAACGTGGTAAATATGACGTCCCCGTAGTGTTCCTTGGTGCTCTCTTCACTAACGGGCGTATATCCGAAGCACCGGTAGAGTCAGCAGGGTATTTCCTTTTTCTGTGCGAGATTCACTCTGGAGTCTGCACATGAAAGGGGACGCAAAGTTAGTTTACCTTTGATTGATTTGATCTATTTATAATATTTTATTTGCCCATATACAATAACATACTTTGACTTTGACTCCCGATCTCTCAGCAACCCCCAAACATAACCCCATATAAACTAATTTGAAAATTTAATGATCGTTACCAACCTACCGCGGTTCGAAAGCTATCGTCGAACAAACGCAGATTCGTCCAAGTTGATATGGGCTTCACTTGAAAACGAAAGCTTACTTTAGCCCTGAATCTAGACGTTTTATAAGTTTCCTACTTTATGTAATACAATAATGTTGAATGAGGTAGTGGCGTGTGGCCGACCTCAGACTGATGTAAGGGAGGACTAGGCACTTTATATAACCTACCCGTATTTTCTCGTAGATGTTCGCGACATCAAAACTCGTTTTCCAACTTCGCGTGTCTCCGCAGAGAGCTATCAGTGTGAGCACTCTTAATATAGAGTCTGCCGACGAGACATACTTAACTAGGTTAAGTCGGAGCGCGAGTGTAGCATAAGATAGATCTATAGATAGAAATTACTGGGCAATGCGACTTAACAACCAATGTCCCAGGGTGACGAGCGCAGTGCAGGGACGCGCAACATTTTGCAACCCATGTTCTGGGTTTCACTGCTACTGTTATGGGCAGGCGTGACGCTTACCATCAGGCGAGCGACCTGCCCGCCTCGTCACACAATGTAATGATAAGTTTTCCGCATTGAAGCATATTAAAAAGATAACAGGAAACTTTTAGTATTTTTAGTACAAGGTGTGGCCAAAATGTAATTGTCTTGTCAGTGTCGACCTGAAAAGGACGCAGATTACTCAGCAGTAGTAACGTTAGTGCCCTCTGGAAGTTATTCCCCGGGGCTTGCCTAATTGTATAGCAGTTACGTACTCAATTGCTCCTTAATTAAGGTAGATACCTAGTCCTTTCTATGAATCTCTTCCCGAAAGTAATAGGAGTATTTTTAAATACTCGCAAAGGAGTTTCATTTTCAGTTGTAAATGTCAAGAGTATCTAACAATGTCAACAGGCGACGGCTACGAGGTGAATTTTCAAAAATAACAAATCCCCATTTATTTTATTTGTTTTGAAGAGTATCTTTACAAAATGTCATCATCATAACTGAAAAATAAAGTATCTTCCTTCATACAAATTTAACCACCCTCGTTCACCCCGTCAGGGGTGGAATTTAAAAAAAAAACCCTTCTTGTACACCCCTAGAATGGAATATTACCTCCAAGTTTGAGGATGTTACATTTTACTATGAAAGCTTAGCATGGCTATAAGTGAAAAAAAAAACGAAAAGTCGCGGCCGCTGATCAAACTCAAACCTTAATAAATCGATTTAGCAAACAAAAATGTTAGGGCATTGGTATCCTAAAGTATGCGATATGTGAATCGGTTTAGGCTGATGTGCGGCCTGTGCGCTGTCTGTCAGTCAGTCAGTAGGTAAGTCACGGTACTGTTTTAAAGGTTTAGAAGACAAGAAGATAGATTACTAACTATTTGAACTACCCATACATTAGATAATAAATCAACTATCTACATAAAGCAATATCAAATTTATGATAATAATTTCCTTTACAAAAATAACATAATGCAGAAAAATTGAGTTAGTAACAAAGCTCGATTTTTTTAGCTTTGGATCGATTCTCAAAGAACTTATAAATTATTCATAGCTACCTAACTTCACGCAGTAATAATAGAAAAAGAGACCATTAACATAAAGAACGCCCAGCGATGCTCCATTACAATAACATTGGCCACGGTCGTCAAGCTGACATGTAAATTATTAAAATGTTTTAGTTACATATTCGTTGTAAACAAATTCGGCAAGGGAGTGCGGGCATACAGCCAAGTGTGCCAGATGGCTTCTGGTATTGCCACTTCCTAAATTGTGTGCTCGAATCATGCTCAAAATCAATTGTTAGCCAATTAGTAGACTGTACTTATTCTGAGAATGTAATGAACAAGTGATTCCTCATGATGCACACTATTTTCTTGTCAAATTCCATCAAATCGGTTTAATCTCTTAGTCGGGAATAGGTAACAAACAGAGAGACTAACTTTCGCATTTATAGTATTAATGCGAAATGTAATAGCTGTCGAGCTGTTAATTCATGTTACTGTCTATTGTAATGTTAAAATAATGTAGGTAATTTATTTAAAACTAAGTGTTTTAAAGCAGTAAGGTACCAAGAAAGACAAGACAATCGAAACTATCGAATGTGCTAAAAGACCAGAATGCTAGCAAAACTATAAATAGCCAAAAAAATTGTGAGAAAGGTTTAAATTTAAAATTGATAACAGAAACCTAAACATGATCAAATCCCTATTCAAAAATGCCCCACTTAATATAGTTCGTTGACTTTCAGCTTTGTATTTTTCACAATATGGCATCTGGTTGGCGCCATATAGTATTTTGATTAATGCCATGTCTTTAGTAGCACTCGCAAGATTAAGACAAATCGATTGATATACGAATCATCAAAATCAATCCACGCATTTGGTCTATATAGTGCCACAAAGGAACAGACATGCATATGTACTCGTATGTCTTTTGCGCAGACTGGTAATAAGTAAACCAATAATTAATAATAACAATAATTAAATAAACAGACTATATATATATAGTGGTAATTTTTAACAGACTTTTCAGGTCAGATGATGTTCTCAAATTGAATGGTTTTTTAAATATATTTTTGTTACCTCATATTATCCCTGGGATATCTAAACCGATTTGGATGATTCTATCTGAAATTATAAATAAATCCAATAATAATAGTCCATATTTCATGAAAATTCGTTCGCTTCGTTCAAAGAATTATGTCATAAAACATCGTAACTTGAACTTTAACAGTAAAATTTCATTTTTTCAAGAAATACGTGTCATCAAAAATGGCTTTTTAATATAAGCCGGTATTTCTTGTGAAAAAAAATTAAACATAGTGTAAATTTATGGGTATGTATCATTTATACTAGTAATACCTAGTGAACATTCTTTAAAAACTGAGATGTCTTTTATACTCAAGCGCAAATACAACAGACTGATCGCAATGTTAAAAAAGTATTTCCTAAAAAGTCGAGGTTTTCATAATAGCGCATTGTTGTCGCAAAGGTGAGATATGGTTAATGTTATGCTATGATTCTCATGCTCTGATTTAGTATAGACGTAAAATTAATTATGTAGTGATACCTGTAAAGGCCGTCACCCACCATTACGACTCAACATTAACCTGACTCAAAGGCATTGAAAAGTGATATATTGTCAAACCTTTATTTTAATGTAATTCTTAAATCTACAACGCAACGTTAACTTCTCATAACTTCTTACAATAATAATTACACAGTTACCTAACTTAACAGTCATCAAGAACAGCGTACCTTTTGACGAGAAAATACCTGACATTTTTCCCATTCGCAAACTCCACGCCGAAGCGAAAACGTCACTTTCGCGATATTGCGAAAATTCCTGCTCGCATGGAAATTAACTGACAGTTATGTAAAAGGCTCATGCCACTTTCATTGCTGTTGTAATGTAAACTTTAAACAGAAGGTAGGAAAGGTGATTCTTCTTAACGTACGTGAAATGTTAGTACTACAAATTTTTAAGACGTCCCACGCCGGTTTTTGTTCTGGAGCTGAAAAAGGCTTGATGAAGAAAACATGGCTTATATACTTTAGGTAGGTGTTTTCAGTTTGTATTGTGCGAAACAGCCGCCTCTCTGTTTGTGTAGGAGCGTCTAATTTTCTTTGGGTGTAAGATTGCAGTGGATTTGACGGCAATTCATGAAACATAATAATATAGGTACTGGTGTAAGTAGGTGTGACTGTGTTACAGTTGTTTACTAAATAAAGATGTTCACGACGTACCCATGGTACTACCGTTGGTAGTACCATGGGTGCGTAGTACCTACCACGGGCAAAAAACCCTTGGTAGGTACTACTTGCCTGTCTAGTAGAATTAAATCAGCCTATTTAAGTAAGTGACTCACATATTCCTACCATGTTAAACAGATTTATTTACCTGATCAAATCAAAATATGTTGAAATATTAATAAAGCCTGTTCATAATTTAATAGCACTAGCATGCAATATACCACGATATTATTTATTAATCAGGCAACATTATTACTTCAGTTAAAACCATAGATAAATTATAGATTACAGATTTATCTATGGTTAAAACTGTCTAAATCAAAGCGGAAGACTTTGTTCGGCAATTCTTAATACCCGAGTAATATTGCGGAAATATTAAGTCATCATCATCATCATCATGTCAGCTCTTATAAGTCCACTGCTGAACATATGCCTCCCTCAAAGAGCGCCATGATGAGCGATCTTGTGCCACCTCCAACTTTAAAAAAAATATTAAGTAGGAATACATAATTTATTTGTAAAAATACATTAAACAAATGCGAGAATAAATAAAACAGAAAGCGTGATTCAAAACTCAAACAAACGCTCTGGCGAGTTGCAAAACAAACACAAAAGAAAAATAAAAGTTGCTGAAACAAAAGACAAGCTAAAAGGGATGCCGTACGAAACCGTTTCATATTTTAAACGTTTTTGTACAAATGAAAGCTTTGGGTATAAATACTCCGGTCAGCTGTGTTCTGAAGGAAACTTTCTGATGTTCAAAGATTTCTAAACTAAACAAAGTAACTAAGGTAAATGTGCTAAATATATTTCTTGCTTGCTGACATTCTAATTTCAAAATAATACAATTAGGTACGAATTATAAGTAATTAGTTAATTACCTAGAAAAGCCTTTAAATTTTAAAGGGTTGCCATTTGATCGACTAAGAGAGTATTGCATAGAAAAAAAAAACATGTTAGGTACCTACTCTAAAATACCTACATAACTAATCCAAATACGCTCCGACCACGGCCGGTAGTGGAACCCATAACCATAAACTAAATGCATGCAGTAGTAGTTTTTTTTTTTTATCATGGACTAGGCAATCGTTTGACCACGATCTCATCTGATGGAACGCGATGATGTGGTCGAAGGTGTAGCACGCTTGCCTAGTAGATACCTATTCACTCTTGACTTGAACAAACCGGGGTTATAATTTACCGGAAACACTGACGAGTGCAGGGCATTCCACTCCTTTGCAGTTCTTATAATAAATGAAGAAGCGTAACGCTTCGTTCTTGTGCGAGGTATTTCATCCATGAAAGGGTGGCGCTTTGCTGATCGTCTAGTCGTACGGTGATGGAAAGGTGATTGGGGAATGTTGTGCAGTTCGTGTGCACACTCTCCATAGTGCAATCTGTAGAATACCGCCAGGCTTAATAAAAAATAAAAATAAACACACACATACACAGGATAAATTGGAATCACTCCCTAAACAGTAGCAGTACCTATTGAATCGAGCGAAACGACCAAGGAGCAAGTATTATCGTGATGCCGGAACAATCAGCAGGCATTTGAGCAGTTGGTGAATATTCGAAATTTGCCCTATTCAGAATAATATTTTGTGGTGAAAACTAAGACGTTACATTACAATTATTATTATTACCTTTGCGACCAATATATTTTTAAACGTTAGTTTTTGTGAAATCACGCTTCGCTCAGAGAGTCAATGAACGCTTTGTAGGAAGCTTTAAATAGTAGTATTAATTAGATTTAGGATAGAACCTTTTGATGAATGCTGTCACGTCAAGCGTCATAATCCCCTTTCAAACAAAGCACGAGGTGAGACGAGCCAATCAATACTTACCTTAGTTTATAAACCTTCCTTATTTTAAAACAACCAGAAACCCTTAAATTAGAATGGATGGAAAATGGCCGAGGAGCTTTGTTTTTTTTTTTCTAAAGGCGCTACTACTAATTATAACCCTTGTAACCCTGTCCAGGGGTGATAACAAGGGTTGTAATGGTAGGTAACAGCCCTAATTCCGCCTACGCACCAATATACAAGCATGAAGTCTTTAAAACAAACGATGCCCGTAAAAGGCCGAAAGCCAATGCCAGCGTTTTATAAATCGAATTTGGCAGGAACTATGTGACCATTTGTCCGGCTTTGCCCGGAAAAGTGCGGGGTTTTTAGCCCTCCGCGCTCCATTCGGAATTTGCTTAACGTGTCTAAAATATTATGGCTTCGAAATAAAAAACAAACATCAATGAAACCAGCAACCATTTAACAAAATAACATTATCCTGACCGTTATCATACAAACGTAGTTTGATCCTATTTCAATATTTTAATCTGTAAACAAATGTGGTTTAGATGTATCGTTAAGAATCTTTACATCCTCCCGAGTAAAATACGCTACCTATGTATTGGTTTGAACATAATAAACAATTTGGCGGCAGTATGGCTCAATTTTCAAATGCAAAAATTAAAACTTCTAATATTACAATATGTGTATCAAATTGAAGGACTTGATAAGCATTCCAACAGTATATAATTTATTGGCATAAGTTCTTTTTATGGCAGGGCAGGCGTTTTATTTTAGCTTTTAAGCCTTTTATTTTAGTTATTCAAAAATTGTTTATAGCTCTAAGGGGCTATAGGACTAGATTCTTTGAGCCTAAGTTTCTTACTTCCGATGTAAATTTTGTAGTTTGTAATAGATAGAATAATTTCGTTGAAATCCGTACCTACCCTGAAATTCACACACACATGGACACTAATATTTGCTCATCACTGATTGGCAGCTAAATATATGGCAACGGTGTGATACCTCCCTGGGCTCTTGCAGAAGATGCATACACCAAACCAAATTGCTTAACAAGTCATGGACTCGTCAGAATTTTTCAGGGATGGTCACCCTTCCTACACGGATCCGCCTCCATTACGTAGGCGGGCATCGAAAGGAGTTCTAACGAAACCTACAAAGACACGTATAATGCAATTGATGACTTGAAACTACCTTTGGAAAATATTCTAAACGGAATCAATAATATTGTAATGCTGAATGCAGTACAATCCTTGAGACGTCGAATCCAGATATATACTGAAAACAACGGCCATCATTTTGAACAGGTTTTAATAGGTAGGTAAAGTAAGAAAAATAATAAAGTATTTTCGTTAATAATGAGCTCTTTCCTTAAGTTTGCCGTATGTCATTTCTTCCCAGAATTCGTTCCTTATTAGCGACACTATCCAATGGTGTAATAATACAGTGTGTTTTTTTTTCCAAAATCAACGTGTTCGATTCCAAACTCCCAAAGATGCAGTTTTAGTTTTCATCAAAATAGTGCCCGAGACTCCTTTGAGTACTTTTCGCTATTCCTCATAGTTTTAGACATGCACGCCCACTTGCAAAATTCACCTGTATATAATATCATATGTATCAAAATTTTGATATTTAGGTAAGCTTACCCCACGTGGACATTATCCGGGTAAAAAGTAGAAAATAAGCGTTGCCCGAGTGGAAATGTTTCACGGGTAAAAAGTAAAAATTGCCTATTTCCTTCCTCACAAAATACACAATTTCCTGGTCAAATTTCATCAAGATAGGTTCATCCGTTTAGTCGTGAAAAGTTAACAAACATACAGAGAGCCAGACTTACTTGAGTGATATAGGTGGTTTTTTCTTTCCCTACTCTGGATACCGCACAGCTATTTGCAAGCAGATGACCCAGCCCAAGAATGATTAAAAAAAGCCGGATCCCACACAGCCAAATAGAAAGTGAAGCACGATATACCGATCCGGTCGTACGCACAAGCCTCTCGCACTAACTGACACCGTGTTATGCCGATCGGCATCACATCGCAGCAAGATGTCGAACCTGCAGTGCGAGCATGGATCTTATCGATCGATAAATTCACCGATTTTTTTAATCAAGTTAGACTTTAATATTCGATAATACGAGTTCGGTAGCACGGAACGTACTTTATCGACAACGACATAAATTCGATAAATCATATTTAATATATAGATTTATATCGACAAAAGGAAGCATGAATCTTATGTTTGACAATTGTTGTCGATATAATGTCGGTAAGTTTACCGAATTTATCGAATTTTATCAGCTTTCCAAAGTTACACGACCAACTTTTTTTTTTGTATATTCCTTTTCGGATTATAAGCCAAAACGTGGAGGTGTCAAAACATCGTGAGGCAAGTTTCAGGGATGCCAATGATCCTTTCAATCTGAAAGAACAGCATTTTAAGATTATTTTTAGAATTTATAAGGAAATTGCCCTCGCCCTCATTCAAGATGTTGAGGGTGTTTGAGAAGGAGTCGATCTAATGGACTGCCTGCGCATGTTGTAGTATCTACTTTACATAATAATACCAAAATACTTAGTTTCGTTTTTCCTATTTCCAGAAATTATCTTTTGTTGTGATTGTGTCTAATGCTCTAATTATTATGGTACCTAGTAGTTACTCAGTCTAAAAAACTACCTGTATAATCATTGTTGTAGGTTCTAACAGCTGTACGCTTTTTCACCGAGGGCAGTTGCACCAACGATGCATCGGCCAGGAATATAATATAGCACTAAGACAGTGCACTTTCAGACTAGTCAGGGAGGTGTCTCAAGCAATTGTACAACGAGTTTATGGCTAGTTATACTTTAGGTTAGGTTCAAGGAATATACTACTTTATGGTAGGTAGGTAGAATTCCAAATGACAGAAGTTTCTCAGTAACAACTCAAAATAATAAAAATCTGCCAAATTGTGTCAAAAAATATTTTTTTGACTATTAGTCGTCTATCAGATATATGGTATAGTCCACGAGTTGCCATTTTTTAAATCGATAAACTCACGATGTGTTATCGAATCAATAAAATTTACTGAGAGGCTAGATCCATGCTACCGCATTTTGATAAAATTGATAAAAAAAGAACTGTTTACCGATTGATAAATTGATCGAATTTTATCGATCGGTAAGATCCATGCTCGCACTGCTGTTAGTCGTGTCAATTCTGTAAAGTACTCATCAGCCTATAATTGTTGTTGTTGACGACCGGTTGGTCTCGTGGCTAGAGATCCTAGGTACAAAATCGAACGGTCGCGGGTTCGAATCCTGCAAGGTGCAATAATTTGTGTGATGAGCAGAAATGTTTGTTTCCAAGTCATGGATGTAATATTCTTATCTATGTACGTTTATCCGTTATCTAGTGCCCATAGCACAGGGTATCCTAGTTTGGGGCTAGATAATTATTGGTGTGGAAATGTCCCGAATATATTTATTTATTTATATTTATTGTCCACTGCTGGACGAGGCCTCTCCTAATGCACGCCACTAAGCTCGGTCTTCAGCTCTCCTCATCCATTTTCTTCCAGCCGCTTTTCGCAGGTCGTCACTCCACCTGGCCACAGAGCGTCCTACACTATGTTGGCCTAAACGTGGTCTCGACTCGAGAACTCGTCAACCCAACAGTTATCGGTTCTTCGGGAAATGTGACCAGCCCACTGCCACTTTAGCTTGCTTATCCTTAGAGCTATGTCGATTACCTTGGTACTCTGTCGGATAATGTCATGTTCTAATGGAAAATCAACAAGTAAAGTTATTATAATACATAATATAAAACCCGACTGCGAACAAAATTGTTGAACACGAGCTGACAGCCCGCAAAAATAATCACACTAATATTATAAAGACGAAAGTTTGTATGTAAGGATGTGTGTGTTTGTGTGTATTTTAGTGAGAAGCATAATAAAATGTAAGTTTATTATGCTTCTCACTAAGCATAAAATCGTTGCTACTAAGACTAAAACCATTTCGATACCAGAGAAATGCAAGTTGAAATAAACATACTAAAATATATCTAATCTGTGACTTCTTTCTTCACTTCTTCGAGGAACACAGCAAGATCTTCAAGCCACTTCAGCTGCGAGCCTATTATCTTCTATGAGAGGGAATATACTATCCAACAGTTATATCCAAAGCTGAAAGGAAGGCTCGCACTACGAAGTTTCCTCTGCACCTACTAAGTAATTATATTATTGTGAGCTAGGAGTCCCTTTGAGCTGGTAGACACCTTCGGGGGGGCTCCGGCCACAATTGGTGCCCTCTACTTGTTCTTACCCTGTCCAGCTCTACCTACCGGCGAGTTCCAGTTTTTTTTGTGTTGTGTGTAATTAATTCGTGAATCCGTGTACCATTTTTTTAAGCAGTTAGCCTCAGAGAAATAACAGTGATCCCACAAAATTCTAAAAGGCACTAGGCCATCTTGATTCAATTTTGGAAATATTTGGCAAACTCAGAACAGTTTTTTATACTAATATGTATTTTATAATTGTATTCAGTCATTCATGACATAAGACATTTTCATTAATACGTACTTTGTTCCGAATTTCACTATTGACCTGGCTTGTTCCGAATTGCTCTATACTTTGACGCGTTATTATGCGATGCATTAACGCTATTTTATTATTATTTTTTTATTTTTAAAGCGTTACTATCGTTACGCGGGTGAAACTGCGGGGCGCAGCTAGTATTGATATAAATTTAATGTTTCTTTTTTGCGTACATATTTTACTTTACTTTAAGAGTTGCAATGGCAACATTAGACTGTAGTATAATACATTTACTTGAATAATCTAAAATAGAAAATTTTGTAAGAAGCATTTTAAGCATGGCAGCTGTAAGCCGCTATATAAGTTTTCTTGACACTTTATATATATCCTATAGCACTCAAGACGAATCCAATAATACCTCCTTTATCAAAATCCATCAAGCCATTTAAGCTGTAGAACGCGCCTAAGAAACGTACAAACAAACAAACATACATACAACCCAAACACATAACCCTCCGTGCAGTCGGGTACAAAATGCTTATATACTTTTTATATACTTAGACATTAGCGAAATTAAATTTTAAGGACTTTGTAGTTGAAAAACATTTTCTTGTTTCTTCAAAATCAAAAGTTAGGACAATGTTCCACTGAGTAAAATAATATAAAATAATAATTATCTTGGAATTAGAATATTCATTATCATCATAAACCTAGACATTTTTTTTCTTTTGTTATATCTTCGCACAACATGACTATGCATGCCAGTGTCAAGTTAAAGACAAGACTTTTATTTCGTTACATAGGACTTCGGTCATAGACAATTATACATATTTTTTCTGAACCTAGTCCTATGTTTAGAACGTATAACTTTATCGTTCTCTAAATAAAAATAAATAGAATAAAATAGTTATATGTATAACATAGAACCCCGTACAGTAGACGCAGCCAATGTATATTTGTGAAGTTAGGCTCTGTGACGATTGCACAGGTACTGCTGTGGGGATAAAATAGCATTAAGTAAAAGCGAGAAGAAAATGCGAAAAACGTAAGCGAGTGAGCGAGGCAGTTATATAATGCTGTCATCACCTTCAACATTCGGATTGCGCCTGAAAAATAGCAGTTTGCGCAGCGACTAGCAGACAACTTCCGAGACACAAACTTTCGCTGCGCCTACTACACTTCACTTTCTTTTATAGTGAAAAACAACATACGACTATGAAAAATTTAATATTTAAGTGCATCAGTGCTGCCATCAATTAGTATTTTTTGCAATATTGTAGCTAATTTCACATAGAACCTTGTGCCATTCATTACACTACAAGACGTGCTAAAAATGTAACATAGAACCTTGTAATGGTGAGCCAGCGACTCGCGTCTTTTTTTAAAGTTTCTTGTCCCAGCCATCCCTTTCAGATATCTGTGGCCCAGCCATTATGAGCGTGCAATCGAGGACGTCGCAAGTTCGCCTCAAGCCACAGCTTGCGGTTATTGCAGCTGCAAGCCGCTTGTGCACTGCGTGTACGGAAATGGAGATAATTTGAGAGAATATTGCTTTTTTTCTGTATATATTGTGAGTGTAGACACTTAGTATGTAAGTAATAATTTATTGATGTTGTTAGTACTATTAAGTATAGCTTTTATACTGCATATACCTACTTGAAAAATGATATACATTTGACTTTTACCCGCATACCTACTTATCAATATATCCTTATTAAACAACTAGCTTTCACCCGCGACTTCGTCCGCGCGGACTACAGATTATCGCGAAAAAAGCATCCTATATTCTTCTAGGATATTAAAAACCAATGCAAAATTTAGCACCAACTCTCTTGATGCTTTTTAACAGACTTGTCATTATTTCGTTCCCACGGCAACCGTTCCTTACAGCGAGTAATCGTGCGTGAAGACTTGTCCAGGATAAAAAGTAACCTATGTTGGTCGCTATATTGTACAGTACCTATTCATTAAAAATCGGATCAGTTGTTTTAGTGTGAGAGCTCCCCAAACAAACAAACAGACAAAGTTTCACTTTTATATATAGGTGTGGATTAAAAAACTTACTAAATTATAGCCCAAGACACGCTGATAATTATAAAATTATTTTTTCTTGTATCACAAATATTTTCTTCGTCAAAGCATTTTTTTACGTGAAACGTCTTTAAAATCACTCCGATACATACGGGTCATCAAGACTAAAAAAAAAAATTTTCCGAAAAAGAAAACTTCCTCTTAGGAATGATCACTACACTACCACTACACTACCACTAAAAATAATAAAATATAATAATTCAACAAGAACAATGTCACTTTTTCAAAATTAAAAATTATATAAAAATACAACATTAGAAAGAGTTTTTTGAAGTCGGTGCCAAACCGAGCCCATAAAAAAATGGTTAAGCTTTTTAAATAAGTTTTTTAACGGCTTGACGAGGTAATTTAATATTTAATAATCTATTAAAGTAATTATTACAAATACTTTATCATTTACTAGTGACTCGCCCCTTCTTCGCACGGGTAGAGCTCACACCGCGGCATTGTTCTTAATTTAAGCATATTTAGACCTCGTAACTTCAAAAAGAAAAGGCCAGTAAAAATCGTCGATCGTCGACCGTTGCAGCCAAAATCGTTGGCAGCAACGACAGAAAAAAAAAAGTAGAAAATAAATAATAGTTTAAAAAAACTAAAAAATACGCTATAAATAGAAAACCAAACTCAAAAATAGAAAATAAATTTTAATAGTGTAAAAAATGATTTATTTAAAAAAAGCGTGGGGTGCTTCTCATATCTGTCAATGAAATATTTATAACTATTGACCCCCACGATTATTTTGAAATAAATCATTTTTTTTCTTATTTACACTATTAAAATGTATTTTCTATTTTTTAGTTTGGTTTTCTATATAAAGGGTATTTTTTAGTTTCTATACGCTTTATATTAGCTTCACTTGTATGTTTGTATGTTTGTAACCGACTCCTTTGGACGCTATTTTGACCCACTTTAAACGGTCAGATTTCATTCAAATTTTGCACACCTGTCAAAAAATTATAGTTTAAAAAAACTAAAAAATACGCTTTATATAGAAAACCAAACTAAAAAATAGAAAATAATTTTTAATAGTGTAAATAAGAAAAAAAATATTATTAAAAAAAAAGCGCGGGGTGCTTCTCATATCTGTCAATTAAATATTTATAACTATTGACCCCCACGATTTTTTTGAAATAAATCATATTTTTCTTATTTAACTATTAAAATTTATTTTCTATTTTTTGGTTTGGTTTTCTATATAAAGCGTATTTTTTAGTTTCTATACGCTTTATATTAGCTTCACTTGTATGTTTGTATGTTTGTAACCGACTCCTTTAGACGCTATTTTGACCCCCTTTAAACGGTCAGATTTCATTCAAATTTTGCAAACCTGTCAAAGACCGATGACAATGCAATAATTCGAAGAAACAAAAAAAAAAGTAGAAAATAAATAATAGTTTAAAAAACTACAAAATACGCTTTATATAGAAAAACAAACTAAAAAATAGAAAATAAATTTTAATGACAATGCAATAATTCGAAGAAAAAAAAGTAGAAAATAAATAATAGTTTAAAAAAACTAAAAAAAAAAAAAAGTTTTATTTAAAATAAGCGTGGGGTGCTTCTCATATCTGTCAATGAAATATTTATAACTATTGACCCCCACGATTATTTTGAAATAAAACATTTTTTAAATCAGTTCATTATTTTTTGAGTATATCCGTTACAAACAAACAAACATTTATTTTAACGTTAAACTCGTAATATTAGTGTAGACTAGATTGCTGTTAACGTGTCAATCGGTTTGTGGACGTGTGGAAGTCAAACTTCGTTTTTGTGGTAGCGGTCTCTTGTCTCTTCTGCGGTTCTTGTTTTATGAGGGTGCGTAGATAGATAGCTGTGTATTAATTTGGTTTTAAAGATATGAGATTAAAATTATAGCCAGGTATTAAAATAATGGCAATGATTAAAAACCTCTTGTAACATAGAATCCCGTACCTTTCTAACATATATATATATATTATTATTTTTCGTACCTTTTGTTCTAATGTTGTAATGTTGTTGTTTATATCATTTTTAATTTTGAAAAAGTGATATGTTGAATCGTAACTATTTTATTATTTTTAGTGCTAGTTTACAAAAGATTAAATAGAATACGATTTTTTTTTTAAGAAAGATATTTTTATTTCTTGTTTTTGAGTGGCCTAAGCAAACATCAGAAGGAAAAAATTGTACTAAATTTGTTAAACTCACTTTAGGAAGACGAGTACGATTATTTATCCAATGCTAAATTACGTATAAAATGACTGAATCAGTTTTGATGAAATTATATATTAGTGTCTTAAATGGAATTTTTTCAAATAAAAAAAGTAAGAAATCTCATACATATGAGGGAAGATAAAGACAAAAACAAATGAATTTAGTAAAATATAAGTTAAATGAATTCAAGCTTTTACAAGCCAGCACCAGTGAACTTTTAATACCAATAAAATAAGCATAAGATTGTTGTGTAATGGGTTCCTGTGACTTCCTCTGGGTTTATCGTTAGACCCTGGATACCGCATTAGGCCAAATAACTCATCAAGACAAACCAAATGAGCCCAAACTTGAAGAGGTTCCATCATTTTGTTGGTGAGTTCCTGTGACTACCTTCTGGCTTTATCATCAGATCCTGGATACCACATTAGACCAGAGAACTCACCACGTCAAACCAAATCAACCCAAACTCGAAGGAGTTCCATCATTTAACTGCTAAGTTCTTGTGACAACCTTTCAGATCCATTATCAGACCTTGGATACCACATTAGACCAGAGATCTCATTAAGACAAACCAAACAAGCCTAAACACGAATGGATTCCATCATTTGATTGTTGAGTTCCTGTGGTTACCTTCCAGTTCCATCATCAGACTCTGGATTCCACATAAACCCAGAGAACTCATCAAAACAAACCAAATGAGCCAAACTTGAAGGGGTTCCATCATTTGATTGTTGAGTTCCTGTTGTTACCTTCCGGCTTCATCATCAGACCTTGGATACCACATAAACCCAAATAACTCATCAAGACAAACCAAATGAGCCCAAACTTGAAGGGGTTCCATCATTTTGTTGTTGAGTTCCTGTGACTACCTTCTGGCTTTATCATCAGATCCTGGATACCGCATTAGACCAGAGAACTCACCACGTCAAACTAAATCAACCCAAACTCGAAGGAGTTCCATCATTTAACTGCTAAGTTCTTGTGACAACCTTCCAGATCCATTATTAGACCTTGGATACCACATTAGACCAGAGATCTCATTAAGACAAACCAAACAAGCCCAAACACGAAGGGATTCCATCATTTGATTGTTTATTTCCTGTGGTTACCTTCCAGTTCCATCATCAGACTCTGAATTCCACATAAACCCAGAGAACTCATCAAGACAAACCAAATGAGCCAAACTTGAACGGGTTCCATCATTTGATTGTTGAGTTCCTGTTGTTACCTTCATCATCGGACCCTGTATACCACAAAACCCAGAGGACTCATAAAGACTTGAAAGGATTCCATCATTTTGTTGTTGAGTTCCTGTTACTACATTCCGGCTTCATCATCAGACCTCGGATACCACATAAACCCAGAGAACTCATCAAGACAAACCAAATGAGCCCAAACGAAGGGGTTCCATAATTTGATTGTTGAGTTCCTGTGGTTACCTTCCAGCTCCGCCATCAGACCCTGGATACTGGTAAGAAAGACCTGATTCGACATCTAGGAATACCTCCAGATAAGGGAATTCTTCAACGGTCAACAGCACTGTCACGAAATTTTGTGTACACATTGTATTATGATAGCCGGTTTGAAGTTTTACCATGACATGGCTGCAGCACTCAGGGTTGGCTCCTGACTAGGGAACTCCTCAACGGTTAACAGCATAGATATGAAATTGTGTATACGCGTCGTTTAATTGTCATAGCCCGTTCCAAGTTTCATCATGATATGGCTACTGCGTAAAAGTCTTAATTCAATGTTTTTAAATTAACTTATTTCACCTTATCTCTAAACATATATACTTATACAAAACAAAACCTACCACAACTTGAGTCAACGATTGAAACAATCGAGACAAAATAAAAAAATTAAAAGAGTAAGTCTATAATCTTTTTCCGAGTTTCGCGCCATCTGCAGCCTCAATCGAGCGCGCGGAGTTTGCTTCCGGCGAGCCTTCATCCGGTTGGGCTAGAGTGGCCATGAGAGCGGATTATTATGAAACAGTAAAATCAATATTCTACTTAAACTAGTCCATAGGCATAGACTTCAATACATAATAATAATAATTGCAGTCCCCAACACCCACAATTTACAAAAAACTATAACAGAAAAAATACTTAAATATACAGAGCTAAAAGAAGAAATAATTAGAAATTGGAAGATGAACAAAGTGTATATTGTACCGTTGGTGCTCTCCAGTACAGGTGTTATCCCAAAATACGTACATCATGGCATGACTTACTCAAAAACATATTTATAACAATGCAGAAAGCTGCAATATTAAATACCTGCTGAATTGTTCGTAAGTTTTTGCAGGATGAAACAAGTACTGATTTAAGTCCCGAAAATGATATCCACTTGCTTTAGGCCCGTGGATTTCATAATGATACAGAAATTCTTCAAATTTCGAGATGAAAAAACTTTGAAAATAATAAAATTAATCATTTATTTGCTATAAACAAGGCAACGGTGCTGTACAAGGTAACGGTGGTAAGGTCAGTATGGTATCAACATATTTTACCATTGCTGGTGTGCAAATATTAATAAGTTTACACAAAAAAAAAAAAAAAACACTTCACAAGATACTTAGAGATGTCATAGAACGCCACTTAGCTCGATATTCGGCTTTTCCCATCTTTCTAACCTTCTCGTTTACCTCAACTTTCAAAAACATAAAAAACCACAGCTAAATGGGTCCATTTGTTTGGAAGCTACGATTTTCACCCCCTTTTCTCACCTCCCCCCACCCCCTCCCCATATATCTAAGAGTTATCTCGATACATCAACTTTCGAACAGAAAAACCGCATCAAAATCGGTCCATTCGTTTGGAAGCTACGATTTTCACCCCCCTTTTCTTACCTCCCCCGTCCCCCCTCCCCCTCTCCATATATCTAAGAACCATCTCGTACACGTCAGCTTTCGAACGAAAAAAAAGGAACCAAAATCGGTACATTCGTTTGGGAGCTACGATGCCACAGTCAGACAGACACACACACGAACACACCCTCACACACACACCTTAAACTTATAACACCCGTCTCTTTAAATATAAATAAAACGGCTAAAACTCACGAAAAAGAAAGATTGGAAATACTCCGACCAGTTTCGGACTATTTTGAACTCCTTCATCTGGGAGTGTTATGCCGACGAGCCGCGACGAGCGCTACTAACGTCAGCACGCAACTCACCCGTCTCTTTGTTCGGGGGTTAAAAATGAAGGACGATTTCCAGTTAACCATTGTAAGCCTCAAAATGCGTTGAGTCCATCACTCCTTTCTAAAATAAGTATGTAACGAAATAAAAATAAGAACACCTCTCACTGTGTTCCCTAGACACCGGTATAATCGAATGTGCCGGTATCTGACGATTCCGGGCCGGCCGTAACCGGCGACTTTAACAGCCAATAGGGAGGGCCACGTGCCGGCTATCCTCTACCCATATCTTACCGTATTCTTGAACCTGCTTATTTTTCTTTATTTAACTAATGGATTCTTAAAAGGTTGAGCTAGGATTCTTGTATATTGACACATAGACTAACATAGGATACTCTTTATCCCGGAAAGATTACCGACCGGCCAAAGGCGCAACTAGTAGTTAATTTAATATTTCCTAGTTGCTTTTTACAAGGTTTTTGCTAAATCTGGCGGTTGGAAAACTGTCGTCGTCAATTAGGTATCTTGAAGTTTTAAATCTGCACCTATACCACGGACACATATCACCAAAATTCATATTACAAGCTTAAATCATTGTCAATAAGCTCCTAAAAGTGTAATAATATTACAAAAAAAAGAGAAAAATACCTATATACGGCGGTCTTTTCAAAAATCCAAAGATGCAGTTTTAGTTTTCATCAAAATCGGGCCCGAGACTCCTTTGAGTACTGTTCGCTAAACCTCATAGTTTCTGATTTAGCCATCCACGCCCACTTGAAAAATTCAACCTGTATACAATATGTCTGGACACAAGATTCGGAGACTTTAACAGTGTGTTATGGGCTTATTCCATAAATCCCGTTCGACTTTCCCAGCGAAGGGGATTTTAGGACTTTTTGTCCAGAAATCTCCTTTGCGTCTTCTTTGCGTGCTGGAAAAGGATTATCGGACAAAAAGTCCAGAAATATGACACTTAATTTTATCGATGTAAAAAATTTAAGAGGGGAAACCCCCCACCCCCTATTAATGCCAACAATTTGACTTTTTGAAGTGAAAGCATTATATGATTGTCTTTAATAATTAATATGTACGGAAGTAGAGGCTCCCTAGAAATATAAATAGATTATTTTAAGACTGAAAACATATATTTTTTGGATAATAATAACTTTCTTTTAAAAATATTTACACATCATGGCAAAAGACTGGTACATGTGAAAATTTGTGACTAAAATAACGTATTTTTTCACTTTTTCTGCTCTATTGCGGAACCTAAGCTGTAAATACTTAATTATTTTGAACTCGCATGGTAGCTTGTGGTCTAGGCGCTTATTCACTATGCCGCATAAAATTCCTTGCCGAAAACGTGTGACGTTAGTACAGCAACTGCCGTATGATTCCACGAAGATATCTTAACGCAGCGCGTTACTTGCGTGAATGGTCATAGTATTCACTATGCTGCATAAAATTCCTTGCCGAAAACGTGTGACGTCAGTACGGCAACTGCCGTACAATTCCACGAAGATATCTTAACGCGGCGCGTTACTTACGTGAATGGTCATAGCGAATAAGGGCCCTGTTCTACAAAATGACTTCATATTTTGAAGTTAGTTTAGTTGCTATATTTTATACTCATTTACAAACGAATCATTTTTTTTGCCAATTTGTGTAAATATTTTTATATAAAGTTATTATTATCTGAAAAAGCCTTATTTTCCCTCTATAAAAGTCTATTTTGAGATCTGGGAAGCCTCTACTTCCGTAGATATTAATTAATAAAGACAAAAATAAAATTGTACACTTCAAACAGTAAAATAGCTGGTATTAATAGGGGGTGGGGTTGCACCACCCTCTTTTATTTTTTCTTCGACATAATTAAGTGCATAATACGCTGTTAAAGTCTCTGAGTCTTGTGTCCAGACATATTATATATATTATAATACTTACATTTCTTGAACAGAATCAACGAATAGCTATTAAACTCGTAACGTAATCTAAAGTTTAGAGACAGTAACCATTTTTAGCCAGTAAGCGTAATTCAAGATCTTTGGTCACCCTAGTTTTCACGACTTCCGGCCAGAGTCCGTATGTCACAGAATAAGTACTAGTGCCAGAACTGTAGGTACTGTAAATAACAATGTTGTCTGCTGTTGCTGCAGCTGAATAGTTATTTCTATACATATCGTTATCGTTAAAACGTTGACCAACTTCAGCTTTATAAATATAACTTAGTTTCCTAACCTGTGCGTATCGTTTTCCAATAATTAATGTTTACTTTTTAACAAGTTCGTTTTAATAATGATATTATTGCAAAGTTTGGCAAACTTCCCTTGTTATTTATTGTCTAAGGTAAAATGAGAATGTTAAAAACTGGGATGTTATTTCACAAACCTTCGGAGAAAAGTCCATAATTATGTTTTCTTGCTATACAAGAACCAATTTACTACTTACACCTTTTATAGAGATATATATACGAAGAGCATTTGTCACTGAATGTTTTATGAGGGTTTCTCTTGTTACTGTTATACCGCTCAACTGCATAATAGAGTTAATTGTAGTCAATATAAAGCAGTTGTCTAAGTTTCAAATAACCACTGTTGTTTTACTAGAAGTTCCATAAGTTCCATAACAATATACTCGAATACAGATTCATGATCCAAAAAGACAATCAATGTAACTAAGACCTACTTGAAGTCTTTAAAACTACCTTGAGTAATACAATAGAGATTTCTGAAGAAAATTGTCTTAATTACTTGCAAAATTTAGATATTGTAATGATGTGTTTCATTGAAATTAACTTTGCGTTTGTCAATATAAAAACACCCAATTACAAATAATAAAAATATGAAATCATCTTATTTGAAAAAGTCAATACAATTTCAAGTCAAGCAAATATTTCTCACATTTTCACAATATTTTGAAAACGCTTTTTTTTTTGGAATAAACATCATGTATATGCACAGTAAACATGAAAGCGTTTAATTCGCTTGTGTTTAACAATATAATAAGGCACATATGAATTATTTACTTAACAATAATATTTTAATCATGGCCGATTACAATATTATAGCGATGGTGGCCTAACGGTTCTATAGTGCAATTTAGAATCCAACGATACCGGGTTCAAAACCTAGGCTCCAATGACTTTTCTAAGTTATGTGCGGTTTTCCATCGCTCCGTGCTTCGGAGGGCACGTTAAGCTGTCGGTCCCGGCTGTTATTGATTAATAGCAGTCGTTAAGCCATATCAGAGGCCCTCGGGCGGCCTGACAAACTCTGACATCAGAGGCCAGCACTACCTCATACGGCAAACAAACAAACAAACAATATTAATTATACTTTACCATTTTGACATACAATACATTCATTCATATTCGTTCACTCGTTCACAAAAGTTAATAAAAGCATTAGTCATTCGTTGCAGCTCTTGAGGCACCGTTTTACTACTGTTGTGCAGTTGTAATGTAACTAAGCACTGCATAAAATTGTGCCCAAAATGGCACTATAGCCAGGGCGGTCGCACTCCGCAACAAGTACAAATAAATTCAAGGACCCAATATTCGGGTCCGTTCAGTCGATTGTCAAGCGTGCGCTCGATGAGTCGCGCGCCTTGTACTTAGCAATAGAGCACCTACTTACGTAAAGTTATTGACAAACTTTATTCGTGTTTCAATTATGAGTACCAAGAAGAAAGATAGAAAGTACTGCATAGCATTCGGCTGTTTGAATAGTGATAGAAATGACGAATTGTCATTCTTTACGCTTCCAAAGGATATTGAAAGGTAATAAATTGTAATACCTATAATAGGTTCTAGTTATGATAAGAGTCGCTATTTATTTAAATGACTTTACTCAGTTAGCCTTCTGTACTTGTACTATTATTTATTCTGTGCTATAGCTACTGCATTAGGCCTCCAGAGCGCGTTCTAGCGCTTACGTCTTAGCACCTTTGGGCATAATCCGATTGTCTCTAAAGCCGTTATGCAACTAGTTTGTGTTGGTTGGGCGTCCCGGTAAGACAGGTTTAGAGACTATAAAGGAGAAAGGATGACGAGTCAGTGGTCACGGTAGCCGAATTGGTTAAAGGCATGTGCCGCGCAGATGCACGGAATGATGCGGGTTCAAGCCCCGGCCGTGATCCAAAGTTTTCGTTTGGAAAAAATAATAGATATGCTAAGAGATTTCCGCGAGGCGTTTCAACTTTTACTCCTTACGTACAGGCAGTAGCAATCACAAAGAGGTTTTTTGTTCTCTTTTGTAGCAATACTTCGTTTTATGAACGCAAAAACAACGAGTATCGACGAGAACGAGAATACTATGCATCCCTTATCTCCTATTTAGTTTGTGACGATCATAGACAACTGCACATTACTCCGTACTCTAGACAGGCTGTTTACGAACGTCACAATGAGTGCATTTGACTATCGCCATTTTAGCGCTGATAGCAGTAGTTTTGCATTAGTGAGCATCCACGGAACTGACGGTGACAAACGTCAGGAGATGAAACAATGTCAATTTTAGTACCATGGATGCTTTGAATAAGCACAAACGAAAGTACGGCAGAGCCTATCCAGTTTTAGTAGTAGAGATCAGTGGTGACGATGTAGCAGCCCAGTGTTAAAAAAACTGCTCATCTGTGGTCAAGACTGAAGTCAAATCTCCATGGTCAAAGACGGTCAAAGAGAATAATGTAGGTACAAATCCACCTGACCGTCCCGTAAGAGGCATTCGTTTAAATTAAGAAAGCCCATAATGAAAACGGTAATTCCTTTTAATAATGAAACATTTCTCTTGTCCACGAAGAAATATTCATCGTTTTAGAAATAACTAATTAGCTGCAGAACATAGAAGAAGAACCTAGGGTACTTAAAATAAGCTTCTGGACATGAATACTTTTTTTAAATCGTGCCTTTCTGTTTGTTAGTGTGTATGTCTGTTCAAGCATCACGTAGAAACTACTGGACCGATTGCGATGCAGTTTTCACTGTTGAATAGCTTAGGGTTTGACTTAAAACTGGGGTACTTGGTATTTTAATACCATATAAATAAGATGCCGAGCAATCGATAAAAAACTATTTGACGGCTGAACGAATATGAAGAAATGCAGTACATTGTACCTTAGTTTGTTAGTTTGTATGTCTGTTCAAGCATCACGTAGAAACTACTGGACCGATTGCGATGCAGTTTTCACTGTTGAATAGCTTAGGGTTTGACTTAAAACTGGGGTACTTGGTATTTTAATCCCATATAAATAAGATGCCGAGCAATCGATAAAAAACTATTTGACGGCTGAACGAATATGAAGAAATGCAGTACATTGTACCTTATAGGTACATTTGGTCCTGGAATAACATCTATGCGCTACTTTTAAATGAAATGACCACGCGGACAAAGCCGCAGGCACAGCTAGTTATAAAATATGTATGTTTTTATGTGGGTGAGTTTCTTTATTCCACACAATCATATGAGAAACCGTTCGTTAGCACCGTTCGACCGCACGCTTTATTGAGAGGTTATGTCAAGTGTATCTAATGACGATGAAACCACGTTTTTTTACGCTACCTGCTTCTCACAGCGTATATGCGAAATATGCTCTTAATACGGTATGGGCGTATTTAACTGGCCACATTATTTTTGCGTCCGTGTGCGTGACGAGGCAAGTAAATACAGCACACATAGCGAATATGTAGCTTACGTCACAGAATAAATAATAGTACAAGCGTACGTTTTGACACAGAATAAATGATAGTACAAGGTTTTGAGAAGGCGTTGTTTGGAAACCCACCTTCTATGGGTAGTTATTCTATGCTGCAAAAGTATTTTGTTGCAAGGGACGACTCAACAACATTGTTATTTTGTTTCCGAGTTGTACTGCTGTTCTATAGTATCGACGGCTGTATTGATAATTGAAAGACACATGCGTTACTTTGCGGAACTATTGAGAAAATATAGTTTATAAAAAAAACAGGTTATTGTGATGTAGAGTTTTATTTTATTCTCAATCTTGTGTTTCTTGGAGTGTTAATGTGTAATATTGGTGGAATATTAACCATTAGGTGTTCGTTAACGTGCACGAGTGTGATCAAAAGAATCAAACGCAGATATAAATGGAATTTTATGATTTTTCCAAATCTCCCTCAAAAGTTTCTGTAAATGTCCACCATTTTACTGATTCGTGACTTTGACAATAATTGACTGTGACGTGACATTACTTTAAACTTTATTACACTTGACATTGGCAAATTTGCTAGTAGGCCAGTGCCTCCGCAGAAGCCATCTAATAACAAAAGAAGAAGAAGAAGAGAAAATATGTTGCTTACTTCCGCCAAACATGCTATAATTGCACGAGTAATGTGCAGTTATCTATGTTTATTCGTTTGTTTTGTTTGGCGGAAGTACTACGTGTTTTCTCTTCTGTCCATAGATTAAATTTAACAGTGTGTATTCAACCTCATTGCTTATATGCATTTGGCTATATAGTTAATAAAATTAAAAGATATTTTTGCTAATTTTCTTGAATTTTCATTGCTCGCACCATCGCTGCAGTTAATTATACATACTCGTTTACTCGTGTGACGATGTCAAAACCTCTTTCATAATAATACTTATTTGATTTCTTAATTATTTGCTAATCCATTTCTTTTCATTTGATAGTTTGTCATTATTAATTCTAAATTCAAATAACCTGTCATTCCAATATTGATTTTTAGCAAAATCGTAATTTTACGAAATAATATTATAAAATACATAAATAAGTTTATTGCAAATATATATGAGCCTTTTAAATATATATCAGAATACCTACCATACCTACGTAAGTGGTTTTAATCCGTATCGTCGAAGTACAAAAAGTCTGTGATCATCTCCTCCTGTTCCTGTAATTCTGTGTCACTGGGGTTTGGGTCCTGGGCTAGTGGGACAAACCCAAACCCTGGGACCGCCTCGTGACAATTGGCGCCCTCTACGTCCCCTAACCCTGCCCAGCTCTACCTACCTGTGAGTTCGAGTTTTTTAAATGTGAAATTTATTTGTGAATCCGTGTGCTATTTTTTCTAAGCAGTGATCCCACAAAATTCTAAAAGGCACTAGGCCATCTTGATTCAATTTTGGAAATATTTGGCAAACCCAGAACAGTTTTTTATACTAAAATGTATTTTATAATTGCATTCCAGTCATTCATGTAAGTAAGACATTTTCATTAATACGTACTTTGTTCCAAATTTCACTATCGGCCTACCTAGTTCCGAATTACGCTAAACTTTGACGCGTTATTATGCTTGACGCATTAACGCGTAGTTGCATTAACGCTATTTTTTTATTATTTTTTTCTATTTTTAAAGCTTTACTATCGCACTTACGTAACGTTACTTACAAGGTAAACACAATTTATTTGCTGGTCTCATATTAATAAAAATGGACCCTGCGCATCTAAATAAACCAGAATTGATCTATGAATTAAAATGTCGAAATGCTGAGGTCCATACAATAGAAACTTTAATACTCAGGATTTTAAAAGCCCGTCTACATTTGAACAGGATACATACATAATGTACTATGAAAGTTACATTGCTTTCATATTCCCGTACCTTACCATAATATATTTAAATACCTACGTATTACCATTGTAGGTTCCCTACTTACAAATAACCTTGTATATAAGTTGTAAATAATGTAATTTTAATATAATTTCCCTTTACGGACTAATATCCACATTTTTAGCTTATTTTTTTTAATCACTTCATTAACTTTTCGGATTCATTATGAATATTGACTTCAAGTCCCAACGTATTGCTATTCAGTGCTATTGTACTTACTACATACTTTAATTCTTTGGTACTAACAGTAGTTAATATCCTACTTGTTAGCTATGTACTTTTTTTTAATTTACAAACATAATGTTAAGCCTAAAGCGAAACCAGTTCCATATATTATTTTTTACTACACCTACTCACAAAACTTCCAACACTGAAAAGAGCGGCAAATGTGATTACTCTATAAACCAAGCCTAGGTCACAAAACCAGTATTATCTTATATTTAATATACTATTACCTACCTACTTACTTATATTATTTTAACGTTCTAACACAACGTTACTATTTACATACACGTGCTACAGGCACGTCGTACCCTAAGGTACGTTTAGCCATTTTGCCAAACTAATTGTATATAAATATACACATACATACATTTACACATCACACACCACACATACACATACACACATACACTCACATAATCACCCTAATCAGCGGATAGTGACTGTATAAATAAGCCTACACTATATTGTATTGGTTCCACGAGTAACCTTTATATTATATCAGGTTCCTCTTTCTTATGAGTTTTATTTCCAAGGAATGGGAATAAGACTATGAATGATGATGAATTAATGTGTGATTTATGAATTTGAATGCATCTAGGAATCCAATCAATTGTATATTGACATTGTAAAATAAACAGGTTCACCTAAAAATTAAAGGCGATAACCCAAATTTTGGTCAACAACAAAAATTCAAAGAAGCTTAAGCTAAGTACAAGTTTCTTTGAAAATTGGCCAGAGTTTATAAATTCCTTTTCAGCTCAGCATTTCCATTATTTTAATTAATTATTTTACTATTTTAACTTTATTACCCTTTTTATATATATTTTTATTATTAACTTCTACTTATTTTTTTCATTTTTCTTTAGCATTTTTTTTTTTTATATAAACCTAATGTTTTGGGATACCAATAACATCAAAAATTTTACATACCAAATTACAAAAAAAATAATGTTTTGTTCAATATTAAAAAAAAAAAAAAACTCCTGTGAGGCGGGGTATTGTGACGATGTCAAAACCTCTTTCGTAATAATACTTATTTGTTCTCTTAATTCTTTGATTAACCATTTCTTTTCATTTGATAGTTTGTCATTATTAATTCTAAATTCAAATAACCTGTCATTCCAATATTGATTTTTAGCAAAACCGTAATTTTACGAAATAATATTGTAAATACATAAATAAGTTTATTACAACTGGAGACTTGTAAATATATATAAGAATACCTTCGAAAGCCGCTGTTTATAATCATCTCCTCTGTTCCTGTGCTCCTAATTGTTCCTGTAATTTTGTGTCACTGAGGTTTGGGTCCTGGGCTAGTGGGACAAACCCAAACCCTGGGACCGCCTCGTGACACTCGTTTTTTCAAAGCTTAAATCCCGCTTTTCTCTCTTTTCCAGAGAAGGGCATGTACCTGGGGTCTCCGTGCGAATTCACGTGCGACCCGCGGCTCGTGCACGTGTTCTGCGACCCCAGCACGGCGGCCTGCAGCTGTGACCCCAAGCACCCCGTCGTGCTGGGGGTCAACAAGGGATGCGCCAAACGTGAGTGTCATCTGTTTGATACGAGACCAGACCATGCTCTAGAGAAAGGTCGACAATCTACAAACGTAGAGATGTCTAGCGACGATCAGACATTGTAACTTGTGAACAACTATACAATATTTCCAACTATAGACAGTACAATATTTCCACACAATAGAATCGATTTTTAACCCTCGAACTCCAACAACAACAGGGCCATTTTTCGCTATCAAATAACATCAGGACCATTCACGCTCGTGAAGTGCCGCGCTAATATATCTTCATCGATGATCATGACGTCACACGTTTTCGGCAAGGAATTTCATGCGGCATATCGAATAAGCGCCCAGTACATTTTACTTCTTCTTGCTTACATAATAAAATCTGTTATTTCAACTCTCAAAGTATTCCCTAAATCTCCAGTTTGTATCAATCTTCTTGTCGAATTAGCACCAGTTTTTCATCATTATCAGCCCGTATCAGTCCACTGATGGACTTAGGCGTCTTCTAAAGCACGCCACTGATCTGTCTGTCTTTGGCTCTTCCTTTCCACCACCTAGCTGAAGGGCGTCCTACATAACGTTTGGCAAGTTGCGGTTCGGTTTTCGGTATTCCTTCGGCAAATATGACCACCCTACAGCCACTTCAGCCCGCTAATCTTATGGGCTATGTCGATAACTTTGGTTATCTGCCGGATCACCTCGTTACGGATTCGATTTCTCAGAGAAACTCCAAGCATAGCCCTTTTCATAGCACGCTGAGCGAGTTTGAATTGGTGAACTAGTCGTACAAAGAGATTCCACGTCTCAGCTCTGTAAGTCATAACAGTTGGGACGCACTGTGTAACGTAACGTATAAGAGAGGAAAGATAGATCTCTCTTAAATGGGAGTAAGAGGAGGTTTCTACGTGTTACGCCGTTGTGTGACGTAACGTTTAGGTAGATAGGAAGGTTTACCTCTTTACGTTATAATATGACGTAACGTTTGGAGGTAAAAATCAAAGGTTATCCAGAGTAAGATAGGTCTCACCTCTTTGCTCTACGCTGTGACGTATTGCTCAGAGGAAGATCTATAGCCATAGAAGAAAGTTGTGTCATAACCCTCAAGGAAGGACTGGACTGTAGAGGTAAGGTTTTTATCTCACAGATTTCAAGATTATGAATTACCTTATTTCCAGTTAAAAGCCCTCAGTCTATGACTAATGGAACGTAGAGGTAAGGTGTTATTTTAGAGTTTGCAATATTGTGAATTACACTTACCTCTATTTAAGGTTATTAGTAATATACTCTTTAGAGAATATGATGTCTTATTGTTCTATATCTGTGGCTTGCTACTCTAGAAGGATAGCCGTTAAGTGATGGATGGGGAATTATGCATTTTAGACCTAATGAGACATAATGCCTCATGAACATGAGACGTTAACCTGGTTATGATACTTTAAGAATAGACATTACACATATCAATACTATTTGATTTCAAATATTGCGGCAAGACACGAGGAGCTTTTTTAAGATATGTTGAAGATCTGTCTGAGATATTCAAGAGTGACAGAATTACTTCAAGATATATTTATCGAATATTTAGAGGGTACCCGGAGGATTAATCTAGGTTATCCCTCTAGGTATTCTATCAACATAGATCAGAGACTATCTTGAGGAATTATAGATGATCAATCTATAGAATTCCTCAAGTCAGTCCACCGACCTTGTATAAAGAAATAAAGTAGAGGTCCGTTTCTTAAAGGGCTAGAAAATAATTTTGAGGCTCTAAAGTTTCCTATTAGGAGTAGAGGTGGTTAATATAATACATAGCTCTTATTATAACGTTAAATTTATAAATAACTATAGTCGTTATAAAATAGAATAAATTAATCCGCTAATGTTATAACCATATTTTGTTTACTTACATCTCAAATCTTTATCATTATTCGACAATTAGTCCGCGATTCCGCGACTCAGCGCAACAAAAGAAGTACCGCGGTGTCAAGAGGAACTAACGTTTATGATATGTAAATCTAGGGAGTCACGTCGCAGCATATTGCACAATCATACATGACAAGCTAGTACATTAAAAAATCCATAGATAGCTCTAGTCCGCCAGCACGCACGCGCCTTCCTGACATTGATTTATTTGATTGGGATAAATGCGAAATGAATTGTAGATGGCGCTAATCTCAATTCATACAATTCCTCAAAGCTAATCGTTAACACACGTTGAGCGCTCATTGAATTATAACGCAACGAATTTTAACTGTAGCTTCGCGACGCGATGCGATTTGTGACATAAACGAACTGTACAAAACGCGAAGTTATGTTAGTGGTTTGTTAATTATTTAGTGTTATGTTCTGCTACATTAGCTGTTCTGCTCTATGAAGTTAGTACGTTATAACGTATACGTTATAGCGACAGCTATTAGCTTTTTGTACGGATCAAGGAACTTACACATTTGTAAAAAAAAAACTTTGCAAAATACTCGCTTTCGGTACGGCCTATGGAAAGTGGGTGAAGTTTGAAGGATGAAAATATTGTGTAGCTTTTATTTTATTTCCTTTTACTTGACTTTATTGTGTAAATCAATGATGTTATAATAAATCATTGGAGTAAATAGACTTTGTTGTTAGGGTAGTTTTATTGTGAGTGAACAAAAAATGTCTGCAAGAAATAGTAATGCGATAGTATGGAACTTTATTGAAAAGTCCAAAAAGTCAAAAATTCCAGTTTATTGAAACGTAAAAATGCATACTGCTGCTGTTTTTAAAAATCGGTAGAAACTGCTAGTTTTTATTGAAGTATTAGTCGTTTGTTGAAGTATTAGTCGTTTGTTGAAGTATTAGTCGTTTGTTAGTCTCGCCATTCGTTGATTCGTGTCTTGGCGTTCACGTTATAACAATAGCTTTTTAAATAACTGGCTATATAAGAGTAGCTAAGCGCATATAGCTCGTTAAAAAAAACTAGCCGTTATGCACACCTCTAATTAGGAGTCTCTAAATTTATTAAGTTGAGGAGCTACCTAACCTATAAGGAAGGATTCCTAAGTTTATTAATATCGACGAAATAGTTCTTTATATGTAAAGTTTAGAGAAGTTAAGTGATCTTCGTCAGGAGCAAGCGTCTGGAACTTTCAAGGTGGTCTTCCAGCAGCCCGAAGCTAGGAAGAGAAGACAGCAGCTCAGAGGTTCCGGTCTCGATGTAGAACCTCGGTCTCCAATCACTCGTCTAACTTCAGTCCTCGGTGATGTAGTGTATCCAGTCCTGGAGCCGCCTCCAAATATTTCTAGGGGATCTGTGGGGTAATCAGGTGCCTTGGGGCACTATAGCTTTCCATACCAGATCACAACGGTCGAGCTCCCTTTCAATTATCAGCAGTCTTGATCTTCCACTGGCCTACCTTCTCCGAAGCTCTCCGAAGACAGGTGATGTCAGTCTTCTGGCGAAGTCGTCGTTGGTGGTAGGGAGTTGATATAACACTCCTACACACTCCTTACAGTTATCTACGAGTTAAGTGGGATTATTTTAAAAGACAGTTCAGCAAATTCCAGGGTGTGATCACTTTACCGGTTTAATATTGAAAGTAATTGTTTTTTAAACAAAATCACTAAAAATTTGATTATGTAAGGAAAACACTTTATATCTCATATTTATATTTTATTGCACTTTTACAAAAAGATTTCCACTTTTTAATAGTTAAGTTGAAAAAAAATAAAAAAATACACAGAATAAATAAAAAATAAATAATAGGTTATAGATAATTTTGGAAGATTTAAATATCCAATTATCTTTATTGTTAAAAGAATTAAAGAAAACTCAATGAAGACAAGATGATAACTGACTTTTTACACATTATCACGAATAATTTTATAACATTTTTCAGTCTTTTCACAGTTTATTATTAGAGGCCATAGAGATTACAATATTATAAGAGGCCGCAAGCCAAGTTGAAAAGATAAAAGGTAACTCGAAGACAATCAATTGATAATTCGATGACGACAAGTTGGTAACTGATGTTTTTCGCGAAACATCTAAGAAAGTCCTTATTTAAAAAATGGAATCAAAATAGAATAGAATACAATTTAAAGGCAAAATCACAACAATTAAAAAAAAACATTCATACAGACGAACATATAACCGTTTCCTTTTCTGAAGTCGATTAAAAAGAAGTTGAAATCCCTTTGTTAATATTAGTCCTAGTTCAAACAGTATTACAAAGTTAGTTTCGGTTAAACAGAGAGAAATACAATATTGAAAAATTGAATCAAAAAATGAAATGCTACAACTGGTTGAAGACTTTAGTCTTCAGACATTGGAGAGTTGGTGAAAACAAGACGTGACAAAGTTTACCAAATGCTGCCCAGCTGTATTCTTCTACGGGCCTCTCTCTCAGAGTTGTTTTTACACAACTGCAGCTTTGCCCAATACTCTTCGGTTCCACAAAGACATGTTCATTGAACATAATCTTGGTTTTAACCAAATTCATCCGGAGACCGATGCGTTGAGATGAATCAGCTAGGACGTTCAACATTTGATGTAAGTCCTGCAACGTTTCTGCCATAATGTCATCCGCGAATCTCGAATGTGGGTACTCGCCGTTCATGTTTATGCCACGTCCTTTCCAATCCAGAGTCTTAAACATATCCTCCAATGCATTTGTGAACAATTTCGAGCAAATATCGTCCCATTGTTCCAAATTGTCTCACCCGTAACAACCAAACGTTGTTGTTACGTTTGGTGCACTAGAATAAACAGGCTATTCGTATTGTAGGGTTATGCAGATATTTAAGGCACCTAGTAAGTTTCGAAGCTGATCAATTCTTTTAAACAGTTCTTGGGCCAGTTGCTTGTTGATATAGTCATTGTGTTTATTCAGTTCCTCAATGATACATTTTAGATAAATGTTACTGCCGTTTCTGCACTGATGAGATTAGATTTTTGCTCACAGAGCTGTTCAATTTGTTGTTCTGTTGCCTCAAAACACTTAAATTGTGTTCGAATATTTCATCACTGGTAATTTAGGAAATGATTCGGAAAACTCGAAAAAAACAAATACTTAAGCTAGAAGTATTCGAATAGTAAACAGAGGCGAATACTCGAATAAAACCAATACTCGAATACTCGAATTGCATGTCCTAGTTAAGACCATAGAATCTATATCTCTATGGTTAAGATGCGTATTCCAGTCATAGCTGTTAGGTATTTTTCCTGGGGCCATAGCCAGAAGCAGCCTATTTATGTTTCGCTTCGCTTCACTGCTTCTCATAGACAGAGGCAGCGAAGTCATACCATAAATAGGTACTACCCCCTTATAAAAAGTTAAACAATGGTTATGCAATGATTAAAAATTCCGCGCAGTACAATATTGTACTGCGCAGTATTTCTAATCATTACTTAATCATTGCATAACTTTTTATAAGTAAGGGGGTTATTCATCATTATATGCAGCAGTAAATAACAAAAAGTCGGAACAAAGAACGAAGAAGATACTTAATTTAAAAAAGCTTGAGTACGTAAAATGAGCTAAGCAAGAATATAACGTTTTTTTTAAACCGTGTACTTATGTCTGGCTGGATGTTCATTCGCGTACCTATCACGAAAATACTATTGGACCAATTGAAATACTGTTTTCACTGTTGGATAGCTTAGGTTTTAATCTGGTTGCGTCACATTTCATTCCGATCTTATTTTAAAGGCTGGAGGAATTTTGATCCAATTTGGCATACATGTTGGTATTTTAGGTCCTGGAATAGCACATAGGGTAAGTAGTAGGTACGTTTAACCACGAGAAAGATCACGAGGGTATAACCGCGGACACAGCTAGTTCTATTATAATAATCACGTCAAATTTTGTATTGAAATTACTTTTTTTTTGTAACATAGGTAACACGTTTCCGAAAGTATTACATATTCTTTACTTCATTAAAAACTTACCTTTCGATGTCGAGTGCCCCTCAACTACTTTTCCTTTTTTCCTTATCCCTTTCAAGAGCCCGGAAATAAGAACGTAACATTGTTCGCAGAACTTCTAGAAATAAATAAGAAACAATGGTACTACAATGTAGGGCAAATGGAAAAATCAATATCAACTGGTATTCTCGACTTCAGCGAGCATGGAGATCAAATAAACATGTCTAGGTAAAATATGGTAACAACACGGAAAAGACAGTGAACAACTAACTTGGAATAGAAGCTTTTTATTTTGACATGGTTTGTGGTACTTACCTAGCAAAGTGGAAGCATGTTTGGACCAAGTGCTATTAGATCGTTGAACCAGCACAGTACACTTAGATACTCGTAACGCCTAACAAAGAGCTCGATAGGTTTTTGTGCAAAGCAATTGCCATTATTTATTTACCTTTATAAAGATTATAGGTACTATAGTTACTTAGCAACAGAACCAGCCAAGTTTATCTAGTGAAATATCTAAACTATAACTGGCTACAATATTACCACTTCTTAAATACCTAATATGAAATGTTGTTAACAGATCTTTTTTTAGCAATGGCTCAACACTTCAAATATCCAAAGACTCTAAAACCCGTTACGTCGCTTTTCAAGCCGAATTGTTTCTTCTGGTTGTAAAATTTACAATCCACTGTCTTAAATTTCTCCTAGAGTATTACTCCTAAAACCCCTTACCATATCCTTTCAGCCAAGAAACTGGGCGAGCAATGCTTCTACCGGCAGACGTGCAAGGCGTTCGACGCTCACGCGTCCTGCGTCCAAGTCAACCACAACGCGTACTGCCAGTGTGACCCTGGGTACCACAGCACCAGCCACTCTAGACCCACCACGAGGATATTTTGTACTGAAGGTGAGAGGAATTGTTGTACCAGCAGAAGAATTGGACATTCGACAGTACTTTCGGTTTTTTAATCCTTGGCATGTGTTTTACGACCGATATATAGCGACGAATCATTAGATAACCTTTGACATGCACCAAATATTTTGCAAGATGAGATGATATGTTATTTACATCTACCGAAAAAAACTCTCTTGTTGTGCGATGTTTGCAATCTACATAATGCAGCATGCACGTTTACAGACAGCCTAAAGAGCTCTTCAATCGTGTTGATAACATTGGTAGTTAAAATTCTTCCAGACGCGTAGAAGTAGACGGAAGAGATCAGCTGATACTAGCTATCTCTCTCTTCGCAGACCTGGTGCTGCTGACGGCGGACATGCCGACGCTGCTCGGCGTGGCGTCGGGCATCTTCGTGCTGGCGGGCCTGCTGTGCATGGTGCTGCACCTGTACACGAAGGCTCGCTACCATCCCACTCACCTCGCTGACGCTCGCCTCACGCCGCCGTGCCTCTACTCGCTCAATGATACAGGTCAGTCCGGGTGCTAAATCCCTTGTGATATGTAGAAATTGATTTTCTTGGGTCTTTTTAAGGAATTAGCAATACTATTCTATTTGTGCACCCGTATAACTGTTTTCTGTCTTTTCAGCAAGAAAGAATTTCCGCAGTAGACGGAGCTGTTCAGTAGTTCTTCTTCTACAAAAAAAAAACTAGCTAATACAGAGAAGGTGACTTTGATTATTTCCGCTTTCTCTATTATTGCCAGGGGTATATGACTGTTCAAGGGTAAGCGTACTTCTGTTCTGGGCTACTTGTCAGAGACTAGAGATTATTTATTCTGTGACAAGAGTAAAGAAATACTAAAAAACTAAATCACATCGGCCTTCTGTTACAAACCAGGTGTGGGCGAAAGGTTCTAAGGCTGTGATTCAGAGGCGATGGTCCGAGTTTTCTCGAAACTGTCTTATCAACGACGAGTTCTCAAATGGAGCAAACGTGTTTCAGCAAACGTAGTTTAGGATGCCCTGTGGCCAGGTAGAGTGACGACCTGTGAAAAGCGGGTGGAAGAAAATGGATGAACAGAGCTGAAGACTGAGCTCAGTGGCGTACATTAGGAGAGGCTTACGTCCAGCAGTGGACAGATATAGGCAGAAGACGTGATTTGGGTTGACTCGAATAGGCTACTCGTACTTCTTAATGTTGAGAAAACCAAAGCTATGGTATTCTCCCTTGGTACACAGAATTATCTGGATGAGTAATCATATGTTAATCATAATAACAAAAATGTGGAAATCTTTAAGGCTTACAAATTCCTTGGTGACTCAAGACGGTAAACTTAAATGGGACACACACATAGATTACCTTCTAAACTTTCGTCAAAAATGGATGAACAGAGCTGAAGACTGAGCTCAGTGGTTTGCATTAGGAGAGGCCTACGTCCAGCAGTGAACAAATATAGGCTGATGGTGATGTAGGTGATAACTCTTATCAAAGTTCAAACCAAACTTGCTAATCTAGCTGTTAATTCTGAACCTCAGCCCTCGCAGAGAAGCAGTTGAGCGGCGACGCTAAAACTCAAAACATCCTACAACTATGGTCACCACGAGAGCTTCAAAATTTAGCTCACTTGACATTCCGTGGCTCGTGAAGATAGCTCTGTCGTTCCGCAGGTGGCACGCTGAGCGCGACGCGCGCGTCGTCCCGCGCGTCGTCCCGCAGCGGCTGCACGTCGGGCACGCTGGAGGGGCTGGAGGAGGGGGCGAGGCGCGCGGGGGGGGCGCCGGCGTCGCGCGCAGGTGCGGCGCGCGCGGCGGCCATCTTGCTCATCTCGCGCCACCTCGGCGGCGCGCACCCGCCCAAGTGCGCCGCCAAAGGTGAAACGGATAATGTATGCGCGATGGGAACTCATCTGCACGCCGTGTGGCGGCGAGGGCCTTCCCGAATGCTCGCAAGAACCCTGCTGGACAGTTCTAAGAACTTTACCATTCACATCCTTGTTAAATTCAGTTCAATCACCTAGCTACTCCTTGGATACAGGTTTGAAAAACACTTAAAAAAAACGAAAGACTAATACGTCAACTGATTGGAAATAGATTATTACCGATGGTGGTGTCGCTAAAATTAAACGAATAAACCAAAGTGCTAACCAATTCATAATAAATTCTTCACGCCACCACTACTGTGCCACCACCACCGTCTGCGTCGTAGGCCAGCCACCACAATATTAAATTTGTAGATCCTGTTATTAAAATATGGGTACATAATACACCCTTATTTTAATAACAGGATCTACAAATTTAATATTGCCCGCCTATTTATTATCTACAGAGAATAGACAGTAAGCAAGAGTTGCAAAACTTTTAGTTTCTTTGCATCAGTCACCAACACTATTAACACACCAGAATAGGAGAAGCTATTCTGGTGGACGCTAGAGCATGGGGCATTCGGGAAGCGTCCATGGAGACGCATGCGAGCCGCCCCGTCCGTTTGTGTCGTTAGATGTTCGTGTTCGATGTTAGCGGCCTCCGACGCCCGCCTCTGAGACAACCGTGATGTGCCCAAATATGCCCCAACCCTTAAACCTATTCTTTTTGCATATGGTTTCCTAGTCCTTTTACAAATGTAGAACTTGTCTTGTTCCCTTCCCATTACTTTATGTATTTAGTAGATATACCTTGAAGAAGGTCCTCAAAATCTGAAAAAAAATAGGAGGATGTACTTATCACATAGGTACAGTTTTAAAAGACAAAATCTCAAGAATGAGGTGCATTTCCTTTCTAGGTTCAGACAGTAACATTCTCACCATTCAAACGTCGAATATTTTAAAAGACAAAATCTCAAGAATGAGGTGCATTTCCTTTCTAGGTTCAGACAGTAACATTCTCACCATTCAAACGTCGAATATTTTAAAAGACAAAATCTCAAGAATGAGGTGCATTTCCTTTCTAGGTTCAGACAGTAACATTCTCACCATTCAAACGTCGAATATTTTAAAAGACAAAATCTCAAGAATGAGGTGCATTTCTTTTCTAGGTTCAGACAGTAACATTCTCACCATTCAAACGTCGAATATTTTTTCATTTCTTCCTCATCGTCCTGACAATACATTTGGCATAATTGGGCCGCATCACGCAAAAGATCTTTGTTCATAACAAAATTCCGTAAGTGTTGGCTTGTTGTGGGTTGCGTGGCTTACCGTGGCATAATTGGCAATGGGGATACTCAGGAAAGTTCAAAAATGTCGCAGATGTGACGCCTTGGCGGCGCGAGCAAGATGGCCATGTCTTACTATCTCTCTTCCTCACTGCCTTCTTTGTTATGCGCTTAAGAAACTTAAGGTTCAGTAGACACTAGACATTTTCTAGTTTGGCTGTAAGAGAACCATCCTGGACACATCAGCTGTAAAGTTTGTACAATATCTCAATTTCTTAGATACCGATTACCTAGTTTAGCCTCTATTTATATTACACATCCTACTTTAACATCCTTTGCCACATGATCTCTATTGTCTGTACTATATGTACATAAATTGCATTATTTCTAGATAGTTCCTACATGAGTCGACGTGATTAATGATAAGCACGATAACCTCTGATAATCGTGGTTGATGACTCATTCTGCGTCATCAAAAATGCCAATAATACGTGATTGGCAATAATTTTAGAAATAGTGAGTGTATTCAAGAAAGGCTCAAGATCATGTGGTTCCACAAATAACAGAGCTTCAGTTTTACCAGCCTAGCGCTACGCTTCCACGCTTTATTTGTCTATCTATTCCGGGCTGCGCAAGCGCATGTGAACATCGTTCATCTTCTACGTAAAAATAATATTTTGTAGCATACGAGCACAGTAATGTACCTACTGTGATAAGAGTAAGTATCTAATCTAAGAAACAGCAATAGGTGATCTGTTACAAATAAATGTAACTCCAAACCGAAACTGAAGTATTTTTAACAACACACGTTTGTTAGGTTATTTTCGTTAGTAAATCTCGGCAGATTTCCTACTCGTATTCTAAATATGCTCGCAGAATTAGCAAATTTAATGGGCAGGCTACATGGGTCGTAGAACTTTAACCGTTGGGAAAGAAAGGTTATCTAATAGGTCCATGAGGTGGACCGACGAACGGTGAGAATCGCGAGCAACCGCTCGTTGTGGCGTTATGTGGGTAGGCCTAATGTTCAGCAGTGAACTCCTTCTGACTTATGATGATAATATCCTACCTATAGTCTGAAGTACTATTAATAATTAATAATCAACGGCAAAAGATGTATAAGACAACTGAGGATGCTATCACTACAGAAACAGAAGATTATACAGAATTCATGATGAGTCGGATGCACGAATTTCATCCAGGTAGTAGTTACCAATAAGAGCCCTATTTCATCAAAAACTGTAGATAGCTTACATAAATTCAAGAATCATGCTTTTACACTATTTCAGCTAATGTAATTTTACTTAATTAAGCAGGTTAGTTAAAAAGAAGCTTATGAAAGATCCCATCCATTTTAACCTTAGCTCATCATAAAGCCAACTCTTCCCGATGATACTACTGCCACTCCCTGACTGGAATTTGGCTCCCATTTTTCAACCTTACCTAACCTTTTACGTAACAAGTGAATAAACGCAAGCACCCATCGATCCCACCATTATTATTCTGATCACTATGGATCCCTTATCGGTTACACATACACATAATTAAGTAGATAGATAGTTAGAACTAAAATTTCATACATATAATTGAACTAAAATATTTAAGCTTTGAACACCAGCAATGCAATCACTCTAGCATCCAGCACGCATCTTCACTCCGTCAAATCTATCTCTTACCAATTCTTCGTTTGTCAGGTTCAAGACGTCCAAGTCTAAGCTCTGTACAGAGCAGTTCATCGTCGATAAGGAGCTACAGTGCGAAGCGATGGGAGCGGGAGAGGGAGCAGAAAGAGCGCAGGCAGATGAGCATGCGCCTCGCCCAGCTTCACGACAAGATGGCTGCAGGAAGGGAGATCCCCAAACATGCGCCCACGCCTTCACCGCGCTCGCCCAACAACTCCACAGATGGACTGCTACCATCTGTATGTGAAATTAGAGAAGTACGATCATTCCCTTCCTTTGTAAAACCTATTTGAACTCATGATTACTTACCTAAATTATAGTTGCTCAGGTAAAGATGTGTAACTGGCATTAAAATCTTAACTTGTTGAAGCAATCCTTACGAAGAGAACTAAATCTACTTACCTAAACTTGATTACAGAAGACCAAACTCCGTAATGTCAAAGAATAATGTACTTACACAAACTACGCTTCGGTTTAGCATTTGGAAATATCAAATAGGTACAAGTGCCTATCTTATATAGGGTAAAGCCCAGAAGGTACTTAATGTAGGTCAGTTCTTTAAAAGGTATTCATTTGATGTGTGCTCACATAATGTCACATTCATTCGGTCCCGATAACGTTTTTAACTGCGCTTGTTCAGTTGCTTATAAGATTATAAGATGCCACCACCCTGATATTGTATTTGTATGCCCTTAATTAGCGCACTGCAGACATACTTTGCTTGTTTCCTCGTGTTTTCCTTGTATTTAATTGCCTGTAGGACCCTGAACTCTATTAATAAACTTGTTTAATGTTTCAATTTACTTCCACGAGAGTATGGATATAGACCGGATGTGCTCAAGCAGTGGTTTCTACTTTAAGTCGACCTCCATGAAACTACAATTTGATATTTAATACAAAAAATACTTTTTTAAAGCAAGCTATTAAAATGTCGCCTAATTAGTACGAGGATTCTAGGTGCATCGTTGGCATAAGTGTCAAAATATTGCATTGTCTACGATTCTCTATCATAGAGTTACAGACATTTCTTACGTACAACAATGGTCTCTATTCATACTAGTCTGCTAAACTATGGCTCTTATTATCTCTATTTAGTTTGTGCTATAGCTTCGTTTGTGATGTGGTATAAAAAGGACTTGCAAGATTTGACGTCAACATCAAAAATTCCAACGAGGAGACCTAAATAAAAAATTGCAAAAATAAATTTAAAATTACGACAATACCAAATTTCATAATGAGCTAGAAATAAGTTTCTTTCACAGCTATTTACGAGGCTCGATACCATACTACTAACAGCCTTATCTCGTATAACCCTAACACCAGTTGTTCCCCCATTCCAGTTACTAAACAACCCAGAGGAGCCGCTGCAGGGAGTGGACGGGCCGTGCACCAGCTCTTCGCTTTACTGACAGTCAGCTCGCTCCAAAACGTCGGCACCGGCCGGACGTTCCCTGGACTCCCTGTCTTCCGATGGATCTCCAGCCATCGCGTGGATGTAGCTTCACTGAGAATGAGAATCAAAGTCAAAGTTATGAGAAAGTTTCGTTAAAGTTAAGGACCTGGTGACTTACTCTATTTATTTGCTCTGCGGATCCTGGTAACTTACTGTTTTTCTTGGCCCTCATTTTTCGAAATTTGGTACCTGCTTATATAGTTTATTAAATCTTCGAGTAGGTATTTCATAGCTTTATGAAATTAAATATAATCTTAACCCCTGTATAGCTAGCGGCACGTAAGTCTAGCGGTGAACGAAACGTGGCGGGGATCCTGGCACAGTCAGTTTTCGGGATAAAAGTATTCAACATTTTAACACATTATATAAACTTTGACTGTGCCAAGATCCCCGCCACGTTTCGTTCACCGCTAGATTTACGTGCCGCCAGGTATACTAGTCTAGTAACAATAGGTAATTTTGAATTTGCTCCATTTGTCCACAATAGGCATTATGTCTGCTTATAATCCTGCTTTTTAAATGTTTGTTGGACAGGGTCTGGCCTAATATCTAGTTTAGATTTAGACGTACCTATACATATATAAGCCTACCCCCATTTTGCATAGGTTATACTTAAAAATGTATGCTTAGAATAATTTCGCTATATACGAAGTAAGTAGGTACCAGCATTAATGTACCTGGTACATTAATGCTGGTTTCACAATGCAGTACCAATTAGAATCGTATTTTTCATTGAGCAATAAGACAGGTTCATTAACTTTGACTGAAAATGCACACAAACGGTTTGGTGTCGTTATTCGGATTTCGATTCGATGCGTGGAGTGATTAAAATTAAAGTGATCAAAACTATATTATTAGTGTGTATTGAACGTATCTCCGAATTTATGTATCTGTACATAAAAGTGTTTAGACGTTGATAGATATTATAATTAATGTTGTTAAGTACAAGGTTTCTATCAAATGGCTTGGCAACGTGGTGAGGTGTGATCTGAAAAGCACCCCGGTTTTGTCCGTAATCATTCCCAATAAATCTAAAAATATTATATTATTTCGAGGACTAAAGAAAAAGTGTCAGGAGTACAGGAGTCACATTGAAGAAAACTGTAAAATGCGAACCTGCGTGATTCGTACTTCGAGCTGTAGCCAGGACATTTGATGAAACAAAACTGAACGTTACTTAAAGTCCCCTAAGTTAAATACCGTATCCATGTACTAAGGTAGTCTAAAACCATTGAAATTCCAGCTGTTGATATTATAATAAGGTTGTACGCTAAGGAGAGCGCTTGATGCTTACAAAGTAGGTAGTTGGAATCGTCAGAAGTTGACAAAAGTCAGGAAGTTCTTAGACATATATCGAGTAATAAGTTGATGACATAAGCATCATATCTAGAAACACTTTTTTATTTATGTGAGAAGTAGGTAAGTACATATAGTAATATTGCTAAGTACTCTTGATATTGGGCGGACATCAGGAAATTATTTTACCCACTAGCAAATGCGATAGGTTCCTAGTCTTTTGAGTCCCACTTTGTATTAATTTAGAATCCATGTTTATTCGTAGTTGTTTATCCATACCGTACTACTTAATATTATAAAAGCGAAAGTAGTTAACTGTGAAAAAAAAACATTTTTCGTAGCTAAGTAGTTATGAATACGGCACACGGTACTCTGTCTCTTTATACGGCTAAACAGCTGAACCGATTTAGATTAAATTTGATATGAAGATAGTTTGAACCCTGAGGAAGGATATAGATATACTTTTATCGCTATAAAAAGTAGTCCGCGCGGGCGAAGTCACGGGAATAGCTAGTCATTATTAATAAGTACCACGTACACAATGAACATCCTAAGTTAGTTTTTTAGTCTCGAATCCATAGATTTATAATCTTATTATACATCAATGCTCGGAGCAACTGACTGATTCAAATTACATTGAATCCATTTCCCAGCCCCGAGGCATCCCCGAGACAAACACCCTCTCTTGTCAACTTCTGAATTCTGTAGTACTAGAAATATGACATGTTAAACTTAAAATGTTGGATAAGTGCATGTAATCTATGATTTATATTGGAGTTTATTTGTGCCACGTGCATTATGTACGAAATATTTAGATACGTACTTTTCATTTGAATCCTGTGTAGAAATCGATGGATGTAGACATGACTAGATGTATCGCAAAGACTGTATGGATAGGTAAGTTATAAGACATTATTGCGGGTATTCCCTGTTAAAAATAGCCGACAAGGACTTGAATTAAATCTAATAATCATCATAACTACGAAATAGGTACCTATAGCAAGAAACGCATTTCGCAAACCGTATAAATTTATATATTAGTAGAACAAAATGCGAAAAATATGCTACAAAGTACTAGTAACCTACAGAATTAGCCTCCTAGAATTTATTTGTGCCCTGCAAGTAGTAGGTAATAATGCTGCTATATTAAAAAAAACCCGCCATTGGACGGTGGCTTTCAGTTAAGAATGTAGGCAAAGTAGTTAAGACCTAAGATGGAAGGTGTTTTTTTTTTTAAGAGCTGCTACAAATCTGCATTGTTTCTGTAATATAATGAAAGCCCTTTTGTACTATGAAATTGTGAAGTTATAGATGGCTAATGTGATTGCAGTGTGGCTTACGGCCAAGCCTTATGGTTCAGGAGTCAGGAGTCCCGGGAAACAGCAGGTCTCGGGACGGAAGGTCGTGCTATAGTATACAACGTTTTGTACTCGTATTGTAAATAATATAGATATGAAGTAGGTGTTAGTGTCCGCTTGCTGAATCATTGTCTTTCGCTATCTACACTACCTATTCAAATACACGATTGTTTTTAAGTACAATGGTGTTCAATGTCCACAACTGCCTACTAACAGTATTATCATAATAAACCTTATTACCATGGTCAATTTTAGATCAAAGGTCGTCCTTTGTCAGATTGGGTTTTACAAAATATGCCATGCAATGGGATATTCCATTAAATAAAAGTAAACCAGTGAAGGTGAGCCACAACACAACAACAACAACAACAACAAGCTGACAAACTATACCATTAAAAATATTAGTTTAAAAAAAAACTAAAAAACACGCTTTATATAGAAAACCAAACTAAAACATAGAATATAAATTTTAATAGGGTAATTAAGAAAAAATGATTTATTTCAAAAATATCGTGGGGTGCATGGGTGAATAGTTATAAATATTTCATTGACAGATATGAGAAGAAGGATTATCATTTCGATAATATCTTAAAAAGCACCCCATGCTTTTTTGTAAATAAAACATTTTTTTCTTATTTACACTATTAAAATTTATTTTCTATTTTTTAGTTTGGTTTTCTATATAAAGCGTGTTTTTTAGTTTTTTAAACTATTATTTATTTTATACATTTTTTTTCGAATTATTGCATTGTCATCGGTCTTTGACAGGTGTGCAATGTTTGAATGAAATCTGACCGTTTAAAGTGGGTCAAAATAGCGTCCAAAGGAGTCGGTTACAGACATACAAACATACAAGTGAAGCTAATATAAAGCGTATATAAACTTTGTCGACTTATAAATCAAAAAATTGTCATGATTGTCCACTCTTCTATTTGGACACTTATGGTAACTATGCAATATACCTAAAATAGCTAAGTATCCGTTAACTTAAGTCACGAAGACAGATGGTGAAAGACAATACTTTATATAAGATTCAATAACCACGTAGGAAACCCCGCCCGATGTTTTGTGAAAGCAGTAAGCACAAATGTATGAAGTTATGTAAATCGAAGTGAAATCAGTTGATAAAGTCAAGGTAATGTTATGTTAATATCGCTGTACGCATTGCCAAAATAAAAATGTCAACATATCACGGTACTTTGATTATAAACCTCCTTGTAGGCATGCACCTACAAGTTCCTTGCCACCTACCATACCTCATCATAATCATCAGCCTATACTTGTCCGCAGCTGGACGTAGGCCTCTCCTAATGTACGCCACTGAGCTCGGCTTCAGGTCTCTGTATCCAGTTTCTACCAGCCGCTTTTCGCGGGTCGTCACTCCACCACAGGTCGTCCTACACTACGTTAGCCTAGACGTTGTCTTCACTCGAGAACTCGTCTGCCCCAACGGTTATCTGTTCTTCGGGAAATATGACCAACCCACTGCCACTATTGCTTACTTATTCTTAGAGCTATGCCGGTTACCTTGGTTCTCCGTTGGATAACTTCGTTACGAATCTGTTCTTTAGAGAAACTTACAGCATAGCTCTCTCCATAGCTCGCTGAGCGACCTTAAATTTGTGGACTAATCTGACCGTGAGTATATCCACTGTCTCACTACGCACTGATTGAAAACTATTGTCTTGAGGCACTGGGGTATGGACGACGAGAAGACTTGACGAAGCTTGCCGAATGCTGCCCAACCCAGCTGAATTCTTACATTGGCTCCCTTCTCAAAAGTGTTTGTACCCAATTGCAATATTTGTCCAAGGTAAACATATTCAAGTGGTACACCATTGACTGCAATTGGTTCCGGGTCAATAAGATCGTTAAACATGATCTTGGTTATCTATGTTCATTCCGAGTCCGATGCGTTGAGAAGGTACGGTGCAAATTAAATACCAGATCATATTAATGCATTGCACTGTACCTATCTATCAGTAGGTACAACTTCCTTACTACGTAATTATATAATTAGCTAAGTATGTGTACTCGTAGTGTTATATAAAAATAATCCACGGGTCCACAAATAACCATAGACAACAGAGAGATATAATTATATACTTAACTAGCTTTAGCCAGCGATTTTTTCCGCGCGGACTAGTTTATCGCGATAAAAGGTATCCTGTCATATATCTTACCCTAGGGTTCAAACTTTCTCCATTCCATACCAAGTTTTATCAAGATCGGTCTAGCCTTTTAGACGTGAATTGGTAACAAACTATAAAAAACTTGCCTATTTCTATTACCTAGTGTAAAACTAATGCATAATTTAATGATCAAACGAACTTACATGAAGTGAAGTTCTATCTTAATGTTTTGTCTTCGTCTGAGAGATTTATTTGATTACTTCTATAAGTACTTGGGAAACTTAAATCTCTCGAACAATTTTATTAAGATCGAACTTCACTTCTGGTAATTTCATTTGATTATTAAATTGTTCTGTCCTCATTTTTTTGACTTACCATCGTCATCATGTCAGCCTTTTGAAGTCCACTGCTGAACATAGGCCTCCCCCAAAGAGCGCCATGACGAGCGATCTTGTGCCACCTCCATCCACCGACTTCCTGCGATGGCTATAATGTCGTCGGTTTCGTGGCTGATACCAGTGCCACGAAAAACGGAGCCGCTGGGGACTGGGGGCCGTCTTTGTGTGGGGTGTCTCCCCACACTTCGCTTGCTTGTTCGTGGTTGCCATTCGAGAACCTTTATTCCCCAACGGTTGTCGGTTCTGCGAACTATATGGCCTGCCCATTGCCACTTCAACTTGCAAACTCTGAGAGCTATGTCGGTAACCTTCGTTCTTCTAGGGATTTCCTCATTTCGGATTCTATCACGTAGTGAAACACCGAGCATAGCTCTCTCCATTGCGTGCTGCACAACTCTGAGCTTGTGTATGAGACCAATAGTTAGCGACCACGTCTCAGTGCCGTATGTCATCACTGGCAACACGCACTGATTATAACTTTCGTCTTGAGGCTCTGCGGTATCTGAGACGAGAAGATATGGCGTAATTTCCCGAACGCTGCCCATCCGAGTTGGATTCGTCGGTTGTCCTCTTTGTCTAAATTGGATCTACCCAGTTGGATCGTCTGACCTGAGTAGACATAGTGATCAACAGCTTTGATAATATCGTTCCCAACATAAACCGGCATAGGTACGACATGAGCATTTGACATGATGTTCGTCTTGCCTATGTTCATTTTAAGACCCACCTGTTGGGAAACAATATTGAGGTCACTGAGCACTGTTTATTTGACTAGAGGTAGAAAGTTTAGCAATGTTGCAGGACTAAATATAAATGAGCTAAGTACTCTTTTTTTTATTTGCAATTACTAAAACAAAATAATTCAACTTCATACATGAAATAAAACCATATAAGCCTGAAGGTAAACAAAGCGTTAACGAAATTGGAATCACGATCCATAATTGGTCTCTTATCAAAATTTGCAAATACAGCTCGGTCCAACTAGCAGACCTTCTTATGGTATTGACTTTACACCAGATTGATGTGCAGCCGATGTGTGCGTGACGAATGAGCAATAGAAACTGAAGTGTCGATTCGATACTACCTACTACGCCCAGAGTCTATTTGATCCATCGATCTATTGTCTGGGACGATGCCGCATGAAATGAATTTTAATATCATAATGTTTGATAGGAGATAACGTTTGACATCGCTATCTTGTAGCCAAGGCCAGGAGCAAAACGAGCTTCTTACTAAGTTGTTCTAGTAAAGGAATCGTTAGGATATAAATCAGCGAGATAATTAAGCACAAAATTTGGATTCCATATGCTTTGGTACCTACTTTGCAAAGGTTAGATTTATTTTGAAAACACCCCTAAAAACCCGTTTAAATCGTTCGACCATTCCTACTTTATTTTGAGAAATGAGAGAAAGCAGAACGATGTGTAATCAAAGTCCCAAAGTCCCCTAAGAGGAACCTATGTGTAAATGTTCTGACAAAAAATACAATACAAATTATACGGAAACACCCATACAACAGTGCCCCTCGCTTAACAGTACTGCCAAAGTTAAGACTGGACGTATCCCAGTTAGGAATTCTAAGGTAACAGACGTCCTTACGTGACATCTATGTGACGTTCGTTGAGACGTCAAAATGGCAAAATGATAATAAAGTAAGTAGGGACACAGAATAAATAATAGGTAGAGACCTAAGTTTATGTCTAAATAACCTTCGTTATACATATACTTAGAGAACTGAAATAACTACTTATTTATGACTAGCTGTACCCGCGGCTTCGCATGCGTGGTCATTTCTCTAGGTTAAAAGTACTCTATGTACTAAAATACCAATATACCAACATTTGATCAAAATTCCTTCAGCCGTAATAAGTTTTTATCGATAGCTCGGCTCCTACTCATCGGTTTGAGATACAAAGTACACCAGTTTTTAATTCAACCTGAGGGAGCTATCCAACAAAGAAATCCGCATCGCAATCCACATACAGACAGACCGACACGATTTTAAGTACCCTAGATGTTTTTTTTTTATTATCTTTTTTGTACAGACTTTTTGGTATTTATTGCTTTATTATTAAGTAATAGCTGTGCCCGCGGCTTTGCCCGCGTGGTCATTTCTATTAAATGTAGCCCATATGTGTTATTCCAGGACTAAAAGTTCCTCTAAGGTACAATATTTACTACATTTCTTCAAAATTTGTTCAGTAGATTTATATCGATGGCTTGGCATCTAATCATCGGATTAAGATATCAAGTACACCAGTTTTTAAGTCAATCCCTAAACTTTCTAACAGTGCACTCAACCGCATCACAATCGGTGTAGTAGTTTTTACGTGATGCGCGAACAAACAAACAGATCAAGATAAACAGACATACAGACAGACAAGATATAAAAAAATGAAATATGTAGGTGTGATACACTGCAAATAAATCAATTTTATAAATGTGAAGATTTAATAACATAACAATAGATAACTGTGCAATATAAATAAAGATTTAAATTTCTTGAAAAATCCGATTATATAAATTTTTGTCCAGATTAAGTACAGAGGAACTTTTGGTCTTATAAAGTTTCGCTTTTATGCTTAGGTATATTAAAGTCAAATAACTGATATACAACTTTTTAGCCATGACTTTCCTCAAAGAATGAAAATTATAGCCGATATTCTGCTCGGAAGGCGGCTAAAAGTATAAATTCGAACGTTTTAGGGAAATTGGCCAAATACTGCGAATCAAATTTTTCAAAAAATAACAGAGCTGCTCAAATTATAGCAATCTTTGTCTTCTTTATAAATGTATTAGATCACTTATCCGCGGGCAGCACCTTTGACATGGCCATCATTTTAGAAGCTATAAGCCAAAATTTGAAAAATATATGAAAATGTTTTTCGAGCACCACGAAGTTAGCTCAGGTCTTTCAAAGCTGAAAACTTAGTTGTACCCTACTGGTATCTATCCTAACAACGTCCCAAAAAAACAGGACGGTAGAGATTTTTGCGACCTAACCACAGAATAAGCCTAACACGAGTTTTGTGTCTACATAATCATCATCATCAATCTTTTAATTATGGAGCAAAACATTTCTACGGCGCGTGATTTCGATCCAGGTACGTCTAGATTACGCACCCATGCATCTGTCCAACTGGGCCAGTGAGCCTCGTAGCGAAATGACGAAATTCGGTACCAGTATATAAACGGATGTATGATCACTTTAAATTTAACACATCTTTGGACCCACAGGCTGCAGGAACCTTTTAATTTTTCGGGATAAAAAGTATTCAACATTTTAACACACTATATAAACTTTGACTGTGCCAAGTTACATCAAAATCCGTCCAGTAGTTTTAGCTTGATACGTGTTATTTTAAATAACTTTCTACCCCTATCCTGCGCGAACCGTTGATTTTTCCGGGATAAAAAGTATCCTAAATGTTAATCCAGTACATCAGCTATGATTCTGCCAAGTTGCATCAAAATCCGTCTGGTAGTTTCAGCGTGATGCGTGTTCAAAGAGACAGACAGACAGACAGAAAAAACATTTAAAAAAAACTTTTTGCACTCCATATCGATTTTGAATCAAAATTTTCAAAAAATATTTAATGTACAGATTTAGCCCAGTTACAGTTTTATTATAGTATAGATAGATATAGATAGATAAGAAACAAAGCAACTCATAACACTTTATACTAGAATTCGCTATCAATAAATTACTAGCAAGTAGCAACTACCTATCTATGTATCTAGGTATAATTATAGGTACCTAGTACCTACTTCAACAAAAAAGTATCAAATATCGAAGCGACCGAGTCACCTTCAGTGTTGGACTGGGCTGGGAACTATACGAGTTCCTACTTACATCATTATCTAGTTCTGTGGTCTGTTTTTTTCGTAGTACTTCTTACACTCTTTCTTGTTATCTACCTAGTATAAATGCTTCTTGCCTAGTAACAAAACTGTGGTAAATTGTACACCGCACTAAAATAATCGCGGAGGCGGAAGGCCAGACGAGTTCATTGCGTGTGCTTACTTATTTATATTTCCAGTAGATTCGTTTACATTTAGGTAGCTAAATATCGTCAGAACACCCTCCCGCTTACTGCGCGAAGGGCGATGTTTTTCGGCAGACTGTGGCACTGGCATCACAAGCACCCACCAGCTGCTCCATGCACCGCCTATCTAGCGGACTTGTTGACTTTTTGGAAATCCCTGAACATAATTTTATTTGAGGAAAAATATTTCTACTTTGTACGTATAATAAATAGGTAACTACCTGTGTCCTTCCACGAGCGAATTTCCTCAAATCGTTAACATTATTGTCTGAACTTCCCGCAAAGGGTTATGTCCATATCATTTAAATTATACGTAGACGCGATATTATACCTTTATTTATTCTGTGGTTTAACTCCATAGCCCCCTAGCAGTTGGGTGAACTTATTGTAGGTTGTGCAGTAGGATAAGTAGGTAGTCTGTACAACAAAGGACCAAAGGAACATTATGTTAACCGTAGCAAAAAATGCGTCGCGCTATTTATCTTTGGTTTGTAAGCTATGGTTATTATACCATGAATCCGAATACTACTACGAACCTGTTAGAATAGAGGTTCGTGTTTTATACTTAGGTAGGTACATATCTCTGTTAAACATACCTAGGTACTGATATTAAACTCTGGCCACAGAATAAATAATAGAACGCCGTCCTAGCAATAGAATGACCCTGGGGAACATACGTTACTTTTTATCGCGATGAACTGTAGACCGCGCGAAGACACGAGCAAAAGATAGTTATAGAATATAGGTACTTCAGTTTTAATTCGCATTTACCCCTCCACCCACTGCACTAGAGTTGGAAACTAATGAAGAAATAATCGGTTTCCCCCTACCCTCTATAAATACGAAAATAGCTTACTATGTAGTCCACTGTGCACTCATTGGTATCGTTGAGCTATATTTTAATATTCTGTATGAAATTTTCTAAATTATTGTATTCTATCTATAGCTTTAGCACTACATATCTCAAGATAATCTACCTGCCGTAAACTAGTCCACAAATTCCCTAAACCTATTAAAAAAAAAACTGCATTCATTTTCTATTTTCATTCCTATTTCATTGACAATCTACCGTACAAATAAACTGTATCCTAAATCCGGACCATTGGGAGTGTAAACAGTGCAAACACAGCAAATAAGTTCGAATCATTTATTCCAGTTGAGATGTGTATTAATTACCCCAAGAGATGTTATGTAAGATTCTTGTGGAATGTTTAATCGACCTCTTCGATGGTGGGGCCGGCGCCGCCACCGGGGGCCGCGCCTCCGGCTCCGGGAGCGCCGCCGGGGAAGCCGGGCATGCCTCCGGGCATACCTCCGGGCATGCCGCCGGCTCCCTGGTACAGCTTGGTGATGATTGGGTTGCAGATTCCCTCCAACTCCTTCTGCTTGTGCTCGTACTCCTCCTTGTCGGCCAGCTGGTTAGTGTCCAGCCACTTGATGGTGTCGTTGCACTTGTCCAGGATGATCTGCTTGTCAGAGTCTGTGATCTTGTCCTTGAGCTTCTCATCCTCCATGGTGGACTTCATGTTGAAGCAGTAAGACTCAAGCGCGTTCTTTGACTGGATGCAGTCCTTCTGTTTCTCGTCCTCATTGCGGTACTTCTCAGCCTCGTTGACCATGCGCTCGATCTCCTCCTTGGAGAGACGGCCCTTGTCGTTGGTGATGGTGATCTTGTTTTCCTTGTTGGTTGATTTTTCTATAGCGGACACATTGAGGATGCCGTTAGCGTCGATGTCGAAGGTGACCTCGATCTGCGGCACGCCACGCGGCGCCGGGGGGATGCCGGTCAGCTCGAACTTGCCGAGCAAGTTGTTGTCCTTGGTCATGGCTCGCTCTCCTTCAAACACCTGGATCAATACTCCAGGCTGGTTGTCGGAATACGTGGTGAATGTCTGGGTCTGTTTGGTCGGGATGGTGGTGTTGCGCTTGATAAGGGTGGTCATGACGCCACCGGCGGTTTCGATACCGAGGGACAGAGGCGTCACGTCCAGAAGCAGCAGGTCCTGCACTTCCTCGGACTTGTCTCCGTGGAGGATGGCGGCCTGCACGGCGGCGCCGTACGCCACGGCCTCGTCGGGGTTGATCGACTTGTTCAGCTCCTTGCCGTTGAAGAAGTCCTGCAGCAGTTTCTGCACCTTGGGAATGCGCGTGGAACCGCCGACGAGAACGATGTCGTGAATCTGGGCCTTGTCCATCTTGGCGTCGCGCAGGGACTTCTCCACAGGCTCCATGGTGGAACGGAACAGGTCTGCGTTGAGTTCTTCGAAGCGCGCGCGCGTTATGGACGTGTAGAAGTCGATGCCTTCAAACAGCGAGTCGATCTCGATGCTGGCCTGAGTGGACGAGGAGAGAGTCCTCTTCGCCCGCTCGCAGGCCGTGCGCAGTCGTCGCAAAGCTCGCTTATTGGTGGTGAGGTCCTTCTTGTACTTGCGCTTGAACTCTTGCACGAAGTGGTTGACCATGCGGTTGTCGAAGTCCTCTCCTCCCAAGTGGGTGTCTCCGGCGGTGGACTTTACCTCGAAGATACCGTCCTCGATGGTCAGGATCGACACGTCGAAGGTGCCGCCGCCGAGATCGAAAATCAGGACGTTTCGTTCTCCTTGTCCTTTCTTGTCTAGACCGTATGCAATCGCCGCAGCTGTTGGTTCGTTGATGATTCGGAGAACATTCAGGCCAGAGATGGTACCCGCATCTTTGGTGGCCTGTCTTTGTGAGTCGTTGAAGTACGCCGGAACCGTGATAACTGCGTTTTGTACCGTTTTGCCGAGGTAAGCCTCGGCAGTCTCCTTCATCTTTGTGAGCACCATTGAGCTGACTTCCTCTGGGAAGAAGGTCTTGTTTTCACCCTTATAAGCAACCTGGATCTTTGGTTTTCCTCCATCGCTGACTACCTCGAAGGGCCAGTGCTTCATGTCGGCTTGTACAGTGGCATCTTCGAATTTGCGACCAATAAGACGCTTTGCATCTGTAACAATAGATATACAAGATTGTACAAACTGTTTTCTTCTGAGCAATTGCAGAATTGAGTGAAAATTCTCAGAATACTTTTATCATTCAATATGTTCAGAGACTCTAGTCTAGTATATTGGTTATCATCATGAAAAGATAAGGAATCTAAATTAAACGCCAGTACAACATTAACCTAGGAAGTAACATTCACCTTGAATTAAACTGAATTCTAGAATGACCTAAGAGGAGACTCATCAATATTTATGAGTATCTCTTATCAAAAAACTATTAAAATTCATCATTGCCTGTATATAAACAGTGGGTGGTTAGTCAGATGTGTTGAAATTATAACAGTTGTTTGCTTTGCGAGTCAGTCACGCCTACATGACTTCTTGTTTGCTATTTTACTGTTAGATTTTAGTATTGTTTGTTAATATGACTGCTTTAGACCTTTGATGGATGATGAAATATCTACAATAGTTTAACTATAGCATCCTACAATGAGCCAAGTCTACATAGTAGCATCTATATACATAAATTCTAAACAGTAGCATGTTGCCTGTGACTTATGCAAGGACTACAGTTACATTCACACATTGCTAAGTGTAAAGTACAAGTGAAACTAGTCTATAAAGAGTACATGAACAAAGTGGAAAAAAAAATAGATTAAAAGTTTTAGTTTATATTTAAAAGTTAAATTCATTTCATGGTACTTTGCACTTAACTAACTTGCTACAATATATGAAAATGCCCTTCACACAAAATCGAAGTGTGAACCTGTCTTTAGGCTATTGACTGATTGTTGATTGTTACTAGAAGTCAGTATTCTAGAACAATCATATTTTGATACTATAAAAAAACTGTCCCTATTTGTTATCTTTTTACAACAAAAGTGCTGAACCGATCTTGAAGAAATGTTTGGAAAAGGATAGGATACTTTTATCGCGACACACTGTAGTCGGCGCGAACGAAGTCGTGGGCAAAAGCTAGTCTATTATATTCTTAGGTAATGTTTTATTAGGTAATATTATTTCTTAGGTAATGTTTAAGTTACAGCAAATTATAGGTGATTCCCGTGTCCTAGTTCCAGTAGGGCACTGTGTGGGGCCGCAATTATGTGTCGAATGTGTGTCGCCCGCCTTATTTATAGCCAGATGTTATGTAACATTTTTAACTTTACTATATGGAATGTGAGTACTCACAAAAGAACTAAAGTTACCAATGTAGCTTTCAGAATTTTATTTTCAAATTGAAGTGTCAATTTGTGGATGGGCCAAAATATAACCATTATTGAAGAAAGGTTATTGAATGGCGACCACGAACTGTACAGAGCATAGGATGGCCTCCCACGAAGGACATCTGTTGAGACTTGCGGAGAGCCAATAGATGTGAATAGCGAGCAACCGCTTGTTGTAGAGCTCTATGAAGGAAGCCTATGTTCTGTAGTTGTCTTCTACTGATGGCTACTGACTGGCATGAATAGGTTCCTTTTTTTGTAATGGGTACTTTATTTGTAATGGGTACTTTATTTGTAATGGGTACTTTATTTGTAATGGGTACTTTATTTGTAATGGGTACTTTATTTGTAATGGGTACTTTATTTGTAATGGGTACTTTATTTGTAATGGGTACTTTATTTGTGAAAACATTTGTGTTTGTAGTCGTAGTATTGGCACATTGTTACGATTCCAATGGAAAGTTCTTGAAGTAATGAATCAGACTCATTACTCAAGGTTTGTTGTTTAACCGATAAGCTATCATGTATGTATGTGACGTGCTAAATAGATGTGTATATGCACTATGCTAAAATTATCTACCAATGTCAATTTTATAAACAAATGCATAAAATGTTTAAAACACCTAACCTATAAGTATATAGTTTATACTTTGTGACAAAGTGGCAATAAATACGGCCTGCCCCATCTATAGGTACCTACTGATAAATGAACTACCTAACGATTTTCTTGATTTACTTACCGATGAAGATCACAATAAAAGGGCCATGCCTTTGTTTTTAGAAATGTTTAAAACACCTAACCTAAAAGTATATAGTTTATACTTTGTGACAAAGTGGCAATAAATACGGCCTGCCCCATCTATAGGTACCTACTGACAAATGAACTACCTAACGATTTTCTTGATTTACTTACCGATGAAGAAAGGGCCATGCCCCTCTTCATAAGTGACTAGTTCAAATCTCAGTTGGATGGGTAAAAACAGGCATGGTTTCCAACAAGACTTTAAAAGCCTGAGCAAGCATGGATATTGCTACAGAATACCTACCGAGTGTAAGTTCAGGCGACGAGAATTCAATGACGGTATCCTATGATGTAATGTTGTACCGGCGACAAGGTCATTGACATGATATTAGGACAGGAACAAAATCTTACCGAATATTGTGTTGTTGGGGTTCATCGCAACCTGGTTCTTGGCCGCATCACCGATGAGGCGCTCGGTGTCTGTGAAGGCGACGTAGGAGGGCGTAGTCCTGTTCCCCTGGTCGTTAGCGATGATCTCCACCTTGCCATGTTGGAACACCCCCACACAGGAGTAAGTGGTGCCCAAATCAATACCTACCGCGGGTGCTTTTGCCATCTGAAACAAAACAGTTTTATTATGAGCTGAATGATTTAGCGACCTTTGTCATTGCTAACACCGAAAAAGTTTGGTTATGTAGGTCCGCCATTTTGCTTTGACGATACAGAAAAGCACTAAATTACCGCATGAGTCCGAGTGGGTAGTGACTTGGTGAGGAATCCAATAAATTATACCGTTCACTATGTTTGAATTCGCTAAAATAGGTAGCGCCACGTTAGAAGCGGCCATTACCTACATGACAAAAATCGATAATTCTGCCTACCGGAACGTTCGAGAACCAAGATTATGGATTGTTATTTGAACTTTGAATGTAATTATTAAGCGGAAATATATTAAAAGCAATGTAATATCGCATGGCAACAGCCACTGAACCTTGGGTTAATTGACACCTGCTAGATATAACCACGTGCATGCCTAATTCAGTCAAGATTGAAGACAAAAGTTATCACGAGGAGCTAATTTCTTGGGGTACCTAAACTTAAATACAATGCAAATCAGATGTTAGAAGGAAATATGAACAATTCTACAACCCACTAGCCACCAGGGATGACTAATCAAAAAGATTTCCTAGAACTTCCCGCCTGATGCTTGATGGATGAAAAAAGCGTGTAAAACAAAATGAAATACGAAACAATAAATAAAATCAGGGACTTACTTTGTTTCTTGTGTGTGATAATACTATAAATTCAGTCGTTAACTTATCACTTAGCTCGTAGAACACGCTCAGCAAAGGTGCGCGATTGACGGTTTCTTTTCACGACATAATTCGGCGTCGGATTTTGTCCAACGAGTATATGTGCGCGCGATGCGTCAAGTAGACGTCACGCGTATTTTCTGGAATGTTCCAGCTTCTCAGCCAATAGCAATCAAGTCTCCATCAGTGAAACTCTGCTATTGGCTACTTTTTGACATTTGCATCCATTTTTCACCGCAGTCCCTAAACTAGTGATGTAGTGATGCAGATGTTATTCAGATTTTTATCGATGGAATCATTCTCGAAAGTACAACATTTTTCTCGTGTTATTTGATGTTCCATGACGATAGAATTGAATATCTTCTGTTATGGCCTAATCCACGTCACGGGTTGAGTTGCCGCTCGCTTACCAATACTAAAGGCCAAACTGTCACGAGAAGATCTTAATAAGAATAAGATAAGAAGAATAAGATAGGTACCTAATAATTATCCAACCATGGCTATTACAATAATAATGACAAATATATGCTATAAATGGATGGGACTGCCTCTATTGTTAGGTAGGACTCTACTTATGTCGGTCGACACTCTGACACCCTAATATCTTTCTAGCTGGCGTCGCTGCAGATTCTTCGGTCAAACGGTGAAAGATGCTGACCTCGGTAGTGATTACACTATTTAAGCTGTATGATGTTGTGATCTGGACACAAAAGAAATAATCGTTAAAGCCCCGGGAACGGGAGTGCATCGTATTTTCAAAAGTCTATCTGAGTTAGATCGACGTGTTACTAAAATGCTAGTAGGTACTTATTTCTCTTGGCACTTCAAATAAGCATTGCAATTCATCGGGGTAATGCTGCCAACATATTGAATAAATGCTGTAAACAGGTAGATGTAGGTAGGGGTGGAACGCTTAGACTATCCATAAGCCTGTAATGGGATTTGGGTTGTTCCACTATTAAATAGCAAAAATAGCTAACATGAAAATTTCATGTTAGCTATTTTTGATGTGTAAGCATCTAAAGGTGCAGTACGGGATAAAGCCCACTCTCGGCGTGGCAATCGAGCGGTGCGGAGGGTATAAGAAGGGATAAGGGACGAAGACTAAGACTAAGGATCATTGATAGTGCATATTTACTATGAAACAAATACTTTAACACCTAGGCACAGAGTAAGTTTTGATGTGTAAACATCTTATGTCAAGGTACGGAGGTAACGCTGACTTTTAACTCGGTAACGCGAGCGTACAGTGACGCATCGCCATGCCGCTCGTCGGCTCTTTCTACCTCAGCTCAACCATATTCGATGTTTACACATCTGCCAGGCGTCCCGCGACGTATATTTTTTTTATTTTGGAGTCGTTAGGTGTATTTTGTAGATAGTTACTAAAGGCACTTGTGTGGTAGTTGTTGCTTTCCACGAAGACTTGCCCACTTAGCCGCACTGATACTGCCTATTGTTTATCTATATTTTGTTTATTTATACCTACTATTATAAAATGATAACTGAACCATGTTAGTGCATTGAATATATATTTTAAAGTAATAAAACTAAGCGCGACTATTTAATGGTCGCTGTGAGCCTGAAAATGATGGTAAGGTTAAAGGTAATTTTGTTATTTATGTGACATCTGCGGCCCTATTACAGAACTCCTAATGCAACCAGTTGCAATGACATTTTCATTAGGTATATGTTTTCATAATTGGTAAGTGACTACTTTAAATAGCTAACTATTGATTGAAAAGGCATCAAAGAAAGGCAAAATTAGTTGCGTTATCCCATCAAACTAATGAGTTATCCCAATAAACTAATTAATTTTAATTGTAATAGTAGGTTAGAAGATAGCTAATACGAACACTGTTGTAGATGGATTGCAGGGATGTTTTTGTGTGTATGGTTTACCAAAAAAATTACATTTACGTCAATTCTACTGTTTTGTTAACTGTATATGCTAGGTTCGGATTGGCATGAGAGCGAATTGGCAGTTTCGGAATGTAAATTATAGCAAGCCATCCGCTTCGAACATTTTAAACACTGCCATGATTGCCACTAACGACCGTTCCCAAGCCAAACGACAAAGGGCCCTTTTCCCTACTACGGTATAAATTGGCATTTAGATTTAATTCTTAACTGTCAATTTATTTTGAAGCAAATCATCTCAGTGTCCGAAAAAAATTCAGAACGCTAATTTCGCACACAAAATTCCAAACCGAACTGTTTTAAGTGTTATTTTTGCCATTTGATTCAAAACTAACGCCATATTAATGCAATGAATTAAATTAGGTAAAATTTAAATAGTGTAAAACGTACAACACTATAAGTAACGTTATCACGTTGCCTTCTGTTACATAAACTCGATATCGATACTTTATTATCATGTGGATGCACATTACTACTACCAAAGACTACTATGTATTTACGACTACTACTATTAAGATATTTTTTTTGAAGCAGGAGACTATTGAGCAGTAAAAGTGCGCGAAATTATAAAAACTTATAACTGTTGTCGATGGGCTGTTGCTCAGATTCTTCAGATTAATTTATTATTATGACGTGAAACGTCTATAAAATCACAAATTATAAAGTATTATGTACAAGTATATAAAATCACTCCGATACATAAATTGTGCCATCTCTGGTACCATGAATAAAAAAGCAAGGAATATACTACTCTCAATCAGTTAAAAAAGGGACCGTCAAGATATATATAAAAAATATATCGTCTCGCTTTTATAACTTGGTAACCATTATATAATTGACCGAGCGAGCGCGATTCGTCTCCGTTTCAGCTTGAGCAAAAATGCTTTGGTATGTCCGGCTGTCCACCGTCCGCCTGTCCGTCCGGATCTCTTGTTCTCCTCTACAGGTCGCATTTCTCAACCGATCTAGACGAAACTTGGTACCTATACACTAGGATTTTCGAAGCACCGGTAGAGTCAGAAGGGTATTTCCTTTTCCAGTGTGAGATTTAACTCTGTCGGCACATGAAAGGTAAATTTCCTTTTCAAACTCAAAGAATACTTAGTTTATCTAAATTTGGATTGATTTGATCTTTTTATAATATTTTATGTATATCTCTTTGTTCAGGAGATGTTAATTTTGACTTGTAAAAGTGCTATTATTTTTGACTATTTACAATAAAATACTTTGACTTTGACTTTAGGTTAAACATATTTTTAGAATTTTTTAGTTATCGGGTATTTGTGATTGGGGGGGTACTTCCCCCAAAAAGGGCCAAAAAGGGGGCTACTGAATATCTTCGCCCATCGAGCAACTACCCAGTAACTAACTGGCTAACTAACTGGGTAGTTGCTCGTTGTCTCCGCCTTATTAGATCCGATTTAAATGGTTATTTTTTTATTTGAAACTTTAAGTTGGTCTCATAAAAAGTCGTTGAAGATCTGATGAGGATCTTTGACGTGATGATCAGAATAGCTCCTCAAAATGCAGTAAATTGCTCACTTTTATATTTCTACCAGTGGAATCAGCCCTTTACCTACCTACTAGGTAGGGATTGATGGAGCACCTTGGTTATTATTATTAGTTTTACAACTAGTGGATCTGTGAGCTGTAGCTATTATTTATTCTGTGGCTGTAGACCTCGCGAGTACAAACGTTTTTGCAAGGACGCACAGAGCAAAATGCATGTTGTAGTTATCTTCAATTCGGTATAACTCACGATTTAGATAGATTGACTTATTGATTTGGGTGTTGTTGTAAAGATCTCGTTGAGAACATTCGTTTAAAAAAACCGTATACTAAAACCTTACTTTCATATGCAAGTTTACAAAAGGTCTACTTGACCAAGTAAAAAAGGGGGTTGAAAAATGTTAAAATCAAAATGTGTCTGCGGAAAATCCGTACTAAAATAAAGATTAGGCACATGGTTGGAAAGAAGAAGTTCTGGAGCTCACAACGGTACTCCAACACAGAGATCGAGGGTTGCAGGACCGGATCAAATTGTACGTGGAATAGACGTTTCAGGACAAACAAACGGGCCATGGAGCTAAAATTGAACGTAGTGATTATATTCTCTGCTAAAACTGACTTTGTTTAATCTTCTGACGTTAGTCACAGAATAAATAACATTAGTTTCGTGGACGCTCACTACTGCAACTAATGCCAAAATCAGCGTCAAAATGGCGATAAACAAATGCGTTCATTACGACGGTCGTCGAGAGCCTGTCTAGAGTACGGAGTGATATCATCAAACCGGTCTACTTATCGACTGACTGGAACCTAGACTGGAACCAGTTAAGTTGGTGGCACTGTACTTAGCTTTTGTTATGGTTATGTAGTACCTCAGTGTAGTACTTTCAATTCGTGGATGGAATACTTAGTGACTTATATGCTAACGTTGAACAATCATACATAACACCGCCGATTCGTCCAAGTTGACTAAAAGACCTCGCTTCGCTCGATCAATCAATGGAAAACCACGGGTAGAGCAACAATTCCTTTACAATAAAACATAATAAGTACATAAAAGGATTTTATTAACAACAGTCCATTCGATACAAATAAATAGAAAACAAACATTTAACACTCAAACCAATACAAAATCTTGTCTTAGCCACTACTTATAAGAGTCTTTTATACTTTTTACTTTAGTCTATATTATTGCAAAACTTGTTACAAAGATTTCATAATAATCACGTGTCGTATTAGCCTAAGGATATATGAAATATATTATTTAATATTTATTTATAACACCTTTATAAAGGAAACAAGGAAAACAAATCAATACTGCATTCTTGGTTTTACTACAACTTTTCCTCCTAGTAACGCCAACAAACATATTTGAAAAAAAACATTAGGGCCCTCTTGAAGCCCATATACACATTAATTATTTTTACTTGTCTTGACTACAAGCATTTCAGGTGATACGACAAGGTTTACTTTAGAAATCGTTAAATATTTTACGGTAACTAGATTTATTTAATTCGACAGTTTTTGTCATGCTGATGATGTAAATAATCACGAAATTACTATAAACAAAAAATAGCAATGACATGTATGTTTTGTTTTAATCAGCAATCGAGTTTTTCCCATGACTCAAATGACATTTTGCCATTGAGTCAGCCAACAGGTTGTCGTTCGGAAGCAAAGTAGATAACATAAGTTGCTTCAGCGGCCCGGCCCGGCTGCCTTGCACTTTTGCTGTACTGTAGATGTGATTTAAAATGGATTATTTTTAATTGCATATCAGAAAACTGATATAACCCATCAATTTATAACATTTACAACAAAAATATGATTTTCATATCTAAAATACTGATGGTACAATAAATTAGTATTGTACAACTTCATTTTTATTAATCATGTTTGATTTGTGCATAAAAAAATCGCTAGAAAATATACGCTTAAATTGTTAATACTAGATGATTTTAGGTAAAAATGGCCATTTGTGAAACGTTCAGAATAAAAAAACTACACTTTTAGATAGATAGCGATGACCCACGAACTTAAATCCGTTGCTAAGATAATATTATTTTGTATTATTTTTCTGTGCAATTAGTATTTTTTATGGGAAATGTATTATTTTATCATACAAAAATTTGATTATTTGGTTTACCGTTAAATACTACCCATTTAAAAATACCATACCAATGTCTAAATAGTCGCTTAGATAGAGCAGATTCAGTTTTAAACTTAAGTAATTTAACTTAACCTTTTTGTATGCTTGACTATTCAGAAAAAAATATGTTTTTAAAATTTATCTAAGATAGTTCAATCTATTTACAAGGTTTCAAGGTTTAATTAATAATCGATAAATTCTAACTTTCAGTTAATAAATAACGACAAGGCTTTACTGGCTAATTTAACAAAAAAAAAACAGTTTTGCTCCCGGCTTTATCTATACTTACGAGTATAGATAAAGTAGTAAGTAACAGAAAGTCTGTACAAACAAGTTTTTTTTTAAAATGAGCTACAGAACAAGAATACGTTTTTAAAAATCGTTTCTGTTTGTATGTTCGCGCATAACTTTAAACCTACTGGACCGATTGTAATGCGGTTTTCTCTGTTGGATAGCTTAGTCTATGATTTAAAACTCATGTACTTCGTATCTGAATCCGATGAGTAAAAACCCAGCAATCGATAAAAATCTATTTTACGGCTGCAAGAAATTTGTAGTTTTGGTCCTGGAATAACACATGAGAATGCTTTTCCCCATAAAAATGTCCGCGCGGGCAAAGCCGCGAGTACAGCTAGTTTTTAATACACTGCGTGATATATATTAGGTACTCCTACATATTCTGTAGCGATAGTTCTGATGCGTACATTCGTTGTATGTACTGATAACACACAAAGGGAGATAACGTACAATGAGATTCCATACAGTCGCGTTCCGAATACATAAATAGCATTGATTAAATATCACTGTTTGTGCGTACTTTACAAATTCAAGCGTATATGGGCTATGTACACGAGCTGAAGCCTGCACCAATTATTTTAATATTATATCTTTAATGAGGAACATGATACCTACTGTAAAACATACATTAGGGTATTATTACAAAGATAATTTGTTAATGAATATAATTTAGGCGCTCAGTTTTGGGACTAGTTACCTTCTCAGTTCTGATTTCGGGAAACTTTAGGTCAATTTAAAAGTCCCATTTATGTTCATTTATTTATTACTCAAAATGACTCGATCAACTCTATTTCCCAACGGGAATGTTTCCCCCAAAGTTCCTAAGATCAGAATTATGTAAATACTAAAAGTTTAGGGTAATGCCCTAAAATCTAGCGGCAAGTTATATTATAGTACATAATCACAGGACATACTTGCACTTAGTTCTTCAGCGTATGTAGATTTGTGAAAGTATGCAGTTAATGTTTAATGTCGGTGTTATTTCTACCTATTTGGGCGACATTTTGCGGAAGGAAGATCTTAAGACCAGACAGCATTTATATGCTAGAAACTATGCGTCTATTCCCGTTGTCCCCCACTTTTTGTCCACCACTGGTGGACATGCACTAATATCTACCCGTTGGCCCAAAGGATCTAAAAGTAGAATGAAAGTAGCTAAGTGCGTGTCGTAGACTCAGGGTTCCGTAGCCAGGATACTAAGCTACCCAACTATGAAAACCGCACTGCAGTCGGTTCAGTAGATTTACGTGATGTACCAACAAAGTTGGTTTTACCCGACTGCGTTTTTGAGTTGTATGTACCTTTGGCGCGTGCTGCAGCCGAAACGGCTTGATGGATTTTGATGAGGTAGGTATCATTGGATTCGTCTTGATCACGAGCGTGACATAGGATATATGAAGTGTCAAGAAAACTAATTTGCAGCTGCAATATTGCATCTGACGAGACACAAGACGACCAAAACCTATCGAGTGCTACTGTTAAGATCAAACAATTATATATTTTGGTACCTGATATTTTTTTAGCTTCTTACAAAATACTAAATTTTTTGATTATTCAAGTTATGTACATCGGTACTTGAATGATACCTATCTATCGAGTCCAATGTTGAAGTTGCAACTAATGAAGTAAAAGAGAAACATTAAATGCCTATTATTTCTGCGGGCGGACAGCTGGCATTGCGTCCGTCCGCTGTCGCGGCTGAAAAGCACAAATCCGAGCGCATGTTTGCGCCGAAAAGATAAAAATAAAAATAAATTATTATAAAAAAACTATAAACACCGATTTCAAACAAAACTCAAAGGAGGCAACAAGCTTTAGATTCTTGATATTGAAATATAAGATGCAGTGGCATCATGATACCAGCATGATACCAGGTTCTAGCTGATCCCGTCAAAGGATAAATAAAATACATGTAAATCAGGCTTTAAACTGGCTAGTTTGGCTACAATCACTAATGGCGTAATTATATATTCGATATAGTCATCTGGCATCAAAGTCTATAGCGTATCTGGCATTAAGGTCTTCGTCCACTGTCTGACTAGAAGGCTAACGCCCGGTTCCTATCAACGATTCGTCACAGCGACCACTCGTAACCAACCTACTAACAACGATGCGTCACATAACATTACACATTTATATTTACGCCGTCTTTTTGCGACGAGTTTCCTTTGTTACACGAGTAAGGCGAAACAAGGGAAGGGTAATGAGTTTAACAGTCTATGTATGTATGTGGAACATCCACACAGGATGTTCCACCATAGTGTCGCCCCCTATTGGTCCGATTTTGACAAGCGAGGTGTCAATCGATTCGCCTTCAGCTACGGCCTTCAGCTATCATCAGCTTTTTTTACCCAATCTTAGTCGGATTTTAGTTTTTGAATTTATGTATTGAACTGTCAAAATTTATCTCAAACAAGTTCATGCCCAAGGAACATACCTTCGGTAAAGGAACAGTTTCAGCTTACGTCTAGTGAAAAATATTACTGTTCGTTACTAAAACGAATCATTCTAAGGATAAGAAAGCTAAAGTGGCAGTGGGCTGGTCATATTTCCCTAATAACCGATAACCATTGAGTTCTCGAGTGGAGACCACGTTTAGGCAAACGTAGTACAGGACGCCCTTTGGCCAGGTGGAGTGACGACCTGCGGCTGGCAGAAAATGGATGAACAGAGCTGAAGACCGAACTCAGAGGCGTGCATTAGGAGAAGCCTATGTCCAGCAGTGGACAAATACAGGCTGATCATGATGATGACTAAAACGAATCGTTCCATAGATATATGAGCCGGGCTTCTATCCACGAGTTGATCACGAGATGCGGAAGTAGGTCTGGTATGCCATCCCCAGCGAGGTGGTGACGAACCACGCGAAGCAGCACCACCAGGTCGCGAACCCGAACACGCCGCGGTACACTTCCTGTGTGAACACCTGGAAACGAGACACGTTTTATATGAGTTTGCGGGTACAAGGTCAGTAACGCAAAGTAGCTGGCAACATGAGAAGAGCCGAGGATCGGGCTCAGTGGCGCGCAAGGCTCTTGCGCGCCACTGAGCACGTACGCACGTCTTCAACACAACAGCCTGGATTAGCCCACATAGGCCTCTGCATATGTGGGCTTATCAGTGGGTGCATGTTTTTTTAATTTAGTTATTTTTACGGACTAGGCAATCGTTTGATCGCGATCTCACCTGATGGAAAGCGATGATGTGGTCGAAGGAGTAGCACGCTTGCCTAGTTGATACCTATTCACTCTTGACTTGAACACTTCAGGGTTATAATTTACCGGAAACACTGACGAGGGCAGGGCATTCCACTCTTTTGCAGTTCTTATAATAAATGAAGAAGCGTAACGCTTCGTTCTTGTGCGAGGTATTTCAACACTAAAAGGATGGCGCTTTGCCGATCGTCTAGTCGTACGGTGATGGAAAGGTGACGGGGAATCAGATTGTGCAGTTCTTGTGCACCCTCCATAGTGCAATCTGTAGAACACCGCCAGGCTTGCTACCTCACGTCGATGCGCCAGACTTTGAAGCTTACTCTTTACCAGAGTGTCATCCCCAATGAGCCTGATAGCACGTCTCTCAATTGAATCCAAAGACTCGAGCTGATACTTGACAGAACCGTCCCAGAGGTGGCAGCAGTACTCCATACAAGATCAGACCTGTGCTTGATAAAGATTCAAAAGCTGTCCCGGTGTGAAGTACCACCTAGCCTTAGACAAAATACCAAGTTTTTTTGCAGCTACCTTGGCTTTGGATTCAATATAAGGCCCAAAATTCAGGTTTGATGCGAGTTCGACACCCAAAAGCTCCAGATGGTCGCCTATTGGTATTGTTACACTTTGGAAAGACGAAGACCGGTTTAGAGGACTCTTTTTAGCAGAGACGCCTGCATTTTAGTAGCAACTTGCAAATAATATCATAATATCTTAACATGCTAATTCAATCAAATGTTAAAAGTAGTTCGATATATTTAAATCTAATCTTAATATACGTGAGTGTGAGGTGGGTCTATGTGTGAATGTGTGGTGGGTGTATTGGCAAGTACTTGGTAAGTTTGAGTAAGGTAGTTGTGTCTGTATGCGTAAGTAACAGAGATATACACATGGATCGATTAGCTTACCATTTTCAAGTTCTCCCAGGCGAGCACGAACTCATCCCCGGCGCCCGCACCCTCGCCGCCCTCCGCCGGCGTGATGTCACGCGCAGGCGGCGCCGCGCACATCTCAGGGGTCTCGTGGAACAGGCCGCCCCACGAGTACCCGCCCAGCGTCTTGTACATAAGCGCGAAGTACAGGGTCATCACGAGCGGGCAGACGTACTGCAGCGATACTACGCACAGGTAGTAGAATACTGATGATATCTGGAAGTAGATTAGGGGGGGGTCTTATACTTACCCGACATGGGGGTGGTAAAGCCTGCACTGACGTCCTGGCTCTCTATAGTGAAATAGCTAGGGTACGTTGGAGATTTGTTAACTAAAACACCTGAATTCACTTTTATGAGAAAGTTCTGACGGGTAGCTAAGGGTTTTCTCTAAATATTTACAAACGTTAAATTGATAGCCCGCGGCCACCGCACCCGCTGCTTTGCACATTACACCACAGAATAAAGTAATATTATGTACAAAGAACGGGTCAGGCAGAACTAATTGAAATCCGCTCATCAAAAACACCGCGATAACAACTCGTAACGAACAGCTCGTCAGAAAAGTATGGAAGTTAAAACTAAGTTATGTAAAATATGTTTTTGTTACTGAAAAAAGTTTATTTTTTAGCTTTCTGTAACAGGTACAAATATGGCGTCGCGGACTTTTTTGAGAAGAACAAGCGTGTGATAAATTGTTTTCATATAGCTCCAATGGTATACACAGCGTTAGTAAAAAAACACTGCAGAGACGGCTGTTAAAACACTGCCCAGACGGCTGTTAAAACACTGCCCAGACGGCTGTTAAAACACTGCCCAGACGGCTGTTAAAACACTGCCCAGACGGCTGTTAAAACACTGCCGAGACGGATGTTAAAACACTGCCGAGACGGCTGTTAAAACACTGCCGAGACGGCTGTTAAACCACTGCCGAGACGGCTGTTAAACCACTGCCGAGACGGATGTTAAAACACTGCCGAGACGGCTGTTAAAACACTGCCCAGACGGCTGTTAAAACACTGCCGAGACGGATGTTAAAACACTGCCGAGACGGCTGTTAAAACACTGCCGAGACGGCTGTTAAACCACTGCCGAGACGGCTGTTAAAACACTGCCGAGACGGCTGTTAAAACACTGCCCAGACGGCTGTTAAAACACTGCCGAGACGGATGTTAAAACACTGCCGAGACGGCTGTTAAAACACTGCCGAGACGGCTGTTAAACCACTGCCGAGACGGCTGTTAAAACACTGCCGAGACGGCTGTTAAAACACTGCCCAGACGGCTGTTAAAACACTGCCGAGACGGATGTTAAAACACTGCCGAGACGGCTGTTAAAACACTGCCGAGACGGCTGTTAAACCACTGCCGAGACGGCTGTTAAACCACTGCCGAGACGGCTGTTAAAACACTGCCCAGACGGCTGTTAAAACACTGCCGAGACGGATGTTAAAACACTGCCGAGACGGCTGTTAAAACACTGCCGAGACGGCTGTTAAACCACTGCCGAGACGGCTGTTAAACCACTGCCGAGACGGCTGTTAAAACCGACTGACTTTGTTGAGAAAATTCGCCCTAGATTGACTAATTTTACTCAAAACACATATGAATTGTTTAAAAACCTTCCGCTTGAATCAACCTATAAAATCGGTTCAGTATTTTCAGAGATAATTATGAACGGACAGATGCCTTCGGTGACTGTTTTTTATAATATGATGAAATTTACTTAGTGAAGATTGCGGTCTTTTTTTAAAGCTTTTTTAAACTTCCTTGTATGTGTGTCCTGGAATTTAACAAACAATATTTCACCCCCTTAAGCTATTTTTTTAATTTAAATGTTTTTAAATTAACTTACTTCTGCTTCGTTTGACATTTACGAATGCAAACTTCTGTGCATATGAGATTTTCTTGACTTTAATATCAACTTGGACATGAATGCTGCTGTAAAGTTGTAGTCGCGCTACAGAACCGGTTAGAATTCATCTAGTCTAAAACTGAACGCCCTTCCAAAGTGTTTACGCTCACTCTGACTCACTCTCAATAAGTATTTCCTCTCTCACATTGAAGCAATCAAGTTTAGTGGAGGTTTAGTGGAGTGGGGCGTTCATTTTAGGATTATCTCTACCTTCTTCTGCAAGTCCTTGTTGGTGATGTTCCCGGCCTCGGCGCGCTGCGCTTCCAGCCGCTTGCGCGCCATGTCCAAGTACCCCTGCAGCTGGCGCGGCATCAGCACCAGCCGCACCACCACGGTGAGGATCACGAGCACCAGCCGCAGCGTCTCGAACGCTTGGGACGTCATGCTGGAACGATGGACAGATACTTGACCGAGCGGAACGAACGATCTCCAAATAAACGACATGGGGGTTTTAAAATTTATAAGTGACACGATCAGGTCAAACGAAGTGTCATAATGAATGCTTCATGTGTCAATAACAAGCGACCGTCCCGCAGCTTCACACACCCGTGCTGAGGATTCCCGCGATTACTTAAGACATACTCGTATAGCCTCGCGGGCTTTTTTTTGGGTAATGATGTGTACTTTATACATGTAGTATATTTTTTTTGGGTGATGATGTGTACTTTATACATGTAGTATATTATTTTTTTGGGTAATGATGTGTACTTTATACATGTAGTATATAATTTTTTTGGGTAATGATGTGTACTTTATACATGTAGAATTTTTTTTTTGGGTAATGATGTGTACTTTATACATGTGGTATATAATTTTTTTGGGAAATGATGTGTACTTTATACATGTAGTATTATTTTTTTTGGGTAATGATGTGTACTTTATACATGTAGTATATTATTTTTTTGGGTAATGATGTGTACTTAATACATGTTTTTTTTTTTTTTTTGGGTAATGATGTGTACTTTATACATGTAGTATTTTTTTTTTGGGTAATGATGTGTACTTTATACATGTAGTATATTATTTTTTTGGGTAATGATGTGTACTTTATACATGTAGTATATTATTTTTTTGGGTAATGATGTGTACTTTATACATGTAGTATTTTTTTTTGGGTAATGATGTGTACTTTATACATGTGGTATATAATTTTTTGGGAAATGATGTGTACTTTATACATGTAGTATTTTTTTTTTTGGGTAATGATGTGTACTTTATACATGTAGTATATTATTTTTTTGGGTAATGATGTGTACTTTATACATGTAGTATTTTTTTTTGGGTAATGATGTGTACTTTATACATGTGGTATATAATTTTTTTGGGAAATGATGTGTACTTTATACATGTAGTATTATTTTTTTTGGGAAATGATGTGTACTTTATACATGTAGTATTATTTTTTTTGGGTAATGATGTGTACTTTATACATGTGGTATATTATTTTTTTTGGGAAATGATGTGTACTTTATACATGTAGTATATTATTTTTTTGGGTAATGATGTGTACTTTATACATGTGGTATATTATTTTTTTGGGAAATGATGTGTACTTTATACATGTAGTATATTATTTTTTTGGGTAATGATGTGTACTTTATACATGTAGTATATTATTTTTTTGGGTAATGATGTGTACTTTACACATGTAGTATATTATTTTTTTGGGTAATGATGTGTACTTTATACATGTAGTATATTATTTTTTTGGGTAATGATGTGTACTTTATACATGTAGTATATTATTTTTTTGGGTAATGATGTGTACTTTATACATGTAGTATATTTTTTTTTGGGTAATGATGTGTACTTTATACATGTAGGATATTATTTTATGTATTATCAATAGTTTTCGCAGCGCATGTCAAATACTGACTTTTATAGGCAAATGTTTGATACCTTGGGTTATATTATTGCAATTTTCGTAGAGATCTCAAAATCGATGTTTCTACTTGAAAATGAATCTTTAAAATCAGTTTTTATTTTTTATTTTACCCTTTACAAACAAACATTAGTACAAAAAAACTACTTAATCCTTTCTCTTTATAATATTAGTGTAGAAAAACTATTTTTGTTTAATTTTAAGCTTATTTAGTTTTTCAGTCACAATGTAAAACAACCGTACGTCGTGTCGGTGTCGCAAGATCTCAGTTCGGGGCGATTGCAGTTATTAGATTTCAGTAATATTTGATTTCCCTCAGACGAACATCACTCATTTTTTTAGATGAATGCTTTTGTTTGTTTCCCATATGAAAAATATATAGTAAACATAAGTTCACTATGAACAAGTTGTATTGTTTCAAATTCGTATAAATGTTTACGAACTTTGCATAAAAAATCCTAAAGCGTGTGTTATCTATACTTATAATAAAGCAATAAGGACGAAAAAGTCTGCACAAAGAAGATAATTCAAAAAAAAAGGTGTAGAGTACTTAAAATAAGCTACTGAACAAGAATATAACATTTTTAAAATTCGTGTCAGTCTGTTAGTTTATTTGTCTGTATGTTTATTCGCGCATCACGTGAAAACTACTGTACCGATTGCGATGCTTCACTCTTGGATAGCTTAGGGTTTGACTTAAAAACTGGTGAACTTGGTATCTCAATCCGATCAGTTCAATCCGAGCAATCGATAAAAACTTTTTGACGGCTGAAGGAATTTTGATCAAATGTTGTTATAATGATATGTTAGGTCCTGGAATAGTACTAGAGTACTTTTAACGTAGAGAAATGAGCACGCGTGCGAAGCCAGCTAGATTTTGATATAAATCATAACATTCCTATAGATCAGCTCGTCAGAGAAAGTTAGTTTTTCAACACAATGTATGTTATGACATTTTCAACAACTTGTTTGTTTATTTAGTATATTTTCTGAATAATAAAATAAATATAAAATAAATAAAAACCGTCAACGCAAAGCAGCATCAGTCGTCGGCGTATGTAGCAGCCTTAACTCCGCGGGAACAAATCTAGCTGTAGTTTTGAACAATTGTACAGAGCAGAAACCACCATTGAGCCATTTAATGATGACAAGCAGTGTAGTGATAATACTATGCGATCTTGCATCTTATCTGCGACAGGAAAGATGGAATAGTTCTTCTGATCCTTTCTCATTAGTACATTTCTATAGATTTGTTGTGCGACTTGTGCGCACTAAACTAACTCCTTTGTTGGTTTAGTATTTTTTGCGCTCTGTGGTGACAGAGTTGGCATCCTTTCACACACACAGTCATACACAGTCTCTATGAAAATCAAACCTCAAAAGTGTCCCCACGCCAATGCTTACTTGTACTTATTTATTCTGTGCTTGAACAGATATATACCTCTTCAGCTAATATAAAAATAGTCCACAAGCAGAGAGAGGGAGTTCCATTGCGGCACCGTCTTGCCTTGTTTTGACGGTGCCGTTTTCCGAGCGGCGATCGGGGATCTACCCTATATTTCATCGCAGGGCTCCATGGTATTTACTTGGCTGAACCAAAATTATAATTTTTAGTCTAGTTAGATTAACATTTAAAAACGGCCAAGGTGCAAGTCGAACTCGCGCAAGGTTTAGGTAAGTTCATAATCGCTTTTTTTATATTTCTACAAATTTACGTATTTCGGTCTTTTCCCTTTACTCGGGCTAGACGTTGCTTGTTGTCAAATTTCATGCCGGGACACTCTATGGGTTTTGATTCGTTGCGAATCAATATATGCGGCTTGAACGGCCGTATCTTTTGATTGCATTGACATGTTTGATTTTTCACAGCTCCAACGGATTGCAGACCTGAGTATTTAATATTAATTTGAACTTGATACCTCCACGCATTCCTAAGAAAAGGTCTTGAAAGACAGACATACGGGCAACAATCCTATAAAGGTCTTTCCTTTTTTTTTCCTTTTGAGGTAAGGAAACCTAAAAATACAGAGATAAATTTGTATATGAATAAAAATACTTGGAAGGTAGGAACTATTTTATGACCTTCCTTTTTATGATATTACAAGTTTTATGACCTGATATTATGGAGAGTTCCTTTATCTGGAGCTGTTCCAGGATGTCGATTCAGGTCATGCTTACCATAATAATGCATGTCAACTAAACCAACATGCAAAACTTCAACCCCGTAGGATAAAATAAAGTGGTTCTAATTCAGCTTGCAAGATTTGATCTAAACAAACATACATACATACATACATACACACAAACATTGCAAGTTAAATAAAAAATGAGCCGACGCCTGGCAGATGTATTAACAACTACACTAATATCATAAAGAAGAAAGATTTGATTGTTTGTTTGTAATAGAGAAACTCAAAAAATAATGAACCGATTTTAAAAATTCTTTCACCTTTATAAAGCTACATTATTAGCGAGTAACATGGGCAATATTATATTTTTCAAAAAAATAGATTTCCCTACAAAAATTGCAAATAATGTAACCTGAGGTATAAAAAAATTGCGAAAATTACGATTACTTTGTGAAACGTTAACATAGAAACGAAAACATAACAAGTCTCAAGTACGCGAGTAATGCAGTTGTCTATGGTCAAAAAGTACTGACACAGAACACCTATAAGCAGTGCTGAAAATGTTTTTGAATTACGTTTACTGGCGGTTTTTTTAGAAGTAACGACGTGTATAAAAATGCTAAAATTGAGAAAATTACCGATAAACTGAATAAACTCAAGAGATACATAACTGATTTTAAAAATTCTAGATGTGTGTGTGTGTCTGTGTGAGTGTGTGTGTGTTGTCTCACGACAAACAAACGCCCGTGCGCCCGACACAGTCCCACCCAGACTTTGAAACCAAAGGAGGTACGCTTACTGGAGTTAAACCTTATATAACAGTAAGCGTAGGTAATTCATCCTCCTTGCGTTAAACAGAATAATACTATAGACAAAATAGTACGTCAATATAAAACCTTTATACAAAATATTATAGCAAAGAGAATACAATAGTATAAGGAGGAAGTAAGTATAAGGAATTTTGGTTATGTTTGTGTAAATAAAGTATTTATTTAGTGTAAGGAAACGTTCTCATGTTACAATTGTGTAATTATTTTTTTGTGTAAGAAGTTGTTGATAGGTTCTATTTGTACAAATAAAGTACCTACCAATTTTATCTTTCTATATATGTACACGTGCGAAGCTGGGGCGGGTCGCTAGTAAAAAATAAACCTACTAAAACAACGAGCAACGTTTTGCACCGCACGCTCTCATTGGTCAACTGTGAATCAGCAACTCTTAATCTCATTTATACTTACTTTTCGGCTTAATACCATAAGTCTGGTTGGCAGAACGGAAGACTGTTCGGCCGCCGGTCTGTAGTACCGGTGTTCAATTCCCAACTGGAGTGTTTATATTATGCACACTAAAAATAACTATGTGATGGCATAAGCCCATGGCTCTTTCTTTCATTTGAAGTAGTAGGTATCATATCGTAAAGAGCCGCGACGAGCCACGAGCGGAGTCGCCGTTACCCCCTTACCGCTCCATTAGATGTTAACACCTAAAAAGCTTTTAGCAAGACAAGAGATATGTTCCAAAACTAAATCCCGACTACGGTCGGGTAAAAAATAGCCTATGACACTCTTGCGATGAAGACGAATCGATTGATACCTCGCTTGCCATACAACAATTATATAGGAGTACTTACATACATAGACTGTTAAACTCATTACCCTTCTCTTGCTTCGCCATAGTCGGTTAAAAATGAAGTTACATCATGATATTAAATTAATACTTCCATTTATTTGTGTTCCTTTAAAACCAAACTAAAAAATAGAAAATAAATTTTGCTTTCGAATTGTTGCATTGTCATCGGTCTTTTTTTTTTTTTTTTTTTTTTTTTTTTTTCTTTGACAGGTGTGCAAAATTTGAATGAAATCTGACCGTTTAAAGTGGGTCAAAATAGCGTCCAAAGGAGTCGGTTACAAACATACAAACATACAAGTGAAGCTAATATAAAGCGTATAAATAGTCCGCCGTTTTAGATTTGAAAATACAGGTCGTGTTTACTTTTGTTGATCTTGCGGTGTTTTGCGGCTCTCACGCAAACATCTAAGGGCCTTGCGTGTAGTAGTAGGTATCAAGGTTCATATTTTTGTAATGAATCCCTCAGAATGCCCACCCTGTGTCTGTGTGTAAGAGATAGCGAGATCAAAAGAGATACTGGATCATATACGAGAAGCATGGAAGTGTTGGTTTACTTACAGAGGTTTTCCCATGCCACTAAACACTCTGACAGTGAGGTAGTGCCTCGTGATGGGACGTATCCAGAGCAGCACCAGTATGAAGGGCATGGCGAAGTTCAAGTTCAGGAGGAGAGCTTTCACTTTGTTTTCTTGGTAGTTTCTGTAATTAGATGAAAATCTTTATAGTTTGTAATTCATAATTACTTTATTCAGGCTTCAGGTAGGTACATAAAGCCTATATAATTCAGCTGTATGATATTATTTGAATTCGGGTAGTATTTGTCTGTTTTTTGTTTGATTTATTTCATCAATAATGGGTTTTTTTGCGGCTTCTGCACCCTATCGATTTGTGTACGAAAATTAATCAAGTACATATTCTAGATTCCAGACCCAGTTCCTCAGTCCTGATGCTGCAGAGGTACTGCTTATCTAAGCCGGAGACTTGAGGATCTGTTGATCTGGCTTTTATCACATCAGCTAATCTATACTCATAATAAATCTGTAACGGATCCAATTCTGTACAAAGTTTTTTGTTTTTTAGTTTGCCGTATGTTCGATACTGAAGGCAAAACTGTATTTTTTTTCTGGACGGATTTTGATGCAACTTCGCACAGTCATAGTTTATATGATGGATTAAAATTGAGGATACATTTTATCCCGAAAAAAACAAGGGTTCCTTTGGGATAGGGTTCCAAAGTTATGTTAAGTTTGAAGTGATAAATAAATGTTTTTGGAGGGTACTGTATATTCGATGCTGAAGCCAAAACTGTATTTTTTTACATTTTTGTCTATCTCTCTGTCTGTATCTTGGCCGCGCATCACGCCGAAACTACTAAATGAATTCCAATGAAACTTAGTAAGACTTGAGTTCATGCTACGAGGTAGGACATTGGATTCTTTTAATCCCGATATTTAGCAAGGTCCCCTTGTTGGGAGAGGGGATGAAAGTCAAAATGTGTACTTAGTTGTAATTCATTAACGCGTAATTCATTATTTAATTGTTAGAATGGAGGTACTTCAAAGCAATCGGACATAATTTCCGCGAATGGAGCAAATCGAGCAGCGTGCCGTCATTAAGTACCTCCATAAGAAGAGGCTATCATCAAAAGCCATCCATGATGATATGGTTAGTACATTAGGGGATTTTGCTGTTCCGCGACTGCTTTCAGTTGAACAAAAAAGGACGCGACTGACTATTTCACGCGACTGTTTGGAGTTATTTGAAGGCGATGCAGATGATTTTTCGAATCGTTTTGTTACTATGGACGAAACATGGGTTCATTACTGTACACCGGAAACAAAACAACAATCAAAACAGTGGAGAAGACCTGGTTCACCATCCCCTAAAAAAGGCTAAGTCGATTTTGTCGGCAAATAAGGTGATAGCTTCTGTATTCTGGGACTCGAAAGGTGTGATTATGATTGATTATCTTGAAAGGAGTTAGACTTTAAACTCTGATTCTGCACATTACTACGTCGTTTACGAGAGAAAATAAAAGAAAAAAGTGGAGGAATCCTCAGAAGAAAAGTCCTGTTTCATCAAGATAACGCCCGTGTTCACACGTCTGGACACATCAATGGATGAAATACACGTTTGTGCAGTCAATGGATGAAATACACAACTGTGGCTTTGAACTGTTACCGCATCCGCCTTATTCACCTGATCTGGCACTATCAGACTTTTTTCTGTACCCTAACCGCAAAAAGCACTTGGGTGGTCAAAGATTTTCGACAAACGACGAGGCAAAGCAGCAGTAGAGGCATATTTTGACTCTAAGGAAGAATCATTTTTTTCCAACGGTCTAAATGCTTGGAAGGGGAGGTGGCAAATGTGCATTGAACTTGATGGTGATTATGTAGAAAAATAAAAATATAAGTGATTTACTTAGTATGTATGTGTTTATTTTCTTGGTTAGACCGACTACTTTTCAATCCACCCTCGTATCTCAATCCGATGTGTACAAGCAGCCGAGCAATTGATAAAAAACTTGACAGCTGAAAGAATTTTGATTATATGTGGATATTTTAGGGCCTGGAATAGCACAAGAGTACATTTAGCCTAGAGAAAAGACAACGCGTGCGAAGCCGCGGGCACAGCTAGTGTAGAATAAAACCCATATTACTTACAAGTTTTTAGGATATCTTGTTCTTGGAATAGAAATAAACTTACCTCAAAGCGTCCCAGTGCATTCTGGCCACCCTCAACCCTGGGAACGTGAATAGTGTACCGATGATGGCAGCCCACACGGCGAAACAAAGTTTCAAAATCAGCTTGGATGCTGGACCTCTGAAATCAGAACAGAAGGAGTGTGTAACATCACTAATATAAGGTGGTTTGTTATGCTGAAGTATTAGCTATTTTTTTATTGTGGTATTAGTCAATTCTTCAGGCGTTACCGCATACTCTTACTGGGTTCTCCTACTGGTGGAGTATGTGTCCTGCACCGTGCACGAGGACTTGCTGTTATTGTTGCTCCTCTTGTCCTCGTGCAGGGTAGTTGGTGATAGGTCACTAAGAAGGATTGCCGAGTATGTAATTAAATGATAACCATAGAAACTTCGCTTTTATTTTGCCAAGCAAAGCAAATTTGGGCGATTCGGCGTTTGTATTTATTCGTCGATAATGTCCGAACCGTTGTTGATCCGATCTTCATGAAAGGTAGGTATAGATAAGTAGAATAGGAAAACAAAACACCCACAACAGATCTGTTGAAAGTGAAAACTGACTGCAGATGAAAACGCAGAACAAAAAAAAGGGTAGGTAGTTTGTATTAGTATGTTCATTTTATGAGCTAAAATGAAGCTAAAATGGTTCCTTGGAATTAAGATAAATAGTCTAAAGGCTCTAAAGGGAGTCTATATGTCGTGGCCATATCATATGATGTCGATGATTTCATGAATTTTTCATGACATGACTAGCTATAAAATATTTTTCCAAAAAAAAAGAAAAAAGGACTTCTTATTGAAAATGTTATTTTGTAAACTACCACTAAAAAGAATAAAATAATACAATAAAGATAATGTCTTAAACGGCTTGACGTGTTATATAAAATAATAAGCTTTCAAAGTAATTATCTACAAAACTTTATCATTTACTAGATTGCTGTATTCGTGTCAATCGGTTTGTGAACGTGTGAAAGTCAAAATCTGCTCGTGTGAGTCTTTTGTATTGTCTCTTCTGCGTTTCATGTTTTGTATGAGGGTGCGTCATAGACAACTGCATATTACTGCGTACGTAGATAGGTATGCATTAGTTTTGTAAAGATATTAGATTTAAATGATGCCTGGGTTTGGCACCGCCTTCAAAAAACTCTTTCTTATCTTATGTCGTATTTATGCGTTATTATTACGTTGGTAATTTCGAAAAAGTGATACTGTTCTGGCTGAATTGTAATTATTTTATTCTTTTTTTTTTGGAAAAATATTTTATTTTTTGATTTTTAGTTTTCCTAAGCAAACATAGGAAAAAATAAATGCAATGAAAATAGACGACACTCACTCACTTTAGACTCAAGCGTTGGTAAATTAAAACCAAGGATGAATAGAACCTACATATATAACAACTGAAATAATTTTGATGTTTTTCCATCGTTTTGTTGTTGCGTTCCTGTGACTACCTTCCGGCTCCATCATCAGACCCTGAAAACCACATAACACCAGAGAACTCATCAAGACAAATCAAATGAGCCCAAACACGAAGGGGGTTCTATCATTTTGTTGTTGATTTCCTGTGACTTCCTTCCGGCTCCATCATCAGACCCTGGATACCACATAAAACCAGAGAACTCACCAAGACAAACCAAATGAGCCCAAACTCGAAGGGGCTCCATCATTTTCTTGTTGAGTTCCTGTGACTACCTTCCAGCTCCATCATCAGATCCTTGATACCACATAAAACCAGACATGATCTCATCAAGACAAACCAAATGAGCCCAAACTCGAAGGAATTCCATCATCTGATTGTGTAGTTCCTTTGACTACTACTGTTGTTTTTAATTGTCATCAGAACTACACCCACGTCCAAAACTTCAGCATCTTTGGACGTCCTTAAATTGTTCAAAATTGACTTGCAATCCAGTCTTAAACATTATAACACAGTGTATTAAATTAAAGCTTGTTTAAAGCTACTAAATCAATTTTTATGAAATTTATACAGTACTACACTAGAGGTCTTCTTACTCAAGTAAAAACAACCATCTAATTCGGTTCAGAAATCCCAAGATATTAGAGAACATAAACTATAAAACAAATAGATTTCTAATAAAACTACTGAATCAATTTTGATGAAGTTTATATGGGACTACACGGAAAGTTTACTCTTTTGAATAAAAAAACAACCATCTAAATCGGTTTAGAAATCTTAGAGATAAACACAAAATAAAGGCAATATAAACACAAAATCGAATGGATTTACACCTGGAAAGTGGGTATATTTTCCAGGTGTAAATCCATTCAATTTTGTGTCAAACAAAAAAAAGAATTTTTAAAATCGGTCTGCATTTGACGGAGATGTCGACCGAAATACATAAAAAAAATGAAAACAAAACATACATATAGCCGAACATATAACCTTCTCCTTTTCTGAAGTCGATACTGACCATATCGTTGCAACATATAATCTCATTTCGGGTGAACTATGAACTACACAGATTAAATCTGTCCGATTTGTCAGTAGAACCTTTCGCTAAAATAACTTTTCAATAACAGCAAATAAAAACATGTAGATTGTGAAATAGCAAAATAACTGGGACTGTGCCCTGTACACTGCTATGTGTGTGTGTATGCTATGTGTTATTCTCCTACATTCAAAGGTTTTCTGGAAAAGATTGCTGTGACCGATAAGGCGATAATACTTTTAGCCATAGATAAGTTTTTTGTATGTACTAGCTGTACCGCGGTTTTTGCCCGCGTGGTCATTTTCCTGGGAAAGTAAAACCAAATATCTTACGAAAAATTGGTCGGCTTCTACTCATCGCATTGAGATTCTTTCATATTTGAAGTCAAACCCTAAGTTAAACAACAGTGAAAACCACATTTCAGTAAGTCCAGTAAGTAGTTCTTACATGATGCTTGAACAAACATCCTAACCTAACAGACAGACAAGATTTAAAAAAAACTTTTACATGCTTTTGGTTATTTACTGCTTTGTTATAAGTATAGATTAGTGTTTAGTTGATAAATAACCCTAAGTTATAAGTATAGATTAGTGTTTAGTTGATAAATAACCCTAAGTTATAAGTATAGATTAGTGTTTAGTTGATAAATAACCCTAAGTTATAAGTATAGATTAGTGTTTAGTTGATAAATAACCCTAAGTTATAAGTATAGATTAGTGTTTAGTTGATAAATAACCCTAAGTTATAAGTATAGATTAGTGTTTAGTTGATAAATAACCCTAAGCAACTTACATAGAAACAGCTCAGTGGCATGCATTAGGAGAAATAAAAAAATAAAAAATAAGTTTTTGTTATTTTTGTTCTATGTGGTGTACAATAAAAAGTTATCTATCTTACGTCCAGCTGTGGACAAATAAAGGCTGATGATGATGAACTTACACAGAAGTCAGACCCTGGTTTTCTAAGAACTTGGACGCGTTCTCATAGAAGTTGTCATACGCAGGATCGACACCAACTTCCAAATTCCGCTCGTCCACTATCAGCACCATCATGGCGACGAGAAGGAAGATGGAGAACGAGACGATGCAGGTGGACCTCTCTCCGATTGACTCCTCACTAGTGAAGTACTGCTTCGTGAGAGTCAGAAGGATCTTGCTGAGAAATGAGTCAAGGAGTTGAATAGTATTTGATGACAGAATAAATAAACGATAGATTACCAACATAATTTACAATGTAAAAATAAATGTTTGGAACGGCTAAAAATCTCACCGCGGATTTAATGGCCGAAAATACTTTTCGGACTGTTTCGAAGAAACAATATAACATAGAACTCCCTGAGAAGAACTTCAAAACAGCCCGAAACCACGTCGGAGTATTCCAGTCTTTATATTCGTGAGTTTTTTAGCCTTTCACCAAATATTGATCTATACTTAAAACTGTAACAGGTCCAATTCTGTACATTGAAGATGTTTTGTAAATTTTTTTGGAGGCTGTTTTTTATTCCATACTGTTGTTTTTTTTTCATTTTTGTCTGACTGTCTGTCTGTATCTTGGCTAGGCATCACGCCAAAACTACTGAATGAATTTTAATGAAACTCGGTACGAGTATGATTTGAGTCCATACTACGAGATAGGACATAGGATTCTTTTCATCCCGAAAAATTAAAGGGTTCCCGCAGGATAGGGGTTGAAAGTTATTTAACACTGGAACTACTGGACGGATTTTGATGCACCTTGGCACAGTCATAGTTATGGGTGAAAATTAATAATACTTTTTTCCCGAAAATATAAAGGGTTCCTGCGGTATAGGGGTCCAAATTCTGTATGTACATTGAAAACATTTTGTATTTTATTTGTAGGCTTTTCTATATTCGTACTGAAGAAAAAACTGTTTGATTTTTTCTCTTCTTTTTTCGTCTGTTTTCTGTCTGTCTGTATCTTGGACGCACATTACGCCGAAACTACTGAATGAATTCAAATGAAACTAGGCATCATTTGAGTTCATACTACGAGGTACATTGGATACTTTTCATACCGGTAAATTAAAGTGTCCGCGCATGATAAGGGTATTTTATTTGGAGTATTCATGTTTTACGGTTTATAGTTACTTCCGTAGTTCACCTCTAGGATACTCAAGAAATATTCCTCCAAATTTGAAATACCTACGTCCACCGTTTTAGGCTGGGCGTTGTCTGTCGTCAGTCAGTCAGTCAGTCACTCAGTAGGAGTTGATATTATATGAAGGACGGAAAAGTATGAATTGTAGGTACACAGTCAAGAACATTACTACACACTACTTGAGGTGAGGTGAGTAGCGTGAGTTTATGCCGCCCGGGGAATTTGCCACCGCCGAAATGAAATTATTTTCTATACTTTCATATCTATTTATACATCAAAATGATTAAAAGACGCGAGCATAGCGATCGCAAAAATGTTGAGCTATTTATCTTAGTGTGTAAAATGGAATATAATATTTAACCGTATTGAATAACCAAAAGAAACGCGAGCGAAGACAGCGCGATTTTTTTGAATTATTTTCTTTCAATATCGAAACACAATGGCTATAAGCATAGGAAAATAATGAAAAAATCTATAACCAATAGGTACTGACAGAGATCGCGAAAATATTGAGTTACTAATATTGGCATAGAAATTAAAAAAGTGTTAAAAGACGAGCTATTTTCACTATAACATAAATCAAAATTCCCAATTATAGCTCTTCACAACAAAAACTTGTAAACAAAATGCGGAACCGTTTTGGCGGGAACATTTTTCCGTTCGTGTGTATATTTTTAGATAGTTTTATTAGATTTTTTCGAGGATCTTTATTGTTTTATCCATAATGGTATAATGTTGTCATTATCAAATAAAAAATGAGTTTATTTAAAGTAAAGGTAATTTACTTCGAAAAATAACACAGATTTTCAAGGGTTTTCAAGCGCCTCCCCCCCCCCCCCCCCCTTGGCGACGCCCTTGCCAGAGGCATATTTTTCTTCCCGTAGTCTACCTCGAGATAGCTGGGTGTATGCCTCGTTTAGGTATGCCAGGTCCCACATTTTTTAATAAACGGCGGAAATTTTGGTAAGCCAGATCCCACATTTTTTATTCATATCATCATCAGCCTATTTCTGTCCACTGCTGGACGTAGGCCTCTCCTAAGTCACGCCACTGAGCTCGGTCTTCAGCTCTCCTCATCCATTCTCCTCCAGGCGCCTTTCGCAGGTCGTCACTCCTCCTAGCCACAGGGCGTCCTACGCTACGTTTGCCTAAACGTGGTTTCCACTCGAGAACTCTTCTACCCCAACGGGTATCGGCCCACTGCCACTTTAGCTTGCTCATCCTTTGAGCTATGCTGGTTACCTTTATATATCTTGTTAGATATCTTCATTGCGAATCTTGTGCTTCAGAGAAACTACAAACATAGCTCTCTCCATAGCTCTCTGAGCGACCTTAAATTTGTGGACTAGTTTAACAGTGAGTGTCCACGTATAATTTTTTATTAAATGGCGGAATTATAGGTATACCTGGTCCCACTTATTTATTAAATGGCGGAAGTTGCAGTATGCCAGGTACATTTTTTTTTATTAAATGGCGGAAGATTAGGTAAGCCAGGTCCCGCATTTATTATTAAATGGCGGAAGTTTAGGTATTCCAGGCTTCACAAACATTTTAGTTGGTCTTTATAAAGGATACATTGAGAAGATAACCACTAGAAGGCACCACACCATACTCAAATTGAATTCATCTTTCAATGGAAATATTGCTGTATAAACCTGAAATAAATGTAAACACAATATATACTAATATTATACTACTAAGACAAACTACAGTAGAAACCGGATATAACGACATTGAAGGGACCAAGGATGCTATATCCGATAGTTGTTATATGCAATATATGTAGGTACATAATACGCATATGAACTGGTTTGCAAATAAATAGACACAAATCAAATACAACCACTAGCTGATATCAAATCAAACATGTCCACTATCCATCTCTCTAATCATTTTGATATCAAATCAAACATGTCCACTATCCATCTCTCTCATCATTTTGATATCAAATCAAACATGTCCACTATCCATCTCTCTAATCATTTTGATATCGAATCAAACATGTCCACTATCCATCTCTCTAATCATTTTGATATCGAATCAAACATGTCCACTATCCATCTCTCTAATCATTTTGATATCAAATCAAACATGTCCACTATCCATCTCTCTCATCATTTTGCCGTAAAATTAAGAACCTACCAAAAGCTTGTGCGAATAAAAAACATTTTTCACCTCAGAAGCTCGGAAAGATTCTGTTTGTCATCCGAAATCTGAGTGCAAAAGTGCATTTTACCCGCTAGCGTGGAAAGACTTTTTAAAATTCTATAGCTCCAATCCACTGAAAATACTTTATTACTAATTTATATTATATTATTATCCGATTTGATTCTACTCTACTTGACTCTATTCGTCTCTATTCGCCTCTTTTTGACTCTACTCGACTCTATCCGTCTCTTTTCATTTTCAATTCTTTTCTACTCTATTCTACTGTGTTCTACTCTTTACTACTATATTCTACTGTTTTCTACTCTACTCGACTCTTCTCGACTCTACTTGACAACCACTAACACTCTTTCTCTTCAACTTTACTCGACTCTAATCGCCTCTTTTCGTTTCAATTTGACTCTACTTGACATTTTTCAACCCTGTTCGACTCTTTTCGATTCTATTCTATCCTGTTCGACTCTATTCTATTATGTTTAAACATCTGCCAGGAATCCCGTGACGGCCCATTTTTCATTATTATTATAAACACTAATTTAATATATTATTTAGCTGTTATTCTTGCACCTAGCATTTTCCTCGCTGTAGTGAGGTGAAAAGTTTTGTGTTGCGCACGACAGCAAAGTTATTTGGCGTCTCGTACTTTTGAAACCCTTGCTACGCTCAGGATTCTATATTTTAATCAATCCTAGAATCCTTCGCTTGCTCTGGTTTCAATACAAGTACTCTCGCCAAAAAATCACTTTGCAGCCTTGCATAAGACATATAACTATTAACTGAGTTAATAGTTATTAACTGAGTAACTGGTATTAACTGAGTTAATAGTTATTTAAGACAAATAACTATTAACTGAGTAAAATGGGTTAGCGAAAATCGGGTTACTTGAGGTTTTTATTTTTTTAGTATGAAACTAACAAGTATTGTACCATTTTACAACCCTGATTAAATGCGCCAACTTTTAATGGCACTTGCCAAGGCACTCTAGTACTTTTTTTTTAACTTTTAAATTCATAGTTTATCAAATAGTCTTAATTCTACGAAACTTTGTGTCATTATTTTTGACTGTGATTCTAGAAATGTTATTTAGGGTTACGGTTACAAAGTTTAAATTAACAAAAATAATAAAAATTAACCACAATAACCGAAAAATGGTTACAGTTTGACCAAATTTCTAGGTTTTTCTTAAATGCCCATAATTTTCAAACTGCATGGGATAGATTGTTTTCCTGATTTTTGTCATGTTTACAATCAATCCTGTCACCCCGTTTCGGCTTGACGTTGAGTTCTGGGACAGCCCTGTAAATACATTATTATATAGCATATGTGTATGGTGCCATAATGATGTGAGATTTTTCTTCAATATTAAACACTTTTCTCTTTTTTTGCGACATGGTAATGCAAAAAAGCATGATCCGAATCAGATCACAACAATATACACCTGCTGTCTTTATGTGCACTAAATCAAGCGTAAAATAATAGCATGTCATTTTCACCTTGAACATAAAATGGGTGGGGTGGGAGAAAGTGCGTAAGCTAATTAATATGACAAGTCCTTCCTATGTCATTAGAATAAGGTTCAAAATAGTGTTTTGTGACTAAGTGAGACGGTTGGTTGTTATAGCCAATGAAGTCCAAATGAATTTATAATAATTTTGTACCTTACTTAAAATTAATGAAGAAAAAATAGGTAGCTTACTTCCGCCAAACTGTAAGTCAGACCAAGGAGTCTAGTGATAGTTCAAACTGTAAGTCAGACCAAGGAGTCTAGTGATAGTTCAAACTGTAAGTAAGTCCAAGGAGTCTAGTGATAGTTCAAACTGTAAGTCAAAAATATGTAGCTTACTTACGCCAAACTGTAAGTCAGACCAAGGAGTCTAGTGATAGTTCAAACTGTAAGTCAGACCAAGGAGTCTAGTGATAGTTCTAACTGTAAGTCAGACCAAGGAGTCTAGTGATAGTTCAAACTGTATGTCAGACCAAGGAGTCTAGTGATAGTTCAAACTGTAAGTCAGACCAAGGAGTCTAGTGATAGTTCAAACTGTAAGTCAGACCAAGGAGTCTAGTGATAGTTCAAATTGTAATTAAGACCAAAGGAGTCTAGTTATATTTCAAACTGTAAGTCAGAGCAAGCAGTCTAGTGATAGTTCAAACTGTAAGTAAGTCCAAGGAGTCTAGTGATAGTCCAAACTGTAAGTCAGACCAAGGAGTCTGGTGATAGATCAAACTGTAAGTCAGACCAAGGAGTCTAGTGATAGTTAAAATTGTAAGTCAGACCAAAAAGTCTGGTGATAGTTCAAACTGTAAGTCAGACCAAGGAGTCTGGTGATAGTTCAAACTGTAAGTCAGACCAAGGAGTCTGATAGTTCAAACACACATGAAGTTAAGATTTACACTGACAGCTCCAAAATGAAAACAGGAATGGGAACAGGTGTGTTCTCACGACGATCGAAACATACACATAGCTGCAACCCTGGGTTCACACAACTCCATCTTCCAGGCGGAATGTGTAGGTATAATCTAGGTAGGAATTGCAGTACTATAAAGCAACTGACTGTAAGTAAGTCCAAGGAGTCTAGTGATAGTTCAAACTGTAAGTCAAAAATATGTAGCTTACTTACGCCAAACTGTAAGTCAGACCAAGGAGTCTAGTGATAGTTCAAACTGTAAGTCAGACCAAGGAGTCTAGTGATAGTTCAAACTGTAAGTCAGACCAAGGAGTCTAGTGATAGTTCAAACTGTATGTCAGACCAAGGAGTCTAGTGATAGTTCAAACTGTAAGTCAGACCAAGGAGTCTAGTGATAGTTCAAACTGTAAGTCAGACCAAGGAGTCTAGTGATAGTTCAAATTGTAATTCAGACCAAAGGAGTCTAGTGATATTTCAAACTGTAAGTCAGAGCAAGCAGTCTAGTGATAGTTCAAACTGTAAGTAAGTCCAAGGAGTCTAGTGATAGTCCAAACTGTAAGTCAGACCAAGGAGTCTGGTGATAGATCAAACTGTAAGTCAGACCAAGGAGTCTAGTGATAGTTAAAATTGTAAGTCAGACCAAAAAGTCTGGTGATAGTTCAAACTGTAAGTCAGACCAAGGAGTCTGGTGATAGTTCAAACTGTAAGTCAGACCAAGGAGTCTGATAGTTCAAACACACATGAAGTTAAGATTTACACTGACAGCTCTAAAATGAAAACAGGAATGGGAACAGGTGTGTTCTCACGACGATCGAAACATACACAAAGCTGCAACCCTGGGTTCACACAACTCCATCTTCCAGGCGGAATGTGTAGGTATAATCTAGGTAGGAATTGCAGTACTATAAAGCAACTGACTTTAACTTGGGTCTGACTTACAGTTTGGCGGTAGTAACCTATTTTTTCTTTGTTGATTTGAAATATGGATTTCTGCAACATAATGTCTGAGTCTATCAACTGTACCTTACTTGTTCAGGATAAGGATACTAAAATCTTATTAGTACATATATAATATTAATATTGCTTCACACTATTAAATACGATATTCTTAGCTGAATTATAAAACAACAATTAATATACACACATTATTTATTACAACGGTTGCGGGTTGGAATCCTGTAAGGTGCAAGCATTTGTGTGATGAGCAGAAATGTTTGTTTCCGAGTCATGGATGTAATATTCGTATTTATGTATGTTTATCCGTTATCTAGGGCCCATATTACAGGGTATCCTAGTTTGGGGCTAGGTAACTGGTGTGGAAATGTCCCGCATATATTATTATTATTATTAATACACTAAAATGTACAATTGGCGGCCTTATTGCTAAATAGCAATCTCTTCCAGGCAACTTCACTGCAACACTAGTTACAATTAATTATTAAAACATAAAACAATGACTTTGAACATAGATCTAATTAAAAGTGAGAAGATTAGGTTCCAGCTCCTCGGGTGAGGATCACATAAATTATTCTATATAAGTCTCGTCTATAATTGTTGTTGATGCACATGTAGCATGAGAGCATGACAATGGGAATGCAGCTGAGTGAGTGTGTTTGCCTGTAGTTGTGCTAGTCCAGTTATTGTTTAGGTGATAATCAATTGTGCTGTATCCAAGGCCGTTGGCAGGGAGGGGGAAAATCCCCTTATGCCTACTAAGGCACCGTTTTATACACAGAAAGAGTGGAACTTGATTTTTACTGAATTTTTAATATAGTTAAAATTGCAGTTTAATTTAATGACTAAATGTTCAATATAAACTGGGCCCTTAATTATTATAACCATTCACATGAGTAAAACATCGCATAGTGGAATTTTACGGAAAATTCAGAACAATTCCACGCAGGTGGCACATTACCTGGCCAAGTGTTGCAAATATGTGCAAATAAGGGCCCTGGGACGACATGGAAAATCAATTTTTATTATTTGGTTTTGGTGATGTTATTAAGAGAGAAGGTAAAATAAAGTATTTACCAAATAATATTTTCAATTAAAACTAATGTCTACATAAATTACACCAGTCAATAAAACCATCAAACATTACAAAGTTTCTATGTTTTTTATATTGTTAGGACCTATGAGCGATTTTAGTTTATATCTAAGTTTGCAACACTGAAAATCCGGTGCTACTACCGTGGTGCTTGAAATTCTGGCACTTGTTTCAGTTTTTTCGAAAAAACTGCTTTAGGGACTTCTTCTTTGGCTACGGACCAATAAGGATGACACTTTGGTGGAACATCCATAGGGAAATATATAGAAACGCAGAAGTTGAGGGGGGGTGGTGGGTCATAACCCTCCCCCCCACCACAGGCAATGCATAGTTTACGAGATAGGGTTTGCTCTGAACCAAAGCTTGATCCCTCCAAAAAGTGAATTCCTGGCTCCTGGCCTTGGCTGTATCATCCCTCCTTTAACCTGTCGGCTATCGGTAGCCCGTACGGGATATTTGAGGTTATTTCTGCAAATTTTGCAAAAAATTATATAAGCAAAATTAAGTAAAACATTTTTTTTTTCTGTTTTTTTGGTTCATTTACCTTCCTCAAATACAAATTTTGTATTCATTCTTTATTTAAAAAATAGCCTCAGAACTCCAAAAATGCACTCGTCCACAGGTTAACTAGATCTATGACTTTGAAAGCCAATTATAACTCTCGTGATTTTCACAGGCTGGAACAAACATTACAAATTCTCACCTCTGACATAATGTAAACTATTGCAGTGTACAATGAGAAGTCAACAATCCAATAGTATTCAGAATAGAATCTTAGATGTATCACATCTAACGGGGAGATGGGAGCTGTTTCTAGGTTGATTTCCAGGCTACGGGGCACTTGAAAAGTCTCTGGTTTCCCATTGCTCTCATGTTTCCCTCCCTTTTTGCTCTTTATCTTATCCTTCCCAGTGAGAGCCTTCAGCTCGCTGTCGGTCGGGTACAAGTACCGGTAAAGCCCTTGTGAACACAGTAGCCATCTCGCCAAAGAATAATCTCTCAACTTCTGCATGAAAGATATCATGATCAACGTAATAACCGATTGAGCTCCAAGCACAGCCTGCAAATTACCAAACAACAGGAAAATTGGTGTCAATTACTGAACTTACTGAGCTATTGAAATAGTGTGATTAAACTTTTTGTGCTCACCATTTTGTCCAGATTTCCATTCACAATAAATTTCTATTCTTAGTCCAATTTGAAATTATTTTTGTTTCTATCAGATCGTATTCATAACCTCAATCAATTTGTTCCTCCCTACCCTGCGTTCGTGATGATGAGATGGCGTTGTGACTGTGGTTGTGGGCACTGGGCAGTTTTGAAATGTACATTTCATCAAGCCGTTTTCTTTGAACATTTTCAGCACTTTTGTCATTTTTGCAACTTTTGACACTACCGATCCTTTCCAAACTGAATAAAAACGACCCAACCTGTGACGGAATAAAGTCGATTTTCCTATGTCAACATGTCATCGAAACATGCAAAACGAACGGTGATCGAAAACGTTCAGAACGCTAATTTCGCCCACAAATATCCAAAGCGAACGCTAAATGTGATCATATTTAGCGCCCACACAATAATAAACAAACCAAAGAGAATGTAAGGGTGCTGTCCGATTCACGCTTACGGTACCAATAGCACGCTCACAGTTGCAGGCTGATTCCCTAAGGAGTGAGGTTGAGTGATTGCCACCGAGGACCCATTGCGGGTGCGCTTGAAGGTCGTGAAGGTTTTGGAATTCAATAAACAGTTAACGCGCACCCGTCAAGCACCCGCAATCAACACGAATACCGGGAAACCGGTAATGGTTGCTATGCGGCACAATTAAGCTAAACCTAGCCTACAAATACTTCTAACAGAAATAGGACTTTTCACATTTTGCCGGGTTTTATGTTTGAGTGATTATCTGTGAATGGTGCGGTAGCCAACCAATGGCAGCAATCGCCCGCCAACAATCATCGTCTGAATTTATTTTCTGTTTTTTCTCATTGACTTTTAATCAATCTAAAATTTTGTTCCCGTGTAGGTAATAAGTATAATTAAAAGTTAATTAGCATCGTAAGTTTTGTAGTGATCTAATAATATGCCAATAACCTTTTTGTAGATTGTACGTCTCTGAAAGAAAACCTAAACATTGATATTATTTCTCAGCAATAATTTACTTACCTACTACAAATAATTATTACGACTGCTTATAAATACCATGTTCCTATAGGTAATGTGAGTTCAACTGAAAATAATCTTTGCTGTCGAGTAAAAATTTTTTGAATGAAAACATGTCATTCCTTGTACACTATTGTGCAAAATAATTAAATCAATAAATAATTAAAACGCCAAAAAACGTCGAAGGAAATATATTTACGATTTCAAAATGTATTTCTAGATGAAATCTCTTGCTTTGTACCTATATAGAAGTGTATTGTATCTACCTAAGTCTTATGTATCGTTGTAGATTCACAAAAATGATCTGATGATGATGAAGTCTTGGAGAAACGGACAAATGGGTGCTCGACAGTTGATAATTATAGCCTAGGACTTGATAGACAAGTACATAACTATGTTGAATGTTGAATCTACTTGATTATACTAATAATATGATACATTTGTTTCAGGTAGATGCACACAGAACTGCAGTTCATATGCATGTATAGATCTCCGCTTTCCAAGCTCATAGGATAGTGTAAATATCAATATATGTGAAAATTGTAACATTATTACATGATATTTAAAACTTACACTTGATTTTGTTTTGCTTATATTTGCATTGACTCCTCGTTGTTAGTAGAACTTCACTTAATTAGGCATTGTAAGAAAACTACTAGATTTTAAAACCAGTATGTATTTTTCTATTTTAGGGTTAAAAACCTACTCTAGCTATGAAATAGTTAGGAAGGTTCTATGAAATACCACATACATACATGTCATTAAACCTACCTTTCACAAAAACAACTCAATTTCATAGCACAAAGTGGTTTCAGGTAGGTGTTAGAACTATAAGTTTCATAGTAACTATGCATTATCAATGATCTTCACTAACCAAACACTGCTAGATAGTAAATGCAATGAACGCACCGGGTCCTCTTCGGTTGACGAAAACTCATTGCTACTGAATTCCTTGTGAATTCCGATTTTGAATTACCAGTTTTTTATATCGTAGTAAAATGACAGTTTCCGTGCGGTTGTGTGCTCATCGTCTTGATGACGTCATTTCACATGCTTAGGGAATTCGAAACGAGTGATCGGTGGCAATGAATGGTCCAAGTGGCATTAACCGAACCGCGCTTTAACTCAGAATCAGGCCCCTGCACACCTCTATGCTAAACAACTTTGACAGTTTTGTATGGTTTGTGAGAAAAATAATTCAGCTTGGTGTGTTGCCTGCATTCGAAATGAATGTTCCCTAGCTAGACCAATGATGTTATATATCAACTGAGGTAGATACGTTGTACTCCGCTCTGCGTGGCGAAGCTAACACAAGCTAATTAGCTTGTGTCGACTTAGTCCCAAACAGTGTGTCAACGGCGCAACACGTAAATACACGTACACGTTTTAAGAACTTTTTACGGTTTTGAAAATGGAAAATAATAAATTTCATTTTACTCTACATCAACTGTTGCGATGCTGCCGCTTTGCCACTTACACGAACAAGACAAGTAGCGGATAACGTGTGAGAGCAACCGAGAGAACGCGATAATGGCACGCAGCGTTGTTAGTTCGTATGATGCTAGGGGATGTTGAGGGCTTACCAACGGCTGACGATCGTAAGTCTGAGCTCCGAACCGTAAAGGCCACGGCTGACGATCTTCAGTTGGGTAGTCTAGCGGAGTTGCAACCCTATTTGTATTGAATGAGCAGTTTTCCATTAGGCATTGTCAGTTTAGTTCTTTCATCGTCAAGATATGGCGCTCGCGTAATATTTGGTATTTACTCAACTGAACGTAGTAATCGAAAGCAGGTAAAAACAGTCTTTTACATTAAAAATACACTAACCACGAGCGAACCAAACGAACGACTAGTTGTTTGTGTAGAGAAATTCGTTATTTGTATTTTTTTATTATGACATTGGCAGTTTTGGCATATTCATATTTTATTTACCCCCTATAATACAGCAGCTAAATAAAATCTAATTAAAATATTCCATTTTCTTTGTATCATTAGCTGTAATATAGAAAATTAAGAAGGTAGAAAATACTACCAATAAATACTTTATGCAATGAGTTTGTTACAAAACTGACGCACAACTTGCCACAAACAAGGGAACGCAGAATGACATACCCGCCAGTAAGCGTAATTCAAAATCTTCGGTCATACCCAAAGAAGTTCTATGTACTTATAGAACTTCCTTGGTCATATCGAACTACACCAAACTGTTACTGTTACCAAAACAGGCGCCAATGCCATCTAGCGAGAGCAATGCTAAAATGACACTTGGAAAACCTCTCATTAGGATACGATATTAGATTAGGGTATATTTGTGTTACATATATTTTAAGACAGCGTGAAACGAGCAATTTTATTGGATAATAAAGTGGTTCGGTCCTAATCGTTTTTTTGTGAGTTCATGTTGTCTGTGTTGGTTTTAGTGATTTATAGCTTGTATTTTGTTTTATTACGTCTAATAATACTGTAAGGGCGATACATATTTAAATAATTTTGTGTTTAGTGTCCCGCGAGTGATGATTGTCACAAACTGCTTCAAAGTTCCTTTCGTCATTTTTGGTGGGAAAATGTAAACATGAGTATATTTTTGATAGTTTAATAGTATTTTTTTCAGTGTTCTTTATTTTTTTAGCTATAAAATGGTATATAACATTATGTAATTTATACCATCAGCAATTCACAAAAAACAGAAGATTTACGCGCGTGTCTCAAGTGTCCGGTGAAAATACGGGTGTTCTCTGTGATATATAGATATTATGAAAGTATTTGTTTTTCATAGAATTCGTTTTATTTTCGGCTTGAATAAACCCTTCTATCCATTTTGCCCCAGTTTACTCTAGCTACTAGCCAACGCAGTGACGCAGGTGACTTCAGAAGCCGTCATCGGCGGTGATTGGCGATCGGCCGCTCAGTGCAACTCACTGTAACTGAGTACATATGTTTATCTCTTTCTGATGACGCGGTTCTGTATATCTCCGTGATCTTTTAGGCTCTTCAATGATGCAAATATAGTTGCTTAAGTTCTGTGTAAGTAGCTATAGTACAATTTCACCGTGTTTTTAGTGTTTTATAATGGATATAACGTCTCTATTGGTAAAATCTCATTGAGCTAGACCCTTTCAGTATTCTGTGCCCAAACTACTCATTTTTTTATACGCTTTATATTAGCTTCACTTGTATGTTTGTATGTTTGTAACCGACTCCTTTGGACGCTATTTTGACCCACTTATACGGTCAGATTTCATTCAAATTTTGCACACCTGTCAAAGACCGATGACAATGCAATAATTCGAAAAAAAAAAAAAAAAAGTTAGTTACACTATTAATTATTTATATTTATTAGAATTTTTTACACTATTCTTAATTCAAAATTATTAAAAATTATTTTCTATTTTTTAGTTTGGTTTTCTATATAAAGCGTGTTTTTTAGTTTTTTTAAACTATTATTTATTTATTAATAAAATGATTTAATTGTATTGGTTCTCATTTGTATCAATAGTAAATTCAATTTAATGTAATATCGTACGATGTTGTTAATATGTATACAGAATAGAAAGTTTATTAGAGAGAGCAAGGGCACCTACAACTACTTAAATGCCTTAACCATGGAGTGTCATGTATGAAGGGGTGCAACTTTATAATAAATTGCCAAAAGACATAAAAAAGTAAAATCACTAAAAACATTTAAAAAACTATTAAAAGAGCACATTTTAAAGGATTTTTCATTATTATAACTAATTGTAATCACGAGAGACTCGTTCTTCTCCACATTTCGGCTTAGGCCTTAGTAAACAACGCAGGCGCCGAGCGCCGTACGCCGTGCGCCGATTGTGTTCACTTGCTCTTTCTTTTTAAGATTACCCACTTGTACCGATTGATTCCATATTTGTTTTTATTATTTTTAGTTGGAAATTATATTTTGATACCACGACTAATTTTACGCATATACTACGCTTAATGGTGCATACAATTTTGACATAAATAACCTGTATAAAACCTGTATAAATAATCTCTATAAGTGAATTTGTAAATTATTTTGAGAAATAAATTCTTAAACCATTAGAGCTACATACATAAAAACTGTGTGGGCCATGTCAAAGGCCCTTTAAGCGGCCTGACAAACTTTGACACCTGAGGCCTAGCATTACCTCATACGACAAACAAAAAAACAAACTGTGTTAGAAGACCTTCCGTGAATTTTGGAGATAGTTTGATAAATTTAAAGATTTTGGAAACAAAAATACAGTGTGCAAGAAAAATTATAATATTATAATAAAAATAATAATAATAATGTTTATTGACATAATAATTGTACAGAACAGTAATAAATCCATAGGCTCCCGAACTAGTAAGATATTTAGGAGCGTTTCAGGAGCCAGTGACTTCTCCCATATATATATATTACAAATTACGCCTCATTCAGTTAAAAGCAAAACAAAAGAAAAACATCATTAAATTACACTAAAAATAAAATTTAAACAATTTAATTAAAATTAAAACAATGACAAAAAATGAGCGATCCTTTTCGTTTTATGGACCAAAAGTAAGTAGTAAGTAGTAAGTGTAGTAGTACTAAGTAGTGTAAGTAAGTAGTATTGTAAGGGCCGTTGCCCGGCTAAGGAAACGGACCTCCTTCTCAGGTAAAGGCGAGGAATTAAAACAAGATGGTAAATTCAATAACAAAGGGCTTTATTACAAAAAATAGAAAAAAGACACACATGAGTTATCAAATATAGGTACTCTCCCCTTTACTGAGGAATTCAAAAATAAATATTTTACACTTAATTTAGTTTGTTCTGCATCAAAATAATTCTAAACAGCAAGATCTTATAATAGGAAATATTACTAACTTAATACTCAAAACTCAAAATTCTCAAATATGATTACAATTTCCTCAAACATATAAATTTTAGTACATAACTTCGGCCTGTATGATATGAATTTACAATAGAGCTGCAATATCCTAGGCAATAACTTAGTGAGACGGTACTCAGCAGTTCATAATGTAATTGCTCACAACGCAACGGAATAGTCTTGTCTTTGCCTTTGAATGTTCAAATTAAAAGAGAACTTGTGCAAACAGAGTGTGTGTGTGTAAGATTGTGTTTCCCTGAGGGATATTAAACTCTAAAACAGAAAGTGAAAGAGAAAGTAAGAACAGAAAGTATCTTTCAACAGTATATTAACACGTTAGAAGGCGAAGGCTTCCCTCACTACCGTAGCTCGCTGACTCAAAATGATTTGGAGTCGACCAACCTGGAAGCTTCCTGGGACGCCGTACCGTCGTCTCGCGTGCCGTCGCGGAACGCCTCCTTACTCCACTCGATCAGCTCCTACTGCTCCACGAACGGTGCCTTCCGCTGCACTCGAACGGTTTCAGTGTCTTCCACGATCGGTGCCTGGTGTCTTCTACTGGACAGGTGGTGCGTTGGAGACCTTCTGGAGTCCCTCGTAGACCGGCTTCTTCCACGAACGGTGGTGAGCCCCGGGTGATCGCGCAGAGCAGCTCGCAGTGGTGACGACAACAGCCGTCCGTAGATGCACGATTTTAACCTGGCTTTTGCACTCGTATACTTATTTCGCCTGTAACAGGGCAGCTTCGTTCTGGACTGCGTGCCTCTGTCATTTTGTCCACACAAGAGAAACTGCGTGTTCTTTTGCTGCCTGCGCCGATCTTAATCACGTGCCAACTATGTGAACCAAATGACGTCTGATTTCAAAATTCTATCCACAGGCTTCTCTCTTGTATATATACGAACTTTGGTTTGCACGTTGAGTAGCATTCTACCCAGACATCGAACTTCCGGTTATCTCGAACAGTCCAGAAACAACTCTGCCATTTGCATCATACCTTGTCAGCCTATACAGGTCACTGTCCTCCAGCCAGTTCTGGTACATACCAATCAGCATCCGGTGTTTACTTCAAAAAACTTCATATAGAAAAAACCATCTCTCCGGAACTTTCATGTGATTTCGCCATTATGTCAAAACCTTCCATGGTGTGACCATCGCAAGCGATTTCTAGATGTAAATTATTTTCGACATATGAATCGCTGCCCTCTGAATTTATGATTTGTTAGCCAACTTAAAGATGCGACCTATTCTGGATTTTTAAACAACCCGTTCCTCGTCCAAAGTTATCCAGAGCCCGAAATATTCCTGGAACGTCAATTAATAATAGCAACACTCAGAAGCCCTGCTACTTGCCGTCAGAGGCCTCCGCATTGTTTACACCTTCCTTCTAGTTCACGCCTCTTGTCGCTAGCTGTCGCTGCGTGGATTAACCATTTTATCTATTTTTGGACAGTAGATGAAAACTTTTCCCTTCCACTCGCAGAGGCAAATTCAACCATTTTTTCTTGATTCTTAGATAGGCGAAATTATCAACCTGTCTTCAACAAGAAAAGCTTTCATTATTCCTTCAACGAAGAAAATGGCGCGCGCGTGTTGGAGTTCGGCGTTTTTTACAAACTCGGCGTCTGGCTTTCAGATACGGAGAAAACACAACTTTATCTAATAGAAAAGACGCTGCTCCTCGCCAGATGGCGTTGTACCCAATACATTCTATTTAATCGGGATCTATAACAAAATTCTAACTTGGAGTCATGATTTAACATGTCACAGTATGAGATTAATATTGGTTAGAGTAGGTACTAAAAAAAGTTCAATAATATTGAAAGGTTATTTCCATACATTTGTGTACAAAGTAATTGCAGAAATTCAAAGTGTGACAAATAAACACAGTAGAAAGAAAATCTGATCACTATCAAGGAGACCAGCCAGCTATCTTCCTGTCTAACTTATTGCAGTTAGACAGGTCGGGAATTAATGATTTTAATTATGGGCGTATTTTTGCAATGTGTTCGCCGCAACATCGCGTTCTTATGTTGAAACGCACTATTTAAGACCATGGTCACCATGATGGATTATGTTGCACCAAAATAAATAATTATTTTATGAAGCATCATGGTCCATCATGGATGACCATGGCATATAATGGTGAATGCCAGCAGTATGTATGTACAATTTTTCATGCATGATACACCATATTTAATCTACTTATTATAAATTGAGGATGGCCCACTATGGACGACAATGGTATATTAATATACTGTAAGCATGTTCAATACAAAATTACAAAATGTTTGTAGAAATTGTAAAAAAGCTTTCTGAAGTATATTTTACCCTTATCCACATTAGTCCCATAAAGATTCGATCTTTCTTAGGAACGAGATCGTACAACACCTAGAATTATTCAATATATCAATTTTTCTTTCTGACTATACATTTTTCGTAAATCTGTAATATAATCTTGAATCTGGGATTGCTTAAAATCAGGGTAAAAGTTTTGACATGGCAGCACACCCACCTATCGTTTAGTCGTTTTTCGTTCGGTTTGAAAAGGACAGTTATTGTCAAAAATGGCAATCGAAACATCCCAAAACGCCACTGCTTCATCTAGAACGCAGGGAATCTCAAACCTTACGTTCGTAATGATGAGATGGCGTTGTGGGCAGTTTCAAAATGTATATATTAAAAAAAACATTTTCTTTAAATATTTTCAACTTTTTAGTTACTTTTGCAATTTCTGACACCTATCCTTTCCAAACCGAATGAGAAACGATCCTATCATTGACGGTATAAAGTCGATTTTACTATATCTACATGTCATCGAAACATGCAAAACGAACGGTAGTCGAAAACGTTCAGAACGCTAATTTCACCCTCAAATGTCCAAAGCGAATGCCAAATGTGATGTTAGCGTACTATCAGTTTATTTTTCCATTTGCTACAAAACGAACGCCCCAGAGGGTCTCACCTAACTGTCACCTGAAATGTTTTCGTTTGCTGTCAGGTCTGTCAGCTGTCACGTCCGTCACCCGCCCGCTGACGGCTGACGCTCGCTCGCTGCCTGCGTGCGTGCGCATTGATGACGAAAGTCCGCAGTTTTATCGATTGAGTTTGAGTTGATAGTTGTACAGACAACTTCAGACAATTAATTCGGTTTCGGCGTCGCTAAAGTCTGCTCGCAGACTCGCGACGGAGCCTTTTCACCAGTCCGGTTGTAAAATATTTTTGTTTTAAGTGTTGTGCTGAGAACCGTGCAAAATGGGGTCGTTGTTTAGGAGTGAAGAGATGACATTATGTCAGCTCTTCTTGCAAAGTGAAGCCGCGTATGCCTGCGTGTCTGAGCTTGGGGAGCTGGGCCTCGTGCAGTTCCGTGACGTGAGTACTTTACCACGATGCACTTCTCGTAAAACGCTCCTATTCATACAATCTATGTGTAGGGTTTTCCTAAGACTTCAATCAATAATGCTACAGCTAGAAATTTCTGACCTCGTTTCTCTTGTCTCGAAAAATCGTGCCTAAAACGCCCCTTTTCCTACAATCGTATGTGTAGGGTTTTCCCACGACTTCAATCAATAATGTTACAGCTAGAAATCTCTGACCTCGTTTCTCTTGTCTCGTAAAATCTTGCCCTAATTCCTAGATATCTATGTTAGTTATCTGATATGCAGTATTGATTATTTCTGCAATGCAATGGTCTGGTTGGCATGGAATTATAATAGGTGTGAGAATTTGTAATTTATATGACAAAGGTGGATTGTAATTTATAAAATGTTGTTTTTCAGTGCTTAATAAATATAAACTTGGTATAATGTAGGTATATGTGAGGTTTCCTGTAGGGAATAATATTATATTCTTTATTAGCTAGGTATTTGGTGTTTTATTGTGATTGTGATAGAAGAAAAAAAATAAGGAACCACTAGGATACAGGAAACTAAATGGACACTTGTCCAATCCGCTGACCTTATATTATATGAAGAAAGTAAAAAACAGGACTATCGTGTTACATAAATTATATAAATGTATAAAGTGTAATGTATGTATGTATATGTATGTACCTCAACGGTATGATAAGCCATGCACTTACAGATACCTCATGGTTTTGCCTGCATGTGCTTTTTTCTACAAAAGTATCCTATGTGTTATTCCATGACTTTAATGACCTAGGAATACAAATGGAAATTAAATGTACTAAATTTAATAATAAAATGTACAAATGGCTCTGCAACAGCTGTTTTTATTCAATAGATGAATATTTTAAATGTAATTTATTATTTTAATTTTGTTTGTGTACTTAACTTATAATAATATTCTTTTAATTATTTATAATAAAATTCAAATTAACAATTAATTAATTTGAATTTTTATTGCATGAAATCTATTGTTCATATAATATTTTAATAATTTAATATAATGTAATTTTAAAACATTTGCACGACACACTAGTCAAATACAGACATCCCTGAACTATATTAATAACTAAAATATAAATAACCTGTATTCATATAAATAAATTTATTTCATTTATTTCATTTCATTAACAAAATTTGTTCACACTTCAAACTTACTGCTTTATTTTGTACACATTTGTATCCGAAGTCCTTCACCAATTATTGTATTGTATTAGAATTATCTACTTTTAAACAATTACTGGCTGTGCCTATTGCTGCATGGTCATTTATCCGGGTTAATAGTAACCTACATTATTTCAGGACCAAAAGTGCCTATAAAGTACAATAATAATATATATAGTATAATATTCATCAAAATTCTAATAGTTGCCTCAGCTTTCAAATAGTTTTATCGATTGCTCGGCTTCTACCTATCTGATTGAGGTTCAAAGTGTACCAGATTTTAACCTGTCTGCTATCGGTATCCTGTATGGGGTATGTGAGTCTACTTCTGCAAATTTTGCAAAAAAATTAAAAAGAAAAAAGTAAGTTAAAATAATATGTTTTTCTACTTTTTTTGGTTCATTTACCTTCGTTAAATGCATATTTTGTGTATGGCAAACCTTTTAATCATTCTATATTTAAAAAAATAGCCCATGATGTCCAAAAATGCACTCATCCACAGGTTAAGTCAAAACCTAAGATAGCCAAAAATGAAAACTTGAATTGGTCCAAAAGTTTTTACATGATGTGCGAACATAGAGACAGATAAAAAAAAAGGAAAAAAAACATCGCTTGGTTCAAACTCTGTTTTATCATATATGCTAGCACTGCATGAGCTCATTTTTACACATTTCATAAAATTACTCCCAAGATTCCAGGAAAGCGAGAGGAAAGATGTTACACATCAAAAAATCTTGTCCTGTGGCTTATTTTAATATATGGTTTTTAAACTAACATGGTCACAAACACTAAAAGCGCATGTTATAAATAATTTTAAACTAACATGGTCACAAACACTAAAAGCGCATGTTATAAATAATTTTAAACTAACATGGTCACAAACACTAAAAGCGCATGTTATAAATAATTTTAAACTACCATGGTCACAAACACTAAAAGCGCATGCTATAAATAATTGAGAAAGAGAGTAGACCATTTAATCTGTTCGTAAAAAAACTATCCATCCACTAGTTACTTCAGTTTATCCTTGATCATGGCAGTGCCGGAATATTGGGAACTCATTGGAAATAGTATCCACGGCTAATATCCCATTTCTAATTATTATATTTCTAGAGCTTATTTTAAGACCCCTAAGATGTCTATGTCCATTATATACAGACTTATAAAAATAAACAATTATGTGTATGATCATTTATAAATGTAATTATATGTACAGTAGCCGTTTGGATTTGCCCGTGTAGTCATTTCTGGGTTAAAAGAAACCTAGTTATGTGTTATTCCAGGACCAAAACTACACATAAAGTACTAATATACCAAATTTTGTTCAGCCGTCAAATAGATTTTTATGGCTTCTTATCATTGGACTAAGATACCAAGTATGCTGGTTTATAATTTAAACCTTAAGCTATCTACCAGTGTAAACCGCATAGCAATCGGTCCGATAGTTTTACATGACGGGGAACAAACAGATAGAGCAGTTATATTGCTGTTTATTAGCTTATTTTAAGAACCCTAGACCATTTTTAGTGTTTCACACCTCAAAAGGAACCCTTATATGATCACTTTGTTGTCCGTCTGTCTGTCTGTCAAGACCCTTTTTCTCAGGAACGTGTGGGAGGTATCAAGTTGAAATTAATATCAAATACTCAGGTCTGTAATCACTAGGAACTGTGAAAAAAACTAACTTCTAAGTCAACACAATCAAAAGATGGAGCCGTTTATGCCGCATATTTCGACATTAGGTATAACCTATAGGGTACTTCCCGTTGACCTAGAAACATGAAATTTGGCAAGAAGCAATGTCTTGTAGAACAAGTAAAAGGAAAAAAACGAAAATCATTAATTTGTCACAAAAAATAACTGATTCATGAACTATTTACATAGCTACAAGTTTGTACGGAATGTAATAATGTTTTATAATTAATTATGATATCATAAACAAAATCTATCTATATCTATACTTATAATAAAACTGTAACAAGTCCAATTCTGTACAATAAAGATATTTTGTATTTTTTTTTGGACGGTACTTTATGTTCGATACTGAAGCCAAAACTGTTTTTTTTTTTAATTTTTGTCTGTTGGTCTGTTTCATGGCCGCGCATCACGCCGAACTACTGAATAGTTATAAATATTTCATTGACAGATGAGAAGCACCCCACGCTTTTTTTAAATAAAACTTTTTTTTTTATTTACACTATTAAAATTTATTTTCTATTTTTTAGTTTGGTTTTCTATATAAAGCGTGTTTTTTAGTTTTTTTAAACTATTATTTATTTTCTACTTTTTAGTTTGGTTTATTTATAAGAGCGATTTTTTTATTTTATTTTTTTCGAATTATTGCATTGTCATCGGTCTTTGACAAGTGTGCAAAATTTGAATGAAATCTGACCGTTTAAAGTGGGTCAAAATAGCGTCCAAAGGAGTCGGTTACAAACATACAAACATACAAGTGAAGCTAATATAAAGCGTATAAAAAAAAGACCAAAACCTATCGAGTGAAGTATTAAAATACAGGTATTTAAAAGAGCATTTCAATAATTTATAATTCTTATTAGAGTTGCCGCGAATAGTTGTTATAGCGAATAGTCGAATAACTCGACATTACTATTCGACATAAATAAGGCACATTAAAAATATTTCTAATTTCTTCTAAGGTTGTGAGAAAAGAAAACAATAAAGTTAAAGAAATCTGTTTCATGTTATACATATCTACATATATATGTAGTATTTTAATTTTTAAATGCTGGCAACCCTTTTCTTGTACATATTTTACGGGGAATACCCCGTTTTGTATTACCCAGCGTTTACTATTGTAGGGGATTTCCCGCTCAATCAATACGCTTGTGTTTAGGGTAGGCACGCATTTATAATTTGATTTTCGACATCGGTTGACGTTTTTTATTTTTTATTTCTATACTTATTTGAAAATTGCTATTGAATTAAAGACTTGAATAATTAATTAGTTAAAGTGTTACTTAAAAAGAAGAACAATCATGCCAAACCCAGGAAAAAAAACTCATGTTTGGCTACATTTTGAAGAGGAAGAAAACAGTGCAAAATGTAATTTATGTGGTGTAAAAATAAGTAGAGCAGCAAAAAAAGCAGGAACAACGGCTTTTCAGAATCATTTGAAATTCAAACACCCAGATGAGTATGGTAAAATTTATGGAAGCTCAATTAGTCATGCTCAACATAATGCAGAATCATCTCCAAGTACTTCCTCATCCACCCAGTTGCCCATTCAGCCTTTGGTGCAACCGTCCATGCAACAACTTCTTGAAAAAAAAAGCTCTGGGACATCAACGATAGCCAAGCAAAAAAATATCACTACTTGATTGGTGAAATGATCGCTATTGACAACGAGCCACTTTCCATCGTCGATCATCATGTGGGCTTTAAACGTCTTATTAATAATGCTTTGCCGCAATACACTATTCCTGGCAGCACATATTTCACCGAGAAAATAATTCCAGACATGTATGAGAGAGTGAAAGGGCTGAAGCTATAGCATTCACTACCAATCTTTGGACTTCTTCTGTATATAATGCTGCATTTCTGAGTTTAACAGGACACTGGATATCAGAAAACTTTAAACTGAATCATGCCGTTCTAAACATGGCTCATTTTCCTGAATCACAAACATCAGAAAATATCAAAAGAGAACTGTTACAGTGTGTAACTAAATGGGACATACCCTATCTCTAAAATTCAAGCGATTGTTTACGATAATGGGGCGAATATGGTTAAAGGAGTTAAGGAAACTCTACAACCTTCAGAGCGTTGCTTCAGCTGGTGATAAATAATGCCTTAGATAACAGTTTTCCAATAAAATAAATTCTTACTAGTGCCCGCCGCATAGTGACACATTTTAATCATTCAGGATATACAAAACTTGAAAGTATTCAATCTGAGCTCGGACTTCCTAAGCATAAACTGATTCAAGATATTCAAACTCGCTGGAACTCAACATATTACCTACTGGAGCGTCTATTTGAACAAAAAAGAGCAATTTCGGTGTATATTTCAGAATCAAGGAGCGTGAATTTTGAAAATTTGACCAGTGATCAGTGGGAGGTTATAGAACATCTGTTAGAGCTCTTAAAACCTTTCGAAGAGATAACAAAAATCACGAGTTCCACATATGCACCTAAATCAGATGTGATACCTAACACTGTTTCATTAACCAGATACCTAATGAAAGATGCGCTGATTCAACAAACTGCACACGTTGATGATTTTAGAAAGGCGTTAATAGAAAATATGCAAGCCCGTTTTAACTTGGACGATCTATGCTTCAGGAAGACATATTACTTGTCGACATTTTTAGACCCCCGCTACAAGGACTTTTACTTTGACGCTACCCAAGCTGAACGGATCCGTAGAGCTCAGATAAGGTCTTAGTCTTTCTTTAGATAACGAAAATGATGATTCGGATCCAGAAACGGCATCCAAAAGGTCTCGTTTAGACAATGAAAGTGAGCATGTCGATTCAGAAACTCATAAACTATTTTGGGCATGTTTTGAAGAATCATCTATAGAGCAGCCTACTGAAGAGCAACCCAAGAATGCTACTGAAATACACCCATATGAATGGTGGGCTTTGAGTACCAATAAGAATAGATTTCCTACTTTAAGTAAGCTTGCTAAACAATACTTAATCACACCAACAAGCTCTGTTTATTCAGAAAGACTATTTTCCGAGGCAGGTTTAGTTTAAGGAAAAGCGAAACCGACTTGCTCCCGAACGTGCAGAAAAAATAGTTTTTTGCACCACAATCTGCCTCTGTTGGATTTTAAATATTAATTAAAAAGCCTAACTAATTTAATTTCATTAATATGATAGGCACAGGCACATATTATTACAGATAATAATTGATACTGTGTATTGTTTTATTAAGGAAAATAATAAAAATTGATTATTTTTAACTCATTCGTTTTTTTTGTTTTTTAAAAGTTTATTTTAGACTATTCGCCTAATTCCGAATAATACTAGCTATTATTCGGTATTCGACGAATATAAAAAAAAAACGAGTAATGCCGAATACCGAATAATATCGAGTATCCGCGGCAACTCTATAATTAAACAGTAGCAATTTTCTTTTAAGCTTCAATACTAGATTATTCAAGTTAATGTAAATACTATAATCCAATGTTGTAATTGCAACAATTAAAGTAAGTAAAGTAAAATATGTAAGTGAAAAAGAAATACTTAGGATAAAAAGTTTGTGTTAATCCAGAGTATAAGCTACCTCCATACCAAACTTCATCCAAATCCATTCAGCAGGTTATGCGTGAAGAAGTAACAAATAATACATACAAACTTCCGTCTTTATAATATTAGTGTGATTATTTTAGCGGGCGGTCAGCTCGTAGTCAACAATTTTGTTTGCAGTCGGGTTTTTTGTGTTTATATAATAATTCTACGTGTTATATTTTGAAATTGGACCGATTTCTTTCTACCACAACAACAGGACAAAACGTTTGTAATAAAGTAGAAAATGAATTCAAATGTAGATATCTTCAATTCTTCAAATTTAGAGTGAATAGACAAGTCATCTTCAAGTGCATGCTCTTCATGCGAAACGGGGATCAAAAGAAGACCTTTAAAGAAGTTACATGTTCATATTTTTGAAAGCAATCAATGTGGCTACATTAAAGACATAAAATTGGTTATATCACATGATATTTTGATAATGAATTAACGCTATTGTGATAATTTTGATTGATCTTTGCTAATCATTGATTACGGGTATCAAATGTAAGGTGTGTTGATAATGTAGCATTCTAACGTCATGGCTTAGGAACTTTATCTATGTTATAGCATCTACTATACCTACCTGTACCTAAATATTACCAAAATATGTTTTGACTAGCTTTTGCCCGCAACTTCATCCGCTCGGACCACAGACTATCAAGATAACAAGTACATCGTCAAAGTAAGAGATAAAACACGACTGCCCTGGCAAAAAATGTTTTTTTATTTTTTTACTTGGGCTGATGTAGGGATTCTAACATTGCCCCATACATCCAAATCAGGCATTCAACAATTATGGTGAAACAAAGAAACTCACATACATACATACATACATGTATGAATCCTGAAAGCATTATCTTTTTTTTTGGGCAGTCGTCCAAATAATATCCTTCCACAGGGTTCTTACGAAGTTCGGTTAGTTACGGATTCTTAAGATCAAATTGTCTACAGGGTTCTTCTAACATTGTACTATGAAGCCTGGTACACAGCTACTGCTCAAATGTTAATCTATACTTATAATAAATCAGTAAGAACAAAAAAGTCTGTACAAAGAAGATAATTTAAAAAAAATGGTCGAGGTTACTTAAAAGAAGTTACTGAACAAGAGTATAACATTTTTTTAAATCGTGTCTGTCTGTTTGTTTGTCTGTATGTTCGCGTATCACGTAAAAACTACTGGACCGATTGCGATGCGGTTTTCACTGTTGGATAGCTTTGGAGTTTGACTTAAAAACTGGTGTTCTTGGTATTTCAATACAATGAGTAGAAGCCGAGCAAACGATAAAATGTTTTTGACGGCTGAAGAAATTTTGATCAAATGTTGGTATATTGTTATTTTTGGTCTTATAATAGTACATAGAGTACTTTTAACCTAGAGAAATGACCACGCGTGCGAAGCCGCGGGTACAGCTAGTAAATCAATAGATTCAAAACAAAATGGTTCAAAGCTCTAGTACCCTAGTACCGCATTCCTCAGACATTGGAGACCAAAGATAGCAGATCTCGGTTGATGTACGTCATATTCATATGCCACATTTGAGCTTTAGTTATTATTGCAAGAAAATTTACGCACATAGAAAAAACCCGATTGAGAATGGTTGCTAACCAAGTTTAAATCGTTATAGGTCCTTAATGCTTATTCATAATGAAACATGATCAGAGAAACCTAAAGTACATTTTCAAATACCTATTCAGTGATACCCTACTTAATTAACATCGTTCGTCGTTTTTTTTCTGTTTCTTAATATGGCGTCGGCCATGTTGAATTTTCATTACTGTCCTTAGTAGCACTCGCAAGATTAAGGCAAATCGATTGACGTAAGTATCATCAAAATCGGTCCACGCTGTTGTTCTATAATAGTGCCACAAAGGAACAGGCATGCATATATACACAGGCTGATAAACACAATACCCTCCGCTCAGTCGGGTAAAAAGACTAGATATGACTTATATGACTATAACTAATGAAAAACCCAAATACATTCCTAACAATGTAATTAAATTAAATACCTAGAATCATTTTATTCTAATTATAGACGAGGAAAAGTTCCAGGTCCTGTAGTATGGGCCTCGGTCTTACATGAGCTCTCTAACCACTTGACTGAAAATGACAAACGAGACGTATCGGTTCGATATGGTGGCCTATCTATGTATTTTTCTGGTCGTCTGTCCACGAGATCTCCGAAAGCCGACATACAGATGCATAGGACGCCATAACATTAACGTAAACACCCAAGCATTTACTAAATACTTTTCATTTTCATTATCGTCTTCAACAGTTAAACCCGGACGTGAACGCGTTCCAACGCAAGTTCGTCAATGAGGTCCGCCGGTGCGACGAGATGGAGCGCAAGCTGCGGTACCTGGAGAAGGAGATCAGGCGGGACGGCATCCCCATGCTGGAGATCCCCGGGGAATGCCCCGAGGCGCCACAGCCGAGGGAGATGATCGACCTTGAGGTGAGAACATACTATAAACTTTTTGCTTGCAGCATATTAGAGCTTGATTAGAAAAGCAGAAGTAGGCCCTAGTAGAGCTTCCGAAGAAGCCCTGAAGCAACACGGCCTGAGATCTGCTGCTTTGTTTGTATATACACAGCTTCAGTAGGAGATCTGAAGAGTATGGGGATATGCTGGAGATCCCTGCCCTGAAATGCCTTGACTGTACCTCAACCAATACTAAATGTTTGAACAAACTATAATTCGAATCCAAGCATCTCTACAATCTAAAAATCTGCAACGAAATTGGCCCACTGCCACAGAATAAATTAGTACTACGTACCATTGCTATACAGTCACTTTTTCTCCACTTGCTCCAATCCTTCCTGTCTTTGGGTATCGACATCCACCACTTTCACCACAGAACCTGCCTGTCTAGCTTGAATTCTAACTAGTGTCAATGGCCCGTAGGCCGATGATCCACGATGCTGACATAAGTGGAGACGTCTTGTTAATAACCAATAGGGCCGAACGGTCGCATCATCGACGTCTTACTCCTTCTTCAATCGACTAAATTTCAGTGTAGTCATGCAAAATTCTCTGAAAGAAAACACAAAACGTTGAAATAACCGAGTTGTAATCAATTTGGAAATACATTCCCTTGCAATTCTCGCAAAGCATTGCAATCACGTGCAAGGAAAAGCCGTGTACTCATTTGCAACAATCAACGAACCGTGTTTGCATTCACCTCATCACATGACGGTATCGACAGCTACTTTCCTTCGACCTTGTTCTTGCGAAACTACAATTCGAATCCACCTGCTTCATTAGACGGAATTGTCGAGAATAACAGTAGTCATCGAGTCATGCAAACCAGTATGTAGGCACTCTTGAACTTGACTTTGGTAGCGAGACTATGTGGAAGCCTGAAGGCATTATTATAACGTGTTGAACTCCATGAGTAATAGAATGGTATGGCTGTGTAACAACTCGTTTAGAGCACGTAATATTGTCAACAGCCATTCATGTTCCCATTCACTAATTTTTATGTATCATCTGGATTCACAGTGTTTTACTGTTTTTGAGCAATATTTGGACACCGAGGTAAAGATAAGCAGAGACTAAAGCAAACTTTATTACATCGATTATAATTTGAAATGTTTGTATCCTAGGCGACCTTTGAAAAGCTTGAGAACGAGCTCCGAGAAGTAAACCAGAATGCCGAAGCTCTCAAGAGGAACTTCCTTGAGCTTACTGAGCTCAAGCACATCCTCAGGAAAACCCAAGTGTTCTTCGACGAGGTGAGTTCACACCATGCCGCGAACTGCTTTCAGTGGATTACTGTTTAGCGCTCACGATTCCATCAGTACCATAACAGTCACATGATCCATGATGTAAAAAATAATTGGAATTCTATTGGATAATTTCGACGTAATCACCTCTTAATCCGTTACCAAGACTAATTGAGACTTATCGATGATAAGATAACGTCTCACTTGTAACGGCAATTAATTATCGTAACTCCTAATTATGTTTTCTTGAGAAACTACGTCACCCGTCATTAGTTTTTAGACACCGGCAAACATTGCGCCAATGTTGACACTTATGTCGGCATTTCTTGTGTCGTTAGCTTCAATAGATCCGTCACAATCAATTTCAATGTGTTCAGTGACGTGAGACGAAGTAAGAGGGATGAGCTCCGTCATTGCAGTATCCATGAGAGAATGCCCTTAGCACTCGGTATGCCGCCGAGGTCATTGCTGTTGTAGCAAAAAAATAGCTCCAAGAACCATGTTTAGCGTCTCTTTTAATTTCAATCATCACTTTATTTATGTTTCTCTTATTTTTGTCAGTGTCTCATCAATTATTTTATATTATTTTTCTAAAGCAAGCACAATAACAGTACCAGAACAGAATACTAATTTTTCAACACCCTTTGGTTCTCTCACAAACGATAACATTTCCTTAAATCAGGTCGTGGGTTTTGTTTTGGTTATATACATTTTACACCAAACGTGGGTTTCAAAAACTACAGACTCTCTGTGTAGGATCGTATTTTTTCTAAATGACATCGCCAGCGCCAATGTCACATTCAGCCGAGCAATCAACTGTCGCTCGTGGCTTGTCCGTCAGTCGCAGAGAGATCTAATCGATCCGCATAGTTTGATGACCGCCGAATGTGACATTGGCGGACTGGCACTGACCTTGTCGCCATGGTGGCGTGTGTGTGCACAAGATGGCGGACCCGTCGCGCGAGGAGGAGCAAGTCACCCTGCTGGGGGAGGAGGGGCTCATGGCCGGCGGGCAAGCGCTCAAGTTGGGGTATGCGCGACACCGCTCGCGGCGCGCTCTGACTTCCCGAACTCAGAGCGCTCGCGGTGTGCTCTGACTTCTCGAACTCAGAGCATGTCATGAGCGTCATTTATTTTGCAGTGCTTGTACTGGGACGCTGATTCCGGAGCCTACCGATCACCACTCAGGCAAGCATTGGAGTCGGCCGGTCTAAAGTATTCTATCTTTCCCTTGACTTCCTGTGTGATGCCATGACAGCTTACGTAGCACCGCCGAGAGATCCCTGCAGAAGCTCTAATACTGCGCGGTTTAGTTCCACCCCTTATCGTCTAACCAATTGCTGCCTGAGTGAGATGTTTTCTTAATTTTTTGAGACTAACCACGTTTTCCCAACGATTTATTTTTGAAGTCCATCGCGGAAGTTTTTACACAGAAGGAAATCAACTTACTCGAACCACCTATGTCTGTCCGTTCTCATACCGTCATGCTTTATGTATTGTATTTGTCATTTTATGCATGCCATTATGGTTTTATGTTCGTTTTATTATGTACTTATGTAGTAGAACATCACGACGTCAAAGTAAAATTTTACTTTAGTATAACAGTTTCAGCTTAAACGACACTGTAATTTAAACGCATACAATACGAAGTAGACAAACTAACCAACGCAAGCTTATAGACTGTAGCTACTCGTAGGTGAGCACCGATCGCGTTGAACGGAGTGTTTTTCAGTGATTCTCTGGCGCTACTTTTTTACTACAACAGGCATTATGGGAGCGAGTGTCCGTGCGGGTCCGGTGTCCGTTGGTTGTGTCGTTGGGCAGTGTATGTGTACATGTTTATGTTTGTCCTTGGTGTAGCACGAGGGTGGTGCCAGTACTACTGAGTCGATGACGCGCGCCCTCATTTCCGACGACCCGAGTCGACATATCGGCCACGTCCAGTTAGGGTACGTATGCGTGTTACCTACGGCACTGGTGTGACCACTCCACTTATCCCCACAGGCTGACCTACTCTTGTACACAAACAAAACTTGATTCACCGTTATGAAAACGGAAGTTTTACTCTCGATGGATAATGTTTTGTATCCAACTGCATTACACCAAGATCAGGACAAAGAGCTTTGTGAAATGGAGTCCAGGAGTAGTTCAGTCGCAATGCAATCAAAAGCAAATGGGTTTTATTGATCGCCCGTCGTCTCGTGACTATCAATAGCAATTTAGTTCTAAAGTGTACATTAGATAACAATAACGTGCAAACTACGCACGTTTTGGTTTGTTTAGTAAAGCGGCTGCTTTCGTCGCTAAGCGTCATCGATTAATGAGGTCTGACGATGAGCACGAGAGACGGCCCCATCGATCAAGGTGTACACATAAACCTGACACTTTTATTAATTGACATAGTTTACGCCGCAAACATTTAACAAGTCAACTGTTCAATTCCGTCGTCCGCCTTTGTAGCCTCCGCTAGACTACCTTGCTAGTCTACCTTGTCTCACTCATTTCTTTATTCAATATGGTTCATGTGGACACCTTCAAGGAACCCACTCACGTCAATGTGATGATAAATCTTACGACTGCGCTACTTTTTCGTTAATTGTATGACCGTAACGAAAAACTGTTAAAGATATAAATCAGAAATGTAGCGCTAATATTAACGATTGCTATAAAAATTCAAATTAAAAGTAACGTCCCTAAAATTGCATGCAATAAAGATTCCCTGTGTTGTAAATAAAGATGTCACAATTGAAGACAATTTATGATTATTGATAAAAATGAAATAAACCTTTCGATATTCCCTATTGTAGATATGACAATGTAAAGTATTGCTAAATTTTTGCTTGATTTATTCCCTAGTTTACGGGATAAGCAAGAATCCTTGGAATTCCTGCCTTGGTTAGTAGTTTACATTGTAATTTATATTTTGTAGAACTAGCTTTAGTTATATGGTGGGCGGGCTAAGGGCTTATGGTTGTGTATGTGCCGCCTGGTTGGTGACTGTATGTTTCTACACGACGGCAGAATTTGAATTATCTACTTCATTGAATTCTGTCGTCTCTTTTGGGTTAAGATAAACTTTAGTCAACTATACATTTCACTGGCTCACTAACATTTCACTTCAATACCACACTATTTTTAATTTCAATATTTTATATGTGCGTTAACTTGGACTTCAAGAATAGATATTGGCATTAGGTGCGAAAATTGTAAATGCTGAAATTTACTCGGTACTTTGTACTCGTGCTTTTTCTATTTTTAACACAAATTGGTTTAAAATGTCACCTTTAATAACTAAAACACATTGGTCCAAAAATGAGTCCTTGTGGCATTCCTTGTAATCGAAAAAAATAGAAGAAGTACTGAGCACATTTTTTTTCTAGATTCTAACAGCGTCTTGGTACGAGTGACTTAGTTATTAATACATTCCTTTACAATTTGTAGTTTTTTTCTTTTCAGAGAAACTCGTGTCATTCATTCGATCGAAGGCCTCTCAGAATTTTAAATGTACAGAGTTTTATAAAGCGAGCGTAACAAAGACGCAAAATATTTCAGTTTCCAACCTTGACTTGATTGAGTATGGAAGTGATAAATTTGCCTCACCATTTTCAACTAGGCATTGTGAAACACAATGCCGATCTCTGAAAGGCTTTTAATATTTACTCAAACATTTTAGGAATTCGTTGACATCATGCTTAAAGTTAGGATCATTACAACATTGTGTCATGTACAATGTATTCGCGGAATTCTAGAAAAATCAAAACACTTAACGACATTTCGAAAGAAAAATTGTAAGAATTTGAATTCCTAATAGACTCAAAGTGCGTAATTCGCATCACGCGGCCGCGTCGCTGACGTTGGCACTGAATCATAGTATTTATCTTCAGGAGTATTGTTTTTCCAGGAAACGATAACTGATACAAACCAAAACAATGCCAATCGATTCTCAGCTTATCGAATGTTATTAAGATGACTGATAATATGCTGAGACATATTAGTCTAAGAGATTACTGTTGTCACCCTTGAGATGAGACGTAATCCGGCTTGTAAATCACAACCTCACCTTGGATGAAAACTCTTTACTACTAGGTACCTACATTGTTTGCATTTTTATAGGACGCGTATTCGGTTGTAAATATACCAGATTTACAACACTTACTACGAGCATAAGCAAAATAAGTTTCTATTCCGCCTTTACAATGTTTGGTCTGCACTAGATGTTGGAGCTCTTGTAATTTGCTGTATTATGGTTGTCATAAATTGCAATTTTATCTTTGTCTATAAATAAGCCATAACGTTTTATTTAGCAATGTTTCTGTATTGCTCATTTTCCTATTTAGTTTTAAATTAGACTTTACCATGACATGACTTTGTTGTTATTAACTTTATTGAATCCTTTTTATGAGGAGCCACGGTTTACTCCCGAAGATGAGCCAGTGTTGCCGTTGTGTGCATTGCTTTTGACATAGGTATTGACGTTTCTCTGATGCCTATTACTGCGATGTGGCGACCTTTATCAGTTTTGTTGTTGCTCACCGCATCCGTCTATTGTTAGAGTACCCTTTGTCTGTGATTTATTGGAACTAATGTTCTCGCGTGTTCCTGAGTTCGTCTGAAAGTTAGAACTTTTTTCATTTGTTTCTCTTTCACAATGACAGGATGTCGCTACACACACTCGCTACGTTAGACACTCATACGATAATATTTTGACAGGGTTATATTTCCTTGTTATTTAATATACGTTGCTCAGCTCAGAACACAAATGTATGAAGCTACTTAGCTTTCCAAGTGTTTAGTTAGAAAATATCATAATCCTCAATGTTTATGATGTGGTGAGTTTCCATTCAACAAACAAGTGACATATCTAAGAATTGTTCACAATCCACAATACCGTCTCTAATGTCGACAATGCTTGATGACGACAAGTTTCCTTGTCCAATAGTGTAGCATGAAATGAAACTATACAAACTCGTACAGTTAGTCCATTCAGTAGCAAATGTATCATAGTGCCAGATATCGATGTACCGTTACGGGCGCATCGACCTGTCATCGTGTCGTGACTGACACATTGTCACCACGCGAAAATATGATGGTACAAGTTCATGGCGTTTGTGAATGGTTGTAAGTTTTTCTTTTCAATTAGGTTTAGTATGTAGGTGGTTGCAGATGTCATAAACGGCCTTCGAATTCTGGGTTATGTTTTCTTCATACTTCTTTGAAAGTGTAGTGTTTTTGGTAGATACAAAGTCATATTATATACTATACTAAGTAAATGTTTCTTCGATGAATAATTATTATTCTACAGAATAAAGCGCTCCATATATAATTATTAGATTATCAAGAAGTTTTATTTTTTTATTTTCTTTCACTTTTTGATGTTCGGCGTATCTGCATTTGGTTTGCTTTAAAAACATCCGTTCGCAAGGTATATTTTCTTGACAACACCTTGGTTGGGTTTGGCTAAAATATTAGACACTGCGAAAAGGTTCTCCTTACTTGTCCTAGAGACTACTGACTGTATGAAGAAAAACATAATAGTATTAGAGGTAAATGCAGTATCAACTGCATTAAGTTGCCTCAAATATAATTCGAGTAACACAAGAAAAAATAAGAAAAACATATGTAGTTTACTACCGCCAAACTGAAGTAAGCCACATTATTTCTTCGTTCATATTAAATATGGATTTCCGCAAAGTAACGCTTGAGTCTTTCAACTATTATTATCACGAATAATATTCATAATTGTGACAAAAAGTAATCATTGTGTAATTGTACGTTATCATCAGATAATGCGATACCTGAACGATTCCTGAACACTCGGCGCGATGCCCTTGAGTGCTAAAATATGTTAAATATAACATATCGTACATGTTGATTTAGAAAGTTTATGTAAATTGCGTATAATTCTACTATCATTGCGAAAAATTACATAAGGAATCTTTTTAGGACAGAATTTGTTTTGAATATTGTTTTTTTATCTAGACTTACTCGACTTACATAAACCTGAAGAACTAAATATAACTTAAGAGTTAATCTTCATCACTCAAAAGATCTCTGGGCCAAGAGAATTACCGCGCCACGTAGGTACGTGGTATTGTTTTTAGTATATCTAATGTCAAACCTAAAGGAGTCTACAGTCTACACACCAAAGTCGCCGATCCGCCGACAAAGCCTTTGTTGTCGGCGGGTTAGTCGGCGGCTTCACATACAAACATTGTTGGCGGCACGAAATCAGCAAGCAGTTCTCTACTAACATCTTTTGGCAGTTAGTGATTGCTGCGTGTATACGTGTTGCCACAAGTCGCCGGGAGCACGCGTGGGTGCAAGTCGCCGACATGATTCTCGGAAATAAAGTCGCCGACACCAACCTGCCCGCGCCGGACTGTGTCGGTGACTTTGGTGTGTAGACTCCTTTACGTAAAAGAGACTTAAGTTTAACATTCGAAGATTGTAACCGATCAACATGACCTTAGCAAATCAAGCGATGCGCAATGATCACGTCTCGACTCGAGCAACCGACATGCATTGCTAGCATTTCAGCTGTGCACAGACAGTTATTATAATCAAAACCTCTTAGATATCACGCCATTATTAGAAGCCTTGACAGAGTTACTACGCTGACATCGATCATTACAAGTAAACGCATAGTAGCATTTAGTATTATGTAAATGTCATTATGTCGAACATATTATCCATACCTCTTGTACGTGGATAGACATTAATTGCTATGTTGTTAAGTTTAATGGCGAATTTTGAATGAATGACATGGAGTTTTGTGTCCAAGGTACAACACTTAATCATAGGTCTCGACTCTCGTTGTACTATGTTTTTAATCGTCTCACGAGATTATACCTGATTATATACATAATATCTTTTATCAAAGTGGACATGTTAAGTTTTGTGCCTTCGTTGTTATAAGATATAATATTGATAAGATTGAATATTATTTCGTATCGGAAACATTGATTTAAATTTTACTTTTATATATTATTAATATAAATTATATACTATTTTTGCGACTGGAAGAATTCATCAACAACATCAGCCTATTTGTCCACTGCTGGACATAGGCCTCTCCTAATGCACGCCACTGAGCTCGGTTTTCAGGTCTCCTCATACATCCATGACCAAACTATTGCCACAATGCAATGCAAATGCAAATGTAACAACTTTATAATAAGTACAATATAAATCCTGTTTCGTCATAGAACTATATTCCTTACGGACTCAAAACCAAATACGTGAACTGACAGCTCCCTAGTTAAACATTTTCGAACATTTCATTATCAAAGCATGCCAAAAGTTCTCGTCTACTAATTAGCAGGGGAAACTTCAAAGATCAGATGAGGTAGTAAAACAGTTGGCGCACCTTGGAAATAGAAACCCGTCACGTGTACTGAATTTCTGTATCATTCCAACGTCCAGACGGACTCCAGAATGTATAAATTTGTTAGACCGACTTGCCAGACGACTTGGTCGTTTGCCAACGTCTTGCTGAAGAGACGGACTTCTGTTTACGTCACTTTGAAGTACATTTATAACGGTTGTGTACATACTAGGAACTAGCGAGTAATAGGAGTTACTATGGTAGGACAATTTTTGAATTTGCGTGATGTGTGTTCGACAATGTCACACTCGAACGGGTTACACTTATGTAACCCGTTCGAGTGTGACAATGTTATGCGAGTACCATATCTCAGTGAACAATAAGACACTATTCATTAACATACCTTCCAAAGGAAAGTAATTCCTGAAGCCATGAGACAAGTCTCTTGTGCTGATTACGTAACACACCGCTAATTTAAAACTCCTATGATTTCGTTGATTTTAGTAGTGACAGCTGTTCTGTGATGATCATCACTTTTTAAACACATGCCATTTGTTTTTGCCATGTTAGTATCATCTCGATTTACACCGCACCCCGCCCGCGGCTTTGCCAGACAAATATAAAAAAAACTATGCGTTATTCCAAGACATAAAGTATCGACTCATATCAAGTTTCATCAAATTCCATTTTATAGAGCTGTCAAGTGTGAGTTCTTTGGCTGGGTGGCAACATCCAAACCTACTTACTCACAGACATGTAATAACTAACACAGACAGTAGGATTTCAAGGAGAACCCCTGATTACACAATCAACAAAATGACTAACAAAGAAGACATTCATAATGCGAAATGACATTAAAACATTAAAATCTATATTCTCCCTTTTAAATAGTCAGTTTTCCAGGCAGACCTTACGTTTATCATTATATTACACATAATCTAATCTAAAATTAACCTTCTATTTTAGGTCTTAAATTCTACTTGCAGCTCAAATTCCACTGACAGCAGCGCGATATGTGCCTGCAGTATTAGTAACATTTCACGTGATTTTATGATTAAACATGTAATTACATACAAATCGTACCATGACGACAGCTGGTACGGCCGACCACCACACTCCAACAGTTTAGAACTCTGCCGCTATAATATACCCAAAAGTTTACTTAACCAGTGGAAGTAGCATCATATATAATGTTGTGCCGACAAGGTATTTATCAGATCACATGTTTATGACGGTTGAATGTTCGCATGAATTGTTTTATGGCTGGATCTATGCTGAGAAAATAAATAAAGATTAAAATCTAGTCATGATTGTACTACCTGAAATGGTATCCGTATGGTATACACGTACCTAGCAATAGTGGCAAAAAAGTGTGATTCTGACAAACATGGCGCGGTCATGACAAATGATTAGAGTCTAGTTTGTGGTAAAGCATAAGTCTTACTAATTTTGGAGTCATAGCATCAGACGGTCACAAACAAAAGTTTAACTAGTCGTCAAACCTGCCTAGTAAATTAAGCTTCTGAGTACCATGATTTGGCTGCGTAAACGACCGGTGATACTAATTTGGGAGTCAAAACATCGTACCATCGTTGAAATCATAGAGATATATGTACATATAACTCAGTGGTTGAAATAAAACAATTATAATCCAAAGTCATACCTAGTTTTATACACCTAACTGTAGTAATAATTCGTTGACGCAAATAATTGCTGTACGTACAATTTGTGATAATGGTAGCCAATTTAAAGTTGTCACGAAATGCAAACGAAATAAAATGAATAAGAAATCTGATTCAGCATACATTGACCCAACGTGCCTCAGTTGGGGTTTTCCTCAAAGTTTACAGTAAACTTGCCAGTGTTGCAGAGAATGGAATCGCTTATCAGAAACGCGTACTTTATGGTCACTTCCACGTATTTAGCGGGGTTTTCTGGAGTTCGGCTCCACGTTACTGATTTCTTTATTAGGCTTTTTTACTTCGATTGACGTAATCCAACGTTGACCAAATGTGCGTGGTACAATATGACGTAGTCATCATATCTGCTGCCAATTCTTCTCATTAGATCTATTTGCAGAAGGAGGACGAGTTTCCGCCGAACACAGAGTTTTCATAATATGTTCGTCTACAGGACCACATCCTAGCTGAAGACATACCTGTGTCAGGCATGCCTCTGGCGCATTTCCACAAACTATTCCATTGGTTCATATCCCACTTAACACCTATCCCATAGATGAACAGTATAAAGCCATTGCTAATTCTGTAAATGTGGCTAAATTCTGGTCTAAACATGAAATTGACCTAATATTCCGTCAACAAACGAAATATGAAGAAGATATAATGGAAGGAAGTTTGGCAACTGTAGTTGGCCTTGGTACCTTTGATCGTCATCATCATGTTACATAATTATAATATACCCACCACATGTGGTGTTACATCCCCCTCTAGGCACAGGCCTCCCAAAGAAAGAGATTACGTAAGCCGCAATGACTCATACAAATACGATCAGAATCCCAGTAATGATTGGTTTGTAAGTGATATTTGTCAGTCATAATAATTTCAATATATTATATGCAAATATACAAGATCTGAGATCAATGATCATTCTCAACAAAATTTGGTGAATTCAATAAGTCGTTATGAGTTCCTATTTACCCGAGTACGGCGAAACAAGGGAAGAGTAATGAGTTTAACAGTTTGTCTGTATTTATTTATGTATGTATGTGGGTCGACCACGAACAAGCAAGCGAAGTGTGGGGAGACCCCCCACACGATGGACCGACGACATTGTAGCCATCGCAGGAAGTCGGTGGATGGAGGTGGCACAAGATCGCTCGTCATGGCCCTCTTTGGGGGAGGCCTATGTTCAGCAGTGGACATCTAAAGGCTGACATGATGATGATGATGTATGTGGGTGTTCCAGCATAGCGTCGCCCCTATTGTCCGATTTTGACAAGCGAGGTATAAATCGATTCGTCTTCAGGTATTTTTTACCCGATTACGGCGAAGCAAAGGAAGGGTTACGTGTTCAAACTAGGTCCGATCTTGACAAGCGAGGTATTATTAATCGATTCGTCTTCATCGCAAGAGTGTCATAGGCTATTTTTTTACCTGACCGTAGTCGGGATTTATTTTTGAACTTGTCTTGTATGAAAAAAACTTTACGTTCGTTTCAACAAATTGAACAATAAAACGTTCCGATACCGTGTTTTATGTCATCTCTTAATGAATCTCAGTTATCATTAAACAACATAGAGATATAATACAGCAGAGTGCTTTACCCCAAGTTTTTATTTTATTGTTCATAAAGTATAAAAACTTCCACTATAATAAATGCAAAACAACATTATCCTTATACATTAGATTCAAAATTGAATTGCATTATATGGATGGAACATACCTATCCTGTTGACTTTTAAGTTCTCGGTGGATGAGCTGTTTATAATATTTAAATTAGCTGTGACTGAATGCTTTGATTGTACCTACTTGAGGAATTGTTTGGAATTCCCTCACATGTATTAGTCCACTTCAATGACGAATGGTCCAGTTGCATAGTACCGCGACCCTTTCGCATCGTAAAAAAACAATGAATGAACTTTTTATAACGTAATGATGGTGGCTGACGGACACTTTAGTTCAAGAGCACCTCAATTTAGGGATTCAAGGATATTTCTGAGCTTGTCATATAGCGTTATGTATAGCTGAATAAAGCTGGTAAGTGGACGTCGGGTAGAGTTCTAAACTTTAGATATATCAAAAATAAAAAGTTGTAAAAGCTGTCCCTGTCTAATGAGTAATGATAATGAGTCTCGATTCGTCAGACAAACAGACAAGTTTCACAGAAATAAGATGCAGACAAGATATTTTTATCACAACCTATCAGTAGCGGAAACGAATTACGAATGTTGTTTGGTTATCTCAAAGCATCACAATGGGAATACGATGACAACTGAGAATTGTTCTTTATCGGGTTGATTTCCTATTAACTGGCGTGCTTGGCGTGTTCATATCATGAGCCTGGGACGTGGCGACTGCAGTATTATTTGTGACGTCAAGTTTTACGTATTTTGGACTATATTCTGCTTATTAAGATTCAGAATGGTATCTTTCGGTTTTTCCCTTTTCTTTTCTTCTTTGATCCATGAAATAAAATTTTCGATATCTTCCAAAGGTAGTTTCAACACTATGCTTATATGATTGGAGTAAAATTAAGGCCCTGATTGTAGATAGATAGATAGATAGATAGATAGATAGATAGATAACTCTTTATTGTACACCACATAGAACAAAAAATACAATAATAACTAAAACATTTATACAAAATAAATGGGACAATGGGCGGTCTTATCGCTAAAAAGCGATCTATTCCAGACAACCTTAGGCCACTAGGGCCTGAATTTAAAACCATATCGGACGATAAAATAAATAACAAAGCTGTTCCCCTTCATAAGATTTCGTAAGAAGAACTCTTGTAATAGCATCCAGTCCGTCCCAGTCTGTCACAGCATTATCACTTCTAGAGATATGGCATGTTTGATGGGGTACTTTAACAATGCGTCATCCCTGTAATTCTTATACTGTGTAACCCTAGAAACTCGTACTCACCCATCTATCTAATCATCCCGTATCCGCACAGTGCTGAATATAGGCCTCTTGTTCTTGGCAGACCTTCCGGTCCTGGCTAGAAGGAAATACTGTGTTCACGGAATCCTATTGTCAATATGCGTGGCCCAACACTAATTTGGCCAATAATTATTGTCGAAAATAGGCTTGAAGGAGAACATAAAACATGATAGATTACCCATTTCAACAGTATACATTTAAAACGACGATGTATAGCGATCGTATAAACCCGAGGGTTTTACTCACTAGTAAAACCGCGTTAGATTCCAACCATAACAGGATTTGGTCCTCGGCTCCGCTTCAATGACTTTTCTGAGTTATTCGTTATTCTAGTTGCGGATTTGTGCTAGCGGCTGTTATTGGTTGATAACAGTCGTTAAGCCATCTTCGCCTTCGGATGGTCTGACAAACCCTGACACCAGAGTCCAGCACAAATTTACACGAGCCAGCATTTAAAAAAGGCTGCAGCTACAGACACACACACAAGAGCGAGTTCACGCATTGTAATGTATATTAACGCACCCATATCACAGATTAGATAATAGCTACTACGTAGCCTATACGCTGAAAGCCTTGAGTTCGTCCGTATTGTTTGCGTCGCCAACATGGCCTTTGTCTGACAGAAGCTGTATATTGTAAAACGGTGTTAAACAGTTCTTATTGTATTGTTGTTTGTTAGAATTAACGCGGTTACTGTTCTAGTCGCGAGTTTATATTGGTGTGTTTAGTAATGGCTTAGGCCTTTTCTAGTCTACTAGAAATGGATTTTAATAGAATGTTCAAGGTTTTATGTGAATCGTAAAATATCCCACGGTGTCCCTTTATGATAATATTCTATTACTTTGCAAGTATTGATCCTTTTGATTGCCCCTTTCGATTGGTGTTTGTTTGTCGTATGAGGTAGTGCTGGTCTCTAGTGTCAGAGTTTGTCAGGCCGCCCGAGAGCCTCTGACATGGCCTAGCGACTGCTATTAATAATTAACAGCCGGGACCGACAGCTTAACGTGCCCTTCGATGCACGGAGCGATGGAAAACCGCACATAACTTAGTAATTGGTGCGGAGCTTAGGACCAAACCCGGTGTCGTTGGATTCTAAGATGCACTGTTGAACCGTTAGGCTACCATCGCTCTGTTTGGTAATATAAAAATACAATCAAACTCAAAGATTTTTCAAAAATCTTTATTTTTTTACTTGCCGTCCAAGTAAAATAGCCGTGGGAAAGCCTGTATACGTACAGTTGACAGTAAGTTCTAAAAATATGACCATTCGACAGTTAACTGTTGAGAGTACGCTTTAGTACACACTAAATTCCTAACCATTTTAGCCCGTAGAATTACGCCACACTGGCGCTCACTTTAAATGTGGACTAACGTAGATTTAAAGGAATCTCCATATTTATGGACACTTACTACTCTCGTTATGGAAGGCCTGAAATGAAGTTCTGTGGAGCTGAAATATTAAGTAACTCACTAAAATATTAAGTAAATACCTACACGTGATTTTATCTGATACATATTAAGATGCTTTTGTTGATCTTTTAGTCGCAAAGTCAAACAGGACTTGGTTCTTATTGTAATCTGATTATTTTCTGACAACTGTGAATATGTAACTAAATAAAAATATCATCTGTATTAATTTTAAACAATTTATTTCAATGTCTCCGATACTTACGTGTACCTTTATATTTGGTGTCTTTATTATGCAGTAAAATGACGTCACAATGTCAAACCAATAGCTTAAAGTCATCACAGACATGTACTAGGTACTACAATTTTTTTTATCTAATGTCATTTACTGCATAATATACTATATGTTCTCAATAAATTGTCAATGTTTAAAAAAAAAAAATTACTGGTTTTGGATGGAGCTTATAAACTGCATATATGTATTATTATACCATACAGTAATCTGTCTCTTGTATTCTAATTAGCGAGTTCTAGCAAGCCCGAATAAAGTTCTAAATCCAATAGTTTGCGAACACACTCTTCAAACGTAAATAAAATAATCGTGCATGTCAAGAAGTCATACTTATAAAACTAGTTAGTTTCATTATTTGTTTGGAAGCACTAGACCAAAACTGCGGTGAAGTATCTCGAGGAAAACGTAATTTCCCGTAGAGCCAGCCATCCGAGATCCACACCGCAAAAAAATTAAAGATCATGTTTTCATTTTCGTATGGAGCCTGCCTGACATACATAAACATCCACCATTTTAAAAAAACTCGTTATCTCGGCCACAAATGAAGCTTATCTATAGGTAAAATTATAAGAAACAAAAAGTATTCTAAAAAAATTAAGTGATATACTTTCCGTGATATTTGGGTTCAAAAATCATTATATTTTCGTCAAACTTAATTTCACGATAATATTAATTTGTCGTGCAACTATGGGATGGCGCGCAGGTTAGAATAGTTACAATAGTTATCTGTCACAATAGTTTCATCAGATAGTTATATTAAAGATTCCCTTAGATATAACTGTGATGGTCTAAGACAGAAAAACAAGATTGCAGCATACATTATGTTCCCAACTCGTGTAAACAACGTTTTTTTTCATTTCAAATCCAAATTCTCAGAAAGTATGTCACTTAGGCATTTTTTTAATAGAACTCTTTGTTTCTTATATTTTTTCCTATCGATTGACACTGGTTTGAGTAGTGCCTGAGAAATGGAGATTTTTTCAAAATGGCGGATATTTAGGTACCCATGCCAATAAGGTTACTTGCTCTTTTGTCATAGAAGTTAAACTGCTGGAGTTTTGCTTGAGACTTGGTCTAAGGCTATCAGTAACAACATCGGGTAGTTCCATTTAAAAATCACTTCGAGAACACAACTTCCGGAGTACTAACACGCTATCTGTTTAGTTTCGTCGCCGGCGTGATCTTGCGCGAGCGCATCCCGGCTTTCGAACGCATGCTGTGGCGCGCTTGTCGCGGCAACGTGTTCTTGAGGCAGTCGGAGATCGACACGCCGCTGGAAGATCCATCCTCGGTAAGTGTACTTTAAGCCTTTCAAATAATTCTTAATTATTAAGAGTGCACGACAGAAATTTCCCGAAAAGACACGTGGACATTTCCCAATTGGGTGTTGTTTGAATATTCATCTGAGAAAGTTGTTAGATATGGATGTGGGCCTCCACAGGTACTTTATGTTATCTATATCCTGCCACTGCCACTATATGTATTATAAAAGAGTCACTAGACGCGTCTATCTGTCCAAAAAATATCGCAGAAAATAAATGTACATAACCGATTTTGTACCGGTTTTCATCTGGTCGTAGGTTAATTCAAGAGGTTTATAAGTCTGATTCATATGAGTAAGACTTTTGTATAATTTTGTACCGGTTTTCACCTGGTCGTAGGTTAATTCAAGAGGTTTATAAGTGATTCATACGAGTAAGACTTTTGTATAATTTTGTACCGGTTTTCACCTGGTCGTAGGTTAATTCAAGAGGTTTATAAGTGATTCATACGAGTAAGACTTTTGTATAATTTTGTACCGGTTTTCACCTGGTCGTAGGTTAATTCAAGAGGTTTATAAGTCTGATTCATACGAGTAAGACTTTTGTATAATTTTGTACCGGTTTTCACCTGGTCGTAGGTTAATTCAAGAGGTTTATAAGTGATTCATACGAGTAAGACTTTTGTATAATTTTGTACCGGTTTTCACCTGGTCGTAGGTTAATTCAAGAGGTTTATAAGTGATTCATACGAGTAAGACTTTTGTATAATTTTGTACCGGTTTTCACCTGGTCGTAGGTTAATTCAAGAGGTTTATAAGTCTGATTCATACGAGTAAGACTTTTGTATAATTTTGTACCGGTTTTCACCTGGTCGTAGGTTAATTCAAGAGGTTTATAAGTCTGATTCATACGAGTAAGACTTTTGTATAATTTTGTACCGGTTTTCACCTGATCGTAGGTTAATTCAAGAGGTTTATAAGTCTGATTCATACGAGTAAGACATTTGTATAATTTTAGTCGATCTAGAGCGAATTTTCTCAACGAAGTCGGAGAAAAACAGCCATCAGAGAAGTGTTTTTTGAGTACGCGAATTACATGGAAGTAATGTATGAAATGATTATTTTCCTCAAAAACGCCTACAAAAAAAACCAGTCAATATTAATAATTCTTATCAAATTAAGAAATTCAATAAAGTAATAATTAAGAAATAATTCCTTATCAAGTCAAGAGTAAATAGGTATCTACTAGGCAAGCGTGCTACACCTTCGACCACATCATCGCGTTCCATCAGGTGAGATCGTGGTCAAACGATTGCCTAGGCCGTAATAAAAAAAAACTCTATGGTCTTTCTCATTTCATGTAGATACATTGTGCCTCTGACACTATACTTTTTTGATATGTAATTTGAATGTGATGACGATGTTTATGATGAGCGGATTTCAATTAATTCTGTCCGGCCCGTTCTTCGTACCAACTATTAGTTTATTCAGTGGTGTAATAATGCAAAGACGCGGACATGCGGGCGCGCCACGGGTGTTCGATATAACGTTTTGTACAAAGAAGTATTTAGATAAACCCTTAGCTACTCGTGCGAAGCCGGGGCGGGTCGCTAGTTTTATACGATTCAAACTGGTTGGAAAAATGGAATCAGCCAAACTTTCATGGATGCATTAAAATTAATGAGAAATAATTTATGCCAATCCCACAGATTCTTAAACTAAAACTTGTAATCCATTCTGTCCTTCTTCTTTTGATGCTAATTCCTAGTAATTTAGCTTGACAAAGTGTGCTGCCCAAGGCTAGTACTCTTGACATAACTAATCCCTTACTCTCTCTCCACAGTCCGACCAAGTATACAAGTCGGTGTTCATCATCTTCTTCCAAGGAGACCAGCTGAAGACCCGCGTCAAGAAGATATGCGAGGGCTTCCGCGCCACCCTTTACCCCTGCCCCGAGTCGGCGGGCGACCGGCGCGAGATGGCCATGGGAGTCATGACCCGCATTGAAGACCTCAACACGGTAAGGAGCACCTCTCTGACCTCAGGATACGTTCCGTGCCTCGAGCAGCCGATCGGAGGGCGTCATGCCCGAGGGCAGAGAAGTCATCGTCATGTTGTGACACTATGGGGTCTATAATAGAAGTAGGTTACTTGAAAGGGGAATAAGTTGTAGAACTTTACTAGCTGTGCCCGCGGCTTTGCCCGCGTGTTAGTTTTTCTGGGATATAAGGAGGATCCTATGTTTCAGTTTTTATTATTTATTATATTATAATGCGCCACCGTCTTTGCCGTATATTAATTCCTTTCCATCCAAAGGTTGTCTGGAAGAGATCGCTTTTTAGCGATAAGACCGCCCATTGTCCCACATGTTTTGTATGAATGTTTTAGTTATTATTGTATTTTTTTTCTATGTGGTGTACAATAAAGAGTTATCTATCTATCTATCTATCTATGTGTTATTCCAGAACCAATAATACCAATATCATCAAACTTCGTTCAGGCGACAAATGTTTTTTTTATCGATTGCCCGGCTTCTACTCATCGGATTGAGATACCAAGTACACCAATTTTTAAGTCAAACCCTAAGCTATCCAACAGTGAAAACTGCATTGCAATCGGTCCAGTATTTTTTACTTGAAACGCAACTAACAGACAGACACCATTTAAAAAATGATATATTATTATTTTAAGTATCCTGGACCGTTTTTTTTAATTTATCTTGATTGTGCAGATTTTTTTACTGCTTTATTTAAATATATATTGTACACAAAGTTCAAATAAAGATATTGGATATACACATGGCCCTAAAGGCGCTCAAACATAATAGGTCTTTGGTCTTTAGCAATAAACTAAGCTCCGCATCAATGACTTTTTTAAGTTATGTGCGCTTTTCCATCGCTCCGTACTTCGGAGGGCACGTTAAGCTGTCGGTCCCGGCTGTTAATGATTAATAGCAGTCGTTAAGCTCTCAGGCGGCCCGACAAACTCTGACACGACAAGCGAGCAACTACTGACCTAATAGTTACAAGATGTTTGATAAGAATCCTTCCATTAACCGAACAATTCTACTAATACACAATGTTATTAGAATGATGTTTCAACACGTGCCTGTCACTGTTAAGGCTACCAATCAGTGTCCCCGAGGCACATTATTCATACGCAATTAATGTGAGCACCAGCCTTGTTCTCTATTGTTGCGACCTGTCACAGACACTGCCCGAGTCTTTGAACATTAACTTAGGGCGTAGAATCTATACTTACAATAAGTAACAAAAAATAACTGTTCCTACCATCGATTATAGTAAAAAATAAGTCCAGGTAACGGTTACCTACACTATTTTTTGGTTACTTGGTAACCTAAAATTAGCTACTGAACAAGAATATAACGTATTGTTACGCCGGTCGATTCTTAGAAAAACAGTAGATGACGCAATACCTACAATTAAAGGAACATTCTGGAACATACTAGTAGAGCGTAGGTACCTACAAAAGTTTCCAGAACGCGCGGTAGGTATATACCTACGGGCGCGGTGACATCAAAGGTGCCGCCGGCCTTGAGTACCTACAGGCGCGGCGCGACGCGGCAACTCAAAGGCGCCGCCGACCTTGAAAGTTCAAAGACCTACCGACTACCACTAGTACATACGAGTACATTCTGGAAACTTACGTCGCGGTATAAATAGAGCGCACATCGACTGCCTGGGACATTACTGACTTGGCTGACGAAACGAAACGATCAAAGTGATTCGAAGCGAGTATTCAGTGATAATTGATAAGAGTGTACAGTCAAGTTAAAGAGTGTTTGAGCATTATTTGTTGGATTAATTTCTTTTTGTGGTTTTTCGAATAAATATATTAATTTTTGGTGTAATTAGCGTACAATTATTTTATCCGAACCCCAGCTCGTAACAGTATTTTAAAATCTTGTGTGTATGTCTGGATGTTTGACATCACGTTAAAACTACTGAACCGATTGAAATGCAGTTTTCTATGTTGGGTAGCTTAGGCATTGTCCTCAATTTGGTGTACTTCATGTTTCAATCCGATAAGTAGAAGCCGAGCAATCGTTAAAAATCTTTTAGACGGCTGTACGAAAGTTGATGAAATAGTAGGTATAATAATTGTACTTCGTAGAAATGAATACGCGGGCACAGTTTAATAGTGAACGGTATTAGCCGGTATAATGCGCGTGCAAACTTTGCCTACCGCTACATAGGCTTACAAATAGTAGATTGTACAACTAGTGCTTAGAACAAGCCATTTTATCCGAGACATTTATACGCCCGAGTCGATGGCGAGGGTAGATATTGAAGTCGAGGGTAAAATGCCTTGTTTTATAAATGAGTTATACACTCTGCTTATCACTTCGATTGCGAGGGAGTTATACGAGATATCTTACCTTATATAAATACTGCTAATAAAAGACGCGAGCTTATTTCCCGCAACTTATTTTTAAAGCCATCTACATGAAACATTAGGCTCGTGTCGGAGACCATAGAGAATTAGAGAAGTAAAACACTTAAAATCCGGATAAGAACTCAAAAATCGTGGCATAATGACATATATTACACACGGCACATCCCTAATAAGAAAAAAAAGCATTACTACACTGTTTTTTGAACTAAACAATGTTATAATATATATATTTTCTCATAAAAGCACCGGTTTGGCTCCGCACTACGACGGTTTTCGCCATTTATTATTTATGGCAGCGTGTGTTAGACCGTATGCCCGTGAATTCGCTGTGTACTGGATTTTGGCACCATAATTTACTTTACATTAGTACCTAACCAATTTAAAGTTTTTTTGTTGTTGTTGATTAAAAGTTTTATATTGATTAAACATGTGTCAAAAATGTGTTAAACATGTGGAAACAGTTTTCGTGAGGAGAATTTGACTCCACCTGACATCACGGAACAGCAACGAACATGACGAGCGAGCTTTTACCAGCAAAATGTTTATTTTTCTTCATTAAATGTTTCTATTTCATGGGTGTAGATAAAATAGTGTATGAAACGGCAAATAACTTTGTATTAAAACACTCGAGTGATACTATTAAAAAACTCGCCTGCGGCTCGTTTTTGAAACTCTCGTGTTTTAATTCCCCTCATTATGCAACCGGTTCATAAACTACCATTATGTGCTAGATGTTAAAATTCTGTCGCCTACACACGGCCACAGAATAAATAATAGTACACGTACAGAAGGATAACTGAGTAAAGTCATTAAATAAATAGCGACTCTCGCTACAACGCTAGAAAGTGCAATTTAACTAGCACAGCGCTGCGAGCTTTCAATTATATTTACCTAAAAGGCGCTCGCCCATCGCGTGCAGGCTAGAATGCACCGTATCACAACGCGTGAGAACTTCCATTGCTCTAACCGTTTCAGAATCGCTCTGTCCCTTTTTCACTCGGTAGGGTTGTATTAAGATATGACTAGGTACTTGTACTACTAATTATTCTGTGATATGTTATGACTTAGATATTGTAACAGAATAAATAAGTAATAATGTATTATGTTATTACTTATTATAATAAATTAAAATAGTTCTATTACATACAATGACATTCTTAATTAATAGACCTACTGCCTCATTTTTACTATCTACCTATCTCGTTTTCAGAACGCCGATAATTTTAGTGAAATACCTACCTACGTACCTACTACCTACTTTCAATATCCTTTGGAAGTGTAAAGAATGACAATTCGTCATTTCTATCACTATTCAAACAGCCGAATGCTATGCAGTACCTTCTAGCTTTCTTTTTGGTACTCATAATTAAAACACGAATAAAATTTGTCAATAACTTTACGTAAGTAGGTACTTTATCGCTAAGTACAAGGCGCGCGACTCATCGAGCGCACGCTTGACACTCGACTGAACGGACCCGAATATTGCGCCCTCGAATGTATTTGTACTTGCGGAGTGCGACCGCCCTGACACGGCATAATCAAGAACTTTACGAGCATGAGAAGTAAAAATAATATGTTTCTAACTACCTATGTAGCGGTTATTAATATCTACATGAGCGGTTATATACATGCGCGAAATTTCAACCTTGTGGTTTTAATAGTGTTTGACAAAATTGTTGTGACATACAGACAGCCTGGCAACAGAGATACATATTTATTAATATACAAATTCAATGTCAAACGCATAACGCCCCCATTTTTGAAGCTAGTTAAGACTAGTTGTGGGTACCGCATAATTGTACCTTCCAAGATATAACTACAGCCAAGAAGGTTTAAAAAAAAACGGAGTCTACACCGCTAAATTGAAAGCGAAGCACGCAAGATTTGCCGATCTGCTCGTACGCAAAGCCTCACGCACACACCTTGATATGCAGATCGGCCGAAACACGCAACAAGATCTCGACCTTATTTAGTCGTGTTAATTATGTCAAGTTCTCACGAGTCTTTCTGATGAAATTGTGTATGCATCATAAAACACCACATTATTATCTACTCACACACATACGCAGCCGCCAATTGCTAAGCTTCACAAAAAAAATATGTCGGTTTAGTCTCCGTATTTTTTTAATCCTTCTTGATTCGTTGCCCATATAACTAAAACCTTGTACAGACTTGACGCACTCAAACTTCATGCAGAATCATTACCCTTCCCTTGCTTCCCCGTACGCGGGTAATGAATGATACTCATTAGTTATATAACATACAAACATAATAGGTATACATACTAAATGTGCTTACATAATGGAGATAATGATGTATTGTACCCACATTTATGACTGGTATTGTTGAGGCCTTATTGCTTTCGCTAAAAATTTAGCTGTTATGATAATCGTTTTATCTGACGGCACGCCTTAAACCTGTCACGTGACTAAGCGTTTTAGAGGTTTTCTCAATTTGTATTGTACTAGCTGTACCCGCGGCTTTGCCCGTAAGGATAAAAGTATTCTATATGTTATTCCATTACCAAAAGTACTAAGGTAACATATACCGAGTTTCGTTCAGCCGTCAAATAGTTTTATTGATTGCTCGGCTTCTACTCATCGGATTAAGATACCAAGTACACCAGTTTTTATGTCAACACTAGGCTATCCAACAGTGAAAACCGCATCGCAATCGGTTCAGTAGTTTTTACGTGAGGCGCGAAAAAACAGACAGAAAGACACGATTTAAAAAATAAGTTAAGTTTTTGGTACCTATTGCTTTATTCTATAATAAAAGTATAGTAAAGTGCCGTGCGTAAAGTATGTCATTAATGCACAATTTTTGAGTTCATAATCCGGATTTTACGAAATGAGTGTATTATGTGTTCATGTTCCCCTTTATTTATGCCTGTAGATTCCTAATTTCCATCTCACCTGTAGGTCCTGGGCCAGACGCAAGACCACCGGCACCGCGTGCTGGTCGCGGCCGCCAAGAACATCAAGAACTGGTTCGTGAAGGTCCGCAAGATTAAGGCCATCTACCACACGCTGAACCTGTTCAACCTGGACGTGACGCAGAAGTGCCTCATCGCGGAATGCTGGGTGCCGGCGCTGGACATGGAGACCATTCAGCTGGCGCTCCGGAGAGGCACGGTGAGGACCTGTACCGAATAATATGTATCATCATCAGCCTATATCTGTCCACAGCTGGACGTAGGCCTCTCCTAATGCACGCCACTGGGCTCGATCTTCAGCACTCCTCATCCATTTTCTGCCAATCACAATTTTCAGTCAAATTGATTTTTAAATTCGCGCCAATTCCGTCGCGCTCTATTTAAAAATATATTTATGGCCAGTACCTACATTCTATTTTTATACGCTCTATATTAGCTTCACTTGTAGTTTGTTTGTTTGTGACCGACTCCTTTGGACGCTATTTTGACCCACTTTAAACGGTCAGATTTTATTCAAATTTTGCACACCTGTCAAAGACCGATGACAATACAATAATTCGAAAAAAAAAGTAGAAAATAAATAATAGTTTAAATAAACTAAAAAACACGCTTTATATAGAAAACCAAACCAAAAAATAGAAAATAAATTTTAATAGTGTAAATAAGAAAAAATGATTTATTTATAAAAAAAAGCGTGGGGTGCTTCTCATATCTTTCGAATGAAATATTTATAAGTATTGACCCAAGCACCCCACGTTTTTTTTTTGAAATAAATCATTTTTTCTTATTTACACTATTAAAATTTATTTTCTATTTTTTGGTTTGGTTTTCTATATAAAGCGTGTTTTTTAGTTTTTTTAAACTATTATTTAAATTTATTGGATGCATGTATTCATTCAATATGAAAATAATAAAACCTTTTTTTATCCTTTGTTAAGTTTAAAAAATAAAAACTAGTGATGCAACGAATACGAATATTCGTATTCGCCGAATAGTAGACATTTACCGAATATTCGTATTCGGCGAATACTAATACGAATATTTAAAAACTAATATTTTACGTACAAACGCAACTCTAATTACTGGCAGACTTGAAAAACGCGCGTGTAAAAATACGCACGTGTGCAGAGGGCCTTAACCGCAACGACGACGCAACGGGGGACTCCCCGGCCATAGTTTGTACAGTACCGCAGCTCCGGGAGTTTCCCTATCATTACAATTACGAACCATTGATTGATTGATTCATTTCTTTCACTTCATTTGTTAGTCGAAAGCAGAAGTCAAGCAAGAGAGTATTGTTTTATTTATTTTCTGAGGTTGCTGCGAAGTAAAAGAAGTTAAAGTTGAATTGAAAATGTCTTCTCGTAAACGAGATCAAAGTGACATATGGAAACACTTCGATAAATTACCGAGTAAGTAGTTATATGGTCTGTATTTCTTTGGTATCAACAAAAGGTAGGATAGTAAGTAAGTAACTTAGACGAACGTTGGTAGTTAATGGCTGCGTCAATGTAGTACTAGACTTTGCCCGCGACTTCGTCCGCGCAGACATCGGTTTTACTTTCACATGTAATATTATAGTGGGATAGGATTTGAAATTGTGTTGTTTTTATTTTAGACAATGAAAGCAAAGCTAGATGCAGATATTGTGCTTGTGAATTGTCTCGGGGAGGGAAAAATGCATATATTAAAGGATTTACTACGACCGCACTGTGGACTCATGTGAAGAGATTTCACGAAAATGAGCTTGCTGCCAGTATAAGTACTGTAGACGAAAGAAGCACTGAAGTTGAAGTAACTCCAGCGAAGAAACAAGCGTCCTTAAAGGAAATATGGGAAAAGCGAACTACGTATGAAACGGGTGATCCTCGGGCTGTCAAAATCACATATTTGATTGCTGAACAAGTTTGTCTAGACATGGAGCCCCTGAATTTGGTAAATAAACAGGGATACCGTCGTTTGCTCAGTGAACTAGCTCCAAGGTTTGTTTGCTTTTATTAAAATGCTATACATTTGTTCATTCATACATATCAGTGGGATTTTCTTTCAACTTTCACAAAACCCTTTTTAATTCCTGACTGCTATTTTTTTTTACAGATATAATATTATATCTAGAACCCACCTTACAGAAAAAAAACTGCCGGATATTAATGAACGTGTTAAAATAAAATTGAAGGAGCAGTTAACAAAGACCCCATATCTCTCTGTCACAACAGACATGTGGACCAGTGACGCTTCCTCACAAGTCAATGATTTTATAAGTCTTACTAAGACTTGGTGTCAATGAAGATTTCCAGCTCAAATCTTATTGTCTGGAAGTGTTTCCCTTTGAAGGTGACTCACATTCAGGAGAAAATATTGCCCACAATATGCATATGATGTTTCTGGAATGGCAGCTATTGGGTAAAGTTGCAGCAGTTGTAACGGACAACGCACGGAATATGGTTAAAGCAAATGATGAGCTTGATCTTAGTATTAAACATATTTCTTGTTTGGTACACAGCACCCAATTAGCGCTGAAAAAAAGTTTATTTGGTCAAGAAAGAAAGTTTTTTTGGTTTATTTGGTTAACCACATGCATGGGAGTTATTACTCATTTTAATCACTCAACCTCCGCACTCAAACAACTGAAAGATTCTCAACAAGCTAACAATATACCGAAACATGTTTTGTTTCAAGATGTTGAAACTCAACATATCAGATGTTGAAGAGATTACATGAACAACGCATAGCGATTCAAGATGTTTTACCATCTCTACCAAATTGTCGTCATGAAATCACAGCAAGGCAATGGGCTCTTATGAGCCAAATCATTGATATTCTGGCCAATTTTGAAGAAGCTACTAAAGAGCTAAGCAAAGAATCAACGACGTTATCTCAAGCAATCCCAATAATACGAAGTCTAAAATCTTGCCTCAATAAAATTTCAAATGATCCTTCTTCTCATCCTCAGTAAATGATCTGGCAAACTCCCTATTCAGTGGACTTTCGAATAGATTTGCCTTTATGGAAAGTGATGAAACTTATCTATTAGCAACGATCCTTGACCCACGGTTCAAAACAAGGATTTTCAGCTCAACAGTGGTCGCTGAAACCGCTCGATCAGTTCTTAACGCTGCTTTTGATGGCAGAGAGGCCGTAAGACCGACAAGACCTCCAGAAGAACCTCAACCGTCGACAAGTATGCCAAGAAATAATTGAAGAGGCTGAAATGGAAGAGCCAATTTCAATATTTTCTGGTGAGTATGAAAAAAGTTAGAAAAGTTATTAATAGGTAATAGGTACTCTTTGTCATCTACATAGTATACTAAAAGTTAAATTTAATTTCAAAATGTCTTTTTACAGGGGATTCGCAAACTAAAAACGAAATAGATGCTTACCTAAAGCTCCCAAATTTATCGCCGACTGCTGATCCACTGGCCTTTTGGCGAGAAGATGTCCATTTTCCAAGTCTGAAAAAACTTGCCCAAAAACATTTTTCACTGAAGCCATGTACAGTCGCCTCAGAAAGACTTTTTTCAACGGCTGGGAACATTCAGACTGAAAAAAGAAATCGCCTTAAACCAGAAAATCTACAAATTTTATGTTTTTTAAATAAAAATTTGCCTGTTGTAAATTTTAATTATTAGAAGAATAGAAATTTATCAAATAAATTAGTCTTTTATTACCATGGCGAGATATTCGTATTCGTATTCGTATTCGCCGAATAGTAGGTTTGATATCCGTATTCGTATTCGTATTCGTAAAAGTACTATTCGTTGCATCACTAATAAAAACAAAACTGGGACACCAGTTTTTAAGCCGTGAAGTTATGGATTTCCTTAATAAGTTTGTGCAAAGATTTTAATTAAAACAAAGAAACTGTTGTAATGGTTTGTACTTCCTGCACTGTTTTTATTGCGAGCATAAAAATATGCTTTCTGCTTACGTTTTAGGTGTTTTTTTGAATACTTTGCAGTTGAAAGAAAACATACTTTTCTATGTCTACTGTGGCTGGCTGGATGTATGAAGAGGACTGGCAGGGACAAAATTAAATGCCGGCGTTTGTTATACCAACACTCATCTTGAATCACTGCAGCATCTTAGTTAGATTACTCTCTACTGTCTCTAACAATAAGTTTTCTCATTAAAATGTAATTTCCTGTTACAGGAGAGAAGCGGCAGTTCCGTGCCTCCCATCCTCAACCGGATGGAGAACGCTGAAGATCCCCCAACGTACAACCGCACCAACAAGTTTACTTCCGCTTTCCAAAATCTGATCTACGCGTACGGTGTCGCCACCTACCGGGAAGTCAACCCAGGTGCGTACAGCCTTATTTTATTACTAGCTGCGCAGCGCTCAGCTTCTAGTGGTCGCATTCAAATTTAAAGTCATTGCTTTAATAATTCTATTCTAAATTATTCAAGAGTGAAAATTGCATTTTAGTAAGACCAAATGTTTTACGTAATGCGAAAACTCACAGACAGACCATTTAAAAAACCTGATAGATCAATTTATTATGGTAGGTACAGTTTTTTTATTATCTGCTTTGCTATATGTACATATTGATAACTACCAGGCAAATAAGACTAATATTATTAAAAATGTGACGTATTTTGGGTGCGCAGTGCCGTTGATAATGTAGCTTTCTATCGGTGAAAGAATTTTTGTAATTGGTTCAGTATTTTTAGAGATTATTTGGTTACAAACAATCAAATATTTCCTCTTTATAATATTAGTGTTAATGTTGCGACAATGTAGTACAATTTTAATTTCAACAAGTGAATATATGGCACAGATGCGCGTCCGAGCTCACGTTACTTGCAATATTCTTGCCGTAGTCGGGTTTTAGTTAAACTAAGCTTGTTACCAAGAGATCTAGCTCCTAAAGCGTAACCTATAATATAAATATAAATTCGGGTCAATTCACGCCCATTACCTAGCCCCATACTAGAATGCCCTGCACTATGGGCACTAGACAACGGTTAAATATACATATATACGAATATTACATCCATGACTCGGAAACAAACATTTATGCTCATCACGCAAATGATTTAACCTTGCGGGATTTGAACCCGCATCCGTTGGTTGACTTCGCAGTCAGGGTCACTAACCATTCGGTCAACCCGTCGTCAATATGTTATATGTTGTTCCTCATTCGGTTCTGTTCGTTCCAGCGCCGTACACGATCATAACGTTCCCGTTCCTGTTCGCCGTGATGTTCGGTGATCTGGGCCACGGCGCGCTGATGGCCATCTTCGGCTTCTGGATGTGCTACAAGGAGAAGCCACTTCAAGCTAAGAAGATCGACAGCGAGGTAACTACCATGGGACACTTGGTCATATTGGCAATATTGGTCAATAACTTCTGTCCATCGAAAGTTATCTAAAAGCAAATATTTGTCTCTGGGTGAATTGCTGTTAGATAAGAATGCCCATTGAACTTTTTACTTTCGTTTATTGTTAGTATTCAAAATCTTATTCAATTTTATTCATATTTCACTTGGAAAGTTGTTTTTGTTTCAATTAAACATTTGGTAATATTTGACTTGGAAACTCCGTCACATTTCACTAGGACACGTGGTCAGATTTCACTTGGACACTTGGTCACATTTCACTTGGACACTTGTTCATATTTCACTTGGAAACTTGCTCAGATTTCTCCCTGGCATTTGTAAACATTTTACTTGGACACTTGGTCATATTTCATTTGGACTCTGTCAAATTTATTACGGGCACGTCATATTTTAAAAACTTGAGTACATGCCATAAAATTGTTACACTTCAGAAGCTCTATCTGTATTAAATTCGTTTGGAATCGGATTGCGATTGCGAAAGAGATCGGATTGGGTTTGGGATTGTGTTGAGTTTCAGCAGCAACCCAGCTACCTGTATCTACAATTATTCAGATAAGATAGCACTGTGTTGACTAACACCTCTTTACATTCGTTCCCACAGATTTGGAGTATATTCTTCGGCGGGCGCTACATCATCCTGCTCATGGGTCTGTTCTCGATGTACACCGGCATCATCTACAACGACATCTTCTCGAAGAGTCTCAACATCTTCGGTTCAGCGTGGCGCGGGAACTACAACGAGTCCACCCTCCTGGGGAACAAGATGCTGCAGCTCAACCCTGATTCTAACGACTACCTGCAGTATCCGTATCCGTTCGGAATTGATCCTGTTTGGCAGGTTAGGGCCTCTACTTTTTACCTGTCTTCAAAAAGGAGACGAAGGATCAAGGATCTCAATTCAACTGTTAATGCGATGTGGCCAAAAAATCATAGACATGGGGCACACAAAGATATCAACAGACACCGTTGATAACTCTTCTTGTTTTTTTATTATTATGGCTTCAGCGTAGGCACTTTCAAGTTTAGTTTATTACGAGTATTGTCACGTCACAGTCAATTGTCGAATCAGTAAAATGGTAGACGTTTTACTGAAACTTCCGCAATTAGTGATCCCTCAAAATTCACGCGTTGCGGGATTGGATTACCTAGTTACGATTGTTCACAATGTCACTTCGAACTCGATTCATATGAATCATAAAAAATAATTCATATAATAAATAATTCATATATTCATATGTATATACACGCACGATTCAAAACTCATTTTATCTCCCGGCTCTTTTTATTAAAAGCTTTTATTGAACTTCACTTGTATGTATGTATTTCTGTCTGTCCTGGAATCCTGCAACTCAAATTACGAGCACGGAGGTGCTGTCCGGCTGAAACTTTCAGGGTAGCTCACAAATTGATGACACAGAATGTTTTTTTTTTTAATTATACTTATTATTTTCTTGGTTCACAACCGTATCACTATATTTACGAGGGTAAACCAGTCTTCGTGTCTGTTTAACTTGTATTAGTATTTTGTATTGTAATTGTCATGTGTATGTTTCGTTCAGCTCGCGAACGCCAACAAGATTATCTTCATGAACGCGTACAAGATGAAGATCTCCATCATCATAGGAGTGTTCCACATGTTGTTCGGGGTCTGCCTCTCGCTTTGGAACCACTTGTGAGTACCTGTTTACATTTACGAGCACCGACAAGTTCATACTGTTTAAAGCCTAATGAGCGATGGTAGCCTAACGGTTCAATAGTGCAACTTAGTATCCAAAGATACCGGGTACGGTCCTAGGCTCCGCAACAATGACTTGTCTAAATTATGTGCGGTTTCCATCGCTCCGTGCTTCGGAGGGCACGTTAAGCTGTCGGTCCCGGCTGTTATTGAGTTGAGCAGTCGTTAAGCCATGTCAGAGACCCTTAGGCGGCCTGTCAAACTCTGACACTAGAGGCCAGCACAACCTCATACGACAAAACAAAAAAAAAGCCTATCTTACATTCTTGTATGAGTATAACATACCTAAATTTCCGCCATTTTGAAATAAACTCGATTTTTCGGCCTTTTATGAAACTAGTATCAATCGATATGGAAAATTAGAGGAAACAAAAAGTATTCTATAAAAAATCGCGTGATATACTTTCCGAGATATTTGGGTTCAAAAAACCTTCACACTAATATTAATTTGTCATGGCGCAGGCTAGTCGAAGAAATTAATTTCATCAGACATTTACATTTGAGGTAGTTCCCTGACCAAGACAGAAAAACAAGATCAGCATGTGTTTCTATCGCTAATGCAAACGAGGAAAATATATATTTTCAAACCCAAGTATACTTTACTCTGGAAGAGTAAAGTATTTCAGAAAAGTATTTTTTGTATAGATCACTTTATTTTTGTATAATTTTTCCTACTGATTGACACCTAGTTACATCTGTAGCCAAAAAACCGAGCTTTTTTTCGTAATGGCATAAGTTATGCCAATAAGGTAACATGCGTTTTGAAAACACTCCATCAAACATCTAATTAACGAGTACTACTCCACCAAGAGTGCTCGCATGAGAAGATCATCAATTGACATTCTTCTCGTTACAGATACTTCAAGCGCCGCATCAGCATCTACGTAGAGTTCATCCCTCAGATCGTGTTCCTGACGCTTCTGTTCTTCTACATGGTGCTGCTGATGTTCATCAAGTGGACCACCTACGGACCCACGCCCGGCAGCTTCGGCAGCCAGGAACCAGGTGAGCTACAGTCTACTGCTTACAGTGTGTTCTTCTACGTAGTCACTGATGTTTATCAAGTAGACCAGCTACGGACACACGCACGAAAGCTTCGGCAGCTAGGAAACAGGTGAGCTACAGTCTACTGCTTAAAGTATGTTCTTCTACAGGTCTACTGATGTTTATCAAGTAGACCAGCCACGGACCTACGCCCGGCAGCTTCAGCAGCTAGGAACCAACTGAGGACCACTAGACTCTACTGCTTAAAGTGTGTTCTTCTACGGGGTCTTCTGATATTTATCAAGTGAACCGCCTATGGATCCATACCCGGAGTTTTGGCAACCAGAACCCAGGTGAGAATTACTTCAGTCTGCTACTTGCTGTGTGTTATTCTACAGAGTCTACTGATTTTTATCAAGTGGACCACCTACGGACTTACGCCCGGCAGGTGAAGACCACGTCTACTACTTACAGTATGTTCTTCCACATGGTCTACTGATGGTCATCAAGTAGAACACTTACGGACCCACGCTTAGCAGCTTCGGCGGCCAGAAACCAGGTGCGCGCCACTACAGTCTACTTCTATGTTCTTCTACATGGTCTACTACTTTTATTAATGTTTATTCTTTGTTTATTGCTTTCGATCGCTCCGTGCTTCGAAGGGTACATTAAGCTGTTGGTCCCGGCTGTTATTGATAAATAGCAGTCGTTAGCCATGACAGAGGCCCTCGGGCGGCATGACAAACTATACCTCATACGATAAGCAAGCATGGTCTACTGATGTTTTCAAGTTAGACCCTTAACTAATGAACAGAAAAAGTGCTACGTTATTATGGCTATTACAGTAAACGCTTTAAAGATCACAATAACTTGTTACAGACATCGTTAAGACGTCCGCGTACTGCGCGCCGAGCATCTTGATCACGTTCATCAACATGGTGCTGTTCAAGAAGGACGAGAACCCCCGCGACGTGTGCGACCCCGTCATGTACTCCGGACAACTGATCATACAGAAGGTTCGTGCACTTATAAAGAAAATACATTTATTTATGACAACACCAACACTAAACAGGTGACGAAGAACAAACATTACAAACAAAAGAAAAGGTACAAAATTAGTGTTGTGTGTTGTCACAAGCTGGTCCCGACATCACGAATGCAGAGTGACAACACATCAATATATAATACACATAGAAAACATAAACAATATATAAAAAATTAACAAAAAGTTACATAGCTACATGTTGCAATGCTTTCAATGACCGGTCGTTTTGCATACAAAAAAACCATTGACAATAAAAATAAATACATCGGAAAAGCCACAGAAATACTGAATACACAGAACATCCATGTCCGAGACTGTCACGGCTAGTATATTATAAGTCATACTCGTGAACGGGTGCTGCTTGTGGGGAAAGCACCGGTAGTTAGAAGGGTATTTCCTTTTCAAACTCAAAGTATGGAAGATTTAATTATATCACGAACCAAATATAAAGTTGATTGGAAATAGAAGTTCCAAAGTCAAACTGTTTAGCCAGTGATAGACATACTCGCTCCCTTCCCTCTAAAATGCTTGAGGGGGGTACACAAGTCATAATCGTGAACGGGTGCTGCTTGTGGGGCTGGCCCAGCCTGGTTTCTTATTAGTCTTTTGTTATTTTTATCATTTTGCTGATTGTGGAATCGATCATTGTCACTTTTATGTTTTGTATTTGACATTTACATGTGAATTATTTTATTTTCTGGCATAAAATATAATAGATAGATAGATAGATAACTCTTTATTGTACACCACATAGAACAAAAAATACAATAATAACTAAAACATTTATACAAAATAAATGGGACAATGGGCGGTCTTATCGCTAAAAAGCGATCTCTTCCAGACAACCTTTGGATGGAAAGGAATTAATATACGGCAAAGACGGTGGTGCATTATAATATAACAAATAAATAATAAAAACTGAATACAATGAATAAACATATATACACATATATTCCAATATACCTACACATAAATATGTAAATATATAGTACAGTATATATATATATACATATATAAATATATATCCATATACATAGTATATACATTATAATAAATTACATTTACTACATATACATTTACAAAATATATACAAACATAATAAAAATAATATACAGTGAAACCACAACAGAATAACAACAAAATAGCAAGAAGTGATATTAATTAGAGAGATAAAACTTCTTTACTTGAAGTTTAAAAACAGGGAGTGACTGGGCTCGCCTTATAGTAACTGGCAGAGCGTTCCATAGGCGAACTGCTTGGATGGTAAATGAACTGCCATAAAAAGAGCTTCTATGTAGAGGGATCAACAAAGCTAAATTTTCTGATGACCTGAGTGACAACTTGTTAGAATCAGACAGGAAATTAAAACGTTCCATAAGATAATAATTCACATTGTGTATAAAGAATACACAAAAATGGAGAAAATGATATGCCCATAGAGTTTCTTGGTGCTCTCTTCTCTAACGGTCGTATTTCCAAAGCACTGGTAGTGTCAGAAGGGTAGTTACTTTTCCTATGCGCGATTCAACTCTGAGTCTGCACATGAAAGGGAAACTTCCTTTTCAAACTCAAAGTATGGAAGACTTATCTCATGGACCAAAAATAAAGTAGATTGGAAACAGGAGTTTAAAAATCAAACGTTTAGGCTTACAAGCCAGTGACAGACGGACATACTGATAGCGTTGCCACAATAGATCTTTTGCAATCTGAGCCCTAAAAATTTAAGACAAAAGTGGTTTCAAAATTATCGGTTTTCTTTCGTCATGGTGTTTACTTAAATAAGTAACTATAAAACTATTTATTTTAAATTGAATTGGGTTACAGAAATTTATATGTGTACCAAATTTAACTTGTACATTCGTAGCAAATTAGCTGTGTTAGAAGGACAGACCGACAGAAAGACACACGAGTGATCCTATATAGGTGCCTAGGCGATAGGTGGCGGTAATCTTTAGGGTTCCTTTTTTCGTTCGAACGCAGGGATCTCTTAAAAACAATCACAATATTGCGGAAATATCCTTAAATAAAAAATGATTTTGATATTACGTTTGTATTGTCCGCCGAACTTTTAATTACCCGACTGCGGAGCGTTGTGTGTTTGGGTTGTATGTATGTTTGTATGCACGTTTCTTTGGCGCGTCCTACAGCCTAAACGGCTTGATGGATTTTGATAAATGAAGTTGTAGCATTCGCACCAAGCCAAAATAGGGGTGGCTTTACACTACACTGGGACAATACGTATTTGATAATAAACAATGTTCAAAAACTCGACAAGGCCTACAGCAGAATACAATGCACTCACGTACCTTGGTCTGCTGCAAGCACTCGATGAGCTTCCACCTTCAGATTATGATTTATTTGTTTCACAGGGATGTAAAATAGTTCTGCACACGCGTGGTACGGAAAAGATTTTAGTGTCCCGCAGGACTGATAGTTGATATTCCACGTAGTTTTGATTTTATCACTCAACAGCTCCAAACTTTTATTAGTATGCGATGCAAGGGCGGTTAGAATGCGACTACCTTCCGCTGCAGTCTGCCGAGAACTTGACATCGATAGGGTATGAAAAAAAATTGCATAAGTACAGCTACATGATAACGGAACCGAGGTTATCATTGGATTCGTCTTAATCAATAAAATACTATAGGATATATGAACTGTCAAGAAAACTAATATGGCGGCTTACAGCTGCCATATTGTATTTCCGACGGAACAAAAAATTACCGAAACCAAGTGAGGTAATAATATAAATGAAGGTATATAAAATACCATTCCAAAAATATGCAAGGGAAACTAAAAAGTTAAAAATAAATAAAATATATAGATACCAGGCTCTAGCTAAAAATTAAATGACATTTATAATTTCGACTGCATGTTTATTTCAATATCAAGAATCTAAAGCTTGTTCGCCTCCTTTTAGTTTTTTCACAGTTGGGTTATTAATTTATTTGTGTGTTGTTGTCCACAGTTCTTCGTGGTGGTGTCCCTCATGTGCGTGCCCGTCATGTTGTTCGGCAAGCCCTACTTCGTCATGAAGGAGCAGAAGGCCCGTGCTGTGAGTATACTCCTTGTTATTAATCGTCTCCACTAAATGAGGAGGTTATAGGCTCGCATTTTTTTCTCTTATTTCTCCTTCAATTGCGGACCGATTTTTAAAATCTTTTTTTTATATGAAAGAGTAAACCTCTAGGTTGGTCTCTAAATTGTATCAAAATTGGATCAGTAGTGTTTTTTTTTACTTATTAGTTCATCCATTTGAAGTCGATTTTTTGTACACCACTTGTTAGTGTTTGTTTACATATAGCACTTTGTACACCACTTGTTAGTGTTTGTTTACATTTTGAATATGAAGTCGTTTTGTTTTGGAATATTATTTTTATTTTAGATTAATTAACATTCACATTTTGGTCGTTTTACTTGTTCTAATATTCAAAACATTTCGTTAATTATATTTTAATGCTAAAAAATTTCATGCTTTCGCGTTTCGGATAGCTTGCGGTGAGTTAATAACACGAACATAGTACCTATAGTATTGTAGCTGTAGTACCTAGTACCCCTATTACAAGTTGTTATATTTACCCCACTTGACGTAACTACACAAATAAAAGTAAAGTATATATATACGCGACTCGATCGGTAATTTTTCATAGCTCTATTATGAGTTTTAATAAACCGTACTACACTAGCTGTAGTAAATACGTGAGGAACTGTAGATTTTAGTCCGTCATGTTGGTGCCTCGTTTATTGTGTATTTCCTTCTAAATATATGAAAACGACAAAGAGAGAAATATCGGCTTTGAAATGAAACTACAATAAATAGAATTGAAATTGAGTTTCAAAGATAAAAGCAAGAAAGAACTTTTTGAGTGACGTGTGAGGTTATAACAGAACTTACTTAGTAATTAAGTATCATATAAGTATCTCTCAGTCAGCAGTGTATTTCTCAAAGTTGTATGTAATAAATTGCACAAGTATAGAAATGCATATACTTAATAAATAGTTTATAAGTAGATATTATTATTTATAAATTTAGTTTCACTGGTGGTTTAGTGCGTTGATCAGTATTTTCAGCTGTGAGTGTTTCTGAGTGCGTTTGTCAAGCTACGATGTATCTAGCCAACATGATAACAAGATAATAAGTGTATAATCCTAAAATCACTGCACTTTTTACACAGAAATGAAACATGACCGCCTAGAACATTTTCTCACGGAGATAAATGACCGTGAGTGCTGTAACTAAACTACTCTAGTTAGCATCAATGTCGATAGAAACTCAAAATCATGACTCTTAAACTCGTAATACCAAACACAAAGCAAATGATGCTCATTCTACCGTAGATTTATTATCTATGAATAGAATAGTTTACTATGGCAGCACGTAATAAGACTTTTAGTTACGTATAGTTGCCGTTACAGGCGCTGTGCTGGATTTTATACAAATGTTTTACGATACTCGATAGAGAGTACAGTATTAATTGACTTAAGTCATAATAGGAGTACTGCTGAGCGTGCTGATCATTGCAAAACCTATATTCACTGAACATCTTCGGGCTCATGATTCGTGGGTCTAAAACATGTGGTTGTGTTTAGCGGCAGGGCCACCAGCCCGTGGAAGGCGCCGCTGAGAATGGCACGGCGGGCGGCGCGCCCGTGCCGGCCGCTGATCCGCACGACGAGGAGATCTCGGAGGTCTTCATTCACCAGGTATTGTCATCATTTCATAAATCCATACTTATAATAAAGCAATAAGAAGCAAAAAGTCAGTACAAAGAAGATAATTTAATAAAATTATTTAATTATAATAAGCTACTGAACAAGAATATAACTTTTTCTTAAATTGTGGCTCTGTATGTTTCCGCATCACGTAAAAACTACCGGATCGATTGCGATGCGATTTTCACTGTTGGATAGCTTAGGGTTTGACTTAAAAACAGATGTATTTAGTGTCTTAATCCGATGATTAAAACCCGATCAATTGATAAAAAACTATCTGACGGCTGAACGAAGTTAGATATTTTGTTTATAGGTACTTTGGTCCTGGAATAATATTAGGTTATTTTTAACCCATAGCAATAAACGTGTGGGTAAAGTCGCGGGCACATCTAGTTAATAAAAAATATATAATATTTAAGACAAGTCACACCTAGATTCAAACTAGGAACCCTGCACTAAACAGCGGATAAACATACATATATACGAATATTATACATCCATGACTCGGAAACAAACATTTCTGCTCATCACACAAATTGCAGCTTGCGGATTCTTTACGGGCCACTAACACGGCCAACCGGTCGTGAAGTCACTGCTTACTTGTCGTACGAGGCAGTGCTGGCCTCTGGTGTTAGAGTTTGTCAGGCCGCCCGAGGTCCTCTGACATGGTTTAACGACTCCTATCTATCAATAATATCCGGGAGGCTGGTCGGCTATCGGTATCCCGTATGGGATATATGAGACAATATTTGCAAAAAAATATTTAAATTAAAAATGAAGTTTTTGGGTTAATTTACCTTCCTCAAATACAGATTGTGTGTATGGCAAGAACTTCAAAAACGCACTCGTCTACGTGCTAACGTGCCCTCAAGGCACAGAGCGATGGAAAACCGCACATAACTTAGAATTGGTGCCTAGAACCGAATCCTGTATCGTTGGAATCTGAGTAGCAGTATTGAACCGTTAGGCTACCATCGCTCGTTAGTTCGCTATAACGGTTGTTCTCGCAGGGTATCCACACCATCGAGTACGTGCTGGGCTCCGTGTCGCACACGGCGTCGTACCTGCGCCTGTGGGCGCTGTCGCTGGCGCACGCGCAGCTGGCGGAGGTCGCCTGGAACATGCTGCTCCGGAAAGGTAACCGGCTGCTTTTTTCTAACTACAACTACAAAAGAGAGGGGTGTTATATGTTTAGGGTGTGTAATCTGATTGAGATGGTTCTAAGCTATAATAGGGGTGGTGAGGCTCGTAGCTCCCAAACGAAAGAATCGATTTTAATGCGGTTTTTAATGTTTAAAAGCTGATGTGATTGAGTGGTTTCTTAGCTATATAATAGGGGGAGGGAAGAGGGGTTCTCGGAGGTTATACAATTTTTTAATTTCTGCTTAGGTATATACAGTTCACTTCTCATGCTCTTAAAGTTCTTGTTTATGCTGTGAGTAAGCGGACTAAAACTGCATGCTCTAGTGCACAAAGTGTTTACTTCTCTATGGTCACCGGCCTGAAACTAATGTTTAATGTAGAAGGTCCAAAAAAATGTGGCAAGAAATAACCTCTCTCTCCTTAGCAATATAAAAATTTGCATTAAATATGTCGCGGAGTGAACTTGAAATAATACTTACTCGTAACACATTAATGGAAAGAAACGCAAAGAAAGTTGTTCAGCAGATATTTCCGCCGAAATCTAGGCATGTGTACCTTAAAACGTGTTTAAGTAAATATTTACAATATCATACTGTTTAATTCCCGCGCAATCGCAGTGAAAAGCAGAGGGTATAACTCGTTTATAAAACAAGGCGTTTTGTCCTCGACTGCTATATCTACCCTCGCCTCCGGCTCGTGCGGGTAAATGTCTCTGATAGAATGACTTATTTGATGCAGTTGTTGACCAATTTACTATTCTGCCCTTTTCTGTCTTGGTGTCATACATAGTTAGGCAGTGGCGCATCGACGTGAGGTCGCAGGCCTGTCAGTACCTTACAGATTGCACTGTAGAGAGTGTGCACAAGAACTGCACAATCTAATTCCCCCACCACCGTATAATTAGACGATCGGAAAAGCGCTAACCTTTTATGGTTAAAATACCTCGCACAAGATCGAAGCGTTACGCTTCTTCATTTATTATAAGAACTGCAAAGAAGTGGAATGCCCTGCCCTCGCCAGTGTTTCCGGTAAATTGTAACCCAAAACTGTTCAAGTCTAGAGTGATTAGGTATCTATTAGGCAAGCGTGCTACACCTTCGACCACATCATCGCTTTCCATCAGGTAAGATCGCGGTCAAACGGTTGCCTATTCAGTAATAAAAGAAAATAGGTGTATTTTTTTATTGAAATCGAGTTTTTGTCATTCTGACTTGGTGTCACACATAATAGGTAACGTTTTTTATTGAAATAGATTTTGTCATTCTGACTTGGTGTCTCACATAATAGGTAACGTTTTTTATTGAAATAGATTTTGTCATTCTGACTTGGTGTCTCACATAATAGGTAACGTTTTTTATTGAAATAGATTTTGTCATTCTGACTTGGTGTCACACATAATAGGTAACGTTTTTTATTGAAATAGATTTTGTCATTCTGACTTGGTGTCACACATAATAGGTAACGTTTTTTATTGAAATAGATTTTGTCATTCTGACTTGGTGTCTCACATAATAGGTAACGTTTTTTATTGAAATAGATTTGTCATTCTGACTTGGTGTCACACATAATAGGTAACGTTTTTTATTGAAATAGATTTTGTCATTCTGACTTGGTGTCACACATAATAGGTAACGTTTTTTATTGAAATAGATTTTGTCATTCTGACTTGGTGTCACACATAATAGGTAACGTTTTTTATTGAAATAGATTTTGACATTCTGAATTGGTGTCAAAGATTAGAAACCTTTACAATGATTGTATGATAACGGGGTGTGTTCTGTCAGGTCTGATGTCGAAGGACTTCCAAGGCGGCATCTTCTTGTACATCGTGTTCGCCGGCTGGGCCGCCATCTCCGTGTCCATCCTCGTGCTCATGGAGGGGCTGTCCGCCTTCTTGCACACGCTGCGTCTGCACTGGTCCGTACACACATACACCTGTACACCATGTTCTAACATACACTTGTACATCGTGTTCTAATCTAACATCCATCTGTACGTCGTATTCTAACATCTACCTGTACATCGTATTCTAACATCTACCTGTACATCGTATTCTAACATCTACCTGTACATCGTGTTCTCACGTTTACCTGTACATCGTGTTCTGACGTTTACCTGTACATTGTGTTCTAACTTTTACTTGTACATCGTGTTCTAACATTACCTTTACATAGTGTTCTAATATTCAGCTATACTTTGTGTTTTAATACCCACCTGTAAATCGTTCTAACATCTACCTGTACAAAGTGCGGGACCTAAAATATGTTTATACTTAGTTTCACAATCCACTCATATTTTACGGAGCGGAGTAGTAACAAACATACTTACATACAGGTTTTCACATTTATTATTTTGTCATATAAATAAGATGTCCTTCTCCTCCTCCTCTCGCGTTTGTTTATACCTAAGATGAAAATATCTATTTATTATTACATGTTATTGACTGAACGCCACATTTATTATTACATGTTATTGATTGAACGCCACATTTATTATTACATGTTATTGACTGAACGCCACATTTATTATTACATGTTATTGACTGAACGCCACATTTATTATTACATGTTATTGATTGAACGCCACATTTATTATTACATGTTATTGACTGAACGCCACATTTATTATTACATGTTATTGACTGAACGCCACATTTATTATTACATGTTATTGACTGAACGCCACATTTATTATTACATGTTATTGACTGAACGCCACATTTATTATTACATGTTATTGATTGAACGCCACATTTATTATTACATGTTATTGACTGAACGCCACATTTATTATTACATGTTATTGATTGAACGCCACATTTATTATTACATGTTATTGACTGAACGCCACATTTATTATTACATGTTATTGACTGAACGCCACATTTAGTATTTTTTAGATACCTATTGCCTTTGTGCTAGTTTTAACTTCATTTTGTTCTGTGGTGTTTAATTAAAGAGTAATCCATACCAATATATAGAAGTGAAACGTTGTCTGGTTGTTTGTTTGTTTGTTTGTTTGTTTGTGGAGCTTTCACGCGATAACGGCTGGACAGATTTTAATGAAATTTTGAATGAAGATGAATAAAACATAGGACACTTTTTACCCCGGAAAATTGAAAATTTTCTCTGGAATATTGGAAAATGTTGATTACTCGGTGTAAGGAACAGTTGCCACGGAAACGAAATAACAAGTCTGTTAAAAAACATCAAGAGCATTGGTGCTATATCTACTTTTGCATTGGTTTTTGATATCCTAGAAGAACATAGGATGTTTTTTTCGCGATAAACAGTAGTCCGCGCGGACGAAGTCGCGGGCGGGAAAAATAGTATAATATATTCAGTACAATTTACACAAACTACCAAACCCCAAATTAGGATACCCTTTACTATGGGTACTAGGCAACGGATAAACATACATAGATACAAACAACATCTATGTATCTCTAAATCTCCACCCCCCACTAACGTCACCGTTCCCCCTCCCCCAGGGTGGAGTTCCAGAGCAAATTCTACAAAGGCGAGGGCTACCTGTTCCAGCCCTTCTCGTTCGAGGTGATCCTCGACTCCGCGGGACAAGGCGAAGAGTAAATCTCTCAAACTCACGCAAGTATGTACGGACCTTTAAGGAAAGGAATCTAGCTTAGGATGGTAATTTAGTTAAAACAACTCATAAATTGCTGTCTGTGAAAATCAGACTAAGGAAGACCACAAATAAGTGTGTTTTTTAATTCACAAAAGGCTAAGATATAACACACTATTTGTTGCTAGATTATTATGAATGTCCGTACAAACTTGGTGAGCAGAAATCAACTCAATGTAATCGTAGTTCGTACCCTGTTTAATCGAAACTTATTTACGTAGCTTTCGATGTTGTTAAACAATTGAAAAAATATATATTTATCGACAGTTGTAGGCTGTTTACTTCAGTAGTAAATACTTTCTTAAATACTTCATGTACCTTTTATTCTTCTATTCTTTTTCGTATCTTAAAATCTATATAAAATAAAATACTTTCATTTCGTATCAGATATTCTATATATTTTTTAACTTCAACTTATTATTCAGTATATAGCTATAGCTTTGAGCTTAGATTAATCAGGTATATCTCTATCTACGTACGATTAGTATAAAACTACGTTTCATATAAGAATACAATGATTTATTTAAATGTTTTTTTAATGATAATATAGTGAATGAATATTATAGCTTCAAATATAAACACAGCGGGAAAGGGTACAAATTACGTTAAAATTACTAACTCGTTTTGTATTTTTTTAGTCAAAATTAGATTTTTTATGTGTACAATTTTTTTGTAAGAATTATTAAGTGTGAACAACCTTGCCCCTTATTTAAACTCAGTATGGTTAAAAGTGTACTTAATTTTTTACATGAATATCTAAATAGTATTTAAAAGTTCCATATAACCCAAGGCTCTCTTATACCAATACTAATGTAAGGCGATACACGACCACGCCTTTGTTTCACAACTACTGAGTAAATGTTACCTGACAAGTATTGTAACAAACTAATACTATAACCGCGGCTATAAGTCTCAAATGATTTTCTTTGCTATATCCTCAACATATTTTGCAGATAGTATCTACACATTCGAATACTCGTGTCTATATGCACATCTTTCTATTGGATCTGCCGATGACCAACAAATGTTTGAGACTAATATGTCTCGATTTGTCTATAGACATATTATCTACTGTATATTTTTTGTACTCAGAGTAAGTGAAACAGGGGCTGTGTCAGAATTTGAATGATTATAATCAGTAGGTAGTATTACCAGCTTTAGTGTAATTAATCAATGATATCGTTGTGGAGATACTAGTTCAGTGTTAATGAATCGGGTAGCCTTTTGTTTGTCATTCCAGTTAAATGTTTATCACTAGAGTTCAGTGAGCATGTTACGTAGAATAGATTGGTGGCCAATAAAGGTTTTTTCGTAGCATAATAATGTTGTTTTATTTTATTGCGTAATAGTTCAAATTTAGTTCAAAAACGGCCAAATGCGAATCGGACACAGGGATCCGTTGTCAGGATCCTAAGTTGCCCAATCGTGAAAATCACATGACAATCGTTCCTGTGGACAAGTGCATTTTTTCTTGGGCTATTTTTTAAATAAAAAATAATTAAAAGATTTGCCATACTCAAAATCTGTATTTGAGGAAGGTAAATGAAAAAAATATAGAAATTTACTTTTTAATTTTTTGGAAAATTTGCACAAATATCCCGTACTGGATACCGATAGCCGACAGGTTGTGATACGCCAACAAAGTGGTTTTTACGGTTTGATTAAGTATTTCAAGGAATTTGTCCGAAGTTGACTCTTCAATGAAATACGTTATCTTGGTGTGCTCGTAAACCCTAGAGAGACGTGATAATTTTGTTAAAAAATTTGCATTATGCGGTAGTGCCCTAGTTTTTTTCCCAATTTTTAGTCTGTACTTTATGAGTTAGACACGCAACGCAAGCAAAAAGGTCACTTTAGAACCGAATATTTCGTAAACCGAACCAAATAGAAAAAAAAAACATTACGGGTCGGCACGCATCTACACGCGGACTTGACCTACGCAGAAGTACACGAGCGCTCAAGATCCGTGCCGATATTTCTAAAAGTGCAGAACCACTTGACGCTGGCCAAATGCACTACTCGTGCGGAGCCAAACAAAATAATAATAATTAAAAATAGTAAAGCCATGGCGTGTTGTACTACTTCATCGACAAACTGGACTGGAAGCAGTTAGTCGTATTCCGCGCCGATTGTGATGCTAATGTCGCCGGGCAGCACGTTGGTCTTGTGGTACCAGCGGTTAGTGTCCACCACAACTGCAACAAAAAGTCAGATAGGTAGGTTTCTTGTTGTGCTTGTGGTGTCCAATAAAGAGTTAATCTATCTATCTATCTATCTACACAAAATATTAAATGAGTTTTTATTGCCAAAAAGAGATTAATACAAGTGAAAACAAACAGAGAAACATCAAACAGGATTGTCGGCGAACCCCAAACTAAGCACGAGGCCTGTATCTTGGGGCTCGAGTGCAAATTTAGCAATTAAGGTTGTTGTACATTTAACTGAACCGAAAGAAAATAATTATAAATAAGGAAAGTATACAGGGGCAATGCAAAAGATATACCTATACATTATACCTATTTTATGCAAATCTTCCAGAATAGAGCATGTAGCCCACAAATTAGAGTTAAATTATGTCTACAAATGTAACCTTATACCTTAAGTTCCGCCATTTTGTAATAACTCGATTTCTTGGCCATAAATAAAACTAGTGTGAATCGATAGGAAATAAAAAGTACTCGTATTCCATAAAAAAAATGCCTAAGCAAGCGTAATACTTTCTGATATATTTGAGTTCGAAAATTAAATTTTTCGTCGTCTCTAAGTACTTAACACACTGCTATCTTGTCTTGTTCAGGGAACCGCCTTTTATATAACTGCTTATGGAAATGAATGTCGCAGTTAACTATGATAACCTGCGCCACGAGAGCTGAACTACAAATTAATACATCTTGAATCATGAGGTTTATTTTATAACCCTAATTTCTCGGAAATTATATCACTTAGGCGTTTTATTAATTAAACTCTTTCTAATAATTTTCCTTTTCTATTGACACTAGTTTTTTTTTATAGACAAGAAATGCTTTTTTTTAAATTGCTGAAGTTCAGGTATCCCCAGGCTATATAAAAAATGTTAGATGGTCTTTGTTTGTGCCAACCATATATTATTTACATTTAGTAACACGTGATGTTCCGCAGCGTCGCACAATGTTGCACATATGAGTCGCAACAAGACGCGCAACCTATTATTGACCGAGCGAGCGCGAAGCGTCTCCATTTCAGCTTAGGTAAAAATGCTTTCGTATGTCCGACGGATGTCTGACTGTCCGGCTCTACAGGTCGCATTTCTCAACCGATTCTCGTGAAACTTTGTAAGCTGGTTAGATATTTAGTTATATGGTTTTTTTTGTAGATTCAGTTTTTCGAAATTACTGAGACTTGCGACTTGCTTTTATAAGCTTCTCATACATTTTTGAGAGAACTGGCAACAAGGAAATTGGTCTATCATTTTTAACATCAGTACTTGAACCTGTTTAAAAAATTGGGATTATTCTAGCGGTCTATAGTTGGTCAGGTAACGTATTGTGCTCAAAGCATTGATTGAAAAAATAAAAAGACAGATTCGCGAGGTCTACAGCTCACCGAGCCACTAGTTTATTCTGTGGCGCAATATAGACTAAACTAGTGTTCCAGAATGTTCCTTTAAATGTAGGTATTGTGTCATCCAACCACGCTTCTCGAAAATTTTAGTACCTACTGTTTTTCTAAGAATCGACCGGCGTACCACTATTACGTTGGCATCCACAAAAATTGTAGAAAATTATTAAAATTAGTAGATCTGTGAGCTATAGACCTCGTGAGCACAAACTTTATGCAAACAACCTAGCGCCATCTACTTACCTTACTGTATTACTAACATTAATAACCAAGGTGCTCCAGCAATCCCTACCTAACCTAGTAGGTAAAAGGCTGATTCCACAGTCCTTGATTGATGATTGATGGAACTGCCCTTGGTCATAGGCTACGCGAGTAAAACCGCGGGGAACAAGTTGTATTGTATAATTTTGGAACCTATCCAAGCTGGATATAAGTGTGTGACCCCCCCCCCTGACTCGAAGGCTGGATCCGCCCTTGAATGTATCCTTCTGTACAAAACGTACGTATCTCTCCCGGCGAAACAGTGAACGTGATCCAAGAGCATCGGTACAGGCACTCCGGCGGAGGCGCGAGCTGCCACTGCTTTCTGCCACGGACCTGCGCCTGCCAGGACATGTGCTTCACGGAATCCACCTTCAATATAGGAATCACTTATTATGAAGTCAAAGTATTTATTGTACTTAAATTGGCAAAATAATAGCACTTTTACAAGTCAAAACTTAACAACTCATGATCAAACAGAAAATTATAATTATATATTTTTATTGATTTGATCTATTTATAATTATATTATAAATAGATCAAATCAATAAAATACAGGTACACTAAGTATGCTTTGAATTTGAAAAGAAAATGTCTGTTCCATGTCGCGCACGAGAAAAGGAAATACCCTTCTCTACCGACTCTACCGGTGCTTCGGGAATACGCCCGTTAGAGAAGAGGGCGCTAAGAAACTACGGGACATTTTTTCAATTTTTGACAATACTTTATATATATTTTTAAATTTCAGTTATTATAATAAATACAAAAGTCATACCTACCATCATCAAACTGATAAAAAATATAAAATACAAATGTCTAATAAGAAACCAAGCTGGACCTGTCCCTTCAAGAAGCACCCGTTCAATGTTATGACTGTATACCAGCCATACCCCCTCACCCATTTTAGAGCGTGCCTAATTCATCTATCATCTATTAACTGATAGATGAATTAGGCACGCTCTAAAGTGCGTGACGCTTGTGAGAGGCTTTCACTACTAAAATTTCTAAGGGTACTTCAGTTGGCCCGCTACGTGCGTGAGGCATCCGCCGCTATGTAAAACAACTCACGTGCATATGCGCGCCCTGCCCCGGTCCGCCCATGAATACCCAGTCCACCATGTCGCTCTCAGCTGTCTCCGGGAGGAAGTACGGACGATTATAGTACTCCCGGAGCCTCCTCGTCTCGTCGTCATAGCAGGTGCTCCACCCGATGTACCAGGGATCTCCGGAGAGGTTCGCGCGGGCTTCGTCCATGTTGAACACTTCTTGGAGGGAGTGCAGGCCGGACTTGTACGCAAAGAAGAAGCAGTCGTTGATCTGGTTCCCCATTTTGACCTTCCGGTAGAAGTTTGCGAAGAATTGGAAGCTGAATTCCTGAACGTGAAATTAATTTCAGAATGTAATTTCAAGAAACGTGTTTTTGAATTCAAGTAAATGTAGTTCATTAGAGTAGATTTCTAAAGACTGGGGGATTTTAATTCTAAAAATGTTCAATCTAGAAGTTTATTACTAAACTAGCTTTTGCCCCCGACTTCGTCCGTGCGACTACATCTCATCGCGATAAACAGTAGGTATCTCTTGTCCTTCCCCAGGGTTCAAACTATCTCCATACCAAATTTCATAAGATCGGTTCAGCCGTTAGAGACTTAATTTCGCTTTTTAATCGACTTCACAAAAGGAAACGGTTACATGTTCGGCTGTATGTCTGTTTTTTTTATGTATGTCGGTCGATATCTCCGTCAATTGCAGACCGATTTAAAAAAATATTTTTTTGTTTGAATTGATATACTCTCCAGGTGGTCCCATATAAATTGTATCAAAATTGGTTTAGCAGTTTTTCGAGAATAAATAGTTTTGTTGAGCAAAACCATTCGATTTTGTGTTTATAATGCCTTTATTTTGTGTTTATCTCTAAGATTTCTAAACCGATTTAGATGGTTGTTTTTTTATTTAAAAGGGTAATCTTTGTGTGTAGACCCATATAAACTTCATCAAAATTGGTTCAGTAGTTTTATTTAAAAATCAATTTGTTTTATAGTTTATGTTCTCTAATATCTTGGGATTTCTGAACCGAATTAGATGATTGTTTTTACTTGAGTAAAAATACCTCTAGTGTGGTACTGTATAAATTTCATCAAAATTGGTTTAGTAGCTTTAAATATTCACTGTGTTATAATGTTTAGGACTGGATTGCAAGTCAATTTTGAACAATTTAATGACGTCCAAAGATGCTGAAGTTTTGCACAAAGTTCTGATGACAATTCAAAACTACAGTAGTAGTAGTAGTCAAAGGAACTACACAATCGGATGATGGAACCCCTTCGAGTTTGGGCTCATTTGGTTTGTCTTGGTGAGTTCTCTGGTTTTGTGTGGTATCCAGGGTCTGATGATGGAGCCGGAAGGAATTCACAGGAAATCAACAACAAAATGATAGAGCCCCCTTCGTGTTTGGGCTCATTTGGTTTGTCTTGATGAATTCTCTGGTATTCAGGGTCTGATGATGGAGCCGGAAGGTAGTCACAGGAACTCAACACCAAAATGATGTAACCCTTTTGAGTTTGTGCTCATCTGGTTTGTCTTGGTGAGTTCTCTGGTTTTATGTGGTATCCAGGGATGTTGGAGCTGGAAGCTAGTCACAGGAACTCAACAACAAAATGATGGAACCCCTTCCAGTTTGGGCTCATTTGGTTTGTCTTGATGAGTTCTCTGGTGTTATGTGGTTTTCAGGGTCTGATGATGGAGCCGGAAGGTAGTCACAGTTACGCAACAACAAAATGATGGAAAATGGTCAAAACTAATTCAGTTGTTATATTTGTAGGTTTTAGTCATCCTTAGTTTTAATTTACCAACGCTTTGAGTCTAAAGTGAGGAGTGTCTACTTTTTTCTTTGGCATATATTCTTTCCGATGTTTGCTTAGGCCACTAAAAATCAAAAAATAAAATATATTTCCATAAAAAAACGACTTCATAATAAAAATGTTATTTTGTAAACAACCACTACAAAGATTAAAATAATTACAATTGAGCCAGAACAGTATCACTTTTTCGAAATTACCAACGTAATAATTATGCATAAATACAACATAAGATAAGAAAGAGTTTTATGAAGGCGGTGCCAAATCCAGGCATCATTTAAATGTAATATCTTTACAAAATTAATACATACCTCTCTACGTACCAAGTAATATGCAGTTGTCTATGACGCACCCTCATACAAAACACGAAACGCAGAAGAGACAAAACAAGAGACTCACACGAGCAGATTTTGACTTTCACACGTTCACAAATGGACACAATTTTTTTTGGAAAAATATTTTATATAATATTAGTTTGGAGAATGGATGGATGGATGCTAAACTAATTTTCATTATACTGCCCGCCTAGCGGGTGGTGGATCATTATCTAAACAATATACCTACAGCTTGGGTTTAGTAACAGGGATCTCTGTGGCAGCTATGATACCCGTTAAAGGCCCGTTAAAGATGTGTTCTTAGAAATCCATTATATGTATTATAACAGCCTTGAAAAATCTTTTGTGCGCTATCAAATAGCGCAATCAAATGATAATAGCAGAATCAAATATAACGTTTCTTTATTCAATTTTCTGATTAAAATCGAAAAATACATTAAAATAGTATCTGGCGCTTATGATAAACAAAAAGATGTATACCTATACAGATTTTTCTAAAGGTACCACCTTTATCAACTTGATTTGATCTTCATTTAAATCAACTTGACTTTAATTTTTTAACAAATTCACAATCACTTCATCAGCCTATAAGTATTTGGCCACTGTTGGCGTAGGCTTCTCCTAATGCACGCCACTGAGCTCAGTCCTCAGCTATCCTCTGCCAGCCGCCCTTCGCAGGTCGTCATCACTCTACCTGCGCCACAGGGCATCGTCCTACGCTATGTTTGCCTAGACGGTTTTCAATCAAGAACTCTTCTACTCCAACGGTTATCGGTTCTTAGGGAAATGTGAACAGCCCACTGCTACTTTAGCTTGCTTATCCTTAGAGCTAGGTCGGTTATCTTGGTTCTCTGTCAAATATCTTCATTACGAATCTTGTCCTTCAGAGAAACTCCAAGCATATCTCTTTCCATAGCTCACTGAGCGACCTTAAATTTGTGGACTATAGTTTGACCGTGAGTGTCCACGTTTCGTCATGACTGGTAGGACGCACTGATTGAAGACTTTTGTCTTCAGGCACTATGCTGTGGTATGGACGACCATAATACTTGACAAAGATTGCCAAATGTTGCCCAACCTAGCTGAATTATTCAGTTGTCTTCCTTCTCAAAGTTGTTCTTTGTTTCCTATATATACTTATACATCACATTGTATTTCCTAACACAATGTAATGACGAAAAAATTGATTGCTAATGAAAATAATGAAATGCTAAAAGAAGAAAATAATTTTCCGAAAAAATAAATAGTTTCGTCGGTATTTCATCTATTTTATGCAGAAAAAAACGATTTACAAAAAATAACTATAAATGCATTTTTAATACGAGTAAACTTCAGAAACTCTAGATGGATTTCTAAAAATACACAATTTTATCTTTAATGGTTATCAAGCTTCCATAAAACTCATTATGTATAAGCACGAACCGTTTGCTTCCAAAATAAAGCGAACGCGTACTGCTCAGTGTTTCGGGTTTCCGGTGGTTATAGGTAAGTGTTATAATCAGAGAGTCTTAATATAACGCGCGAGTGAACAGGTTAAGTTTATTTGCATAAGCATGTACCATTAACGATTGAAAAAACATAACAATATTTCCTAAAGAAAAGCAACAGTTATTGCTATCCAGTAGGTACTACGTCCAGGTTTACCTCGGAAGCCTTCCACGTAGCAGTAGCGTCAGTAACAATAACAGGAGTAGCGCTGTACGCGTACTGCTCGAACTCGGCAGCGGAAGTGTTTGCGAGGCGCACCACTCCGGCGACTCCGGCGCACATCGAGCAGTCTTCTGGGGGCCGGAACAGGGCCGTGGTGGAGGACGGCAGCTTGAGGTGGCAGTTCTGATAACGTTTTTGTTACATGAAATGGTTTCTTAAAGACTACCTATTTAATGCGGCTTATACATAATCGGGTTAACCTCTAGTAGTGATTTCAATCACTGATATCAAGCAGAGAAAACCTAAACGAAGAAGTCTAATGAAAGAGGAGGATGTTTGGACAATGCTTCGCAAAACAAAATTTGTGAAGGATTGCAAATTTTCCGTCAAAGCTCTAATACAGACTGTAAGGCGGGTAACTATACCTGTATCAATAAATATAAATTAATTACATAGTGCAGAGCAGAGTAGTGTTCAAAAACTAATACCTACTAACTACTTTGGGAGGGTAAAAAATTGCCTGTCACTCTTGTGATGAAGACGATTCGATTGATATCTCTCTTGTCAAAATCGGACCAAGTTTTTAGTTTGAACACAACACATCATTTGCTTCGCCGTAGTCGCGGGTAAAAAAACCTCGCTTGGCGACATTTTAGTGGAACATCCACATAGGTTATTAAACTAATTATCCTTCCCTTGCTTCGCCGTATTCGGGTAAAAAGGGCCAGAGATCCATAAACAGGGAGCATTAAACAAAATTTGAAAAACGAATTGAATTGAATGCACAATTTGGTAAACCGAACTAAGAATAAAAGAACATAGATTAGGCATCTTGATACTTACCTTACTAGAAGGCCACTCCGTATAAGTCCACCAACCACAAATCATCAGAAACGACAGAACAGTAATCACACTGGCTGCTTTGAACTTCGTACCCCTCAAGGAAACCATAAATCCCTTCCCCTCTTTCGGAACATTTAACTTTGAAATGTAGGAGGACTTCAAATTCATACTGTCAATTTTGTTCAAGATTTTGGTAATTTTCAACTCCGCAGCTTTGAGCTTTTTCTCGCATGTTCTTACTTGCGTTGTTTGAGTCATCTTTCCGTTACACTTTTCAGGGATGAAGTGAAACGGGTATAACGTCTGCAAGGGTTTTTATGTTCACGCCACCAACGTAGAGCTAAGAAGAAATAGACCCTCCAGACCAGAAATAACATGTTCCCGCCAACTTATGTCACATCTTGCTCATCTTGTATGTACATTACAACTTATCTTCTAGATAACTTCTTCATTGACGAAGACCATAATTTTCTTCGTAAGTTAAAATAGGTAGGTAAGTAGGTAGGTACTTAACTCAAAATTCAAGAAAGTGTGTGATGGTACAAAGAGCCATTATGGTCCATAATAATTATCCTAAGCTTGAGAATGAAGTGAAAGTTTCAGTTCTGCTACATTCTCAGTGTGTAGCATGGCGCTGGTGCAATGGCTATGAAATTGGAATTCATTATCAGCGCGCGACACCGCAGCTGTGTCCCCGATACTCGGTTCGCCTCCCTGAGCAGTAATGGATTATGGACCTCATGTGATTTAACTCCATTCGTGTTCAAGAGAGATGAGTGAAACTATCTAAATAATGTTTGGCGATATTTAAAGCCTCATTAAAAAATTCTAATACCCAAATTATATACAGGTTTTCGGGCTGCAGGCAGGATCTTAGCACTTAAGCAGGCACTTCGGCTCATGCATCATGATTCATGCTATACAAATAGGCAGCTGAAGGTAGGTAATAAATTTCTGCACAGAATCTACTTTGAACGGATTTAGTTGTGGGTTGGAAGTGTTTCATGTATAAAAACGGTTCTTTCTCAAAAGAATATAGATCTAGGTCTCGGCCATGATAAGCCGAAGAAAAAATATATGTTTTTACAAAATTGCAACTCTTCTCATCATCTTTATCCAACAAAAACCCATACATACCTTTGAAAAAAACACTAATCGATTCATGGATTCCGTTTTTGTCATTTTTATATGGAACCCTAAAAAGTGTTCAGTTTGAACATTTTCAATCTTGCCGTTTTTGCCAGTAACGATCCTGTCAAACCGAATGAAAAACTACCCTATTTTCTAAGAAGTAAGTAGCTTCTCTGATTTCAAATTTAACTGTCATGTCATTTAAACATATAAAACGAACATACTCTCTCTACGGGTATTTAGAACACTAATTTCGCCCAATTTATGTGTATTTTGTGAATATTTAACATTTTAAACTGTTCTTTTTGCCATTTGCTTCATAACGAACGGCCTATAAGGTCTCAGAGAAATTATAATTTCTCTGAGAGGTGTTCGTAACAGATTATAAGGTAGGTAGCTAGCGTACACGGGGGACGATGATGTACGACCAGTATTGTGCGGCCGATAATGCACGGCCTGATATTACGTGTACATGGATTCGAAATATTAGGTTGGCTATTCCTGGCCGTGTATTATTGGCCGTACAAAATCAGTCCGGATTGATAATGCATGGCCAGTATTACGCAGCCAATAACACATGTACAGTCTTCCAATTACTGGATGCTTATTATCAGCCCGTGTCGATTTTGTACGACCAATAATGCATGGCCAACCATAGACAAAGAGAGAATCTCTCCTTGACGCCTCGTTTGTGTGTCAAGAAGAGAAAAACTGCAGCACTTACCACAGCGCCACTGGGGCAAACGCGATTCATAATCTGTGGTAAAAGGATACTGGAACGTGCAAACGAGGCTTTGATGTAAACATACATTAATCGCAGCGGAAGTATGTGTCTTGGAAGTTGTCTGCTAGTCGCTGCGCAAACTGCTATTTTACAGGCGCAAGCCGAATATTGAAGGTGCAGACAGCATTGTATGACTGCCTCGCTCACTCGCTTACATTTTTCGCATATTCTATCTCACTCTTACTTTATGCTGTTTTATCCCCACCGCAGCACCTGTGCAATCGTCACAGAGCCTAACTTCACAAACATATACATTGGCTGCGACTATATACTGTATTATCGCCAGTGTAAAAAGTGTCCAGCCAGTGGTGGATTTACCCATTTGCTGCCAGTAGGCTATTTAAATATTGCCGCCCCTACCGACCTCTACAAGTGTTAGTTCCTTGATTAATTTTCCAATCCAATGATTTAGTTACGATTGCACAAGAAATAGTTTTTGGGAATATTTCTGAGCTACTGAAAGCTCAATCATGTACTACTAATAAGGCGGGTGAAGGGTATGCCTTAAATTACTTACACAGTAATGTACATTCGGTAAACCTAATTAAACACTTTTTATTGCGGTTCCTTACAGTTTCAAAACAATATATACCTCAAAATAAGATCCCCGCCACGTTTCGTTCACCGCTATACTTACGTGCCGCTAGCTATACCTATTCAATTATCTGGTAACAATCCGGCTGATGTTGACGATAAAATTCAATTAATGAAATTATTTAAGTTTTACACTAACGTTTTGCGCGATTTTCTATCCACTAAATCATCAATTATATGGTCGTATGAAATCTTGTTCATATTTCTGACTCTATGCACAAAAGAGCTAAGGCGTTTTGCTTTTCTTGGCATAAGGTATATCTTAGATAATTTTTCACTCGTTTTAAGCAAGAGAAGCTTCTATCACCCGAACTACACTGGCTTTCAAATATTGTAACACTTTTAAAATTAATTGAGTTTTTATTAAATTGTTAGGCTTCTACTCATCGGATTGAGATACCAAATACAACAGTCTTAAGTCAAAATCTAAGCTATCCAACAGTGAAAATCACATGGCAATTGGTCCAGTAGTTTTATTGAAATATTTTTTTATATTTATTTTAAAAAAAGCGTGGGGTGCATGGGTCAATAGTTATAAATATTTCATTGACAGATATGAGAAGAAGGATTATCATTTCGATAATATCTTAAAAAGCACCCCACGCTTTTTTTTAAATAAATATTAAAATTTATTTTCTATTTTGGTTTTCATATAAAGCGTGTTTTTTTTAGTTTTTTAAACTATTACTTATTTTCTACTTTTTAGTTTGGTTTATTTAGAACAGCGTTTTTTGTTTTTTTAATTTTTTCGAATTTGTGCATTGTCATCGGTCTTTGACAGGTGTGCAAAATTTGAATGAAATCTGACCGTTTAAAGTAGGGCAAAATAGCGTCCAAAGGAGTCGGTTACAAACATACAAACATACAAGTGAAGCTAATATAAAGCGTATAAAATTAGTACCACACTTTTAAAATTAATAGTTTTTTTTATTAAATTGTTTGGCTCTTCCTCATCGGATTGAGGTACCAAGTACATCAGTCAAGTTTTTAAGACAACACTTAAGTGAAAATCGCAACAGCAGTGAAAATCGCAACGCAATCGGTCCCGTAGTTTTAACGTGATGCACGAACAGACAGGCATTAAAAGTGTGGTACTCAGTTTTGAAGGCCAATGTATTTGTCGTTGGTGTACATAGAGCCATGCGAACTGTTTATCCAAGTTTGGATACACGTTTTGTAAATTCTGTTTTCACAGGAGCGAAGATAGACTTTTCATTGATCCTTAATCTGGTTTTATCTAAATTCTTTCAGAAGAAAAGTGGCACTAAAGTGCATGCATTCTCGAACTAAGGTAGTCTCTAAATCATTAGGACACATTTCTTTCTAGAAAAGGTATTTTTCTTGTTGTTGATGTATCATTTTGGTAAAAAATAAAAATGAATTTGTTGTAGAATAGAATACATTTTATTTGCTTAATATAAATTGATGTTTTACAATGAAAAAGCCTGACAAATTTCGCCAATTAAATGGCATGCAAAAATTGTAACTTAAATTATTATTTGATAGATACATGCATCATAAGATAACAATAATTATTATATTTAAAATTACAATAATAATAAGCCTAATAAGAATCTAGGTAGTCATTAAGACAGTAAAAATTGTGATCCAGCAACCAAGCATATTTAAATTTAGCAAAAGGCTGTATCTATATGTGCTGCGGTATTCTATTATATATTTTAGCAGACATCGAACAACTGCTTTTATTGTGTAGTGTGGTTCTATGGGCATTATTATCAACCAATCTATCTCCGTTCTTTGTGTTTCGTGGAAAAACGTCACCCGCCTTCGTATAAGTATAGCTGTGTTGTCTAACAAAACATGATATGTCGTAAATATATTGACATGGTAGTGGTAGTATTTTCAGTTGTTTGAAAAGTGGCCGAGATGAGTCCAATGGTGCCGCTCCACAAACAACTCGAATACATTTCTTTGGGCAACGAAAGCTCGTGCAACGTCAGTACTACGTCCCCAAATAATCAATCCATATCTTAGGAGTGAACCAATGTAACTGTGGTATGCTAATAGTGCAGTCTCTTTATTTTAAGTTTTTCGGAAACGTTTTTAAACATTTTAAAACATTTTTAAACGTTTTATAAAGGTAGCTGTTTATTTTTTACATATTTGACATATATGTCGTTTCAAATTTAATTCTTTATCCACGATTAAAATAAAAAATGATAACTTACTTGGTCCTTCAATATTATGTCCATTATAATTTACCTGACGTTTTTCTAATTCGGAGTCTATCAATGAGGACGAGAATACGTACACCCTGATAATACGAGGCCAATCCACGTAATATTGGTCACTTACTATTAGCTGTACATTATTTAATCGCGTATTATTGGCCGTGTATGCGTATAACCTACCCTAGCTAGTGTCACAGTACATTTAGTCGTATACAAAGTCCTTTTAAATGTACTGTGCTAGCGTGCACGAGTCACACGTGTGTGCAAATAATACAACCGCAAAAAAAGTGCAATTTCCATAGGCCATTTCGTAGGTATGCATTGTCTCCGAAACTCCCTAGGAAGTTTCAGAAAAGCATCACCACTTTACTGAATCGTGACTTGACTAGTCTTTTGATTATGTAGTTTTTTTTATACCCGACTAGATTGGGACTCTACATTTTGTTTATATAATGAAAAAAACATACAACTTCGCTGGCTAAATGCACTAGGCGTGCGTAGCCAATGAAAATTAAAAAATACTGCCGGTGACGGTTCTGAAAGAAAACGAAAACAAATCTTGATTTGCGATTTGGGGCAAATATTTAGGGTTTGTAGAAATTAGTGAATTAGTTTTAATCTCTTTGTAGAAAAAGTGATTGTTTTAATAGTTATTAACGGAAGAAACGTCCACGTTAAGAGATTTTGCTGCATTTTCTGGAGATGGCGGCTATACTCGGCGGCGGTCTTGGCGGCCTATCAACTGCATATTATTTACTAAAAAACAACAAGTACTGCCACAGTAACTTGAAACTGTTTCTTCTGGAAGCTACAAACTGTTGCGGTGGATGGATCAAGTCTATCCGCACCAAAGATTACACCTTCGAACAAGGCCCGCGGACCATTCGACCGAAAGGTGTGACCGGACTGAACACTCTCAACATGATGCAGGATCTGGGCCTCAGCGAGCACATCACGGCAATCAAACCCGACCACCCGGCTGCCAAAAACAGAATGATTTACGCAAACAACGCGTTACATGTACTTCCTTCGAGTTTAAAAGGAGTCTTCCAAAAAAACGGGCCTTTTTCTAAGCCACTTATTTACGCCCTGTTCAATGATATAAAAAATCCTCACAAAGAGTTGAAGGATGACTCTATTTACAACTTTGTGGAGAGGAGGTTTGGTAAGGAGATTGCTGACTATGCAATATCTCCAATGATCTGTGGTATTTGTGCTGGAGATGCAAAGGAAATTTCAGTCAAGTTCCTGATGAGAACTCTGTTTGAATATGAGCAGAACCATGGAGGTGTTGTCAAAGGGTTGATGCGGTCCATGTTCAAAACCAAAACAGACTGTGACCTAGTATTGACAGAACTAGCTAAAAGAGCCAAGGAAGAGAAATGGAATGTCTATACAATCAAAGGTGGTTTAGGCACTTTTCCAAAAACCCTACACAACTATTTAGAAGAGCATGATGTTAAAATTTCTTTGAACAGAAAAGTAGAACAGTTGGAATTTGTTGATTCCAGTACTGTCCTATTAAAAGACACAGCAGGACAGTCACTAACTGCCAATCATGTTTTTTCAACAGTCCCAGCATATTGCTTAGCTGGTTTAGTAGAAAAACAACATCCCAAATTAGCACAATCCTTAAATGGCATACCATTTGTGACTGTTGGGCTAGTTAACCTATACTTTAACACAAAGGAACCTCTTATAGAACCTGCATTTGGTTTCCTAGTCCCGCCAATTGAAAATTCTCCCATCTTGGGTGTAGTGTTTGATTCGTGCTGCCTTCCGGACCAGAACGGCACTGTGCTGACAGTCATGCTCGGTGGCAGATGGTATGAAGAAAAATTTGGTAAAAGCACATCAGAAGACATGTTGCTAGAAATAGCACTGGCAGAAATAAAAACAATCTTGAATATAAAGGAGAAACCTGCGGCACATGTTGTTAAAATATTGAATAAGTGCATCCCTCAGTATTTGGTAGGTCATTATGAGAGAGTAGATAATATTAGGAAGTATATTCAAGACCACAATCTGCCAATATCACTTATCGGGTGCAGTTACGACGGAGTAGGTATAAATGATGTAATTTATTCTGCCAGAACACAAGTTGAAGAAGACTGCCAGGCATTACCACAATAATTACAACTAAACTAAATTTTATTCTAAGTGTAGCTTATACATGATAAAATGCAGTTATATCCTTTAAAAATATTTGTGCATTCTAATATTGATCATCCCAAGAGGGCACTGATGGAAGTTATTTGAATGCTTATTTTTTCTCTAACTAAAAGACTGTAAAACATAATTGTATTGTGTATCTCATATCTTTTTTTTATTAGATGTTATAAAATTCTATTTAATTATGTTGTAATAAAGTAATTTATTATGTTTCTATTTTTCTGTTTTATTACATTCATTATATAGAATGAAAACAATATTTGTCTAAAAATAATTATATATATATTAATAAAATAAAGCATTAGCCTGCTTCCTATACTATTAAAATAACATTCTCTTATCCTATGGAGTTGAATTTTTACATGTTTGTTTAATTCCGATGAATATGCATTTATATGGTAAGCATGACCGGAGTGGACATCCAGGATTAGCTCCAGATAAAGGAACTCTTCAACACTCTATCATACACAAAACACACGGGGGTCGGGGGTTTACATAAATTTATGATTTGAGCTTGTTGTTAACTAGCATACAATAAAGCAATTTCTATCCATCTATCTTTTCAAATTAATAAGAAGTACTAGCTATCAGCTATGATACTTTGCTCCTTGACACGGCGGTCGTGGTGATAAACATTTTGATACTTTGCTCCTTGACACGGCAGTTGTGGTGATAAACATTTTGTTTGGTTATGGGTGATAAAAACAACAGATTAGCTGAAAAATACTTTATTAGTTAATATAATTTGTATTTTATTTTAACCAGAATATAATACTAGGTTATTTATGTGTCATAAAATATGTGCTAATGTTAAACAAGCCAGCTGTGATTTACTATATTTTTATTATTTATTTTCCTAAGTACATAATGCAGACTGAGAGCTTATTTCACTTAAAACTAAGTAGGTATAGACTTTATAAATAATAAATAACTTAATAAAATCTAGACTCCTTCATTCACAACTAAAAATGGAATTACAAAAATAATTTCATAGCTATGCAATACATTTAGGCACATTGTTATTTGAGCTGCTATAATTATGCAATACACAATAACTGATTTCCTACATAATATGCTAAAGTTGAATAACTACCAAATATTACAGCTTATCTATATAAGCTGCAATACTTGGTAGATAAAAAGGGTTCCATAGATACAATAATTACAAAAGCAAAATGCTAAAGTTGAATAACTACCAAATATTACAGCTTATCTATATAAGCTGCAATACTTGGTAGATAAAAAGGGCTCCATAGATACAATAATTACAAAAGCACTTGGATAACGTTTGGATGCTACTCATATTGTGGCAACCCTAATCAAAGCCGACTTAGACATTTATCTGTATACACTCGTTTAAAGCAGACTCGTACAAGTCTACTCGGTCCGAGCAGACTCTGATCGTGTCACTGCTTAAAACAAGAACTTTAAAATAAAGGCGGAGTCCTTACTACCAACTTCAAGAGTGAAGTACGCTCGTATGCATAACCTTCACACACAGATTTACGCCATGTTATGCCAATCATCCACCACATCGCACCAAGACCTGTTTTATTCGCGTTAATTATATCACAGACAGTTCTTAGTTAATATGAAAAATATAAACAATACCATCTTTCATGAAAAACAATGTGTATCACTACAAATGGCCATTTCTTATCCACTCACACACACTTTCGCCGCCGCCATTGCTATGTTTCACTCTTAGGTATGGCGGTGAGGACTCCTTCTTTTTAAATTAAAAATAATAAAACTAGATTGCAGCGTTGTTAGCAAACATCCATTTCTTTTTATATAACCTATGCAATAGAGATTACCCATCTATTATACATTGTTAATCTCAGACTTACATAAAGCAACCAGCTAGTCAAACAGCAACATCAGTCATACGTATCTTTCTTACATGAGATAAAACTTATTTATCATGTACTTGTATGGATAACTCACGCAATAAATAAGGTTTTTTTTTTTTTTAAATGTCCATAGTTGTAGTCCAGGTTTACCTGACTCATAATAATTAAAAAAAGGGTTATCTTAATTCGAGATCTAATTGTGTAAAAATATTGACAGCATCACTTACAGTTCGCAAAGTTATGGTCATTACCAATATAAACTAATATCATCCTTGGTAATGAGGTAATGACCAATATTTTGCGGCATTCCTTTCCACACTTGCTGAGGCCATAAAGAAAAGGAAGTATCCATCTCACTCACGATGCTATAGTCCTGATCGTCACGCCCGTATCCTGATAATCACGCCATAGTCATGATACACCACATTCCAAATCACCACACCGCAACCCTGATCACACCACAATCCTCATTAATAATCATAACACCTGATCTAGCCAAAGTCCCGATGATCACGCTTCAGTCTCGATCATCACACCACAGTTCAGAGCATCACTCCACCGTCCTGATCATCACGCCACAGTCCCAAGCGCAAGCACAACAGTAGCGTGCAGTATATGGTGGTCGCGCGCGGCGGCCGCAGCAGCGGCGGGCGGTGGCACCGTGTTCTTATAGGAGTACTGTAGGGTTAAGGCTGCGTGCGCCGGGGCTCCATTGACGGCCGTCTCGGGGGTGGTCACTTCTAGCCGCAGGGCGACTTTGTTGGACTTGCGCCACAGGATGAATCTGGTAATAAATGTTAATGTTATTCCAACCGCGACGTTTGCAGCTGGCCATTAGGACTGCGCAGGACGCGGTTCGACTGCAGCGGTTATGACATACACAAATCAACACGGAGAAGTTTATCTTTAAATTCAACAAACAGATGCCGTTTGAAAACGCGAACGAGCAGCATTTAAAGAGCAGATATTTAAAACAATGACAATAGAAAGGAAACAAGACTCGCGCCCCCGAGGATTCCATACAATGGAAAGGAAACAAGACTCGCGCCCCCGAGGATTCCGTACAAACTTGTAGGTATGTACATAGTTCGTCCATCACGGGAGCAAAAACTTATTTTTTTGGTGATGTATCTACAAATTTACGGTTAAAATACGATTATTTTCCCCTTTACTTATGCTATAAGACATTGCTTCTTGGCAAATTTCTTGATTCTAGGCCAATGGAAAGTGCCCTATTTCGATTTCCTTGTGAGTGTCAAAACTTGCGGATAAACGGCCGTATCTTTTGATTGTGTTGACTAATGGCCTGTTCCCATATCTTAAAACGAACCGTTTTTGCTTACTACCCGTCAGCTTTTAACATAAACGCCATACAAAAAAACGTTAAAAAGGAATGAAACGTTGGAAAAACGATTCGTTTAATTTCTATAGGAAAAGGGGTTAGAGGTTTGTTTATTTACAGCTCCAAAAGATTGCAGACCTGATTATTTGATACATTCACGTGTTCCTGAGATAAAGGGCCTTGACAGACGTACAAAGTAGTGATCTTATAAGGGTTCCTTTTGGGGTATGGAACCCTAAAAAGTAGGTGTATCTGGAAACGCTGTCTCGGCTCTCGTTTTGTCACGTATCCGTCGTAGTGAAGTGTAAATAATTTGTTGGTGTATTGTAGTGTAGGAGGCAGTGTGCTCACTCGTTGGTGCCTTGTTGGAGACAGTGTACTCACTCGTTGGTGTATGTTGTAGTGTAGGAGGCAGTGTACTCACTCGTTGGTGCCTTGTTGTAGTGTAGGAGGCAGTGTGCTCACTCGTTGGTGCCTTGTTGTAGTGTAGGAGGTAGTGTACTCACTCGTTGGTGTATTTTGTAGTGTAGGAGGCAGTGTGCTCACTCGTTGGTGCCTTGTTGTAGTGTAGGAGGCAGTGTACTCATTCGTTGGTGTATTGTTGTAGTGCAGGAGGCAGTGTACTCACTCGTTGGTTTCGTGTTGCGCGTCGTCGTCGTACTCGGCGGCGTCGTCACGTTGCGGGACGGTGAGCGTCACGTCGGGCGCCGTCACAGCACTCGTCACGTCGTACACCGGCTTGCGTTCTAGTGATTTGTACGAGGTGTCCTGCACAACAAACATCAATAATTTTAGCTATACTCGTAGTATTACATTTAACCTTATAAACGCCTTAACTAAGCCAAACGATTCCTTCACGCCAAGCTACGAAATCTACGAATTCAACTACAGAATAAATATTAGTACCAATTACAGAAGACTCACTCCCTTAGAAAACGCTTAAATACCTACTGAAATATACCTACAGTCGTAAAATCTATTCAGCACAAGGTAATTTGTACCCTACGTGTATTGGAGAACGGCGACATTACACTGAACTGCTCGACTCACTGGCTGCGCGCCGTTATTGCTGGGGTTGCTCGTCTCGCGGAGGCCCGCACGAGTTAAGGAACCCCAATACGCCCAAATTAGCTTCATCAACAATACCACACCACGAGATCAGCACTAATTAAGTGGGACATGTGGCACTGGTGGGTAAATGCTGAATTTACATTTCACTGGTATATAAGATCCAAATTTTGTAAAATAAATTTAATTATTATGTGTTAGTTAGTTTAAATAAAGTATTTTTTTTAAATAAAATCTAGTAGAGTAAGTTCCTTCATTTACGCGGCTGCTCCCCTCTTGGAAGTCGGTCGGACACGTGGTCACAGAACAACATATGATACTAGTACTACGACGCCGCGGCACAGAATAAATAATAGTACTCGGTAGCCACAGCCACTGCGCGACGCCAGTTGTTTTTAGGAATGACTAGCTGCGCTCCGCGGTTTCACCCGAGTGGATTATTATGATGGATGATGATGAAAAGTAGCCTATGTGTCAATCCAGGATAACACATAGGCTACCTTGGTACCAAATCTGATCCAAATACGTTCTGCCATTTGAGCGTGAAGGTATAACAAACACACACACACACACACACCTTCCACTTGCCATACTGCTTGTGCACTTGGTTTTATTGATAATGTTAACTTTGTAATAAAAATGAAATGTTGTTCGTTGGTAAGCGCATCACTTGAGAACGGCTGGTCCGATTTGGCTATTATTTTGTTATAAAATTATAGTAATAGTCCGAATTAGGTTTTTATAGAAAGAACCATTAAAAAAGTTTCCCGGAAAATTTTCAAATTCGGGATAAACTGGACGTCCTTTTTTCTATGAGATTTTTGTATGTAATCAAACTTGACTTCGCTGTGTTAGAAATTCAAGAATAAACAAAAGACGTCTGACAGGCGTGCTTCTGTCCTTTAGCGTGTCTCATAGCACGTCCAGACAATGTTCAAAAACTTAACCCATTTGTAGTACGTTCGGGCAAAAAATTCTATTGACCCGGAACCGATTGCAGTTAATGGTGTGCCTCTTGAAGTTGTCCAACAATATGTTTACCTTGGGCAAATATTGCAATTGGGTAAGAACAACTTTGAGAAGGAAGCCAACAGAAGAATTCAGCTGGGTACGGCAAGATTCGTCAAGTCTTCTCGTCGTATATATACCACAGTGCCTGAAGACAAAGGTCTTCAAACAGTGCGTCCTACCAGTCATGACCTATGGAGCCGAAACGTAGACACTCACGGTCAAACTAGTCCACAAATTAAAGGTCGCTCAGCGAGCTATGGAGAGAGCTAAGCTTGGAGTTTCTCTGAAGGACAAGATTCGTAATGAAGGTATCCGACGGAGAACCAAGGTAACCGACATAGCTTAAAGGATAAGCAAGCTGAAGTGGCAGTGGGCTGTTCACATTTCCCGAAGAACTGATAACCGTTGGGGTAGACGAGTTCTCGAGTGGAGACCACGTTTGGGGGCAAACGTAGTGTAGGACGCCCTGTGGATTTTTAATTTATGCTTGTAATAGTATTTTTTCAACGAGATCTTTACAACACCAGAATCAATTTCCTCCTATCTAAATCTAGAGTTGTTCCGAATTAAACATTACATCATAGATATATTAGCTAAAAAATTACACTAAAAATAGATCTCTAGATCTTATAGTTGCAGAGTTATACAAATGAGAAGATATTTTTGTTCCAGTTCACTTGTCTGCGGGTACCCGCATATTTCTGAGTGCTTTTAAAGATGTTTCACGTCAAAAGAAGAAGAATTATACAAATCTAATCTCAGAGAAAACAATGTACTTATAACATACTTTTCAAATTGAGAATCTCAAAGCAGTGTAAATATGTGACGATGTCAAACCTCTTTCATCATAATCATACTCATTTGATAGTTTGTCTATATTAATTTTAAATTCATATAACCTGTCATTCCTAGATTGTCATTCATGCATGTCGATGTTTTTACAAAATATCTCATAAAAAGCGTCTATTCCCGTTGTCCCCCACTTTTTGTCCACCAGTGGTGAACAACGGGAAAAAAAGTAGCGTTGTCCCCCAGTGGTGGACAACGCTACTAAATTATTCCCGTTGTCCACCAGTGGTGGATATAGAAACTAATATGGCATTGTCCCTAACTATATAACTATTTTATTATTACTGTTTCATGTACATAGTGACAGGTGTCAAAGTGGCAGGCATCAAAGTGACAGATGTCAAATGATGTCCACCACTGGTGGACAACGGGAATAATGTAGTAGCGTTGTCCACCACTGGGGGACAACGGGAATAGACGATAAAAAGTGGTAGATAGACACTAGACGATCAGCAAAGCGCAACCCTTTCATGGTTGAAATACCTCGCACAAGAACGAAGCGTTACGCTTCTTCATTTATTATAAGAACTGCAAAGGAGTGGAATGCCCTGCCCTCGTCAGTGTTTCCGGTAAATTATAACCCCAGTGTGTTCAAGTCAAGAGTGAATAGGTATCTACTAGGCAAGCGTGCTACACCTTCGACCACATCATCGCTTTCCATCAGGTGAGATCGTGGTCAAACGATTGCCTAGTCCGTAATAATAAAAAAAGAAGATAAATTATTATTTTATGTACCTATATCTGGCAGTTTAAGTTACTGCTTAAATACCAGCTACCTAAATTAACGGCCAATAGATTGCCCACCAAAATGCTGACTTCTAGCTTGGGGCGTGTTCGTGTTGTTGTCACGGGGCGATCCTGGGTTTGGGCACAGAATAAATAATAGTACAAGTACAGAAGGATAACTGAGTAAAGTCATTTAAATAAATAGCGACTCTCGCTACAACAATATAAAGTGCAATTTAACTCGCACAGTGCTGCGATCTTTCAATTATATTTACCTAGAAGGCGCTCGCCCACCGCGTGCAGGCTAGAATGCACCATATCACAACGCGCGAGAACTTCCATTGCTCTAACCGTTTCACTTAGACGGCTTATGACTTAGATATTGTAACAGAATAAATAAGTAATAATGTATTGTGTTATTACTTATTATAATAAATTATAATAGTTCTATTACATACAATGACATTCTTATCAGAATAGACCGACTACCTCATTTTTACTACCTACCTATCCCGTTTTCAGAACGCCGATAAGTTTAGTGAGATACCTACCTACGTATAAGTGTCGTTGGTTGATTATGACTATATCCTATAGGTATTGCACTTTGATGAATAAAGGTGTCTGAATTCCTTGCTTTATAATGAGTGAAAGTCGTCATTTCTATCACTATTCAAACAGCCGAATGCTATGCAATACCTTCTAGGTTACTTCTTGGTACTCATAATTAAAACACGAATAAAATTTGTCAATAACTTTACGTAAGTAGGTACTTTATCGCTAAGCACAAGGCGCGCGACTCATCGAGCGCACGCTTGACACTCGACTGAACGGACCCGAATATTGCGCCCTCGAATTTATTGGTACTTGTTGCGGAGTGCGACCGCCCTGGTTTGGGTTTGTTCCACTAGCCCAGGGACCAAGCCTCAGTGGACAACATAAAAGGTCAGGAACAATTAGGAGCACATTATCACAGACTTTTCGTACTTCGACGACACGGATTAAAACCCACTAACGGAGGTATTATTATATATATTTAAAAGAGAGTCCAGTTGTAATAAACTTATTATTGGTATTTTATAACATTATTTCCTAAAATTCTGTTTTACTAAAAATCAATATCGGAATGACAGGTTATTGGAATTTAGAATTAATAATGTGACAAACTATCAAATGGAATGAAATGGATTATGAAAGAATTAAGAGATCAAATGAGTATTACGAAAGAGGTTTGACCTCGTTACACAGTAAGGAAGGACCAGCTCGACTAGCAGTCCTGCAAGCGTTGCTGATAGGCCAGCTATCTCTGCACATGGTCATCTTCTGCTACAACGTGTTCATGAAGGTTGTTTATGAACATCTCCGAGTGCTCCTAATTATTCCTGTACTTTTATATTGTCCACTGAGGTTTGGTCCCTGGGCTAGTGGAACAAACCCTAGGACCGCCTCGTGACAAATATATGAGGTTTACCTTCTCCAAGTTGAGTGACTTCTCCAGCGACTTCTCAATGCTCTTCGGCTCCTCGCGGTCTTCGGGCGGCGGCACTGCGTCGGGCTGCACCAGCTGCACCTGCAATGTGGCACATACTATAAACTGCAAACAAGTTAATCAACAAAAACACCAGATAAAACAGTGAAACTTTTCAAAAAAGAAACAATTTCTCTCGAGATTATGTAAGGATGTTAACGAGAGTGCGTGAGCACTGAGTGAGCACCTTCGGGAAAAAACCAAATAAAACAAGTTGTTTAGTAAAAGCTCTAAAATAATTGTAAAACCAATATATCTATTTGTAAAGAGATAAAACAAATCATAAATCATTGAATGTGTGCTCACTCAGTTCTCACAGAGGACCGGCGAGATATGCAAATGTATTAAGTTTACACAGGAACATTGTGTACTAGTTGTAGTAAAACCTGCGTAGAATTATGGTCTTTAGTTACAGGTCGCCTAGAGTCTTATTTAAACATTTACAAATATTTAATTGTGCTCACTCAATCCACCAATTTCAAAAGGCCCGATTTCTGACAAACCAACTATCGAAATAAATTTCATTATATATCTAGTTTTAGATAATATTCAATAGGATTTCGTAACATACGAACTATTATCAACACATTGTTGGAAAGCAATAGACAGACATATTGCTAGTTTTGCATACACCCCAGTAAATATAAATAGTTAACGTTTTAGTGAACATTTTTACAAAACATCCGTCATTTCACATTGCGGATTATCTTCTACTTTAAGAAATATACATATTTTATTGTTTACATGATAACCCGTAATGTACACCACACGTTTCAAAATAAAGGTCCTTTTTCGGAATTAAATTGTTTTTCCACAAATAAAAAGAAGGAACGGAAAATAAGTTTTACTCGGCCATTTTGCCGTCTTGCCGCGGTGATGTCATGGTCACGTGTTCGGAGTGTATTTACAATATTGTTTTTTTTTTATAGCGGGGGCACTGAGCGGTCCTGTAGTGTAAACAATGGTGTCGATTCTGAGTGCACCAATTAAAACTAAATTTGATAGCTCTAAAAATGTTGCTGTCCCCTCTTCACAACAAAAAAATACAAAAAGTACGACAAAAAAATACAGAATTGTTTAAACACCCAAATTTCAACCTTGTACCTATTTATTTCCGAATTACAATCTCGCATGCATGCGCATGTTTAATAGTAAACCAATGTATTTCAAGCTTGTACCTATTTATTTCCGAATTACAATCTCGCATGCATGCGCATGTTTAATAGTAAACCAATGTATTTCAACCTTGTACCTATTTATTTCCGAATTACAATCACGCATGCATGCGCATGTTTAATAGTAAACCAATGTATTTTTTAACGTTTTCATATTTATAATTATTTTGATGTAATTTAAATATTTTATGGTATTTAGTTAAAAATCTAATGCTATCTAATCTAACTATTACATAAAATAGCGTGAATTCGAGTCATTGCTAACACGTGCTACACAAACGCCTCTCAACAATATGTCCTAAGTAGTAGTGTGGGGTTCCTAACAGGATTTCAATCAAACAAAACACTTTCTTCTTTATTAAATGGACTGTATTCTTCTTTCTTCAATAGGCTTCTTATTCTAGTTTCTTACTTGTAGTTGTTCACTGTTTGCCGTCTAAACTTAAACAGAACCCGGTCACATTCCAGTCACATATTTTCGATGTTTACTTCACTATATTAATACCATCTTACGTACTACCTAACTATTTACAACATAAGAGTAGTCGACTTCACACAATCACAGGCATTGTGCGAGGGCGACAACAACATTAGAGCGAGAGAGCTAATGAGTACTTCAATAGAAAGAGACTTCATTGTAACGTGCGAGGAGATAAGATATACTGGTCATAAGGAGTACTTAGAGCTGAATTAACCAATGAGCAGTTTTCTATTATGCATTGTCAGTTTAGTTCTTTCATCGTCAAGAGATGGCGCTCGAATAACTTTTGGTATTTACTCAACTGAACGTAGCAATCGAAAGCAGGTAAAAACAGCGTTTTACCGTAAAAATACACAAACCAATAGCGAATCAAACGAACGACAAGCTGTTTGTAGTGACATTTGTAATTTGTTTTTTTTTATTATGACCTTGGCAGTTTTAACATATTCAGATTTTATTTATCCCTTTATTATAAAAGCAGATAAATTAACTCTAAATAAAACGGTCCATTTTTTTGTATCATTAGCTTTAATTTATAATCAACTGGGTAGAAAATACTACCAATAAATTATATAAGTAATGAATTTGTTGAAACTGACGCACAACTTGCCATAAAAAAATTAACGCAGAATGTCATACCGGCCAGTAAGCGTAATTCTAAATTTTTGGTCATACCCAAGGAAGTTCTATGTCCCTAAAGAACTTCCTTGGTCATACCAAACTACAGTACTGTTACCAAAACTGTCACCAACGCCATCTAGCGAGAGATAAATAATGCCAAAATGTGACTTGGAAAACCGCTCATTGCAACGGAGGTGTTCTTTTCGTCCGCAACAAGTAGTATTTATTCGCGTCAACAACTTCGAGGACTTTCGGCGGGAAACGAAATCGAGACGATTGTTTTGCTTTGTTTTTTTTATCTTAAGCTTGTTTCTTGGAGTGATAATGTGTATTAGTGGTGGAATAATTTTCCATTAGGTGTTCGTTAACGTGCACTAGTGTGGGCAAATGATACAAACGCGGAAAACGTGGCATTTCGTGTTCTCTCTGGAACGCCCTAGGAAATTTCAGAAAAGCACCACTTTACTGAATCGCGCCTTGATCAGACTTTTGACTACCTGACTGTCAAGGACTCGACATTTTGACTATTTGTTGAAAAACCATACAACTTGTACCAAAACTGTCCTGTTTTTTTTATCTCTTTACTTGACACTGGCTAAAAAGAAAAAAAACATTAGAGTTTCCCCAATAATAACCGTTATAGAATCGACACGGGCATTTGACAAGATATTTGTGTAGTGAGTACGTAAGATAACAAACCTGCATCTCGTGCCCGGTGGGGTTGGTGAGCTTGATGAGCAGCGCGGTCTTCTGGCCTGCCTTCACGGGCTCGTGGGAGATTATCTTCACTTCGGGGACGTGGTAGCTGTCAAATGCGCATTGTTTTTAATTAGCTCTGTTTATCTATACCTATGATAAAGCTGTAAGTAAAAAAGCCTGTACAATGAAGAATAAAAAAAAAGGTCTACTGGACTTAAAATAAGCTACTGAAAAAGTATATTTTTTTAGATATTGTCCGTGCAATGTATTATTTTCTATAAAAATGACATTAGATGTAAGGGAGGCGTTATCTTTACGACACTAACCCCCCATTCCTATAAAAATGAAACGAGTATTTTTTTCAACGTCTCGTTACTTTTTGACGTTTTTTGAATGGTGTTTATGTCAAAAGCTGACGGACAGTAAGCGAAAACGGTTCGTTGTAAAATATAGGAACCGGCCATAAGTTAACTGTGTACGGTTGGTAATTTCAGCAAACTACCAATAGATGGCGTTACCTTTTCCGTAAGGCGGATTTAGAAACTGAGGGAAAATTTGGATGATGATAACGGTCACGGTATCCGAATTGGTTAACGGCATGTGCCGCGCATAGGCATGGATAATGCGGGTTCGAATCCCATCATCGACAAATTTGTTTTTTGAAATTTAATAATGTCTTTTTGTTTGTTTGTTCGCGTATCAAGTAAAAACTACTAAATCGATTGCGATGCGGTTTTCACTGTTGGATAACTTAGGGTTTTACTTAAAAACTGATGTATTTGGTATCTCAATCTGATGAGTAGAAGCCGAACAATAAAAAAAAACATTTGATGTCTGACCGAAGTTTGATGATATTGGCACATTTTCTTCCCGGAATAACACATAGGATCCTTATATCCCAGAAAAATTAGCACACGGGCAATGCCGCGGGCACAGGTAGTAGTTAAATGTAACTCACTAAGCGAGCAGCTCTATCTTGAACTTGATGGAGCCGGGGTTGTACTCCGGCTTAGTGAGGTTGTGGTCGCAGGCGCGGCAGCGCTGGCTGCGCTTCACGGACAGCAGCTTGGCCAGCGGGTGCAGCCGCGACACGGACACCGGCTGCCACTCGGGTGCGGCCAGACGCTGCGCCATGCTCGTTACTGAAAAAATACATTTGGAGTTGAACTCGCATACTGGAATGTTACATTTGGAATTTAAACTCGCATACTCGTTACTGGAATGTTACATTTGGAGTTTCAACTAGCATATTATTTACTGGAATGTTAGATTTTGAATTAGAACTCGCATATTCGTAACTGAAACATAACATTATCAGTTTGAACTCGAATTCAACTTTGATTAGATTAACCTTTGCATCACATGAAGTAGCTCCTACTTCATGTGATGCAAAGGTTAATAGATATTATCGTTGTTTTGTGTGATACTCTAGCAACATTAGTCCGTCCGCACATTGTAAAAAAATAATTCTTATCGTATAAATAAGGAAAATGCAATATTTGCTTATATTTCGTTTTCGGCAAGTCTTCTAAAAACGAAATACTGTTGGGAACCTAGATAAACACCCTAAATCTGGATATTATCATAACAATGTTTGAAATATGCTCCAATTACAAATTATTTTGGTATTACGTTTGTATGGAAAACACACGTCCGACTCCGGACTCTATGCTAGCCAGGCATCCCGCACACTTCATCAAGTTCAATACACGTCCGACTCCGGACTTTATGCAAGTTCTCACGGACCGTTCAAGAAGTTGCACGAACAGAATGTTGATAAATGGGAGTCTAACAATTTAGAAGAACAAACGGTTTTTAATTGTTCCGTCAGCGAGCTGCGGTAGTGAGGGAAGCCTTCGCCTACTTGCGTGTTAGAATACTGTTGAAAGATACTTTCTGTTTTACAGTTTTACATCCCTCTGGGAAACAACCTTACACACACACACACACTCCTGTTTGCACAAGTACTCTGTCAATTTTGAACGTTCTAAGGCATAGACAAGAGTATTCCGTTGCGTTGTGACCAATATATTATGAACTGCTGAACACTGTCTCTCTAAGTTTTTACTAGCTTAGGATACTGCAGTTCTAATGTAGATTCATATCGTACAGGGCCAATTTATGTACTATTTATGTAAGAAAATGTTGTAATCACATTAGAGCATTTAAGTCTTATTACGAGTATAAGAATTAGCTGTGTAGATCATATTTTGATGCAGAACAAAAATTGTTAAGTGAAAAAATACTTCTTTTTGAATTCCTCAGTAAAAGGGAGTGAACCGAACTTTGATAACTCATGTGTGTTTTTTTTCTATTTTTGTAATAAAGCACTTTCTTATTGAATTAACCATCTCGTTTTAATTACCTCGCCTTTACCTGAGAAGGAGGTCCGTTTCCTTAGCCGAGCAACGGTCTTTCAGTATGAGGTAGTGCTGACCTCTGGTGTCAGAGTTTGTCAGACCGCCCGAGCGCCTCTGACATGGCTTAACGACTGCTATTAATCAATAACAGCCGGGACCGACAAACTTAACGAGCTCTCTGAAGCACGGAGCGATGGAAAACCGCACATAACTTCGAGAAGTCATTGGTGCGGAGCCTAGGTTTTGAACCCGGTATCGTTGGATTCTAAATTGCACTATTTGCGGTATTAATTAGAAGAACAATAACATTTGATTTGCCGCCGATTGTTCTATGTTAAAACTTGATTATTGTATCATCAATTTCATTTCTTGTGCAATAAAGAGCTATCTATCTATCTATCCATTACACATAATGTATTTTTGAGATGGGGCAGTAAGGACAGGTACATTAACCATTGTATTTAATGGAAAACGTTGCTAAAAGACTGTCCTTAACTTTTATAGATATTTTGACCTGCAATACCAGATTTTAATGAGAAAAAAATACAGCAAGAAAATGTGCAATTTGCACAAACACTTTTTTTGATGCCATTCGATTCTGTTTTTTTTGTAAGGATCAAAAGTCTCTACCAGACCAACTGAGGATAGAGTATTAGAAAAGTTAGAAATCGCTTAAAACTTATCTCATGTACAAAATTACCTTAACCGTTGGAGCTTTAGAAAAACGTTCATAAGGGACCGTCCGAACTTTTATATACAACAACACAATTTTGTAACGTTAAATAATCCGGAGTCAAGAGCGCATTAATTAATTGATTAGCTTTTTTAAATTATAAAGATACAGAAAATTTATTAAAAGTTATATCATAACAATTCAGCTTAGTCCTCATTCCAAAATTATTTATTTATTTATTTTTCACTCATTCGTTTTAAAATCACACATCACTCACCCACACTCACACTGTAAGCATGCTTTTAATTAACTAACTTAACTATTATATAACATAGTATATATTTAATATTTATATTAATAATATAAATTATAATTAAAGCAAATTTAAGTTAAAATAATAACTTACATTTCATGTACTTACTTTGTTAACGTAGTACCTATAGTTTGTGTAATATGCTCGAAGGTAATACAGAAACCTGACACACAAGCTCAGCTTAGTGTAGGTTCTGTGTACACTAAAATGTGAATCTTAGACGTATATGTACTTTTTATTGTGAATCATTAAGTGTTTAACATGAAATAAATAAAATTTGATTTGATTTGAATTTTGATATGAATATATTTTGACCCGAATTCACAGATTTGTGAGAGAAAAAAACAGTGATGACTATTTTTTTGAAAAAGGGTAATTAGGAACGGAAGATCTCTGAATTAGGAAAACTGGAACATCTTGTTGGGAGGAATAAATACGATAAAAATAGTATCGTATATTCAGAACCCAAATCGAAAAAAATTGAAGAAAAAAAACCATGTCAAATTTGTGTCAACGAGAAAAAGGGAAACGTTACCATCCTGAGGAAAATTGCTGGTTTAAAGGGAAAAATCAAAAATCAGTTGTGAAAAGTGTAAATAACTCGGAACTACAAATTGAATTGAACGAGAAGAATCCCAAAAACTAGAGGTGCCACCATTAATACAAGTAAAGTTACTAATTAATGATACTTTAAACATTTCAGGAATTTATGATTCAGGTTCAAATGTATCATTAATCAATGCAAAATTATTGAAGATACAGCCAAAAGAAGTTACAAGTGATATCCAAATGGTAAACTTGAAAACTATTAATGGTGAGAAGAAAAAAAAGGTATGGTAACATTAAAAATAAAAATCTACAATATTGAAAGAATTATGGATGTTTTTGTAGTAGATAATGAAAATTTTAATTACGATTTTCTAGTTGGTTTGGATTGTATAAAAAAAACAAATTATTGCAAAATTTAGAATTGAAGATCATACAATGCAACAATCCAAACGAAAAGAAGGTAACTTCAAATGAGGAGGGTATAAAAACAAATAACTACACAAAACACAAAAAACAATACTTCAAAATCAACAAATGTCAAAATTCATGATGCACTAGGTGACAAAAATAAAGATGGTATTTTTTTACACTCTGACATATTAAAACAAGAAACTAAACACATACACAAATGTGAAATAAATTTTAATGAACATATAAACTCAGATGGATTTGAAATGTTAGTAAATCATCTAGATTTATATCAACAATCAGAAATTGATCAGTTGATAGAAAAATACAAATCAGTATTTGCTAAGGATAAATATGACGTCGGTACTGTGCGAGATTATGAAGCTCATATTGACTTGATGGTGGAAAAATACTGTTACAAACGTCCATATAGATGCACAGCTGAAGATAGAGAAATTATTATAATATATTATAATATTGAAATTATTAAAGAGGAATTTGATTGAGGAATCTTATAGTCCATTTGCTGCTCCAGTAACTCTGGCATATAAAAAAGAAGATGAAAAAAAAAACAAGGTATAGATATAGATTTCAGAGAATTGAACAAAATTGTCGTACCTCAATCACAACCTTTTCCGTTGATTGAGGATTTAATGGTAAAAACAGTAAACTGTAAATATTTTTCTACTTTTGACATAAATTCTGCTTTTTGGTCAATTCCTTTGAAGGTTCAAGATAAATACAAAACTGCATTTGTTACACAAGAAGGCCATTTCTAAAATACAAACTCTCTAGAGAGTTTGTATTTTCAAAGCTAGCTTTGCAGTAAATTTCATAGATGACATCTTAGTTTTTTCGAAATCTTTTAAAGAACTTATACTACATCTATCAAGATTACTGGAGGCAATATTAACAGAAGGCTTGAGATTAAAATTTTCGAAATGTATCTTTGCAATTAATTACGCCAAATATTTAGGTCACATAATAGAAAACAATTCAATCAGACAGAAAGATTATTTAACCGCAGTCAAAAATTTACCAGTTCCAGATACAAGAAAAAATATACGACAATTCCTAGGAAAAATAAATTTTCATCATAAATGTATACCACACAGTGCAATTATCCTGGACCCGTTACACAATTTACTACGGAAAGATGTGAAATATATATGGTCCACAGAATGTCAGGAATCATTTGATAAAATAAAAGCATTGCTATGTTCAGAACCAATTCTGAATATCTTTGACCCTGAACTATCAATAAACATTTAAACGGATGCTAGTATCAAAGGAGTGGGAGCGGTGTTGAAACAAGAAGATAAAAACGGGGAGAGTAAGCTACCGGCTTATTTTTCAAAAAAATTGACTGAATCTCAAAAAAAGAAGAAGGCAATATATCTAGAATGTCTGGCAATAAAAGAAGCAGTGAAATATTGGCAGCACTGGCTTATGGGAAAAGAATTTATGGTATGCTCAGATCATAAACTATTAGAAAATATGAATATCAAGGCTAGAACTGATGAGGAACTCGAGGATTTGACGTATTATTTATCCCAATATAATTTCAAAACAAAATATAACCCAGGAAAATCAAACCAAGAAGCAGACTGTTTAAGCAGAAATCCGGTTCTAGAACCTTATGATAACATGGACGATTTATTAAAAGTAGTAAATTTAATAAACCTGGAAGATATAAAAAATGACCAACACACAAATCTCAATTTATATTGGAGAATGAAATTTACTACAAAAAAAATAAAAGAAGGAAGAAAATTATACTATCAGAAGAACTTAGCAAAATTTTAATAAAAGATGTGCACGAAACTTACTGCCACTTTGGGAGAACCCAGATGACAAATAAAATAACAACACAGCTAAGAATATCATCGCAAACATTAAACAAACTTGTGATGAATGTGAAATTTGTATAAAAAACAAATCAAGGAGGAAGTCAAAACATGGCTTAATGTCACATTTAGGTCCGGCAACATACCCATTTGAAATAATATCTATTGATACCATTGGAGGCTTTTGCGGATCACTGTCAACAAAAAAATACTTACATCTTCTGGTTGATCATTTCACAAGATATGCTTATATTTTCACATCAAGAGATCAAAGCTCGAGTGACTTTATAAAACTAATAAAAAATGTGAAACAAAGTTACAACATTGATATGGTATTAACGGACCAAACGGACCCTGGCATAAATTCCAAAGAATTTAAAGAATTTCTGAAGAAGGAAAACATAAGAATGATTTTCACTGCTGTGGATACACCATTTTCAAATGGGCTTAATGAAAGGCTAAATCAAACTTTGGTTAATAAGATAAGGTGTAAAATAAATGAAAGTGAAAAAAAAAACAGCATGGTCTACAATTGCACATAAGTGTGTAGAAAAATATAACGAAACTGAACACACAGTCACGAAGTTTGCTCCAAAATACCTTTTGGAAGGTGAAAATTCTACCATTTGAATTGAAATCAAGATGTACATAAGAAGATTTGAAAAGAGATAGGAAACTAGCTTTTGAAAACACAATACATTCTCACAATTATAATAAAAAAATATTCGACCTGCATAGAGAAGAATATAAATTAGAAGTGGGAGACAGAGTCTACGTGGAAAATGGAAATCGACTAAATAGGAAGAAAATGGATGAATTGAGGATTGGACCATACAAAATTCTGAAGAAGATTTCCAATTCGATCTATGACGTTGATGCTGGACACAAGAAAGCGGAATCAAACCTCTACCACATTACAAAACTATCTCCAGTGTTTGTTAGTGAATGAACAATCACTTACAATTGTTTATTTTTAGGGGGGGAGATGTAAAGAAAACCACTTCACTCATATACGAGCTCTTTTCTTTAAGTTTGTCTTTGCCGTATTATCGACCAGATCTTCTAGATGTCACGACTGACACTGTCGTGGTGACTTTTATAAAATAGGAGAATGGTTGTATTGTAAATAAGTTGAGTAATTTGTCTTCATAAAGATAATATTTAATATATTTGTTATGATATAAGAAGACCTGAAATAAAAGCTTTAAATGTTGTTTCTTTCGTTTTACAGGTGAGTGAGCCATTTGTTAACAGATAGGTACTGTATTTGGTTAAATGTTTGATATTGTGCGTAAATAAAACTTTCGTTTTACAGAGAAACGCAATTACGTCTTTGTTTCATTATTTCCAATTAACCAAGAGGGGAATATATTATATACATAAAACCTCTTTTTATGCCAATCGATCGTGTTTTTTATCAGGATCAAAAGTTTATATCAGATTAACAGAGGTTACCTTGGGGAAAGGTGTAACACGCTTTTCTAGTAGATACCTATTCACTCTAGACTAGAACACGCCTGGGTTTCATTTAACCGGAAACACTTACGAGGGCAGAGCATTCCACTCCTGTGCAGATCCTAACATAAATGAAGAAGCTTACCGCTTTCGTTTCCGTTACTTTTACCGTAAGACCTGTGGCACTTTGGTCGTATAGTGATGTAATGGAGATGCTTCCCCTCACGACACAACACCCCCTCTCCCTCCAATTCCCTTAGTTCCGTCGCAATGATATTTACGTTTAGTTGAAATGATCAAATAGTTAATAAGAAACTCTAATTTAGTTTTAGTTTAGTTTAGCGAGTTGAACAAGAGAATTGACACCAATGCCTATAAAGTATGATTAGTCACGTCTCGAGTAGTGAACGCTGAAATAGGGATGACTGAACCCTTTGCATAAGCAAAGAATTCAGGCATCCCTATTTAGCATGTAGTTTTATTTATTTATTTATTTGGCGTGTAGTTTATTTTATCCAGGATAAAATACACTACACGCTGCACTAACAAAAGCTCTATATGAACATATGTACTGTAGCAACCGATTTTGTAAAGCAGCCGTCTTGAAAATGATGGAATTTAAAACATGTTTCCATATTTGTAAACCCCAGATATTAACATGGGATCTACTTTATTCCAATAAGAGAAATTCATCATCTTTGGCGAGTACATAACTCAGCGCCAATGACGTCAAAATAATTACACGGACAATGACACTGGGTCACGATGACCCCGATTTTATGAGTATTTTTTTACAATCTATTTTTAACAAACTCAAAATTAAACTGTTATTTTTTACATAAGGTTTCTTACGTACATGATTTAATAATAATGACAATATAATCAATAAATGTATCGTTTATCAACTTTCTCCAAAACATATGCAAAATCAAACTTTGAATCAAAATTTGAAAACACTGATTGCGTATATTTATATTTTTGTTAATTCATTCAAATTATGAACAGAAATCAAAAATATTATTCAATAAAAGAGAGATTAGACACACATCTTATCATAATAACACATGATAAACCTTCAGATTTCTCGTAGAGACAAGGAAATGCTTCAATTATCACCCGATTTGGCTTGGCGCACCAGTATCTCAATACACATGTGGCTTCGATCTGAAAACATCAGCGGTGTCGGTAGAAATGTAACGGATCTCCAGCTTCACGAAAGTTCAAGTGTACAGAGCGCGTAAAATAAAAAATATGGCCGTCTAAAATCAGCTCGGGTCAATATGACCCAGCGTCATTGGCGCCGGGTTAAGACCATGTCATGTCAGTGTGTAAACTCACTTTGATTCAAGTTGACCTCCTTAGTGTACGCGTCGGGAGGCAGTTCCTCGACATCTGCGGAGGCCTGGCTCGCCACGAAGTTAGCGATGGCTGACGAAGAGCCGCCGTCTGTGGACGGCAGTCCCGCTATGTTGCGCGCCATCGCACTTGTGAGACCAGTTTTGTCCTGTAAATGTAGAATAGATCACTGTTCATTGCACAAAAAAGTAATTACCTTCCATGCCTTAATCCCAGGACTATCTGGGGTCGGGTCTTCTTGTACAGCGGTGCAAGGACGCTCTATCTTTGGTTGTCATAGGAGTTAGGTTCTGCGCTTTCGATACTGTAGCACCATGTATAGGGGGGACTTCCTCTTCCCATGCGTTTCGTAGGGATATTCAAGGCTGTTTTTACTGAGAAACTATCATCTATTCTCATTATGTGGCCGTACCATCTAAGCCTGCTCTCTTTTAGTTTGTCCATTATTGGAGCCAAGCCGAACGGTTCTCTCACATACTTATTGCGTATTCTAAAGAAAATATTTACCATAACACAATAAACAATCCTGATATTAAACGAAAAAGCGTCATTCATTTAAAAGTAGCCTATACGCTTCAATCAAATAAACTATAGATACACAGTCTCTATGAAAATCAAAAGTGTCCCCACGCCAATGCTTACTTGTACCTACTTATTGGGTTGCGTCTAGAATCAAGGGGCAGGAGTTGGGGGGGGGGGGGTCGAGGGCTACCTCCTGGTACCCCTACCCCCGGGGAGACGCTTAGTTTATGAGATATTTCAGTTTAAAGTTTCGAAAAAAACTTGCTTTTCGATTCTAGATCAATCCCGAGAGAGTGAGAGTTCTATAGCTAATATAAAAATAGTCCACAAGTGGAGAGAGAGAGAGAGAGAGAGAGAGAGAGAGAGAGAGAGAGAGAGTCCTTTTGCAATTGAGAGCAAAACAAGGCATCATGCCTTGTTTTAACGGTGCCGTCTTTCGAGCGGCGATCGGGGATCTACCCTATATTTCATCGTGTTATTCCAGGACCAAACGTACCTATTAAGTACAATATACAACATCACTTCAAAATTCGTTCAGGCGTCAATTAGTTTTGTATCCATTGCTCGGCATCTTATCATCGGATTAAGATACCAGGTACCCCAACTAAGCTATCGAACAGTGAAAACACTCCACTCCATCGCAATCGGTCCAGTCGTTTTAAGTGATGTGCGAACAAACATACAGAAAAACAGACACGATTTAAAAAAATGATATATTCTTGTTCAGTAACTTATTTTAAGAACCCTAGAACTTTTATTTTATTGTCTTCCGTGTACAGACTTTTTCGTACTTATTGCTTTATTATAAGTATAGATAGATAGATAGATATCATAAGGATTTCGAATATATGTTTGATACTAATATATAAAAGTGACACGTTGCAAATGTGGATGACGGAAAGCAATGCTGAACTGTTTTGCGGCGTGCCTCCACTACCAAGGGAAATGCTTCAACTGCATGTCTGTTCCGTAGGATGACGAGGAAGACGAGAAGCCCCTTCAGCAAGAACCACCCACCACTGAGGATGAGAATGCCATGGAGAAAGAACCCACGCCAGGAATATGAAAACGTCATTGGCATATTTATACAATATAGATAATAGTTTAAACGATATGAGGTAAAAATATATTTTTCGAAATTTTCCCTTTTACTAGCTATCAAAAGGACAGCGAGGTCCACATCCTCACGAAAAGAACTATGAGTGGATTGTTAGATAGCAGTCTTCACTATAAGTAGTCAGCATCACCGGTGGCCTGGAGAGTCTGTATCCCATTCTCCTCAAGCTTTGCCTGTAGGAAGGAGATGAACTGACTTTTGTTGGTAGGATTGGACGTAAAACTTCTTGTTTCTCTCCAACTGTTACCGCCTTCACCGCGTGGAGGTACTCCCAGCTTATATTATTAATAAAATAGTTAAGTTATTAGTTTAGCTAATTTCCACATCAGGGAATGCCCATCATGCTGAAAACTTTTTTTTCCATTTTTCCAAAGCGTGTAACTCGAAAACGGTTAAAAATTCGAAATAGTGTATAGATTAAAAGTTGTAGAAACTTTTGTGATCTTTTAATTAGTCTAGGAAAGCTTTTCCCTACTACGCAACGTTTTTTGAGATATAAGAGAAAAACCTGAAAGTGAGAACTTTGTGCCCCCCTCCCCAATCCGGCTCACCTCCTAGACGTCAGGATTTTTAGTATGTGCACTCCCTGAGCACCCCGAACAAGTTTCAGAAGGAATCACTTGGGTACCTGCTCACGCATTCTACACCCCCCTTTTGGGCCATTCGTTGAACGAACTATCACTCAAAAGTGCATAAATACCAGTATAATGTTCTTTGTTTTTCTTCATATATTTAAAATATCACCTTATCATCATCATCAGCCTGTGCTTGTCTACAAGCAAAAGATCCTCAAGGGATCCTCCTACAGGGTTACCATCCTTCCGGATTTGTCCGGACATGTCCGGACTTTTAGACTTTTGTCCGGATTTTTTGGCCTAGATGGATTACGAGTAATTAAACTTACATAATTTCTATCAAATAAGTCTTCAATTTATTATTAATTTCTCATTTATCTCAGAACAAAATATTAGTCTTATTTGAACATTTAACTTAGAAAAATCAAATATTTAAACCTCTACAACTTGCGTTTTGAACGTCGCGCGATTCACGCCAGATTTTTGGTCTACTACCATACCACTGTAACTACGTGCGCAATGTTTGTATTTTGTGACTAAAATGTCCTGACTTTTATTGAAGTGTCAGGCTTTTTTTCAGGACTTTTCTAATTTCTAAATGGTACCTACTGCACGCCTTTTTGCTCGATCTTCAGCTCTCTGCATCCAGTTTCTGCTAGCTGCTTTTCGCAGGTCGTCACTCCACCTGGCTAAAGGACGTCCTACACTATGTTTTACCTAAACGCGGTCTCCACTCGAGAACTTGTCTATCCCAACGGTTGTCGGTTCTTCGGGTGACCAGTTCACTGCCACTGCACCTTATCATATCATCTATATTAGTTTAAGACAATTAGTCAAATGTATACTCTAACACTAAGCAGCAATCTTTCCAGGCTACTGCAGGCTTAATTTTGACTAAAAATTTACTCATAATCAAAGAACCTTACAGTTTCGTCATGTCCGTCTGTCTGTATATCACATTCAATTTATTCACTATTAACACTGTGGGTGTCTACCCCGAGGGTGTCTACCAGCTGAAAGGGACTCCTTGCTCACAATAATATAAAGTAGGTGCAGAAGAAACTTCGTAGTGCGAGCCATCCTTTTAGCGTTCCTTCTCATAGAAGATAATAGGCTCGCAGCTGAAGTGGTTTGAAGATCTTGCTATGTGCCTCGTAGAAGTGCAGAAAGAAGTCACAGATTAGATATATTTATGTATGTTTATTTTAACTTGCGTTCCTCTGGTATCTACAATTTTTAGTCTTAGAAGCAAACACGATTTTATGCTTAGTGAAATACATAATAAACTTAAATATTGTAGATAGAAAACAATGATAAATTTACAACTCCTCCAAACTTTTCTAGTCGCCATCCAGATGTTCCATCCATGAAAATGTAGGAATGACAGGTTATTTGAATTTAGAATTAATATAGACAAACTATCAAATGGGTATAATTATAATGAAAGAGGTTTGACATCGTCACAACACTACAAGGTTGAATAATTGGCACATGTATAACCACTACAAAGGTGTTAATATCGAAAAATATTATTATTTGAGTGTTGGTTCTTACCGTAAGGGTAATATATTTCCCTCTGATAGCAAACTTCTTCCTCTCCCTCTCCAGTTTCTCCTGCTTCTCTTGCTGTGCGATTGCCTTGTAGTAGTCCATGAGCTGGTTCATGCGCACCAGGTTTGGGTTGGTCCTTTCCGGCCAACCTCCTGATGCTGGAGTACATTTTAACAGAAGTCAGGTAAACTAGATGATGAAAATATAGCAATTCAAAATTATTAATGCATCTTGGATCACACTAATATTGAAATTGTGAATGAGTGTATGTATGTTTGTTACTTATTCACACTGAAACACATACACTAAGGCATATGGGTCGCTAGAAAAAGTTCTGTACTGATCATTCTTTTTGTAATTGGTAGAAAAAGTAATCGACTATTTGTATCAGTAAAAATAATTCACGTTTTTACACAGATTTTGGAGTAATTTCTTTTTATATTGCGGTATTGACATAAAAAATAACACACAAATTAAAATAATTAATAACGACTAGGAAGAACAAAAGATTGATCAAAAGAAATTGAACCTAAAGACACTTCAGTTAAATTTATTTTGTCTGCTCCTTTAGATTGACATAGGGTACACAAAAAAACATTTACCTAATCCAAGATCAATGAAGAAACTTGACGGACAATACCACATTTGTCATTGAAAAATGATTTTTCATGTTTTACATAAAACATAGGGCATTGATTGTTCTATGATTTTACCAATACTGAGCCCTGACCAATTGTGGATTTTGGGCTTCACATTACCTACATAATGAGAAGTTTGGATCAGGCAGCAATTCTCATGTTGCAATTAATATGATTAAAGCAGTTAGCTAGAGTTGCCACCTTTTCCTTATAATACCTACTCTACTGTAGAAGAGAATGATGACAAGTTTGGTCACAAGAAAATATCTTCAGTACCTACCTTTTATTGGTCAGCAAACTTATTCAATGTAAGGCTGTGCTAAATTACTGTATTAATATTATTGTAAAATTAATATTTTTACTATTTATTTATTTACTCATAATATGCTGAAATAAAACATTTGATATAGTGGAAGGTGTATCTGGCTAAACAACTTATGGCTAATTCCTATATCTTAAAACGAACCGTTTCGGTTTACTGTCTGTCAGCTTTTGACATTAACGCCATACAAAAAAAAGTCTAAAAGTAACGAGATGTTTTTTTTTTGCATCAGTTTCCACCTAATGGAAGTCTGAGTAGGTATTTCGATTTATATATTGAAGACATTAACTGCTGTAGGAGCAATTCAATAGCTCTGAATTCACTGGGTATGCCATGATGATACGCAGCCGAATGCCGCATGGTAAATGTTATTGTATTTAACTGATTATCATCACAAATATAAACCAAAACACAATGTAATCAAAAAGCCTGAAACTGAAAGTAACCGAAACACTGTCAGTTCCATACAAAGACATTATTTTGTAGAGACACTCTGCTATTTAGGAGGGCCTTGTGGGCAACCAACTTTGATATACTTTAGGACATGTTCTTTCACCATCATCAATGCAGGTGGAACCACAGGGAGCAGCTAGCTAATTCGTCTTCATATGATTTTCATCATGCTAGGATTTGTTCTAAACAATGTATGCTAAATATATTAATTACATTCATATTTTTTTCCTTTATATTAATTTCTGTCATCATCATCAGCCCATGTCAGCCAACTGCTGGACATAGGCTGGTGCATACAACCTCCAGCAGTTTATAAATTTTGACCGGGGGATGATGCGCGCCTGCCACAATTAAAGCTGTGGCAGGATAATGCTGGTTCGCGTTTCCAAAGAATAGAATTTATGTAGAATTTGACGTTGCTAGACTAAAAGACCGGGAAACCATTATAGAGAGCTACTAACCTTTGTAGAAGAATTCACCACGTCTCGAGATAGGTACTGTCCAGGATAGCTGGTCTCGTCGAAGTCGCAGGTCAGGAGCTCATCACCGTTATGTCCAAAGTCCGAAGTCACACTTCACAGTGCGGTGGATCAAACGCGGGGTAATTAATATGTTTAAATTTGCATTTCACGAACGTAGGAACGACAAACAAAATAGGTGTTATTGCTCGCGCGGGGTCCGTTCCATTCAAGGTCCCACAGACGACTCCTGTGGTGCGGGTGCGGATGCGTTATCGATGCGCCCGAGTACCAACGAAACAGGTTTCATCCCCAAACAGAGGCAAGTAACTCTCCTTTGTATGGCACTCGGAATTTCATCTAAACAACGTCAAAATGTAATAACATTATGGACATTATGTGAAATTAAAAATATGAGCGTAACCATTTCCCCCGGCTTGAAAGGTCCTGCTTTCAAAAGATCAAGGGAGTTTAATAAATTGCATATCGTCACCTATTTTATGACTCAACATTATTAAACAAAAATGAATATAGATACTAGAGATAATTAAATTTATCGTCTGTACTGCGATGCGATGCGAGACTAAATCATAAACTAAGAAAGGAAATAAAAAAAGCGTAAGCGTAAGCGTTGGGTTGTTAGAGGACACCAGTTCACAACCAGGTGACTCTTTAGTAACCCGCCTTTCGTCTTAAAAGAAGCGATTCTACATGTCCTCTTTTTGTCCGGAAAGGTTTCAGTAATTAAACCTAACGGCCAATGCAAGGGCATGACATTATCCTGCAGGGAAATCACTACCATGCCAATTTGAACCGGATTGGCTGGAGTGTTCCATTTCTGTTTGGACTGCAGGGTGTGCTCGTGGTGCAACCGTTTCAAAAAAGATTGAATCAATTTATCCATCAGTTCATATCGCGAAATAAGGTGTACAAAGACTAGCCGCGGTTTTGCTCGATAGCAGATATTACAATTGAAAGTAATGTTAAGTGCAGTACGTCGCACTGACATAACCCAATAACGCTGTCGTAATAGAGATAAAGACAGCTTGGGATTAGTATGAAAGTTTTTTGTATGGTAATAAGAAATAAAAAAATCCACTATATTAGTTTGGCGTGGCAGTAGAATATGATGACGTGAATCAAAATCTATCTCAGAATGGGCTAGGCGGCAACCAATGTTGATGAGATCATTGCTAAGAAACTGATTCAATATCTGTATTGCGAATTCCAAATCAGATGCGGTGACAGGCCCGTTAGGGCGAAATCTCAAGAATTTATAGATGAAACAAATCATTCTCAAGTATTTCACCCAAGAGGAAAACCTGGCGGAGTGGTTATACAAAGTCTCGGAAGGAGAACTTCGATTCAAGCATTCGTACGATATAGCATGTACTGCAATATGCTTCAGTTTCAGAAGATCTTGCGCTTCATCTGTGACGAATGGCTTGACAAACCATTCGGTGCGAGGCGACTTAAGCCATAGTAGTCCGTTTAGACACAAAGGATGGTGGTCTAACTGGGCCAGCGTTAAGGCATGAGAGAGACAGTCGCTAGGATTCGTAGATCCTTGGACGTGGAAGAAGATTTCAGCAGACAAATTAATTTGCCTGCGATGCGGTGCGGAATAAAACATAGCGATGCGATTGGTGACATAAATGTGCCAACGATGCGGAGGGATATTAATCTTAGCGATGCGATTGGCTATATGAGTTTGCCAGCGATGCGATGCGGAAACAATCCAACTCAAAATTACAGTTGAATCTGGAAAAGCTACGACAGCCTCAATAGCAGGTCGTGCTGCGTACATGTTGGCGATGGCAACATAAGTATACCAGCGATGCGATGCGAAAGGAATACAACTCAATGTTACAGTTGAATCCATAAAAACTGCAACAGCCTCAATGGCATGCCGAGCTGCGAAGGGATCGAGAACTCGTTTTATCAAAGTTGATAAAGGGAGTGCGGCGCATAACTCAAAGCGAGCTATCAACTTAACCTGGAGGGGTGTGACTTTAAGAAGGTTGAGGGAGATGTTCTGTTTAAGGTAATCTTTGATGACGTCGTCATACAACAACCTGACTTCATCCCTAAGGTACACCTTAATTTTACTATAGAAGTTAAAAAACCTACGACGCGTTATCTCCAGAAAATTTCCTAATGCCGTTTCGTTCATTTTAAGTGGCAACGGCAAAACAGACACATTTTTACCCGACTGCGTGTGACTAGTAGTGGAACAATAAAATTGTTCACAATCTGTCTCGTCTACATTTACTATGGGGAAAGTGGTGACTTCCTTGATCTCCGAGAATTCGCAATGATCGCAGCATTCTTCAGAAGAAGTCGCACAGAGCGTCAGCGTGGCTGTCTCTGGTTCTGAAATACGCACTTCTCCCATAAGAATATAGCCGAGCACAGTTTCTAACGCGTCGGGACAACCTGGCACTCGGGTCAGGCGACCTGATCGCAACAACTTAGCGAACAGGTTTACCCCCAATAGGATGTCCACGTTACCAGGCACATCCCAAGTATCGTCAGCAAGTAATTTAGGATCAATGTGATTTAAATCAGCGGCGTTTATCGAACATAACGGAAGCTGACCTGTTATCTGATCCAGTACTAGCGCATTGATGTTGTACTTGGCCTGCGCGTGCAGCCGAGAACTAAATGTGAGGCTGACTGAACCACGTACTGGTTGAGTGGTACTACCAATACCTTTGACAGTGTTTATGGTGTCATCGCGAATGGATAGCCCAAGCATGCGACAGCAGCGAGTCGTTACGTAGTTTTTCTGAGAACCGGGGTCCAACAGGCACCTAACCACCGTGTCCTTCCCCTTCTTACCAACTGCTAGCACCTTAGCAGTAGCTAGCACTTCAGTAATGTGAGTGGGTGGCTGAACAGATGCAGAATGCGTACATAAAGCTATCCGCTGTGACGTAGGCGCATCGTCTACAGAGCAAGAAGTGGGAGCGGTGACGGAGACTGAAGTGGAAGTGGAGGCTAAACTTTTCGCGGAAGTTCCCGGTCGAGATGGCTGTTGCTCGAAATGCAACATGCTGTGGTGTTTACCATCACATTTTTTACATGTAGTCTTAGACTGACATTGAGATACGGTATGATGACTGCTTAGGCAGTTACCACAAATGCGATTGTCCTTTATAAACTTAAATCTATCTATCGCTTTCAAAGTTTGAAAGGCACTACACTTATATAAGTGCGTGTGCGACGAATGACAAAGTGAGCATTTCGTTGCAGTAGCGACGTACGCTTGCGTGACTTTAGAGGTTGCGGAAGGGGCCTTACTCGCGGTGGACCGCAGCTCGGAGCGTGGTGGTACCGGCGGCGCGGTGCGATACAAAATTTTAAGTTGTTCGCGAACAAATTTCACGAAATAATCGTAGTCTACTGTCTGTGGATCCTTTTGCGTACGAAGGGACATTTCGTAATATTTTGCGATATCAGAGTCTATTAACTTAAGACCCAGATGAGTAAAAATAAAATCTTCTAAGTTATCTATTTTTAATTGTTTAAGTCCGGCAATAGTAGCGGTGAATTTGTCGAACACCCTTTCAATATTTGAAGGAGACGAACCGGCCGATTTCAATGAAAATAACTGGTTTAGGTAGTTAACCGCCAACGCGCGATTGTCGAGATATTTAGCGATAAGCGCTTCCCAAACTACGCGATAATTGTCAGCCGAAGGAGAAATCCCGGCTGCTATATTCTTAGCCTTGCCTTTTAAACAACTCAACAGATAATGAATGCGATCACAATCCGATAAATCTGAGTTAGTGTGAATGACTCGCTTGAATGTCTCATAAAAGTACGGGAAGTTTTGAATGTCACCTTCAAATGTAGGCAATTCGATCTTAGGTATCTTAATGTGGTGGGAATTGGAACTAGAACCCGACTGTAGTACGCTTGGCGACGGTGCTGTAAGTGAACACGCCGCATCCTTTATTTCGCAAATCAACTCATCGAAACTATTTAAAGCCTTATAATTGATTTCGTATGTAGGATCAAATTTCAGATTCAGGGCGTTTACATTGTCCAAAATACTACAAAATTCACTTCGCAAAGTATCAATTTGTTTGACCTGCGCGATAAAGCGTCGCCGTGCCTTTTCTGTTGTTAAAGTTTCAATGGAATCATATATTCCTTGAATCCGAGCGAAATAAGTCCCGCGTTTACTTTCGTAAAGTCTGAGTTTGGTCTCGTCGTCCATTATGAGAATGAGACAGAATACAATTCAAACACCAATTTATTTGTACCAATCGATACGGAACCCTTCACACTTCAGTGAGGAACACTAATGTTTACGAAATAGTATGTGAACAAAAATAGTTAGACGATTTATTAAATAAAATTCTTATGCAATATATACGGAACTATTTCCCTATTTTGCGGAACCCTAATGTAAGTATGAAATAGGGCGTTAAACAAAATAGAATAAGCAATAAAATATTAATATCGAAATGTGTACTGAACCTTTTACACTACTATGCGAACCCTAACGTAAGTTAGGTAGGAACACAGAACATATATGTTCTGTGGGTAAGTACGCAAGGTGCGAAACACCTATAGAATTTCTAATAAAATATTTTATATTGTATTATGTACGGAACGCATTTCACTATTATGCGCAACCCGAACTTAATACATAGAACGAAATAAGGCGCGAAACAAAATTTGAATATACAATAAATTATTTTATATTGAAATATGTACTGAACCTATTTCACTATTATGCGAACCCTGACGTAAGTTAGTTAGGTATACAGTAACTACGCAAGGTGCGAAACAAGTATAGAATACCTATCTAATAAAATATTTTTTATTGTAATATGTACGGAACCTATTTCATTATTATGCGCAACCCGAACTTAAATATAGAACGAAATAAGGCGAGAATCAAAATTTGAATGCGCAATAAAATAATTTATATTGAAATATGTAAGGAACCTATTTTATTATTATACGGTACCTAACGTAAATCACTTAACTTAGTACGATATAGGGCGTTAAACAAAAATAGAACATTCAATAAAATATATATCGAGATATGTAAGTACGGAACCGTTGTCTGTTCCGCGCGATACCCTAACAAAATTTAAAGTACTATGCGAACAAATTTAGATATGTATATATAAATACAAATATCGACTTTTATCTAGTACGATTTAATGTATATAGACTACGGAACCCTCTTCCGTTCCATACGGTACCCTAGTAAATTAAAAATTATGGTATGTAATGCGATGCGACAAAACAATTTAAAATAAATTGCATTCGTTAATGAACCTAGGTTCATAACTTATAGACCAAAACACAGGGGCGCAGGTAAGTAGGTATAACTTAGTAGATACAATTAAATTAACTTGTTAAATGTACCTTACCAATTAACGAAAACAGAAATATGTTATCAGTTCGTTATATACCTGCCTAGATACGAGCCTACAAACGTTCGGTGCGCGTGGTTACGTAGGTATACTTACCTACTACGTGGACTGACTCACGGCTGCTTTCAAAAATCGACAGTCGTAAGTAGGTACGTAGGTACGAGTTGGTCTACCTAAAGTTCCCTATCAATAAATCAAGGGTCACCGAGAATAAACCAAATCGATGCGAATAAGATGACTAAATTACGCTAATTTAGCCAAATGCAATGAGCGGAGTCCGTGGGTTACCTATCCTCATCTACTCGTATAATGCAAATATTATGACGAGCCGATGGAATGATACTATTCAGTTTACCAGTTGCCAACCGCAGTTTGTATGCAACTTGAATAGTATGGATAGAACAAGACCGAATGGAATTCCAAGATTTGTTCGTCAGTTCGTACTGCACTTTAAACTACCCACTATATGCGTATGCGGCACAAAAAATATGCAAGTTTAACGAAATAGTAATAATTTACTAGAACAAATTATTAAGCGATATAATAATGGATATTATAATGGTATGCTTTAGTAACGTTATAAATATAATGCGTATTAAACGAATTGATCCAATATTTTATTTGACGGTCAGACACAAGGCTTACACAGAAATATAGGCCTTATTACTATGGCAATAAAGGTGAAAATTGAGTGACGATATGCAATGACTTTAAATAAAATTCTATAAATTTATGCGTAAATTCTGTAATTTTTATGTTTTAATATTTAAATTATTTAAATATCCTGTTCGAAGGACCAAAATGGTGCATACAACCTCCAGCAGTTTATAAATTTTGACCGGGGGATGATGCGCGCCTGCCACAATTAAAGCTGTGGCAGGATAATGCTGGTTCGCGTTTCCAAAGAATAGAATTTATGTAGAATTTGACGTTGCTAGACTAAAAGACCGGGAAACCATTATAGAGAGCTACTAACCTTTGTAGAAGAATTCACCACGTCTCGAGATAGGTACTGTCCAGGATAGCTGGTCTCGTCGAAGTCGCAGGTCAGGAGCTCATCACCGTTATGTCCAAAGTCCGAAGTCACACTTCACAGTGTGGTGGATCAAACGCGGGGTAATTAATATGTTTAAATTTGCATTTCACGAACGTAGGAACGACAAACAAAATAGGTGTTATTGCTCGCGCGGGGTCCGTTCCATTCAAGGTCCCACAGACGACTCCTGTGGTGCGGGTGCGGATGCGTTATCGATGCGCCCGAGTACCAACGAAACAGGTTTCATCCCCAAACAGAGGCAAGTAACTCTCCTTTGTATGGCACTCGGAATTTCATCTAAACAACGTCAAAATGTAATAACATTATGGACATTATGTGAAATTAAAAATATGAGCGTAACCATAGGCCTCTCCCAAAGCACTCCACTGAGCCTGATCTTAGGCTCTTATCTTCTTATTTTCTGTATTAATCACTATTGTTTAATATTTAAGCATTTATAATAAACAATGAAAAATATGGCAAAGATTTGAAATACTAACCTACAGGCTGGTCTGGAATTCCCACATCCCTGGATGTCCATCTACAGTTAAAGCAGGACAAATAATACATCTTTTTAGGCTGCTTGTTCTCCACTTTAGCATCCCCAGTTTCAGCAGACGATTGCCGCGGCTGGGCCAGTGTCGCCCGAGTGGACAGCGTATGGAAACAGCTTGGGCAGTCGAAACAACTGCTGCAGCGGTTCTTCTTCAACCGAGCTTCGGATGATGGCATGTTTTCCAGACAGTTTGCACAGTAGTGAGAATCAACCTGAGATATGAGCAATAAATCATTTGCCATGCTCGAGCAGTTGGGAACATTATGTGTAACATATACAATGCAACAAAAGAAAAGGTGTGTCTATTTATTCTAAGCTTAACCTAGCTACAATTTGTAATGAAAACTACTAATTTTATGACTGAATTCTTATAACACACGCACATAATTATCTCACCCCAGTTATATCTAGGCAATGTTTATTGCATAAACTTGCAATTGCGTTGAGTATTTACATAAATAAAAGCTAGAAAAGTGGGTTACCTCATGACAAATGCAAAATCCACACCGGATTTTTAAGCAGTGACGACAGAAATACAGGCTTGTGATCGGTTTAAGTTGTCCGCACGAACAAATGTATCTAACGTAGTCCGGTTGAGTTAAATAAGCCATGATTTATGTAGCTTTTACGTTATTTTTATTGAAAACTTTACTAAAAATTGCGAAAACAATACGAAAGATTTCGACTCGATAGACTGATTTTGACGTTAATCTTATTTGACACTTGACATAACAGTGACATGAGTGATATAAAAATGTGGTTTTATTTTAATTTTATTCTTTGGCTCCGCACGTATCGTGCATTTGGCCAATGTCAAGTAAAGAGATACAAGTTGTGTGTTTTTATCAACATAATTTAGTAAAAAAGTCGAACCCCAGTTAGTCAGGTAATCAAAAGTTTAGTCAAGTCACGATTCAGTAAAGTCACGATTCAGTAAACAGGCCGTTCGCTTTGAAGCAAATGGCAAAAATAGCTTTAAAAAACGCTAAATATGATCACATTTGGCGTTAGCTTTGCACATTTGTGGGCAAAATTAGCGTTCTGAAATGTTTTCGATCACCTTGTTAGTTTTGCATGTTTAAATGACATGACAGTTAAATTTGACAAAGGAAAAGTGATTTAATTCGGCTAGGATAGGTATAGTGTCGTTTTTCATTCGGTTTGGAAAGGATCTTTAGTGTCAAATGTTGCAAAAATTGCAAAATTGTTGAAAATGTACAAAGCGAATGGCAGACATTTCTAACTGTCGTTGCGAATGGCTTGTTAAAAATGCCCACAACGCTATGTCATCATCTCAAACGCAGGGAAAGTGGTGGAGCATTACTGAAACTTCCTAGCGAGTTCCGGAGAGTACACAAAATGGCATTTTTTTCCCGCGTTTGTATCATTAGCCCACATCGTGCACGTTAACGAACACCTGATGGTTAATATTCCACTGATATTACACACTAGATTTCCCGCCTGCGACTTCGTCCGCGCGGACTACTGTTTATTCCGAGAAATACCATCCTATGTTCTTCTAGGATGTTATTTGCAAAAGCAAAAGTAATACAAAAGCATAACCAATGCAAAAGTAGGTATAGCACAAATGCTCTTGATGTTTTTTGACAAACTTGTTATCTCGTTTACGTGGCAACCGTTTCTTAACAGCGAGTAATCAACATTTTTCTTGTTTTCCCTTGGAAACTTGCAGTTTTCCGGGATAAAAAGTCTTATTCCAGGGTATAAGCTATCTCCATTCCAAATTTCATCAAAATCCGTCCAGCCAATGTCGCGTGAAAGCTCCCCAAACAAACAGACAATGTTTCACTTTTATATATTGGTATGGATTAACTCCCGAAGAAACACAAGTTTGAGAAAAAAACAGAGAAAAACTTCCGTCTCCACGTCGTTTCGCGCCGAAAGTCATGGAGGTTATTGACGGCATCATTTCAAAATTCAAAGTATTTAAATGTTACAATAAAACACATATTTCTACCCGCATTTCTTAAAATCAATCGATTGAGTTCTGAAATGTCTGAATAAACTAAACCTAGGCCTCAAATATCAAATTGAGTAGTAGGTACATTTTTTATTTTTCTTTCGTAGGTAGTTGGTAGTTTGCTGAAATCTGCTAATGTGATTCTACGATTTTTTTCTGTAAGTTGTGCGCGAAACGCATGCTGTTCAACATATTTAATAGGCGTTATCTATAGCCGTGGGGCTCTATGAGTTAATTTATTGGTAATAATTTATTGTGCCGTGGTGGTCTCGGCTTAGAATAAGACCCCTCCCAATCCTTACCGAACGCGATACAGTGGACGAACTAAACAACGGGCTGGTGGATTTTTTTCACGCGGTTGGGTCGGAGTTCTTTAAGACCCACCGCCAAAATAGAACACATAAACTCTCTGAGCATAAGTATACTCAAACTTATGTCAGAACGAGGCGAGATGAGGCTGCAGTCTTCAGTGGATATGTCGAGTTACAGATTGCTTAATAAACAGATCTCCAAGTCAATGCGACACGATTTGCGTTCGTATAATACTAACTGTATTAAGAACGCAATAGAGCGGAACAAGGTCTCCAAAGTGCTTGCAAGAGATCTGTCTATTGGGCAAAGCCTGTTGACGAAGCTCAAGACTGACAGTGGCAGCATCGTTTCGTCGAAGCCAGAGATTTTGAGTGAGCTCGATAAGTTCTATGCGCAATTATACACCTCATCGCGTAGTCCTAGCACGACTAGTGATGCAAGAGCCCGTTTGACTCGACATTATACCGAAGATATCCCGGAAGTCATCCTATACGAGATCAGAATGGCTTTCAAACAGCTTATGAGCAACAAGGCACGAGGGGAGGACGGAATAACGACAGAGCTACTGAAAGCGGGTGGAACAAGTCCATCAGAAGCTGTTTAACTCCGTCATCCTCGAGGGTACTACGTCAGAGGCGTGGCACAGGAGGGTAGTGGTTTTGTTCTTTAAGACAGGTGATAACACCCTCTTGAAAAAGTATAAGCCCATTTCGCTGCTGAGCCACGTCTATAAGCTGTTTTCGAGAGTAGTTACAAATCGTCTCACTCGTAGGTTTGACGACTTTCAGCCTCCCGAACAAACTGGATTTCGGAAAGAATTTAGCACCGTAGACCACATCCATACGCTCTGGCAGATTATACAGAAGACCGAAGCGTATAATCGGCCACTATGTCTAGCGTACAAACGCTACGAGAAACGAGACTACGAGAAAGCCTTTAATTCAGTCGAGACCTGGGCAGTACTACAGTCATTACAGTAGTGCCAGATTGACTACCAGTACATCGAAGTGTTGAAGTGTTTGTACAGCAAGGCTACCATGTCTGTCCGTCTTCAAGATTGGAGCACGAATTCTATCCAGTTACAAAAAGGGGTGAGACAGGGAGACGTTACTTCTCCGAAACTGTTCACCTCTGCACTGGAAGATATATTCAAGCTTCTGAACTGGAACGGATATGGAGTTAACATCAATGACCGAATACATCACTCACCTTCGATTTGCTGATGATATAGTCACCATGGCAGAAACCCTGGAAGACCGAACAATGCTCAGTGACCTCAATATTGTTTCCCAACAGGTGGGTCTTAAGATGAACATGGGTAAGACGAATATCATGTTAAGTGCCCATGTCGCACCCCATGCCGGTTTATATTGGGAACGATATTACCGAATCTGTTGATAACTATGTCTACCAAAGTCAGACGAACCAACTGGGTAGATCCAACTTCAAAAATAGGTCAACCGACGAATCCAACTCGGATGGGCAGCATTCGGGAAATTACGCCTTATCTTCTCGTCGCATATACCTCAGAGCCTCAAGACGAAAGTTTATAATCAGTGCGTGTTGCCAGTGATGACATACGGCACTGAGACATGGTCGCTAACTATGGGTCTCTTACACAAGCTCAAAGTCGCGCAGCGTGCTATGGAGAGAGCTATGCTCGATGATAGAATCCGAAACGAGGAAATCCGTAGAAGAACCAAGGTTACCGACACAGCTCTCAGAGTTTGCAAGTTGAAGTGACAATGAGCAGGCCATATAGTTCGCAGAACCGACAACCGCTTGGGAATGAAGCTTCTCGAATGGTGACCACGAATAAGCAAGGGAAGTGTGGGGAGACCCCCCACACAAAGACGGCCTCCAGTCCCCAGCGGCTCCGTTTTTCCTGGCACTGGTAGCAGCCACGGTACCGACGACATTGTAGCCCTCGCAGGAAGTCGGTGGATGAAGGTGGCACAAGAGCGTCATATGGCGCTCTTTGGGGGAGGCCTATGTTCAGCAGTGAACTTCTAAAGGCTGAAATGATGATGATGATGAATTTATCGAAGCACGGCATTGCACTTTCATGCGGTAAAGTGGAAAGAAAAGTGATCTGAATTCCTTATATGGTAAACCTGACGTTTTATAAATTTCCGTCCACGATGGCGTTATTTTGCAAAGTAAGTTTTATATTTTAAATCCCTGGCTAATCGTAATATTATGGTGCCACGGCGCGCGGCAGTGATCCGCGGCTTTGAGTAACCGTGGCGTGCCGTGATACGGTCAAGTATTAATAAACGCGTTCCCTTTGAATATTATAATCAAAGCATGCCCCTATGTTGCGCCCAAGCTCAGAATAAATAATAGTAGTAGGTACTACCAGCATTGCGATTACGAAAATCCGGTTGCTGTTGAAGTCAAACGAGTCGTTTTTCCAACCTCTCGTTACTTTTTGACGTTTTTTTGTATGGCGTTTATGTCAAAAGCTGACGGACCGTACCTAAGCGAAAACGGTTCGTTTTAAGATATAGGAACTGAATTGGTAAGTGACAACATTAAATTGATAACAATCGATTGAAGAGACATGAAAGTGGGGCAAGACATGTCGCGTAATCCCAATACAAACGAAGTAACCCAATAAACGAACTAGGTAATGTTGAGTGCAAAATTGTAGATTAGAAGTACCTACCTAGGGTAATTCGGACACATGTTGCCTTAAGAGCAAGGGAGTGCATGGGAGGGGCACACGAGTTTAGCTTGAACTAGATAAATGAGATAATATATTTCTTACAAATCAGTTAGGTATGTGACCCCTGTCTGAGATAGCAATTACAAATAAGTAAGTTATACAGACTACTAAGTATTAATGCTAGGTAAGCTAAGTTTTAACAGTAGGTATAATAGTTATTAGAGGTCATAAATCTTAAAGAATTGGTCGGCAGAGCACGCGCGCCGCGACCTAATCATGTCAAGCAAATGAGTTCCAGACATAACGAACACGCGGATTCTTCACACGCAAGGCGTGGCGCGACTGCAGAACTGCCAGCCGCACAGCAGGGCCGCAATGAGGACGAAGCTGAATACCTATACTTAAGTATTTTCAATATTTTTTATATGTGCGCGTACTTTTTCTAATTAAAGGTACACATCATCCACTACGTAGAGAGTGGGGAGGGGAGAAATCAATCAGGAACACAAGTAGATCATCACGCCAACTAAAATTTTCGGAGCTTGCTCGTAGTACCTACTAATTAAGTAAGTAATATTTATTTTGTGGCCAGCTACGAAGTCGCTGACCATCGGGACTGTAAGTTATTATTTGTTTAGTTTAATTATTATTTATATCTTGCCTTCTCGATACAAATTTATTAAAGTAAAATAGTCTAGCATCCTCTCCTATGAGTCCCATGCACCTTTCGTCTCAGGAATATGTTGACCTCATCCAGTTCTCTCTGACCGCCTCGATGTCACTGACCTATCTAGCAGGTGGTCTACAGACTCCTCTTTTATTCGCTCTCTGCAACCGTTCCGTGAGGGCTCTACTCCACCTCCAACCGCCAACTCGCCCCGCCAAGAGTCCTATCCACCACCCAACGCCACTTGAGTCTAATATATCGGTCATAACGGTCTTAAGTCCTCGGTATTTTGGACTCGGTTTTTAGGCTTATGCGGCTTAAGCGGCCTTTTAGTTTTTACCCAGCTGCACGGAGGGTTATGTTTTTGGGTTGTACGTATGTTTGTTTTTTTGTACGTTTCTTAGGCGTGTCCTACAGCCTAAACAGCTTGATGGATTTTGATAAATGAGGTATCATTGGATTCGGCTTGATCACGAGAGTGCTATAGGCTATATGAAATATCAAGAAAACTAATATGGTGGCTTACAGCTGTCATATTGTAATTTCAACGGAATAAAAAAATACCAAAACCTATCGAGTGAGGTATGATAATGAAGGTCTTTATAAATACCATTTCAAAAATATATGATTCTTATAAATAAGCAGTAACAATTAAGCTTATAATAATAAATTTTAAATTTTTGACATTATAGTCTAATATTGTTATTGCAAGTAACTAAAATAAAATAAAGAAATGAAAATGAAATGAACGATATGAAATTTATATAAATAATAGCTATGCCCCGTGGTTTTACCCGCGTCCCTCAAGAGCCGTGCTTTTTAACGGGATAAAAAGTAGCCTATGTGTTAATCCAGGGTATAAGCTACTTCTATACCAATTTCATCCAAATCCGTTCAGCCGTTTAAGCGTGAAGAAGTAACAAACACACATCTTTACATTTTTAGCCTATTAAATATTAGTGTTGAATTTTGTGGGCGGTCAGCTTCAATAATTTTGTTCGCAGTCGGCAATATTTTTATTTTTAAATAATTTTACTTGTTCTTAGTATACATCGCAGAACTAAAATTTCATGTTTGTATAATGGTGTTTTTTTACGTAGCTATGTTATGTATAACGAACTTACAAAAGTTTTTGCGTTCCTACTTATATTCACTATAGTATTTTCAGATGTAAGTGTATAATGGTTCAGCGAGGGCAAGGGTAGGTTCTTACCTACTAAGTATTTCAGATGTAAGTGTATAATGGTTCAGCGAGGGCAAGGGTAGGTTCTTACCTACTAAGTATTTCAGATGTAAGTGTATAATGGTTCAGCGAGAGCAAGGGTAGGTTCTTACCTACTAAGTATTTCAGATGTAAGTGTATAATGGTTCAGCGAGGGCAAGGGTAGGTTCTTACCTACTAAGTATTTCAGATGTAAGTGTATAATGGTTCAGCGAGGGCAAGGGTAGGTTCTTACCTACTAACTAAGTATTTCAGATGTAAGTGTATAATGGTTCAGCGAGGGCAAGGGTAGGTTCTTACCTACTAAGTATTTCAGATGTAAGTGTATAATGGTTCAGCGAGGGCAAGGGTAGGTTCTTACCTACTAAGTATTTCAGATGTAAGTGTATAATGGTTCAGCGAGAGCAAGGGTAGGTTCTTACCTACTAAGTATTTCAGATGTAAGTGTATAATGGTTCAGCGAGGGCAAGGGTAGGTTCTTACCTACTAAGTATTTCAGATGTAAGTGTATAATGGTTCAGCGAGGGCAAGGGTAGGTTCTTACCTACTAACTAAGTATTTCAGATGTAAGTGTATAATGGTTCAGCGAGGGCAAGGGTAGGTTCTTACCTACTAACTAAGTATTTCAGATGTAAGTGTATAATGGTTCAGCGAGGGCAAGGGTAGGTTCTTACCTACTAACTAAGTATTTCAGATGTAAGTGTATAATGGTTCAGCGAGGGCAAGGGTAGGTTCTTACCTACTAAGTATTTCTTTAAATCTCTATACTAAAGAATACCACGGTCCACGGACCCACTGTCATAGGTCGCATGAACGGTCTTCTTCTAGTTTCAGCCCTGTAATCCACTGAACTATCGTCTCCTACCTGCACAGCAGAAATCTTCGTTACTCTCAATTCCAAAAGGGCCAACAACCGAGTACGTCCCTGCGCAAAGTCTTTAGGTCTTTTAAGGCATGGCCAGGAACCTACGTGTCCAGCTTTGGCACTGCTTTCTAATGCTGTAACGCATTGCAAAACTGATCGATGGAACACATTATGTCACCCGTATTAATTACCACCGTCAAAGTACCTACTTGTTTAATCGATTTTTAAACTGTTAACTCCAGTTCTGTTTGCTTGGTAGTGAGCACCCAGCTAATCTTGGGGACAGGAGCTAAATTCCAAGTTATTCTATGTGTACTATGGCTGCCGGATGATATCGCTTTGAGCGTAAAGGCCATCCCTTGTACTTATTTATTTTGGTTACATTTCATTGGATTTGGATAATTTTCTATTTATTCTATGATTAAATGCCCAATATATGTTGTTTTTGTTTCTAGTTCTTTATGCTGCACCAGAGCCAGGTAAATAAATGATGCAATTCAAAATCGCACCGTCCCGTAAAAATATTACTTTGCTCCCTTGTCATACAATTTAATATGTAGAATAGGTATTTCATAGGTATTTCTTGCGAAATACCTATATGTGCCTGTGTAATCTATGTATGCAGATTTCTCAGGAGATCTCTATTAATTTCACTTATACTTACTTACCTACTTATTTGACAAGTCGCTTTGATCTGTTTAAACCCCGCTACATGATTTTTGTGCCGAAAATGTGAGATAATTATGTCATGACTGGTTTCATAGTTATTTGTATGGACGACAGCAGCGGGTACGCCTTAATGGTGCGACTCTTCAGTCTGCCGGCGTTCCACAAGGTAGTGTTCTCTCTCCACTCCTTTTTGCAATTTTCACAAATTCAATTTCTCAAAATATTATTTCTTCCTTCCACCTGTATGCAGATGATTTCAAGATTTACTCTCAGTCTCCTCTAAACAGTGTACCTTATGCGATTGAAACCATAAATGGTGACCTACGTTGCGTAACTCAGTGGAGCGCAACATTTGGTCTGAGCGTAAAACGAAAATCATCGATGGGAAGAAATAATAATATATATTGTAGTTGCAACGGATCTCTAGATCCGATAGGAACACCGAAAGAGATCAGATTCTGATCTCAAAATCTCTCGCTTGTCAAAATCGGACCAAGTTTTTATTTTGAAAAAACCCTTAACTCGCTTCGCCGTAATCGGGTAAAAAAACATGACACTCAATCGCATGTCAAAATTGGACCAATAGAGGCGAACAACGCTATGGTGGAACATCCACATAAATACAGTATACAAAGATTGTTAAACTCATTATCCTTCCCTTGTTTCGCTGTAGTCAGGTAAAAAAGCCTCTAACAGAATGAAGAGATAGTGTAATAATTCGAGAAGAACTAAACACACAAGCAAAAACTGGATGGCGTTCGATGGGATTCTCACACCGAACTAACCAAAATGTGCCCGAACTGTCTCACGGTGGAACGGGTTTGTCCGCGTCGTCGCTCTAAACACACATTTTAGTCATTTACCTACATTCGGAATTAATGTATTATGTTTGATGGAAAACGAATGGGCAATTAAGTAACTAAGTGGTGACATAATAATATAGCAACATGTTATCAGATGGGTGATTCTCAAGCTTTAATTATGGCGTCGTGAAGTCTGCCGAGAGTATCTCAATATTTATAGTCCACATCTTTTGAGAAGTCTTCTAAACCTAATAGTTTAGCTGGAAATCTAAATAAGGTTTAGAGCTGTCTTAGTACCCACATATGCCTGTTTTTCGTCTATCACAAACAGTGATTAGAGCTGAATTCTTATGAAAGACTGCACCGATTTATTCAATACAAAAGAACCTTGTTGTTTATTCCAGCTTTCTAAAAATAAAACGCATTTAAACCGGTCCATATGTTTGTGAGCTACGATGATCAGATAGATACACACATACAGACAAATATGAATATCCCTCTTTTTTGTCGTGGTTTAAAAATACTACCCAGTGGCCGGAGTTGAGAATCACTCTTTGATACTAAGGTCACAATCGAGACACCAAGTAAATAAAGAAAGTTTCGAATAGAACGATGTGAATAATCGAATGATCATGTTCATTCGATTATCGTAATTCGTAGTTATTGATGAATTTAAATGCGGAAGAGACGACAAAACATAATTGTTTCTGAATGTCAGAGATCGTCGGCCGGTGCTTTATTGAGTAAGTACTTACATTGTGGATGGATTATTATACCTAGGTACCTGATTTATGTACGACTAGCTTTTGCCCGCGACTTCTTCCGCGCGGACTACAGTTTATTGCGATAAAAAGTATAAGAAGATGGAGATAGAAAGGAAGAAGTTCCTTTCAATCTCCATCTTCTTCTTACGTGTCAGTGGTACAACCACCAAAAACAAATATTATTATGTTAGATATGGTTTGAATAAAACCTTGGCATCTTCACCCGGTCGTCTGTGGCATCACTGAGGTCTTTACTTGTACAGGTGGCAGGGCATAAGGGACAGGTGAGCAAATGGGACATCGTTTGGACGGGGACCCCGCAGTCACATTGAATTTGAGTGGGATAGCCCCATTTGCACATACGGATTGGTGGATAATCATAAAAAATAACATTACGATACCACAGAATTATGGTATCTATCTTGTATTTGGTAGTCAAGCAGTGTAATAAAGCGCGTTAGAATTAAACAATACTGGCTCCGATCCTCAGCTAGACCAATCACTTTTGTAAGTTTTGTAGTGGTAGGCCACTTACGCACCAGTCCGCCTGGTGTACTACCACACCTTTGTCAGATATTCAACTGCCAAGCAGTAGTGTGTAAATATTGCTGTGTTTCGGTTGGAAGGGAATTGTTTTCAGAGAAATTACTGGTCAATGTCTCCTGGTGACGAGCGCAGTGCAGTGACGCGCAAGATTTTGCAACCAAAGTTCTGGGTGCCACTGCAACTATTATGGGCAGGCGAGACGCACACCATCAGCCGAGCGACCTGCTCGACTCGTCACTGAACGGAATTACAAAAAAGGTTATGTGCTGTAATTGATTAACATGTTACAAGCCCTCGGACGGCCCGACAATCTGTGGATTTCGGTTATAGAAAGTTAGTGGTTCTTTTATGGGGAACTACCCAGGGACCGCGGAAGTACTCCATGACGGGGTGGGCAAACTTCTTTGAATACCAGAAGTTATTGTATTGTCATCGGTCCTTGATAAGTGTGCGAAGTTTCAATTCAATCTGAAGTTTTGAAGTAGGTAAAAATCACGTTCAAAACTTCCGTTACAAACAAACAAACATACAGATGGAACTAATAAAAGTTTGATAAAAAATATTCATAGGTCTGCTCTCTCCGGCAATTTTTCTTACATACAAGCGCTTTTTCATTTAAGAAAAATCAAAGCTTTGTGAAGGATAGCACAGAAATACATTTTTTTACCAGGTAGTAAAATTGGATGGGGCGCGGCACCCCACGTTTGATTTTAGGGGAGGCATTTGGCCCCCTCTGTCCCGCTTCCGCGGTCCCTGGAACTACCAACTTTTAACAACTTTTATACCAACGCTTTAATAATAATAAAAATGCATGTCCTGATGTCTGCAAGCGCTATGATAATATTAAGTGATTACTTCTGTGTTAATATTGAATTGAATGTTCAGTCAGAGATCTTTGTGGGAGGTCTCTCGACCTTTCATATAACATAGTTAGAAAGTAAGGGTTCAGAACAAGTAGTTTTTACGGTCATGTTCACTAAAATGTCTTTACTAAGACTTAAGCGGCGGCTCTGTGTGCCGGGTCACTCCCTTCCCTTTAAAATGGTGGAGGAGTGATGGCTGGTATACAAGTCATTCTCGTGAACGGATGCTGGTTTCTTATTAGTAATTTGTATTTTTAGCCGAATGCGGCGAAGCAAGGGAAGGTTAATGAGTTTAACAGTCTATGTATTTATGTATAGACTATATTTTTTACACAACTACGGCAAAGCAAAGGAAGGGCTATGTGTTCAAACAAAAAATTGTAAAAGAATATTATGTAAAAAATTGAGAAAATTACATCCCCGTAATGTTTCTTGGTGCTCTCTTCTCTAACGGGATTATTTCCGGAGCAACGGTAGAGTCAGAAGGGTATTTCCTTTTCCAGTGAGATTTAACTCCTGAGTCGGCACATGGAAGGTAAACATCTTTTTTATTAAACTCAAAGCATATTCAGATTACCTAATTTTATTGATGTGATCTATTTATAATAATTTATGTTTTACTCTTTGTTCAGGAGATGTTAAGTTGTGAACTCCGACTTCTATAATTTTGCCTATTTACAATAAATACTTTGACCTTGACTTTGACACCAAAGGCCAGCACTACCTCATACTTACGAACAAACAACAACAAAGGCCAGCACTACCTCATACGAACAAAGAACAACAAAAGATCTTGCCCTTGGCTACGATTCCCCGTATATAAGGAATCAGGAACTACGAAGGACCATAATCCCACAAACACGGCTCAGAGCAAAGGTACAAATATTTGCTATGCTCGGGCATCGAACCCGCAACCTCACACTTGGTAGTCTGCTTACCTAGGCATAACTACGCCACGCAGTCTGATAAAGTCAGTGAAAGTATTTTACAGTAAATAGGCAAGATACACACTTAAAAGTCAAAATTAACATCTCATGAACCAGGAGAAAACATAAAATATTATAAATAGATTAAATCAATAACATTTGGTAAACAAGTATGCTTTGAGTTTGAAAAGGAAATTTGCAAGTTAGCTCTATGATGAAAGCACGGTAAAAACAAGTAAATGTTAAGGTACCTACAATAGCAGAGCAAGTTAGTATTCTAGTAAAACAGTTCTATAGAGTAGGTAGAGCACAGCATTGCCTAAGTTGGTGGGATCTAGATTGGTATTGAACTGGTTTACTGAATAAGATAATAAGCGCGCTGAATAAGAAGCGCGAGCGAAGCCTCTCTGTTTCAGCTTGCAGCAGCAAAAATGCTTTCTTATGTCCGGATCTCCGGCTGTTCTCCTCTACAGGTCGCATGTCTCAACCGATCTAGACGAAACTTGGTATACAGCTTAAACAATTTTTATTCAATTTTTTAATCGTCGGGGATTTTCGATTGTTGATATACTTCCCCCAAAAAGGGGGCTACTGAATATCTGCCTTATTACATCCAATTTCGATGTTTTTTTTATTTATTTGGAAGGTAGTAACTTTACGTTGGTGTCATAAAAATTTGGTGAAGATCTGATGAGGATCTTTGGCGTGATGAGCAGAACAGCTCCTCAAAATGCAGTAAATTGCTAACTTTTAGGTTTCTACCAGTGGAATAAGCCCTTTGCCTACTAAGTAGGGATTTATGGAGCACCTTGAATATCAATGTTAGTTTTATAATAAAGTAAGGTGTTCTTTGCTAACTCTACCTAGCAAAAAAGTTTGTGCTCGCGAGGTCTAGAGCTCCCAGAGCTACTATTTGTATTTGTCTTACATACAAGCATCTATTCTAGAAGAGTAGAGCAAGCTTCATTTAGTTATTTACTTTACACAAAAAAATAATTCTAGAGCCTTCTTTACCTGCTTACATTTACGATAAAAATTAAATAACATTCAAATTAAGATTTTCTTAGATTTTATTGATCTAAAAAATACATGTGGTTTTAAAACAATACAAGTATTACAATGTGCAGCCTTATTGCTAAACAACAATCTCCTTTGGAGGGAGAGAATTGTATGAACGTTTAATTAAACTATGAAATCTATTCGAGTTAGTTTTGATTATCGTGTGAAATAGGTAGAGCTAGAGTTTGTCAGGCCACCCGAGGGCCTTGTCATGGCCTTATTAACGACACCCGGGACCGACAGCTTAACTTGCCTTCGAAGCACAAAGCGATGGAAAACCGCACAAAAAGAAAAAAACAAGAAAACAAACTTAAAAGTCATTGGTACGGAACCCAAATTCGAGTTAGTGACCTCTAGACATAGTTAAACATCGAGGAAGAAATCTAACGATGGGTAGTGTTCCATTGTGTCGTTAGACTAAACTGTATGTTGGTCACACCACATTACGAAATTTACGAAACAGTGAAATGGTTTGTTGTCACTGCAGCTCAAATCGTCTCGGCCCCAATTCATTGGATTTTAGGTTAGAAGAAAATCTAAAACTTAGGTACTACATTCATGTTCGTTCTGTGGTTATTAAAGTATGTAATTAGTTATCGATAACACAGAGTCAAAAAGGATTTAGGTTGCGGCGAACAATGAATTGCCCATACAGTTAACGTAATACCGAAATCATATTTTGTACATAATTGGATCGCATATTTCCACCATTATCATGATTTTATTCGCAACTGTATTGTGCTTTCAAACTTTCCTGGACTAAAACGTAATTTAAACGAATTTTATGTTTGTCGTGAATAAATATTCGTTTAAGGTAAGAAGCATTTTGAATACAAAATACAATTGGGAACCTAGATAATACTTATCCAAATCCGAATAAATAATAATAACATGGCTGAAATATGATTCAATTACAAATGATTTTGGAATTACGTTTGTCTAAGTAGTTAATAGTTCGCGTTTTTTCCCCAGAATAAAGAATCTAAATTTTTACGTTAGTTTTCTTGATATTTACATAAATTGTGAAGAAAGATTTTTGGGAACTCTACCAGGCTACAGCTTTCTTTTTAGATTAGATCGAAATATTTTGCCACCTTTTATATTTATTAATCTAACACTAACAGAAGTGTATATTTATTTATTTACAGAATACAAGAGGATAAGTATATAAAAAAAAAGGTTTTACGGTTGTGACCGGAGCCCCCCGAGGGTGTCTACCAGCTCAAAGGGTTTCCTTGCTCACAATAATTAAATTGTACTTAGTAGGTGCAGAGGAAACTTAGTGGTGCGAGCCTTTTACCTTTGGATTGTAGATTCTCTCTCAAAGCAGATAATAGGCTCGCAGCTGAAGTGGCTTGAAGATCTTGCTATTTTTGAAGAAGTGAAGAAAGAAGTCACAGATTACAGATAGTTCGGTTTATTTTAACTCACATTTTTACTGGTTTCCACATCGATATGTTTAAGTATTAGTAGCAAACACGTTGCAATACTTAGTGAGATGCATATTAAACTTACAAAACGACAAGGAGAGATGAAACAAATCAAAATATAATTAAACTCCTGCAAACTTTTCTAGTCGCCATCAAGATGATAGAATCCTTGACAAATGTAGGAATGACAGGTTATTTGAATTTAGAATTAATCTAGACAAACTGTAAGTGGTCTCAACCAACAACTCTCGAGATCCAAGCCAACCTCACCTGCCCGTGGTACATCCTGCTAACTAACCAACGAGGCTCTGGCGACCCGCCAACACGCACTGGACCAGCGCGGAGGGTTACGGTCCAAACCCCCCATAAAAATGATGGACAGTAATTTACCAAGGCCCCAAGTGCCCGGCGACTCCAGCGGCTGTGCTGGTGGTGACGGACACCGGCCCAGCACTGGGGTCAGGGGAGCTAAGAATCTCCGGGTGGCGTTCCGTCAAACGACCAAAGCACTTTACATAAAGGATTCCGATCTACTAAATGTATATACCTACAATGTCCGCACCCTGATGAAAGATGAGCGCCTAGTCGAACTCGAAAATGCTCTGAAGTACATCAAGTGGGACATTATTGGTCTGGCAGAAGTAAGAATACAAGGAGAACATACAGAAGAAAGAGAAGACAGTGTGTTCTACCACTTTGGAGAAACTAGTGGTCTTTATGGAGTAACCAAGAACTGGTTGCAAAGAAGTGGAAAGACAATATACTGGAATTCATTGGCTACTCTGAACGGATCGCTGTTTTAAAGTTCCAGGTTGCACCCAATAAAACACGCACAGTAGTCCAAGTCTATGCGCCAACATCATTGCATCCAGATGAAGAAGTTGAAGCTTTTTACGATCTTCTCAACAAAGTCTGTGACGAGAACCGTGGCACATGTAACATCGTCCTCGGGGACTTCAACGCAAAAGTCGGAGCTAGGCAGGATTCAGATAGTGATGAAATTCTCGGCCATTATGGTCTGGAAATCCGTAACGAGCGAGGTGATCGTCTACTGCAATTTGCCTTTGGACAAAGCATGAAAGTCGCCAACAGCTTCTTTATCAAAAAAATACAAAGACGTTGGACTTGGGTTTCACCTGACGGGATGACAATTAACGAAATTGATTTTGTGCTATCCTCAGAGAATCATATCATCAAAGATGTAGGAGTTATCAACAAAATCAAATTTAGCTCCGACCACAGACCCCTTCGCATAAAACTAAGATTCAATTTTAAAATCCATAGAGCAAAGATTTTCTCAAAACGTGTAAACCGCATCGCAAAACACACCCTCTATAGCAACTCAAAAGAGTTTAATTTAGAACTTTCTAACCATTTCAGCGCTCTTCCGATCGAAGATATAGAAGATTCTGAACAACAATATCAATGAATAGTAACAGGAATCAGTAAAGCAAGTACAAAAATAAAGGAAGTAAAGAAAAAACACAGCAAATTAAGTATCGGCACATTAAATTTAATACAAGACAGAGTACAATTACCCATCGGATCAGAAGAATACAGAAAAATGGACAAAAAAAGTAAAGCGTAGTATAAGACATGATCTAAGACAACTGAACTGCCATCTAGTTAGAGTAGCGTTGGAAATAAATTAACAATATTGGATTTTAAAAGTGGAACAAGTGATAAAATGTTAAATACTATGGGAAGGAAAATACTATACTTATCACTAACACGATACTATAAAACACTTCAAGATAAAATTTAAATTCAAAATGTCATCAACCTGTGTGCCACTAGCCTAATTCGTACCTTATCTGTTCCTACACACACCACATTATTTCTAAAGCTCATGCATATACTTACAGCTCATCTACAGTCACTGTACGCACGCACACTACTAAGTAGTAACTACATCATATTTTTAAATTATTTTGTTCCTACCTCCGAATAGGAAAAAATATCTTGTTATTTTTTATTTTTTTATTTTGTTCGTTTTTTCTGTTATGTGCACATGGAAGAGACTAGTTCCCACAACACAGGGTATCCTAGTGTGGGAACTAGAAAGCTCAAATATCATAGCAGTAACAATTGTAAAACTAGTATAAGTTCCTAGTTTTAAGTGTAATTTAGCTGCTAATATATCTTGTTTTTTTTTTTGGGAATAAATATTATTATTATTATTATTAGGATGAAAACATAGTCAAACAAAGCAGTAGAGAAAAAGTAGTGGATATAAGTACTAAATTTTATGTAAACCTTTATTCTGACGACACAAAAGATACTACAAAACCACAATATTTCCGACCTGATGCAATCCCCTCCATAACTGGTCTTGAAGTTCATAACGCTCTAAAGACTATGAAATATGATAGGAGTCCTGGAGATGATGGCATCACGACGGAAGCACTTAAAATTGGCTCACGTACCCTACTCCCGCACATTACAAATTTATTCAACACCATTCTAAACACAGGCCAAGTTCTAAAAGAGATGTGTCACTCCAATATTGTCCTTCTTCACAAGAAAGGGGACAAAACTAACATTGGCAACTATAGACCTATAAGCCTGGTGTCACATCTCTATAAAACTTTTATCAAAGTTCTTCAAAATCGGATAGAGAGAAAACTGGACAGTCATCAACCACCCGAGCAGGCTGGTTTCCGTCCTAGCTTCTCGACTACCGATCACCTTCACGCTCTTAACCAAGTCATAGAAAAATTTACAGAATATAATAAACCTCTATATTTAGCCTTCGCGGATTATACGAAGGCTTTCGATAGCATTAAACACTCAGCCATATTCACAGCACTAGAAAATCAGCACCTGGATAAAACCTACATAGACCTAATAAAAATCATCTACATAAACAGTACAGCTTCCGCCAAACTACAAGCTCCCGGCCCTCATTTCAACATAGAAAAGGGAGTATAACAGGGCGATCCACTTTCTCCAAAGTTGTTTACAAGCACCTTAGAGGAAATCTTTAAGAAACTAGCAGATCCCTGGGCAAAAAGGGGCATAGACGTTGGCGGTACTAACCTAATCAATTTGCGCTTTGCTGATGACATCGTCCTTTTCGCTCCAAATGCACCCTAATTACAACAAATGCTTGAAGATCTTAGCGCAGCAAGCCTTGAGGTTGGACTTACTATAAATCGATCAAAGACTCAGATCATGACCAATAACACAAAACCTATGACCAAGGTAGATGGACAGATACTGGAGTATGTCGATGAGTATATCTACTTGGGCCAGCTAGTTTCCTTCGAAAACAGGCAAGATAAAGAAATCGGTCGTCGAATCGAAAACGCCTGGAAGAGCTACTGGTCCATGAAAACGCTAATGAAGGGTGACCTTCCTCTGTCGCTGAAGCGCACTCTCATCGACATGTGTATTCTGCTGTCCTAACCTACGGTGCACAAACATGGTCATTGACTGAGGCACAGAAGTCCAAACTCAAGATTTGTCAGAGAGCCATGGAACGTAACATACTCGGAGTGAAAAGGATAGATCGAGTCCGGAACACTACACTGCGCTCGAAAACTGGCATCACTGATGCTGGTTTTAAGAGTGCTAGGTTGAAGTGGGACTGGGCTGGACATGTAGTCCGTATGCATCAGGCAAGGTGGGCAAAAATCACCACTCAATGGGAGCCTGCAGATGGTAGACGACGTCGTGGTCGGCCTCGAAAAAGGTGGCGTGATGACCTAAATGCTTATAGAATTGGTTGGCAAGACCTAGCCTTGGATAGAGACGCACGGAAGGATATGGGGGAGACCTTTGCCCAGCAGTGGGACACCATAGGTTAAAAAAAAAAAAAAAAACTCAAACTGAGAAAGAAATTATTATATTATTATGATGAAAGAGGTTTGACATCGTCACACGGTTGCTACAAAGCAACTTTTACGTTTTTCTTCTTTTTTTTTTTGTGTTTCATTTTTACCTTATTTTTTATGACATTGACATCGGTTTGTGAGCTACCCTGAAAGTTTCAGCCAGATAGCTAATGGGGAAGTGCCCAAAATTTGAATTGCAAGATTCCAGGACAGACAAAATACATAGATAGATACAAGTGAAGTTAAATAAAAGCTTTTAAAATACAATGTGATTATGTGACACAATTTCGGATCACATCATTCAATTCAGTTTCTACGTAACCATCAAAATGTCAACAGTTAAGATAAGTAATTGCTTTGACTATTGAGTTGTGCTGTCCACCGCAGCATAAGCATTATACCGTGTCCATAAAACAATCCAATTAATTTGTTGGGGGGAAATGTCCGATTAACGAAAGTTCTACTGTATTAAAAACGGTTGGATAACTAGTCAAGCCGGAAATAATTACCATACACACGTTTGATAGAAAAAACTTGAGTTTCGTCACCTCCTGTTTCGCTCACCCTTGATTTCCGGTGGATTGGATCCTGTGCTGGTTTGGAGGAAGAACTAAATAAAATAAATAAGCATAAATACCTATAAAGATTGCTCAAAAACATGTACCTACTTCTCATATACATTTCAGTTAGGCACAAGTACTTGTAATCTTGTAAACAATAGTCAAAGTAATTTATTGTAAATAGGCACTTTTAAAAGTCAAAATTTGTATCTTATGAACAAGGAGAAATAAATAAAATATTATAAATAGATCAAAGCAATAAAATTTAGGTACGTATGCTTTGAGTTTGAAAAGGAAATTTCCCTTTCATGTGCCAACAAAGTTAACTCTCACACTGGAAAAGGAAATACCCTTCTGACTCAACCAGTGCTTCGAAAATACGCCCGTTAGAGAAGAGAGCACCAAGAAACACGAGGATGTAATATTTTCCATATTTGTTCATCCTTACCAATATATAAAAGTGAAACGATGTTTGTTTGGGGAGCTTTCACGCGATAACGTCTGAACGGATTTCGATAAAATTTGGAATGGAGATAGCTTATACCCTGGAATAAAACATAGGATATTATTTATCCCGGAAAATTTTTAAGTTTCCACGGGAAAACTGGGAAATGTTGATTAATTGCTGTAAGGAACGGTTTTCATGGAAATTAAATAACAAGTCTGTCAATAAACATCAAGAGCGTTGGTGCTATACCTACTTTTGCATTAGTTTTTAATATCCTAGAAGAACACAGGATGCTTTTTTTCGCGATAAACTGTAGTCCGCGTGGACAAAGTCGCGGGCGGGAAAACTAGTTATAAATATAAATAAGTACTTAGTTTCCAAAAACACCACCTATCTACTAGCGGTTGTTTATAATTACGTCGAAGATTATATCTTAATGAAGAAGAAAGAACTCTCCTTGTGTTAATAGTCTCCATACTCTTTGGAAATAGTTTCGTTCATTCATCGAGCGAAAAACGATAGTTTTTGATTAGCGATGATTAAGTAGATGGATTACCTGCACTATCAGTAGTAGCGATCTTATTTTAAGCTGAATGATAGATAGAACCACTCTCAACCGACACCCCGTCTGACCAGCCAACACCACCTTCCCTATGGACGAGACCGCAAAGGTCGACGCAACGCACATTTTATCTATTGAGCAATAATGGCGCGCGCACGGCAGTGCCGCCGCGAGCGCGCCAACATTTTCCCGCCAAACGCTGCACGCGTCCAGTCGCGTCGTAAAATAAAAAAAAAATGAATTAACTTTTTAATTTTCTTTTTTAAAGTCCTTGTCTTAGGCTGTTTAGGATTCGCGAGTGAACTTAAAAGTGGTTAGTGGTTTTAGTGTCGTGATGGTGGCACCATGTGGCTGGCGGTGGGACAACTGCTTCTGCTTGCTGAGGTCCTCGCGTTCAACGTTAGCTTGACAGCTTTCAGCGATGTGGTGAGTTCATGAATGAATGAATGAAACAAGTTTTCTTAACTTGTCGGCTACCGGTAGTACGGGATATATGAGACTATATTTAATTCATATTTAACTCATCATACTATATTTAAAAAATAGCCCAAGAACTTCTAAAAACACTCGACCACAGGTTAAGCAGCATAAAAATTAAAAAGTTTTAAATAATCTATACAGCTTAGAAATCACAGCAGGATACTGCGAATTAGCCAATATCTCAAAACATGTAGAAAAATTAAAGAACTATATTGTTTAAAATATGCTAACTATAGGTGAATATCTAGACAATAAAGTATCTTAATTTTTCACAAAATTTACCACTTACAACAACAACAACAAAAACCACGGAAATAAAAAGAAAGCTAAGCCACATTTGAAACTCCAAAGGCACGGGTCATATAACAGTTTACAATTAGAGAGGCCGCTAAGAGGAGCTTTAGTAACCCGTAACGCAATTTAACTGAGAGAGCATCAATATTATGTATGTAAATAGGCAATTTATTCGGCTCTTCACAACATTGGTCAATCCTAGTTTAGAGATGTACTTAACGATTTTTAGCCGTTAAAAAAACACAGTCAATACAAAAACGACACAAGTAGCTGAAATTGAAATATTTTAATTGGTCAAAGCAATAAATAAACATAAAATTAAAATAGGTATGTATTATTAAGTAGATACAAACATAAAAATAGATACCGGGTTTCATCAAAGTAGTTAAAAAAGTAGTTAAAAACTGTCACACAGACAGTTTTCGTTAATAAATACGAACAAAACTTGTTTACACGACTGAAAGGAAATTCAAAATCATGTACCTATTTTAAGTATGCGCGCAATGAGGCGTGTTGGCGATGTATCGCCACCCGATCACCGAATAGTTATTTTCAGTATGCGTCACTACATACAAATGCTGTTATTATGTATACGATGAATAAATACGCGCCCGATGCACACGCAAATAAATGCATTTTAAAATTAATCATTTCTAGACATAAGAGAGATATATGTGGGTAGTACATTATAATTCAGTGTGTCGAGGCAGTAGTGCATTAATTTCGACAGTAAATACTTCTTATATTTTCGATAAGTACCTAACTAGTTACTTTTTCACATCATGTTCCTGAAAATTATGACCGAATAGGCCGATGCTACCACTAATTCACGGGTAGGTGTTCGCCTAAAACACAATTAGGTTTACTCTATTTTGATATAAGTTTTAGTTTACAGAACCGCGACACAGAACATAATATATACAGTGTAGAGATCGCAAAGCAAGTATACTTTTATAACTTAGTTGCTTCCGATGGTTATACAATTTCAACAATGTCCGCCGGCTGAGACGTGTAACGAGCGTTTTATGACTATTCCAATGCGGTTATGGCTTTTGCGGTAAATCCCATAACTTTGAATGGCATTCGTAAACCCTAAGCTTGTATACAATGCTTGCGCTTTATTTTGGTTAAGAAATTATAATTTATTGAGCACTTAAATGTTACTTACCTGTATTGACATGCTTGGCTTGCAGAACGGAAAACTCAATAGAATACGGGTTTCTAAGGCACAACATTTCCAACATTTGAAATAAGGTTAGACTAAAGTGAACTAATAAAGTTTGTTATGACAATTTTAAGTCCATTTTGTGGTTGACCAAATCTAATGTTGGTGAACTTTTGAACTGAATCTATATTTATGTTAGAAATGGTCAAGGTAGATAAATTCAAAAGATCTCCACAAAAAAACATATGGAATTCCTCAAGGCCCAATTTTGGGCGCCCTATTTTTTATGTGTCTTAATAATTTACAGAACATAGAATTATGATTTTCCACAAACGCTTTTTCTACTAGGAACGTCGACGAAATTACTTTGCTAATTGGCAACTTAAATATTATAGTATCAAATAATTTTCTAATGGAACAATTTGGATCACGCACTGGACTACAAATGGAAATGAAAAGAAAACAGAGTTTCATGCCATTTCAGTTACAGATGAACACATCAAGCTTTAGGTAACAACATAGTTTGTTGAAGTTCTCTTTCAGTTTAATAAGATTTCATGTTGCCGAGATTACGCGACTTTTTAAAACCAATTTTAATTTCAATTTTAGCCGTAATTCAACTTTTCGTCACTCCATCTACGGACAAACTAACATTAGCATCTCGTCAATTGTCAAAATTGTAAGTGACTCAAGTGCTAATTTGGAAAATATGTAATTTGGGAACATAGAATTAGAATGCTTCTTTATACCGTCAATATTTTTAAAATTGCCGCTAAGTATACGTTACTAGCCAAAAGCCTGTAAAGTTGTAATGTAAGAGTGGCCGTAAACATAATACTATAAACGCGGAGGTTGTATAGCTATAGAACTTTTTGGAACTTGTAACCATCGTACAAGCAAATTTTCGTACACTACAATGCTGTGCGTTGGGTGCCCGTATATAATTAATTATAGGACCATCCTTTCTCATACCGCAGATCCTGTGAAAACCAGCAGGGAATTTTCATGCATTTTCCTGGAATAATCCCTGTAGGTTAGATTCGATTAGATTAGATTATTATTCCACCATAACTTTTAAGTTCCTAAACAACATCCCGAGTGTAATTTTTGTATTCTTTAGTTTGATCAAAATGTAAAAAGAATTGGTGCATCGCAAAGTCTTTAGTGGCGAACAACATCCGATTCAACTGTAAAATCAGCTGTTTATCTCATCCTCATGAAACAAAACACCGTCCTTCGCCAGTCGGGTTGGTACGATGTGGAAGCGCGCGCCGTGTGCGGTCCGCAGAAAAAATATCATTGATATGTGTTCTATGGTGCGGTAATTAGAGGTACGCCAGCGAATCAAGCGCACAGCAGCTAAGGTTCTCTAAGTAACGGCAGTGGGCCTACAGGTTCTATTACATACTAGTAGAGCCCTACATTCTGATATCCGTAGCTATAACGCTTGTGTATTTACGTCACCGACCGTCGAGATAATGTTCAACTTCGTGAGGGACCGGCATGTCCAAGAGCATCAAAATTCAAGGGCTTATTGTTGTAACATCCCACCCGCATTTTATCGTAATACTATTATTTTAAACTTAGAATCCAACGATACCGCGTTCAGTCCTAGGCCGAAAAAATGACTTTTCTAACTTATGTGCAATGCGGCTTTCTATCGCTCCGTGCTTCGGAGGGCACGTTAAGCTGTCGGTCGCGGCTATTATTGATGAATAGCAGTCGTTAAGCCACGTAAAAGGCCCTCGGGCGGCCTGATCAACTCTAACACCAGAGACAAGCACCCTCACACGACTAACACAAGATTATTTTATTCTGTGACAGCAGTGAGAAGTAAAAAAATAATAGACAATTGCCATCAACCGTATCTCCAAACTAGGATACCCTGTACTATGTGGTAGACAACGGTTAAATATACATAGATACCTATATAAAAACAAACCTTTCTCACCACACAAATGTTTGCATTTTGCGGGATTAAAAACCCGGGACCGTTGACATCAGGGTCACTAGCCTCTCGGCCAACTGAACTCATCAATTGGGCATGGAGAAAAAAGAAGGATTTTCCGAAGATCAGACATCAATCTGACAGCCCACGTTCTAGCCTCCGGAAAGTTAATGCTAAAACTCGGCTACCATTGAGGAAGAAATTCGTACAATGACCCCTCACTACTGATCTCTATCGCTCGCGCATCAATGTGTATTGCTGTCGCGCTCGCACAAATTCGCACAATTTGTGCGAGCGCGACAGCAATACACATTGATGTGCGAGCGATAGAAAAGCTCATAGGTAACTTTTAACCCAGAGAAATGACCACGCGGGCAAAGCCACGGGCACAGCTAGTTGATAATAAAGGTTAAACCTCGACCTGATTTGGAATTATCAGGTTTAGGGTTAGGTTTTACGGCGCTAGATATAAATCGAAGGTATCTACTAAAATTTTCTGAATATAACTAGAAGTTTCTAGTACCTACTTCTTGGACTATTTTAGTACTAACCCTTTCTGCGGTAGCAGCATCTACTACGAGTATATCCTCGGATTTCGGCAAAAAGGAATGGCACAATGGTATAGAATCGAGTCAGGCAGATTTGAATAAAGCTTCAGGTGAGATTCCTTCATCCTCGATTCAAAATCCAATGTAGCGAAAAAGCGTTGTAGTTACGTTAGACCTTAGGTGGTCTGGTAGAGAGTTACGGTCATATTTCACTTTCGTAACGATTAAACGCATAAATGTTTTACTTAATTATGAAGTTTCCCACAAGCAATCCAAAGATCAGTAGCATTTATCAGTTCTAAAACTGATCGAACAAGGACTTTATGCCTTCCTAAGTAACAATTAGCGTCATAACACAATTACTTTGATTGCAATCACGACATTGACTAGCTGATGCCCGCGGCTTCGCACGCGTGGTGATTTCTCTACATTAAAAACACTCATGTGCTATTCCATGACCTAAACTACCAATACCAACATTTGATCGAAATTCCTTCGGCCGTCAAATAGTTTTTATCGATTGCTCAGCATCTAATCATCGGATTGAGATACCAAGTGCCCCAGTTTTTAAGTCAAACTCTTAGCTATCCAACAGTGAAAACCGCATCGCAATCGGTGCAGTAGTTTTACGTGATGCGCCAAGAAACATACTGACATACAAATAGACAAACAGACAGACACCATTATTAAAAATATTATATATTTGTTCAGTAGCTTATTTTAAGTACCCTAGACCTTTTTTTTAATTATCTTCTTTGTACAGACTTTTCGATCTTATTGCTTTAAAGTATAGATAGATTTTACTATCAATCGTCATATCTATATCGACTTCTTCAAAGTATATAAAATGTTTTACGTTTTATCTACTGTGAAGAAGGAGATTCAACCTCTTGCGTTGGGTAATCTGTAAGCAGTTTGTAGACTTGTTAACCATTACAGTGACATATTAGTATATTTTGCAAGATATTTGATGTTTGTATCCATTGTTTAAATTCCTTACTGTTAAATATGGTATAATGCATGCTGTGTTTCCTTTCAATGGATAGTGCATTAAGCAATATAACCTTAACCTAGAAATAAATAGAGTAAGTGCTAATGTAATTATCAATGGGAAGCCTAAATAAAAAAATAAAAAAAAACTGTACAACAAATAAAATAAAAAAATGGCCTTGGGGACTTAATCTACTGAACAAGTTTTTTTTTAAATGGTGTCTGTCTGCCTGTTAGTCTGCTTGTCTATTTGTTCACGCATCACGTAAAAACAACTGGACCGATTGCGATGCGGTTTTCACTGTTGAATAGTTTAGGTTATGACTTAAAAACTGGGGTACTTGGCATCAATAAGATGAGTAGAAAACTATTTGGTGGATTAACGAAATATGGTATAATGTACCTTTTAACATACAGAATACTTTTAATTGAACCCAGAGAAATGACCACGCGAACAAAGCTGCGGCCACAGCTACCTACCGATATACCTACCTACAATGCCACTATCGTCCACAGACTGTGCTGGAGTATCTCATCATCATACTTGTCTACTGCTGTACGTAGACATCTTCACTACGTTTGGTACATTGTCTCCGTTTGAGTTAGGATGTGTACTAAAATTAAACAAACCTTGAGCTGATCGATGCATTTGGCTATTCGACAACCATACAATTATCGGGGTTTTTTTATCTATTCGACAACCATACAATTATTGGGAAAAAAATTATCCATTCGACAACCATACAATTATTGGGAAAAAAATTATCCATTCGACAACCATACAATTATCGGGAAAAAAAATATCTACGAATATCAATAAAATGTACGTACCTATTTAATGTTTTAAAATAAGTGGGTACTTGATTTTAATTAATAAATAAATATACCCAGGACAATTTACACTAATTTTTTTTTAATTTACCTAGCCCCAAACTAGAATATCCTGTAATATGGGCATATGTGTAATAAATTTTATTAGAAAGAAAGAAAGAAAGAAAATACATTAATTCAACACACACAAAAATAAAAGATACAAATAATTAGAAAAATTAAGTAGGAACAATAGAAAAGGAAAACAAAGAAAAGGTAAAAGTAGATAATTAAAGTGGTGATGAATGGGCCTTAACTCAGCATATGGATAAACATACATATCTTAGATATGAATATCCATGACTCGGAAACAAACATTTCTGCTCATCACACAAATTATTGCACCTTGCGAGACTCGAACCCGCGTCCGTTGCTTGACTTCGCTGTCAGGGTCTCTATTACCACTCGGCCAACCGGTCGTCAAATAGTAAAGAGTTTGACCACTATCTCAGTGTTAAATGACGAAGTGGTCGAAGGTGTAACCACACCTGGCTGGTATCACAGCTGGTACACATGTCATGGTCGGGAACGGGGGGCTGCTTGTGGGGACTGGTCCAGCCTAGTTTCTTATGGCTCTCTAGGACTACAGTTCGATCACCCCGGAAGGGTCATGGCGCGACTGTCAGACGTCATCCATGGTCACCACCACCACCATCTTCGAATCCATGGTCACCATTCGAAAACCTTTCTTCCCCAACGGTTTCGGTCCTACGAGCTACGTGGCTTACGTATTGCCACCTTCATCAGCGATGTCGTAGCCCAAGTAAGGCCAATGTCAAGGTTTGATTGTAACATAGCACTACTTAGGCTCTTATGGGTACCTACATATCTGTTAAGTATTTCTGTCTTTACAGCTCGCGTGAAATCCCGTAAATGCGTTTTTGTGGACATTGTACGTAGTACTAATTACTTCTGTGGACATTGGCCGATCTTGAACTCCACGCAACTAAGTTAAGTAACATTAGTTTCAATGAGCAAGCATAGACAAAAAACTGTTATGAAAGTCGACACATGAAACGCAATTAATTATTCATAATCATCACACGTCGAGGAATGTAGACGAACAGCTCTTGCGTATGGAATGCTGAATATTTAGGGTGGCCTTATGTCTTGTAGAGTTAAAACTATATAATTAGCACAGAATAAAATTACAGCTATCTAGCTCCAGCAGATAAGTCGACATTTTCGTAATCCGGGGCCGCCCGGCCGGTATCAATAAAAAACGGCCGCTGGTCCCCGGCCTATCCATCGATCTTGCGTAAGCACGCATAGGAAAGCCGTCTTATAATTTATTAAACAGTTCATTATTACGTGTTTTTATGTCGTATATGTTAATTTATCTATTGGCATGTTTGCCAATTCTTGATGTAGGTACGAGTAGTCTTTCAACATAAACGTAGATAGGTACCTTGTTGGAAACATAAAACGAGATAAACGAACTTCGAAACTCTGAAGTTAAATGGCATAATGTAACATTAGATGATATACTATAGCCAGATCAGAAAAACCTCATTCCCACGGTTTAGGTGGCCCTTGCCTGCAATATTAGGATTGATGATGAATGACAAAGTTCTGCAGTGTTGATGTTATGGCATCATCAGCCTATATCTGTCCACTGTTGGACGTAGGCCTCTCCTAATGCTCGCCACTTAGCTCGGTCTTCAGCTCTCCTCATCCATTTTCTTCCAGACGCTTTTCACGGGTCATCACTCCACCTGGTCACAGGGCATCCTAAACTAAGTTTGCCTAAACGTGGTCTCCACTCGAGAACTCGTCAACCCCAACGGTTATTTATTCTTCGGAAAATGTGACCAGCCCACTGCCACTTCAGCTTGCTTATCCTTAGGGATATGTCGGTTAACTTGATTCTCTTTTGGATATCTTCATTACGAATCCTGTCCTTCAGAGAAACTCCACGCATAGCTCTCTCCATAACTCGCTAAGCGACCTTAAATTTGTGAACTAGTTTTACCGTGAGTGTCCACGTTTCGACTCCGTAGGTCATGACTGGTAGGACGCACTGATTGAAGACTTTTGTCTTCAGGCACTGTGGTATGGACGACGAGAAGACTTGACGAAGCTTGCCGAATGCTGCCCATGCTGAATTCTTCTGTTGGCTTCCTTCTCAAAGTTGTTCCTACCTAATTGCAATATTTGCCCAAGGTAAACATATTTTCGGACAACTTCAAGAGGTACACCATTGACTGCAATCGGTTCCGGGTCAACAAGATCTTCAAACATGATCTAGTTCTTTTCTATGTTCATTCCGAGACCGATGCGTCGAGATGCACCAACTAGGTTGGTCAACATACTTTGCAAGTCTTGCAGCGATTCCGCCATTAGGACTATATCATCGGCAAATCATATGTGTGAGATGTTCTCGCCATTGATGTGAACGCCCATTCCTTTCCAATCAAGCGTCTTAAACATATCTTCCAGGGCATTAGTGAACAGTTTCGGGGATATAACATCTCCCTGTCTCACTCCCCTGCGCAGTTGGATATGTTTAGACTGCTGGTTTCTGCAGGGTCTGGTTATACTCTTCAGACTTCTGTATAATCGGCCTCACTGTGTGTATGTGGTCTATGGTCCTCCACGAAACCCGGCCTGTTCAGGAGGCTGGAATTCGTCAAGTCTTCGTCATGTCGTGGCGATATCGTAAAATTAATCATTTCTTGATATGGTTGGCCACGTCAAGAACAAAAAAAAAAACATGAAATTATCGGTGACATCATAAAATGGAGATGAAATGGATGGTTTGGCTAGATGAATGAATGCTAATGCGCTATTTCGTTTGACGATATGAAAAGCTAAACGCACGGCTACTTCATGATATGGTAAAACATTAGTTCATGTCGTAAAATAGTTACATTATCCATCGCTAGAGGTGCTAGGCGGAAGCCCGACTTGGTCGTGATAGATAAGAAGGCCTTCGTCTTTTTTTTGAAGTCTTAAAAGCCTATCTGTTTGAACACGTTTGGTATCATGAAACCCCTACATTCATCATCATCATCAGCCCGTGCTCGTCCACTACTGGACATAGGCCTCTCCCAATGAACGCCACAGAGCCCGACCTTCGGCTCCTCTCATCCAGTTTCTGCTGCTACATGAACAATATGGCCAAACGAGGATTGAAATATCATTAAACGTTGATAATTCAACGATGTGGTCAGTTTTACCTGACCATTTCATGAAATAGAGAATGATCAATTCTGCGTTATCGCCACCACAAGGATATTATCAGTCCACAATAATAATTAATTCAAATCCAGCAGATCCTAATGTCTCACAGTACATCAGCCGGGATTTGAGGATCGAAGGTTGAAGTTATAATAATGGTGTCCTGTCGTGGGAATTGAAGTCGCAGTTCCATATGAATCAGATTGTTGAAATATATGTGCGAGGAGCGTAGCTTGAAAAGTAACTCGATTCAAAATATCACGTTTTTTATTATTCTGAGAAAAAAACCCTTTTCTAACCTAAAAAAAACTCACTCTTGTGAATTTTTTTAGGTTAAAAAATTGAATTGTTCAAATTGTGTACAAATTATGGAACTTGTTTAGCAAAATGTAGTGAATTAGGAAATCTCTGCTGTGTGTGGTTTTTAATCAGTATAGGTACCTAATTAAATAATTTTCCAGGTGAATTAGTGAACAAAAACAGTGAATGCAAGAGCGTTCTATGAACCAGGTTAACAGCTTTTAGTTTGTACATTCACCGCTTATTAAATTCAGTATCAAAAAAGGTCAATTCATTTACCTGAGTATAATCGAATAGGAGAAATAAGTATAAAAAGACACGTCAATCTGCCTATCTTGCATCAGATAACAACCGAAAGACTAATAATATCTCTCTTGCGGAACATAGCAACGGTTACTAAAACAAGTAAATCATAAACAAATTAAGAAACAGCCATAATCCTTTCTCTAACTATCTTGGTTCGTCATGACTATTAATTCTCAAGGTCGTCAGTAAACTTTACGTGTGTGTCGCAAGAAAACCCGCGTGAGTTACTGATGTTTGCTCATTGTAATCTAGCGCCAAAACGGCCAATTTGAGTTTCGAGTGTAGCCTACAATGCTGTTGATATTGGTTTAGTTTTCGCAATTTCCTCGGCTCAGGTTGAGCTCAAGTGACTCAGTCGAGTCCATATTGAGTCACCACCGCAGAATACTGGAAAGAGGTGTCACAAGTGTAGCTCCGTGTTGGGTCCGGGATGTAGATAACGTTAAGTGTTACCTATTGGTTTATATTATGTTAGGCAATTTAGGTGCGGTTTTGCGGCACACGGGCTGTGGGAAAGTACTAACGGAGTTCTGGCTTTTTGTTCAAGGGTGTAAGATTCGGTAAGACGGAGGCAACGAAATATCTCACGGTTTCTAGAAGAGCACTGTATCAATACCTACTTGTGTAGAAAAAAGTATTTGTAGATACGTAATGATTGCAATTTGCTCGCAAATCTTTTTTACAATGGCAATCAACCACATATTTCAGCAGTTCCTTCTTTACAGTTAGTTACTGTCTAAAGACGTCCCATCGGCACTACACCGCAGCAGCCTTCTTTGTGGTAACGATCAATTTGAACTTGATTGCTCTGGTAAGGAACAGTTTAAGGTTATTACTTGAGTACCTACTAAAAGTGCGTGTATCTTCTTTTACATTCCTCTAACTTCTACAGTCTTTATGAATAGAAAAGTTGAAGTAACCTAACATTTCGTACAGTCAACTCAAGTCTTATCCGTCGTTTACTATTCAGAAGAATTTAAACAGCTATTACTAAATTCTGATTTCACTAAAGATATTCGATCTATTGAACCACCTGCTTGTCAAATTCTTACAAACCGGTAACCGGCACCACAGAACGGAACACAACTACATAAGCACATCTATAACTGGCAATCAATCATGAGTAGAGCAATGGTAGCCGAGGGGGGTTTACTAGTGCGCGCTAGAATCCAACAATGCCAGGTTCGATCCTCGGCTACCTCGACCTATGTTGCATTTGATCGCTGGGCATTTGAATAAGTCCCTTTTGGAATAAATAATTTTCTTTCCTATCGCTTTTCTATGTTCTTTGCTCCTTGCTTCGGAGTTCAGAGCAAGGTCACTTAGCTGTCGATCCTGTTATTAATAATAGCACACGATAAGCCATGTCAGAGACCCTCGGGCGGTCTGAAAACTCTGACATCAGAGGCCAGCACTACCTCGTACGACAAGTAAGCATCAATCATTGCCGAACGATTAAACTTCGTTGCTCACATCAAAGACCGGAATTAAATTGATAAAATCCTAACTAAGATTAATCCTTCTGACCCGTAACCTTCATTAGCTTCTCGAAACAATGTGTAGCCGTTGTTTGGGAGGGTAATAGAACAATGTGTGGTCAGCTCGGGTCAACTGCCGGTGTAACACACGGTTACATGCTTCATCTTAATCAAATACTAGAGGTTATATCTGTGATCGGAACTAAAGCATTTTTTTTATTTTTTAAATTATTTCTACTGACTCTTTTAACATCATTATCTGTCAGTGAGCACATCTGAATATATTGTGCAACCATTGTTTTTACCTGAATTCGGCGAAGCAAGGGAAGAGTAATGAGTTTAACAATCTATGTATGTGGGTTTGTGGATGTTCCACTATAGCGTCACCCCTATTGGTTCGATTTTGACAAGCGACGTATCAATCGATTCGTTGCCAGGTTTAAAGTGTCATATGCCATTATTTTTTACCCGATTGCGGCGAAGCAAAGGAAGGGTTACATGTTCAAACTAAAAACTTGATCCGATTTTGACAAGCAAGGTATCAATCGATTCGTCTTCATCGCAAGTGTCAAAAGGTTATTTTTTTACCCGACCGTAGGGAATAAACCCGGGTGTTTATTTTTTGTACTTGTCTTGTTACTAAGAAGCAATTTTTTTTCTATGTTTCTATACCTATAAAGCATTAATACTCGTACCTATTGACTGACCGACAGACAACGCACAGCCTCAACCGTTGAAATATTCCTTGAGTATCTTGGCCGGTTCCCATATCTTAAAACAAACCGAAAACCGGTTTGTTTTAAGATATGGGCGCTTACTGTCCGTCAGCTTTTGACATAAACGCCATACAAAAAACGTCAAAAAGTAACGTGGGAAAAACGATTCGTTTCATTTTTATAGGAATGGGGGTGGTGCACTAAGGCCAGTTTTTTTTTAAATCCCATCCCTAAGGGAGTGAACGCGGGCAAAGCTGAGGGGCGCAGCCGCGAATCTTGTTTATTGGAATATGGTCATCATCAGCCTATTACATCCCCACTGCTGGGCAGTAGGGCCATAACCCAACACGCTGATGGTAATGGTAGAAGTCACACGTTCGTGTTTTTGAAGTTTCTGGATATCCCGATTTCCGCACGATGATTTCATTCACTGTTTTTGAGTGATGGTATTAAAATCCGGTGTGTGGTCATCACGGGTCAACTGCTACATTCCGGTTAGATAACATTCGGTATCGTCTGAGTGTTGCTGTTGACACGGATGTTGGTCGAAGCTTGTTTTGATGACAAACTTTTGTATCGCCTAGTTTGCTGCATTTATAAAATAATAATCAAAACAAATTATGTATCAGGGCACAGGCATATCAAAATGTACCTTGTATTATGTATCAGGGCACAGGCATATCAAAATGTACCTTGTATTATGTATCAGGGCACAGGCATATCAAAATGTACCTTGTATTAAAGTGGTAATATAAGTAAGCAAAATATTGGGCTTAATATTATGTTAAGTAACTCGAAATATAAATTAGGTTGGTTTAATTCCTATGGATTTCGGTACAATTCTGTACGACTCCTAAGTACTGACGATACGAGTCTGGAGTTAACTTTTCCTAAATGTTCTTAGCCTAAGATCTTATCAATCACACGTAACATTAAGCTTCCGAGAGGTCAAGTATGTTCGAAGTAATCATTCATTATTTTTTGATCATAGATGCTTCAGGCTTTAATTTGATAACTGTAGAATTATCATCAATCATCAATGAAGAAATATTAGATAATCGTATAGTAACAGGTTTCCCATATTCTTTTACGCTGGTCATGCAAACATTACTGTTTTTCAGTCTAAATACCATAGGACAGGGCCTTTATGCAGCTATCAAATCTAACCTGCACTGCAACGTGATCGTTATCTTTCTTTGGTGTGGCCATACTTTGAAAAAATAAAATACTGGTGAAATGTGAGGACATGTGGGGGAAGGTTTGGGGAAGCGAGGGAAGTTGGGTAAAGTTAGGAAAGGGTAGGGGGAAGTGGCTTTCTCCCCACCATTCCCCCTTTCTCCCACTCTGCCTCCACCCTTCTTTTCGGTTTTCCTCCACTTTGCACCACCTGCCCCACTTCCCGCACCCTTCCCCGACATTCCCCACCATTCGTCCACTTCCCTTACCCTCCCCTCACTTTCCCCCACTTCCCCAAACCTTCAACCCCCCATTGTTTACCCAGCTTTTATTTTTTCTTAGTATGGCCACACCGAACTATATCGCGCTGCTATTATGTCGCAGTACAGGTTAACTAGGGTCGCGTTGGATATTGCCGATATTGGGCTACAAAAAATATATGAAAATTAATGTTCATAGCTCAAAGGATAAGCAAGCAAAGTGGCAGTGGGCTGGTTACATTTCCCGTGTGGAGACCACGTTTAGGCAAACGTAGTGTAGAACGCCCCGTGGCCAGGTGGAGTGACGACCTGCGAAAAGCCGCTGGCAGAAAATGGATGAGGAGAGCGCAAGACCGATCTCAGTGGCGTGCATTAGGAGAAGCCTACATCCAGTCGTGGACAGATATAGTCTGGTGATAATGATGATAAAGAGGAACGATTTGATTTTTGTAATGGATAAATATTAAAATACTTAATCAATTTTAAATATTATTACATCTATAGAAAGCTATATTATCAGCATGTAACAAGAGATATTTTATTTTTCAAAATATATGAGATGCAAACGAAAATTGTAATAATGTAGCCCAATGTATCAAAAATTTGTCTATAAAAGCCATAATAAGGCGCGCGCTGTGAAAATTATTAATGATACATAAAATAGTGTACAATGTACAATGTTTAAAGTACTTATCATTACCCACAAAAAAGTCCAATTATTATAGAACTACTTACCTTGCTCGCGCGTGAAAACGCTACCACGCGCACTATCACGAAGATACTGTGCGTGCGCACGCGTAGTAAGCGAGTGTCACAATAACTGGTTTTGTTCAAATTAGTCATTCAAAACACGGGTAGAATCGTGGACACCATCAGCCTGTACTCGTCCACTGCTGGACGTAGGCCTCTCCTTGTGAACGCCACTGAGCCCGATCTTCAGCTCTCCTCATCCAATCGCTACCAGCCGCCTTTCGCAAGTCGTCACCTGGCCGGCGCCGCACCGCCGGCTAGATAGAGTGTAGGACAAAGGGCATAAGCCGTAGTGTACACACTACGTTTGCCTAAACGCAAACGTGTACAAATAAAGAGAAACCCTTAGCTACCCGTGCGAAGCGGGAGCGAGTTTATTAATAAAATAATATGCACATCAACTGAGCAACTCTGAACCAAAGTACCGATAACATTAACATCGATATAGGATTCACATGACCTGTCCATGAGAGATAATATGTGAGAATATTACCTAGGTATAGACAAAACGATAGATCACAGACAGGCTATGAGAATTAGGACTGACAAAATCATAGATCACAGGCTTACTTACTTTGTAATTGGTATTTGTTAATTTGTTACGAGTTCTGTGAGAATTTAATCAATCAAACGTTGTATGAATTGAAACGGATTACTTTCAATTCAACGTGCTATTAAATTTTATTATTCTGTTGCTTTATGTCTGCGTAACTCGATAAGGTTCTAAGTTCGGCAGCAATGCTGTACTTTAGTTAGTATATTATCATACCATGAATTAGAGTAACTCGAATTTCCTTTAAAGACTAACGAAAGAAAGGAAGGTCTCCTAGCAGCCGTCCTTGAGAGTAGCCCACGTTAGCCTTTAAGTTAAAATAAATACATTACCCTCCAGTTCTCCAGTCCCTCCAGTCCAGTGTTTTGCGCAGTTGGGTAAAAAGAACTAATCTTTAGATTTTATCTACTACCGGAAGTTACCGTCAAGTGGCGCTCAAAGGTTGAAAATGGAAACCGATGGTGTCATCAACGAAGTACTTTTGATCTTAACGAGCCATTTTAGCATCTCTTCAATGTTTGTACGGTCGACCTAACTTGAAGCCTGACGCTGCCATCATAGATTCTACAGGGCTGATGATGATGAAGACGCTAAAATAATGTGAATCCAATAGATACCTATAAAAACTTAAGATAAATGCGTTACGGCTACACTCATGTCTTGCAAAGGTCAGGCGCGGACGTAGACCCGAAGAGCTCAGCTTGAAAAGGATAATAAAAATCAAACTCATCAAATTTATGGCAGAAATATTATAAAATACCATTTAGTAATTTTGCTGGTTTGTAGTTTTGTTTACTCTAGTTCTGTTGTTTTAGTCTGGGCTTTTATACCCCGACAGCTCAACTACCTCCGAAACGATTCAGCTCTTAGGAACATACTCGTACAATTATATAATTATTAGCGGCTTTTACTACTTCGATTGGCTTGAATATCGATCACAAGCTTGAAAGATGTTGTCTGATGAAGTCTGCGCTCCGGCCCAAACTATTCCAAGCCACTGTTGGATCAGAATAGTTCCAACATAAGTTGGAAAAACGATTCGCTGCCTTAGAAAACAAAAAATTACCGAATAGAGGAACTCTAAAAAGTTGTCCTTAGGGAAGAAGTCACTACATTTTGTCAGCTGCAGCGTACGGGCACGAAGTCGTTTAATCTCGGACAAAGCTCTTCGGCTTATGGATAAAAGGAAGGAACAACAGCAAGCCACACCGTAACAAAAAATGGAGGAAAATAAGTAAGCTGGTGCGACCTCCGATGCTCAATCTCAAATACACGTTGGATAGAAAAGGTAATTGAGTAAAATCGGGGGTCAAAAGTCTTTGCCCAGCAATTGAGTAGATCCAATCTGACGAAGCTCAAAACCAGTAAATGACGACTTCTATGGCCGATTGTACGACTCACATGTCTAGACCAGACACCAGCACAGAGGATTCCCGCGCAATGCTGACCCGTCACTATACTAACGAACTGAGCGACGTCAGCCTAGATGAGATTGAGATGTTACTCAAACAACTTAAGAATGGAGAGGCCTCCGGGAAGTCGGAATAACTTAGGTCTTGAAAGCAAGGAAAAAAACAGTACTTCCAGAGCTTCAGGGGCTATTAAGCACCGTTTTCAACTGTGAAAAATCTCCAAAGGCGTGGAGCACGAGTTTAGTAGTACTCTTCTTTAAAAAAGGGGACAAAACCCTTTTATAGAACTACCGAACTATTTCACTCTTGAGCCACGTCTTTAAGTAGTTTTCGAGGGTTATCTCAAATCGTCTCGCAAGAAGACTTGATGAATTCCCGCCTGCGCAGGCCGGTCTTCACGGAGGATTTGGCACCAAATACCACATACAGTGAGGCAGGTTATACATATGTCTAAAGAGTACAACCAGCCCCTGTGTCTTGCTGTTGTGGACTATTTGAAGGCTATGATTCTGTTGAAACCTGTGTGGTTCAGGTGTCTAAGCAGCTTTACCTAGTGGACTGGGAATATATCGAAGTTTTCAATCAGTACCTCCTACCTACATGACCTACGGAGTCGAAACGTGGAAACTCACGGTCAGACTAGTCCACAAAGATGTTTAAGATCGCTCAGCAAGCTATAGAGAGAGAGAGATACTAAGAATTTCCCAGAAGGACAAGATTTGTAACGAAGTGATCCTATAGAACACCAAGGTACCGACCTAGCTCAAAGGATAAGCAAGCAAAGTGGCAGTGGGCTGGTTACATTTCCCGTGTGGAGACCACGTTTAGGCAAACGTAGTGTAGAACGCCCCGTGGCCAGGTGGAGTGACGACCTGCGAAAAGCCGCTGGCAGAAAATGGATGAGGAGAGCGCAAGACCGATCTCAGTGGCGTGCATTAGGAGAAGCCTACATCCAGTCGTGGACAGATATAGTCTGGTGATAATGATGATAAAGAGGAACGATTTGATTTTTGTAATGGATAAATATTAAAATACTTAATCAATTTTAAATATTATTACATCTATAGAAAGCTATATTATCAGCATGTAACAAGAGATATTTTATTTTTCAAAATATATGAGATGCAAACGAAAATTGTAATAATGTAGCCCAATGTATCAAAAATTTGTCTATAAAAGCCATAATAAGGCGCGCGCTGTGAAAATTATTAATGATACATAAAATAGTGTACAATGTACAATGTTTAAAGTACTTATCATTACCCACAAAAAAGTCCAATTATTATAGAACTACTTACCTTGCTCGCGCGTGAAAACGCTACCACGCGCACTATCACGAAGATACTGTGCGTGCGCACGCGTAGTAAGCGAGTGTCACAATAACTGGTTTTGTTCAAATTAGTCATTCAAAACACGGGTAGAATCGTGGACACCATCAGCCTGTACTCGTCCACTGCTGGACGTAGGCCTCTCCTTGTGAACGCCACTGAGCCCGATCTTCAGCTCTCCTCATCCAATCGCTACCAGCCGCCTTTCGCAAGTCGTCACCTGGCCGGCGCCGCACCGCCGGCTAGATAGAGTGTAGGACAAAGGGCATAAGCCGTAGTGTACACACTACGTTTGCCTAAACGCAAACGTGTACAAATAAAGAGAAACCCTTAGCTACCCGTGCGAAGCGGGAGCGAGTTTATTAATAAAATAATATGCACATCAACTGAGCAACTCTGAACCAAAGTACCGATAACATTAACATCGATATAGGATTCACATGACCTGTCCATGAGAGATAATATGTGAGAATATTACCTAGGTATAGACAAAACGATAGATCACAGACAGGCTATGAGAATTAGGACTGACAAAATCATAGATCACAGGCTTACTTACTTTGTAATTGGTATTTGTTAATTTGTTACGAGTTCTGTGAGAATTTAATCAATCAAACGTTGTATGAATTGAAACGGATTACTTTCAATTCAACGTGCTATTAAATTTTATTATTCTGTTGCTTTATGTCTGCGTAACTCGATAAGGTTCTAAGTTCGGCAGCAATGCTGTACTTTAGTTAGTATATTATCATACCATGAATTAGAGTAACTCGAATTTCCTTTAAAGACTAACGAAAGAAAGGAAGGTCTCCTAGCAGCCGTCCTTGAGAGTAGCCCACGTTAGCCTTTAAGTTAAAATAAATACATTACCCTCCGCGCAGTTGGGTAAAAAGAACTAATCTTTAGATTTTATCTACTACCGGAAGTTACCGTCAAGTGGCGCTCAAAGGTTGAAAATGGAAACCGATGGTGTCATCAACGAAGTACTTTTGATCTTAACGAGCCATTTTAGCATCTCTTCAATGTTTGTACGGTCGACCTAACTTGAAGCCTGACGCTGCCATCATAGATTCTACAGGGCTGATGATGATGAAGACGCTAAAATAATGTGAATCCAATAGATACCTATAAAAACTTAAGATAAATGCGTTACGGCTACACTCATGTCTTGCAAAGGTCAGGCGCGGACGTAGACCCGAAGAGCTCAGCTTGAAAAGGATAATAAAAATCAAACTCATCAAATTTATGGCAGAAATATTATAAAATACCATTTAGTAATTTTGCTGGTTTGTAGTTTTGTTTACTCTAGTTCTGTTGTTTTAGTCTGGGCTTTTATACCCCGACAGCTCAACTACCTCCGAAACGATTCAGCTCTTAGGAACATACTCGTACAATTATATAATTATTAGCGGCTTTTACTACTTCGATTGGCTTGAATATCGATCACAAGCTTGAAAGATGTTGTCTGATGAAGTCTGCGCTCCGGCCCAAACTATTCCAAGCCACTGTTGGATCAGAATAGTTCCAACATAAGTTGGAAAAACGATTCGCTGCCTTAGAAAACAAAAAATTACCGAATAGTGGAACTCTAAAAAGTTGTCCTTAGGGAAGAAGTCACTACATTTTGTCAGCTGCAGCGTACGGGCACGAAGTCGTTTAATCTCGGACAAAGCTCTTCGGCTTATGGATAAAAGGAAGGAACAACAGCAAGCCACACCGTAACAAAAAATGGAGGAAAATAAGTAAGCTGGTGCGACCTCCGATGCTCAATCTCAAATACACGTTGGATAGAAAAGGTAATTGAGTAAAATCGGGGGTCAAAAGTCTTTGCCCAGCAATTGAGTAGATCCAATCTGACGAAGCTCAAAACCAGTAAATGACGACTTCTATGGCCGATTGTACGACTCACATGTCTAGACCAGACACCAGCACAGAGGATTCCCGCGCAATGCTGACCCGTCACTATACTAACGAACTGAGCGACGTCAGCCTAGATGAGATTGAGATGTTACTCAAACAACTTAAGAATGGAGAGGCCTCCGGGAAGTCGGAATAACTTAGGTCTTGAAAGCAAGGAAAAAAACAGTACTTCCAGAGCTTCAGGGGCTATTAAGCACCGTTTTCAACTGTGAAAAATCTCCAAAGGCGTGGAGCACGAGTTTAGTAGTACTCTTCTTTAAAAAAGGGGACAAAACCCTTTTATAGAACTACCGAACTATTTCACTCTTGAGCCACGTCTTTAAGTAGTTTTCGAGGGTTATCTCAAATCGTCTCGCAAGAAGACTTGATGAATTCCCGCCTGCGCAGGCCGGTCTTCACGGAGGATTTGGCACCAAATACCACATACAGTGAGGCAGGTTATACATATGTCTAAAGAGTACAACCAGCCCCTGTGTCTTGCTGTTGTGGACTATTTGAAGGCTATGATTCTGTTGAAACCTGTGTGGTTCAGGTGTCTAAGCAGCTTTACCTAGTGGACTGGGAATATATCGAAGTTTTCAATCAGTACCTCCTACCTACATGACCTACGGAGTCGAAACGTGGAAACTCACGGTCAGACTAGTCCACAAAGATGTTTAAGATCGCTCAGCAAGCTATAGAGAGAGAGAGATACTAAGAATTTCCCAGAAGGACAAGATTTGTAACGAAGTGATCCTATAGAACACCAAGGTACCGACCTAGCTCTATGAATAAACAAACTAAAGTGGCAGTGGGATGGTCACATTTCCTGAAGAACCGATAACCGTTAGGGTGTAAGAGTTCTCGAGTGAAGACAACGTTTAGGTAAACGTAGTGTAGGACGCCCTGTGGAGTGGACGCAGGTGGAGTCACGACCTGCAAAAAAGTGCTGGCAGAAACTGAATGCGAAGAGCTGAAGACTGAGCTCAGTGGCGTGTATTGAAGAGGCCTACCTCCAGTAGTGGACAAGTATGGGCTGATGATGATGATGATGGGTTAGCTGGCCGACCTACCATTCATGATGACTGGAACAACAACGGAGCGAATTTTATAGGAGTATCGTCAGACAAACTAAATACATATAAACGACGATTCGTCCTAGTTGATTAGGTGAGCTCGCTTCGCTCGGTCAACTATACACAAACATTTCAAATAATAAAACACGAGGTTCTACAAAGTGGATATTCCGGTTTAACCTGTTCCGTCTAAAAATGCATTAGAAAGGAAACAAAACGCATCGTACGAAATATCAGTAGGTCGATTCAAACTATCTATTACAAATTACCCTTCGACAGGCCGAGGAATCCGATACTTTCTTATGTAACCAGGGTGGCCAGTAATAAAGGACTTACTCTATTACTCTACTACCTTAACTCTGGGAAACTGTGCTCTTACATCTCTCGTACTTTAAGTAGACAGATAGATAGATAGATGAACTCTTTATTGAAACACCACAATACAGAAATATACAATTAATAAATTTAATCTAACAAAAACATGTTACAATTGGCGGTCTTATCGCTTAAAGCGATCTCTTCCAGACAACCGTGCATGGAGAGGATTATAACATAAATAAATTACGAACGGTGGTTTTTCTTACAACAACAACATAACTATATCTACTTTAATAGAAATGACAAATAAATACCAAAACATAACAACCATACAGATATATACATATAAATATACACATTATACATAGATTATATAAATAATATACATAAATATACCCATTATACATACATAATCATATATACTTGTTTATGTATATTTTTTATTTTTTTTAAATATATACAGTGTTTTAAAAAAGTAGCTAGTGTGAAAGGTAAAAGTAGGTACCTACTTTTACCTTGGTAAAAGTAGGTACCTAACCTTACACATTTAACTATTTTTAACCTAATGGCAAAATCGGAGGATTTTTATTAGGTATAACTCATAACTCGGTCGATAAAAATGTCTAATTAGTTTTTTTTTGTATGCGTTAATATTTCGTACTTACATAGCTATTCTCCTCTTTTGTTTGAATTACTTTTAAATATTTCACTGCAATTCAGGAATATTTTGGAGACTGGCAGCACCATTTGCTGCAACTACGAGATTATTACAATGTTGTTTACTGACGGTCATCTCGCGATTTGTCTAGTTGCGCGCGCGCCGGCTTACAAACATAAATTAATATAATGATTGACTTGGTAGACGAGCTGGTATCAACGATGATCATATAAAATCATTTCTATCGTAATGTAGACAAACTGACAAACTCTGATACCAGAGGCCAGCACTACGTCATACGACAAACAAACATCGTAATGTAGGAGATAAATTAAAACCCTTACAAGTCTAAGCGAGAGTCGGTCTGGGGCGTGTGTTTGTCACCGCATTTTCAATTAGTATCCCGACATCGATATTTTTATCAACGTGCACAAAAGAGATAAATGGTGCCTTTATGTTTTTTTATTATATGGTAAAATATTTTAAATAAATAAAATTCGGATAAAATGATATTATTAGTTTTTTTCTGCTTATTTAGAATTCAAACCACTCGTCTGCCATACCCGGGCCGGCCTGTGCTCTCAAGCGGGCCTCGCGGTCAAGAAGCCACATTGGATGGCCCTTAGCACTTTCCCATCTCTTGCAAACGGAGCTCAATTACTTTAGCATATCTTACTGCGGAACTTATTATGAGTACTTTGGTTGTCCCTATAATAAAGAATAAAACGGGGGACATGTCTTGCTTGAATAATTACAGGCCAATATCATTGGCAACAGTGATAGCTAAGGTATTAGACGGTGTGATTGGTAAACACCTCGATAAACATCTAAAGTTTCACGATGCACAATTTGGTTTTAGACCTGGCTTATCCACCGAAACAGCAATTTTAAGTCTCAAACACACCGTCCAGTACTACACTAGCAGGAGCACACCTGTCTATGCCTGCTTTCTGGATTTATCGAAGGCGTTTGATCTTGTGGCATATGACAGGTTGTGGCATAAATTGGCTTGTGATACGGAGTTGCCCCGTGAATTCATATCGCTGTTTAGATATTGGTATGGCAATCAGAGCAACAATGTGAGATGGTCGGGATCGCTATCGGACGAGTACGGGTTGCAGTGCGGGGTGAGGCAGGGTGGCCTGACTTCACCCAAACTCTTCAACCTGTACATGGATCGCCTGGTCCGTGAGCTCAGCAGTGCCAGTGTTGGCTGTTCAATAGATGGTATTTTTGTCAACAATATAAGCTACGCTGACGATATGGTACTGCTGAGCCATCGATCAGTGCCCTTCGGAAACTCGTCAAGATCTGTGAGTGTTATGCGGAGGAACATGGACTCAGATACAATGCCAGCAAGAGCGAACTGATGGTATTCAAGGCGGGATCAAAAAGCTACAATACTGTTCCGCCAGTCTTGCTTAATGGTAGTGAGCTTGGATTGGTATCACAATTCAAGTATCTGGGTCACTGGGTCACTGATTCACTCGCAGATAATATGGATGTGGAAAGGGAGCGCAGGGCATTGTCAGTAAGGGCAAATATGCTGGCTCGTAGGTTTGCACGGTGTACTGCACAGGTTAAAACAACTTTGTTTAGAGCATATTGCCAGACCTTCTACACCTGCAGCCTATGGGTCAAACGTACGAAAAGTGCATACAATGCTCTGCGCGTCCAATATAATAGCGCGTTCAGGATGCTGATGGGGCTGCCACGCTTCTGTAGCGCATCGGGAATGTTTACGGACGCACGAGTGGACGGCTTCATGGCCATCATGCTAAAAAGAACAGCATCCCTGATGCGCCGGGTGCGGGGCAGCGCCAACAGCTACCTGCAGTTAATTGCTGGACGAATGGACGTAGATGGTCCGTTCATGAAGCACTGGACAAGTATGCATATTATGCATTCTTGATCCGGTGCTTTAATTTTCTGTATTTTTCTAATGTATTTTTTATTTTATTTTTTGTGTGTATTTATTTCAATAATTGTGTGCCTTTATGGACTTTGGTCTGAAATAAAAATATTTGAATTTGAATATTCGTAGAAGTGCCAAGTAAGTACACATCGAAAGAAGGTATATTTTCGCGCTTCATTTTCGTACAAGAGCGGTTTCACAAACGTGGCGTATGAATTATAATATTTACATGACGCTGCTTCATATCATAATCCATAAAAAAACAACATAAAAAGCTAGTATTAGGTATAGCGCAGTCACAAACCTAATAGGTGCAGTGACACACTGTATTTGAGTTGCAACGGATCTCGAGATCCGATGGGAACGCCGAGCGATATCAGTTAATTAGTAATTCTGATATCGAGATCCGTTGGGAAGTACCCACGCCATGTTTTATCTATTTGGACTCTCTTTTGTGGAAGTATTTATAGGGTAATAATATGAAGCGTCTAGGGTTATAATATCAAGAACCAAAAAATGTATTTATGACGTGTTTTAGTTAAAGTAACAAATAGTACATTATGATACAAGTGTAATATGTTGGTCATTACACTCGAGACTGTAATATTCGCGCGAGCCGTATCAATTTGCATTGAATGTAGATTACTGCATCGAGCGGAATAAGATCTCTAAAAGCCCCTCTATAGCTCTAAAAACAGGAGTGCAGCAAAAAGTCACTTGAGCCAGTGTCAGTAATCTACTAATACATTCAATGCAAATTGAACGGCGAGCGCGATAAGGGAGTTGAGTATGTAATAATCAATGCACACTCGTTTCATACGACTTTTTTTAACACACTTACGAGGAAAATACAGACTTGTATTGTTATTTACTTTTAATTATTGAAACAATTAATGAAAGTAAAGTTCTCATAATTATACCAAACATTTTTTTTCTACAGATTTTGGCTATCACTTGCGTTTCGTATCTTGATTAGTGTTTCCGACAAGGGTCAATTCTACGTATTGCTCTTCTTCCTTACGAGAAATCAACGTTTTTGATGTTTGTTTGTTTGTCGTATGAGGTAGTGCTGGCCTCTGATGTCAGAGTTTGTCAAGCCGCCCGAGGGCCTCTGACGTGGCTTAACGACTACTATTAATCAATAACAGCTGGGAACCGACAGCTTAACGTGCCCTCCGAAGCACCGAGCGATGGAAAACCGCACATAACTCAGAAAAGTCATTGGTGCGGAGCCTAGGTTTTGAACCCGGTATCGTTGGATTCTAAATTGCCTTATAGAACCGTTAGGCCACCATCGCTCCAATCATTATCGTAACGTTTTTGATAATAATTAACCACACCACGAAAACGTAAACAAATATTTATGGAAAATGCTACAGTGGTTTTGTTTTTCACGCAGCGATGCGCGTGCAGTTTAAATAAAAGCAGTGGCTAAACCGCTATTCAGCCTTTATAAAATATATGATAAACACAAATAAAATATGATAAACCATAGTTTGCGTATTCAAAACATGAATACGCAAATTATGATTAATATGTATTGAAAAATATATAATTTGATGAAATGATGATAATTGATTTATCAATGTAAAGTAGTTTATTTATAGTAGGTTATTTGCAAAAATATTCATTGTCTTTAGACATATTAAAGTTTTTGTGGAGATAGAAAATGAAAAGAAATGCTCTATTGTGGTAAATTCATTGTTTTTAGACATATTAACTCTGTACGGAGATTGAAAAAAATATATAACATAAAAATCACTAGTGTGGTAATGTAAACTAAAAAACACTAGTGTGGTAATGTAAACTAAAAAACACTAGTGTGGTAATGTAAACTAAAAAACACTAGTGTGGTAAATCGAGTGATCGATCGAAAAAAAACACTAGGTTAATAATTATGAACCTAAATTTACGAGCAGGTGTGTTAAAAACAATGTAACGATCATCAACTAAAGTAGGATGCTTGATGTTTCACACTTTGAAGTGATTAGAGCATCGACAAATATCAAAAAATCTTGACAATTATATTTATTCACGCATGCACACTTTTGTAGTGTAAAAGAGCTCAACGCGCGCGTGTCTATGTATGAGATGTTGATAGTTCAACTCCATGTTCCGTTTTATATTAAACCGACATTTAATAGAAGAAGGTTCTAAACTCGAGAGTTGTTTTTTAAATGTGTGAAAGTTTATGCGTATGCATGTCTAGTCATTTATCGTATAATAACATTTATCAATCAGTAATATTTTCAATGTCTTTTTAAATAATATTGTATTTAGATTTTTAATTTGACTAGGTATTTTATTATAAATTTTATGCCATACAAAACAAACTTGTATCAGCGCTGTTTTGGCGGCATGTAAAAAAAAAAGGTAGATAATAAATTGCCCTATAGGTAAGTAAACCTACTTAATTTCTCATTGTTTATATTTATATTCATCTGTCATTTTTGACATCGCCTGTAATTTTTGTCATTTTCAGACATGTTTGACATTGCATAAATATCATTTTTGTCTTCAGCAGTAATTTTTTCCATTGACTGTAATTTTTACATTGCCTGTAATTTTTTACATAGCTTGTCATTTATGACATCAGCTATCAATATTGGATGTTTTGAGGTTTGACAGCTGTCATATGAAACGAAGATTTTGATGAAATCTATATTTTATGTAAAGAAATACTACTCCTGAAGTGGGCCAACGCTATTATTTTCCATAAATAATAGTACTACGGCTTGGTCGGGGTTTTTATAATGATGAGCAACATTTATTATCTCTGACTATTTCCCTCGTGTGGAAATATTTCTGTTGAACTCTTGACATCGCTTCAAACACCTGCTGTACCACTCCAACATTTTCGAAACATTCAACAAACTCGTTGCTCTAATGTCTATTAAAATAGTAACCTCAATTTGCCAATAGCACAAGGGCCATCCTACATGCGAGTGTTTCTCTTGCAATGCGAGAAATGCTCAAGAATTTCTGCAAACATTGCAGTTGGTTAGTCGGCATCTCACGTGCCATCAGACGTTGGTAAACGTGCACGTGGGGTGCCATAGAGCGGCGGCCGCTTTGATTCTGGCCTACATTCGGTCAACTTGTAATTAACTTGCATAATGCGGCAGAAATAGCAAAAGTTTCAGCTGGGGTATTCAGGGCCGTCGGAAACGGCGGTCGGGAAGTGGCAAACGGTAAATTTCGGAGGAAATCCTCCACAGTTCACACACTATTCATAATTCCGATCCCGAATCACACTATCACACTTCACAGTTATCACATTTCACGCTTAATTTTATAAATCAGAGAAGTGTAGCCACCATCATAAACAGGCCAATCGGAGCTTAGAGTTTAAAAAAGAATACTCTCTTATCAAGCGGAAAACTTTGTATGTGCGATGCAGACCTCCATACATTAGAACTGACAGTCCATACAAAACGTCATAAAATGCAGGAAAACCGATTAGCGCCATATTTTTTTTTATTTTTAGAAGTGTGTGTGTGTATGTTTGGTACTCCTTCACGCTCAAATGGCTGAACGGATATGGATGAAGTTTAATACCAAGGTAGCTTATATCCTAGATTAACATATAGGCTACCTTTCACCATCATCATGATCATTCATCATCATAATCCAAGCGGTTGAAACCGCGGAGGGCACCTAGTTCACAATAATTCTATTTGGATGGACAGCTGGTGAAACACGGAAACAGCTGGTGAAACACGGAAACAGCTGGTGAAACACGGAAACTCATCCGAGAGATCTTTTAGTTATCTTTTTAATATTTTTTTAGATGTAATTTGGTCGTTTGTTGGTATTTTTCATCATCATCATCAGCCTACATCTGTCCACTGCTGGACGTAGAGCTCTCCTAATGCACGGCACTGAGCACGGTCTTCAGCTCCCCTCATCTAGTGTCTTCCACCCGCTTTTCGCAGGTCGTCACTCCACCTGGCCACAGGGTGCCCTACACTACGCTTGCCTAAACGTGGTCTCCACTCAAGAATTCGTCTACCTCAACCGCTATCGGTTCTTTTGGAAATGTGACCAGTCCACTGCCACTTTAGTTTACTTATCCTAAGAGCTGTGTCGGTTACCTGGGTTCTCCTTCGGATATCTTCATTACGAATCTTTTCCTTTAGGGAAACTCCAAGAGTAGCTCTCTCCACAGCTCGCTGAGCGACCTTAAATTTGTGAAATAGTTTAACCGTGAGTGTCCACGTTTGGGCACCGTAGGTCATGACTGGTAGGACGCACTGATTGAAGACTTTTGTCTTCAGGCACTGTGGTATGGACGACGAGAAGACTTGACGAAGCCTTTCGAATGCTGCCCAACCCAGCTGAATTCTTCTGTTGGCTTCCTTCTCAAAGTTGTTCTTACCTAATTGCAATATTTGTCCAAGGTAAACATATTGTTTGATAACTTCAAGAGGTGCGTCATTGACTGCAATTGGTTCCGGGTCAATAAGATCGTTATACATGATCTTGGTCTTATCTATGTTCATTCCGAGACCGATGCACCGAGAAGCATCATCTAGGTTGGTCATCATACTTTGCAAGTCTTGCAGCGATGAATGGTGGAGCCATTGGGACAATATCATCGGCAAATCATAAGTGTGAGATATTCTCGCCATTTATACATTAATGCCCATTCCTTTCCAATCCAGTGTCTTAAACATATCTTCCAGGGCATTAGTGAACAGTTTCGGGGATATAACATCCCCCTGTCTTACTCCCCTGCGCAGTTGGATATGTATAGACTGCTGGTTTTGTACTTGGACACTCATAGTCGCGGCGTCACACAGTCTCAGCACTTTGATGTATCGCCAGTCCACGTTACAACACTGTAAAGACTCCAGAACCGCCCAGGTTATTAGTATATATGTATGCTTATCCGTTACCTAGTGCCCATAGTACAGGGTATCCTAGTTTTATCATCATCATCATCATCATTTCAGCCTTTAGCAGTCCACTGCTGAACATAGGCCTCCCCCAAAGAGCGCCACGACGAACGGTCTTGTGCCGCCTCCATCCACCGACTCCCTGCGATGGCTACAATGTCGTCCGTCCATCGTGTGGGGGGTCTCCCTACACTTCGCTTGCTTGTTCGTGGTCGCCATTCCAGAATCTTTTTTCCCCAGCGGTTGTTGGCTCTGCGAACTATATGGCCTGCCCATTGCCACTTCAACTGGCAAATTCTGAGAGCTATGTCGATAACCTTGGTTCTTCTACGGATTTTCTCGTTACGGATCTTATCACGTAGTGAAACTCCAAGCATAGCTTTCTCCATTGCACGCTGCGTGACTTTGAGTTTATGTATGAGACCAATAGTTAGCGACTACGTTTCAGTGCCGTATGTCATCACTGGTAACACGGTAATTGGTGTGGAATTGTCCCTAATATATAATTATTTTATTATTATTATTAAGTTTCAACGGAGTCAAAGGCCTTGCCTTGCCAAAAAGCAAAACACAGGAGCTGGTTACCCTCTTCAGACTTCTGTATAACATGCCTCACTGTGTGTAAGTGATCTATGATGCTAAATCCTCCGAGAAACTCGGCCTGCTCAGGAGGCTGGAATTCGTCAATTCTTCTTGCGATACGATTTGAGATGACCCTCGAAAACAACTTATGGACGTGGCTCAAGAATGAAATAGGTCGGTAGTTCTTTAAAAAGGTTTTATCCCCTGTTTTAAAGAAGAGTACTACCAAACTCCTGCTCCACGCCTCTGGAGTTCTCCCACTGTTAAGAGCGGTGCTAAATAATCCCTGAAGCTCCTGAAGTACTGGTTTTACCCCTGCTTTCAAGAGCTCCGAAGTTATACCATCCTCACCGGGGGCCTTTTTATTCTTATGTGGTTTGAGCGCCATCTCAATCTCGTCTAAGCTAACGTCGGTCAGTTCGTCAGTGTAGTGGCAGGTCAGTATTGCGCGGGAACCATCTGTGCTGGGTTCGGGTCTAGAAGCATGCGAGACGTACAATCGGCCATAGAATTCTTCGATCTCAGAAAGGATCTCCGGCTTAGAGACGACGCGATGGTTGTGCCATTATTAATTTAATTTTTAATTTGTGTTGTAATTTAATTTGTGTTTTAATTTAATTTGTGTTTTAATTTAATTTGTGTTTTAATTTAATTATGGATTTGATAATCTGAAATAAATGAATTATTATTATTATTATTATTATTATTGGTCTTGAGCTTCGTCAGATGGGATCTACACAATTGCTGGCTGGGTAAATACCGCCCATTTATCAATGTGTAGTAATTTCTTTTGTTCATCGTTTTGTTCTTTTAGCCTGCTGTGTAACGTGTTATACATTTATGTGACCTAAAAACCAACAAAAAAAGGTGTAATTAAACTAAAGTATAAAGTGGCTGAACAAGATATTGTACAATCAACTAAACAATGAGAAAAAACATCTTTAACGAGTAACGATTACGTTTGACTATTTGAATAGAGAAGCTGATATTGCCGATAGACTGATGGTATCAAATAAAATATAATCAATAGACGTGTGAGTATTTTATCCTCCTTTCTATACCTACTTTAAGCACTATACTGGCTTAGGTATTCTTGGTACCTATTAGCATTCGCAAAAGCTTTTGCTTGTTTTTTATAGCACCTTTCCACGTCCATCTTATAAGGTTTCAACACACTGACTGCAGTCTAATTAAGAGACGCAGCCTCGGACGCAGATCGGCGACGTTATCACGTAACTCACGTGTAACGGCTGCTGATTAGTATTCACGCGTGTAACCGTTACAGCGATTGTAGGCCGTTACTATCGCAACTTACACTTGACGCGCGATAACGGCATCGACGGTAGGGTTACCATTGGAAACGGGATATTTATTTTATTTTGTTTTGATTTCTTGATATTATTGCACGGTTATAATGAAAAAACCGGCAGGTAGGAGGTCTCCATTCCTAGAGGAATCGATAGAAACAATATTTCTGTCGCGTCTGCTCTTGCTGTACCTACTTCAGAATACTTTGAGCATAACAATTAAACAAGTTGTATAGTCGATCATGGTCATTTGTTACATCGTCGTCTTACAGACAGATAAAATGTTGGATTTCACTAGTTCTCTTGCCTTAATTATTATGAATGCCTATTAGACCTTATTTGGGTAAGCGGACGTTTCAATGTTTTTTTTCATTTTTTTATGTATTTATATAACTACAACTTTATAGAATCATCTATTGCGTTACATTGCTATGTATGTATTAATGTATTTATCACACTAATATTATAAATGTGTGTGTGTGTGTGTGTATGTGTGTTTGAGTGTGTGTGTGTGTGCGTGTGTGGCGTCGTAGCTCCCAAACGAATGGTCCGATTTGGATGCGGTTTTTTTGTTTGAAAGCTGATGTGATCGACATTGTTGTTAGATATATGGTGAGAGGAAGGGGGGAGGGGAAGGTGAAAAAAGGGGTTGAACATCGTAGCTACCTAACGAATGGACCGATTTTAATGCGTTTTTTTATGTTTGAAAACTGATGTGATCGATATGGTTCTTATCTATATGGTATCTTTAAACGACCAAGGCTGAGATAAACAAGATGGTTCTTAGCTATAATTTGGGATGGGGGTGACGATCGTAGCTCCCAAACGGATGGAACTTTTATATGGTATTTTTATGTTCGAAAACTGATGTGATCGAGATGCTTCTTAGCTATAATGGGGGGTGGGGAGTCGGGGGTTATATACATTTTTAATTTGTGCTTGTTTATGTTGTAGTTCTGATTTAAGTTTGGAGCTTCTACTATTATTAGCATGCCAGCCCCATCGTACCATATACATTATTGGCATGCCAGCCCCATCATACCATAAACATGTTCATTCATCTTAAACCTACAATATGTAAGCGAAAAAATCACTGATGCAATGACAACTTGTACGAACTGGTGAACCAACTAAACGTATCATACGTTTAGTTGGTTCACCAATTCACCACATATCGTTTGTGGAGCATAATATGATTGGTTATCTTGAACTGTGTTTCATTGAAAATATGATTTTATATGGTACCATCTCTGTGCATTTATTTCTTTTTCCATTAGAAAATTATTATATACATTTGTTTATGTTCGAGTTCATTAAATATTTTTTCACCTCACAAGCTCGGAAAGATTCTGTTTGTCATTCGAAATCTGAGTGCAAAAGTTCATTTTACCAGCTAGCGTGGAAAGAGTTTTTAAAATTCGAACCTTTCTATTCAATAATTTTCTATACCGCCAATCCACTGAAAATACTTTATTACTAATTTATACTATATTATTATCCGATTCGATTCTACTCTACTTGACTCTATTCGTCTCTATTCGCCTCTTTTTGACTCTACTCGACTCTACTCGGCTCTACTCGACTCTACTCGGCTCTACTCGACTCTACTCGGCTCTACTCGACTCTACTCGGCTCTACTCGACTCTACTCGGCTCTACTCGACTCTACTCGGCTCTACTCGACTCTACTTGACTCTACTCGATGCTAATCGACTCTATCCATCTCTTTTCATTTTCAATTCTTTTCTACTCTATTCTACTCTATTCTAATCTATTCTACTCTACTCTATTCTACTCGGTTCTACTCTGTTCTACTGTGTTCTACTGTGTTCTACTCTGTTCTACTGTGGTCTACGGTGTACTACTGTGTACTACTGTGTTCTACTGTGTTCTACTGTGTTCTACTGTGTTCTACTCTGTTCTACTCTGTTATACTCTGTTCTACTCTGTTCTACTGTATTCTACTCTGTTCTACTGTATTCTACTGTATTTTACTCAATTCTACTTTATTTTACTCAATTCTACTGTATTTTACTCAATTCTACTGTATTTTACTCAATTCTACTGTATTTTACTCAATTCTACTGTATTCTACTCTGTTCTACTGCCAGGCATCCCGCGACGGCCCATTTTTTATTATTATTATAAACACTAATTTAATACATTATTTTAGCTGTTTTTCTTGCACCTAGCATTTTCCTCGCTGTAGTGAGGTGAAAAGTTTTGTGTTGCGCACGGCAGCAAAGTTATGTGGCGTCTCGTACTTTTGAAACCCTCGCTACGCTCAGGATTCTATATTTGAATCCTTCGCTTGCTCTGGTTTCAATACAAGTACTCTCGCCAAAAAATCACTTTGCAGCCTTGCATAACAAATAACTATTGTATATTAGCTGCTCTACGCAGCTTCACCCGCCATCATACTTTGTCACCTCCGTTCAGCCATGGTGGCCTAACGGTTCTATAGTGCAATTTAGAATCCAACGATACCGGGTTCAAAATCTAGGCTCCGCACCAATGACTTTTCTAAGTTATGTGCGGTTTTCCATCGCTCCGTGCTTCGGAGGGCACGTTAAGCTGTCGGTCCCGGCTGTTATTGATTAATAGCATTCGTTAAGCCATGTCAGAGGCCCTCGGGCGGCTTGACAAACTCTGACATCAGAGGCCAGCACTACCTCATACGACAAACAAACAAACCCATTAAGTAAGGATGAAATTTCAAAACACAGAAGGAATAATTCGTCCAAATTTCAAATCTCTAAGCCGGCTTAATTCGTGCGTTGTCTGCTAGTATGTCACGCTACTGTTTAGGTAATATAGACTAGTTTGGTTTGCAGTTCTTATACACGTAACAAGGTAACACAGTCCATGACTGATATTGAAAGTGTAGGTTTGTTTGGTCACCCTAAGCGTTTGGTACTATTATTTATTCTGTGGCTGAGGACGCGGCAATGAACACCCCGACCTTGCATTGGTCGCGACGCGACTGTACTGCTAATAGGTGTTAATTAGGCACTTGGGCGGCGCGGGGATTCGTAGGTGCTCCTGTTGATGGGCAGTTCTAGCGCCGCAAACGGTGATGACTGTATGTGACTAGCATGCTGCTCTAATTTTGACTTTCTGAGCTCAATGAGGTCGTCTCTTTGATCAAAAGTTAACAAATTGATTGAAATCACAAAATAAAAATAAAAGTGCTTAGTCAAAAACATGACTTACTGATTTACCTTTCCTCCAGAAAATAAAATTGAATTTGTGTCTTTTGAATGTTTAACAGAACTATTGTCATCATCGCAAAAACGCAGAATACATTTTATAACAAGCACAAATTTAAAATTGATGTAACCCCCGACGCCCCACCCGCCATTATAGTTAAGAAGCATCTCGATCACATCAGCATTCAAACATAAAATACCGCATCAAAATCGGTCCATTCGTTTGGAAGCTACGATGCCACAGACAGACACACGGATACATACACCACACACTCTAAACTTAAAACACCCCTCTTTTTCGAGTTTAGGGGTTAAAAAGACTAGGCAGGTATAGCTTAATGTTAATACTTAAAACACCCCTCTTTTTTCGAGTTTAGGGGTTAAAAGACTATCCAGGTATAGCTTAATGTTAATCGAGATGTTAATCTTATTTCCAGTGGAAAGTGAAGTATCCAGCCAGAAAGTCCCACGTCCGTCGTCAGCGTGCCATCCCCGCATCCACCCCGTTCCCCTGCCAAGACTCCGTCCCCTGGGGGCGCAGCCCCGAGCCGCCCACGTCAGTGCACCGCCTGCGGCCGGGGGACATCGACGTGGTGGCCGCCATCGGAGACTCGCTGGTGGCTGGGAGCGGAGCGCTCGAGGAGTTCGCGTTAGGTGCCTTTGTGGAGTATCGAGGGGTCTCTTGGTGCGCAGGTTCGTTTTTCAATATAATGTTAAGTTATAAGCAGGCATTAGCAAATTGAAGTGACAATGCGCGACCACATGCTCGTAGAACCGATGATTGTTGGGGTCTCGATTGACCGCGGACCGGACGACGTAGCGCACTGCCCCACGTGGTAGACCGTTGAGAATCGCGGGGAGCTGCTGAATGAAAATACTGAGGAATAGTAGCGTTGTGGCTTGTAGTGCTCCATGAGGGAGGGCTATGTTTAGGGTGCTCCACGGGGGAGGGTTATGTTTAGTGGTGCTCCATGGGAGTGGGCTATGTTTAGTGGTGCTCCATGGGGGTGGGCTATGTTTAGTGGTGCTCCATGGGGGAGGGCTATGTTTAGTGGTGCTCCATGGGAGAATCTTTGTTTAGTGGTGCTCCATGGGGGTGGGCTATGTTTAGTGGTGCTCCATGGGGGTGGGCTATGTTTAGTGGTGCTCCATGGGGAAGGGCTATGTTTAGTGGTGCTCCGTGGGGGTGGGCTATGTTTAGTGGTGCACCAAGGGGATGTGCTATGTTTAGTATGCTCCTTGGGGGTGGGCTATTAGTGGTGTTCCATGGGGAAGGGCTATGTTTAGTGGTGCTCCATGTGGGATAAATTTGTTTAGTGGTGCCCCATAGGGGTGGGCTATGTTTAGTGGTGTTCCATGGGGGAGGGCTATATTTAGTGGTGCTCCATGGGGGAGAACTTTGTTTAGTGGTGATCCATGGGGGTGGTCTATGTTTAGTGGTGCTCCATGGGGAAGTGCTATGTTTAGTTGTGCTCCATGGGGGTGGACTATGTTTAGTGGTGCTCCATGGGGAAGTGCTATGTTTAGTGGTGCTCCATGGGGGTGGACTATGTTTAGTGGTGCTCCATGGGGCTAAATTTAGCTGTAGTCAGCGTATTTCGGCTGCGATGATGGCGATTACCACAAGGCAGATTCAATCAATTCAGTTCGTTTCATCACATCAAATTATTGATTGATGATGATATTTGATCAAAATAGTTTAGTTGTGAATGAATTGCATAATATGATGCTTCTAGTTAGGCGAGGTCAAATGCAAATTTATGCTTAAGTTCTGTCGCTTTTTATAGACCGAAGAGAAAGATTCGCCCATTCACGCCTTAGTGTCCTCAACAAATTACTTGTGCTAAACAAACCAAGGCCATTTTACAAACATTACAACCAAACTAAGATAAAAGCTTTGGAACGAGGATGTCGCCAAACAAATCCATCAAACCGTCTATTCAATATGAAACGAGGCCACGAGTATTTATCTAGACGAACTAGATTAAGAGATCTGTCTAAAAAAGCTGTCTGGGATCTGTAGTAAGAATTAACTGGAGCTTTGCGGATCTGCAGTGAATAAGGAAGACATTACAACAGGCCCATGACGCAAATCCTTACGTGTCGTGACAACGCTCACGATTATGCGGATCTCGCTGGAACCCGCTCAGAATCCATGGTTTCATTACGTGCTGAGAGTCCTCAAAGTTACCTAATTGGATGCAATCCAATGAATCAATATGTAGCCTCGGTTTCTGACATAATCATCTCAGCCGTTCCATGGAAATTACTTACTCAATACTGTATTACCATATCTTATAGGCCACATCTTGAAAAACCAGTGTATTTTGAATATTTTGAAATTATCAGGATTAGCAATGAACTGTCAGGGTCATTGTCTATTGCGTAGTGAATACATTTGTTAGTACCCTCTCTCTATTCGGCAGCGGGAAGGTTGAAAGAACTGGCCTCAGGGTGCCGAGATTAGTTACTAAACAAAACATTGCAATTTCTTTGACAGTGCACTACTTTATGTTTGTGGGCAGATTCAGCGCCTCATTGCTGAAGTTGTAAAAAATAAAGCATTCTTTTAAACCCTAAAGTAGCAATTAGTATTGATATTAACTCACTTCGAGACTAGAAGGGCCTAAAAAACTCTAAAGAAAATTCCTAATGGATTGTTTTCTTGTTTCTCGCTTGTTATGGACTTTTAACAAAAAAAATCCTAGAAGCAATTATTAGGTTTTGTAAATTTCCCGCTTGCACGTGCGCTGCTCAATGAACACCACAGTCACCAGGAACCAGATTTTTAAAACTACTTATTTTATTGTTGTTGTTTTTTTTTATTGATATGTTCAATGAGCTGGACGATACACTTTTGCACTAAAAACATGCAAACTTATTCGTACAATGAGTGCACGCCCTTCTCAAGGTGGACACAAAATACCAATTATAACAAGTGGTTGGTCTAGTGGCTAGAAATCCTAGGTGCGAAATCAAACGGTCGCAGGTTCGAATCCTGCAAGGTATGATTGCACCTTGCAGGTTTCGAACCTGCGACCGTTGTGTGATGAGCAGAAATGTTTGTTTCCGAGTCATGGATGTAATATTCTTATCTATGTATGTTTATTCGTTATCTAGTGCCCATAGTACAGGGTATCCTAGTTTGGGGTTAGGTAATTGGTGTGGAAATGTCCCGAATATATTTATATTTATTCAATAAAACTTACACTCTTCTAAAATACATAAACGCAATATAATTTAGATAAAAATAACAGTAAACTGAAAAATAAACATTTAAACAAAAATAATTAATAACACTACACTATAAAGAATTTTTTGAATAATAATGTCTTTTGAAAGAGATCGTCGAAAATATCCACATCATGACAAATATCATTATATGCTGAGCACATCCGATGCTGAGCACATCCGAGAATGCCGAGCATATTTAGTACGACACTAAGAAAGACTATGTTTTTCTGTTATGGAGACGGCTTTTTGAGTAATATAAAACAGTAAATTGGGACTGTCGATTTTCCCATTAACAATTTTGAACAAAAATACATCAGTGACATTCCGTCGACATTCAAGTGAAAACAATTTAAAATGGGCAAGCCTAGAGTTATAAGATCTCAGACTGCGACAAAGATTATTTGCATAAGATAAGTGATACAGAAACTGCTTTTGCAGTCTTTCCAAACGGTGAATAAGTAATGCATAAAAGGGACTCCAAATTGGGTAGCAGTATTCAAGTAGAGATCGAACGTAGGACTTTAAAAGAATTATTGGTATCTCAAAATCTCAAATTAAACTAAATTTTGTTTGTCTTAATACAAAAACTGCCAAACGAGCACCTTTCTTTGTGATAATATCTATATATATTTCTTTGTGAAGTCAATCTTAGAGTAAATTGTAACACCCAGATCACGCATACTAGTAACTTCAGATAACGTAGTATGATCAATATGATAAACAGCCTGTGTAGGATTCCACTTTCTTGTGAACTTAATATGGGAACATCTGTCTGCGTTCAGAACCATTTTGTTTTGAGAACACAAATTATAAATGGCATTTATATCATTCTGCAAAGATAACGTGCTCACGAATCACCTTATAAAGTTTAAGGTCATCAGCGAACATTTGATACTTTGATGTTACTGAAACACACAGACCATTAATAAATGCTACAAAGAACAAAGGACCCAGATTGGAGCCCTGGGGCACTCCCGACGGTACCGTTTTTGCTGTAGATTTGAATCCTCTAACCATGACCAGCTGACCTATTTTGATGATATGATTGGCACCACAAGGATTGGCCAGCAAGGAGCCACAGATTCCCGCATGACCCAATTTTTGAATGAGCAGTGTATGATCAACCACATCGAATGCCTTGGAGAAATCAGTATAGATGGCATGAACTTCAAATTTATCACCTAGAGCCTCAGAAATATCACTGACGTATCCCTAAGATTTGTCGACGTTGACTTTCCCGGCAGAAAGCCGAGCTAGTAAGAATCAAGTAATGGTTGCAAATGGTAAAGAATTATTTTTGAACCAATGTTTCAAGCAATTTGCCAGTTGACGATAAGATAGATATGGGTCTGTAATTCGTGATATTACTCAGGTCACCCTCTTTGTGGATCGGTGTAACGTGATGTGAGCTATTTTATATTTTTTTGGGAACTCACCACATGACAAGGACTTATTAAAAATGTGGTGAACAGGCTTACTGAGTTGTGTTGAACAAGTTTTTATAAAAATGGGTGGAGTCGAATCTGGACCAGGGCCTTTATTTGGTGTCTATAAGTTGAAGTGACTTCAAAATGTCAGACTCAGAAAAACTGCATGAACTGAGTGTGTCTATTTGTTGTGTCAACGGGATCAACTGGTGAAGGTTGATGAAGGTTGAGTAAGATAAGTTGAATGAAACTATTCGGAAAAAAATATCACTAATTCCTTGCCTCTTTGTGCATTCTGACCCAAATAAAACATTTCATCAAGAATTTCATTGCAATTGGATCATAATGATTTAGTGAACGTCCAGAAATATTTAGGATCTTTTTTTATTTGTTTATGAGCTTTTTTTTGGCTTTCTTGCATCAATTTATCACAACGATCAGGAAACATCTGATTTCTTATATCTACCGTGTTTTCTTTCTTTTTCTTTAATTGCTTTGCTTAAGGAGCAATTGAACCAAAAAGGATAATTTTTGATGCCTTTACGACTGATAGGTGTGTTATTGGAGATGATACCGTTATTTAACCGGTGGTGCGGTGCCAATCTCAGATAGAGATTGGCACTATAAATAAGAGAGAGACAACAAGGGCTACTGCTCAACTTCCTTGTCTTTTTTTATTTTTAAATCGTTTCAAGGTCAAATAATCGATACCCCGCTTTTTCTTTGAAGATATCGTTCCAGTTGTACGTAAGGTACATATAACTTCCTTGATTATTACTCACGTACTTGACAGACTTGTTACCTCGGGTTACAGCAATTTACGAAAGCAACTCTACTCTAAGGAAAACTTACATAGACACTTCTGGCGCAATTATTAAACTACACTGCAATCTTGCTCCATACTTCTTCTTTTTTTTATTAAATGAAGCATTTGTTTTTTTAAATTCCAGAATATGCATGTATTATTTCCCCCATCAATTATTTTTAAAATACTGTGAACGTTGGACGCGGTTCGTTTTTCATTGTTTAACTTAGACTACTTTTGTATATACGTTTAATTTCACTCGTTTCTTTAAAATTTAGGTCATTAATAACGAAGTTTATAATTAGGTAGATATAACTTTGAAAAAAAAACAGAGCAAAAGGCTCGATTTTCAGAAACTAACTGAATATGGCGCGCTTTTTAAAAGTCTCGTGTTTCAGTTATACATACAATTTTTGCTATAATTTCTTTCATTTCAGACAGTAAAAAAGACAATTAAAAATTGCCCACTAATGTGACTATATCTGGAATACTTGTCTATAGCTGGAATCGAACTTGATGGAGTAAGTACGGAGTTATCGTTTGATCTCGATTCTGATTTTAACGACGTGGAGTATACTCAGCGAGTCCGGAGTTCAAGCTCACATGAGACCGATCGGAGTAAACTCGATCCATTAACTCCATTATCTCTCAGCCTTAAAGTCTCGCTGCTGTAAAAATCAAACTCCCGATTGCAGGAGGCGACGCAACATGGCGCGAGTTCTTGACGCTGCCCAACATCCTGAAGGAGTACAACCCGGACATCCGTGGGTACTCCACGGGCACGGGCGAGTGGCTCACCAGGAACGCGCGGTTCAACGTCGCCTTCCCCGTTGCTTCAGACGAGGACGCTTACAAACAAGCTAAGGTACACTACAGTCAACAGTACCATCAGTACAACCCGGATATCCGCGGGTACTCTACGGGCACGGGCGAGTGGCTCACCAGGAACGCGCGGTTCAACGACGTCTTCCCCGACGCTTCAGACGAGGACGCTTACAAACAAGCTAAGGTACACTACAGTCAACAGTACCATCAGTACAACCCGGACATCCGCGGATACTCTAAGGGCACGGGCGAGTGGCTCACCAGGAACGCGCGGTTCAACGTCGCCTTCCCCGTCGCTTCAGCCGAGGAAGCTATGGTACAGTGAACAGTAACCTCAGTACAACTTGGGCATTTTCGGGTACTCCACGGGTACTGTACAATCTAACAAAAAATATGGCCTGCACAGATTTGTGTAACTAGTATAGGTACCTTTTTATTTGAAATTTTATGAAGATTATACACCGAGCATGAAATAATGTTGTAAAGTAAATAATAGTTAATTAGAGCGTGAATTTTAATGGGCGCATTAACAAGGCTATTATAAGGAAAACAAGCTCTGTACTTAAAAGTAAGTACATATGTTAGGTAGTCCACAGAGTTGGGTAAGTTAAGAACTTAATACGTATTGGAGATGAAGTGATGACAAATGCTTTCATTGTAATGTATCATTGTATGTAAAACGAGAAACAAAAATATTTTTTCCCGCCCGTGACTTCGTCCGCGCGGACGAGTACTGTTTATCGCGAAAAATGGCATCCTATGTTCTTCTAGGATATTAAAAACCAAAGCAAAAGTAGAGCACTAACGCTCTTGATGTTTTTTTCACAGACTTGTAATTATTTCGTTTCCATGGCAAGCGTTCATTATTATTAGCGAGTAATCAACATTTTCCAGTTTTCCCGTGGAAACTTACAATTTTCCGGGTTTTTTTTTATTCCAGGGTATAAGGGTATAAGGGTATAATGGATATACCATTCCAAATTTCATCAAAATCCGTTCAGCCGTTATCGCGTTAAAACTCCCCAAAAAAACAAATAAACAAACAAACAGACAACTTTTCACTTTTCTATATTGGTATGGATAGTCGATCAGTAAAATGGTTGGCATAATTCTTCCGCCATTTTGGAAAAAGATAGATTTATTGGCCCTAAATGAAACTAATGTCAATCGATAGGAAACAATATAAGCAACCAAAAAAAAGGTTCCCTAATAAAATGCCCGACTTATAATTACTTTCTGGGACTATTTTTTTCGTCATTTACACGCAATGCAGTTATTTTGTTTTTCTCTCTTGGTCACCTTATATATAACTGTATAAAATTAATGTCAAAGAAAACTATTCTAACCGGCGCCATCCCATGGTCGCATGACAAATTAATATCTAAGTTAAGTTTAACTAAAAATAATATAAATATCTCATAATGTAAGTATATCACGATTATCACGTATGCGATTTTTTCAAAGAGGCTCAATGCCCCGTGGCTGTCGCGGCAGCGGAAACTCAGTACAAAACCCGGCTTACGCGCGCGCGTGCACTTACTGCACTTTTTGATTCTCATTAGTTTCACTTATGGCCGCGAAATTGAGTATATTCATTGAATTACAACCAAAAGTATATTACAGAATGGCGGAAGTTTATGTATGAAAGGCTCCATACAAAAATGTTAGATGGTCTTTTGATATTCCATTTACCTGACTTATCTGGCCCCTGAACTAGGAGGAGCTGGCGCTGGCAGTGATCGTGTGACACGCATGATCGGCCAAGCAAACAGCCCATAACAGCCATTCAGTTTTATAGTGCATGCTGCATTCTTTATTTGCTTTTGGTTGCTTTGATTACATAGACAATCGTCCTTAATTGCCACTGATCGGCGATAAAAAGTTTTAAAATTAAAATTAATTACTAAGCGTAGGTTATTCAATGTGTTGCGGATTTAAATAGTGATTTTTAAGAACTTTACGGTTTTGGTTGCCCATTTGTTGGTTTTGATTATTAGATGATCAAACGAACTTACCAAGTGAAGTTCGATCTTAATTATCCTACCTTCGTAGAAGAGATTTATTTCTTACTAAGCTGTATCCGCGACTTCGTGGTCATATCTCCAGGTTAAAAGTGCTCTATATACTATTCCAAGACCTAAAATACCAATATACCAACATTTGATCAACATTCCCTCAGCCGTCAAAAAGTTTTTATCGGTTGCTCGGCTTCTACTCATCGGATTGAGATACCAACTACACCAGTTTTTAAGTCAAACCCTAAGCTATCCAAAAGTGAACCGCAACGCAATCTTTCCATTATTTTTTACGTGATGCACAAACAAACATACAGACAAACAGAATGATACGATTTAATAAAATTATTATATTCTTGTTCAGTACCTTATTTTAAGTAGACCTTTCAGTAGCTCATTTTAAGTAGACCTTTCAGTAGCTCATTTTAAGTAGACCTTTCAGTAGCTCATTTTATGTAGACCTTTTTTTTAAATTTCTTCTTTGTATATATTTTTTGGTAAGTACTGCTTTATTATAAGTACTTATAGATATACTAGTAGAGAATGTAATACAAATAAAAAAAATAAAAAAAACTTGAAGACGAAGATAAGACAATCTATGTCACATACACTCTATGTGCTTGAAGACGAAGATAAGACAAACTATGTCACATACACTCTATGTGCTTGAAGATGAAGATAAGACAATCTATGTCACATACACTCTATGTGCTTGAAGATGAAGATAAGACAATTTATGTCACATACACTCTATGTGCTTGAAGACGAAGATAAGACAAACTATGTCACATACACTCTATGTGCTTGAAGACGAAGATAAGACAATCTATGTCACATACACTCTATGTGCTTGAAGACGAAGATAAGACAATCTATGTCACATACACTCTATGTGCTTGAAGACGAAGATAAAACAATCTATGTCACATACACTCTATGTGCTTGAAGACGAAGATAAGACAATCTATGTCACATACACTCTATGTGCTTGAAGATGAAGATAAGACAATTTATGTCACATACACTCTATGTGCTTGAAGATGAAGATAAGACAATCTATGTCACATACACTCTATGTGCTTGAAGATGAAGATAAGACAATTTATGTCACATACACTCTATGTGCTTGAAGACGAAGATAAGACAAACTATGTCACATACACTCTATGTGCTTGAAGACGAAGATAAGACAATCTATGTCACATACACTCTATGTGCTTGAAGACGAAGATAAGATAATCTATGTCACATACACTCTATGTGCTTGAAGATGAAGATAAGACAATCTATGTCACATACACTCTATGTGCTTGAAGACGAAGATAAGACAATCTATGTCACATACACTCTATGTGCTTGAAGACGAAGATAAGACAATCTATGTCACATACACTCTATGTGCTTGAAGACGTAGATAAGACAATCTATGTCACATACACTCTATGTGCTTGAAGATGAAGATAAGACAATCTATGTCACATACACTCTATGTGCTTGAAGACGAAGATAAGATAATCTCTGTCACATACATGTATACAGATGATCAAAAGTTTTGCTAAACTCCCCTTCTGCATTTATATAGGATAAATAAATTGAACAAACAAGTTTTCTATAACTCTGTGATGAACCCGCACTACTCATTCCACACTGAGGAGTAGCCGCTGACAGTTCCTCAGCTGATATCCACTCAATGCCCCCGCTATAAAAAAACAATATTGTAAATACACTCCGACCACGTACTCCAAATATAAAATCTCTAGGTCCACTGGTTTAGACTGTGCGTTGTCTGTCAGTCAATAGGTATGTAACGGTACTGTTTTATAGGATAGAAGATAATAGATAAACTCAAGTAGGTATATATATTAAATGGCGAATACTATAATTCCATTTTTAGTAATATTTCGACGGTCGACCTTCAACGTTATTGCCACAGAATAAATAATAGCTACAACCTTTGTGACTTTGTCAACACGAACAAATAACTAGTCCTACCATGGATTTCAAAAGTGAGAAGATTAGGCTTCTTAGGCGTGAACCGCACAAAGACGGTGCAAAAGTGCAACGCACATAATTGGCTTTAGTCACAATCGGAGTGGATGGCATTTGTGTAGCACGTGTGCAACTTGATTGTTAATTTCTCACGGAACTACTGGGTACAAACCACGTTTTTATTAAGTAACTTTCTTGTTTTTCTGTCTGTATGTATGACTGTCTGTCGTTCTGGTGGTCGTAGTATTTAGTAAGTAACTACACTACTTACTTTACTTCTTCGACTAGCGAGTTGTGTGGCTGCTAGTATAATTGGAGCCGCTGCCAATGACCTCGCATATTAATGAGAGCATTAGAACGCGACTCCGTTAAGTACATAATATCAATTATTCATGTTGATCCATTTGGCAAACTGGTCGACCTACGGAATGAAATGTTCGCATGTGCAAGTTGCCTAATATGATTTACGACGCGCGAACTGCACGTCAGCACAGAATAAATAATAGTACAAACATCAGGCCTCATATTTCTTAAATACCTATAATTATTTACGTTAAACAGGGGCGAAGCTAGGGTGATATGGGGCGAGGGGGAGAAAAACTCATACACCTAAAACTAAAAAGTGTGATAAATCTTACTCTTTCTTTGAGTAGGTAGGTACCTAGCTAGATAATCCTTTTTGTAGTGGAATCTTCAAGTCTTCCTTCCATCTTCGATTTGCCTAATGTGAATCGACACTCAGATCTTCTGTAACATGAGGTCGGACTGGTATCATAACGTAACTGTCAGTAATACGCATAGAAAGCGTATAATTACGCCCTGTATTCATAGAATAGAATAGAATATAGTTTATTATCATTGAGAAATTTTAAAGTTCTGAGTCTGAGTTCTATTGAAGTGTTTATTTTGCACATTAAAAAAAATATGTGATGGCTTCTAGCTTGATAGCACCGCGCGCGCTCATTGGTCCAATCAAATAGCGCGCGCTTTCCCGGCTTCCTATTACACTTCCGTTTACACATTTCCTAACATGTTTCACGAAATCACTCCCATAGATTTCTGGAAAGCAAGCGGCAAGTTATTATACATAAAAACAATGGTCTAGGGTACTTAAAATAAGCTACTGAACAAGAATATAACATTTTAATAAGCCGTCAATTAATTTTTATCGTTTGCTCGGCATCTAATCATCGGATTAAGATACCAAGTACCCCAGTTTTTAAGTCAAAATACAAACAGACAGACACGATTTAAAAAGGTTATACGAGTATTATTGATCAGTAACCTATTTTAAGTGCCTAGACCATTATAAAAAAAAACATTTTACGGATTTTTTGGTACTTACTGCTTTATCCACACCAAAATATAAAAGAGAAACGTTGTCTGTATGTTTGTTTGTTTGTTTGGTAGTAAAATGGCACTGGAAAACTGAAAAAACTGGAAAATGTTGATTAATAGCTATAAGGAACGGTTACCATGGAAACGAAATAATAACAAGTCTGTCAAAAAGCATTAAGAGCGTTGGTGCTATACTTTTGCACTGGTTTTCAATATCCTAGATGAATTTAAGATGCTTATTTTCGCGATAAACTACAGTTCGCGCGGACGAAGTCGCGGGCGAAAGCTAGTTATAAGTATAGCAGAAGATGCAAAATGACCATGCAGACACGTCGTAATGACGTCACACATTTTTTGCAAGGAATTTCGCGTGGCATAGCGAACTAGCGCCCGGAGCAGTCGAGTACCTGCCTGTACCTCCGCCCCACATTATGGCACACACTGAACATCACTGTAATTACAGCTGCTCGCTGAAATACATAATTGGGCCATAAATTCCATAATTGAACCTAACCTCTTCGTTGCCCAACGAAACCAACAAAAGAGGTTCAATTATAGAATTACTATTACTAGTACCTACTAGTAGTTATCCGTGATTATTTGGGGTGCATTCCGATTCACGATAATATCGCTGTGAGCGATCACAGTGCTAATTTGCGTTCCGATTCAGATATCGCGCTCACGGCAGTTGAGTGCTGCAGTTGATTCGGAACGCTCGTGAGCGTGATTACAAGATCACAACAACATAACCTCAACATTTGCTCAAAATACAAAGTATTACTCGTGTGCAAAGTAGTCTGTCTAAAAATTGGTCAATTGTCTGTAGTAATATTTGGAAAACTGTACGAAAATCATACACAACTGAATTCAAACAACAGTTTTCTTTGTAAACAACCGTCAGTCTGTCACTTTGACAGTAGCGCTCACGGTGATATCGGTTTGGGGCATGGTCGGTGTAATCACAAAATGGCGGATGTAATGACGTAATCCGTGACGTCACAAGGGATATCGTTGTTGCGCTCACGATGACTCGGTACGCGTTTTAGCGCGATAATATCGATTTTATCGATATTTGCGCGTCTCGGAATGCACCAGTCGTTTAACGAAGTTACGTCAATGTTTTGTTTGTGAGAATCATTGCAATATCTTTACTTACCGTCCAAATGTAGACTTGAAAAGATCGCTCATAGAGGTAAGAACAACTATAAAAGATAAAGGTAAGATTAACAACAACTAAACACTCTAAAATTTACACAAAAACCCTGATGTAATGATCGATCAGCGTTAATTGACGTGTCTGTGTGCAGACATAAGTGATAATGCCACCAAGAGCACTGAATCTATTTAACATTTCTTTGTTTTTTTTTGTTCTGTGTAGGTTCATACTGTATGTATTTTTACAGACTGATCAATAAGCCTTGAGAATGCAATTTTGTATGTTAATTTATATTTGTAATCGGTAAATCACATTTTTCGCAACTCGGCAATCTCTGACTTAGGAATCAAACACCAAGTCTAACAAGACTTGCGTATTAGATTCAACCCTGTAAAAGTTATATTATGCTAACGCTTTGATATTTTTAGAGAAAGATTCTAACGATACTAGGCAACGTTCCAGTACCTAATATCTACTTACCTATATCATTAACAAGCTTAGCTTACAATTCGGTAGTTGACTTGTTTTCGTTAACTCATCGATAGGGTGCCCCTACCCCCCTCTATTTTAGTATTGTACTAATATAGAGTATTTTAGTAAAAAAAAAACATATTTTATTAAAACATCGAACGAAAATCAATATGTTTCTTAACTTTTGAGAGTTGTTAAATTGATCGCGCCTAAACGAAATTATCTGTCACTAGATGTGCCCGCGGCTTCGCACGCGTTGTCATTTCTCTACGTTTAAAGTACTATATATGTACTATTCCAAGGCCTAAAATACCAATATACTAATAATACTACTACCACTACTAATACTGCTCGGCTTCTACTCATCGGCTTGAGATACCAAGTACACTAGTTTTTAAGTCAAAGTCAGCTATCCAACAGTGTAAACCGCATCGCAAAATTCGCAAATGGTCCAGTAGTTTTTACGTGATGCGCGAAAAGTACAGACAAACAGATAAGCAGACGAACAAACAGACAGACACGAATTATAAATGTTTTATTTTTATTCAGTAGCTTATTTTAAGTACCCTAGACATATTTTTTTTGCAATTATCTCCTTTGTATAGTGTTTTTCGTTCCTATTGCTATATTATAAGTATAGATAAAAACCGTATGACGTCACTATGTACATAGACAAGAAATGCGCAAACCACACAGGAACAAAGCAACCGCGCACTGCGCAGTGTTTCAGTCAAATGGAAAAAACTTACTATTTTTATTTATTTACTAGCTTTCCCGCCCGCGACTTCGTCCGCGCGGACTAGGTACAGTTTATCGCAAAAAAACATCCTATGTTCTTCTAGGATATTAAAAACCAATGCAAAAGTTTGTATAACACCATTGCTCTTGATGTTTTTTGACATACTTGTTGTTTCGTTTCCATGGCAATCGTTTCTTACATCGAATAAACAATATTTTTTCAGTTTTCCCGTGGAAACTTGCAATTTTCCGGGATAAAAGTCCTATGTTGCCTATGTTTTATTCCAGGTTATAAGCTATCTCCATTCCAAATTTCATCGAAATCCGTCCAGTCGTTATCGCGTGGAAGCTCCCCAAACAAACAAACAAACAAACAGACAACGTTTCACTTTTTAACCGACTTCAAAAAAGGAGGAGGTTCTCAATTCGACCCGTATGTTTTTTATATATATTGGTATGGATTTGTAATAAAATGTTTTTTATTTATAAACGAATTAAGTTAAACATATATCATAACATTCAGAATCTTTAAGATATACTATTAATATAGCAGTAAGTAACTTATGATATTTACAAAAAAGTTACTTAATTTAAAAAAAAACGTCTAGAGTTAAGATATGGTGCTGAACAAGAATGTACCTAACAATTTTAGTTTAATGGTGTCTGCATATCAGTTTGTTCGCGCATCACGTTAAACCTACTGGAACGATTGCGATGCGGTTTCCACTTTAGATAGCATAGGATTTGACTCAAAAACGGGTATCCTTGTTATCTCAATACATTGAATAGAACCCGATCAATCGATAAAAACCATTCGACGTCTGAACGAAATTTGATGATAATGGTACATTAGGTTCTGGAAAAACACTTAAATTGGATCCTTATATCCCAGAAAAATGATCAAGCGGGCAAAACCGAGGGTACAGCTAGTCTATTAATATAATTAATTGTATTTTTTATCGTCTACAGTACTGTCAACTAGTTATTCAATTCCTTACACACTAACCTTTAGCTTTGCAAAGCTAATCGAGGCCACTGCCACTGCAACATTTCCGAACATAGTTAATACTGCCCAACTACTAGCCGTTTATGAATGTGTTTTTTCTTGCAAAAGATTTTTGACATTGTGACTATTCATGTTGGTTTCATCACCGTGCTAACAGAGCCACAATCAACTCATTAACACTTTGTAATAGTAAGTACCTGCTTCGTACCTGATCCTAGTCGCAGGGCATTATATTAATGAATGTGTACGTTTCTGCATTTGCACCCTGACTGTGCATGCATAGCCTATTGTAGTGTCAAAATTTTGAGAACCCGAAACAAAGAATATCATGTATTTTATCTCACAGCATTATAATGTTTTGTTGGCACTACGTGTGACCATGCTTTAGCAAATAAATGTTTTGTTTTGATTTGGAATCTGAGAAGCCCCGAAATTAGGATTCTTCAATCTACATATTTTCGCACAAGATTTTTTCCAGCTGGCTTCCAAATCTTCCAATACCTAACATTGAAGAATAGCGAACCCCTTCTCATGGACCTAAAGTTCCATATTTGCCAAAACAGACGATGCAAAAATAGATTAACGACTATAATTCTCTTAATTCTAGATAATAGTAGCGCGGATGCGTGCATCTCCAGACATCGACATAGCGAACGACTGGAAGATGATCACGGTGTTCATCGGAGCCAACGACATCTGCTCGGCCGCCTGCATCAACCCGGTCTCGTGGTCGCCGGCCGCGCACGCCAGGAAACTAGCCACGGCGCTGGACTATCTGCAGAAGCATCTGCCGAGGACTATCGTGAACCTAGTGCCCGTGTTAGGTAAATTGGAAAGATAAGCTCCGCTAGGACGAGAAAGGTAGATAGATAAAGGTTCTCTTTATTGTATCAAGCACATAAATATCGTCCGATCGATCGAAATAAGCTGTCGCACCACATGTTCAGGGTAATTGAAGACACATGTTTTTAAAATGAATTAGTATATAAGATAGTAGGTACATTGGTACAATGGACGGTTTTCTCGTTTAAAGCAATCTCAGACACACAGGAGATAAGGACAAGATGAGGTCAGGATCAATCTATTATCTTCAAAAGAACAATAGTAAGTATAAATTGATTCGAACTTGAAAACATGTCTTGCCTTTAGGCTACTTTTAAAAAGTATGAAACAATTTTTAAGTTAGATCTTGTATACCCATGTTTTCTTTTAAATCGTCAAATCACTACCATTTCTATCCACTTTTGGTCCTGTACCGATAGACAGATAAGCCAGATTAGTGAGATTAGTTAACGCATTTTGATCTAATGGTTGAAACAAATCATTTACAGATCTCCTTAGTATCGCAATATACTGTTATCTTATCTTTGGGCCGCTGTCCGCTTCTGTACACAGTTTTATCCAGTCTTCACCGTCTTTAGTTTCCTTGACAGTGGCTTCCCTGACTCTTCATACCATCCTTTAATGAGAATAGCTCTACTGTTCAATCCGTCACTCTTTCCAGATGTGTCAGTGTCAGTGCGGGTGCTGCGCCCCATGATGTGTCGACTGATGCACTCGCTGTTCTGCTCGTGCTTCCACCAGGGCGGTGGTGAGCTGGAGGCTGTCGTTCGCATGGCCTACCTCTACCAGCAGGCGGAGAAGATGCTGGTATGACTAATGGAACTTTTGTCCATATAGTATTGAGTTTGAAGAGTTTGACTTCGGAAGGTGCCAGTTTGAGTTAAGACCTGGAATTCACCTAGAAGTTTGCCTTAGAAGATGAATTACTTAATCTACTTATGTCAATCAGTAGCACAGGCTAGATCAGCCCATAAAATGTTTCACCAATGGTCTTTGTACAGCTTCAGATGATTTAGATATTCCTCAAAAGATCTTGGACTCATTTTGGTTTGATGTTGTTCACGGCTCTTTTTGAATTTATTTATTTATTATTCATACAAAATCCACAGCCCTTAAAGCTAATACATGTAAAACTTATAATTAAACTTAAAGCCAATGAAGGATTTACCTTTTACGAATACAACTTTGAACAAAAGTTAAAATGAAACGGTACCTCAAAGAAATTAAGAAAATAAGTAAAATAAATGAAATGACGTCCATTCGAAATCATCTTCCTCAAATAGCAAGTTCTCTACATGTGGATGTTCCTTCCAGGTGGAGAGCGGGCGCTACGACACCCGCAAGGACTTCACCGTGGTGCTGCAACCGTTCATGCGGCTGTTCAACGCGCCGCTGCCGCCTACGCAGCCGCTGCCCCTCGTCATCCACCAGTCCTACATCACACACGACTGCTTCCACTTCTCGCAGAAGGGCCACGCTCTCGGTATGTATGAAGACAACACAGAAAGACGGCCCATCAGTGCATGTAGAACCACCTCAGTTATTGAGACAGTTCATAAGTGTATGCAAAAATCAGCTCAGGGCATGGCTCATCAGTACATGTATACAGCATGTCATCCAAGGAGCACTTCAGTGCATGCAAACAGCATATCAGGGCATTTCAAAACAATGTTGACATTGTTTCTGAGCATGATGACCATAAGCATTGTAGGCGTATCGCCAAACTTATAAGATAACTAAGCCACCAAACATTCAAACACACAAATATATCACATCAAATATGACATCTTAAAGTTAAAACTGCTTACAGACTTTTATACACTTGTCAGTTGTATTCACTCTATTTTTTACCAATTTGTTTAACCTCTACAAGTGCCATCTCCGCAGTACCATTCATTCATCAGATCAGTCTTCGATAAATCAGTATTTTTCTATTTTAGCGGCCAACCTCCTGTGGAACAATCTACTGGAGCCCGTGGGCAACAAGTCTGACAACGTGCCGCCCATCCTGATGCAGTCCTTTCGCTGCCCCTCCAAGAACGCGCCCTACATATTCACAGCCAAGAATTCTAGGAGCTTCCTGCAGACTGGCAAGCAGGACGGGCAAGCTGACTTATGACACAAGGAGCATACCAGATAACTGTGGGCATACATATGTTTGTGTGTTGATGCGAATATTGAAAGACCTCCTAAAGTCTTTACATCAATTTTCTTGCTGGGATTCAATCCTGACAGCCAATAATTGTAGGACCTTTCCGTAAACCGGCAAGCGGAATGGCTTCGCTGATTTTGGCATGAGAAGAATACCTATTGTATATAGACTTTTGTGATAGACACATTTGTATGTGTAGACGCGAATGCGATTACTCTTAAGGTTTATCCCAAAAGAATTTGGTTCTAATTTTACCCGCCAGAGTTCTTAGCGCTGTCTGTAAGCCAGCCGGTATAATGTTGTGTAGGCCGGCAAGCGGGTCGAAAACACTGAGTTATGAGGAACATCCCTGTCGAATGTATGACTGTTGATGTTTTTACAAATGTTCTTTCTACAATCCCAAAAGAACATAAGCAAAATTTTCACGAGTGAAGCCTATTTGTGTTAGAGATGAATTGGAAAGTCTTGAAATAGTTACTGATGAGGTTCAACATAAATTTTGGACCTTTTAAGTTATTGCTGAGATGATTGTAGTTGTTTTAAAAAAACAGTCTACTTGAGAATCTCTTGGATTCTACATCCACAATGAGGAGATTCTCAAATTGTTTTATTTTTTCATATTTCTAAACCGTTTTTTTTTTCATATATGAATTTTCACGTCTTCTCGGAACTTTTTTTTATAGTTAAACCCATTTGAAGAAGATAATTTTAATCTAAACTATTATTATAGACAAGAACTTTAGGAGCTTCGCACCGGAAGTGATGCAATCGTGATACTAGGTACTAAATAATAAAATAGCAATTAATGTTATTATGTATTTATAGAAATCTTGTTAGACATCATGTTTTCTACTAGGTACAAACACAATCAATAATTGTATATGATAATACACCTTGCTTGTAATCTAACTACACTGACGGACACATAAACTACATCTAAGTACAAGAAGACTTTGAAATAAATATTTTAACCAAGTATGCAAACTGTTCATACAAATTTCAATTGAAAACTGGATGGGTACTTAACTTTGAAACAGCGTAGTATCACACCCTTAAGATTTGGTTTGTTTACTGGAAACGACCATTCATTGTTTTTACAAAAACTGTAAATGGAGCAGAAATTGCTTTAATTGAAAATGTGGTTTAACAATTGAAAAAAAATGTTTAAGCACTCTTTTATTTTTCTTTTAACAAGGTGTGTTACCTCCACGTGTCCTTATTACTGATTATAATCGGTTCTGCATAGACCTGATTAGGGTAATAGGTCTTACGGAATATTGTCCCATGCTTGTGCAATTGCTATTCTTAGTGCTGCGACTGTTGTGGGCACAGGATTTCTTGCATATACAGCTCTTTTTAAATTGTCCTAAACGTGCTGAATCAGATTAAGGTCCGGGCTTCGAGTTGGCCAGTTCAAGTTACGTATCCCAACCTCTTCGCAATATTGTCGAACTTGTGCAGCGGCGTGCGGTCGGGCATTATCTTGCATTACAGTAAAATTTTCCCCTATGAGTCCCATGTAAGGTACCACGTGATTTTCTAAAATCTCGGTTATATAGCGATGTACCGTCAAACCCCCTCTGTTACCGTTTTGATGAACCATTGTCAATGAACACATGATCCGTTCACCAGTTCATCGATATTCCACCCTAGACCATACACGAATCGCTTCCAAAAAGAACACGCTCCTCAATGCAACTTTGAGCATATCTCTCTCTGCGTCGACGATAGACTCTTCTGCGACCATCTGCACTATATAAGCATGTCCTACACTCATCGGAGTATTACACGGAGGTCCATTGCTCTTCAGACCGATTTCGAGGTGTCCACGCGCAAATCTTAAGCGAGCTTGTCTGTTAGGTGCAGACAACTTTGGATCATTTCATAGTCTAAAAGGGGTGATAGCACCTTTCTTTAGCCTCCTTCTTATTGTTCGTACACTCACGTTTACTCCACGCACTTTATTCAGCTCTGTTTTGATCTTAACTGACGTAAGGAAACGATTTCGCAAGGAAGTTATACAATAAATCGGTCATCACAACGGGTAGTTACTCGTATTCTGCCGGTACCACGTCTCCTTTTGTAAGAACCCATCTGTACAAATCTTCTGTACACTCTAGAAACCGTAGACTGGTTCAAATTTAAATTTCCAGGAATCGTTCGTTGATCCAAGCCTTGCCGCACCAATGCCACAATTTGTGCGGCTTGTTCGGAAGAAGTATCCAAATTATTGTACCGAAACTCTTGTTGAGTTAAAAAAGAGTACCTAAAATTTTTATTGGTAAAAATAATTCAATTAGCAAATGAAAAAATGAACAATTACAATCAATTTAAAAGTTTACCCTAATACGAGTAATACGCAAATCTGAGAACATGCGTAAATTTTCTTTCCCGGCTATAATCATTTGTTTAGTTGCAGTTCCATTTTTAAATTTTGTTTTTGTGATTAATGACCAGTCTTCACTTGTTTATTAATGTAAATCTAAAAAGTTTGCATATACATAAAAATATTCACTTGACAGTAATCCTGAACTTTGGTGCAGTTTATGTGTCCGTCCGATTAACTATACAATTCTAAACCTCTAATCAATTTTTAATAGAATCGCAGATCCTAACAAAGGTGTTCAGTTTTTTTAACTGCAACCACATCTTTTGTTTTATCGCTACATTCAATAATTAGAAATATTGAAAAGATTTCTATACATTTTTGGACAAACTCGTACGTCAGATATCTAGTTGTAAGTTGTATATAAATATAACTGTTTATTTTTAAGTCTGTTTATAAGTAATAATAATTACAGTTCTTATAGCAATTAAACTTTATAGCATTAAAGTACCTACCGTACGCAGGAAACAAGATGCCAAAAAACCTGGCTCCAGTACCTACCTAGGTATTATTCTGCCTAGGTATTATTTCTGTACTAAAATAGTCAAGTTAATTTATTGGCCGAGGTAGGCACCAGCTCTTTGATCATCTGTGGCAGCTTATTCGTATATCATCGGCTTTAGTACCCCAGGGCTCCTAAACTTTGATTCCAAATAGAAGAAATACCGTATCCGTCTATCACTATAAATGCATGAGGCAAAATGTATACAACCACTGCTTTGTAAATAGTTTTTACTAATAAGCTTTGTAAATGCTTAATTAATTTAATTCTAGTTGTAATAGTGCCATCAACGCTCTTTAATACCAAATGCTACTTTGTAAGTAGAACGAAGGTTACAGTAATTAAGGATAAAGTTAGCGGGTAGGAAATAAAAATTAGAATAATAATTACTGATTGTTTCATTCATTTTCCTTTCGAAATATTGCAATCAGTCATAGAATAACATAAAATTTAAGAGCTCTAATCTAACTCTAATTTCAGCGCCTCTTAAAACAACTGAGCAAAGTATTAGAAACACTTAAACATTCTTTTATCAGGCGCTAGTTTGCATGTCTCCTAGTTACCTATAGTTAGGTTAGAAGACATTTCCTACGAAAGAAAAAGATTTTTTAGTCCAAAAAATATTGCTATTTCTTTCGCGCTACTGTATGCGTATGTCTCTCTATTCACTTAGGCCCACTTGCACGAAAACGAAACAAAGTATCTAGTTAGTCCAAAAAATATTGTTATCTCTTTCGCCCAGACTAGACACTAGCCTTGGGTTAAGACAGCTGTGCAAGTGGGCCTTAGCTTGCTTATCGTGCTAGCCTCTGGTGTCAGAGTTTGTCAGGATGGAGCGATAGAAATCCAGACGTAACTTAGAAAAGTATTTGGTTGGCGGAGCCCAGCCCGGTATGTATCGTTGGACTCAAGATTAGGCACCGAGTTCGATATGTCGATGTTGTGGTACATGAAAACATGATAGAGAAACATCTTCGAAATGGACTTTCCACTTGAATGGAAATTATTTTTTGTTCTTATGTAGCAACTTTATAAATATCTATGCATAGTGTTCATAGGTTCGGAGTAAAATGGCTGTGATATACAGACAAACGGTCAGACTAGACGGACGGACAAACGGACAGACAGACATGACGAAGCTATAAGGGTTCCTTGTTTGACTAACCCTAAAAGATTTGTCAGAGTCTTTCAGGGTGCAGTACAGTGATAGACCGAACGGATAACCCTAATTCAAACTTTTAGCAATATTGCGAAAGCAAACTAATAGACACAGTCATATATGTAGGTAGGGTGTTAATACGCGACTCACCCGTGGTTCTAACATATATGTAGGTAGGGTGTTAATACGCGACTCTCCCGTGGTTCTAACATATATGTAGGTAGGGTGTTAATACGCGACTCACCCGTGGTTCTAACATATATGTAGGTAGGGTGTGAATACGCGACTCACCCGTGGTTCTAACATATATGTAGGTAGGGTGTTAATACGCGACTCACCCGTGATTCTAACATATATGTAGGTAGGGTGTTAATACGCGACTCACCCGTGGTTCTAACATATATGTAGGTAGGGTGTTAATACGCGACTCACCCGTGGTTCTAACATATATGTAGGTAGGGTGTTAATACGCGACTCACCCGTGGTTCTAACGTCTACGGGAAAAAACTGACTGGCAGTCAATACACTATGTAGACAAGACCAGCCCACTGCCACTACTGTGGCAGTGGGCTGGTCACATTTCCCGAAGAACCGATAACCGTTGGGGTAGACGAGTTCTCGAGGGGAGGTCACGTTTAGGCACACGTAGTCTAGGACGCCCTGTGGCCAGGTGGAGTGACGAACTGCGAAAAGCGACTGGAAGAAAATGGATGAAGAGAGCTGAAGAGATGAGAGCAGTGGGCAGATAAAGGCTGATGATGATGTAGACAAGAAGGTTTAAAAAAAGGCAGAGTTTACGCAGCCAAACAAACGAGTGAAGCAATAGCAAATAAAGACTGCATATGGGTGAGTGGATAATTTGTGTTTTTTGTGGAAAAGACTAGGTACATTGTTTTTAATTTTTATGAGAATTTGACATAATTACAACGAGTAACAAGCACGATAGATCTTGATGAGATGTGGCGGCCGATCGGCATAACTTGGTATGTGTGCGTGAGAGTTGTGCGTACGAGTGGATCGGCATATCTTAGGTGCTTCACTTTCGATTTGGTGGTGTATACTCCGACATTATTTAAACCTTCTTGTATGTAGACAAATCAATCTCTGTTGAACATTGATCAGTGAAGAGTTATTTGCTTACTAAAACAATGGCTGCCAGGAGCGCGTAGGTAATTTCATAGTCACTGGAGCCCTGCCCACGCGCCCTGCCCTGTCTGGTGACGTGGTGACGTGACGTACGTGATATACGAGTAATGGCTTTAGTCTATTTAGACTAGATTTACTTCACTTTTTCATGAACTACGGAGCCGAAACGTGGACACTCACGGTCAGACTAGTCTACAAATTTTAGGTCACTCAGCGAGCTATGGAGAGTCTAGCTATGCTTTGAGTTTCTCTGAAAGACATTATTCGAAATGAAGTGATCCGACAGAGAACCAAAGTAACCGACATAGGACCGATCTAAGGATAAGCAAGTTGAAGTGGCAGAGGTCTGGTCACATTTCCAGAACCGACAATCGTTGGGGTAAATAAGTTTTTCGAGTGGAGACCGCGCTTAGGCAAACGTACCTAGTGTGGGACGCTCTGTGGCCAGGTGGTATGACGACCTGCGAAAAGTGGCTGGAAGAAACTGGAAGCATAGAGCTGAAAACCGAGCACGGTAGAGTGCATTAGGAGAGGCCTACGTCCAGCAGTGGACAAATATAGACTGATGATGATGATGATGATGTTTATGGAAAGCATTTAACCTCTGTTTTGGTTGTTTATGAAAGTTTGCTCGCCTATGATGATGTTTATGTTATGATGTTTGATGCTAAGCGTCGCGCGCCGGCCCAAAACAATTACAGTGCGATCAGTACAGTATCGTTTTACAAGACCAAATGCGGGTAGTTGCAAACAGCGGCCGCCGTTCACGACGCCGATACCCGCATTTTGAAGTCTTCTCGCGGCCATGATCAATGCAACTTGATCGAAACGTTTCGATTCTAGTCCTTATTATATTTTGGTATTCAATTGTACACGATAATGACCCGAATCACATTGCCTTGAATTGAGGAAGTTTAGTCACGTAGTGATGCGTGAATTCTTCAATTCAACGTTATGTGTTATCCAGAACGTTGAATTGCAGAATTCACGCAGAAACTCACTGCAGTGCACCAAGCTCTCTGTGACATGATATAGTGAGTAATTTAGTAGGCAACCGTAACCTTTACACAGAAGTACACGGCGACTGAATAATAACTATAAGCTGTGAGGTAAACTTTGCCGCTCTGTGAGTTGGCTGCAGCAATATCTAGAGCAATCAATACTCACTCAATCGATGGACATATCTTCTGCGTATATTTCGTTACCTAACGTCACGTGGGCGTAGAGTATCAATCAGTAGCCATAATAAAGTAACTAGAACACAACTAGACATTGAAAACATCTGTCCAATAGCTTAGATAAATAATAGAAGCCAGTTAAGTAGGTACCATTTTTATAATAATAGAATAACAATGTAACTATACACCTTATGGAGTGGTCAGTACTGTTAGAGTCAGGTAAATTCAGAACCTACCAAAATTTGTAAAAAAAATGGAAACACTAGTGCTTTTTTTTAGACCCATTGCCTACGGTCGCATAAAATTATCTTCCATAGGTATAACTTGATTTGATACAGCTATGCACACCTGTTGCACAATTCGTCTGATTAATCAAGATTTGTTCCAAACTATTCTACGTAAGGAAAATACTCAACGACTTTCAATTAGAGGAAGGTACTAGATACTACAACCTACATATAAGTACTTAAATGAGGTACTTGTAGACATCACTTTAATATGTGGGCGTACAATTAACTCTAAAGACCAAAAGAAGAGACAATTCCAATGCAATTACTGCTGAAATATGGTCCACTTCCATTCCACTATTTGTACCTAACCAGACCTGTGGTCTAAGATATAAGCGAAAGATAAAAAAATAATAATTGAAAATCACTTAAAAACTACGCTCTTACGCAGTAGCCGTGTGAAACTTAGAACGGGCTGTCATAACTAAATGCGTATATAACATTTCGTGTGCTGTTAACCGTTGAGGAGTTCCCTAGACAGGACCCAACACTGAGTGCAGCAACCATATCATGGTAAAACTTAAAACCAGCTATCATAATAAAATGCGTTCACAAAATTTCGTGTCTGTGCTGTTGACCGTTAAATAGTTGTTTTATCTGGAGCTAATCCTGGATATAGATTCAGGTCATGCTAACCATAAAAATGCATTGTCATCGGAACTGAACTCCGTAGGATAAGAGGAAGTGGTTCATTCAGCTTGGTAAATTTGACCTAAAAAATATCCATACATACATCATCATCATCATCATCATCATCATGTCAGCCTTTAGAAGTCCACACTGCTGAACATAGGCCTTCACCAAAGAGCGCCATGACGAGCGACCTTGTGCCACCTCCATCCATCGATACATACATAGGTACATACAAACATTGCAAGTTAAATAAAAGGTTTTAATTCATGAAAAATGTTTCCAGTTACATAACAAAAAACAATGTATATTTTTATGTTCATATTGGTTCCCAAAGGGCTCTAACGAAAAATAAACATGACTCTACTATCGTGTTTGAAAAACAGCCACCCTAAAAGAAGCGCCGCGGCATATTCTGGGCTTTAGGCTAAAGCTAGGCCACATTATAAATAGTACATGGCTAGTCATAAGTCATAAGTCATAAGTATTTTATTAATAAACATCAGTTTACATGTCATCAGCATCCAAGTATGTATACAAATGTGTATAATTATACAAAATAATAATAATATAGCACAAATCGAATCTAAAAAAATAAGTACATGTCAATAATATAAATTTAATTAAAAAAATATGTCAAAGTAGAAAGATAAATGATCATCAATTCTTATTGTTTACACTACTTTTTAAAAATTCGTCAAAGCTATAGAAAGTTTGCTCAATAAGCCATCGTTTTAACCTGCTTTTGAAGCAACTCATGCTGAGGGCCCCCGTTACATTTCCCGGTAGGCGGTTATATACAGTCGGTCCCATAACGTGTGTCAGTTTGCTTGACTTCTTCATAGAACGCGGGATACCAACAAGCTTGGCAGCATTACGTGTTTTGTAGGCGTGCACATCACTATGGGTTTTATACAGGTCGGGAGAATTTCTTACATACACTGCCACCTGGAAAATAACAATGGCAGGTAATGTAAGAATCCCAAGCTTTTTAAAATGAGGTCTAGCGGAGGTATCTTGCGGCACTCGTACAGTGGCTCTTACAGCACGCTTCTGCATTCGGAAGGCACGCTCCCAATCCGAAGCGCGCCCCCAAAGTTCAGCACCATACTGCAATACAGAGTAGCACGCTCGCGCCACCTCCGCTTACACTACTCGGGACACCCTCCTGAGCGCAAAGCATGCACTACCTACTTTGCTACACAGCTTGTGTATTTGGCTCTCTCAAGTCATACTCCTGTCGATCTCAAAACCAAGGAATGTTATGCTGTTCACTTGCTCGATTGTGCTGTCGTTTGCCGACACCATCAATGGTCTTGTGATGTGGCCTGAGAGACAGAAGTATATGAAGTGTGTCTTTTTTACGTTTAATACCAGGCCATTCGCCCGAAACCACTTAGAGAGATTAGAAGCCGTGACATTCAGCATCTCCTCAAGCCGATCTACGGTGGCCGCAGTTACTATCGCAGCCACGTCATCGGCATACAAGAGGATATCTGCACATTTCACGGCGTCAGGAAGATCATTAAGCAGGAGAGAAAACATTATGTTCGAGATAGGCTTGTGTGTGTGTATGTGTGTTGTAGGCAAATAGCTTAACCCCCCATTTAATGGCGCCGGTTGACTACCGGCCTCAATGAAATTCTGCCATAAAATATTTAATGAACTGGCTGGCTGATTGCTTAGGTTAGACTATTCATAAAACAGGGTGACCGTGTGACAAACAAATACGCATTTCTATCAAACACAGTAGATTTCAAACAGAATAATGTTGATATACTTAAACAGTTTTCATGTTCAACCTAACTATTTACCTAGTATTCAGGCGAAATTCTATCCAACATAGTAGTTTGTGAACAGACAAACATTAAAAAATTTGATTGAATGGCTGAATACCATTCAGGCTGCTAGTTGAACGGTGCCATTTAGTAAACAGGCTAGGAAGTTAATTGAACGGCGGATTATGCTATCTGCCTGCAACATGTGTACCACCTTCGACTACATTAGAATTGGTTAGATACACATACGAGTATGTCAAATGGCCTATTTCTTTTAATTACAATGATTACGTAACAAATGTACGTTTGACCGACTGTTCAAATCTGCATCTCGCTTGTTGGTATTTATGTAAGTCATATTTGATAGTATAGATTTCTGGCGTCAGAGTTTGTCAGGCCGCCCAATGGTCACACATAAATACCGCTTGCCCAGTCGCCGCTTGTTGGTAAGCGCCGTACCGAGACCGAGCTGTGTCCGGGGGAACATTGTAGTTTTCAGGAAACAAGGAAGAAACTAGGGTAGTCCATTTCATAGCTCGACGACACACTAATAACACAGTACATAATATATAGTAGACTATATGTGTACTGTGCTAATAAATGTGGAACCAAAACCACAGAATGAATAATAGTGCCACCAAAACGCTGGCGGAATGTCTACTACTGCACAAAATCGGTGTGATCAAGAGTCTTTCGCCGCCCGTACACATTCCGCCAATTCGTAAAAAGCGTCGACTCTACGAAGTGCGGGCACAGAATAAATAATAGTACTATAGGTAATACGTAGTACACTATTATGCATTCTGCGGTACGGGGGATGATTGGGAACTCAGTTTTTTTTCTCTGAGAGGCAGTGCACACCACGTAATTCAAGATCTTTGATGCACAATCTCCGAAATGGATCCAATTGAAAATTTAATGGACTAGCGCAAAAGATTGGTAGAGACTATTTTGTTGACAAAAAATACTTTGCTAAGGAAGCAATTAAAAACTCAATGAAGCTTTAATGTGAAACCTATTGTTTGAAAAGCTACTAAGCTCTCTTCTCTCACTAATTACTGTATTGCACATCAAAGTATGACGCCCACCATAAATTAGTTAAGGAGTTCTCGATCGATAAACCACATATGGTCGCTTTTCAATTACTTCTATCAGAAACTTTTCCCCCCATATGCAAAGGTTCTATTAATATACTTACCTGATATATTTTGCTATGTGCTGGCTGTGTTGTTTTGTAGCAAATTTTTATACGATGACAAATCTTTCCCTAAAACAAAACGTTTTTTATTTGGAAAATCGTGAAAATGTAGCTCAAAGCTTTATTTAGACTCGATGTACAAGTATACACGAAGTTGTGGAATATATAATGTATTTAGACGCGATTTAGAAGTATACACGAAGTTGTGGAATAAATAATGTATTTAGACGCGATGTAGAAGTATACACGAAGTTGTGGAATAAATAATGTATTTAGACGCGATGTAGAAGTATACACGAAGTTGTGGAATAAATAATGTATTTAGACGCGATTTAGAAGTATACACGAAGTTGTGGAATAAATAATGTATTTAGACACGATGTAGAAGTATACACGAAGTTGTGGAATAAATAATGTATCATGCAATTATAAAATGCAGTGACTGAACTTAACAATCCGGTAAAAAAATACCGTCTAGAGTCAAAGTCAAGGCTAAAATAAAAGTAAAGGGTCCAGTGTAAAGCGGGACCCTCCCATCATCTCATCCCTGTACGTTAGGGTCACCAAAGTAAAGGGTCCAGTGTAAAGCGGGACCCTCCCATCATCTCATCCCTGTACGTTAGGGTCACCAAAGGGCAAAAGACTTGTATAAATAAACTGAACCTTCTGCATCCAAGAGAGATTGTTTTGTATTAATACTAAGCTAACTATCACTATCATTCTTGTCATAGCCCTGAGCTATGCATGATAAGGTTCCTAAATCGTTCTAATATGAGTAGTGTTGTGTTAAAATTAATACTACGGTGTCGTGGGACCATATCCTGTTGGACCAAATAAAATAATAATAATAATAATATTTGCTTGCATTTTCTTCTTTTATTTGCAAGTGATTCTTCATGCGACAATTAGGTACATATAAGAACCGATCAGCGAGTTTTGATGGCAATCGATTCCCGGAAAATATCAACAGACTCAATTTGACTTGCAGCAGCAACAGTCAAAACTCTATTTTAGCAAACATTACTCATGTTGGCGATGTTTAGTCACTGTTTTAGGTAAAATAACAAATCTGTGCTCCCGGTCGTCGGCGGCGGGACAAACTACCGATGTACGTGAATCAACAGGCTTATTCTGGGAATTTGTCTTTGTCGCAGCAATATGATAAGGGCTTCATTAGCCCAGATTTCTAGAAACTAGGTATATTTACAGCCACCATGATACTCCGTAAAGTTTTTTAAGTGTCAATCGAAGAGGTTTTATTTGGAAGTTTAGCTATTATATGTTAATTAACACGTTAGTGGCATAAATTTGCTATTTGTTGTTGTTGTTTTTATCTCATGTCATAATTATATATTTATGTAGGTATTATGTTATATCATCATCATCATCAGTCCGTGTCAGTCCACTGCTGGACATAGGCCTCTCCCAAAGCACGTCACTGAGCCCGATCATCGGCTCTTCTTTTCCAACTGCTGCCAGCCACTTTGCGTATATCATCGCTCCACGTAGCAAATAGTTTTTATTAATATTAAAAGTAGCTATAATTTATTGTTTAGCTTTAGATTATTTATATCATAGTGCACCCGTCGTGTACAGTTATAATAAATCGTCTCCATCCAAAGGCTGCCTGGAAGAGAACGCTTTTAGTGGTAAGGCCGCTCATTGTTACACTTCATCTACTATTGATCCTTTTTGTATTGTGGTATCTATCTATACTTATAAAAAAACTGTTACAGGTCCAATTCCGTACATTGAAGATAAAATGAATATTTTTTGGAAGGTCCTGTTTATTGATACTATAGCCAAAATTTGTTTTAATTTTTGTCTGCTGTCTGTCATTTGTGTGATGAGCAGTAGTCTGCTCACAAATGTTTGGACTTTGCGGGATTTGAACCCACGACCGTTTGATTTCGTATTAGGGTCTCTAGCCACTAGACCAACCGGTCGTAAATTTTTGACTTATGTCGGTTGGATACTTTTCATCCCGAAAAATTAAAGGGTTCCCGCAGGATATTGGTTGAAAGTTACTTAAAAGAACACGTATCACGCTGAAACTACTGGACGGATTTTGATACAACTTGACACAGTCAGAGTTTATATGATGGGTTAAAATTGAGGATACCTTTTATCCCGAACAAATAAAGGGTTCCTGTGGGATACGGGTTCAAAGTTATGTTAATTTTATAGTAATAAATATCTATATTTGTAATAAAGCAATAAGTACGAAAAAGTCTGTAAACAAAGAAGAAAAAAAATGGTCTAGGGTACTTAAAATCATGTTTGCCTGATTATCTGTAAGTTTGTTTGTCCAGTAGTTTTTACGTGATATGCTATCACGTAAAAAGTACTGAAACGATTGCGATGCTATTTTTACTATTGGATAGCTTAGGGTTTGACTTAAAAACAGAGGTACTTGAAATCTTAATCCGATGACTAAATGCCGAGCAATCAATAAATAACTATTTGACGGCTGATCGCATATTGTTTACTGTACGTACTTTGTAGGTACTTTTGGTCCTGGAACACGTATGAGTTACTTTTAAATGAAATGACCACGCGGGCAAAGCCGTGGGTACAGCTAGTGTACAATAAAGCGTTTATCTATCTAGCTATGTATTCATTTTCTATGGCGAGATTTACACGGGGTCGAACCTGATCCCTCAGAATTCTGGACTCCTAGTTAGGATCAGTATTGAAATATGTGTTCGTGTAGGTACATCACACATCATCATCATCATCATCATTACCAGCCGTTAAACGTCCACCGCTGAACATCAACCCCCCTTAGAAAGTCACCACGAGTGGTTGCTCGTTCATTACATATCATATGGGGGATTTGTCACAATCACCGCGCATGAATGAGTGTACTTGGTGATAATAATAACTATTTACACAGGAAAATGCAGATTCGATCCAAGATCGAGCTTGCACCCTCGTTTCCAGAATATTCCTTCAGCGGCGGCGGTATATAACCGATGCGGCGCTCCGAGCCACCACAGTCCGGCCCGGTGCGTTGCCTCGCTGACACGCCACGCCACACTCGCCACACTCGCCACAACTCGCCACTTTACTCTCGAGTCAACTTCAACAACACACAAAATGGTAAGTCACAGTTTTTTTGAGTTTGGAGGTCTTTGGACGGGGCAAGGTCAGCTATAATTAGGCCTGGAAGAAGTGAAGCGAGTAGGTTCTAAGGCAGAGCTTTGGAAAATTATATTTTTACATAAATATAATCAGTTACATTCGTATATCCTGAAAATGTATAATTTACTGAAACTGGAAAATTCAGTAGCTTTATTTTTAGCCATACTAATAGACAGACAATGAAAATTTATTAGCAGTATTTTCCCATAATGTCTTTTATTCATATTCTACTTTTTACATAAAATTATTTATACACCTTACTACAAAGTACATAGAACAGTTGGACAATCTATAAACCATTATAGGCTTATATAATTAGTTACTTTCGTATATCCTGAAAATGTATAATTTACTGAAACTGGAAAATTCAGTAGCTTTATTTTTAAATTTTAGTCATACTAATAGACAGACAATGACAATTTGTTAGCAGTATTTTTCCATAAAGTCTTTTATTCATATTTTACTTTTTACATACAATTATTTATACACCTTACTACAAAGTACATAGAACAGTTGGACAATCCATAAACCATTATAGGCTTATACGAGTATAGTGTTATGAAACTTTTTAATTTGATTCCTGAAATGAAATGCTGAAATGCCTAAACTAGGAACGTTGAACCAACCTCGGTAAATAAAGCAACATAAAGCCTCGTCGGTAACGAATACGTGAACATCATTTCAGCGTAAAATGATAATTTCAGGCAGACACGTAAAATATGCCTTATTTATTCGCTGAATCTCTTTTTATAACCCCAGAACTTGAAAAGAGAGGGGTGTTATAAGTTTAGGGTGTGTAGTGTAGCCGTCTATCTCTCTGGCATCATAGCTCCCAAGCAAATGGACCTATTTTGATGCGGCTTTTTCTGTTTGAAAGCTGATGTGATCGAGATGCTTCTTAGCTATAATGAGGAGTGAAGGGTTGGGATTGATTGATTTAAGTTTAAGTTTAATAAGTTTATTAACCAAATAAGGTGGATATACATTGATAGGCAGCGGCCCCACACTAGGCTCTAGGCCCGTGTCGTGGAAGCCTGGTCTGAATACCATAACACAATTTAATTTAATGGAGGCATCCCTTCCTAGCAATAAACATTACTGATCTAATTTATTATTATGAAATAACAAAATTTAAAAAAAAAATATCAGATCTTGAATTTTTTGATCTTAACTTAAGTATCAACGTAAGGGGAAATGTATTGTGTATAAGGGTATGAGGGGGCGAGTATGTGTACGCATGTTTTGAAAAGGAAAGTGTGTGTGTGTGTGTGTGTGTGTGTGTGTGTGTGTGTGTGTGTGTGTGTGTGTGTGTGTGTGTGCGCGTGCGTGCGTGCGTGCGTGCGTGCGTGTGTACACACACACACACACACACACACACACACACACACTTTCCTTTTCAAAACATGCGTACACATACTCGCCCCCTCATACCCTTATACACAATACATTTCCCCTTACGTTGATACTTAAGTTAAGATCAAAAAATTCAGTGTAAAGTGTGTGTGTGTGTGTATTTTTTCACAGATACATCAGGTCCTCTATGTCAGAGTAAGATCGCATAAATTACCATTTTTGGACTAGTACTCTCACTTGGGAGGTTCGCTCACTCGTTATAGCACAAACTTTCGATATTTTATTATAAATGGGTGGGAGTAGATGGCTTGGATGCCGATTCGCGTAGGCAGAGTTAGCAGTCGGTACTGGTATCCTATAAACACGCCTTTTCAACAACTCTGCTAGTTCTTTAGAAGTCGACATTTCTTTGTGGACCGAGGTCACAGCTTTTATGATAAATAACTGTCGCATCCGCAGAACTTCAGTCTCTTTGTACAGAGAGTCAGTCGAGTACCTAAAGGGTTTTCCTAACATTACCTTTAATACCGCTCGTTGGGCCCTTTCGGGCTCAATCAAAACAGTTTTAAATGCACCTCCCCAAGCTAGAATACCGAATGCTTGTGCTTGTTGCTTTGTGCTTGTTAATCGATATAACAAGCTGGAGGCTTTTCTGTTTTTGTTTGTATGTTACCCATTGAGAAAGCAACCAACTCCGTTTGTTGGTGGCTCGAAGATGTTACCTCAATAATATATAAGTACATAGGTATATCTTCAGGATTACTGAAGCTATTTTGGATGATACTTGTAGGGTAGACTTTCAGTGTAGTCCTCTACAAATGTCACCAAAACTTGTTTATGTTTTTTAGTTAATAGGTATTTTTTTGGTAAATCCATTTGTTTTTATGTTGTATCTCCAGGAATTCTAAATCGATTTGGATGATTCTTGTTTTATTTAAAAAGGGTACGTTGATTTTCAGTAGACTTTCGTATACCTATATGATTTCTTGAAAATTAGTACCTACCTACAGTAATTTAAAAAAAAAACATTTCAAGTCAGATTTTTGGTTCCAAGAATTATTTCTTAGCTCCACGTAACATTCCTACTCTTTATAAACCTGCGGTTTCCACCTATCAACGAATATTATTCTGAGCTATTCTGATACTGTTATCTGCAATTGTCTATGGCTCGTTGTCTTAGTTTCCGGGCGAGTGGCTCGCGTAGCTGACCGCAAGTGGCCATCGTGGTCTCCGATACTGCGGACCACCTGTCTAGTTGAGGCTGTAGGTTTCCGTGTCTTCTAGTTCATATTGCTCCGAACATGTTGTTTATAGTAATTAATATAAAAAAAATAAAAATATACACAACAATGATTAATTAATTCATTACAAAATCAAGAACCTAGTTTTTTTTTAATATTTAATTTCATACTTTCCTTTCCAATACCTGAAGGTAGGTTTTTTTTAATACCTTACTCGATAAGTATTGGTAATTTTTTGTTACGTCAGAAATACAATAAGCCGCCATATTAGTTTTCTTGATACTTCATATATCCTATCCAGTAGGAGCAATTAAAAATAACATAAATAATGGGAACGTTCAGTCTGCTAAGAATAAACTCTTGGCGTCCCCTGTAAATACCTCACATGTCTATTCCTACCCCACCCCTCCTTTACATGTCTGACTTGTAAATTAGCCCTTCTGTCTGGTCACCATTGACCGGCAGACACCGTGACAATCCCGCCAGTCAGCGACAGTCCTGCACCGCATTCATGTCCAAGTCTCGTGGGAAAGAATGCTCTATTCATTAAGTGTCTGATTATCACCCACAGAGTCACGGCTGCATTTAAATTAGAAGCATCGAAGCACGATTAGGTTTATTGAATGAAAGTAAGATTCTAATCGCTATTGACATCTCATGAATCTGGTATGCAGGTTTGTGAAGCGGTCGCTAATCTAAATGACGATGTTTTTCAAGAATATAAAGAAGATTGATCCTTTCAAATTGTAGGCATTTTAAAAGTCTAGCAAGTCTATTTATTAGTGGTTCATTGTCTTGACCGTATTCAGTAGATAAGTACAGGTTTGTATGTTTCATGTACGTATGTATGTAGGTATGTGTGTAGTATAGAGTAGGTTCATACGATGTATAAGCATGTTATTGATTTGCTTTGTATTCTAGAACAGTACTTCAGCTATATCTAATGCTCACTTGGCAACCTATTAATTTAGTGAAGCATTTTAACCCATAAAGCGTATGATATAGATTAATTTTAATTTTAAATTACGAACATAATTATTTGTCTGCTATTTTATTATATGGTTACTATCTGTGCCCGCGGAATTGCCCGCGTGGTTTATTTCTCTGCATTAAAATTAGATTCCAGGACCTAAAATACCAACATGGAAAATTAGATTAAAATTCGTTCAGCCATCAAATAGTTTTTTTTATAGATTGCTCGGCTTCTACTCGTAGGATTGAGATACAAAGTAAATCAGATTTTGTTGGTAGATCCAACAGTGAAGACCGCATTCAATTGCTCTAGTGGATTTTACGTGATGCGTGAGACAGACAGACAGACGACAAGATAAAAAATCCAAGGTATATATACAGATGAATAATACAGATGGATAAAAATTTGCGATCTAGCCCATTTTGATTTAGGCTCTAGCCCAGCCCCTGTTTTCAGCGGCGATATTAAATTATTATCAGCAGTTCACAAAAACTGCATTCAATTTGGGCCATGTTGTGAAGTGCGTTATCTTTGTCAGGCAGAAGTGGACACGACATGACACAACACGCCAAAATGATGGCGTTATCGCGCTAAATTAGATTTTGTTTTATCATCTAACAGAAACACCGAAACTTTACCTATAATTATATTATACGATACATTGCTAAAAGCTGTTTCATCGTTCTCAGTGAGCAATTCGAAGTCCTTCGCTTTTATACGTCCTTCGTCTACCTTTCCTTCCCCAGTACGCATCTTGGGGACGCTATTAGGTACCCTACATTTCAATTGGGAGAGCATCCCGAAGAACGTAGGTTCAAGTCCTCATACGTGGTCAAATTTGCCATTCCCTTTAACGTAGGTTCATGATTCAATTTCATGTATTCAAAAATCTATAGTGAAATAAGTAAATGCAATTTATGTGTACACCCAGACTGTTGACACTCAGGTCCATAACGGCTGAACCGATTTTGATGAGACTTGGTATAAAGATACTGTAAGTCCTGGAAACAGGATTCTTTTTAACATTTTCCACGCGGACGCAGCTTGTAAATAGGTTTTGGACTAAGTTCAGTAGTCGCCTTCATGGCAGGTAGTACCCACTGACGATGACATAACCTCATTTATCATTTGCAAACCAGAAATTAACTTTTGGTCGTCACCAAACTAACCCATTTATAAAACCAACAACAATGGCCGCTGATGTGTTTTACTGATTACTTGGGAACTTCATTGACGTTTTACGCCCTGTCTGGTGGAATCCTTAGAAATTAATCATTCCTGATTTTATACATTGTGGTTACTATAGAGACTCTCTGCTCTCTCTGCTCTCTCTCTGCTCTCTCTGCTGAGTCGCTCTGCTGAAAGTTTTGACGTTATAAAAATTTAAACTGAAAATTATTGTTTTATCTTAAACATGCAACTTTTAAGTTAAAAGTAGTGTAGACAAGAAGTGCTATAATAAAATAAAATAATATAAAAATACATATAATAGTAGATTGTGCACCAAGGGGATAAAGCTGTGTCTTACGTAACGTAAGGACGTAGAGGAGTCCTGAGTGAAGTGAGGGTTCAAGCCACCCAAGACGAAGACAGGCTTTATCCTCAAGGTTTTGTCATTTGACCTCCTTTATCCTGTATTTTTAATACCTCCTGCGAGACAATAAAAACTCAGGGCTACATAAATAAAGCATTAATTTCGTTAAAAGTTAAATAAACTAGAAGGATGGATTCGGAAACAGTCTAGACTCCTTTTGTTGTTCTCCATTGATTATAATCGTTAAAGGCTTTTTCGTTTTTATCTCTTGCCTTTTCCGGCAGTAGATTATTAATAATATCTAAAGCGTCTGATTTAATAAACTTCGGAGTCAAATTACTATCGCTGGATGAATTTTTGTGTCAATTTGAAAACGATAAATAAGGACCTGTTAAAATAAAACCAAACACCGTCTTTAATTTCACAATCGCGTTTTTTGTGTTCTGTCCATTGTGCCCAGTTCCATTTTCGAATAAACTCTCTTTACAATGCCTATGCTAAGAGTTTTCATACGAATTTAAACGTTCCAAATCCAAATCACATATTATTCCTTAGGTTTTTCTTACTTTTCAACTTTATCCCTTGGGATATAATGGCTTTATTTACGTTGAGATTGCGTAATATGTAATTGCACATTGTCGAGCATTTGGTATGAAAACATTTTTGGTTCCGGTGTTGTAGAGCACATGCTCATCTGGAAATTGTAGATTTTAAGCCATTTTATCCGAGACATTTATCAATATGGCGGCAGTATGGCTCCATTTCCAAATGCGAAAAAAAAACTTACAATATGGGTTTCAAATTGAAGGCCTTCTTTTAGACATTCCACAGTATATAGTATAGTTTGAAGGCATAAGTTCATTTTTGGCAGGGCAGGCGTGTTTTTTTAGCTTTTAAGCTAGTTATTTCACTTTACGACATATTTAACTTTCAGTAATGATGCAAATTTAAATAACCAAACAATTTAATACAGCTAGAAGAGCTTCTTTCCCGTCACAGGCTGGCATCTTAGAAAACCGAGTTTGGGCACATTGTTCTCAGTAAAGCAAATTAGAAGGTAGTTTTGAAGTGGCCATTATGATAATTATGTATGAAAGCTTGGGTATTACGACAAAATGAACATTTTGTAGATCGTTAATCTAATAAATCGTTAGTCGTTCTATCTTTCAGTTAGATAGTCACGTCAATCAAATTACGAATCCGGAGTAGCTTTCCAATAAGAAATATACCATTACCTTTATCACCACACTTCTAAAATGCCAAGTATTAGGGCAACAACACAATTATTTAGGTAATTAAATGCCTGTACCGTGAGTACGCACCCGGTCGAATACCTCTAAATTATGTTTTTCACGTGCAGTGTATCTACGGGGTTAGACACGCGCTTAGGTCACCTTAGGTGCGGCTCTATGGTATAGTATATATAGCTATGTGTGCCTCATCCTACCGTACTCACCAAAGAAATAATCAATTTGATGGATATTAATGATTAGTAGTTGTAGGTAAGCCAGGGAGTGAAAAAGAGTTAACATTAGTGGAACACGTGGAGGATCATGTACATATATCACAGAATTTATATTGCTTTGGGACTGAAGATTTGTTTTTTGGGGTCTCATGGCGACACAGCGCCGCGAAAGATTTTGAAGTCCAAAGTTCAGCAGGTCGGCGCGGCCGGCGCGGCGCTTACCATCGCGTAACAACCGGCTCGTCTCCTCACTCTGATGTATAAATAGAAAAAAACGGATAAGTGCGAGTTGACCTCCCGTAGAGAGGGTTCCGTTCGATTAAATTATCTCACAATGTTCAGAAATTTACCAAGTGATTATAGGTTTTCTTGTAATCTATAAGTAAATAACTATTTTCCGTATTATTTTCAAAAATTTAATGAAGGCTAATACGTACTATTTATTGTAAAATTAAATAGCAAAAAGCGACAGGACATGAGACTTGTATTCGATAATAAAACTAATGTTGGCATATGTAACGGCATCTTGGCTACCCCGCTATCGGATGAAGCCAAGATGTTGGTTAAACTTTATTTGAGTATTATATGAGTCCGTAACCGTACTCACTAACTGTTACCTAGACATTAAGTTACAATAAGGTGCTTCTACTTACGGGGGTGACATGGTCACTGCGTGACAAAACTCCCTTCTAAATAAAGATATTAAAAAAAATAAAAAAAATAGCAAAAATAAAAGCACTTTTACAAGTCAACACTTAACATCTCATAAACAAAGAGAAGAACATAAATGATTAAAACAGATCAAATCAATAATATAAGGTAAACCAAGTAGGTGTACTTAGAGTTTGAAAAGGAAATTTTCCTTCCATGTGCCAACTCAGAGTTGAATCTTGAACTATTCATACTGTGGTTGAATCTCGCACAGGAAAAGTAAATATCATTCTGACTCTACCGGTGCTTCGGAAATTCGCCCGTTAGAGAAGAGCATCAAGAAACTCTACGGGGATATAATCTACTCTATTGTTTTCAATAAAAATCTTTACTTTAGGGTAGGGTAGGTAGGGTAATATGTTTTTATAATTTTAAAATAAATTGTTTAAAGTGATTTAAGAAAATTGACCATTCATCGAACTTATCTCCGAAACTACGGAGCCTAATATTAAAAAAAAAATACAGGAAGACCTATAAAAGACCTAAGATCTTAAAATAGTAAATCTCACAATATTGTGGATATATAATGGAACCCTCTCTACATGACATAAACTCGCAGTTGTCCGGTTTTATAAAAACGTGGGTAGCGCAAAAAATACATTAGATACTTAGCACTTAGCATTGATAACTGAACCACAAAAGAGGATCGTTAGTTATTCAATCGACAGAATCGAAACGGGCAAAATAGATTTAGCAGTGAATGATTACAATCTGGATGCCTCTTGAATATGAAACTTTTTATTGAAAAACACGGGTAGCCAAGCCATGATTCAGCCTCCCGCCGGCCGTGCCATTTCTTAATTCAAAATCAGAGTGTCGGCCATGACTGTGCAGATGGTGCTGGCTGTATGCGCTCTGCCATCTTTTTACCTTTTTTTTGTTTGCTGCCAGATTGGCCAATGAAATTATTGTTGGTGCGTTGAACCCTGGCGTGTGTACTATGCGATCACAGCCTGTAAACATAGCATATGCGTTGCATTGAAATATTGTATGGTATTTTGTTGTGTCATTTTGTCGATAAGATAAACAGAGTGAAATCTACACTTTCGCAAAGGATTAAAATGTTTTTATTTTTAAATGGCTACAATGTACTCACATATTTTGTGACGGCAAACTTTAATTTAAACGATCTTATTTGTTTTTATAATTAATAGGATATAGAAACGTAGGTTACCATTGGGGGTTATATTTGCTTAGCTTACGTTCCACTCGTAATTTATACGAATAATTGCCATAGCAAACTAGGGCAAGCGTAATTGTGTAAGCAAGACATGGCAACATTAAGCCACGGCTGAAACCACCACACTAGGAAGCAGGGGCTTTTAGGGCGTCGACAGGAAGCCTGACTCAGTTTCAACCTGCACCTACTTCCTGGACTTACTCGTGGATATAATACTGACTGAGTACGGGGTAGTCTTTGAGTACTTTACCGAAAACAATGTGTAGAGTAATTTTTCGAAGTTTTTACGAAAGGAGTCTTAGAATATACTACTGTAATAATTACGTTCGGGCCAAAATTAAGGGCCTTAACCAATTTTCATAAAGTACCCTAGCTAGATACTTATTACGTAAAGTAGGTATTTTTAATCAATAACATATTTTTTTAAATTTCTGTAATTTATTTCTACGTTGCTGTAGATATGTTCGAATGGTTTGAGCAAACAGCCAACTCCGTAGTTGGTGGTGTGCTCGCAGGTTGAATGACATGAACATTGTATTACTAGTAAAATATTGTACCTTAAATTAAAGGAAGACAATGAAAACTAAAATGTTAACAAGGAAAAATACATTTACAGTGAAGATAGTGCATATTTACTGTACTGTATTGTAGTAGCTCTCAACTACTTAGTATTTATTTATCACTGTACCTATGACATTTTCTTGATAAAATTAAGCAATATGATTCAAAAAGATATCAGTATATTTAGGCTGTCACGAGGCGGTCCCAGGCTTTGGGCTTGCTCCACCAGCCCCGGGACCAAGCCTCAGTGGACAACATAAAAGGGTCAGGAACAAAACTATTGGAAGCACAGGAACAGGAGGAGATGATCACAGACTTTTTGTACTTCGACGATACGGATTAAAACCACTTACGTAGGTACTGTGATATATATATATATATATTTAAAAGACTCATATATATTTGTAATAAACTTATGTAGATATTTTATAACATATTATTTTGTAAAATTGCAGTTCTGCTAAAAAAACAATATCCGAAAAAACAATTTAAGAATGACAGGTTATTTGAATATAGAATGAATAATGAACTATCAAAATGAATAGAAATGGATTATGAAAGAATTAAGATATCAAAAGAGTATTATTATGAAAGAGGTTTGGACCTCGTCACAAGGCATCTACCTGATTTTGCTTTATTCCCACTTTGTTCATAATTTTCTGTCTACTCATAATAAAATGTTATATTTCATAGTCTTCCTTTAATTTAAGGGAAAATGTGTCTCAGAGACATTTGATCCTTATCAAAGAGTATACAAGTACATCCTTTTCACAGATCCTGTCGATTGCTGGCTTAAAATTACAGGATAAAGTTTTTGGCATATATATTATGTCGGTTCAATTCCAGGCTGAGCAAATTTTGAAAAATCTTTGCTTATGGCACATGTTATTAATTTCAAAAATAAATGTTTCGTTTAAGTAAAATTAACTATATCGTCAATATTTAAAGTACTTTGCCTCCATCGATGGCCTTTAAATTTCACCTTGTATTATTTTATATCTACATAATTTCATGAAATTTAATCAAGGATACCCGTCCATACTTAGTACAGTACGGCCGATAAGTAGGGGACACTGGCCACTCTGGACTTTGTGCAAATGGCTGCGCAATTATCATTTAAAGGAACTGAATAGCGGAATGAGGTGCATCTCTAGCCTAGACCACAGCCCCGTGCACGTCGCCTCATTTCGTCATTCGGTTCCTAAAAATGTTCATTGCGCAGCTATTTGCACGAAGTTCAGAGTGGCCACGACTTATCGGCCGTACTGTAAGTCGGTAAGTATGGACGGGTATCCTTGATTACTTATCGGCCGTACTGTAAGTCGGTAAGTATGGACGGGTATTACTCTACACTATTACTCTATTACACGGTATCTACACGGTATTACTCTACACTGAACAAATATTTTTTGTCAAGTAAGTTAAGATACGTGTTGCCCAAAGTAGACTTGTCATTATTTTTGTAATTTTACAGTAGGTTATGTAATTACGGCGCGCGGCAAATTATACACTTATTATGTAGTTAGTAATTCTGAGATTGTTTTGTTCGTACATGGGAACCTCTAGCTACTAGCCTAGTAGGTATCTACTGAAGTTAATTTCGTTGTAAACGTTCATCTCCTGCTGTACATTCGTACACTGCACGCAAAGGAGCTATCATTCTGAAACCTTCATCCGTTTACAGTTAAGACTAATGATAATAATTAAAACTATTTCCTTGACAAATTTCATCAAGATTGGCTCAGCCGTGTAGTACTGAAGAGATAACTAACAGACAGAGAGAGACAGACTAGACAGAGACAAAGATTCTTATAATGATTAGTGTTATGTCGTAGTACTATTGTTTATTCTGTGGTTATGTGTGGATGCTGTGGAAAATCATTAAAAAAAAATACTAAAAAGATAGTAAATAACCTTTTTTTCTTTTGAGGTACGGAACCCTAAATAATGAGAGATGTTACAGTAAAACGTGGACAGAATGAATAGTACTGCGCTACGTAGCAGTCCTACTAGCATTCTGCGCTTCCGCTTCGCGACGCAGTTGCTGATAAGTTGAATATAAAGCGTGAGGTCGCGGGTTCGATTTCCGCATAGTATTTTTTTATTAAACATATTTTCAATAGATATTTGCTACGTAATAGTGTGCACGAAATATTGTGGAGCCGAAGTACTTATTCACAAAAATGTACTACAAACCCTACTAAAGCACATACAGGATACAGCACTACAGAGGCTCTGTGTTGCAGTCAATTATTTATAACATCATTGGTTGCAGTGGCGTTTGGATGTAGAAACATCGCCTAATGTCGTACGCAAGGTGGAGCAGGACAGACTATGGTCAAAGTACCTACACATATTGTACAACTGGCTGCTCCCCGCGTTGATTATGATGATGACGATCATGGAAAGTAGCCTATGTGTCAACCCAGGATATAAGCTATCCTGGTATCAAATTTGATCCAAATCCGTTGAGCCGTTTGAGCGTGAAGGAGTAATAAACATACACACATACTAAACGACAAAAAGATAGACGGTGTTAATCGGTTTCTATGCATTTAAGATGTTTTGTATGGACTGTCAGTTCTAATGTATGGAGTTCTGCATCACGCATACGAAGTTTTCCGCAACTCTAAGCTCTGATTGGCCTGTTTACGACAGTGGCTGCACTTCTCTGATTTATAATATTACTGTGAGTGTGATAGATATGTGTATGGTTGTAACTATCAAGTAATCTGTGCTATGGTTTCGGTACCACAGTACCAGTACTAAGGACAATTATAATGCATTTGTTTTCTCGTAACCCAGCAGCGTAATTTTATTGTAACTTGGGTGATATTGTTCACGCGTACCGCTTGCCACCATAGACCATAGCTCAATTTGTTCGAGCATACATTTAATAGGTGTGGTAGTGTAGGTATCGCTAATCTACCCTTTGTATTATAATATTATGTATACAGATAGAATCGGACCAAAACCAATAATTGATTGATCCTTGGTTAAACAAAGGTTTCAACGGTAGGTAACCGTTGTTTAACGGTCGATCGAAGGAAAGTAAAGTACCTATGTGTGGTAAGAATGACCACAATCCAGGTTTTGACTCAGTCGCTTAAACCACAGGTTAAACAACCAGTAGCAGTTGAACATTGTTTTTGAGATAAAGGTACCCAAACAGCCTATACCTATCTACAATTCAGAATGATAGATAACTCTTTATTGCATAATTTCCACTAGTATTTTGTGGGAACAAACGATGTGGTCGTGTTAATAGTAATTGGTAGGTACCTAAAACCATATAATATTATTTTATCTCACAGGAATATCTCTCAACATGCTCCATTGAATCTGACAAAACGCTACTTGCTTTCTCAACCAAAGCATTAGGTATTGTCTTTGCTTCTTGGTGCGTAACAGGACAATATTAACAGCAAGAATGTTTTAAAATAGATGGATTCCACACCGCCAAGTCGAAAGTGAAGCACCCAAGATATGCCGATCCGCTCTTACGCATAAACCTCACGCATACACTTAAACCATGATATGCCTATCGGCTGCCACAGTGCAGCAAGATCTCAGCCTTTTCTGTCAAGTTCTCACGAAAACACAAAAACAGTGTTTTGTGATGAAATTGTGTATCACCCAAAAAGCACCACAAACAATCCACTGACGCACACAGAAGCAGCCGCCATTTGCTATGCTCACACGTGTGTAATTTGTGTATTTTTGTGCTTGATACACAATTTTATCACAAAAGACTGCTGACGTTTTTTATTTTTCGTGAGAACTTAACAGAATTAACCAAGAATGTTTAAAAAGAAACTAACATAAATAACAAGGATGAGATCTTGTTGCGATGTGGCGGCCGATCGGCATAACCTTATCGTGATGTAAATGTGTGCGTACGAGCGGATTGGCATATCTTGGGTGCTTCACTCTCGATATGGCGGCGTGAAATCCGTCTTCAAAACATTCTTGATAGTAACATTGACATAACTTATGCATGTCGTGGCGATATTATGATATCAATTGATCATTTCGTGAAATGGTTGGCCACGTCTTGAAAACGTTATTTTCATGGAATTATGTTGACATCATGAAATGGTTTGGCTAGACAATGAGCGTTTGACCATATGAACAGCTAAACGTACGGCTTTCATATGGTCTAACATTAGTGATCATATCGTAACATAGAAGGCGAGTGCGGAAGCCCTTCTTGGCCGTGATAAACTATTACGCCCTTGTGGTTTTCTCTGTTTGAACACCTTCGGAATCATGAAAACCCTACATCAATGATATTTAATTGTATGGCCAAACGTGATTTGATTTGAAATATCATTAAACTTGTATGTTTCAATGATGTGGTCAGTTTTAGTTAGCCATTGCATGAAATAGAACGATTTCTTGAACATGTACATCATTATCTAGTTATATAAGTAATTAGTAATAATATCTCTATGATTGATAATTTTCTTATTTTTATAGCTCACCAACACGTTTAAACTAAAGTTAACATACAATAAACACCAAATTTAATTTTAACCAACCATATTTAAAAGTAATTTTGTTCTCTAGCTGACTGTACTTATTACATCCGAATAACTTACTTTTTACTTTTGTTACGTATGAAATACATTGAAATACAACCACTTACAGTAAACAAGGTAGGTACATTACAGGCAGTTAGTTAATCACACCGACCGATCACATTTATCTTAATCGGGAGACAATTGATTCCCAATGAAATTGCTCAAATTGGCCATACAATTGTACTGTGCAACAAATAAGGCAATAAGACTAACCGCTAGTGGGCGGTTAATTATAACCGATTGTAGAATACGCCCACAAGCATGGTAAAGGTTGTCCAAATATGTAGTTATGCCACCGAAACTGCCTCAAGCTAACTTATTTAGTCACGGACACTAATTTATATTTCACGATTTATACTTTACGATTTATACTTCACGATTTATACTTTACGATTTATTCTTTACGATTTATACTTTACGATTTATACTTTACGATTTATACTTTACGATTTATACTTTACGATTTATACTTTACGATTTTACGCTACGATTTTTGAAGGGATCAGCTAGAACCTGACGAGCTGCTCTTTATCCCTCCGACTGCATCTTATATTTCAAAATCATATATCTAAAGCTTGTTTGCCTCTTTTTAATTTCGTTCGCAGTCGAGTTATTTGTTGTTTGTAATCCTTATTTTTTTGTCCTAAATATATTTGCAAAACATTCGCACTAATTTTTGCGAATGCGAATATGCGTTACATCACTATACATCTTAAACTTATAACACCAATTTTCGCAAACGCAGGAACCATGTAGGTGACTGCCACGCACCTGAGCCAGTATATATTCTGTGCCAGAGCCTCCATCCATCCATAGATAGCCCTCAGTTGATTGATGAGCCCCCATAGCCTCGGAAGGTTCCGGTGCCGTGCCTTGCCGTGCCTGAAACGGTTTGCTGCGACCGGCTGGCACCGCACGGGTGTTGCCTTATTAGAACACTATTAGCTGCAAGGCTTATGGAAGGAAAAGTTTATGGTGAAATTGGGTTTGTTTTAATGTATTTACTTAAATACTTCCTTAACTTTTGTTCTTCCACATGCTTGCAATGCCGCAATTGAACAGAAATTGTGTAGAAAAATATCCGGAATGACAGGATTGCCAATGAGGATACGATAGTGCAGTCTCCGGGCTGATCCGGCATCAGTCCTTGATACAGTCCTCCATTAGAGGCACCTTCTCCATTAGAGGCACCTTCGGCCACATCTTAAACTACAGAACAACAGCAATTTTTGGGGTTAGGCAAGCGTTGTAACCCTGAAATAAACTGATATCTGTGAAATGGCGTGCACATATTATATGAAGTGATCTCTCAAATAATAAGAGCAATTATTTTCATACCTAGGACCTTAGGGATAATGTAGATATAGTGTGGGAGCGCAGGGCGCTGATCCGAGGTATAATATGTTGGCTCTAGATTTGTCCGTAGTACAGACCAGTTCGAAATACAATGGTTCAGCTAAACCAAAAGAGCGCTAGATGTTCTGCGCATACGACACAATAATATATTTAAATATATTTAGGATGCTGTTGGGACTGCCTCGCTTTTGTAGTGCCTCTGGGATGTTTGCGCAAACTCAGAGTGATGGCTTTCAGCCACCATTCACAAAAAATAAACTTCCTTGGTGGGCACGAGCATTTCACAACAGCATGCTGAATACAGTGTCGTAGAGTTTCCGCTCTCCTTTTATGAGACACTAGCTGTGTCAACCGTAAAAATAACATCGCAATCAGTCCAATAGTTTTTACGTGATGCGCGAACAAACAGACATATATACTTCTTTTTTATAACATTCTTGTTCAGTAGCTTATTTTTTCATTATCTTCATTATACACACTTTTTTTACTTACTGCTTTATTATAAGTACTAGCTGTACTCGCGGCTTTGCTCGCGTGCTTATTTCATATAAAAGTAGCTTATACGTGTTATTCCAGGACCAAAACTACCTATAAAGTACAATATAATACATTTCTTCAAAATTCGTTCAGCTGTCAAATTGCTTTTTATCCATTCGGCATATCTAATCATCGTATCAAGATACCTAGTAACCCAGTTTTTAAGTCAAACCCTAAGCTATCCAACTGTGAAAACTGCATCGCAATCGGTCCAGTAGTTTTTACGTGATGCGCAAACAAACATATAGAGTAACAGACAGACACGATATTTAAAAAGTTATTTTAAGTAACCTAGACCATTTTTTTGAATGTTCTTCTTTGTACAGACTTGTTCGTTCTTATCGCTTTGTTATAAGTATATATAGAATAGAAGTACCCATACTACAAAACCGTTGCGAGAAGTTACCCAACTTACGAGTATAAACAAACCGTAATCTAAAGGCGCATAAAACAAAAGGAAAGTTTTTTTATTTGGACTTGACAATGGGGAGGCTCATCGACTCATTGTCGGCAGACATTATACAGCCGGGCCTAGGGCTTCGCGATCTATTGTTTCGGGAAATCTAGCGTTCAGGCTTTTCAAGTAGCCTACAAGCAGTAGTTAGTAGCAGGTGGTAACCTTCACTGTAGGTATCTATAGTGAAGGTTACCACCTGCTATACGAAACCACCTTTCAAACTATTTTACATTTCAGGTTAAATATTCTTAACATGTTGTTTCCCCGTGCTTCATGAAAACATCATGTTCATAAAAATCATTTGTCACAATCCAATAAACAATACCGAAGGTTGTTGCCTAGTACTTAGCTATCCTGCATGTGTCACGAAAGCCCTATTTATCCAGGATTATCCATATTTTATCTACATTCCGGGGGAAAACCCTAAATCAGTATTTTATATTTAAAATTCTGTTATTAAAGGCAAGCACTTGTACAACTTTAATTTACTTTTAGTTTAGTAGGTAGGTATATAGCATACGTGAGTACTTACCTACCTTATTAGGTAAACTAGCTGATGCCCGTGGCTTCGCACGCGTGGTCATTTCTGTAGGTTAAAAGTACTCTTTGTGCTATTCCAGGACCTTGTGTTATACCAACATTTGATCAAAATTCCTTCAGACGTCATATTTGTATCGATTGCTCGACTTCTACTCATCGGATTGAGATATAAAGTACCCCAGTTTTTAAGTCAAAACATGAGCTATTCGACAGTGAAAATGTCATCGCAATCGGTCCAGTAGTTTTTACGTGATGCCCGAACATACAGACAGACAAACACGAAATTTTAAAATGATATATTCTTGTTCAGTAGCTTATTTTATGTACCCTAGACCATTTTTTTTTAAATTATTTTCTTTGTACATACTTTTTGTTCCTATTGCTTTATTATAAGTATAGATACACTCGCGAGCAATGAAATCGACTCAAGACCTCAAACGCGCGATCGTGTTTTTCTAATTCTGAAAATATGTAACAAACAATAAAACCTATAGAGACTGCAAGCTCGCCATCTCAACTTTAAACTCGCATAATTTTAGTCAAAATCAGTTGAGTACTTTATGAGATATGATTAAATGAAGTTATGCGAGATTTTGTACAAGTTTGAAAGCAAGCTATGGGAAAACTATGAAAGAAAAATCATATATAAAATTTAACATAAATAATTATGATTAATTACGTTCCGTTTTAAGGTTTTTAAACACTGCATGAAACTTGCCGTAACGAGGAAAGCAATAATTTCATGCAATAATTCTAACTGCAATTCTGACACGTATTTTCAGTAATAAGTGTCAGATTTTTACGTTTTTTTTCTTGAAGACCTCTTGATTGGAGTTTACAAATAATCAATTTAATTTTTAAATTTAATAATAATAACATAGAAAATACCTAATAGTTTAAAAAAACTAAAAAACACGCTTTATATAGAAAACCAAACTAAAAAATAGAAAATAAATTTGTGGGGTGCATGGGTCAATAGTTATAAATATTTCAATGACAGATATGAGAAGCACCCCACGCCTTTTTTTAAATAAAACATTTTTTTTTTTATTTACACTATTCAAATTTATTTTCTATTTTTTAGTTTGGTTTTCTATATAAAGCGTGTTTTTTAGTTTTTTTAAACTATTACTTATTTTCTACTTTTTAGTTTTTTTTTCTTTTTTTTTTCTAATTATTGCATTGCCATCGGTCTTTGACAGGTGTGCAAAATTTGAATGAAATCTGACCGTTTAAAGTGGGTCAAAATAGCGTCCAAAGGAGTCGGTTACAAACATACATACATACAAGTGAAGCTAATATAAAGAGTATAAAAACACCTTTGATTGCGCGCGCAGGAGCCGAGTCGATTTAATTCTAGTTTATACTGGGTGTAGGCGAGATAAAACTACATTTCATGCTCAAAGTAGTGTTTATGTTTTACTTCTCTAATTAATATTGTGAATACGCAACTGAATAGACCTAAATGTATACGATAAGTTTATTTACAAAATGTGTGCATGTAACACCTTTGAATTACTTTCAATAAACATTATTATTTATATAATTCTCTATGGTCTCCTACCCGAGGCTAATGTGGCCTGATGTTCTATGAAGAAAATTAAAAAAAAAAAAGTGGCGTGAAAGAAGCCCTCGTCTTTTCTTAGCAGTAAGTATTTAAATGATTGGTTATATAAAATATAATTGTTTAATTTCCTCGTAATCGAAATGAAAACCAGAGTGTATTTACTCGCCTAGAAAACAAGGTATTTTATCCTCCACTTCAATATCTTACTTCATCTTGGGCGGATTTTCACAGATGAAATGGCTTGTTTTATGCTCTTGTACAATCTAAAAGTTTGTTTCCTACATATTATTTTTATACGCTTTATATTAGCTTCACTTGTATGTTTGTATGTTTGTAACCGACTCCTTTGGACGCTATTTTGACCCACTTTAAACGGTCACATTTCATTCAAATTTTGCACACCTGTCAAAGACCGATGACAATGCAATAATTGAAAAAATAAATAAATAAATAGAAGTAGAAAATAAATACTAGTTAAAAACACGCTATAAATATTATAGAAAACCAAACTAAAAAATAGAAAATAAATTTTAATAGTGTAAATAAAAAAATAATGTTTTATTTAAAAAAAAAGCGTGTTTTATTTCTATTGTAGTTTATTTAAAGCATCCTGTCTTTTTTAATCGACTTTTTAAAAGGAGGTGGTTCTATGTTCGATAGTAAGTTATTTTTTTCAAATTTCTTGTCTTTGATACAACTAAAATAATAACATATGTCATTTTATTAAATGTAAGTATAAAAAGTTTTACGCTTGCCTGCCCATCTAGAAAAGTGCCTAACTCATGAGCATCTACACTTTAAACTGTATCTCGTTGGCATAAGGTATAAAATTATTTAGTACCCAAATATAAATCGTGCGTAACAAACTGTATCTGCGAGTCATCCATTCGTCTCGTTGAATAAGCTCTCAGAGGCCTAAATAGTCCATTAGCTGTTACAATGCGAGCTTTTTGTCTCGATTTCAAGAGGAAGAGGCGGAATTCCAATTCTGTTACTCAGCTACCCAACAACACAGATAATAAAAATAAATTATGTAAGTACCTACCTAATACTAAACAATAGTACTATGAAGTTCTAAACTGAAATAAGTCGACATAAGAAACAAGAAAAGGACTATGCCAGATCTCCAAAGTGACTTAGGCTCGATTTAAAATTATCGCGGACACAACTGAATAGTATTTTTATTTATAAAGCATTATGTTAAAAGCTTTTGTGTGTTAGTAGTTTTATCTGGGAACTTTTCAAAAATAAGTTGTGAGGAAATAAAGTTAACTTTTGTGGTTATGTGACTTTCGTTAGATTATGACACTATGTATGGTCAAGGGAATAATATAGCCAAGATAAATATTAAAAAAATCTAATATTAAACTGATATATTATGTAAGTACATACGCTTTACGATCATGTTTAATATAATTTATAAAGTATTATTACTTATCTATACCTGCTATAGTAGAAGGCAACTTAGGTACTCAATCTGAAAATCGAACCCTGGGCCTTCTCGGCTCTTGTCATGAGCTTGGTACCTAAACCACTGAAACATTTATACAACAAATAATGAATTAACGTATAAGCAGAATAAAAAATACGAATGCGTTTATTGTTGTTATTTCTAATATCATAAAATAATGTACTGAAATGATTTCTATTAGAATAAACTAAGATGGCATGTAGTTTTTTTTTAATTGGTTTTGTTTATCGATTTATTAATAGTTTATTTGCACTAATTACGAGTCAACCCTATTATTATACAGTGTCAACCCTATAATTTGTAATTAGTATCAATTCACTGCAATTTCCGGTCATTTCTATTCATTTAAATTCTTATTTTTTTAATAACAGTTTCTGAAAGTTATTATTTTACTAAGAATTAATTACATTATTTTATGTGGTCAATAATGTGGAAAGATTTCGTGTCCACAGCATTTAACTTTTAAAAGTCTTGCACTGCTATTTCTGGTCATTTCTATTCATATTAATTGTTTTTATTTTAATAACAGTTCCAGAATGTTATTGTTTTAATAAGAATGAATTAAATTATTTTAAATAGTCAATAATGTAGATAGATTTCGTGTCCGCGGCATTTAATATTTAAAAGTTTTGGAAGCCGAAAGCTGGCATCCTCCTTTACCATTGTTTTGAGCTAACGATACTTATACTTTAGGTACTGTAAATTGAAAATCATGGCGCTTGCAAATATGCTGAAATATCAGAAACAAACAAAAACGTTTTCTTTTAGGTAGATACCTAGGTTAAATTGGTACAGGGTTAGTCTACGATTAGTATTTTCATGAAATAGAATTATAAGGTTACCAAGGTAACCGGTATACCTAATAAGGATAATCAGTGTGGCAGTGGGCTGGTTACATTTCCCAAGAACCGATAACCGTTGGGGTAGACGAGTTCTCAAGTGAAGTTGGGCAAACGTAGTGTAGGACGTCCTGTGGCCAGGTGGAGTGATGACCTGCGAAAAGCCGCTGAAAGAGAATGGATGACGAGAGTTGAAGGCCGAGCTCAGTGGCGTGCATTAGGAGAGGCCTACTTCCAGCAGTGGATAAGTATAGGCTAATGATGATGATGATGATGATGAGGTCTATAAGGTATCCATATAAAAAAAATGTTATTTGGATGGATTATGGAAAGGGTATCCTGCGGGAAAAGGGAGCGTTGTGTTGTTAGATCCTGACAGATATCCTAGACGCCAATGGGGCAGATGGTAATTTATATTCCTATCTGCCCCACTTATGGGGACGTTAATGGGGCAGATGGGAATATACGTAGTAGAGTAGCAAGTGCTGTCAGATCCCCTTGGGATGCAAATGGATATTTTTTTCTATTACTTATTTGATACCTATAAAACAGTACCGTGACTTACCTACAGACTGACTGACTGACTGACTGACTGAGAGATAAACCACAGCCTAAGCCGTTGGACCTAGAGATGTGATATGTGGAGGAAATATTCCTTGCGTATCTTGGACATGCACAAAGGAAGCATTTTTTGTATTTCATTCTATTGAGGTGAACAGAGGTGGAAAAATTATCACGCGGGAAAAACCGCGGGGCGGAGCGAGTAATGGAATAAATCCTGCATTGGGATGATCTATCCACTAAAAAGGATTCATGCATATCTCCAAAAATAAACATTTAAAAAAAACTATAGCTAAACTAAATCACAAAAAAGTAAGCAAAATAAGTAGCAAATGTAGATTACCCGCTCGATTGATTCTATGCGCTACAGTCACTTTTTTTTGTTTTCATTGATCATCGCAACTAACGCTACAGTCACATTTTTTGTTTTCATCGATCATCGGACCACTCGATAGCGACGTAAATTTTGCCACTCGATTTTGAACATTATTGACCTCAATAATCATTCAAATCTAAGCGTGTTTATATAATTATTTTGCTTCGAAACCCACAACATAAACACTTGAAATATGTGCCGTACCTATTTAGCTCCATAAATCACCAGTTTGTTTATCTAAGCGCTCAACGAAGTGGTCATAAAAACTGTTTGTTTACGCAAAGTCGGCGCGGCCAGATGTGTCGCGTAGACCTTCTTTTTTTTGTGGGTTGACAATCAGATACCTGTGATCTCGGCACGTACCCAATAAATCCCCAGTTTGGGGCCAGATGTGTCGCGTCGACCTTCTTTTTTTTGTGGGTTGACCATCAAGTACCTGTAGTCTCAACGCATATACAATCAATTACCAGTTTGAGGTTAGATGTGTCGCGTCGGTCATATTTTTTTGGGTTATCAGTTTGGTCCTGCGGTCTTCAGCGCGTGGACAACCGAGCGGTTACAAAACTAATCTAAAAACTTTTTTTTTTTATTTCATTGTATTCTAGTTCTGGCGACCCTGAAAATTTCAGCCGGATAGTTAATCGGGAAATGTAAGAAAGTGACTTAATAAAAATGTGGTAGTAAAATTTTATTTCAATCTAAGTATACTTACACGATTACTTGTGTATCTGGTAATCTACCTAAGGAATACCATGCTGAAGCCAATCAGCTGTACATCTATAAAGCTTATCAAAACCTCAATTCAGTATTGCGGGGTCAGCGCCCTCACTTCGTTTTACTAATCCAATATGCCCTGATTTTCCATAAAAAATAGTCACGCACGAGGGCTGTAACTCAGTTACAACTTCAAGATATAAGTGGAAATGATGGTGGAAGTTTCTTCAAACTACTCTTTGCTACTCCGTACTGCCGACCCTAGCTAGTGCCGACCTCACCACCAACAGTGCAATCATCGCATCAAATTGCAAGTTTTCTATTGAAAGGAAGGCTGGCAGAATTAATTGACTTGCCCCTGTTCAGTAGCACCAACACCAACCAATCAATCAATCATCCATTCAGTGCACGACCCCAGCAATACTGCTGGAAATATTGTCCTTCACAGTGACTCGTAAATCCTTGGCGAGTGTTGCCAGCACCACCTGTCCCCGGTTACTATTAAGGCTTTTGAATTGGCCTTTCTTTACAAATAGTTATAGCTCCATTTAGTTTCTTTTGTTGAAGGGAAATGCTCACTTTGAGTTACCACAAAGAACGTGTTAGATATTGTAAAGAAGTAGGTAACCTAGCAAGAAGAAAAACTTAAGTTTTCTATGTCATTATATTAGGTACCTCTTAATTATTACTTAAATTCAAGCTATATTATGATGTGGTTTACTATGCAGTTAAAAAACGAATCTATTCAAGATAGTAACTTGAAAAGATAAATATTTAGAAAATCGAAAGTAATACGACTAACATCAAACATCATTAAAAATATATACTTTCCATGTCTGCATCTCCACCATTCTTCTCTATTATAGCATCAACGGCTTGTACTATTGTTTATTACTATTCAAAGGCCAGTAACTGCAATATAAAATCCAGTCAAAGGAAAATATTATCACCTCAGTCAATCTAGAATTATATCTACCATGATTTTTATCCAATCCATCCCAAAATCCATGATTTCTAATCATCCTAAGGTTTTCTGAAAAGTATCGCCCCCCCCTCCCACCCCCACCCACCAAGCCCTTTTATATATCTACTACCATGTTACGAGTGCGCATGCACTGTATGCGCGTGGTCGTGCGCTTGGTAGCTTACCAATTACAATAATCCGTACCATACCAACAAGGTAGTACATATTGGTATGGATTATTGTAATATTGGAGCCACATGGTAGACGTGTATTGCCTAAAGTATTAAAACAATTAAAATTATTTAAAGTCATACGAATTACATTATGTAAGCAAAAAGTAAGGTGTGAGTGCACACATGCATAGCTACCTATATACGCACACTTCAGTATCCATTTATGTACTATTGTGACGAGTTCAAAACCTCTTTCATAATAATACTCTTTTGATCTTTTAATTCTTTCATAATCCATTTCTTTTCATTTTGATAGTTGGTCATTATTCATTCTAAATACAAATATCCTGTCATTCGAATATTGATTTTTGGAAAAACCGAAATAATATTATAAAATTCATAAATAAGTTTATAACAACTTGAATTACTCTTTTAAATATATATATGATAATACATAAGAGATTATTTTCATCCGTATTGTATCAACACGAAATTGTCCAAGTGCACCCTATTGTTACTGTTCCTGTAATTCTGTTGTCCACTGAGGTTTGGGTCCTGGGCTAGTGGGACAAGCCCGAACCCTGGGACTGCCTCGCGACACTATTTTATGGTGTGCAGTAAAGTGTATATGTTTTGTACCCACGTGTGTAGGTATTGTGATGTTTTCTATGACTAGGTAGGTATGTTAATGATAATTGTACAGTTTTTGCTCACCTGTCCTTCTCTTGTTCCAGAGGGAATGCATCTCAGTCCATATTGGCCAGGCCGGCGTCCAGATCGGCAACGCCTGCTGGGAGCTGTACTGCCTGGAGCATGGCATCCAGCCCGACGGACAGATGCCCTCGGACAAGACCTTGGGCGGAGGAGACGACTCCTTCAACACCTTCTTCAGCGAGACCGGCGCCGGCAAGCATGTGCCCAGGGCTGTCTTTGTGGACCTGGAGCCTACTGTCGTTGGTAAGTAACACAAGACCTTGGGTGGAGGAGACGACTTCTTCAACACCTTCTTCAGCGAGACCGGCACCAGCAAGCATGTGCACAGGGCTGTCTTTGTGGACCTGGAGCCTACTGTCGTCGGTAAGTAACGCAAGACCTTGGGCGGAGGAGACGACTCCTTCAACACCTTTTTCAGCGAGACCGGCGCCGGCAAGCATGTGCCCAGGGCTTTCTTTGTGGACCTGGAGCCTACTGTCGTCGGTAAGTAACACAGAACAAATAGGACCTACCTCATGTCTTGGATTAATTTACAATTAGGTATACTGGGTACCATACCTTTTAGTGCAAACCTTTTAAGTAGTCAATAGGCATTCTGTCTGCTATACGATAGCTGAATAAAATCAACTTCGTATTTTGTCCAACAGTGGGTTTTGTTCAACTAACTAAATTTTATTAAACTAGCTGTTCTAAACGACATTTATCTATACTTATAATAAAGCAATAGGAACCAAATGTCTGTACAAAGAAGATAATTAAAAAAAAAAGGTCTAGGATACATAAAATAAGCTACTGAACAAGAATATAACATTTTTAAAATTCGTGTGTCTGTTTGTCTGTTTATCTGTATGTTTGTTCGCGCATCACGTAAAAACTACTAGCCGATTGCCATGCGGTTTTCACTGTTGAAAAGTTTGATTTAAAAACTGGTGTAGTTGGTATCTCAATCCGATCAGTAGAAGCCGAGCAATCGATTAAAACTTTTTGACGGCTGAAGGAATTTTGATCAAATGTTGGTATATTGGTATTTTAGGACTTGGCCAGGCACATATAGTACTTTTAACCTAGAGAAATGACCGCGTGTGCGAAGCCGCGGGTACAGCTAGTCTTGGATAAAAGTATAAAGTGCCTAGGTACGTATAAAGTACGTAGCCGTCAAATAGTTTTTTATCGATTGCACGACTTCTACTCATCGAGTTGAGACACAAAGTACACCAGACTTTAAGTAAAAATCAAAGTGTCAAACAGTGAAAACCGCATCTTACTCGGTCCAGTAGTGTTTACGTGATGCGCCTACAGACAGACACACATTTTTTTAAATGTTATATTCTTGTTCGGTAGCTTATCCTCTTAATCCTCTCCATCCAAAGGTTGCCTGGAAGAGATCGCTTTTAGCGATAAGGCCACCCATTGTACACTTCTTCTGCTATTGTTCCTTTATTTTTTGTTGATTTTGTTTGTGGTGTGTGCAATAAAGAATTTATCTATCTATCTATCTTATTTAAGGGCCCCTACACATATTTTTACTATCTTCGTTGTACAGAGTTTTTGTTACTTAGGGACTGCTTTATTATACAAAAGTAGTTCCTATAGATAGAACATAGAAGAGATAGACAAAGGAAGTTACTTCAAATTAAAATGAGACATCATGTAGGCAGTTTTTTTGTTAGGTATTCAAATTCAATACACCGATCCTAGAGATCTTAACGCAGCGGAAGTTGCTAACATATTTAAATCTCCACCTGAATTACTCCGAGCCGTCATAAACTCATCTCTATTATGATTTTAATTAAACTCGCACACACGCAGCCTTGAAGTCATAGTTTGATAGTAATAGGTTGGTAAGCGGTAATAGGTTTGCAAAACGCTGCCAGGGTATTGAACCTGCGTCCGTTATATTGTTATTGCGGTGGTGGTCGTCAGGCCTGTCATTAGTCTAGCTCTAACTGAATGCTAGACTGTAGTAATGCCTGGAAGCCTGCGATTACGTACGTTTTGACGATGACAATCACAGAGTTGTTGTTGATAATTAAGGGGTTAAAGTATTCCTTCGCAGAAAAACATCGAGAAGCATAGACTTGACAAAAAACTCAAGATTCACAGATCACAATCATTCAATCATCATCACTGTGACAGAGACTTATATTATGGTACGTTAGCTACCTACTGTCCTTGTCGCAGCAGTAGGAATCCAGCCGCTATTCAGCCGCATCAAACGTAGTGGTAGCGCCACAGAAATCTGAATAATAATTTCTGGGGTAGGGCAGAATAAATAATAGTGCTACGTGTGGAAGGTAGATCTGTACTAGTCAGTAGTGATAGGCCCCTTACCATAGAAGTATTTACGCAAAAGTCCACCTGAGGCAGTGCCACACCTTTGTCAGATTTTCAACCGCCAAGCAGTAGAGTACATTTCTGAGTTTCGGTATGAAGCGCAATGTTTCCAGCGAAATTATTGGGCAACTAGACTTAACAACCAATGTCTCAGGGCAACGAGTGCAGTGCAGTGACGCGCAAGATTTTGCAATCAAAGTTCTGGGTAGCACTGCAACCGTTATGGGCAGGCGTGACGCTCGCGATCAGGCGAGCGACCTGCTCGCCTCGGCAATCGTTCTAAAAGAACAGAGTAAAATTAAAAGCTCAACAATAGTTTTTAATACCTAGTTATTTTTCGTAGACATCAACCATTTCATTATACTTGTCTATTATAGATAGGGATTTAGATACAAAGCCCCATACAAATATAAGAGAAGTGCAGTTGGAAGATATTGTTTTGATTTGGATATCAACGTTATTTTCCTGTTTCTATTCTTAGCACCTGCCTGCAGTTAGGTAGATGAGAAAGATCATCAAATTGGACAGTTATGGGTAATTTGCGGTACATAACTTATGCCTTGTTAAATGTGAAGGAAACAGGCAATAAATATAACATAACTAGGTGTGAAACTAGACGAGGAAAGACTGGGAACGGACACCATTGGAGTGTGACAGGTGGCCAGCCGTGACGTCTTGGATTTCTTGCTATAATCGCTCAGTTGTAGGTGCATGAAAATCGGACTCCCGTGGTATTGCATGTAGAAGGTACCTAATAGCTGACATTGGTTTGCATAATAATGTTAGACAGCAAAATGGCAAATCCTGTGCACGCAGGGTTAGTGCCAATGTAGACTCGTGCCCAATATGTTTTTCTAGGCATAGGTAGAGCTCTGCTTCCAGTTAAGCATCAGAGACTCATATTTTTTTTGTGTTATATACCTAGTCACAAACTACTTAAGTTTCGCCTTAACAACCTGTATTTGCTCAATCTTAATATACCTACCTATGTTCTTAGGATGTTATTAAAACCAGAATGGAAGCAATCAGACCTTCGGCACAGACGCATCTGTCTTAATCATGTATCGAGGGCTCGGGATGAGTGCTTTAGCCGATCAAAACATATGCTTTCCTTTTTGTTTGATCTACCGGAGTGCCGGCACTTAGCTCTGGATTTCTTTTTGGTACTTTATGGTGAGCGTTTATAAGTAGTAGGTAGGTACTCCAGGACTCCATTAACGTATTGAACGTCAAATATAAAGAAGGTATCACACCATGCTACGAAATCTATGAATTGGGAAATAGTAGACAAATAAACGCAGTAATATTCGTGTTATCTGGTGCTTGTTTGGAGTCTTTAGGAGCGAGGGTTGACGTCTAATTGCCATCTAAAAGCTAAGAGTTTTTTTTAAGATCTCATTCCGATGAGTAGAAGCCGATCAATCGATAAAAAACTATTTGACGTCTGAACTAAGTTTTGTGTTGTTCTGTGTTCTTGGTACTTTTGGTTTTAGAATAACACCACTAGGATGCTTGTATCACAGAAACATGATCACGTGGGGAAAGCCGCGGACACCGCTAGTCCATACCAAAATATAAAAGTGAAACGTCTGTTTGTTTGTTTGGGGAGCTTTCACGCGATAACGACTGGACGGATTATGATGAAATTTGGAATAGCTTATACCCTAGAATAAATATAGGATACTTTTGTCCCGGTAATTGTAAGTTTCCACGGGAAAACGTTGATTACTCGCTGTAAGGAACGGTTACCATGGAAACGAAATAACAAGTCTGTCATAAAACTTTAAGAGCATTGGTGCTATACCTACTTTTGCATTGTTTTTTAATATCCTAGAACATATGATGGTTTTATTCGCGATAAGCAGTAGTCCGCGCGGACGAAGTCGCGGGCGGGAAAGCTAGTAATAAATAATAATGCTTCACACTAAACCCATGCCGGTATGTCAAACGCTTTCGAATTTTGAGGTTCTTAGAAAATAAATGATTTCAATACGCATCTACGTCTCAAATCCATATTTCCATGTATCTAGTGCTCTAGCCTCGCGCTAAGAGTCTCGTTTTCGAACACTATCTTAACCAGACCAATAATCTGTTCCGCTCCAGACGAGGTCCGCACCGGCACATATCGGCAGCTGTTTCATCCTGAACAGCTTATCACTGGCAAGGAAGACGCCGCCAACAACTACGCGCGCGGCCACTACACCATCGGCAAGGAGATCGTCGACGTAGTGCTCGACAGGATCCGGAAGCTAGCAGACCAGTGCACCGGTCTTCAGGTATACCAAGAAAAAAAAAATGATAGAAAAATCAAAAAAGAGATAGAGAAAGAAGAGATAGAGATTTTTGTTCGATTTTCGGCTCTTCTCATGTAAATGCTGCCAGCTACTTTGCTTAGTACATTGTTCCATCAGGCCGGAGGGCGTCCTACACTATTCCGAACAGTTAATCACTGTCAATAACTGTGGCCAACTACTACGCTCGCGACTGTAGAATATCGCTAAGGTTGTGTTCGAAAGGATCCGGAAGCTAGTGGACAAATGCATTGGTCTCTTGGTATGGCACGCCATCGATCGCCCAGCGATAGACATCAACAAATTCACTCAAAACTACCTCAGCTTGTATCCGATCCAAGCAAATAAGCTTAGGCCTTAGGCCAGTTGCTAATTAAACTGGAGCGATTAATTTGACAATAATAATTCCGTCATAGCAAAAATAAGAAATCCTAGTGATAGGGTTTTCCAGCTTCCCTCTGTGGACAGACACCATGTCTCTTTAATGATAATAAAGGTCGAGCCCAAAGATTCACAATAGTCAACTAGAATAATTTGCTTCATTGGCTTATACAAACAAACAAAACAAACATTGGCTAATATGTATATTCCAATCCAAGTGTACCTTCCGATATTCGGGTGATGAACAAGGCCTGGTTTTTGGATAGTTGTAGACCACTGTTTAAAAAATGCAACATTCTTCCAGTACCCTGCATCTATATTAGGGAAATTTGTCTTTTTACCAAAACTCACCTGTTTTTTTATGAAACGTAGTGAAATCATTACCCGGCAGTAAAGTTTACGAAGTTAACGAAGTTAAGTTTACGATACCAGCCTCCTTGTCATAAAGAAACTTATAAGAAAAATGTATTTAATATGTGTATATCAATTTATAGTAGAATTCCCAATGATTTTAAAATATTAGAAGGCAACAGGTTTCAGAAACTTTTAAATGGCTCATAAGTATTTGTTTTTATAGTATTAAGGAGTTTGTAGTTTTTTTTGACAAAAATTCTTGTTAATATTTGCACGTCTGCATGCTGGCTGAATGCACTTTACCTACTATTTAATATTAAGAACTTTATGTTGTGTATTCTAGCAAATAAATTAATGATTTGATTTGATATTTCAGGGTTTCCTGGTGTTCCACTCGTTCGGCGGCGGCACCGGCTCCGGCTTCACGTCGCTGCTGATGGAGCGCCTCTCCGTGGACTACGGAAAAAAGTCCAAGCTCGAGTTCTCCATCTATCCCGCTCCTCAGGTAACGTCTAACATTTATTGGAAGTTCAATTCGGAGTGCAATACGGATTTCGCCGAAATCGGTATACAGGGGAACTTCTCGCGTATGCCACTCACGTACTGAGCGAAGCCATAGAGAGTGAGTGCGCTTGCCGTCTCCCTTGACATATCGAAGGCATTTGATCGGGTCTGGCACGATGGCCTTTTAAACAAGCTTCCCTCATATGGTTTACCTGTTGGCTTATGCAATTGGATAGTTGATTTCTTGAGGGAACGATCTATTCGAGTAGTCTTAGAGGGCTGCTCGTCTGATCAAATGGCTATCAATGCCGGTGTACCTCAGGGATCGGTTCTCTCGGCTGCACTGTTTTTACTGCACATTAATGACCTTCTGAAGCCCGGTACCTTTGGGTGTGCTGATGACAGTACTGTAGTTGAGAGATTCACTTTCAAAGCTCAAGCCAGCTGTGACACTGTCCAGTTTCAGAGAGAGGCTATGGTAGACCGTTTAAATTTAGCCTTAGAAGCCGTGTCCGATTGGGGCGATGCTAACCTGGTTAAGTTTAATGCTACTAAAACGCAGGCGTGTTTGTTTTCTGCTAAAAAGAGTCCTCTAAACCGATCTATATCTTTCCAAAGTGTAAAAATACCAATAGGCGATCATTTGGAGCTTTTGGGTGTCGAACACACATCAAACATGAATTTTGGGTCTTACATTGAATCCAAAGCCAAGGTAGCTGCAAAAAACTTGGTATTTTGTCTAAGGTTAGGCGGTACTTCACACCGGGAGAGCTTTTGAATATTTATCAAGCACAGGTCCGATCTTGTATGGAGTACTGCTGCCACCTCTGGGACGGTTCTGCCAAGTATCAGCTCAAGTCTTTGGATTCAATTGAGAGACGTGCTATCAGGCTCATTGGGGATGACACTCTGGTAAAAAGTAAGCTTCAAAGTCTGGCGCATTGACGTGAGGTAGTAAGCCTGTCGGTATTCTACAGATTGCACTATGGAGAGTGTGCACAAGAACTGCACAACCTGATTCTCCCATCACCTTTCCATCACCGTACGACTAGACGATCAGCAAGCGCCACTCTTTCATGGTTGAAATACCTCGCACACGAACGAAGCGTTACGCTTCTTCATTTATTATAAGAACTGCAAAGGAGTGGAATGCCCTGCCCTCGTCAGTGTTTCCGGTAAATTATAACCCCGGTGTGTTCAAGTCAAGAGTGAATAGGTATCTACTAGGCAAGCGTGCTACACCTTCGACCACATCATCGCTTTCCATCAGGTGAGATCGTGGTCAAACGATTGCCTAGTCCGTTATAAAAAAAAAATACAAAAAAAACGAACCATCGAAATCGGATCTAATAAGGCGGAGATATTCAGTAGCCCCTTTTTGCCCCTTTTTGGGGGAAGTACCCCCTAATCAAAAATCCCCGACGACTACAAAATTCTAAATATTCGTGTATACCAAGTTTCGTCTAGATCGATAGAGAAATGCGACCTGTAGAGGAGAACAGAGATCCGGACTGACATCCGGAAGGATATACGAAAGCATTTTTGCCCAAGCTGAAACGGAGACGATTTGCTCGCGCTTCGCGCTCACTCGGTCAATTAGTAAAAATAATAATAAACAAAAAGCTTTAGAAAATTGAGAAACGATTGGAACAATACCAATCCTCATTTAAATGGTGATACGAGTATGGCCTACGAATATTTACTAGTGGCTCTGTGAGCTGTAGTCCTCGCGCGTACAAACTTTTTTGCAAACAATCTAGCGGTGCAAAGTAGCGCCACCTTATTGTAAAACTAACATTAATAACCAAGGTGCTCCATCAATCCCTACCTAGTAGGTAAAGGGCTGATTCCACTGGTAGAAACCTAATAGTGAGAAATTACTGCATTTTGAGGAGCTATTCTGATCATCACGTCGAAGATCCTCATCAGATCTTTATCAAATTTTTATGAGACTAACATAAAGTTAGTACCTTTCAAATAAAAAAAAACCATCGAAATCGGATTTAATATGGCGGAGATATTCAGTAGCCTCCTTTTTACCCTTTTTTTGGGGGGAAGTAAAAAAATCCCCAATCAAAAATCCCCGACGACAAAAAAAAACTAAGTTGAGAAATGCGACCTGTAGAGAAGAACAGAGATCCGGACATTCGGAAGGAATTCGGAAGGACATACGAAAGCATTTTGGCCCTAGCTGAAACGGAGACGATTCGCTGACGATACGCTCGCGCTTCGCGCTCCTCAGTCAATTATTCGTGTATTTGGTTAAAATTTAATGGAAGGGAAGGGGAGGATTGTATCTCCCAAATGTAAAATCTCCCTACGATAATATTATAGCTAAGAACCTTTTCGATCACATCAGCTTTCAAATAGAAAAAAAGCTACGATGCCACAGACAGACACACCCTAAACTTATAACACCCCTCTCTTTTGAGTTCAGGGGTTAAAAATACTTATAAGGGCCATTGAGACTGAGCAAAGCAAGAATATTTTTCCTTAGGGCTTTCTATAAAAAGCCCTAGCTCTTACGCACTCATCCACATTTAAATCTAACCATCCTGTCTCTCCAGGTATCCACAGCAGTCGTAGAGCCCTACAACTCCATCCTCACGACCCACACCACCCTAGAGCATTCGGACTGCGCCTTCATGGTCGACAATGAGGCCATCTACGACATCTGCAGGAGAAACCTGGACATCGAGCGGCCAACATACACCAACCTAAACAGGCTTATTGGACAGGTGGGGAAGCTACAATATGCAGCAATAATAATACCTAATTAAGCCATGTTTTGTCTTATATTTCTTGACAAAAAGATTAGCTGCAAGAAAGCTGGTAGCTCGGGTTCTAATTATGTCAGAGAATGCGTAGTAACTTCTTGGAATGTTCGTTTTGTTATCTGCCTGCATACCTTCTGCAATCACGAATCATTAACCAGCTCTTATGACCTCTCCGCAGTCTTCACGTACCTAATCATCATTCCAATTTCCAGATCGTGTCTTCAATCACCGCCTCCCTTCGCTTCGACGGAGCTCTAAATGTGGATCTCACAGAGTTCCAGACCAACTTGGTGCCATACCCCCGCATCCACTTCCCCTTGGCCACGTACGCGCCAGTGATCTCGGCAGAGAAGGCGTACCACGAACAGCTGACGGTAGCTGAGATCACCAACGCTTGCTTCGAGCCTGCCAACCAGGTAACACTTGCCAATATTGTCTCTTGGTGAGATGGAACAGGAGAGCAGTGTCTTTGAGAAGATTTTGTGAAGAATTCCGAATATCCGACAAAAACCGATACTTTTCACAAAATGTAGTCCCAACTCGTGAATAGATGTTGAAGCCTGCCATTATTTTTCAGATGGTGAAATGCGATCCCCGACACGGAAAATATATGGCTTGCTGCATGTTGTACAGGTAATTTCGAAAACCCACTAACATTTTAAGACGAGAGTTTTCTAATATCTAAACTGGTATAAAGTACCAAAATATTTTTCCTTGCAGAGGAGACGTAGTGCCCAAAGACGTGAACGCTGCCATCGCCACCATTAAGACTAAGAGGACCATCCAGTTCGTCGACTGGTGCCCCACAGGTTTCAAGGTTAGCTGCCACTAGTTTCAAAGTTACTATCTTGGTTAAATGTCACCTCAATAATTTTTCATCACTTGAATCCCTGAAACTTGTCTTAGTAAGCCATTTATAATACGTACTACACAGAATAAAACCAGTTGTCGACTTAGCCCTTAGGATTAGTAAGCTGAAGTGGCAGTGTGCTGGTCATATCTGTGGAAGGACTGATTGCCGTTGGGGTAGATGTGTTCTTGAGTGGAGACCCCAACTTGGTAAACGTAGTGTAGGGCGCCCGTCAGCTAGGTGGAGCGACGATATACGCAAAGTGGCTGGCAGCAGTTGGAAGAGAAGAGCCGCTACTTTGGGAGAAGCCTATGTCCAGCAGTAGACTGATGCGGGCGGATTCTCGTCGCAGATACCGCAGAGGGAATAAAGGTTCTTGAATGGCGACCACGAACAAGCAAGCGAAGTGTAGGGAGACCCCCCACACGATGGACCACGACATTGTAACCATCGCAGGAAGTCGTTGGATGGAGGTGGCGCAACTTCGCTCGTCATGGCGCTCTTTGGGGGAGGCCTATGTTCAGCAGTGGACTTCGAAAGGCTGAAATGATGATGACTACCACGCACGTTACGTAATTTGTCTAATTCTGTCACCACGATGTTTTAACCAAACAAAACAACCCATCTCACGATACTACGGTTGAAACATATCGACACGACAGAAGAAAGTGAAAACCGCTGTTCTTCTACTTTTTTTAGTCATGTCACTATTAGGTACCTACTTTTGGCGAGATAGTCCCTCAAAAAAAGCTTTCTTGCAAGGACGGAATGCTTGTTTCTATCTCCATACTAGTGATGTAACGAATATTCGCATTCGCATTCGCATTCGCGAACATTCGCATATTTTTGCATATTCGCATTCGCATTCGCGAAATTATTGCGAATGTTTTTGCGTGTATAATTTTTTTAAGTAGGTAATATAAGATAGTTAGTATATAATAGGTAATATATAATAGTTGGTTAATATAAGAAAATCCAATTCCATTAATTTCTTATGTTTTTAATGCAATAAAAATTAACTTAACCTTTTAATCACATTATCAGTCTTCTCTTTATCATTTGGTATCATTTATTTATTTAACTTTGGGGCAATGAAGCTTCACTTGTTTTGTTTACGAAAACACCGGCGCGAGCGGAATGACACTTCAATCGGATGCGTTCGTATTAACTCGGCTATTCTCGGAATGAAAAACAGACGGAACGCACTTCGTTCGAACGGGACTGCCGCTAAAGTCACCAAGCCATAGACAAATGGCGCCAAATTTAAACAAAAACTGAATATTTGCATTCGCATTCGCATTCGCATTCGCGAATGTCCAAAATATGACATTCGTTACATCAGTACTCCATACGCATATTTCTAATTCCAGGTGGGCATCAACTACCAGCCCCCGACCGTGGTGCCGGGCGGGGACCTGGCGAAGGTGCAGCGTGCCGTCTGCATGTTGTCGAACACCACCGCCATCGCCGAGGCTTGGGCTAGGTCAGCTGAATACATCTTTATCTGCCTCATTTCACTAAATTACAATAATTACGCTGCGCCTTCCTTTAATTTTCTTTTGTCTTGTGTTTTACTTCTGCACTGTAGTTCTGCGACTGATTATAGTTTGTAGTTGTTCCGATTTTTTTCTGCCAGATTTAACAAATCCAAGCGCTCATGATCATAATGTTCTTTTCATTAATTATTTTGGAAAAAGAGGGCTCGACTCTTGTTTTAACATTATGGCATTATTAGTATTCTGGTGGACCCAGCGTCGTTTTGGTTTTAACACCGAGTTATCTTCCTCTCCAGACTGGACCACAAGTTCGACCTGATGTACGCGAAGCGCGCATTCGTGCACTGGTACGTGGGCGAAGGCATGGAGGAGGGCGAGTTCTCCGAGGCTCGCGAAGACCTCGCCGCGCTGGAGAAGGACTACGAGGAGGTCGGCGTGGACTCCACCGAGGGAGAACTCGACGAGGACAATGAGTACTGAGCTAGAGAATCTCAGATGCGAAATAGACCCTTGGTATGTTAACAAGCACCAATTAAACATTTGTATACCCCCGACCCCCCTATTATAGCGAAGAACTATCTCGATCACATCAGCTTTCAAGCAGAAAAAACGCATCAAAATCGGTGCATTTGTTTGGGAGCTACGATGACACAGACAGACACCTACAGATACACACCTAAAACTTGTTACTCTTTTCGAATCGGGGGTTAATAAAATCCTTCATCTTTAGCTGGAAGATGTCCAAATGCGGAACATGATAACCACGCATGGCATGTGTCTTGATGATCACAATAGTTAGTGATAATACGTAGGAAAAGGTGCTTTTCATTTCGTGAACTCCTTTCGCTGGTTTTCTCAGCACTAGCGGGATAAGGGGTGTGATCCTTACTATGCCGGAACCACACGGCTCAAATATCCTTGTTTTTAAAAACCCAACAGTGTCTTGTTGGAAGTATGTAAGTTATTTTAAGTAGAGTTATATAGCTCCTAAAGTTATATAACTTTTGGGATAGCTGTGAAATCAAGGAGGATCGAAAAAGAGTCTGGACATGAGTTTGATTTTCTAAAGCTTTTGATATCAATACTAAAATATGGTGGAATTTACCGATTTAAAAGACTATAGGGTCTATTTCCCCCTCAATTTTACATTAATGTATTTTAATCATGAATTCCTTTCGGTGATAAACCAATTTAATAATAGATAACGTAATAATAGTTTGTAAGCGTATGTTTGTGTATTTACTAAAACAGTACAAACTGTTGAGAGAACTTTCCAAAGGCGAAATGCAAAGTTTGATTCTGTACTTCTATTAACTTGCATTTATTAATTTTATATAAAAACGGTGATAATAACTATCCAAATGGATCTAGAACGTAACTTTTGTATTAAGGAACAAGGCTAACTTATTGAGAGTTGATTTAATTTAAGCTTCGGAGATGTGATTGTGTTTGTGAAAAGTTATTTTGAATGCACAATACATTTTTTACACATAATATGTCAGTGTTTTATTTATTTTATCCCTTTATTAACAAACATAATAGTGATGTATATACCACCAATCATTATTTATTTGCAACTAGTTGCGACCCGCGGCTTTCTCTCCGTGACAATGATAAAAGTATCATAAGTGTTATTTTTATACATACCAAGTTTCATCAAAATCCTTTATAATTCACCCCCACGCCCAAAATCCGTTCCCTCTAATAACCTTTTTCAGTGTGAATATTTAAAATAATTTAATTGAAATAAGTTAAAAAAAAAAGCTTTTATGCAGAAGCCATGTCATGGTGGTACTTTGAACGAGCTATAATAATAAAATGCGTACACAACATTTCATGCCTGTGCTGTTGACAGTTGAAGAGTGAGTTCTTTGATCTGGAGCTAATCCTGAATGTTGATTCAGGTCATGCTTACCATAATAATGCATTGTCATCGCAACTGAACCAACATGTAAAAATGCAACTCCGTAGGATAAGAGGAAGTGGTTCTAATGTGTCCATCGGAATGGACGGTCAGTAGTCATATTTAACGTTGAAATGGTGGCCAATAATTGCTGCTTATTTGCTTCTACTTGCTGCCTACCACGAGACATTTGCTGCCTAGCAATCAAAACAATTTGAGTAACCGTCCATTCTGACGTCAAGGTCACCTGTTTGTGGGGTACCTACATGTTGTGTGAAATCACTCAAATGTACCTACATAAACCAATAATTGGCCCCTTGCTGCCTTCAACGTTTTTATACCTAGGTCTTGTTGCTGTCAAGGAAATAAAAGTATCGATCAAATTTAATTCAAATACCCCCAGTGCCTGTAAGAAATATGAGAGCAAAGATCTTACGTGATAATTGTGTTTACTTATTAAAAGGTGCATTGACTGAGCACTATCAACACGGACCGTATTGGTGCGGGCAATAATGCGCGACCAGGAAAAGCCGTCCAAATATTTGGCATCCATGTACACGGATTATCAGAACGTGCATTATCGGCTGTACTGGACGTACTGTATGTGGGTCGTATATTATTGTCTATAGAACAAAAGTAGTTGGGATCAGGGTTGTCAGATGGGTAGTACCTATTGGATTATCGTCTACGAATAAATAATAAGTCAGGAACTCTAATTCAGAACAAATGTCACAATAAAAGTGCCCCTACTTCAAACCAAAACGACGTAAGATTCAAAGTACGAATCACTTCCGAGGATACAAACAGACATGCTTGGTGATTGGTTTAAATTCAGAACGAAAGCAGGGATTGGTTCACGCGCGTAATGCAATGTCTGCTATGACAGCTGAGTCATAGCGGCGTGGACGATGTTATGCAATAAGTGGACCGGACCAAGTCAGTAATAAAACAATATTACTGTACAATGTTTTTTTTTTTGGCTCACTTTTTACAATTCACTAAATTCTTTGTCCCACGAAATATAATTAATTTATTAAGTTTTTGTCCTGAAGACATTAAAAGAGAATCTTTCTTCGCAATGTAGTGAAGACGGATTCTGAGAAATTTAAAACGGAATGTCCTCCTGTCAGCCTGTGAATTTAGAGCTGAGGTTCAAGTTCAGTAAATTATTTTTATATATTTCCATAAACTGTCAGGCGTTTGGGTTATTGTTGCAACGGCCGTGGTTGCGGATCACTCCAAAAACAACTCAATATGATCTTGGCTTAATATGGTTAAATAAATTTCTATATTTGTAACTCTACTAGCCGTGAAAAAAGTAATTTAAAACTTGAAATATATATGAGGAGTCCTAGAAGTCCCGTTTTGGACTGAGTTTTGGTCACTGGTTTCAAAGAGTTAGTATATACTGTTACTCTTTGTCCATTTACTGTTCGAGTTTTTTTTGACTGCACATTGATTTAGAGACCTTTAATATATTCGCTTTGATCCAAAACGTCATGTAGTTTTTTTTTCTACCACTGAAAAAGGGTGTTTAAACCCGTATCGGTCGGTCTTGAATTTTGTATGTCGAAAAGGTTGTTAAACGTTTCTAAAAAGCTAACAGTTGCATCTGTTTCTTGAAAATCAGGCATGTTTAACTGTTGCGAACCAAACTTAATCGCATCAGCTACACTTTGACTTAAGGTTTGAATCGCTAGTTTCACGTTCATGATATTATTTCGGAAGTATAGATGCCGATTTGCCAATTTATTCCCAAAATGCAATCCAACGACATCTTGAACATTTTTCAGTTTCTGCAAATGTGCCCACTCAATTTATTTTTGTTTTTATCTACGAGTGTATGTTTCCTCTAATGTGTTACGCACAAGTTTCACCATATGAAATAGATCTACTGGGTCTCCGGTAGATGGGTGGTCAAAAAACGATTTTGAATTGTTTGTGTCTTGAAAATTGCAACCCAACATCTTAGCCGTAGCGATGTTAGATGCACAGCCATCAAAGATCAAAGTAACTTTTGACTTTTTCCCTTTAAGGGCTAAAACTATATCGTCCGAAAAATCATTCAATGCAGTATTTTCTGTAGTATCGCCAAATCCATTTTTCTTCAATTGGGATAAAATATTTAAGTGAAATATTCTTCATAGTTAATCTTTTATTTGGGCGTTGTAGATTTCTGATCTGTGATAGTCGTTATACTGCCAAAAATTTCTTAGTTTTTGCTTTAAAATGTGTGTTTTAGGAGTATTCAGAGCAGATTCAATATCTGACGATGGTATATTTATCGGCGTAACGCATGATCCTCTTTCTTCAAAACTAAAGACTTCGGTTGAAATAAGATTATTTTTTAATTTTGTTTTTCTTGGTTCTTTTTCTTGGTTGGTAAGGTTATTTTCAGGAGAATAATATCAACACTGAGTGTAATGACGGTGTTGAAATTCAAATCTATGAAAGACTGTCTCTAATTGAAATAGATACACATATACAGCTAATATAAAAAATCCTATCAAACCTAAATATTAAGTGCAAAAAAAATAGTGAAATCTTACAAGTTTTTGTGCCTTATTCCTTGAGGGTTTGCATTATTTTGTTTTTTTGAGCAACTCAGGTAAATCAAACACTTCAAAATTTCCAGAAGGTGAAGGTGGTTCATTAGCCTGAAAAATTAAACGTGCTTTATGAACTGTTTTTTTAATGCTATTGTTATTCCCATGAGTCGAAAAAGCCGAACCTATATTACATACCAACTGTAATCGTTCATTATTGTTTATTTGCTCATTTTGTTTAGTATTCTCCTAAATCTGTTGACGTTTCTTAGGTATGAATCATCTGCGTGAAAAAAATAACAGCTTAATTTCAAAATTTCATCGAGTAGAAATTAAACTTTAGTGCAAAAATTGACTGACTTCATTTTGCATAGTATTGACCATGGCGGTTTGATAATGTATTTGAACGTCTTTGAATATAATTATAATTTTGCAACTACTACTAGTGAAAAGTGATCCCTGGACATTTTAATCTTGTATGGCTCCTGCACCACATCACAACACATGCTGGCATGATGATTCACAGCTGTAGTTCACAATGATAAAATTAAAACGTACGCGAAGATATGACGTGTGCTCGCTTGCATGAAAAATGTACGACTGATGACGCGCTGGACACGACTTTTAAGCCCCACCTACTTGGGCACGACTTTTGTTGGGTCATTTTATTAACGCTGTTACGTTTCCTGACTACTTATTCGTAGATTATCGTACCAAAATTCTCAAATTCGCGTACCACATAAATTAAATATTTTCGACCGCTCGTGCTTTCTCTTCTTCCAATAATTTGTTCTTTTCGCGTTACATCGCTAGTAAACTAACAGTTTTGTTATGCTATTTTTCCAAGTCCTCGTATTTTTGGATAGCACTTGGAGTGGTCCACTTTTGCTATCCATCTTTAATAGGTATTTTATTCCTTTTTTTTTCAATTTTGACCATTTTTATTAAATACCTGAACAGTATTGTATGTACTAATTGTAGTGGCAATGGGCAGGCCATATAGTTCGCAGAACCGACAACCGCTGGGGAATAAAGGTTCTCGAATGGCGACAACGAACAAGCAAGCGAAGTGTAGGGAGACCCCCCACACGATGGACCGACGACATTGTAGCCATCGCAGGAAGACTGTGGATGGAGGTGGCACAAGATCGCTCGTCATGGTGCTCTTTGGGGGAGGCCTGTGTTCAACAGTGGACTTCTAAAGGCTGACATGATAATGATTGTACATCTCTTATTTAGTATGTGGATTGTACTAATGTCAAATAATGTATTGTCTTGTGTGTTTATAAATAAGAATAAGAATAAGAATAATTTTATTAATAAAATATCACAAAAGCAAAACATAATCTAAAAGTATAAACAAAGTTTTATAATTTACAAACTAAGGGCTTTAAAACAATACTATTAATACAATTAGATATTATAATTGACAGCTATGCTAGGTCGTACCTGTGTTACGGCTGCCAATGTCTTTACCCTGAGCAGGGACAGGATACCACAAACATAATTACAAACAATATATATTCCAAGTCAAAAGTTGTTCAAATATACCTAACGTTACTGTTAACGTTATTATCTACTTTTACCTTTTCTTTGTTTTCCTTTTCTATTGTTCCTACTTAATTTTTCTAAATATTTGTATCTTTTATTTTTGTGTGTGTTGAATAAATGTATTTTCTTTCTTTCTTTCTTTCTTTAACGTAACGAAATAGAAGAATGTATGATAATATTAATAATATACGGTAGTTACAAAAAAAAGTTCGTAGGCAAAAATATAAATAAGTTGCACCGAGAGGTTACTAATAGATATGTACAATTGAGTTAATCGATAAAACCAAAATTAAATTATATTAAATAAGTTGTTTTTTGCTGAAAATAAGTAGTAAGTTTAAATAATATATAGGTATATAAAACCTTCAAAGCTAATTTAACTTAATAATTAATTAATTTTGCTAATTCAGCATCAAATTCATGAAAATAACTTAGTTTATTAAACCTATTTGAGCATGAATTAGCAAAATAGTAATATAAACATACCAATTATTACAATAACTTTCAAAGTTCAAATAAAGCTAAAAAGTCAGGACACCGATATTTCCATCGAGTTCACTAACGACAATACCTCATTCTTAGTAACATGACAGAGTCTTTTGTTATGAGCACGCCGCAGTTGCTAGAACTCGGTACACAAATTGTGGAGTAAGTTACCCCAAATAGTTAATTGGAGTAAAAAAAACAAAAAGAAAGTTGACAATTTAAAGTTTTAGTTATGTTGCACTGTTACCAAAATAGTAAAAAAACTTCCAAGTTAAGAGATGAACTTGATGATAGATATGGTAAATTTCAAAAAATTATGATTGACATAGAAGTATATAATATTGGATGTAAGTTGTATTAAAAAATATTATTTATAATTGAGAAAGTTATTTATCAACCAATAACATTTTTTCAGTTTCATCATAACTTAAGGTGAGAACAAATTCCATAAGAACCTTTTTGCACTTGAATAAAGTAAGTGGATATAAATTAATGTGCTTACTAATTTGCTTATAGAAGAATGGACCTAAATAACAAAAGTGTCTATACGCTGATGAGAATTTTGAGGATAACACTAATTTATCTTTGCGTCGTTTGTCTTGATATATATTTCAAATAAAAGTTGTAGTTGAGTGGGTATTTAGTACAGATTTATATATAAAAATCTGCCTAACAGATAACACTTTGGTGTCTGCATATAGCTGTTTGGTGGGGTACCTAAACGGTTTCGACAGCATAACCTTCAAAACGGCACGTTGGGATCTCTCTAAGCGTAAAATAAAGGTTTTAAATGTCCCACCTCACACAATATTGCAGTAGGCTAAGAATGAGTGACATAAGGCATAGAAAATACGTTTTAATACACACAAGTCGCCAACATCTCAAAGTCGTTTAAAAATAACAATTAATTTTCTCACCCTGCCCGTAAGAACCTTGATGTGCTCTTGCCAGTTCAGTTGCTGATCGACAATAACGCCTAGATATTTGATGGAAGCTACATGATCCAGTGAGGAGCATAAATAAGTTGAAGAAGACAGGCCAGAACAAATGTGGGCTTTTATTTCATGATGATCCCCACGTAGTCTATCAGCAAGGGTTTTCGAAAATAAAAGATATTTCGTTTTATTTATATTTAAGGTAAGAAGGTTCATACGGAGCCAGGACATAACTTCTTTCAGGCCAATTTCCGCTACATACATTACTTCATCCCAAGTAGGTGCAGTAAATAAAAGGGCAGTGTTATCGGCAAAGGCCACCATTTTACCATTTCCAAATATTAGTTCACAAAGGTCGTTGGCGTAAATTAAAAAGAGCGTAGGACCCAAAATGTTACCCTGAGGAACACCATACACAACAGGGATTTCATCACTTAACAAGTTACCAATTTTAACCATTTGTTTCCTTCCAGAAAGATAGTCTGTGAATAGCCTGAGAGCAACACCTCGGATGCCCACCAACTCCATCTTATTTAGCAGGATAGGGACGGAGACAGTATCAAATGCCTTAGCCAGGTCCAAAAATATACTAACACATTTGTTCTTTTTATCTACGTGGTGTACAATATAATTGGTCAGCTCGGAGACAGCGTCTTCAGTTGACTTACCTGATACAAAGCCAAATTGATTATTGGAAATAATGTTGAATTTTGATAAATACGAGATAAGACGTTTATTAAGTAAGCGCTCAAAATCGGACAAGAATTTTAGATAAGGATGGAAGAATGGAAATTGGTCTAAAATTATTTATAATGTCTCTATCCCCTCCCTTGTAAATAGGTTTAATAAGGGCTATTTTAAATGAACTAGGAAAAATGCCACTCGATAAACTTAAATTACAAATGTGAGTTAAATGGGGAACGATCGCGTTTTTAGCGTATATTAAGACCTGGCTTGGGATACCATCATGACCTGTCGCACTGGTTTTTTTAAGGCTGGTAATAATTGAATCAATTTCAGCAACATCAGTAGAAAAAAGTCCAAAGGATTGTGTTGAAAATTTGTCTTTTAGCAAGGTAGAACAGCAGGTATCATTTTTATATTGTGATAAAATTTCATTTGCTAGAGTATTACCAATACTCGCAAAATAATTGTTTATATAATTAACAGAATCTGTTGCATTTCCTTTTAACATTAAAAGATCTTGATCTAAGCTAGTACTTTTATTAGAGTTTAATTTTGCAACTTTTTTGATTACCTTCCATGTTCTTTTGCTATCACCAGCCGCATCCTTTAGTCCGTTTTTATCATACTCATTTTTTACTTTTTTAAGAATTTCACAACAGTAATTTCGATATCTTACATATTGTAACGATTTTTAACGGTTATCGTCATATTGTAACGATATAAAACTGTGTTCTAGTGATTTCTGAAAGTAAAGGTAATAAAAGATAAATTGGGGCAAGTCAGACCAAAAGTGAGGTGAGTTGGGATTCTTGCCCCATTCGGTCGCTCTGTACGCGAGGATGCTATACCTTTCTTCAGAATCACTCGAAACTAAAAATACTCGTTACTATTTTGAAATTAATAAAATTACCTGGATAAACTTAGACCGGAACGAGCTTCAAGAACTATTGGATCAAGACCGTTCGGTAATGTACTAGCTAGTGGGTACTATAGTGGAAGATAAAACATACAACTCAAATTCACCAATACAATCTTTATTACCTTTGGTTTAATCTTGCTTATGTACTTAAAATCTAAGGAACCGTGCCGTCGGTACGTTGAACGGCTATTCAAGCTAGCATGTAAAGTTGACAAAACATGCAATTTAAATTCACCAATACAATATTTATTATCCTTGGTTTAATTTCGTTTACTTACTTAAAATCTAAAGAATCGTGCCGTAGTTACTTTGGTCGGTCATTCAAGCTAGCATGTAAAGTTGACAAAACATGCAATTTAAATTCACCAATACAATATTTATTATCCTTGGTTTAATTTTGTTTACTTACTTAAAATCCAAAGAACCGTGCCGTAGGTACATTGGACGGCCATTCAAGCTAGCATGTAAAGTTGAAGACAAAACATGCAATTTAAATTCACCAATACAATATTTATTATCCTTGGTTTTAATTCTGCTTACTTACTTAAAGTCCAAAGAATCCTAGCCTGCAGATCCAATTCAGCAGCCAAGAAATACCAAGATCTAAGATTACCCTGTTATAACTAGGGTCGATATAGAATTGACAAAATTAAGTATTTACCCTAACAAAACATTGATGAATTTGCCGGCCGGCAGTATAGTCTACTTATTTACCTTTTTCTATAGGATTTAGCCGTTATGTTAGTGAAGGTAATTCTCCATCCGACGTTTCAGCAAATGTCCGATTCGCGTGAGGGGTAGCCAGGCTAGACCCCTCAGGCGTTGCAGGTGTCCAGCAGGTCAGTGGGGAACCAAAGTTCAACACTCCGGTTAACGAAATATATGGATTAAATACGATACCGCATCCCAAGAATGTGTCAGGAATCGTTGGGTATAATGTCGGCGTGGCGTGACGTATTTCCTACACGGCGCCTTTTCTACTTAAATCCGGGGAAGAAGCCTCCTTCGAGGGGTGTTCTTTAGTCCGGGTGGGAAAACTCCGTCGTGGGTCTCACTCCAGGGGGGAAAACCCGCTGTGAATGGATAGACACAACGTTTTTTAGAATTCGAGACTCCGCAAACGCCACCGCTTTCGGTTCGCTAAAATGGCGTCTCGAAAAATGGATAAAAGTGATTTCACAATCGCAATCATTACTGCCGACGACACAAAAATACCAACAGAATCTCTCACCTTTTTTTTACGGGTTTTATAATATGCAGGGAAAAAACTTGTCAGTCCTGCTAGGCTCTCCAGCACGAAAAAAAGATTTACTCTTCTCGCCTCCATTGCCAGTTTCTTTCTGTCTAGCCGAATCTAGTTTTTTTTTTATTTAGCAAAATCTATCAGAATTACATTTCGTTTCACCAGGAAACGGATCAGCGCTTACACATGGGCTTTGGACAAGTAATATGGTTTTATTTTTATTTTCAAGATTTTCTCACCCTAGAAATCACATTTGTTTATTTATCGTTTCTTTAACTACTTTTGACAGCTAAACAACTGCCAAACGTCAAGAATTGTTATAAACTATATTCTATAAAACGTTCCGTACACTTCCAGACGGAAGGTACGGAACGCGGTTTTTTGCTTCGCTACCGTTATATCATCATAAAATTATATACCGTAACTATTAAATTATGATCTTGTATGGGTTTGCTTTGGAAAAAAACTACGTTCCTAAATTTAACATTTGTTGCATTTAATTGGTTTGTTTAATTTTATTTTCTATTTGCTGACATCGCGGGGCCGTGCCAAACAACGGAACGCGCCCTTTTGCTTTCACAGCTAATCGATGCAAAGATAAGTAAAATTTCCGGTAGATGTCACCACCCGTCTCCGTGTCTATTAATTGTTCTTTATTAATTATTTATTTATTTGCTGATTCCCAGTTATTCCTTGTTCCCTTTTGTATTTATTTCAATCAATTGACCTAATGAGTGTTATAAAGTCGCGATCAGTAGTGCACGAACGTGTTGTATTTATCGAAGTGTTTATAACCTCTGTTTTTGTTATGAAAATAACCGGCGATTGTTTTCGTGTTGTGTTGTGGTTATATCTCTATTGTTTATATACTCCAAAAATGAAGATACACTCTAATATGTGAGTATATTGAACAATATCCAATTATAATTCTAGTTTTACTATTATAAAGATGCTTTTCTATTAGTTGTTTATGTGCTGTCTTGTTTATTCCTACTTTTACTTGTCGAATTGTTGTTTTGTAGGTTTATTGTTTTTTTATTTAAGTAGCATTTTGTCAACGCTACAATATGTTTTAATTAGGTTTACGCTTTTAGGGTCCTTTTTAAGATCCTGGTGTAGTTTTTCACGATGTCTTATGCAACGAAGCAGACCTGGTGTTAGCCAAGGTTCTTTTAGCCTTTTTCGACAAGGCACTTGCCTGTGTGTAGTGTTACAGTCAATTACACGCTTCAATTCTAAGATTAGAATACTAATTGCGTTATTGACATCATCTGTTTCGAAAATTCTATTTAATGTAGTCGTGTTAAGGTCAGAAGCAATATTTTTATAGTTAATTATTTTATGCAAATTATGTTTGTTTTTAGGATGTTGGTGATTGTCAAGAACCAGAACCACTGTAGAATGATCGGTGATCGTCGTTGAAATAACTAATGTAATAGCTTTTAGGGAAGTTTTAAGAAACATATGATCCAAACAGCTCTTTTCTCTCGTTGGGAAAACGTGAGCTGGGAGAAGTTCGTGTTGAGCCATTAGATCTAGGTAGTCATTGCAATTGGCTGTAACAGTATCAGAAGACGCTATATTTATGTTAATGTCACCGGCAAGTATAACATTCTTAAATTTATTCAACGAATTAAGTATTTCATCAATCGAGATAAGAAAATTTTCAACCACGCGATAAGAAGGTGGGCGGTAGATGGCAACTATGGCTGTCTCTAAACCAATTTTTATGATAATGCAGTTTGCCTCAAATTCAAGGGGTTCAGTAACTGAAGCGGAAATATCGTTTCTAATAAAGCAACAACGCCTTCATTCTGTTTCTTATTATTTTTCGATGAGTAGGAAGCAAAGTGTGGGTAAATGATCCAATTTATTAAGCCAGCATTCAATCAGTATTAAGATATCAACGTCAAATTGTAATTGATTCAGCAGAATTTCCACTTGAGATATGTTTCGATCAATACTCCGTATGTTTTGGCAGACGACAGTAAGTTTTTTACTTGTATTAACTAAGAAACGATGTGCTTGATTAACTAATTAATTGGGACAATTGGAATGAAATGGATTATGAAAGAATTAAGAGATCAAATGAGTATTATTACGAAAGAGTTTTGACCTCGTCACAAGATCTTGGCCGGTATTATGCCTTTTAATCAACACCTTCTAGGGGTGGTCTAGGGATATCCATTCTCTCTTCTTCTTTCTCTTGCTTTAGTTGGGTAAAAATAGCCTATGACACTCTATACCTGAAGAAGAATCGACACCTCACTTGTCAAAATCGGACCAATAGGGGCGACGCGCGACGCTATGGTGGAACATTCACATATATACAAATATTATTATAATTATTATTTAATACTTTATGCACAAAAACCACTGTTTTTCACACAGAGGAGGACTTAATGCTAAGACAGCATTTTCTGCCAGTCATCCTGCTTGTGCAAGAAAGATGTGTAAAGGCGTGCACTCGAGATATGGACAGTAAAATGAAAATAAAGATAAATTAATTGAAATGAATACTAAAATATAAATATTTGTAAAATATGTATACACAAATATTATAAATAAAAATAAAATACATATAAATATTACAAAATTAAACAGCTGCTGTTGTTAATAAGTTTTTCTTAAATGCCTTCGAGTTAACCTTTAGAAACTTTCTTTATGACACTTTCTAATGTCAATTGGAAGTGAGTTCCAGAGACGGACTGCTGAAACCTGGAAGGCAAGGAGTTATCAAGGAAAGAAGTGGTATGAATAGGAGTGGCTAATATAAGAGTGTTTGAAGAGCGAAGTTGCTTATCATGAGTATTTGATAGGAAGTTAAATTTACATTTTAAGTATACAGGTGAGTTACGGTCATTTAGGACGGAAAACAAAAGACAAAGAATAAAAAGAAAAAAAAGAAAAAGATAAATACATACATACGAGTACATACTGTAGACGACTTGCCACCTCCTTGAAGCAGATTTATCAATTTTTTAAAAGCGAGGCAAAATTGTTTAAAAAAGTAAGTTGTCAGTTCATTTGGTACATATTTCATTGATTTAATTTGCAAAGGATATCTTTACGCTCGTACAAACCTTTTGTCCTTCCTTCCTTCTTTCCTTCCTTCGCTGATACATACATAGACTGTCAACATCCATTACCCCTTCCTTGCTTCGCCGTAGTCGGGTAAAAATGATGGCTCAGCACATTTGGCACAGACATTTTTTGGGCAGTCATGTAAAAACGGTTCCGGTTATATTATCGCATGTGAACTTTTATTTACACAGGTATTATAGCACCTTTACAACTATCTCTTGAATGTATTCTTGTCCTGGAACCAAAGTTCATCTTACATTTAGAATTAATATAGTTTTAGTTTATGTTAGATAAAAATTTAAGTGGAAAACGAAGCAAAATGTCTAAAGAAGGTTTAAAAAAGAGTCTAAAGCTTTGTCATCTATCTAAAAGTATGAACGATACATATTTTGAAGCCATAATGCAATTAGACATTACTGTTTATCGAACAACTTTAGCTGAATGATATAATTGTCCTGACTCCCCTTTTAGAATGACTCAATCTCAAAGTCAACCTATTTATTAAAATGTACACAAGCATTGAATTTGTAAATGTAATGCCTTTTCGTTTGTTTGTTTATTCAAGCTGTCAGAAACTCAAATAATTTATAAATTCAAGCATTCTAGGCACTTATCTAGATATACACTTTGTGTGTTATTAGGTGTTCTGTGGTTTTAATAAAGTTATCAAACTTCGTTTGTTTGTAAGACAACAATGATAATTATTATTTCTGATACTAACCCATTGTAGAGAAGTGGTGCATCGTTGTCTTTTTAAAACAAAACCTCTATGGTATTTTTCAAAAGCAAGTTCTCAATTCGACTGCGTTATTTCTGAACCGATTTGTATGATGCTTGAAAGAGTATCACACTAATATTAGAAAGGTAAAAGTTTGTATGAGTTTGTGTGTGTTTGTTACTCTTTCACGCTCAAAAGGCTGAAAGGATTTTGATGAAATTTGGTACCAGGATACCTTATATCCAGGATTAACACATAATCTACTTTTCCGGAAAAGTGGCAGTGTTCCTGGAATGATCAAATACGGTGTCAAAGTGACAGATGTCAAAGTGACAGGTGTCAAAGTGACAGATGTCAAAGTGACAGGCGTCAAAGTGGCAGGTGTCAAAGTGACAGGTTTCAAAGTTACACATGTCAACCCGAGGGGTATGACAAGGAGAGATTTTTTGAAATTTGAATGTAGTGAAAACATATACCTGTATTATTTCGTTTATGCCATAGAAAAAACATATATGGTTTATGTTTTACAACCCGACCGACATACGGACAGTAGGAAAGTATTTGACCAACAATTTTCCGCTTGAGCCCTTTGAACACGAACAAAGGTACCCTTTAATAGGCGAGTACCGCTGCATACATACACTAGTGTCGAGTAGATATGTATAATGTAATATTTAACGCTAAGTGCTTAGCGTATGAGAGCGCGTCTGAAATGTCTGAATATATTCAACTTGACAGGCCTTCTGGACCACTTAGCTTGGTACACTCGTGGATACAAACAAGTGTTCTCTTAGAGAAATATGATATTTGCGTAATAAGAGTACGATTTATATTTACAGACACCGGCGTCCGTGCCAGACACGTAACAGCACAGACGTACAAATATATTTGTTACATAGGGACTTAGCTTTGAGCGTATTCACATCTAGCATAGAGTTTCCGCACAGACACGAGCCGGCACCGGTATTATGTTCTCGACAAGAATATTATTGTTATTGTCACGCGCCGCTCGCAGCGGGCCGCAGCCCGCAGTGTACGTCGGGATCTCACGACGTGAACTCCTGTGAAAGTCCTGTGGCTCAATTGGGCCACAGGACTTTCACAGGAGTTCACGTCACTTGAACTCCTACTTTCACATTATCACTTTTTTCATAGCAAATTCGACTCTATCGCAAGGCATTAGTGGTTGCGATACTGAGAATTCGATTGAAGCCAAGTTATGGAATCGGGCTACTGGTCTTGTAGCTTACGCCCGAGATTTCGTCCGCGCGGACTACAGTTTATCGATAATAATTATTTTTTGACAAAAACGTGAACAACCGACTTCAAACGCTCGTACTTCGCGAACGCTCGAACCAAATTTTTCTTATTATTGGAACTGGTTAAAAAACTACTAAACCGATTTTGATAAAATTTCTATGGGACTAATCTGAAAGTATATCCTTGCAAACAAAAAAATATTTTTCGAAATCGGTTCACAAATCACACATACAGCTTGAATTGAGAACAGCCTTCTTTTTATACGCTTTATATTAGCTTCACTTGTATGTTTGTATGTTTGTAACCGACTCCTTTGGACGCTATTTTGACCCACTTTAAACGGTCAGATTTCATTCAAATTTTGCACACCTGTCAAAGACCGACGACAATGCAATAATTAAAAAAAAAATAATAACGCTCTTATAAATAAACCAAACTAAAAAGTAGAAAATAAATAATAGTTTAAAAAAACTATAAAACTAGCTTTATCTATATAAAGCGTGTTTTTTAGTTTTTTTAAACTATTTGAATTCGGCTAAAAAAAGCGTCCTATGTTTATCTATGATATTAAAAACCAATGCAAAAGTATAGCCAACGCTCTTGATTCTTTTTGATAGACTTGTTATTATTTCGTTTCCACGGAAACCATTCCTTAATCGACATTTTCAAGTTTTCCCTCGGCAACTTACCAATTTCCGGGATAAAAAGTAGTGTTGGTCTCTATATTGTACAGTACTTATTTACAAAGTTTCATCAAAATCAAGTCCGCAGTTTTGGCGTGAAACCTCCTTAACAAACAGACGTTTCACTTTTATTTATAGTGTGGATTATTTAGAAGTCTAATTAGAGTCATCTTAACATTTTTCTCATCTTTAAAATGCTCTCTAACACAGCTCTACCGAACTGTACGTGTTTGACGAACAGTGATAAGCAAATTAAAGATCTATTATTCACAGGCATTTTATCCTCTTTTGATGAAATTAATCTTATCTTTTGTATGCGAATACTCACAAGCCGATGCATTGCTGGGCATGCCCGTACTTACATATCCCTTATGGCATTATTATGGCACAGTCACTAAGAAGTCCAAAAAAAGAAGAATCACACACCGCCAAATCAAAAGTAAGCACCCAAGACATGCCGATCCGCTCGTACGCACAAGCCTCCCGCACACACTTACCGACACCATGACTGTTATGCCGATAGGCTGCCAAGTTGTAAGATCTCGACCTTGATCATCGTGTTAATTCTGTATAGTTCTCCCGGAAAATAAAAAAACAATGCAGTCTTGCTTGTGCTGAAATTGTGTATGCGATACAAATTGATCTAAATTGATCTAAATTGATCGATATGATATAAATTGTGTATGTACACAACTATACGCAGCCGCCATTTGCTTTGCTTCACTCGTTTGTCTGGCAGTGTAGTTTTTTTAACCATTGGAGTGGAGCAGAAAGAGAGGAGAAAGAAGAGGAAAGGAGGAGATGTGGTACGGAGAGAGCAATGCCAATGCAATCACAATGCGCGACCGAAAACGGAAAGACTAGATTCGAAGGAAAACGAAAGTATGTGACTTATAGGCCACGATAGCAGGGGCAAGGGGGACATGCAGAAAACATTGCTTGAATATAGAATAGACGCTGGCCGCTGGATCAAGGAAATCAGGGCCCGAGGATTTGGCCTATACCGCTCTGCATAGATGAAATGAAACGACACGGTGGCCATGACTGATTAAGATGCCGATTTGATTACAGCTTGTTAGGAATAAATCCTCAACATCGCCATCATCATCATCATCAGCCCGTGTCAGTACACTGCTGGACATAGGCCTCTCCCAAAGCACGCCACCGAGCCCGATCTTCGGCTCTTCTCTTCCAATTGCTGCCAGACACTTTGCGTATATCGTTGCTCCACCTGCTGGAAGGCACCCTACACTACGTTTGCCTAGTCACGGTCTCCACTCAAGAACACATCTACCCCAACGGTTATCAGTTTTTTGACAGATATGACCAGCCCACTGCTACTTCAGCTTACTAAACCTAAGTTCTATGTCGACTACTTTGGTTCTCTACCGGATCACCTCATTCCGGATACGATCCTTCACAGAAACTCTGAGCATAGCCGTTTCCAATAGCCCGCTGAGCGACTTTAAATTAGTGGACTAGTCGTACCGTGAGTGTCCACGGCTCGGCTCCGTTTTTAATAACAGGTAGGACGCACTGGTTGAGGACTTTTGTCTAGGAATAAATCCTGTATCAATGCAACCTATGGCATGGCGTGACTAGCGCCATTACGAAAATTCACGTATAATTCCGCGAAGATATCATAACGCCGCCATGCGTTACGCCATGCATCTGAATGCTCATAGCGAAAAAGGGCCCTGGGTGGCAAAGTAATTGCTTAACGATTACCAAAAATAAAAAAAATACAACAGAAGTCCACGTTTTAAATAAACTGCCACACACGGGAATGTCCTTTGTTTCCCAGTCAGGAACGCAAACTATTTTTATTAGAACGGATATGGGACGTTACATCCGCTGGTTTTACTATCGCATAGTCCGGGAATTTAGATATTGGCGCATAGGATTGCGGCTAGAAAACGCTTGAATACTCCTGGATATCGACGTGGGCAAGCAATTTTGCTGCAAGTAGACATATTGCAATTGTTCACCAGAGCCACAAAACTTTTAAAAAACGGGAAAAGAATCATATCTTCTAAACTATCGGGGATAAAGCTGCCATCTTTGGGACACAATTTTTTTTAACCGCCTTTCGCTACTTGCTATATAAACTTTTTACCCAAAGTCACTTGGAGTATGAGTTTTGCTACTTACAGCAAAAAGGTCACATATCACAGATGTCACAGACCTTTAAGACGCTTTAACTAAGGAAGCGAAATGTACGTTTCAAAAGAAATGATCTAAATGTACAAGCAATAAAAATGTTGTAAGTTGTTTCTATTTTTACCCGGGAGCAGCTAACTGAGATTTAAGTTAATATTTGCATTAATTATAAGATCTAAATATGCAGTAGCTCAATACGTTATGTAAAGTTTGATTGAAATTAAATCCTAAGAATACTGATGCGATACGAAGGCGATACGAAGGCGATACGCAGGCGACACGATAGTATTTCTGCTGCCGAATTTAGTTCTGTTTAACGTCCGGTAGAGGCGCTTATCAAATCTCATACAAAATGGTTACGCTAACGATACGAACACTTTCTCGCAAATATTCGTGATTGGCCTACTGTTCGCAACATAACGATATTATTATACTAATCTTTCTACTCCAGCAAACGAAGAGCTCTGCCGTGATGTATTACATTAAGCTGTCGCAACCTTTGAGCCGAGTGTGCGACCGCCCAGGAAGTGTACACCCGTTTATTATCTAGATTTTCTAGTTCTTGGCTACAGACTAGTTTTCCTAGTACTTAAGTTAGTAAATCTTTTGAAAGCTTGTGGAATGCGCTGAGTTTTTGGCGCAGGTCCACCTTTTCCTTTGTTAGGATTCGGCTACTGGTTATACGTTGACAGTATTAAGGGTGTGCAAAGTTTATGGCTCTCCTACTGCACTGTGTTTTTTTAGGGAATTTACCCGACTAGCGGAGGGTATTGTGTTTATCAGCCTATGTACGTTTGTTCCTTTGTGGCACTATATAGACCAAACGCGTGGACAAATTTTGATGATATGTACTTACGTCGATCGATTTGTCTTAATCTTGCGAGTGCTACCAGACTTGACAGTAATCAAAATTCAATAGGGAGACAGTCAGACGCCATATGTGTACAAGAAAAAGTTGAACTATGTTAAGTGGGGTATCATTGAATAGGTATTTGAAAATCATATTTCGGTTTCTCTTATCGTTTTTTATTTCGAATGACCATTTAAAATGTATAACGATATAAAGTACGCAGTCGGGTTTTTCCATTGTGCGTAAATTTTCTCGTCGATGGATACTAATACTCTAGTTCACCACTAGTCACTTCTAGTCAAGTTGCATCACCATTATCAACTGCATCATCGTTTAACATCAGGTAAATAGTTGTTAAACACAAGTCTAGCTAAGAAAGGCGCGCGGTGACAGAACGGCGACGGAATGACGACCGAAAGTCGGCGTGCCCTCGAGAAACTTCATCAGACAGATGCATCTTCATGCATGCTACGCTAGCTTTGTTCTAGTAGATTCTGTCAAACTCTAGCGCAGTCAAATTCAAGAAAGAGAAACAGACAGCTTTTGAGAGATTCTGAAAGTTGCAAGCGTGTTCTGAAAGTTGTGAGCTAATTTGTCTCGACTAGCGTGACTACATATTATTATAAATGTTCTATACTCTCCATACCGTTGCTTCCGTCATCTCCCCAGAAGCCTTATTGTCTAACTCTGGTGGTAATGGCAATCAAATCCATTACCATTACCATTGGCGGTTCCAGTTCGCCGTCCAGGGGAATTGTCTAATATTTTCGGTGGTAATCGTCTTGAAAAAGTGAAGGCCATTTCGTTCTTTCCACAGACTACATAACACAAAAAACATATGCTCTTGCGTTCCATTTCATGAAGAACAGCTTTGAGCACTTTTTAGTGCTTTTTTGAACTAATGGTTGTAAAATGTTAATTTAGCCATATAAACATGTGTAGTGTTTTATTTGTTTATTAAAATCTAATTTTTATTAGTTATGCTGTTTAATAAATGGATATTCTTCAAAAAATAATATTCAAGTATATTGCCTGACGTTGCGTAGAACGAAACGTTGGTTCGCAAGTTATTATTTATTCTGGACCATACTAAAGTATGTGTTTGTTTGTTGTTTACTTTAGCATTCAATAATAAAATGAAAATCAAATGGAAAAAAAAAATATTAAATAGGTAGGTTATAGTCACAAGATTTGTGTGAGTTTGTGCGAAACGTAGATAAACTAAAAGTGGAATTGCTTTGTGAGATGTAATGTATGTCGAGGCTATGTTCGTTTTCGGATATAAAATAGTCAAATATGCCTTGATTTAGCAACAAACCTATGTACCATATTGTATTTCAGAATGTCATCTGATAAAGTGGTCTTTGCATAGACCTACAATTGGTCATCGAGTTAGATCGAAACTTTGAACAAATATATCGCAAGTTCCAACAGTCTTTGGCTTGGCTATACAGGAATTTTGGTGGACTAATGAATATTATCGCACCTATTCGAGTCTAGTTTAATTTACCTACTAGGTACATATACATATATACTAGGTATATGCATTTTCACAAATGCTCATCAACAACATACATATTTTAATGGATTTTTACCTCATTTCAATGCATACATAATCGGTTATGTTTTGTGTCATTTTACTTCACAGCACAAACTAAGAAGGAGATATACAGATAAGATACTGCTGCATAACCAATGTTGACTTCTGTAAAACATTCCTCAATAGAAGAAAACATTCATCAACAGAACTCAAGCTTTCTGTAGTCCCGCAGGTAGGTACCTATATTTTGTATAATATTTATTAACTAGGTAGGTACATACCTAATTATTATTATTGACTGGCTTGGGTAAAGGCTGGCAGGGAGAAATGCATAATACATACCCCCCAAGCGGGACATTGTATATTTTTGGTGTACAATAAAGAGTTATCTATCTATATTTAGTCACATAGGTAATTAATTGACTATATAATACTCTAGCTACATAGTTAGACACCACCTTAAGAAACTGTTAATGTAAGGTGCCTTGTGGGCCCGGAGTAATAATAGGTCCATCCCTTCTCACCCCACGTGTGCTTTGAGCACCAGCCGGGGTTCAGGAGATGGGCTGCAGCTTGCACTTGTGTCAGTATGAACATTTCCAACTATCACAAAGCCTGATGTAGCTGTAGGTAAAACAAATTAACCTCTCTTTTGAATTGTTTACAAATTTGATCTAACTCTACAAAAGTAATACTGCATATTACAATATTGACTATGTAGTACTTGCTATGTAGATAATGACAAATGATCATAGCTATATCTTTATTTTCAGATTCAGTTCAGTACCTGTCTATCACAGTAAACAGGATCATTTCAAGTCGGATTGCAGCGGGAAGAGATTCATAGCATGTCCATAAAGTGCAAAAGGCTGCTGCTTCTCAAATCTACTTGTTATATTTGTATTATAATATGTAGGTATATACTTAGTTACTGCACTTTTTTTATACCATTTGAATAAAATGGTGTGTTGGAAATATTTACTTTGTTGTTGTGAATTACTATATAATTACATTGTAATTAGTGGGCTACCAGTAAGCCAGTAATGGCTTGTAAGTTTTTAGAATGTTTTATGTATAGTCCTTATTTAATAAAGACACTTGCCCGTTATATTTTTTTTTTGAAAGGTTTTTACAATAAAATAAACATGCTATTTTATAAAATTTGTTTAATTTTCTGTTTCTCTATCCATACTCAGTCTGCATTTATGCTAAAACTAGCTGCATGCCGAGGCTTTGCTCTTGTGCAAACATTGCCAGCCTCGTTCGAAATTTAAAGAAATATTTCCTTAAAATTGCAAATCTCTAGGTCCACCGGTTTAGGCTGTGTGTTGTCTGTGAATCAGTTGGTAGGTATGTCGCTTGTGACATACTATTTCATAGGTATCAATGTATGTTTCTACTTACATAATAATTTGTAGTTAAAAATAACAACAAAACATAGATAGATAGATAACTCTTTATTGTATATACTTAGAAGTACATTGTACATAATATAATATAGAAGTAGCGGTAACACAATTTGCAGTCTTATAGCTTACAGCAATCTCCAAACCAGAGTAAATGCCAGTAGTATTCATGTCACTCAATCTGAAACAAATAAGAAACATTTATAAAACTTTGTATGTATTGTACGCTGACATAAATACACTGAATGCACTAAATATGGGTACTAGACAATAGATACGAGTACACATACAAAGATATGAATATTACATTCATATCTCGGAAACAAATACTTCTGCTCATCACACAAATGATTGCACCTTGCGGGATTCAAACCCGCATCCATTGGTTGACTTTCAGTCAGGGTCACTAGCCAGTTGGCCGAACTGGTTGCCAAATGTAGTGGCACTGAATGTAAATGACAAAATGAATTTTTCACCTCCTTTTTGAACGACAAATATGACAGTGTGCAAAATTCAAGTTATCAGATTGCACTATGGAGAGTGAGCATAAGAACTGCACAATCTGATTCGCTTATCACCGTACAAACTAGAATATTGGCAAAGCGGCACCTATTTATGATAGAAATACCACATACAAGCACGAAGCGTTACGTTTCTTCATTCATTGTAAGATCTGCAAAAGAGTGGAATGCCCTGCCCTCGTCAGTTTCAGTGTTCAAGTCAAGAGTGAATAGGTATCTACTAGGCAAGGCTACACTTTCGACCACATCATCGCTTTCCATCAGGTGAGATCATGGTCAAACAATTGCATAAAACGTAATAAAAAAAAGGTGCATTAGATATGGGTTGAAAGTAGGCAGTTCCCGATGAAATTTTAACTGATTACTTATAAAGGTATCATTTTAGGTTTTGTACTTATTTAAATAATATGCCATATCACACTTTTTATAATTTTAGCCGCTCTTCCAAATCCGTTCAGCCGATATAGATAACATAGTTTCAATCATAAATAGGCACACAAACTTTATTAGTATGATATTATTACAGCTATGCGTTTATTAGCTGCGCCCAGTGGTTTTACCTACGTGGAGAAATGATAATGGATGATGATGATAACATGTACACAATTTCATCAAAATCAAAAAAAAAAAATATATATATATATATATATATATATATATATATATATATATATATATATAGGTATACTAACAAATATGAATGTTTTTATCTGAAATAAATCAATTTGAATATACATAAATGCACACAAACTATTGAATATTTATTATAAGATTAGATTGCAATTACAATAATAATTGAGACCTAGGTACCTACATAACAATTAAACGTACTCAGTAGAAAAGCAAATTTATTTTCTCTTTCGTACCCACCCAATATAGCGAAAAGCTAAACTAGATTATACCCTAACCCGATCTACATATCTTCTGCATTTACTATACTGTGGCATGCCCAAAAGCGCCGCGGGGCCTCGCGACGCGCGCCGTGTTTCTCGCTCGCTGCGTATTTACGCTCGAAACATTTGCGGGGGCTGAGAAAATGTTTTCATACCTACATACTGCCCTAGAAGAGCGCCTTAAGTCAAATTTTCAGTTTCCCGTGAAAACTTACTATTTTCCGGGATGTAAAGTATGCTATGTTTTATTCCAGGGTATAAGCTATCTTCATTCCAGATGTCATCAAAATCCGTCCAGCTGTTATTGCGTTAAAACTCCCCAAACAAACAAACTAACAAACAGACAACGTTTCACTTTTATAATTATTGGTGGGGATACGCTGTTGTCTATGGCGGTTTATCCATAACCTTTGAAATGAATATTTTGAAGAAAACCGTAACCGTTAAGATCGTTTAGTCCAAGAACATCAAAATTAAACTCCATGTGACAATCGCCAAACTACAATGTAGCCCCCTTTGAATCCGCAAAGTTACATGGCAAACTCATACAAAAAGTCGTCGCTTGGCTATTTGTCTCTATCGGTGCTTGGCGCTGGCTATAGGCGGTTCAGTAATGGACGCCCGTAAAAACCTGGATCATGCGATCCCGCTGCGACCAGCCGGGCCAAAGTAACGGCTGAGCGGCTTTCCGGTGACATAGCAAAGTTATAACAGTTAGCTTAGTTCATTAAATAAATAAATGAAAATGATTAATTTGGTGCTCCTCACGCTTCGTGTTTGTTGATTGAAATCTCCCTACGTGAGTTGCCTACTACGAACAATTTCATACGCACTTACTTTCCCTACGACTTTCAACAAATTTCGTAGCAGGATTGGATCAGCATTTCTTGTGTGCTTTACTTTCGATTTGGCGATGTAGAATCCGTATTTTTTAAACATTCTTGCATATTCCGAACAAACTTGATGGAGTCTAGCACCTAAACTATTAATCGCTTTATCAACATACACCAACATCAAATTTAGATCAAGGCTAATGTATTTCAAATTACCAAATTTTAACCAACAATTTTGCTGATGTTCTTCATATATAAATAAAACCAAAGGATCATCTCAGTAATAAATAATAGTTAAAAAAAACTAAAAAACACGTTTTATATAGAAAACCAAACTAAAAAAATAGAAAATAAATTTTAATAGTGTAAACAAGAAAAACGTGTTTTATTTCAAAAAAATCGTGGGGTGCGTGGGTCAATAGTTATAAATATTTTATTGACAGATATGAGAAGAAGGATTATCATTTCGATAATATCTTAAAAAGCACCCCACGCTTTTTTTTAAATCAAACATTTTTTTCTTATATACACTATTAAAATATATTTTCTATTTTTTAGTTTGGTTTTCTATATAAAGGGTGTTTTTTAGTTTTTTTTAACTATTATTATTTTCTACTTTTTAGTTTTTTTTTTCGAATTATTGCATTGTCATCGGTCTTTGACAGGTGTGCAAAATTTGAATGAAATCTGACTGTTTAAAGTGGGTCAAAATAGCGTCCAAAGGAGTTGGTTACAAACATACAAACATACAAGTGAAGCTAATATAAAGCGTATAAAAAAATGAGTGAACTACTGGACATGGATAATGTACAAACAACTCAGCTTTCCCGTTTGTAGAAAAAATGCCGTTTCCGGTCGTTTGGTCGAAGCTTTGATATGTTAAAACATTCAGGTCAGTCAGGATGAAAGTTAAAAAAATAAAAAAATGTAGATATTATAGGTGATGTCTGGAGCGACTCGTGTTCTTTTGATAGAGTAAGATTCCGGGGTGGTCCCAATTATAAATTTCATGAAAATTGGATCAGTAGTTTTTAGGAACTCCATTTGAAGTATTTTTACGCTACTGTGTCGAAGAAAGGGAAGGGTAATAAGTTTAACAGTCTATGTATGTTTGTATGTATGTATGTATGTATGTATGTATGTATGTATGTATGTATGTATGTATGTGTGTATGTATCTATGTATGTGGGTATGTGGATGTTCCAGCATAGTGTCGCTCCAATTGGTCCAATTATGACTAGCGAGGTGTCAATCGACTCGTCTTCAAGTATAGATTGTTAGGTAGGTTAGGTTAGGTTTTGTTTACCCGTCTACGGCAAAGCAAAGGAAGGGTTATGTGCTCAAACTAAAATCTTGGTTCGATTTTGATAAGCGAGGTAACAATCGATTCGTCTTCATTACAAGAGTATCGTAGGTAATTTTATACCCGACCGTATTCGGGTTTTAGTTTTTGAATATTTGACTTATTTATATTCAATGTAATTTTTTCGATTAAAAATAATGATGCCTTTTTTAAGTTACGGTGGTAAATAGTGGCGCGTATTGCGTGACATTTTTATAGCGTTTTACAAGTTTTTGAGCATTTAAAGTAAAACAACATCTACCAAAATAGATAGATAGATAGATATATAACTCTTTATAGCACTCAAAAACTTAAATTATGGCACATCAACAATTACCTTAAAATAGTACAATCTACGGCCTTATCACTATGCAGCGATCTCTTCCAGGCAACCTTAGATTAGAAAGCAAGGACATGAACATTAATGAACGATAGTGTTCATATACATAGCTCTCAGAGTTTGCAAGTTGAAATGGCAATGGGCAGGCCATATAGTTCGCAGAACCGACAACCGCTGGGGAATAAAGGTTCTCGAATGGCGACCACGAACAAGCAAGCGAAGTGTGGGGAGACCCCCACACGATGGACCGACGACATTGTAGCCATCGCAGGAAGTCGGTGGATGGAGGTGGCACAGGCTCGCTCGTCATGGCGCATGGAGAGGCCTATGTTCAGCAGTGGACTTCTAAAGGCTGACATGATGATGAGTGTTCATATGCAAGTATACATTTACTGAAACGAATAAAATTATATATTTAGAATATAAATACGATAAAATATTACTTATTAATACTATAAGTATAAAGTAAGTACCAAAATACTTCTAGTTCTTTTCAAGTCATTAGGACCAGGGATTCTAGGTAGAGTCTTAACTCTAGACCTTTCGAGAATTCCGCAGTATTTGCTTTTCCTCCTCTACACTTTCAACATTAGTTTGATTCCAGCAACTGTTGCGGCGACAGTTGCCAAATAAGTGCCTGACCTAAAAGTTTCATACCTTGTCTTTATATTTGCATCAACATACAATTCATATATTAGTATTTCTGTTTTTGCCACCACCGGTCACATTTGTCACTTAATTTGATTGAAAAATTAACTGGTTCTGAGAATTTAATTCGCTTTATCTGTCTTTAAACGATATAAAAAAATAACCTTAACATAAGTAATGTTATCAAAACAGTTAATTGAGAAAGGTTATTTTTTTATATCTCTTGTCTTGCGTTCCGCGCACACTTTATACTTTGCTAATTTATAGGGTTCCGTACTCAATATATCTTAATATATGCAAATAGACAATGATTGCACATATATAGGTTTTCATTCAAAGCGGCTGGTAGAATAAGTATGAGGGGAGCTGAAAACCGAGCTCAGTGGCGCGCACTAGGAGAGGCCTAGGTCCAGCAGTGGACAGATATAAGCTGATGATCATGATGATGTTTTCATTGGTAATTTGAGTACGGAACCCTATAAATTAGCAAAGTATAAAGTGTGCGCGGAACGTAAGACAAGACAGGAGATATAAAAAAATAACCTTTCTCAATTAACTGTTTTGATAACATTACTTATGTTAAGGTTATTTTTTTATATCGTTTAAAGACAGATAAAGCGAATTAAATTCTCAGTACCAGTTAATTTTTCAATAAAATTAAGTGACAAAATAATATTCTATATAATTATCTATTTATATATATATATATATATATATATATATATATCTATATAGTAATATAGTAATTGGCCAAGGCCGTGTGATTGATTGAATAAACTTATTTTCTGTCTTATCTATATATATATATATATATATATATATATATATATATATATATATAAATAGATAAGACAGAAAATAAGTTTATTATAATTTTATATATTAAATAAGTTTATTATAAGTTTATTTATTATATATATATATATATATATATATATATATATATATAAATAGATAAGACAGAAAATAAGTTTATTCAATTACTATAATTAATAACACAATCATAACAAAATTATTAAATTAAAGTCAGTCTGAATATCAAACACAAATTAGTAAAGAAATAAGCCAAATCAATCTGTCAAAATAATAATCAATAAACACACTTTCATAAATTTTATAGAATATAATAATACAATAGAGCAAATTAAATACTACAATGTAAAAAAATAGACATTCGTCCATTCTTAACACAAAACCTCAGACTTTATGTCAGTAAGTTAAGTGTGCAATAGCTTTAAAGTCTTAAATCTAGTCTTTAATCAATATTTATGGATGTATTAACCGTTTTATTTTATTGCAATTCACATGTTTATTATACCTTAAGGGCTCGGATTAATGAGTTCAATACTTACCGAGTTTCAATTATTCAGTTACCTCGGGCGGCCATGAATGATGACAGCGATAAAGTGTGCGTTAATAGTTAAGGTAATCAAAAGATACGGCCGTTTATGCCGCATACTTCGAAATTTTCGACACTCGCAAGGGAATCAAAACCTTATTAAGAGTTTTTTCCTAGTTGTGAGTGCACTGAATGTTGTTCCTTTTGAACTAACTGCAAAAAATAAATCGACAGCTTTGTTTTACTAAAAATTTTGAGGGCCAATAAACAAACTTAAAAGTTATGTTAACTGTGCATATCTTCCAAAGACCCGCTCGACTTCCATAGAGCCTGGCAAATAATAAAATATCCGCCATTAAAAAAAAAACGATTACTCGGCCATCAATGAAACTAGTGCATCAATAGGGAAAATTAAGTTGAGCTTATGTATGTCAATAAGGTAACAAAGTCAAGCTCTCTCACGAAGATTGAATCAATGGTTCAAATATACAGACATATATACGTTCTAGTCCAAGTTTATATGGAGAGCTCGCTTTTCTGCTTCTCTGCTACGCTGAAAGTAACCCATTAGTAATCAGAAACAAGTATTCTCAATAATAATTGCTTTTCCAAACCATGCAATAAAATCAATTTCTCTCAAGTATGTTAGGTATACAGTACCTCCGCCGAACGATGCCTTGGATTATGAGGCTGGTCTATATGGACCATTAATTCTGAAATCTAGGCTATTTATGACCAATAAAACCTAAATTCTATCGGTAATGGCGTTTCGGCCAAACGATGCTAGATGGGACCCATGTAGGTCTTCATTGTACTGTATACAAAGAGAAATAGTTTGATAATCTCCTTGGTCAGGTTGGCGAGATGGGGTTTAATGCTCAAACTAACCAGATCGGTGGCAAAAGCAGTGGCGCTGGCGTTCAACACGAAAGTTCTGAAATGTTTATAACTTTCATAACGATTACGTTAAGCAATTTCCTGCTTGTGGACAAATCTATACATTATATTATTATGGACGAGTTAATCTCTCATTTAAATAATATCTGGATAAAGCCTGCCAGAAGTACTGACATCTTAAATAATGAAAGATAACAGGAAATAAACATTCAGGTCAATCGAGAGACGTCAATAGACATGTCCTTGAGCAGGTACGCTCAAGTTATTTGATGCTCGGCCCAAGAAGAACAATGTACATTGTAGAGGCCCCACGTGAATACAACGGACTAATGGGACTACGTAAAATAAGTCTCTCTCGTTGTCCCATTACAGGGACCTTACCAAAACTGGGACAAATCAACGGGACCACCACCACGAGAAAACCGCCGCGTAGTTCGTCATTGGCATTTTACATCGACTTCCAGCGAGTGATGCTAGCCTAGTGGTATACTAGGCGACATAATCCAACGATATAGGGTTCAGTCCTAGGCTCCGCACCAATAACTTTTCTAAGTTATGTGCGGTTTTTCATCGCTCCGTGATTTAGAGGGCGTGTTAAGCTGTTATTGATAGCAGTCGTTAAAACATGTCAAAGCCTAATAAACTCGCACTACCTCATACGACAAGCAAGCATAGGTACATTTTTATTTATTCTGTGGCACAATCAGTAACAAAAGTCGTTGAACATTTTTACTTACATGCAAAATTTAATTGCACATTTTGCGTGCTAGTAAAATGAAAGTGATATCGTGATTTTTGTTGCTGACTATAGTAACAAACCAACAGCTATGTTTAGAATCATCAGACTATTATGCTTTTAGCAGAGCTGACTTAAATTGTATGCATCAATATATGTATAAGTATGTAGCGACTCCTTGCCTATTATGAACAAAATGTGGTTCACATTTGTATACAGGCGAGTCTATAGACTGTTTAACCATCTGCCACGTGTGCTGGCAGTTCGTGGAGGCAGACGGTAATAAATCGATTCTGCAACAATCCCGTGAAAAATAAATATTTTCTTTTAGATCTTAATGTATGCAATATATGCCGTAGGGAAGACAATCTTTGCAATGCAGAGCCCTGCTGCCCGCTTTAAAGTACGGAAACTTCAGCGGCCCGCATTTGACTACAACTGACACTGACAGACAGTTTCCTACAACATTTTCTAGGTCATCGAATAGAACGCGTCTAGGGGGTGGTGAAATAAATACCATGGAATGATAGGCCTATTTGTTGGCTAGGACATCTTTTTCTGCAGAGGTCTTTATATTTCTTGTTTTACTGCATGGTTGCCATCGAGACCTGGTTCACGAATAGATATTTTTACGTATATCTCATTTTTATCTCGACAAATGACCCACTCCGGATACTCAGGATACTTAGTAACGATTTTTTTTCTTTATACCGGTCTCAGGAATTCCTGCTACTGACAGAACACAGATGAGAACCGGAACAAATTCTGTTCATTCGTTTCTGGGATAAGACCGCACAGACAGACGCGATTGGCAACTCTAATAAATATTAAAATGTGAAAGTGTGTATGTATCTATATATGTTTAGCTTTTTTGATTTTATCAGTTAACACTTGCTAAGCGATAACATATGTAATAATTTTGCATGTAATGATGAAGCAGTGGTCACAGCCGAACTGGTTAGAGGCATGTGCCATTCAGAGGCATATGGATGTATGCGGGTTCAAATCCCGTCCGTGATCCAAATTTTTCGTTAAGAAAATTATTAGATAATTATATAAGTTTAGCGTTAAAGTGGCTGAACTGATTTACACACATAAAGGTGTAGATTTAAACCCAAGACACGTCTCTGCTCTCTAAGTAATTACATTCCTTAACAAATGACAGCCACTAATATCAAGTTACTCCACATATTGTGCTAAACACTCGAAACAAATTTATATGAATAAATCGAGCAGCTTTTCGTAAGCAGCCGCTGAACTGCCGACAGCGCGATCTGTCAGCTTGAGCCAAGTTAAGGTGCTTACATGCTACGAGTACAGAGGTATTATTTTCTGTTAGACCTAAATACGGCATCATTTTGAAGAAAGAGATAAATATAACCCAACATATCAATTTCCACTAATTTTTGTAACAAATAAATACATTAATTTATGTGACGATTGTCACTCGTGGAACTGGACAGTTTACAAAATTCGTCTTCAATGCTGCTGACGAATGTTTGGTGTGTTGGTTTATTTATAATTAAAAGTAGGAAGACTAGGTACCAGTTAGTCACGGCCACTGATTAAACCTTATAAAATCCATAAAGGACTTCAATGCAAACAAAAAAAATTACAACGTCCTAGGATTATTTAAAATTAAAAGTGGGAAGACTAGGTAGCGGTTAGTCACGGCCACTGATTAAACCTTATAAAATCCATAAAGGACTTCAATGCAAACAAAAAATTTACAACGTCCTAGGATTATTTAAAATTAAAAGTGGGAAGACTAGGTACCAGTTAGTCACGGCCACTGATTAAACCTTATAAAATCCATAAAGGACTTCAATGCAAACAAAAAATTTACAACGTCCTAGGATTATTTAAAATTAAAAGTGGGAAGACTAGGTACCAGTTAGTCACGGCCACTGATTAAACCTTATAAAATCCATAAAGGACTTCAATGCAAACAAAAAATTTACAACATCCTAGGATTATTTAAAATTAAAAGTGGGAAGACTAGGTAACGGTTAGTCACGGCCAATGATTTAACCTTATAAAATCCAAAAAGGACTTCATGCAAACAAAAAAATTACAACGTCCTAGGATTATTTAAAATTAAAAGTGGGAAGACTAGGTAGCGGTTAGTCACGGCCACTGATTAAACCTTATAAAATCCATAAAGGACTTCAATGCAAACAAAAAATTTACAACGTCCTAGGATTATTTAAAATTAAAAGTGGGAAGACTAGGTACCAGTTAGTCACGGCCACTGATTAAACCTTATAAAATCCATAAAGGACTTCAATGCAAACAAAAAATTTACAACGTCCTAGGATTATTTAAAATTAAAAGTGGGAAGACTAGGTACCAGTTAGTCACGGCCACTGATTAAACCTTATAAAATCCATAAAGGACTTCAATGCAAACAAAAAATTTACAACGTCCTAGGATTATTTAAAATTAAAAGTGGGAAGACTAGGTACCAGTTAGTCACGGCCACTGATTAAACCTTATAAAATCCATAAAGGACTTCAATGCAAACAAAAAATTTACAACATCCTAGGATTATTTAAAATTAAAAGTGGGAAGACTAGGTAACGGTTAGTCACGGCCAATGATTTAACCTTATAAAATCCAAAAAGGACTTCATGCAAACAAAAAAATTACAACGTCCTAGGATTATTTAAAATTAAAAGTGGGAAGACTAGGTAGCGGTTAGTCACGGCCACTGATTAAACCTTATAAAATCCATAAAGGACTTCAATGCAAACAAAAAATTTACAACGTCCTAGGATTATTTAAAATTAAAAGTGGGAAGACTAGGTACCAGTTAGTCACGGCCACTGATTAAACCTTATAAAATCCATAAAGGACTTCAATGCAAACAAAAAATTTACAACGTCCTAGGATTATTTAAAATTAAAAGTGGGAAGACTAGGTACCAGTTAGTCACGGCCACTGATTAAACCTTATAAAATCCATAAAGGACTTCAATGCAAACAAAAAAAATTACAACGTCCTAGGATTATTTAAAATTAAAAGTGGGAAGACTAGGTAGCGGTTAGTCACGGCCACTGATTAAACCTTATAAAATCCATAAAGGACTTCAATGCAAACAAAAAATTTACAACGTCCTAGGATTATTTAAAATTAAAAGTGGGAAGACTAGGTACCAGTTAGTCACGGCCACTGATTAAACCTTATAAAATCCATAAAGGACTTCAATGCAAACAAAAAATTTACAACGTCCTAGGATTATTTAAAATTAAAAGTGGGAAGACTAGGTACCAGTTAGTCACGGCCACTGATTAAACCTTATAAAATCCATAAAGGACTTCAATGCAAACAAAAAATTTACAACATCCTAGGATTATTTAAAATTAAAAGTGGGAAGACTAGGTAACGGTTAGTCACGGCCAATGATTTAACCTTATAAAATCCAAAAAGGACTTCATGCAAACAAAAAAATTACAACGTCCTAGGATTATTTAAAATTAAAAGTGGGAAGAGTAGGTACCGGTTAGTCACGGCCAATGATTTAACCTTATAAAATCCATAAAGGACTTCAATGCAAACAAAAAAATTACAACGTCCTAGGATTATTTAAAATTAAAAGTGGGAAGACTAGGTACCGGTTAGTCACGGCCAATGATTTAACCTTATAAAATCCATAAAGGACTTCAATGCAAACAAAAAACTTACAACGTCCTAGGATTATTTAAAATTAAAAGTGGGAAGACTAGGTACCAGTTAGTCACGGCCACTGATTAAACCTTATAAAATCCACAAAGGACTTCAATGCAAACAAAAAATTTACAACGTCCTAGGATTATTTAAAATTAAAAGTGGGAAGACTAGGTACCAGTTAGTCACGGCCACTAATTAAACCTTATAAAATCCATAAAGGACTTCAATGCAAACAAAAAATTTACAACGTCCTAGGATTATTTAAAATTAAAAGTGGTAAGACTAGGTACCAGTTAGTCACGGCCACTGATTAAACCTTATAAAATCCATAAAGGACTTCAATGCAAACAAAAAATTTACAACGTCCTAGGATTATTTAAAATTAAAAGTGGTAAGACTAGGTACCGGTTAGTCACGGCCAATGATTTAAACATATAAAATCAATAAAAACTTCAATGCAAACAAAAAATGTACAACGTATTCGAGATTCTGTGATATTAGACCGCAAAGGTAGCGTGTTAAATGAATAATTATTTTAACTTTTTTATGTTATTTTTATTACTCTATCGGTTTATTGAGGTTTAATCACTGTGGGTGCACGGGTAATTTGCGTTTACATTTGAACCCACCGCACTAGAGTTGGTATTTAATAAAAAAGGAGTACATCATCTTCATCATCAGCCAGAAGACGTTCACTGCTGTACATAGGCCTCCCTCGTAGACTACCAAAATCATTGAATAAAATTACAAAGGATGATCGACTTAGGTGTTAAATACACGTTACCTCTAGATGTAGGCTCTAAAGACATCTCTACTGTCAAGTCAATGCACTTCATCATCATCATCAGCCTACATTCGTCCACTGCTCTACGTAGTAGGTCTTTTCTAGATAACACTACTGTGCCCGGCCTTCTGCTTCTCTCATTCAGTTCCTGCCGCTTTCAGCATGTCGTCACTCAAACACCGACACACAACAAAACCGGATCCTACACTACGTTTGCCTTATCTGTAGAACTCGTTTACCTCAACGGTTGCCTGTGCCAAACTACGAATAATATATATTTCTAGCTTTCGCCCGCGACTTCGTCCGTGCGGACTACAGTTTGTTGCTAAAAATAGCATCCTATGTTCTTCTAGGATATTGAGAAAACAATGCAAAAGTATAGCACCAACGCTCTTGATGCTTTTCGTTACTATTTCATTTCCAGGGCAACACGTCATTCCGTTCCTTACAGCGAGTATCGACATTTTCCTGTTTTTCCGTGGCAAATTACCATTTTCCGGGTTAAAAGTATACTATATTGGTCTCTATATTGTACAGTACCTATTTACAAAGTTTCGTCAAAATCGGATCAGCCGTTTTGGGTGAAGGTTTCCAAACAAACAAACAGAGAGCTGTCGAACAACGAATGTACACCGAATTTCGATGCATCTGTAATAATTGTGATCTGAGTCATCCTAGAAATATTTTGATCGTGAGTCGTGATCGATTGCATCTATAGGCATCACATGAATATGGGCGGCAGAGGACGTGGTAGCGAAGACACAAAAAAAATGCATATTGTGTAAACAGTTCTTTACTCAATCCAGTACGAGTATCATCACGAATTAATCAGGATCTCCATACAAGAGGTGATTCATTTTACTTAGGGTTCCGTACAATACTTTTACCATTGAGATACGATACGAATGTGTGTATATGTCGATGTACGATACGAATGTACGTACATCTACATCTACACTAATATTATAATGAGGAAAGATTAGATTTTTTGTATGTTTGTATGTTGTTTTGTAATGGATAAACTCTAAAAATACTGATAAACGATACGAATATACGATGATACGATTTTAAAAATTCTTTCACCTATTGCATATACCTTACATTATCAACGAGTAACATGGGCAGCAAGATATTTGTCAAAAAAATAGAGATCCATATGAAAGCTGCAATAATGAAACCCAAGGTATTAAGAATTTGTAGAAATGACGATTACTCGCAGTGTAAGGAACGGAATGACATGTTGCCGTGGAATCAATATAATAACAAGACTGTCAAGTACGTGAGTAATAATGCCTATGTTCAATAGGCACCACCATCGTTAGAGCGATGGTGGCCTAACGGTTCTATAGTGCAAATTAGAATCCAACGATACCGGGTTCGAAACCTAGGCTCCGCACCAATGTCTTTTTTGAGTTATGTGCGGTTTTCCATCGCTCCGTGCTTCGGAGGGCACGTTAAGCTGTCGGCCCCGGCTGTTATTGATTAATAGCAGTCGTTAAGCCATGTCAGAGGCCCTCGGGCGGCTTGGAAAAACTCTGACATCAGAGGCCAGCACTACCTCATAGATAGATGATAGATAGATAAATTCTTTATTGCACACAAAATCAAATGAAATCAACAAAAAATAAAGGAACAATAGCAGAAGAAGTGTACAATGGCCTTATTGCTAAAAGCGATCTCTTCCAGGTAAACCTTTGGATGGAGAGGATACACGACAAAACAAAAAACCACCATCGTTGCTGCCAATGATTTTGAAATACGCTTACTGGCGTATTTTTTTTTAGAAGTAAGACGTATAAAAATAAGACAAATGTAAGACAATTGCCGCGGTGTGTGCTCAAACCGTCCATGCGAAGCCGGGGCGAGTCACTAGTAATAAATAATTTAATCCAACAAAGTCTAAGACTGACCAAAACATATTTTTTTCTCTACGATCTACACTTCTACACTAATCTACACTAATATTAGAATGTTTGTTTGTTTGTAATGGATAAACTCAATATTTTAATCTAACAAAGTTTTACGTCTGATCAGAACTTATTGTTTCTCTATGATGGACAATAAAGTGGTAAGTACGAGTATGTTTATGTCATTGAGAAACCATTATTTTAGCAATATTCATATTGTTTTGACAACACTAAAAAGTTAACATCCATTTGTTGCCCAAATTTCGAGTAAAATACATTAATTTGAAGAAAAAATCGCAAATATAAAATCTCCGCGAAAACAATATAGGTAGGCGCTGCTTATTCTCTGGAATTAGACATTTCTGTTGCAAAATTCGGAGAAAAATAAATTGGTTTTAAATCGAAACTCGATTTTGTTTTAAAATATCACAATATACTGTACAATAAATAATATATCCACGTATAAAATGTACTTACTGTGTTTTTTCCCGTCGCGTGTCTTGTAACTCTTGTACAGTACAGTCAGTTGATCTAGGCAAACGCGAAGTTAGCAGGTTTCTTATTAGTTTGTTTCAGAGGCTTGCTTTTAGAAGTCATCTGTCACTCTACCTACTTACGCGAGCTAATAACTTACAGATTGCTGAGCCCCGGCGCGGCGCTACAAATCAGGCGAGGCCGGCTGCCGCGCGCTTGTATTCAGACGCTACCGTGTCGTTTGTTTGAACTTTCGCTAGTAATGGCGAAACCTACCTACCTACTTAAGTATTTTAGATTATCGTGTTGTTCACAAATAAAATTTGATTCCTTTTTTATTGAATTAGACCCAGTTTAAAATAAATTTAACGTTTAACGTTTGATAAGATAGTTTTTAAAAGAATTGTTACTCGTTTCATACATGTTGGTAATTACGAGAGCAACTTGAAAATGTGATTTTTGTTTGTTGAGATATCTTAACGATTTTGGTGTCAAATGAAAGGTCTAGGTCTAAAACCATTTTATTCGTTTGAATAATGTAAAGTAGTCCACGTGTTTAGGAGATAATTAAGAATTAGTGTACTGAAAATGTAAACAACCAGTTTTTTACACGACTGCCCAAAAAAAGGAGTGTTATTTATTTTTTTGTTCCACGAACTTTTTAATTAGTGCAAAATGTGAAAATATTATAATTGTAACACATTTTTCCTTTGACGGGATGAGCTAGAACTTGATATCATGATGTCTTTGACTGTGTTAAATTACTACTTATTGTAAATATAGAAATGTATAAAAATAATACTTGGTACATGTAAATGTTATGTATCCAGCTTTCAGAACGAAGTATTCGTTCTGAAGCGAAGTATTGACTACTTTAAAGAAAAGTAAAGAACTACGTGTAAACTTACGATGTATGTCATCCATCACTATGAAATATCTGTATTATTATGCCATAATTATTATAACGTATTCCAATACAACTATTAGATATGACTAATGTAATTAATAAAGTAAATGGTAGATATTCGTTGATCTGTTTTCAAACGACTCAAATAGCTCGGACGATGTCGGTAGTCTTCGTCTCGGATGACTTCTGACATCGTCGGATGTTCGAAAATGTTATATAAAGGCTATCTCGACTTGGCAATGTTTAATGTTCTTGTGGCCGCCGCACCGAGAGGACCTTGGCAAGTTAAGTGCTTTTCTTTTACACTGTTATGCTGCTTATTTGTAACCGTGTAATTACTGTGTATTTGTTATTGTGTATCACTTCATTGTGGGGTGATGAAAGAATCTATAAGATTATAGTTAACGGGATTATCATCCATTTGATTGTGTTTAAATCCTGTTTCCGAACTTATTATGCCTAGTATAACTAAGGCAAATATAAATGTTTGTTTGTGACCAATTATCACATTTAAATTGTTAATAACTATGTATATAAAAAGTTATTGGTTTAATAATATTACAAAAATATATTTTCTTGCCAGTTCTTCTATGTAGTGTATTCCGAATCTGGTGGTAGAATCAATACAAATATAACAATTACATTTCCTTGTTTTCATTAAAATACTCCTTAAGTTATTTATTCTGTAGCTGTAGCTACTAGGTACTATAGTTGGTGCAGATAAGTTTTATCTCCTACTCGACAAACCTAACCAACTGAAGGCTAGCATTACATAACTTAGGTTTTGATAACCTTACAGTACGTATAATTATCATGGATATGTTTATAAATCTCACAACTGCATCTTGTATTTCAAAATCAAGAATTTGACGCGCCCACAGACTTCTAATGTACAGTAGCAGACGAAACATTAATCGCTAATTGTATATATACTTATAGATATGATTATTTATCCGTTTTTCGCCCAGCAGCGCGTCATTAATGGTGTCTCGTTCATTTATGTGTTGCAACACTGTCTAGACAAATAAGCCGATGCGTAGCCGCGCCGCCATGTTGATCTCATCAATGTAGCGGCACGTCTACGTTTGTCAGATTCATGTTGATCTCATCAATGTAGCGGCACGTCTACGTTTGTCAGATTCATGTTGATCTCATCAATGTAGCGGCACGTCTACGTTTGTCAGATTCATATCGAAATAAAAATAAAGATATTTTGGGACAAATCTTACAAGAAAATCAACCAAATGGTTAAGTGCAGTACGTTCCGGCGTGAAAATGCTTCCCATAACAAAAAAACAATCGGAATGTCTTTTCATAGGTAAGTTTATTTTTTTCTGTTACAGAGAACGGATTTAGACGGATTTGCTTGACAATGAAAATTAATAATACATTGCATTCGTCTTATTTTCCATGTATTAATCAAACGGTCTAACCTTAAACTCGAATAAAATAAATAGGTAGGTACCTACCTACCTACCCGACAAATCTACATTGGATAGGCCACTATAGCAATCAAAATATGCAACTAATTTTAAAGGTAGTACACCTACATTGCGCAGAATTCGCTATAATATATACCAGCTAAATTTGCATCACTGGAACAGCCATGTCAGCGAGAGTTGTCAGAGGGAAATGCACAGAACATCCCAAGCAACGTCAGTACAGGCCTTACCGCCCTCATCTAGAATTACTCGTAGGGATATGTATATGTACTAAAAAAACTTAGCTGGGTACCTAGCGAAGAATATTTTTTCAGTTTAGTTAGTTATTTATTAGGTAGTTTCCTAGTTACCTACAACATTTAGGCCTTTTTGCAGTAAGTAGTCTTCACATATTTTATATAATAAATTAAGATCACATTTCTCATCTGTACTTTTGATTGGGTAGGTAGGTAATTTATTTACCAACTTAAAGAAAATAATTTTTGTTCCAGATTTCTAACGAATCAAAGTACTAGGAAAGCCTGTCTAGAAACCATGAAACGCCAGGATTGGCAACCCAGTTCGGCTAGTGTGCTATGCTCAAAGTATTTAAAAGATCACCTCCTTGATTCCAGTACTTTTTGTATAAGACTTCATCCTGGAGCAATCCATACTTTGTTTAATGAATTGCCTCTTGCTGTAAGTAAATTAGTGCAAGTAGTAAACATCCCATCTCATAAAGGTTAGGTGTCAGCACTGGTGCCCGACATGGCCCAATGACTGTAATCATCCTACTTAAGACTAAAACCAGGTCATTTATTATTTAAGTTTAATTCTTAAATAATGTTTTCTTAGGGAATTAAAGTTTCCTTCGTCACAAATATTATTATACATCACAGTAAGTACCTATACATTTTTGGCGACGTAGGAACTTTCATCATTATATCAATTAATCAATCCATTTATTTATTTACAGGATAAAGAACTAACGGGAAATACATACTCAAGCAAGGAGTACCACTCTTTAGCGGTACGCATGATAAATGTGGAAGTGAAACGCTTTTTGCGTGTAGGTGGAATATTCACCATATAGCGGTGAGGCATCTCGTTCGTCTGATTATCTGATGATATCGTTATTCTGGTGGAAATAAAATTTAGCAGACCACCAGTTATCTAACCTCGGTTATCTACAAGGTACAAACAATCATCGTTAATGCTGCCCAGGCTCAGCTATTATATTATATATTTATATTTGATACCCAATGTTTCGTCTGCTACTGTATATTAGAAGTCTGTGGACGCGCCAATGGAACATACCTATAACATACATAAACCCCAAAACATAACCCTCCGCAGTCGTATAAAAATAGATTCTATATAGGTTCGATAGGTCCCTGTTCCCTGCCCAGATACGTATCGGGTAGCGGAGTAAATTCTAATACAGACAAAAATTAAGTGGCATATCATCTTATCTAAATACACGCCAGTTTGATACCTCTATTTCCCACTGGACGAAGGTTTATCCAATCCATACTATCGTAATAAAGTTAAAGTACCTGGGTTCAAATTCATATTTATTGCGCAGTTTCCACGTTTGATCTTAAAAAAAAATAGGTACTCTTTTTAACTGTAAAAACCGGTTTAGCCGATAGACCATAAGTTTAATCAAGCATATTTGTCATTATTATGCCCTGAAGGGAGGTTACGGATTATTATCTTACAACATGGAACCCTCATCCATCGCCCATCATCATCGTATGGTTCGTCTGTAAACTACGTCTTTTGTTATTCTTTTACGACTAATTTGCAGGACCAATTTCAACTACATCTGGCACAAAGCTAACCCAATATATGATACTATTAATGACAAATATAATACCCCATTGCATACAGGATGCGTCGGGTACTTTGCAGATTTCATTCACAGCTTTTTTGCTGAACTCAGACTTTTTCTGGCAGCACTGTACATGGCAGTGATCTTTGTACACAGGTGCTTACTTGCTTGTTTCTGGCAGCACTGTACATGGCAGCGATCTTTGCACACAGGTGCTTAGTTGCTTGTTTCTGGCAGCACTGTACATGGCAGCGATCTTTGTACGCAGGTGCTTTGTTGCTTGTTTCTGGCAGCACTGTACATGGCAGCGATCTTTGTACACAGGTGCTTAGTTGCTTGTTTCTGGCAGCACTGTACATGGCAGCGATCTTTGTACACAGGTGCTTAGTTGCTTGTTTCTGGCAGCACTGTACATGGCAGCGATCTTTGTACACAGGTGCTTAGTTGCTTGCTTCTGGCAGCACTGTACATGGCAGCGATCTTTGTACGCAGGTGCTTTATTGCTTGTTTCTGGCAGCACTGTACATGGCAGCGATCTTTGTACACAGGTGCTTAGTTGCTTGTTTCTGGCAGCACTGTACATGGCAGCGATCTTTGTACACAGGTGCTTAGTTGCTTGTTTCTGGCAGCACTGTACATGGCAGCGATCTTTGTACACAGGTGCTTAGTTGCTTGCTTCTGGCAGCACTGTACATGGCAGCGATCTTTGTACGCAGGTGCTTTGTTGCTTGTTTCTGGCAGCACTGTACATGGCAGCGATCTTTGTACACAGGTTCTTAGTTGCTTGTTTCTGGCAGCACTGTACATGGCAGCGATCTTTGTACGCAGGTGCTTAGTTGCTTGTTTCTGGCAGCACTGTACATGGCAGCGATCTTTGTACGCAGGTGCTTAGTTGCTTGTTTCTGGCAGCACTGTACATGGCAGCGATCTTTGTACACAGGTGCTTAGTTGCTTGTGTTTAGTTAAGTTTCTCTGTTGATTTATGTGTTGCTGTGTACAGTTTGTGAGAATAAATTGTTTCTTATCTTATTTCGGGATTTTGCAAATTTCGGGATGTTGCAAATTCCCATCGTTGTAATGTGTTTCGTCAATTGCACTGAGGCTTCCGTACAAACTTGTAGGTATGTAAATACGAGTAGTTCGTCTATCACGGTCCATGATCCCCGTGAATCACGGGAATTGAGAAACAACAAATAAAAAAAAACTTTCTACATATAATACATTACTTCTTGCCAAATTTCATGATTCTTGAATAAATTTAATATCTTGGTCAACGAAAAATACTCTTTAGGTTTTGATTCCCTTGCGAGTGTCGAAAATGCCGAAATATGCGGCATAAACGACCGTATCTTTTGATTGCTTTGATTTTATTTACAGCTCCAAGGGATTGCAGACATAATTTTTGATGCTAATTACAACTTGATACCTCCACGTGTTCCTATGAAAAAAGGTCTTGACAGACTGACAGACGGACAACAAAGTGATCCTGTAAGGGTTCCTGTTTTTCTTTTTGAGCTATGGAATCCAAAAACATCGCATCCAAAAATTTCCTCAACCTCGCCTCGATTAGTGAACTTAATCATTACACACCCATTTTGCCCCGTATCGTAGATAATAGGCTCACAGATGACATAACTTTGAGGTACACTTCTTCGAACCCACAGTTTTGGTACTATGGTATTTCCAATTAAAGTAATTTCACCATCAGGAATCGGCGTGAGGTAATAATAAAAACATAGTACTATATATGCAGGTGCACAATTATTATTAGATTATCACGAAATCTTGTTTTACAAAATCGCAACTCCTCACTATAGAGTTGGGCCAATGCATGGATGACAATCTAGCAATGTCAAGTTATTTGAATTTAGAATTAATATAGACAAACTATCAAATGGGTTAATATAATGGGTTAAGCCATTATAATGTATAAGCTCACCCGTAATTTGTTTGGAGCATAGGCTAGGGTACGTAAGGAAAAGAGAGTTAGAACGTTTATTATCGAAAAATAAAAAGGAGTTAATTTTACATTGTACATACTCAGTGCATTTGTTTATGTTGCAAAATAAATAGTTTATTTTTATTTACTATATTTAATTGATATTCTGGAATATAATAATAATAATATAGTGGAGTTAAATGTTTTAAAAAAAAAAATATTAGGAAATATTTTTTTTGCTATTATTTATGCGCATTTGTTACATATTGACTGTATGGTTTCAAGGAGATCATAGTGGCAATCAAACGCTGGCCATAATATAGACTGTATGGTTTCAAGGAGATCATAGTGGCAATCAAACGCTGGCCATAATATAAAAATATACATTTTTTTAAATTAATGTTGTAATATTTAATGGTTTTTGGTAACTGCCTACCACAAATAATTTCTTGGCGTAATTAACAACTGAAGTATCTACCTAAATATTGCATGCAGTGGAAACAAACGGCAATTTAATCAAATATACAATCTGAAACTCTACAACAGATAATCACAAGTTTCAGATAAAATGTCTTGAATATTGAATATCAATTATAAACTAAAATATTCCTGAGGATTGAAGATTAATCCATACCAACATATAAAAGTGAAACGTTGTCTGTTTGTTTATTTGAGCTTTCACGCGATAACGGCTAGACGGATTTTGATAAAATTTGGAATGGAGATAGCTTATACCCTGGAACAAAACAATGAATGCTTTTTATCCCGGAATATTGTAAGTTTCCACGGGAACAATGGAAAATGTTGATTACTCGCTGTAATTGTAAGGAACGGTTGCCATGGAAACGTTATAACAAGTCTCAAAAAATATCAAGAGCGTTGGTGCTATACCTACTTTTGCATTGGTTTTAAATATCCTAGAAGAACATAGGATCTTATTTAACGCGACAAACGCGCCGAAAAATTCGCGGGCGGGTAAGTTGTAGTTAATTAACATTAAAAATGATAGGGAACATAATAATTATAGAGATCAGGGCCATTATTCTCTATTGCCAATAAGACACGTTACGCCCCGCGTTAAGATATCTGCGTGGAATCGTACGGCAATTGCCGTACTGACGTCACACGTTTTCGGCAAGGAATTTCATGCGGCATAGTGAATAAGTGCCCTGTTATTTGAAAAGCCATTGTCTCTGGCTTTTGTTTTTGTTGATGAGTCCTTTCTTTTTCTGAGCCCTTCCTGTATGTGATATAGCTAGCACGTGAATATATATATGTGTATATATGTATATATATGTGTATATGTATATATATGTGTATGTGTATGTGATATTTCCACATTGTAGAAAGCGCGTCCTTGCAATTTGCTTGTCATATTGAGACAGTGGTTAATTATTAAGTTCAGGAAATTTACTGGATGCAGTGTCCTTTAAACCTGAACACTGTAATATTGCTTATGTTTGCATACTACTTATTAATAGTAGAACATCCGAAGAGCTTAATATTTTCGTAGGTCTTCTTCTGGAAATAAATAAACCAATGAAAAAAAAACAAAAAGGGCGAAAGTTTGAATGTAAGGGTATGTGTGTGTATGTTTTTTACTTCTTCACGCTTAAACGGCTGAACGGATTTCGATGATATTTAGTATGCATGTAGCCTAAACCCTGGATTTAACACAAAGGATACTTTTTATTACGGAAAAATGCACGGTTCCTGAGGGACGCGGGTGAAACCACGGGGCACAGCTAGTATTTAATAAGCCTGGTGATCTCAGAGAGTACATTTAAATGTGATCTGGGAATCAAACACTATAGCTATCTTAAGTATCTGGGTAGGTTTATGGTATAACCTAGAATCTTGTTTTGAAAGCTCAATAGAAAATTAAAATTTTATATGAGTTGGTGTCAGGAGAACACAAACTTTTACACAATTTTTACTTTACTTGGAGAAAATATTAAGGGTTTGTAATTTCGTTACTCGAAATTGAATATTATCTTTGACATGGAATAACTAACCGTTTTACTAAGTATCAAATCCACTTAGAACCTAATCATTGGAACACATAGAACGCTACATAGAACATTAAAGCAAAGTGACTTTTCTCAGAAATTATTTTTGATCATCAGATTAAAATAAACAGATACCCCTAAATAGAGAACAGTCTGCAGCAATGACAATGTTATATTATTTTCTACCTCAGATAGGATTACAACTTAAAAATAATTTTTAAACATGGACTCTTCAACTGTTTCTTTAAGTACAATTTAATTTTACTATAGCTCAAAAAATTAATCGTAAATATTCGCAATTTTTAGTAAATAACAACAAAAGAAAAGTGTTTTTTAATGTGTCGCCGTTTCATTTACTCTCTAGGTACAAATGCAGACTGTGCGTGTGGAAAACTTAAATGACAGATCAATCGGTCAACAGGAAGGGGGTAAAAATTAAATTACTTGCGTTAATCATTTGACCCAAACAAATACCTAATCAAATAAAACCGTTTCTAAATAACTAATTTTTAATACCTATCGATAATGAATGAATGATATTAGAAAAACTATAGTGGGCTGCCCTTTTCTTCCTGACTCGATCTCGATAGGCGACTGGCGTCTATCTGGCAGTCGCGCGCCGTCGCTCGTACGGGATTCACGTGTTGCTTTACTTTTGGTAGGATTTTCGAATTGTGCTTTCGTAAATCGTGTATCGAACAGTGATTGAGGATTTTAGTTTGGATTTCAGTAAGTTTTAACGTGTTCTCTTCTGTGTTGTTAGTTGATTGTAGCAAAACTTTGCAACAAAACGGACTTTGGAAGTGCAGTGTTTGAATTGAGTGTTGAGTTTGTGTCTGTGTAAAAAGTGCATTGGTTTCTGGGAAGGATTAAAGTTATCTTCATTATAAACAGGTCGGTTATATGATGTTTGTTAAAAGTAGGGTGTTTCGACGGCATTTCTGAGATGCGATTAATTCTTTATGTTTTAGCAACATGGCGGCATTTCAGTGAAAAAGTTAGAAAAAGACGTGAAAAATTACATATCATAATTACTTATGTTTGATTGTCCCTAGCCTATAGGTACATAGTCTAGATAGATACGCTATATACTTAAAACTATACCTACTGTGGGTACTTCAATCTAACTCTAGAATTTGGGTGGTCGATCGATTATGGTTTTAATATTCATAAAGATTGAAATCAATTAATTTTCATTTGGTACAACACTACTAACCATCAAATATACATTCACTAGCTTTCCCGCCCGCGACATCCATCCATCCGCACGGACTCGCGAAAAAAGCATCCTTGTTCTTCTAGTATATTAAAAACCAATGCAAAAGATGACCAATGCAATGATGTTTTTTGACATACTTATTATTTCGTTTCCATGGCAACCGTTCCTTACAGCGAGTTATCAACATTTTCTAGTATTCCCGTGGAAACTTACCATCTCCGGGATAAAAAGTATTTTATGGTTTATTCCAGGGTATAAGCTATCTTCATTCCAAATTTTATCAAAATCCGTCCTGCCGTTATCGCGTTAACGCCCCAAACAAACAAACAAACCGACAACGTTTCACTTTTATATATTGGTATGGATGACATAGGTACGGCTTTAAAATTTTAATCTCAATTACCTACTTATGTAATCCATTTCGCTTCACATTTAAATGATTACGAGAAAATCTAATAAATTCATGTTAGGTATTTATATATATATATATACCTACCTATTCCACATATTGATTTCAAAGTTAAGTTCGATTATTTTATAGAATTTCTAGACTAATCAACATACCTCTAGAAGAATTAGGTACCTACCTGGGTACCTACCTGGGTACCTACCTGGGTACCTACCTGGGTACCTATACAGGTTGCACACCAAAAATACACTATAATGAAATACATTCAACTTAATATAAACCTAGTATAATGGGCGGTCTAATTACATTAAACGATTTCGGGTTGGCTATAGAACGACGAAAATTCAGGTTCAGAACTTTTATATCTCCATACCAAATTTCATCAAGATCGGTTCAGTCGTGGTGAAATAAACACACCTGTGTGTCAATTCAAGAGACAGAATTACGTTCGCTTTTGAAAATTTTGAAATATTTAAAGGGATAATTCAAAGATATTTATTAGATTGTCTCTGTGAATAAGTAAAATATATCATCTACTGTCCAGTGATTTAAAACTAGGCAACATAAAAACATCACTCACCTTCGATTTGCTGATCATCATGGCTGAAAAAAATACCTAAGCACAATGCTCTGTGACCTCAATATTGTTTCCCAACAGGTGGGTCTTAAAATGACGATGGGCAAGACCAACATCATGTCAAATGCTCATGTCCTACCCATGCCGGTTTATGTTGGGAACGATATAATCGAAGCTGTTGATCAATGTCTACTTGGGTCAGACGATCCAACTGGGTAGATCCAACTTCGACAAAGAGGTCAACCGACGAATCCAACTCGGATGGGCAGCGTTCGGGAAATTACGCCATATCTTCTCGTCGCAGATACCGCAGAGCCTCAAGACGAAAGTTTATAATCAGTGCGTGTTGCCAGTGATGACATACGGCACTGAGACGCGATCGCTAACTATTGGTCTCATACACAAGCTCAGAGTTGCGCAGCGCGCAATGGAGAGAGCTATGCTCGGTGTTTCTCTACGTGATATTATCCGAAATGAGGAATGCGCAGGCCATATAAGTCGCAGAACCGACAACCGTTGGGGAATAAAGGTGGCGACCACGAACAAGCAAGCGAAGTGTGGGGAGACCTCTCACACAATGGACTGACAACATTGTAGCCATCGCAGGAAGTCGGTGGATGGAGGTGGCACAAGATCGCTCGTCATGGCGCTCTTTGGGGGAGGCCTATGTTCAGCAGTGGACTTCTAAAGGCTGACATTAGATGATCATGATGAACAAAAAACTGGATATTTTCCAGCTTGATCTGGGGATCATTCGGTCAAGCTGGAAAATATTCAGTTCAAATCCAAACCAAATAAGTATAATAAAAAAATAAAAAATAAAAAAAAAGCTTTTACGGGTTCTTTTTTTTCTTGCTTTGTAACTTTTACGTTTTTAAGTTAAATTTAAATATTTTTTTTTTCCTTTTTTTATTTTTTATTTAATTGTCTTCGGTTAGTGAGGTACACTGAAAGTTTCAGCCAGATAGCTAATCGGGAAGTGCTCGAAATTTGAATTGCAAGATTCCAGAACAGACAATATACATACATTGATGCATACTTATATATATACAAGTGAAGTTAAATAAAAGCTTTTAAATATGTACCCACAGCCCTGCACTCTCCAACAACGATTTATTCTAATAACAAAAAGAAAAGGGTCGCCGAAACCACAAATCAACTGAATTTCATCCCCAAAGTCAGTGTAACAAAAGGTGTCGTCAAGACCCCTTGTCCTGTAAAAACACGGACCTTCTGAGGTTATTTTTCAGTCCTCACGGTGTATGCTTCGAGATAAAAAAAATATTCTTTTGGACAAACAAACCCTACCAGAAAAATAGGAAGATCATATAATGCTACTCTAAGATTATCTTACCTTCCTATTTTTCTGGAAGGGTTTGAGAGTGTATTTTAAAGGATAAGAAGTCTTTTGAATAATATAGTACAACCCCTTCGGCTTGATGTAGTGACGTGTGCAAAAGTGTATAGAAAATTTGCTACAAAGCTTGCTTTTTTTATTATTAAGTGTGTGTGTGTGTGTGTGTGCGTGTGTGTGTGTGTGTGTGTGTGTGTGTGTGTGTGTGTGTGTGTGTTCATGTGTGTGTGTGTGTGTGTGTGTGTGTGTGTGTGTTCATGTGTGTGTGGCAAGGTCTACCTACCTCTCTGACATTGGATGAGAAGAGCCGAAGATTGCTCTCAGTGGTGCGCCTTAAGAGAGACCTATGTCCTGCAGTAGCCATGTACTCTCTCATGTACCTAATTGCTGCAAGGTACCTACCACGACTCGTCAGTTTTTGTTTGTAAGATAACTCTTCCTGTCTTGCTTGATGATTGCTGATATAAGCGGGCTATATAACACCGAGTATGGGAAACAAAAGGACGTTGATTAAAACGTATTTAGCTTCTTCTTGTTGAAATTATTGCCTATACTTACTTAGGAAAAGCATCCGTGACATACAAACGGATGAACAGATACACAGATTTAACTACTACGAAACTATAAGGGCTCCTAATTATATTAGAAACCCTAAATATCAACCGTGGCGTTTTTAGTAGGAGAGCTAATAAAGTACAGAAAATGAAAAGTAGCCCATTTGTTGCGGTTCATGTGATTTTTGTATTCTTTAAGTTGTTTATATTTGTTGGTAATAAATTATTTTTATTCATTTTTTATTATTCTTCTAAATCCTTTCTACCGTTTAAGCGTGAAGAAGTAACAAACATACACATACCCACACCCACTCACACACACAACACACTCCCATACAAACTTTCGCCTTTATAATATTATTACGGGTGGTCAGCTCTTATTCAATAATTTTCCAGTTTTCCCGTGGAAACTTACAATTTTCCAGGATAAAAAGTATTCTATGTTTTTTCCAGGGTATAAGCTATCTCCATTCCAAATTTCATCAAAATCCGTCCAACCGTTATCGCGTGAAAGCTCAAATAAACAAACAAACAAACAAAAAGACAACGTTTCACTTTTATATATTGGTATGTATAATATAACTATGTATCTTTAACACCTGAATAAAGACCTGTCAAAGTCAGCTTTTTTCGAAGGTTTGTTTTGCTACGGCGCTGTATCGAAAACTGTTCAACTTACAAACTTGAGTTTTATTTTCAGAACGTATTTCTTTAATAATACTTGTATACAAAAGTACTAAGCCCAGGTACAAGAAAGCTTCGTAGCCAAATTGAGCTATTTTATACGGGTTACCTCGCTCGTTTTTCTATGATGTCAAGCCACAGTCCGAGCTCCGTAAACCCTGAACGAATTTTGATGAACGGTACTTTAACTTTCCTGGAATAACACTAAGTACCGACATAGGATTCTTTTCATGATATCCTCAGCCCGTGGCTAGTAGGGATAAGACCAAAAAGTTTAAATAAAATTATTATATAAATACAAAAAACCCGACTGCGAACAAAATTATTGACTACGAGCTGACCGCCCGCAAAAATAATCACACTAATATTATAAAGGCGAAAGTTTGTATGTATGTAGATAGATAGATAGATAGATAACTCTTTATTGTACACCACATAGAACAAAAAATACAATAATAACTAAAACATTTATACAAAATAAATGGGACAATGGGCGGTCTTATCGCTAAAAAGCGATCTCTGATACGGCTATACAGATGTTATGATACGGCATGTTTCGGCATGTATCGGTATGTTTGATACGGCTGTACAGATTTGGATGAAATTTGGTATGGAGGTAGCTTATACCCTGGATTAACTACTTAGGCTACTATTTATTCCGAAAAAATGCACATGTTCTGAGGGACGCGGGTGAAACCGCGGGCACAGCTATTATATAAATTTAATGTTCCTTTTTTACTTATATATTTTATTTTACTCTAATACTCGTAGTTGCAATTGCAACGTTAGCTTAAAGTAATTATATACTATACTAGTTAGGTAGTACCACAGTATATATGTACTGTGGTACTACCTACCTTATGATCATAATTATAGCAAATAAATGATTATTATACTTGAATAATCTAAATCTGTACATTTTGTAAGAAGCTTAAAAGAAAATTGCTACTGTTTAGTTAGAAGAATTATATATTTTTGAAATCATCTTTTAAAGACCTGCATTTTGATACTTCACGAAGGTTTTGGTAATTTTTCGTTCCATCGGAAATACAATATGGCAGTTCTCAGCTGCCATATTAGTTTTCTTGACACTTCATATCCTATAGCACTCTCGTGATCAACACAAATCAAGGTGTTTAGGTTGTAGGGCGTGCCTAAGAAACGTACAAACATACATACAACCCAAACACATAACCCTCCTCAGTCGGGTAAAAAATACGGTGTCTACACGCCAAACAAACGAGTGAAGCATAGCAAATGGCGGCTGCGTATGTATGAGTGGAAAGTTTGTGGTGTTTTGTGGTTGTTACACAATTTCATCACAAAAGACTGCATTAATTTTATTTTCCGTGAGAACTTGCCAGAATGAACACGATGACTAACAAGGTTGAGATCTTGTGGCGGTCGATCGGCATAAGATGGTGTAAGTGTGTGCGTGATGGTGTAAGTGTGTGTACGAGCGGATCGGGCAGCGGATATTTTGGATGCTTTATTTTATATTTGACGGTGTATAATCCATCTTGTTTTAAACATACTTGGTTAAGGCTAGGTACCTCGAAAAATATTTTCTTCCAACTGAAAATATTACAAATCTAGTTAGGTACCTACCTTACCTACCTACTACCTTGTAGACATATTTATAGCAAATAAATGATTATTATTTATTACTAGCTGTACCCGCGGCTTCCCACGCGTGTTCTTTTCTTTAGGTTCAAAGTAGGTACCATAATGTGCTATTCCAGGACCAATATACCAACATTTGAACAACATTTCTTCAGCCGTCAAAAATACTTTATCGATTGCTCGGCTTCTAACTCACCGGATTGAGATACCAATTACACCAGATTTAAATAAAACCCTAAGCTATATAACAATGAAAACCGCATCGCAATCGGTTCAGTAGCTTTTACGTGATGCGTGAACAAACAAACATACAGACAAACAGAATGAAAGAAAAGATTAACAAAAAAATGTTCAATACCTTTTTTAAGCACCCAAGAGCATTTTTTTCATTTGAATTCATTTAGTAGTTTAGGTGCAATGCGCGGTCAAGATACGGACAAACAGACGGACAAAATTAAAAAGTAAAAAAGTTTGGCTTCAGTATTGAATATAGAGAACCATCCAAAAAATATTTTTATTACTTAATTATTAACATAACTTTGGACCCATATCCCGCAGAAACCCTTTACTTTTTCGGGATAAAACGTGTCTTCAATTTTAACCCATCATATAACTTAAGACAGTGCCAAGTTGTATCAAAACCCGTCCATTAGTTTCAGCGTGGTGTGTGTTCTTTTAAATAAGTTTCAATCCCTAAATAATAACCCATAAATTTTTCGATATGTAAACTATCCTATGTCCTACCTCGTAGTACGAACTCAAATCATACCAAGTTTCTTTTGAATTCATCCAATAGTTCCGGCGGCGTGATGCGCGGCTAAGATACAGACTGACAGACATACAGACAAAAATGAAAAAAACGTACAGTTTAGGCTTCATAATCGAATATAGAGTAATTTCGATAAAAAACACTATATCTTTAATGTAATATTAATGTTTAATTTGGACCCATATCCCACAGGAACCCTTTATTTTTTCGGGACAAAATGTATCCATAATTTTCACCTATCTTATAAACTATGCCTGTGCCAAGTTGCATCAACATCCGTCCAATAGTTTCAGCGTGCTAAGTGTTCTTTTAAATAATTTTCCACCCCTATCCTGCAGGAACACTTATTTTTTCCGGGATGAAAAGTATCCAATGTCCTACGTCGAAGTGTGAACTCAAATCATACCAAATTTCATTTGAATTCATTAAGTATTTTAAGCGCGCCAAGCGCGCTGCCAAGGGACAGACAGACAGACGGAAAGACAGACAGACAGACAAAAATAAATAAATACAGTGTTAGCTTTAGTATTGAATATAGAACGGCCTCCCAAAAAAATTACATAATATCTTCAATTTACAGGATTTTGGACATTATCCCGAAGGAACACTTTATTTTTCGAAAAAAGTATCCCTAATTTTTTACCCATTATATAAACTATGCCTGAGCCAAGTTTCAACAAAATCCGCCAAGTAGTTTCAGCGTGATACGTGTTCTTTTAAATAACTTTCAACGCCTATCCTGCAGGAAACCTTTAATTTTTCGGGATGAAAAGTATCCAATGTCCTACCTCGAAGTATGAACTCAAATTATACCAAATTTCATTTGAATTCATAGAGTATTTTGATATTTTCGGCATGATGCACTTCCAAGGTACAGACAGACAGAGGAACAAAAATTAAAAAAATACTGTTTTGGCTTTAGTATTGAATATAGAACGGCCCCCATGGAAATTTACAAAATATCTTTAATTTACAGAATTTGGGACATTATCCCGCAGGAACTCTTTATTTTTCGGGATAAAAAGTATTCCTAATTTTAACCCATCATATAAACTATGAATATGCCAAGTTGCATCAAAATCCGTGTAGTAGTTTCAGAATGGTAAGTGTTTTTTGAAATAACTTTCAACCCCAATCCTGCGGGGATAAAAAGTATTGGTACATAATGTCCTACCTCGTAGTATGAACTCAAATCATACCAAGTTTCATATAAATTAATTCAGTAGTATCGGCGTGATGCCTAGCCAAGATACAGACAGACAGACAGACAGACAGACAGACAGACAAAAATGAAAAAAAAAAACAGTTTTGGCTTCAGTATCGAATCTAGAGTAAAATCCAAAAAAAATAATCAAAATATCTTCAATGTACAGAATTGGACCCGTTACAGTTTTATTATAAGTATATATATAGATAGATTATTACCTAGGTTTTTGTTTGTAGCTATAAAAGGAGACGTAACTAGCATATATTATATTCCTGTTATGATATAAGTACGGTAAGTATAACATACGTTTTTAGTAGCTCTAGTACATAATTTTATGATTTTAATGTATGCATATAATGCAGTAAGTTACAAAAAGTCTGTACAACGAAGATAATTTAAAATAAAAAGTCTATGGGACTTAAAATAAGCTACTGAACAAGAATATAACATTATTAAAATTGTGTCTGTCTGTCTCTTTGCTTGTAAGAGCATCATGTCAAAATTAGCCCTACTAATTAGTTTTATTAGTAAACTAGTAGACCGATTACGATGCAGTTTTATTTTTTGGATAGATTACGGCTTGACTCAGAACTGGTATCTTAGAACTGGTATGGTTATTATCTCTATCCGATGAGTAGAAATCGAGCAATCAATATAAAAACAGTTAACGTCTGAACGAAGTTTGACAATATTAATAAAAAAAATATGGTAATTATGGTTCTGGAATAACACATAAGATCCTTAACTCCCAAAAAAACTACGCGGGCTAAGCCGCGGGCACAGCTAGTTGAGCTATAATTATTATATCACTAACTGCGCCCCGCGGTTTCACCAGCGTTTAGTATTTACACATTCTGTGGTGTGATGATGATGAAAAATATCCTACGTATATATACTTAAATGTGTTAAAGACCGTCTGAGCGTCTGGTCGAAGCAACACGTGACGAAATGCTGGTTTATTTTGACGAATGATTACATTATGATCTATCTATCTATCTATCTATCTATCTATCTATCTATCTATTGCCGTACAACGTGGCAATGCAGACAGCATTTTGGAAACGTTACCTTCTGCTGCGGCTTTTTAGATTAGGTTGTTTATTATTAGTTTAAATAACTTAATGTAATTCATTTATTTCCTATGTGCTGAAGGAGTGGAAGCCCACACGGCTAGCTTGATCCCCCCCTGATGATTTTCCCAACATTATAACATGACGGCTATAGTTCCATCAACATGGCTGTTATACACTGTCAAAGTTCAAACACCTCTATTGGAAAACCCTGTATGCCAGGGATGGCGTGCGGCTACATGGCATACATATTATTTTTAGAATTATCTTAATAAATATTATATAAAAAAATGGCTTCTGTCTGGCGCATCGACGTGAGGTTGCATGCCTGTCGGTATTCTACAGATTGCACTATAGAGAGTGTGCACAAGAACTGCATAGTCCCGCAACACCTTTCCATCACCCTACGACCAGACTATCGGCAAAGCACCACCCTTTTAGTGTAGAAATACCACCCACAAGAAAGAAGCGTTACATTTCTTCATTTATTATAAGAACTGTAAGGGATTTGAATGCTCTGCCCTCGTCAGTGTTTCCGGTAAAATTCGTATAACCCCGGTGTGTTCAAGAGTGAATATGTATCTACTAGGCAAGCGTTCTACACCTTCGACCACATCATCGCTTAACATCAGGATAGTGGTCAAACACTTGCCTAGACAGAAAAAAAATGGTAGGTACATCGTAAATATCCCGTTTCTAATGTTGACTTTAGAGTTAGTGACCCGTTAGTTTAAAAACTTCTATTATATTGAACGTTCACTATTCGGTCCGCAGTGGCAAGAATTCCTGACATAAAATTATATTCCTCCATCAAGTTAGCTTCACTAACTGCTGCATCAAAACATACAAGTACCTGTGTAGCATAGCGTTAGCGTTTTGAGGTTTGGTGCTACTATCCGCGATAAGAAGCTTATGGCCTGGCCGAGAGTCGAAAAACCACAATAACACGTGACCGTCGCATAGTTTTCAATGGCCGAATGTTCTCTGAAGAGAAGAAATCCTTTCAATATTGTCGCCCATGTAAATTAGACGTGTAAATAAGATGATTAAAAAAAACTGTATACATATCATGGTCAAACTTAGAACGGGCTATCACAATTAAATGCGTATATAACATTTCATGTCTGTGCTGTTAATCGTTGAGGAGTTCCCTAGTCAGGACCCAACCCTGAATGCAGCAACCATGTCATGGTTAATCTTAAAACCGGCTATCATGATAAAATACGTACACAAAATTCCGTTGAAGGATGCCTTTATCTGGAGCTGATCCTGGATGTCGGTTCAGGTCATGCTTACCATAAAAATGCATTGTCATCGGAATTCAACCAACATACAAAAAATCAACTCTAACTACTCAACTAGGATAAGAGAAAGTGGTTCTAAATCAGCTCCCAATATAACATCTAGACAAACTAACATACTTTGCAAGTTAAATAAAAGTTTTTAAAATAAGTACACCATATTATATTTCATAAATTGTTATTCTGCTGAATAACATCGAAGATATCTAAATATTACGGCTCACGTCATACACATGATTTTTAATTGACGTCTCTCCCACCAGGTGGCACCTATAGTAACATTGTCATGACTATTCTGAATGTTGAAACAAAAATATTTGACAAATGAACCTTTTGTAGAACTCTACTCCAGGTCGACCGGCTCTGGCTGAAGTCTCATCGCTACCTGCTACTTGAGATTTGTAATTTTTCAGGATGTTTGCAATTAGCTGTAATATTTAAGTCGCTTCTCGCTGCCGCTGTGGCGACGCCCTCAACTTAATTATAAAATTTAACGTTTGTTCTAACTTCACGACGTCAATCCTGCTGGTATGTGCAACTTATAAAGTTGCACTTGTTTAATTTTCATTGATACGGTTTGGTCGTATATGCTTTAATGTGACAGTATTGATCTGATCTACCGTTTAGCTCAGGGATTTCCAAGCGGTGGGCGCAACTCACCATCAGGGTGGAAGATGTTTTTATGCCTACAAACACGAGACTGCCTATAATCAAATCAAGGTACTTGCTGGATGCTATCCTAATAACTGTTAATCATCCCATTTTCGGAAAGGAAGCACTGAGTATCAGGTACCATTGTCAATTAAGTAAATACATTTGTTTGTGGTTTTTCAAAGCTTTTGGGAATAAAGACAATCTAACAAAGAAACAGACTGTAAAGCCGAAAATTCAACAATTTGGTTAAACAGTTGCAGGCACAGGACTCTCACTAATTGTAATATTTTGTTTTAGTTGCAGAATCATTTAATCTTTTGGTTATTAAATTAATCAACGTACCTATGTTCTACTGCGCCATACGTCAGCACCGTGTAGTTTTATTCTATAAGGCAAGGGGCGTTATGACATTAGAAGAAATTTGTGTGTTTGCATATGGTATAACTTTGGATACACCTATCTAGCTGGATTTGCATAAAAGTGTGTAAAGATGATGCGCGGTGGCGGTTTCTATGTTTATTTTTTATTTAAACGTCGTATTAAATGCCGGAAAATAGCTCCGGAGAATTTCTTTCTAGGTCAAATTTGATGACCTTCTTCTATGATTAGACGCCGCGACGAGATCGGGGGCTCATTATAACAAAGAACCATCATGATCACATCATCTCTGAAACAAAAAAAACGTGTACAAATAGGTCCATTCGTTTGGCAGCTACGATAAGAAGCGGTGGCAAATCCGCACATAACTTATTAAAAGTGCTGCGGGGCCGAGGATCGAACTATATGCTTTACACTCAACTAAAGTATGTATAATGTATATTAGGTATGTCAAATTTTATTCTAATATACATATCCCTATGTTATCATATGACCTTTTCAAAACACGAAAATAGGCCCTTAATTCCTCAACTTGGAAGTCATGTTCAAGTTTACGTAAAAGACGCGTGGGATTCAGCTCTTCAAAAAAGGGTCGCATAAAACCAAGCCTTTTGAAAATTGCCACAAAAAATGACGAGCAGTATTTTCCTGAAAATATAAAAGAAGGTGTTTAGTATTCAGTGGCGCAAAGACATCGTAAAGAGGCAGTAAGTGGCGTCCTCTTAACTCGACCTATTGAAAGTTGCGGCTCTTTATGAATGAGGCAGTCATTGAGTGTGTAGTAACGAAGGGAATCACACCAATATTATAATGGCAAAAGTTTGTGAGGGTATGTGTGTGTGTGTGTGTGTGTGTATGTTTGTTATATCTTCACGCTGAAACGCTCAACAGATTTTGATGAAATTTGGTATGTAGACTTTAATAACACACAAGATTATTTTCATCATCATCATCACCGCGTGGTGCATGCAGCTAGAATTAATGTCAGGAGCAGTGACAGGTGTCAAAGCGACAAATGTCAAAGTGAAAGTTATCAAAGTGACCGTATTTTATTCCGCCATTTAATAAATGTGATTTATTTTGATCATCACGTTTACTGTTATCAATGTGTTGTATCGGAGGGTAGGGTGAAGTGACAACAAGCTGGTTCAATGCACACTGATTTATTTTGTATGCAGCTGCTACTTATAAGGCGGTGCAACCGCCACTACTCATACATGTCTTTTACATCTAGGTACATATACAACATCTTTCCCCTCAAAAAAACTTCCTATAATCTACTCTTTGCCCTTTTCTGCGGTTTGAGACCCGTAACGGCATATGTGAGTCATCAGGCGGCTCCGGAGTTCTAAATTCAGGACTTGACAAAATTTGCTTTGATGAGTGAAGCGGTGACTGGAGATGGACGTTATCTTCCGCGTCCGTACTGGGTAATGGCTGGCTACTTTGATCCCTTGCAGGAGTGGCGCTCACATCAGATGACTCAGCGATGGACTCCTGTGATGTGGTTATCTCCATACCAGCTGTACGTGATCTAACGTCCGACTCAGCAGAGTATACTTCACTAGAACTTGCCTCTTCCTGTGGCAAAGTTACGTCCCACGTTTTAGCCGTACTGCCATGATTATCAGTAACTAGTACGTTGGTTCTGTTCGCGTAAACTTGATTTTTATGTCTAATAATATCTTTATTGCTGCTTAGCAATTTAATTTTATATAAGACTTTGCCAATTTTCTCAACAATCACTCCTTTTATCCAGTTAAATTTGTTTTTGTTTACATATTGCTTCACAGTAACGTTATCGCCTGGTTTAAAAACTACGTAATTTTTTCCACCATAATTCTTAACCTGTAAGCACTGTTTCCGATCGACGAGCTAAGATAAGTCTGTAGGTAAGGGATTATCGACGTGAGTGAGCAAATCCAACCTTGAACGGAGTTTATGACCGAATACTAACTGAGCTGGAGATGTTTCTGTGGTGGTGTTGTTGAAGTTGCGATAATCGAATAGAAACTTAGAAAGTCGATTCTGTATATTATCTACTTGACAGCCCGATAAAAGAAATGTTTTAATACCTCTTTTAATAATTTTTACGAATGACTCCGCCTGACCATTGCTCATTGGATGGTACACAGGTGAATATAAATGCGATATGTTGTTTAAATTGCAAAAGTTTTCAAATTCTTGAGAGGTAAATGAAGTCGCGTTGTCAGTTACCACATAATTCATTATTCCAAACCTGGACATAAAATCACACAGCTTCGTGATAACGGCCTTTGTTGTAATGTTATTGTTCATAATGTAACATTCAACCCATTTTGAATACGCGTCCACTATCACAAGAAACATTTTATTACAAATCGGACCTAAAAAATCAAGATGAATCCTGTGAAACGCTGCCGGTGGGTGTGGCCACGGTGCAAGCTGAGCGCGGGGCGGTGACGGCCGTAACTGAGCGCATATATGACACGCTAGGACTAACCTTTCTAAAGCTGCGTCTATACCTGGAAACCAGACACGAGAACGAGCTTCTGCCTTCATTTTAACTATGCCAAAATGCGAAGTGTGCAGCTCATTAAGAATTTTCTGCTGTAACTTCGCCGGAATTATAACTTTGTGACCTCTCAATAAAATACCATTTTCCATTGAAATTTGTATGCGACACAAAAAATATGGTTTTACTTCTGGATCTGATATTTTACGTGGCCACCCGTTTCTAACATACTTCATCACTCTTTTTAAAACCGAATCACTTGCGGTTTCAGTTTGCAATTCTCGCGTGGTGACGGGCAAGCAGCCTTCTACAGCGAAATTAATGTAGGCTGCTACCTCGCCCTGTTCATCGGTAGCGGCATGACCCGCGCCGCGCTTACCTGCATTCCCAACCGGTATTGCGCGCGATAAGAAATCAGCTGTGTTAGAAATGCTACTGATGAATTCTATTGTATAATTGTAGGCACTTAAAAATATTGCGTAACGCTGTAAACGGTTAGCTGACACTTCTGGAATACCACGATTTTTACCAAAAATTGCTGTCAGTGGTTTATGATCTGTACGTAATATAAAGGGTTCTGCCCTTCCGTACAGATATTGGTGGAACTTCCTAACACCGTAGATGATAGCAGTTGCTTCTTTCTGTATCTGTGAATACTTTTTCTCAGCCGGAATAAGTGAACGGGAAGCGTACGACACTGGCTGCTCAATACCATCAATACCTACTTGCGATAAAATTGCGCCCAGCCCGACGGAAGATGCGTCAACTGTTAAAATAAGTTTCGCGTTGTTATCAAAATGCGCGAGAGTATTATCGGACGCTAAACATTTTTTTACTGAATTAAATGCACTGATTTGCTCTGAGTTCCAGTGCCATTTAACACCCTTTTGTAACAGAGCATGTAATGGATTTAAAATTGCCGCTGCGCTAGGTATAAAAGTTCTATAGTAGTTTAGAAGGCCCAAGAACGACTGCAACTCACTGACATTTTTGGGTATGGGCGCACGCAGAATAGCTTCAACTTTTTGTGAATTTTTCCTTATGCCATTTTTATCGATTATAAATCCGAGATAAGAAACCTCGTTTTGATAAAATGAACATTTATCTTTGCGTAGCGTTAACCCAGCATCTTGTAAACGGCACAATACTTCTTTCAGTCGATTATTATGCTGGGTTAAATTGCCAGTAATTAATAAATCATCCTGAAATATTAATACTCCTTCCATACTTCCTACAATAGACTCAATAACACGTTGAAAAATAGCCGGTGCGCTAGATAAACCGAAGACTAGTCGCGTATAGTTAAACAGACCACGCGGTGTGTTGATGCAGGTGATGCTTTGAAAGTTTTCATGGATTTTCAGCTGGTTATAGGCCATAGATAAATCAAGCTTACTAAATACTTCTCCACCATGTAATTTAGAAAACAGCTCCTTTGCAGTTGGCAACGGATATTTTTCTATTTGAAGTTGCTTGTTTATTGAAACCGAATAGTCAGCACAAATACGAAGACTCCCATCGCGTTTCAACACAGGCACTATAGGCGAAGCGTACTCAGAATAAGTAACAGGTTTTAGAATACCTAGCTTTACTAATCTATCGAGCTCAGCCTCAACTTTATCTCTCAAGGCAAAGGGCACCGGACGAGACTTAAAAAAAACCGGTTTAGCGTCTGACTTTAGAGGCAATTTAACTTCAAATTTATTAAAGCATCCTAAATCGTCAGAAAATACTTTAGGGAAGAGTTTCGTGAGATCCTCTTGAATACTATGTACACGCGACTCTGAATGTTCGAGCAATGACACAAGGCGTAAATTAAATGCTCGCATAAAATCTCTTCCTAGCAACGGAGGGCCGCCATCACGAATTACATACACACGTAGTTTCACAGAATGACTTAAATACTCAACATTAAGCATCATAAAACCAATTACTTCCATTTTGGTGCTGGTATATGTTAATTATTTTGTGGTAGGTGGTGACAACGGTACCTCATAAAATGTAGATTTATATAATTTTTTAGATATTACTGACACAGGAGAACCACTATCAATCTCACACAAAATTTGTTTACCCTCCAACCTCACAGTATCATTCATCGGTACTTCATTTAAACGGTTAATATGACAAGGAAACTCACCGTCATCTCCCTCATCATCAGAATTACCTTGCTCAACATAATTAACTTTTTTATTTGGACACACTCTGCGTAGGTGACCTTTACGATTACAAATCTTGCACTTGTAATTAGAAAAACGACATGCGGCCATTTGGTGACCTTTATAACCGCACACCGAACACTTTTCACTGTATTCCTGTGACCCCTTAGGGTCTCCTCCTTGGTTGATCTTGAACACGGCGTCCTGGCCGGCGTCGGCGAGCCCCGGTGCCGGTGCGGTAGCAGCGCCCGCGCGCGCACATCGCACGCTTTCTGCTAGGTCCACAGCTTTGCCCAGCGTCAAGTCCTTGATGTCTTGAGCGAAAAGCTTATCTCGTTCATGCCCCGGCAACAATCCCATGACAAACTTATCCAACAGCGAATCTTCTAAGTTCTTGAAAGCACAATGAGCGGCGAGCCCGCGCAGCCGCGCGGCCCACTGCAAATGCGTTTCGCCGGCTTGCTCAGTTGCTGTATAGAATTTATGCCTCTCTGCGAATCCGCAGCGCTTTATTGTGAAATGTTCGTTTAGGATTTTTAGAATACTTTCGTAGTTACAAGTATCCAAATCCGCCGGTAGGGCGAGATTGCAAGCTAGCTGGTACGTGTTCCCCGTGAGTGCGCTCAACAATATAGCTTTCCTCTTCACTCCAGGCTCGTCCGTCTCTTCATTGATGTCGTTGGCTATAAACCATTGAGACAACCTGCTCCTGTAGATTTTCCAATCTTGATTATGATGATCAAAATTGGTAATTGCTCCCAACGAAGTTGTGCCGAACATTTTACGAAATGTGGGTAATCGTTGGCCTCGTCGCCACTGTTGTATCGGAGGGTAGGGTGAAGTGACAACAAGCTGGTTCAATGCACACTGATTTATTTTGTATGCAGCTGCTACTTATAAGGCGGTGCAACCGCCACTACTCATACATGTCTTTTACATCTAGGTACATATACAACACAATGCAAAATTATAACGTTCAATTAATAGTACATACATTTACAATAATTCCTCGTGATACTATAAGATATTCTGCGGTGGCGCTGCAGTCGTTATGGGCGGCACAGTGCCTAATCATTAAGGCGCTCTTCTAGGGTAGTCGTATCATGTAGGTATGAAAACATTTCCTCATCCCCCGCAAATGTTTCGAGCGTAAACACGCAGCGAGCGAGAAACGCGGCGCGAGTCGGGAGGCCCCGGCGCGTTTGGGCATGCCACAGTAAATGCAGTAGATATGTAGATCGGGTTAGGGTATAATCTGGTTTAGCTTTTCGCTATATTGGGTTAAAGAGAAAATAAATTTGCTTTTCTACTTAGTACGTTTAACTGTTATGTAAGTAGGTACCTAGGTCTGAATTATTATTGTAATTGCAATCTAATCTTATAATAAATATTCAAAAGTTTGTGTGCATTTATGTATACTCAATTTGATTTATTTCAGATAAAAACATCCATATTTGTTAGTATACTTAGGTGTGTTTGTTACCATTAAGCGCTGATATAGCTGAATGGATTTTGATGAAATTGTGTATATGTTATCATCATCATCCACCATCATTTGTCCATGCAGGTAAAACCACCGGGCGCAGCTAATAAACGTACAGCTGTAATAATATCATACTAATAAAGTTTGTGTGCCTATTTATGATTGAAACTATGTTATCTATATCGGCTGAACGGATTTGGAAGAACGGCTAAAATTAAAAAAAGTGTGATATGGCATATTATTTTTAATGTATGTATAAACTAAATTGTTTCACAATATTTTCACTCTGTAATGTCGAACGGGTTATTGCTCTGGGGGCAATGCTGCCGACACCAATAGAATTTTTGTATTACAGAAACGAGCTGTAAGGGCTATATTATAGGCTTAGCCCTAGAGAATCGCTAAGAAACGTCTTTTAACAAGTGAAAATTTTAACATTGCCTTGTTTTTATGTCCTCTTGGATATTCTGTACGCTCGAAAACATTTAAACAGGATTACAACATGCGGACAACGTCACAACTATGAGACAAGGCACAAGTATAAACTTGTGCTGCCAAAAACTAATCTATCAAAAAGAACCAATCTGTTTTTAAAAACTATGTTCATTTTTATAATTTAATGCCAAAAATACTATTAATTCAAAACTGACAGTGTATTTAAAACTAAAGTAAAGGACTTTTTAATGCAAAAGGCATATTACAGCGTTAATTTTTTTTTTAAGTGACAAGTCTTCATGGCTGAATTTGGACTGTACCATAAGTACTAAACTCTAAGATAATTTTTACAGCATTAATTTACTTTAATTTATAGATATATTTATTGTTTATAATACATCTGTATTTTATGTTTGAAATAAATGAATTGAAATTGACAATCATACTCAAATATAAAAACAGAAACAAAAGTAACCAAATTAGAATGACATGGAAACTAAAATCAGAGTTCACATCAACGGTCTGCTGATTCAATTCAATGCTTTGTTAGAAACATTCATAACATTTTCGGTACATTATTCTATAATTACTACAAATGTGTCGTCTGCATACAAAACCGTGTACTGGTTTGTTTATTTAGGTAACCCATTTATGTAAATGATAAATAAGATTGGGCCTAGGACGCTTCCTTGTGGGACGACGTAAAGATTTTCCGAATATTGAGATCTATAACCTAATGATATATCTGGGTTTTTGTTTGATATCACATCTTTTGTATTTCTGTACATTGCTTCCTTCCTCTTAGGTAACTTTCGAACCAACTATATGCAGGGCCTCTAATGCCACAAAGCTCTAACTTCTCCAATAGTCTGTTGTTTATATAAATACCTAATTAAACAGTTACAATAAAATCAACCCATGAGTACTCCAGCTTTGAGGATAACCCGCATTAAACAGAGAGATTTCCTTACATGGTAAATTTCCTACAATTTCTAAAGCAAGTCCACCGTGAAACGCAAATATTGTAGAATGGAAAAGGTAAGAGTATCTGAGCGAACACAAAGAGCTCCATGTCACCTTTCAGATTTCACGCGTCTTTGAATACGGTGATGAGTTCGATGGAAGAGATGGCATGTTGAAAAGCGCTGTAAACCAACGAAGGTAGACACAGAACATTGACGAAGCAGTGACTAAAGTTCGTACAGACACTACACTAACTTATCACTACACTTACTTATCAGCCAGAAGACTTCAAACCGGTCAAGTGGTCGTGTACACGTGTTGATAACTTACTACGCTGATTTTCAGCTAACATCATTAGTGACGCCCTGTAAGTGACCAGGAAGGACCGATTCATTCACGGATACAAATCCTGCACAGCTCTAATAAATGTATTTCATATTTTTATTTCACTTTTATACATAGTTTGCTGCAACTGTGTGTGTGCCTTTGAAAAATCATAAATGGCAGTACGATGAGACTACTTGACCTACTGGTTTTTTTTCCAAGTCTACAAGTTCTAGGACAGTATGTAATTACTGGTAAACTGCTAAACAATGGGCTCTGTTCCGAGCGTGAACAAGGTGTTTGGGTTTAGATTAAGGGCCCAATTTACACTGTGGTATGTATAACTTAATACAACGTCAAACCAATAAATATTACAAAATACTACGGAAAACTAATTTTTAACTTAAGGGTTTAGGCTGAACATACAATGGTCTCTGTTCTGACGTGGCCTAACGACTACCAACCAGAAACAATGGCTTAACGTTCCTTGCGAAGCTCGAAATCCGCACTAATTAAAAGTCATTGGTGTTGGGCCGAGATTCGAATCCGGAGTCACATTTCTCAACTAGGTGGAGGTGCTTCAGCAATTTTAATTAAGATAACAACTTGATGAACAAGCAGCTTGAGTTTTAGTAGAAAAAATGAGTTTAACAGTCTGTGTATGCATGTGGGTATGTGGATTTTCCACCATAGCGTCGCTCCTATTGGTCCGATTTCTCTATCGATTCATCTTAATTTTTAGAGTGTCATATGCTAATTAAGACTTAAAACTTGGTCTGAGTTTGGTTAGAGTTATCAATCTATTCGTCTTCATAGCAAGAAGATATTTCTTACCCGACTGTAGTCGGGTGTTAGTTTTTAAACTTATGTCTTGTTATGTGATTAATAGGATGCGTGGTATTGATTTATTTATTAATTACCTACTTACTTATTTTTTACTGGATTATGAATATCCTATTCAGTTATTCCGGGACCAAAAGTACTAAATATCATATTGCATTAAACTTCGTTCTGACATCAAATAGTTTTTTATCGATTGCTACTCATCGGATTGAGATACCAAGTACACCAGTTTTATACTTACCTAAGCTTCCAGTGAAAATCGCATCACAATCGGCCCCGTGGTTTTACGTGATCCGCGAAAAAAAAAAACAGATAGAGAAAAGATTTAAAACAACTTATTTAGTAGCTTATTTTAAGTACCCTAGAGCATTTTTTTAATTACGAGCGGGAAGCACGAGCGAAGCGTCTCCGTTTCAGCTTGGGCAAAAATGCTTTCGTATGTCCGGATCTCTGTTCTCCTCACAGGTCGCATTTCTCAACCGATCTAGACGAAATATGGTACACAGGTTAAACGATTGTTATATATATTTTTAATCGTCGGGAATGTTTGACTTGCCTCAAAAAAGGGCAGAAAGGGGGCTACTAAATATCTCCGCCTTATTAGATCAGATTTCGATGGTTATTTTTTAATTTGAAAGGTAAGTAAAAGTTACTTACCTTTTAAATTAAAAAATATTTTAAAAAGATTTTGTTTCATACAAAGGTGAAGATCTGATGAGGATCTTCGGCATGATGAGCGGAATAGCTCCTCAAAATGCTGTAAATTTCTCTCTTTTAGGTTTCCACCAGTGGAATCAGCCCTTTACCTACCATGTGGGGATTAAAGGAGCACCTTGGCTATTAATCTTAGTTTTACAATAAGGTAACTAGATGGCGCTACTTTGCACTGCTAGAGTGTTTGCAAAATAGTATGTACGCGCGAGGTCTACAGCTTACAGAGCCACTAGTCATATAAGTACAGATAGATTACAGAAATCTCAGGTGGCCAACAACATTGTGTTTGAACATACACTACTAAATCAAAATACTGTAACATGTTAAATCATGACTCCAAGTTAAATTTTTGTTATAGATCCCGATTAAATAGAATGTATTGGGTACCACGCCATCTGGCGAGGAGCAGCGTCTTCTCTATTAGATCAGGATGTGTTTTCTCCGTATCTGAAAGCCAGACGCCGAGTTTGTAAAAAACGCCGAACACCACCACGCGCGCGCCACTTTCTTCGTTGAAGGAATAATGAAAGCATTTCTTTGTTGAAGACAGATTGATGATTTCGCCTATCTAAGAATCAATAAATAATGGTTGAATTTGCCTCTGCGAGTGGAAGGGAAAAGTTTTCATCTCATGTCTCAAAATAGATAAAATGGTTAATCCACGCAGCGACAGCTAGCGACAAGAGGCGTGAACAAAAGGAAGGTGTAAACAATGCGGAGGCCTCTGACGGGAGGTAGCGGGGCTTCTGAGTGTTGCTATTATTAATTGGCGTTCCAGGAATATTTCGGGCTCTGGATAGCTTTGGACGAGAAGCGGGATGTTTAAAAATCCGGAATAGGTCGCATCTTTAAGTTGGCTAACAAATCGGAAATTCAGAGGGCAGCGATTCATATGTCGAAAATAATTTACATCTTCAAATCGCTTGCGATGGTCACACCATGGAATGTTTTGACGTAATATTTATATCACATCAAAGTTCCAGAGAGATACTTTTTTTGTATGAAGTTTTTTGAAGTAAACAACGGAAGCTGATTGGAATGTACCAGAGCTGGCTGGAGCACAGTGACCTGTATAGCTAGGCCGACAAGGTCTGCTTTAAGATGCAAGTTGGCAGAGTAGTTTCTAGAGTTTTCTGGATAAGCGGAAGTTCGATTTCGGAGTAGAATGCTACTTGACGTGGAAAATGGTGTTCGTATATATACAAGAGAGAAGCCTGTGGATTTCATTTTGAACTCAGACGTGAACTCTGTTTGTTTCACATAGTTGGCACGTGATTGAGATCAGCGCAGGCAGCAGAAGAACACGCAGTCTCTTGTGTGGACAAAACGACCGAGACACGCAGTCCAGAACAAAGCTGCTCTGTTACCGGCGAAATAAGTATACGAGTGCAAAAGCCAGGTTAGTGGGATTTCCCGTGATTTCAGTATTGTACTAAGGAAATATCTGTTTTGATTTTGCACCGCGTCTGTCTAAGGCGGGCATCTCGAGACACATTTGAACACAGAGGAACGTGGGTTTCAGTTTAAAATCGTGCATCTACGGACGGCTGTTGCCGTCACCACTGCGAGCTGCTGTGCGCTATCTCCCGGGGTTCACCACCGTTCGTGGAAGAAGCCGGTCTACGAGGGACTCCAGAAGGTCTCCAACGCACCACCTGTCCAGTAGAAGACACCAGGCACCGATCGTGGGAAACACTGAAACCGTTCGAGAGCAGCGGAAGGCACCGTTCGTAGAAAGCAGTAGGAGCTGAACGTGTGGAGTAAGGAGGCGTTCCGCGGCGGCACGCGAGACGACGGTACGGCGTCCCAGGAAGCTTCCAGGTTGGTCCACTCCAAATCATTTTGAGTCAGCGAGCTACGGTAGTGAGGGAAGCCTTCGCCTACTTGCGTGTTAATTATACTGTTGAAAGATACTTTCTGTTTTAGAGTTTAATATCCCTCTGGGAAACACAATCTTACACACACACACTCTGTTTGCACAAGTTCTCTTTTAATTTAGAACATTCTAAGGCAAAGACAAGTTTATTCCGTTGCGTTGTGACTAATACATGATCAACTGCTGAGCACAGACTCTCTAAGTATTACTAGCCTAGGATACTGCAGTTCTATTGTAAATTCATATCATACAGGCTGAAGTTATGTACTATAATTTATATGTTTGAGGAAATTGTAATCATATTTGAGAATTTTGAGTTTTGAGTATTAAGTTAGTAGTATTTCCTATTATAAGATCTTGCTGTTTAGAGATATTTTGATGCAGAACAAACTTAATTAAGTGTAAAATACTTCTTATTGAATTCCTCAGTAAAGGGGAGAGTACCAATCTTTGATAACTCATGTGTGTTTTTTTTCTATTTTTGTAATAAAGCCCTTTGTTATTGAATTTACCATCTTGTTTTAATTCCTCGCCTTTACCTGAGAAGGAGGTCCGTTTCCTTAGCCGGGCAACGGTCCTTTTCAATACAAGGGAGTTCTTAATTCGCTAGCGGAGAGGTGACTGTCAGGTTACTGTCACAAACAAATGTTCCGCATTTTCACTAAACATTGTATACCTATGTTAACAAAATGTACACAATTTGTTAAAAAAAAAATGCAGTGACAACAGCAGTGATGTCAATTAACTTTTAACTAGCATTGCTTGGTTGTCGTATGAGGTCGTGCTGGCCTCTGGTGTCAGAGTTTGTCGGGCCGCTCAAAGGCCTCTGGGATTGCTACTAATCAATGTCAGCCGGAACCGACAGCTTAACGTGCCCTCTGAAGCACGAAGCGATGGAAAACCACAAAAACATTGAATCGTTACTTTTGTATAGATTTTTACACAGTTTAATGCTAATTAGCATTAATTGACGTATATAGTTACGGCATTTAGTGAAGCAACCTACTTTAACCGGGAAAATACTTTCATAAAGAAAAAATATACAACACGACTTGCTCCTTCCTGCAGGCGACATCGCAAGTCGCTTACTTGCTTTTACATAAAACAGAAACTTAATTATAACAAAACAACAGAACAATTCTGTCCAAGTTGCGAATAAAACCTAAGCTGAGTGTACGCAATGTAAATTGTGATTAACTAAATGCCATATCCGAGTCTTAAGTACCAACATACAGACTCGTTTCCCAGACTTAAGCCTGGAGAGAAATGAACCCAGTTTACTTGTGAAGACAGTACATAAATTCGAGATAATTCTACATTGGACATCTGTTGCTGACTTGTACTAGAGCGATGGTGACCGAGCGGTAATTATCTGTTCTTTACAATCCAAAGATAAATGAATAATTGTTATTTTTTTCATACAAATTTGGTGAAGATCTGATGAGGATCTTCGGCATGATGATAATCATTTTTTTTTTATCTGGTAAAAGAAGATTTTGCAATACCAAAATTGCATTAAAGGAAGATAAATGAAAGAAAGAAGTTAAAAAAAACTTTTGTCCCGTCCGAGATAACTCGTGCCTACGAGTTAATAAGTTATAGCACAGATTTGCTATCGCTCTGTGCTTCAGAGGGCACGTTAAGCCGTCGGGGTCAGTTGTTTACTAATGATAGCAGTCGTTAAGCCAAGTCGTGCGTTAGGCGGCGTGACAAACTCTGAAAGCAGAGGACGGCATTACTGTGTACAGTGACGGCAGTACCTCATTTGACAAAACATTGGCCAAACTTACTGCCGCACTCAGAATCGTCATTTAACTCTAAACAAGCATTAAATTGACAAAATAGATATTAAAAAAGCGATGTAGCTTGATTAGATTAACGATTAAATGCGTCAATTCGTGTTTTAATAATTAGCGTAGTGACGCGGACGCGTATTTACAATTTTGTCTCATTTTTAGGATTATTAAACCGATTTCAAATAATATTAAATTTAAAGGAAATAAATAATACTTATTTTGAGGTCTTTGCCGTGTAAATACTACTTACTTTTGGTGTCGAGCTTCGCACAGACCTCAAAAAAAGTATTTAGTATTTCTAGCATTTAAGTTTAAAAAAAAATTAAGTCATTTGTTTAATTAAATGCGCCAACTTTCGCGACAATCACGCATGTGGCGGGAGGATTGAGAAAAGTTGGCAATATTCTCTAATTCTTTTTGGAAGCAATTTACAGTGCAATTATAGGTATCACCTTGGATCTGTGGCTAATATCATTACAGAGTATACATTCTGTCAGATAACATTTTGCTTACCTGAATTTATACCCAATGTAATGGAATATACATTGAATAGTACTAATACTATGTATGCATTGAATAGTACTAATAATAATATTTTCGGCACGAAATCTATAAGCAGCATTCGTACATTAATTTTCATTAGAAAATAGTTTCTAATATTACATTATTTCGTTTTATTATTCGTACATAATGTACGTTTAACGTACATTAATTTTCATTAGAAAATAGTTTCTAATATTACATTATTTCGTTTTATTATTCGTACATAATGTACGTTTAACGTACATTAATTGCCGCAATGATCCCTATCGATTATGATGACGCTACTGCGGAGCATCACACGATACGCAGGCTGTAGCGCGAATGGGAGTCACAGCTAACACGTGCTACACAAAATCCACTCCGATTGTGACTAAGGCATATGAAGGCCATTTGTGTGCTTTGCACCTAATATATGCAGTCCACGCCCGTGGAGCAGGTACCTTATGGAATGGACCCACTTATAATTACATGCACGATTTGCGTGTGTTTGAGTGCAGCAAGCCTACTGTCATTACAATGTATACCTTAAAGCGCGAAGATAAAGACAGTCTCGGGCATTTATTTCCCTTTTTATGGAGTCTTTATTGAAACTGTGCGATAAATCTTGCGCCACAAAGGATGGCCATTTTGTAAGGGCCAGTAGGGCCCACATTTGAATGAGCTCACTTATTCTTCTTATTGGGAAGTGCTTTATGGCGTTTGTGACCATTGGATAATGACCCGTCGTGCTTGCGAAGTCTTTATATAGGAAGCGAATGAAAGATCTATAAAAAAACTAGTGATTTTAAAGTCACAGTTCTATCTAACGGCTATGTTGCATCAGATATCTGCAAGTAGTATGTAGGAAGCCTTTGTTCAGCGAGGACGTCATTGTACTGACGAACATGTTGATGTTGGCACCCAAATACTACTGAACATTGCTGTGTTTCAGTTTGAAGGACTATATTTCCAGCGAAATTACTAGCAATGAGACTAAAATAAATAATAGTTTAAAAAATACTAAAAAACACGCTTTATATAGGAAACCAAACTAAAAAATAGAAAATAAATTTTAATATTGTATTTTTTAGTTTGGTTTTCTATATAAAGCGTGTTTTTTAGTTTTTTTAAACTATTATTTATTTTCTACTTTTTTTTTTTAATTATTGCATTGTCATCGGTCTTTGACAGATGTGCAAAATTTTAATGAAATCTGACCGTTTAAAGTGGGTCAAAATAGCGTCCAAAGGAGTCGGTTACAAACATACAAACAAGTGAAGCTAATATACTTAAAGCGTATAAAAACAATGTCTCAGGGTGACGAGCGCAGTGCAGTGCCGCGTTATGTTTTGCAACCAAGGTTCTGGGTGCAATTGCTGTGGGAGGCGCGTCCTGCTTGACTCGTCACTGAACGGAATAAAAATAATCAATTCTGTTCGAAGCATCACGTGACCAAAATGCTGGCCTTTATTTTTTACAAAGATTAAGTATTGCCATACAACGTGACAATGCAGACAGTGAACGTTACCTACTGGTAGCGGCTATTTGATTAGTTTAAGTTTAGATTAAATAGGTACTCGTAATTGTTTGTCCGTGCATTGCAGAACATCTGCGTAGGCATTACTCGCGTGACGCATTCACCCAATTATTGCAAGGGTTTTCAGACTCGGTGCACATTTGGTAACCTCGTCAACCGCACAGTACATATATAGTCCTTACGGACTATTATATGTACTGTGTCAACCTGGTGCCTCAAAATCAACATCCAATAAAATTTAGAACGTAGTATTATAATGATAGATTAACATCTTTTATCTTAACAATCAACGCAATCATGCCCCGCACCCGACATATATATAACGATATATTTTCTAAAATCAAGACTTACAATTTAAAATATGTTGGAACTTACATGACAAAAAGCTTTTGTACATACTAAAGCGAACTCCAAAAAAAGAAGGCTTCAGTAAAACCAGGTAAAAGTTGAATTTCGTCGTTACTTCATTCTCCGGCCTCGCAAACCCCTGCTATTACAAGTAAAGAAGCTGAACTCTTCGCCATTTCACTCTCTGTCGCCGGATCCTCCATCCATTGATATTTAAATGCCTACGGAATAAAATTCCTTCCGAAAGAACAGAAACCTGCGTGTAACGGACCCTTGCTCAGAAATAGAGGGATGTCAGATGTGGAGTTTCTGTTACGGATTCGAGTACTGGTACTGACAATTTTTTTTTATGGTTACGGATTTTCTTATCAATCGGATATCCGAAGCTTCCGAATAATTAAAAAGATCTGATATGTTTTTTCCAGACAAACATAAAATGCAACATGATTGCTTGCTTGTCGTATGAGGTAGTGCTGGCCTCTGGTGTTAGGCCGCCAAAAAATAAGAGTTAAATTCAGAGTTTGTCAGGCCGCCCGAAGGCCTCTGACATGGCTTAGCGACTGCTATTAACCAATAACAGGCGGGACCGACAGCTTAACGTGCCATCCGAAGCACGGAGCGATTCAACATGATAATAATTATCTACATATTTGTTTATGTTTATCAATAAATGTGAGTCTTCAAATGGATGAACTAAAACTACTAAGCTAATTTTGATGACATTTATACGGGAACACACTGTAGTGGAGATCTACTGGAGATCTACTTTTTGAATTTTAAATCAAATTGGCTTCGAAATGACGAAGATATTTACGAACAGAAGTAATAATTTATTTTTATTTTATTTAACAAAGGGAATTTATTTACCAAACTTATATATAAAATGTTTACTTAATAATCATATATAGATAGATAGGTAGGATATCAAGTAGGTTGCTTGACATCCGATATTTAGACCTATTTATAGGGTAAGGATGTATTTTTTTTATTATATTCGGGACAATTCCACACCAATTAACTAGCCCCAAACTAGGATACCCTGTATGGTACTAGATAATAGATAAACTTACATATATACGAATATTATAACATCCATGACTCGGAAACAAACATTTCTGCTCATCACACAAATGATTGCACCTTGCAGGATTCGAACCCGCGACCGTTAGACTACGTACCTAGGATCACTAGCCACGAGACCAACCGGTCGTCAAAAAATAAATAAATATTATATTATATATTTTATTTATTTCAAATATTCGATTGTTTCGGTTACGGATAAGTAAATCAATAAGTGTTTTTCTCCTTCCTTTAGAAGTTTCCAAGTTATCTTGCACATACTAAACCAAATGAACTGTCGCGCTTGAATTATGTACAGTTTCGGACCTTTTTGTTCGTTGATTTTGTGTTAGATATTGTCGAGTTGTGTAGATGCTTATGGGGACAATTTATTCGATGAGTACTTGTTGTGTTTTGCTCTTCTAGTTCACAACAACAGTCAAGTAGGTATGTAATAGTAACTTAGATAAATGTGATAGAAATACGTACCATTTGAGGGCGGAGTAGTACATTAGTTCACAGATTTCCACGAAGAAAAATTTGACACCGGTAAGTCACGAGTACAGGAAAAACGTGGAAATAATAATACAATCTATTTTCTCAAGTCTTTCTATATCAAAATACATCTAATCTATCTATACTGTACTTAGAATAAAACAATAAGAACGAAAAAGTCTACGAAGAAGATAATAAAAAAAATGGTTTAGGGTACTTAAAATAAGTTACTGAACAAGAATAAATCATTTTTTTAAATGGTGTCTGTCTGTTTGTTTGTCCACCGCTGGGGAATAAAGGTTCTCGAATGGCGACCACAAACAAGCAAGCGAAGTGTAGGGAGACCCCCCACACGATAGACCAACGACATTGTAGACATCGCAGAAAGTCGTTGGATGGAGTTGGCACAAGATCGCTCGTCATGGAGCTCTTTAGGGGAGGCCTATGTTTAGCAGTGAACTTCTAAAGGCTGACATGATGATGATGATGATGACTGGTGGGACTATTACGCTATTATAATAATTCGTAACAATTATTTATTCTGTGGTAAGAGTCCTGTGAAAATACCACACACCTTTGTCAGATATTCAACCGCCAAGCAGTAAAGTGTAAACATTTGTGTTTCTTTTTGAAGGACAATGTTTCTAGCGAAATTACAGACTTAACAACCAATATCTCAGAGTGACAGTGCAGTGCAGCGGGGCGTCAGCTTTTGTAACCAAAGTTCTGGGTGGCACTGCAACTATTTGGTATGGGTAGGCGTGGCGTTTACCATCAGGTGAGTGACCTACTAGTCTCATCAGTCAATCAAGTAGAAAAAAAATACCGTGGCGAGGTTCGGTGGTGAGCGCTGGGGGTAGTAAATAAATAGGCATCTTTCATTTAAATCGCATTTCAAGTCGATTATTTATTGGAAGTATAAATCACATGTGTTTGTTTGATACATTACTTTGAGTATTGGACAATGAAAAACTTAAAATGAACAAAATAAAAAATATGTAGCTTACTTCCGCCAAAATTGTAAGTCAGACAAATGATAAATGGTAAAAATAAACAAAAGTAAAACCCCACGCTAAACAAACCCTACCCAAATTGAACTATTGTAAAATATAAATGAAATGAAGGCTAAGGACTGGAGGCCACAAAAAAAAAAAAAAAACTTTTTCGTTGACTCGTCGAGTGCATCACTCGACGAGTCAACATCACCTGAAGATGCCTCGTGCAGAGGCGAAACACGTGTCGTATTGATGTCAGACGTTTGGTATTTGGATGTTTTTTGTTGTGTATTTATAATATATATGTATATAAATATATAAGTGTTACGATACTTGTTTTTCAGTAGGGTTTGTTTAGCGTGGGGTTTTATATTGTGTATTATGTAGTTTTTTTTGTGGCCTCCTGGCCTTAGCTTTCATTTCATTTATATTGTACAATAGTTCAATTTGGGTAGGGTTTGTTTAGCGTGGGGTTTTATTTTTGTTCATTTTTACCATTTATCATTTGTCTGACTTACAGTTTTGGCGGAAGTAAGCTACATATTTTTTATTTTGTTAATTTTAAAAATGGATTTCCGCAAAGTAACGCCTTATTCTATCATCTAATGAAAAACTTAGTTGATAAAGCCATGAAAAGGTATTCCAGAGTAGCAGTTTGAATAATCTTTATTGTTTCCTTGCGGAGCTCCAGAAATCATCGTTGACAATTCAATCCACCAACTGCAGGGCATAAAGTTCCCCCCTCTTACGCCAATCATCACTATCTTGAGCAAATCTTACCCAGGGCTTTCCTACAAACTTAATAGTCATCGACCCATCGTTGCACTGTTCTTCCACGGCAACTTTCCCACTCGTGACTACCAAACTGTGAGAGACCTTACTCCACCTGCCATCACCACTTCTTCTGAGTGTCCTGCCCATCGCCACTAGTGTTTATTTCTAAGGAATCCGTCATTTAAATTGTTAGAGGTAAATTAAGTTACCCATGATTCTTCGTTTCAGTAAAAAACTCCATTATCAGAAATTACCTTACAAGGCTATCATTATCTCGCCTAAAGTTATGGACCTGTCTTCTGATACCCACCCTCTTTTGACAAACGTATTTTTTATCTTGCAATGTCCAACTTATACCCTTCTCAATAACAACTTCTGACGAGAGTACGAAGTATCCGGATCAGATATTGACAACAAGTACAATAGGTACTCGTTTGATATTAAAATAGTTTAACAATATCACAGATTCAATAATTCTTTGAGCCTGATTGCTGGTGTCCCATGTTTGTCTTCGCCATTGTTTGAAGGCACTATACTAGTTTGACATCTACCAAGTTTTTTTTGAGATTGTGAACGTGATTCCTGATACTAAATATCAAGTACAACCCGAAGTATAATACTCTCTACCACTCTGGTAAAATTTTGCTACAATAAAAGAAGTGATAATTTGTGAATCCCAAACAATGTGCCGAACTTGGCTTCCAGCGGGAATCCTTATAACCGTAATCAAACAAATCAGGGGTTTGGTGCCACCGCTACGATTGCGGACTTCGGAATTAAGGAATTTTAAAACGACTTCAAAAAAGGACGAGATTCTCAAAAAATAAGTCATGTAAGGCAAGTACCTTATTTTTACGCCGTCAAAGAGCGCGGGCAACGCGTGTGCCTCAGTTGATGAACATTATCATCGGCTCATTGGATCAAACGTAACAAAAACTAACTAACAACACTTATGTTTTCAAATACACGAAACCCAGTAACGGAGTAGCACCCTTCGTTACGGAGGTACTATTATTTATTCTGTGCCTTAAGTCGAGTCTTTACAGTTAAGGGAAAAAGTACTCACCCAGACCTTCTTAAACTTAATATCCCAAACACAGTAAGGCACACAGTAGTATCTATTTACCGCTTTGTGTAAATAATTACAAGAAATATTAGCATTCCATTGTCACCATGCTGTATTGTTTGCGTAAATTAGTTCGGGAGATGTTGGTTTATTTGTTCACTTGAGGATGCCGATATACACTGTGTAACATATTGCCCTATTAGATACCGGGCTGAGGTATTCCACACGAGAAGACGAGTAACGTTATTTTTAAGACTTTTATCAATTCGAAGATTTTTACAATATTGCCAACACAGTGCTAGGTAGTACTATTATTTATTCTGTGGTTAGGGTATCCTGCGAGAGTAAAGTAATACTAACATTAGTTAGCAAACAACATGGTTTTGCGCACGGAACACTAGTTTTTATTAATTACACGCATCAGCGTGTGGGTTTAGTTTTGCCAGATATTTTTCTATAGTTTGCAATGCAACCCACCACACAAATGCGGATTTTCAGTCTGACTTTCGGTGACGAGCAGACTGTAGAATCGAAACTGTCTTATGGAAATATCTTGGCATTTCCCGTATGTAGTATCTGGTGCAAGCAAATAGCTTCACATTTTCAACAATAACTGTTATCGCCGTATAATACCTTCGCTATTTCAAAAATACGCGCTTATAATCTACGCAGAATGATTGGTGATTTGGTGTCCAGTTTGACAGCCATATACCTTTTTATTCCACATTCCTTCGCCTTTTTTTCCACTCGCACGCACGCCTACTACGTTTATGTGTCTCACGCGTACGATACGACGCGTGAGAGGCGTTCAAGAAAAACGCAAAACCAGTGAGGCTCCAAGCGTGAGTCTAAAACGACGAGAACGCTGCACGCTGCAGCCTGCCGCTTATAAAAAAAATTAGACCGTCAGAAATCTTTTATATATATATATATATATATATATATATATATATATAAAAGATGGTCCAAACATTTACCTAACTCCGAAGTTCGGGCAGCCTCTCGAACAATTACTTAGCAAAGAATCGGGGAGCCAACAGGAAGATCTTGTTATGTTGAACCTCTTATTCAATTACTAGCTGCAGCATGTGGCTTCTCCCGCGTCACATTGGCTAGGAAATACATATTACATGGTCTTGTACGTCTGTTGCTGTCAATGTTAGCAGCGTCAATGTTCTGCGAGCAGCCCCATTGCTAAATTACATAAGAATAAGCTAACTATTGCCCGCGACTTAGTCCGCGTGGGCTACAATTATCGTGATTTAAAGTATTATATACCCTACTCCAGGGTTCAAACTATTTTCATACCAAATTTCATCAAGATCGGTTAGGCTATTTCGTTTTGAAAAGGTAGAAGACATACAGAGAGTTGCTTTCGCTATTATAATATTATTCTATGGATTATGGAAATATGAAAGTACTTAGGTTCGTATATTATTACAATCGTTACTGAGTCTGTGATAATTTTCACATCGAGGTAGAGTATTTTTTAAATACAACTGAGTGAAAAGGCGAGCTGGTCGTTCATCTGATGGTAAGCGCCCCGCTACCCATAACGATTGCAGTGCTAGAACTTAGAACTGAAATCTTGGGCGGCACTGCCCTGCGCTGGTCACCTTGATAGTGGGTTATATTATCCAGTTGCTTACCGCGCGCGCACGCCCGACGATCTACTGGTTATAGTATCTTGTAAATAGATTTAATATTGAAACAAATAAAAGTGGCTCAAAAATAATACAATCGACGGTCTTATCTCTAAGCAAATAAAAAAACTCAAAATCTAATTCTCATCTCTCGCAGTCTCATATTGATATGCATAGCGACTTCGCCCAATTTTTTTTTCTTTTCTTTTGTTTTTTTTGTTTCCTTTTATCAGCTACGATGATTTAAATATCGACCTTTCGACTAATAAAAACGATAATACTGGTTAAAACAAACCATAATTAAGTGACCAGTGGCAATGTACAGGAGCAGGATCAGTAACTAAACTCCACACAAATAGCATGCACAGGAACAAACAAGTAAGACCCTTGAGTTTGACTTCGAAACCACGAGTCATTTACACAAAAATCGCACACGCACACACACGCGGTTCCTTGCATTGTTACCCGTTTTACTGGTATAAAAATAGCACGCACATTTATGAAATGTACATTATCATTTGGGAATATTTAATCAAAATAAGTTTAGCATTTTAGATGTGAAACCCGCGTATGGATAAGTTTTATTACAGGTGTGTATGGAGAAAATACCTTGCGGTGCAGTGCTCATGAATACGTTTTTACAATAGGAAACCAACTTCAAATGAATAAAAACATTATAGCTAAGAATCATCTCGATCACATCAAAAAACCGCATCAAAATCGGTACATTCGTTTGGGAGCTACGATGCCACAGACATACATATACACACATTCACACCCCTCTCTTATCGCGTTCGGAGGTTAAATTACTTAGTATATTACCTATTATTATTACGAGCCTTGCAAATAATAAAATGACTCTCCAAAATCTTCTCATGAACTCATCTAATTTGAACAGAGCTGTCTTACTGACTGCATCTATAAAATCGACCTTAGTGGCATGTTAATAAGATAGTTAACACTTTATACGACTTTGCATGACTTGATTCTTACGAAATTAAACATGTGTTTTATTTTCATATTTTTTTAACTCTCCTGTTCCTCCTTCCTCCGTCCGAGGTCTGCTGTCGTGGTTGTTTATTGCCATCTTTAAGTTATAATCTAAGATGGTGTTGGTTAACGCTGCCATTGCCCTCCTCACGAAGCGACCTATCGCATCGTCGCTATCATCAGTTTAGTAGGTACAACGCGACACTGCCACCACCGCGTTGGAACACTCGTGCACTCGTAGGTCAAACCCTGAGCTTCATGAATGGACAAGACGCGTGACCCTGTGCCTCCCCCATATCCCTTAGAGATCAGGGATTTCTTCTCTTCCAGTGTGTGTACTAGGAAGAGAGTGTTGGGGAGGGTGGTGGATTTTTGCGCTTCAATGAGCATTTTCAGCTTCAGGGAATTTACATTAGTTGCTGAAGAGTAGATGCTGGAGTATACTTCCCTAAGGGCATACGCGACATCCATGGGGTTCCGATGCGTGCATAACAACTCCTGGCTAATGGTTGCTGCCAGGTTTGGGCGGTTATACCTTATGACAAAGAGGTTCTCTCTGTCAATAAAAGGAAGCTGATTGACGTCTCCAATTAGAAGAAGTTCGCTAGCACCAGACAGCTGACTTACCATTACTTTGGCCCAAAAATGTTTCAAGAGCGCCTCGTCAACCAAAAGTCGATTGCACTTGGTTGCTTTAAAACCATTCACTAGGACAGAGGCCATATTGTGCACCTTGGTCTTGACCAGGTCTCCTATTTGGTGTGTTAGTTTCTCCCGCAAGTCTTTTGCTGCCTCTGTTGTTGTGGTGATATTAACGTCCTTCTCCCCATCGAAGGCTTTCCTGTTTTTTTGGCAAAAGACAGGAAAACTGGTCGGCATTTTGGAATGTTGTGTAGATCCGATTCCTCCAGCATCCTGTCAATTGGAGTTTCCAGGTCTTGTCTCGTGGCTGAGAATCGGGGACGTTCCAGTAACACATGCCAAACGGTTTCACTTACACCAGGTTCAGTCTGGACCTGTATAGATAGTTGGCTATTCCCCCGTGCCCCGTCAAGACCTGCACTTTTTTTTTTTTTTTTATTACTGACTAGGCAATCGTTTGACCACGATCTCACCTGATGGAAAGCGATGATGTGGTCGAAGGTGTAGCACGCTTGCCTAGTAGATACCTATTCACTCTTGACTTGAACACACCGGGGTTATAATTTACCGGAAACACTGACGAGGGCAGGGCATTCCACTCCTTTGCAGTTCTTATAATAAATGAAGAAGCGTAACGCTTCGTTCTTGTTATAATTATATTTATTATAATTAAATTGAATTAAATAAAAAACTAATATAATTAAATTGAATTAATTATTTCTTTTGAATTATAATTATTATATTAAATATTTAATATATATATTTATATATTTTAATATATGGTATATTTTGTAATCATTCAATATTTGAAGATATATTTAATGTAAATAAGATTAATCGCACTTGCGTGGGTGGCAACTTTATCGCGTCAGCCGGTATGCATCGGTGACATCTGGGAGGAAATTTTTGGTGACGGCCCCTATGCTGGAGGTGTCATATCGGTCCTGCCATTTGCGTACCGCTTCTTAGCAGATCTTTTTCTTGACGTAGGATAGGGGGAAATTATCCTGTGGGTCTCTATATTGTACAGTACTTATTTACAAAGTTTAATCAAAATTCTATGAGCCGTTTTGGCGTGAAAGCTCCCCAAATAAACAAACAGACAACGTTTCACTTTTATATATTGGTTTGGATTAGTTCAATTAACAGCGTTTGGTTGAACTGCAGCTACATGTTTGCTCCCAGAAATACAAGCTACATGTTTGTATTTCTGGGAGCAAACAGCTGGGAGCTGCAGTTCAACCAAACAGTTCAGTTTGATTGATTGTACTAAGTTTTTTGTTTTATTAGGTAATTTACAAGGTATTAGTAGGTAAATTAATACCAACACAATAAACCTAGAATAAGACAGGCTCTCATAAAGCCTGTTGGATACATGTTTATCTGTGAAAGTAATCATGGAGAAAATAAAGTCATTTCGTATGTCAATTGAAACCAGTCTCCGACAAGAAAATACATTTTATAGATTTTCGTAACGAATAACCAATTTTAGATTTAACTGCCGGTTGGTAAAGGAAAGATATAACGTAACCTGTGATAAAACAAATCAAGAAGATTACTCAATCTTTGCCAAGTGTACTCAAATACTGAGTCCAATTGACTTACTGCGATACGAGAAAGCTATAAGCTGAGACTGCAAAAGGCCTTTTCTGGCCAGCCAGGTTACATGAACTGAGGCCTGCCTAGATTTAAAACAAGACGCTGGTTAGCAGATAGATTTGAAATATCCATACAAAATATTATAAACTAAAAGAAATTGAATTTCTGGTCATGTCATAACCTCATAACACAGAGTAATACCTTTCTGAGACTGTGCACTGTGAATGGCAAAGAATTTCGTAAAATAGAATAATGCATTAAGCTAAGTGTGTCCTTTTTTCTTTTTTAATAGAGCCAAAGATGAGCCCTCGGAGCATGTTTTATGGGCGCAATGACAGCACATCTTCCATGTACTTCATCAAAGCCAAAAAGCTTTTATTTCCTCGGTCCATTGGGCTATCGGCTTTACTTCGCACCCTATAATTGTACAGTCAACCGTATCGTTGCCTTTTGTTTCTCGGAACTCAATAGCGCCCGAGGGCGTACTCGAGTCCGCGACTCTTCCTTGTCATTTGCTGATACGATAACGAGCATTAAGATTACTGTCTTCAGTTTCGGTGTTAATAATACAATCATATTGATGGCTACTTGTTTCGGAGAGTAGGTCAGGAAATTATAAGGTTTTAATAATGAAATGGAGGTATTTAATATCTTTTTCGACGACGTGTTCGGGAAAATATTGGTGAGATTATGTAGACTTGAATGAAAAATACTGCAATATACTGAAAAGTTTGTAAAAACGGAAGGGAGGCCTTTGGTAAGCAGTGAACTAATCTGGGCTAGCGTTAGTAGTACTATTAACCAGATGATATCACCCAGGTGCTCGTAGTAGAATGGACCCTACGATTATAGTAACAAATAAGCATGTATTTCTTTTACAAATTTTAAAACAGTGAAGGTTTGGAAATCCAAATCCACTATCCACAGAAAAATTAAATCTGATTTATGTTTTTGTGTATTTCAGGTACATTTCACCGGTAGTCAGCCCACACCCAGGTAAGTCTACTATCCGGGTCAAAGGGGCTCGTGTGCTCAAACCCTTTCGATACCCGGTAACCATATTTCTGAGATTTTGGAGAAAGGGAGCTGTATACACTGTGCAAGCTGTCATGTACGTACCAGTGGGTGTCATAGTATACTATCACAAAATTCGGGTAACATTATATCTCATAGTATTAATTATTCTAAAAAGACCAGATTTGCCTAAGCTTTAAAATTACCATATAATGTGACCATGTGGTTGAAAATGAACGCTTACTTCTGCACTTTAAATATTCTGTGCTACTTCTATCTGAAAAATGTACGAGGTGTCATTTGGAGGCACGGGAATTTAATATTTTACATAATCGTTAATTAGTACCTGCGTTGTGCAAAAAATTACTATAAGAGAATAAAAAAGAAATGTGATCAGTAAAACCATAAATTCCTCACGACACGCATCCGTCGCTGATCAAATCCCACATTCGACAGTAAACCAATGGGGCACTACCTGACGAGTACAACCCGCTGGAGTATTCTCCTCGTGTAAACCTCAGGCCTAAGGATCCTTTTGTTTGTCGCGCGAAGCGGCTTTTGGTCATTGTATTTTGGAAGGCAAGTGCAAGGGCTGTAGACAAAAAGGAGGCTTTGCAGGAAATGCTTTTGGGAGTTTCAGGACGCTTTCAGGAGACGTTAGATATGCTGAAAAAGGAATCAAAATTGGTTCGTTGTGCAGTTATTTGAGGTGTGATTTTAGATTGGAAGAAATTGACGTTTATTTTAGTGTGGCGGTCACTTTGCGACAGGTAGCAGGTCGGAAATTGTTTTTTGTCGCGGCCGGGATCCGTGACCGATCGTACGTAGAGATGATCGGTTTCCCGGTTTGGACCATCGAAATGACTTATCGAGATGGACTATTTTTCTAAGAATTGGCCGGCGGCGTAACATTATTATTAAATTTATTGTGTGGTATGTATATATAAATACGGGTCATTATCAACAATTGATCTATCAAAATAAAAAATAAAAACTTAACTTTTTTCCATTGTTATTTATTTATTTTATTTTTTATTATTATTATTGGACATCCTTAAAAAAGAGACATTTCGACTACGGATGTGACATTTACTTACGCAAACCAAACCCAAAAGTGTTAAAAATGTAACAACCGTTGACATAATGTCACACCCGTAGCCACAGTGAAGGTATGGATGTGACAACTATAGACGTGACATTTTGACATTGTTACGGCTGGTTTATAACTAAAAACTAGCTTAAAAGCTTAAAAAAACACGCCTGACCTGCCAAAAATGAACTTATGCCATAAAATTATATACTGTTGGAATGTGCTTATCAAGGCCTTCAATTTGATACCCAAATCGTAAAATTCGTTTGAAAATGGGGCCATATTGCCGCCATATTGTTTTTTTTAATCTTTATGTTACTCGGGGGATGTAAGGATTCTATCGATACCCCATACGTCTAAATCTGTCCAGGCATTTAAAAGTTATGGTGGAATAAATAAACTCACATATACACTCACTCTTTTTTTTGGGCAGTTGTATAATAAAAACCATGTGGTTTATATAATTTATGAAGAAACTGTAATAAATACGCAACTTATGTTATCAGGAATTGAAGTTAGAGGTTTACATACGCTTGCCAGAATATAAACAGTTGTGACACGTTATGCTTGCCGATTTTAATAACAAATTAATTATAATAAATGTAGCTCCACAGCTCCTTGCGTAAGAAAACTGGGCTGAGACAAAATGGCTGCCTGAAACTGTGTTTTCTCAGTGAATGTATACGTTGAACGGTTAAAGATTCGTTCGGAAATCGAGATTATATTTTGTACTGCGGTCGGGACCTAAAAATTTATCAAAATATTCAAAGATGCATAAATGACAATATAAATTAGTGATAACTTAAGTACAAATTGTTTATCGAGATGGGATGAAAAAAACTTAAGTTTATTTAATTTAATTGTATTTTTTGTTAGAAAACGAAGATGTCACATGACAACTTGTCACGGTCCCTTGACATTTAAATTATTTTTATTTTTTTATCTGTTTTCAGTAGTATTAAGGTTTTATATTTATGCCTAATACAACTAATATACAAGAGGTGTACACAAAAAAACCAAACAATATTGTTTTTGACTTTTTTTTTTTACAATTCATACTTAATTTTACGTATATGATAATTACCCACCTACGTACTTAAATAAAGTTAAAGTTTTTGTAGATAATTACTTTAAATGCTTATTATTTTATATAGCACATCAAGCCATTTAAGACATTATCTTTTTGAATCAGCTCAACCATATAAATAATTATGGCTCGGCTTGGCACCGCCTTTAAAAAACTCTTTCTTATCTTATGTTGTATTTATGCATAATTATTACGTTGGTAATTTCGAAAAAGTGATACTGTTCTGGCTCAATTGTAATTATTGTATTATTTTTAGTGTTTGTTTACAAAATAACATTTTTATTATGAAGTCGTTTTTTTTTCGAAAAGTATTTTATTTTTTGGTATTTAGTGGCCTAAGCAAACATCGGAAATAATATATGCCAAAGAAAATAGTAGACACTCACTCACTTTAGACTCAAAGCGTTGGTAAATTAAAACCAAGGATGAATAGATATATATAACAACTGAATTAGTTTTGACCATTTTCCATCATTTTGTTGTGGCGTTCCTGTGACTACCTTCCGGCTCCATCATCAGACCCTGAAAACCACATAACACCAGAGAACTCATCAAGAAAAACCAAATGAGCACAAACTCGAAGGGGTTTCATAATTTTGTTGTTGAGTTCCTGTGACTACCTTCCAGCTCCATCATCTCTGGAAACCACAAAACCAGAAAACTCACCAAGACAAACCAAACGAGCTCAAACTCGAAAGGGATCCACCATTTTGTTGTTGAGTTCCTGTGACTACCTTCCGGCTCCATCATCAGACCCTGGATACCACATAACACCCGAGAACTCATCAAGACAAACCAAATGAGCCCAAACTCGAAGGGGTTCCATGATTTTGTTGTTGAGTTCCTGTGACTACCTTCCGGCTCCATCATCAGACACTGGATACCACATAAAACTAGAAAATTCATGAAGACAAACTAAGACAGCTTAAACTCGAAAGGGTTCCATCATTTTGTTATTGCGTTTCTGTGACTACCTTCCGGCTCCATCATCAGACCCTGAAAACCACATAACACCAGAGAACTCATCAAGACAAACCAAATGAGCCCAAACTCGAAAGGGTTCCAACATGTTGTTATTGAGTTCCTGTGACTACCTTCCGGCTCCATCATCAGACCCTGAAAACCACATAACACCAGAGAACTCATCAAGACAAACCAAATGAGCCCAAACTCGAAGGGGTTCCAACATGTTGTTGTTGAGTTCCTGTGACTACCTTCCGGCTCCATCATCCCTGAATACCACATAAAACCAGAGAACTCACCAAGACAAACCAAATGAGCCCAAACTCGAAGGGGTTCCAACATGTTGTTGTTGAGTTCCTGCCACATAAAACCAGAGAACTCACCAAGACAAACCAAAGGAGCCCAAACTCGAAGGGTTTCCATCATTTTGTTGTTGACTTCCTGTGACTTCCTTCCGGCTCCATCATCAGACCCTGGATACCACATAACACCAGAGAACTCATCAAGACAAACCAAATGAGCCCAAACTCGAAGGGGTTCCAACATGTTGTTGTTGAGTTCCTGTGACTACCTTCCGGCTCCATCATCCCTGAATACCACATAAAACCAGAGAACTCGCCAAGACAAACCAAAGGAGCCCAAACTAGAAGGGGTTCTATCATTTTGTTGTTGACTTCCTGTGACTTCCTTCCGGCTCCATCATCAGACCCTGGATACTACATAACACCAGAGAACTCATCAAGACAAACCAAATGAGCCCAAACTCGAAGGGGTTCCAACATGTTGTTGTTGAGTTCCTGTGACTACCTTCCGGCTCCATCATCCCTGAATACCACATAAAACCAGAGAACTCACCAAGACAAACCAAAGGAGCCCAAACTCGAAGGGGTTCCATCATTTTGTTGTTGACTTCCTGTGACTTCCTTCCGGCTCCATCATCAGACCCTGGATACCACATAACACCAGATAACTCATCAAGACAAACCAAATGAGCCCAAACTAGAAGGGGTTCCAACATGTTGTTGTTGAGTTCCTGTGACTACCTTCCGGCTCCATCATCCTTGAATACCACATAAAACCAGAGAACTCACCAAGACAAACCAAAGGAGCCCAAACTCGAAGGGGTTCCATCATTTTGTTGTTGACTTCCTGTGACTTCCTTCCGGCTCCATCATCAGACCCTGGATACCACATAAAACCAGACATCACAGATCAAGACAAACCAAATGAGCAAAAACTCGAAGGGATTCCAACATCCGATTGCGTATTTCCTTTGACTACTACTATTACTAATACTACTGTTTTTAATTGTCATCAGAACTACACCCATGTGCAAAACTTCAGCATCTTTGGACGTCCTTAAATTGTTTAAGGCGAATGGTTACGCCAAACCACAAAATAGACCTCTCTTTGAAGGCCTACTTCTCCCAAAAGGATAGTCCAAATGTAAAAAAAAAAATTATGTGATATGTGACATATGTTTATAAATATATTTTAAGTTTTTTTTTTTAATTATTACTGTTAGTTTTGACATTAAAAAATCATATCCATCCTCTTATTTTACGCAAGAATTTTCTTTCTACTTCCAAACGCTTGAAGCGATTTTAATTATTCTTTCGCCAAATTATAGCAAATTGAATGGTTTACAAAAATTAAGTTTTATTTTTTTTAATAATTATTTTTGTGGGAATAAATCATTAACACCATGTTTTTACCTATAAGGGCGCGGGCGGCAGCCTCCCGGCCAGTCTCACTGTATCGTTCGCACGGGGAGGTTGTGTCGCATGTTGGCTCGCTCCGATCTGCATTTTTGTGGCAAAGACTAAATAGCGCAGAGAGCACATTCGGGCTGTTCGTTTACGCTTGGACGTTGATAGTATTAGTAGTGATAGTTTGTTTGCGAGTGGAAGCTGTATTATTGTGTTGTCTATGGTCTATCGTCTATTATTGTCTTGTTGAACATTTGTACATTTATAAACATTTACAGTCATTTTTAGACGACAACAACAGTGTGGAGCGCTATAATAACATTGTGGCTAAGTTTGTCGGTGGTGGACATGGGTAACTCAAGAGATAATCATGATCTGCAGATCAGATCACAGTTCAAGTATTTGAGCTGGAGCTGCGAGCCGGCTCGCAGATCAGATCAATTGTACATATGTGCTCCGCTATACTGTGACTCACTGTGGTTAGCGACTTAGATCACGCGATCTGCGTACCGTACAGTTCAAACAGGTTTTTTTTCCATCATCTTCATCTCTTTCACTCTTTCATTCTTATTAGTATTGTTTAGTATTTATTTACGCATTGTAATTTATTTAACCAGCCAAGCTTATAGTACCAACTTAATAGTACTTACTTTATATTTCTCTTTTATTAGAGAGTCCGGTTCGCACCACGAAATACGTCTTTGAAAGATACAAGCTCTAAAATTTTCGATTTCATAAATAAAACCTACAAACAGCACTTCTTTCGTGGCGCGGACCTCTATACGCCAGCTCACAACAAACAAAACGAATCAGCCTAACCACAGATAAACAGCTCAAATTTAGTACTACAATACCATTGCCTCAACAAAGACTATCGAGCTGAGCGAACTGCGCGAGCCGCGTGAGCCGCGCGAGCCGCGAACAACAAAATGAATCAGAATTACCACACATAAACAGCTCAAATTGACTGACAATACCATTGCCTCAAACCGCGAGCTGTGAGCTGTGTGTTTTGCATTTGAGCTGCAGCTCAACAGATCAAGTCACTATGATCTGAATATTTGAACCGGTTCAGACCTGATTTACACACGCCTAGTCGGTGGCAAAAGACTTAATTTCAGCAACAGTGGCTCTTACCAAGCCAGGTGCCATGCTGCTGTAGTGTCTTTAACATACACAAAGTACTGACAACTTTGTACAAATCCATAGCAAGACGAAGTCCTCGAGGCAGCGTGAGAAAGTTAGAAGACAGAAGAATAAAACGGATAACAGCACTGAGAAGATTTCAGAGGAAAAAGAACAGAATATTATTTGCGAAAGCAGGAGATAACAGTTATGGCGAAAATTGTGAAAAGCATGATATGTCTGCTGAAATCTTTGAAAAACAAAAATAAACTTTCGTACAGAACTTGAAAAAGAGCAAAGAAGAAAGGCAGAAAATTGAGCAAGACACCGTTTTACAAAGTTCTTGTTGTGAGTGGTTAGAGCTTAGGTGAAGCCTTTTAACTGCTTCAAACTTTGGGAGAGTGGTGAAAACACGAATGAGCATAAGTGGCTCTAATCTTGTAAAGGATATACTGCACAAAGAAGCTATATTTCACGTTCATTCTTAAAGCATGGAAAAGAGAACGAAAAAAAAGCTTTTTGAACAGCTAGCAAAACAATAAAATGACGAAATTACACCTTGTGGGCTTTTTATAGATGAAATAATCCAATATCATGGAGCCACACCCGATGGCTTGATTAGAGACGACACCATAGTCGAAATCAAGTGCCCCATAACAGCATTTAATAAAAGCGTCAGAGAAGCAGTAGAAAAAAAATATCTACAAAGTAAATAGTCAGGGAGAAATGTTCATAAATCAAACGCATGACTGGTATTTTCAAATACAGGGACAATTACATATCACCAAAAGATCACGTTGTTTGTTTGCCATTTGAACGGGAGAGGATCAACCTCTATGGAAAGAATTCATTTTCAAAGATGATAACTTTTGGGCAAACGACGCCATTTGAACGGGAGAGGATCAACCTCTATGGAAAGAATTCATTTTCCAAGATGATAACTTTTGGGCAAACGAAATGGTGGAAAAATTATGTACATTTTACACAAAATGTCTGCTTCCTAAACTGGTCGATCCCAGGCACCCTCAAAATCAGAAAATAAGACATCCTCAGTTCATTCAAGACGCGATCGATAAAAAACAAAATAAGGGAAAGCGGAAATATCTAGAGAACCAAGATAAACTGAGCAAGACACAAAAGAAACAGAAAACTGAGGATAAAGAAAATTTTGACGATAAACAGAAGTCGCACTATAAGGAATGAGTAGCAGATGAAACTATTGAGTTACCATCTATGTATGTCAGGGAATTGCATTTTAACGAGTTTTGAAAAACAAAATAAAATTTGATATGACAGTTGGATAAAAAACTACCACTGTTAAGAGCGGTATAGTCATAAGTTAGTTTTTTCTGTTGTTTCTGAGAATTACAAGAGACCCTAAACTAGACACGTGTTTGTTTACTTTTGCGATCATAATAGCCATTGACCAAATTGTTAACTATACAACTGTTCGTTCTAACAGATACAATTCTCCGAAAATATGAGTTAAATAAAGTTGCTCGATGAGGTACGAAGCAATGTCGTAGAAAGCAGTGTTTTTTTATAAGGCGATCATATTCAATTCAGCCGGGACCTATGATTTTGGTCAATATAACCGTTGTTGTTTTAAACGATGTTGACGTCAACGGTTTTAACTGTAATTATATCTATATATTTCAAGCAAAGAATAATGAACAATATCGCAAAACTGTACAATAGCATTCATACTCACAACATAAATATTGTATGTATTCTTGATCTATCTTCACTCAGTAGTTAGCGTCATAAAACTGCCTAAGACAAAATGCGTCGCACGCCGATTCTGCATGCATGCGCTACGACACTCGTTGACTTCGTGGAGGTTTGCGGGCGCGCGCGGTGAGGCACTATGTTCGCCTATGCTCCTCCCAAACGCTCAAGGACATTCGAGGCTATAATCGCCTTAACATTGACTTGTGATCCTGTCCTAATCATTATAACACAGGAATTAAATTAAAGCTTGTTTAAAGCTACTAAACCTATTTAGATGAAATTTATACAGTACATACAACACTAGAGGTCTTCTTAGTAAAGTAAAAACAATCACCTAATTCGGTTCAGAAATTAGAGAAAAGATATTAGAGAACATAAACTCTAAAACAAATTGTTTTTCTAATAAAACTACTAAACCAATTTTGATGAATTTTATATGGGACTACACGGAAAGTTTACCCTTTTGAATAAAAAAACAGCCATCTAAATTGGTTTAGAAATCTTAGAGATAAACACAAAATAAAGGCAATATAAACACAAAATCGAATAGATTTACGCAACAAAACTATTTATTCTCGAAAAACTGCTGAACCAATTTTGATACAATTTATATGGGACCACTTGGAGAGTATATCAATTCAAACAAAAAAATAATTTTTAAAATCGGTCCGCAATTGACGGAGATATCGACCGAAATACATAAAAAAAACACACATACAGCCGAACATATAACCGTTTCCTTTTGTGAAGTCGATTAAAAAGCGAAACCTTTTCACGACTAAACGGCTGAACCGATTTTGATGAAATTTCGTATGTAGATAGTTTGAACTCTAAGGACATACTAGGATACTATTTATCACGATAAACTAGTCCGAACGGAAGAATTCGCGGGCCAAAACTAGAAAATAAATAAATAGATAACCGCTTTATGGTAAACTCCACAAAAATTACGAAAGTTTTACCTATAGTAGAATAAGTGTAACAGTGGGCGGCCTTATCGCTAAAAGCGTTCCCTTCCATTGAATCGAGAGGCTATTTTTTATTTGAATATTTTTATTTTGTCGAGTCGCGGAATTCCAGTAACAGACTTATTTTTGAAATTGTTGCTAACAAAATATATTAAACTAGCTGTGCCCGCGGCTTTGCCCGCACGGCCAAATTCAGGTTCTTATATTTTTTGTGCGGGTGCTTTAATATTTTTCGAAAATAAAAGTACCCTTAGTTACTCCTTATAATATCAGCTACCTGCCAGTGAAAGTCCCGTCAAAATCAGTCCAGCCGTTTCGAAGATTAGCCGGAACAAACAGACAGATAGAAAAAAAAACAAAATTACTTTTTTGTTATGAGTACCGTATATATTTCCATATGTATTTAGTAAAAAAAACTGTTATGTTGACATTACAAACAGACGCTTCAATTTTATTTATTTGTATGTATGTATGATTAATAAACTATTCAATATTTTTGTTTTTTTTATTAATTAATAACAATATTTAATTTATAGGTGTTAATTAATGTATGGGAGCGACAAGCATTCTCACTACTCAAAACCAACCTTTCCTGCACGCGTTCATCCTGCTGAACGTGTGCAGGAAAGGTTATAGCTACAGTCGAATTTCCAAGGAGGTATCTTTGAAGTCTTGGATTGATATTTAAATTCTGTTTTTTGTTTTGTAACTATGGGCAGGCGTGACAAAACTTGGTATCTAGTATTTTTTCTAGGTAGTACTATCTACTCAATATAATGTCATGTATAGCTATTTTACAAGTCAAATACTTGTCTCATGAACAAACAAGAAGGAAAAAATAATTCAATAAATTAGAATTACCTACATTTGAGTGTGAGATATAACTCTGTTGGCACACGCAAGGGTTTTTTTTTCAAACTCAAAGCATACTTAGTTTACCTAAATTTGATTGATTTGATTTATTTATAATATTTTATGTTATTCTACTTGTTCATGAGATGCTAATTTTGACTTGTAAAAGTGCTATTATTTTTCCTATTTACAACAAAATACGTTTTTGTTGTAAATAGGATCTGGCGAGGAAAAATAAATTCTTTCGACAGTTGCAGTTGCTACAGGAATACGCCCGTTAGAGAAGAGAGCACCGAAAAACTACGCGGATGGAATTTTTCATAAACTACTCTATACCTTAAATCTCACGTTACTAAATATTTAAACGGGACTGATAACTAAATTTTTATTTACCTTGACGTTTCAATCTTCTAGTGACCACCATCAATGCAACTTGATCCAAACATCGAGGTAAAATAAAATGAAATGTTCGAATCGCGAAAGTTTAAAAATTACAATCACATTACTAAATAAAAATCCAAACCAATTTATAACGTGGTGAGAAACAAAGAACTAAATATACAAACTCAGAAACGTTCACTCTTAAGTAAGATAAGATTTTAGAAAATGCTAAAATTCTGCCATCGCGTTTATCAGTGGTACTCCGAATAAGAATAAAATATCCACACACAAAACCACTCGTAAAGTCAAAAGTCGGCAGAAAATTGGCCCCTGAAAGGAAACTTGTTATTTCGCGCTGGTAACCCCGAGAGAGGGCCAGAGTTACCCACACGTAAAGAAAATGGATACTGCAAGTTCATTTTATTTTTCGTGTGTCAACCACTGTAGTTAACATTTGAGAAAGCAATATAATATACAATTACAAACTACTTTAATTTTATAAAATTTTAATGGTTTATCATAAGATTTTAGTTGAAATGTAAAATTAACAGATGTATAACTAGGCAATGAGAAACGCTGCATTATTTAAAATATCACGAACCAAATTTTTATAAAAATAAACTAGGTTATTTTATTTTCCTGCAAGACTTCTGTCTCTCTGTCTAACAAATCCAAATCAAATCATAATAGAATAAACTCGTGTGGGGCCATGTCGGGGCCTTTGGTTTTAACGTAAAACCTCGATGTCGACTTTACTAAGCGTGCCTTGGCAGTTTTAAGTCACTCCCGAATCCGCCTTGCTCGCTCGGCGGCGAGCACGAAATAGAAAGGAGCGAGAGCGCCGGTTTCGGTCATTCTACGATGTGCCCCTCCCACGCCGCCGCCCCGCCTAGTCCAGACGCCTATGTATGCTAAATAATGACACTGGGTTCATGCCACTTAGCCACAGACACCGACCTCGCCGGCGAGGTCGAAGGTCCTATAACACATAGTCAGCTATTATTCGCCTTCGAGTTTCTTGCCGATTCTTCTCGAAGGTATATTACGAATCGGCGGTCAGTTATAAAATTCAATAAAAGGGCTCCTAGCCATTGCTCAGGCCCACCTCGATCACTACCTAACCGTAGCGATCCAGGGGTGTTTAGTTCGATACCCTCGTAATCAGACGACCGTCCAAGCCGAGGTCCGTATCCCCTGGGTGCCCTTGTGCGGGTCGTCAAAATTTAACTTTCGCGTGCGCCTTCTGTGTCACGCACTGCGGCGGAGCGCTTTAGCGCCCGTCCCCAAGCCCGGTTCAAGCTGTAGAGGCCGGTAAGGCCAACAGAATTAATAATTTAAAAAAAATAAAAAAATTGGTTCATGTTTCTAAGACTAATAGTTTTGTAAGTATCAAGATAAGACGATATAGATCTTTTCGTTACGGTTCACTTTTCTGACCTGGTACCGTATGTTTCGGTGTGATTTTAATCATGTTTCACGTTAATACAGTAACTGGTAGTACACTCATTTGTAACAACGTTGCCGCGTGGTTGCGAAAAAATTACTATGACTATTCTTCCTAAACCTGAGAAAGGTTGTACTGATTGAAACTGCGCCAACATGTGTCAGCATAACCCAGGGTGCGACTGCTGTATAAATCCAAAACTTATCAGATTTTGTACATTCAATTCTGATACGAGAACAGCTTATCTATGGGAGCAATTGGTTATCTGCTTTTTACTAATGTTAACTGTTAATAATAAAAGTTATGAGCCAATGAGACACTTTCTTGATTTTAAATCTTTTTCGGAAATAAACTGAAATAGCTAGAATAACACACCAAAGAGGTGCAATGCTCCTTATTAGCTCCAATTCTGTTTCGGGCACGCATTGACGATCAACTTGACGTATCTGTTCCCTCTTTCTATATCTGTGGTGCCCGGGGAATATGCCATATCCTGGGAAATATAAGTCCCTTGTGGCTCTTAAATTATTAATTCTCTTGTATTATGCTCTTTATAGTCTATATGAGTGAGTGTTAGTATGAATAAAAGGGTAGTTTTTGGACCGTTAGTTTAATAACTGTAATAATGGGAAAACCTACACGAATTACGCATGAATAATGTTTCGGAATTATTTTCGTATTGAAGTTATAAGTTAGAATTAAGTTATAAGTTACAGACTTAGCTCTCAAAATTTGCAAGTGGAATGAGCAAGTCACATTCATACCTCGTAGAACCTTTGACGTTGGCGGAAGAAAGGTTCTCGAGCCGCGACCACAGACTGGAAGACGGAGCGTAGGGACCCGGACGTACGGCACCCCGCGTTGTGGACTTGGTGAGATACGCTTGGAGCCATTGAATTTAAACAACTAGCAACCGCTTGTTTCTGAGCTGCAAATCGTAGGAATACTCAAGCTAACTAGTTCATTGAAGAGTGAATGGCCGACTAGACCACTACGTTTACTGCAAACTAGCCGCTGACTGAATGAGTCGGCCCGCGTAATTAAGACTGCGTACTGTGCGCCACGAAAAAACATGAAGACCACTTTGTGGTTTTGTGCGTCTTACGCGTTGTGAATGCTCAATTAAAATAGTATTGGGCGCTAATACAAGTCAACGCAAAAAACAGCGGTTTTTCCGCGGTTGCCTGGTGCGTAAACACCCGTCTATGATGTACATTTTAATATAACGCGGATACAATGAAAGGATTAAGAGATACAAAATCCAATTCCGCGAGTATGCTTACGCTACACTATATTTGACCGAGCATTATTCTTGTAAAGTACCGGATTGGTCTTAATGCTTCTTATTTCGATAATTTTGTATACTTTTACTAATACTTACAAAGGTACTTTTCTATAAGTAGTTAAGTCATCTTCTAGCGTTATGGTTCTACAGTAGAAGTTTCATTGGTAAATCGCACAAGTAAATATATACGAACCTTCTAATTTCAATTCGAAACGGATCCTAATAATTCACGAGCCAGAGCCGATTAATAAAAAAGGTAGCGTACTTATTATCTTACACATTATTGTGAGCCTGCACTCTTCGTAAAGCGAAGAGATACAACGTAATAGAGCGATGGTAGCCTTACGGTTTAATAGTGCAACTTAAAATCCAAGGTTTGGTCCTAGGGTTCGCACCAATGATTTTCCTATGTTATGTGCGAGTTTCCATCGCTCCATGCTTCGGAGTGCACGTTAAGCTATTGGGCCCGGTTATTTACGCAGTATCAGAGGGCCTCGGACGGTCTAACAAACTCTGACACCCGAGGCCAGCACTAACTCACACGACAAACAAACAAACAATAAAATATTATTCCAAAAAAAAAAAAATGACTTCATAATAAAAATGTTATTTTGTAAACAACCGTGAATTCCCGGCCTTAGTCTTCGTGGTTTATTTTATATATGAAAAAAAAAACAAGATTTTATTTATATATATATCTTTACCTCGTTTTTTAGATTCAACCGCACCCCGTACCGCTACGTTAGCATACTTCAATGCTAACGGCCTCTCTGACCAACGCGATCAAGTCCACGAATTTTGTAAGACCTACCAGACAGACTTTATGTTAGTGCAAGAGATCTTCCTAAAACCTAGTACTCTGTGTGCTATTCCAGGACCGAAAATACCAATATACTAACATTTAATAAAAAATCCTTTAGCCGTCAAAAAGTTTTTTATCGATTGCTCTGTTTTTACACATTATATTGAGATACCAAGTACACCAGTTTTTAAATCAAACCCTTAGTTATCCATCAGTGAAAAACGCATCACCATCAGTATAGTAGTTTTTACGTGATGCGCGAAAAAACAAACAGACGCAGATAAACAGACAAACAGACACACACGATTTAAAAAAACTGGTATATGTTGGTATAATACACTGAAAATAAATCAAATTTATAAATGTGATATCATTTTAATAACATTACAATAGATAACTGTGCAATATTAATAACAAGTTACATTTCTTAAAAAAAAACGATTTCCTCAATATTTCGTTTTGTCCAGATTACAGGGGAACTTTTGGTCCTAGGAAGTTTTACTTTTGCTTATATTTAAATTAAATTAAATAACTGTTCTGCAATATATTTTTTGCTTGATTTCCCTCGTAGAATGAGTATTATAGCCGATATTCTGCTTGAAATTGGCTAAAATTTCAATTTCGAACTTCTTAGGGAAAATGGCCAATGTTTGAAGTACCTACTGCATCTCGGGTCAAAAAAATAACAGAGCTGCAATTGGGCTTAAGTTATAGCAAATGTTGTCTTCTTTATAAGTGTAATTGATAACTTTGCGTGGGAAGCAACATTTAGTGGTTATAAGCCAAAATCAGAAAAAAGTTCGTAAATTTCGATGTCTAAAAACACAGGACGGTACAGATTTTATTTTATTATTTTATTTTAACATAACTTTGGACCCGTATCCCGCAGGAACTCTTTATTTTTCGGGATAAAAAGTATCCTCAATTTTAACTCATCAAATATAAACTATGACTGTACTAAGTTGCATCAAAATCCGTCCAGTAGTTTCAGCGTGGTAAGTGTTCTTTTAAATAACTTTCAAACCCTACCCTGCGGAAACCCTTTAATTTTTAGGGATGAAAAGTATCCTATGTCCTACCTTGTAGTATGAACTCAAATCATACCAAGTTTCATTAAAATTCATTCAATAGTTTCGGAGTGATGCCTAGCCAATATACAGCCAGACAAACAGAAAATCAAGAATTAAAAATATTACAGTTTTGGCTTCAGTATCAAATATAGAGCACACTTAAAAAAAAACTAAATATGTTCATTGTACAGAATTGGATCCGTTACAGTTTTATTATAAGTATAGATAGATAGATATAGATTGTGTAATATATTAAAATTATACTACACAGTATTTTTGCATTTTTTGAAATGTGTGTATTTTTAAGAATTTTCACCCATAATATAAACTATGACTGAGATAACTTGCATCAAAATCAATCCAGTAGTTTCAGTATGGTACGTGTTTATTTAAAGAACTTTCAAACCCTATTCTGCGGGAACCATTTAATTTTTCGGGATGAAAAGTATCCTATGGCCTACCTCGAAGTATGAGCTCAACTCATACCAAGTTTTATTTGAATTCATTCAGTAGTTTTGGCGTGATGCGCGGCCAAGACAGAAAAAATTATAAAAAATACAGTTTTGGCTTTAGTATCAAATATGGAGTACCCTCCATTTTTTTTTCTAAATATCTTCAATGTACAGAATTGGACCTATTACAGTTTTATCTATACTAATATTATAAAGAGGAAAGATTTGATTGTTTGTTTGTTTGTTTGTAATGGATAAACTCAAAATATACTAACCCTATTTTAAAAAATCTTTCCAAAAAGAAAGCAAAATTATCAGCGAGTAACTCTAGCAGAATTTTATTTTTAAAAAAAATTGAGTTCCCTTCGAAAATTTCAATAATGTACCTGAGGTATCAAATTTAAAAAAAAACTCGATTATTTTGTATTGGGAACGTTGCCATGGAAACTAAATCACAGAACATCTAATAACGAAATAATAACAAGTCTGTCAAGTACGTGAGTAATAATGCAGTTGTCTATGGTCAAATACGTGAGTAATAATGCAGTTGTCTATGGTCAAAAGTACTGCTTTTGACTTTTGCTTTACTGCTGCCAATGATTTTGAATTACGCTTACTGGCGTTTTTTTTAGAAGTAATGACAGGTATAAAATGCCAAAAGTAAGAAAATTGCCACGGTGTGAGCGCTACCGATAAACTAAATAAACATAAAAAACCGGGTGATATATCTAAGACTTTGACCGTCTACTATTTTCTGTGTGTCTCCGTCTGTCTGTCTTTTGTTTATACATGGGCTTGTTGTTGCTCTATGGTTGTTGATTTATGATTAGATTAATCCCTTTCCACATCTTCAGAATGATGCTTATGTTAGGGTGAATTTATGCTAAATAATAATTTATGATAGTTTTACAATTCGATGATGCTTCTTCAATTATAGGCGTTTGCAATGGCTGCGCACTTAACATATTTTGTTAAATCAGTAACTGAGTATTAACTTTCTTGGATATATATATATATACCCTGTTGGAATCAAGTGTATTTTTTTCCCCTGTGGATTTATATGACAGGGTAAATGGAAAATAATCTCGCAATAATTTGATAAGGAAATGGCGCCATCTTCTGAGAACACTCATGCATTTTCATTAGTAGAGATATATGGTGTACAGAACAGTATACGAAATAGACATATTTATACGAGAACACGATTTTCAAAAATTGCCCATTTCTACAGAATAAAGTTTACACAGTATAATACCATTGATACATACTTGTACTTTACGAACGCTAAGCCAGACTGCTGCGGCAAGAAGTGGGCGGGTCGCTAGTTCACTATAAATATTATTTCAAAGGAAATTCATGTAAATCAAAGATAATGTACGCAATGTTGCTCAACAACTTTGCTAAAACAATACATATTTAGGTTGGTAAATCAACGAAAAAGCTTTCATCATACGTTAACATACTAGTATTTGCCTGAAAACAAAAGCAAAGTAAAGAAACGAAATCCGTCTGAATATGTATACTAGAAACACTAAGGTATGTACAAACATCTGTGTCACCAGATTTCTTTTTAGGCCTTCTCAAATCTCGACGCAAAGAAAATCTATTTATTCTCTGGTACATAATACAAGGTAATTTGTAGTATGAGCACTTGAGAAGTTCGTTTCAACGCACACATGTACATTCAAGACATTAGCGGTGCAATGTTCTGATACAAACTCGGCTTAAAGTATCTACCGATAGTTCTAAGGCAAGTCTCTGTAAAGTAGATAAAAACAAACAAAAAAGTTATCATCAGTTGCGAATACATTTACAGAAGACACAATGCCGTGTAAATAAACCTTTGGCTTAGAATCTGAATAGTCTGAAGAGCGCATTACGATCCAACATAGTATATACGAGTTCCAGGTCAATGAAGAAATAAGTACCTTTTTTTTATCACTGTATAGGGCAATCGTTTGACCACGATCTCACCTGATGGAAAGCGATGATGTGGTCGAAGGTGTAGCACGTTTGCCTAGTAGATACCTATTCACTCTTGACTTGAATACACCAGGGCTATATTTTACCGGAAACACTGACGAGGGCAGGGCATTCCACTCCTTAGAAGTTTTTAAATAAAGAAGCGTAACGCTTCGTTCTTGTGCGAGGTTTCAACCTTAAAAGGATGGCGAAATTCATTCAAAATCATGCCGAACATCGCTATGCAATCTGATGTGCAGTTCACAGTAAAAAAAAACTAGCGTTTTTGTCGCTAATTTAACACACCAGTATAATTCTAATTTTTTAAAGAACAGAACACTACACTTTCGTTGTATACAACGGTTTGAGGCAAGATCTACAGACTACTTCAGACCACGTTGGGTTCGCAATTATGCGTTATTTATTTGTCCTTACTGTTATGTACCTGTATGATGCCTTAGTTTAAGCCCATGCTTAGAGGAAAGCCGGGTCAGATCGGATTTAATTCTAAGTTAGTTGTCTGCGTGTAAGGTAGGATAGCATTATTTAAATAGGGGTTGCGGCACACGTTCCGTCATTTGCCGCAATTCGCATCCTACAATTATTATTATTGGAATATTTTTATTTATTTGAGTTTTGTTGCAGTATATAAGAGGTTCATGAGGACATTCTGACATTCTGACTATGGACTTCCCTAGGGTTCTCTGTAGTATTCCTAGGGATCTGGAACTACTAGAACCATGGAATTACTAACTTCCAGGCTCTAACCAATGTTTTATGATATTAATATGAGATTTCATTGAAGGTCAGTTTCAAATAAAATAATAGTCATCCAAATTAGTTCAATAACGCCGGAGATATGAGTCATAGTAAAAATAAAAACAGAATTGAGAAACTAATCTCTATGGAAGTCGAATAAAAATCAAAATGCATAAAATCTCATTTGCAATTCAAAAATTCTACAGATTTTTGAATTGAAAACAAGACAGCACTTTTTCGTTATTAAAACCCCGCTTAATTCAATATTATGAAACCGTTAGGAAATGAAAATGCTAGATTCAAAAATATTTGTTGTCTCTACTTTTCACCGGGTAATATCCGGTCTGCAGCATCGCAACAATCTGGGTATGCGGAAGTCTACATAGCAATATTAAAGCTAGCTTTTACTAGGTATATTTACCTTTAAAACAGTATCTACCATGGTATACCTACTGACTGACAAATAGACAACGCACACTACCACTTTGGTGGACCTAGAAATTTGAAAGGAGGACATAATGGAGGACTCGAGTATGTACTGTACTATGTCGAGAGTACCGTAGAAGTTACACAAAGGAGAGTTTTTTTTTAATTTCCACTGTTTACATAAAACAGTAGACAACGCACAGCCTAAACCGATGAACGTAGAGATTTTAAATTTAGAGGAAATAATCCTGCGTTTAAAAAGATGGAAACAAGAGAAATAAGATGATGTAAAAATATTTAAAAAAGCTTTTATGCAGTAGCCATGTCATAGTGATACTGAGAACGGGCTATCAAAATTAAATGCGTATACAAAATTTCGTGCTGTTTCGTGTGTCTGTAATGTTAACCGTTGAGGAGTTCCGTAGTCAGAAGCCAACCCTGAGTGCAGCAACCATGTCATGGTAAAATTTAAAACCGGCTATTATAATGAAATGCGTACACAACATTTCTTGTCTATGCTGTTGACTGTTGAAGTGTTCCTTTATCAAGAGCTAATCCTGGATGTCGATTCAGGTCATGCTCAACATAAAAATACATTGTCATCGGAACTGAACCAATATAAAAAAAATCAACTCCGTAAGATAAGGGGAAGTGGTTCTAATTCAGCTTGCAAGATTTGTCCTTAACATACATACATACATACATACAATACATACATATACATATAAACATTGCAAATCATATAAAAGCTTTTATTATATAAAGTGCTGAGCAAATTATTATTTTATCTATATCTGGCAATTTTTAAGTTACTGAGTTATCTACCTACAATAGTGGCAGGTAGCATGCCCACCAAAATGTCGGGGCTTATTGCTTGGGGCGTGTTCGTGTTCAGTAAGGATTGACCAGCTCGACTGATGGGGGTCCTGCGAGCGTGGCTGATAAGCCAGCTTGCAGTATATCTATGCATGGTCATCTTCTGCTACAACGTGTCCATGAAGGTGATGTTGCTGTTGATGAACATGCACGGGTGCTGGTGCTCCTTATTCTTCCTGTACTTTAATATTGTCCGCTGAATGTTGGTTCCTGAGCTGGTAGAACAACCCTCTAGGATCGCCTCACGATAACCATAAAAATGCATTGTCATCGGAACTGAACCAGCATGCAAAAAATTCAACTCCGTAGAATAAGAGGAAGTGGTTGTAATTCAGCTTGCAAGATTTGACCTAAACAAACATATATACATGTACATATACATATAAACATTGCAAGTTAAATAAAAGTTTTTAAAATAGCTGCATGGATGCGGTCAGAAGCATCACATATATTTTGTTCTGCTTGTTATTTGTGTGCCTCATAGAGTGTGCAAAAAATACCAAACATTTAGTGAGCCTCACATTGGTGTCGATTCTGTTGTTCCCAACTAGACTAAACTACGCTAAATTTAAGTTTAGTCCTGTCAAACAGATTATTTTGTTACAAACTCACTAAACTAGCCTAAATTTAGCTTTCCGACTAAATTTAAGTTCTGCGACGGAACTAAGGGACTTGGGAGAGCGGGTGTTGTGTTGTGCACGGCCGGGGGTGGGGAAGGAGGCACCGTGGGGGAGAGGGGATTAAGGGAAAAGTGATGGGAGGCTGAGGGGAAAGTCGGGGGAGGGTGTGGAAGATGAAAAAATGTGAGGGGTTTGTGGAGAAAGTCGGACAAGGTAGGGGAAGTGAGAGGAGTGTGGAGGAAGTGAGAGGAGTGTGGGGGAAGTGAGTGGAGGGGGAAGTTAATAAAAAGTGACGGGAAAGGAGAATAAGTTTCGAAAACTTCACTTCTTAGGTTGGGAAAATGTGATGGTACTAAATTACCCTTACCTCCCTTCACTTTTTTTTGTATTACCCCACCCTCCCCTAATCGCCCTTACCTCCCCGTAATTCCCCCACCCGTTCCCCGCTTTCAGCCGTGCACAATGCAACACACTCTCTCCTGCACATTTTTAAAAAATGATGAAATAGGTTTTACGAATCTCTACACTAAATTTAGTTTTAGTGTAGTTTAGTTTTAGTGAGTGAACAACAGAATTGACGCCATTGGCTCGCTAGGTGCCAGTGGCTCGCATACTTACCTACGAGCAAGCCACTGGCATGTGTATTTAGGCTTTAGCTTGCTCTAATTGAGCCAATAAGATCGCCTAATTTTCCAATCACATCTAATCGGAGTGATGTTATATTAATCACTAGTTTTCCCGCCCGCGACTTCGTCCGCGCGGACTACTTTTTATCGCGGAAAAAGCATCCTATGTACTTCTAAGATATTAAAAACTAATGCAAAAGTAGGTAAGGCATGCCTTTTAAGTTTTGTCGTTTGAAGAAAAAAACACAACTAGAATATTATAGTACTTTTCATTGTTTTTCACTATTCTATTCGCTCAAACCAGTTATTATAACATTTATTCCACTCTAAAGTGGGGGTGTTCAAAATGGCTGACTTGAAAGCGTCGACTGCTTCTTCACCGGACTGGAACCTTTGACCACGAAGACTTCTCTTAATTTTAGGAAATGTAAAGAAATCGTTAGGGCTTAGGTCAAACTGTATGGAGGATGGTCAAGAATTTCTACTTTTTCCTGCTTCATATACTCAATCGTTTGACGAGCGCTGTTTGTTTGTTTGTTTGTCGTATGCGGTAGTGCTGGCCTCTGATGTCAGAGTTTGTCAGGCAGCCCGAGGGCGTCTGACATGGCTTAACGACTGCTATTAACCAATAACAGCCGGGACCGACAGCTTAACGTGCCCTCCGAAGCACGGAGCGATGGAAAACCGCACATAACTTCGAAAAGTCATTGGTGCGGGAGCCTAGGTTTTGAACCCGGTATCGTTGGATTCTAAATTGCACTATAGAACCATTAGGCCACCATCGCTCTTGACGAGCGCTGTGTGAGCTTGCGTTGTCGTGGTGCAGGATGATGCGTCGTTTTGAGTTAGATTTTCGAAGTTCGGCGATGACTTGTGGTAAACAAACTGTGGTATACCTGCTCTCTGCGTTAACCGTTCTACGATCTTCAAGTGCAATAGTCGCAACATGGCCGGTTTTTCCAACAAACGTGGCCACCATCTTCTTTGAAGTGCTTCGAGAACGAACAACTTTAGTCGGCTTTGGCTCGTCTTGAAAGACCCAGATTGTAGATTGTTGTTTGGAATCAGGATCGTAGGCATAGATCCAAAATTCGTCACCACTGATGATGTCGTAGACGTGATTTGACTCTACTCGGTTGAACCTTTGCAGGGTTTTCTTACACTATCTGACGCGGGCCGCCTTGTGATCGTCGGAAAGCAGATGCGGTATCCAACGGCAAACTAGCTTTCTCACACCAAGCGCTTCATGCAAGATCTTCTGAATGGTTGTCCCTGAGATGCCTAATAGAGCCTCTATCTCTCGATACGTCACGTGACGATCTTCGAGAATTAATTGTCTCACAGCAATGATGTTATCTTCAGTGAAGGCGGATTTTGGGCGTCCTTCGCGAGATTTGTCACTAACACTAGAATGTCCACGCTGGAATTCTAAATACCAGCGTTCGACAGTCTGCAGACATGGGGCTTCATCACTGAACACAGATGTTAGCTCTTCAAAACACTGAAGCCGTGTCAGGCCTCTTGTAAAGTTGTAGAAAATTATTGCACGAACATTTTCCCTAGAAAGATTCATTTTCGTACGTAACCTGACAGATTCCAATCGACGCTGTGACTAAACAATAGCATTAATCCTAATACTGTTTTGAGATTCATAATTTAACCACATTCGAATATAGAACAGTTCCAAATTCAAAATTGGAAATATGGAAACGATAGAACTTAAAAGGCATGCGCACCACTCTTGATGTTTTTTGACATACTTGTTATTTCGTTTCCATGGCAACCGTTTCTTACAGCGAGTAATCAACATTTTTCTAGTTTTTTCAGTTTTCCCGCGGAAACTTACAATTTTCCGGGATAAAAAGTATTCTCTGTTTTATTCCAGGGTATATGCTATTTCCATTCCAAGTTTCATCAAAATCTGTCCAACCGTTATCGCGTGAAAGCTCCTCAAAAAACAAACAAACAAACAAACAGACAACGTTTCACTTTTATGTATTGGTATGGATGAAAATTTATGATAGACTAGCTGTACCCGCGGCTTCGCACGCGTGGTCATATTTCTAGGTTAAAAGTACCCCTATGTAGGTACTATCCCAAGACCTAAAATACCAATATACCAACACTTGATCAAAATTCCTTCATTCGTCAAAAAGTTTTTATTGATTGCTCGGCTTCTACTCATTGGATTCAGATACTAAGTACGCCAGTAGTATAGTAAGTATTCGAGGTTGTTATAAAAGTTGCCTATTCGAGGTTGTTATAAAAGTTGCCTATTCGAGGTTGTTATAAACGTTACCTATTCGAGGTTGCTATAAAAGTTACCTATTCGAGGTTGTTATAAAAGTTACCTATTCGAGGTTGTTATAAAAGTTATCTATTCGAGGTTGTTATAAAAGTTGCCTATCCGAGGTTTTTATAAAAGTTACCTATTCGAGGTTGTTATAAAAGTTACCTATTCGAGGTTGTTATAAAAGTTACCTATTCGAGGTTGTTATAAAAATAGCCTGCGCTCTTGAAGTTTGCTTGTCTGTTCCCTAATTTTTATTTGTCCGTTGCTTGTCGGTTTTCAGTCTAAATTAAATTGGCAAAGAGTTAGCTGAAAACTGATAAATGTATGCATGTGTGCCGAATGAGGTAGTCTCTACATCTGGTGTCAAAGTTTGTCAGGCCGCCCAAGGTCCTCTGACGTGGCTGAATGACTGCTCAAAATTGTCAGCAACCAAGACCAACGGACAGGAATTCTGCTTTGAATTTAATTATTGTGTCCTAGGTACAAAAACGTTTTGCATACAGTAGGGTTGGCAGCAGGAATTCTGCTTTGAATTTTTTAAATGTGCTAGAATTTAATTACAATATCTCCGTTTCAAACGTGGGCGTGAGATAAATAGTAAACTACTGTATTTTGTATTTTTCAGACAAGCATTTTAACGCAATCTCACACGATGGAAAGCAAGATTTACTAGTTTATCACTATAGTATCTCTCGACAGAAAAAAAAACAAGATACGGCACGCTTTAATATTACGTAAACAAAAACTGGACTAGATACAACTACCGGAAAACACATCTACAAAGCTACATTTCCACCGTTCGTCGTCGTGCTTTATGCATGTGAGTCAACAACAAAGATAGGTACTCAGACTGTAGCGCGAATTACAGTCCCTCCTAACACGTGCTACACAAACGCCACTCCGATTGTATCTAAGCAGTAGGTGCATGCGCGCAAACCGGTTTGGTACTCCGTTTTAGCGGCTGCGGCAGCCACGTGCATTGAGCCTATAAGGACAAAGAAGGCCAATTGTGTGCGTTTCATCTAATTTATGCGGTTCTCGACTGAGGAGCTGGTACCTAATCTTCCCACTTTTAGATCTATGGTGTTTGTAAGTCCATATACCACATTACACTGTCAGGCTTTTCGATTACTGAATAACCTTTATTAATAAAATCTTTATTTAATTTCGCAGTGAAATAGCCGTTTACGGGGGCGGGCTAAGCCCCGTCTAAATAACTATAAAAAAAACTATTCGCATATATATCTTTATACTCAATTTGTTAGCAATCCTAATCGAAAGTGATATTAGCTTGTTGTATAATCTCTTGCTTCTGTTTTTGTACGGTCTAACATTTTACGGCTACACATGTTTACAGCTTGTCTATAAATAATGTAACTCATATACATGTAGCTATTTGTAAGGAAATAAATAACAAACAACAATAATGTTAAACGAGTTATGTTGCTTCTTTTAAAGTCCTTCGTGAATCTTTTTGCGGCCAAAGTATTTATGTTTAACTGCCTACTACCTATTTATTGGCACACCACCGTCCCCTTTGGTATGCAAAAGACAGGAGCGTCAAACATTTCGGATATTAACTAATCAAATTACATGTATTCTGCCGTGTAGTACTGCCGCAGAATGTATAATAATGATAGGTCCACCTCACGGGTGCTGTGGGACCAGTACCACTATTACGAGTTGCAGTAGTAAACGTGACTGACCGGTAAGACAATAAAGTGGGTAGAGTCCGACTTACGAAAAAAGTCTCATAGACGCGGCGCTAGTTTCCTTATAAAAGCGAAAAATGTTTAAGCGTTCAACGTTAGTTCCTCTTATCGCCGCTACTTCTTTCGTGAGACGGATTCTCAGTTTGCATGTTTTTAGTATGGGTCACTATTTCTACAATGGCTATCGTCAGTTAACGCTACTGCAGTAGTTATGTCACTCACTGCCATTTATCATCGTGAGTGGAGCGGGGTTACATTATTACAATTTTCGTAGGGATTGATAATTTTTTGTAAAATAAAATATACATTCCCATGTTACTCGCTGATAATGTAGCTTTATATAGGTGAAAGAATGTTTAAAATCGGTTCAGTATTTTTTGAGTTTACCCATTATATTTTTGTCACTATAATCCTATTTTACTTTATTTAAACAGATTAGATTTTTTGTTTTTGAGAAACATTCAAACAAACAAAAAAAACAAATCTGTTTACTTTCAAATGGAAAACACAATCACTTGCTCGATGAAGGCTTTTACAACGCCATCTAGCTGGATTTGGGTGCACCAAAATGACAATGCGTTTGCTAGCCGGTGTTTTTTCTCTGTATTTTTCATATATTTATACAGTTCTTCACGTACCGACTATTTCTATTGAAGTTGAGTTAGCCGAACTCTTAATAGAGCTATAGATTTATAGTGACAAATAGTTCCGGTAGTTGCGCTGCACTGGATTTCATACAAAAATGTTACGATACTCGATAGCGAGTACAGATTTGAGCGTTTGATTGAACTCATAATAGAGGTACAGCTAAGGGAATTCAGAAAATGGATATCACTTACTGCAAACACAAAGACGCCTGCCAAGCGCGGTTATTGTGGAAAACCGCCAGGAGAGGCCTACGTAGGTACAGCAGAGTACTCTTTAGGCTGATGACGACGACTGGTTGGCCGAGTGGTTAGAGATTGCGAAATTAATCAACGGTCAAGGGTTCGAATCCTGCTATGTGCAATTATTTGTGTGATAAGCTAAAATGTTTGTTTCCGAGACATGGATGTACATATTCGTAATATGTTTATCTTTTGTCTAGTACTCATATTACAGAGTATCATAGTTTGGGCTACGTAATTAGTGTGAATTGTCCCAAATTTAAATATATATGAGAAACTCAATCTAGAAAAACGATCTAGAAACGAATACGAGTACCATAAGACTAAAAATAATTTATTGCCAAGAAATTTAAACTAAACAAAACTCACATACACATAATAGACACACATAATAGATAGGTATGTAAATAGAAAACTTGACACGCGATAACAAAACTGATGGCTCATTAAGCCCCTGTGCCTGAAATCCATGTCACAGTACATATATTGTCTCCGTAAAGACTATATATGTACTGTGTCCATGTGATGCCACGTGTCATGTCACTAACATTTGTCTGTGCGCATGGTTTGGCAGTTTTTCTTTAAGCTCGGTGTATGTTTTCAAAATGACACGGGCTCAGAGAAACTATCACACAATGTTAATTAATCTGTCACAACTTTACATCATCAACTAAACTTTAGTCGGTGATGAAGTCATGTTTGACAAACCAATAAACTTATAGAAGTTAAATTAATTATTTTCTATCTATACCAACTTATAACAAAGCAGTAATTAACAATAAAATCTTAAAAATTTAAAAAATATAGTTAACACAGGTTTCTTTTAACTTAGAGAAATAACCACGCAGGCAAAGCGCGAGCAAAGTTAGCAAAGAACCATCTTGATTACATTAGCGTTCAAACAAAAAAAACGCATCAAAATCGCTCCATTCTTTGGGAGCTACGATGCCACAGACAGACACACACACACACACACAGAGTGAAACAGTGACACAGTGATACACACCCTAAACTTATAACACCCTTCTCTTTGTTCGGGGGTTAAAAAGTAAATATAAAAGTATGATAAAGAACTTGGGTGGTTAGTGATACGGACACTAAGTGGCCGATGAAGATGATTTAACCAACCATTAAACGTGGATAGTAAAGTTATAGGTAGAACAGCCACTAAATTTTCTTAGTCGATAATGTTTTGATACGTGTCACTAAATAAGTATAACAAAAAAAAAAACATAAATTCAAAAACTAAAACCCGACTACAGTAAGGTAAAAAATAGCTTATGACACTCTTGCGATGAAGACCAATCGATTGATACCTCGCTTGTCAAAATCGGACCAATAGGGGCGACACTATGGTGGAACATCCACATAACATAGAGATAATACATACATAGACTGTTAAACTCATTACCCTTCTCTTGCTTTGCAGTAGTCGAGTAAAAGACAAAGTCTGCGTCTGGAAATAAATTCATTTTATCTCTCAACGACTCACCGGAGACATTTATACTTTAAAAGCCAGTAAACGTAGAAAATAAAAAGCTCGTTTTGGTAATGCCATTACCGTTACTGAAACGGAGGCCATTTTATCCGGATTCTTACAATCTGTTGAGTTAACGTCCGCCACTCACTCTGTACTAAAGACTAATTTCACAAGAGTGCCGTTAAAATTAAATAGATAGATAACTCTTTATTGAACCACACAAATAAAAATCTTACAATTAAAAATAAAACAAATTATAATGTTAGAAGGAGTTTTTTTAGACCATAACCACAGAATTATAATAAACATCATCATCGTTTCAGCCTTTAAAAGTCCACTGCTGAACAAAGGCCTCCCCCAAAGATAGCTCGATCTTGTGCCACCTCCATACACCGACTTTCTGCGATGGCTGCAATGTCGTGGGTCCATCGTGTCGGAGGTCTCCCTACACTTCGCTTTCTTATTCCTGGTTGCCATTCGACAACATTTAGTTTATAACCAGTGCGTATTGCCAGTGATGACATACAGCACTGAGACGTGGTCGCTGACTATTGGTAACATACACAAGCTCAAAGTCGCGCAGCGTGCAATGGAGAGAGCTATGCTATATGGTAGTGAAATACCGATGTTTCACTACCTGATAAAATCCGAAACGAGGAAATACGTAGAAGAAACAAGGTTACCGACATAGCTCTCAGAGTTTGTAAGTTGAAGTGGCAATGGGCAGGTTATATAGTTCGCAAAGCCACTGGGAAATAAAGGTTCTTGAATAAATAATAGTACTACGATAATACTACGATATGGCAATTTTTAGACAGTTTAAAAATAAGAGTTAATTAGCCAAAAAAAAACATTGTCTGATCAATCGGACTAAGCTGTCGGACCACTGTACAGAGGCCAATCACCGACCGCTAGAAGCATCCAGTGTGCGGAGAGCGCTACCCAGGTGAAGAAAAAGAATATCCGGGTTTCCACTCGACTACTGCACACTGACTTCACCGCGAGCACGGTCCCCACGTAACTAACCATACGACTTACCGCTATTCTATTCCGCTCATGTTTTTCTATACATTTCTCCTTGTACCTCATCAAGATTCAATGTAGGCTTTCATTCGAGTTTTTCCTTGTCAAAGAAAATTTTTTGTCTCGTCGAATTAGGCGTTTATATTTACTCGGAGGTAAAGGTTTTTCCTTGATGGAACCTTATTTTTTGACAGTGACATACAGCTCTTAGCAGCGACGGCGTTGCTTCAGATGTATAGGGAAGGTCTCAGCGGAAATCCTCTCTCTGAGGGGCGGGTCGGATAGGTATCATCATCATCATCGTGTGCCATCTTCAAATTTAAGTTTGGAGGTCAGTAGGCAAAACTTCTTGAGATCCCATGTAGCGTCGTTTAGTTGTCGATAGCTATGTCCAGTCCACTCTTTTATGTCATCTAGCCATAGGTATGTATTTCGTATCATAGGTATCATGGTACGAAATAAATGAGAATGATTTTTAAACTGTCATAAAGACGGGGATATAATATGGCGAGCACTGGGAGCCATTATTGCTTCGCCGTTAAAATGAAAAGTAACTATATTCATTGGATCTAATCATGGCACAGTATAAACATGGGCTTAGAAATTATAAATATTATTTGAAACCAGTCGCTATCGGGCTGCAATTACTCATAGAAATATATTATCATTATCGGGGTTGATCTCTACGGTAATATTATATAAAATAGCATTATATAAACTGGATTTTATAATTATATAAAATCCAGTTTACATATTTCTAAACATGTTTTTCTGGTTGGTCACAGAACACAGTTTTCTTATAGGTTTTTCTGTAATCTGTAAGTGACTACTCAGTAGTTTCGCAGATAAGGGGGGAGGGGGGGGGGGGGGGGGGGGGGGGTGGAGGGGGGGAGGGGGGGGAGGGGATGGTAAATATTCATATATTTTCTTAAATAACTTTAAATCTATTTATTTTAAAATGATAAAGAAATAATTAGCTGTCTCAACAAGCCCTTTCATTTGATATGTCATACGGTACAGTCACAGTACATATAAATAGTATTTACCGTAGAGAGAGGTATTTACAGTCTTTCTGTAAAGACCTCCATATTCAAAATTAATTTATGTACCGGTCTACGTTGTACGTCCGTGTTTGAGTCACAGAAATTCATGTGTACCAAATTTCAACATCGGAGCAAATTGGCTGTGAAAGACGGACAGACAGACAGACACACGAGTGATCCTGGAAGGGTTCCGTTTTTTTTTCATTTGGACGCACGGATCCCTAAAAACAGGTAAATGAATAAGAAAATTATTGAAAACTAGCTGTACCCGCGGCTTCGCACGCGTGGTCTTTTCTTTAGGTTCAAAGTACATATATGCTATTCCAGGACCAATATACCAACATATGATCAAAATTTCTTTAGCCGTCAATAATACTTTTATCATTTGCTCGGCTTCTAACTCACCAGATTGAGATACCAATTACACCAGTTTTTAAATCAAACCTTAAGCTATCTAACAATGAAAACCGCATTGCAATCGGTGCAATAGCTTAAAATTAATATAAATGGCAAGAAAATTTCACACTAACGTTTTGCCGGACGGAGCAACGGAGTCGCTGCAAGACTTGGTAAATTTTTCTGACCAACCTAGATGAAGCTTCTCGACGCATCGGTCTCAAAATGAACATAGATGAGACCAAGATCATGTTGAATGATCTGTTTGAGCCGAAACCAATTGCAAAAATAAACACCATTCACGGTGTTTATATTTGAAGTTCTCCGAAAATATGAAAAGCAAAAACACGAGCATATGTGTGTTCCGCGCCCCACGCCTGCACGCCAGTCGGATTTTTTGTATTTTTATAACAATTTTTACTTGTTAATTACCTACGTCTATCACAACACAGTTTCTACATTATCCTTGATTTCAGTGATTGGTTGAAAACTAGTCAGCAGGTGGACGTAACTGGATTTAGGGTCGAAAACTGGTGAAATGCGCATATTGAGTTATATAGAAAAATAACACCTTTACTAGCAATTGGCCAAGAACTAGCGAACTTACCACACTACTAATTTAGAATTTTAACTAAGTAACTCAATCTGTTCAGAAAATCTTACCTCATGTACTTTTTTATACTGTGGCATGCTTGCCTATACCTGTTATTTATTCTGTGCCTAAACAATGTCGGTCGTCAACGTAAATCATATACTGTAAATACATGAGTTAGGTAATTGATTAAGTATCGGTAAGTATTTTTTGTTATATTTTTATAACAAACTTTTTATCTACATAATTAAAAATCAAAATACTTACCTACTATTTATTATTATAACAATATTTATTTATTCATTACAACTTTTCACGTATTTACATACCTATTTTATGCAGAGATAGGTAAGTATATATTATATTTATTTACTAAACAATTTTTATTTTCAGTTCCAATCTGAATTATTTTATTATTCTTACCCATTTTGGAAAATATAAATCAACATCAATTAATAAAAATACGTTACTCACAATTTTAACCTATACGATGACTTTACTACGCCAAACATTTATTTACGGATCTATGCCACAATGATCATACATGTACCTAAAGCGAAATTGCGAGGGGTTTTTTGCGGAGACAAACGACACACGTCCTTCCTCGGAGAAGCCTCGGCGGACACTGAACGACGGTAGCTATGCTATGTGCTTCAATTTTGGTTGTTTTTCCTTCTTGGAAAAAAATAAGAACGAAATTAGAATATTTTAGTTAGGCATTTACTAAAAAATAAAAAGCTTCGACTATTGGAATAACTTTCACATGGCATTATGATAGTATCTCTTAACAGTACACCCTTTAAATACCGATTTAGAGTCATCTTTGGAAAAACATAATTATCGAGCCAACAATTCTCAATCATGTTTGTATCACTTACAATTTCTAGAGTGTATATTAAAATTTAATAAAACATTATTTTTCATTATATATTTTATATTTAAGTTGATTTACAGAGGTTCAAAAACCTTCAAATGTATAAGCCCGTCTTAAGAGAGACCTACGTCTAGCAGTGGACATATATAGGCTGATGATGATGAAGATGATGGTGATGATGACCGAAGTGGGAAAGAACCGAAAGAAAGAAACCCAGTGTTGCACATTCGAACGATATATTGTCTTAGTTGACGCACAAATTGCGCAATTAAATATTTCTCCTATTAGCCACATTTATAACTATTTTAAAAGCTAAAAAGACTGTTCGTAACTCCTAAGTATATACTTTACTAGCTGTGCCCGCGGCTTGGCACGCGTGGTCATTTCTCTAGGTTATAAGTACTCTATGTACTATTCTAAGACTTAAAATACCAATATACCAACATTTGATCAAATTTTCTTAAGCCGTCAAAAAGTTTTTATAAATTTCTCGGCTTACACTGATCGGATTGAGATTCCAAGTAAAACAGTTTTTAAGTCAAACTCTAAGCTAACTAACGGTGAAAACCGCATCGCAATCGGTCCAATAGTTACGTGGGACGTGGACAAACATACAGACAAACTAACAAACAAACAATTAAACAGACCGGCGCGAATTTCAAAAAATTTATATTCTTGTTCAGAAGCTTATTTTAAGTACCCTAGACCATTTTTTTCTGAATTATCTTCATTGTACAATTTTTTCGTTCTTATTGCTTTATTATAAGTATAGTTTATGGGATATATGGATGATTTCCCTACGCGTCATTACGAACGGTCGCTTGTCGCTCTGCATGAATATGTACATAGAGACACAATCGCAGCGCGCCCGTCACTCTAACGCTACTGTAAACTTATATTTTTCTTCTCTATGCTAAAGAGTATGTTATGGTTATTCCAAGACCTAAATTATAAATAAGTGAAGTTTGACCAAAATCCGTTCAGTCGTTACGGAGCAAAGTAGGAACAAAATTTACCTTTTTTTTCAGAAATCACTTAATTACAATCGCATATTTTAAATCTATTAGTGCTCATAAAAACGAAAAGCCAACTTATAAATTAATGGAAACCAATTAACTTATGAAATAAAAGCGCAAAAAATGGAAATCGTGTCGCAAATGAATTTAATTTTAATTAAAATCTTACGCCTTCGCCGTTGTAGCGCAATGCAAAGTTATTTTTATTTACTAACTAGCTTTCGCCCACGACTTCGTCCGCGCGGACTACAGTTCATGGCAAAAAAAACATCCTATGTTCTTCTAGGATATTAAAAACCAATGCAGAAGTATTTGATGCAGACAGACTTGTTATTATTTTGTTTCCAAGGCAACTTCCTACAAGGTTCCTTTTTTTTCTATTACAGACTATGCAATCGTTTGACCACGATGTCACCTGATGCTGATTTGGTCGAAAATATAGCACGCTTGCTTAGTAGATAACTATTCACTCTTGACTTGAACACACCGGGGTTATAATTTACAGGAAACACTGACGAGGGCAGGGCATTCCACTCCGTATAGCGAGTAATCGTCATTTTCCAGTTTTCCCGTGGAAATTTACCATTTTCCGGGATAAAAAGTATCCTGTGTTTGTCTCTATATTGTGTGCAGTACCTATTTACAAAGTTTTTATCAAAAATCGGATTAAGCGTTTTGGCGTTAAAACAAACAAACAGACAACGTTGAACTTTTATATATTGGTGTGGATGGATATCCCGGCCCGGAAACGTTGATTTTTCGTACTATTTGGTTGGGCTATTTCGAGTAGGATGGATTGAATTTTATGCAAGTTTTATCTTTTTTATGTCGTAGCAAACAGGATGCGTGCGCGTGCTTGACACGCAGGCGGTCTGACATCTTCCATAGACATTCATACTTGACAACCGCTACCGCTCACGTCACGCGTACGTCACGCGCACGCATCCCGTGTGCTCCGTGTGTGCCTTTAGTGTCAATTACAATCGCGCTAACAATGTTATTTGTATTATGCTCGGCGTTTGGGTCAAGTTGCTCGTGGTCACGAATCACGAAGACTGCAGTGGCGGGTGTCAGCGTCTAGCAGGGTGAACGTTGTCTAATCACGAAGACTGCAGTGGCGGGTGTCAGCGTCTAGCAGGGTGAACGTTGTCTAATCACGAAGACTGCAGTGGCGGGTGTCAGCGTCTAGCAGGGTGAACGTTGTCTAATCACGAAGACTGCAGTGGCGGGTGTCAGCGTCTAGCAGGGTGAACGTTGTCTAATCACGAAGACTGCAGTGGCGGGTGTCAGCGTCTAGCAGGGTGAACGTTGTCTAATCACGAAGACTGCAGTGGCGGGTGTCAGCGTCTAGCAGGGTGAACGTTGTCTAATCACGAAGACTGCAGTGGCGGGTGTCAGCGTCTAGCAGGGTGAACGTTGTCTAATCACGAAGACTGCAGTGGCGGGTGTCAGCGTCTAGCAGGGTGAACGTTGTCTAATCACGAAGACTGCAGTGGCGGGTGTCAGCGTCTAGCAGGGTGAACGTTGTCTAATCACGAAGACTGCAGTGGCGGGTGTCAGCGTCTAGCAGGGTGAACGTTGTCTAATCACGAAGACTGCACTGGCGGGTGTCAGCGTCTAGCAGGGTGAACGTTGTCTAATCACGAAGACTGCAGTGGCGGGTGTCAGCGTCTAGCAGGGTGAACGTTGTCTAATCACGAAGACTGCAGTGGCGGGTGTCAGCGTCTAGCAGGGTGAACGTTGTCTAATCACGAAGACTGCAGTGGCGGGTGTCAGCGTCTAGCAGGGTGAACGTTGTCTAATCACGAAGACTGCAGTGGCGGGAGTCAGGGTCTAGCAGGGTGAACGTTGTCTAATCACGAAGACTGCAGTGGCGGGTGTCAGCGTCTAGCAGGGTGAACGTTGTCTAATCACGAAGACTGCAGTGGCGGGTGTCAGCGTCTAGCAGGGTGAACTTTGTCTAATCACGAAGACTGCAGTGGCGGGTGTCAGCGTCTAGCAGGGTGAACTTTGTCTAATCACGAAGACTGCAGTGGCGGGTGTCAGCGTCTAGCAGGGTGAACGTTGTCTAATACACGTTGTAGTGTTGTATCTTTTTCTACAGATTTATGCAACTTTTGTTTTGTATAGGTACTCGTAGGTATCTTCTGCAAGAGTCCGCCTAGGAAAGTAGCACACCTTAGCTGGATATGCAACCGCCAAGCAGTATATCAGTGTGCCAACTATGTCCCGGTTCGAAGGGCAATGTTTCCAGCGAAAGTGCTGGGACACAATGAGGCTTAAACACTGTGTCATAAAAGCTTTTAAAAATTGCACATCGTTGTGACCTCTTTCTAACATAAGTTAATCACATTCCAACTGCAACACCAAGCAAATTTGAATTCCATCACAAAATATTATTCCCCAATGTCCTATTGCAATACTTTTAATCTCTCAAGAACAAACTTCCCTTCTAAATACGTATTGCATACGTAATTCTGAGGGTCCTTTTTGGCCCATTCTAGACGCCATTTTTTCTTAAATTGTGTAATTAAAAATATAAGAACATTTTGTCCTGCGTCAAACAGACAACTCGTCCGTAGGTTTTGCTCACACCTCCCGCATTTTCCTATAGAAACTTCAGACTTTACAAAATAAATTCGTTCGCGGTGCATTAGATGCCCCCTGGTATCAGAGGAACATCGACCTGCACAGCGATCTCGAGTTTTTCTCGATAGTTCAATACATGAAAAATGCCTCTCGCCGCTACTTTGACGCGGCACCCCATCACCCTAACCCTCTAGTAGTTAGTAGCCTTTGACTACTCGACAGACTGACAACAGATGCACGACCCCTCCGTAGACGCCCTAGATACATATTGAGCGATCCGGACGATGAAATCGATGCCGCAGTGCAGGCAGCAATAGATTCGTCCAATCCGTCCTCATCATCTTTCAACACAATTAGACACATACACCGACCTCGCCGGCGAGGTCGAAGGTCCCGTAAATAGAGTTGATTTTATTCGCCTTCGAGTTTCTTGCCGATTCTTCTCGAAGGTTTACTCCGAATCGCAATGCAATTAATTCAAAGGGCTCCAGCCATTTCATCAGGGCCCCTCGATCACTACATAACAGTAGAGATCCAGGGGTGTTTAGTTCGATACCCCCCGTAATCAATGGCAACTGTCCAAGCCGAGGTTCGTACCCCCCTGGGTGCCCTTGAGCAAGTGCCCAAAACTTAACTTTGGCGTGCGCCTTCTCCGTCACACATTGCGGCGGAGCACTTTTGCGCCCGCCCCACCGTCCGTCCGGTGACGCTGTAGGGGTCAGCTATACCACCAACAGCACATACCCTTCTAAAAAAAAAGCATCAACATTTTTAAAGTATTTTTTAGGATACAAATAAAATAGGAATGCTCGCCAAAAACTAGAAAAAATATGAGATCCTTTATTTCTACGTTAATATACTTTGCAAATCGAAAAAGAGACTTTGACTCTCATTCAAGCGGGTTTCTGCCAACAAATGTCGAAAAATACGTCCTAAGTGTGTAATAACTGTAAGTTTCCATAAGTACGTGTTTAAAGCCTTATTCCGGGATACCGGATGTAGTCTAAAATGCAATGTGGGCCGTATCAAGTGCTTGATATCGTTACGGCGAAAGTCAGAGGCAATAACGTGTTTTTTAGACTATATAAAATACACTCACGAGCAATAAAATCGGGTCAAAAACTACTACTTCAATCGCTCAACCGCGGTATTTTAATTCTAAAAATAAGTGTGGCTAAAATTGATATAGGTTAGTATCGAACTAACCTCGCAGAAACCCGCTTGAATGAGAGTCGAAGTCTTTTTTTTCGAGGAAAACCGTGCTGGTATTCTATGGCAAGCTACCACCCTGAAACAAAAAGTCTGTCGAGGCCTGTGATTACATAGGAATATCATTAGATACATTATATTAATCGTGCTTGCTTTAAGACGCGAAGCGGGCGTATTCAAATAAATGCTCGGTGTTTTAAAACGTTAGGATTGCAGGGCGAAAGTCAGAGGCGCTACCATGTATTCAGACAATACTTTAAGTTTTGCACTAAATGCAAATGCATGTTACGAAAACAGACAAGTGCGAGTTGAACACGCGTTGAGAGGGTTCCATAAGATGACTGTGTCACAACAGTATTGAGAGTTTTGCTGACCATGGACTTCTGATGAGTTATCTTGTAATCCATAAGTAAAAAACTTTTTGAAGTATTTTATTTCAACATTTTTGTCCCATTAGTTTATTATTTTATATTATCTTTTATATTATATTATATATATTTCCCTACGAAATATTTCCCCATTTAGATATGTCACACACACGGTATAGTTTGCAAAACTTTTAACCTCTCATTTAAAAAATAATTTACTTACGTTACAGTTACGGTCATAGAAATTAATGTGTACCAAATTAAAAAATAATCGATAACTTACTAGTGTGGTCTGGTCTTATCTTAACTTTCTGGTCGTAGCAACAGTGACTTAAATGTTGGCCGTTACCTTTATTATTTTACCACTAAGCAGTGCCATACAACGTGTCAATGCAACACTTTGGAAACGTTACCTACTGGTAGCGGTTTATTAGTTTAGACTTAGTTTGTTTAAATTACATATTTGTTTATATGGCTGTACTCGTATTATCTGAAATAAAAATTATAATTTAATTTATCTGTAGATTCGGAGCAAATTGTCTGTGACAGACGTTATCAGTGATCATGGGTTCATTTTTCATTCAGACGTACGAAACCTTCAAAAGAGTACATAAAAACTTCCTAAAACTTATAAATACTGTCTTAAACTTTTACACTGAGACTATGTGTAAAGCAAAAATCAGGAATATTAATTGACTAGCTGTGCCCCACGGTTTCACCCGCGTGAGGGATTGTGATGATGAAAGTATCCTATGTGTTTGTCCAAGTTATAAGCTATCTCCATTCCAAGTTTCATCAAAATCCAACTAGACGTTGGCGCGTGAAAGCTCCCCAAACAAACAGACAACGTTTCACTTTTATTTATTAGTGTACTGTATGAACTCCTATTAAAATGTATAAGAATGCTTATGATAATTGTTCTTATCTTTCAGGTACATTCTTCACTACTTCCGAGAATCTCCCAGATCAGAAAGGAGTTCGCTAAAATACGTCCTGATCTGAATCAAGTATGTTTTTTTGTTTGTATAACTAAAGAAAGTTAAGCAATCTGGCCACATTAGGAAGCCACAGGACAGAAATCAATTTTTGGTTCTAAGGATCCCGTAGAAAAAACTGGTGAAATATCCCGCATTTGTACCAAATGTCCTACATCTTGTACCAAACCACAGCGCAATCCAATCCGCCCGAGTTCATACATACTCGTACCATATCTACTAGACGTAACAGAAATATTCGAAGTATGTCCATTTTACATTCTACTCTGTTAGCGACGGATATACCGGAATTTCCGATAGTCACACAGTCTTTTAATTATTCACTTCATTGCTTCTATAATTGTGAGATGTTCGAATATTTTTAATTTCGCTATCCGTAGCGGCTACGACTTCCTTAAAACGGAACCCATCGAGCGTTAACGGAAATTAAACTGCATTCAACGTTACTCAAGCTGCTAAAATAGTACAATATGATACAAGTGCGGATAACTTATCGCGCGAGCCGTACTCGAGTGTAATGATCAACGCACGCGCGTTTCATACGACGTTTTTCAACACACTTGCGACGAAAATAAACAGACATGCATTGTTATTGACTTTTAATTATTGAAACAATTAGTGAAAGTACAGTTCTCAAAATGATACCGAACAGTTTTTGTTGACACTTTTACAGTTTGTGTTATGTTATTGGTATTAGATTTTTGATAATAATTAACCGCACAACGAAAACGTTAACAAATATTTATGGAAAATGGCGCGCTGGTATTGTTTTTTTAAGCGCGCCATGCTAGAGATGCGCGCGCAGGAGTACATAAAGGCACTGGCAAAATCGCTAAACTGCCTATATAAAAAATATAATAATCACAAAATAATGTTTTGAATACGCAAATTCAAAAACCTTTACACCCTCTGTTAACAAGCAAGTGTATTGAAAAGATAGTTATGTTTTAACAGCAGCTTAGTGCAAGCTACGGTTAACTTCTTCTTATTTACATTTTTTATTTGTGCTTGTTAATAAATATATGAGCTGTAAAGTATCTTCAAAAGCCTATTAAATCTTTTTCTCATAGAGGGAGATGAAAAGTAGAGTGTATCACTGGACGCAAAATTATTTTCCATCGATCGACGTATATTGAATCCCTCGCTACGTTCAGGATTCAAAATAGCGCCCTCGCTGGCAAAATATTATTACGCTCCCCAGTAATACAATCTACTATTTTCTTTTTAACATTCCGCGAAGCTTTATAAATAAATATGCAGCACCATTATTTGATGTCAGCCCATTACATTGTTCGTTATTAACGCTGGCAAGTTAGCTATTTACCATATTTTGTGACATCAATTTAAAAGAGGCAATATATAAATTGAAAAGGGAATGTTTTGAATCCTTTTCCCATCCGACTCCGGTGAAGACAGGAAAGTATAACCCTACGTATTGGTTTGCACTTGTGGGACATTCTACGTATAACCCTACGTATTGGTTTGCACTTGTGGGACATTCTACGAGCAGAATAGGTATGTTGTGTCAGCGACAAAGGTTTGCGGCACGTTCGCATGACGCATGTAATTTACAGCCATTTATAGTATTTAACCTTAAGGGCTGAAAGGCACAATAAAATAACCACGCGATTTTTAATATTTGTTATCCTTAAAAACAGAATCCTGAAAAAATATGATTAAACGTATGTTACCTACCCCTTCGAGTAGGATCTCGTTGAAAAGGTATTTTAAATTAATACTAAATGTTTTCCGTAATTATGTCCTGTTTACGAAATATTCCTGTAATTTGAAACTGTAACTATCTTCTATACTGATTTAACATTCTCCAGTGTGTTTATTACCGCTTACGGTAAGGGTTTTTATGTAAAAGCGGTAAACGGCCAAAGCGGCCCGTTTGATGACGGCTTTCGAGTTCGCTGTTAGTAGCCGTTTACGGAGCTCGTTTGGGGTATCGGCTGTTAAATGTTAGGGCGATGTGTGGGCTCCTTTATGAATACAAAACTATAACAATACAATACCTCGGATTCTGTGAATCTCTATTGTAACCTTCAAGTCTACAGCTGCGGAAAAATATAAGAATAATTATAAAAAACGGTCCAAATTTATTCAGAAATCGCTGGGACTTAAGGTACTCGTACCTAGCTTACATAAAAAACTAGTCGAATAAAGAACTTCCACCTTATATAGGTTATTCTTCGACTTGTATAAAATGGACAAATGAGAATGGATAGGCCTAAGCGGCGGATTTCGGTCTCACAGGTCGGTCTTTGTCCATGAGAGGTGCGACAGGTGAGCAACAGATAGACACAGTTTATCTATTATTCTCACGTAGTTATAACAAGATGCGACCCGCGACTTTGCCCGAGTGCATAATTTACCACTATTCACCCCCTTATGGGTGGAATTTAAAAATACCCCTCCTTAGTGCACCTCCAGGGTGCGCTGACGCAACATTTCCTCCAAATTTCATATCTCTAGGTCCGTCTCCGTCCGTCTCTAGATATCTCTAGTATAGGCTGTGCGTGTTCTGTCAGTCATTCAGTAAGTATGTCACGGTAGGTATAGATAGACATTTGCTACCTCTTTTTGTTGACTCGTTAATATTGAGCAAATAGTATGAGCAAGTTGTATGGACTAGGCACAGGATCTAGGCCCGTCCATTCATTCTATATTGGTTAAAGACTGGATGAGATCATTGCTTAGTAAGTAGATGGCTTCGTGGAAATAACCAACTCCGTTTAAAAGTTGGTAGTTGGTTGTTTGCTGGAAGGTAGAAGGAGAAGTGAAGAAAAATAAAACTGTTAGAAAGTGTCCTTCCTATCTATCTCTTTTAATTTGTTATGGGTAGCGTTTGACAAAAGGGTCTAAGGGTGCGAGGTGACAGAAAAACTAAATTACTAGCTTGGTGACGAATTTTATAGTTGGGTCACCTTCAAAATTAGCACTTTAAAGTGCCACCAAACCATAAAAAAATATATAAAATGATGTTTTTCTATGTACATTTTTTGCAGGGTTAGTTGGTGTTGAACCCTAGACTCAACCTTCTCGTACATCGCAGGTTCGACTACAACAAAACTAAACTGATTATTGATCACTAAACGTTTCAGATGGTCTATCTACAGGTTTAAATTATTTTGATACACATTGCGGTACTGTTATTTGAATCTTGTCGCAAAATAACTCTATCATCTCACCATACTTTCGTTTAATCGTATTCTGAAAATATTTTCATGTAAATGATGTCAACTTTAAACGGTCAGATTTCATTCAAATTTTGACACCTGTCAAAGACCGATGACAATGCAATAATTCGAAAAAAAAACCCAAACTAAAAAGTAGAAAATAAATAATAGTTTAAAAAACACGCTTTATATAGAAAACCAAACTAAAAAATGGAAAATAAATTTTAATAGTGTAAATAATTTATATAAATTATATAAATTATTATTTTTTTTTATTTTTTTTTAAATTTATATAAATTATTTACACTTTTATTTATTTTTTTCCATTTTTTAGTTTGGTTTTCTATATAAAGCGTGTTTTTTTAGTTTTTTTTAACTATTATTTATTTATATCCTATATGAACATATTTAATATCCTAGATGAAAATAGGATGCTTTTTTCATGATAAACCGTAGTCCGCGTTGACGAAGTCACGGGCAAAAGCATTATATTATTATATTACATTACATTATATTATTAGCAATCAGATGCCGGTTTATTAAAAAGTATACACGATCAAACACAATTTTATACTAACTGTGGGCTGTAGACCTCGCGTGCACAAACTTTTTTTCAATCAATCTAAAGGTGCTCAGTAGCACCATCTAGTTACCTTATTGTAAAACTAACATTATAACCAAGGTGCTCCATCAATCCCTACCTAGTAGGTAAAGGGCTGATTCCACTGGTAGAAACCTAAAAGTGAGTAATTTACTTCATTTTGAGGAGCTCTTCTTCTACTCACGCCGAAGATCCTTACCACATCTTCACCATTTTTTCATGAGACCAACATTAAAGTTCTATAAGTTTTCAAATAAAAAAGAACCATCGAAATCGGATCATATAAGAAGAAGATATTCATTAGCTCTTTGCTCTTTTTTGGGGGAAGTAAATCAAAAATGCTAAATATTTTAAATAATTCTAAAATCTCATCAAACCTGTATTCTAAGTTTCATCTAGATCGATTGAGATGTGACCTGTTGAGGAGAACTGAGATCCGGACAGACATACGAAGGCATTTATACCCAAGCTGAAACGATGCTTCGCTCGCACTTTGCGCTCGCTCGGTCAATTATACTTCACAAAATAAATTTATTACACATGAAATACTTTTAGAAATTAAATAAGGGGAATTTAAGAAACGCAATTGAGAGATAATTGAACACCTTCGACTGCCGACGGAATAGTGGCGTTTCACTCCCGCCATCTTTTCATGCCATCTGCTAGGTTCCGCCTCTTAGCGTGATATTCCTTGCAATATATATATATATATATATCAAATTTTATTTAAATCCGTACTCTACTTTCAAAAAATAACTAATGGTTTGGCTGCAGTTGCGGAGATGGTGACGATTGGCCATACAAAGACATCAGCGTCCTATTATTTTTAACTAACATCAAAAAAGATGGAGCGTGAAAAGAACGGAAAGTGTGCGCTACACAACCACTACGCTGTGTCTACGGTCATGATATATACGTTGGCAACATATAAAAAATATATACCCCCGCCCCTTTGCCCTCCTTCTATCTAAAAATAATCTTAATCACATTAGCTTTTGTACATAAAAATCCGCATCAAAATCGAGGTACAATCCCAAAACCGAGGTACGATCCCAAAACCATTGTAGCTAAGAACCATCTCGATCACATCAGCTTACAAACTTAAAAAAATACGCATCTTAATCGGTCCATTCGTTTGGGAGCTACGATGCCACAGACAGACACGCACATTGAGTGATACATACACACCCGAAACTTAAAACTACCTCCCTTTTGAAGTTCAGGGTTAAAAAATGAAAAAGAAAGTTAAATACATCGGGTTGCATCCAGTCTCGACAGAAGGGCAAAGCTAGCAACACATTGGGTGCCTGAAGATGGACGACGCCGCTGAAGCCGGCCCAGAAAGAGGTGGCGCGTTTTACTACTAATTCTTACTTTTTTCTTTATCTTTTGAAGGCTTTCTTCTTAAAAAGACAAACTATTCCGATTTCGCACTTTTGATAAAAATCGATAAGCTAAGTTAATTTTCATTGAACGTCAAACAAATATTACTGAGATGTAGTAGCCATCGCCCACCAAATTTGCTGATATGAGTGAGGCAGAACTCGGCACCCGTGGAGATAACTGGTAACTGCCGAGTGTTAATTCACTTAAGCGGAGATGACTTGTTTGTGTACAACCAATAAATATAAAGATATGTTAAAAATGTCACTCACGAGTTATTTCGTCAGTTTCGTTATATATTAACGAAACTGACCAATAAAAAAAAAAAAAAAAAAACTATTGAGTCATCTGAGTCCTCTCCATTCTTCTTCGAAACTTATCGAAGAAGAGTGAACCCATATTGTCACTTGTTAATAGACACTTGTGCCAGAACCGAACATTACCCCTCTTGAACGGTGTCAGCGATGGTTTACTCTAAATGGTTTACCGACGCGGGTCACGGTGTTACGTGTTGGCGCGAACTTTAATCCTCGGTTAGGCGCTAAGCAGCTCACAGCTAATCCTTGTTTATCAGGTTAACAGAACGTTTCTAAAGTAATTCTATTAGTTTTAAGTTAGCAAAGATTATAACAGTTTGAATATTATTCGTACTAAAGTGCGGTGTTCTCGATTGAACCTTAGTTAGTCAATGCTTAGCCTAAAATAGTTCTTTAAAGAAAACTGTTGCTTGCCCACCGACTGTTCAAGTTTTGGGCCCTGGTCTAGTTTTGGGCCCTGGTCTAGTTTTGGGCCCTGGTCTAGCCCAGAAAGATTTTTATTTTAAAATAACTAGTCTTCGCGTAATTGTCAAAGTAACAAAAAACAAAGTTCGGAAAAAAATTGTGTTCTTTTTCGATTCTTTAGTATTTTTCATATTGCCACTAAATTTGCTGCCTATAGGTAGGACTGGACACTGAGTGGTTCCTTACTATCAGGCGAACTACCGGTTCGTTTCAAAACATCATCGTCATCATCATCATCATCATCATCATCATCATCATCATCATCCTATGCTTGGCCACTGCTGGATGTAGGCCTCTCCTCATGCACGCCACAGAGCTCAGTCTTCAGCTATATAAAGTACCTACTGCCAGCCACGTTTCGCAGGTAGGTCAACAAATAAACAAAGATAAAAAAATAAATATTTCTACACCATTTATATCCAGTTGAAGAATTGAATTAAACGCGCTACAATCCATACCAATATATAAAAGTGAAACGTTGTCTGTTTGTTTGTTTGTTTGGGGAGTTTCACGCGCACTGGACGGATTTTTATGAAATTTGAAATGGAGATAAGTTTCCACGGGAGAATCGAACTGGAAAATGTTGATTACTCACAGTAAGAAACGGTTGACATTACAGAATGGTCTTTGTTTGCCATGGAAACGAAATAACAAGTCTGTCAAAAACATCAAGAGCATTGGTGCTAGTACGAAGTAAATATATATGTGTATGGGTGCTATACCAACTTTTACATTGGTTTTTAATATCCTACAAGAAAATAGGATGCATTTTTTTATGATTCGCGTACGAAGTCACGGGCGGGAAAACTAGTAAAGTGTAAAACTAGCGCCGTGTTTGCGCGCACACAAACAAGTTTGCCGCAGAGTTCGAGTATCTTAGTATTTTTATTTGAAGCCACACTATACAAGTTTTGAAACGACTTGGTATTTTTATTAAAGCTGCACTCGAAAACTTTCGACACGTTCTTTGAAGACATGACCTACTAAAGTTTTTGTATGGATGTACTTGTGAGCCAAATACTCGACAACACTATGGAAATTATCAAACTCTTGTTAACTAATAATTTAATTTTATGATATTAGAAAGCCTGTATGCAGTCGATAATCAAATCTTTTTATGTATTTATTTTGTTCTTGTTGAAGAAAGCCATTATTAATATAAACCCCACTTACCCATCACACTATTTTAATTATTACGTTGTTTTATATGGGCGCTTTCAATCCAAAACGGATGGACCGAATTTGATTAAATTTGATATGTAGATGCTGTACATTATAGATACTAACAAAGGCTACTTTTATCCAGGAAAATCCACGCGGACATTGCCGCGGGGCGTAGCTAGGTTATTCGTTATTCATTTCCCTGAAATTGGGGTTTTCCGAATTAAAATTAGGATCAAAATAAGCCTTATAAGCTGTGTCGCACAAAAGACGCGACGCACGCACGCATTGAGTCTATATATTTTGTTTATAAGCTGCGATTACATGTTTTAAAAAGCTTTTATTTACATTGAAATCTGTTATGTTTTGTTACGTCAAATCTCGCAAGCTGAATTAGAACTACTTTCTCTTATCCTACGGAGTTGAATTTTTGCATGTTGGTTCAATTTCGATGACTATGCATTTTCATGGTAAGTATGATCTGAATTGACATCCAGAATTAGCTCTAGATAAAGAAACTCTGCAACGGTTGACAGCACAGACACGAAATGTTGTTTACGCAGTTTATTGTGATAACCCGTTCTAAGTTTTACCATGACATGACTACTGCACAAAACCTTTTTTATAAAGTTTTTTGATTAACTTATTTTAAATATGAGCGCGACAGAATTGGCGTAAATTTAAAAAATAATGCGACTGAAAATTGTAATGCTTACGTTTTAGGTGGACATTTGTGATATAATGTTGTAGTGGAAAGAAAAGATGATTACTGATTCTCGCTCAAATGACTTCTTGCTGCTACTGTGTTTTTAGAGCCCTCGCTAACTAACACTGGGTACAGAAATAAGTCACTTTCCGTTCGATGCAGTAATCTACTGAACCCTTAAAAGACAGAAATGGTTCTATTTATCTAAAAAACGAAAATAGCAAATATGAAACTACCTAATTTGTTTGGCACAAAGTTGACTCTAAGTAAAGAAGTTAAATATCTAGGCATCTGGCTAGATAGTAAACTTTTGTGGGGAAACATCTTACACACGTTGCCACAAAAGCAACAACTATTTTGTGGCAAAGTAAATGAGCAGTCGGAAAGGACTGGGCCTGAAATCAGACGTTCTAAAGTTCTGTCATTCAGCTAACTCATTGTCCTGATATGAAGCGACCAAAACTATGCTGCTGGCTATACACCGTAATAGTGCGGCCAGTCCTCACTTACGGGTGGACGCGAACAAACCTGGTGACAACAATCACCAAACTACAGCAAATTCAGAGACTTGCGTGCTCTCTCTTTAGCGGGTGTTCGGAATCGACACCTTGAACTGCTTTGGACATGGTCCTAGATCTGACTCCTTTGCATCTGCACATACAGCAGGAAGCAATGGCATCAGCAATTAGGATAAAGTCCACAAACCAGTGGAAGAGCAACGGACCCACTACTAACTACTGTGTTGAATATTTTCACTCAAACTTTACATATTTTTACCAAAGGACAAGAAACAATCATAGTCGTGCATACATCAATTAACAGTATTGTCCTGCATTTTTACAACCGCATTGGGCTTACACCGCCTGTTTAATGCAATATCCGTCCCGACCACACTACTTATAATGTAAACAAGGGCCGAGCGTCAAAGCGGACTGCTGAATCTTTTAATAAGACCGGGGAAGCGAAATTTGAATTTCAAATAGCCGGTGTCCATTAATCGTCGAAATGCCGGGGTGTGGTCAATCGGTACATAGGCTGGGTGGATTCAGTGGGCAGTATCGGGCAGTACTTTATGATGCAATGTGTCCCACTTAAATTTTAAAATTGGTTCTGTACTTTTAACGGTAACCACTTGACGCCGTTGTTGTTATATATATAAATATACAAAAACAAAAAGTAATGGGGGACGTGAATTACGGAGGCCGCAGCCGGAGGATGCAAAGAAACCCAAATGTGCTATAACTAGGTTTATTAATACATTTAAACTACATTTTACATTCTAACCTAAAGTAATGTGAACTACCGGCCCAATGCTAGGCGCATTGGGCCGGTATCCCCAATTCGTCTCCCAATTCTGCCACTTAGCGGCAATGCGCCGCGCATTGCCGCTAAGTGGCAGAATTGGGAGACGCGCCGCGGAACAGCGCGTGCTGCATCAGCGCCTCGTGGCCTGCATTGAGGTTACTGGTTCAGTGGAAGTATAATGCAGGAAACACTTTACGTGGAGCTGCCATACATAACACCTCCCCCCGTAGAACATCGAGTGAAGGAGTTCTTCGTGATCGAAGCTGGGGGTTGACTCGTGCCAACCCTTCTTTCAGGAGGATCGGGAACAGCATACATCTTTAGCAAGTGTTCTCTAGAGATCAGGTTCTGATAGGTCTTATGCACATTTGCGCATGTACTGAATATAATGTTGTAGGGTTTCTTTAATTGTATTGTAACTTTAATGGCGAGCTGAAGTTTGATAGCGTTCTTGAAGAAGTTTGACTGTGGGCTTGATAAAGGTTGACGGGCTTCATAAAGTTTGAACGCTGGTTTGATGAAGTTTGAGTGTAGACTCAGTGGCGATTTTTAGTAGGCTTCATGCAGTTTATAAGTTGACCAAAACTTTGACGAGATTGATAACCGGTGCGTCTTGATGGTTTGTTCAGCGAGGCGATCTTGAACTCGATACTCCTGGACAGTTTACTTTTAGGTATGGTCTTCCTTGTTACTTTGGTGGCAGGATGGCTGGGCAGGACGAATCAAATTTTCGCTTTGTGATCATCTGGTTCATACTTCACACGTCCTTAATGGTAATGAATCTCGAACTTAATTTCTTCCTATAGCGATACCAGGTGGATTGAACTTCGGACATTCTGTCTCTATATAGTGTACGAAGAATCAGTACTATAGGTTGCTCATACTACAAAGGATGGGATAGGTGGGTATAGGCTTAAAGATTGATTCTTATTATAGAATACTGTCAATTTGTATAAATTGTATATCAAGGACAAGAAGAAAATGAGCAATTTGACGACTATCTATACTCACAGAATAAATTACAAGTAAGTACTTTAGTGGTTGGTACTGACTGAACTATCTTTATATAAATATGTGAATGAATCACTGAGTACTAAAACTATTAGAATAATGTAATTTGAGGTTTTGGGTAAGTTAAATAGCATTATAACATGTTAGCAAAAATCTACTTAATTTGAATTTAAAGTGTCTGGTTTAAAATATTTCATATGAGATAGTCTAGTGTAATGAAGTATGAAGACTAGGAATAACTATTTTATGAAATGTTACTATTCTAGGTCAAAACTGTGCCATTCAGAGTGAAAATCTAAAGTAGAGCCTGAACTAAACTTATTGATATCTCATCTTTCAAATGAATATGTGTTAACATATTAAAAGAGAGCTTAGTATGCGTTACTTATTTTGTTGACATAATTTAACGTGAAAGATGTAATTATAATCTATGAAGATTTTTTGCATAAAAATTTAAATTAAATCAGGAATTACATATTTGAAATCTACTTTTATACCTACAATTTTTTTTATTCATAAAATGTTTCATTCTCTACTATAGTTTTAACACAAAAATCATAACGGAAATCTCGAATATCTTGTGATGGTATATTATGATTATGTAGCAAGCGTTAACTGGATGAATAACTTTAATTAATGATTTTTGGATTGACTATTTAAAATGCTTTCAATATCACCGTCACTCATAAAAACGATGACTTTGCTACTAGACTTAATCACAGAATAATTAATAGTTACAGAAAGAGCGTCGTCAGTGGCGTCGTGTTACTAAGTTTACCTACGACAGTCTAGGAAACATGACACAGACATGGAATTTAAAAAATTAGTACAATATTATATTGGATTGATAATTTGATGGTGGTTATATAAAGCCATTAAAATACATTGCAATAGTTGGAACTACTGATGTTCTTTTGTGTAACTGGTCTGAATAATCTATTAAAAATACTAATTTATTTGTAGAAAATATGAATACGTTTTAAATGTAACAGTTTACAGTCATAGCTATATCTATATAATCTAGGTGTCCGCGATTGCCTTGATTGGAAAATCTTGGATTCTTACATATTAACACAGAAGGTTAAATGTAAGAGAAGGGAAGAACTATAATCTACTCGTATCTAATCTATATCTAAGGATCCGCGATTGCCTCGATTGGTAAATCTTGGAGTTTTACATATTAACACACATGGTTAAATGTAAGAAAACTTATATAGTAGAGTAAAACTATATCTATCTAATCTATATCTAAGAATCTGCGATTGCCTCGATTGGTAAATCTTGGAGTTTTACATATTAACACACATAGTTAAATGTAAGAAAACTTATATAGTAGAGGAAAACTATATCTATCTAATCTATATCTAAGGATCCGCGATTGCCTCGATTGGTAAATCTTGGAATTAAATTAGGAATTACATTTTAACTCTGAAGGTTAAAATGTAATGGACTTAAAATAGAGGAGAGCAACCATAGTATTCATCTATAGTACTCACATTTTCATTTTTGGTACCTTTGCTAGGTCGATTTTTGGATGCTCCTCCGGTGTGCGTCTCCCGTAGGTTCTGGATGCTCGAAGAGGCCCTGTTTAGCGACCCTATCTTTGAACATCTTACCGACTGCGCCAATTACGGAGGCCGCAGCCGGAGGATGCAAAGAAACCCAAATGATCTATAACTAGGTTTATTAATATATATAAACTACATTTTACATTCTAACCTAAAGTAATGTGTACTACCGGCCCAATGCTAGGTACCGAAGTGGCAGAATTGGGAGATGCGCCGCGGAGCAGCGCGTGCTGCATCAGCGCCTCGTGGCCTGCATTGAGGTTACTGGTTCAGTGGAAGTATAATGCAGGGTAGCACTTTACGTGGAGCTGCCATACATAACACGTGCACCTAAAAAGATAAACAAAATGTTTAGTTGGGAAATTCACTATATATATTCACTTTGTTTTAAAGAATTTCCCAACTGAACATTTTGTTTATCTTTTTAGGTATACGTCCCCCATTGCTCATTTGCTGCACGTGTGAACGCGTCCGAATGTATGCTTACAGCATCTCCCCGCTCCCAATTAGCGGACTAAGGTACCCATTGAAACCGAAAGTTTGAATTGTTTTTTTTCAAAAGCTTGCAAAAATCCCTTTGTAAAAGTATCAACACAAAATCAAGCAATTTATAATATATGTTTTTTTATTATGGAATCCATTCGAAAGTCTAGTCCTTCCACCCCTATTATGAAACTATGAATTCCCGCGTAAGCCATTACAGATCGTTTTCCCTCCATACCCCTGCCTCTCGGCACTATTCATCCCATAGTTTACGACACCACACCTTGTAGTCAGCTGACGTGGATATAGATATGACCACTAGGAAATTCCAACAGTAACCGATGTTTATGACGAACAGTTCGGTCAAGTCTGGTTGGAGTAATTTTGACGTGAATTGAGCCGTTTGTTTTAATAAACTACAAAAAGACATAAGTTTAAAAACTAAAACTCGACTAAAGTCGGGTAGAAAGTGGTCTGTGACACTCTTGCGATGAAGACGAGTCGATTGATATTGATACCTCGCTTGTCAAAATCAGACCAATTTTTTAGTTTGAACACATAACCCTTCCTTTGCCTCGCCACATATATGTATACACCGTGACATTGTTTTTTTTCTTATATGTATGTACTCAGTTCATACAACAGAATGTATTTGTAGCACTAAGTATGAAAAGTAAATCTATATCTATAATTATAATAAAGCAATAGGAACGAAATAGTCGGAACAACAAAGATAAATTTAAAAAAATGGTCTGGGTTACTTAAAATAAACAACTGAACAAGAATAGAACATTTTTTTAAATCGTGTCTGTCTGTTTGTTTGTTTGTTAGTTTGTCTGTTTGTTCGCGCATCACGTAAAAACTTCTAGACCGATTGCTATGTGGTTATACTATGATATATATATATATATATGATACTATGTCTAAGCTATTCATTGTTAGATAGCTTAGAGTTTGACTTAAAAACTGGTGTATTTGATATCTCAATCCGATCAGTTCAATCCGAGCAATCGATAAAAACTTTTTGACGGCTGAAGGAATTTTGATCAATTGTTAGTATATTGGTACTCGTATTTTAGGTCTTGGAATAGTACATAGAATTGACTTTTAATCTAGAGAAATGACCGCGCGCGCGAAGCCGCGGGCATTCTTTAGTAACTAATAAAATATAAAAGTAGGCATTATTAAATAAAAGTTTTAAATGATTTTAGCGTTAACGCTTGCTTAGCGAGAACATATCTAATATATTTGAATATGCGCAATGACGTGGGCTCGAACCCCGGCGGTGATTCAAATTTTTCTTTTAGAAAATTATTAGATATTTTTTATTAGTCCAAATTTCTTATGGAAAAATTTGGATCACAGGAGAGATTCGAACTCGCACACTGTGCCTCATCGCGGCACATGCCTGTACCAATTCGGCAACCGTGACTTATGCATCGCCATCCAAATTTTCCACTAACTTGTTTGAACCCTTCTTATTAAATTCAAACTTGTTACCCTGCGACATCGCGGGAGCGGGGCGGCCGATATGTGTAGGTACAAACTTGTTATCGCGCGCCTGGCGGAGCACCCGCGCCGCGGCGTGTAATAGTGTAAATAGTAATTTCAGCTTAAGGCTAATTATTTTTAGTCAGTTACTTCTTTTTTTTGATTGAATGCTTTATGTACGATAATAATGGACTGAATAAATGAATTTAAGAAAAATATCGAATTCAATGTCATGGTGTATAAACATAAATACATGCCTACATAAATAGTCTGTTAAACTCATTACTCTTCCCTTGTCTCGCCATACTAGAGTAAAAAGAAAAACGATAAAGTGTTTCGACTTATTTGCCATAATAGGTATGTGGGATGAAAGTGATGTATGAGAAAGTCAGTATACAACTAACAATCACGCGAGTTATTTTTACTCCCACGCGCTTATATCAATATAGAGAGCTGACAGAGCAAAGCGAGCAATGTTATGTATGCGAGCAAAATTAAAAGACGCTTATTTTAGATAAACTGAATACAAAGGATTCCTTCTAAGCTTCAACAAAATCCTTTCGTTGAAATTCTAAATTCCCGCAACATATTATGTTAAGAAGTAAATTCTAAATTCCCGCAACATATTATGTTAAGAAGTAAATTCTAAATTCCCGCAACATATTATGTTAAGAAGTAAATTCTAAATTCCCGCAACATATTATGTTAAGAAGTAAATTTTCATCAGAACATTTTTATTTAGATCGATTTAATTTTCGACGTACTCTTTAATTATAAGTTAGGCAAGAGGGTTTAAAATAAAACGGAGTATACTACAACCGCCAAATTCAAAGTGGAGCACCCAAGATATGCCGGTCTGCTCGTACACACAAGCTCACACGCATGTTATGCCGATAGGCCGCCAAATCGCAGCAAGATCTCGGTCAAAATCAAAATTAATGCAGTATTTTGTGTCAAAATTGTGTATCAACCACAAAACATCACGAATTATCCATACACGCATTTGCTATGATTGACTCGTTTTTTTGGCAGTATAGACTCCGTCATTTGTAAACCTTCTTGCAGTTAGGTTTCTGTTTCACTTTATAAAATCCTTTATCCGTGACTATCCAACGACTAGGAATTTTATAGAATATTTGGCTTTTCTGAATTATTCAGACGTAACTTGGACAATATTTCATCGGACGCAAAATAATTGAAGCATAAAATATGCCAACATTGTCGATATTAAATGATTGTATTAGACTTTATTTTGAATTGTATATCGTCAAACTATCTTAGAATTGTTACTAACTACAAATTATTATATTTGCATACAAATATTATGAAATGCTCATTTTGCGTCCGTCAGTCATCGGATCAATATCACTAAGACCATCGGATTTAACTATATTAAATTGTTTTCCCTCGTCATCGTTGTCATGAACAGCCTGCATTAGCAACATACTGCTGGACATAGGCATCTCCTAATGCGCGCCACTGAACCCGACCTTGTATTTTCTGCCAGCAACTTTGCGCAGGTCATCGCTCCCTCTAGCCGGCGAGTGCCAATAAAATATATACAGAAGTAGTTAACATTTTTTGCCAGCCAATTAGTGCCCTGATATATGCAGATAGATTTCAGGTTGTCATGTCAAGCCGAAATTAGGTCGCAGCGTGATGGATTAGGCACTTCTGCGCTACAGTGTAATTTCATATTCTATGTTGCCTTGGTTAAGTTTTAATTTAACAGCTTATCCACTGTACGGCAACGACGACGCGACGGTATTCATTTGCTTCCGCCGGCACGGCAGGCATCCTACGAAAAAACGCCGTCATAAAAATGTTTTCCTAATTTTGCCTGTGGTTGCCGTGCCATGTTACGTAATAACATTTATAACTTTTTATAGTTCCGTACCCAGAGGATTGTGGCAACGACAGACAAACAGGCCTATCTGTCTGTCTGTCTGTCGGTCCGCCCATCCAGTGATGGACGGAAGGACACGAGCCCTCGCTTATAACTCCTAAACAAGATAAGGTAGAGGCTTTATATATGTCGCAGGCTAGATAACTTAATACGCCGTTTAATTACCAGCCTAGTCTTTTTATTAACGGCGCATATTCTGAGTCTCTCTGAACTCTGAGTTGAACGAAACGGTTGAAATCTGAGACGGCACTGAATTTTTTGGCCGCGCGTACTATAAGGCTCTGTCCGCACCGCGATATTTCACCGCGCGATTTTAATTCGCGCGTATTTTATTCCGTGATCGGAATTACATGTAGTACGCACTGCGAATAAAAATCCGCACGATTTTTGTCAGTTTGATGTCTCACGATTGAACTAAAAATATTTTAAAATATAACAATGAAATAGCAATGATTATGATCAATGATAACGATTTTTTTTCTCGAAAATTAAGAATTATTTTAGAAATATCACGCGGCGTTAGTGTAGACTTATCTATTAAGAAATTGATTCAGTTTTTTATGTCATTAAATAAAGCGAGTTCTTTATTTATTTTTTCAAATCGTAAGTGCCTGATCGCACGTTTCTTAGGGACCTGCCTCTTAATATAAAACCATCAAAGTCAGCTTTATGACGAATTTTGATACGCATCTATCTCAAAGACATCTAACATTATTTTATACTTACACAGCAAAACGTATTAAAATCATATCCTGTGTTTGCTTAGTTAAAGAAATACGGCCTTTGTAGTACGTAGCCGTCAACATGTGGCGCGACTAGCAAAATATTGCTGGCTCTTGTCTTCTTTCTACGATTTAAATACTCTTGCCGTAAAAAGACAAAAGACAGAACGACAACCAACTATAGGGTAAAAGAGGGTAATGGGGGTCACTTAAGCGAGAACTCAAATAAAAATTTAATTAAAAAGAAAGTATTTATTGCAACAGTCTTTAAAAATAATTTACTTATTGAACTATCATCAAGAGAGATCAATTTCAGTCACTTTGGCAATCAACTTTGGAAATTATAAAAAAACAGATTTGACTCCCATTACACCAACGTAGGGGTAATGGTGATCACCCTGGGGGCAATCGGAGTCAAATAAAATCTAGCATACATCGCAAACGTAACCTTCAGCTGACTCCCATCCTGTGCACTCCGCGTGAGCCCACAGCCCACACGAGGTACACCTGTACCACATCTCATTGTTTCTTCCGAATTCGTCGCATACTAGGCATCTGTTTCCAGCATCTTCTGCATCATCATCCTCATCGTCCTGGCATAAGTCGTCAGTGCCAACATGGCAGTCACCTGACTCTCATTTCCCGCAACTACAATAATGAGTAAAAAAAAAAAAAAACTTTAACACATTGATACAATCTGAACTGCACATCACAATTTGGAACGTAAATGTCATAATCGCATACTGCAAGATATTCGGCACTTACCTTCTAATTTGCATTAACGTAAAATTACATCAACGGAGCACAAAAACAAAACACGGTCGTCTTTTCCGGACCTTTATCTTTTGTCTCGATCGGACTAGACGGATTTTAATGTGGTTTGTGGGTAAGTTACCCTAACCCATAAATCACCTCAAAATCCATCTTGTCCGATTACCAAATCCAATAAACATACTAACAGGCACGTCTCCTTCACTAATGAAGCTACTCAAACGATACCTGCATAAAGTATTCCTCTAATAGACTCACCATCATTCCTTAAAATTCCACAAAAGAACTACCCCGTCATACATCACCCCTTTATTTGGCGCAAACAGGAGTGAAAGGAAACCTCGCTTCAATTTAAATTCCTCCTTTTAGAGAATAAATCAAGTGAGACAACCTTGAATCCTGTGTTACGATGAAATTTTAGAGTGTGCTATCGTTGAGCAGTAGAAAAAATGTTTAGGCTATTATGTAAATTACATATAAAAACTTCTTATTTGTAGTTTGTCGAGAGTTGAGAACGCGCCGAGTGGGGTATAATCTCTGTGTGTAATATTATATTTTTAATTTTTTATCTTAATTTTTCAAATTTTTTATATTATAAATTATTACATATTAAATAATAAAAATATTAAGTATAAAATTATTAATATAAAAAAAAATATGAAAATTATAACAAATTTATTTTCAGCTCTGCTCTGTTCTTGTGAGAAAGACGAGAACGATGAGAGCGAAGTATACCAGTGCGAGTTGGAATATCAAACAATACCGGGTTCTGTTCTCGGCTCCGCACCAATGGTTTTTCTAATTTATGTGCGGATTTCCATCTCTCCGTACTTTGGAGGGCACGTTAAACTGGTTGTTAAATTGATAGCAGTCTTTAAGCCATATCAGAGGCCCTCGGGCATCAAATTCCCTATACACAAAATAAGAAATCATTCTTGGAATAAATAAATGAACTACAAATGAATTTATCAAAAAAAAACTTCCAATTTTGATGAAATTAATATTAGACCATCATTAGGTAATTTTATGGTAAGAACATTTAATCAAATGACCAATAAAACTTGTAACAAGCACAAATTAAATTTATATAACCTCTCGATCACATTAATTTTCAAACATAAGAAAACGCAGCTATACTGTCCATTTGTTTGGAAGCTACGCTGGAACGTCTTAACTCAGTCAACCTATAACAAAGAAACTTGTATCAAGGTTTACACGCTGCATAAAGAACCGCGTAAATGATGCGTGACATATAAACAACATTTAGCGGCCGCTTGTTTGTCGCTCTTGTGTTGTCAATAGAATAATAATATGTTTGTCGCTCTTGTGTTGTCAATAGAATAATAATATGTTTGTCGCTCTTGTGTTGTCAATAGAATAATAATATGTTTGTCACTCTTGTGTTGTCAATAGAATAATAATATGTTTGTCGCTGTTGTGTTGTCAATAGAATAATAATATGTTTGTCGCTCTTGTGTTGTCAATAGAATAATAATATGTTTGTCGCTCTTGTGTTGTCAATAGAATAATAATATGATGTGCGGAGGATGGGGCGGATCTAATTAGCCTATTCGACCGCACCAAGGGTGATCTCCAAATCAACTTCAAAGAATCGGCGTTTGTACGTTTGTTTATTTATATACTCTTTAGCACACAAATACTATGTACAAGGAGGACTTAAAGCTAAGTAGCATTTCTACCAGTCAACCTGGACGTGAAAGTAAAATTGTAAAGATACAGTAAACAAAAAAACGTAAAGTTATTAGAAATAGTTAATAAACTAAAAGTGAAAGAATAAATAAAAGTAATACTATGAAATACATAAGAAAGTTATAAGTACTCGTATTACACTAATAAAATAATAATGTTATGTTCGATATATATAACTTTCAAACCGACTTTGATCGGGCCTTCATGAAATTTGGTAGAACTAAACTCTGCCACTATCAATCAGCAATTACATAGTCCCATGTAAGTTTTATGAAAATTGGTAGAACTAAACTCTGCCACTATCATCAGCAATTACATAGTCCCATGTAAGTTTTATGAAAATTGGTAGAACTAAACTCTGCCACTATCATCAGCAATTACATAGTCCCATGTAAGTTTTATGAAAATTGGTAGAACTAAACTCTGCCAATATCATCAGCAATTACATAGTCCCATGTAAGTTTTATGAAAATTGGTAGAACTAAACTCTGCCACTACCACCAGCAATTACATAGTCCCATGTAAGTTTTATGAAAATTGGTAGAACTAAACTCTGTCACTATCATCAGCAATTACATAGTCCCATGTAAGTTTTATGAAAATTGGTAGAACTAAACTCTGCCACTATCATCAGCAATTACATAGTCCCATGTAAGTTTTATGAAAATTAGTAGAACTAAACTCTGCCACTATCATCAGCAATTACATAGTCCCATGTAAGTTTTATGAAAATTGGTAGAACTAAACTCTGCCAATATCATCAGCAATTACATAGTCCCATGTAAGTTTTATGAAAATTGGTAGAACTAAACTCTGCCACTATCATCAGCAATTACATAGTCCCATGTAAGTTTTATGAAAATTGGTAGAACTAAACTCTGCCAATATCATCAGCAATTACATAGTCCCATGTAAGTTTTATGAAAATTGGTAGAACTAAACTCTGCCACTACCACCAGCAATTACATAGTCCCATGTAAGTTTTATGAAAATTGGTAGAACTAAACTCTGTCACTATCATCAGCAATTACATAGTCCCATGTAAGTTTTATGAAAATTGGTAGAACTAAACTCTGCCACTATCATCAGCAATTACATAGTCCCATGTAAGTTTTATGAAAATTAGTAGAACTAAACTCTGCCACTATCATCAGTAATTACATAGTCCCATGTAAGTTTTATGAAAATTGGTAGAACTAAACTCTGCCAATATCATCAGCAATTACATAGTCCCATGTAAGTTTTATGAAAATTGGTAGAACTAAACTCTGCCACTATCATCAGCAATTACATAGTCCCATGTAAGTTTTATGACAATTGGTAGAACTAAACTCTGCCACTATCATCAGCAATTACATAGTCCCATGTAAGTTTTATGAAATTTGGTAGAACTAAACTCTGCCACTATCATCAGCAATTACATAGTCCCATGTAAGTTTTATGAAATTTGGTAGAACTAAACTCTGCCACTATCATCAGCAATTACATAGTCCCATGTAAGTTTTATGAAATTTGGTAGAACTAAACTCTGCCACTATCATCAGCAATTACATAGTCCCATGTAAGTTTTATGAAATTTGGTAGAACTAAACTCTGCCACTATCATCAGCAATTACATAGTCCCATGTAAGTTTTATGAAATTTGGTAGAACTAAACTCTGCCACTATCATCAGCAATTACATAGTCCCATGTAAGTTTTATGACAATTGGTAGAACTAAACTCTGCCACTATCATCAGCAATTACATAGTCCCATGTAAGTTTTATGAAATTTGGTAGAACTAAACTCTGCCACTATCATCAGCAATTACATAGTCCCATGTAAGTTTTATGAAATTTGGTAGAACTAAACTCTGCCACTATCATCAGCAATTACATAGTCCCATGTAAGTTTTATGAAATTTGGTAGAACTAAACTCTGCCACTATCATCAGCAATTACATAGTCCCATGTAAGTTTTATGAAATTTGGTAGAACTAAACTCTGCCACTATCATCAGCAATTACATAGTCCCATGTAAGTTTTATGAAAATAGGTTGGTTAGTTTTTTATATTAAATAAAAAACGAACTCCATTTTTTTATTATGATCATGATCACGCCTACGCTATCAGATCAGATCGCTATCGCTATCTTAAAAGTACTGACTAAACAAACACTTCAATCTGCATACGCGTATGAAAATCATACCTAACTATTACCCGTACTTATTTCCAACCTTATTTGTATAACGCTAAAGTACAAAGTAAAGACATCGGTAGTGTTGAAGACAATCCTTCTCAAATCCACAGATTGTTCTTGTTGGATAGATTGGCACAATTGTTCCAGCAATAGTGTGGAGATGATACGAGTACTTCACTCGGCTTTGTGAATATGAAGAGGAAATTGTATCGTAGCACACTCGTATGTAGAGATCAAAGGTGGTTACGAAAAGAAAAGGTTTTGATCTTATAAGGTCAGCAAAAATATGCTGTTTCGGTTAATTTTATATAATACTTTGTCGGCAAATGAATGGAAGTGGGCAGCAAAATATCTGGCAGCTCTAAAGTAATTTGTTTTCACCATTGTCTCGAAGCTAGACATTCATCAATAATCCGATCAAAAATCCGGACATAAAAATCAGATCTGTCATAAAGATTCAAGACATAAAAAAGGCGACAATATTTTAAATATATCAAGATAGCTCTAAAACTTAACTGATTTTGTGACCCGATTTATTGGTATCTGATTTTTCTGAACCGAAAACTGTCTGCGAACTCAGGCAGGGCTATTCAAACGCGGTCCTCAATGTAGGCGCTAGGAGGGTGATTCAGCGGTTAGCTTAAGAATAAGTAATAAAACTATAAATGACCGAGCGAGCGAAGCGAGCTCAAGTCTCTGATTCAAGTAAAATCAATTTGCTTTCATCTGTCAGTTTGTTGGTACTCCTCCACGAATCTAGGTATAGGTACAGGCTTAACGTTTTTTTTTAGGTTATTTATTGTCGGGTTTTTTCATTTCCTCCAAAAAACGGCTAAAAAGGGACTAAATGGGGGCTACTGAAAACAGTAGCCCTCAGGTAGCCCCGTTTCTTTTCTTCGCTTTTTAGGTCCGATTTCGATGTTTATTTTTTTGTTTCAAAGGTAGTTCTTTAAGTGTGTCTCATAAAAAATTGGTGAAGATCTGATCAGGCTACCCGAGGGCTACTGTTGAATGAGCGGAAAAGCTCCTCAAAATGCAGTGAATTGCTCACTTTTAGGTTTCTATTAGTGGAATCAGCCCTTTATATAGAGGTTGATAGAGCACCTGGGTTATAATGTTAGTTTTACAATAAGTTCACTAGATGGCGCTACTGTGCACCACTAGATTGTTGCAATAAAGTTAGTGCTCGAGAAGTCTACAGTCCACAGAACTACTAGTAATAATATTTCGTCGCTCCATAGCCCATAAATTAAATTAATAGTGGGCAGATTATGTACCAGCTCCTCAGGCGTGGACCGCATAAGTTAGGTGCAACACACAAAATTGACACTGTCTGGCCTTAGTCACAATCGTGCTTGTGTAGCACGTGTTAGCAGTGACTCATTCGCGTTGCAGTCTGCGTATGTCTTTCTATCTTTGTTGTTGATTCACACGAAACACGACGGAGAGAATGTAGCTGTGTGGATGTGTTTACCTGTAGTTGTATCTAATCCAGTTTTTGTTTATTAAAGCATACCATATGCTCCCCCTATAACTAGATCTATGATCTAATATGATTTTCTTGAAGGTCCACCTTAAAATCCCATTAAGAAAACGTTATCTCTGTTGGCGGCGCCGCGCCGGGGGCAGAAATATTTCTAATCTCGTCGTCTAAACTGTATATTTATCATTTCCTCGAAGCAATAAAATATGATACACTCGTGTCTGGCAAACGTAATATCTTACCACATTTATCATTTTGAAATCGAACGTTGTTTCCGTAAACCGCTGATGTAATATATTACAAGTCGTGTATATGTTACTGTAAAAGCCCGTATACTCTTTAATCTTAAGTTTTTACAATAAATCTTAGGATTTTCCGACATGAGTTGGTAAAACGTTCTTTTTTTCGAGCTTTTATCATTTATATTTAGTATATACTAGGTTTTACCAGTGACGGCTAGTAAATGTTGGTTTTGGTTAGATTAGTTTTGTTTCAACATTCAACGCGTGACTGTGGTAAATCTTAAGATTTACCAAGTTATTGTAGGCAAAAGTTTGAAATGAGATTTGTAATTTTCAACATTTACTGTATCTCTAAGGCAAATCTTTAGATTTAACATGTGAATGGCGGCAAAAGTTATAAATTAGGTTTGTCATTTTCAAAATTTACCGTATCTCTGAGGTAAATCTAAATGTTTACCAAGTGTAGGTATGGTGGTAAAACAACGAAATTAATGAAAGCTTAAGTTTTACTATAAATCTTAGGATTTACCTTAGGAGGCTTTTACAGTAACATACTTCCATACCAATATATAAAAGTGAAACGTTGTCTGTTTGTTTGTTTGTTTGGGGAGCTTTCGTGCGATAACGGCTGGACATATTTTGATGAAATTTGGAATGGTGATAGCTTATAACCTGGAATAAAACATACCTAGGCTACATTTTATCCCTTAAAATAGTAAGTTTCCACGGGAAAACTAGGAAACGTTGATTACTCGCTGTAAGGAACGGTTTCCATGGAAACGATATAACAAGTAGTCAATAAACATCAAGAGCGTTTGTGCTCTACTTACTTTTGATCTGATTTTTAATATCGTAGAAGAACATAGGATGCTTTTTTAATATCGTAGAAGAACATAGGATGCTTTTTTAATATCGTAGAAGAACATAGGATGCTTTTTTAATATCGTAGAAGAACATAGGATGCTTTTTTAATATCGTAGAACAATATAGGATGCTTTTTTAATATCGTAGAAGAACATAGGATGCTTTTTTAATATCGTAGAAGAACATAGGATGCTTTTTTAATATCGTAGAAGAACATAGGATGCTTTTTTAATATCGTAGAACAACATAGGATGCTTTTTTAATATCGTAGAAGAACATAGGATGCTTTTTTAATATCGTAGAAGAACATAGGATGCTTTTTTAATATCGTAGAAGAACATAGGATGCTTTTTTAATATCGTAGAAGAACATAGGATGCTTTTTTAATATCGTAGAAGAACATAGGATGCTTTTTTCGCGATAAACTGTAGTCCGCGCGGACGAAGTTGCAGGCGGGAAAACTAGTAGGTACTTGATAAATGTGTTTGGAGGACAGTTTTGCTCTACCTCACTGTATATTTTATAATACTGGAACAACTTGGAGAAACAAGGCAATAGAGAATTCAGCTGGGCTGGGCAGCATTCCGGAAACTACGTCGGGTCTTCTCATCACCTATCCCTAAGATCCTAAAGACAAAGGTCTAAAATCAGTGCGTCCTACCGGCAGTGAAATAAATTATGAAGCTATAGACGTGGACACTTACGGTACGGTTAGTCCACAAAAAGCATTATGCTTGGAGTTTCTCTAAAGGATCGGAATCTGGAACGAGGTGATCCGGCAGAGAACCAAGATTAACGATATAGCTCTAAAAGTTTGCAAGTGGCAGTTGTAGGCGACAATCGCCTACAATATTCCTCCCCTAAGGTTTTTTTTTTTATTGCTCTTGTACCTTTTATTAGGTATATATTATAAGTGTGCCATATGTGGCGGCTGAGAGGCGACCATGTCAGTGCTAGAGGCGATGTTGTTGCTGCACGCGAAATATGCTTATTTAGCATTCCCGACAATCGCCTACAGCAGTGCGCTGGTTATATCAGCTACAGAACTGATAACCGTTGAGGTAAACGTGTTCTCGAGTGGAAATCGAGATAAAAACATAAAATATTTATGATGATAGGTCTAAAAGCTTACAGAGCCGACAGCACAGAGTAGCCTACATTATAATAAGATTATAAGAAACCAAAACCCCGGTTAGTTCTTGATTGATTGCGGCTATTTCTCTTTTATACCTAATGACCGAAATCCTTTGTACCTAACCATAAAGTTTTGTTCGGTAATACTGATGTATTTCTGGGTTGTAGGTTTAGGAATGCGATTAATTACGAACTATTATGTATCTCGTTTCAAGGTATTTTGTTATTTTTTTTTAGAATACATCTAAAAAATAAAAATAAAATCCTGCCAAATATGGCAGCTTATTTTGTTTAGTTAATGATAATGTGTTTATCCCCGGCTTTGATCACTCATGTTGATGGGATCTCGGGCGTATTGCAGTAAATAACTTTGAGTTTGTGTTCAAATGTTTAGTTATGATGACATTATTCGTTTCCGCATAATATGAGGCTCTGATGATGAGAATTTGTTATAAACATATATTCTGAATACATTTTAAGAACTCTTTTGGCGAATTATGCTTTAAAAACATCAAAGTCTACATGTGACTTCATTAATGTATATCTACAAAATCGATTAATCAATCTATACTTATAATAAAGCAGTAAGGACCATCAAGTCTGTACAAAGAAGATAATTTTATAAAATGGTCTCTGAACAAGAATATAACATTGTTTTAAATGGTGTCTCTCTTTCTGCTTGTCTGTTTGTACAAGCATCTTGTTAAACTACTGGACCAATTGCGATGCGGTTTTCACTGTTGGTGTCGTGAAATACGATTTTAGAACGATAGATCATTGAATCTAGGTTTATTACAGTTATTTGAGGGGTTTCTATCCAGTGGCATTACCTCCATATAGCCGCCCGTGCCTCCAAGAATGTTGGTTGACAAATTCAAATTTAAATTCAAATTGTTTATTGCATTCCATAATGTACAAATAAGGTGCTAAACATAACTAATAAAGTAACAGATCATTATGGACCCTGTTGGGCACAGCAACCAGAAGAGAGCAGGAGTTACAAACCTACATTAGTTTCTTTACAAACCTACATTAGTTCAATTAAAATTAAAATAAATTTAGATTCCTACTTTAATTAAGTATATGTTTAATATTGTTTGTTATCTTTGAAGAAATCGTGCAAAGAATAATAACATTTTTTAATTAGAAAAAGTTTTAATTTAGCGACAAATACATTTTCTTTTTCAATTTCTTGTATGCTTTTAGGGATGTGGTTATAAATTTTAATCGACGTAACATATGTGCTTGAGCTGTGCATTTTTAGTTTGGAGTTAGGAAGCGCTAATCTTTCCTTGTGCCTCAGATTAAATGGGCAAGTAGATATGTCTTTAAGTTTTGTAAAAAAGTGTGGGTACTTTTTTACAAATTTACAAAGTTCTAAGATGTATATCGAAGTAAATGTCAAAATTTTGTGCTCAATAAAGTATGGTCTGCAGCTATCAGTCGTAACAATATTTACCAAAATCCTAACGCATTTTTTTTGCAGCATAAAAAGATCGTCTATGTCTGTGCTATTTCCCCACAGTATAATGCCATACTGTAGCCAGGCATGAGCATATGCATAGTATGCAGAAAGAGCTGTCGCAAGGTCTGTAGTTTTTTTCAATTCTCTTAAAGCATATGTAAAGCTACTAAGCTTTGATTTAACTCTTTGTATATGTGCTTTCCAATTAACGTTTGTATCTATGTCCAGTCCAAGTAATATAAAAGAACTTACGCATTCTAAGTTATTGTTTTGGAAGTCGAAATTTATATCTAATTGCTTTCTTTGGTATGGTCGAAATTGCATAATTTTTGTTTTTGAAAAATTTATTTTTAAGTTATGGTCAAGCCAGTTCAAAACTTTAATCAAAATACTATTTAACTCATTATTTAATTTAGTTAAATTGTCAGGACATGGTAGCAAAATTGAGATGTCATCAGCGAATAAGACACATAATTCATTTAACGTTTTTGGTAAGTCATTTATATATATAATAAATAATAAACATCCCAGGACACTTCCTTGAGGAATTGAGCTATTCATTTTTTTTTTATCAGATCGATATTTTTTTATAATGCCGCTTTGATAATCGTAATTTTCAATTTCAACATATTGTTCACGATCTTTTAGGTATGAAGAAAACCATTTATGAGCATGGCCCCTCACACCTATACCGTACAATTTGTTCAACAATATCTGATATGAAACTTTGTCATAAGCTTTGCTCATATCGAGTAATTCACCGATCGCGTAGTTTTTTGTATTGAGAATATTAAGAACTTCTTGCATGTACTTATACACTGCAAGTGTTGTAGATCGCTTCTTACGAAATCCGTTTTGGCTCTCATCAAAAATTGAATATTTTTCACAAAAAGAATATACCCGTTTACACATCGCAGTTTCAAATATTTTGGAAGATGTTGGAAGTAGCGCAATTGGTCTATACTGACCTGGGTCAGTCTTATCGCCTTTTTTGAAAATCGGGTTTATTATAGTTTTTTTAAGTACATCGGGAAACACTCCCTCATCAAACGATTGATTAATTAATAATGTGTAAGGTAAATTTAACTCCTCCGCACAGTTTTTAATTAGCGACGGCGGTAGCTCATCAAATCCGAAGCTTCGCTTATTCTTAAGATTTTTAATGATGTGATATACTTCGCGCTGGTCAACGGGGCGTAGGTAAAAAGTGTTATCTGTTGGGTTTAGCACAGGCCAGCCGCGCGGCTGCACCTTATTACCGTCTCCGTCCGTACTGGTCCCCCCAACTAAAGCAAAAAACTCATTGAATGAATTAGCCACTTGAGTTGGGTCTTCCGTAATATTATCATGGATTTTAAGCTTTACGTTTTGTTTAGCTTTTACAATGATTTTATTAGTACGTTCTTTTATTATTTGCCACATGGTTTTAACGAAGTTATTTGATTTTTTAATTTTATGTATATATTGTAATTTTTTTGATGTATAGATTGTTTTTTAAGAATTTTTTCATAAGATTTATAGTAGTTTTTTAATATGTTGTTATCTATTTGCGATGTAATTTTTTTTATCAGACGTTTATTTTTACATGACTTTTTTATACCAGGTGTTAACCATAACTTTCGATAAACGTTCTTGACTATCATTCGTTTTTTTGGTATGCAGTTATTAAGTACTTTAATTAATGTAGATTTAAAAGAATTCATATTTTGGTTTATATTATTTTCTAGTTTTATGATAGCAGACCAATCTATGGTTTGGATTCTTAACTTGAAGTTTTTAATATTCTGTTCGTTGAATATTCTCTTTTCAACGTACCATACTGATCTCTCTTGTAATATAAATCCTGGCACAGTGAACTTAACACTATGGTGGTCCGAGAATCCGTAATCACGGGCTGTAATTTGGTTAGGGAGGGAAAAATTTATAAAAATTAGATCCAAACAAGTAGAACTTGTTTTTGTTATTCTTCTTGGTTGTTTAACTAATTGTCTAAAGTTAAAACCTAACATAAAATCTGAAAGAATCTTTTATTTTTTGGAATTTACTAAAAAGTCTACATTAAAATCACCACCGAAAATAACATTAAATTGTTTATCTTTTAAAATTATTCTTTGCATTACTCTCTCCAAAGTAGTATAAAATAATATAATTTCTCTGTCACTGTTTGGCCAGTACAATAATATTAAAAGAGTATTTAAAGCAGGTATATCAACAGCACACATTTCCACAATATATTCAACAGACATGTCCACTATATCTTTACGCTCAGTATATTCCAAGCCATCCTTTAACAAGATGCACACGCCGCCTCCCTCGTAGTTCTGCCGGCAGTATGATGACGCGAGGTTATATCCCGTTAATTGCAGTAATTCTATTTTTCCTTTTGATAGCCTCGTTTCTGAGACACAAAGTGCTTGCAACTCGGTCTCTTCTTCGACTAAATCTTCGACTAAGTGTAATTTATGGTTTAAGCTGCAAATGTTTATGTATAGCACAGTGAAGTTATTGACGAAATGTTTTAGTTGGCTTTGTGATTCGCGCACTTCGTTTCTGTTTTTGTGGATTATTGTTCATTACTTTAGAGCTGGATTTATGAGGTAAATGGACGTCTAATTCAATTTTTTGCAATTCTGTAACTTGTATAGTCTTTTCCGGGTTTGGCGTTGAATTACAGCTCGAACTCGGTGTCAGCTTTAAATGTTGCGAGTGTTCTTCGACAGTGTTATATTTTAGATCTTTTATGGTACTTAGCACCGCAGGGAAATCATGTTTTTGCTCTGATCCGTCTACAATCAGAGTCATATTGCGGATTATTGCATGACGGCCCAAACCACGCTCCTCACGCTGCTTATCTTTTAGAACACGCAGTTGTTGTTGTTGGGCCTCATTCATGTACGCTGTAATTCGCACCCCCTGGCTATATAGGAATTGACCATTGCTCAATAAATATCTAGTCATTCGCTTGCTTATTAATTCTATTGCGAGTGGTCTTTGGTAGTTTTGGTTAAATCTACCTAGACGTATGACCTCATCAATGTAGCCGTTTATGTCTGTGTCCAAATAGATCACAAAATATGCTACTTACACGCTGCATAGTTTCATAGGGATGTTCTCCTCGATATTCCGGAAATCCATACAGCACAAATTTCTTACTATTTATTTCACCATCCAATTTATTCCTTAATTTATGTAGTTCTTCCTTAAGATTCAAATTTTCGGTAAGTATATTTTTTGTTATGGTGGAATTTTCTCCTAATTTTCTCCTAATTTTCTCCTAATTTTGCACTCACTACTGTTTCCTGAAGGTTCTCAATAAACATTTTAAACATTTTATCAATTTTTTCTTCCATTTTAAAATATATTAAAAATACTATTTCGCAGAGCTAACATAAAAGTGCGACTTATCGGGTTGGCGTCCTACCCTCTTTTCCTCCCAGTTTGCATTGCAGTTCGTGACAGTTGGATAGCTAAGGATTTGACTTTAAAACTGGTGTACTGGCTTTTTTATCGAAGGCAAGCAATCAGTGAAAAAAATATTTTACGTCTGAACGAGCTTAAGAGATATGTACTATGTACTTTATGGGTACTTTTGGTCCTGCAATAACACATAGGTTCCTTTTAACCCAGAGAAATGACAATGCGATTAAAGCAGTGAGCACAGCTAGCAGTAAAAAAAAAAATTGTCGTAGAAATATTATAACAAAATTATCGTCTGACACAAAACGTCACGACAGTTCAACATCTTACGATAGCTTTGCTATAAAAAGGTTTGAATGCAAAGCTCAAAAATCGTGTATTGAGAGAGTTTTAGAGTTGTGACGATGTCAAACCTCTTTCATTATAATGATACTCATTTGATAGTTTGTCTATATTAACCTGTCATTCCTAGATTGTCATTGATGCATATGGCTCATGTCCATGTTTTTACAAAATATCTCATAAAAAGTGGTAAATAAATTATTATTTTATCTATCTATATCTGGCAGTTTATGTTACTGCTTAAATACCACGCACCTAAAATAACAGCCAATAGAATGCCCAACAAAATGCTGACTTCTAGCTTGGGGCGTGTTCGTGTTCAGAAGGAAGGACCGGCTCGACTAGCAGAGTCCTGCAAACGTTGCTGATAGGCCAGCTATCTCTGTACATGATTATCTTCTGCTACAACGTGTCCATGAATGCGAAGCCGCTGTTTATGAACATCTCCGAATGCTCCTAATTGTTCCTGTTATTTTATGTTGTCCACTGAGGTTTGGTCCCCTGGGCTAGTGGAACAAACCCCAGGACTGCCTCGTGACAGAGTTAACCTATTTGAATTTTTAGCTGCATGCCCGTCAAATGCTGAAGAGATGAATGCTACAGTAAAAATAACATAAATAACCTCGAGAACTGGTACAAAATTATTGCCTGACCTGATGACGACATATCGAAAAATTACTTGATCCACTGAGCTCGCGCGTCCCGTGGAAGGGTTTAGACGCATGGATTGTACTAAGGACTGTTAGAGGGCTTGGCCCCAAGACAATAAAAAACTTGTACAATATTATCAACGCATAACGGATTCCACCTGATCAAAACGTGGTAATCATTATTTAACTTTTGAGTTAAGTGAAATATTGTTAGTGTAGATTTCACACCGAATTGCACTTCTTACACGTAGAAGGCATAAAGATGCTTTTTACCGTTAACCAACCAACGGTCGCAGGTTCGAGTCCCGCAAGGTGCAATCATTTGTGTGATGAGCAGAAATGTTTGTTTCCGAGTCACGGGTGTAATATTCGTATTCTTGTTTATCCGTTGTCTAGTAGGTACCCATAGGACAGGGTTATCCCACTTTGGGACTAAGTAATTGGTGTTAGTTGTCCTGAGTATATTTGTTTATTTATAATATATCTCCGCTCACTAAATTCCTAGTTATTACTTACGGTTTGCGCATTTGTTAATGTTCTGCACTCTTAGAACGTAGCATCTAGGTTGAAAAGTCGTAGGTAGTCTTTGTTCAATATTCTAAGATCTCGATACAGAATAAACACTAGTAACTGCGTATTTAAAAGACTGTCACGGACGTGGAAGAACAGGGATGCTATCATTTTTTCTTATTATAATTGCACTACAATTATCATAAGAAAAAAAAAAAGCATCCTTGTTAAAAAGATAAGATAAGATAAGATGTCTAGAATTTATTAAATTTTGAACCATGCAAGGAACTTTAAGGATACCTAATCCCGTTAGGTTAACTCACGTAAAAATTGGACTATTCCAGCTATGTTTTCAATCATGACGACCGTTTGACCGAGTGGTTAGTGACCCTGACTGCGAAGTCAAGCAACGGTCGCGGTTTCGAATCCTGCAAGGAGCAAAAACCTGTGTGTTGATTAAAAAAAAACGTTCCAAGTATTGGATTCGTATGTGTGTAAGTCAGTCCGTTGCATAATACCATAATACTGGGTATCCTAGTTTCGGGTTAGGTAGTCGGTGTGAAATGTCCTGTTAAAAATATTACGTCTGGTGGTATTATTCAAGGTGAGATCAGATCGCTTGCGGACTGACTCGCTTGCTTCTGCGAAATATGGTTGAATATAATAATTGATGTTGGAAACTAAACTTGACACAGTCCTACTTTTTTAAGTAATTCTCATTTGTTATGTTTAGAGTATGTCAAAACCATGTTTGTGTAATAAACATGGAAGGTTCTCTATCCTTTTCTTTCTGTCTTTCAGAAGCCTCTTTTGGAAACATACAAAAGAAAAACTATGCAATTTGTATATTAGAAAACACTGCTCTGATCCCCCGTTAATTCGCGTTCAAACCCCCTTGCAATAGAAACATACAGGAAGCTGAATTTTCATTCACACAGCTGAAGCCTACAAGCTGGCATATCCTGGCATGTTCCACAATCAAGAGCAGAAATGTTTGCATGCGGTTCGAACAAAACTTTTAAGCTTCCTAACAAGCTGTGAAGTAGGCAGACTACAGTGCATTTTTCTTTACTAGATTATCTCGTAACTATGTCTAATTTAAACTAGATCTATGTTTGAAATACTCCTTTAGAATAGGCGAATTGGAATAAGAGCTAGTTGGTTAAAGTTAACTAAATCAAGTTAATATTAAATGGAGAGATGCTTGCCGACCAGTAAAATGTGCGCTTTGCAATTTAACCATACAGGATTCTATCCTTGGCCTCACTCCAATTATTTTTAACTTTTGTAAGGGTTTGCCTTCGCTCCGTGCTTCGGAGGACACGATAAGCCATCGGCCCCAGTCGCTAACATTTTGCAGCAGTCGTTAAGCCTCTATGCCTGACAGACTTTGACACTAGAGTTAGGCTCTACCTAATTCCATCCACTGAATTATAAATTATCCCTTATTCTAGCCCATACATAACTAAAACAAAGAAAGGAAGATCTGCAACAAAAAGTACCTACACATTTAGAGCCTCGGTTTGCTCTGTGTAAAATATATAAATAAATTACTAATTGTGGAAACTCATGTTGTGCTGACTCATTCGCTAGATTGGTCTGGAATCATACGGGATTGTAACCCTCTCTGACTCATCACGGTAGTGCCGCCACCTGGTGTCAGAGTTTGTTATGCTGCCCGAGGACCTCTGCATAACGACCGCTATTAATCAATAACAGCCGGGACCGTGCCCTCCGGAGCACGGAGCGAAGGAAATTCGCATGTAGAAAAGTCTTAGATGCGGAGCCGAGGACTGAACCCAGTATCGATTTACTCTAATAATAGGCGCACTAATAGCCGAGCTACCAACGCTCATAGATAGAGATAAAAAAAGCATGCGGGCGAAAGAAACGAGAATGTGAGAAGAATTTTTAAAAGCTAGTATTTAACTTACAATGTATGTGTTTGTTTAGGTCAATATTGCAAGCTGAATTAGAACCACTTCCTCTTATCCTACTAAGTTGCATTTTTACAAGTTGGTTCAGTTCCGATGACAACGAGGATTAGCTCCTGATAAAGGAACTCTTCAACGTCCACCGCAAAAAAAAGCGCGTAAAAGCTACCACAGCCGGAATGACGTTTTACCATGACAGTTGCTGCACTCAGGGGTCCTTACTAGAGAACTCCTCAACAGACACGATTTTTTTAAACACATTTAATTGCGAAAGCCCGTTCTAAGTTTAAAACGACATGACATGGCCGCTGCATGAAAGCTTTTTTTAAATGTTTTATTGTTAATTATTGATGCTTAGTTACAAAAATTGTAAAATTAAAAATATTTCAAGCATAGCATATCCATCACGTAGATATAAAACTGTGAGCTCCAAAAATGTATTTTCTTCAGTTTAAAGCACACGCCTGCATGGTCGTCGATACTTTAACGAACGCAGTGTTATATTACTGAGTTACGAGAGAATGTAGGAAATAATGATGAAGTAAGTTGAGAAAATAAGCATGTATTGAACGAGCTCTGCCGTGCGGTTGTCTGTATTTTTCTTGTGGGTATATTTCAAGGATTAGTGATTTTATATCAAAAGAGGTACCTTACCCGCGCTCTAAAATGGCAACCTAAAAGAAAGTGCATCGCCTGACCTGACTTTTGCTTGCATTAGTCGCGCACGGTCTCGCTACCAAGCTGCAAGTGCGCGCAGCGTACTACAGTCCGTTCACTATAAAAAGTCCCTTAGTTCAGAAATTGGTAGCCCTGAGTAGTGGGGCTGCCAGATTTTCCCCAACAAGACGTCCCAAAAATTAAGGTAGATGAGATAGATTATAGAAAAAGACATAAGCTTTTATAATCTAAACAATATATCCTATTCCTAATATCATTTATATATGAGTAGAAACTGATACGCGTTATCATATCAGTCAGGTTATTTTTGTTTAACTTTAGACTTTTTAGTAATGCCCAAAAACAAAAACAAATAAATTATTTATGATCATCATCATCCAATCAAATATAATATATTGGGGTACCTTTCTTTTCAATTTCGAGATCTGGCAACTCTATTTTACTTACCTGTAATGGTGGTAGCTGTCATTATATTGATAATCAGTAGTGCCAACATTGTATGAATGGGACAAGTTATAGTGAACGCTCTGTATTACCGTAGGTCGGCTTGTAGAACTAAGAATTTACATTTTCATGTTTCTAACAACAGTTTTTTTAATAGAGCTAAGTGACGAATTACGAGATGATTAAGTCATACGCTCAATGGTAAATGCAACGCCTATTTATAAAAAGTGAAGTAAAATTCAACTGTATACCAAGCGTCGTCTCTCATAGAATGTACTAGCTGTACCTGCGGCTTCGCACGCGTGGCCATTTCTCTAGTTTAAAATAAGTCTATGTACTTCCAAGAGCTAAAATACCAATATACCAACATTTGATCAAAATTCCTTCAGCCATCAAAAAGTTTTTATCGATTGCTCGGCTCCTACTCTTCGGATTGAGATACCAAGTACACCAGTTTTTAAGTCTAACACTAAGATATCCAACAGTGAAAACTGCATCGCAATTGGTCCAGTAGTTTTTGCGTGATGCGTGAACAAATATACAGACAAACAGACTAACAGATAAACAGACATACACGAAATTTAAAAGCTCATTTAGCTTATTTAGTACCCTATTTTTTATATCTTCCTTGTACATATTGTTTGGTACTGTATGCTTTATTATAAGTATAGATGCCATTCACAATGGAGCAGAATAATAAAAAAATGTGTGTTATTAAATTATTTTAATCATGCTTATAAAACAGTACCTTGACATACCTACTGACTGACTGACAGACAACGCCTAAACCGGTGGACCTAGGTATTTGAAATTTGGAGGAATATTCCTTGAGTATCCTAGAGGTGAACTACGGAAGTAAATGTAAAGTGTAAAACATAAATTCCAACTCCAAATAAAATACCCCTATCCTGCGGGAACTCGTTACTACCAGGATAAAAAGTATTGGTACAATGTCCTACCTCGTAATATGAACTCAAATCATGCCAAGTTTCATTTGAATTCATTCAGTAGTTTCGGTGTGATGCATGTCCAAAATACAGATAGACAGACGAACAACATATAAAAAAAAATAAAAAAAAAAAAATATATTTTGGCTACATTTTGAATATAGAACAGCTTCCAAAAAGATTTACTAAATATCTTCAATGTACTGAATTTGGACCAATATCGCAAGAACCTTATATTTTTTCGTTATAAAAAGTATCGTCCATTTTCACCTATCATAAAAACTATGACAGTGCCAAGATGCTTCAAAATCCGTCCAGTAGTTTCAGCGTGATACGTGTGAAATAACTTTCAACCCCTATTCTGCGGGAACCCTTCAATTTTTCGGGATGAAAAGTACCCTATGTCCAACCTCGTAGTATGATGACCTCAAAACATGCCAAGTTTAATTAGAGTTCATTCAGTAGTTTCGGCGTGATGCCTAGCCAAGATACAGACAGACAGACAGAGAGACAAAAATGAAAAAAAAAACAGTTTTGGCTTCAGTAAGGAAGAGAGAAAAGCCTCCAAATAAAATTTACTAAATATCTTCAATGTACGGAATTGGACCTGTTACAGGTTTATTATAAGTATGTTTTCAGAAAGATTAGAATCTTCTTTGCGATAGACGATTTTTATTGAATTCGTCCGTGTCGTCTGGGTGCTAGATCAAGACTCATGATACTCTAGTGTTCCTCTGGATTCCTGTTGTACCTATTTTTAACTGAGCGGAGGAAGGTCACCAACTATTTATAGACGAGTCTGTGTTTAACAGGTTCACAGTTCACAGAAATTACTTCACGTGCACAGCCCATATTATTGTGTGGTCTGTTTGCCGACCAATTTTTTTGCATCTCTGGAGTTGTGGTGGTGAAGAGAACGTCGCATATTTAACGTGGACTCAGCAGGGCATATGATAAAGAACATAAAAAGTGCTGCGACATGGGAACAAACAAAATATTTATAAGAAAAAACTGCGCATGATAAACTAAACGAAAATATCTAAAAGCCAGACTTTTAATACACAGTAGCAGACGAAAAATTAATCGCTACTTCTATGTATACTTATAAACATGATCATTTATCCTTTTTTCGTTCAGCAACGATCACATCAAAATCGGTCCATTCATTTGGGAGCTTCGATCCCGACCGCCTCCTTCTCTCCATTACAGCTTAGAACCAACTCTATCACATCAGCTTTCAAATAAATAAACGCATCAAAATGGGTCGATTCGTTCGAGAGCTACGACGCCACAGACAAACATAGACACAAATACACACCCTAAAGTTATAACACCTGTCTTTTCGCTTTCGGTGGTTTAAGAGGATAACCCAAAAAATTCGATTCCAATCTTACTGCACTTCACTGTTTGTTAAATCACTTTGTATAAACAAGTACATCATCAAAGTAAGAGAAATAACACGAAAGCGCATAAAAAAAAACATTAAGAAATTGCCTATTGTTACTCGGGATGTTGTAAGGATTCTAACGATACCCCATACATGCACATCTGTTCAGGCATTTAAACGTTATGGTGAAACAAAGAAACTAGCATACATACATGAACCCTGAAAACATTACACTCCTTTTTTGCAGTCCTTTTTGTCGTGTAAGAAAAAGGTAATTATCATCGTCGCCTAAATTCTGCCTGCTCAATTACAAACAAAAAGTCTACCTAAAAGCCTTTTAACAACAGATGTCTATTGTCAGTCAAGGAACTTCAAAATAGTCTTCACTCTTCAGAAGCTCCGACAGGCTGTAAGAGTCAACTATTCTCCCAAAGATCCCTAACTTACACGGTATTGACAGTATGGATGCTTTGTAAAAGTGTCTGTTAGCAAGTCATGCATGCAGGCGTACTTATCTATATGGATCATTAATGTACTTTGGCCATTTATTCGGTTAAAACAGTTTTATGACGCAGTTTATAGCTGTACCAAGGCATCATAGATCTAATTTTGATTAGATCAATGCTGCATTGATTTGCACTGGTGGGCGGAGAGAAAACTCGCTGTGGTTGAGGGGGTTGATGCCAGACACACAAGTAATACTCGTGAAAAGGTGCTGCTTGTGGGGACTGGTCCAGCCTGGTTCTTATTTATCATTTTATTTTATTATTGTACCAGAGCTTTTTACTGTGTGATATCTCTTTGGCACTTGTAAATTTGACATGTTAAGTGTTTTTTTTTTACATTTATTAAAAAGTATTGACAAAAATGACATCCCGTACAGTTTATTAGTGCTTTTTTTCGAATGGGCGTATTTCCGAAGCACCGGTAGAGTCAGAAGGTTATTTAATTTTCCGATGATTGATTCAACTCTCAATCGGCACATGAAAGGGAACATTATTTTCAAACTCAAAGTATGCTTGACCTAATTTATTGATTTGTCTGTTTATAATACATTCATTCTCCATTTTAGGAGACGTTTATGATTTTGAAATGGAAAAGTGCTGTAATTTAGAGTTTGGGTTTTGAGTCCGCTGAACATATCCAAGCTTTATTCTTATGCTCACAAAATATAACCTGTTAATAAACATTTTGCTTGTAAGTAAAATAAAAGGTTGGACTTTGGACTTGTTCAGTGGACTTTGACTGTACTAAAATTATTTTTAACATGGCAAAAAGTTGTTTTATTTCATAATTGATATGTTCATACATCTCGATTTTTAATCGTCTGTATTGATCAGCGTAGTGTCAGAAAGTTTCCATACTACTTCTATACGCCCTCTTAACATTAGGAGATAAGAAAACTAAAGTTCGAAATAAGGAACAAGACGAAAGTTGGCAGGATTCGAGGCAAAAACTGGGAAAATTGGAGGCGCTACTGTCGTTCTTTATGCACGGATACGGATACAGACCGAAATAAAAGGACCGAATGGGAAAATGTTCACCTATTAAGATTTGGCACATTGACCAGTTTAGACCTACAAAAAACTTAAATCACGCACCATATTTAAATTAAATTTAATCAGTATTGAAAGGCTAAGTTCACGAACAATCTTTACATAATATGATTTAAAATGTCGTTCATTCAATTTTAAAATCAATAAATAATCTAAGTTTTCAATTCATGTGTAAATGACTCGCCATATTGTGCTCCACTATAGCTAAATACTTGTAAGGAGTAACCAATTTCATCGATTGCATAACAAGATATACAACTTACCGATTTTTAAGAATTAAATAAAAGTAAGGAGGAATTAGCATGTTGCCAATTTAGGACTTACTTTGTTTTTAATAGCAGTGCGCATAATGGCGTATTTTTACTTTTTACATTATTTTAAAGCACTTTGCCAACTTTTGCAATCTTCCTTTGTACGTATGAGAGCGGTTTGGCGACTTTTGTGCATTTGATAGCATGTTATTTTTTTATTACATCAATAAAAATAAGCATTTAACATGAATATTAAAGATTAGCCGCACTCTGCAGTTTCACCAGTGTTGGTTATGATGAATGTGTTATTCAAAGTGAGATACAAAAATTTAAACAAAATCCTTTCAGCCTTTCGGCGCTGAGTGGTAATATGAAAACAAAAAACCTAAAAACACATAAAAAATACGATTTTATTTAGTAGGATTTATGGATTATATTCAATGAAACTTTCACTTGCTTCAGCGGCCAGTTCATATCAGCTTGCTGGGATATATTGTAGGAACAGTTGACCCCAACTACTGCACAGCATAGGTTCAAGAAAGGTTTCAAGTCAGGCTTAAGATGGAATCTTTCATTGTGTTTCGATACTTGTATTTGGGTAGGGTTTGTTTAGCTTGGGGGTTTTTTATTGTGTATATATATTTATATATATTATTTGTATATAAGTGTTTTTTCTGGCCGCCAGGCCTTAGCTTTCATTTCATTTATATTTTTCATTAGTTCAATTTTGGGTAGGCTTTTGTTTAGCGTGGGGTTTTACTTGTGTTAATTTTACCATTTATCATTTGTCTGACTTACAGTTTTGGCGAAAGTAAGCTACATATTTTTATTTTGTTCATTTTAAATATGGATTTCCGCAAAGTAACGCCTGAATCTATCAATTATATCAAATCGGCAGGCATAGCCGAACAGGCACAACTTTACATCAAGTTGACCAAACTCCATCGTTTAGCTGCTCAGAACGTTTGGTTTAATCAGCAGTGTAAACATTTAAATGTTATTCCTAATTACATCAATATTCGTTCACACATTACCGGGCTAGTACTATCGCTTTATCGAAAGCTAAGAACATTTGGTTAAATGAAGAGTGTAGGCATTGGTTTTCAGTCAGAGATAACTCATTTGAAGGTTTTATATTCAGAGTTGAGTTTTAGATTACATAATATAGCTAACCGATTAGCTCACGAGAAATACTTGACTCAGTCTAGGAAGTTGGATAGGTTGATTAATAACAGATCAAATGTTATTTCCGTTTCGGACGTGCCCGTTAGCAGCCACTCCTTTTACCCTCGTGTTAAAAACTTGATTAGTATTGATTTTCCAACTTCAGAAATTTATTTATTAGAGAAAGGTTTGAAATATAATCTTAGTTCAAAACTATCTCAAAAATCATTAGAAACTTTGGCAGTAGATTCAGAAATTGCGTGTTGTTTAGGTAAACAGGATGTTGCTGTTAAGCATCTCGTAGCATCTCAGATTAAGAAGTCCAATACTCTTAATAATAATAATCCCAAGGTACCAGAGTTTAGGCTTTTTAAATCATTGCAGGAGAGATTGTGTTAAAATGATTTGGTAGTTTCAAAAGCCGATAAAGGTAATACAGTAGTAATATTGGATAGGGATTCATATAACCAGAAGGTCTACGAGGTTATTCGGGGTGAGGAATTTGAAATTTTGAATTCAGATCCAACTAATAAGTTTACATCAGATTTGAAAATGGCCATAAAAACATAACGTATATTCCACCAGGACCTCTCAAAAATATTGTGCCCATGAATCCACGTTCACCTTGTTTGTATGGCTTACCTAAGACTCATAAAATCAATATCCCTATACGTCCTGTGGTCTCGAACATTGGAGCTCCAGCATACAAGTTGGCTAAACATCTTAATTTTCTTTTAAGAAGCAAAGCGAGTTTCAAGCCACAGTATAGTTTGAAATAGTTTAGATTTAATTCACAAAGTTAAAGACGTTATTATTCCACCGAATGCTAAATTGTTGTCATTGGATGTAGACAGTTTGTTTACCAATGTTCCCTATAAAGAGTGTTTACAAGTATTGGGTTCTCATTTTGAGAAACAACGGTTACAGCCTGGTGAGACAGATGATCTTATTAATTTGACTAGTATTTGTATGGAACAAAATTATTTTATATTTAACAATCAATATATTAGACAAAGAGAAGGTTTAGAGATGGGATCCCCCTTGAGTCCTCTGATGGCATTTGGATGATACAGTTTTGGCGGAAGTAAGCTACATATTTTAATTTTGTTTATTTTAAATATGGATTTCCGCAAAGTAACGCCTGAATCTATCAATGACTATTCTCACATTTTAATCAAGTTAAATTTATGTATTGCAAACATATGTTCATAGTTAAAATCATGAGCATTATGGTGTTAGTGTCAACATATGAACCTGACAGGGTATATCAAAAATTAGCAAGCAGGCGAGCCGTCCATCTAATCAATTGGTTGTATTTCTGTAGTTATATCATTTAAAACTCATCAAAGGTATAATAGCACTTGTCAATAAGAAACGTCTTTAGGTTATTAAGGGAAGCAGTTGTTTCTCATATTTTTTATTGTATCGGGTACTTTGTTATAAATTACTGCCATTTCAATCACTTATTCATTCATTTCTTATATCATTCATTCATTCAAATTTCAAAATAAGAAACACTAAAATTGAATGCCTGTATTTTTAAATTAGAAAATTATCCGACTGCCCTCTTGGCAAAGTAAATCTTTTGGTGTAGTAGATCCAAGGACACAAATACTGCAGCAGTTCACAGAAAAAATAATAGTTGCAGCGGGCACGATCTTTGCTAATACGGGACAACAGTCAATGTAAATGTGTTCACACTTGTTGAATTTTATACATGACAATGATTATCTGAGCTCTACGCAGGTTTACTTTGCTTGGTTTTTTAATTAGTGTGACAACACTTTAAAACAAAATACGGAGTAGTCTGGAACGGACTGTCTTTTTGTTCTATAATGGCGTTAGGTATTCATTTAGAGTAAAATAAATATTTTATACCTGAAATCACGAGTTATTTGGACTCCACTTTTCTCCCTGATCACAACACTTAATACGAAAATGGACTTTAGGACCTTGAACCATTAAGTTGGCTATCTATTGAAATAAAAGAGGAAGTCTAATAAAAATCGCATCTCCTGTTTTTTTATTAAAGCTCGTTTTTGATACGGGACACAATCCTAGTATGAATGTGATGTATGAGCGTTGTCCTTCAATTCATTAAGAAATGATGATGAGTGTGTCATTTACTCTGTCACTCACTACACTGTACATAAGAACTGAGCTCCATAAAACTATACGAGGCGTGTGAACAGCTACACTTCCAACTACTTACTGCGTCGTTGTTGGGAAACAATCTAAACAGGGTCTAACGAAAGCAGTGGTCGGTGTTACCTATCCAAACGCTCACGTTACCATCATAATGCCAATAGGATAGTTAGCCTTTTGGTTTAGTTACTAGAGTAATAAGACAACCATTACGAGTGGGATGACGACATCCTCCAAAAAGGCAAAAAATATTTTAATCGGTAATCTGACACTTCTTAAAAGCCGTAAAAAGTTTGAAAGTTAAGCATTTTTCTTAATTAACAAAACGATCTAAAAACAGGCTGTCAACAGTTGCGGCGATCAATGCCCATCACCGAACTATCTAGATCTCCCCATCCACCAAATTAACTTTATATTAGTATCGGGTGTAATCACACTGGAGCTCTCGTTTAATGGTTAGCGCTAATCTAGTTCAGTTCAGGTCCTGTCAGTGCATGTCAAAGATATATAATAAATAATACATACCGGAAGTTCGTAAAATCGTATAAAACCAAGCGTGTCACATATTTTTAATCGACTTCTAAAAAGCATTTAAACCATTTTATTTGAATAACCATCATTGGCCTATATTCATCCACTACTCGACGTATGCCTCTTCTAGTGAACGCTACTGAACTCAATCTTCTGTTTTTCTCATCCAGTCCCTGGCGACTGATTTTCACAAGTCGTCACTTAAACAGGCCGGCGCGCGGACGCCCTACACTACGTTTGCCTAAGCGTGGTCTCTTCGACCACAGCTCTGATCTTTCTGAATCAAGTTGGATGATTGTATTTCTATTTAAACTACTAAATTTTAAACTTTATTTAAGGGATAGATCTTCACTCCAGTATGGTCCCATATAACTCATCGGAATTGGTTCAGTATTTTATAAGTAAATGTATTCTTATCCAGGAGATTGGTTAAAATAATCATTTTGTCCATCGAATTTATATGCACTCGGTTGGAAACAAACTAAAATAGCTACGTAACAAGTCTAAGGCACCCAATTTCCCCCAATTTCAGGCACGCATTAGACCTACCTCTACATCTGTGGTATATCATAAAGGGTCGTACTTTGCTGTCTCGATAAGGATTTATATCAATGTAATTATATACTATCTGTTATATTGAAAGGGAAATTATATCAATGTAATTATATACTTTCTGTTATTTTGAAAGGGAAATTAGGATTTTATTTGATGGTCATTATGTAAACGTAAAGACTCAATAGGGAATTCAGTTAGTTTCAGGAAATTTTGTGAGTTGTTTCATTTGAGACTAGCTGTACCAGCGGCTTCGCACGCGTGGTCATTTCTCTAGGTAACAAATACTCTATGTGCTATTCCAGGACCTAAAATACCAATATACCAACATTTGATCAAAATTCCTTCAGCAGTCAAAATATTTTTATCAATTGCTCGGCTTTTACTCATTAAATTGAGATACCAAGTACCCCAATTTTTAAGCCATACCATAAGCTATCCAACAAAGAAATTTACGTGATGCGCGAACAAACAAACATACAGACAAACAGACACGTTTCAGCGTGAAAGAAAAAGAAAGAAAATACATTTATTTATAACATTATATACAATGACAAACAAAATAAAACAAAGAAATAGATAAAATAATAATAATGTTATGTGTTGTCACAAACAGGTCCCAACTCAGCAAACGCTAAGGCCATAAGGCCTTGGCAATGATTTTCTGCTGGGACCTGTTTGTGACATCACGAACGCAGAGTGACATCACTGATACAAACATACAATACGTGATACGTGTTCTTTAAACAACTGTCAACCCCTAAAAAAAAACCACATAAACTTGTGATTTAAAATCTTCATCATTTTTGAAGTCGGCACCGCAGCAGCCGGCTCCGCTTCGGTTTATTTATGATTTGAGATCTTCATCATTTTTGAAGTCGGCACCGCAGCAGCCGGCTCCGCTTCGGTTTATTTATGATTTGAGATCTTCATCATTTTTGAAGTCGGCACCGCAGCAGCCGGCTCCGCTTCGGTTTATTTATGATTTGAGATCGTCATCATTTTTGAAGTCGGCACCGCAGCAGCCGGCTCCGCTTCGGTTTATTTATGATTTGAGATCGTCATCATTTTTGAAGTCGGCACCGCAGCAGCCGGCTCCGCTTCGGTTTATTTATGATTTGAGATCGTCATCATTTTTGAAGTCGGCACCGCAGCAGCCGGCTCCGCTTCGGTTTATTTATGATTTGAGATCTTCATCATTTTTGAAGTCGGCACCGCAGTAGCCGGCTCTGCTTCGGTTTATTTATGATTTGAGATCTTCATCATTTTTGAAGTCGGCACCGCAGCAGCCGGCTCCGCTTCGGTTTATTTATGATTTGAGATCTTCATCATTTTTGAAGTCGGCACCGCAGCAGCCGGCTCCGCTTCGGTTTATTTATGATTTGAGATCTTCATCATTTTTGAAGTCGGCACCGCAGCAGCCGGCTCCGCTTCGGTTTATTTATGATTTGAGATCGTCATCATTTTTGAAGTCGGCACCGCAGCAGCCGGCTCCGCTTCGGTTTATTTATGATTTGAGATCGTCATCATTTTTGAAGTCGGCACCGCAGCAGCCGGCTCCGCTTCGGTTTATTTATGATTTGAGATCGTCATCATTTTTGAAGTCGGCACCGCAGCAGCCGGCTCCGCTTCGGTTTATTTATGATTTGAGAACTTCATCATTTTTGAAGTCGGCACCGCAGCAGCCGGCTCCGCTTCGGTTTATTTATGATTTGAGATCGTCATCATTTTTGAAGTCGGCACCGCAGCAGCCGGCTCCGCTTCGGTTTATTTATGATTTGAGATCGTCATCATTTTTGAAGTCGGCACCGCAGCAGCCGGCTCCGCTTCGGTTTATTTATGATTTGAGATCGTCATCATTTTTGAAGTCGGCACCGCAGCAGCCGGCTCCGCTTCGGTTTATTTATGATTTGAGATCGTCATCATTTTTGAAGTCGGCACCGCAGCAGCCGGCTCCGCTTCGGTTTATTTATGATTTGAGATCGTCATCATTTTTGAAGTCGGCACCGCAGCAGCCGGCTCCGCTTCGGTTTATTTATGATTTGAGATTGTCATCATTTTTGAAGTCGGCACGGCAGCAGCCGGCTCCGTTTCGGTTTATTTATGATTTGAGATCGTCATCATTTTTGAAGTCGGCACCGCAGCAGCCGGCTCCACTTCGGTTTATTTATGATTTGAGATCTTCATCATTTTTGAAGTCGGCACCGCAGCAGCCGGCTCCGCTTCGGTTTATTTATGATTTGAGATCTTCATCATTTTTGAAGTCGGCACCGCAGCAGCCGGCTCCACTTCGGTTTATTTATGATTTGAGATCTTCATCATTTTTGAAGTCGGCACCGCAGCAGCCGGCTCCACTTCGGTTTATTTATGATTTGAGATCTTCATCATTTTTGAAGTCGGCACCGCAGCAGCCGGCTCCACTTCGGTTTATTTATGCTTTAATACCTCGCCTGGCTATAAAAATATACATGCGTCTGCCCAATTCTCATTTACGCATTTTACGCCCCTAAACCCCTTAACTTACGTAGTCTGATTTATTCCATAACAGGGCACATTTATAGGGGTCCCAGATTTTTTCAGTTCTGTTATGGCCACCGTAAAATCTTGGCAGGGTGTCCCAAACCATACATCCTCGTGACGCCAACAAAGACTTTCGCACATTTGGACAGGACTCTTAGTTCGGGAGCTATTGGGTAGTTTAATTAAGAGACGAGAAGAAAAAATAGTTCAAATAACACATTATTTTATGTTTTATGTATAATAATATAAAATAGTGTAAAGAGTTTTCAGTATGCCCGAGAGTATCTGACGTGGCTTAACTACTGCTATAAGCAGTTAGCAACCGGGACGACTTAATGTGCCCTCCAAAACAAAGAGCGATGCCAGGCCGAGGATAAAACCCACTGCCGTGAGATTGCAACCCTTACAATTTTGCCGCTCGGCCACTCATCTCTCAAAAAACAACATTCAACTTTTCTGAAAAGCTAACCTTGAGCTCAGCTTAGACGCACAATCCATGTTTTCAGTTTGTCTCTCTTTGATGTATTGAGAGGTATAAAGAACGGACACATTTATTACACACTTGTTTTGAGTAGCGCTCTCACAGATTGTGTTGCGCTCTCACAGATTGTGTTGCGCTCTCACTGCGGCATTTTTCTTACTGATAGCATTTTAATACCCCTCATAACTTCTAAAAAAACACCAGTAAGCGTTACTCAAAATCTTTGGCAGCAACGAACATAGTGCTTTTTGACCATATTATACAACTGCATTATTACTCATTTTGGAAAGTCTTGTTTTCTGTTTAGTTTCCATGGCAACATGTCATTCATTTCCAGCGAGTAGGTAATCTAGATTTTTGCAGTCAACATTTTGATACCTTGGATTACATTATTGTGATTTTCATAGGGACCTCAATTTTTTTGAAAAATAAAGTTATCGCTATCTATAGGTGAAATAATTTTGAAATTGGTTCAATATTTTTTTTATTAATCCATTACAAACAAACAAAGATACAAAGATAAAAAAAAAACAAATCTCTCCATTTCATAGTATTAGTGTAGATATATCAATGTCGATCAGGGACCTTATTCTCTATTCTCTATTCAATATTCAATATTCTCTACTCGGCCACGTAACGCGCTGCGTTAAGATATCTGCGTGGAATTGTTTGTGCATGTTCGAGAATTGCCGCACTTTTCCGAACGATTCCACAGCGAGACGCGTTACGCTTGTGACTGTTCATAGAGAATAATGGCCCAGGTGATTTTAATAAACGCTAATAATCTTCACATGTGTTGGAATACCAGTCAAGGCGGCTACTTGAATGAATCGTTATCAAATCTTACAGCAGCTCATATATTTAACGAACTTTCTTGATGCGATCGTTCTTTACGAGTACGTTTGGCTGAACTCCACAGTGCTTTTTACGCAGTGTAACATGGTCTGAGTTATAGAGAGGGGTGTTTGAATATCAAAAATGATGATATTATCGATATTGTCATTGTGTATTAGGCTTATATAAAGTGCATTAATTATGTTCCTCTTTGGAAAAAGCTATGACAACTTTAAGACATAAGAATTATATTTGTATGTACAAAGGTTCGATTCCTGTCTTGTGGTCGTTTTAAACTTCTCCCGAATATATCGTAGTCATTTTTTTCCTCTAATTTAACCATAGTCAATAGACAACAGTAACAACATGTATCAGTCATCATAAACAATCTCATTCCACCCACTGCTGGGCATAGGTCTTCTTTATCCAAAACCATTTTTATGATCCTTTGCTAATCGTATCCGTGTGCGACGAAGTCATCGATCCGTCTCTGCCAACACTCATTTTTCCTGTTTTTGACCATAATTATCTCATTATACCTTTCCTGCATTCTAAATTATCTAAGTGGAGTACCTAGGTAGGGCTTTATTTTTTGAAGGGCACAGTAATTTCTCGACCCACTTCACTTGCGTCCCGTGACTCTTGTTCTAATGTCTGCCACCTTGGAACGGCACCCGACCTTGACATTTGGATTAGGTCCTAAAATTTGATAGAGTCAGAAGGTTATTTCCTTTTCCTGTGCAACTAAGAAAAAAACGACACCAGGTTTGGTCCTGGGCTCCTCACTAATAACTTTTCTAAGTTATGTGCGGTTTTCCATCGCTCCGGGTTTCGGACGGCACCTTAAGCTGTCGGTCCCGGCTGTTATTAAGTAATAGTAGTCGATAAACCATGTCAGAGGCCCTCAGGTGGCCTGAAAAACTCTACCTGAAGCACTACCTGATACGACAAACAAACAAACATCATTATCATCCAACATTTACAACCACTACGCTACCCACACCTCGATTTTATTGCCACGCCTTTCGATCAAATATTCTTCATCCATGTCTTTCCCTCCACCCTGACGACATCGCACCGTTAGACGTCTGACTCAAAGTATGTTTCACCTAGCTAGTTCATTAATTTGGTCTATTTAGTACACCTTTTTTTCCTATATAAGATTTTGAATTGTAAACCTATTTACTATAAAAAATAGTTTGAGTTTGATGCGAGTATTGCCCTTTAAGCGACTCTGCTTTTAATATATATAATATATAAAATATATAATGATCTATAAAATATAAGACATCTAAGCACATCCCTACTTAGAATTTACGCGCGGGTTCAGTCCCGCATTTACATTCAAATGTGACGCACTATAACTGCGGATGACATAACACCGCTAGAGGAAAACTAGTGGAAAATGCTGCTATTAACTTAACGTTTTATACGTTCCCTGATTGATGTATTGTGAACCCTGGGCATCGTAAAATAAGGGCTCATTTGCGTTTTCTCGCCGTTTTAAGTAACATATTACGCGAGCGTTGAAACGCGGTGGCTGATTACCCACCAGGGTCGAGTATGGTTTAAACAGTACCTAATGGAACACTCATTTATGAATGCGCTGCGGCGTTTTTGCGTTATTAATCGTTACTTCGTCGCTCTGCGATTGCATCTACATTCTTCCCAATTCCTGCGGTTTTTTCCTAGCATAAAAGTAGGTCTCTATTACCTACACTAAGCCTGTTAAAAACATCCTAATCAGTTCAGCAGTCTGATGGTATAACTAGCAAACAACCAAAGCCACTTTTACATGTAAATAGCTGTAAATCATCAATTTTTTAAATAAAGCTACTCGTATACCTACAAAATCGATCTTGTTTGTGATTTTTTAAATTTAAAACAAAAACCTTGTATGAATGTTTGTTTCCTCGTCGCTCCGTCTTCGTCTATGTGGATTTCTACCCTAAGGGTTTAAGTATTCGACATATCTTCAGTTTTTACGTATAAAATATGTAAAAGTCTTGACTAATACTAGAGAATAAATATGTGAGTCTACGTTACACATACATTTTTAGGTTTGTCAATTAATTATTTTACCACATCGGAGTTGATGGCTATAACTTGCGTGATAGGTATTTTTATCCACAGGCTATTATTTATTCTCGACCACAGGCTGAGTTCTACACCAATCTCTCAAAATAGGAAGATGTTTAAAAATCGATTGCTTCTGTCTTAAATCTATAAACATCACCTAGCCCTTAAAAATCTAGTGGTTCACTTTTTTTCATACGTTGTGGTAGCTGCAAAGGAGGCCCGATCGGTTGAGTATCGAGAGTGAGACCTCCCTTAAATCTACGCTGTTGTCTAGATCCAAACTGAATACTCCGAATTGGCCTTAGTCTCGAAGTCTAAGTCGAAGTCTAAGATCCGAAGCGGATATCGAACCCACAACTTCGCTTGCTTTATGACATGACATGAGAAAGACTGAGAAGCAAGTATCTCCTGACACGACCAGAAATAAATTATTATCCCTTGAACTGCACTATCAACTTTTGAGGGACAACATAGAAATTAAACTAGTGGCTCTGTGAGCTGTAGACCTCGCGCGTACAATCTTTTTTGCAAACAATCTAGCAGTGCACAGTAGAACGGCCTGCACGATAATTGTACGAAAGCAGTTGAAAAAAAAGTTGCAATACTATATGGTATGAAGATCTGATGAGGATCTTCGGTATGATGAGCAGAATAGCTCCTAAAAATGCAGTAAATTTCTAACTTTTAAGTTTCCACGAATGGAATCAGCTCTTTACCTACTAGGTAGGGATTGATGGAGCACCTTGGTTATTAATGTTAGTTTTATAATAAAGATATCATCAGATCAGAGCAGTGATTGCGGTGTAAAGGGTTTAACATTCTAAACTGAGATAATTATAGGTCAAATCAAAATGAAGGACGCTAAAGACACTATTTGCGAAAAAGGAAGGTACACGAACAAAGTTTTATATATATTTATTTCTGTTTTCATTGTTTTTTTCAATGTTTGCAAAAAATGGCACGTTTAGCACGGACCTAGCGTCCACGAGATAAATTTTCCCGCTATGAGCTGAGTCAATTTTAATGATTGCGAGTGTACCTATCTACTTCTGTCTGGACCACAGATTACCCCCTATAGATACCGCTTACAAGGCATCAGACGCACCCAACACATACTTGCTTTAGCTAGTATACACAGGCTCGCTTTGAGACACGACTTCAGTCTCGGACTAACCTTTCGACCCGTGCAAGAGTGCTAGTTTATTGCGAATTTAATCGAAAAAACAATATTTTTAATGGCTTCCTGTGCAGTAAAATGGTGTGGAAAGTCAGCCAAAACGTCAAATTACCAAAAGAAGGCATAACATTTCCCCGGTAAGTAATTTTGTATTTTTTGTGGTATATTACGAGCCAAGCGGATTTCAGTTTATACTGGTTCCACAGGTCATGAGCGTCATGGAAAAATAAGCATGCGTTAATGTCTTTTTGAAAAGTCTCTTTCACTCATTACGCAAGTACCAGTTACCAGTAACAGTTGTCCCTGTCTAACAAGAGCACGTGTAAGCTAGTGTTGGGATATCATAAAATATTCTCATGTTGGTACATATCGATATTTCAACTTAATTATTTAGAAAACCGTATCACAAAAGTTATTTTGTTTTTGTACGAGTAACAATCTATTACGGAATACGGTTAAAGCTTGAAGTGTGGTTAATAGGTACTTAGTTTGCTTTTAAATGTAAACGAAGATAGAATTAAAATACAATTTTACTTTGTATTAATATTGATATTTTTGTAGGTTTGTTTTTATAACTATAAAAGATATGAGTCTGAGAAGTATTAGACTGATAGATAGACTGACAGAATGATCTCACAGCATAAGGTTTTTTTTTACTACGGAACCATAAAATTGAAACATTTCGGTCTATGTAAAAGGTTTCCTAGATGCCCTGAGAGGAAAATAAAATGGACAGACGCAACTTGTTGTGGGGAGGAATGGTTTCCTACTAATAAAAGTGTCATTTTCTCAAGGCACTTCACTGAAGATAATAATTAAGATATCTGCTCCACCGATCAGGGATCTGTAGATGGGCATCCAGGTTTTCCGAAAGAAACTTTTGAATCTTTGAAATTCAAAACAGCATAGGCAAACAAACCTATTTATTGGTGTATTGTTTTCGACGAAATGAAAATTGAGAGAAAAGTAGAGAAGACATACGGTTATGTAGATTTTGGCGAGGTGCCTTTTTTCTCATTAATAAATACATTAAATAATATCCTAATTTATACATTTAGTTTTCTTAGTATCTACTCGCTGCCATTCTGCCACTTTGATGACGTCGTCTGACCATCGTGCAGGTGGTCTGACTCTTAAACTAAGTCCTTCTCTTGGCCACCATTCCGCCACTTCCACATCCGCTTGGCGCAGGAGTGGAAATAGAGGCGTGCACATGAGGAGGCCTATACCCAAGAGTAGCTTGATTTAGGGAGATATAGATAGAAAGATAGTACCTACCCATTTTAGGCGATCAATCAAAACTCAAAGCTAGTAAAAATGGGGAAGAATATTTTTTATCTGCGATGTAAACGAAAAACTGATATGACTATATTTTTTATATAAAATGCTCTAGGCTTCTAAGTATCATTAATCTATTTAAAGAAATTCAACGTTTATTAAGTTTGATTGTTTTCTCGAGTTTATATCAAAAAACATAATAACATAAAACTCATTAAACAAAATCCAAACTATTTTGATCGGCCCTGCAGTCCCATCACTATGGTCAGTACATTTCTAGTGCGACCCGTATCTCCTTTGTATTTTGTGAGTGCGACCTAGAATAAGCTAATCACGGCGCAGTCGTTGCGTTCCCCGCGACCCGTGCTTTCTTCCATAATTTGTGAACTCGAATCCGTAAAATAATTCAATGATGTGGAATCTATAGGGGGTAATCTGTGGTCTGAACTTTTCCCGAAACTAGCTGCGTTTGCGCCCGAATTGTCACGTTTTCCGCGATAAAAGTTGAGACTTAAGTAAGTTTAGAGTTGAAAGCCGTTCTCTGTAATTCAACTTCCCTACACGTCTTGCGTTACTGAGAACCCAACAACATTTTTATTGGAACTCAATAGAGGGCTTATATTTTGCAAAAACCGAAAATCTTTTTAATGTATTCGCCGATTTGAAATATTTTTATAATTAGACAGATAAATCATTTAACTACCTTAAATTTCAATCAAAATAATTGTAATATACCTTTTTGTTTCCGCTGCACGCGACCACGCGTTCTTAGGAAACATTCCCTATAGATTTTTAATAATTTAAGGTACTTTATGAGTTTAAAATTATTAATATTATATTAGCGATAAATAGAGTCGCCCTGTGAAGCGGGCACATCTCTATGATGACAACAGCAGCGTTTAACAGATCAGTTATGCAAATAATTCATAGGGCTCCAGCAATTTCATCAGGGCCCCCTCGATTACTACGTAACTAGCGATCCAGGGGTGTTTAGTCAGACCCCCGTAATCAATGGCAACTGTCCAAACCGAGGTTCGTACCTCCTGGGTGCTCTTGAGCAAGTGGCCAAAACTTAACTTTGGCGTGCGCCTTCTTCGTCACGCATTGCGGCGGAGCGCTTTCACGCCCTTTCCACCGTCCGGTGACGCTGTAGAGGTCAGTTATAGACCAACAGCATATATGTGCTGTTGGTCTATATAATATATACACACTTTTGCCATGTCGAAAATGTTGTTATTACAATTAATTTGTCCAGTTTATTTCTATTTAACACTAATTAACAAAAAACTCAGCAAATACTGTTAATAGAATTAGATTTTCAGTTCGTAAATGTACTAGTTTCTCTAAAAAACACCTACACTGTTAGAAACAATAGAATTCAACATGGCGGTCATGCAGTTCACGCAACATAAGGAAGATAAAAGAAATGTTAGTTCGGCTCAGGTTCGCCCCGTGATGTAAACTTGTATTTTTACAAAGCGGGGCTTTTCCTGAGCCAACCTGATGATATTACAGGGTATCCTAGTTTGGGGCTAGGTAATTGGTGTGGAATTGTCCCGAATATATTTATTTATTTATTTTATCATCCATGCAACCACAGAGAGCTTCAGTGTCTCTGTGGCTACATGTTCCCAATTGTTTACCTAAAGAGGTACGCGGCCATCCTGTATGATATAGACGTCATAAGAGATGGCACGTAGATTCTACACTACGTTTGCTTGTTTACTAAGCCCATACAAAACAATTAATATCTCGCTTATGCTTTAACCGGGTAGGTTAACGCATAAGCGAGATATTAATTGTTAAATAATATGCCGAATGGCGCAAAGTGTTCGTAACACTTGAGCCTATTATTCTATGTTGCTATTTTCTTCTTAACCTGCTTTTTACCTTAACCTGCTGATAACGGGTTTTTATACTTGGTTTAGTATCAGCTAGGTTTAGAATAACGAAAGAACGAAGAACGAAGGAAGGTTACCGACATAGCTCTCAGAGTTTGCAAGTTGAAGTGGCAATGGGCAGACCATATAGTTCGCAGAACCGACAACCGCTGGGGAATAAAGTTTCTCGAATGGCGACCACGAACAAGCAAGCGAAGTGTGGGGAGACCCCCCCAGACGATGGACCGATGACATTGTACGAGTAGCCATCGCAGGAAGTCGGTGGAAGGAGGTGGCACAAGATCGCTCGTCATGGCGCTCTTTGGGCCTATGTTCAGCAGTGGACTTCTAAAGGCTGACATGATGATGATGATGATGATGAGGCTTAGAATAACATAATAATATTTTTTTTAAGGAATTTTATTGGTTTTTCTGTGATTAAAAAAACACATTTCAGACAACAATGCTATACAATAATAATACTTCATACAACAAAGCATATAAATTCTTCCAAAATAGCTCTCCAAGAAATCTAATTTCAGCTCCAACACAATATTGAGGGCCGGTTGGTCTAGTGGCTAGTAACTCTAGGCACGAAATCAAACGGTCGCGGGTTCGAATCCTGCAAGGTGCAATCTTTTGTGTGATGAGCAGAAAAGTTTGTTTCTTATTCATGGATGTAATATTAGCATCTATGTATGTTTATCCGTTGTCTAGTACCCATAGTATCCTAGTTTGGGGTTAGGAAATTAGTGTGAATTGTACCAGGAAAAAAAGAAAAAAATAGCCTTCTATAATGACGTCATCAAAGGCCGCAATTACACAATTTACGCGAACCAGGGAAAAATAATTTTCTTTTTGTACAAGAATTAACAAAATCGCCGCCAGTTTCCCGGTGTCGGCATCCCAGAGGGTAATGGTAGGAAAAAAGAAGGACTTTGAGTAACTAGTGTTGTCCGCCTTGAACTAAAATGTGGCGATACATTAGAGGTCTATCTCATTTGACAAACAATAAAATAAAATATTTATTTATTACAAGACTGCCCAAAAAAGGAGTGTAATGTTTTTATGGATCATGTATGTTTGTATGTGTAACGCCGCTGGTCGATTCTTAAAAAAACAGTAGGTACTAAAATGTTCGAGAAGCATGGCTGGATGTTGCAATACCAACATTTAAAGGAACCTTCTGGAACACACCAGGGAGCGCAGGTACCTACAGAAGTTTTTAGAGTGCGCGGTAGGTAGGTACATATGGGCGCGGCGCGACGCGGCAACTTCAAAGGCGCCGCCGGCCTTAGATACCTACGGGTACGGCGCGAGGTGGCAACATCAAAGGCACCGGCGACCTTGAAAGTTCTAGTACCTACCGACTACTGCTATTACACACGAGTACCTTCTGGAAACTTCCGTCGTGGTATAAATAAGGAGCGCATGGGCTGCCTGGAACAGTCTTAACTTGGCATTCACAACGAAACGATCAAAATGATTCGAAGCGAATATTCAATAATAATTAATCAGTATCAGTTGAGTTAAAAAAGTGTTCGAGTGTTTTTTTATTTTGGTTTAATTGGCATACATTAATTTTATCCGAACCCCAGCTCGTAACAGTATGTATGTATGTGAGTTTATTTATCCCACCATAATTTTAAAATGCCTGAATAGATTTGGATGTATGCTGTATCATTAGACTCATTACATCATCCCGAGTAACATAGGTTATGTAATTATTTTTGTTAAATTCAATATAGCGGCAGTACGGCTCCAAAAAAAATGTTGTTTTTTTTTACTTTATTAATTTACAATGCATTTGCGGTCCTACGTACTTAACTGGCTGTTAGAACACCAGTATCTTAACTGGCTGTTAGAACACCAGTATCTTAACTGGCTGTTAGAACACCAGTATCTTAACTGGCTGTTAGAACACCAGTATCTTAACTGGCTGTTAGAACACCAGTATCTTAACTGGCTGTTAGAACACCAGTATCTTAACTGGCTGTTAGAACACCAGTATCTTAACTGGCTGTTAGAACACCAGTATCTTAACTGGCTGTTAGAACACCAGTATCTTAACTGGCTGTTAGAACACCAGTATCTTAACTGGCTGTTAGAACACCAGTATCTTAACTGGCTGTTAGAACACCAGTATCTTAACTGGCTGTTAGAACACCAGTATCTTAACTGGCTGTTAGAACACCAGTATCTTAACTGGCTGTTAGAACACCAGTATCTTAACTGGCTGTTAGAACACCAGTATCTTAACTGGCTGTTAGAACACCAGTATCTTAACTGGCTGTTAGAACACCAGTATCTTAACTGGCTGTTAGAACACCAGTATCTTAACTGGCTGTTAGAACACCAGTATCTTAACTGGCTGTTAGAACACCAGTATCTTAACTGGCTGTTAGAACACCAGTATCTTAACTGGCTGTTAGAACACCAGTATCTTAACTGGCTGTTAGAACACCAGTATCTTAACTGGCTGTTAGAACACCAGTATCTTAACTGGCTGTTAGAACACCAGTATCTTAACTGGCTGTTAGAACACCCTTATCTTGGTAGGTTCTTCTTATTATTATTCTAAAATAAATACCTACTATGTCTCTTCGAATTGAGACGTTTGTTCACGGCTCGAAGAACAAACATATCAATTCTCAGTCAACTGCACATAAAAACAAGAGAATCTTGTTTTTATCATCGATGGTTTAAACAGATTCTCAATTACTTTGGCCGCATTGCTCGTAGAAATTCTGACAACCTTGAGAAGCTTATGAAGGTGGTATGGTGAGAGAGGTCAATGGGAAAATACCACGCGATCGAACATAAGCATCAGACTATGTAACAGTACTCATTAGTGAAAGAAATATTTTTTACCAAATTCGAATCAAACCCGCAAACTAACACTCAAACCCTCCTTCCCTTCCCTGAAGGGCGACTAAGATTAACACGCCCGCCATTTTTAATGAGCCCGACCGGAAGATCAAATAACTTTTGCTCATTTTCGCCTCTAACGCAACAGTTACGCGAAGACAGTACACTAATTCGTTACTAAATGAGAATAAAAAAAAAGTACACAACTCTTACAAAATTACGCGGAAGTACGAGTCTCAGTTGGTGGTTTTGCGAAATTGCTAAGTTTTTTCGTAAGATCGATCGAAGAAAATTATGAGACGGGTAATTATTATAGCTCATATAATTTCTGAATGGCTAATTTCGATCTTCCGACGGGAAAATACGAGTTTTCGCGAATATACGGATTACGCGATCCTACGATAAGCAATAATTGTTTTGAAAATAAATAAGATACATTAACGACCAGTACCCGCTATTGGCATGTATCATGCCGTTAGTAATAGTGTGTAATAGCGTTATAGGCATGTATCTTACGTGGCATGTAAGATACATGCCTAAAACGTCAGTTACACGATACAAATTAATATAAATAAAAGGTATTTTCTTTACATATCTGTCTAATATAGGTACTAATGACTAAATACTTGATAATAATCTAAAATTTTGGTTTACTCCATTATAAAAAGAGAATTTTTGACAACGCAAACACATTTTCACTTGTTTTATTGAGTTTTAGCTACATTAAACCTACTAAAAGTAGACTAAAAGATAAGTTCAACTCGCTTCAATGACGTCATCCGTCTTGTTGTCTGAACTTTAGTTACTGTCTCACCTCTGTACATGTCAATTTGGATGTGGTGAATTAGGTAGCCTGATTCTTCGGGGTCTAATAAAAAAGTAATCTTTAGGAACCTGCTTCTAGCACGTCTTGTAAAGAAATGAAGGTAACACCGCTAAATAACTGCTTGCAATTGAACAATTGTTTCGTAATGAGATTTTAGGAATGAGGAACGAGTTCTTTAGAAATGGCGGGGATTTATGCATTTCGACATTAAGCTACGTACGAATAAATATAGGTACATTTCCGGGCACACAAATTGACAAAAAATATCAAGTTACGTTACCTACGTGTTAATAAATGCCGGGCACACAAGCAGTAAAAAAAAAGTTTCGAGCACACAAATGGACATAAAGTTATTTAAGTATGGGATTGGGCGGATCAATTGAGAATAATGCATCCCGAAAGATGGGCAAAGATCGCAACATATTCGTTACTAAGTCGTCCAGTAAGCGGTGGGCCGGTGGCAGACAAATTGTCTTGTACTCACAGAAGACAGAGATAAACGGAACAATTCGGGGGCACTTCACCCAGCAGTCGGACAATAAGTAAAAAAAAAAGTCTGAATAAAAGCAGTGTCGGGCACACAAAAAGACAAAAAATAAAATTACGTACGTACAAATAAATGTAGTAGCGGGCACACGAATCGACAAAAAAATACAATAAATGACCGCTACTCGTACCTCCTAACTCTCCATCTTTATATGAACGAAATGTTCAACACGATCATTGACAATAGCAGATGACGTCATATTTGTAACCACTCAGAATATAAACCGCACAGTTCAGAGCACGGTAACGTCGACAACATCACAAGAAACTTGACCTAGATTTAAAGAAAACTAGGTTTGACTGCGGACAATTCCAGACGTACTTAGATATAAGAAAACTCGGATTTGTCTCAAATTTGACCAGAACCCACGGACTGAAAGCTCTCTGTATGTAAATTTAGAATATTGAATCCGTGTGTGCATTCTATCTGCTGATTTAAAATTTTCAACTTCAATATTGAACAAATACCAATTTGAGATTTGGGTGGAAAGTCTTGGCATCTTAATATTCCAAACTTTGAATGGGAAGAGGCTTTCGGTAATTGCGACATCAAAAATATATCTATAGGTACTTATAATATAGCAGTAAGCAACAGAGAAGATAATAAAAAATATATCTATAGGTACTTATAATATAGCAGTAAGTAACAATGAAGCTAATAAAAATATATCTATAGGTACTTATAATATAGCAGTAAGCAACAGTGAAGATAATAAAAAATATATCTATAGGTACTTATAATATAGCAGTAAGCAACAGTGAAGATAATAAAAAATATATCTATAGGTACTTATAATATAGCAGTAAGCAACAGTGAAGATAATAAAAAATATATCTATAGGTACTTATAATATAGCAGTAAGCAACAGTGAAGATAATAAAAAATATATCTATAGGTACTTATAATATAGCAGTAAGTAACAATGAAGATAATAAAAAATATATCTATAGGTACTTATAATATAGCAGTAAGCAACAGTGAAGATAATAAAAAATATATCTATAGGTACTTATAATATAGCAGTAAGCAACAATGAAGATAATAAAAAATATATCTATAGGTACTTATAATATAGCAGTAAGTAACAATGAAGATAATAAAAAATATATCTATAGGTACTTATAATATAGCAGTAAGTAACAATGAAGATAATAAAAAATATATCTATAGGTACTTATAATATAGCAGTAAGCAACAATGAAGATAATAAAAAATATATCTATAGGTACTTATAATATAGCAGTAAGCAACAATGAAGATAATAAAAAATATATCTATAGGTACTTATAATATAGCAGTAAGTAACAATGAAGATAATAAAAAATATATCTATAGGTACTTATAATATAGCAGTAAGCAACAGAGAAGATAATAAAAAATATATCTATAGGTACTTATAATATAGCAGTAAGTAACAATGAAGCTAATAAAAATATATCTATAGGTACTTATAATATAGCAGTAAGCAACAGTGAAGATAATAAAAAATATATCTATAGGTACTTATAATATAGCAGTAAGCAACAGTGAAGATAATAAAAAATATATCTATAGGTACTTATAATATAGCAGTAAGCAACAGTGAAGATAATAAAAAATATATCTATAGGTACTTATAATATAGCAGTAAGCAACAATGAAGATAATAAAAAATATATCTATAGGTACTTATAATATAGCAGTAAGTAACAATGAAGATAATAAAAAATATATCTATAGGTACTTATAATATAGCAGTAAGTAACAATGAAGATAATAAAAAATATATCTATAGGTACTTATAATATAGCAGTAAGCAACAATGAAGATAATAAAAAATATATCTATAGGTACTTATAATATAGCAGTAAGCATCAATGAAGATAATAAAAAATATATCTATAGGTACTTATAATATAGCAGTAAGCAACAATGAAGATAATAAAAAATATATCTATAGGTACTTATAATATAGCAGTAAGTAACAATGAAGATAATAAAAAATATATCTATAGGTACTTATAATATAGCAGTAAGTAACAATGAAGATAATAAAAAATATATCTATAGGTACTTATAATATAGCAGTAAGCAACAATGAAGATAATAAAAAATATATCTATAGGTACTTATAATAAAGCAGTAAGTAACAATGAAGATAATAAAAAATATATCTATAGGTACTTATAATATAGCTGTAAGTAACAATGAAGATAATAAAAAATATATCTATAGGTACTTATAATATAGCAGTAAGTAACAATGAAGATAATAAAAAATATGGTCTAGGGACTTAAATTATGCCACTCAACAAGAAGAGTATTTTTTTATCCTGTTTGTCTGTTTGCACATCACGTAAAAATGCCTGAAGCGATTGCGATGCGGGTTTCAGTTGGATAGTTTAGATTTTGACTTAAAATCTGGCGTAGTCCCTTTGGTAGAAGTCAAGCAATCGATAAAAACTTTTTGACGGAACGAGTTTTGATGGTATGTAGTAGGTATATTGTACTTTATAGGTACTTTTGGTCCTGGGATTACACATATTATAGGTTACTCTTAACCCAGAGAAATTACCACGCAGGCAAAAGCCACGGGCACAGTTGGTAGTAAATAATTACTCTTAATCTAGGCATCAGAGTTCTTTGACATTTGAAAGCTTTCGAAAAGGTAAGTATAATCTCAGTCTCACTCCTCTATGAACCGCATAACGAAGCGAAACGAAACTGAACTATTGTCACAGAATAAATAATAGTTTGTGCTACGTACGATTGTGTGCTTAGACCACAGATCATGAATTAAGCTTATTGGCGTCTCTGAGGCTTCGACGCTTTGACGTAGAGATGTGTATGTTATCCGGCCACTTATCATTTTTTGCCCACCGGTTTTGTAAACCGCTTCCTATGTTGCAAACACACTCACTGGTGTTTTTTTGCCTCTCATGCCTGCACATTGACATATTATTTAGAGAGAGAGAGAGAGAGAGAGAGAGAGAGAGAGAGAGAGCGGCGCCTGGCTTGTGTTTGAAAGCAAATCATCTTTACGTATATAACTAAATTGTCTATTGAAAGAAAGAAAGAAAATACATTTATTCAACACACACAAAAATAAAAGATACAAATAATTAGAAAAATTAAGTAGGGAAAAGGAAAACAAAGAAAAGGTAAAAGTAGATAATTAAAGTGGTGATGAATGGGCCTTAACTCAGCATTAGGCTGTTTGCCGAAGGCACGCAGCGCTGGTTTACAGCTAAAGCCCAGATGGAGCGGAAAAAATAAACATAAGAGTATAAAAAATGAAATTAAATATGAATACATTTATAAATATACATATATATATATAATAATAATTATTATTATTACATATAAGTAATTTAAATAAACATAGATAAATAAATAAATAAATAAAAAAGTATCTATAAAATATAGCAACGACAAAGGAATAAAATAATGTAGTCTCTGAATGGTGTCAAATAACTGACAAAGAAAGTGTCGTCAAAATTGCTAAACGGCTAACTTCACGTTTACCTAGATCGGCTGTCGGTACTGTACATATATCACCACTACCCGTACCCGCGGCTTTGCCCGCGTGTTCTTTTCATTTAAAAGTAGCCTATACGTGTTATGCCATGACCAAAAGTACAAATGCTTTTCTTCAAAATCCGTTCAGGCTTCAAATAGTTTTTATCGATTGCTCGGCATCTAATGATCCACTATTAGTATACCAAGTACCCCAGTTTAAGTCAAACCCTTAGCTATCCAACAGTGAAAACCGCATCGCCAGCGGTCCAGTAGTGTTTACGTGATGCGTGAACATACATACAGACAAACTAACTAACAGGCTCTTGTTCAGTAGCGTTTTTTTTACCCTTGACCATTTTTTTTTTCAATTGTACTAAACGGTGAGAGAAGAAATAAAATAAAAAAAAAGTAATATTTATTTCTTTTTAGTTCGTCTAATTAGACCCAAGGGTCTTGGAATATTATTTCGGTTACAAACCTTGTTTGAAATTTTAATCATTTCACCGACCAATTGTAGTTCAGGGTGACCTACCCACATGACACTGGAAACATGATATTTTGTTGTTTTGTGCTTATTATTCCAAGTTCGAAAGTATGAACTGTATTTTCTTTACTTTCGAGGAGATACCGCACTTCTTTACGGTGCCGGTTTCCAATTCAATTACGGTGATACCGCCGACCTGACTGCGAATAACACTTGGCACTTGGCGAATGTGGCAAACAAGCTTTAAATTCTTGATTTTGAAATGTAAGATGTAGTCGTAGGCATAATGCATTTCTTTTCTCCTGACTCCTTTCATTTCTCCTGACTACTTTCATTTCTCCTAACTCCTCATTCTTCCGACAGCATCTTAAAAAAAAAAGTATTTTTTTGGTATTGTTTTATAATAATTTATGTTTATTTTATACTTTATAATTTCATCTATACATTGGAATGGTCCTTCATTTTGATACCATAGGTTTATCTATGGTACCATAGGTTTATCACTCGATAGGTTTTGGTGCTTTTTTGCTCCGACGGAAAAAAAAGGCACCTGTAAGCCGCCATATTAGTTTTCTTGGCATAAAGTGCCAAGAAAACTAATATGGTAATTTATATCCTATGTCACTCTTGTGATTAAGACGAATCCAATGATACCTAATTTATCCAAATCCACCAAGCCGTTAAAGCTGTGGAACGCGTCAAAGGAACTTACAAATACATACATACATACATACAGCCCAAAAACGTAACCCTCCGCAGTTCTATATAAATAATAGTTTAAAAAACTAAAAAAACACGCTTTATATAGAAAACCAAACTAAATCGTGGGGTGCATGGGTCAGTAGTTATAAATATTTCATTGACAGATATGAGAAGCACCCCACGCCTTTTGTTAAATTTTTTTTTTTTTCTTATTTACACTATTAAAATTTATTTTCTATTTTTTAGTTTGGTTTTCTATATAAAGCGTGTTTAACTATTTTTTTCGAATTATTGCATTGTCATCGGTCTTTGACAGGTGTGCAAAATTTGAACGAAACGTGATCGTTTAAAGTGGGTCAAAATAGCGTCCAAAGGAGTCGGTTACAAACATACAAACATACAAGTGAAGCTAATATAAAGCGTATAAAAAATAACATCTGCATAAAATATACCGTTTGTTTGTTGCCGTGTGACGTATGAGGTAGTGCTCTCCTCTGGTGTCAGAGTTTGCCTGATTCAGACTCGGATTCAATTTCTTACTGATTCAGTATAACATAATCAAAGGTGACATATCGCAGGTGTCAATGTCTTTAATGTAATCTTTCTTTGTTCCAGAACTGCCCCGAGCGCTAGTGATGTGTCACTGTAGCTAGTGAGGCGAGCGAGCAGCAGAATGCGCTGGCTGTGCGGCGCGCTGTTAGGCGTGTTGCTGCAGTACTGCGCCCAGAGCCGGCAGGAGGTGCTCATTGAGGAGTCGTGTGAGTACATCATAGTACAAGTGACGCTAGGGAGCAGCAGGATGCGCTGGCTATGCGGTGCGCTGTTAGGCGTGCTGCTGCAGTGCTGCGCCCAGAGCTGGCAGGAGGTGCTCATTGAGGAGTCACGTGAGTACATCATGGTACAAGTGACGCGAGGGAGCAGCAAGATGCGCTGGCTGTGTAGCGCGCTGTTAGGCGTGCTGCTGCAGTGCTGCGCCCAGAGCCGGCACTGGAGGTGCTCAAATTTGACTAAAAATCCTAAGAGTTTTGAAGAGATCGCAATCACACGAATGGATTTTGACTTTCACGCGTCCACAAACCGATTGACAAGAATACAGCAATCTAGTAAATGATAAAGTATATGTAGATAATTAATTACTATAATAAGTTACTTAAACGTGTAGCACGCTTGCCTAGTAGATACCTATTCACTCTTGACTTGAACACACCGGGGTTATAATTTACCGGAAACACTGACGAGGGCAGGGCATTCCACTCCTTTGCAGTTCTTATAATAAATGAAGAAGCGTAACGCTTCGTTCTTGTGCGAGGTATTTCAACCATGAATGGCTGGCGCTTTGCTGATCGTCTAGTCGTACGGTGATGGAAAGGTGATGGGGGAATCAGGTTGTGCAGTTCTTGTGCACACTCTCCATAGTGCAATCTGTAGAATACCGCCAGGCTTGCTATCTCACGTCAGTGTCATCCCAATGAGCCTGATAGCACGTCTCTCAATTGAATCCAAAGACTCGAGCTGATACTTGGCAGAGCCGTCCCAGAGGTGGCAGCAGTACTCCATACAAGATCGGATCTGTGCTTGATAAAGATTCAAAAGCTGTCCCGGTGTGAAGTACCGCCTAACCTTAGACAAAATACCAAGTTTTTTTGCAGCTGCCTTGGCTTTGGATTCAATATAAGACCCAAAATTCAGGTTTGATGTGAGTTCGACACCCAAAAGCTCCAAATGTACGCCTATTGGTATTGTTACACTTTGGAAAGACGGAGATCGGTGTAGAGGACTCTTTTTAGCAGAAAACAAACACGCTTGCGTTTTAGTAGCATTAAACTTAACCAGGTTAGCATCGCCCCAATCGGACACTGCTTCTAAGGCTAAATTTAAACGGTCTACCATAGCCTCTCTCTGAAACTGGACAGCGTCACAGCTGGCTTGAGCATTGGAAGTGTATCTCTCAACTACAGTACTGTCATCAGTATACTCAAACGTACCGGGCTTCAGAAGTTCATTAATGTGCAGTAAAAACAGTGTAGCCGAAAGAACCGATCCCTGAGGTACACCGGCATTGATAGCCATTTGATCAGACGAGCAGCCCTCTAAGACTACTCGAATACTCTTCGGCAACGTTAAATTTTCTTTTCTTAGCCCGAATATCAGAAGACTTGCGCTTTCGAGCATAAGCCCAGTCTAGATATGCCGCACGCTTTAGAGCCACAGCATGACCACAGCTGGATCCAAACCAAAGCTGAGCTTTGCTGGAAAGAGTCTTGTCACTGAATGGAATGAAATATTCCATTGCCTGACATATTACCTCTGTAACAGCAGACACGCAAGTCGACGGGTTCTGGGAGGTGAAACATGTTTGCCGCCAAGGGTACGATGCAAAGAATTGCCGCATCTCGTCCCAATTTGCTGAGTTGTATCTCCACACGCGCCCATATCCCTTAAGGCTAGAATCAGGTGGGGAATACACTGAGACGGACTTAACCAGGCAGTGATCAGAGCTACCAAGAGGTGGGGATACTGATACGGAGTATCGGTCTGGTTCAGTCGTCATCAATAGGTCGAGACAGTTGGCAGTGTCACCTTCACGGTCAGGTACCCGCGTCGGCTCCTGCACCAGCTGAGAGAGATCTAACGCCAGAGCAAGCTTCCGCGTCTCTCTACCAGCGTGGTCGGTTTTTTGGTATGGGACAAGCCACTCCTTGTGGTGGACGTTAAAATCCCCCAAAACACCAATTGAGCAGACGGGTAACGCTGTTGGGCCACACTTGCCGCCTCACCTAGATAGTCTACCAATAAAGTCGCCCCCCGATCTCCGCTGTGTGAGCGGTATAGACAAGCATACACAATTTTATCTATGCCCGTGTCCACCAGCACCCAAATCACCGAGAATAACCAAACGGGCTACGAGAAGTTAGGGTACTTAAGAGACGCAGACAGCAAATGTCATCACGGGCGTATACACAAACGCCGGCATTTGGGATAAATAGATGCTCCAAGATATAGGTAATCCAAGTATGCCGTATCAGCTGGACATCCTATCTGCGTCTCCGACAAGAAAAACAAGTGGGGCTTAGAGGTCTCCAGATGATAATGGACCGGTTGGAGATTGGAGTGAATCCCGCGAATATTCGCAAGATCCACTTTAAGTGTGAGGACGTGCATCTGCCGTTTTAACTTATATCTTCTTTGGACTTTTTTCATGATGAGTAGTTGTGAATAGGTTGGACGAGTAATAGCAAACGAGATGTCGGAATGGCTAACCCACGGAAGTCAAGGCATAACTACGCCATTGAAGAACTTGCGCGGAGACTGCGGGGACGCCCGAACCCCCCTGAAATAATTCATCAGTTCCTCACATTCAGTCGCCAGCCGGCCCAATATCATTTCAGGATTCTTCACAAGCGGCGGGGCAGCCTTTCGTAGCTGGCTAAACTACTACTTGCGGTCGGCCAGCAGAGAACACCGTGCTTCGGATCCCGCTACCCTCCAAAGCATGGCCTCCGATGCAGAAACACCATAATTCCGATCACGGTCCACACTTCCAACACAACTGCATCCTACAACTCATCCGGACGGCTTCCCTGAACATCATGATGGAACACGACAAATCGTGTGGCATCAAGACTTTGTCCAGAGGGTGGTAATATAAAAAAAGCCGGCGGCCGAATCCTACCACCAGGTGAGTTCAGTTTTGGCACCACCTGAGGGTCACGTGTAGGACATCGAGGGCTGAATCCTACGGACGCGAGCAAACAATAAACCCTCATAAAATATTTAAATACAAACCTAGGTTTGTTTATGTTATCCTTGGGTTAGGATAGGTTTTACTAGCCTACTATTTGGCTAAGCCTTTCTTAGCATATTAAATAAAGTTTTAACGCTATGGTTTTGTTATTTATTTACCTATTAACCATATAGCAGGTGAAACTAATACTGAACCTAACAATATATACGATAACCTAACGATATAATATACGACTGCCTAGTCCGTAATAAAAAAAAATAAAAAAAAAGTTGCTATCTCATAAGAGCTTGAAATTTACTCAGCAGTTAAGTATCTATCTAAAATATACTGACTAGATTAGCATAACCTATGGAGTATTCATAGAAACAAGGAAATTTATAAATCATATTTTTTTATTGATTCTACCACCGGATTCGGAATACACTACATAGAAGAACCGGCAAAAAACTATGTAACGAATATATATTTCTATCACCATTTTTACAGTAACAATTAACACATTATTATTATCATACTAACAACCTATATGTGATACTTGGTAATAGTGATATTTTATTATCATTTTACAATCACCATAGACCATAGCTACACCTGGCAAAATAATAGCACTCACACAAAATGATCCTGACCTAATCATTTCGAACACAATCACATTGACCATATTGGTTATAATAACATCACATTGAACCGACAGTGCCTATGTAGTATTTGTATACTCTTTGGTACCTATTTGCAAAATACTCAGTTACACACAGTAAATATGAGACAAGGAAACAGTAGCAGAACAATATGATATTACTTTATTGTTCTGCTACTGTTTGCTATAGTAATTAACTTGCCAGGGTCCTGTTGGTGCGACGGCCACAGTAAAAGTGAACATTGCTAAGCCACCTTCATAAAATAGCAGAAATAAATCATGCCACCTCACACTATTTTTCCACCAGGCATCCAATCATCCAATCAATCCATCGTCCAATCAGGAACCATCAATGGAGTCAGGCGTGACGGGAATATACAATTCACATTTATCCATAATAATCATATTTTAAATATTTAAAAACGATTTTAAATCATTATAATTTTTATGGCATTATACTTACAGATATTTCAGAGTTATAAAAATCTGCAATCATTAATTAGTAAATACACAACTTTTCACAAATGACTTGGTAATTTTACTTAGAATAATGAATAATACTATTAAGCATTTTAAACATCATTATATAACTTCTTAATCATAAATTCGAAGTTTTTGCATAATAAGTTGTTTTATAGATTCAACCACATTATCAGTTTCGTTCAGAAACTTAATTTGTCATTACCACAGATTACAGACTCACCATAGATCTAAGAAACGACATATTTACAAATAGAATCCATCGGTTGTCACTTTTGGCCTGACAAGCAATATGTTATGATATCGTAAGTGGTAAGGTTGTTCAGTGAGAATATTAATTACATTGTTAAATATTAAGTTATAACGTAACACGTGCGAAGCCGCGGGTACAGCTAGTCACCAATATATTTTCCAGTTAATCGTTGTTTAGACCTTGATACTAGAGAATATTAGACAATTCTGCAGAAACACAAAAAAAACTGTGAAAACCATAGCTTTCGAACAAATGGACCGATTTAGGTGCAGTTTTTTATATTTGAAAGCTGAGGTAAACGAGATGGTTCTTAGCTATAATGGGGGGAGGGTGGGGGGATTGGGGTAATGATCGTAGCTCCCAAACGAATGGACCGATTTTGATGCGGTTTTTTCTTTTCAAAAGCTGATGTGATCGAGATAGTTCTTAGATATATGGGAAGAGGGAGGAGGAGTGGGGAGGTGAGAAAAGTGGTGTGAAAATCGTAGTTTCCAAACAAATGACCGATTTAGCTGTGGTTTTTTTTATGTTTGGAAGCTGGGGTAATCAAGGTGGTTCATAGATATAATTGGGGGATGGAATAGGGGAGGGGGGGAGCTGTGCAAATCATAGCTTTCGAACGAATTGACCGATTTAGCTGCGGTTTTTTATATTTGAAAGCTGAGGTAATCGAGATGGTCCTTAGCAATAATGGGGGGAAGGGAAAAGGAGGGGGGATAGGGGTTATGATCGTTGCTCCCAAACAAATAGACCGATTTTGATAAGGTTTTTTATGTTTGAAAACTGATGTGATCGAGATGCTTCTTAGCTATAATTTTTAATTTATGCTTGTTTATTTATAGCAGTCGTTAAGCCATTTCAGAGGCCCTCGGGAGGGCATAGGTCAAGCAAGCAAGTTAATGGAGGATAACAGCTTGAGATTTTATTGGAATGTTATGAAACAAACCCTTGCCTTAATGCCTTGTATATTTTTTAAATAAATTAATCGCAAGCTCCTAAGCCTGTTTGTAGCGAACAAATAGTACTAAGCAAGTTTTAACCAAACTTTCTGCTTTGTGCAGTCGCGCTGGCGGAATATATTTCAAGTTGAGGACGTTGAATGCTATATATTGCGCAGTGTTCTAGGACGAAAAGCAACAGTATGGGCAGTAAGGGAAAACTGCAGACATACTCACGCCTCCTAATGGCAGTTGCACATATAAAACGACTGAACACAAACTCGTGATTGGTGGAGTTCGAGATTAATCGAATGATGAAGCAATTGATGCGGGGAGGAGGGGGGGGGGGGGGGGGAGGGAGCGCTGCGAGCAGTGGCCAGCAGTGTGATTCAAGACACATTCGCAAACATTCACAAAAATACCACTGGATGTGATTGAAACTATAGTTGGATAATGCAACTTATCTTGTGCCCCACTTATGTTCATACCGTTTCAATCGATAGTTAACAATTTAAAGTTGTCACTTACTGATTAAGAAAATATATAATTAAATTTTGGCTTCAAATAGCAACCGGACTTCCGTAATCCCAATGCCGTTTTTTCCTTTAAAATGAGTTAAACCACGATATATTTTATTTATCGTGCGAGCGCGAACCGCGAGCGAAGCATCTCCGTTTCAGCTTGGGCAAAAATGCTTTTGTATGTCCGGCCGGTGGATGTCCGGCTGTTCTCCTCTACAGGTCGCATTTCTTAACCGATTCTCGTGAAATTTTGTGAGCAGGTTCAATAATTATATGTTTTTTTTTTTTGTCGAACATTTTCGAAATTTTTGAAATGGCGGAGATATTTGATAGCGAGGTTGAAAACATAAAAAACATATATAAGCCATTCCAAAAAATGTCATTAAACTTTTTTTGTTACCCTTATTAAGACGCTTAAAATTCAAGGGTGACCCCTTGAATTGGTGTAAAATAATGAAAAATAAACGAAAACACATTCCCGAGATCTATAATAGCTCACAGAGCCACTAGTAATTAACACCAACTCGACTCAAAGTGAAACATTAAAATATGAGCTTTCATAGTGTTACCTAAAGCACGTTTTAACGTTGATGTTGAGTCGTGGTTTTGTTATTTTCTATTTAGCTTTGTATAATAAAGGAAAAATCAGGCTATGATGTGGTTCTGTATATTCCCAGTCTTTGAATCAGGGTCCATACTGCGATGTAGTCTCTACTGGAGGACGGTGCGCTTATTAACTTTGAAACTACGAGCATCCTATGAGTGCAATAAATAGTTCTATGATCGTCATTTAGTGTCACAATAGCACAGGTTTTAGGGAGAAGATCCACGGAAGATGTGCTGAGAGTAAGAAGATGACCCGTGAACAACCGAATGGATCCATCATCGTGAAGATCTTATTGGTTATTTAAGGTACTATGCAGATGACGTTTTGTAGTCAAACGAGGAACCCTTATGGTTTCGTTATGGCCGACAGTCCGTCTATCTGTATGTCACAGCTATTTTATTCAGATACTATTAACAGTACAAGGTTGAAATTTAGCACATGTATAGTTATTTATAACCGCTGCATAAGTATATAAAAAAAATGTTTGAGTGGTTCCCGTTTATGTTAAGAGAAGACAAAAAAAAAAATTGACTTGTGGGGTCTCGTTCGATAGGTATTTTAATATAATAATGAAGTTTTACATTTGGCAGTTATTTTCTATTTAGTTTTGTTTACAAAATATTTGGCTCTAAAATGAGCATTTTGCTGAAGTTGCAAGCCTCTCCATTGAACAGGTTAAAAAAATAGGTATAGTACGAGATAAGCAGGGAGCTCTCCTGACCACAACAGTTGCACTGCGCTCGTCACCATGAGACATCAATCGCATGCAGCGCAGTGCAGCGCAGCGCAGCTTATGACGTTGTAATGTAAGGAATATTATGGGAAAAGACACACCAAACGCACGATGCTGTGCAGCGCTGCGCAGCTACGCGCGTCACTGCATGTCAAGCCACGCAGAGACAAACCGAATGCGTGAACGCAGCAGGCGGTCTTGCACGGTCTGGCAACGTCGCGCGCGTTTCGTGCCCAGCAGTCCGATTCCATAACTTGGCTTCAATCGAATTCTCAGTACCGCAGCCACTAATGCCTTGCGATAGAGTCGAATTTGCTATGAAAAAAGTGATAATCCGATTGTAGCCAAGTTATGGAATCGGGCTGCTGATGACGTTGTATTATATGACTGTCACACCGCGGACGACTACTCGCGTCGTCGTGTAGCGCTGCGTGACACCTTGTTGTATGAAAACGGTGATTTGTATTCAAATACAAAACTGGATACGGAATTTCAAGAAAAAATAATTAATTACTTCATCACATGAGATACTGCACAACCATCCTTCATTAGAAAACTCAGAAATGCTAACGCTGTGCTCACTGTATACCATTTAAAACGAAAATGGCAGATGTCCAGAACGTTGTAGCGCAGAGCGTTGCAGTACCGCACATCACGACAAACTGGCCGGTGTAACACTCCTACGCAAAGCGCTGCGCGCAACGCTCTGCTCTGCAACGCTCACGCATCCGGTTGGACGCACGCTGTTTCATTAGATTACAAAAATGAGACAAAGTTACAAGTCAAGTCTATAACTTAATTGAACTGTAAGTTAATTAAAAGACTAAGCTCGGTGTCATTTTTTGCAACCAGTGAATTAACTGGAATAGCATTAAAATTCAGCAAACCATTAATTTTAAAATCAAGAAACTCATCACTTTCTAGCAAAATAAATATAAATTATATTATATACCGTAAACCAGAGATAGGGGGCTTTTTTGGACATTTAAAATGTTTAACAATGTTCTATTTCAGATGCAGATGTCTATATTACAGGTTACAAGCCTAGCTTAGGCATCTGCGGCTCAATAATATTTATTGTGAGTAGTACCTATTATTTTGTGTTATAATTATTGTTTTTGTAAAAAATATTTTGGTGTCAATAAATGAAATTATTATTATTATTATTTCAATAACTTCAAAACCGTAAGCTAAATACACCTCCATTAGTACGTATGTATAATTCTATAAGATTTACGGTCACACATAACCTAAGATGTATTACTGCGTGACACGATGGCACAGTATAAAAGCAGTAGGTCTAATTTTATGTTTCTTCGTTTAACTGTGCAATTCGTCACAAGTGTTCTATCCTTTGTTAAATTTGATCACGTACTCGTATCTTGCCAATTTGTTGACTTAGTACACAAATTAGCCGTTTACAGTTGATTTCACTGAATTATTTACCATACTACATGTATGGAAGTACATACTAATATTATAAAATCTAATGTAACTCTGTCAGTCTGTCTGTAATCTTTTCACGATTAAACGGCTGAACCGATATTAATGAAATTTGGTACGGAGATAGTTTGTATTCCGGGGGAAGACACACAATTCTTTTTATCGCGATACGCTGTAGTCCGCGTGGACTAAGTCGCAGGCAAAAGCTAATTAACAATGAAATTCTAGTTATAGTAATTGGGAAAACGTAGACTGAAGTGTTTCTTGACTGACTAATGAATACTCTTGCAGAGCGTATTCTTTGCAAAAGGACTTTTCTCAAAGAAAGAATTGTAATTATTCGTGCCAATTGATGTCCTTCTTCTCCTGACTGTTGAGAGAGTATTTAACAGTTTTGCGTACATTATTTCTTCTTGCAGTTGAACATTTAATACTGTTCTTACATTTTTATACTGTGGCTTTACGCACGTATTTAGAGGATATAAATCAAATATACAGCTTTCCGGTCGCCCTGTTTGGATTTCTACGTTTTAATTGTTCTTTCTCCGGACAAGATGACTTGAACTATTTATTACATCTGCAGCATTTTATGGAAATGGATCAAGTAGCTGCCAAAAACGAAGACATAAAGGCGCATTAATTTTTAATCAACTAAAATTCGACTGTGCTATTTTTAGTCTCTATAAAACATATCTTCGGGATTCCGGAAACGATTTTGATATTTTAAGGGTTCGGTACGTTAGAATGATTAAAAACGGAACCCTTACAAGATCACTCATGTGTCTGTCTGTCCGTCTGTCACAGTCAATTTGCTTAAACGGCTGAACTGATTTGGATGAAACTTGGTACGGGGTAGCTTTTGCCCTAGATTAACACATAGGCTACTTTTTATCCCGGAAAATTGTATGGTTCCTCAGGGGCGCGGGTGAAACCGCGGGGCGCAGCTAGTATTTATATAAATTAGTTGCAATTGCAAAATTAGACTAGGATATTTACATTAATTTAAATAATCTAAAATTGAACATTTTGTATGAAGCTTATAAGAAAATTGCTAATTTTTAGTTATAAAAATTACTTATACATTTATAAAATGGTCTTTTAAAGACCTGTATTTTGACACCTCACTCGATAGGTTTTGTTAATTTTTTGTTCCGTCGGAAATACAATATGGCACCTGTGAGCCGCTATATTAGTTTTCTTGACACTTCATATATCCTATCAGCAGTTTCGTGATCAAGACGAATCCAATGATACCTCATTTATCAAAATCTATCAAGCCGTTTAGGCTGTAGGACGCACCTAAGAAGCGTACAAACAAACAAACAAACATACATACATACAACCCAAACACATAACCCTCCACAGTCAGGTCAAAACTAAAACCCTCGATTAGTACCTCGCTTGTCAAAATCAGACCAAGTTGAAGTTTTAACATATAACCCTTCCTTTGCTCCGCCGTAGTCGGGTAAAACAAGAACGTTAAGGCGCTTGAAAAGATTAGATTAAAATTAAATTATGTGATTCAAGGCTAGATTGTATAAACAATAGGATACATGTATGATGTCGGTACTATAGGCAAAAAGGAAAAATTATACCCATATGAACTGACTGTTAACCGTAAACAGTTAAATAAGGAAATACGAAATCTTTGCCACACTTGTATAAAAAATCTGTCGCGGGACGTCATGTCTTAACATAAAAAAATACTTAACTAAAACTACTCGCTGTTTTGCACCGCGCGCTCTCATTGATCAATTGTTTTGCACCGCGCGCTCTCATTGATCAATTGTGAATCAGCAACTCTTCTGTACGTATATTATGTATACTATATTATGTATAACTGTCGCGGGACGTCATGTCTTAACATAAAAAAATACTTAACTAAAACTACTCGCTGTTTTGCACCGCGCGCTCTCATTGATCAATTGTTTTGCACCGCGCGCTCTCATTGATCAATTGTTTTGCACCGCGCGCTCTCATTGATCACTTGTTTTGCACCGCGCGCTCTCATTGATCAATTGTGAATCAGCAACTCTTCTGTACGTATATTATGTATACTTACTTTTCGTTTCGGCCTAATACCATAAGTCTGGTTGGTGCGACTAGGGTTACCATTTGACCGGATAAATCCGGTCTTATCCGGTATCGACCGGACTCCGCCTGGATTTCATTCGAGACAGGATTTTTAGTCATATCAATAAATAATAGGCGCCGCGCGAAATGTGCATGCGGCGGCTGAGGGGTGCCCCTTCAATCTCAATCGCCGAAGTGCTTTGCACATTGAAGGAAACGAGTCACTAAGTCAAAGGATCGAACATAACTTCGTTCCTTTAAATGTACGAGACCTCTTTGAAAAAAATAACATTAACGAAGACGAAGCAACATGATAAATACCGAAATAAAAACCATGTGTCAAGAATGTATAAACTACATAAACATTTGAATAAAACCATTGGACCCTTTTAAATGCTTTGAATGGTTGGTACTAAAGCAAAATCAGGCGTTACAGTTTGACAATATTACAGAATCGATTTTATTTTTGAGAAACAAAGGAATCTCTATTGATGATGTGAAGTTATTTGAAGAGATTTGAATGTTAAAAAAAAACTTAATTCGAAACCATCTGAATTTTATGAGAAACATACTGAAAGGAAATGGGTAATTTTCTTTGAAGCGTGCAACGACAGCACTCGATTTGCCGAATTACTGAAGATTTGTCAGTACTTTTTTAGTATCATGCCGCATGTGGAAAGGGTTTTTTCACTTATGACTTCACAGTGGACGAAGGAGAGGAACAGATTGTCTGTTGATTCACAATATAATTTCAAACATCTGAAATTTCCACAATAAAAAGATTTTTTGAAAGCTGTTGCTAGCGGACAGAAATATAAGTAATAACTGTAGAAATAATATTACAATCAATGATAATACAACGTAGTTATAATCTACTAAGTTTTATTTTCGGTCAAAGACCGTTTATTTTTACTGAAATCAGTGTTTTTTAACACTTGCAACCGTCTTTTCGATTTAAACCCTTGGTAACCCTAGGTGCGACGAGACATCGTTCGACTTTCGGCCCTTAGTACCGGAATTCAATTCCCCACTGGAGCTGGAAAGAGCTGACGATCCACTAGCACTCGCGTCGCGGAACCGCTCGATTGCCACGCCAACAGTCAGCGTTACCCCCGTAACGCCCCATTAGTTGTTTACACATCAAAAACTGTCCTCGCTAAACCCCTAAATCCCCACATATAACTCTTTACCTAAGTGACATAAACCCCATAGCGGTCGCCTAAAGTGGGTTCTCTTGTAAGCAATACAACTGTGAAAAATGTACGGGACCCTAATATATCCTCATGTTGCCGACCTTTGTGATGCTCGAGAGAAACGAGCGGGGACGAACGCTTGTGAGTTGTAAAAATGATTTTGTACAGGTAATGTGTTCATTTTTATATATACATACGCTTACTTCACAATTCTTCCTATGATACAAATTTATTCCAAAAATGTTATCTAAAAAAAAACGTAACATGAACTTTACTAAGAAAAAAAATGACTTGAGAACCTCCTCCTTTTAGAAGTTGATTAAAAAATGACTAAAACTTATCGAGTGACGTATCAAAATGAAGGTCTATAAAAGACCATAATTATAATTCATATAACTATACAGCAGCAATTTTCTTTTACACTTATTACAAAATTTCCAATTTTAGATTATTCAATTTAATGTAAATACTATAGTCTAATGTTGCACTTGCTACTATTTGAGTAAAGTAAAATATGTAAGTAAATAAGAAACATTAAATTGATATTAATACTAGCTACGCCCCGCGGTTTCACCCGCATCCCTCAGGAAACGTGCATTAAGTGTTAATCCAGGGTATAAGCTACTTTCGTACCAAATTTCATCCAAATCCGTTGAGAATAAATCCGTTTAAATGTGAAGAAGTAATATACATACACATTTTCGCCTATATAATATTAGTGTGATTATTATTGCGGGTGGTCAGCTCGTACCTTTGCTATAATGTGAAGATTGTGAAGAAGTAATATACATACACATTTTCGCCTATATAATATTAGTGTGATTATTATTGCGGGCGGTCAGCTCGTACCTTTGCTATAATGTGAAGAATGTGAAGAAGTAATATACATACACATTTTCGCCTATATAATATTAGTGTGATTATTATTGCGGGCGGTCAGCTCGTACCTTTGCTATAATGTGAAGAATGTGAAGAAGTAATATACATACACATTTTCGCCTATATCATATTAGTGTGATTATTATTGCGGGCGGTCAGCTTTGCTATAAATTTTTGATCGCAGTTTTTTTTTTTTTTTTTTATAATAATTTTACTTGTAAATTCTTGAATTACACAAACATTTTCAGAATGGACTGAATGAATGGATTCTTAAGTAAGTATAACTGTTCGTTTTTAGTTATAAGTATAATTGTAGCATAATTCTGTCTGGACAAACCTACTGTACGTGCAGGCTCTAATGAGACTTAGTGCAGGTTACAGGGATTCATGAGGGTATTTTAAACTCAACTCTGTTTGTTATGTTAGAACCGATGTTACACATTAATGTGTTTGAATGAACGTACTTATAATAAAGCAACTCTGTTGGCACATAAAAGTGAAATTTCCTTTTCAAACTGAAAGCATACTTAGTATACCTAATTTTTATTGATGTGATCTTTTTATAATATTTTATGTATTTCTCCTTGTCCATGAGATGTTAATTTTGACTTGTAAACGTGATATTAATATTGCCTATTTACAATAAATATGGTCAAGGGTTTTTAAAGTAAGCTTCTGAACAAGAATTCTGACCGTCTGTTTGATCACACATCACGTAAAAAAATGGAGCGATTGCGACGCAGTTTTCACTGATAGATAGCTTAGGGTTTGGCTTAAAAACTTGGTATCTCAATCCAAGTAAAAGCCAAGCAAACGATAAAAAAAACATTTGACAGCTGATAGAAAGTTGGTAGGTATATTGTACCTTGTAGGTACTTTTGGTCCTGGAATTAACAAAATTAGGATACTTTTATTCTAGAAAAATAACCACGCTATATAATATAGTCTAACCTTCAACAAAGGCGTTAAGCACCTTTGTTGACGAGCGCGACAGTAAATTATAAGTACACGCGAGTAGGTAGGTAGAAAATAGGAACACAGTTAAATAGGTATAACATATTATATATTTACTCTTTGTGCTATTCAGAATGTAAGCGAGATAACAGATAAGCGAAATAAATATTATTTTGTATGGGCCTAGACAATAGGAAAACATAGTGTAGAATCTACGTGCCATCACGTATGACATCTAAAGCATACGGGATGGCCGCGTACCTCTGTAGGAAATAGTTATGAACATGCAGCCATAGATAGACTGAAACTCTCTGGATGCATGGGATTAAAGGTACAGGTTGGCTCAGGAAAGCCGCGCGCTGTAAAAGGTACTTATTTACAAGCAAAGTACTTCTGAGCCAGGCTAAGGTAAAATAAGCAAGGTATCAGTTAGAAACATATAAAACGTAGATATTAAGAGCGGGAGGTAGCTCACTGGGATAAACGTTTCTAGATTCGATAAAGTGTGTTTACTTTCGATGAGTCACACATTGGAATGTTTCCAAACTGGAGAAACTTTTAGGAAAAAAGTTTGGGTACCATCCTCGTACGGGTGCGAGCAGATCACAAGATCGGAAGTTCTCCTCGCACCCGTAGCAAACCCATAAAAATTTGGCTTTCTTCGTGGTGAGGATTCGAGGTACAGATGCATCCCGATATATGGGCAAAGAACTACCTGCGAAGCCTGCAGGGAATAGCAACCGACGGGTAGTTGCCCGCCGAGGTCCAGCACGGGCAATGGACAAAAGACCGAATCCCGAGCCAGCCCCTCATGAGGGACTGATGAAGAATCATGGCAAAGAACGCCACAGGTTAAATAAAAAAGATAAACTTAAAAAGTTAATACCAATAATATTTTAGAAATCAGGCTTTCTATCCCAAATTTAATTATATATATGTATATATATATATATATATATATATATACAAACTTGTATTTAGTTAAACTAATAAATTATAGCCAGATGAATTAAATATTTGTCATTACTCCTACATAATCCTACTACTAGATTCACTGATTGTTCTAGCACGTAGCACAGTTAGTGCTCTTTCAATATTCATTAATTTCAATAGATTTGATAGAATTATAGATTTGAGAAAATAGAGAGACAGAATGAATACTATCAGTTTTGTGGGGTTCCTAACAGGATCTTCAATCAAAACATCACTTTTTCTTCTTAACAAATAGACTGTATATTTCTTCTTTCTTCACAATAGGTTTTCTTACTTCTAGTTGTTCACTGTTCGCCGTCTAAACTTGTACTGAACTCGATCACTTTGCAGTCACATATTTTCGAACTTTACTTGTCTATATATATATCCTCACTAACGTACTACCTAACTATGTACATCATAACGAGCGGTCGACTTTGTATGGGCCAGTCATAAACATAGTGCGAGTGCGACAACAACATTAGAGCGAGAGGGCAAACAAGTACTTAAATAGACAGAGACCTCAAAGTAGCGTGCGAGGAGAGAAGGTATACTGGTCATAAGGAGTACTTAGAACTGATTTGACCAATTACGACTGACATGTACTTTTCGTCCGCAACAAGTTTAGAGACAAAAAAAATCAGTGAGCACTTACGCAAAAAATACAAGCTCAAACCATAAAACTACAAATATTTTAATTTAATCTTAACTGTCAACCTTAATGGCAATCAAATTCTATTGAATTCGAAAATAGAGCAGATGTAAACCACACCTTCGGCAAAAAAAGAAAAAGAAAAAAGTTTATACATTTTTTCCGTTCATAATGTTCTGCCTAACCGCGATATGAGCACAAAAGAGGTTGCTCGGCGGGAGGTCGCTCCAATAAATGTGTTCCTCTGTAATGTGCCATGTTTATCTTTAAAAAATGTATTCGATAGAACAATGAAGGCATTCTGTGGTACCTCTCCTTTTTGGAGCGAACTTTGTTTATTGTTCGCGTAGGTGTTGCATTATGCCGTTTAAGCAGTTTACGCGTTATATCTTTGTCATATTTCGAGTAAGGCATAGTTTTGACGTGCGTGTTTTTATTAATTCGGTGTCAAGTGACGTCTCATTTTCGTTTGAATTGGAAGCGACGTTTTTTGTTTGGGTCGATGACAGTTTGGAAGTCAAATCAAAATCAAATCAAATAATATTTATTCATCAAAGTTTTAGGTACACAGAGTTATTAAAATATGGTTAAGACCTTCCAAAACTTGCCTCTAGAAAGCGTATGAATGTTTAAAAAATAAGTTACCTATATAACATTATTAAAAAATTATAAGATTGCATGCATTTTACGAATAATAAGTACTTATGTCAAAATTATCGTAGCAACAGCTGATGTCTACTAATAACAATATCATTTTAGTTATCTATTGTCTAATCTATCACATTGCACTGCCGTACAAATGAAAACGACACGAACACTTCTTTAGAAAATCTTCAACCGTATAGAAGGTCACCTCAACTAACCATTTTTTCAGCTCCACGCAAAATTTATTGAAGGGGAGGTCCACTATACTACCAGGTAAAGAATTGTATATAAGGGGAGCCATATATACACAGTTCTTTCGGAACAGTTGTAGGTGAGGTACAGGCATTTTAAGACGGATATGTGTGATTTTTCTTTTATTAACATTCTCATTGAGGTCAAAAAGTGAGATATTGCTTCTAACAAACTTGGCAATTTCAAATATATAGATACTAGGAACTGTAAGTAGTTTTTTCGACCTGAATACTGGCCTACATGATTCAAACCACTTCATTCCGTGTATAGCTCTGACGCATTTTTTTTTTGTGCCATGAATACTCTGAGTATGTCAGTGGAATTTCCCCAAATAATTATTCCATATCGGATTGCGGAACAGGCGTACGCATGATACACCTTCAATCTGGCTGCTAAAGATGTACTTTGGGTTAATCGTTTAAGTGCAAACACAAAACTGTTTAATTTAGTGCAAATATAGTCAATATGGTCTTTCCACGATAAGTGTGCGTCAATGTGAATTCCTAAAAATTTAGAGCAATTTACTTGTTCGATTATGTCCCTATTGTATTTTATGTTCAAATTAACAATTTTACCTCTATTTGTCTTAAAGTTAACAACTTTCGTTTTATTTATATTTATTTTCAATTTATTACAATCAAGCCATTTAATTACGTTACATAAACAATTGTTGATTTAATTTTCATAGTTATTGATGTTATTACATTTTACAATGATTGTGGTGTCATCTGCAAATAGTAAACTATTATGTTCCACTGCTGAAGGTAGATCATTTATATAGATGAGAAAAAGAAGGGGCCCCAAAATGCTACCTTGCGGGACATCACGACAAGTCAAGTTAAGATCAGAATCGTAATGAACAAGGCAATTAAAACTTCCTTCAATCTTTGTGATCCTGGTCATTTGTTTTCTGCTGTCTAAATAGGATTTAAACCACTGTTGAGGCACACCCCTAACGTATTTATCAAGTTTATTGATAAGAATTGCGTGGTCAACATAATCAAAAGCCTTACTAAAAGGAATAATGCAGAGCAAGATAGATGTCTTACAATTTAGATTATTCATAATTAATCGAACCAAGTTAAACGTCGCTAATGCTGTTGACCTACCCTTTCTAAAGCCATATTGTTAATTTGCTAAAATACCATTATTGTATTTTAGCAAAAGCGTTTATCTGTTTCGAAGGAAAGGACAGATGTTTGAAATACATTTGCCCTTACCGTAATTATTATCAATACACAATTTTAGTAAGTCAAAAACCAACAAAATCATAAAAAGTTACAGTAAGTAGGTTAAGCTTACTTAATTAAATTATGTATTCAAAATTCAACTGCGCCATCTGGGCCCTGTTTAATAAATGTGACAAAAGTTTACACAATAAAATTTTTGATTGTCAGTTGTAGCATGGCGTTGTCGCTTTGATTAAACAGGGCCCTATTTCGGTCTGACATCCTGACTTTGTGAAGGATCTGTCAGATAGAAATGAGACTAAGCTCAGAACATGTACTGATTAAGTATGTGAAGCAAAGATTATACCCACTCTCTACAGAGAGATGTGAAGTAAATTCAAAATGGCGGCCCAGGTATTGACGACTATAACAAAATGCATGATTTAATCGCGTTTTCAATTAACTTCACAAATTCACGTGCGATATTGTTCGCGCCAGTGCCACAGTGCAATAATTAATCAGCAGGTTATAGGTCTGTTCGGAAATCCATATTAAATCCTTCTATAATTAGATTCCGGGAGGACGGATGCACAGTGATGCCAGGATGAGTTCTCGGTCAGACTTGGCTACGTGATCTCGTTGATCGAAAGTTTACCTTAATTAATTGGTTAGTGGCAATTACATTTTAATAGACGGGTCATGTCATACAAAATGGCGTTTTGAATTCGGTCGCGCTGCAGTCCGTTGTCTAAATTGTAAAGTTTTATGCCGGCATTTTGTCTGCGTTTAAGAAAAAAAAAGAACCCCAAAAAAGTGATATACAGTGTAAATACTTCCATTTACATTTAATACTGGTTAGCATTTTCTTACAGTCATCCTTAGTAGGTAGGTATAGATATAAACCTTCCTCGATAACATGACTTGCGAGAATCCGTCTAATAAATCTTTGATTGGTTTTTGTATTATGTTCACTCTCCCCACAAATTAAAAATAAAGGATTCATTTCATCGGCATTTCTTTTTGGAGCCGCTTATTTTTTTATGATGGAATGGGCAAGCCTTTGACCACAATCTCACCTGATGGAAAGCGATGTGGCCGAAGGTGTAGCACGGTTTCCTAGTAAATACCTAGTATGGTCCATCACAGCCATACTGTTTATAATTTGATATAGGGTCATCAGATATTCAAGTAATTTGGCCCAGATGTGTCGTGTTCCATATTGTTTATAATGTGACATCGTGTCATCAGATATTCTAGTACTGACACATATTGTGATTCCGGACGAGTCGATTTCTGACTGAAGCGAACGCTTCTTTTTCGGAGTACGGTTTTTAATCTGCGCTGTATGTGACACGTTGTAGATATAATTAGAGCTTCAACAACTTGTTGACTTGATTTTGATTTTGTTGATAATAGCATACAAGCCAATTTAACGCCTTATTGCAAGATTTAGTACATCTTAGAAAATGTTTTTAATACGACAAAGGTCGAATCCAGTTATGGTGATAAACGGGACAAATAGCTACAACAAATTTGTGGTGTTTACTTCTTCAGGTAAAGGAAAGATACCGGATGGATATTTGAAGGTATAGGAATAATGTACGGGAAATATAGGAAACATGGTCTTTTATATGAAAAATCGTACCTGGTCATCAATACTTTAATGACCATTCTTTAATGAATTATCTGCGCTTTTCAATCAAAAGACACATGGGTCTATCCTCGGCCCCGCCATCGTCCAACGATTATTAAGTAATGTGCAGATTTGCTATCGTATCGTGCTTCGGAAGTCAAATTATGTCGGTCCATCACTTTAGTAACGATGGTGGCTGACCGGTATTTAGTGCGTTTTCCAATCCAACAATATGGGTTCGATCTTCGGCGCTGCCGATCAATTGCTTTTCTAAGCTACGTGCAGATTTGCTAACACTCCGTGCTTCGGAAGTTCTGGTCGCTAACAATTGCACATGTGTAGCAGATTTCCATAGGCAGCGGTGACGGCCGTCACTTATTATGTTTATATATTTCGTTTAAATAAATTCGTTCTTCTTTATAAATAGAATACAAAAACTGTCCAGTAAATCACTGATAACACTATAAAGTAATATAATTTTGCTTCAACCATACGACTGGCTATACTTATATACATTATAGTCATATCAGTAGCCAGAAGGTAAACTTTTTTTTCTTTTTTATTTATCTCCTCCGTCACCAGCGAGCTCCCTTATAAAGGTAAGCCAGTCACGCTGCTTTAGAGTAAGTGTAAAAATTCATACCTTTAAAGATGCTTATAATAAATTAGTCTGACTCACAGGCACAACTGACTAGCCTGACAGTATAGCGTATCTGTCAGTACAGTTTTCACCTAGAGGGAACTAACGACCGTCCGGGTCGACTGCCCACGGGACTAATATTCAACCTTTTAGCTTAATAAGCGGATCTTGACTAAGGAAGGGAAACGGTTTTGATTCGACGGTCTTGTTTTAAGGGTCTATGAAATAATACAATGTTTATTACCAAAAATAGCTTGCTTGTTTGACTCAAGTAATCCGAGCTAATTTTGGTAAATAGAGAAATGCTAAGATCATTGTTAACTACAAATGACACAAACTAAAAGTGATTATTGTCTTACTTGCTCGCTCACACTTTACAACTTATTAACAGATTTCAAATAGGAGGTTTTTTTCTTTGAGTCATCATCATGTGCATGTACTTGTCCACTACTGGACTTAGTCCTCTCCTGATGCACGCCACAGATATTCTGAAATTAAATGAAATGAAATGAAATTGAAACGAAATGAAATGAAATGAAATGAAATGAAATGAAATTTATTATTGTCACAGATGTAGGTAGAAGAAAGTTGGTAAAGATAATAATGTATGTTATAGCTAGTAGCACGAAAGTCTAGCGGTGAACGAAACGTGACGGGGATCTTGGCACAAAGAGCGGTGACGATCTTGTACCACCTCCATCCAAAGACTTCCTGCGATGGCTACAATGTTGTCGGTCCATTGTGTGGGTGTCCCTCTGCACTACGCTTGCTTGTTCGTGGTCGCCATTCGAGAACCTTTATTCCCCAGCAGTTGTCAGTTCTGCGAACTATATGGCCTGCCCATTGCCACTTCAACTTGCAAACTCTGAGAGCTACGTCGGTAACCTTGGTTCTTCTACGGATTTCCTCGTTTCGGATTTTATCACGTAGTGAAACACCGAGCATAGCTCTCTCTATTGCACGCTGCGCGACTTTGAGCTTGTGTATGAGACCAATAGTTAGTGACCACGTCTCAGTGCCGTATGTCATCACTGGCAAGTCAATGTCAATCAGTGCGTGATTATAAACTTCAGTATGCGCGCAGGAGTTCGCAATGGTAGGTAAAGACTAGTTAAAAGAATTGAAACTTGTAGATACGCAATTAAAAGTATATTTACGAGCGGTAAAAACTTATTTACAACTGACTACTGTTTATCGCGAATATTAATTACTGCTCATAAATAGTGACGGGACACTTCCACTCGAAGCGGTCTTGGTCTATCTGATAATATAGTCCACGAGTTGCCATTTTTTAAATCGATAAACTCACGACGTGTTATCGAATCAATAAAATTTACCAAGAGGCTAGATCCATGCTACCGCATTTTGATAAAATTGATAAAAAAAAGAACTGTTTACCGATCGATAAATTTATCGAATTTTATCGATCGATAAGATCCTCGCACTGCAGAATCTGTAAGCTCTTGTCATTTAGTTACCTCCTCAGATTCCGTGAATAGAACCAAATGCCTGCCAAACTAGTAAATCAGATTAATTCGCTTCTTAATACACCTGTGCTATGTTATACCTCATTTAGACACTCGCCGAGCACAAACGAATAGGCTCGAAAAAGCATATGTAAATTGTAAACACCTTATTCGGGTGTATTCGGTACTCGCCACGAATACTCGTCCACTCTCCGCACGGTGTCGGTTTTTTTTTTAGATTATTCGTATGCGTTCGTACGCGGTGTTTACATATTTGACATTGTTCAGTTGACTCCTGCAGAGCAATTACAGAAGCCAATATGACTTGTTGCAAACAGATTTTCATAGCAATATCGATTCTAACGCTAATGAAAAAGTGATAATGAAAATCTGATTGAAACAAGGTAGGTAATAGGACTACTGAACGTCACGAGCGGTCGTTTCAAGCAGTTTTTTTTTGCAATGGATTTGACGAACGAGCATACTATAAAGTTCATAGAAGTTTACCAGGGACCTCGAGACATTAGATCCTAAACATAAGTTGCACACAGATAAACAAGACATTACTGATGCTTGGAAGTAATAAGTCAAAATTGTAATTTTGATACAGTAGAAATCAGTGACGTGTATTACTATTACAAATAGTTTATCTACATGTAGTAAGAGTCCGATTTTGACAAGCGAGGTATCAATCGATTCGCTTTCATTGCAACAGTGTCATAGGCTACTTTTTATCCGACCGTAGTCTGGTTTTCGAACTTATGTCTGGTTTCTTTTGTTAAAAGTCGATACACATTAAATAGACATATAGCCGTAGCAGCAAGTCGCAGGTCATCCTTGTGTGAAAGTACTAAGTTCACTGAATATAGACGAATATATCAACTAGTATTTACGGTGTCGTATTCGTGCACAAATTATTCGGCGAATTGTTCACCGATAATTTGTATGAGGCACAGTACGACTGCGAAACTAGGGACGTGATGGATAAGACATTACTGTGTCAGGTCAACGATATCGTAGCAAGTTTCAAAATGAACAAGCTAAGATATCAACACAAAACCAGATTTATTCAAATAAAAATATTGTATATTCATGTGTTGCATTTGCTTTTCGTATGAGGTAGTGCTGGCCTCTGGTGCCAGAGTTTGTCAGGCTGTCCAAGGGCCTCTGACATGGCTTATCTTGGAAAAATAATTGGTGCGGAGCCTAGGACCGAACCCAGTATAGTAGATTCTATGTTGCTCTTTTGAGCCGTTAGGCTACCATAGCTCTATTTATATACTGCGTTTTGTATACAACACTGTGAAAAATAAAGTACCATGTTATTCACATCATACATTACTAGTGTTAGCTGCGAATGTGTTGTAAATTGAAACCTGAATTCAATCGGCGAGTTTCGCACTTTCAAAGGTCGGCAACAACTCGGTGTTTGAGTTACTGGACCTATTTGTATTCTGATACGCTTTGAAACTTGCGTAAATTGCTTCTTGGTTCCATCTATAGATGTACCTTACTGCTAGAACTTGAGGATCCGACCGGAACATGAATTTAATTTAATATTTCTATTTTGTAACGATCCAATAAAGACATCCGATCGGAATAAAAACAAAATCCACACCAATGCATAAAAGTGAAACGTTGTCTGTTTGTTTGTTTTATTTGTTTGTTTGGGGACCTTTCATGCAATAACGGCTGGATGGATTATGGTAAAATTTGGAATGGAGATAGCTTAGACCCTGGAATGAAATATGGGATACTTTTTATTCTGGAAAATGTTAAGTTTTTACGGCAAAATTGGAAAATGTTGATTACTCGCCGCTTACAGCGTAAATTGCATTTGTAATTTAACCATTCCTTAGAATGGTTGCCATGAAAAAGAAATAATAACAAGTCTGTCAAAAAGCATCAAGAGATATAATTGATAGATTCAGGCGTTACTTTGCGGAAATCCATATTTAAAATGAACAAAATAAAAATATGTAGCTTACTTCCGCCAAAACGGAACGGAAGTAAGCTACATATTTTTATTTTGTTCATTTTAAGCATCAAGAGGTTTGGTGCTATACTTTTGCATTAGTTTTTAATACCCTAGAAGACCATAGGATGCTTGTTTTCGTGATGAACTGTAGTCCGCGCGGACGAAGTCGCGGGTGAAAGCAAGTATTAAATAAAACTGATCCACCAGTGGATTTCTTCAGTGGATCGGACCGGAATACACCACTTAATTGACCGAGCAAAGCGAGCTCTCCAAATAAGCTTTTGTTTGTGGTATGTTTGTTCGTCGATAGCTTTCAACCAGTGTCGCCCGTCGGATTTCCGTGAAATTTGGTAGGTATAGAAATTTTAAGTTATTATTTGAGTTGAATCGGTTGAGACTTGTTGAAATATCGGAGAAGCAAAAGACAAAAAAATATTTAACTTTCACACATCAAGTGTCGTGTTTGTGTCTTATTAAGATTCATAAAATATGATAAAATTTCGTTGTACATTTCATAACAGCACGTTGAGGCTCTGTTCGGTGGAAAACAGTAGTAATTGTGCAGTATATGTATAAAATCTGGAATAATACCAAAAGTCTATCAGTATCAGTTTTATCCCAAAGTTCTATCAAGATTCTAGCTAGTTCAACTAGTCAGTAATCCTGACTTGTTTCTGGGATAACTTGAGTATTACTTAGCATAAGTAGTAAGTCCTTAAAGTGCTTTCAAGCTAAATCATGTGTAACCTAAGTCGTATTAAGTTCGAAATTAATCCTTCGTTGTTGTGGTACCGCTTCAGACAACGCGAAGTTCTGAAACGGCTGCTATCGTTAGATTGAATTTTATTTATAGTTTTAAATTAATTAACTACTTGTCCAAAGCCTACTGTTTTTCTTTCTTGTTTTTCTTTGATATGTTTTGAAATTATACAAATTAATTCCACAATTAGACCACATCCATAAGCTCCGGCAGATCATACAGAATACCGCAGAGTATAATCGGCCACTATGTCTAGCGTTTGTGGACTACGAGAAAGCCTTTGGTTCAGTCCAGACCTGGGCAGTGTTACAGTCATTACAGCGGTGCCAGATTGACTACCGGTACATAGAAGTGTTGAAGTGTTTGTATAGCAAGGCTACCATGACTGTCCGTCGCCAAGATCAGAGCACGAATTCTATCAAATAGCAAAAAGGGGTGAGACAGGGAGACGTTATTTCTCCGAAACTGTTCACCTCTGCACTGTAAGATATATTCAAGCTTCTGAACTGGAACGGATATGGTATTAACATCAATGGCGAATGCATCACTCACATTCGATTTGCTGATGATATAGTCATCATGAAATAAACCCTGGAAGACCTAAGCAATATTGATCCCAACAGGTGATTATTATAGCAATATTGAACAATATTGAGGACCTGACCTCAATATTGTTTCCCAACAGGTGGGTCTCAAAATGAACATGGGTAAGACAAAAATCATGTCAAATACCTAATAAAGCTGTTGATCACTATGTCTACTTAGGTCAGACGATCCAACTGGATAGATCCAATTTCGACAAAGAGGTCAACCGACGAATCCAACTTGAATGGGCAGCGTTCGGGAAATTACGCTATAATTATCTTCTCGGCACAGATACCGCAATGCCTCTAGACGAAAGTTTATAATCAGTGCGTGTTGCCAGTGTTGACATACGGCACTGAGACGTGGTCGCTAACTATTGGTCTCATACACAAACCTATCTTATAGCATTAAGATTGATTTTGAAAACTAACGCGAGTGAAAATCATATAAAATATAAATAAAAAGGCTAAAAACTCACGAAATAGTAGATCGGATATATTCCGACCAGTTTCGGAACAGTTTTCTACGAACGCCAGCACGCAACGGCCGGAATTCACTCCTGCCTTAGTTATATTAATGTAAAATAATATACATTTATAGTTACAATTTACCAGAGCATTGTAACTTTTGAACTTGATACAGTCCAATTGTTTTACCCAATCCTTTTGAACTATACTCAAAGTCGTACAACCTTTTACCATTAACACAGATATGGGAAAGTTTGGTTAGAGATAGAAGCAAATCTTTGAGAAACGGTGAAAGTGGATGTAGAATGTATAGAACAAGCTGTTGTAACACGAAGTTTGAATATTTGGGAACACGTAACAAAGTTTAAATCTTAGAGAGGAAAACGACGGCCACGATGCAGAATTGAACCTGCGACTGTGGGAATATCGCTCCACCGTTGTATCCACTAAGCTACCGGAATCACTTCGCCACGTTAGAGAATTAGAACGTAAGTATATGATCCTTAAATATCCTTAGTTCCATTTCTCTTCTTTGTATTTAAAACTAAATTGTAGTCTGTTCGTTTTATTTTAACCTCCGACGAAAGGGGGGGGGGGGGGGTGTTTTAAGTTTAGGGCGTGTATGTATCCGTATGTCTGTTCCCAAACGCATGGACCATATTTGATGCGTTTTCTTTTAAAGCTGATGTGTATGAGATGGGCCCGAAAAAAATAAGATAAAATAAGGATGAAATAAGGGCCCGGGGTTACATATTTTGTATATGTGTTTGTTTCTTTTATCTTGATACATGTTTTTTATTTAAAATAAATAAATAGGGAAACCCTTATAATAGGTTTAATTCAACCTTGCCCTCAATCCGTTGTTCGAAGGGCACGTTAAGACCAGGCTCTGCTTTTTAAGGGTTTTTTTGCATAAATATGCTGGGTCAACCACAACCTTGATAAATGTGAAACTTAACATATATGTTTTTGAGATCTTTATCTCTCTAAGACTAAGACGAAAACATGATTGTAAATTTCATTCGATACATTTTCTTATCAAAAATTACGTTATTTTCGATAATGTTTACATTTTTCTACTCAACGGGTTAAGTTTTATCTCTAAAATAAATCTCACAGTAAGAAAATATAGTTTATTATCTAATGTTTAGACAAAATTTACCTAACTAAATTATTAGCCTGCCAATAAAATAAATAACTTTTGTCATTTAGTTCCAAGCTAAATTGTGTGTTCAAACAGCGCTCGAGATATTCAACCTTGTTGCGCAGGCACTTCAGTGCTTATTGCGGGTTGCGGGTGGCAGAGTGTAGGTGGCAGGGGAGTGGGGAGTGGGAAAACGTAACCTTGGAGCCTGGCCTTAAGCTGCCGCTCGGTCTAGTTATTGACAACAATCGTTAGTAGAGGTTAAGCCATATCAGGGGCCTGACAAACACTGACTCCAAAGGTAAACACTACCCCATTCGATAAAACTTAAATAATTAAACAAATAAAACACACATTTATTTATGACATACTAAATAGAACAATATACATTATACTGTATAATTTCGATTTATCGGAATGAAAAGCGATCAAAACCACGGGCAAAAGCCAGTCTACGGTTAACACAAAGACACTAAAGGATTATGAACCTATGTAAACATTATTTGTTTGTAATAAGAACCCGAATGTTCACACTATAAATAATAGTACTATCTTCCTCCCCATAACTAGATCGATGTTTTGTGTTTAAAATGTGATGCCTGAAAACAAAATGTAGAAAAACCTAAAACTTTGTAAGCCGTGATATTCATTTCATTACCTTGTCTTATGGGCTTGTCATGTGAGCTTGTTTGAAATATCAAGTTTTTACAATCAAACTTATTTCAAACATTGATAAAAGCTTCGATTAAATATTTGCTTTGAGACTTATGTCAAAGAAAAATAATTCTATAGAAATATAAATATAGTTTATGGATAAAACTAAGCAACTGTAATTCTAAATTACAATGATTGAAATTGTGTCACAAAATTTATAAAATAAGAAGTAGGTATATTTAAAAAATAAGGTTTGTCTAAAGTCACCGGCAGGGTCGAACCAGATTGTTCAACGGCAACGCGGGATTGATTTGATTATTTTAATTTCTTTATTTTTTTAAAAGCTTTGATTTAACTTGCAATGTATGTCTGTTTGTTTAGGTCAAATCTTGCATGCTGAATTATAACCACTTCTTCATAGCCTACAGAGTTTAATTTTTACATGTTGGTTCAGTTCCGATGACAATGCATTTTTTTGGTAAGCATGACCTGAATCGATATCCAGGATTAGCTCCAGATAAAGGATGTTTTCAACGGTTAATAGCACAGACATGAAATTGTGTACGCATTTTATTATGATAGCAGGTTTTAAGTTTCACCATAAAATGGTTGCTGCACTCAGGGTTGGATCCTGATTAAGGAACTCCTCAACGGTTAACAGCACAGCCACGAAATGTTGTATTGATACGCATTTATTATGCTAGCTATATTTCCTCTGAGTGATAGCCCGTTCAAAGTTTCACCTTGTCATGGCTACTGCACAAAAGCATTCTTTTTTTAAACGTCTTTTTTAATTACTTATAGACAAACAGTTAACGATACACACGTCCATTAAAACTTTAATCAATAATAACTTAAATGTAGCCAACATAACTACAAACAAAACTATAAACACACTTCAAACTTTCATCTAACCACCAATTAAAAATCAATAACTGGCAACATCATAATCCAATAAGGCCAATAAACTACAAGTTGGCAACCATGGATCCTAATATATTTACTATTGATAGTTCTAACGAGCCCCACAGTTTGGTTTATCTGTCGGGACCGGAAGAACCCTAATGTTATACTCGACGTGGTCCCGTAATCTGTTTAGTTTGGATATGGGATACTGGTCACAGTACAAAATAGGAGCAGTAGCTCATCTAAGCTTAAGTGGGACTGGGCAGGCCACGTCAGCCGAATGCCGAAAGAACTATGGGCGAAATCAACAACTGAATGAATCCCACGTGATAAGAAACGGTGACACGGCAGGCCCAGGAGGAGATGGCGGGACGATGTGGATGCCCTCCTTAAAGATTAGCCCACCATAGCCCAAATTCGAGAAAACTGCAAGGGGCTTTGCTCTTAATAATAATAATAATAACAACTTCTGGATAAAGTGGATTCGATGCTCACATCCATGTTAGGCAATACAATTTCAGGAAGCCCTTCAGCTTGGTTCTCTTCCCAGTTTCATGACAACTGGCTTCACCTCCTTGCTCCATAAGTCCGGTAGTACCACGGAAGCTAAAAATTATAGACCCATTACATGCTTGCCCACTATGTACAAGCTCCTTACATCCATTCTGAGAACAAAAATGTATTCGCATATTGTTACGAACAATATTTTGGCCCTCGCTCAGAATGGATGTAGGGTTGGGTCCCGTGGTACTAAAGAGCTCCTCCTCATAGACACTACCATTTGCCAACAAGTCCGGCGGAACAGAGGGATCCTTTCTACTGCCTGGATTGACTACAAGAAGGCCTATGATTCAGTGCCTCATTCATGGCTAGAGAGGATCTTAGAGTTGTATAAAATCGATGCAACTCTGAGATCTTTCTTAGGTGCGTGTATGAGGCAGTGGACCACAGTTCTTCGTCAACCAGGTGGTGGAGACAGCCTTTATGGTTCGCAGGACTTTATAAAGATAGAGCGAGGCATATTTCAGGGTGACAGTTTGAGTCCTTTGTGGTTTTGCCTAGCACTGAATCCTCTCAGCACTTTGTTGAAGGATTCAGGGTTAGGCTATCGGCTACGGAGAGAGGGCGTGATCATTTCTCATCTGCTGTACATGGATGACCTCAAGTTGTTTGCACTGAAACATCCAGACTTGATGGAGTTACTGAAAATCACAGAAGTTTTCAGTAAAGCCATCAACATGGAGTTCGGTGTGGACAAATGTGCGGTCATGCATGTGCAGCAGGGGAAAGTTGTAAATTCTATGAATTTGCAGCTTTCTGAGACAATGACACTCAAATCTCTCTCTGAGACCGAGACCTACAAATACCTTGGTATGTCACAATCGTTGGGTATCATGGATAGGGAGATTAAGCAGTCGGTGAAGGAGCGCTTCTTCTGCCGCCTGACCAAAGTACTTAACAGTCTTTTGTCAGGTGGCAATAAGGCGCGTGCCTTCAACGGTTGGGTGATGCCCTTGCTCATATACTCTTTTGGCATACTAAAGTGGACTCAAACTGAGCTTGACGCCTTGGATAAGAGAGTCCGTCAACTGCTTACATCACATCGTATGTTACACCCGCGCTCGTCTGTTATGAGATTGTACATACCACGGAAGTGGGGGGGTCGTGGCTTTTTAAATGCCAAGAACCTCCACAACCGTGAAGTGTGCAGTCTCAGGGAGTACTTCCTAAACACCGAGTGTGGGTTGCATCGTGATGTGGTGGCAGTTGATAAGACTCTCACACCGCTCTCCTTGGCAAACGAGAATTGGCGCAAACCATCGGTGTTGAGTACCGATGACCGCAAGGACGTATGGAAGGGCAAGGAGCTGCACGGGCGGTTCTATCGGGCCTTAACAGGGCCTGATGTGAACTTGCTCGCGTCGGTGAACTGGCTACGCTTTCGTGACCTCTTTGGGGAAACTGAGGGTTTTGTCTGTGCAATTGCGGACGAAGTTATCAAGACGAATAACTACCGGAAATATATTATGAAGGACGGTACGGTCGACATTTGTCGGGCATGCCGCCGTCCCGGGGAGTCCCTCAGGCATATAATTTCCGGCTGTTCTCATCTTGCTAACGGAGAGTACTTGCACAGACACAACCAAGTAGCCAGGATCATCCATCAGCAAATTGCCCTTCGGTATGACCTTGTCGAATCTGAGGTGCCGTTCTATAAGTACATACCGGCGCCAATTCTCGAAAATGGTCGTGCATTGCTCTATTGGGACCTTGGGACCGCTCTATCATCACGGACAGGACTATTGTTGCCAATAAGCCTGACATTGTGCTGGTAGACCGGTCCCAACGCCGGGCAGTGCTCGTCGACATCACCATTCCACACGATGAGAACCTCGTGAAGGCCGAAAAGGACAAGCTCAGCAAGTACCTTGACTTGGCTCATGAGGTGACCGCCATGTGGAATGTTGATTCGACGATCATTGTCCCGATAGTTGTTTCGGCGAACGGCCTTATAGCGAAGAGCCTCGACCAACATCTTAAGAGGCTCTCGCTAGATGGTTGGATTAAGGGTCAGATGCAGAAGGCAGTACTCCTTGACACGACGCGTATAGTCAGGAGGTTCCTCACTCTGCAGCCCTAGCCACCGGTAGTTTGGGCCCTGCTCCGCTACCGTTGGTACCCTAGGTTTAGGTTTTTTATAATATTTTTATTAGCTTTTATTTAAAGAAATATTGTAAAAAAATTAAATTTAAGATATAAAGATAAATAAAGTGAATAATAATGACTCATCTACATTATTTATACACAATCTATGAGGGCGGGGATGCACCAGGAAAACAGTTTGCAGCTGACTTCAGGAAACTGGCAGCAGCTATTTCCTGTTTTTAACATCTGTGGCGTTCATTCGTAGACGTCTATGTCCAGCAGTGACGAATATAGGCTGATGATGATCATCGACTGCGATTATGACAAACCCCCTATGGGGGAGGCCCATGTTAAAAAGTGGACGTGTTCAGGCTAATACTGTGATGTAACTTTAATAACAAACTTAAAAAAGAACTTTCTCAAGTTGATGCGTGTAATATTGTTGGGAATGCGGTATATACATATACGGGTAGCTAAACAAATGTACGACATTTCCTGAATGTATGTCCACGTATTTCGCAGAAACTACTAGTCCGATTGACAAAAAATATTTTTGTAATAGTTTCGGTGTCTTTCATCTTGGGGAATAGTTGAAATATTATCAAAATTAGTTCAGTACTATAAAATATATAGACTGTTAACTGTTTTCAGTAGAGTTGAACGGAATTAAGTACTCCTTCCTAACATAACTAAAAGGAAAAAATAAAAACGAATTCATAAAAAAGCGGTTGAATGTTTTTTATATTAGTTTTATGGAAAGAGTGTTAATTTGTACAGTTTGCGGTGTTTCGCTCGCTAACTGATTCAGTCAGTTGCTGATTTGCAACAAATGTATTGATTCAGTCAGCCGCTCACTCTATGAAGCACTGCGGAGTTAGCCTGAGTTAGCCTCTGATTTGCAGCTCAGAGTCAACCAGCCGACTGTCAGCCGAGAACTGTTTGCCTAATGCGTCCACGCCCTTAGAATCTTGTACGCCAACAACTCCCTCCGACCTCTACGTACTCGTTGTAGGCACAACTAGCTCTCAGGACTTTTTGTTTTGAGTAGAAATACTGCATATATAATTGTACTGCGTTTCGAATGAAGTTACAAACTTCATTGATAAGCAATATTGATTAATGTTGAACTATTAATATATATATCTGTTTAGCTTGTGGAAACAAACTCGTTGCTCGACGTTCTCAGTGTTGATAATATTAACTTAGTTTTTTTTAATTAATATTTGTTTAAATTGAATATCTCAATCTTGATATCTCAATCCGATGATTAGAAGCCGAGCAATCGATAAAAACTTTTTGACGGCTGAAGGAATTTTGATCAAACGTTGGTATATTTGTATTTTAGTCCTTGGAATAGTACAGAGAGTACTTTTAACCTAGAGAAATGACCACGCGTGCGAAGCCGCGGGTACAGCTAGTATCTAATATATAATCTAATATTTTAGCATTAAGGCCTGCTTAGTGAGAACATCTATACATGCTTTTAATAAGCAATAAGTACGAAAAAGTACGTACAAAAAAAAACTGCCTAGGATACTTAAAATAAAGTACTGAATAATAATATATAACAATTTTTTTAAATCGTGTCCGTCTATTTGTCTGTATGTTTGTTCGCGCATCACGTAAAAACTACTGGACTGATTGCGATGTGGTTTTCATTGTTAGATAGTTTAGGGCTTATTTTTCGCTTTGTTTCTAAATCCGTCTTACGGGGATGGTAAGGCCATCTATTGGCAGTATTCTGAACTGACCAACCGAACATAGCAAATATTGCAATTAACTTCGTGTCGTAAAGATAACGCTTCCCAAATCTAATGTTTAAATGATTTTAGCATTTACGTAAGAACTACTGGATCGATTGCTATACATTTACGGTTGGAAAGCTTTGGGTTTGACTTACAAACTTGTGTACTTGGTATCTAGAAGCCCATAAATTTACATAAAACAATCTGATAGTTTGTACTTTATAGGTACCTAGGTAGTTCCGGCCCTAGAATAACACATAGGTTACTTTAAATCCAGATATGTAATGATCACGCGGGTTTGATCAAATTTAGTTCACGTTTCGTGTAATGGAAATAATATGAATTAGTCTTTAACACTATAGTGGTATTACTATTTACCTACTAGTATTATAGTGCTAAAATACACGAGTTAGCTCGTGAATGTCACTCGCAAAACATGCCTCACGGACTAAGGAGTCGCTTCATAAAATATACACTCTCACCGGCATTAAGTCAAGGAGGAAATGACTTTCCAAGACTTGACATAATTTCCGTCTAAAAAACGTTGATGAGATTTTCCTCCAAAGTAAAACATAGCGTTGAAATTAAAACTAATTATGAGGCATGTATAATATTAAAATAATATTAAAAGCCCTCATGTTCTGTAAAACTGTACAGTCAGTGTCAATAAAATGTATCCATAACTATATAGTGAGTGTGAGTGAGTGAGACTGAGGCTATTGGTTCATGTAGCCGATAACGACAACGATTTATTGGTCCGATATGGCGGTCTATTTTGTCGAAGGCAATTTGTTTACAAATGGCGACGTTTGTTTATAGACGTTCGTCTGTTTGTAATATTAGAATGGCTCCCACAATCAGGAGTAGGCTAGTTAGGTTGATATGAATTATTTCCGGTTCAATGGCCACTTGAACCATGTCAACTTAACCAACCTACTGCTTTATTTTAGACGCAATTCTAAGTAACGAAGTAAAATTGAGAGCATCTACAAATTTCCTAAAAAAACGATTAATTGACTGCGACATAATATGCATTAATATTTTGACTGACGGAGGTACGTACTTGGATAAGGCATTTTTCATACCAAACTTTCATATAGCAAAGAAAATATACACTACATGAACCTACGTCATCCGCCGCATGTGAGCAGACTTACGAGCTTCAGTATCAACGTGAAGTCTCCATTTGATGGACATCATGTCATTATGCGTCATAACGGTTAGGTTCGGTGCGTTTAACGAGAAATAATACATTTGACATTTGACTATTCGACGTTATCTGTAAGTGAATTTTGTAGTTTTGCCACATTACATTTGGAGATGACTGTACTTGTAAGTGTTATTACTGAAAGCTCGAAAATGGTTATGAGAACAATTGATTTTTACACTAGTTGGCTAAGTGGGGTTGAACTGAACAATACAATATAAAGAAATACAAATTAAAGGCCTTGTAATTTTGTATGAATTGAGTTGACCTGATTCAACCTTTATTCACTCGACAGCCAGACGAGGGTATAACGTGGATATATACTTATGGATCTTCTACGAAATATTGCTTCTTGGCAAATATCATGATTCTAAGTCAACGGGAAGTATCAAGTACCCAATAGGTTTTGAATCCCCTGAGAGTGTCTATGTGTGAATATTTTGATTGTGTTGACTGGAATTGCAGACCTTTGATATTAATGTCACTTTAATATCTCCCGCGCTTCCTAAGAAAAAAAGGTCTTGATAGACAGGCAGACAGACTAACAAGAAAGTGTTCCTGTAAGGGTTCCTTTTTCCCTTTTCAGATACGGTACCATATAAAGAAGATTGAGGTAACTAGTTCATTAGATCTCTCAGATGACCTAAGAAGTCTAAAGTACATACAAAAGTGGTTTTCATCGTGCGTTTTCATCCAATTTAGTACGCAATTATAATTTCCTAATATCTACGCACATTCAATTTGCGCACATAAAAGCCTCTTACAAATGCAAATCCATCTCGAGCTTCTACGTAAAACATCTAGGAATTTAAAACAATTTCCCACGGGTATTGTAAATAATGTACTACATTAGGAACTTCCATTAGCTATAGAAACGTCAATTTATTTGAGAACGCATCTTATTCAAGGGGTTTACTAACAAAACATGGTAAGCTGTCTTATTTGGGACAATATAATAATAGAAACAGTAAGGAAACTTCAAAAAACCTAGTGAACTTAAGCATTATAGTTTGAAGTCGGCATCTAGTGTGTTTCAAATGTGGATCCAGTATCCACAACAATTAGCTTAGATCTAGTAATTTAAATATAGCTAGTTTTTTCCCACGAATTAGTACACACGATAAACAGTATATTACGATGAAAAAAAAATGATGTCCTTCCCCAAAGTTCAAACTATCTCATCAAAATATACCAAATTTCATCAAAATCGGTGCAGCCTCTTAAAATAACCAGAAAGACTTTTTTTTGCTTTTATAATATTAGTATCATCATCAGGCTATTCTCTCCTACAGCTGGACGTAGACCTCTCCTAATGCATGGCATTGAGCTCGGTTTTCAGCTCTCATCCAATTTCTGCCAGCTGCTTTTCTTAGGTCGTCATTCACAATATTAGTATGGATGTGAGTTAGAGGAACATGACAACCACGACAAACCTCTTAGAGTGTTTGTATTCTATAATTTAAAATAAATGAACTCTTTACAGCTAAACGTTGGCTACAATTTTCATTGAAAGAAATTGCAGTAATACTTAATTTAATTGCAAACTAAAAGAGTAAAAAATGACCAGACATTTCTTGAAAAAAAAACTCGCTTTTTCTCCGGACTTATCCAAATTTTTATATGGCAAGAGATTATTCGGTCATTTTTGCTCACTTCTATGATCTTATTGCTTATCTTTGAACTAGCCTAATGTACCTGTACTATTATTTATTCTGTGCCTGATGCAAGACTGACAATATCCAGTAACCTGCTCCACTCGACAATAAACGTCTTTTCATCATTTGTATGAAACTGAGTTACTGTTTATACAACCGTCTGATTGTAATATACATTCTGTTTGAATGGAACATTGCGAAAATATAATAAAATTTCACAATGAATGTCAAAGAGGACAATACTATCAGTTTGTTGAACAAATAGTAATGTAACGAATAGACAGAACTGACAAATAGTGATGGGACAAATACTTATAGTTTCCATGTTAATAAGACAAAAATAATGCTATGAATAAAAAATAGACAAAAAAAATGGAATAGGTGTGGAATAACTTATGTGGTTGTCTGAAATATATGACACCGCCTATTGACTTACCATATAATAAGTTTTATAATATATTTAGTTTTATTTTTACTCTGTCATTATATTGTAGTGATGTGACGAGGTCAAAACCTCTTTCATAATAATACTCTTTTGATCTCTTAATTCTTTCATAATCCATTTCTTTTCATTTTGATAATTGGCCATTATTCATTCTAAATACAAATATCCTGTCATTTTTTAACATTGATTTTTGGAGCAAAAGGGAAATATGATATAAAATACATAAATAAGTTTATAACCAGTTGAATTACACTTGTAAATATATAAACGATAATACCTACATAAGAGGTTATTTTAATCCGCATCGTCAAAGTACAAAAGTCTGATCATCTCCTCCTGTTCCTGTGCTTCCAATAGTTCCTGTAATTCTGTGTCACTGAGGTTTGCGTCCTGGGCTAGTGGGAGCAACCCAAACCCTGGGACCGCCTCGTGACACTGGCGCCCTCAACGTCCCCGTACCCTGCCCAGCTCTACCTACCTGCGAGTTCGAGTTTTTTAAATGTGTAATTTATTTGTGAATCCGTGTGCTATTTTTTCTAAGCAGTGATCCCACAAAATTCTAAAAGGCACTAGGCCACCTTGATTTAAATTTGAATTGGATTATTTGGCAAACCCAGAACAGCTTTTTATACTCTAGTGTATTTTATATTTGCATCCCATTCATTCATGTAAGCAAAACATTTTCATTAATACGCACTTTGTTCCGAATTTGACTATCGGCCTACCTAGTTCCGAATTACTCTAAACTTTAACGCGTTATTATGCGTGACGCGTTAACGCGTAGTTACATTAACGCTATTTTTTTATATATTTTTAAAGCGTTACTATCGCACTTAACGTAACGTTACCTACAAAGTAAACACATAGTTTTATTTGCTGGTCTCATATTAAATAAAAATGGACCCTGCGCATCTAAATAAACCAGATTTGATCTATGAATTAAAATGTAGAAATGCTGAAGTTCATACAACAGATACTGCAGAAAATTTACGTTCAAGGTTATCGACCTTACTTGACAGCTCGAATACACAAGATTTTCAGAGTCCGTATACATTTGAACAGGATATAGCCGAAATTCAAAAATGTCTAACCTTTATTTCTGCACGTTTAATAGCTTACCCGGTACGAAAGAAGAAGAATGGGTCCTATATTCTGCATGTTCAAAATAGATTAAATAACATGGATATTACCACCGAACTTACGACAGTACAACTAGAAACATTTAGAAATGTTTCAGAAAGTTTCTTCGATTTACAAAAATGTTTCGAAACATTAGAAAATCCTATCTGCTCTTCTACAGAAAATACACACGATCATTTTCCAGAACAACAAACTCAATTACCATATTTTGACCTACTGACACAAAAGCTACAAAATATTTCGATCAACAGATCAAGTCACGAAACTAAACGGTTTATTTACAAGGGGGATAGTTGCCCAAAAGATTTTATTGAAAAAGTAGAGGAATTCGCAGTCGCTCGAAATATTTCACATACTGAACTATACAATCACATATACGATATTCTGAAAGGAACTCCTTTAGATTGGTTTCGAGCTCACAAACAAACAATCCCGGATTGGGAAACTTTCAAAATTACATTACAAAAAGAATTTGAAATTACAGACTACGACTATAAACTGCGTAAAATCATAGATGCTCGCAAACAAAAAACAACTGAGCGTGTGATTTGTTATTTTACCGAATTAGAATAATTATTTGCAAAATTACGTGAGCCTATTTCAGAAAAAGCCAAGATTGATATTTTTAGGCGTAACTTGCGACCCGAATTCGGTCAAAGGTTATCTCCAAACGATCTCGACTCGGTCGCAACATTATTAAAATCGTGCAAATGGTACGAAAGTTGCATTGAAATTTCCAACTCTGATACTCCTTCTACATTACAACAATAAAACCCTCCGGGAGGTTTGATCGCGTAATGTGATCACAAAATGAGCTTTTCCACTTGTCCCTACCAACAATAAAACCCTCCGAGAGGTTCGATCGCGTAATGTGATCACAAAATGAGCTATTCCACTTGTCCCTACCAACAATAAAACCCTCCGCGAGGTTCGATCGTGTAATGTGATCACAAAATGAGCTATTCCACTTGTCCCTACCAACAATAAAACCCTCCGGGAGGTTCGATCGCGTAATGTGATCACAAAATGAGCTATTCCACTTGTCCCTACCAACAATAAAACCCTCCGGGAGGTTCGATCGCGTAATGTGATCACAAAATGAGCTATTCCACTTGTCCCTACCAACAATAAAACCCTCCGGGAGGTTCGATCGCGTAATGTGATCACAAAATGAGCTATTCCACTTGTCCCTACCAACAATAAAACCCTCCGGGAGGTTCGATCGCGTATTGTGATCACAAAATGAGCTATTCCACTTGTCCCTACCAACAATAAAACCCTCCGGGAGGTTCGATCGCGTAATGTGATCACAAAATGAGCTATTCCACTTGTCCCTACCAACAATAAAACCCTCCGGGAGGTTCGATCGCGTAATGTGATCACAAAATGAGCTATTCCACTTGTCCCTACCAACAATAAAACCCTCCGAGAGGTTCGATCGCGTAATGTGATCACAAAATGAGCTATTCCACTTGTCTCTACCAACAATAAAACCCTCCGCGAGGTTCGATCGCGTAATGTGATCACAAAATGAGCTATTCCACTTGTCCCTACCAACAATAAAACCCTCCGCGAGGTTCGATCGCGTAATGTGATCACAAAATGAGCTATTCCACTTGTCCCTACCAACAATAAAACCCTCCGGGAGGTTCGATCGCGTAATGTGATCACAAAATGAGCTATTCCACTTGTCCCTACCAACAATAAAACCCTCCGGGAGGTTCGATCGCGTAATGTGATCACAAAATGAGCTATTCCACTTGTCCCTACCAGAGAATCCCCCTTGCTAGTTAATAATAAAAACAATTCCTTAACTTATCGTCGCGAATAAATTTGAAAAGTAATTAAACTTGTAAACAAAATATTTTATTGTGGTAATTTTGTAGCAAAGTCGTTAATGGGTATTATAATGGGTGGCGCTAAGTTGTCGGAATTTGTGGCGCTTTTGCGACAGGTGGGCGGGGAAGTAGGTCTGATGCTTAGGCTGTTCCACTTTATCAATGCTTTTTCATTGGACCTGCAATATTTAAATTTCCAATGTTAATCTACATTAATATTATAATGAGGAAAAGTTGTTTCTAGGATGTAATCTCTAAAACTACTGATCCGATTCAGATTTATATCACAGATAGAAAGCTACACTATCCCAGATGGATAAAGGTTACTATTTTCCCCGGGAAACGCAAAGTTTCCGTGGGATACGGGAAAAGTACGGACGGAGCAGAGCAGCCAGTTCCATTTTAACTTAGCGTTGTCTTTGCTCCTTTTTATATGGTTTTCCTGGGAGTAAAGGCCAAATCAGACCAAGGGGGCTATCACGATTAAATTCGTATACAACATTTCGTGTCTGTGCTGTTAACCGTTGAGGAGTTCCCTAGTCAGGAGCCAACCCTGAGTGCAGCAACCATGTCATGGTAGAACTTAAAACCACGTATCATAATAGAATGCGTATACAAATTTTCGTGTCTGTGTCCTTTATCTGGAGCTATTCCTGGATGTCGATTTAGGTCATGCTAACCATAAAAGTGCATTGTCATCGGAACTGAAAGATAAGAGGAAGTTATTCTAATTCAGTTGAAAGATTTGATCCACACAACACTCAAAGTAAACTAAATAAAAGTTTTTATAAAACATCCGTATCAGCCCGTCGTTCGGTCCTTGAAAAGAAATCTAAGTAAATACCAATCAAAGCGACCAGCAGGGCGACCGCGGATACGCAAAGTTAACGTAAACGTTTTCAATTTGACATTTTAAAACAATAAACCATTAATTTAGTACCGCCAAACTGTCGCGTTTACCATTGAAAAACGATTACGAAAAAATCTTTTGGTGGAAAACTATTGAACGAATGATTTCCTACGAAATAACAGTTGTTACAAAAAAGGGAACCGCGAACGCCTTCGCAGCTATGAAAACAATCGTAATGGTGATTGTTGAAAACGGTGACTAATGAGCAACCTTTTATGCTACATACTATCAAGTTAATACTTTGAATATACACATTGATTGCGATTTATATTCGAAGTCAATGTTTTCATTTTAGATTATGTTATTGGTTTTAGATTATGTTAAGTCTAAACATAGACCCAGTTATTAAATAAAGTACCTAGTAGTATTAGTATCTACTACCTAAATGAAAAGTGATCTAAAAATCAATTTTAGTTCTAAGTGGCGGCAAGAGCCTATTTGCTTGGGGCTGCAGAGGAGGAGCGTCAGAAGGCAGCTCATAGAAAGAGGCGTGTATGTCTTACGTGATCGCAACAACCCATTGTAACTGCCGAAAGAACATTATAGGGCCAATTACAGACTTAGCAAGGGTTTATTTCAATGGTTGTTCGAGAAAATAATTCCCCAACTGCTACCGGCGACAGTTTGGCGGTACTAAATTATTATTGTATATTTATTATTTGGTTCTGCACGACCAGTGCATTTAGCCAGTGCCAGGTAAAGAGATATAGCAAATTGTATGTTTTTTCAACAGATTTTCAAAATGTCTAGTCTCAGTCAGTCAGATAGTCAAAAGTCTAGTCATGTCACGATTCAGTAAATTGGTGGAGCTTTACTAAAACTTCCTAAGGAGTTCCGGAAAGAACACGAAATGGCACGCTTGTATAATTTACCTACACTAGTGCACGTTACCGAATACCTTACGGTTAATATTCCACCAATATTACACATTAACACTCGAAGATACACAAGTTTAGAAAATAATAAAAAGTTAAACACCCGTTTCAATTTCGTTTCCCGCCGAAAGTAGGTACTACTTAATGTTATAAACTTTCTTGGTTATGGCCTTGCTAATGATATAATCGTTTAATAATTTGTGGTTTTAAAATGACAAATTGAAAACGTTTACGTTTACTTTGCGTATGCGCTGTCGCCTGTGCCCTGCAGTTTGAGAAATAAAACAAAGCAAAACACCCGTTTCGATTTCGCTTCCCGTCGAAAGTCAGTACTAATAAAGAGGTTTATGGTTTTAAAATGACAAATTGATAACGTTTACGTTTAGTTTGCGTATCGGCGGTCGCCCTGCAGACGATTGAAAACTATTCATTCGTTCAATAAACCATTACAATACGATTACTCATCACGGTACCAATTTTTATTCGATAGTAATCGTCAATAAACTTAAACTTAAATAAAACCATAACGATCGCTCATCCACGGTCGTCCTGAAGAACACTTAATCGGAAAACGATAGCGTATTATGACGTCACAGCCCTCATCCAATCAGAGCCAATTACTGACGAATCGTTGTTGAAGCCATTGATAATCAATAGTTACTTTGTAGAAGTTAGAAAGAGCTATCAAGGAATACACACACGTTACAGAGAATATCGGAAATACTTGATGGGTGGAATTAAGTAAGTACAGTAACGTAATATTTATTAAAAGTTCTCTACTCGACTGTTGACAGTGGGCCAGTGTCAAGTTGTAAGTTTTTAAAATTAAATGTCGAGTCCCAGAGAGTCATGTAATCAAAATTCTAGACTAGTCACAGTCAGTCCCGATTCAGTAATGTGGTGGAACTTTGCTGAAACTTCCGAGGGAGTTTTGGAGAGAACACGAAATGGCATGTTTTTTGTGTATGTGTGATTTTCCTACTTTCGTGCACGTTAACGAACCTCTAATGGGTTATCCAATCATTATGGAAACAGAAGTTTGAGACAAAAATACAAAATCAACTACGTCACATTTTTGCTTTCCCGCCAGAACTCCTGGGTCGCGAGATCGGGGTAGAGTAGTTTGGGGCGAAAAACTATTGTAGTGAGGGCGTGTGTGTAGTGTTTTTACAATCCAACTCAATCATTCATTCATTGACAGCCACTTTTCAACCCACTGCTGGGTATAGGCCTCTTTTCTCTGTTACTACGCCTTTCGATTGGATGATCACCTCATACATGTCTTTCCCTCCGCTTTCATCGCGCCGCTGGTCATCCGACTTTCCAGTTCTTGGTTGCCTGTCAGTCAAAGACTTACTCTAACTACCATCACCTCACCTGGCCATGTCCTATTATCGAACTACTTGAAGCTAATAACATTATTTTTTATTATACTGAGCACCACCACCCATGAGGTAAATAAATGAGATCCTCTCCATCCAACGGTGGTCTGCAAGAAATCACTTTAAATAAGCCCATTGTATTCTGTTTATGTGAAGTTAAATGTAGGTACACAATCCTAAGGTCGCTCAGCAAGCTATGGAACGAGCTATGCTTGGAGATTCTTTGACAGATCGAATCCGAAATGAGGTGATTTGGCAGAGAACTAAGGTAACTGACATATCTCAGAGAATAAGCAAGCTGAAATGGCAGTGGGCTGGTCACATTGGTCACATTTGTCGTGGAACCGATAACCGTGTGGGTAGACGAGTTCTAGAGTGGAGACTGCGAATCGGATAAAACGTAGTGTAGCACGCCCTCCGGCTAGATAAAGCGACGATCTGCGCAAGGTAGCTGGCAGTCATTGAAGGAGAAAAGACGAAGATCGGGCTCAGTGGCGCGCCACGGGAGTGGCCTATGTCCAGCTGAGGACTGAATATAGTGCAGTGAAAAAAAATATTAAAAAAAAGAAGATAAATGATAATGTTCTTGATAAAATGTATTTCACTATTGGTTTTTCTTTGGTGTGCAATAAAGTATTTATTTATCTATCTATCTATCTAATATGTTTTATTTGCAATCGACTAATAATCTTGCCCTACTGGTTAAATAGGGCCCTTTTATTAATATCACAGGCGAGATGGCCGGCCATTAGAAATACTAATGTGGCCGGCAACACATGGGTGCACAATTTTAATTTAGAATAGTGCACCCATGTGTTCGGATTACTGTGAAAACCAATGATTTATTATTGGGAACGTCAAATTAACGACCAACTTAAAATTTAATCTGCTAGAGCAATTTAGTGCGAGTTATTATTTGTTGATAAATCGGCTATTGTTAAATATATTTGGTAAATACGTCTTTTGCTTTGTAGACTGATGGATGATCATACTCAGGAATTAAAACAACTTGTTGATCAGTTAGCGAAACAATCACGTTTAACGGCTGTTAACGTTTGAAAATAGTTCGACCTTATATTGCACTATATATATAGATGTCCATCTCCTGTGTGATTTGACGCTGCGCAGTTGGCTGGTCTAATCTCACACTCCCTGGACAACATAATTAACTTTACGAGTCGATGGTAAATCCGTTTAAATGCTACCCGTCCAGAATTCCGCCACCCGCGGCGTATTGCGGAATCGCTAGCCTTGTACATTCTCATGGGAACAGGTATCGGGACATGAAGGTGCTAAAAGGCGCTGCAATTCATGCAATTCAACAGGTTTTCATGCTCTTCAGCGTAACCACACTTGCACAAGCTGTCTCTGCATCTGGTAACCTGAGCGAGTAACCTATATAAAGACTTCCACTTCAGACAAGGTAGCTTGTGGCCGGGTGTAAGCTTTTCTTCAGGTCTTGCACCGCAGGTTTAGTCTTGTTTTCGGTGCTTTATCGGTAAAGAAGGTTACGCTGGAGAGAAAACTATTCCTGCTTTTTAGCCGTTTCGGTGCAGGACGACAACCGAATAACCATGTGCCTGGGGCCAGCTTCCTTTTTTTGTTTTTCTACGGATCTCGCAATAAATCTATGTACAACTGACCTAAACGTGGTCGGCAATTACTAGCCGTGAGCTATATAAATAGCTGTTATACATAATAAGAACACTTGTGATTGTGAGCTATTTTTGCGCCTCCGTTTCAGCTTGGGTAAAAATCCTTTCTTGCGTATGTCCGGCTTTTCTCCTCTACAGGTCGCATTTCTCAACCGATTCTCGTGAAATTTTGTGAGCAGGTTCGATAATTATGTTTTTTTTCTTGTCGATTCAGTATTTCGATATTTTTCAATTTTCAATAAATAAAATATGGGGGCTGAAAACATAAAAAAAAATTATCTCAGCCATTTCGAAAACAATACAAAAATGTCTTTAAAGTTTTTTGTTACCCTGATTAAGACGCATAAACTTCTAGGGGTCGGAAACGGACTCGCGAGGTCTACAGCTCACAGAGCCACTAGTATATAGGCATGTCGGAGTGGAGCAATCGATCTCCTGATGGTAAGTTTTTGCGGCGCTCTACTGCGCTCTTCGCCCTGAGACATTGACTCTTGCCCGCGAAAATTGAAATGTCCTGCGCTATAAGGTATGTTTTGCGCGCACACTAGGCAATGTGTATACTGCATGTTAGAAAATTTTCGCATCTATATTGTTTGTATTTTTAAATATAATTTCTAATTACTTAACATACTGCAACATATATTGATACTCTATACTTTGCATACTTAACATAGGACGCCCACCAGCTGGGTGACGGCAGAAACTGGATAAGAAGAGCCGAGAACCGGGTTCCGTGGAGTTCATTGAGAGAGGCTTATGTGCAACAGTGAACGGTTACGGGCTGATGATAATGATAATAGCCAAGGCTCTATGGTGTTTACTGTTTAGTTTCTTTACTTTCCTTAGAAATTATATTTGCTAATAAGGTTTTTTTCATATTCCTACAGAATCCTAAAAACGTAAGTACTTTCTTCTTTCTACACGCTTAAACTCACCCTGCGTCTTACTTTATATTAATTCCAAAGGGCTGTTTTCCCTCCATAACGAGTGTGAATTATAACCCCTAACAGTGCATAATATTTTCAGGGTATTCCGGCAGTAGACCTTGAAACTAACGTCAGAATAAAACATTATATAAAACATAATTTTGCAACTTTCATACACGTAATATTTTGTCGGAAATTCGACCGGTCTCGCAAAGAGGGCTCGAAGCGATCAACACGACGACGGCGTCAGCCGGTCGAGGTATAGACAAAAAAATATGTATATGACAGCCTTTTTATGCTTTTGAGTAGTCCTTGATAGTTTGCATGACAACCAGTACAATTTTTGACAAAGCGTGTCAAAACGACAGTTATTTACCAACAATATACCACTATAGACGGCATCGTCACAAACCGGTTATAAAGTCCTAAACCCTAGACTGTAAACAAAAAAAACACTATAGGTACGGGATGTCGAATATTAATTTCTTGTTAATACCAAAAGTCAGTGTTGCCACAGTCACGCAAGAGAAAACCTAAGGTACGTCGTACAATAAACAAGCTTAACCGCTTCGTGTGAAAATTGCAAATTAGTTTACGGTCTTTCAGGACTCTTTTGTTTGAGGTCATTTGGATAATAGTGCAAAAACTTTAACTTTCCATAGAATTTAACCCGATCAGCTTCACGGTTTGTTTAAGCCCGGATTTCTATATCGAAGAAACAAGCAAGACTTTTGCCTGATCGGAAACGCCACACCTGACTATAACAATTGCAGTGTCACTCACAGTTTTGGATTGCATATCCTTGCAAGGCACTGCACTGCGCTCTTACCCTGTTTTTTTTTCGTTTCGCATGTTAACACATAGGCTACTTTTTACCCTGAAATAGGAGAAAAAAATATTATCGTTTTCTTTAAGACTTGAAAAAATACGAAAAAAATAATTTAAAAATATTTCTAAGCACCAGGAGAGCATAAGCACTTAAGAAGTTGGAGATACAAAATTGACAAATAAAGTTATTAAAAGTGAGTATACTTACCTCCCGTTAAACATTAAATGGTGTGATTATATTAAAAAAAGTATTTCTGAGTACCAGGAGAACAGAAACACTTAAGATGTTGGAGACATAATATTGAAAAATAAAGTTATTTAAAGTGCTCGTATACCTCCCCATGAATATTAAATAGTATAATTATATTTTATAAATGTATTTCTAAGTACCAGGAGAGCAGAAAAACTTAAGTCGCACTGTTGCTCCTTCACGCTCGAACAGCTGAACGGATTTGGATGAAATTTGGTACCACGATAGCTTATATCCTGGATTAACACACAGGTTACTTTTGATCCCGAAATAGGGGGAAAAAGTAGTATCGTTTTCTTTAAGATTTGAAAAAAAAAAAAAAAAAAAAAAACCTACTAATATTATAAACGCGAAAGTTTGTAAGTATGGATGGATGGATGTTTGTTACTCTTTCACGCAAAAACTACTGAACGGATTTGGATGAAATTTGGTATGGAGGTAGCTTATACTCTGGATTAACACATAGGCTTCTTCTTACCCCGAAATAGGAGAAAAAAATATAATAGTTTTCTTTAAGACTTGAAAAAAAAAGTGAGTATACCTCCCCATGAACTTTAAATGGTGTGGTTATCCTACTAATATTATAAACGCGAAAGTTTGTAAGTATGGATGGATGGATGGATGTTTGTTACTCTTTCACGCAAAAACTACTGAACGGATTTGGATGATATTTGGTATGGAGGTAGCTTATACCCTGGATTAACATATAGGCTTCTTACCCAGAAAAAATGAAGGGGTCCTGAGGGACGCGGGTGAAACCGCGGGGCGCAGCTACTTTCATACTTTTCATACAAACGCTCGTACGTGATTATGGCGTTGAAACCCATCTTTCTTTGAAATTTTTGAACTAACAGGTATCTTGTACACTGTGTCTAGGTTTCTACAAAAGCAGAACATAAAAATTTGGAGAAATAAATTCAGTATAATCTTCAAAAAATCTGCTTCTTCGCACTAATTTTACCTGAACTTTGGCCGTTCATAATGTACTCATAAATTGTAAAAGTTAAGAAAACATCTTCGTAGAAACCTCGCACATGTAATGGAAATTCTAAATGAAAAACATTTATTTCACAAACTTATAAGGATTACACAAAAACGCGTATTTCCTGGAACAAGTTTTATGAAATTTCCGCACACCATTTTTGTTCAATGTTGTTATTATTGTTATAATGCGGAACTTACCGAATGCCAACCGAGCGTTCAGACGCTATCTCTCTCTTTTCGCTTTGTCTCTTTTTAAAACATTGCGCTGGATGAAACAACATGCTTTTCGCCATTCGACTCGCGTTGACGATAGACGGACAGGGAATAATAATAGGCTAATGCCCCTTATTAGGCCAGACCGACAGAAAATTGACTGACGTCTCCATGTTGCCTGATAATGTTATGAGCTGCTATAGACGCACTTATTGCTGTTTCCTTATTAAGCGACTTCACAAAAGGAGACGGTTATATGTTCGGCTGTATGTTTTTTTTATGTTTGTCTTACGATATCTCCGTCAATTGCGGACCGGTTTAAAAAAAAACTTTTTTTGTTTGAAATGGTATACTTTCCAGGTGGTCCCATATAAATTGTGTCAAAATTGGTTCAGCAGTTTTTCGAGAATAAATAGTATTTTGAGTAAATCCTTTCGATTTTGTGTTTATATTTCCTTGATTTTATGTTTATCTCTAAGATTTCTAAACCGATATAGATGGTTGTTTTTTTATTCAATAGGGTATACTTTCTGTGTAGTCCCATATAAACTTCATCAAAATTAGTTTAGTAGTTTATTAGAAAATCTATTTGTTTTATAGTTTATGTTCTCTAATATCTTGGGATTACAAATTAGATGATTGTTGTAACTTGAGTAACAAGTGCTCTAGTGTGTTACTGTATAAATTTCATCATAATTGGTTTAGTAGCTTTAAACAAGCTTTAATTTAATTCACTGTGTTATTATTATGTTTGGGACTGGATTGCAAGTCAATTTTAAACAATTTAAGGACCTCCAAAGATGCTGAAGTTTTGCACATGGGTGTAGTTCTGATGACAATTAAAACACTACAGTAGTAGTAGTAGCAGCAGCAGCAGCAGCGGCGGCAGCAGCAGCAGCAGCAGCAGCAGCAGCAGCAGCAGCAGTAGACGATCAAAAAATGTACGTAATCGGATGATAGAATCCCTTCGAGTTAGGGCTCATTTGATTTGTCTTGATGAGATCTCTGGTTTGATTTGGTGTCCAGGGTCTGATGATGGAGCCGGAAGGTAGTCACAGGAACTCAACCACAAAATGATGGAACCCTTCGAGTTTGGGCTTATACATGATCAGACCCTGGATGGTCTGATCATGTATATTAATATAATTATAATAATCACTTTTAAAACTAACCTGTAAACTTAGTAGTATTAATATAAGCCGAAAAAGCACGCAATTTTTGACAAGTTTAGAGTTCAGATATGGAATTGCCCATATTGGTTTCATTTGAAATCGGTTTCACGTTATGACCATTACGACTGCAGTTACGCAAATACGTCAATTAACGCTAATCAAGCATTAAATCGCTGTTAATATGGATTAGACCAATTTAATGATTGATTAGCGTTGATTGACCATAATAAGTGAGCATAGAAGTGCTACTTCTATGTGAGGCAGTAAGTATTGATATAATTTTTTTTGTATAAGATTTTTAAAAAGGAGGTTAAATTTGACGTAACATGTTTTTTCATCGATTTCTCCCTGATTTCTGGACTGATTTAGACATTATTTTTTAGGGAATATAGGCACATTCTGGCCCCATATGAATTTCATGATATTTTTTCCACAAATTTTTAGTAAATTTCATTTGTTTTTAATCGACTTCACAAAAGGAGGCGGTTATATGTTCGGCTGTATGTATGTTTTTTTTTTGTTTAATGTTCCATTTCCAACGTGACTGTCGAGGTTATTTGCCTTGACCAGTGACCACAACAGAGAGAGTTAAGAATAATAATTATTATAATTATATTCAACAAGCACGGTTATTAATAGCAGTTAGTGTATTTGGTAAACAACGTAAGTTAATGTTGTTAATGTTGTTATGGTTTTGTTTATAAAGAAAAATACAATTCTGCGCATTTAGGAAACAATTACAGTTAGGTTTTTGCTTACGAAGAAAATAGAATTCTAAATGAACATTTCGTGTGGCTTGTATTGTACTCTTATTATTGTGAAAACAGCCATTAAAATCAGTATACAATCTGTGTAATCCATTACCTCTCATAAGGCAATACACACAGCCTATTATACAGTCAAGTATACGAACCACCGATGTATAAGAATATAAGAAAATAATTGAGGCATGAAGTTGCGATGCTTCTTATTGGCAGTTAGGGCGGGAGCAGACGTAGCAACAAAGGGTGAGAGCGATATGTAGCTGCCACGTGTATGTTGAAAGTGGCAATATATAGGATCAACTCAATAATGACAATATCACCACAGTTATTGAAAGTTCTGTATATTGGTTTGATATGACTTCTTCGCAGCGTATTTATTGGCTTGATACTATTCAATAGGTTCAATTACATTGCCATTTTCTGAGAAGTTTGCCTATTGTTATTATTATATAGAATACTTACAGTTACATCGATTATAACTCATTTTAAGTTATTTGGATCCTAGTGATTTGTAAGTTCGTCCCTTTCAGTCATTTTTAGTTTCTTATGAAAAACAATGTTAACTTGCATTAATAGAAGGTTAAAAGTAATCTTAACTTATCAAGTCTAGAAAGAAAAATTAGTCTTGGGGACTTAAACTAAGCTCCTGAACAAGAATATAACATTTCAAAAATGGTGTGTGGCTTTCTGTTAGTTTTCGCATCACTTAAACTGAACCGAATGAAGTGCGTTTTTTTTGGTTATCTTGTATGACTTAAAATCTGATTGATGTACTACTTACTTAACATCTCGATTCGATAAAATAAAATATTGTTGATAAAATAAAATATAGTGCTATAAAAGCGCACCAAATAAACAATAAAGTGCCTATTGCAATTATTGGACACACATAAGGACGTACATACACTGCCCTGCCACACTGCCCTACCTGATAACTACACTCTGCAACTTTGCAGCTACGTGTGTACCCACCCTGACGACAACAAGACGCTTGCCTTTACAAATGCTTCTAATATGCAAATATCGCGCATTATTACCATCAATAATATTATGCTTGTTCGGGTTGTGCGTGTTGTATAAACTTTACGTGGCTTGAAGGAATTATTGATCGTCTGTGGCGCGAAACGATTAGTCGGAACTCGATAATTTTTAAAGGGCTTTTTTGAAACGTTTGTTTTCGTAACTTGAGCTTAATTCTAACATAACGTTAAATTGTATGAACCCTACAGTTTGTTTTTCAGTATGCGGGTGATTAACTGATGAAAATCGTAATTTAGCACTTTGTAGTTGGAGACAACGCTCGCCCTTCTCGACGCTGACACCCGCTACTTCAGTCTTCTCGTGACCACGATCAATGCAACTTGATCGAAACGTCGAGGTAAATAAATATTAAGTTTTCAGCGCGATTAAGTACCGTTTAAATATTTAACTATGTGTTCGAATCGTGAAAGTTTAAAAGTTACACAGGCTTATAAGGCTATTAAGGCTGTGTAATTAACTTACTCCAGAAGAAGGCTGCGAGCCGAAGGATGTTTATTTAATAAACGGCGTATGAGGACATAGGGATTATGTCCTTATTTCTTAGACGGGCAGTTTCATTTTTTCTACGGTTCAACTTGGGAGATGTAGCGGGTATTGGAAACATACGACATATAAGAAAATCGAAAGTGTTAAAAAACCCGATTGCGAATCAAACTAAAATGAATTAAAAAAAAATAAGTATGAATGGTTACTAACCAACTTTAAATCGTTATAGATTCTAAATAGTCATTCGAGATGAAAAATTATAAGAGAACTCTAAAGATGATTTTCTAATATATATTTAATGATACCCCACTCAACAAAGGTCGTAGATTTTTTTTCACTATATGCAGTCTAGTTGTCGCCATATTGAATTTTGATTACTGTTGTCTTTAGTAGCACTCGCAAGATTAAGACAAATTTAAGAATCATCAAAATTCGTCCACGCGTTTGGTTTATATAGTGCCACAAAGGAACTTACATACGTAGGCTGATAAACACAATACCCTCCGCGCAGTCGGGTTAAAACATGGCATATGGGACTAATGTATCAGGGAGAAGAGCACAAAGCAGTGCCGCAATATTATTCTTACAATCGTTAGTTCTAAGAGTCTCGAATCACCCGCCAAAAACAGCAACCATGCCAGAACCGTGCAAGAACCTCGGCAACTTAGTTCGGGCGCACATTAGCGGCTGCAATCCTAGGATTATATGAACCAGTGAAACCGAAACAAACAGAAATATCTAAATGGTTGAATATCTATAGACAGTGTTATGCGAACATGAAACTCAAAAATCTCGATCTGAAGCCTTTGCTGAAGAGATCGATAGTAGAAGGCGAAGTCCTGGCCAAGGGTTTTTCGTTTATGTGCAACACTTTGGTGTTTAATTGACTGGGCGAGCGAGAAGCGCGAGCGAAGCGTCTCCGTTTCAGCTTGGGCAAAAATGCTTTCATATATCCGGATTTCCGGCCAGCGGATGTCCAGCTGTTCTCCTCTACAAGTCACTTTTCTCAACCGATTCTCGTGTTTTTTGAGAATGATGGTATTTAAAAAAAAAAAGATGAGTTTTTTGTTTTTTTTTAAACGGCTGTGTTGGGGGTTGAAAACGTATGAAACCATACCTACTTCAGTCATTTCGAAAAATGATCGAAAATGTCACACAACTTTTTTGTTACCCTTAAACTTCAAGGGGTTGGGGGTGTGAGGGGTTGGAAAAAAATACAGACTCACGAGGTCTACAGCTAACAGAGTCACTAGTTTTAACTATTGCGCTATCGGATGCATACTAAGTGGCCATGCATTTGCAAGAGCAGAAAAACAAGCTGCATCCTTGTCCACAACATGCATTTTTTTGTTTTTTTTTTAAATTATCTTCGCTTTATTTTAGATCTTGAACCGCTTTATCGACCTGTTGATTTGATGCTGTCCGACCTTTCACTGGACCTTGCCCGATAAAAGAACATAATAAAATCCCTTTTTGCATATTCCCTCTATAATGCGAATAAAGAATTTCATATCATGCAATATGAAACCGAATCCGACTTAGATGTACCCTTTTTTACCCTACTTAGAAGGTGTTTGGGTTGTATGTATGTTTGGTGGTTTGTATGTTTGTACGAGTACGTTTCTTAGGCGCATCCTACAGCCTAAACGGCTTGATTGATGGATTTTGATAAATGAGGTATCTTTGGATCCGACTTGATCACGAGAGTGCTATAAGAGATGTCAAGAAAAGTAATATGGCGGCTTACAGCTGCCATATTGTATTTCCGACTGAACAAAAAATGACCAAAACCTATCGAATGGGTATCAAAATACAGGTCTTTAAAAGAACATTTTAAAAATATATAACTCGTATATCTAAACAGTAGCAATTTTCTTTTATCAAAATATTTTTGCCGAGTAAAACTTTTTTCAGTTCCTTCCTCAACGGTTTGGCGGATCCGTACAAAACTCGGCCTGTGATTGGCTGAATATATGTCATCATCATCATCATCATCATCATCATCATCATCATCACCCACCTGTTGGGAAACAATATTGAGGTTATTGAGCATTGTGTTTAGGTCTTCCAGGGTTTCTGCCATGATAAATATATCATCAGCAAATTGAAGGTGAGTGATGTATTCGCCATTGATGTTCATACCGTATCCGTTTCAGTTCAGAAGCTTGAATATATCTTCCAGTGCAGAGATGAACAGTTTCGGAGAAATATCGTCTCCCTGTCTCACCCCTTTTTGCACGTGGATAGAATTCGTGCTCTGATCCTGAAGACGGACGGTCATGGTGGCCTTGCTGTACAAACACTTCAACACTTCGATGTACCGGTAATCAATCTGGCACCGCTGTAATGACTAGCACTGCCCAGGTCTCGACTGAATCAAAGGCTTTTTCGTAGTCCACAAACGCTAGACATAGTGGCTGATTATACTCTTCGGTCTTCTGTATAATCTGCCGGAGCGTATGGATGTGGTCTACGGTGCTAAAGCCTTTCCGGAATCCAGCTTGTTCGGGAGGCTGAAATTTGTCAAACCTACGAGCGATACAGTTTGTAACTAATCTCGAAAACAGCTTATACACGTGGCTCAGCAGCGACATGGGCCTATAATTCTTCAAGAGGGTTTTATCATCTTTCTTAAAGAACAAACCACTATGATCCTGTGCCACGCCTCTGGCGTAGTACCCTCGAGGATGACGGACTTAAACAGCTTCTTAGGACTTTAAGTACCGGTGTTCCACCCGCTTTCAGTAGCTCTGTCGTTATTCCGTCCTCCCCTGGTGCCTTGTTGCTCTTAAGCTGTTTGAGAGCCATTCTGATCTCGTATAGGCTGACGTCCGGGATATTTTCGGTTTCGGGTAATGTCGGGTCAAACGGGCTCTTGCATCGCTAGTCGTGCTAGGAGGACTACGCGATGAGGTGTATAATTGTCCATAGAACTTTTCGAGCTCACTCAAAATCTCTGGCTTCGACGAAACGATGTTGCCATTGTCGGTTTTCAGCTTCGTCAACAGGCTTTGCCCAATAGACATATCTCTTGCGAACACTTTGGAGCCCTTGTTCCGCTCTATTGCGTTCTCAATACAAGTAGTATTATAGGAACGCAAATCGTGTCGCATTGACTTGGAGATCTGTTTATTAAGCAAGCTGTAACTTTACATATCCAATGAAGACTGTAGCCTCATCTCGCCTCGTTCTGCCATAAGTTTGAGTGTATGCTCAGAGAGTTTCTGTGTTCTTTTTTTGCGGGGGGGCCTTAAAGAACTCCGACCCGACCACGTGGACAATTTCCACCAGCCCGTTCGTCCACTGTATCGCATTCGGTAACAATTTGGAAGCGATTTTGGAGCTCCAACTGAAAGCACTTGGGTTTTTGGATATGGGCAGGACTTGGGCGAAGAGTAGATCTCATCAAACGAGACCTCTCCAGTTTTACGTTGATATTCAATGAGCCTCTTACCATGCGGTGATCACTGCCGATCTTAACCCTGTTGATCACAGAGACATCATTGAATATATGCTTATTGGTCGTCAAAATGAAATCTATCTCGTGCTTATGACCGCCGGGGTGCAGCCACGTCCATTTCCTGGACGGGCGATCTTGAAAAAGGAGTTCATCATAAAGAAACCCTCCTTCTCTATGAAGCCGGCCAATCGCTGACCCCTTTGGTTCCGCTGTCCAAATCCAAACTGCCCCACTCACCACCACTCAGTTCATCGCCATTCCTCATGCCCAGCCGTGCGTTGAAGTCTCCCATCACCACTGTGAATTGTGTTTTTGGGGCAGGTATGGCATTAGAAATGTCGTCATACATAGCCTCTACTTCATCGTCCGGGCGTTTCAAGTGTGGGGCGTACACCTGTATGACCTTCAACCAATACCGTTTGCTAATTCTGAGTATTAGGGAATGCCACCCTGCTCGAAACGCTTTCGATCTTCACAATGTTGTTGACGAAGGACTTGTGGACGAGAAACCCGATACCGTGTTGGGACTGCTGGTCGCCCTCCCGGTAATAGAGCCAGCGCAACTTACTTACTACTTATTCCAGCTCTGTCAACTTCTCATCGGTCCTTAAAGAGCGTGCGAATAAAAGTAGCCACTGACAAACCGAACCAAAGTGTTATGAAATTATTGTGTAAGGAGACGGCACCGCGGAAAAATTATGAAGCCAAAAATGGGAGTAGTTTCAGAAAAAAAACGTATTTGGAAACGAAAGCGATGACATACTGTTTTTTGTTTTATTTAAATACTTAATGAACCTACTTATTTAAGTAACGTTAACATTAAAACATCAACACAGTTTAGTACAAAAAAAAGACCAGAATATTTTTGTGAAAACCAACAAAAATAGCAAAAATTTAGCCGTGGTTTTATTTAAAAAAAGAAGCTTATTTGGTGTTTTTACGTATAATATATGTTGTATGTATCCCTTTGAAGAGAGAAACACACAAATTCGATCATAAAAGTTGTACTCTGGTTTTATCAGAGCTAAAGTACCTTGAGCGATGGTTCCTCAGCTCCATCTGCCTGTGTGTATCGACCGGAAGATGAAAATATAGTGTATAAGGAAAGAAGCAACAAACAAAGCGCTTAAGTTGTGAAATCATGAAAAATATTGAGACTGAAAGAGACAAAATCGTGAAACTTGGAGTATTAGAGGTTTGAGCTTACATGTACTTGAAGCTTCCGAATCTTCATTAACATGCACGTAAGCACAAATTTTCAAACACATAAGGCCTCTTGTTTTTAATTTGGAATTAAAAAGTCTCTCAGATAGCCGTCGCAGACTGCTTAAATACACACATGCATGTAGTTGGCACACTGATAAAATGCTTTCGTATTTTCCTATAAGACTTATCAAAGTTGTGTCATACTCCCTAGCAAGGACATGAATTTGTACCAACTCCAAAATAGCCTCAAAACAAGCGCTGGAATTTGTATTTTTTTGTCTTACAAAAAGCAAATTTGTATCCTTTATGGAATTTGAATAACCAGAAATTTTCATAGTCCCTGCCAGGCTGCATGCTCTCTGGCAGGTTTTATCGTTTTTACGCAATTATGAATGTAGGATAGAGGAAAATGAGAATCAGAGCTTGGTATTAAATAATATCGCACTATATTGTCTATTACACGTCTTTAAACACTTTTTTTTTTAATTTTAAATTTCTCTACACTATATTACGCCTTTCATTCGATCTATCTATCTTTCGTCTCTCTCCAACGTCTTACTTTCTTCTCTTTCACGCTCACCTCAGTACGTTCAAAGATATTTTATTAGGTGGCAATGGTTGCGTTCTGCATAAAGTTAAATATTTAAATCCTACATGAATGAAAATGACGATGTTTCTGTATGTCAGTTGAGTTACAAAATAGGCCATATTTTGTGATTTCATAAAAACCAAAGGTTTTGTTAGAAATTTCCGAGGGAAAAGTATAATTAACAATATTTATGTCTCCAGAGCGGTCGCTGAGAACTCTTCAATAATCACCGCGTCTTGGTGATCGCAGTATTAGGTAGTTAGTGACAATACACAGTTTAAATTCTGCTGCCCATTTTATGAATCTCTGAATTTCCGGTTGTGGACTCGTGGTCACACTGATTTGTAACTCTAGTATGATTACGAGGGTTTTTTTTCGCTCCTAGTAACACCACTATCAAAGATGTCGAATTTCCATTTTACTTACTTTTTCATAGTATCTATTCAACTAGCCTATTATTATTATTATTATTACAGTATACTACACACCCAAGAAATAGGCAAATATATCGAGGCAGACAACCAGCTAACCATAAAATATTGTGAAGTATAATCGCCGCACGAAAGATATTTAGATCTATCAGAAACATACTCGTACAAAGGAATATTATATTAAGGAGGCAAGTCCTATAAACAGTACAATCCTATATCCAGCAGTTATAGGATACAGCCTGATAATATAGGATATGATATCGTTCGAAAGCGATTCCGTGCGATGCTTATCACAGACTATGGAAAGGTACTCGCTAGTTATCGAATCCCCACGCTACAATAATCAGCACGAGTGCGAATCTCCTCACATTACTTTCTGTATTTTCAGCCACTGTGGGACCAATCGAGATGATTCCTGCCCATTGCGATGCAAATTATTCCTCATATAAACTATTCTTGGTCTTAGTACTATTAAAGTAGAGCACACATTCCCACTCCTCCAGTGGTGGGCAGTCTGTGTAGCTTTGGGCTTAAATTCGACACGATTGGAGAGCGATGGGATCTGCTGGGTGAATTTATAACGGTTATTTTTCCATATAAAGGCTTGTACGGTTGTTGTTAAACCTAAATCATTGTTTTTATTGAATTTTATAACATTTTATCGCCATATATTATGCAGATCTCTCTATGTCCAAATGTGACAGCAGATATATCACATAACATTAATGTCTTCATGTTTGTGTCTAGGATATATTATAGTTGATTCGACTTTCGTATATAAAACTTCTCGATCATCTGATTGAGAATTAGTTACTATGTTGTTATACAAACCGTGACGATTTCGAACAGAAACTATAGTAATTTTAACCAACATTGCCTCCCTGCCTAAAGCACCGGAAAATGGCTAGCCACAGATAAATTATATGCAACTGCAGCATAAAGAGCAATGGACCGCATCTTGCTTGTAATTTGATAATTGGACTAGTTTCAGTGAACCGTAGATTTTTTTAAATAAGCGAACATAAAGGGCTACAATTTTGACACTCCTTTAACAAGACTTCTTATGTATCTATCAATTTGCCTACATGTTTTAATGTTGCTAAATGTTTGTTAGTTCTAATAGATCATTTTAATACCTTATACATTTCATTTGCAAATATCATGTTTTTCCAATTGTCTTGCTTGACTTAGGAGCAAGACAAATATTGTTTGAGTTCAGACTTTTGTCGAGTAATCAATCCTAGCATTTCTCCTTGCCTAAGCCTGTCTTGCTAGCAGCCACTGGTAATTATGAAGTTGTTGGGAGAGACCGGTGAAGCTACCGGTGTACCTTTACTATTCGTAGTTAAGTGATATCAGTCTCGCGCTTTGATGACATGATTATTATTCATCACTAGCTGTACCCGTGGCTTCGCACGCGTGGCCATTTCTCTAGGTTAAAAGAACTCTATGTACTATTTCAAGACTTAAAATACCAATATACCAACATTTCATCAAAATTCCTTCAGCCTCCAAAAAGTTTCTATCGATTGCTCAGCTTCTACTCATTGGATTGAGATACTAAGTACACCAGTTTTTAAGTCAAACCCTAAGCTATCCAACAGTGAATCGCATCTTAATCTAGTAGTTTTTACGTGATGCGTGAACAAACGAACAGATTAACAGACTAACAGACAAACAGACAGACACGAAATTTATATATGTTATATTCTTGTTCAGTAGCTTATTTTTAGTACTCTAGATCTTTTTTATTATACGCTTTATTATTAGCTTCACTTGTATGTTTGTGTGTTTGTAACCGACTCATTTGGACGCTATTTTGACCCACTTTAAACGGTCAGATTTCATTCAAATTTTGCACACCTGTCAAAGACCGATGACAATGCAATAAAATAAACCTAACTAAAAAGTAGAAAATAAATAATAGTATAAAAAAACTAAAAAACACGCTTTATATAGAAAACCAAACTAAAAAATAGAAAATAAATTTTAATAGTGTAAATAAGAAACAAAAAAAATTACACTATTAAAATTTATTTTCTATTTTTTAGTTTGGTTTTCTATATAAAGCGTGTTTTTTAGTTTTTTTAAACAATTTTTTTATATGTACCTTTTTTGCACAGTTTTTTAATATTTACTGCTTTATTATACTCGTAAGTTGGGCACTTCCTTCACTGTTGGGCAAAATAATAAAAATCTTATAATACATTATTTTAATCATACCTGTAAAACAGTACCGTGATATACCTAATGACTGACTGACTGACAGACAGACAACGCCCAGCCTAAACCAGTGGACCTATGTATTTGAAATTTGAAGGAATATTCCTTGAGTATCCTAGTGGTGAACCGTGAAACATGAATACCAACTCAGAATAATATACCCCTATCCTGCGGGAACCCTTTAATTTACCGGGATGAAAGTATCCAATGTCTTTCCTCGTAGTATGAACTCAAATCATGCTAAGTTTCATTTAAATTAATTCAGTATATTAAACGGGACTTAATCGCGCTGAAAACTTAATATTTATTTACCTCGACGTTTCGATCAATTTGCATTGATCGTGGTCACGAGAACACTGAAGTAGCGGGTGTCAGCGTCGAGAAGGGCGAGCGTTTTCTCCAACTACCCGCATTTGGTTTTGTAAAAATTCAGAATTGTCACGACACACGACACTAACGACATCTGCAGATATCTTCTGACATAAACCGCGACGCGAACACTTGCTTATCACGGGATTCCAGGACGCAGCCAACTTGAAACCATCCTCTCGGTTGAAATTGGGATACTTTTTAATTTCAACTGCTTCACGTACAATCCTGGAGTAGTAGTGACGTTCCGTGAAGAGGATCTTCGGGTTATGGAGTTCTATCCAGTGATTAGGGCCCATCATGAATGTGTGAAATGGCCAATTGAAGTGATTATCTGCAAGAATCTGCCTGGACCTTAAAATAATAAGAGCAATAGAAAGTACGAGTAAGGTGTCGCCTACACTGAAACACAGCTGTGTCCATAAATAATTAATTTAAGATCCAAGCTCAAAGCAAGCGCTCGTGCATAACTATTTTTACAGGGTAACCAGAGTTACAGCTAGAATTTAGCCTTTAAATTTTTTTTCTTAATCGTAATAAGCAACAATTGAGTAATCATCTGTTAATGTCTTCTAGGTACACATAGGCTTATTGGCGAAATTGTGGAAACCCCACACAAGCCATTAACAAAGAAGTTGAGTTGACTTGTCAGATTAACCGTTGGTTAAACATAATACAATCGTTTATGTCTGCACTAAATAAAAATTAACAGCGGGGCTAACCAAGGTATTGTAATAATAATCTCTTATAATCAATTCTTAAATCATGTGTAAAGTGGCCAATTTAATTTGTCCGCTGTTTTTTTTAATACATCAGGATTCAGGGTACATTATTTTATAGATACACTACAGTTCGATACGGAATTTGAAATAATGATACCGTTTCCAGAACCGCCGTTACCGTGAATGATTTTACTAAAGACTTTTATCTCGCTGTGCGTCAGACCTTACAGATACCACAGTACCTGATTATCTGTAGAAAGTCAAGTAGCCGAAAGGCAGCGAAGAAGAGAAAGGGGTTAAAATTGTAAGGCATCGTAGGAATATTACTTAGGTGATCGATGTCGATCCCTTGTTACGGTACCAGAATAATAAATAGTGTTTGAGGCGGCCTGCCCTTGTTGGTTACGGAATAAATCATATTTTCTACCGCACTGATTTGAACCCTGTCAAATAATGGTGTATCTTCTGCGATAACCTAGCTTGCACCTATAAAAAACAGTTTCCTATCATGATCATCATCATCTTCATCATCATCATCATCATCGTCATCAGCCTATATATGTTGGAAGTAGGCCACTGCAAGACTTAGGCCTCTCCTAGTGGATGCCACTGAGCCCGATCTTCGACTTTTCTCATCTCTGCCACATGTTTTTTTCAGGTCGTCACTCTACCTGGCCGGCGGGCGGGCTATATATACATATATATATATATATATATATATAGGCTGATGATGATGAAGGCAGGAGGTATTTAATATCAGATCCTATTATTTTATTTTTATTTTTGTAAACAAATATCACATGAAATCAATATACTTGATAACAAAACATATCTTAACAAGTAAACGTCGAAAGCTCCGACCACGTTTCGTGCATATTCTTGATGTCTTTCTCCGACTTCTTCCTTTCATCCTATCTGTTCTTGATGTGTAAACCCAAAAAAAAATTCTCTTTTCTTTGTTTCAGCTCAAATCGAGTCGCTCCACGCACCTACAGGGGGCGCGGTAGAACTGCCTTGTGACGTCACACCGGCGTTGCCAGGCGACGAGATGGGCCTGCTCATTTGGTACAAGCAGTTACATGAGACGCCTATATACTCGTGAGTACTTCTCGAGGAGAGCTCTACTCAACTAAAAGAGCTACGATTCGACGTAATATTTAGCCGGGCTAAAACGGCCCAATACTCACAAACCCACAGCACTCCTAAGTTCTGTGTAACGTGGCTACCGCCTGACTGGTCGGGTCGGATTGACTGCAATGAAATTTTAGTACAATACATTTAGAAGGCGCGTCCAAATCAAACGGACCTCAAATGGCTAAAATGCATTAAAATACTGCAATCCGGCCTGTGTCTGTTCTTTTTAAATAATATCACTTAAATGTCTTCAAAGATTTTATAGGATCCATTTTGTCCGTATAACCACTATCCAACACGAAAATGTAAAACGCCTGCCCATACTTTAGTGGCGTAGACCTGACATGATCATACGAGTAGCCTGGCCTGCAAGGACATGCAAAGCTATGAGACAGCCTGTCGTACTCATAAATAGTTCATATGGCGGAATAAGTTTTATACTGTAGAATACTGCCAAATACCTATATAATCTACCTTAAAAAACAATGCTATCCACAATAAAAGAGTTTCGCCAAAACACAAAAGGAGTATATGACGCCATAAACTAAACTTAATAAAAACCAGCAGTCTGAGAGCGAGCTGCGTGGAAAGTCATTTATACTTGGACAAAGCCTTCGGTATTCATTATGATATTGCATATAATATGCTGCTTAGGAACGCATAAAAATCCCATGGAAAGGCATGCCTAAATCCCCATTGAATGGTATTTGATGATGAATCGAGCTTACATATCAATAATATGCGAAAGCATTCATCGTCTGTAACTGAATTCATTCATTTAACTCAATTAGAGATGGCCGAACGAAAATAGAAGAAAGTTAATTTTAAGGGGTAAATTAAACACTTTAGCCGAACTTACGAACAAAATAAGTTTATGAAACGGATGCATAAAGAGGGTTATTAAAACACGAGAGTGAGTTTAAAGAATAAGCCGTAGGCGAGTTTTTTAATAGTATCACTCGAGTGTTTTAATACCTGGTTATCTGCTGTTTCATATACTAAATTATCTACACTCATACAATAGGAACTAACATTTAATGACAAAAAATATGTCGTCATATTTTTATTTTTTCTGGTAAAAGTTCGTTCCTCGTGTTCGTTGCTGATTCCGTGATGATAGGTGGAGTCAAATTCTTCTCACCAACACTGCTGTTGGGCATTTTTAATCAGGATAAAACTTTTGATCAACTAAAACACATAGGTAACACATTAAATTGGTGAGGTACTAATAAATTTGAAGTAAATTATGGCGCCAAAATCTAGTTCACAGCGAGTTCGCGTGCATACGATCTTATAAGCGTCACCATGGATAATAAATGTTAAAACTCTCGTAGTGCGGAGCCAAACCAGTGCAGTTATAGGAAAAAAGTTATATTTTAACACTCTTAGTTCAAAAAACAGTGTTATAATTATTATTTTTGTTATTAGAGACATGCCGTGCGTAAAGTATGTATACCATTTTTGAGTTCATAATCTGGATTTTACGATATGATTGTAGATAAAATTAATTTGGTAACACCAGTTTTAAGAAACATTCTGTGGCACCCTTTAATTTTTCAGTGTTCATTAATATAGTTAAATTATGATCTACTCGCGTTTTTTTTGCAGCAGTTGACGCATGAAAGTTGACGTTACTGTTGTATTCGTATTCCACGAATAAATTTAGCTTTACTCCTTGAAAATGTAACGCTCAGGGAACAATAGATCGAAACACGGAAAGACTGAATAATAACCTCGATATTTTAGTCGCTAGCTCTTCGACTACAACGGGAATTGAAAACTTGTACACGGGAAGCATAAACAAGTTTATACATAAAGACAAAACAAGTAGACTTTATTGTGCATGTTTAAGGTACGGGATGTTACTTGGACTGGGCTCTGGGTGTATAATGTATCGAGTTTAAGTTTGTATTGTACCTGGAGTTGCATAACTGGACAAAATTTGGGCTGATGAGTTTTGTTTTTGATATGGTTTTTTTTTAATATAAATCACGGGCACATTATTCTATACTTTGAATACTGAATTATTCTATAATTTGAATACTGTGATCAATACTAATAGCACATCTATACTTATAATAAAACTGTAACGGGTCCAATTCTGTACATGGAAGATATTTAGTAAATATTTTTTGGAGGGTACTCTATATTCGATACTGAAGCCAAATTCGTTTTTTTTTTTCATTTTTGTCTGTCTGTCTGTATCTTAGATAGCCATCACGCCGAAATTAATGAATGAATTTAAATGAAACTTGGTACGATTTGAGTTCATACTACAAGGTAGGACATAGGATACTTTTAATCCCGAAAAATTAAAGGGTTCCCGCAGGATAGGCCTTGAAAATTATTTAAAAGAACACGGATCACGCTGAAACTACTCGACGGATTTTGTTGCAACTTGGCACTGTCATAGTTTATATAATGGGTAAAAATTGAGAATACCTTTAATCCTGAAAAAATAAAGAATTCCTGCGGGATAATGATATGTCTCTGTCTGTATCATGGCCGCGCATCACGCCGATGGAACTACTGGATGAATGCAAATGAAATTTGGTATGATTTGAGTTCAGCTTTAGGGGTATGATATAAATAAGGCCTGCAGATACAGGAAAATAAAAAAATATATAGGCACTAGCAGCGAAGCTTACAGTCATTACCCACGGCCCTACCAAGTTACACTATTGGTAGTGTCGTAGTTCATATGAATTGGATCAGATAACTACTACTCGTACTTTAGTCTGATATTCAGACGCCAAGCAGTAATGTTGTTTACTGTGTTTCGGTTTAAGATAGACGGGAGCATTTAAGACTTGCCAACGAATGTCTTGGGATGACACAAGGCTTTTCAAAACAAAGTTCTGAGTGGCACTGCAATTGTTATGGACAGGCGCGGCGCTTACCATCAGCCGAACGACCTGTTCGTCTCGTCACTCAGCTTAAACAAGACCTAAGTTGAAAAACTTAAACATGAGTATGGTCATGGTATGACTATGGTATGACTATGGTATGACTATGGTATGACTATGGTATGACTATGGTATGACTATGGTATGACTATGGTATGACTATGGTATGACTATGGTATGACTATGGTATGACTATGGTATGACTATGTTATGACTATGGTATGACTATGGTATGACTATGGTATGGCTTTGGTATGACTATGGTATGAATATGGTATGACTATGGTATGACTATGGTATGACTATGGTATGACTATGGTCGGATAAAACATAGCCTATGACATTTTTGCGATGAAGACGAATCGATTCATATCTCGCTTGTCAAAATCGGACCAAATTTTTAGTCTGAACACATAACCCGACTTTTGCTTCGCCGTACTCGGGAAAAAAATTGCCTATGGTACTATAAATGAAGACGAATCGATTGATACCTCTCTTGTTAAAATCATCGTACCAATAGGGACGACTCTATACCTACTTACATACATACATACATAGACCGTTAAACTCATTACCCTTCTCTTGCTTCGCCATGTGGAGTAAAAAATAAGCCTTTACTTTGTATAGACAAAATGTCGCGCTGTAAGTATTTCCCTTAATTTATAAAACCATTTTTTTGAGTCGGGAGCTACAAAATCGCTATTTAACCCTATCAGTTATCCCTCAAAATCCCAGATAAGTCTAAGTAATCTGTCAATCGGAATTACCTCCCGTCGGCTGTCAGTTGATAACAGTTTTATCCTATTTTGTCTAATCAATTGACTCGTCACGGATTAGTAGTGCTCGTGATGAAGACATTTGTTCTGTCACGTTTGGGCTCAGAGGTAATGATGTATAACTGTTGGTAAGCGTAAGGTTGTGAGTTCGGTTCTCGCTCAGGGCAACATTGTGTGAACTGATGTACTTGCTCTGAGTGTGGGTGTGTGTGGGCAACGCAGTCCTAGTAGTACCTGGTACAGGGAACCCATAGAAGTACTAGGGAACCCTAGTTATGGGTCAGAAATCAGGATCCTTGTTTTTAAATATCATAAGCTTTTGACGTCATATCGATTTATAAAATGGAAATATGCAATTTCTTACGTTAATACCCAATATTATTCTCTAAAATGTTGATCAGCCATGAAGATTTTCGACTATATAACAATATTATCTCGTTCTACCGCCTTCCAAATTAAAAATCTTCAGTTCTGGTACGAATAAAATGCAGTAAAACATAACAAACTGATATCGTTGAAGCTTCTTACCTGTGTAAGTTTACAGGCGGAATGAACGATTAGTTTTGAACTTAAGTTTTAACATAATAGTGTGTTGGAACCGCGATCTATGTTGCGAACGAGCGTATAAATTTTGTATGTAATAATAAAGGGTTATAATGGACCTCCTGAGTACCTCTAAGCAATTTGGGAACATTACCTTTGTTCAGCCTAGGTGACCTATGTTCAGTTTTAGCTAAAGTTTAGGCAGAAGAGTAATAGGTTGTATTATTTGTTTCCTCTGTAATAAAATAAAGCACCATTTTGTCTACAGGCTGGACACCCGAGAAGGCGTGACGTCACACTGGTCCGACCCTGCCACCCTGGGCACGAGGGCTACCTTCCGCAGCGATCTCCGACCTGCTGTACTGGTTCTCACTAAATTGAGGTAAACTAACACTTATATGAAACTATATATTAACAGAATATTTAAACTGGAATAAACTGGAACACAACACTACTAGTAGTATTGTCATAACAGAAGCGTAATAGAAGCGATACTAAACGAGTGGGTGTGTGTGTGTGTATACAAGTACGTAATTCAATAGGTTCTAAAAAACTAGATATTAAAAAAGAAATCCCATTAGAAAAGTCGTTTGAGATATGTGGCGTAACCATCTCTACGATAAATTATGTAATTATTCATTACCCTTCCTTTACTTCGCCGAAAAGCTTTGCCCTACAAATGGTGGAGTGGAAGATGTTTTGATTTGTATTGCATTTTTGATGAAAAACTGGGCGCCGCCTTAAGCTTTTTGCTTGGTTTTCTTGACACTTCAAATATCTCTCGCAATTAAGATGATTCTAAAGATATCTCATTTATCAATATCCATCAAAAAGAACATACATACATCAGCACATATATAAATAAAAACTGAACCCTCTGCAGTCGGGTAATAAATAAGATAGTTTTCGATATGCAGACGTTACTGCTGAAAATAAAGTAGTAGACCTTATAAAGTTGTATATTTCCAGGCCTGAAGACAGCGGCCAGTACAGGTGCCGGGTGGACTTCATAAAGTCTCCAACGAAGAACACAAGACTCAATCTTACTGTACTCAGTAAGTATTTTAACTCAGTATATTTTGGGCATCCCTACTCCATTATCATTAGGTTTACTAGGTGCGCCCCGCAGTTTCACCCGCGTGCAAACTTTGCCACCCCGTCATCCTCTTAGACATGGACAATCAAAAATCCTTCCTTAGTGCACCTCTAGGGTACTCAAAGAATATTTCTTCCTAATTTCGAATCTATAGTTTGACTGGTTAAGGCTGTTTGTGGTCTGTCATTCAGTTAGTAGTCTTTATGTATGTCACTGTACTGTTTATATATATATAGATAACAGAAGATCTGATGACCTTACAGGCTGATAATGATGAATATGAGAATTAATAATAATAATAATAATATAATTTAATAATATATTTGGAATACTTCAAACCAATTACCTAGCTCCAAACTAGGAAACCCTGTACTATGCTCTAGCCAAAGGATATATATTCATAGATACAAATATTACATCCATGACTTGCAAATAAACATTGACCTTGCGGGATTCAAACCCGCAACCGTTTTATTTCGTAGTGAGGGTCACTAACCACTGGACCAACCGGTCGTCATTGTTGAGTTATTTACGATTAGGGTAAATAAGTAGGAACTTGATAAAAATAATTGTGCTACTTTTCACGGATTTGGTAGACTATAACTTGTATAACTGTTTTTAAACCTACATGGTTACTAACACCATGTACTTCAATCAAACTGCAATGATATTAAGTGCTATTCTAACACTAAACAAAACGAGCGAGCAAGAGGGTAGACCGTTTGTTGTGCTCGTAAAAAAAATCACACCCACCCGCATTTACTTCTGTTTACCCGTGGTCACGGCGCTCGCAACACTGCTGAAATATCGGCAAGTCAAAACAAAAGAAATATAGTGTAAATACCCAGTTTCTAATGTGGACTTAAGTATAATTTGTATGTTTGTTTCTGTGTCCCACCAGTTCCTCCAGAACGTCTGATCATCCTAAATCAGGAAGGGAATGAGGTCACCCGAGGAGTCCTAGGACCTTACGACGAGGGGACGGAGGTCAATCTCACTTGTGTGGCTGTTGGAGGTAAGTTGCACATTGATATTCAACCAAGATACGAACCATATAGGAGATACGGGGAAGACCAAGAAATGACAAACAAAAAATTTTAGAACACTGGTGTCATAAAGTGTCGCATTTCACAGATGTTCCTCGAGGATATTAGTCAATATGCTATCTTTGCGCTCCAATATTACAGAAATAATAATGTTTTTTGTTCACATTGAAGTCCTTAATTTATTTAACACTAGCTGTGCCCGTCAAATAGTTTTTGTCGATTGCTCGGCATCTTATCATCGGATTAAGATAACCAGTATCCCAGTTTTTCTTTTCCAGCAAACTGCATGTTATCGGTTCTTTTGTTTTGACGTGATGCGCGAACAAACATACTGACAAACTGACAGACACGTTTTAAAAAAAAAAGCATATTCTTGTTCAGTAGCTTATAAATATTAAGTATAAGTACACTAGTCACTAGACTATTTTTTTTAAATTATCTTTTTTGTACAGACTTAGTGCTTAAAAGTATACATAGAGATTTTAATGGACAGACGGTAGTTCTGAATGATTTTTAAGGTTTCTTGGTGGACTATACCCCTAAAAACTTCAGGATATGTCATCAATCAACTCGCTGTTGGCCAACAAAGTAGTTAATGTCCCACACGTATACTCTAACCTAGCAGAAAAAAACGTAATTATGTTGATGCCTGATAAAGCAATATTTACCTTTTAATAAAACACCGAAACTTATATTTTGGAAATTTTAAGAACCACAAAAGTTATTGCAGATGAGCAAATGATTTATTGTATTGTGCTTTATTAGAGAAATAGACCCCCACCAGAGACAGGGAATCCTAGTGGGGGGGGGGGGGGGGGGGGGGGGGGTTGTGCCTATTGCTCAAATCTATTTTTGTAACAAATATTATAATTGTTAATAATGAACTTTGTCTCTTTCCGGAACACACGCCAAAAAGCACTCTACACAAATTAAATACCTATTTTCCCACCCGCCATGTTCCCGAGGTGTGATTTCATTAAATCAGCTGTTTGCAAGCCGCCCGCCAACATTCCAACATTTAACCCCTATCATAGGGAGTTTCAACAGGCTGAATTCTGTGGAGTGTTTTGCGAAAAATGCGAGATTCACGCTCATATTAAGAGTGGAGTGAGTTGTGGGAGGAAGCGGAAGCGATTTTATTTGCTGCTCCCAACAGCTTTGCCCGCGTGTTAACTTTGCCACCGTTCACATGAAAATCGGAATAAAAAGAAAATGTACCTCCTATGGTGTACTCACAGCACATTCCCTCCAAATTTTAAATCTCTAGGTCCACCTGTGCTTTGTCTGTCAGTCAGTCAGTATGTGTGTAGATATTTTGAGGTTACGGTTTTAATTAGGCATCATGGTTTATCGGGTTGATTTGCATAAAAATAATAAATAATTAAATACCTCTACGTTTTGATCAAGTTGCACTGACCGAGGTCATGAGGAAACGGTAGTGTAGGCCATCAACTACGAGATGGAAAGGAATGCAAAATACCCTCACTTGGTTTTACTACATCGTCATCATCACTCTTCACGCGGGAACGTGAAGAGTGATGATGACGATGAAGGTCACGACTTACTGTTCTTTGACCTTTCCCATTTTTTCCGCTAGTAATCGCTCTCGCGTCCGCTCGTCACCTAACCTAACGCAACGCTCCGTGATAAGGGCCGTCCATCCCACGGGTACCCTTTGTTTAAACTCGATTTTTTTGTTCCCATTCAAGCCGTTGTTAGTATTTTATACCCATTTCTGTTGTATTGCGGCCTCGGAACAATACAAAACGATTTTTACTGTGTAGCATTGCTCGGTTTAGAGTTCCATTTTTGCTTAGCAGAACCGATTTCCATATTTTTTTTATTAAATTATTTTTCAGGTTTATTTTTAATTTTGCTGTCTGAACTGTGACTTCGTTCACGTTTATATGTACGAGTGCAAAACGCTAGTTCAGTATCAAGCCTTATCGCAAAACAATGTTAGGAAGAATGCATGTATTTATTTAGTTTGCTTTAACCGCCTGATGTTAAGTGGTGATGCGGTCTACTTGTAATTCACTCGTGACATGAAGTCCCAGATCCCAAGTCCCTGGTTAGAACTATCGCGAAAAGCAGACTCCGGGAAGGAGTATTTAATTTTAAAGTAAGCTTTAAAGGAGGTGTCGTTATCAAAAATTATCATTTCGTATAAATTGAATAAAATCGTGAATATACTTCCAGGTCATCCCACAGCTCGAGTTTCCTGGTGGAAGGCTCACGCTCTGCTTGCCAACTCTGAAGCAAGAGCTACCGTTTCCTTCAAGCTGCAGCGGTCTGACTATGGAACTGATGTCACTTGTCAAGTAAGTCATGCATACAATATAAATAAAAATGAATGTATCTGCATAAAAAAGGTATTTTGCTGAAGTACTTAGTAGCTAGACGAAAATATATTTGGTTTAGTATTGGGGTAACTTTAATCCGATACAACGCCTTTAATTGCTGTCTCGGCAACGGTGGACATTAGATAACTAATGATAAAACCCGTTAAATGTCGTCCGGGCCTCATAGGTCCTGTCGGCGGCTGGCGTGTCGAACGGGCCTCTTAGGCTCGTGAAAAATGTTCCGCGAATGGGCAGTTTAAACTCGGATTAGTTAAAAATTTTGCCATGGTTCGTTTAAGGATCTCTTAGCTATAATTTTTGGTAAAAATTACTGGATTAATTGCGATGCAGTTTTTACTGTTGGATAGCTTAGAGTTTTATAGCTTAGAAACTGGGATACTTGGTATCTCAATCCGATGAGTAGATGCCGAGCAATCGATAAAATAGTTTTTGACGTGTGAAGGAATTTAGATCAAATGTTGGTATATTGGTACTTTAGATCTTGGAACAGCAAACAGAGTACTCTTAACCTAGAAAAATGACAGCTAGTTTATAATAAAGCAGTAAGTACCAAAAATTCTGTACAATAAAGATAATAAAAAAAAATGTCTAGGGTACTTAAAATAATGTACTGAATAAGAATAACAATATAATTTTTTAAATAGTGTCTGTGTGTTTGTCTGTCTGTTCGCGCTTCACTTAAAAACTAATTGATAGGGGTTTCACTGTTATAGACTGGTAGCTTAGATTAAAAACTGGAGTACTTGGTATCTCAATCCGTTGAGTAGAAGCTGAGCGATCGAAATCGATAAATAAATGTTTGACTGATTGCATTGTGCTTTAAGAATTCTGTACAAGACGACACTTTTGTGATTTCTACAATCTTTTCATTATTTATTTTTATATATTATTATGGTTTTGCGTTTGTCCCTATATAGGTACCGGATGTTAAGTGATGCTGCGGTCGACGATGCTAGAATCAAGAGTGGGTTCAATAAACCTCTACCGGACTCATGGCCATGATAATATTATTAAACAAAATTTCAATTATTGTGAACTAGCTTACGTCCGCAACTTCGTCCGCGCAGACTACAGTTTATCGCGAAAAAAGCATCCTATGTTCTTCTAGGGTATTAAAACCAATGCAAAAGTAGGTATAGCACCAACGCTCTTGATGTTTTTTGACAGACTTGTTATTTCGTTTCCATGGCGACCGTTCCATACAGCGAGTTATCAACATTTTCCAGATTTCCCGTGTAAACTTAAAATTTTCAGAAATAAAAAGTATCCTATGTTTTTTAAGTTATCTCCATTTCAAATTTCATCAAAATCCGTCCAGTCGTTATCGTGTGAAAGCTCCCCCAACAAACAAACAGACGTTTCACTTTTATATATCGGTATGGATGGATGGATGACAAGAAAATACTTTTTCATAAATTTTTCATTGGTTTTGTGGATCTACTGTTGTTTACTCACAGTGATTCATTTTCAGGCAGTCACAGACCCATCGATAGCGCCCGTGACTGAAAACGTATCCATCGACGTTAACCGTAAGTACCTTTCAACCATTCCTTGCTTTTAACAAATAAATGTCGATCGAGGTAGTTTTTTAAATGAGAAGTGCCACACCTGAACACCTGCATGTGACAGTGTCAGTAGCAGTTTAGTGAGCGCGAAGTGCGAGCGAACCATCTCCGTTTCAGCTTGAGCAAAAATGCTTTCGTATGTTCAATGGATGTCCGGATGTCCAGCTGATCTCTACAGGTCGTATTTTTCAACCGATGTAGACGAAAGTTGGCATACAGGAATTTTTTAGTCGTTATGGATTTTTGATTGGGGGGGAACTTCCCCTAAAAAGTGGCAAAAAGGAGGCTACTGAATATTTCCGCCTTATTAGATCCGATTTCGATGGTTTTTTTTTAATTTGAAAGATAGTAATTTTAAATTGGTAGCATAAAACATTAGTGAAGATCTGATGATGATCTTTGGCGTGAAGAGCAGAACAGCTCTTCAAAATACAGTAAAATGCTCACTTTTGGGTTTCTACCCGTGGAATCAGCCCTTTACCTACTAGGTAGGGACTGATGGACCACCTTGGTTATTAATGTTCGTTTTACAATAAGGTAACTAGATGGTGCTACTGAGCACCGTTTTTAAATTTTGAAAAAAAAAAGTTAAGTCGAGTTTCGGAAACATTTATTTAAAGGCTAATGAAGGAACCGCCGCCTTTGGATGTGAGTATTTGTAAAATCTGTACGTAACGTACGTACAGTCGAGAACGAAGTTGTAGGTACTGTTAAAAAGATTTACTTTCAAATATTTTATTTAAATAATAATGTAAGGTTCCATGAAGCATTAAAATAAAAGAATTGTCATTTTAGGCTTTCAGTGGTGGGTATATTTTGTATTGCTAGTTATGTATATTTAAAATAAAAATGCTATTATTACGCGCTAAGTCAAGTATTTTTTTGACTCGAAATTATTGCTCATAAGTATATATATGTAAGTGCATATAGGTACCTTTATCCTTTAAAAAAACACTCTGCTCAAATCCCTGATTGACGTATCATTACTGGATCTACATTATGTGCATCACTTGCACTTGTTATCTGCCTTCTGTCTTCACTCTTTACCGAAGTTCGCTCCGTCCTTTTCTAATGCTGTTGATGAGATTACCGTGTCATTTTTAGAATGCTCCAGAATATAAGATTAAATTTGGTATAAGTTCGTAATGATATCTAGATATTCATGTAGTTGTAGATAAGTCTTTTGTTATGTGTAGAGAATATATAAGAAATTGAAGGTGAAGTGATTTATGGTGGTGACAGTATTATCTAAATTATTTTGTTTTATTTTGCTCATTTAATGGCAAGCGCTTCGCTTGCATTATCATCATCATCATCAATCAGAAATAAGTTATCAGCATTTCAAATCATAGGTTACCTTGTATATTGCGTGATACGGGGGTGTTTATATAGTGAAACCCCTGTAAGACAATAATCCGTTTATTCGGAAATAAAAACATAAAAGTAGGGCGTGGTTCAAAAGCCCGCCTAAGTGTTACTACGCGGTACGGCACTCTCCCGTTAGCGTACGAAGGGATGGGGAGCGGTTGGCAGCGTCCAATCTGGAACGATGAAGATCGCGAAGTCGTCCAGGGGCCCAGCACTCGTGGCGGATGTTAATGCCGTAGCAGGCGATGATGCGGAGCTGGCTTTCTAAACTGGACTTTGATCCCTGAAAAGTACGTTCCAGAAAATGACGTCCTGCGACTAGTGACGATAACCACCTCACAAGCAGCAAACAAGAGTTACCGAAAATTGGTGAGGTGGTTGTTAAGAAATCAGCCGGAGGCACAGATATTTGAGGAATACACAAATTGAAGTTAAATAACTGTTCTGTTCTGTTCAAAATTTACCCAAGTATGGGGAACAAAGCCCTGAATTTATATTATCTCATCGAGATATTCACGCTCTTTGAAAGAGAACCTGTGTCCCAGCAGTGGGAACGAAAAAAGCTGATAATTATAAGCGTTTATAAAATAGCATAATCAAACGTGCGTCTGCCTTTGAGACGGCGGGCGTGTGTCCTCGCAAGCCTGTCGGTAGATCGGCCGACCCTATCTCGCCCGGGGATGAGGGGAGGCAGACCGGTTTCAAGACAGACAAGCAGACAAGCGCGAGCTCCCTACTTTATTCACTTTAATAATTAGATTAACAGTTAATATTAAGAAGGTTTGGTTGAGGACAGCGAGCCTGTCCCAGATGCCGCGTGACCCCGCAATCATAGATCACGTGACCGCGAATGTGTAATTAGTCATCAGGAATCACCGGCCAGAGCAAAGGGACCGCGACCGACCGACCGACGTGTAAGCACTTCGGCTACGAGGCTCCGCTTCAGTTATTTTGTATAAAACTAGAATAAGATTAAATAGTACTACACCTAGAGTAAGTAGGTAGATTTAACTTGTAATTTAAGGGAGATAGAAATAAAGTTACCGTTAGGGAAAAAACCTCCGTTAGTTTATAAATAGATAAAAGCGCCAAATATTTATTATTTAAGCTTGTTAGACAATGCAATGCGCAATGTCTTTATTACAGGAGCCCTTAGAGCAGGTAGGGTAGTTGCCGTTAGACACGGTCAATGCGCCGACAAAGTAAAAGCCGTTGATAGTAAAACAATTAACTAACGATGTCCAGTTAGTTGTTGCAAAAAATACGAGAACCGTTGTAATTTCCCTTGCTCCCGAGCTCTCCCTGTGACCGAGCAGGTACCGTTACCTAAATTGTATTGTATAAATATAAGAGAATTTTTGGAAATAAAGGCAGTCAGTCAGTTAGTTGTACCCGTCGTAGTAGTTTCATTCATTGAATCCTCGAAGCTCCTGAACTACGAATAAGTTATTGCTGTTAGTTAATATAAACCAGCGATCTATGACCGAAAAAGTGAATAAGCGATTTAAAATTGTAATACAGTCCACTTCTCCGAAAAAGTAATTCTGAACAGGTTTAATTCATTTTTACAGCATTCATACATGTAAGTTTTAGTTGTTTAGTAATTTTTATGTATACATAAAAGAATATAACGTTGCAACGTTACAGCGTAGATAAGTAAGTAGATACCTGCATAGTATAAAATGATTCCTCGAAATGTATCTGTCTGTCTGTATGATTGCACTAATCTCAAAAACCACTGCACGGATTTGAATACAGTTCATGAAGATACAACAAAAGTAAGCCCAACGACGATTTTTCGCAACAAAGTCAGAACAAGACATAAGTTCAAAACCTAAAACCCGACTACGGTCGGTTAAAAAAATAGTCCATGACATATGAATAAAATTAATAATAATAAGACGAATTGATTGATACCTCGCTTGTCAAAATCGAATGAGTATTTAGTTGGAACACATAACTATTTCTTAGTTTTGCCCTAGTCGGGTAAAAATAGCATTAGACACTATAAATGAAGACGAATCGATTGATACCTCGCTTGTCAAAATGGAACCAATAGGGGCGACGCTATGGTGGAACTTACATAGATTGTTAAACTCATTACCCTTCCCTTGCTTCACCGTACTCGGGGAAAAGCAGTCACGGTCATGACGCACGCTGTACACAAAACATAGCTGTAGGTAGTTTACCTTATTATACTTTATTTAACTTAGTGAAAATATTAGCAGTTTGTTTGAATGATGGTCAGCCACATTCTACCTAAACCTTCGGCAGCTAATTTTTGTATTTGGTGGCATCTTTAAGGCACAATAAAAACCGAACACACGAAAATGCAACAAATAAACACGTAATACAACTTATTTCTCAAGCAATTAACTTAAAAATATGTTTTTCCTTCCCTTCTACGGCGTTTCTATCAGCCGTAATGCATTTTTATAGAACATACGGGCTTCGTTAGTATAGACCCATAGTTCTTTACAAAATGAACTAAATATAACCATATACGCGCCACAGCGCCCGACTTTCAACAAATTACCGCAAAATTGGACGCGTACATAAATCTCTAAAGCGCGCCGAAAAGCCTACGTAGTGATGGGGTATCAGATTCAGAAAATGTTGTTGATATCGATAAGCCTAATCGTTGTACTAATAGTCATATCTACTTTTAAATCACACCAAAGGGTTGTATCGATCGTAATGTATATTATTTGTTTGTTTGTTTATCGTATGAGGTAGTACATGGCTTAACGACTGCTATTAATCAATAACAGCCGGGACCGACAGCTTAACGTGCCCTCCGAAGCACGGAGCGATGGAAAACCGCACATAACTCCGAAGAGTCATTGGTGCGTAGCCTAGGTTTTGAACCCGGTATCGTTGGATTCCGAATTGCACTGTAGAACCGTTAGGCCACCATCGTAATGTATATTAAACAAGTACATCATCAAAGCGAGAAAAACAAAACTAAGTTCAAAAAATAAAATTCGAAGTTTTTAACACATAACCATTACCCGTAGCCGTAGTCAGGAAAAAATATAGCCCATGACACTATATCTAAAGACGAACTCATTGACACCTCGCTTATCAATATCGAATAGGGGTGACGCTATGGTGAAACAACCACAAAACCACATACATAGATACATGTATACATACCTAGACTTTTAAACTCATTACCCTTCCCTTGCTTTGCTTTAGTCGGGTAAAAAAGGTCTCTTATTTCTATTTTAGTTCAAATAGTTAAATAATCGTATCAAAATTAAACTTTGCTTAATATTAGATTTCCTAATGTTTATCCAGGAAAAAAAATGCAACCCGACATCTGCTCTTTGTACACTTTTTGTAAACAATTTGTTTGATGTGAGACTGCGACTGCACAAACAGTTGTGTAATCAACCACTAAAGCCAGCTCTCTTACAGCTCTCAAAAAATAACAGCTCTGGCTTTTGCCCGTTTTAAAGAATTGACTCCGACCAACACTGTTCAGAATGTTTTATGCGATCACTCAACTCAAAGTGCTAGTTATTTTTTATTGGAGATATTTGTTATCGGTTTTTATTATCAATTACTGACAAACAAAATATTTGATTCAGTACACAACAGTCCATCAATCAATGGCTTCTACTACTTCTACTTGAAGTATTTGAATGAAAACGAAACTTCGTTTGAATGAAAAGATGAGTTTCCTCGAGCTTCCACAACCATCCATACTTATAATAACAAAACAAAAGTAAGAAAGTAATAAATAAAAAGTCTTTACCACGAGTATAATTTAAAATATTTAAAATAAGTTACTGAACAAGAAAAAAAGATTTAAGAAAATTGTCTGTCTGTTCGCGCATCACGTAAAAAATACTATACCGATTGCGGTACGGTTTTCTTTTATGGATAGCTTAGGTTTTGACTTAAAAACTGGTGTAAATGGTATCTCAATCCGATGAGAAGAAGCCTAGCAATTGATAAAAATATCTTTGATGTCTGAAAGAACTTTTATGAAAGAAGGTCGGCCAGTTTCATACAAGCTGTGACCTGACCATAAAGTGATGCGTCCATAAATGATCTATGGTTTGTTTGATTGTTCATATTAAAACATAACATAATAAATATATCTTCTTTTATTTTAAAGCCGGAGTTTGTTGGTAATTTTTTTTTTTGTTTTGAACTTAACACCGGCGCCATTATTAAAAAAATAACATATAACAGTATACTGGGCATAGACACACCTACGCCTGTATTTTCATCAACGTCAGTAAGAAATGTCTATTATTTTCATAGATTGTTAGTTGACGTGACATTGGTCAAAGCCCGCCTATTGACAAAGAACAGACCCACAGACTTCCTTAAACCTTATAAGCCATAGACTGGTTATATTCATTTTGCCTCAAGTATAATTCAATTATTGTCACTAAAGGAATTAATCCGATTTTAAGCAGTAGCGTAGTTCAAAATCCCTTTCCATTAAACAGTATTAGAGATTTTATGCCTCCTCCCATAGACATAGTATATCGTGGGCCCTTAGTGAAATTCGACATCATTTTATGACCTACCTCTTTGAGTTCTACAACCGTAGACGTAGAGCTTAATTCGGCATTAAACTCTCACTAAGGAGTCTGCTAGCCATAGACCAAGGACTTTAGAGGTGAATTACTCGCTAAAGCATAATTCACCATCTCCCATGTTGTGAGTTAATCTTCTCTTTGGTCCTTCTTTGAGGGTTATTCCATAACTCAACGTTCCTCTGCGGTTCTAAACCTCCTTGATTAGAGATCCTTGTCCCAAAGAGGAAGAGGTCTTCACTGTTTACTCCTCTTTATCAAAACTCTTTCTTATCTTTTTTAAAAGTGTTACGTGACCGTCCAAAACCAAAACATGACTAGATATGGCATGTTGCAATTAATTAATTTACTATTTATTCCGGTGTAAATAAAAAAAGTTATTAGTTGTAATTAAGTACTCCACAACTCAACTTTATAATAACATAGTTTTCATCAATGGTCGCTGCCATTTTTTGTCAGGTCAGATCTGGCCACCCTTCTTTGATATATTGATACTTTTGGTTTTGGACTAACACATAGGATTCGTATATTCCAGAAAAATTACCACCCAGGCAAAGCCGCAGGCACAGGTTATCTTATATAATTGTTTTTTTTTTTGCATTAACACCTGCTTAGCTATGGAAAATTATGAGAAAAGTTTATAAAAATATTCTTAAACAGAATATCGACAATCTCAAAGACGCTCTTCCCCATCCCTAGTCCCATCTCATCAGTGATACAATTGCCACATAACCCGCCAGATGATAATCTAGAGGAGGTCTAATTGACAGTTTGATATACTTTTGTCCGCGATTGTACCGCCAACAAATGGATGAATCTTATTATCTCGGATGTTTTTTTATTGGCAATGGTTAGCTGTGTGTGTAAGTTGGTGGGATCAGACTCAGATGCACAGTATCAGATTATAAGTTCGATTCCGAATCCGGTGGTTCAGTTAATTTACATGATTTACATTTTAGAGTCATTGTGAATAGACATTTTTGGTTCTCGTTTATTTCGCCTGCCATGCCGTTGGACGCGTTGCCGAAGCACATCGTGTGACCGCTCGTTCTATAGTTGGATGCGTTGTCGAAGCTCATCACTGAAAGTTGACGAACTATCTCAAGTGGGGTATCATGACAACCAGTTGATCTAGTAGCTAGTGCGCTAGGTACGAAATAAAACGGTCGCGGGTTTGAATCCTGCAAGGTGTAATCACAATAAAAACACTTTATTACACCATATAAGGAACAAATAAAATATCTAATAATCATTTGTATGATGCGCAGAAATGTTTGTTTCCGAGTCATGGATATTATATTTAACTGTTTGTCTCTTTTTAATTTTATTCTCTGTCTGGGTTTTTAGCACTTTCAATTGTGTCTTGTTATTCTCTAAACACATATAAAAATAAATCATTTTCCAATATTTTCTTACGTAAACGAGACAACCCTTTCGAAAACAAGGCAAATAACTTATTAAATGTTATGAACCAAAAATAGGTGTACGGAGCTCTTTGTTTTGTTTATTAATAAACAAAGGAGTTAATGTGTATAATTATAAATAACAATTAGAAAACGTTAAAGCGTATAATTGTACCTTATAAGTTCACGTTGAGCACGTTGGCAGCAGTTTTAATGAGAATTCATTTTGTTATTTGTCCGTGCGAAGTTTCTAATATTAATTATCAAGCCGACGTTTATGTCGTTTATGCTGCACTGCGCTCGCCACCCTGAGACAGTCCCATTGCCCAGGAATTTCGCTGGAAACACCTCTGCTTGGTGGTTGAATATCTGACAAAGATGTGGTACTTCACCAGGCGGACTCTTGCCTACAAAAATAACCAATAGCTCTGAACTCACAATTCCTTTATTTTTCTGTAAAATTCGAAGAACACACTTGCAGAACTGAAATCATTTAATAACTGAAAAGCTTCTCAAAATCCATAATTCGTTTAATCCATCCCTGAGAATTCATTTTCTGAATTACCCAAATTCAAAGTTGGGGTAAATTGGGTCGAAGATCTGGAATTTGTTAGCGTTTAGCATGAAATATGATCCATGTCCGACCAACTTCCCCTTCCAACTAAGGGTGGGAAAGGTCTATTGTGCCTACGCATCAATTCTTGCACAAATACTATTTTAAAATATTGCACAAAGACTATCTCTAGGCCGCTCGTAGATTTCTACGAATTAAATGCAGAACGAATTTATTGTAGACCATAAAATAATGCCCCCAAGGATATAAATTGTAAATATTGTAACAAAATATATGATAGAAAACAAGGTAATTGACTTACGAGTAGCTCCAAGAATTAACAAGCTAAAGCTACGAGTATAATACGCGCCACAAAAGATGAGACTTGAGATGCCACGTGGTTTGACTTGCGCAGTAGACGATTTATAGGTCGGAAAGGGCGCGGGAGGACGGCGGGGGGCCGTAGTATGGCGCTGCGCATGCGCGTTAGTTGCCTCTCGTTCTCCTCACCCCGTGCACGCACCGCTTGACTCCGAAGTACAGACGAGTGCAACGTGCGTTTATAAATTTCTACGTAGTTTATAGTTGTGTTATATACGAGTGTAAATTTGTGAAATATTGACTATGCCTCGAGGTAAAACATTAAGAAGACAAAGTAGGAAGATGGTTTACGATGTTTATACCTATATGTTAAAAGAAGCAAAGGAAGGCGTACAAAATTTGAAGCAAGTACAAATGCGTACTGCGGCTGCAACTAAAACATCATTAACCCAATATCTAAAGGCCAGCGCGTGGTTATTGTACACGCTGGTTCTGAGAGTGGCTTCATACCAAACGCTTTACTGACTTTTAAATCTAGGTCAAAAACGGGTGACTACCACAACGACATGAATTACGAAAATTATCAGAAATGGCTTCGAACCCAGCTAATACCCAATCTTCCACCAAATGCCGTCGTGGTAGTTGATAATGCCTCGTATCACAATAAGGAGTATGAATCTGCACCAAGCTCAAACACCAAGAAAGCCGATATGCAATCATGGCTAACCCAAAAAGGAATTCCCTACACTCCAGATATGCTTAAACCACAATTGTACAAATTGATAAAAATACATAAAGAACAATATAAGACATTCAGCATTGATAAAATACTATCTGAACACGGACATGACGTACTGCGATTACCCCCATACCACCCTGATTTAAATCCTATCGAAATGGCTTGGGCTGCAATAAAAGGTTATGTGAGCAGTAAGAATGTGCAATGGAACTTCAAACGAGTGATAAAGTTAATAACAGAAAAGGTAAACCAAATGGGACCAAATGAATGGAAAGCACTATGTAATAAAACAAAAAAATTGAAGACTTTTACATAGAAAGTGGTCACATAATTGACAATTTGACGGATACGGAGATAATTATCAGAATAGGAGATTTGTCAGACAGTGACTCAGGGGACTCCGGTAGTTCCTCATCGTCATCTGACGAAAACGACGATTTGTCAACTCCTGGAACAAGTGCTATATTTTCTAGAGTAAATGTACATTCTAGTGGCCGAGTCCCAGTCAATGATCTTCCCGCTGGTGTATCATTTATTAACAGTGACAGTGACTAAGACAATCTTCCATTTTTTATCTTAAAAATTTATTTCGAAATAAATATTGTAAAGAATTTTAATATAATATTGCTATACACCTAATATTCCGAATGTCATCGAAAAATCCCAGAATAGATATACAAATAATGGATAACTATTTCGTACGTGACTATACCTGCGCAGGCTCCCCACTACTGACGCTCGTCAAGTCTCATCTTTTGCGGCGCATATTATACAATGGGCTGGTCACACATTCTCAAAGAACCGACAACCGTTGGAGTAAACAATTTCTAGAGTGGGGCACTTTGTGGGCTGATAAAAGATGATAATAATGAAATTGGCTATCTTATCACTAAAGATCTCTTCGGCACTTCCCTATAGAGAGGAAAGAAACGTTATCTCAAAAGATAAAATTATCTATACTTCTATACTAATATTATAAAGAGGTAATGTTTGCGAGTTTGTGAGGCTGTAGGGGGTAATCTCTGGATCTACAGAACCGATTTTGAAAATTCGTTTAACAATAGAAAGCCACGTTTTTTGTGAGTGTCATAGGCTATTATATTAAAATGGCATGCGTGCGTTGCCGCGGGCATCAGCTAGTTACTAATAATATAATACACAGACTTTCTTTAGCAAAACTAAACAAAAGCAAAATAAATATGATAATAATACAATGACTATAGGTAAGTGATAACTCTTCACCAGAATTCTTGGAAAGTACAACGAATAACATAAATCTTTCATGCAAGATCTTAAAATGAGTTAGATACAAACATTGTTGGCCTAATTAGCCATGCAAGAATCCGAGATTGTTGAAATATGTGAATAAAAAACTTAAAAATATGTATAGGGTCCCCTTTTAAGTTTAATATTAGTTCGTAGTCCGTTTTTCCCATCACTATTCTCATCCCTGAAGTCTCGAATCTTCTCAAACTAGTTCCATATTTCATTAAGTGTTCACAAACGGCCCGCGGTTCTGCTCGTCAAAAAAATATGCAGAAAATAATTGTTATAATTTATGGCAAGATGCGTAATATTGCTGATCTATAATTTAGTAACTAAATCATACGTTTCTTTAATTTGATTTTTTAATTTGTTTGTTTGGTCCGCCACAAACATTTTGAGGTTCTTAGACATTTTGGACATACCTATCGGTATATTCACGATGTTTTCTTTATTTATTTATTTATTTAATATTTTTTTGCACAAAAACAGTGTATAGAGGAGGACTTAATGCTATGCCAGCATTTTCTACCAGTCTTTTGGTCGCGCAAGACAGATTCCTTCAGCGTGGTCTCCCTAGAACGCGTTTACCCCAACGGTTCGGTTCTTCGAGTATATCACTGATCCATTTCAACTTTCCTATCTACATCTACGCTAATCTTATAAAGAGGAAAGATTAGATTTTTTGTATGTATTTATGTTTGTTTGTTTGTATTGGATAAACTCAAAGGAATACTGAACCGATTTAAATAATGCTTTCACTTATTAGATAGCTACATTATGAGCGAGTAACTTGGACTGAATTTTGTTTAAAAAAAAAGAAGAGAGATGAGTAACCTAAGGTATCAAATTTTGCCTATAAAATTGTCGATTACTCGCTGTAATGGAATGACATGTTGCCGTGGCAACGAAATAATAACAAGTTTGTCAAAAAGCACTACGAGCGTTGCTGCTAAAGATTTTGAATTACGTTTACTGGCGATATTTATTTAGAAGTTACGACGGGTATAAGAATGCTTAAAATAAGATAAATGCCGTGGTGTGAGTGCTACCCTTGCGAAGCCGGCGCGAGTCACTAGTAATTCTATAAAATAACCAATATACAGTAGTCGCAGCGTAAGTATGTGTCTCGGAAGTTATCTGCTAGTCGCTGTGCAAACTGCTATTTTTCAGGCGCAATCACAATGTTGATGGTGAAGACAGCATTGTATAACTGCCTCGCTCACCCGCTTGCGTTTTTCGCATATTCTATCTCGCTCTTGATGCTGTTTTATTCCCACAGCATTACCTGCGCAATTGTCCACAGAGCCTAACTTCACAAACATATAGATTGGCTGCGCCTACTATACGTACATTACCATCTACCATCCCTTTCATCACAGTTTTTCTTCCACCCTTATTTTAACGCTTTTTCCGCAGATTTTTATAAAATAAACTCATTTATTTGAAGTTTTTCAAACGCTTTTGTTTATTGACTCTTATCAAATAAATCGAAACATTTCACGAAAGCAAAAATTCGCACTACTTCTCACACTTTCATATTTATTAATTTTAATTAATAAAATCGTCATAACTAGCAATTGCAGACTCCATTGGCACGTTCATTAAGGCTTTATTTATTTGATTGAGATTATCAGATTGGTTTATTCAGTTAGCCGACAGCCAATTTTAATGGTTCCGTACAATTTCACGATTTAATGAATATTGGATAAATTTAATGTTCAATTGAGCGAAATCTTGATGGTTCTTAAAATGAGTATTTTTTAGGTATCGATTCTATCGAGCTATAATGTTGTTAGTTTCCAAACATAGATATAATTAAAAGTGAAAAGATTAGGCGCCAGCTCCACGGGCGAAGACCACTCAAATTAGATGCAACGCACATAATTGGTCGATAAGAAAACCTCTGTTTGACGGCTGTATGAATTTTGATGCAATGTAAAATTATTGTACGTTTTAGGTACGTGTGGTCCTGGAATAATAAGTAAAATCAAAACTTTTAACCCAGACAAATGACCAAGCGGGCAAAGCCACCGCGGGCACAGCTATTTATTAATAATGGCAATATGAAATCACAACGCATCGCTCATCATTTGATTATTTACACTGTATATAATATATTATGGGTTCGTCTACAAACTTTTAAGTTCCTTACTAGATCACTTCCCAAAAATATTAAAACCGAAAAAATATATTTTCTATCATCTCCGTAAAAAAATAAACAAAACACTCGATTAAACAACAAAAACAACATTAATTCACTTCCGGTTCAATCTAAAGTAAACGTTACTCTAAAAAGGGTACCAAACCAAGGGAACCCTAAACAAAAAGCTGCAGTTAATTGTCTTAGGTAGGTACACAAAAAGGGGCTCGGAAACCTTTTGAGTTGTCGTAAGCTTTTATTTCTAACAAGTAGGATAGAGTTTAATGGGTCATATAGTAAATTAAAAAGGCTCCGCATCTCAAAGGTAGAAAGGAACCCCGGTGAGATTTTTATAAATGAAACTCGTTTTTTTCTGAAACTATCCATGTTATCTGAAATTTGGCACACTTGTGATAAATATTTTTGACCATATTGCCAGGACGAGTAGATGTGACTTACATACTAGTAATTTTGCATAGCAAAAATTTATGGGCAAAAATTTAGGTGCTAACTTATTGAGCTCCATAAATATAACTATGTAAATATCATAATTATTAATTATTTGCTGGGATCCAGGTTTACTTTAATAAGTAAGGTAGGTGTATATTTTTAAACTTAAGTACACCTGAACATGCTATTAGCACTTTGGCATCGCTCCGTGCTTCGTAGGGCACGATAACCCGTGTTTATCCCTGTTGCTTACAGTTGATAGCAGTCATTTTAAGGGCGGCCTGACAAACTATGACACCATCGACAAAATAATAATAAAAATGTGTACGGATCCTTATCCGCGCTAGTTCTCCCTCTTGACAGGTTTTTTTTTAAATAAATAAGCGGTTGTGGTGTGATTTCTAAGTGGCAGAGGTGGGATGACGATCACGTTGATTATTTCTAAGTGGCAGAGGTGGGATGACGATCACGTTGATTATTTCTAAGTGGCAGAGGTGGGATGACGATCACGTTGATTATTTCTAAGTGGCAGAGGTGGGATGACAATAACGTTGATTATTTCGAAGTGGCAGAGGTGGGATGACGATCACGTTGATTATTTCTAAGTGGCAGAGGTGGGATGACGATCACGTTGATTATTTCTAAGTGGCAGAGGTGGGATGACGATCACGTTGATTATTTTTATGTATACCTCATAATGAAATGGTGATTTTAATCTTGAGTTTAATGGTGTGATCAGAGAATGGTCTTAGGTTCTGAGCAATTGTTGGCAGGCTTTAGGGGTATAATAAAAATGTGTGTGTATAGGGGTCATTATTTTGGTACTGCGGCTGTAAATCTCTGTGTGTCGACAGATGTAGGTACAGTCAAACGCATAATCGCAAAATCAATTATTTTAAAATGAACTTTTGTTTTTTTTGTATATTTTATCTTGTAAATAAATTCCACACGTTTCGTTTTAAAATACTTAATCACTAAAAAAACAGCTGCTTTAAGTTTAGTAGTTTTAGTACTGAAGTTTATGTTTTAAATTTCCCATAAATTGTGCATATGTTGTGATTCATTGATACTGGATGCGCTGAGGAACGTCTCCACAGGATGCGGTTTTGCGGAAATTGAGATCAGAGAAAATCTCAATGTTTCAGGAATATAGCCCTGGTGCGGGAGGATCGAATTATAAAATTATGTGACCTTCGTGTTTTGTGGGCTGTATTTTGTTATTCATAGGGCAAAATGCGTTGTGGTGACAGATTGTTGACAAGTTAGCAGCTAAAAGTGGATGGTGGAAAAGCAAAAGTGAAAAGGAAAGGGTGTACGCATACCTTTTTGATGAACTCCTTCTCGGTCCAAGTCTCCGATGTTGTTGAGAAGGCCTGCTACAGGCCTGCTTCGGTGTGTAATCCTGTCCTTGAAGAGTGCTGCTGGCGCGCTGGTATGGAGCGACACACGTGTTCTAATAATACACAAATAATAATAATTTGTGTTCTACAAAACACTTTTTTATGCGTTATTAAACACCACTATTTTGTGCGTTCGTTTTATAGTCTTTTTTGTTACCCGGATAACTGATTCACTTATTTATTTAGCGAAGCGGAGATATTATTTGGTCATTAGACCGTCAGACATCTTTGATATATAAGCGGCAGACTGCAGCGTGCAGCGTTCTCGTCGTTTTAGACTTACGGTTGGAGCCACACTGTTGTGCGTTTTCTTATGCACCTTCACGCGACATATCGCACGCGTGAGACACATATACATCGTAGGCGTGCGTGCGAGTTGAAAGGCAAAGGCAAGGGAAGTGGAATAAAAGGAATATGGCTGTCAAAACTGTACACCAAATCACCAATCATTCTGCGTAGATTATAAGCACGTATTTTTGAATATTTTTGAAATATTTTTGAAACTATTTGAAGATATTAAGCGGCGGTAACATATACATCAAAGATTTATCAATTGTGTGTCTTTGCCATTCTCTTCTGAGAAATAAATAATAATTATTTTTTCATATCAATACATAATACTTATAATACAAAGACGTTTCCTACGCACAAACTACAACTACAAAGAGAGAAGATAAAATTGTGCAAAATGCTTTAGGAATACAACTCAGCAACAGTTACAAGGCGGTAGAAGCACACAAGGCTAAAGCCACGCAAGATGAGGAGGGAAAAATGAAGAAGATATTCATTCTTGGAGACCAACAGGCGCGCGGCCTTGCTTCTATAATGATTAAAAAACGAGAGGATAAATGGAACAATGAATATAGTTCTCTGGCTTTTGTTAAACCAAATGCATTGACTTCTCTAGTATTATCCTACTGTGATGTTTTAAAAACTAAAGTTCAGAATTATGATAGAGTTGTCCTCTTTATTGGGGCAAATGACTCAAATCCATATAAGGTAATTGAACAACTGAGTGATGCTATGGAGAAACTTAAAAACACAAAGGTACATATATATATCAGAATTCATGAAGAATACTTGCTTAAAGGAAGGTATGTTAAATAATCTAATTTCATCGGAAGTAAAAAAATACTCTAATTGTAGATTTATAAAATTGCAATTAAATAATAACAAACATGACAACTCAATTACGTTGAATAAAATTGCTCATAGAGTAAATTAAAAAAATTGATGTTGAAGATTTAAATCAACATGTATCAAGCCGGAAATGTCCTATGAAAAAGAATAAAATTAATCTTCTATCATCTAAATTATTACCCCAAAAATTTGATTGTCAAAAAAAAGGATCGATTCCCAATTCCTTTCGAAAGATAGCCGCTGCAGTAATAACGCCGGATAACAGAAGTGTATCTTGCATTACGGCTTGCCCAGAAAAGGGTACGATTCCGTATTACTTCCAGACAAAAGCACCTAATAAAAATAAACAGTTTATTCGTTCCTAAATATATCACTGATACCGGGGATAAATTGAATTACATTACAATTACACCAAAATATTGCGGGTTTGGCTAGTAACATTGATTCCCTACAAATTGCACATTCTAAATTAAAAAAGGAAAACATGGATATTGACATAGTGTGTATAAGCAAGTCATTCTTTATACGAGGTATGGAAACAGGGGTCCATCTAAATAATTATAAATTAGCGCCAACTTACTGTAGGGCTAACGAAAAACGAGGAGGAACATGCATATTTGTAAAACATTTTTTTAAATTCAAGGATTTAATTGGTATTGAAGAGTTCGCAGTAACTCATAGTTTTGAATGCTGTGGAATAGAACTGATAGATTTCGATATTTTGATTGTATGCTTGTATAGAATTCCCAAAAGAAATAATTTATCGTCTTTCTTTGCCAATTTATATGCATTACTGTACAAGCTAACATTAAAAAAATAAATGTTAGGAGATTGGAATATAGACATACTAAAGACTAATAAGGAAAGTGACGAGTTAATAAGCATTTTAGATAATTTTAACCTGAATATTCACATAAGAGAGCCTACAAGACTGCTAGCTGGTATTAATTCAATAGCAAGCAACATGTCAGGAGTCAAAGCGAGTACTCATTATCTTGCCTTGTCAGACCATGAGACAGGTCACACCTTGTCAGTTTATATTGACGTAAGTGTATTCCCTTTTTGTTTGAACTTAAAAGAGATTTTTGTGAGGAAAATTTGTTTAAATTTGTAAATTGCATAGCTGCACTATCATTTTCCGAAGTATATGCATTAAATAGATTGGAAGAAGCATTTAACGAGTTCCATGACACAATTATACTTTTCAATGATATGTGCTTTCCTATGATAAAAGTAAAATTAAGCACTAAGACTAGTTTACGATGGTTATTGAGAGGCTTGAGAAAGTCAAGCGCAGTAAAGCGAGGTCTCTATCTTAAATATAGGTGTTCGAAGTCAAAATTAAACAAAATATTTTACAAACATAAATACAAATCATATAGTAGAATTTTAAAAAAATGTGTGTTTAAAGCACAACAGATACAAAATAATAAATATATAAATAAGAGCAAGAACAAAGGTAAAGCAACGTGGAATATGATAAAGGATAACAGTAATGGTAATTTTAAGGCTAACAATATAGAGCATCTTAAGTTTAATGGGGTAACATACAATAACCCAGAAACAAATGCAAACCTCTTAATGTTTTTTTTATTGATTTAACGCAAAAATCTTCAAATAAGCATTCAAAAAATATTATATTATAGTCTAATTCAATAATACAATATTCTTGTCACCTACTGACGGTAGTGTCATATAAAATAATAATGACTCTAAACAACAGTAACTCCGTAGGGTATGACGAGATAATTACTAAAATAATAAAATTATGCGCGATTCAAATTTGTAAACCTATTAGCTACATTATTAATTTGTCCTTTTTACAAGTTTGTTTTCCAAAAAGACTGAAGAAATCTGTGGTGAAACCTTTGTTTAAGAAAGGAGACAAAGATGATGTAGAAAACTACAGACCGGTCACACTGATACCAATTCTTGCAAAATTTTTTGAAAAGGTGATGTTTACCTGAATTAACATTTTTTTTACAAATCATAATTTTATAAATTCAGAGCAGTTTGGGTTTCGGAAAAAGAGCTCAACAACCCTTGCTTGCTTTAATTTAGTCAAAGCAGTCACAGTAAGCCTATCTAATAGAACCCCAACAGTAGCAATTTTTTTGGACATGAGTAAGGCGTTTGATTTTGTGGAACAAATTTAAATTATTGGCTAAGATCGATAGTTACGGGTTGAGAGGAAAAGCTCATAACTGGTTGTATAGCTACTTATAAGGGCGAGAACAATGTACGGAGATTTTAAACATAAATAAAGCAAGTAGGCAGCCCACAAAGTTACCCTACAGATCTTGTTTTAGAGTCAATAAATGCGGAGTTCCTCAGGGGAGTATTTTAGGGCCACTCTTATTTCTGAGTTACATCAATGACCTACCGAAGGCCACAACAGAGCAGTGCATTCTATTTGCTGACGACGACACCACATTGGTGGTTAAAGAGGAAAATAAATTAAATTTTGTAAATTAAATTAATAAATCTTTAGTTGACATAATAGAATGGCTTAAAAATAACAATTTAACAATAAATATGCAAAAATCTAAAATGATCCAGTTTATGACATATCAAGCAAAGCCGATGAAACTGGATGTTCGACTTAATAAGGAAATAATAGAACAAGTCGATTCAACTGTGTTTTTAGATTTGACCGTGGATAAGCACTTAAATTGGAAAAGTCATATTGACAAAGTTTGCATTAAAATTAATAAATTTGTGTACGCAATACGCAGATTAAGACAAACGGTCTCAAGTGAAGCAGCACTTACTGCTTATCACGGTTACGTTTCCTCTATGCTCGGATATGGGCTGATATTGTGGGGCAGCGCTGTCGACATACTTAAAGCATTTGTAGCTCAAAAAAAATGTATACGTGCCATTTGTACCTACATAAAATTATTCATTCAACTGTTGACTGTCCATACTTGTTAGGCTTGATCCACTTTAATACCAAAATCCGAAGTAGGGTTCCTCGAATTTTCAATGTGGCCACTTATAAAAACAATATCTCCCACAACGGCCCCATACCTCGTATGTGTCGGTCGTATAATAATCTACTGCGCGGTAACGCTCGTAATGAACACTCAAATGATTATACCATGAAATTAAATGATCTTGATATATTCAGTTTTAGTCTCAACCGTTTCAGAAGTGCCATTTATAAACACTTTTCGTAATGCACTACAATTTTATGTATTGTGGTGTACTGTATCGTAACACTGCCGTGATTTTGTATCTAACAACTTATTCACAGTTAGGTATTTCTTTATTGTAATTCAACAGCTTGCGTTTTTGGATGGCGATAGTGACGGGTGTATGCCTGATAACATGGTTATAATACACCTATCATTGCAGGTAGAAGGCAATTAAGGGAACTTGCAGTCTGCTCGCCTATACTATACAATTCTTTTAAAATACCTACCTATATTGTGGAGTAGTGCTTGCAACTTTAGCTATAAGTATTAATATTTTTGGCAACTTAGCTGTTTTTTTTTTATTGGTGCCGTGTGCACATATTGATTGGATTATGGAATCGATCGCATAATTTACCATTTTATTCTCATATGTTATATTTCTGTAATCTGTTTTGTGCACCTAATAAATAAATAAATAAATAAATTTGTAACGCATTGTACACTGATAGCTGTAAACCATTGTTTAAAAATTTAAAAAAATTGCCTTTGTCATGCATGTATATAAAGAATATATGTGTATTTGTAAGGCAGCATGAAGGTTGTTTTCTTAAACACGCTGACGTTTTGGCAAACAAGACATAAAAATAGTCTTTACTTACCACAAAGCCATTTAAATATTTTTAGCAAAAATGTATGGCTATTAAAATATATAATAAATTACCTCTGGCATTGCAAAATTTACAGTTAAATCTATTTAAAAAAAAGTTAAATGAATGGCTACTCGAACGCTGTTGTTATAGCGTACAGGAATATATGACATTTAAGATTTGATATTTTTGACATATTTATTATTATACAGACCATATTATTTTTTGGAAATATATTATCTAACGCCTCTATTATTTCTTTGTGAGTGAATAGATTTGACTTAATATGAAAAAAATACAAGAATTTTTAAACAACAGGAATGTATTAATGTTATTAGCTAATTTGTATTTTGTACATACTTATTCTTATTTGATGATTAAGGACCATGCAGGTACTATTTGCACGCCTGCAAAGGCAAGAATAAGAGTGCTTTCTTCACATTTTTTTACCATCTCTTGTTACCTTATTTTTGTGCAAATAAATTATGATTATGTAAATAGATGAATTCATTATAGAAAAAAAAAAAGAAAAAAGATATATGCTTTTGATTTGCGTCTCAATATCCTCTTAATTGATTACTTACCTATCAGCTATTTTAATTAAGATACTTAATAGATTTCAAAACGGAAATCCTCATATATTTTTTGTGTATGTTCACTCATGCGTACCTTCGAGACTTTTTATAACCGATTTGGATTTTTATTTTTGTATTTGATAGGATTGACTTCCAGGGTTGTCACTTATACATTGCAACAAAATTGTATTTGATAGGATTGACTTCCAGGGTTGTCACTTATACATTGCAACAAAATTGTATTTGATAGGATTGACTCCCAGGGTTGTCACTTATACATTGCAACAAAATTGGTTGAATAGTTTTAAAGTAAACCTATTTTACGTACATTTTTGGTTTAAATAATTAATTTTGTCGTTTTTCCACAGTGAGACCCCTCTGGGTCCGTTTGCTAGGAGGCAAGCGCCCCCTGGTAGCGGGGCAGAGCACCGAGCTGGTCTGCCAAGTAGTCGGCGCCAGGCCCAAGCCGACCATATCCTGGTGGAAGGGAGGCACCAGGCTGAAGACTGTGAGAGAAACCGTAAGTAACTGCAAGAAAGCAAGCGCCCCTGGTAGCGGGGCAGAGCACCGAGCTGGTCTGCCAAGTGGTCGGCGCCAGGCCCAAGCCGACCATATCCTGGTGGAAGGGAGGCACCAGGCTGAAGACTGTGAGAGAAACCGTAAGGAATCTATGGAATGTTTGCTTTTCGCTTGAGATAGTGCTGGCCTCTGGTATCACAGACTGTCAGACCGTCCGTTGGCTTCTGATATGGCTTAACGACTACTATCAATCAAGTTCTGAGTATTTTTTGCCCACTTCTCATTTTTCATACCTTTCGAACAATTAATACTACAACCATTCCCATTCTGTCTTCTTTTTAATTAGCTCTTATTTTAAGTTACACGTTGCCATCTTTCCCAGTTTGCTAAAATTTAACCCATTTATATAATTTACTTCAATTTATTTACGAATGCATTCGTTCATATACAATTTCTCAAATCGTCATCCTTTTGTACAATCGAAAAGAGTTTTGCGTTATTATATCAGTTAAGACATATGTATTTATCTAATCTAATAGAAATAGGTATATATTATTGTAACATCAGTAAGCTTCAGTCAGATTCGGAATCTTCTGTATTCATTTATCAAAATTTAAATGATTTTGGGCTATGTGCTGTACCAAAAGTTGCATCACAAGATTATAACCCTTATTGACCAACAGCCGGGACTGACAGGGGACAGGGTCCACAGGGAGACCCACACTATGTTTGCCTAAACGTGGTCTCCACTCGAGAACTCATCTACCCGAACGGTTATCGATTCTTCTGGAAATATGACCAGCCCATTGCCATTTTAGCAATACGACAAACAATACAAATATGCAAAACATTTCAGTAAAATTATACTAATGCACACTACCGTACATAAATGTTTCATGTTCTCGCTATCTAAACTAAGGTTGCCTGGAAGACATTGCAGCTAAGTGATAAGGCCGCCAATTGTAATATTTTAATGTCAATGTTGACGTTCTATAATTTAAGTTTTAATAGTGCAATAAAGAGTTATCTACCTATATACAAACAAAAAAATATGTAGCCGAAAGTACTGTAAAATATGTAGCCGAAAGTACTGTAAAATATGTAGCCGAAAGTACTGTAAAATATGTAGCCGAAAGTACTGTAAAATTGGAGTGTAAGTACTGTTCTAATGGAGCTCGAAGAGAGCAAATCTAGGTTAATGTACGACATTATGCTATTTGAGCTCCAATATCTACAGGTATGCCACAAAGGTTGAGAAAGAAAGGCCTTGGAAGAAGGAAAACTTCGTCCACGAAGCAGATTGAACTTGAACTGCGACCTCTGGAATGCCGTTCCCTTGCTCTCCCAATTGAGCTATCCAGGATCTCGTCGTATACCTACGCAGAATCATAGCCTGAATTTCAAATCTGAATTTCTAAACTGCTTATCAATAGATTGTCTATATACTCATACATCCCCCAAGACGCTAGTGAGAGAAACACTAGCTGTGCAGGCACGGCTTTGCCTGCATGGTTATTTCTCTGGATTAATAGTAACCTATGTGTTATTCGAGGACCAAAAGTACCTATAAAGTACAATATACTACATTTCATCAACCTTCATTCAGCCGAAAACAGTTATTTACCGATTGCTCGGCTTCTACTTATCGGATTGATATACAAAGTACTCCAGATATTAAATCAAAATCTAAGCTATCTAACACTGAAAACTGCATTTCAACTGGTCTAGTAGTTTTACGTGATGCACGAACACACAGCAAGACTAAAAGAAACCATTAAAAAAAGTTTTGTTGTTTATTTTTAGTCCCATAGATCAATTATTTTTTCTTATTTATTATCTTCGTTGTACCACAGAATGAACAATATGGTTGTACAGACTTTTCGTTACATACTGCTTTATTGTAAGTATATTGATTACAATCCACACCTCCACACCAATATGTAAAAGTGAAACGTTGTCTGTTTGTTTGTTTGGGGAGCTTTCACGCAATAACGGCTGGACGGATTTTGATGAAATTTAGAATGAAGATAGCTTAAGCCATAGAATAAAACATGGGATACTTTTTATCCTGGAATATGCGCTTTAAGGATCGGTTGCCATGGAAACGAAATAATAACAAGTTTGTCAAAGTAAAAAGTCGCAGTCCGCAGTGCGCGTCGGAATGTCGCGGCGTGAATTCCTGAAGAAGAGCGTCGGATACGCTCGAAACCTAGGTCGATGTTTTCGACTATATACACGTGAATCATAGCCGGTAGTGATATTTTAAATTATGTATCAGGTTCACAAAAACTTTAACACTAGTAGTGTAGTAGTGGTTATATTCTCTTTGGAACGTTGATGCTGTACTGTTTCATTGGTATTTAATATCGTAGAAGAACAGTCTGCGTGGATAAAGTTGCGGGCGAAATCTAGTATTTCATAAATGAGTGGATGAAGTAACCACCCAATTGTAAAAAGTAAATATATTTTTTTAGCAACAAAACGTGATGCACAATAAAACTTATATTTGACACAATTGAATGATTGGTTTATTTTGATCAGAACTTCATTTATTATTCTTCATTTATTTATGGAATAAAGTTACGAGTATTTAAATAAGAAATTCTGTACTAAGTTTACATGACCGTAACTCGTCACTATACAAGGGTTGGAAAAATTTGGGGTAGCTCACTTTGGAGAACGATGGAACGGCATTCAGAACGTCGCGCGGTTCAAGTACTGCTTCGTGATCCTGCTTTCCCCTATTTTATTTCACCACTACGGTGAAATAAAATAGGGGAAAGGGAAATTTTCTTTCACAACGGTGGCACGTTGTGTTATAAACGAAACAGGATAATACATGTTCTGTTGTTCGAAATCAATAATGAATGCCAGCATTCTGTCCTCCAGCAGTCGACAGACGGCAACATGACCAGCAGCATTCTGACCTTCGTGCCAGCTGTAGAAGACGCTGGCATGGTCATGTCCTGCAGAGCGGTGCAGCCGAGCATACCGCACTCCATTCACGAGGATGGCTGGAAAATGGAAATACAGCGTAAGTACTGACTAACTGTAACACGAAAAGATTCTAACTTACGAAGTACGAAAGAATGCTTATTTAATAAGAAAAACGGCCAAGTGCAAGTTGGACTCGCGTACCGAGGGTTCCGTAAATAGGTAGGTAATATGTAAATAGTTCGTCCATCACATAAACTGGATTGAGGGACAAACTTAGCTTTTCCATTGGTAAACAGTTATCCCTATGCGATCGACTTAGATCGCAGTCAGTCTTCCAACTGCAAATAAAAAAATAATTATTTTTGGGGGCAACTAATACTAATTTACGGTTTTTATTTTTTTCCCTTTGCTTGTGTGCTATAAGACATTGCTTCTTGGTCAACGGGAAGTTCCTATATATTATACTAACTGATGCCCTCGGCATCGCACGCGTGGTCATTTTAATATATAGCCTATGACACTCGCAAATAATGTGGCTATCTATTGGTAAAATAATTTTTAAAATCGGTTCAGTAGATCCAGAGATTACCCCTACAACCTCACAAACTCACAAACTTTACCTTTTTATAACATTACTAGTTTTCCCGCCCGCGACTTCGTCCGCGCGGACTAACTACTGTTTATCGCGAAAAAAAGCATCCTATTTTCTTCTAGGATATTAAAAACCAATGCAAAAGTAGGTATAGCACCAACGCTCTTGATGTTTTTTGACAGACTTGTGATGTCGTTTCCATGGCAACCACAGACCATTCTGTGCTGGCAACCTTTCCTTACAGTGAGTAATCATCATTTCCCAGTTTTCCCGTGGAAACTTACAACTTTCCGATATAAAATTATTCCATGTTTTATTCCAGGGTATAAGCTATCTCCATTCTAAATTTCATCAAAATTCATCCAGCTGTTATCGCGTGAAAACTCCCCAAACAAACAAACAAACAGACAACGTTGCACTTTTATATATTGGTATGGGTTATTTGTTTGTTTGTTTGTTTGTCGTATGAGGTAGTGCTAGTTGGGTTATTAAAGTACAAAGTATAAGTATATGTTGGTAATCCAACCTTTTTTTAGAAATATGTTTATAAACGTAGTTCTTTCGTTTAGGATTCTAATTTGGGATGTGTGTCAAGATGGAGTAAAAATATGTCAGTAAAAAGTCACTAAAACTGATCTTGGTTTATTTTAATAAGCACTTATATAATATCCATACAGTCCACCGTCGCCAACAGTATAGATATAGATAGTAAAGATATACATAGATATATAGACTGTTAAACTCATTACATTAAAATGTGTGGTATCTATATGAAATCAGCTACTAACGTTGCGTTACATATAAAACACACAGGTTTATAATCATCTTGGTACATATGAAGCCAATTTGAAAATTCCCTGTTTTATCCATTCATCTCTAACTACTACATTAATATCTAACCAAACTACTCACTCCCAATTTTAAAACACACAAATAAAGAAAATAAACCAATAAAGTACTGCATTAAATCAACAAATAATAACATACAAGTCAACTAAACCTACGTACTTTTTAATACAGGACAGAATGGCTGGTTATACATTACAAAAAAAATAAGATTTTTAAACGTCACAGAATAAATAATAGTACTACATGTTTCATTCTTGGTTAAAATTTTAATTCTTGTTTATTTACAAAAAAAACGTTTCAGTGACTAAGATAATGTTAAGATATGTGAAGATACTTTGAAATACAAAATATTATGTACACATTTTGTAAAGATAAAACTATTATTGGAATTACAGTGTAATTTTGATGTTTTTGCATTAGGTGGTAAATGTAATCAATATACATTGTTAACACTACTATTACAGTGTAGTTGGGACTACTGATGCAGATTCTAGTTGGCCAGTCGCTTGCTTTTTGACGCTAAAGCTACTGCATACTGCGCGCGCGCACGCGCTTCAACCAGGTGGATATAAAATCTGACAATGTCGGTAGATTTATAAATTATGAACTGTTTGTTGTCAATTTTATCGGCCTTTATCATTTTCGATATTTGACCAATTCTCACATGATTTTAATAATGACCTATTTATGCTGTTCTCCATTAGATCTCCCTGTGGTGAAGCTGGAACTCGGAGCCAACCTTGACGCCAGCAAGGTGGTGGAAGGATCGGACGTGTACCTTGACTGTAGAGTGCGAGCGAACCCGTGGCATAATCATGTATATTTTAGTCATAATGTAAGTATATTGAACTTGATAAACATCAGGAATTGAACTGGTACTTTTGGATGCTTTGGTTCTTGGCTTTAGAGAGGCTTCTAATGAGTCTGGGTGCTAATCTACATCTATATTTCTACATTAATATTATAAAGAATAAAGATTTTATTTTTCGTATGTTTGTTATGGATAAACTCAAAAAGTAATGAAACGATATAAAAAAAAACACCTATAGCCACATTATCAGTGAGTAACTTGGGCTGTTTTTCAAAAAATAAAGATCTCTACGAAAGTTGAAATAATGTAAACCAAGGTATCAAAATTTTGCCTATAAAAATGACGATTACTCGCTGTAGGGAACGGAATGGCATGTTGCCGTGGAAACGAAATAATAACAAGTCTGTCAAAAAGCACCACAAGCAAGATTTTGAATTACGCTTTCTGGTGTTTTTTTTTAGAAGTTACGATGGCTATAAAAAATCTAAAAGTAATAAAAATTCCGCGGTGTGAGCGCTACGTTTGCGAAGCTGGGGCGAGTCACTAGTAATAAAATTATTATAATGGTTATATTTATTGTAGGGTGTGGTTGTCAAAACTGGAGCAGGCGTCCTCTTAGCCAACCAGAGCCTGGTTCTTCAGAAGGTCTCCCGGAAGGCAGCTGGGTCTTACGTCTGTTCAGCGCGAAACAGCTTGGGAGAGGGGTCCAGCTCGAGTTTGGTACTGGATGTTAAGTGTAAGTCATTAACGTCAGTATGTGTCAGTATCGGACCAGAACTCCCGGAAACTCTGTCTTCTTGGATCTCTGAGCATTTTAACTTTGATGTTCAACCAAAATAGTCCATCTGGCAAAATTGTTGTAACATCCTGGAAGATATCAAATCACTAGGTAATACTTCTGGGTACCATCGTAGACCGCATCATCATTTTACATCAGGTGAGTATGCAAACGAAAAAATACAGATTATAAAAAATACACAAAAGAATATCTTAACTTTCAGGCCTGGTGGGGAATATCTGTCAATTTATTAATCGTAAACAAAAGACCAGAATGTTTGTTTCAGAAACTGACGTGGATTAAGGAAATCAACTCTATCAATACCCGCCAAAAATCCCTGCACGTTCTTTCAATTCCAAAACACAAGACCACCAGATTTAAAGATTGTTTTAAATACAGTGCAACAAAAATTTGGAATAATATTCCTCCGCCTATGAGAGGTAAAATAGGCCACAATCTTTTTAAACTTAAATTTAAAGCCATCATATTAAACCGTCTTGAAAATAACTTTAAAGCAACCTTTAAAACCTCGTAACAATATACACACACTCCCTCACACCCCCACACACCCTCTCTCACACACCCTCATTCATATACCCCCATACACACACATTGTAGTCAACATAAATAACTTCTCGTCCCACCTAAAATTATTGTAATAATTAGCTATACTCGCGGCTTCGCACGCGTTGTCTTTTCTTTAGGTTCAAGGAACCATAATGTGCTGTTCCAGGACCAATATGCCAATTTGATCAAAATTTCTACAGCTGTCAAAAATACTTTTATCAATTGCTTGGCTTCTAACTCACTGGATTGAGATACCAATTACACCAGTTTTTAAATCAAACCCTTAGCTATCTAACAATGAAAACCGCATTGCAATCGGTCCAGTAGTTTTTACGTGATGCATGAATAAACAAACATACAGACAAACAGACAGAAAGACACGATTCAAAAAAATGTTATATTCTTCTTCAATAACTTTTTTAAGCACCCAAGAGCATTTTTTTATTTCTCTTTTTTGTACAGCCTTTTTCGTACCTATTGCTTTATTATAGACTCCATTTTTTATTCATAAAATATCTAAAATTTACAGAATTAGGAACATTATCCCGCAGGAACTCTTTATTTTTTCGAGATAAAAAGTATCTCACATTTTTATCCAAAACAAACTATGGCTGTGCCAAGTTGAAACAAAATCCGTCCAGTAGTTTCAGCGTGATACGTGTTCTTTTAAATAGCTTTTAACCCCTATCGAAAAATTAAAGGGTTCCCGCAGCCCTTTAATTTTTCGGAATGTAAAGTATCCTATATCCTACCTCGTAGTATGAACTCAAACCATACCAAGTTTAATTTAAATTTATTCAGTAGTTTCTGCGTGATGCCTAGCCAAGGTACAGACAGACACACAGACAGACACAGACAAAAATGAAAAAAATACAGTTTTGGCTTCAGTATCGAATATAGAGTACCCTCCAAAAAAATTCTAAATATCTGCAATGTACAGAATTGGACCCGTTACAGTTTAATTAACAGTATAGATTTATATCTAATGCTGTTTTGTTCTTTTTATGTGTATTTTTCAAGTGTCAACAGTTATTTTGACCTGATGCTCTTCCCACTATACCCTTATTATAGGCCACAGTTACCACTTCCCACTGCTACTGAATATACATAAATACAGGAGAAGCTACCTCTTAGTGGAAACTGTATACTATCTTTGAATGTATGTATGATCAATACAGAGTGTTACTTTTTAAGAGCTTTTATTTAACTTGCATAGTATGTATGTTATGTATGTTTATGTAGGTCAAATCTTGCAAGCTGAATTAGAACCACGCCCTCTTATCCTACGGAGTTGAATTTTTACATGTTGTTTCAGTTCCGATAACAATACATTTCTATGTTAAGCATGACCGGAGTGGACATCCAGGATGAGCTTCATATAAAATAACTCTTCTACGGTCAATAGCACATGGTTGCTGCACTTAGGGTTGGATCCTGACTAGAGAACTCCTCAACGGTTAACACCACAGACACGAAATGTTGCATACGCATTTAGTTCTGATAGCCCGTTCTAAGTTTCACCATGACATGGCTACTGCATAAAAGTTTTTTTTAAATGATTTTTAAAACACTTATTTCCAAAACACCTCCACTTCATTGCCAAGTGTGGTGCGCCCGGTTTGATGAAAGGTCCATTCTGTAAGAACCAGTACGGGGAACTCAGGGAATGGGCGGCACCTGTGTGATTATCCACATCTACTGCGAGCACCAAGCAAGGCGAGGGGATAATAGATAACCCCCTTGTAAGGGGCCTGTGTAGCCTTTCAGCTGATGAGACCTCTACACTAATTGAAACTAATTGCTTTATTATTTCCCCACAGTTACTCCGACTTGCAGATCGCCGCAGCACCGCGTCATGAGGGCTGCGAGAGGGGAAGTCCTCGAGCTCGAGTGTGATTTGGACGCCAACCCTAAGGTACTTATTTATTCTGTGCCTAAGGTATGGTACAACTAAATGCTTAGAGGATGTCGTGTTTATTACGAGCCACTTGAATTACTTATATCGTTAGGCTTTCGGTATAAAATTTAGTATTTACGTTGTAAATAAAACGCTCGTGCGTACAAAATCAGTTTATATATATTGCGTTTGTAACAATATTACGAATTAAATTCAAAATATAAGTAGCCTAAATTGTTGTTTATATATTTGTAATTATTTATAATGGAAGTTTTAGATAAAACTTTCAGCACCCCTTTTGTTATTTTTGCCCAACTTAACGTCGTTTTATTACTAAACCATAAATATGTTTCGATTTGGAGCCGTCAAATTGTAAACCTTTTCACTGTGATAATGATCATAATGCAGGTACATGAATGTTGAATGTTCATTATTGAAACATTGATGACGTATTTAAAACCGTGTTTATCGATTTTAACATCTACGAACGACATCTACAATAAGCCATCTCATAATAATATACACTAAAAACTCTGAAAACATCCTTGTCTCCTAAAAACAAAATCTTTTCTTCATCGCCAAAATCTCAGATAAGACCCTGGTTATCATTAAGTCTTGCTAAATTCTGAACCTTCAAGTAAATTGTCTTTGAAAGTTCTAATCTTAAACTCCCGAAGAGTCGGCTACTGAAAGTTTAATAGTAGATTGTATTACTAGGGAGCAAAACTATATTTTACCAGCGGGGGCGCAATTTTGAATCCAGAGCAGAGTGAAGTATTCTTTTGTAGAATCCTGAACGTAGCGAGGGATTCAAAGTACGTCGCCCGAGTCAAAAATATATTTTGCGCCCGAGTGATACACTCTACTTTTCATCACCTACTATGAGAAAATAAAAGGCGCCTCATATTTTTTTGTAATATTATCTATACATATAATAAAACTTTAACGGGTCCAATTCTGTACATTAAAGATATTTAGTTATTTTTTTGTATTTTTTTAATTTTTGTCTGTCTGTCTGTCTGTCCGTCTGTCTGTATGTACCTTGGCAGCGCGTCGCGCCAAAAATAATCAAAAATTCAAATGAAATTTGGTATGATTCGAGTTCATACCTTGAGGTAGGACATTGGATACTTTTCTAAATTCTGATATGGATATGGGTCTAAATTATGTACATTCAATATATTGTGAATTATTTTTTTAGAGGTTTCTATATATTCGATATTCGATAATGAAACCTAACTGTATGACACACACACACACACACACACACACACACACACACACACACACACACACACACACACACACACACACACAAACTGTACGGCCTGATATAACACAATCGTTAGTAACCTTAAAAACGAATTTCCTAGATTTTGTCAGTGTTCAATTCATTTTCAGCACCCTAAAATACCCCTATAAACATCCCTTGGATGTAGGCGCGGGTCTAGAAAGGGTGCCCCCCTCCAGGGTACTCAAGGATAATATCCTCCTTTCAAATCTCCAGGTCCAGCGGATTAGGCTGTGCGTTGTGTCAGACAGTATATATGTCACGGTACTATTTTAAATGTACATATTAAATAGAAGATAGATAATGCTCACAAAAATAATATTGAGACCATACACATTTGCTAAAAATAATACCGGTGGTGGCCAATTTTAGTAAATATGCAGCAAAATACCAAATATACATTTCACTGAGTCGGCGCTCCGACATACTTACACTTGGTAGGTCAGAAGGCCAGGGCAGGAGCAAAGAAGCGGAGGTCTGTCATAATAACCACGCTTGGCAGCCTCGGTGATCGCAGGAGTTGCAAGAAACGCTGCTCCTCACTTCCTAAATTCCCTCAGCTAGTTCTCACAACACCCATGGGATGTGGAGTGGTCCTATTATAGTGCCGAGCACAACACGGTGGCCGCCATTCTCGTATGTATCTTAATAAATAATAGTTTAAAAAAACTAAAAAACACGCTTTATATAGAAAACCAAACTAAAAAATAGAAAATAAATTTTAATAGTGTAAATAAGAAAAAAAAGATTTATTACAAAAAATTCGTGGGGTGCATGGGTCAGTAGTTATAAATATTTCATTGACATATATGAGAAGAAGGATTATCATTTCGATAATATCTTAAAAAGCACCCCACGCTTTTTTTAAATAGAACATTTTTTTCTTATTTACACTATTAAAATTTATTTTCTATTTTTTAGTTTGGTTTTCTATATAAAGCGTGTTTTTTAGTTTTTATAAACTAATATTTATTTGCTACTCTTTAGTTTTTCGAATTATTGCATTGTCATCGGTCTTTGACAGGTTTGAATGAAATCTGACCGTTTAAAGTTGGTCAAAATAGCGTCCAAAGGAGTCGGTTACAAACATACAAACATTCAAACAAACATACAAGTGAAGCTAATATAAAGCGTATAGAGCTATATGGTATTCATCCCCAGGTGGACCCTGCAGATTAGTCTTGTCGTTGTTCTTAGCCTCTATTGTCCCACAGCTGGGCAAACAGTCAACAATGATTCAAGCAGGCGTTCAAAAAGCGTTTTTCTCAGTCGACATTGCACCGTTCTGTAACAGAAAAAGAATTTAGCTTATTTCTAAAATAGGTCGAGTCAGCGTTGAGTTTGCCAGTAGCCGCGTCAGTCTGATTTGTAGACGTGTCAATATTTATGGAACTGTCAAAACAAGCGCAGTTTTGGTGCAGTTACATCAGCATCAGCTGTTAATCAAGGAAACTACGATGTTTGATCATTTCCACCATGCATCACTTTGGCAGAGTGAAGTGGCGAAATAAATGCCTCGTTGTTTAAAAATACTTATCAGATGTCGAAACAGTACTAAGGGTTTTGCACTTCGCACTATTTTTCTCTGTAATTGGTTGTTACGGCGACGTCTTAAGCAGAGAGAAGCTCGAGTGTGCGAGTGGAGCGAAGGGACGACGATGCGAGAGTTCTGGCGAGAGTCCGTTTACTAATTCATGATCAATTTCAGTCCTTGAGGTCATGTGTCGGTGTGAATAATCTCGTGATCATTTGCAGTTGACTGACTGTTTAATTTGTTACTCTATGGTGATAAACACGAGTCTGACCAATCAATGGCAGGTTAATAATTTGACAAACATTAACGTTAAAAAGTATGTAACAGTCTCCGAGTCTCGTGACCACTATGTTATTAACTCTACCCATACTGCGGCTATACGTAGCAGTGGGGCCGTATTACTATGTTAATCATGAAATACATGCGTGTTCAGGGGTGGCGGGAAATAGGTGATGAACATGCCTCACAATGTAGTAGGATGCTTCGGGAAACGCACTCTTTCTATACAATAGGCCTTTTGACCGTCGTCTCGCCTAATGGAAAGTATTTCGCTGTTGATAAGAATTGTAGATATGAATTTATCTACTTATACTCATAGTGAACCAGAAAGTCTGTAAAAAAACGTATAAATATCTGAACATGTGCGTGTCGGACGCAAAGACTTTCATAGCTAAGACCCTAAGCTACCCAACCGTGAAAACCGCATTGCATTGGTCTAGTATTTTTTACGTGACACCAACAAAGTTGTTTTACGGTAGGATTATGTCTTTGGGGGACGACATGCAATTCAAGCCAAACGTTCATTTTGGCTAAACGTTTAGTTACGTTTAGTTACGTTTAGTTACGTTTAGTTACGTTTAGTTACGTTTAGTTACGTTTAGTTACGTTTAGTTACGTTTAGTTACGTTTCGTTACGTTTAGTTACGTTTAGTTACGTTTAGTTACGTTTAGTTACGTTTAGTTACGTTTAGTTACGTTTAGTTACGTTTAGTTACGTTTAGTTACGTTTAGTTACGTTTAGTTACGTTTAGTTACGTTTAGCCAAATATGTCTTAAACTTAACTAGTAGTAAAACTGTTATAAAAAAACATAGATAATTTTAAAATACCTATTCAACGAGATGAGACGATTTTAGGACGAATAAAAAAACTTTGTTCCCTTTTCATGAATGCCACTCGAAAAAAAAAATTACTTACGGAGCCGAATCGTGGACAGGTGGTGGATAGTCAGTCAGATTAGTCCACAAAATTAAAGTCGCTCAGCGAGCTATGCTTGGAGTTCCTCCGAAGGACAAGATTCATAATGAAATGATCTGACAGAGAACCAAATAACCGCCATAGCTCTAACCATTCTCGGTTTCTCGGTGTGAAAAGTGGCTGGAAGAAAATGGAATGTTGAAAACCGAGTGTATTACCGAGTGTTTTATTATTATTGAGTGTATTAAAGGCCTACTTCCAGCAGTGGAACAATAAATGGGCTGATGATGAGGGGCAGACAAACGAAAGCGCAAACGTACATATCGAAACTATAAGGGTCACGGCAACTATCTAGACGTTGTTCAGTATGTTAAGTCCCCTAGACAATTTTTAGGGTCCTATAATTTAACAAGGAACCCTAATAGTTTCGCAATGTATGTCTGTCCTTCCGTTTGTCCGCCCGTCTGTCTGTATGTCACAGCCATGTTATTCAGAAACTACTATACAAAGTTGAAATATGACATGTGCCATATAAATAGCGCATCAGGTCATTTAAACTTTGTTGACAGGAGTCGATGCTGTACCACTGGTGGTTCAACAGCTCAGCGCACAGTAAACACGAGCTCACTACGTCATCGTCTCTGACTCCAGCGCAGACCATGCCAAGTGAGTATGTATCTAAACTTTGTTGACAGGAGTCGATGCTGTACCACTGGTGGTTCAACAGCTCAGCGCACAGTAAACACGAGCTCACTACGTCATCGTCTCTGACTCCAGCGCAGACCATGCCAAGTGAGTATGTATCTAAACTTTGTTGACAGGAGTCGATGCTGTACCACTGGTGGTTCAACAGCTCAGCGCACAGTAAACACGAGCTCACTACGTCATCGTCTCTGACTCCAGCGCAGACCATGCCAAGTGAGTATGTATCTAAACGTTGTTGACAAGAGTCGATGCTATACCACTGGTGGTTCAACAGCTCAGCGCACAGTAAACACGAGCTCATTACTTCGTCGTCTCTGACTCCGGCGCAGACCATGCCAAGTGAGTATGTATCTAAACGTTGTTGACAAGAGTCGATGCTATACCACTGGTGGTTCAACAGCTCAGCGCACAGTAAACACGAGCTCACTACGTCATCGTCTCTGACTCCAGCGCAGACCATGCCAAGTGAGTATGTATCTAAACTTTGTTGACAGGAGTCGATGCTGTACCACTGGTGGTTCAACAGCTCAGCGCACAGTAAACACGAGCTCACTACGTCATCGTCTCTGACTCCAGCGCAGACCATGCCAAGTGAGTATGTATCTAAACGTTGTTGACAAGAGTCGATGCTATACCACTGGTGGTTCAACAGCTCAGCGCACAGTAAACACGAGCTCATTACTTCGTCGTCTCTGACTCCGGCGCAGACCATGCCAAGTGAGTATGTATCTAAACTTTGTTGACAGGAGTCGATGCTGTACCACTGGTGGTTCAACAGCTCAGCGCACAGTAAACACGAGCTCACTACGTCATCGTCTCTGACTCCAGCGCAGACCATGCCAAGTGAGTATGTATCTAAACGTTGTTGACAAGAGTCGATGCTATACCACTGGTGGTTCAACAGCTCAGCGCACAGTAAACACGAGCTCATTACTTCGTCGTCTCTGATTCCGGCGCCGGCCATGCCAAGTGAGTATGAAGAAGAACCCATTTCTTTTCACCTGGGCGCTTATTCGATATGCCACACAATTACTTGCAGAAAACGTGTAAAGTCATTACAACAGCTACATGTGTGCATGGTCATAGCGAATATAGTAGTAGTAGTGATAATTATAGCTGGTTTCCCTGTTTTTAGTTATGTTCGCAGACGGGTTTTTGTTTTTTTTACACTAATATATTTATATTTTTAACTTTTTAGTTTATATTTATAAGAATTATAAATTTTTAGAGTGTTCTTTTAAATACTTTTATTTTTTGGTATCCCACTCGATAGGTTTTGGTCATCAGGGTTATTACCCTGATGACCTAACCTTACCAACTTTAAATCGTTGTAGATCCTAAATGTTCATACGAAATGAAAAATGATAAAAGAAACAGAGATGTTTTAACAAAAATTACGTTTTTTTTTCTTTTTCGAAATATGGCGCTTGGTTGTCCCCATATTGAATTTTGATTACTGTCGTGTCTTTAGTGACCCTCGTAAGATTAAGATAAAAAATTATTGACTTAAGTATCATAAAAAGTGACAAGGAGAGCGCCACAAAGGAACATACATACATACATACATACATAGATAGGCTGATAAATATATTTCCCTCCTTTGCGTTGCAAAATTACAGGAGAAATGAGATAAACCAGGTTCTCAGGCTGATGAGCGCAGTGCAGTGCCGCGCCAGATTTCATAATCCAAAGCTCTAATTGGAAATGGCAATCCATATGTGCAGTCGTGGCGCTTACCATCAAGCGAACAGCCTGCTCTTCTCATAATTAGTTTCTTAGGAACAGTTTATCTTTCCTCCCCTTTGGGCTTTATTGAAAATCAGCGCTGCGTGCCTGCGGCAATCCGGGACCAATGGACCATTAACTAATTTTTACTAATTGTTATTTATGTTTCTTTTCTGTTTATGTTTTCATCAAGTTGCATAAAACAGTTAGTACTTTTTCTTAGTACATTGCCATCAAACTTGACCACAGTAATGTTTGCACACTTCTGCTTGGCGGTCGAATATCTAGCTTCTGGCAAAGCAATGGAGCTTCCTCAGGTAGACTTGCAGCAGACTACCTTCAGTCAGTCTAATTGCTATTTCTTGAACGCAAGAGTATTTTGTAATGATATATACTACAATAGTCATACTATTTTCCAGGCATATTCGTGTACACGGTGAACACTTCTGCTGACTACGGCTGGGTGCAGTGCTCGGGGAGCAACTCCGTCGGGCGGCAGGCGCAGCCATGTCTCTTCCGGATACTGCCGGCTGGTGAGATATGTTTACTTTCGTTTGTTATGTTACGTAGAAAAAAATAAAATGTATCCGCGAACATTCCAGATACATGTACTATTCTCATAGAAAAAAGAAATTATGAGCCACTAGCTTTTGGCCGCGCTTTGTACGTGGGAACTACAGTTTATGGCGATAAAATGAATTATAAATCCATCCTCAGGGTTCAATCAAACCATAGATAAGTTTTAGTGAGGCTTTGTTAGCCTTCGATCAATATAAAATGAAGGGATGGGCGTAAGCGGCGGAAGTTTGAAGTCTATTATGTGAGCGCCGGCTCTCACTTCAAATGAGAGCGAATGCGAACGCATCTGGCCGAAAACAACCTTGTAATGAATTTCGGCCGTCAGTCGTATATTACCACGCGTCGTACCTATACCATCGATTTTGTCAAAATGCCAATACACGAGCTCCAATGTGAATTACTCGAAAAGATGGCACAAATTTCACAATATTTTCATTACGAACAAAAACCATTGCGTGCTTAGTACAAATCAGTCAACGAATAAGCTATGGAAACGCGCAATGGGTGCCGGTATCTACCAATGCTATCACATTCACGACATGATAGTGGTGCAGCCGCTGGTCGCTTCCGTGAAGTAGAGATGTGGCCTGACAAGGGTTCGTCGTGCATATTGTCGATATTCTATATGACGCGATATAAAATAGTACCAAGTGGTACTATTTTATATCCACTTAATGAATTATTATTCATTAAGTGGATAAATATAATACTAATACTAATATGTTATAGATTTGACATTCTGCATAATAACATGTGTGTAAAAGAAAAAGAAAAAAAGGAAAGTATAGGTATATATTCTTAAAAACATGGAATTTATTACTGCTAATATTAATATGTTGCATAAATTACAGTTTGGTATTCTGCATTTATAAAGTCCAGACGTTTTGACATTTTCCATTTTATGTTATTACCAACCACAAAAAAGGAGGTTATCAATTTGACACGTATATATGTAATATTATTCGAACTGCAAAATATTCACATATGATAATATATTAGAGCTTCCAAACAATTAATATGCAACATATTATAGGTGTAGTTGTTTTATGTATGTTTGTCCACACATTTCTCCGAAACTATTAATCGGATTTTGACAATTTTGTTTTTACTGGCTTACATTTACTTAAACTTAGGGAACAGTTCAAGTTTCATCAAAATTGGTTTAGCAGTTTTTATTATATAAGCTGTAACGGTTCAACTGCGCATTTCCTATTAACGCTAAGTAAAGTTTCGGCACTTTTTCTGAAATCGGTTTCCTAGGGTGCTTTTACACTATCACTTGTTTTTAAGTCTTGCTGCTTCTGACCAAGTGAGCGAAGCGACCAAAGCAAGTGAAGCGTCTCTGCTTCAAGTTCAATCAATTTGCTTTCAGTTTGCTTGTACTCCTCTACAGGTCATATTTTACAATCAATCTGGACGAAACTTGGTATACAGGTTTTACGACTTCATATTTTTTTGTCTTCGCAGATCTTTGATTAGATTCTTCCTCCAAAAAGGGGGCTACTGAATATCTCCGCCTTATGAGGTCTGATTTAAATGGTTCTTTTTTATTTACAAGGTAGTTTAAGTTGATCTCATGGATCTTAGGCGTGATGAGCAGAATATATTCTTAAAATGCAGTAAAGCTGTATTTCTACCAGTGGAATCGACCCTTAAACTACTGTGTAGGGATTGATCGAGCACCTAGGTTGTTAATGTTAATTTTACAATGAGGTCACTAGATGGCGCTACTGTACACCGCTATATTATTGCAAAAAGTTCATGATCATGAGGTCTACTGTTCGCAAAAGTACAAGCAGTATAAACTGTTTAAATTTGGAGGTATCCAAAGGATCCTAAAATAAAAGAGAAATGGATAACAAAATATAATTGGCCGTGCAAAAAATAGAAATTTTCTATGTTCAAGCCAGGAACTCTTAGCGATTGGCCTTGAGCCTTGTTGATGGTTATGGCGAAAGCCAGACGCACTGGAATATGTAATCGCTTAAAATCGAAGGTCAAATTGGTTGAAAGTTGATTTCGTGGTATCAGCAAATCTAAACCTATACATTTTCCGCTGATGATTGAAGCTTTGATTAAATTCGGCTATAGTTTTATAACAGCAAATCTTCTTCCGTTCCACTATTTCAGTGCATCCATGTTGCGAATGAGCATCAACGGTGAACCAAATTTTTTGAAATTAAGATGAGTGGTAGCATTCCATATGGTTCTAAAGAATAAAGAAACTCTATTGGATAGTTGACAGCTTGTTCCTCATCTATAACTGTGTCAATCGATTTGTACTTGGCAACTTCACCGGGTACCTTCAATTGAATTTGATGGGTTAAATTGTTGACATCATCATTTGAACCGCTAGGGTATCACTTTGACATCTGTCACTTTGATACTTGTCATTTTGACAATTCTATTCAAAGCTTCAAAACCCTTTAAACCTTAGGATTTTTGGTCATATTAGATTCAAAAGCTGTAAAAGCTCAAAAACCTTAAGAATTTTGGTCAAATTTGTTTCAAAAGCTTTAAAAACTTAAATTTGTACTCGAGATATCATAAAAAAGCCGTTCTATACAAAAATATATAAAAAAATAACAATAAAAACTTTAATTAATTTCGATGTTATATCTAAAAATCATCTTCGTATTATTTTATCTTTCTAACGAAACCGATTTGGGGCACATCGGTTGGATGGTTTCAAAGTCCATAACGGACATAGGTACAATCATTTTTTGTGTTTGTATTTTATATACAGGTTGTAGTTTTCCATCCCCGCCATATTCGCAGAGTCGATTGTAATAGGTATTCCTTAGTCAACTAACAATACTATATAATTCCTACATTTAACTGGAAGTGGAATTTTTAATGAAATATTTTATTGATAAATCGTAGTAGGCCCAACTTTATTTTGGAGTAGAACCCCACGACACACACACATGTATGGTAGGTATGTGTGCGCGCTCCTATAGACGCGCCGCGCGCCGCCGCCGCCCGCGCCACAGAATAAATAGCGAACCTTTAATTATCAGTTGGTATAAATAAACTTAATGCAAGTGAGAATGTATCATCAAAGTTGACATTAGTTAGGAATTTCCGGCGTAGTAAAAAAATTGGAATCAGCTTATTTACTGTTCGATTGGAAAAAAATAATTATGAACAAGTTTACAATTTACGTTACCTTGATACTCTTCAGTATCCTCCTTCATTTTCAATGCACAATTGAGCACGATGTCTTAATGTTTTGTGTAATTTTTTTAACACGTTCACACGACCGGGGCAATGACCCACGCGCGTTCCACCTTTATGAAACGCCGCTCTCGCCGCGCCGCCTTTCTTTGAGGGTGCCGCCAGCCTTGGGGCGCCGCCGCACGCCGCGGCCGGCGCGTAGTGTGCGTGAAAGAGGCAATACACGCGACAAGGCTTCATTAGTGTGTGTGGGCGCAAGCTCTAGCCACACTGGGTGATTTCAAATTAGGATCGCGTACACATATCGCTTTTTATAAACTTTTTTTACCTATTTTTAATTCATATTTTTTTGTACTTCTTTTATTAATGATACGTGTTCTGTAAGTGGAGTATACCTACCTCTGCATATATGGTGGGGATGCAAAACTACAACCTGTATGTATATAGATTTTTAAAACTGTATTTTTGTATTGTATTGTTATATTTAAAAAATGATTTATGTGTGAATAGTTTTTTTTCTTTTTCCACCAACTATTTCATACTGCAGTTCTTATGATATTTAATTTCATCGTTTTTTTTAATCGATAGCAAAAAATAAGGTGACCGTCGCGTCGGTCCCAAACAATATTTTGCCATTGTCATATCTCCCTTTATTCTCAAATATGTGAGAGCGACTAAGAACAGGTGAGTAACTTGGTCTCAGTCGGCAAAGGAATGTAAATACTATGTCAGTCGGTCTCTGCCCAGTGCCCGTGAGAGGTGCAACTCGTGAGCAACAGACAAATACATGTTATCTCTTAAAAAAAATACAGGTCTTTTTTCTTTTGTAATAAATGCACGATCAATACTTACAATTAGGGATTGAAATATATGTCAACTGGAATCCGATTGTTGACTCATTATTGTTGAGCAAGTTGTTGGTCGAGGCCCGTGAGGCCCGTTCATTCATTTTATATTGGTACACCAAGATCGTTTACATCGCAAGGCTTGTGACTACAATCAACATAGACATACGGAAGTATTTTATTTTACGATTTTTATACTGCAATGCCCTGACACACTTCCATACCGTATCCCGCTTTATATTCTCGTATGACAAGTCATTTACTTGTCGCGTGACGACTCACTACACGTGTTGCGTTTATTTTTTACTCGGTATAAAATTCGCCCAGTCAGTGTTTTCTTCGTTATTTAATTCGGTCACTTGGAATTTAAATTGCTAGCTTAGATTAATTATTTCCTGTTAGCAGCTAATTTTACTTATTTTTCGTGATTCATAATTATTGGCAGTCAAATAAAAAAATTTCAAGCATAATTTGACGCCGCTTGGCTTAGTATTAAAGTATCCCATTAGCAATCGCCAATCATTTCTTTATACAGCTGATTACATAATAATATCCCTTTTTAAATCAGAAAAAAACTGACCGAGGACGGCTATTTCGATATATGTGTCAAATACAATTACCGAAGTAGAACAAAAGAACACAATAAGAATAACCTTCAGCGAAGAGTGACACCTAGCTTTAAAACAAAGCTATTGTAAGTGGAATATAAAGATATTAAGTTATACTTATCCAAAATACACGTTTTATCTATTTTATAAATGTTCATGTTCACATGACAGACAAGCCGTCAGCCGTGAAGGCATGCGAGATCACCAACGTGACGTACGATTCGCTCGCGCTGAACTGCACGCCGGGATACGACGGGGGCATACGGCAGGCGTTTTTATTGCAGGTGAGATTTTAATCTGTTTTAAACTGTCCATAATTAGACTTTCTCTTTGTCTTTGACTTATGCTTTGACTTTGAACTCAACTATGATTTTGATATAAACAGCTTCTTCATTGACTTTGAAACCGGGCTCAAAGATGTTGATGCGAGGCCGGAAATCAATCCAACACATCCTACTTATTTGGTAACGTATTTTTCCACTAGCAAGTCAAGCAATGTCCATCCACTGCAACTGATGTCACAAGTTCCATGCAATCCATTCAAAATTCGATGCTATACAATGTATGTGTGTGTTTTGTTGAACATATTTCGAAATAAATCGCAGTAGTTGGTGTTAGTGTTTCTATAACCAAGCCACGTGGTATATCTACAGTTATACGGCACTATCTCCACTTCTACACGAATATAATAAAGATATACAGTTGTTTGTAAGTATGTATGTATGTTCGAAGAAGGAATCTCTGAAACTACTTATCTGATTCTGAAAATTCACTGATAGAAAGGTATACTATACCGCATGGAAAATGTACCATAGGCTTCTTTTTGAAATCGCTGTGTTTCCGTGGTATAACGGGAAAACTACGGGCGGGGCCAGAGGGAATAGTGTTTCCGTGGTATAACGGGAAAACTACGGGCGGGGCCAGAGGGAATAGTGTTTCCGTGGTATAACGGGAAAACTACGGGCGGGGCCAGAGGGAATAGTGTTTCCGTGGTATAACGGGAAAACTACGGGCGGGGCCAGAGGGAATAGTGTTTCCGTGGTATAACGGGAAAACTACGGGCGGGGCCAGAGGGAATAGTGTTTCCGTGGTATAACGGGAAAACTACGGGCGGGGCCAGAGGGAAAAGTGTTTCCGTGGTATAACGGGTAAACTACGGGCGGGGCCAGAGAGAATAGTGTTTCCGTGGTATAACGGGAAAACTACGGGCGGGGCCAGAGGGAATAGTGAGTACCTAAAAAATAATGCCTTAAGTCCGTAAGCAATGAGCATGGATGCTTTCTGAAAAATCAAAACTTATTTGATGACGTAAAATATAAAATGTGTTTATCGATTGTTCGGTATTGTTAGTAGCTTAGCAGGATTCATACTCTACAGCCGAGATTTTGAGAACAATTCGCGGATGATGATAAAATCAAGTTTAATCGAATAGGAACTTTTATAACGAACTTTCTTAAAAAAGTCACGTGTAACAAGAAGCTAAACTACTGTCAAAAAGCTTTCCATATCAAGTTAGGTATTAACGCTAACTTTCCCCAGATATTCGACATGACAACAGGCCTGCTACTCTGTAACGTTTCGAACGAGGAGCCCGAGTTCGAAGTGTCAGGGCTGTCAGCTAGCGACGCGCTCGGGCTGTCAGTTCGCGCGTTCAACAGAAAGGGGGCTAGCGAGGCACTGACGCTCACTTCTAATTTGTTGAAGTACCCACAGAGACACACAGGTCAGTAAACGAGGACTAGAAGCTATTCAACTTGACAACAGGCAGGCCGGTCGAACTCCGCTACAAGTACAAATATCATACCTACACTTCGACGCCGCAATATTGGGGATAATTCAGTAGGCTGTCAAGCGTGCGCTCGATGAGAGGCGTTCCGCGTGATATATGCTAGAAAACACAGCCTGTAATCGATAGTATAGCTGATAAAGATACTATTTTGATCTTACAAACCAAACCTTACCTTTGGTTTGTCTTTGGTAAACCAAAGGGAATGGTGTTTTTTTTTTGTATATAGACTGCCACAGAGACGTTACGAATCAAACGAGTTTCATTATCATTGTCATCTAGTTCTGAGCTATGGTTTAAGTTTGAAGTCTCTAGCAGCTAGAGACCAACTAACTCCATGATGAGATAACGTAAATTTTAAGTTTCAAGTCTCTAGCAGCTAGAGACCAACTAACTCCATGATGAGATAACGTCAATTTTAAGTTTCAAGTCTCTAGCAGCTAGAGACCAACTACCTCCACGATGAGATAACAACAATTTTCAGTTTCAAGTCTTTAGCAGCTAGAGACTAACTAAATCCACGATGATATAACGTCAATTTTAAGTTTCAAGTCTCTAGCAGCTAGATACCAACTACCTCCACGATGAGATAACGACAATTTTAAGTTTCAAGTCTTTAGCAGCTAGAGACTAACTGACTCCACGATGAGATACCGACGATTTTAATTTTCAAGTCTCTAGCAGCTAGAGACCAACTTACTCCACGATGAGATACCGACGATTTTAATTTTCAAGTCTCTAGCAGCTAGAGACCAACTAACTCCACGATGAGATAACAACGATTTTAAGTTTCAAGTCTCTGGCATCTAGAGACCAACTAGCTCCACGAAAAGATAACGTCGATTTTAAGATAACCTTCTGTCCACAGCACGAGTCCCAGTGAAGATGGAGCTGACAACAGTCCTTATCATAGTGCTGGGCGCGGTCGGAGTGATCGCAGCCATGACCGCTGTCTCTGCCACTGTGTTCTGCTGCAGATACTGTAATAAGAGGGATAGTGAGTAAATACATATAACATGGCATTTTACAGGCTCATTGCCCCGCGGCTGCGGCGGCAGCCAACACTCAGTACAAAAACTGGTTGACGCACGCGCGTCGGGCACTTACTAGTTAAGAGGAGAATCTATAGCGCCCTTGTCCATACAAAAAAAACACTTAAGTATAAGCAACTGGCGGTTTATTGTGCTGAAACTATAACAAATTAAAAATTATTTTATTCAAAAATAAAAAGGTTTCTTAAAAATAAAAACGTGTAGTTTTAGATTATATTCTATTCAACCGATTGACACTAATAACAAAAGATTTAACTACAATTTAGGGGGTGGAAAGTGCATTCCCCCAAATCACCAATTCTATCAAATACTGTACTACCAACTAAAACTCACGACGAGCAACTCTCTATCGTTCGTATGGTATCGGGGTGAGGGAAGGGGATTGTAATACATTTATTAAATACATATTTTGCGAAGATCTCGTCAAGCGACTATCCAGGGGGACAGGGGACTATCCTGGGGGACAGAGGACTATCCAGGGGGACAGGGGACTTAGGGGGGTCCTAAAAAAGGTCTCACATCAGAGATGCATTCAAATGTTGTTTCTGCCACCTCAGTGAACAGTTATAAAAACAGACTCTGGTAGATAAAATAGAACATTAATGTGAAGTGAGTTTCAACAGTGTGTGAAGTAGAGACATCAGCATGTACGCTGATCGCCTATAAACAAATAAATAAAGTCACGCACTTATCGGAAACAAAATAAACCAAAGCCAGATTAATTATTGGGATGTGAGATTGTTTGTTTGTTTAGAGGTAATGCTTTCCTCTATTGTCAGAGTTTATCAGGCTGCCAGAGGGCCTCTGAGATGGCTTCACGACTGCTATTAACCAATAACAACCGGGACCGACAGCTTAACGTGCCCTCCGAACATGGAGCGATGGAAATCCGAATACTGGTGTTGAGAGGAGAAACAAACCCGGTATCGTTGGTTTTTAACGCGCAGTGGTATACCGCTCGGTTTTAATCGCGGTGTGGAACAAGGTTTGGAAAAAACCTTTAACCCTAAATCATTGGTTTTAAAATTATAATAAAATTAATTGAAATTATTATAAACATTTTAAAAGTATCGTTATTTAATATCTTAAAAATTGTTTCAGGTATTAACGAAAAAGACAAGAGACAGCAAGATGAAACTTCCAATGAACCGCTGACGGGAACAAAGGATGCCGAAAGTGTTGATAGTTTAGGTAACAACTTATCATAATTATTGGGTGATCATTCTTTTTTATATTTAAAAGCCCCAACGTAAAAAGAGTGCTAGCCTGTATATTTTTGTATGTAATACAGATTTCAACTTATTTTCTTGTTTTAAAAATCTGGCATCTTTATTTCAGAACTAGTGATATTTAGGTTTTTTGATCATTTACGCCTCGATTTTCAGAAAAACAGTGAGTCTCTAGAAAGTTCTAGTAAGATCGATCTAGAATGTTCCAGTTAGATGTTTTTCTGTTTTTTCCGTATACAAGTGTTAACTTTTGGTTGAATTGGCATACATTAATTTTATCCAACCCCCAGCTCGTAACAATATTTTTAATATTTCTTTATTTGTGAAGTAGCTCAAGTAATCTTAAGAACTTGCTGTTCTTAACTTGCTTACCTTAAATTAAACTAATTTATGAAAAAATATTTTTCTCCGAACTTAATCTCTTTTTAACCCTTGAACAGAGAGACGAGTGTTATAAGTTTAGGGTTTGTGTCACTGTGTGTGTGTGTGTGTGTGCGCTTGTGTGCGTGCGTGCGTATGCGTGTGTGTGTGTGTGTGTGTGTGTGCGTGTGTGTTGTGTGTGTTTGTCTGTCTGTGGCATCGTAGCTCCCAAACGAATGGTCCGATTTTGATGCGGTTTTTTTTCTCTTTGAAAGCTGATGTGATTCAGATGGTTCTTATATATATGGGGAGGGGGAGGGGGGCGGGGGAAAAGAGGAGTGTGGGGGTGAAAATAGCTTCCGACAAATGGACCGATTTAGCTGTGGTTTTTAATATTTGAAAGCTGATGTGATCGAGATGCTTCTTAGCTATAATGGGGGGTGGGAAGTCGGGGGTTATACAAATTTTTAATTTGTCCTTGTACCTAAAAAATGTTAAATGTTACAAAAGAGCCCCTAAAACATGTCAGTCTCCCTCATCATCGTCATCATGTCAGCCTTTAGAAGTCCACTGCTGAACATAGGACTCCCGCAAAGAGCGCGATGACGAGCGATCTTATGCCACCTCCATCCACCGACTTCCTGCGATTGCTGCAATGTCGTCAGTTGACAATATTGTTTGTGACAACAGATAGCATTATTATTATTATTATTTTATCTATTTGTTTGTTTTATTTTGTTTGTCATTATGTGTAATGTTGTGTGTTGTTATAAATAAATGTATTTTCTTTCTTTTCTGTCTATGGTTTGGGGGGTCTCCCTACACTTCGCTTGCTTGTTCGTGGTTGCCATTCGAGAACCTTTATTCTCCAGCAGTTGTCGGTTCTGCGAACTAATGGCCTGCCCATTGCCACTTCAACTTGCAAACTCTGAGTGCTATTTCGGTAACGTTGGTTCTTCTACGGATTCCCTCATTTCGGATTCTATCTCGTAGTGAAACATCGAGCATATCTCTCTCCATAGCACTCTGCGCAATTTTGAGCTTGTGTATGAGACCAATAGTTAACGACCACGTCTCAGTGCGCATGTCATCATTGGCAACACTCACTGATTATAAACTTTTGTCTTGAGGCTCTGCGGTATCTGCGACGAGAAGATATGGCGTAATTTCCCGAACGCTGCCCATCCGAGTTGGATTCGTCAGTTGACCTCTATGTCGAAGATGGATCTATCCAGTTGAATGATCTGACCTAAGTAGACATAGTGATCAACAGCTTCGATAATATCGTTCCCAACATAGACCGGCATGGGTGCGACATGGGCATTAGACATGATGTTCCTATTACTCATGTTCATTTTAAAACCCACCTGTTGGGAAACAATACTGTTGGGTTCACTGATCATTGTTCTTAGGTCTTCCAGGATTTCTGCCATGATGACTACTCGTATATCATCAGCAAATCGAAGGGTAATGATGCATTCGCCATTGATGTTAACTCCATATTCGTTCCAGTTCAGAAGCTTGAATATATCTTCCAGTGCAGACATGATAGAAAAATTTAAAAAAAAAATGCAAATCGATACAATTCGTGCTTCGATCCTGGAAACGGATAGCCATGGTAGCCTTGCTGTACAAACACTTCAACACTTTGATGTACCGTTAGTCAATCTGGCACTTCTGTAATGACTGTAGCACTGCCCAGAGGTCAACCGACGAATCCAATTCGGATGGGCAGCGTTCGGGCAATTACGCCACATCTTATTGTCACGTCATAGGCAGTGCCTCAAGACGAAAGTTTGTCAGCAGTGTGTGTGAGCAGTGATGACATACGGCACTAAGACGTGGTCGCTAACTATTAGTCTCATACATAAGCTCAAAGTAACGCAGCGTGCAACGGAGAGAGCAATGCTTGGAGTTTCATTACGTGAAGATCCGTAACGAGGAAATCCGTAGAAGAACCAAGGTTATCGACATAACTCTCAGAATTTACAAGTTGAAGTGGCAATGGGCAGGCCATGTAGTTTGCAGAGCCGACAACCGCTGGGGAATAAAGGTCTGGAATGGCGACCACGAACAAGCAAGCAAAGTGTAGGGAGATGCCCCCACACGATGGACGGACGACATTGTAGCCATCGCAGGGAGTTGGTGGATGGAGGCGGCACGAGACCGTTTGTCGTGGCGCTCTTTAGGGGAGGCCTATGTTCAGCAGTGGACTGATTAAGGCTGAAATGAGGATGATGATGATTCCATATTTTCTCGTTTTTCTGTGGGGTTTTCTATTAAGATTTTAGATTAAACAAATTTAAAGACATTGGACTAAGGTCATCTAGCCATAGGTATGTGCCTAACGAGGCGATTTAATCCTCAAGGTTTTGCATCTGACTTTGATTTTCTTAGCAGTGTGTACAATTTTGGGCAAAATATATACATAGATCAGATTCCCCGACCAAACATCATAGAATCCTCAAAATATTATAAACTAGCTTTCGCCGGAGATTTCGTCCACGCGGACTACAGTTTATCGCGAAAAAAAACATCGTATGTTCATCTAGGATATTAAAAACCAATGCAAAATTATAGTATGTTTGTTATCACTCAGTGATGATACTGCTGAACTGGTTTTGATATTTTTTTATTTCTTCTTTTCATACACAGTTTGTACCCATAATAAATAAAGTACAGATTTTAATTCTTTATCTCTTTTACAGATAAAAATCCAGATATAATCCCGTTAGACGGCAAAATAAGCGACAGCTGCTCCAATAAGTCTTCCACTACTGACTACAGCTCCATTAGACCTCTGATATCAAGAACTCCAGACAAATATGATATACCACCGAACTACGAGCGGTACTACGACCATAACATAGACCCCTGCAACCAGTACATACAAGTGAGGCAGGTGGATTATAGAAGACCGACGTTTGCGCCGCCTTCTTTGGGGCCTATGCCAAATTTAGGTAAGCTATACCGTATTTAGGTAAACTATGCTGAAATGAGGTAACCTATGCTGAAATGAGGTAAACTATGCTGAATTCAGGTAATTTAAGCTGAATTTAGGTGAGCTGTACCGAATGTAAGTAATGTATGCTACATTTAGACAAAAATAGTCCACAAAAGCAAGACGCAGAGGCTGGTTTTAATTCTTCAGACTTCTGTATAACCTCACTATGTGTATGTTGTGTATGGTGCTAAATCCTTTGTGAAACCTAGCCTGTACAGAAGGCTGAAATTTGTAAAGTCTTATTGCGAGACAATTTAAGATGACCCTCCATAACAACTTATATACGTGGTTCAAGAATGAAGTATGCGGGCAGTAATCTTTATAAGTGCGCCGCAATTATCTTTGCCACGCACTTTTCCAAATGACTGGACCGATTTTGCTCTGGTTTTTTATGTTTGAAATTTGAGCTAAACGAGATGGTTCTTAGTGAGGGAAGGGAGGAGGGGGGTGGAATCGTAGCTTCCAAACGAATGGACTGATTTGGTTGCTTTTTATGTTTGAAAGCTGAGGTAAACGAGATGGTTATTAGCTATAATGGGGGGGGGGGGGGCGGGGTTGAGTGAGTGGGGTTGGTTGGCACGTTATGTACATTTTTAATTTGTGCTTGTAAATAAATATATGAGCTGTGAAGTATCTACAAGCGCGTTTTATTTATTTTTCTCATAGAGGGGGATGAAAAGTAGAGTGTATCGCAAAATTATTTTCCCTCGGGCGACGTATATTGAATCCCTCGCTACGTTCAGGATTCTAATTAAGAATCCCTCGATTCGCTCGGGATTCAACTCTAGAATCCTTCACTCTGCTCTCGATTCAAAATAGCGCCCTCGCCGGCAAAATATTATTTTGCTCCCTAGTAATACAATCTATTATTTATCCCCTTTTTTAAAGAATAGTACTTGGAACCTCCTGCTCCATGCCTTTCTAAAATATATGCCTGCACTGATTTTTAAACATCAGTTTATACTTGAGTGGTGATCAAGCATTTCCAAAATAAATTAATCACGATTAAATTTATACAATATTGAGATCCTTTTGTTTCACCTCGTTAGTTTTCATTTCTTCTTGACTGTACAAATAGTGATCCAGCACTAATAGCTAATATGACGAGCTATGGATTTGACGATTTATAAATATGACGATTCAAATTTTTTACTATTTTAGGGTTTGACCAGTTTCTCATTTGCCAAATTAAGTTTTTGACTTGTATAGGATTTGACCAATTAAGTATTTCACCAATCAAGTATTTGACCAATCAAGTATTTGAGAAGTCTCTGCGAAACCTTCGGTGGCTTTCAGGTCTTTTTGACTTGTAAAAGTGATGTAGCCTATTTTCAATAAACGTTTTTGAGATTTGAATTTTATGACTTTTTGATGATTACCCATAACATTTTGTTTAAATGCTCTTTTAGGGCCAAGTATACAAAGCGTGGGGCCTATGAGCAGTGTTCACATGCTAAACGAGTGTCCCAGACAGTACGAAGACTGGTTCAAGTACAAGAATGCGTTACCACTGAATACAAGAGGCTTGGTAAGTCTATTATCTATACTTATAACTAGTGACCCGCCCCGGCTTTGCACGGGTAGATATATAGAAAGATAAAATTATTAGGTACTTTATTTAGACAAATAGAACAACAACAATTTCTTACACAAAATGTGTATGTGCACAAATTATAACTTAAGAACAAGTTCTTACACTAAATACTTTATTTACACAAACATAACCTAACAACCTTACTACCGTCAGGGCGGTCGCACTCCGCAACAAGTACAAATAAATTTGAGGGCGCAATATTCGGGTCCGTTCAGTCGACTGTCAAGCGTGCGCTCGATGAGTCGCGCGCCTTGTACTTAGCGATAAAGTACCTACTTACGTAAAGTTATTGATAAATTTTATTCGTGTTTTAATTATGAGTACCAAGAAGTAACCTAGAAGGTATTGCATAGCATTCGGCTGTTTGAATAGTGATAGAAATTACGAGTTTCACTCATTATAAAGCAAGGAATTCAAACACCTTTATTCATCAAAGTGCAATACCTATAGGATATAATCATAATCAACCAACGACACTTATACCTAGGTAGGTATCTCACTAAACTTATCGGCGTTCTGAAAACAGGATAGGTAGGTAGTAGAAATGAAGTAGTAGGTCTATTCTGATAAGAATGTCATTGTATGTAATAGAACTATTTTAATTTATAATAATAAGTAATAACATAATACATTATTACTAATTTATTCTGTTAAAATATCTAAGTCATAACATATCACAGAATAATTAGTAGTAGAAGTACCTAGTCATATCTTAATACAACCCTACCGAGCGAAAAAGGGACAGAGCGATTCTGAAACGGTTAGAGCAATGGAAGTTATCGCGCGTTGTGATACGGTGCATTCTAGCCTGCACGCGATGGGCGAGCGCCTTCTAGGTAAATATAATTGAAAGATCGCAGCGCTGTGCGAGTTAAATTGCACTTTATAGCGTTGAAGCGGGAGTCGCTATTTATTTAAATGACTTTACTCAGTTAGCCTTCTGTACTTGTACTATTATTTATTCTGTGCTACCGTAGAATTATTAGGTATTCTGTGCTACCACTTCTTAACTCGTATCCAGACAGTTTATTGAAATATAGTTACTCTCTGCCGAGAGATATTGAATAACGGGATCCGTATCTCCTATTTAGTTTATATTTCCTCCTTAACACAACTATTAACCTTATTGCATTGTATTCTCTTTGCTAGGTATTATTATTTTGTTTAACGCAAAGAGGTTGAATTACTATTAACCACTGTTTCAAGGTTTAACTCCAGTAAGCATAATTTGACCTCCTTTGATTTAAAAAACCGGGTGGGAAGTAACCGTAATTCAACCTTCTTGGGTTTAAAACCAGATGTCTACGCCACGTCTAGTATTTTTGAAACAGGTTATTATTTTGTGTATCTGTTCTGTGATTTCGTTTCCATGCCAACGTTCCATACACAAAGTAATCGAGATTTTTGAAAAAAAAAATTACCTTGGTTTACATTATTGCAATTTTTGAAAGGAACTCAATGTTTTTAAAACATTATACTGCTCCTGTTATTTTCTGATAATTTAGCTTTCTATAGGTGAAATATTTTTTTAAATTGGGACATTATTTTTTGAGTTTATCCATTACAAACAAACAAACAAACAATCAAATCTTTCCTCATTATAATATCTATATATCTATACTATACTTATAATAAAGTAACAAGAAAATACACACCTCATCACCTCATCACCTTATACACCTCATCGCGTAGTCCTCCTTGCACGACTAGCGATGCAAGAGCCCGTTTGACCCGACATCATACCGAAAATATCCCGGACGTCAGCCTATACGAGATCAGAATGGCTCTCAAACAGCTTAAGAGTAACAAGGCACCAGGGGAGGACGGAATAACGACAGAGCTACTGAAAGCGGGTGGAACGACGGTACTTAAAGTCCTTCAGAAGCTGTTTAACTCCGTCATCCTCGGTACTACGCCAGAGGCGTGGCACAGGAGCGTAGTGGTTTTGTTCTTTAAGAAAGGTGATAAAACCCTCTTGAATAATTATAGGCCCATTTCGCTGCTGAGCCACGTCACGTGTATAAGCTGTTTTTGAAAGTAGTTATAAACCGTCTCGCTCGTAGGTTTGACGATTTTCAGCCTCCCGTACAAGCTGGATCCCGGAAAGGCTTTAGCACCGTAGACCACATCCATACGCTCCGGCAGATTATACAGAAGACCGAAGAGTATAATCAGCCACTATGTCTAGCGTTTGTGGATTACAAAAAAGCCTATGATTCAGTCGAGACCTGGGCAGTGTTACAGTCATTACAGCGGTGCCAGATTGATTACCGGTACATCGAAGTTTTGAAGTGTTTGTACATCAAGGCCACCATGACAGTCCGTCTTCAGGATCAGAGCACGAATTCTATCCAGCAAAAAGGGGTGAGACAGGGAGACGTTATTTCTCCGAAACTGTTCACCTCTGCACTGGAAGATATATTCAAGCTTCTGAACTGGAATGGATATGGTGTTAACATCAATGGAGAATACATCACTCACCTTCGATTTGCTGATGATATAGTCATCATGGCAGAAACCCTGGAAGACCTAAGCACAATGCTTAGTGACCTCAATATTGTTTCCCAACAGGTGGGTCTAAAAAAGAACATGGGCAAGACGAACATCATGTCAAATGCCCATGTTGTACCCATGCCGGTTTATGTTGGGAACGATATTATCGAAGCTGTTGATCACTATGTCTACTTGGGTCAGACGATCCAACTGGATAGATCCAACTTCGACAAAGAAGTCAACCGACGAATCCAACTTGGATGGGCAGCGTTCGGGAAATTACGCCATATCTTCTCGTCGTGGAGACGACGGCGGCAACATGACCGATATCATTTTTTCGACTTGTTGGAAAAAACTAATTCATTAAATAATCATAATCCACAAGAAGAACCAAAATATATCATTAGAAAAAAGAAGCAAATTAAACAACATCGGGTGATTACTTTTGACCGACCTTGTCAAAATCTATCTGTCTATGTATCTGTGTAAATTGTTGTCCAGCTCCCAGCAGAACAGCTGAGGCCGCCCGAGCTGTATGCCACGCCTCCTCCCCCCTCGCTGTACTCCAACCCCACCCGGAACCCCCTCACCCTGGCGCAGGTGCCGGAGCTGGAACCTAGGTAAGACCACCTTAGCAGCATGTTAATATTGGTCAAGCTTTAAAAACCCCCGTCTGAACATAGCTTAGAACTGTCTTGGAATGTTCAAAACAACATTTCAAAGTTTATTGATGCCATAGTTCCCTTGAATCCACCCAGGTGAACTGAGCAGGTGGACCACGACCAATGCCCGAAATCTTACTATTTGTCAGACATTTATTATTTTTGTTTGTTTAACAATCTCGGCGACCTGACAAAATCTGACACCAGAGGTCAGCACTACCTCATACAACAAACAAACCACCCAGAAATATGGAATCCCAAACTATCCCTTACATATCTGAATAATAAAGTAAAGTGATTACCATAACTGGGTACTAGGTTTACCTGTTAAATTGCATAGAGTATATACTTTAGTAATATTTATTCTGATATAGGAACGTTTTTATAACCATGTTCTGGTGTTTAAGCATTCATTATGTGCTTCTTAATTTATTTTACGTTTTCCCCTCCAATTACCTAGCCCCAAACTAGGATACCCTGTGCTATGGGCACTAGATAACGAATAAAATACATAGATACCAATATTACATCCATGACTTGGAAACAAACATTTCTGCTCATCACACAATTGCACCTTGCAGGATTCGAACCCGCGACTGTTTGATTGATTTCGTACCTAGGTTTCTCTAGCCACTAGACCAATGGGTCGTCATCTAATGGTGCGTTACGGGTGTAAGGCCGACTCTTGGCGTGGCGGTCGATCGACGTGGCGGAGTGTGGCGACGCGCCGCTTGTGGCTCGTCGGCTCTTTCCGCCTTTCACAACATTTCTCAGCTCATTTTTTTCACTACTTTTCGGTTGACTATATTGACAAAATAATTGTATACCGACACTAAATGAATTGTAGTAGCAGTTATATACTACGCGTACTTCTTGAAGGCTGCCGCTCAACAAATGATCACTGACGGTCGTGTGGATGCTGGCACGATGATCGTGACGATTACTTTGCCAATATCCAATGATTACACGAGCAACGATGAAGAGAGGCAATTACAGTCAATACAGGATACAAAACGCCACTCGTCACGCTGTGACTCACGAGTCAAGCAGAAAAAAATGGGCATAAAGGGGCTTAAAATGAAAGTCGTGGCCACCGACCGCCTGCATCCACCACCGTCCAATGCAACCGCCATACTTGGTGCTTGGTACGTGGGCTCTTTTCCGCAATAAGGCCGGATTTTGGCCCTTTTTGCGTGATGCTGCCTGTCAATGCAGCGCTCCACCGCCATATTATTTATGCTGTGCCGCCGCCACTTACAGCCATGTCTGGCTTCAGGCTCCTGACCACTTGTGGCTGTGGCGAGTGGCCCATGACCCGCGGATTTGTTCAGAATGTGCCTATGTGGAAGATAAAACTGCCCGTTAGCTTTCATCGCGATTCACAATCATTTGTGCTTTTACCGAAGTTATCGTCACACATTTTTTTACACCTTTAAGATGACTGGTAGATAATGCTACTAAGCATAAGTCCTCTTTGTATATTTATTATGTGCGTAAAGTATTGAAAATAAATAAATAAGTTAGTTACCCGAACAGCGAACTGGCATTATGTTTATTTTGTGTTCCACAACTGTTTATCCAATAGTTATCCAACTAATGATTTTTACTTGACACATCCGATATTCCTTTTTGATGATTGCGAAACGTTAGCGTTTTAACAGATTAGTAATGACTAGGCTCTCTTTTGGGGCAGAATGGTTCTCAAATGGCGACCGCGGAGTTGTGAGAGTAGCGGGGAGTCCCTCGCTGCAAATTGAGCAACTGTTCGCTGTTGCGCTATAAGGGGAGCTCTGAGTTCAGCATCTGACTTCTTCCGACTTAATAATAATGAAGGAGAATACCGCTTCACGGTTGTATATAGTTATTTTTCTGCAGGTACCACATAGAACCGAGGCTCACGATGCCAGACTCTAGAAGCTGTTCCAACTCCCCCCCTGTGAGGTTCAACAACGACAACACGGTCTACTTCAGCAGGACCATGATGGAGAGACCCACCAACACTCTACCTTACTTAAATGGTAAGGTTTTTTTTTTTACTTAATAGACTCGGGGTTTATTTTGCAGAAATCCGTACCCTTTTTATACAATTATTACAAAAACATCAGTTTATCTAACTTGTTCATCTTTATCTCGTAAATACAACTACGAGTAGTTAATTTAAGATAGTCGTGATAATGTTGTTTGTAAATTCCGCTTCCACCCAGCACAGGCAAGAACTTTACGAGCATGACAAGTGTTTTATTTTCCTCTTCCACCCAGCACAGGCAAGAACTTTACGAGCATGACAAGTGTTTTATTTTCCTCTTCCACCCAGCACAGGCAAGAACTTTACGAGCATGACAAGTGTTTTATTTTCCTCTTCCACCCAGCACAGGCAAGAACTTTACGAGCATGACAAGTGTTTTATTTTCCTCTTCCACCCAGCACAGGCAAGAACTTTACGAGCATGACAAGTGTTTTATTTTCGTCTTTACTTTTCAGGATCCCATTCATGAACTGCCACTAAAAGAATAACTATTATTTATACACCTCAAAGGTGAAAATTGGTTGAAGTTTGTTACATGCGTAAACAGTTACATAGCGGTCATAAATACATACCTATGCCAAATTTCAACCATGTAATGTTAGTAGAATGTGAATAATATGATTGTGATGTACAGACAGATGGACAAACAGACGGACTTGACGAAACTTTATAGGTGTTTGACTATGGAATTCAAAAAATATGGTATTCAATACAGATGGTTGTACTGGAAAATACGCCACTGAGACCTTCCTTCGAGTACTGTTGCGTACAAAAGCGTTGTTGGTATTTTTTTGTTTGTACTCTTTTCACAAACCGATTTTAGTACAATCAACTACAGAAGTGTCTAAAAACTTTAATTCCGCATAACATTTTGTTATTTTTATTAACTTTGTAATACAATTTTTATAATTTAAAATTAATAATTTTAAATTATAAAAATTGTATTACAAAAATTTTTAGGCAGGTTTTAATTTACATATCATTATTATATGATTTGTATTGGGTAGTAGTTTACATTTTTAATAAGCTAAAACATGTATATGCCGTTCCAGACAATTTTTTAAATATAATTTTTAATATTTTCTTTATTTTTCAGGTAATTCGCAAATCCAAATGCCGAGTGAAACAAAACAATATGCAAAAAAATCTACAGAAACTAAAGAACACAATAAAAATCAGTGCGAAAGAATAACTTAATAAGTGAGTGACATAGATAGTGTACAGTGTAAAAAAAAGTTCATATAAATGCATATTTCGACCGTCCGATTAAATACCAATAAAAAAATATTATCTTAATTAAAAACTTTACTTCTTTTTTTTTTGTTTTTGTTCTTCTCTGAGAACAAATTTCTTAATTAAGTTTTGTGCATCATTTCATTACACTTTTTTTTTGTTAAAACTTTTTGCGAAAATATATGATTAACGATTGATTAATTTTTTTATAAAAAATATCCCATAAACATGCTAATACTTAAACACCGCCAAAATAGATAAATAACATATTCACGCATATCTAAAGAATATTACAGATATTGGTGTATTTGATAAATGTCAATTTGATAGAAAAATTGTAGACCTAGTTATAATTGTCTTGATCTTTACAAATGTCAATAAAAAAACCGATTTAATTAAATTGGTACATTTATAAAAACTTAAACATTCGTTCTTGCATTGACAAGGCTAAACATGTTTTTATAAATGACTCTTCAGATTAAATAAAATTTGTTCGCACATCTTTGTTAAGATTTATAAGACTGAGAAAGTGTAATATATACAAGAAAAGAAAGAGAAAGTGTAATCGTCAAGTTTATGTACGCATGTCTGTTGTATGATTATTTTTAACATATACCTTTGGAATTCAGGAATAACTCACTCATAAAATTTAACTTTATGTATAGTGATTAGCATTATTCTTAGCATTCTCATACTTTCAGTATAAATGCATAAATGGCATAAACACTTTTTAAAAGTAATCATACAAACAGTTCATGATTCATATATTAAATTAAATGTTGTACGTGTGAATAGTGTAAATATTACCTTTCGGTTTAAAGATATTTATTGCCTAAAGAAATTACAAAATTTCACTTAAATAAGACAACATTCAAGAAACTTAAATAAATTATGTTGTGTAGTGAGCATGAGCATCCCTTCATTTCTAGTATGTAATACAAAGTTGCCATACTACTAAAAATAAAATAATATTAAAATGTATCTTTTCAAATATAATTTTATAGTGAAATGTTGAGCTTTTTGTTAAAAGTATTGGTACACAATTTATTTTGTTTCGTGAATACAATTACATTATTTCAATTGTAACTTAACTTGTTGTTATAATTTTTCTTGTTTCTTTTTTTGAATATTATAAACGATCCTTGTTGAAGATGTTCAATTTTTAATGATGTCAATCGCATCACTAACATTCGAGGTTGCTACAATTCGCACACACACAATAAAACTGTGATTACACTTTTGTCAGCAACTGTTCCCGATTTCGTACCGAGTGCTTTTATTTTCTTCTGTTCTGCAATAACAGTAGAGCGTCTATCGAACGTTACTTTTCAAGATGTAAAATAATTTATTATAAAAATAAATGTGGATTCTAACTTGAAATTTAGCGTTTAATTTATGTTTTAAATACATACATCTAGTTAAAGGGGGAAAGATACGGCATACTTATATGTAACTTAACTGGACTTGATACAACTACAGGCAAACACACCCACACAGCTAAATTCCCCTGGTCGAGCTTCATATGCATCAACAGAGATAAGAGAAATACCTACACAGACTGTAGCGCGAATGAGGGACACTGCTAACACGTGCTACACAAACGCTACTCCAATTGTGACTTGGCCAAAGGCCAATTATGTACTTTGCACCTAATTTATGCGGTCCAGGACCGAAGAGCGTTCCTCGCTCTTTCCCCTAATTAGATCTATGTATATTCAGGAATTACTTCAAGAAGTTGCAGCATAAGTAAGTACTTTGTCAAGAATTTACACCGCCAATTCGAAAGTGAAACATGCAAGATATGCCGATCGGCCGCCACATCGCAGCAAGATGTCGACCTTACCTCGACACAAATTATCCACTCACGCACACTTTAGCAGCCGCCATTTGCATTTGATACTTCATTCGTTTGTTTGGCGGTATATACGGTTTTTTTTAAATATTCTTGTTCTGGGAATAGGCGATGATGGATAGTAATAGGGCATAATTATGTTCTAGAAGTTGCTTAGCAGTTCAGGAGTTCAAAGTTCTGTTTGTTACATTTTTATCTGTCAAACAGAACGAGGCTATCCTTTCTTCCAGAGTCCAGTTCCGTTTTGAATAAACTTTCTTTACAATGCCCGTGTACCTATATTAGTTTTCATAGGAAATTTTAACGTTCCAAATTCAAAAAGCTCACAGTCGGCTTGATTTCTTCCGACATCTGGAACAATTATCATAATATTTCAACAAATGTACACAAAATAATTTCAAACTATACGTTTTAACCTTCCTCTTGAATCACTATCTGACTGATGAAAACAGCATTAAAATCCATTGCGTTGTTTAAAAGATTAAGCGTTACAGAGGGATAAACGGCGGGAAGCGACTTTATTTTATACTATGTATTGATTGATGAATAATGGCGTCGAGTATTCCAACATAGGCCCGGCACGCTGCACGAAGTTAGGTTATTGTGGAGTTCGGTCCCATTCCCGACGCCGCTTTCAGCGTATCCACACTTTCATGATTGTTCAAATGCATGCGCTGGAGCAAAATTCGTTCAGCCGTCTGATTTTTATTGACTGCTCAGTTTTAATCATAGGGTTGAGATACCAAGTACCCCAGTTTTTAAGTCAAACCCTAAGCTATCCAACAATGATAGCCACATTGCAATCGTTCCATTAGTTTTTACGAGATTAGCTAACATACAAACAGGCAGACAGGCAGACTAACAGACATAAATAAACCATTTAAAAATTTTATATATTATTTGATTAGTCGCTTATTTTAAGTCCCCTAACCAGTTTTTTTAATTATCTTCTCTGTAGTTTTTTGTTACTTACTGCTTTGTTACTTACTGCTTTGTTACTTACTGCTTTGTTACTTACTGCTTTGTTTCAAGTATAAAATTCTTGAAGGATTGAAAAAAAACAATAATTATATTGCAGGAAAACAATTTGTGCCTTGATTACCAAATTTGTAAAAAATGAATTTTTTTGAACAAACTCAAAAAAAAAAACATCTACAACCTAGAGCGTTAATTCTCATAAAACACCGCTGCTTGCCGGCGCAGATTAGATTATACCAAACCAACGTTATTTATATATCTCACTGCGGTTAGGCGCGAATTTATGTCGCAGCACAGCGTAAGACAGTAAGTCAACTTGGTACATGGAAGGATGGTGTGTATTCAAGACGGGAGGGAGGAAAATAATTTGATGAACGAATAAACATGTTTTAAAACAATAAAATTTCATTTTCATTTCACATGTGTGAGATATATTTATCAGGTCAGAGGCCCGATAAACTATCTGAAGCCTTGGGCCAGCAAAGCAGGATTAAAAGTCTCTCCCTCACTGAGATAAGATATGAGTCCCAGCAGTAGATTATCATTAACTTCATAATTGAAAGATTCTAATAAGGCGAATGTATGTATCTGCGTTTGTGTGTGTGTTCGACGAAGATTTTAAAACCTTTGATCCCTCAGATTAGTAGATAATCTGAGGTTTCATGAATTTGGGGTGACAGTTACAAAGTAACGTTAAGAACGCATACATTTAATATGAGCTATCACATTCTGAATCTTAATTTTTTTTCCGAGGATCAGCAACAAACTATTTTATTTGTATGAATTATTTTGAACTTTATTTTCGGACGAGTACGACCACAAATACAAATACCGACCCGTCCATGTTGATTTGGGAACCTTGTTCACTCGGTCAATTAAATTATCTGACCTTTTAAAAACAGGTAAGTTGTCCTACTGTATAAACCTACTCGGATACCGTACCGCTGCAAGTTGTACTATTATTTATTCTGTGGCTGCAGTTGCTTTTGTTTCTAACCTAAGCTCAGCGTAAGTTGATAATTCGGTTGCGGTTTCTGTAGCATTGTTTGCGGAAGGCTGGAAGTAAAGGATTTCTTTGGATAGCTAGATTGTTGTATAAGTGAGTTTCAATTAAATAGGAACAGCCAGAAAAGCTTGGAAAGCGACTGAAAACGTTTGTGAAATATTGTTGAATTGCTTGACATTATACTTTGGTGACGGGTAGTTACCATCTGTTCTACTATTTTGTTCTACCAATAGAACAAGTAGGATAAAATATTATCCGTTGTTCTATTAATAGAACAATTTGGAAAAATATTTTTTGGTTGTTCTACTAATAGAACAAGAAGAATCAGTTCTCTGTTATTCTACAAAAAAAAATTTGAAGCATAGTAAAACCCTAATCCCAATTCTGGGGCTCAAGTTTAGTCCCTAAGACTCAAGTTCTGTCCCATGACCCCGTTTGTTGGTTCATGGCTGATGATTGAAAATGATGATACATCGGCGCGCCGTCAAAATCCGAGGTGCAGCGCATTTGTTACCTAAAATTAAATAAGTTCTAATACAAAGAACATTGAAATTAAATTAAAAGAAAAATATAATCTAAGCAATTCTACAAATACATAAAACAAAAGGAACTTTTCCATTTCCCGCGGCCATAATGAAATTTCCCTTTCCACCTCAGTCATCCATTCTCAAGTTCAAAACTTCCATCATAAGTTAAATTACTCAAGTTTTTTTCTACAAATTTTCAACAATTCGTCAGATCTTATTAAAGTAGGGAAAATAAATAAAATAATATGAAAGTAAAATGGAGACCAAGTTATGAATAAAAAACATGAAATACGAAAACGCAGAGAAAAATGTTACAACTGGGTTGAGCTACAGTGAACGAGATGAATGCTAATTGTAATTAAATTTTGATTAACACAAAATAAAATAACAGAATTTAAACATTTAGCAAAAATATATAGTAAAATATATAATAAATTATGTAAATATGTAACCTAATAATAAAAATAGTAAATAAAAATAGTACATACAATAAATAACAAAAAATAACAATACAATTTTATTGATGTCAATAATTATGCTTATGAAGTGGGACCCTAAAAATTTTAGTTTTGAACTCAGATGGCTTGTCATAAAATATGTCTACGGTGATATCTTTTTTCAAAAATTTCTTAAATAATCTACTTAATCTGGGTAAAAGAGAGAAATGACCTAGATTTGATTTATATGTTTTATGAGTGAGTAATGAAACGGGGTACCGCGGCAAGCGAGAAGGGACGGCTATCATTAACTGGCTCAATAATTCAGAATTATCAATGGTGCTATTTAAATGTTTGTATACAAATGTTACGTCTAGTAATTAAAAACTAATTGAAGTCACTCAGCATTGTACTTAGGTGTTTCTGGGTTTCTGCCATGATGACTATATCATCAGCAAATCGAAGGTGAGTGATACATTCGCCATTCACTCCATATCAGGAAATATCATATCATAGAAGCTTGAATATGTCTTCCATTGCAGAGGTGAACAGTTTCGGAAAAATAACGTCTCCCTGTCTCACCCCTTTTTGCAATTCGATAGGATTCGTGCTCCGATCTTGGAGACGGACAGTCCTAGAAGCCTTGCTGTACAAACATTTCACCACTTCGATGAACCGGTAGTCAATCTGGCACCGCTGTAATGACTGTAGCACTGTCCAGGCTACGACTGAATCAAAGACTTTCTCGTAGTCCACAAACGTTGGATATAGTGGCCGATTATACTCTTAGGTCTTTTGTATAATCTGCCGGAGCGTATGAATGTGGTCTACGGTGCTAAAGCTTTTCCGGAATCCAGCTTGTTCGGGAGGCTGAAAGTCGTCAAACCTACGAGCGAGACGATTTGTAACTACTCTCGAAAACAGCTTATAGGTAATTAATCTAAACGAAACAAACAATTTATAAACTTTCTAGTACTGTAATTGTTCTGTAAGTGCAGTTTGCCGTTTTGCAGACTTCACTAGTAACAACAATGTTCCCAAAGCTCAAGTTCAAATGCTTTCACAGTAGGCCATCATCGGTTCTTTGCCGAGCGCTTTGCGGTTGTTTTTCATATATTCAGTTTTCTTTGAGCTTCTCATTGTTACATGAAATTGTACCGGAAGGACGGTAACGGGTGGCACGTCGTCGTCTGTCTGTACATGCTATATAGTTTGTAGAGCTCGTCTATTTATGGTTGCAGTACTAGTACTGAATAGAATACAGCTATTCATCTACAAACTTACTCGCTTGATCTTAGTACTTATTTTCTTCATCTACCTACTTCACCTAACGCTCTGTATGCATATTTACTTACTTGCTGTATCTACATACCAACTCGCTGTATTTACATACAAGACTACGTAACAATTTAGTCAAGTTATAATAAACTCGTTTGTCAATCATCATTGATGCAGTTAGAGTATGCGCCATATCTACCATGATTATTGGCTTTTAGACATTAAGGATAAGGGCAAAATTGATTTAACTAGTAGGGCTTTTAGATGTGTAGAAGTAGATCTTTTAGAGTCTCATCTCTAGTCGCTTTGGTTTCCTGTACTTACCTATTATCGATAGTTAGAACTTTGGAATGAGGCCAATGAAGGGATTGAGCACATGTTAGCAAATTTTTATTTCTGATACACATTCCATCCCCTCGTCAAATTTTCACTCTCTAACACACACACACACACACACACACACGCACCCACGCATACCCAACAACGTACATGCGTATCTTAGTGTTAATAATATTAATATTTTGTTTTGAATATTTTTGGCTTAGACATAATATTTTTTTTCTGCTTTTTCTTTTGAGAGAAGCCACTGGCTCCTAGAACACAGTTTTTAACTAGTTTAGGAGCCTATGGATTCAATTTTTATTCTGTGTAACATATTTATGTCAATAAATTATTATATTATAGTAAACGTTTCACGACAAACAAGCGGCCGTGCGCCCTGACACAGAGCACGCTTTTTGTCTATGCTTTTAATTTCTTGCTGAGAGTTTTCGGCACGAGGGTTGTGTGGAGGCACCTTTATACGTAAACTGACGTACAACAGAATAGAAAAATACTAAACTAAACTGAGAAAATAAAATCAATTTAGGTGTGTCAAACTAAAATTTAGTTTAGTGCATTGTTATCGGCATGTAACAGGACTAAACTTAATTTTAGTGTAGTTCAGTCTAGTTCGTGCCAACCGAATCGGTACCAGTTAATCTTTGAATTGTCTTTGGGCACTAAATCCCTGTCACAAGCAGAGTATAGCATTATTTATCGCTCTCAATGCCGCGTGTGCTGTCGCAAATATGAAGCTCCAAGCCGGTCGCACTCCGCAACAAGTACAAATATTATACCTACACTTCGAGGGCGCAATATTCGGGTCAGTTCAGTAGAGTGTCAAGCGTGCGCTCGATCAGTCGCGTGCCATGTGCTTAGCGATAAAGTACCTACTTACGTAAAGTTATTGAAAATTTGTATTCGTGTTTTAATTATGAGTACCAAGAAGTAACCTAGAAGGTACTGCATAGCATTCTGTTGTTTGAATAGTGATAGATATTACGACTTTCACTCATCATAAAGCAAGGAATTCAGACACCTTTATTCATCAAGATGCATTACCTATCCATACCAATATATAAAAGTGAAACGTTGTCTGTTTGTTTTTTTGTTTGGAGAGGAGTCACGCGATAACGGCTGGACAAAGTTTGATGAAATTTAGAATGGAGATAGCTTATACTCTGTAATAAAACAGGATAATTTTAACCCGGAAAATTATAAGATTCCACGGGAAAACTGGAAAAACTGGAACAGCTGGAAAAATGTTGATTACTCGCTGTAAGAAACGGTTGCCATGGAAACGAAATAACAAGTATGGCAAAAAACATCTAGAGTGATACTACTATACCTACTTTTGAAAAAGGGACAGAGCGATTCTGAAACGGTTAGAGAAATGGAAGTTCTCGCGCGTTATGATACGATGCATTCTAGCCTGCACGCGATGGGCGAGCGCCTTCTAGGTAAATATATTTGAAAGCTCGCAGCGCTGTGCGAATTAAATTGTACTTTATTGCGTTGTAGCGAGAGTCGCTATGTATTTATATGACTTCACTCAGTTATCCTTCTGTACTTGTACTATTATTAATTCTGTGGTTACTCTGTGATTAAGGTTAACTTTATATCGAACTAGCTGTACCCTGAATTATACGTACGTATACAGTAACGTGAATAAATTGATGTTGTGAAAACAGAGGCTTGAAAATAAAAAAATGAAATTAATGCTTTTTTTTAAATTATATTAATGTTTCTAAAAAGGGGCCTCGCATCCAGGAGTGACAGGCAGGGTGCCCTGAAAAGCAGGAGTTTTGGACCAGGCGGGGCAAATTGGAAATTTGGGAAAATGGGTGCAAATGGGAAATGACGCGAGGACGTACTATGTTAATTTTGAGCTATCTGTAAAATTAATACACGTTACTAAGTGAAAGATTTTAATAGAGCCAAACAAATGAACGCTTTGTTTCAAGGACCGTGTTTTTGTAGCTAGCTGTTAGATTCAAGGCTGGAAATAAATAAAACGACTGTATTATAATTTCCAGTTTATTACTGGGGTATGCAGAAGAATATACATATAACTGCGACTTAAAGTACATACAATCAACGATTAACCTTATCCGGTTATCACAAACTTAAGCTGGATCGCCTTTATAATTTCATTTTACCTACAAAAGCGTCCACATAACTTAAAGGCGTCTCACAGCTCGGTGCAAAGCGCAGTAGAAAACTACACCATATTACTAGCTGTTGCAGTCACAATTGACAATTTCAATCCTACAGATTGTGATGCAGCTATTGTTGTCTGCCTTCGGCTTTATATCTAAATTATAAAGATAATAATTAACGTGCCCGTGAAGCGGCTTTACAATAGTAATAAATTATTTTATTTGCATCTCCAGTACTAATGTACGCAGCTCCAGGAATCACAGTGTGATAGATTTGCCAAAAGAAAAACGTCCAGTTCACTGAGCCAGTAGGAAAATAACGTTCAACAAAAATGGGGCTATAACGATACCCTGATCCCGTGCGAAGCGATCATTCTGGGCCCGCTACTTTTTTGATGTCATCTTCCCATCTTTTTATTTGTCTCTGCTTCTTTTTTTATCCCTTGGATACCATTCTGTTATATATTTCATCCATTTTTCTTTTTTTTCTCTTAGCATATGTCCCCTCCATTTCCATTTTAGTTTATTACAGGCTTTTAGTGCATGTTTGAATTTTGTACTACTCTTTATCTTCTATAATCGTATTTTATCTATTATCTTTACGCCAATCACACTTTATTCCATTCCTTTCTGTCAGACTTTCATTTTATTTGTTAGTTGCTCTGTTAATGACCATGTTTGACAACCATATGTTAAACTTGGTAAGATGCATGGATTGTACACTTTTCTTTTTTAGGCATTTCTTTGTTCTTCATTACTTCACTAATTTACAAAAACCTTTTCCAATTATTAGCTACCCTTCTGTCTCCCTCTACTCATCAATGAAATATGCTAATTGGCAGATGAAGTAACAAGTAAATTACAGGCAAGTTTAATTCTTGATTAGTAGATATTGCTCAGACATGTGGTGAAATTAATACGTACAGTTAACTGCTGACTTTAACTGGCAATCAGCCAACTTGAAACATTCCTTGTAAACTAATGAATCTAAAATTATACAGCCTGCGGCCCAAAAGAGGTGACCTAAATAGAACCTAGCAATGCGAAGATCCAAATACCTAACGATTTTAAGAACTAAATTCCTAATTATGAGAATGATTTAATAAGCTAAACCTAAGAAAAACTTTTAAAACTTAAAAAAACGAAATCAATAACAAAGATCGTCCTAGATATTAACTTCAGTATATAAGTAATGTGATGTAATAATAAGCAGCGAACGACACGTTGTTTGTGACGTTGACAAAATGCCGGTGACTGCCAGGGCCCTTGTTTTGTAAGTTACAAGTCTACAAGTTTCTAAAGATCTCATAGATTCCAAAGTGGGTTACAATAAGTTTTTATAATTCTACCAGCAAACTGTCAGAACCTGTATTTAGATGTTACAAGTTTACAAGTTTTTAAAGTTCTCTTAGATTCTATCAAGGTTTATAATAGGTTTGTATAATTCAACCAGCAATTGCCAGGGACCAGTTTTAAGAAGTTACAAGTACACAATTTTTAAAGATCTCGTAAATTAAAACATCTAAAAACGACTTATCTCGACCGGATTAACTCTGACCAGGGTTCGGATAATTGTGAACTATTCTGAAAGTAAGCCGCAAAGAGCGCTAAGATCGTCGGCACTACACGCAACTCATATATTCTAACGTAGCTTACAATAGGTAACTACAATTCAAATTCAAATACAATAAATCCTTTTTCAAAAGATACACTGAATTCCAATGGGATTTAATAGTGGTGGTTGTAGTAAGACGTACGTACACTCGTGAAGAGTTCACACATTGTAAGTCACCTCTCCTTTGAGAAACAAGACCTAGGTCTAAATGAAAAAGTAATGGTTGAAATCTAGCTCAGACTAGACAGACGCATTTTATGAGCAGAATATTGGCAGCCATATGTCTTTGATCACATAAAAACAAAGTTACAAGACGTTTTTCGGACATTGATTAAATGTTATCTTTTTTCTATCCAGTACACTAGAGCTTTAATAAGTATTTTTTTGATAATCATCTCTTAATAATGGTTAAGGGAAACATGGTGAGAATAAAAATTCAATAATTTTCTAACAGAAAAATGGTATTTTGTAGAATTAGTCCCCGTAAGACGAATTTAGATACTGATGGGAAAATTTTGAAGATGGTGTCACGGTAGCCAAATTGGTTAAAGGAATATTCCACACTGAGGCATGGATAATGCGGGTACGTACCTATACGTGATCCAAAATTGTCCCTTGAAACATTATTAATAAATGTTAATAATGTTTCATAGTAATAGAGCATGGTAGAGTAAGTCCCGGACAATGGGATACATAATCACATCATTTTGATGACATTTGGGTATACTTAAGCCCCTTTACACTGAGTACTTTTCATTATCATCATCATCATCATCCATCATCATTGTTTCATCATCACGCTGTTAGTAACCGGTACCGACATGGCCGTGCCTTTCGAAGCTCGGAGTGATGTCAAAATCTTATGGTGTTATTGAACAAGTTGGTTCGCATTTATAAATGAAAAGCTTCCACGTGATTAGCGAAGGTACGTCATTGGTGCCGAACCCGAAGACGTTGGATTCCAAAGCACACACGTTACTAATTGGTAATAATCATCCATCCATACCAATATATAAAAGTGAAACGTTGTCTGTTTGTGTGTTTGTTTGTTTGGGGAGCTTTGACGCGATAATGGCTGGATGGATTTTGATGAAAGAATCATGTCCATATTTGACCTGTCCAATATTTTGAAAAGATAAATCGTGTATATCGATGTTATATATTGCATAAAAGAGTTTTTTTTATATTTTCTTGGATTTGGTTTATAGTCAGTAAGCGTAATACAAAATCTTTGGGTTGTATAACTAAGTAGTAATATAAAAGGAGGTAAATATACTACAGGAGGTAGTATTTCAGTGGTCTATGGTCGTTGATCTTTTTGTTGGTGCTAAGCGAAGATCTTGAATTACGCTTTGTTTTCTATGATTAGAATAATACCATACAACCATAGAGTAACAGACATTTCTTACGTCAATGCTTACAACTTCCTTGGTTTGCTCTGCAGTGCGATTTCGTAAGACAATACGATTTGTGCAATCAGATTTTCATAGCAATATCGACTTTATCGCACTGCATTATGTGCACGTGATAATGAAAATCTGATTGAAACAATGTCCATGCCAATATTACCCATAGACCTAGATAGAGAAGTATATATCTATTTACGATTAGTATGTTAGACACAACAGAGTTATATGTCTGTCTAAAAATATTTTACACAAGGGTCGATGGCTGACCACCAGATTAAATTTTTAAAAAAAACCTGATTGGCAAATCGATACATATTCACACAGACTACTGCTCTAACACTCATTTGTAATTTAAATCAATAAAAATCATTATACAACAACTGAAAAAATGTGAATGGCAGATCATCGCATGTATGCGACGTGGGCATGATTCTTTTGAATGCAGATAGCTTTTACCCTGGAACAAAACATAGAATACTTTTATTGGAAAACTGTAAGAAACTGTTGCCATGGAAACGAAATAATAATTATGTCAAAAAACATCAAGATCTACTTTTACCACAGAAGAAATAATAGTACTAACGTACAGAAGGCTCACTCCGCTAAGACAATTAAGTAAAAAGCGACTCTTACTGCCACTCAATAAAGTGCAATTCAGCTCGCACGAACTTGATGCGTATCATTGTATATGCGTCTTTCTTTCTAACGCGTAAGTCTATCTCAGTCTATTTCGCGGCATGCCTCGGATAGAATTAGCGGGCGTTACAGAAATTCGCGTGAGACAGGCCTGCTTTTGCAGTATCGTTTAATATCCTAGAAGAACATGGGATGTTTTTTCGCGATAAAAAGTAGTCCGCGCGAACGAAGTCGCGGGCGGGAAAACTAGTTTTATATATTTTAGGCTGATAATGCCAAATGCCATGTACAAATGGATCCTAAACTTTCGCTAACTACCACACGTAATTCCTTGCAGAAAACGTGTGACTTCATTACGACAATTGCCCAACAATTCCACGAAGATATCGTTACGCGACGCGTTACGTGTCTGCACGGTCAAAGCGAATAAGGGCCCTGATAATGCCATATACAAATGGATCAAACTCAAAACAACTCAATAGAAAGTAGGTATACTATTCTTCACATTACTAACCACTAGGTAAGTAAATGATACGGCGGCGGCACGACTGGCGACTTGACTCGAGCATCGTCAGACGAAACACTTGGCCTTATTTGAGCACTCTGTTGAAGCACAAGAAACAAGTTACAAGAAACTAGTGAACCGTCTCTATTCTACCACCGGACGACCGGATGCATGGCATCATTAATAATAAATTATAATAAATTTTAATGATGGTTGACGTTCTCTTAATTTTTTTTATATGTTGCATGCCAGCAATGGATAATATGTTGGGGCTACTATATGTAACTTTGACATCTTTATAACCACGTTAATGCAATAAATAATTGTATAATTGTATAAAATAAAAACGAGCGAGCCTTACAGTAGTCGCATTTGATGTTTAATACCTGGCATCTCACCTAGGTAATAACACAGTACATATATAGTCTTTACAGACAGTAGTGTATCGAAGCATTGTTTTCGAGTTTGATGTCTACTGTCAGTCGGAGACCTATGGTTGCCATCTGTGGGTCTTTATCCGGCTACAAAAAGGAGGGTTATTATTTTATACGAATACCTATGTATGCATGAATTAATGTATGTATGTTCGTCTGTTTGTACATGACCACAATTTACAGCCAACCTTTTAAATTTGTAGGAATCTTCTATTAGTAAAACCAGAGTTTTTAAGCTACTTACAAAAACTTACAAAAAAGGTGGCTATCGATTTCACGCGTATGTCTACACTCATATTATACAGAGAGAAGATTTGATTTTTTGTATGTTTGTATCTTTGTAATGGACAAACGAAAAAAAAACTGAACCAATTTAAAACAAAATAATCACGTGTTAGAAAGCTACGTTATCAGCGAGTAACATGGGCACTATTTTATTTTTCAAGAAAGTAGAGATCCCTTCGAAAATTGCAATAAAAATGGAATCAATAAAAATATTTTACCTTCCGACTTCGTATTCAAATGTTGTTTTCTAAACAAACACTAAAAATAATAAAATAATTACAATAGAAACAGAACATCACTTTAAGGAAAGTAAAAATGTAATACCGATTCAAAAACACAATTTAAAATAGAAAGAGTTATAATAGTTTCTTACCCCCCCTTTTCTCAATTCGAATATAGCTAAGTGGACATCACCTTTCAAACATAAAAAACCGCTTCAAAATTGGTCCATTTGTTTGGGAGCTACGATTATCACCCCGGTTATCACTGATTATACCGGAGTTCTATTCCCCACAGAAGTGTTTACATTTTAACCCTAAAAAATATGTGAAAAAAAAAAGTGTTGATTTTATTTCTAGCTTGATAGCAATGAGCCCGCTCATTGGTCAAATCATATAGCGCTCGCTTCCCCGGCTTCCTGTTACTCTTCCGGTTACACATAAGTTACGCTTTTCACGTAATCACTCTTATAGATTGCAGGAAAGAGAGCGAAAACATGTTAAATATCAAAATGAAATTTATTAGGAGTCCAAAATAGGAGGTCAAACATCTAACGAAACGAAACGATGCGCGATGTATTCACTTTAGCCTTGGAGGTTGTAGGTCACAGAAAACAAGGAAATTACAATGAAAGTATCCTTGCCATGTCACCAAGCTTTTCGACCACCACGTGGAGGCAGTTCTTCACTTCACTCCAGGTGCTCCAGGTCAGTCCAATCCTATTGGATGCCGCAAGGACCGAATGCCACCAGGTCTGCTTGGGATGGCCAATCCTGGGCTTGTTTGGGGATGTCCCTGTTCCTGAACAATGTCAAGCTAAACTTACTCGACTTGCGACGCAGCAGCTCAAATACTCATGGGGTTTCGCACAGACTTGTCAAATACTTGGTTGGTCAAATTTTACACAAGTCAAAAGCTTAATTTGTCAGTTTCGCGATTCGTCAAAACCTTTAATTCGTCAAATCAGTTATTCATTTTTGTACAATGTCCTCGACAACTCACGTAGAGTTGTTAAGTCACAAACAACGTGTCGTTCGCTGCTTATTATTACTTCACATTACTTATATACTGAAGTTAATAGCTAGGACGATCTTTGTTAGTGATTTCGTTTTTTTTAGGTTTTAAAAGTTTTTTTAGGTTTAGCTTATTAAATCATTCACATAATTAGGAATTTAGTTCTTAACATCGTTAGGTATTTGGATCTTCGCATTGCTAGGTTCTATTTAGGTCACCTCTTTTGGGACGCAGGCTATATAATTTTAGATTCATTAGTTTACAAGGAATGTTTCAAGTTGGCTGATTGCCAGTTAAAGTCAGCAGTTAACTGTACGAATTAATTTCACCACATGTCTGAGCAATGTCTACTAATCAAGAATTAAACTTGTCTGTAATTTACTTGTTACTTCATCTGCCAATTAGCATATTTCATTGATGAGTAGAGGGAGACAGAATAGTAGCTAATAATTGGAAAAGGTTTTTGTAAATTAGTGAAGTAATGAAGAACAAAGAAATGCCTAAAAAAGAAAAGTGTACAATCCATGCATCTTACCAAGTTTAACATATGGTTGTCAAACATGGTCATTAACAGAGCAACTAACAAATAAAATGAAAGTCTGACAGAACGGAATGGAATAAAGTGTGATTGGCATAAATATAATAGATAATCCGAGGCTACTGTGTACCTGGAAGAGTAAGCAGACCTACGACACGAGTTTAATCTCAGTGTAGGTTCTGCTGTTCTATTTCACAGCAACTATTTACAAGCCTTTATCTGAATTATATTTAGATTTATGACCTTTTTATGTGTTACTTGTATATTGTTTTGAAATAAACTTATTATTATTATTATAAAATACGATTATAGAAGATAAAGAGTAGTACAAAATTGAAACATGCACTAAAAGTCTGTAAAAAACTAAAATGGAGATGAAAGGGACATATGCTAAGAGAAAAAAGAAAAATGGATGAAATATATAACATAATTGTATCCAAGGGATAAAAAAGGAAGCAGAGGTAGACAAATAAAAAGATGGGAAGATGACATCAAAAAAGTAGCGGGCCCAGAATGAACTCGAATTGCAAGGAATAGGATAACATGGAAATCTTTAGAGGAGGCCTTTGTCGAAAGACAAGCTGTTACCTGTTACAGATGATTAAGAAAGAACGTTTGTCGATGTATAAAGCATATAGTTAGGTATATATGAACTTTTCAAACTCGTTTACATATTCTATTTGTTTGCTATTCACTTTTATAATGTCGGTTTGTGAAGTGTTGGTAACTATCTTGGTTTTAGACGTATTCTTTGACAAACCAGCCTTTGCGCTTTTCTCTGTTAACTGTTGGAGCATTTCCTCTAAGCTTTTTGAGGTTTCAGAAAACAAGATTAGGTCGTCTGCAAATTGTAAATGGGTAAGCTGTTCACCATTTATATTGATTCCACTATTGGTCCGTGCCAGGTTTCCGAATATCATCTCAAGAACTGCCGAAAATAATTTCGGTGAAATAATTCACCTTGTCGTACCCGTCTTTCAATAGAAAAGTTTGGCCTATCGTTTCTAGCTTTACTTGTGCAGTACTCATTGTGTATATGGTTTTGAGTATTCTTATGTATTTCGCTTGGATCCCCTGTCCTTTTAATGCCTTCCATATGTATACATGCTCTAAAGAGTCAAATGCTTTGTTAGAGGACTTGCCTTAGAACGTAAAGATGGTATATAGTCGAAAAGTTACTACGAAATAAATACATATCTATACTTGTAATAAAACTTTAACAGGTCCAATTTTGTACATTGAAGTTTTTTTTTTTGATGCAGTTCCTTTTTCTTTACTGAAGCCAAAACTGTTTTTTTTCATTTTTGTCTTTCTGTCTGTCTGTATCTTGGCTAGGCAGCCTGCTGAAACTACTAAATGAATTTAAATGAAACTTAGTATGATTTGAGTTCATACCACGAGGTAGGTCATAAGATACTTTTCATCCCGAAAATAAAACGGTTCCTGCAGGATAGGGTTGAAAGTTATTTAAAAAACACTTACTACTCTGAAACTACTGGACGGATTTTGATGCACCTTGGCACAGTACTAGTTTATAGAACGGGTAAAAATGGAGGATAAATATTATCCCGAAAAATAAAGGATTCCTGCTGAATATGGGTCCAAATTCTGTACATTGAAGATATTTTGTAAATTTTTTGAAGGTTGGCTTTTTTTAATACTGAAGCTAATACTGTTATTTATTTATTTTTGTATTTCTGTCTGTCTGTATTTACCCTGGACGTGAATCACGCTGAAACTACTGAAAAAAATTAAATGAAATTCGGCATGATTTGAGTTAGTACCACGAGGTAACACATTGAATACTTTTCATCCCGATAAATTACAGGGTTCCCGCAGGATAGGGATTGAAAGTAATTTAAAAGAACAAGTGTCTTGCTGAAACTACTGCACGAGTTTTGACGCAACTTGGCACAGTCATAGTTTATATGATAAGTAAAAATTGAGGATATTTTTTTCATCGAAAATATAAAGGGATATGGTTCCAAATTCTGTACATTGAAGATATTTAGTAAAAAAATTTGAGGCTCTTCTATTATTTGTACTGAAGCCAAAACTGTTTTTTTTTCATTTTTGACATTTGTCTGTCTGTATCTTGGCCGCGCATCACGCCGAAACTACTGAATGAATTCAAATGAAACTTGGCAAGATTTGAGTTCATACTACGAGGTAGGACATTGGATACTTTACATTCTGGTAAATTACTTTTCATCCCCGCAGGTATTTTATTTGGAGTTGGTATTCATGTTTTACAGTTTATAGTTACTTCCGTAGTTCACCTCTAGAATACTCAAGGAATATTCCTCCAAATTTCAAATACCTAGGTCCACCGGTTTAGGCTGGGCGTTGTCAGTCAGTCAGTCAGTCAGTCAGTCAGTCAGTCAGTCAGTAGGTATGACACGGTACTATTTTATTGGCACGATTAAAATAATGTAATAAAACACATATTTTTATTATTCTGCCAAAAAGTTAAGGGCACCTTTACTTATAATAAAGCAGTAAGTACTAAAAAATGTGTAAAAGGAAGATATTAAAAAAAACTAGGGTACTAAAAATAAGCTACCTGTACAAGCTCCAAGCCTGTTCTGCTCTTAGGTCCTCGTGAAGGTACTTAATTTAGAGTTAAATGAAACCAAGCTTTTACAGTCTGTATACCTTGCATTTCGATTATAGCAAAATACCTTAACTTACGTCCCCGTGCGAATAGTGTCACCGCGATTCAGCGAAACGCGTCATCAAAATTAGCCATCTAGCGGCAGAGATGTGAACCTTTTTGCATGTTCGGAAACAGCTTGAGTAAAATCTATTGAACGGCGCTAGGTGACAAAAGTGGCTTATACATATCGCCCACCAAGGACAAACTGAACCTTGTCCTTTACAAACAATCGCCCACCATGAGGCTAGTGACAAGTTACAATTTACAACATTTTTATCGACTAAGGTATTAAACTTAAGTAGTGAATCAATACACTTACTTTAACTTAAACTATTTTCAATTTACAAATAAACTTAGGTTGTAATAGGAAGGAGACACAGCTTATTAACTGGCCTTTTGACCGTACCATTCTTAGTTTTAAGAGTAACAACTCTTATCAAATTGTCCTGTCCTGGATGGGTCGCAATCACTCTGCCATAAAACCATCTACACACTGGTAAATTGTCTTCCCGTACTACCACTACCTACATCATCGATACGAGACTGATACGACTGAGATGGCCAACGATATCGTTTATAAAATTTCGACAAGTAGTACAACGTAAGTTGTGGACCGCCATGACTTGTCAACTTGTGAGCATCCATGACAAGAAGATTTGTTACAAAATACTTATTCAGTGTAAGTATCCGTTGCCTTCTATTTTTGCTCAATTGGAAATGTTCCAGTCTGTCACCAATTCTCAATAATTGGTCGTCATCGAGGAACGGGTTAAGTGCTCGCAAGCTGCTTTGTTTAGGTAAGTTGTCATTTTTCTTTACCATTGCTATTTCTTCACTGAAATATTCTATTTGGCATTGTCGTATGCAACAATTGATTGCATCATTCAATTCCTGGGTCGTCAAATACCCGACATGTCTCTCTATTTTGTCCTTTTTCAGGTTATGAACAAAACGTCTGCAGTAAGCAATTACTCTGATCATTTTATTCAGTGAAGAAAACCTTTCCCATATGCAGTTGACAACTGTAGCGCAGTGAGTCTTTATTTGCACTTCTTCTATGTTTGTACCGATATCCTTCGGTTTTTTATAATCAATGTTTTCTTTTTTCAGGAAGTCGGGACCTGCAAACCACATCGCATTCTTAATCAACTCAGATGGATTTTGACCTCGAGATGCTGCGTCTGCAGGGTTATTCATGGAAGATACGTGTGACCAGTGATGGGCATCCAAATTCGTAACGATCTCTGACACACGATTCGCTACAAATACCTTCCAGCGACTAGGATGGCTATTCAGCCAAGCGAGGACAACTGTCGAGTCCGTCCAAGCGTGCAGATGAGTTTTTTCAATTTCCATAACCGATGCTATTTCCATCATAAGGCGTGTTAGTAAAACAGCACCGCACAGTTCAAGCCGAGGAATGGATACTTGTTTAATAGGAGCAATCTTCGTTTTTGCAGATATCAATGATACATGAATTTGCCCATTGGAGTCAACGACGCGTGCATACACAACGGCGGCGTGAGCATCCTTGGAGCTATCACTAAATCCATGCAGCTCTACGAAGTCACCCGTCTTAATACCAATCCATCGAGGTATGGAAACGTTGGTTAACAATTTCAGTTCTTCTTGGTACGTTTTCCATTCATTTAAAATATTTGTTGGGACGGTTTCGTCCCAATCCAATCCTGCCAGCCATAGCTTCTGAATTAATATATTTGTTAATATGATACTTGGCCCTACCCAACCAATGGGGTCATAGAGGCGACAAATATTAGAAATAATTGTTCTTTTTGTTGCAGGTTCCTGTACTTCGGGTAGATCTACCTTGTAGCGAAAGGAGTCATCGCTGCGGTTCCAGGTAAGTCCAACAATCTTAATTATTTCATCTGTTTTTATTTTTAACCCTTCCTTTATTTCTTCCTTTTTAAACTCCTTTCCTACCTTCCTTTCACTTTCCTTCATTTCTTGTAGTAGCTCCTCGCTATTACTCGTCCATTTCTGAAGCTCGAACCCGCCCTTTTCTAAAAGTCCGTTCATTTCTCTGTATAGCTTCATGCCTTCTTCAACAGTTTCACATCCTGCTAGTAAATCATCCATATAGAACTGATTTAACACTGCTTTCGCTGCTATTGGATATTTATGTCCTTCATCTAGGCTCACTTGCCGTAACGCTTTTACCGCCAGATATGGGGCAGATGCTATGCCAAAAGTTACTCTTAGCATCCTATAATGCTTTATTTTCTCATCCGTATCGTTTCTCCAAAGTATCCTTTGAAAATCAACATCAGCTCCATTAACCTTTACCTGCCGATACATTTTTACAATGTCAGCAGTCAAACAAATACGTGCGATTCGCCAACGCATGATGAGATGCTTCAAGTCTACTTGCAGTGTCGGGCCCACTAACAAATTGTCATTTAGTGATACATTGTTAGCCCCTTTACATGATGCGTCAAAAACTGGTCGAATTTTTGAAGTCTCTTTATCGTTACGTACTACGGCGTGATGTGCCAAATACACCGATTTTACGTTATTTATATCTTCCTTAGGAATAAGTTCCATATGATTCATTTTAATATATTCGTTAATTACTTCTTTGTATTTTTCTTTCAGATCACCAGTCCTCAGTCTTCTTTCTAATGAATACAACTTTTTTTCAGCTATCTGCAAGGAATTAGTTACCTCTGGATTTTTTACCTTAAACGGAAGACGCACGACATACCTGCCGTCTTCATCCCTAGTAGTCGTTTTGGTAAATATTTCTTCACAGCATTTTTCATCTTCAGTTTGTAGTTTTTCCTTGGACATAGGAACATCATCTTCTAGTTCCCAGAATCGTTTTAACAAATTATTGTCTTCTACCATGTGCATGACTTTAATTTCAGATTTCTCGTTTGGTACGTCAAGAGCACCTAATAGAATCCGCCCTAGTGAAGTGGCTTGTGCAACTGGAGAACCGTATGGACCTTTTATAACACCATCTTGCAGAATTTGACCATATACGTCTGCACCCAATAACATATCAACATGATTTGGCATGTGATAATCCGGATCCGCTAAAACCATTTCTTGAAGTTCCTTCCATTCCACGGCTTTTATCTCACTGGTTGGTAGAAGTGTGGTAATGGACTTTAAAACGTGTGCTTTGACGTTTATGATTACATTTGGATCAACTCGTGACATTATTTTTAAGTTCACGATACCCTTGGAGATCAAACCTTTGTCTCCACCTACTCCTGAAATTTGGGTTTTTGTTGGAGTCTTGTTCAAACCCAACAGTTGTACCGTTGCTTCTGTTATTAACGACGATTGGGATCCTTGATCCAACAATGTACGGATTGTGTAACACTGGCCTGTTTTTGAAACGATATTTACCAATGCCGTTGCAAGAAGAATATGATTTGTTTTCCTAGTGAAACATGAAAGTACTGGAGTTAATTCCGACTTGTCACCATTTGCCGATGATGATTTTGGTTTCGTATCTTTGACCGTACTCGAATCCGTAGTACGAGTATGGGGGACATAACTCTTAGGAGCGCCTTCACTGGTAGGATGTAAAAGAGCATTATGTTTCTTGTTGCAAATGCGACACCTGTAATTTGTTTGACAATTTTTGGCAGTGTGATTGTTACCCAAACAACAGTAGCAAATGTTGTTCGACTGAACGAAACCACGACGAGACTCAATCGAGGTTTTTATAAATGCTTTGCAGTAAATAAGTTTGTGTTCCCCGGAACAAAATGGACATTGTATTTTAGCAATATGCATCGCTTTAGTTTTGTGAACAGGTAAGTGACTCGTATTTTTATATGCTGAATTGGACCTAGAATCCAGGAACTCTAACGCTCGATAGCGTTTTGTAAGAAATTCCCGAAACTGTTTGTAAGTCGGCAATTCGTCGGACGAATTGCTGGCATCAAATTCCCATTGTCTTCTGGATTCAGGGTCCAATTTAAGTACAATGATATGGATGACAAGTACATCCCAAGTATCGGTATTTACACCAATATTTGCCAACGCCGACAAACAATCATTCGTTGTATCCATCAGTTCTTTCAAACTGCTGGCCGATTCTTGATTAATATTTTTCTGACTCATCAATCTCTTTAAGATGTGATGACATATATATATTTTATTATTATACCGCTCATCTAGCAACTTCCAACACCTACTATAATTTTTATCAGTGATGGGGATGTTGCTAAGCAACTGTTCCGCCTCTCCAGTTAGATATCCCTTTAGGTAAAGCAGTTTCTGAACATCATCCAAATCACTGTTACTGTGCACAAGTGACTTGAACAAGTCTCGAAAAGTATTCCATTCTGAATACTGCCCTGAGAAGTTTGGTATATTAACTGTCGGTAATTTAACATTACATAATTTTGAGCGCGAAGGGCCAGAAGTTTGATCCGAATCTGGGATAGTCAACGCTGACAAAGCAGTTTTTAATTCACATTTGTACTCAAAATAAACATCTTCCCCTTGATCAAACATTTTATTTTTTGCGTAATTAGTTTCCGCAATTTCTCTAGAAGATGAAATTTTTCGCATTATTTCTTTATGTCCGGACAAGAACTCGAGCCATAATTGATCAAGCAGCTCTAACCTCCCTTCTAAATACTCTTTGGTAATGCGTTCTTTCGGACTCTTTCTAAAATTACTTCTTCCTTTAGAAATACGGCCAATAATTTCTTCTTGAAAATTTAATAATGATGAGATGTGCGCAATCCAATCCAATTTAATATCCAATCCAATATCGTAATCCAGTCCGCACCGTCCAGGTTTCCAATCAATTAACGGCTCACTATGACTATGAACAATTAATTATTTTTCAAACTACAATTAATTGTTAAACACTGTTTAATTAATTGTCCGATCTTCTTTGCCCTCAATTGAGCACCGCAGACTTCTTTGCCTGGCAGACACGCCCAATTCTCAAGACACGAGTCTTCCTCGGAGACTAGCAGTCTCCTGATGGATCAGCTTTCGCCTGAAGCTGACCGAAGTTATCTGAAGTTTAACGGAGCCTCCGTTTCAACTTCAGCCTCGCGATACGATTACCACGGTTACCACCGTCCGTGACGCGCATACGTCGCCAAAATTACACTTTACGAAGTTTCTGGTTCCTGCCGAATATTCGGCCACGAAGGACCATGTACAAGCTCCAAGCCTGTTCTGCTCTTAGGTCCTCGTGAAGGTTCTTAATTTAGAGTTAAATGAAACCAAGCTTTTACAGTCTGTATACCTTGCATTTCGATTATAGCAAAATACCTTAACTTACGTCCCCGTGCGAATAGTGTCACCGCGATTCAGCGAAACGCGTCATCAAAATTAGCCATCTAGCGGCAGAGATGTGAACCTTTTTGCATGTTCGGAAACAGCTTGAGTAAAATCTATTGAACGGCGCTAGGTGACAAAAGTGGCTTATACACTACTGAAATAGAAAAAAACATTTTTAAAATTCGTGTCTATTTGTCTGTTCATGCATCTACCTCCACCGGCGTGCGAATAACTGCAGTTCAATATTGCTCTGTTAATTTTATTCATTTTTGTCAGTTTAATGTAGTAATTTCGTACAAAATTGGTAAATGTGACATTATAGGTGGTCACCGTGATACAGTGAAGTGTTATTTATAACAAAATAACGTACAATAAAGTGATAAATACGTTATTATGTCATCTATTTGAGTATTAAGTCAAGAACGCGTTAGCGACGAGTTCTGCATGGCGCTGGCGCTCTTTTAAGAGTCCCTATCAATTTCGGCGCGCTACTACATTAGCATTGTGGTTTAAATTGCACTCACAGTGCTGAGACTGTAAACACTGCTAACGATCGGTTTATATTGTTGGCCAGCATATGCACGCTAACAAATTAAACCGACGATTGCATGCTTATGTCATTTGAGTCAGCTGTTCTACCTTCTGTTGTTTTGTTTTGTTTTTAGTTTTCTCATTTCTCTCTTAGTTCTGTTTAATTCGTTTGCTTCTGCTAAAAGAATATAATCATTATTATATGTACTGGCAGTCTGGCGGGAGTTCCAACAATATATCAACACAGAATGATATATGTCAATTGAATTTGACGTTACCGCATACGCTGCTCTACCTCTTTTTTGTGAGCGTTGTGTGCACACCAAAATGACGTCACTCCTGACGTCATGTGTACGACGTGGAGAATAAATGCGCATTTTAATCCGAATTTGTGCGTGCTGATAGTACACATAGCGCACATTGGTGCAATTTAAACCACAGCATAGGTAACTATCGGAGCGCAGTGTGTCTGTGTGCGTTCGAACTATCGCTGACAATCGTAGTGTGCGTTGTCGTACGGTGTGTAGCGGGAACAAATATTCTTGGTCCATAATCGCTATTATCAACACTCCATTGTTTTTACTTACTAGGTTCCGTAGTACTGGATGGACTTTATTGTGATAATGACGTGTTATGTTTGAAACCCAAAAAAATATATTGTAACTAGTACGGCATTACGGCATTCAAGGGTGTGGTACGAAAAAATTATCAACTGTCCTATACAAAACTTCATTACCTAGTCGATCCAAATATATGGGATGGCTGTCTTTTTTTCGAGATATCAATGTTGGTCCCATGAGGAAAGTTGTTCAGTTTGATAGCATGACAATCATCATCATCATCATCATACTTCACTCTCAAGGGGCTTAACGGATACTTATTGATGAAATTTGGAATGGAGATAGCTTTTACCCTGGAATGACACATAGGATACTTTTCATCAACATCATCATCATCCTTTACGCGGGTGAAACCGTGGGGCGCAGCTAGTAATGAATAAATCATAAAGTGTCACACGATGCATAAATAAAACAGATTTGTTCCCTGTAGTACCACTGCTCAGTACCACCGATGATACTAATGGGAAATTGTAGTAGTACCCCTATAAGCAATTTATACTACTTTTTATGGTGGTACTAGTGCGAAATGGTTTATTCCCAGTAGTACCACTGCGAGTATCACCGATGGTACAAATGGAAAATTATATTCTTCATTATGACCAAGTAATTTCATTGGCCGACCTAGTAAGAATAGTTTTTAGTACCACCGGTGGCACTTCTGAGTACTAAGTATTCTCATTATTACCCTTTTAAATTAAATAATTTGAATGAACATTTGAAATTTGTACAGATATGGCTTTTTGCGCACCGCAGCTTTTCTGCATGAACAATTATAAAAGGTATCATATACCTATTATGTCACATATACATTATACAAGTTTCACTTATATACATTCAGCTGTTACGGAGCTGAGTAGTAGCAAACATACTTAAAAATTGATTTATGCATTTTTATAATGTTACCAGTTGTAACACAATTACAATTTAAGATTTTCTGTGTTTATTTTTCTTATCCTGGATAAAAATATTTTATTTTAGTCTTTACAACGTATAGTATCTATGTACGAAAATTCTTTGAAATCGGTTAAGCCGTTTTGTGTATTTTCCTTTAATTTTCTTCCCCTTTTCTGTCGAGAAAATTACTCGTAAATACATTATATTAACGAAACCTTGTAAAATGAAGATACTAATGAAGGTCTTGGAGTGACATATAGTTATAGGATACCTTTTATCATTGTTCTTACGGGCGAAATCGCGGAGCACAGCTAGCTATACCAATATAAATCTCACATATGCCACCATACAAATTATTTAATTAGTAGGGGTAGTAATGAGAATACTCAGTACTCAGTAGTACCACCGGCACCGGTGGTACTAAAAAATATTCCCACTAGGTCCACCAATGAAATTACTTGGTCATAGAGGTACTAGTGCGAATGCAATTTCCCATTAGTACCATCGGTGGTAGGTACTCGCAGTGGTACTGGGAACAAACCGTAACCAGGGCGATCGCACTCCGCAACAAGTACAAATAAATTCAAGGACCCAATATTTGGGTCCGTTCAGTCGAGTGTCAAGCGTGCGCTCGATTAGTTGCGCGCCTTGTACTTAGCGATAGAGCACCTACTTACGTAAAGTTATTAACAAACTTTATTCGTGTTTTAATTATGAGTACCAAAAACAAAGCTAGAAAGTACTGCATAGCATTCGTCTGTTTGAATAGTGATAAAAATGACGAATTGTCATTCTTTACGTTTCCAAAGGATATTGAAAGGTAATAAATTGTAATACCTATAATAGATCCTAGTTATGTAGTTAGATATTGATATTTTTTTATTACGTAGGTTCCTATAGTTTTATGTTATTTCATTTGTGTTCCATACCGAAGCTACGCATATTTAAGGTTTTTCCGCGCAGAAATAAAGTCGTTTATTAAATCGATCAACGTAATTTTATAATTGATTATAGTAGGTATTGTTGATCGGAAAATGAATTACTGTGCTGACTTAGTAAGTAGCCTACAACTAATTAGGAATTTATATAATATATGTCTCGTATAATACCTACCTACTTTAAATACCTTGTATTACGTAGGTAGCAATTTATTTTTCACTCATTAAAAAGCATGGAATTCAGACAGGCACCTTTATTCATCAAAGTGCAATACCTATAGGATATAATCATAATCAACCAACGACGAACCAACGTAGGTATCTCACTAAAGTTATGGGCGGTCTGAAAACGGGATAGGTAGGTAGTAAAAATGAGGTAGTAGGTCTATTCTGATAAGAATGTCATTGTATGTAATAGAACTATTTTAATTTATAATAATAAGTAATAACATAATACATTATTACTTAATTATTCTGTTACAATATCTAAGTCATAACATATCACAGAATAATTAGTAGTACAAGTACCTAGTCATACCTTAATACAACCCTACCGAGCGAAAAAGGACAGAGCGATTCTGAAACGGTTAGAGCAATGGAATTTCTCGCGCGTTGTGATACGGTGAATTCTAGCCTGCACGCGGTGGGCGAGCGCCTTCTAGGTAAATATAATTGAATTCTCGCAGCGCCGTGCGAGTTAAATTGCACTTTATAGCGTTGTAGCGGGAGTCGCTATTTATTTAAATGACTTTACTCAGTTAGCCTTCTGTACTTGTACTATTATTTATTCTGTGCCGTAACCCACTTGTACCACCATTTAAATATTTAAATAAATTACTTATAGGGATACTACTGAGAATGCAATTTCCCATTAGTATCACCGGTGGTACTGAGCAGTGGTTCTAATGGGAACAACCTATAAAACAAGAACAAATCAAATATTTATATAAACCCTTTCCCCCACCCCCATTTTACCTAAGAAGCATCTCGATCACATCAGTTTTCAAACATTAAAAACCGCATCAAAATCGGTTCATTCGTTTGGGGTTTGGGAGCTACGATCCCCTCCCCACATACCCTCTCCCCCCACCCTCATTATAGCTAAGAACCATCTCGTTCACATCAGCTTTCAAGCATAAAAAACAGCTTCTCTTTGGTCGGGGGTTAAAAATAAATATACTCATTATGTCTCAAAACTGGTTAGGCCTAGTACAAAATCACGCTCGATTCACTAGTTTCGTCAGGAGCGGCGAACGTCTCAGGCGACACAGGTCCGTCGTCGAGAAGCCCTCGGGCGCGACTGAATGCCTTGAGCGACAGTGTGACCAGATTCAAATGTCAAATTCTGCTAGCCTGAAGGACAAAAACCGCTAAATTATGCTAGACATTTTTCAAATAATGCTAAATTACTGCTATCACAGATATTGCTTAAATATTAGAAAATATGAATAAAAATGCCAATTTGTTCGACTATTATTTAGCCTACGCTGTCTGTCTGTTTGTCCGTCCTACCTTTTAATGACTGTGTCTTATGAGAGCGATGGTAGCCAAGTGGTATCATGTTGCGCTTTACAATCTGACGATACCCGGTTCGATCTTCGGCCCTGCACCAATGACTTATTTAGTACATAAATAAGTTATGTGCAGTTTCGGTGCCATCGCTCAAAAACGGTGAAGGAAAACATCGTGCGGAAACCGGTATGGCCAAGAACCCCAAAAGTTCAAATATATGAATTTCACCAATATGCACTGGGCCAGCATGGTGGATTATGGCCCATCCTCTCTCTCTGAGAGAAGGCCCGTGTCCCAGAAGTGGGAACATTCCTACGCTGATAATGATGATCTTTTGAACTGTAATAGAAAGCCTGTTGAAATGTTCACAGAATATTACTGTAATGTTACGTCAGATTAATTAAGAAATAATAATAATAAAAATGAGATCCCAGTACAACAAAAGTATTTTATTACGTACAAGCGTCAAAGTCAAACTTGGCATGATTACACACTCTAAAGTAAAACAATATAACAAGTTAAAATAAAAAAAATACAATGTGGTGTGCTATAGACCGGCCGGTTTATTTCTATTTACAACACAATTCTATTTACGTCACTATCACTGTCTTAGCAAATCCTTTGTATAATGATGATGAGATAAGAGATAATTTTAACATATTTTTGTCAGCTCGAAATTCACACACCCATTTTCTCATATATTTCCTTTTTGCCTTTTTGGCATGCAAAATTGCAGAAATGTCATGTTTATTTTTGAATCGATTTCTAAATTGGATTTTCATATTGGTAATCAGTAAAATGATTCATTAACAATAAGTGTTTGGCATTTGCAAAATCATCATAGCCCGCGCAAAATTCAAAATTTTGGGGTATTTTTAGTACCATTTAATTTTAATTAAATTCATCTTTTCAATTTGTCTTCAGAATTGTTTAGTACCTGTTCGTTTATAATCATCGGTTTATAAGGCATAATTTAAATATTTTATTACAATTAAATAAGTAATCAAAAATAAAATATAAAAATTGAGTTTGGAAGATAAAATACCTCAAATTTTAAAATGTTTAACACTTATTGTAATTTTCAATAAATTCTTACGCGTAGACGACGGGTTTGCACATGATTTTATTGTTTTTTTCGGCGTGAAACACATTTTTTTAAAGTACTTACAAATTAAACTTTAAAGAAAAAACCTTGTCCACATACTAATATACTATGTACCCAGTATTTAGGATTTTTCTCAGATTGTTATTTGCTACCAGTAAGCTAAAAAGGCAATTGAAAAACCATGTGTTTCGTGCTTAAGTAAAAACGAGTGTTAGATTTTTATTTATCGTAATTTATATTGAGTAGTTATCAAAATTTAAATTAGTAGCCTTACTAGATAAATAGATGATAAACAACTTTTAATTTAAAAAAAAACAGATATATTAAGGCTATTGAGAAATTAGCGCAGAAAAAGTTGTAATTTTCTGTTCTTAGACCGCAAAATTGATAGGGACTCTTAATGACGGCGTGGATGTTCGAGTCGCAGCAGTTTTTTTTTTCTACCTACGTTGTTAAACGTGAGTTACTGTTTATTGTCGATGATTCGCAAACTTATATCTGCACAAAATTTGTGTTTGCCACAAGCACAATAGAAAGAACTAAAATAATTGCGGCAAAAGTATCTTTGCCTAGATAAACTGCGCTGGACTAGTTCAATACTCCGGTTCCTGCATACTGCTATGTTTGTTTGTTCGTCGTATGAGGTAGTGCGGGCCTCTGACATGTCTTAACGACTGCTATTAATCAATAACAGCCGGGACCGACAGTTTAACGTGCCCTCCGAAGCACGGAGCGATGGAAAACCGCACATAACTCAGAAAAGTCATTGGTGCGGAGCCTAGGTTTTGAACCCGGTATCGTTGGATTCTAAATTGCACTATAGAACCGTTAGGCCACCATCGCTCTAACAAAATAATAACAAGTCCGTCAAAAAGCATCAAGAGCGTTGGTGTTAAACTTTTACATTGCTTTCTAATATCCTAGAAGAACATAGGATGCTTTTTTGCGATAAACTGTACTACAGAACCGTTAGGCCACTATCGCTGTGCTATAATACAAGGCCACTAAATCGTACGCCACCGAAAATGGAATCGGCTTCTAACTCCAACTTAATGCACAAGCAGTCAGACTCCAACTTGCATTTACTCGTACAAGAAGAAGATGATGTCGAAATTACTGACAGGCGCAAGCGGCCTCGCTTAGCTCGCCTAAACATTCCTGTGAGGATGTTAAAGAGGAAATCAATGATATTAAAACCCTGTTGTTATCATTCAAAAATTTACAATCAGCCATATTGCAAACATTAATACAGGATATTAATGAGATAAAGTCCTCAAAATATGAGCAAGCTATGGTGTTGAACAAATTAGTGTCGGACATCAATGAGGTAAAATCGCAAACAATCACATTCAAAAAAAAAGTTGAACTGGAAAAGACAATGAGTTCAATTACCCATAATTATGAGGCCATGCCAATAAAAATTAAAACATTACTTCTAGAATAATAAAGCTCGGTAAGACTCTCAATGTATGCGTGCAACCCTCGGATATCCGTGACGTGTACCGCCACCCCGGCAAGCCAGGCTCCGTGCGTCCCAACATCTCCGAGTTCACGTCTGTTATCCTGAAGCGCAGTATGCTATCTGCGGGAAAAACATTCAATAACCAGAGGTCAGGAAAAGACAAACTCAACACAGGACACTTGGGCTAGAATGACCATAACTGTTCGCAGGTCTACATAGTTGGATTTTTTATCTGGATCATCTCGTACGCTATTTTACCAAGCGAGGGAATTTACTAAAGCAAACATTTTAAAGTTTTGCTGGTCGAAAAATTGTAGAATTTGGAAGGATGAAAACTCCAGGGCTATACCCATCATATGTGAGCAAGCTCTCAACGATCAAATAGGTCACGCATGACTATTTAAACTGACGAATTGGCATCTTCCTTTATATTTTCTAGGTAATAAAAATAATTACTTTTATTGTTTTGTTAGTTTTACGTACTTGCAACATACTAAACGTACACTTAAACACACACACAACTCAATACTTACACAAACTACCACACATATACACACTTATGGCAATGCTTATGATAGGCTGATTGCAGAGATGACCAACCTCATATTTATCTTAAGAAAATCAGTCCCACATTGTGTAATTATTACGTATTTCACACACACACACACACACACCACACACACACACACACACACACACACATACACATTGTGTATTTGTACGGATATTGATGCAATTAGCCCCTCATCTTCATACTCCTGTTCCCCAGAAGACTGCGTAAGCCACATTGATACGAATAAGAAATCGCTTAAAATTATTCATCTCAACATTCGTAGCCTAAACTGCAATTATAGTGGACTATTAACTCTACTTTCTACTCTAAGCCTTCAATGCGAAATTATTGCCTTGACCGAGTGTTGGCTTAGCTGTGTTACCAACATTCCAACCATTGATGGTTTCTTGTCGTACCGCACAGGCAGGACAATCAATCAAAATGATGGCGTAGTCCTGTACATCAAATATACCATTGAAAGTACTGTAGTAGAACCTGAGTTTCATGATGGTAACTGTCTGGTGTGTTGCATTGGCAATAGCACTCCAGTTATTGTAATTTACAGGCCTCCAGCATTTAATAACATTAATAATTTCATTACCAGCCTGAACAAGATACTTCTATCTTTTTCTTGATACAGAAATGTCTGCCTTACTGGAGATATTAACATTGATATTAAAACAGGTAATGTTGACCGAAATTCAAATAAATATCTCAATCTGACTGCCTGTCATGGGTTACTCCCAGCTCATAATATACCGACTTGATTAAATAATTGCCTTGACCATTTAAAATCTTCTCAAGAAGCATGTAATATTGTTATTTTTACCTTTATAACGGATCACTGTCCAGTGCTACTTTGTTTGTACATTGAAATAGGGACGCCTCAGCCTAGTCATAAACGTGTTGATTACCCTGCAATAGGGTATCAAATTGCTATTACAGACTTTTCGGTGATCATGTCTCTCAATAATGCTTGTGCTGCTGCTGAATTGTTGGTATTTCTGTTAAAAAACATAATTGACAAGAATACACCAAAACTTCTGAAAAGAACTGTTGTTCTTTGTCTGTTGTTGTTTTTTACTTCTGAAAAGTTTGAAACAATCCTACGAGAAAACCGAATTCTTAAAAGATAAGAACAGCAGTATAACTTGGAAACTCGTAAAAAGTGTGACTCCTAAGCAAAATTCGGCTCCTCCTCCTATACAACTGCTCACAATTCAATCAGACCCAGTGATATTTGTAAATGAGGTTAATAACTATTTTGCTAGCATATGACGAGCTTTAGCTAGTAAAATAACTAGGAGTAATCAATACCAGCAACAGACTGATCCTGTTAAAAACTCTCCTCTAAACTCGTTTGTTATTGTTCCCACCGATGAGACCGAGGTTGAACATATCCTATTGAGGCTTCGTAATGATTGTGCAGTGGAATGACGGACGGAATCTCTTCAAAATTACTAAAACAACATCGTAATTTCCATAACATTACTTGTGTGGTTTTTCAATCTCGCTATATCAACTGATGATTTTCCAAAAGTGTTTAAGGAGGCCTTAGTTCACCCTGTACATAAATCTGGAAGCAGAGACAGTATCAACAATTACCGCCCTATCTCTGTATTGCCTGCATTGTCAAAAATCTTAGAGAAAATCTTAAATTACCGGCTTGTTTACCTCCTTGACACTTAAAATGTTATAGCAGATAATCAGTACGGCTTCCGGAATGGCAAATCAACAGAAGATGCGATTGGTAGTCTCTTATTAACGCAATAGCTAAGACCTTGGATGCAAAAGATAATTGTATGATCATCTTTTTAGACTTGTCCAAGGCCTTTGACACTGTCTCTGTCCCAATCCTGCTTTCTAAGATGGAAGAGATAGGTGTCAGGGGAGTAGCACTGGATATATTTAAAAGCTATCTATCTGACCGCAAGCAGCTAGTTAAGGTAGTGAAGAGGTCTTAGATTATGGTGTTCCACAAGGTATTATTTTGGGACCAACGTTATTTCAAATATATATTAACGATTTGTGCCGACTCTCTCTGGAAAATGCCAAATATTCTGCTATGCTGACAATACAGACAAACTTGTTAGTGGGGATTGACGTCCCGGACACAAACCCCTCGTGATAGTTACGAAATCAAAGCTCACACCTGCACCAATTCCGCTAATATATTATGTACTTGCAGCGCTTTATCCAGAACAAATAAAACAAAATACCTGGGAATCTTAGTAGATGAGCTCTTAAACTGGCATGTTCACATAGATGAATATATATTTTTAAAACACTTAGGAGCTCAGCAAGTCAAGATACATTGAGACTGGTATATTTTGCATTGTGCGAGTCGCTGCTGAGATATTGCGTCACCGTATGGGGAGGCTCACCAAAAACTAAAATGCTGCAGCTTGAGAGAGCCCAAAGAGCAGAGCTAAATGTAATGCTTAAAAAGCCTTACCGCTATTCCACTGCTGCACTATACCTGGACAGCAAAGTACTTTCAGTGAGACGTCTCTTTATCTTCCACACTATACTCCGCAAGCACCCATCCGTAGCGTACAATAAACTTCATCATAGTACGATATTGTTTGTCTAATTGATAAATATAGAACTACGTTCTATAGTCGATTCTTTCCCATTATTAAGTAGTCAACTATACAATAGAATTAAGGAAACTTTTTCTGAATAAAATATATTGATTAATTGATTGATTGCGTCACATAAAAACTACTAGACCGATTGCGATGCAGTTAACTTTTAACACAAAGACATGACCATCTGGCAAAGCCGCGGGCACAGCTTGTACATAATACGTAATATAATTTAAGTATGTAACCACAGACATGTAAAAATACCACAAAATACTTCAGCTGTACGATTAAGTGGTAACTTTGATTCCTTCTCTAGCTCCTTAACTATAATTATTATTGTAGAGAAACCCCTGAACTTCGAAATTGGTTCCAAAGTAATTCAACTTCTAAAATTAACACTTCGTTTCCACTGAGTAAGCGAAAAAAGCAATCTATGTCGCCGGAATGTTTCTAATCTTTATACAATTCGCGGTTATGTAATGACCTGTCTGCAAAATTAAAGTAAATTACAATAAATGCTTTGTCATCTAAAAAAATACGCTTTTGCCCGCGACTTTCTCCACGTGGAATTCAAAATGCCTTAAAATTGTTAGAAGATACTGCAAAACTGGAGTATATACAACTACAAGCAATATAAATACACACACAGCTACATTCTCATTCGTGCTTGAACAAAAAAGATAGAGAGAAATTATCAAACTGTAGCAAGGCGGTCGCACTCCGCAACAAGTACAAATAAATTCAAGGACCCAATTGTGTAGTCCGTCCGTCCGTTCAGTCGAGTGTCAAGCGTGCGCTCGATGAGTCGCGCGCCTTGTACTTAGCGATAGAGCACCTACTTACGTAAAGTTATTAACAAACTTTATTCGTGTTTTAATTATGAGTACCAAGAAGAAAGCTAAAAAGTACTGCGTTCATTCGGCTGTTTGAATAGTTATAGAAATGACGAATTGTCATTCTTTACGCTTCCAAAGGATATTGAAAGGTAATAAATTGTAATACCTATAATAGGTCCTAGTTATGTAGTTAGATATTGATATTTTTTTATTACGTAGGTTCCTATAGTTTTATGTTATTTCATTTGTGTTCCATACCGAAGCTACGCATATTTAAGGTTTTTCCGGGCAGAAATAAAGTCGTTTAAATCGATCAACGTAATTTTATAATTTATTATAGTAGGTATTGTTGATCGGAAAATGAATTACTGTGCTGACTTAGTAAGTAGCCTACAACTAATTAGGAATTTATATAATATATGTCTCGTATAATACCTACCTACTTTTAATACCTTTTATTACGTAGGTAGCAATTTATTTTTCACTCATAAAAAAGCATGGAATTCAGACAGGCACCTTTATTCATCAAAGTGCAATACCTATAGGATATAATCATAATCAACCAACGACACGTAGGTAGGTATCTCACTAATGTTATCGGCGGTCTGAAAACGGGTTAGGTAGGTAGTAAAAATGAGGTAGTCGGTCTATTCTGATAAGAATGTCATTGTATGTAATATAACTATTTTAATTTATAATAATAAGTAATAACATAATACATTATTACTTATTTATTCTGTTACAATATCTAAGTCATAACATATCACAGAATAATTAGTAGTACAAGTATCTAGTCATATCTTAATACAACCCTACCGAGCGAAAAAGGGACAGAGCGATTCTGAAACGGTTAGAGCAATGGAAGTTCTCGCGCCTTGTGATACGGTGCATTCTAGCCTGCACGCGGTGGGCGAGCGCCTTCTAGGTAAATATAATTGAAAGCTCGCAGCGCCGTGCGAGTTAAATTGCACTTTATAGCGTTGTAGCGAGAGTCGTTATTTATTTAAATGACTTTACTCAGTTAGCCTTCTGTACTTGTACTATTATTTATTCTGTGACTGTAGTGCAAATGAAAGTCACTGCTAACACGTGCTACACAAACACCACTTCGATGGTGACTTAGTTCAAATGGTTGCCATGGAAACTAAATTACAATCAAAAAACATCAAGAGCATTGGTGCTATACCTAATTTTGCATTGGTTTTTAATATCCTAGAAGAAAATAGGATGCTTTTTTCGCGATAAACAGTAGTCCGCGCGTACGAAGTCGCGGGCGGGAAAACTAGTTAAATATATAATTTTTGTAGGCAATTTTTTCCTGACATGGTAACATTTTTTTCCAAAATAGGTGTAATAATTATATCATAAATAAAGAAGGCAAATATCAGAGAAATCATTAGAATATTCTTACAGTTAAGCTCGCTTCTATGTTCCTCAATTACCGAAAAAACAAAACTTCTCCTCAGTGTCTATTTGATGCAATATCTTTTATGTGTTTATTTTCAACCCCCGAACAAAGAGACGGGTGTTATAAGTTTAGGGTGTGTATCACTGTGTGTGTGTGTGTCTGCTTGTGGCATCGTAGCTTCCAAACGAATGGACCGATTTAATTGCGTTTTTTTTATGTTTCGAAGCTGAGGTAAACAAGATGGTTCTTAGCTATAATGGGGGGGAAGAGGGGGGGGGAGATTAGGGGGTGAGGATCGTAGCTCCCAAACGAATGGACCCATTTTGATGCGGTTTTATGTTTGAAAAGTGATGTGATCGAGATACTTCATAGCTATAATGGGGGGTGGGGGTTATATATATTTTTAATTTGTGCTTGTTTCTCTGTCAATCAGTGAAAATAATGAAAAACACGCTCTGCAGAACAATACAAATCATGAAAACAAGACATAAGTTCAAAAACTAAAACCTGCCTGCGGTCGGGCAAATAATAGCCTATGACACTCTTGCGATGAAGAAGAATATAATCGATTGATACCTCGCTTTTCAAAATCAGACCAAGTTTTTAGTTTTTACACATTCTCCTTCCTTTGCTTCGCATTAGTCGGGTAAAAAAAAGGTTATGACACTATATACCTATATTTTCACCTGAAGACGAATCGATTTCGAACCAAAAGGGGCGACGCTGTGTTGGAACATCCACATGTCATACTACATACATACTTACATAGACTGCTTACTTCATTACCCTTCTCTTGCTTCGCCGTAGTCGGGTAAGAAGTGTTACAAGAACAGACGCTACTGGGTACACTGTGGCTGAGCCAGTGACTTCTAGTCTCTGGCATATAAGGTTCGTGACGGTTGTTTATCTGCAGGAAGGTACTGAAGCCGCAAGTCGCAAGAGCGTGCGGAAAATATATACGGTAGATACAATGACTGTGTTCTGTGGTACGAGTAATTTAATTTTTTACCCATAACCAATATGCAGTTTAAACTCTTAAATAGACATCGAACTATATGCATATTTGCACAATGCAAATGCATAAAACTGGATATTTACGGCCTTTTTGCATAATTTAGTACTTTTTAGGGTTCCACACCTCTAAAGGAAAAAGGAAACCTAATACTATTATTACTTTGTTGTCCGTCCGTCCGTCCGTCTGCCTGTCTGTCTGCCAAGACCCTTTTTTCTCAGGATCGCGTAGAGGGGAGGTATCAAGTAAAAAATTAATATCAAATACTCAGGTCTACAGCTGTCGATCCCGGCTGTTATTGATTAATTGCAGTCGTTAAGCCATGTCAGAGGCCCTCGGGCTTGACAAACTCTGACATCAGAGGCCAGCACTACCTCATATGTCAAACAAACAAATAAACAGGTCTACAATCCCTTGGAGCTGTGAAAAAACAAACTTTAACTTTAAGCCAACGCAATCAATAGATAGCTAATTCTCGTCGCCGCGATTCTCATCGTCACCTTCATAACAAATTATGTTTTTTGCTCATTTGAACTGTATTTGTAAAAAAACTTAAAGCGTTTGATAAGACGAGTAAATTCATATGTAAATTAATCGAATCGTAAGTCTTGTTTGGAAGAATAATGGTTTTGAAATTCTAGATGCCACGAAAGTGACGCGATAATCCATGAAAGTGACTCAGTAACTTAACAGACATTATTTTCTCACAATATGCTACTGTTTATGAGACTAAATATTCATGAAATAACAACTTAATCCTTTTTCATAATTAAACAGGCAAATATATGTTAGGTATCAGTAATCAAAAGAGATAACTTATTATCAGTCGGTCCTAAGTTTTGTCATCCAACAAAATAGGTATACTGATATGCTACGTCAAATAAAACTACACAATTTTAGTGAAAGGTTTTTATTGCAAATATTATTATTGCAGGTGACAAACAGGATTTTTACTGTGATTTTATTAACCAGGTACTTATATTTCAGAGTATATTTTTACTCTAAAATAAAATATTATCACATACTTATGTATGTTTTTTTACTATGTAGTAACAACAAACTGAAATTATGTGCCCATCTAAACTTAAAATATAATGATTTCACTTCATTTCACTTTCATTTCAGTACTTATGATATTTTAAAGTCACAAATTATTTATAACATTTACAAATAATCAGTCTACAGTGATAATATTTAAACAAAATAATTAATATAGCCTAATTCGTCGTAATATGAAGTTTTTCCTAGCTAAAAAGCTTAAGAGTCTTTAAAAACTTTTTAAATACACCACCAGTCGCTTTACTTCTGAATAAAAAATATGCTAAAAAACACTTTCGTGGCATAAAATCACCTTTATGGATAAAACGCCATGAAGGTGATGCCACGAATGTGAGGTTTTTTTTTTATAAATTGCTGCAATGCTTTGGTGTAACGTTTTAAATCAAATACTACATAAATATCTCGCACTTTTTGCGCGCGCTCGAGCTAATTTTGATTTCAATTGCTAAAATACAATGCACAAAAATGTTGTCCACGCAAGTGATCTATGTGACCTATGAATAAAACATTCCAATTATTATTTTCTCACGGCACTATTAGCCGCACTTCTCCCTTCTGCGATGCCGGAACACGACAGACGTCCGACTAAATCGAACTCTGTGTTTGATTGTTAATGTTGTGTTCAACTGCCAGCCGTTATACTACGCAAATCTAAAGTATCTAAAATCGTGTGAGCGACGCATATGTAGTTATAAATTCAAAATTATGATCAAAAGATTTTTCTTACACTATTGGGTGTAAAGTGTATTTAATTACGACGACTTTAGTATAAGTAACATATAAATACACTGAAATTTGGTGAAGCAGTAACCAAATGTTTTACTGCAACGGGAAGTGTGACTCGATGAGAATACGAAAAATGGCCCCGTGTTTGACCATTCATGTAAATTTTTGTTATTATTTTTACTTCTATTCTGACAAGCTTTATTTATTTTGTAACCCCAAATATTATAATTCAAAAATTATGTTTCTATCTTATACCGTTTAGAAAATATAACTGTGTGACCATCAAAATTGAGCTTCGATGAGAATTACCCAGATACGACCGTTTATGCCGTATATTTTGACACTCGCAAGGGAATCAAAACCAATTGGGTAGGTACTTCCCGTTGAAGAATCATAAAATTTGGCAAGAAGCAATATCTTTTATAGCACAAATAAATAGAAAAATCTGAAACCGAATACTGTAATTTATTTATTTATACTACCTTGTACGCGTGCGCACGCGCAGTATGCGCGTGGTCGTGCACGTGGTAGCTTTTTCGCGCGCGAGCAAGGTAGTAATAAAAATAAAAATGTAACGGGTCAAATTCTGTCCATTGAAGATATTTTCATTAATTATTTGGAGGGTTCTCTATTTTCCATGCTGACGCTAAAACTTAAATTTAAAATTAAGTTTTATTTAAATTTTTATGTTTTTTGTCTGTCTGTATCTTGGCCGCGCATCACACCGAAAGTACTGAATGAATTCAAATGAAACTTGATATGATTTGAGTTCATAGTACGAGGTAGGACATCGGATACTTTCATTCTGATAAATTAAAGGGTTCCCGCAGCATAGTGGTATTTTATTTGGAGTTGGTATTCAAGTGTTCCGGCTTATAGTTAGGTACTTCCGTGGTGCACCTCTGGGATACTCAAGGAATATTCCTCCAAATTTAAAATCCCTAAGTCCACCGGTTACCTTGTTTTGCGCGCGAGCTAGGTAGTAGTTAGGCTGTTCGTTGTCTATGAGTCAGTCAGTCAGTAGGTATGTCACTGTACTGTTTTACAGGCATAATTAAAAGGATTTAATAAAACACATCTTTTTATTATTCTGCCCATTAAAGCCCGGTTATTTTATTTTTCAATTGTTATTATTATTCATATTCGGCATTTTTCAAACTATCCGGGCATCTATCTATTGAAATAATTATAATAAAGCAGTACGTAACAAAAAGTCTGTAGAAAAAAGATAATAAAAAATGGTCTAGGGTAGGTACTTAAAATAAACTAGTTACTGAATAGTTATTTTAAATCATGTATGTGTGCGCTCATCGCGTAAAAACTAGGTTATGACTTAAAAACTGGTGGACATAGTGTCACAATCCGAGGAGTAGAAGCCGAGCAATCGATAAAAAGCTTTTTGGTGGTTTAAGGAATTTTGATCAAATGTTGGTATATTGGTGTTAGGTACTTTTAACATAAAGAAATGACCATTCGTGCAAGTCCACGGGTGCAGGCAGCTAGTACAGTAGTACATTCAATGTACACAGGGTGTGCCAAAAGTAATGAGTATTGTAGGTACTTACGCACAACTATTTATGTTTATATAACTGAAACATAGTAAAAAATACCTTAATTTTGTAAAAAGGGTGGCATTATAATTAGTGATAAAAGTTAAAGTAAAATTTTTTTTTGGAAAAAATGTTTTACTTTACCTTGTCTCAAAAACAGAGCAAGTTCCACAGTAGTGGTCAAGTGGTGCTCATCTGATCGGACGGAACTAAGCTCGTGAATACACTTTAACCTTCCTATACCCGCGCGTCGGTCTGTCAGACCGACAGATTAATTATTAGTTGTTTTTTCAAAATCTGAGAATGTGGCCGTTTGGAAATTTTCTTCTCCTACTTGTTATACACGTGAAAAATTTGTGAGTTTGGATGATCATTCCCCCATCACGCTTTAGCGGCTTGACGGATTTTGATCGGTAGTCTATGTCCTATGAGGTACTTTATATAACTTAAAATAAAAAAAAACACACTAAACCGGATACAGCCGAGGGTGAAGTAGGAAACCGGGTACAGCCGAGGGTGAAGTAGGAAACCGGGTACAGCCGAGGGTGAAGTAGGAAACCGGGTACAGCCGAGGGTGAAGTAGGAAACCGGGTACAGCCGAGGGCGAAGTAGGAAACCGGGTACAGCCGAGGGCGAAGTAGGAAACCGGGTACAGCCGAGGGTGAAGTAGGAAACCGGGTACAGCCGAGGGTGAAGTAGGAAACCGGGTACAGCCGAGGGTGAAGTAGGAAACCGGGTACAGCCGAGGGTGAAGTAGGAAACCGGGTACAGCCGAGGCTGAAGTAGGAAACCGGGTACACGAGGGTGAAGTAGGAAAGAAAAATTGTGTTTGGAACTTGAAAACCCTGGAATTCTCCAACAGCTTTTTTTTAAACTAATTTCATGACACACTATTTTTCTATGAATTTTTAAAGTATATTTTTATTTTTATTTAGGGGAATACACATTTGTTCAAGTTTTCGTTGCAAGTACGAAAAATATATTTGTTATCAGAGCCGCTCATACAAAATATAGGTAACTAACTAAAGCAAATATGTCAATTTTTTTTTTTTATTTCACTCAACACATACTCTACTATAAAAAAATACATAGATAAAAATATATAATGTATGAAAAGCAAGAATTTTGGTCCCTAACTAAAGCAAATATGTCCGAAAACTTTTTTTTTTCTTTTTTCACTCAACACATACTCTACTATAAAAAAATACATAGATAAAAATATAAAATGGATGAAAAGCAAGAATTTTGGTCCCAGAGACCGTGCGCGGTGCGCGCATGTTATACCGTTTGGCGCGGGTATAGGCAAGTTAAAGTTTGGACGGTGACTTTGGGACATCATCCCTACATACAGTTTATCTCTCATCGTGAACCTAATGGGCACTTAACTGAGATAATATTGCGTGTAAGTACGAAACACCCGTGAGAGTGCACTTAATAATTTATCGAAGATGAGCGTAAAAGCCGTAGCCCGTAGATATAAAAATTCAAAACATTTTGGTTGTATGTAAAGGCGATAACTTTTTGGATTGAACTTAAAATGTTTAGCGTTCTATTCATTTAACTGATGTAGAAAAACTAACAGGGGCCTAATTCTCTAATTTTAAGACGCCAATTCCACGCTGCCTTCGTGGAATTTGTTCGTGATTCCACGCTGCCTGCGTGGAATCGGCGTGGAATTTGCGTGCAATTGGCGTGAGTGGTCATACAGAATCCAGGCCTAGGCTAGGTAAGAGCTGGGGCCTAATGCTCTAATTTTAACACGCCAATTCCACGCCGCCTGCGTGGAATTTGTTCGTGATTCCACGCAGACAGCGTGGTATCTGCGTGGAATTCGCGTGGAATTGGCGTGATTGGTCATACAGAATATAAGGATCCTGGTTTGGTCATACGTGGGGTTAAAACAAACTTAACAAGACATAATCGAAAGTACTAAAACACGCGACTGCGAACTAAACTAAAAAGAGGCAAAATATTAAGAATGGTTGCTAATCAACTTTGACTGGTTATAAACCCTAAATGGTTATTAACCATCTATCTTAAAAAGTAAAAATGATAACAAGGTCTCGGTTATCACTTTTCATAGATGATTTTAAAATACCTATTCAATTATACCACAGATGATACCTCACTTAACCTTGCTGGACGACAAATTTTTTTTCGTGTTCGCATCATGGCGTCTGTTTGTCGCTATATTAAATTTTGATTACTGACATGTCTTTATAGGTACAATGTCAGCGATTGGGTAGTTCACTCCGTAAACTAAACTAGACTTAATATCTTCAAAAGTAAATTTAAACCTTGTTAACTTTGTAACACGGTCTTTTTTTCCTGGCACTATTGTAAACTTACGTCAATTTAAGATGCACCGCTTAAAATAACGTAATTAAAACAGGTTTTTAGCATGCTGTCTAACAGCGTTTGGATAAATTCGGACACGTTCTGAGACAGCGTTTGGACAAATCAGGACTCTCGCCGCGTAGAAACAAAGTTGATTTTACGCTGACAGGCTTTAGTGATAGTTTAGTGAGTGAGGCTAAGGATGCCAGGGGCAAAAATACCTTGTTACGAAGCCAATAAGGTATAAATTACATTTGAAGAAATTAAGTTTAGTTAAGTGTATGCCCGAATCGCTACCAATAGCATAACCGATAATTTTGATTATTGTCATGACATAATAACCCTCTCAAGACAAATCAATTAACGTAAGAATCATCAAAATCGGCCCACTTGTTTGGTCTATAAGTGCTACAGAGGAATAGACATACATACATACAAACATTCAGTCATACATAAATACGTACAAAAATACACACATAGGCTGATAAACACAATACCATCCGTGGAGTCGAGTAAAAAGTAGTCAATTAGCTAACAAAATAGCCCAAAATATAGCATTCTATAGTTAATGCAGTCTACGATTCTATCAATTCGAGTTTACTAGACGAGTTCCATAGTGTATACTGTCCCTTCACTTCTGACTGCATATAAGTCATCTCATAAGCGTCAATATATTGCAACTGCATATAATTAGTGTAGGCACGTTTGCTGAGTCGGGACATTACTGTCATGAATAAATATATTTTCTTTCTTTCTTTCTTATAAATATATTATCTAGTTATGGGGAGAAGATAAGGCACGCTTTAAGGCGGGGTAGGATCTCGAATGTTTGTCCTGCTCGTCCAGGTGCAGTTTGAGCGGGAGAGGTGATGCAGCTCGGGAGTCGCTTTATGATAAATTTTGTGCCTTTCTATCGATATCTCAATAAAAAAATGTTTACTTTAATAAACATAATTATAACAAAAACAGTTGTTTCTGAAAATTCTGTTCCTTCACTTATTTAGGTAGTACACTTTTCTATCCACAGTATTTTTTGGTTCACATAAAGTTGAATCATTACGTCGTTTTCGACGTTTTGCTATTCGTCTTATTGCTGATTTTGGACTTACCCCGCCTTAATATAACGTAAACAAAAACTAGACTAGATACAACTGCAGACAAACCAACCCACACAGCTACATTCGTGTCTCATGTGAGTCAACAGCAAAGATAGAGAGACTTGGACAGACTGTAGCGCGAATGAGAGTCACTACACAAACGCCGCTCCGATAGTGACTTAAGTCAATGAAGGCTAATTTATGAGGCCCCCTCTTATCTTCCCACTGTTAATTAGATCTGTTTGTTTCAGTTTTTTAATGACACTTTTCAGAATGTTTCTGAGATGCAAAGGGATGACACACACACGTGAGCTAATAAATTGTATACTTACTAAGAAATTAAGAATACCATATTAAAATCCGTTATCATTGAGAACCTCCATATTGTAAGTTGTGGATCACAATTGCAGGAAAAATATCAAGTCAAGACGGTTGCAAAAACTTGTGCTTGTGCAAAATGATTCCCATATAAGTGCAAAAACACTACCTAATGGCTCCACAATCAGTTCGCTCGTAGGGGCATAATAAGCCTGGGTGTGTAATTTAAATCAATAAATGGGTGGAAACTTGGGTAATAATGCCTTCCCTTAACTAATAGTGTGACCATGTCTGTGAGAAATAACAAGATAATCAGGAAAAAAGTGTAAGAGCAAAAACCATAGCAGTGCGTGGCCAGCTACGTCTACATTTCAAACAGTGGACGTGGCCATAGTCGTATAAGTTTTTAGTTTTACAAACAGTGCACGCGTGCCGTGTGGATTCATCCGGTGCCGGACTGATCGCTGGCGATTGTGACCGGATTAAAACCAGCCAGTCATTACATATCCCACATTCACATATCACAATATGCTTGTGTCCTGTGCTAGAGGTCTCGGAATGATGACAAGTCATTGAAAAAAAAAACACATGACAATAGAGAAAAGAAAACAAATAAAATGAATAGAATAGAAGAATATTATGTTAAAAAACTGTTCATAGTAAGTATAATATTGTACTATTAAGTTGTTCTACCAGGTGCTGCAAGTCTTGTTATCATTGAATATATATACCTCAAGTTTCTATACTTAATTAAAAGTACCTATTTTATATTATAACATTCATCATCATCATCATCATTGCAGCCTCAAGAAGTCCACTGCTGAACATAGCCTTCCCCCAAAGAGCGCCATGACGAGCGATATTGTGCCAACTCCATCCAACGACTTCCTGCGATGGCTACAATGTCGTTGGTCCATCGTGGATAACATGTATCATAACATTACAATTATGAAATTCAAGCGCATAAAAACTGTTCATTTTAAAAGAATTATAAATATAAGTTAACTATATCCACAAAAAAATATCTAATAGACCTTTTGTTGAAGGAAAAGTGGGCAGAATGCTGCCTGCATTGTTGAGCTGAATTGCAATACTATTTTGTTGGCCTAAATAGGAGCCAGCACTTTGGTCTCATGTCGCCTCCACCAAACATTTTGCAAAGTTCCTGTAAATTTCGTGACCGCTTGGCCCCCACGAACCCAAATTTTCTGTGCTAAACGTCACAAACATGTAACCCCTGTCAAGGTTCCCATACTTGCGCCGCTTTTTCTGATATGGTTGCAGCGCCGCCAGTTTGAATTTTAGTCTCTGGAAGATGAGAGGGCGCTATTATTTTTCCATATTATTTCAAGCTCTCTTTTACTGCCCTAGATGGCTAATCCGCTATATATATTTTTGTCACCACACATCTTAAAATATCTCAATTGTTGGTCACCCCAACGTAATGATATCGCGGCGGCGAGCATAATGGATTGATGGTTATAAAAATTAACATGGACGATCACGGCTTGCATTTATCATAATAATGTGGTAGCTGTTAAGGTGTTACCTTCACCGTATATTCGTATCATGTCCACGAATTCATTATTCATTCCGTGATACGCAACGCAAAATTGCATTAGAACTGATTTGATATGAATGACATTCCCAGCTTACAGTGGCAGATTTAGACACATGATGTACTGAAAATAATAGCGAAATGATACAAAAGCCTGCTTGCGTTGCATTTGGTTTGAGCTCGCGAGGCGCTTACAATCAAGAAAAAGACCTGCTTTTATCGACAGACGTCATTCGAATCTATAAAAAAAACATGTCAGAAAGACATAAATTCAAAAGTGTTTTTGGTTTGTAACCAACAAACTTTTGGTTTTCTGTTTGTTCCACTTTCACGACTAAGCGACGGATTGGCGTGTTTTTTTTTTTGCACAAGTATAATTATTTTAAGGACCGGAGAGTGACATGCTTATCATCATCACAATTATCATCGTCCGCGCGGGAGACTCCGCGGGTTGCAGCTATTAATGCAATATTATAAGTTCGACGAGCTGGTCTACGGCACCTGCCATGTGAGTCCTGTGATGTGTTTTATGTGTGCATCTTCATTACGAGTCCGTGCGCGACTAAGCGAAAGTCGGGCAATTGCCTTAGCACGGGCTACGCATCTTTTTCATTTTATATAGAACCATCTTTTGGCCACGACTTCATCCAGGTGAATTAAAATACTTTCCTTATGTCAAAACAAACGCTGGGCATCTATGGTCTGTTGAGTCTGTGGACTGCCACCAGACGTTCGGGGGATAGGGCGTTGTCAAGTAACGTCACGGTCAGTAACGTTCATTGTACGTAGGAAATGTCTTTGTAACGTTACGTAAGTTCCACATCTAAGAATATTAAAGAAAGAGTTTAAACATTCAAGGAGGTAAGTAACGAAGTGGCAATTCCCTTGCAAAATAAATAATTTAGTTTTTTTCCTAAATAGTGTTAAAATATCTTTTCTGTACCGATCATCATGCAATTTTGCACACAAGTTGTCAGGGGCAACTTGTGTGCAAAATTGCATGATGATCGGTTGAGTAGTGAAAGCGTAACACACAAACAAACAAAGTCACATTCGCATTTATAATATTAAATATATTGTTTATATATTATAGTAGGTAATTACGATTCAATTTCTCTAGATTCCTTGGCTGCGCCAACGCCGGTAAAGCTCGACCTGTTGATGCGGTCGAGCTTTCTGATGTATAAACGTATCAAAATTAAGGTACGCTCCTTGGCAGATAGAACTAGAGATTCAGTTTTTGTAGAGCACCATAACAGTCGTGCTATGGGTATGGATCTATAAAAATATGGTATAGTGTGATAAAACCTTATGTTATGAGATGTAATGGCCAGATACAAAGTAATGGAGCTAAAAATAACGCCAGATTCTCTTGTTTGTGTAAGTGATGTTAGGGATATCTCTGTATATCCGAAACCGATCGATGAATATAGATGGATATCGGTACTTATAATAAAGCAATAAATAACAAAAAATCTTTGCAAAGAATATAATGTATTAGTAGTTTATGAAACGGAATAATAAGGTGCATTAAAACACGAGAGTGTAAAAAACGAGCCTTAAGCACAGAATAAATAATAGTACAATTACAGAAGGATAACTGAGTAAAGTCATTTAAATACATAGCAACTCTCGCTACAACGCAATAAAGTGCAATTTAACTCGCACAGCGCTGCGAGCTTTCAATTATATTTACCTAGAAGGCGCTCACCCATTGCGTGCAGGCTAGAATGTACCGTATCACAACGCGCGAGGGCTTCTATTGCTCTAATCGTTTCAGAATCGCTCTGTCACTAGGCTCGGTAGGGTTGTATCAAGATATGACTAGGTATTTATACTAGTAATTATTCTGTGATATAATATGACTTAGATATTGTAACCGAATAAACAATTATGTAAAAATGAATTATTTTATTACATATTGTTATAAATGTTGACAGTTCTATTAACTACATATAATGTCATTCTTATCAGAATAGACCTAGTACCTCATTATTTGATTATATCATAATAGGTTACACTTTGATGAATAAAAGGTGACTGTCTGACTTCGATGCTTAATAATGAATGAAAAAGAAATGGCTACCTACGTAATAAAATGTCGGTATGTAGGTATTTTACGAGATTTGTCAGACCGAATGCTATGCAGTACCTTCTAGGTTTCTCCTTGGTATTCATAATGAAGAAAAGAAAGTAAGTTTACGTAAGTAGGTACTTTATCGTTAAGCACACGGCGCGCGACTCATCGAGCGCACGCTTGACACTCTACTGAATGAACCCCAATATTACGGCCCCGAAGTTTGCGTGATGTTAAAGCATTCCGTATCTTCCCCTTTAAATAGATATATGACGGCTGGTTGGTCTAGTGGCTAGTAACTCTAGGAACGAAATCAAACGGTCGCGGGTTCGAATCCTGCAAGGGGCAATCATTTGTGTAATGAGCAGAAATGTTTGTTTCCAAGTCATGGATGTTGATATTCGTATCTGTGTATGTTTATCCGTTATCTAGTGCCCATAGTACAGGGTATCCTAGTTTGGGGCTAGGTAATTGGTGTGGAATTGTCCCGAATATATATATATATAGTACCTAGTAAATAAATTTTGATTGAAAACTGTCTTGAGTGTCGATCACTCCAGATTGAAACCAACTTCATAATACGACAAGCGTAACATAAAAAAAACGTCGCGAAACTTTAAATTGACTTTATGTTATACGAAGAGTTCCAATTTTTCTCATCAAAATGTTATAATAAATGATCTCAGTTAGTATTAAAAATGATTTCTGTTTTTTTTTTACAGACTAGTCAATCGTTTGACCACGATCTCACCTGATGGAAAGCGATGATGTGGTCGAAGGTGTAGCACGCTTGCCTAGTAGATACCTATTCACTCTTGACTTGAACACACCGGGGTTATAATTTACCGGAAACACTGACGAGGGCAGGGCATTCCACTCCTTTGCAGTTCTTATAATAAATGAAGAAGCGTAACGCTTCGTTCTTGTGCGAGGTATTTCATCCATGAAAGGGTGGCGCTTTGCTGATCGTCTAGTCGTACGGTGATGGAAAGGTGATGGGGGAATCAGGTTGTGCAGTTCTTGTGCACACTCTCCATAGTGCAATCTGTAGAATACCGCCAGGCTTGCTACCTCACGTCGATGCGCCAGATGCTTTAAAGTCTCTGAAAATACAGACTTTGTTGTTATTTTAATAATTGTTGCGTTTTATCAATATACTAGCTGTGCCCGGGGCTTTGCCCGAGTTGTTATTTTCTGGTATAAAAGTATCCTATGTGTTATTCTAGGACCAAAAGTACCTATGTGGTACAATATACGAAATTTCTTTCACCCATCAAATAGTTTTTATCGATTGATCAGCTTCTACTATCGTATTGAGATACCAAGTACACTAGTTTTAATTCAAACCCTAAGCTATATCTCAGTGAAAACCGCATCGCAATCGGGCCAGTAGTTTAAGAGATGTGCGAACAAAATACCGACAAAGAGACACCACTTTAAAAAAAAACTTCAGCAGCTTATTTTAACTGGGGGACATTTTTTTAAATTATCTTCATTGTACATACTTTTTGTTACTTATTGCTTTATTATAAGTAGATATAGATTACTGTGTAGGTACCTACTAGTATGTACTTACCTACTGAGAGATTGTGATCGAGTGGTAATACATTCGCTTTTCACTCCAATGACTTTAAATCTAGTAATATTTGGTCTGAGCTTTCAATAATCTAGATGCGGATTCGCTTACACTCCATGCTTCGGAGGGCACGATAAGCCTTCGTTCCCAGTCGCTAACAAATTATAGAAGCCGTTTTGCCACGTCAGAGACTCTTGGGCAGCCTGACAAACTCTGACACCAGAAATCTGGCATGATACTACCTTCAGACCAAATATTACTAAAGTAATGTATCCTCCTAGGAGGATACATTACTTGACTAGTAGACGAATGAGGTAGTATCTAGATACTACCTCATTCGTCTACTAGTCAAGTAGGTACACACCACCATCTCTGATAAGTAGGTAGGTTATCAGAGATGGTGTGAATCTTTTGCAAAAATGCGTCTGAATACGTGTCAAAAACCCGTTAAAATTTCAGAGATATGATTATCTTCTTTTTAATTCTTGACGGATGCAAAATGTTCGTTAATTACGTTTTTAAGCACTTGTGATTTTGATAGTCCCGTATCCAAAGGGTCCAAACGGAGGACAAGGTATTACCTAAGCCGTGCCATCGTCCATCTGTCAGTCCTGTTCCTATCTAAGAGCTGTATCTTAAGTAGATACCAAGTTGAAAGAAGCTTTCACGGAATATTAATTATAGTCATGCCAGAAATTATAATAAAAAAACAAAAGGCTTAAAATATGGGCAAGTCCGACTTGCACTTGGCTGGTTTTTAAAGTAGGTACCTTATTAAATTAACAGTCACAGCCCACAGCCCATATAACAATAGTATATTGTTATTTGGGGCTGTGGACTTTGAACCGGCTAAATGACTGACTGCGTGGCATAGAAACTATACAATATGTGATAATATTGTAATAACATGACGTCAAATTCAAATAAATAGTACGTTCAATCTTATGGGTCCTTTGAGAGCGCAAACGAACACCAAAGATACATCAAAGCTCAATACATTGACCACTGGATTCAAAATATGACTTGGGAAGAACAGACAAGAATGATTTTGTCGAACTTACGAGCAACATAAACGCAATGTAAACTTCATACAGTATCTATCGAGTTGTTCGTGAAGATGGTCAGAAATCTAACGCTTATAGAAAAATAGTACATCCTAAAGAAAGTGACGTAAATAACGCAAAACCAATCCCCAACCACATTCTGGACGTACTCAGGACTTGATTAGAACTTGATTTGGGGGGAGCAGACGAAGCAAATCGGGGTCTAACAAGACCTCTTATCCTGGCCTAAAATAAATCTATCCGGATTAAGGATTTTTTTGAAGTGGCTATGGGCAGGCCAGTAACCGTTGGGGAAGAATGGTTCTCGAGTAGATAATCACGGATGGGAGCGTAGGATAGTCACCACGAGGAGAACCGACTACTTGCCAGCAGGGAGCCACTGGACGCAAGCGTTGCGCAAGCACTTGTGTTATTCTTGGACAAAGCGAGGCTTATAGCATGTGGGCAGCTGAACACGTTGCCCGGCTAAGGAAACGGACCTCCTTCTCAGGTAAAGGCGAGGTAATTAAAACAAGATGGTTAATTCAATAACAAAGGGCTTTATTACAGAATAAAATAAAAACACACGTAATATGTAATCAAAGCTTGGTTATCTCCCATTTACTGAGGAATTCAAAAAAAAATATTTTTTCACTTAACTAAGTTGGTTCTGCATCAAAAATATGATCTACACAGCTAATTCTTATAATAGGATTTAAATACTCAAATATGATTACAAAATTTTCTCATACATAAATCTATTATTTTCTATATACATATAATAAAACTGTAACGGGTCCAATTCTGTACATTGAAGATATTTTGATTATTTTTTTTGACCTTTTCTCTATATTCGATACTGAAGCCAAAACTGTACTTTTTCATTTTTGTCTGTCTGTCTGTCTATCTGTATGTCTGTCTGTCTGTCTGTATCTTGGCTAGGCATCACGCCGAAACTACTGAATGAATTTAAATGAAACTTGGTATGATTTGAGTTCTTACTACGAGGTAGGACATAGGCTACTTTTCATCCCGAAAAATGAAAGGGTTCCCGCAGGATTGGGGTTGAAAGTTATTTCAAAAAACATTTACCACTCTGAAACTACTAGACGGATTTTGATGCAACTTGGCACAGTCATAGTTTATACGATGGGTTAAAATTGAGGTTACTTTTTATCCCGCAAAAATTAATAGTTCCTGCGGGATAATGTCCCAAATTCTGTAAATTAAAGATATTTTGTAATGTTCTTTTGGGGGCCGTTCTATATTCAATACTAAAGCCAAAACTGTAAATTTTAATTTTTGTCTTTCTGTCTGTCTGTCCGTCTGTCTGTCTGCACCTTGGAAGCGCATCACGCCTAAAATACTCAATGAATTCAAATGAAATTTGGTATGATTTGAGTTCATACTTTGAGGTAGGACATAGGATACTTTTCATCCCGGAAAATTAAAGGGTTCCTGCAGGATATACGTTGAAAGTTATTTAAAAGAACACGTATCACGCTGAAACTACTTGACGGATTTTGTTGAAAATTGGTCATAGTTTATATAATGGGTAAAAATGGAGGATACTTTTTATCCCGAAAAATAAAGTATTCCTTCGGGATAATGTCCAAAATTCTGTAGATTGAAGATATTATGTAATTTTTTTTGGAGGACGTTTTATGTTCTATACTAAAGCCAACACTGTATTTTTTATTTTTGTCTGTCTGTCCGTCTGTCTGTCTGTCTGTACCTTGGAAGCGCACCACGCCAAAAATACTTAATGAATTCAACTGAAATTTGGTATGATTTGAGTTCACACTTCGAGGTAGAACATTGAATACTTTTCATCCCGAAAAAATTAAGTGTTCCTGCAGGATAGGGGTGGAAAATTATTTAAAATAACACTAAGCACGCTGAAACTAATGGACGGGTGGGTTTTAATGCAACTTGGCACTGTCTTAAGTTATATGATGGGTTAAAATTGAGGACACGTTTTATCCCGAATAAGTAAAGGGGTTCTGCGGGATATGGGTCCAAAGTTATGCTAATATTTAAGTAATAAAAAATATTTTTTGGATGGTTCTCTATATTCAATATTTTTTGCATGGTTCTCTATATTCAATACTAAAGCCAAACTGTTTTACTTTTTAATTTTGTCTGTCTGTTTGTCCGTATCTTGACCGCGCATCGCACCCAAACTACTAAATGAATTCAAATGAAAAAAATGCTCTTGGGTGCTTATAAAGGTATTAAACAATTTTTTTTTTTGGTAATCGTGTCTTTCTTTCTGTTTGTCTGTATGTTTCTTTGTTCACGCATCACGTAAAAACTACGCGACCGATTGCAATGCGGTTTTCATTGTTAGATAGCTTAGGGTTTGATTTAAATCTGGTGTAATTGGTATCTCAATCCAGTGAGTTAGAAGCCGAGCAATTGATAAAGTATTTTTGACGGCTGAAGAAATTTTGTTCAATTGTTGGTATATTGGTCCTAGAATAGCACATTATGGTACTTTGAACCTAAAGAAAAGAACACGCGTGCGAAGCCGCGGGTACAGCTAGTAGTACATAAATTCGGCCTGTACGATATGAATTTACATTAGAACTGCAGAAACCTAGGCTAGTAGAAAACTTAGAGAGAGTGGTCAGCAGTTCCCCTCCCTACCCCACTACCGCAGCTCGCTGACTCGAAATGATTTGGAACGGACCAACCTGGAAGATTCCCGGGTCGCCGTACTGTCGACTCGCGTGCCGCCGCGTAACGCCTCCTTCACTCCACTCGTTCAGCTCCTCCTGCTCTCCACGAACGGTGCCTTCCGCTCCTCTCGAACGGTTTCTGCGTCTCCCACAGTCCGTGTCTGGTGTCTCTCACGATTGGTGTCTTCCACGGGACAGATGGTGCGTCCCACGGGACAGATGGTGCGTTGGAGACCGGCTGGTGACCCCCCGGGAGATCGGCTTCGTCCACGAACGGCTGGTGCCCGTCGGAGATCGGCGCACAGCAGCTCGCAATGATGACGGCAGCGGCCGTCCGTCAAAGCTCGACTACTTCCTGAAACCCAAGTTCCTGTGTGTTTAAATGGTGTCTCGAGTTGCCCGCCTTAGATGGTCGTGGCGCAAAATCAAAACATATTTCGTTAGAACAATCCTTGAATCACGGGATATCTCACTAACCTGGCTTTTGCACTCGTATACTTATTTCGCCGGTTACCAAGTAGTCTCGATTTCCGCGCTTCGTTTTGGACTGCGTATCTCGGTCGCTCCGTTTACACAAAAGTCTGCGTGCCCGCTGCTGCCTGCGAATTAAAAACCCGTAAGACAATGTCGATTTCGCACAGAACCTACTGGAACCCACAACAAACAATTTTCTCACCTGCGCTGATCTCAAACACGTGCAACTATGTGAAACAAACTAATCCACTGTCCGTATTGGAAATGCTCACAGCAGGCCTTCCTTTTGTATATATACGGACTCTGGCTTGAGTAGCAGGCTGCACTCCGAAACCTTACATCCGGTTTTCCAGAAATCTCTGGAAACAACACTGCAGCTTGCATCGCAATCCAGACCCTGTCAGCCTAGCTATACGTGTCACTGTCCTTCAGCAAGCTCTGATGCATTCCAGTCAAGTTCCGCCGAGATTAAGATGTTTTTATCTCAAATTCATATAAAAAAATTAAAAAAACTGGAACTTTCTTGTGTTCTACTCAACCTGTCAAAACATTCCATGGTGTGACCATCGCAAGCGATTTGTATGTGTAAATTATTTTCGACATATGAATCGCTGCCCTTTGAATTTCTGATTTGTTCGCCAACTCAAAGATACGACTTATTTCGGATTTTCCAAATATTTTGCCCTTTGTTTGAAGCTATCCAGGGCCTGAAATAATTCCTGAAACGTTCATTATAATGGTATCATCCAAAAGTTGCACTACTTCCTGACAGAGGTTTCCGCATCGTTTACACCTTCCTTCCAGTTCATGTCTCTCGACACTTAGCTGTCGCTGCGTGGATTTACCATTTCAAGCCATGAGATGAAAACTTTGCCTTTCCACTTGCAGAGGCAGATACAACCATTATCCATTGATTTTTAAAAAGGCGAAATCATCATTCAATCTTTAATAAAGAAACGCTTTCATTGATCCTTCATCGAAGTAAGTGGCGCAGCGAACGGTCGTTCGGCGTTTCTTACCAAACAAGGAGACTGGTTTCCACTTGAGGAGAAAACGCACCTTGATGCAATAGATGGCGCTTCTACCAATAGGTCTTGCTAACGCCGGCTCTATTTGCGATCTCGGAGAGAAGACGCCCCTCCTCGCCAGATGTCGTTGTACCCAATATATTTTATTTAATCGGGATTTATAACAAATCTCCCTCGGAGTCATGATTTAACATGTTACACTACATACCACCTGGAGCAATTCTAGCTGATCAAAAACTACAATGGCCAACTTGGCAATCCCAGAGTTGGCTCAGGACCCAATTTGGGCGTTGCAGGCATGGTATGGCTAAATGGAGTATTATCCAGTCGATCATCGGTAATATATCTAAGATTGCGCACTACTGCATGCATACTGCACGTGCGCGTCGCGGCAAGCAACTGAAAGACTCCAAAATGGATGCAATTCCTGTGGAAACTTTAGACAGACCATGGAGCTTTTGTGCCGTTCGTGCCCCGCCACCCACACGTCGGAAGATTTATATGAGACAAACCAAGAAGCAACAGCGTATAGATCTGGCAACTAACCAACGACACGATAAATAGAAAAAAATATTGGAAAGGCCTAGAAGTAGACGTCAGTTTTCTTCTTTTTTTTCTATTGTTCCAGTCCAGTTCATGATGATGAGGCTTAAATAAACTTACCTAATAAACAAAGATACGATCAATAGTCCAGGTTTGCATGCTGCACTCGTGACTTAAAATAATTATATGAAAGTAATAGCGAAGAATATGTCTTTTTATACAGGAAAGGGGCATTTAAAGTCAAACCTCTGTCCCCCTGGAACCTTGCGGAAATCCGCAAGGCGTTAGAAACAATATGCTTGGCGAGAACAAAAAGGTTGACTTCGGTATTGGCATCCGTAACTTATATTGCGGAGCCTGGGGCGGTGGCAGTGTGGGATAAGAGAGGAGCGAAAAGCGGGTTACATAAACAAAAAAACATAGTAAAAATAATATAAAATAAAACAAAAAACCCGACTGCATCTGTTATTTCAAAATCAAGAATCTAAAGCTTGTTTACCTCTTTTTAGTTTTGTTCACAGTCAAGTAATTATTTGTTATATTTTTATTTTATTTTAGTCTTTTTAGTTTATATTTAGAAGAATTATAAATTTTTGGACTGTTATTTGAAATACCTTCGTTTTGATACCATATTAGATTTTTGGTAGTTTTTGTTAATAACATAAAATTAATAGTCATTCGAAATGAAAAATGATAAGAGAAACTTAAGTTAGTGACTAGCCCTGGCTTGGCACGGGTATCTAAGGGCTTCTCTTTATGTGTAAATGATTCTTTCCGTGTTTTCATTGACTAATTTGAACAAAAAACGGAGTAAGCGCAATTCAAAATCTTTGGCAGCAACGCTCGTAGTGCTTTTTGACAGACTTTTTTTATTTCGTTTCCACGGCAACATGTCATTCCGCTCCTTACAGTGAGTAATCGTCATTTTTATTTGAAAATGTTTGATTCCTTGGGTTATATTATTGCTATTTTCGAAAGGATCTCTAACTTTTTGATGAATAAAATAATGATCACGTTACTTACTAATAATGTAGCTTTCTATAAATCAAACAATTTTTAAAATTGGCCACTATTGTTTGAGTTTATCCATTACAAACAAACAAACACAGAAAAAAACATATTTTTTTATCCAAGTATTAGATGACACGCCACTTAACATAGTTCGTGTTTTGTTTTTGCTTTCATTTCACTATATAGCGTCCGGTTGTTGCCATATTGAATACACAATTACACTCGCAAGATTAACATAAATGTTTTGACGTAAGTATCATCAAAATTGGCCCACACCTTTGCCCACACGTTTGATCTCTAGAGCGCCACAAAGGAACATACATACTTACATACAAAGACTGATAAACCCATTACGCATTCAAGTAAAAAGACAAATAATATATTGTTGGAAGCGTTATTTCTCTGGCTATAAGAGATAATGCCCCGGCAGTTGTTGAATGCGACGAGCAGAAGATCGGGCTCAAACCACATTGCATTATGTACATTTATTCCTGTCCGTTACAAAGGCTGCACATAACAAATTTCTAAAAGTAAAAATGCTTCCTAGCGCACTTTTTTTTGTAATTTATTACTTGAAGAATATTGTACTCGTATAGTACAATATTCTTCAAGTTTTCATACCATTTTTTTCTTCTTTTTATTTTGCGATGTGATCAAATGGCCACACACACGCTATCTCTAGAAATTGACAAGCTTCAAGAACTAACCCATATCATCAAGATTTTATAACGTAACATATTGTAAGGTGCCAGAAAAAAAAATAGTCAGCTGCGGTTAGGGTGTGAAAGAAAGATTTATATTAGACTTAATTAAACAATTGTTTTTTTGTTCTACGAGGGAATTTATTTACAAGATAAAACGTACAAAAAACATAAGTTCATTTAAAAATATAAATAAAAAAAAACTTAACTATTTACACATAACTATTTAAAAGTCCTTCGGAGGAAGGGAAAGTGGCCAGAATGCTGGCTGCATTGCCACGCTGTATTGCAATACTTATTTTGTGGCCTAAATAGGAGCCAGCATTCTGGTCACATGTCACTTCCACTAAACGTTTTGCCAAGTCCCTGTAAATTTCCTGGCCACCTGGCCCCCACGGACCCAAAGTTTCAACCCCAAACGGCACAAACATGTAACCCCGGTCTAAGTTCCCATATTTGCGCCGCTTGAGGTTTTCTGCTTTGGTTGCAGCGCCGCCAGCCCGAATTGTTGTCTCTGGAAGATGAGACGGCGCCAAGGTATCGACACAAGTTGCATCCCAAACTAAAGGCCGTCCCATCTTCCAAGGAATTAAAGTCATACCATCAGGCCTCTTACCGTCGTCTCGCATCAGGCCGTTTGGTTCTAAGATTGACGGAACGCTGGCACTGACAAAGGCCCGACGGATGACGCAGGAATCCTCCCTGCGATTCTGTAGCAAGATAGTCCGTGTTGGCCAAGCCGATCCACCATATCGCCGCATAGGCAACGGTGTGGGACTTGGCAAAAAACGCCCAGACGCAGAGAAACGGCTAATCGGAATGTCTGGTTGTCTAGTAAATTGCCAGTTTTTTGATGGAAGTGCTTGCAACCAAAGGCCTGATTCCCAACGTGAAACAGCGAGGAGGCGAGCACGCTCTGCAGTACAAACAGATGTATTAAGAAGATTTTTCCGTTCAATTTCGCAGAGCGGCCCGTCCCTATGCTTCTGGGAAGGAAGCGCTTTGGGCAATGACTGATTTGGACAGGCTATTTTTTGTTCTTATTTAAAATTGGCCTTGAAAATGAAACTAAATTGGTTTCAAAGAGGTTGTTCATTAAACTTTTTTTGGTTCGCTCGCGAATTCTTAACCGATTTTTTTATTCGAAAATGTAGACCTCCAGGGTACCACAAACTTCGAGAAAATGGGTCAGATCATAGTTTATTTTCATTTTTAATCTGTCTAGCACCGGGCGTGCCTATAGGCATGCGGAGTTATTGTCATTCTATTGTTTGAAAAACTTGCAGAAGGTTTCAATTATTTCTAAAAACTTTTCACCCGCTGTAAGCTTATAACAAATACAGCACAGTTTAAAACTTGATGAAAATATAGAGTTCCGACGATATGACTTCAGTATGAATGAGGCTTGCCAATTGGGATGCTACACAGCCTTTCTCAGTCTAGATGTAGAGTCGATATCAATATAAGCTTACTTTTGTCAGGGTCAGTGCCTTTCTGCCGACCCAATTTATTACATAAGTTACACACGGACAAAAGATTACGTTGTCCACGCACTAAAATGGCAAAAGTCAAGTAATTTATGTTAAACATTCGCTAAATCCATAGATCAAACAAACTTCAGAGGCGCCACAACCACACCACAACCACGCCACACCACATCGGCAAAAATGACGCTCGTTTGAATGGCATAACTGCCGCTTCTTGAAGTTGCGTTGTGGTAGCCACAAAATAGGCAATTAAAAATCCATGGATGACTAAAAACTTCAAAGTCAAAAAATATTTAAAGAAATATGTAAAGTATTTTATTGTACCTAAATAGGCAAAAATACTAGCACTATTACAAGTTAAAATTAACATCTCATGAACAAGGAGAAATACATAAAATATAATAAAAAGATCAAATGCATCAAAATTTAGATAAATTAAGTATTTTTTGAGTTTGAAAACGAAATTTCCCTTTCAACGTGCCAACAGAGTTAAATCTCATGTCCCCTGTGACGCCCCTCCTTCGGACCGCGCCTGGACCCCACTGTAATTTTGAATCTACAGTAATACCCAAAAATGTGGTGCACTGCACAAGGTTTACTGGCTCACTATTTATTAAAATACTTGAATGTATCAAATGATACATTTAGTTTTCTTAGGATTTAACATTAAATTGTTAGTTGTAAATCAACTAAGAACTAGCGCGATTGCCATGTTAACATCATCAAAGTTGTTCAAGGTTCTGTCAATCTTAAAAATTAGAGAAGTATCATCTGCAAACAAAACAATATCACATAAGTTCTCTATGAAAAAGGGAAGATCGTTAATGTAAACCAAGAACAAGAATGGCCCAAATATTGAACCCTGTGGGGCCCCCATTGTAATGAGAGATCCTGATGACTTCGCTCCATTTACATCTACTTTTTGGATTCTATTGCTAAGATACGAGGATAAAAGATCGAGACGTTTCCTTTAACTCCGTAATGATTCAATTTAAAAATTAATGTTTCGTGGCAAACGCAGTCAAATGCTTTGGATAAATCACAGAAAACGCCTATTGCGTCCTGTGACTCCTCCCAAGCATACAATATATGCTTTAAGAGCCCTGTGCCTGCGTCTGTAGTTGAATGGCCTTTAGTGAAGCCATATGGTTCATTATGAAACAGACCGTTGAAATTGAAGTGTGTTAATAACTGATTTAATAATACTTTCTCAAAAAAATTATTAGAGCGGGAAGTATAGAAATGGGTCTGTAGTTAGTCGGATCATTTTAACTGCCAGACTTGAATAAAGGAATAGTTTTTTTCATTTTGTCGGGAAAAACTTCTTCATCAACACAATTATTAAAATAATTACTGAATATGGAGTAATTATACCAATAATGGAACTTAAAATTTTAGTAGATATTCCCCAGAGTATTTTTTATGTTAAGCAATTTAAATGTCTTATCAATCGAATTAATATGTTTAAATTTAAATATAACATCACACTTTTCAACGTTGCTTGAGAGCATACAAGTAGCCTCAACTGAGGATGATTTTAAAGACTGGGTAGTTACATAGTTAAATATTTAAACGGGACTTAATCGCGCTGAAAACTTAATATTCATTTACCTCGACGTTTCGATCAAGTTGCATTGATCGTGGTCACGAGAAGACTGAAGTAGCGTCGAGAAGGGCGAGCGTTGTCTCCAACTACCCGCATTTGGTTTTGTAAAAAAAACACACAAGTACAATTGGTATTTTTGTAAAGAAATCTTCAAATGCATTGGCGACTTCGTGATCTTTGGAAATTAATTTATTGCCGATGTTTAGGATAAAAATTCGGTCTCGAGGTTTAATTTTGCCGGTTTCGGTATTTATTATTTCCCATGTTCCGATTGTTAAATTTTCCTACTCAAATTAAGAGATTTCGCGGTATTACACACGAATTTAAATGTCTTAGAATATTGATTTAAGTATTCAAAAAAAATCGTGTCAGTAGCATTCATATTTTTTTAAGAATATAAATCATATTTTTTGTTTCTACTTTTGTAAATACCTGTTGTAGCCCAGTCATAAAATCCCACCCGTATGCCCTTAATTTTTTTTAATTTAAATATATCGTTTAACTCTTTATCCATTATATTAAACAAGGAATTGCAAAGGTCATCAGAATTCCCATCAAACGGCAACTGATTAAGTTGATTATCAATGTTATCTGCAAACCGTTCCTAACGCTTGCAAGTAATAGGCCTGTAAGTGAACTCCTGAGAGTTTTTACCTGATTTAATCGTACATTGAAAGATAACGCTTTGCCCACTATGATGTTTCTCGCCTCGGACTTAATTTTATAAGAACCTAAGTGCCCTGAGTGTATTTCATTTAACAAATGTTTACGACAAGAGGGTGGAATTACTTTTCAATTGATAATTCTTGACGGCATGAATAGAAAGGCTTCAAATTGTTATCTATTACTTTAGAAGGCCAATCTTTTAAGCAATATTCGTAGACTCGTGACAGATTTTGATCCGGTTTAGTCGCTTCTATAATTTTGTCAAGACTTATGAATTGCGTTGAAGTGGTTTCAAACACAAAATTGATATAAGTCGCTTGTCTAAATACGAGTCATCAGCCTCTGCTAACTATTGATCAGCTAAGATCTGCTAAGAAAATCGGCTGTATTCTGAGCGCTGCTAATATATTTAATTGTGAAATTATAGGAGTTTAGGTAAATGCCATTGCGTTGCAACCTATTAGCTTTGACTTCCGGAATGCCTTTTTTGGGGCTAAAAATTGATAAGAGGGGTTTATGTTTGGTCCTTATGACGAAAGGAATAGATCGACCATAGAGATATTGTTGGATTTTACGTACTCCAAAAATAATCGCAGTGGCTTCTTTTTGGATTTGGCTACAACTTTTTTCTGCTTTAGACAGCGAGCACGAGGCATATCAGATTGGTTTCTCGACATTATTATCAATATGTGATAAAATAGCTCCTAAGCCCGTGGGTGACGCATTGACCGTGAGTTTAATTTCCGCTTCCGGATTAAAATGTGCTAATGTGTTATCAGAAGACAACTCCTGTTTGATGAATGTCACTGCTTCATAATGTTTAGTCCCCCAGTTCCAAGGAATGTTTTTCTGTAAAAAACTGTGCAAGGGACTTAAAATAGCTGAAGCATTCCTAATAAAATTCCTGTAATAATTTACAAGACCTAGGAAAGACTAATTCTGAGACGTTGGTAGGGATTTTGGCTTTTTTATGGCTCTTATTTTGTCAGAGCATTTATGAAGGCCTTCCCTATCAATCACAAAACCTGAGTAAGATACTGAATCTTGGAAAAGGGTGCATTTTTCTTTTTGTAAGACTAATCCTTCATTTTCTAATCTTGTAAATACTTATAGTAGTCTACATTTGTGCAGAATGTCAAATTTGGCTGCAATTAAGACATCATCTTGAAATATTAGAACTCCGTCTAAGCCAGATAAGATAGTTTCTATTGTTTTTTGAAATACGGCTGCAGCGCTCAATAAACTATAAACTAATTTGGTAAATTTAAACAAGCCTTTGTGCGTGTTAATGCAACTTAACATTTGTGAGGACACATCCAATTTCAGTTGTGCATAGGCTTGCGAAAGGTCTAAGTTTGAAAATTTTGAATACCATGTATCTTCGCAAAAAGCTCCTCGATGCGGGGGAGAGGATATTTGTGAATAACAAGCTGTTTGTTGAGAGTGACTGAATAATGTGCGTAGAGTCGAATGTTCCCATCATGTTCCAAAACAGGTACGACTGGGCTTGCGTACTCAGAGAAGTAAACTGGTACTAGGATACCTATACTCACTAGTCTGTCAATCTCGTGCTCCACTCGCTCTCTTAAGGCAAAAGGTACAGGTCTAGCTTTGTGAAATATGGGCTTTGCATCATCTTTAAGCGTGAGACTAACATTTGTGCCTATATATCAACCAAGCTTATCCGAAAACAGCTGGGGATATTTTTATATAAATTTTTCAAGATTTATCGTACATGAGTTTACCATCGAGATTTGCAAATTGAACTTGGCAAAAAAATCGCGGCCTAGTAATTAAACTTCGTCGGACTGAGCGATATGCACATCTAATTCATGAGACTTTGAACTATAGGTTACGGTCAACTTTAAAAACCCCAGAACTTTGATACTGCTTCCATTGTATGCGCTCAGGAACAGTTTAGTAGGGCTAATTTTATAGTTTGAAAAATGTTCTCGGTAAAAAAAAACCGGGACAATCGTAATTGGTGAGCCACAATCCAATTCAAAGTCTAAATGAACTCCACCCATAAGAACAGACTCGTGCATGGGTTCCCCATTAACTGTTTTAATGTTAGCGATAAGTGACTACCGTCAACCTGATTAGCTCATCATTATTGTTGCTACACTAGATGAAATTGTGTTTGATACACTTTTTTGGACACACCCTTCTTAAATGGCCTATCACGCAACACATGTTACACTTGTATTTCTCAAACTTGCACGTAGATGCCCCTGGAATCCGCAAGCCGTACAACGAAGCGATGGGTCACGTGTACGCGACGCAGCAGCAGTGCTTGCTGGTGCTGCCACCATTTTGAGCAATGTGGACGCACCGCGTTGCTGCACATTGCGCTGCTCCAGATTGTGCTGCTCCAAGCCAAGCACAGCGAATAGCTTCTTTTATTTGTATGGCCTCGCTAAGCGATACCTCTGACATGTCCTTTGTGAATAGCTTGTCCCTTTCTGGTCCCGTCGTCATGCCGAGTACGAACCGGTCACGTAAAGCTTTTGTTAAAATCGTTGACGGATAATCGCACCCAGCAGCGAGACTTCTTACCCTTAAGTTTCAGGGTTTCGTTTGCAAGTTGAGTCGCACTATGAAATAGGACTTTCTTTTTGACTTTCCGCAAACCCGCACTTTGTTTGCTTGAAATGGGAACCGAATAACTTGACTAGATCGACCTAATTATTTATTTATTTTTATTTATTTAGTACACAAAGTTATAAAAGTTATAAAGATTACAATGCTTAATAGATAACAAGTAATAGTTGTAAAACAAAGTATTTTATAACCCAAAAATTAAAATGCATCACTAGATCCTGCACTAGGAAAACCTGTGTCGCATTATTATGAGAGTGTGAATCATATCTTGTTGTCTTGTGTGGGGTCGAATCGAATTCCTATTTAGCAAACAGTGGAGTTCCACAAGGTTCACACCTTGGTCCTGTACTATTTTTGGCATTTATAAACGATATAGCTTCTGACATCAAATATTCAAAATTTTCTCTTTTCGCTGATGATTTAGAACTTTACAGAACTATACATAATATAAATGATTCTAAACTGCTTCAACTTGATCTTGATAGTGTTTCTAATTGGACTATCAGTAATAAACTTCCATTAAATATAGATAAATGTAAACATATAAAATTTACTAAAAAGAAATGGCCTATCTCAACTTCATACTCATTAAACTTTAAACAACTTGTAGAGGTTGACTTTATTAGGGACCTGGGTGTTATCCTCGATGGTAAGCTTTCTTTTACGCTTCATATTGATAATATTATTAACAGATCATTTAAAATGTTGGGGTTTATTTGGCGTAATTGCAAGCACTTCAAAAATGTCTTAGCATTTAAGATTGTATACGCTGCTCTGGTCCGTAGCATATTAGATTGTGGCTCTAGTATATGGAATCCATTTTATCATTGCCATATTAATAGAATCGAGAAAGTCCAAAAGCGATTTCTTTTTTTCCTAACAGTGCACCAAAGGAAAAAATCCCAACTCCTCACCTACAGTGACCGCCTGAATAATTTTGAAATGGTAACTCTTGAAAATCGCCGCTGGATCACAGATCAGATTTTATTGTTCAAAATTGTTACCGGACTACTGGACTGTCCAGAACTTGTCGCCAAAGTCAGGTTTGTTATTCCGCGCAAAGGTGCCCGTATTGTTAACTTCAGACCTTTTGCGACTCAGTCTCACAGAACCAATGTTGGCACTCACTGTGTTCTCGCCAGAATCTGCCGGGACCACAACACACTTTTTAAGGCTGAGCAGATTGATATACTCAATTGTTCACTGCTCAGCTTTAAAAATCTAATGTATAAGTTTAAGAGGTTATAGGGATCACCATTTTGTGTGACCCTTGTGTACGTTATTTTTGTTTTAAATTTATTGTTAACTTGTATATTTATTTTATTTTACTTGTTACTTCTCTAAAATACTAATTAGTTTATATCCTGGCCCTTTTTTACCTACCTTGTATGAGCGGATATGAAGGACACGTCGCTTTGTGGCGTTTTTGCATTTTAATTTTTTGCATGATGTGTTTTCCTTTTAGTGGACTTTCACTAAGTTTTTGATTTTGTTCATGTTTATATTTAATTTACTGTGTTAAGTCTGTTGGAAAACTTAATAAATAAATAAATATTATTTATGAGAGTGTGTCAAATGAACTATGCTTTAGGAATTCATAAGTTAAGTCAAATGTCCTATAGGTTATGTTAGTATATTGTGGTATATCATAATATTTTGTGAATGAATTAAATTTAGGCCAGTTTATCTCCATACAACCGGCAGGAATGTACTTTTTGTGCCTAGAATTCCCGGGTTGGTTAAGATGAAACAGACCCCTACTGTCATCTGTAACCTTTTATAAAGTTCTCGGTTTCCTCATACCCCACTCTGCTTAGATAGTTGTCAATTATTCGCTTACATGTACGACGCGAATCGTTTAAAATATGCAACAATCTGTCCAGAGCTTGGTATATATGAACACCTTTATGCAAAAAGGACTGGTGCGCAAATGAGGATCTTACAAAAGGGATATTCCATGCATTTCGACGCGAGGATCTTTGAGGTACAGAGACAGTGTTCAGTGCAGTTTTGTGGTATCTTAGAGCGGAGGCCAATCCCAATCCAATCCAAATACCGAATCGCTGACCTAATGTGTGTTGGGTCACATGTAGTACTACGTTGTTCGATGATATCAAGATGTCCTTGTAATTGAGATACTTGGGCATGCCGGTTTCCTTTTCGAGGGTAGCAATATAGCCGTCTATTAGAACATAGTAATAATCATAAAACACAGTAATACAATTGACAAAGTGGCTCTGTTAGTCCAAGTTGGAACATTAAACTTGTATCATTGACCAACGCAGCACTTGTCTGTCGAAGAATAGAAACAATGTGATCGAATCGGAAACATTTTAGAGGGCTGTACCAGGAATTGACAAGAAAAGTAACCTGCTGCTTGTTCGTGAAGTAAAAGTTAACAAGTATTTATTGCCATTGTAACTTACGAAACACACAGTAATGATGTTTCATTTCGACAATCGAAATAAAAGTATTTTTGTATTTTCGGGACCATTTTCACCAATTACCTAAACCCAAACTAGGATACCCTGACTATGCGTACTAGACAAAATAGACACGAATATTACATCGATGACTCGGAAGCAAACATGACACAAATGATTGCACCGTGTGGGATCCGAACCCGCGACTGTTTGTAGACTTCGCAGTTAGGGTCACTAACCTATCGGCCAACCAACAGGAAATTAAAAAAAAACAAAAAGAGGACAAACATCATTGCTAAACCAAAAACTATCTGCAGTTTTATGGGGCATAAGGGGTAAACTCAGCGTGAGCTGCGTTCACGTGTGCATATCGTGTTGTTTTTTTACCTAACTGTGCGACGCAAAGGAGGGTAATGTGTTTATCAGCCTATGTATATATGTAGATGTATGTATGTTTGTTTCTTTGTGTTGCTCTAGAGATCAAACGCGTGGGCCGATTTTGATGATTCTTACAATCAATTGATTTATCTTAATCATGCGAGTGTCAATATAGACATGATAGTAATCAAAATCCAATATGGCGACAATATTAATAATAATAATAACATATTCGGGACAATTCCACACCAATTACCTAGCCCTAAACTAGGATACCCTGTAATATGGGCATTAGATAACGGATAAACATACATAGATATGAATAATAGATCCATGACATGGAAACAACCCCGCACCCGAAAGGTAGGAAAAAAATTAATGAAAAAGAAGAAATAAACAACGTACTATGTTTAGTGGGGTATCATAGAATAGGTACCTAGGTAATTGAAATCATGTTTAGGTTTCTCTTACTATTTTTCATTTCGAATGACTAATGTAATCTTATATATAAATACAAGAATCTACAGCTTGTTTGGCTAATTTTAGGTTCGTTTTTTTGTAAAAAAAATTATCTACCTCTGCTTGGACTATATTGTTTGGCTGAGGAAGTAAATGTGATTAGCGGATAACAAGATTTAGTCTGTGTATAAAATACAATATAGCTCTGCTCGTCTCGTTCTCACCATTCTATTAATATCTATTTTGTTTAATGGTCTGGACATCCATTATCCTGCAATATCTAACACGGCTTTATGATAATGAGTATATCACCTGTTTTTTTTAAATTCTACTTATACTTACTTTTCTACACCGGTTTTCACCTGCGCCTCTTCAAGATCGAACTCTTAACGAGAACCAGGTGTCCCCAGCATTTCAGCTAACACCAAGAGTTTAATCGTTATAAATTGTTGCTACAATTTATCTGAACCGGAGGTTATTCAGGTAATGGTTAAAATGCTCTGCAACTTTGCCTGAGGGTAAAGGTGAGGAGAAAACTTTGGGGTAGTATTTTGGACTTGTGGAAGGCTGTTTATTGTTTGGCCGGGTAGTAAATGGCCGGATAGGAAATGGCCGGATGAAGTAACCTTTTACGAAATGAAAACTAACGAACTAACTAACCAACTTTACGGAATGGAGATATTATAATACTACTATTATAATATCTCCATTCCGTAAAGTTGGTAGGTATTAATACCTGCCTGGTTTTGTAGAATTTTATGCCAGATTCTTATGAGGCTACTTTTAATTAGGATAAAAATAGACATAGAATGTGATGTGTATTGGAAAATGTGGCATTCAAGTATTACAACATAAAGTCTTATGTCTAAGTTCAAAAACTAAACGGTTACTACGGTCGGGTAAAAAAATAATGAGAATAAAAAATAATGGCAATGAGACTTAAAAACCAATGCGTAGTGCAGTGACGCGCAAGATTTTGAAGCCAAAGTTCATTGTGGAACTGCATCTGTTATGGGCAGGCGAGACTCTTACCATCAAGTGAGCAACCTGCTCGAGTCATCACATACTCGTAAGTTTATTCAAAATTCTTATGATAGAACTAACATAAAACTCGTTAACTCGTTGTTTTTACAGCTACAACCTATTCTAAAGAGTTTGTAGAATCTCTGGAGTTACAGATTCTATCCGTAAAATTTTCGCTATTCCAGATGAGCATACGCTACTTATCTCCGGAAAAAAGCAGTGTTTCCATTGAATAACGGGAAAAGTATGAGAGCAGCTAAGTTAGACACCAATAAAAGTTGCCCTTTGGCCTTGGCCCATTGAATTTATAAGTAATTTATTATAATACCTATATGTCTAACAATTACATAACATATATAATGCATAGAGAGATTTGATACTACCGATTGGTGCCATTAAAACACTGCATATTATTTTTTCGCATTTGTGTGGGATTAAATCACGTCTGGGGTAAGCAACTGTAATTTTTTTTAAATATAGTTTACCTTACTTATAAATAAGTTCTATAAAAAACGAAAAAAAAAACCTTTATGCAATAGCCATGTCAGGGTAAAACCAGGGCGGTCGCACTCCGCAACAAGTAGAAATAAATTCAAGGACCTAATATTCGGGTCCGTTCAGTCGAGTGTCAGGCGTGCGCTCGATGAGTCGCGCGCCTTGTACTTAGCGATAAAGTACCTACTTACGTAAAGTTATTGACAAACTTTATTCGTGTTTTAATTATGAGTACCAAGAAGAAAGCTAGAAAGTACTGCATAGCATTCGGCTGTTTGAATAGTGATAGAAATGACGAATTGTCATTCTTTACGTTTCCAAAGGATATTGAAAGGTAATAAATTATAATACCTATAATAGGTCCTAGTTATGTAGTTAGATATTGATATTTTTTTATTACGTAGGTTCCTATAGTTTTATGTTATTTAATTTGTGTTCCATACCGAAGCTACGCATATTTAAGGGTTTTCCGCGCAGAAATAAAGTCGTTTATTAAATCGATCAACGTAATTTTATAATTGATTATAGTAGATCTGTTGATTGTTCTGTTGATCTGTTGTTGTTGATTGATATTGTTGATCGGAAAATGAATTACTGTGCTGACTTAGTAAGTAGCCTACAACTAATTAGGAATTTATATAATATATGTCTCGTATAATACCTACCTACTTTTAATACCTTTTATTACGTAGGTAGCAATTTATTTTTCACTCATTAAAAAGCATGGAATTCAGACAGGCACCTTTATTCATCAAAGTGCAATACCTATAGGATATAATCATAATCAACCAACGACACGTAGGTAGGTATCTCACTAAACTTATCGGCGTTCTGAAAACGGGATAGGTACGTAGTAAAAATGAAGTAGTAGGTCTATTCTGATAAGAATGTCATTGTATGTAATAGAACTATTTTAATTTATTATAATAAGTAATAACACAATACATTATTACTTATTTATTCTGTTACAATATCTAAGTCATAAGCCGTCTAAGTGAAACGGTTAGAGCAATGGAAGTTCTCGCGCGTTGTGATACGGTGCATTCTAGCCTGCACGCGGTGGGCGAGCGCCTTCTAGGTAAATATAATTGAAAGCCCGCAGCGCCGTGCGAGTTAAATTGCACTTTATAGCATTGTAGCGAGAGTCGCTATTTATTTAAATGACTTTACTCAGTTAGCCTTCTGTACTTGTACTATTATTTATTCTGTGGTAAAACTTAGAACGGGCTATAATAAATAAATGCTTATATAACATTTCGTGTCTGTGCTGTTAACCATTGAAGAGTCCCCTAGTCAGGACTCAACCATGAGTGCAGCAACTACGTCATGGTAAAACTTAAAACCGGCTATCATAATAAAAGGCTTACACAAAATTCCTTGTCTGTACTTTTGACCGTCGAAGAGATCCTATATCTGGAGACCATGTCATGGTAAAATTTTAAATCAGCTATCATAATAAAATACGTACACATAATTTATTGTCTGTGTTGTTCACCGTTGAAAGGTTCCTTTAACTGGAAATAATCCTGGATATCGATTCAGGTCATGCTTACTATATACAGGCTAATTTTTTCAAGTGGGCGTGGTTGGCTGGGAAGAAATGACATACGGCAAACTTAAGGAAAGAGCTCATTTTTAACGAAAATAGTTAAACCATAACTGATTAATTGTTCAAAATGATGACCGTTCAACACATAGCTGGGATTCGACGTGTCATATTTTAATACTGCATTCAGTATTAAAATATTATTGATTCCGCTTAGAATATTTTCCAAAGTTCGTTTCAAGTCATCAATTGCATTATACGTGTCTTTGTAGATTTTGCTTTTTACATACCCCCAGAGAAAATAATCTAAGGGGGTAAGATCCGGTGACCTCGCTGGCCACGGCACAGGACCATAAATTACCTACAATAAAATAATAACCCATGGCATAAGGTTTAACAAAATAAACTTTTTGTATGGAAAATGAATGCAAATTTTTGAGTGGTTTTATAAATAGGTTGTCCAAATGGGATACATACCAAATGAGATGTAGCTATCGAAGCAGGCAATACCGTAGAATGCAGCTAATATAAATATACATTACAAGTGGTACAGGTCCATAAACCAAATAACAATTTAAAAAAAATGAGCCGTCACGGGACTCTTGGCAGATGTGTAAACATAATAAATAATAGTTTAAAAAACTAAACAACACGCTTTATATAGAAAACCAAACTAAAAAAATACGTTTTTTTTGAAATAAATCATTTTTTGCTTATTTACACTATTAAAATTTATTTTCTATTTTTTAGTTTGGTTTTCTATATAAAGCGTGTTTTGTAGTTTTTAAACTATTTTTTTTTTTCTATTTTTAGTTTTTTTTTTCGAATTTTTAGATTGTCATCGGTCTTTGACAGGTGTGCAAAATTTGAATGAAATCTGACCGTTTAAAGTGGGTCAAAATAGCGTCCAAAGGAGTCGGTTACAAACATACAAACAAACATACAAGTCAAGCTAATAAAAAGCGTAAAAAAAAGGAAATAACTAAAACAGCAAGCAACGTTTTGCACCGCACGCTCTCATTGGTCAACTGTGAATCAGCAACCTGATCTATACCTTTTTTTTTTTGCCTGATACCATAAATCTGGTTGGCACAACGGGAGACCGTTCTGCCGCAAGTATGTAGTACCGGAGTTCAATTTCCGACTGGAGTGATTACATTTTGCACATTAAGTTGGCTTATAACTTGAATATGGGTGAGCTGAGGCGGAAAAAGCTGACGAGCCACGAGCGAAGAGTCGCCAGGCCGCTTTATCGTCAGGCCAAGAGTCTCCGTTACTCCCGTACCGCGCCATTAGATATTTACACATAAAAAAGAGATTTTTCAGTTGAAGAGTATCATGTAATCCGTATTAGCTTCAAGTTATCTTTAAAACCACTAAAGCGACACTATATGTGGAGTAGAGCCCAGGTATTCTGGTAGATAAATACCCAATTCTTTCGAGTGACTAAATTGGTCCGGATTTCCCTGCCTACAGCCTACAATGTGACAAATGTTACGTGCTTATTTAGTGACAGTACTTTATTACAATAAGGACAGTGTCACGTCGCGTGTCACGTCTCGGCTCACGTGGTTATATTAATGTGCATAAACACGTGGTATTTTAACACCTTTGCTAAGCAAAATCATCTAAACGTTCACTGTGCTGTTCTGTTGTTTTTCATTTTGAATGACCATCTATAACGATTTAAAGTTGGTTAGCAACCATCCTCACTAATTCTTATTAATATAAACTAAAAAGTTAAAAATAAAATAAATTATTATAAAAAAAAACAAAAAACCCAACTGCGCTCAAAACCAAAAAGAGGTAAATAAGTTTTAGATTTTGATTTTGAAATGAAGATCTCGCCACGATCTAGCTGATACCGTCAAAGGAGAAATGAAATGCATGATGCCTCCGACTGCATCAGCTTATATTACAAAATGAAATGCATGGTGCCTCCGACTGCATCAGCTTATATTACAAAATGAAATGCACGATGCCTCCGACTGCATCAGCTTATATTACAAAATGAAATGCATGATGCCTCCGACTGCATCAGCTTATATTACAAAATGAAATGCATGATGCCTCCGACTGCATCAGCTAATATTACAAAATGAAATGCACGATGCCTCCGACTGCATCAGCTTATATTACAAAATGAAATGCATGATGCCTCCGACTGCATCAGCTTATATTACAAAATGAAATGCACGATGCCTCCGACTGCATCAGCTTATATTACAAAATGAAATGCATGATGCCTCCGACTGCATCAGCTTATATTACAAAATGAAATGCACGATGCCTCCGACTGCATCAGCTTATATTACAAAATGAAATGCATGATGCCTCCGACTGCATCAGCTTATATTACAAAATCAAAAATCTAAAGCTTGTTTGCTTCTTTTTAGTTATATTCGCAGACTGTTTTTTTATAATGTTTTTTAGGTATAATCGAAAAGAGGACGACGCTTAAGAAAATACAGACTTATTGTGTTTTTGACATCAAAAATAAAAGTTGGTTCAGAGCAAGGAAGTTCTATGTACTTACGTCAAGACTTCCTTGACTTACGTACAAAGTACATAGAACCATGAATCTGTAATACTTCGTCATAGAACTTCCTCGGTATAGAGTCCGTCACTCAAAGTTGTGGTGTCAAAGTGTTACCAACTTAAAACTATTAATGACATCGCGGCTACATTTTGCAGAACGCAAGATTGCTTATTCGTTTGCAATCTGGCAAAAGAAGCGGGAGACAGAAACTGGAGCTGGCGAGAAGCTGAAAGACCAGGAAGCGGTGCGATCAGCCCGCAAGCCGACCCGACGCGAGGCGCTCCCGGCCGCAAAGACCTCCAGTACGTGGCCAAGCGCTCGCGCTGGGGGCAGCGCGAGCGCCCCGAACGAACGACCCCGAATCGTCCCCGTCCAGTGACGTAAGCCGGCCGTAGTAAAGGTACCTAAAAACAATTCTTCCCAGTGAGCGAAAACCAGACGTTCTTCGAATCTCGCGCGTAACCCTAAGCCCCCTTTTCGTGCCCTCTCTTCTTTATTGACAATTGGACTCAACCAACGCATCTTCGTGTTAGTATTTAGGTCTTATATATGAAAACATTGTTGTAGGATTATTCATTAAACTATCTGTAAGTGCTCCTACCGTTTTTTTTCTACGATATCTCCTCACTCTCCTTGGCTTGCGCGCTAGTAGGTCCCTTTCCATCTGGGGTGGGCCTCTGAGGCCCCACAAGCGGTACGGCCTGGTCATAAGGCCGAAATCGCTCTCCAACTGACACATCATCCTGGCAACCCTTTCCTACAGCAAATCATGTCGTCCGTCGGTGGCAAACCGAACTTCTACCATCTGTTACGACGCTGCGGGTGGCCTAGTCTCGACGTGATCCTCCCACCCCTGGTTCGCCCGGCTGCCACCCGACGGACACATAACCCATATTTATAACACTAACTGTACCCGCGGCTTCGCACGCGTGTTCGTTTCTTTAGGTTCAAAGTACCATAATGAGCTACTCGTATTCCAGGACCAATATACCAACATTAGAACAAAATTTACTCAGCCGTCAAAAATACTGTATCAATTGCTCGGCTTCTAACTCAACGGATTGACATACCAATTACACCAGATTTAAATCAAACCCTAAGCTATCTAATAATGAAAACCGCATTGCAATCGGTCCAGTAGTTTTTATGTGATGCGTGAACAAGCAAACATACAGACAAACAGAAAGAAAGAAACGACTAACAAAAAATATTGTTCGATACCTTTTTTAAGAATTAAATTAAATCATATATATTTTATTTTATTCTGACCCAAGAGCATTTTTTTCATGTTTGGATGCGATGCGCGGTCAAGATACGGACAAACAGACAGACAATATTAAAAAATAAAACAGTTTGGCTTCAGTATCGAATATAGAGAACCATCCAAAAAATATTTTTTATTACTTAAATATTAACATGACCATATCCCGCAGAAACCCATTACTTTACTTTTTCGGGATAAAACGTGTATTCAATTTTAACCCATCATATAACTTAAGACAGTGCCAAGTTGCATCAAAACCCGTCCATTACTTTCAGCGTGGTACGTGTTCTTTTAAATGAGTTTCAATCCCTAAATAATAGCCCCCACGGCAGCACTTGAGGCATTACTTGGATTGCAGCCGTTACAGCTTTACATCCAACAGGAAGCTGCTGCATCTGCTTACAGGCTTAGGGCACTTAGTCTCTGGAAGCAAAACAAACAGGCATCACACACGAACATCATAGAGGAGTATGCAGAGGGAAAACCATTCATACTCTCCATCTACGATAGGGTGCCAAAACAACATCAATTCGTCAAAAGCTATAAAGTACAACTATATGAGGAGTCTAGTGATAGTTCAAACACACATGAAGTTAGGATTTACACTGATGGCTCCAAAATTAAAACAGGGACGGGATCGGGCGCGTTCTCGGACGATCTAAATATACACATAGCAGCAACCCTGGGTTCACACAGCTCCATCTTCCAGGTGGAATGTGTAGGTATAATCCAGGCGGCAACTGCAGTACTACGTAGAAACTGATTGAACTGAACTGATTTTAATATCAGAATACTCCCAGACAGTGCTGAAGTTCTCCAAGCTCTTCAACAGAACGTACACTCCTCGGGGCTAATTATACAGTGCCACAATCTACTGGAGGAGGTTAGTAAAAACAACCAAGTCACTCTCCAATGGATAAAGGGGCACAGCGGATCTAGAGGTAACGATGCGGCTGATGAACTGGCGAGGTGAGGCTCGGACTTGCGCGCGGTAGGTCCACAACCGATGATTCCTTTGCCTTTCAGCCAAATCCGAGCATGGATCCGACAGAGAACAAACAACCTGCACCAAAACTACTGGGCAAGTATTAATGACTGCAGGCAGTCGAGGGAGGCATTCCCGGAGTTAAATCCAAGATTCTCCCGTAAACTCCTAAACCTTAATAGGGATAAGCTCCGACTAGTCGTCGGAAATCACCGGTCATTGTGCCCTTAATAAACACCTATTTACTATAGGCATTACAGACAACCCCCTGTGCAGAGGATGCATGGAGGCTGAAGAAACGGCCACGCATGTGCTCTTAGAGTGCCATAGCGTGGCGAATCAGAGAGCGCCTTTCCTGTGAGCACCGGGAACCCTACAGGAGGCCTGCACCAGAAAACAGGAGCTGCTGGCCTTCCTGGAGGACATCGGGTGGCTGCACTGACGAGCAGCACCACCCACCACGCAAAAAGGGCTGACATACGGCCTAATTGCGGAAAAAGCCCGCGCATCAAGTAGCCAACTATAGAGCAAAAAAATGAAACGAAGAATATGTGTATGTGAATGAGACGTGATTCAACGGACAAACACAAGACATGTCTTCATAATGCTTTATCAATATTGATAAGGGATTCGGTATGGGCGAGCAAAAGGTACAAAAATAACTTTATAAAAACATAAAAATATAAAGCTTTTATGAAGTAGCCATGTTATATGAAACTAAGAACGGGCTGTCACAATTAAATGCATATGATACAACATCTCATGTCTGTGCGTTAACCGTTGAGGAGTTCCCTAGTCAGCAGCCAACCCTGAGTGCAGCAACCATATCATAGTAAAACTTAAAACTGGCAATCATAGTAAAATGCGTACAAAAAATTTCGTGTCTGTACTGTTTTGACTGTTTAAGAGTTCCTTTATTTGGAGCTAATCCTGGATGTGGATTCAGGTCATGCTTACCATACAAATGCATTGTCATCGGAACTGAACCAACATGCAAACATTCAACTCCGTAGGACAGGAGAAAGTAGTTCTAATTCAGCTTGAAAAATATGACCGAAACAGTCATACATACATACATATAAACATTGCAAGTTAAATGAAAGCTTTTAATCTTTATCTAGACATATTTATTTAAATGATAAATTAAACGCAAAAGTTTATGATAAAATTCACATTTATTATTATAATATATGAATTTTACATCATGATGAAACGGAACATTCGTTAAACGCTCCTTGTTATTATAAAAACACTCGGTACGAAATCGGGAACAGTTGCTGACAGAAGTGTAATCACCGTTTTTCTGTGTGTGCGAATTGTAGCAACCTAAATTTTAATGATGCGATCGACATCATTAAAAATTTTACATCTTCAACAATGTTCCCTTAAATTCACAAAAAAAACAAGAAAAAATATTGCAAGAAATTAATACAATATAAAAATATTTACGCATAAAAATAATTTGTTTTAAAAGTTGCAACTAGTTTTTAACTAGCGTAATTAGTACGTAAATTAATAAATAGTAATTAATAGTGTTTTATTTTGTAGTTACTCAGTTTTTATTTGCTCAATGTATAGCTATTGATAAAACAAGGATTACATGTACAAAATGCCTCATAATGTATAGCTGTTGATAAAACAAGGATTACATGTACAACATGCCTCATAATGTATAGCTGTCGATAAAACAAGGTTTACATGTACAACATGCCTCATAATGTATAGCTGTTGATAAAACAAGGATTACATGTACAACATGCCTCACAATGTATAGCTGTTGATAAAACAAGGTTTACATGTACAACATGCCTCATAATGTATAGCTGTTGATAAAACAAGGATTACATGTACAACATGCCTCACAATGTATAGCTGTTGATAAAACAAGGATTACATGTACAACATGCCTCACAATGTATAGCTGTTGATAAAACAAGGATTACATGTACAACATGCCTCACAATGTATAGCTGTTGATAAAACAAGGATTACATGTACAACATGCCTCACAATGTATAGCTGTTGATAAAACAAGGTTTACATGTACAACATGCCTCATAATGTATAGCTGTTGATAAAACAAGGTTTACATGTACAACATGCCTCATAATGTATAGCTGTTGATAAAACAAGGATTACATGTACAACATGCCTCATAATGTATAGCTGTTGATAAAACAAGGATTACATGTACAACATGCCTCATAATTCACTGCGTTTATCGCATTTGACATTTCCAGTTTTTGTCGTAGACAACAGAAGTAAATATCTTTTAATTGTTATAAAGAGGCGTCACTTCTGATACAAATTAAATAGAATATCAAAGTAAATATAGTCAGCAACAATTTCTTCAATCTAAATTCTATCAAAATCTAAATTCGTCTTATTTTTAACTAGTTTTCCCGCCCGCGACTTCATCCGCGCGGACTACTGTTTATCGCGAAAAAGCATCCTTTGTTCTTCTAGGATTTTAAAAACCAATGCCAAAGTAAGTATAGCACCACTCTTGATGTTTCTAGACATATTTGTTATTTCGTTTCCATGGCAACCGTTTCTCAAAGAGAGTAATCAACATTTTTCCAGTTTTCCTATCCTATGTTTTATTCCAGGGTATAAGCTATCTTCATTCCAAGTTTCCCCCCAAACAAACAAACAGACAACGTTTCACTTTTATATATTGGTATGGATGTTAAATATTTTACAAACCTTTACTTGTTGTCTATGTATTGAACTGTGCTTATTTCAGCAAATAGGTATTTCAAATCATAATTCACATATCATACAAAATATCTTTCTTATCATACGTTTTATTGGTTTGAGTGTATTGTAATTACAGTCGCGAACAAAAATAAACGTAAATATTCAAATTTAGGCCGTAATGGAAGTTTGTAACGTTTGTTTGTACATCGCTTATTCTTCTTAGTGGTTGAGAACCTTAAAAAAGTTAAATATGTTATCACATTCGCAACTTACGAGTAAGAATAAACTGCGTTATATTAAATTCTTGCAAATAAATATAATTTAAAACACAACTTAAATATAATTTAAAATTTAAATAACATCGTCTAAAATTTTAGCATACTATTGAAAAATACATGTGTAGGGTTTTAAAATAAACATCTACACAAAACATTAATATACATGTTTCTTGTATAAATCTCTAAATATATAACCGCTCGCTATATTCATGTTTTTAACTCCCGAACAAAGAGACGGGTGTTAAAAGTTTAGGGTGTGTATCACTGTGTGTGTGTTTGTGTAAGTCTGTTTGTAGCATCGTAGCTCCCAAACTAATAGACCGATTTTGATGCGGTTTTTTATGTTTGAAAGCTGGATTAAACGAAATGGGTCTTAGCTATAATGGGGCTTATTTCCACGATCTATATCCATCAAAAATAAACTATATTTAAATCATCTGATCTAATCTGCTACGGGTAAAATTCCTTATAAAGTCATAATTATGTACAATTCAATCGATATCTTTCACTTTAAAACTGTCATCTCTTTGCATCACTGTGAGTATTTGTTAAAGAGTTAAAATGCAAAAATTAAATATATTTTTTAACAAGTTTTGTTTTCATTAACTTGTCGGTGATCGGGTGGCGATATATCGCCAACACGCCTCAATGCGCACATACTGTGTACTAAATTACTCAACGTCACCAATTACAATCTAAATAATTTAATTGTTTTCTCATAACAAAATAAAGAATGTACCTCATCATCATTTTTAAAAAAAAGCTCGCATTTTCACAATAATAATCTAAATAATTTAATTTATGTATCTAAATCTATAATAATAATATTTAATAGAATATTTTATGTATCTAAATTTATTTTGGCAGTGTTATAAGTACAAGCACGTATTCTGGTATATATTAAAAATTAGTTAAATCGATCGTTATTCATATACCTTCTCAAATAAGTTCAAAAACACAAAAAAAATGTGATGAAATGATTACACATTAAAGTTAAAACTTAATTAATGAGATGAAAAATTAAGAAAAAAACATTTAGCTTGTTAAAAGATATTTATTTTCTTATTGTTGGCATTTATTTTTAAATTTGTACAATGAAACAATCGGACGGTCCAAATACGCAATTTATACCCACTTTTTTACACTGTACACTATCTATGGCTGTCTGTTGTCACTTATAAAGTTATTCTTTCGCACAGATTTTTATTATGTTCGTTAGTTTCTGTAGATTTGTTTGCACTTTGTTTTATTTCACTCGGCATTTGGGTTTGCAAATCACCTGAAAAATAAAGAAAGATATTATAGAAATGGCTGGTATGGCATGGCATGTATTAACTTACTAAAAATTGAAACTACTTACGCAATGCAAATCGTACAATTATATCTAAATTAAAACCTGCCTTATAATTTTCAATTAATAATTGAAAATTATAAATTGTATTAAAAAATGCAAAAGGTTATGCAGAAATAAAGTTTTAAGACGCTTCTGTAGTTGATTGTACTTAAACCAGCTTTAAAGCGTTTGTTTGTTAAGGGAGTACAAACTTAAAATATAACAACGCTTATGTACCTAACAGTACAGTACTCGAAGGAAGGTCTCAGTGGCTTATTTTCCAGTACAAGCATCTGGGCTTCTTGTTTCTTATGTACCTAACAGTACAGTACTAGAAGGAAGGTCTCAGTGGCTTATTTTCCAGTACAAGCATCTGGGCTTCTTGTTTCTTATGTACCTAACAGTACATTACTCGAAGGAAGGTCTCAGTGGCTTATTTTCCAGTACAAGCATCTGGGCTTCTTGTTTCTTATGTACCTAACAGTACATTACTCGAAGGAAGGTCTCAGTGGCTTATTTTCCAGTACAAGCATCTGGGCTTCTTGTTTCTTATGTACCTAACAGTACAGTACTAGAAGGAAGGTCTCAGTGGCTTATTTTCCAGTACAAGCATCTGGGCTTCTTGTTTCTTATGTACCTAACAGTACATTACTCGAAGGAAGGTCTCAGTGGCTTATTTTCCAGTACAAGCATCTGGGCTTCTTGTTTTTTATGTACCTAACAGTACAGTACTCGAAGGAAGGTCTCAGTGGCTTATTTTCCAGTACAAGCATCTGGGCTTCTTGTTTCTTATGTACCTAACAGTACAGTACTCGAAGGAAGGTCTCAGTGGCTTATTTTCCAGTACAAGCATCTGGGCTTCTTGTTTCTTATGTACCTAACAGTACAGTACTCGAAGAAGGTCTCAGTGGCTTATTTTCCAGTACAAGCATCTGGGCTTCTTGTTTCTTATGTACCTAACAGTACAGTACTCGAAGGAAGGTCTCAGTGGCTTATTTTCCAGTACAAGCATCTGGGCTTCTTGTTTCTTATGTACCTAACAGTACAGTACTCGAAGGAAGGTCTCAGTGGCTTATTTTCCAGTACAAGCATCTGGGCTTCTTGTTTCTTATGTACCTAACAGTACAGTACTCGAAGGAAGGTCTCAGTGGCTTATTTTCCAGTACAAGCATCTGGGCTTCTTGTTTCTTATGTACCTAACAGTACAGTACTCGAAGGAAGGTCTCAGTGGCTTATTTTCCAGTACAAGCATCTGGGCTTCTTGTTTCTTATGTACCTAACAGTACAGTACTCGAAGGAAGGTCTCAGTGGCTTATTTTCCAGTACAACCATCTGGGCTTCTTGTTTCTTTTATAAACTATACAAGGGTAATAACAAATTGTGTTTTAGGGTTGCGTAGTCAAACACCTATAAGAATTCGTCATGTCCGTCTGTTTGTCCGTCTGTCTGTATGTCACAACCATATTATTCAGACACTATAAATATTGAAATGCCTACATGTATTTACACCTAGCGGTTATAAATACATGTGCCAAATTTCAACCAAATTTCAACGTATAGTTTATAGTAGGTAGGTTTATAAATAGTACAGTTTTTTTAGTGGCAATTCATGAATGGGATCCTGAAAAGTAAACATGAAAAAACACTTGACATGCTCGTTAAGTTCCTGCCTGTGCTGGGTGGAAGCGGAAATTACAAACAACATTATCACGACTATTATAGTAACTACTCGTACTTTTATGATTTAACAAGTTAGATTAACTGATGTTTTTGTAATAATTTTATCAAAAGGATACGGATTTCCGCAATATAAGCCCCGAGACTATCAAGAAAAAAAAGCTTACCATTTACCCAAGTCTTCAAGTGTGGCAGAGTGTTGGAGCTCTCCATCATGCTCTTGCTGAAGTAGACCGTGTTGTCGGTGTGGAACCTCACCGGGGAGGAGTTGGAACAGCTTCTGGAGTCTGGCATCGTGAGCCTCGGTTTTATGTGGTACCTGCAGAAAAATAACTGTATACAACCGTGAACCGGTGTTCTCCTTCATTATTATTAAGTCGGAAGAAGTCAGATGCTGAACTTAGGCCTCCCTTTATAACGCAACAACGAGCAGTTGCTCGCTTTGCATGGAGTGACTCAGCCTGTCAAAAAATGCCAAAAAATGGCTGATAATAAGTAGCATATGAACATTTGAGAGGATCTGTGCCATCAATGAACTTTGAAATGTCGTTTGAACACATAAGCTATGTTTGGAAGCGGGTTTTTAAAGCTTGACCAATATTAATATCTTCTAAACATGCTGCTAAGGTGGTCTTACCTAGGTTCCAGCTCCGGCATCTGCGCCAGGGTGAGGGGGTTCTGGGTGGGGTTGGAGTACAGCGAGGGGGGAGGAGGCGTGGCATACAGCTCGGGCGGCCTCAGCTGTTCTGCTGAGAGCTGGACAACAATTTAATAGATACAAGGTCGGTCAAAAGTAATCAGCCGATGTTGTAAAGCTGTTTTTTTTTGGTATGCATGGTTTTGGTTCTTCTTGTGAATTATGTTTATTTTTTTATTTATTTTTTCCATCAAGTCGAGAAAATGATAACGGTCAAGTGGCCGTCGTCAGCCCGCGCTCGATTTATGGCATTTTCCATCACTTGTTTTAAAACTTCCGGCGATAGGATTTTCGCATTTCTGTATAATATTGTCTGTAAGGGCTTCAAGAGTCTGAGGCTTGTTTACATATAAACCTTCAAAGTAGGCCCACAAAAAAATCTCTGGAGCGGTCAAATTATGTGATCTGGCCGGCCAGTGCAAATCGGCACGTTTTTTCGTTCCGTTCCGTTTATTCCGCATGTGATGGGTTTCTACCAAATGTATCTTCTACTCATCGGATTTAGATACAAAGGATAAGTCAAAGTCAAAGTCAAAGTATTTTATTGTAAATAGGCAAAAATAATAGCACTTTTACAAGTCAAAATTAACATCTCCTGAACAAAGAGATATACATAAAATATTATAAAAAGATATACACCAATAAGTCAAAATCTAAGCTATCCAACAGTGTAAACCGCATTGCAATCAGTCCAGTCGTTTTTACGTGATGTACAAAACAAACCTATGAAACGAACATGCATCCAGACAGATAAACACCATTTAAAAACGTTATATTTGTGTTCATTCACATATTTTAAGTCCCATAGACCATTTAAAAAACAAGACATAACTTCAAAAACTAAAACCCGACTACGGTCGGGTAAAAAATAGCCTATGACACTAGCGATGAAGGTGAATTGATTGATACCTCGCTTGTCAAAATCGGACCAAGTTTTTAGTTTAACACATAACCCTTAATTTGCTTTGCCGTAGTCGGTTAATAATGCTTCCTCGTTATAATTGATAGATTCAGGCGTTTTTAGGCGTTTTAGGTTTTTTTTTTTACTTCCTCGTTACTTTATTATACGTATAGATATGAGACTTACCAAGCCGCTCGTATTCAGCGGTAACGCGTTCTTGTACTTAAACCAGTCTTCGTAAACTGTGTCGTACTGTCTGTGACACTCGCTGGGCGTGCGGACACTGCTCGTGGGTCCTACGCTCTGTATACTCGGCCCTAGAAGAATTTAAACAAAATGTTTTCGACAATCTTCAAAAAATCTTACATCTCAAAAACGTTTATTATGATTATGTAACATAGCATTTACAAGTCAAAAACGCATGAAAGTCACCGGAGGTTCCGTAGACTTGTCAAGTACTTGACCGGACTTGATTGGTCGAATCCTAAACAAGTTAAAAACTTAATTTGTCAAATTAGAAACTGGTCAAACCTAAAGTTAAATAGTTGAATCGTCAAATCCTTAGCTCGTCAAATTTGCTATTAGTCAATCACGCTATGTACAGTCAAGAACAAATTAAAACTGTAGGAAAAAATATTATAAGTAAAACGTCTTCTTCTTTTTCAAGGCCTTGAAACAAACTGGAACTTAAGATAACAGAGTGGGCCTTAAATAATTACATACTCGTATTATAACAACTAAAGTCCAACAAATATTATTGTTGAGAGTGAGTTTCTTTGTGTGTTTGTTACGATTTCACACATCAATCGATTATTATGCACGCTGTCAGGGGTACAGAAAATTACATAGGATACCTTTCATCACAATTTAGGAAAAAATAACTACAAAATTATTTTTTTACGGGACTTGCCATTTACAAACTATAGTGACAAGTGTCAAAGTGGCAGGTATCAGAGTGACAGGTGTCAAAATGATAGGTGTCAAAGTGATAGGAGTCAAAGTGAAAGGAGTCAACCCTAGGGATGCAATAAAGAGTTTTTTTTTTATTCCTAAAGGGGTGACGGGGTGGCAAAGTTAGTATTCGAGCGAAGCTGCGCGGCGCAGCTAGTAACTAAATATTATTGACTGGTAACTATGGAACAAAATTAAATGTTTGAAACAAAAATTAGTCCTTCATCGAAGCTCTAAAAAAATGAACATGTAACACCTTTTAGGTGTCTCGGATAAAAATGACCACACGGACATTTTGCTGTCGGTTATTCTGTGTTTGGAAATCACGGTTGCAAGTTGTGTCCGATTGTACAATGACTAGACGAATCACGTTTTTACCGAATTATAAGGTCTTGACAAATAACTGTTAAACAATACAAGTTGTTTGTAACAGCCTAAGTGTCTCTAATCAGCCTACGATTGCCTGGAAGAGATCGCTGCTTAGTGATAAGGCCGCCGATTGTTCTATGTTAAAACTTGATTGTTTTATCATCTATTTCATTTCTTGTGCAATAAAGAGTTATCTATCTATCTATCTGTTATGACGAATCAAGAAATTTACAAATTAAGCTTAGATTACCAAATTTCAGCATAGTTTACCTAAATACGGCTTTACTTACCTAAATTCAGCATAGGCCTTAAAGTAGGCTGCGCATACGTCGGTCTTCTATAATCCACCTGCCTCACTTGTATGTACTGGTTGCAGGGGTCTATGCTATGGTCGTAGTACCGCTCGCAGTTCGGTGGTATATCATATTTGTCTGGAGTTCTTGATATCAGAGGTCTAATGGAGCTGTAGTCAGTAGTGGAAGACTTGTTGGAGCAGCTGTCGCTTATTTTGCCGTCTAACGGGATTATATCTGGATTTTTATCTGTGAAAATAAAAACGAATTAAAATCCTGACCTAGTTTATTATGTGTGTGTAAAAAACTGTGAATAAAAGAAGAAAAATAAATTTCATCAAAACCAGTCAAACCAGTCAATCAAAACCAGCCGTTTCATCAAAACCAGTCAAACCAGTCAATCAACACCAGCCGTTTCATCAAAACCAGTCAAACCAGTCAATCAAAACCAGCCGTTACATCAAAACCAGTCAAACCAGTCAATCAAAACCAGCCGTTTCATCAAAACCAGTCAAACCAGTCAATCAAAACCAGCCGTTACATCAAAACCAGTCAAACCAGTCAATCAAAACCAGCCGTTACATCAAAACCAGTCAAACCAGTCAATCAAACCCAGCCGTTACATCAAAACCAGTCAAACCAGTCAATCAAAACCAGCCGTTACATCAAAACCAGTCAAACCAGTCAATCAAAACCAGCCGTTTCAACAAAACCAGTCAAACCAGTCAATCAAAACCAGCCGTTACATCAAAACCAGTCAAACCAGTCAATCAAAACCAGCCGAACCAGTCAATCAAAACCAGCCGTTACATCAAAACCAGTCAAACCAGTCAATCAAAACCAGCCGTTACATCAAAACCAGTCAAACCAGTCAATCAAAACCAGCCGTTACATCAAAATCAGTCAAACCAGTCAATCAAAACCAGCCGTTTCATCAAAACCAGTCAAACCAGTCAATCAAAACCAGCCGTTACATCAATGAGTGGTAAAAAACATACTAACAAACTTCTCTCTTAAATATAATAAATTATTATGTAACATGCATTTGCTGATATTTATTAGCGATAGACACGTTTTCAAAAAATGAATTAATTTATTAATAACTAGCTACAGACCGGGATACAGTTTATCACGAAAAAAAGCATCCTATGTTCTTCTATGATATTAAAAACCAAAGCAAAAGTATAGCACCAACGCTCTTGATGCTTTTGACAGAGTTGTTATTATTTCGTTTCCATGGCAACCGTTCCTTACAGCGAGTAATCCACATTTTCCAGTTTTTTTAATTTTCGGGGATAAAAGTATCACAAAGTTTCATCAAAACGGCTAATCCGATTTTGATGAAACTTTGTGAATAGGTACAATATAGAGCCCAACATAGAAAACTATTTTATCCCGGAAAATGGTAAGTTGCCACAGGAAAATGACGATTACTCACTGTAAAGAACAAAATGACATAAACGGTTGCCATGGAAACGAAATAATCACAAGTCTGTCAAAAAGCATCAAGAGCATTGATGCTATGATTTTGCATTGGTTTTTAAAATCCTAGATGAACGTACGATGTTTTTTTTTTTCGATAAACTGTAGTCCGCGCGGATGAAGGCGCGGGCGAAAGCTAGTTTATAATATATAGAGCATTATAGGATGTTTAGCCGGGCAATCTATCACATACCTAAGCTAGATTACCTTAGTCCAATATCTTTAAATATGTTTAATCTACAATCTTAAAAACACCCACAGTATATGAATCTTGTGGCGGCACACGAGCTCAGCCGCAAGTCACCGCTTACGACCAAAAATAAGGAATAATGCCAGGTCTTTTTTTTTTGCGGAAACAGTAAGAGGTTCACAGGCTTTAGGAAGAATAAGATGTTTTATGAAGAGGGTTGATTAAGATTAATTAATTAGGGAGACTAAAATAAAATGTTTTAGGGGCTGTTTTCTAACACTTTTTAGGTATAGGAGATTAACTTCGGAGTTTTTTTTTAATCGTAAATTTGTTTAATGTAAGGTACTTGCTGTTCTTAAGAGGGCCCTTCCCAGTCGGTCTATCGTCAAAGCGAGCATGATATACAAGCTCGTTGTTTCATTCAGCGCAATGTTTGAAAAGAAAGCAAAGCAAAAAGAGAGAGTATGTAACTTCCGCATTATAACAATAGTAACAACATTGAACGAAATATAGTACGGAAATTTCATAAAACTTTTTCCAGGATATACGTGTTTTTGAATAATCCTTATGAGTTTGTGAAATACATGTTTTTCATTTAAAATCTTTATTACAAGTGCAAGGTTTCTATGAAGATGTTTTCTTTACTTTAACAACTTATGCAGATAAAATGAACGGCCAAAGTTCAGGTAAAATTAGTGTAAAAAATGAACGGCAAAAGTTCAGGTAAAATTAGTGTAAAAAATGAACGGCCAAAGTTCAGGTAAAATTAGTGTAAAAAATAAACGGCCAAAGTTCAGGTAAAATTAGTGTAAAAAATGAACGGCCAAAGTTCAGGTAAAATTAGTGTATTTTTTGGAGAAAAGATGTTTTAAAAAAAAAAAATGAATGAGTTAATTTTTCCAAACTTTTTTTTTTTCTTTCTTAGACGCATAGATACAGTGCACAAAATACCTATTAGTTCAAAAATTGTGTTACAACAACGCCATAATCACGTACGAGCGTTTGTATGAAAAGTATGACGGGTTGGCCGCTCTTAAGATTATTTGAGCTACTTTACAAATAAAGAAGTATTAAATATATTGTTAAGAGCTGGGGTTTGGCTAAAATGTACTTAAGCCAATTAAACCAAAAATTAAAATTTGAATACGGAAAAATCACAAAAACATTTAATAACTTCTGAATTCAACTGCACACTAATCACTTATCACTAACCTCAACTATCGGCACTGTTTATTCGCTTCGAATCACTTCATCGCACTCGTTGCTTAATACTCTCATATTGCGCCATCGAGACCCCGATCCTTCTACAATGTTCTTATACCAACTGGAAACGTGCAGAACCTTCCACCCTGTTCCAGTACAATCTAGGAGGTACTGGAACACTCTAGATCGATCTAACTAGAATCTTCTAGGCCCCTACTGTTTATCTAAAAATAGGGGCGTAAATTATAAAAAAAAACTGAATATCACTAGTTCTGAAATAAAGACGCCTGTTTTATACAAGCAGGAAATAAGTTGGCATCTGTAACACATATAGACATACATGCTAGCACTCTAATAACGTTGGGGCAGATAAATATAAAAATATATATGATAAGTTGTTACCTAAACTATCAACATTTTCGGATTCCTTTGTTCGCTGTATCTTGTCTATTTCGTTTTTATCTGAAACAATTTTCAAGTTGTTAAATACGATGCTTTTTAAATTTTGGTTTGGGAAATCTCATATTCAAATCTCATATTCCATACCAAGAAGGTTTAAAAAAGAAAAGTATTTTGTAAAACCTTCTTTTTTTTGTCTCATACAGCGATAATAGCCGAGTGGTATACTAGTGCGCATTAGAAACCAATGATACCGAGTTCGTTCCTCATCTCGGTACCAATGTGCTGATTTCCATCGCTCCGTGCTTCAGAAGGCACGTTAAGCTGTCGGTCCAGGCTGTTATTGGTTAATACCAGTCTCGAAGCCATGGCAGAGGTCCTCGGGCGGCCTGACAATCTCTGACACTAGAGACTAGCACTACCTCTACGACAAATAAACAAACAATCTCACATCCCAATAATTACTTTGACATGGTCTGGCTACGGTTTATTTTGTTTCTGATAACTGCATGATTTTATTTATTTGTTTATAGACGAGCAGCATGCATGCTGGTGTGTCTACGTCCCCACGCTGTTGAACGTCACTTCGCATTAATGTTCACTTTTGTAACAATATTTTTTTAAGTTCGTAAGCAGTTATCGAGTTGGTTTTTAAAAACTGTTTACTGAGGTGGCAGAAACAACATTTTCTCTTTAGGGCCTATCTTTAGGATCAATCCGTTGAATATAATATAATCAACGCTTATACGTTTATTTTAAGTACATGATCATCGGGTGGCGCAATAGCTAACATTGCGCAGTACTGAGCGCATACATGCGCGTGCGCGCGTGGCAAGCAACAGGAAAGAAATCTTCTTGTTTTTGATAAAGTGCATTTATATATTTTACTAGCTTTCCGCCCGCGACTTCGTACGCGCGGACTACAGTTTATCGCGAAAAAACTTCCTGTGTTCTTCTAGGATATTAAAAACCAATGCCAAAGTAGGTATGGCAACAATGTTCTTGAACTTTTTTGACACACTTGTTTCCATGGCAACCGTTCTTTACAGCGAGTAATAAACTTTTTCCAGTTTTCCCGTGAAAACGTACAATTTTCCGGGATAAAAATCAAAATGTTTTATTATAGGGAATAAGCTATCTCCATTCCAAATTTTATCAAAATCCGTCCAGCCATAATCGCGTGAAAACTCCCCAAACAAACAAACATACAAACAAACAAACACAACGTTTCACTTTTATATATTGGTATGGATATATTTCAGAACTTATTAACAGAACTTATTGATTAATTAATGATATTGAAAAAATTTAATAAACTAAATTTGAGATCGGTTATTTAGGGGTAGATACGTGTTTTTTCTTTTTGTATGGATATGGGCGCTAAAGACTTTCTCCGATGCCCTACTAGATGTATACTCACTTTCCCTCTTATTACAGTATCTGCAGCAGAACACAGCGGCAGAGACAGCGATCACGGCAACGACCACTCCGACCGCGCCCAGCACTATGATAAGCACTGTGGTCAGCTCCACCTTCACTGGGACTTGTGCTGTGGACAAAAGGTTATCGTCGACATCTCATTGAGGAGTTAGTTGGTCTCTAGCTGCTAGAGACTTGAAACTTAAAACATAGTGCAGAACTGGATGACAAAGATAATGAAACTTGTTTGATTCGTAACGTTCCTGTGGCAGGCAATTTACAAATAATCCAAACAAAAACGCCATTTAGTTTACCAGAGACAAAACAAAGGTAAGGTTTGGTTTGTAAGAAAATTGGTATATAAACTAACGTGAGCGTGATTCATTATATATAGATATGTTACGACGATGGACTAGCCTTGGCTTGGGAATAGCCTTTAGTCCTCGTTTACTGACCTGTGTGTTTCTGCGGGTACTTCAACAGATTAGAAGTAAGTGTCAGCGGCTCGCTAGCCCCCTTTCTGTTGAACGCTCGAACTGACACCCCGAGGGCGTCGCTAGCTGACAGCCCTGATACTTTGAACTTGGGCTCCTCGGTCGAAACGTTGCAGAGTAGTAGCCCTGTAGTCATGTCGAATATCTGGGGAAATGGTAGCGTTAGTCCCTGACTTGATATGGAAAGATTTTTGACCGTAGTTTAACTTTTTGGGAAGCTCTTAATAAAAGTACATATTCGATTGAACTTGATTTCATCATCATCCGCGGATTGTTCTCAAAATCTCGACTGTAAAGAATGAATCCCACTAAGCTAACGACAATACCGAAAACACATTTTCAATTTTAAGTCATCAAATAAGTTTAAATTTTTCAGAAAGAATCCTTGGGTTGTTGCTTACTGGCTCACAGCATTTTGTTTTGGTTAACTATAATTCCCTCCGGTTCCGCGCGTAGTCTTCCCGTTATACCACGGAAACTTTTCGTTTTCCCAGGGAAAAAAATATCTTAAGGTACATTTTCCATCTGGAATAGTATAGTTTTCTATCACTGAAAGAATTTTCAAAATCAGGTCTGTAGTTTCAGAGATTACCTCCTACAAGTACACATACATACTTACAAATAACTGTACGTATCTCTTTATTATATTTGTATAGGTAGAAGTCTATGGTAGAAGTGTAGATATACCGCGTGGTGCCCGGCATAATTATAGAAACACTGTTTTTTATCACCAACTAGTGACTCGCCCCGGCTTCGCAGGGGTAGCACTCACAACGCGTTTTTTTTTACTTTTAGCATTTCTGCACCAGTCATAACTTCTAAAAAAAACCGTAGTAGGCGTTATTCAAAATCTTTGGCAGCAACGTCCGTGGTACTTTAAGAACATAGACAACTGCATTATTACTCACGTACTTGACAGACTTGTTATTATTTCGTTTCCACGGCAACTTGTCATTCCGTTCCTTACAGCTAGTAATCGTCATTTTTGCAAATTTGTGATACCTTGGATTGAATTATCGCAATTTTCGTAGAAAATCTAATTTATTGAAAAATATAATACTGCCCTTTACTCGTAATGTAGCTGTTCTATACGTGAAAGAATTTTTAAAATCGGCTCAGTATTTTTTGAATTTATCCATAACAAACATACAAAAATCATAATATATTAATAATATTAGTGTAGATGTAGACTAGTGCGATCACCAAGACGCCTGCCAAGCGCGGTGATGACCTATTGTCAAAATCGTGTGGTGTTCTATAGAGGAGGCCGATGTTTAGCAGTGAACCTACACCTGCTGATGATGTGAAGTACATTGTTGGGACACAATACACAGACGTTACTTACTCCGTACGACCTACAAAAATCACGAATGCAGAAAAACACGATGTTCCCTAATTTTGGGCATGAAGTACTTATGGAATAATTATGACTACAAAAAGTGATGACTTGGTAGCGACGCCTTACCTGGGCCTTAAATTTAATACTATGGACGGTTACAAACAGTTTAAAATCTCACCTGCAACAAAAACGCCTGCCGTATGCCCCCGTCGTGTCCCGGCGTGCAGTTCAGCGCGAGCGAGTCGTACGTCACGTTGGTGATCTCGCATGCCTGCACGGCTGACGGCTTGTCTGAGATGTTCAATGAACATTTATAAAATGAATAAAACTTGTATTTGAATAACTATGGGAATCTTTATTTTCTACAAGCAATAGTTTTGTTTTATATCTAGGTTTCACTTCGCTGAGGATTTTGAGGATTGTATTCATGGAGAAGAACATTATTTTTGTTTCACTTTTGTGATTGTAGTTGACAAAAAACAAAATGGCCGACTCTTGTCGGATTTTTGCTGAGTTCGGTGGTATCCAGAATTGAAAATCAGCTCATTTATTACAAGTAGGTACAAGTCAGTGTCAGTGTCTAAATATTGCATAATATTCCTGTTATCAGTTCACATTAACTATCCTCTTCTGCGTTTCGTGTTTTGTATGAGGGTGCGTCATAGACAACTGCATATTACTGCGTACGTAGATAGGTATGCATTAGTTTTGTAAAGATATTAGATTTAAATGATGCCTGGGTTTGGCACCGCCTTCAAAAAACTCTTTCTTATCTTATGTTGTATCTATGCATTATTATTACGTTGGTAATTTCGAAAAAGTGATACTGTTCTGGCTCAATTGTAATTATTTTATTCTTTTTAGTGGTTGTTTACAAAATAACATTTTTATTATGAAGTCGTATTTTTTTTGGAAAAATATTTTATATTGTACATACTCTGTAAGCACGAAACAAATACCGATCCGATTTCGATTATTGTTTTCGTTTCAGAGGAATGACGAATCTTTATTGCGAAGTATAAACTATTAGTACAGACATTGTATGCATTTGTAATTGTACTTATGCATTTGCAATTTCGTCAAGCATTAGTTTCTGCAATCCAAAATAATCTTCGTAGCTCATATGGTATGGAAAACAAAGTGACCTGTGTACTGTGATCTCATTTATCACAAGTAGTTTTAACAAAAAACTTTTTACTTTTACGAAAACAAACAACACACAACACGCTTTGAACAATAAACAAAAATCGCCCGCGTAAACTCCATTAGCCGCGTGTTATTTGCGAAACACAGCTTTTACGTGAAACCCATAACAGTTTAGAAGTGTAACAAGGTACGGCTACGGTACGGTACTTTTATATGACTGGAATACCCTGAAACACGGCAGTGTTTCAGGGTATTCCAGTCATATAAAAGTGGTAAACTTAAGACTTCTGCAAATCTATGTTGATTGTAGTCACAAGATCTACGATGTAAACGATCTTGGTGTACCAATATAAAAAGAATAGACGGGCCTTGTCCATACAACTTGGTTAAAATAACGAGTCAACAATCGGATTCTGGTTGACATTACACGACATATATTTAAATATATTATTTATCGTGCATATATTACAAAAAAAAAGACAAAAAGTGTAGAATATGTAAGAGATAACATGTATTTGTCTATATCTCACGTGGTACACCTCTCACAGACAGATACCTCAGTTGCTCTCATTTGAAATGAGAGCCGACGCTCACTACAAAAATCCGCCGCTTAGTCTCGTCTATTCAGTTTATATTGATCGAAGGCCAAAAATATAAACAAAAAACTTCTCTAAGGTTTAAAACTTGGGGACGGACATACTCGTAGGATAGGTACATTTACCGCGATAAACTGTAGTCCGCGCTTACGAAGTCGCGGCCAAAAGCTAGTGGCTCATAATTACTTTATATTATAATAATTTTGTTTTTTTTCTACAATTCATAACAAAACAAACAAAAGTAGAACCATCTCACCAGCCGGCAGTATCTGGAAGAGACACGGCTGTGCCTGCCGCCCGACGGAGTTGCTCCCCGAGCACTGCACCCAGCCGTAGTCAGCAGAAGTGTTCACAGTGTACAGAAATGAGCCTGGGAAATGTTATGACTGTTGCAGTCTTAAGCATTACAAATACTCTTGCGTCTTTAAGAAAAAAATAAGACTGCCTGAAAGTAGTCTTCTGCAAGTCTACCAGGCGAAACTCCACTGGTTTGCCAGACGCTAGATATTCAACCGCCAAGCAGTAGTCTGCAAGTGTGCATTACTGCAGTAAAGTTTAAGGGCAATGTACTAACAATAATTATTAATACTTTCTGTTGTATGCAACTCAATGAAAAATATATATAAAAAAGAAAAAAGACAATACAAAATTAGCTGAATGTTCAAAGGAAGAAAAGATTAAACTATTCTTAAAAAATATATATGAGAAGAGCAGGTTGTTTGCTTGAAGGTAAGCTCCACGCCATTACATAAGGATTGTAGTTCCACTTACAAATTAGGATACAAAATCTGGCGCGGCGTTGCACTGCGCTCGTCATTTTGTCCTATAATTTTGCCGCATATGGTGTGTTTTTTACCTGACTGCGCGACGCAAAGGAGGGAAATGTGTATCAGCTTATGTATGTATGTGTGTTCCTTTGTGTCGCTCTAGAGAACGAACGCGTGGGCCGATTTTGATGATACTTACGACAACCAATTTATCTTAATCTTGCGAGTGTCACTCAAGAAATGACAGTAATAAAAATTAAATACGGACAAATATTACTAGACGCCATATTGTCAAAAGAAAAGCAAACGACGAACTATGTTAACTGAGGGCTTGAATAGGTATTTAAAAATAATTTTTAGGTTTCTGTTATCTTTTTTATTATGACCATTTTGGATCTACAACGATTTAAAGTTGGTAAGGTTAGGTTAATACCCTACTGATGACCAAATCCTACCGAGTGAGGTATCAAAATGAACTTCTTTATAAGAACACTCTAAAAATATATAATTCTTATAAATGGATACTAAAAACTTAAAAATATAACCTCATTTGAGTAAACATATCTTTTTTTTTTCTTTTTTTTTATTACGGACTAGGCAATCGTTTGACCACGATCTCACCTGATGGAAAGCGATGATGTGGTCAAAGGTGTAGCACGCTTGCCTAGTAGATACCTATTCACTATTGACTTGAACACACAGGGGTTATAATTTACCGGAAACACTGACGAGGGCAGGGCATTCCACTCCTTTGCAGTTCTTATAATAAAAGAAGAAGCGTAACGCTTCGTTCTTGTGCGAGGTATTTCAACCATGAAAGGGTGGCGCTTTGCTGATCGTTTAGTCGTACGGTGATGAAAGGTGATGGGGGAATCAGGTTATGCAGTTCTTGTGCACACTCTCCATAGTGCAATCTGTAGAATACCGCCAGGCTTGCTACCTCACGTCGATGCGCCAGACTTTGAAGCTTACTCTTTACCAGAGTGTCATCCCCAATGAGCCTGATAGCACGTCTCTCAATTGAATCCAAAGAATCGATCTGATACTTGGAAGAACCGTCCCAGAGGCACAGAATAAATAATAGTACAGGTACAGAAGGATAACTGAGTAATATCATTTAAATACATAGCAACTCTCGCTACAACGCAATAAAGTGCAATTTAACTCGCACAGCGCTGCGATCTTTCAATTATATTTACCTAGAAGGCGCTCATCCATTGCGTGCAGGCTAGAATGTACCGTATCACAACGCGCGAAAGCTTCCATTGCTCTAATCGTTTCAGAATCGCTCTGTCACTTTTACGCTCGGTAGGGTTGTATCAAGATATAACTAGGTACTTGTACTAGCAATTATTCTGTGATATAATATGACTTAGATATTGTAACAATTATGTAAAAATGTATTATTTTATTACTTATTGTTGTATATGTTGATAGTTCAATTAACTACATATAATGTCATTCTTATCAGAATAGACCTAGTACCTCATTATTTGATTATATCATAATAGGTTACACTTTGATGAATAAAAGGTGCCTGTCTGACTTCGATGCTTAATAATGAATGAAAAAGAAATGCCTACCTACGTAATAAAATGTCGGTATGTAGGTATTTTACGATATTTGTCAGACCAAATGCTATGCAGTACCTTCTAGGTTTCTCCTTGGTATTCATAATGAAGAAAAGAAAGTAAGTTTACGTAAGTAGGTTTATCGTTGAACACACGGCGCGCGACTCATCGAGCGCACGTTTGACACTCTACTGAATGAACCCCAATATTACGGCCCCGAAGTTAAGGTATAATATTTGTACTTGTTGCGGAGTGCGACCGCCCTGCCAGAGGTGGCAGTAGTACTTCATACAAGATCGGACCTGTGCTTGATAAAGATTCAAAAGCTGTCCCGGTGTGAAGTACCGCCTAGCCTTAGACAAAATACAAGTTTTTTTGCAGCTACCTTGGCTTAGGATACAATATAAGACCCAAAATTCGATAAGACCCAGAGTTCGACACCCAAAAGCTCCAAATGGTCGCCTATTAGTATTGTTACACTTTGGAAAGACGGAGATCGGTTAAGAAGACTCTTTTTAGCAGAAAACAAATACGCCTGCGTTTTATTAGCATTAAACTTAACCAGGTTAGCATCGCCTCGATCAGACACGGCTTCTAAGGCTAAATTTAAACGGTCTACTATAGCCTCTCTCTGAAACTGGACAGCGTCACATCTGGCTTGAGCATTGGAAGTGTATCTCTCAACTACAGTACTGTCATCAGCATACCCAAAGGTACCGGGCTTCAGAAGATCATTAATGTGTAGTAAAAACAGTGCAGCCGAGAGAACCGATCCCTGAGGTACACCAGCATTGATAGCCATTTGATCAGACGAGCAGCCTTCTAAGACTACTCGAATAGATCGTTCCCTCAAGAAGTCAACTATCCAATTGCATAAGCCAACAGGTAAACCATATGAGGGAAGCTTGTTTAAAAGGCCATCGTGCCAGACCCGATCAAATGCCTTCGATATGTCAAGAGCGAAGCCATAGAGATGCATGGTGAGGCGCTCACCATGCATTTCTATGGCTTCGCTCAGTACGTGATAAGTTTAATATCCGGAGGCATGAGAAGCTCACCAGGTACTAGCTGATCCCGTCAAAGGATAAATAATATGCATGTTGCCTCCGACTGCATCTTATATTTCAAAATCAAGAATCTAATGCTTGTTTTCCTCTTTTTAGTTTTGTCAGCTTTTGAACTTTTTTATAATATTTTATATTTATATTACTGAGTGACGAGACGAGCTGGTCACTCACCTGATGATAAGCGTCACGCCCATAACAGTTGCAGTGCCACCTTAAACTTTAGTTGCATAACCTTGCGCGTCACTGCACGGGGCTAGTCACTTGAAGTGAAGTGACGGTCATGAGTGAGAATCCAGATGGACCTGGCACAAGACACATACTATCTGTTTGAAAGAAGTGGATTCCTCCTTATACTCACTTAGCATGGTCTGCGCTGGAGTCAGATACGACGCAGCGGTGAGCTCTTGTTTACTGTGCGCTGAGCTGTTGAACCACCAGTGGTACAGCATCGACACCTGGGAACAACGTTTAGATACATACTCACTTGGCATAGTCTGCGCTGGAGTCAGATACGACGCAGTGGTGAGCTCTTGTTTACTGTGCGCTGAGCTGTTGAACCACCAGTGGTACAGCATCGACACCTGTCAACAACGTTTAGATACATACTCACTTGGCATAGTTTGCGCTGGAGTCAGATACGACGCAGTGGTGAGCTCTTGTTTACTGTGCGCTGAGCTGTTGAACCACCAGTGGTACAGCATCGACACCTGGGAACAACGTTTAGATACATACTCACTTGGCATAGTCTGCGCTGGAGTCAGATACGACGCAGCGGTGAGCTCTTGTTCACTGTGCGCTGAGCTGTTGAACCACCAGTGGTACAGCATCGACTCCTGTCAACAACGTTTAGATACATACTCACTTGGCATGGTCTGCGCTGGAGTCAGATACGACGCAGCGGTGAGCTCTTGTTGACTGTGCGCTGAGCTGTTGAACCACCAGTGGTACAGCATCGACTCCTGTCAACAACGTTTAGATACATACTCACTTGGCATGGTCTGCGCTGGAGTCAGATACGACGCAGCGGTGAGCTCTTGTTTACTGTGCGCTGAGCTGTTGAACCACCAGTGGTACAGCATCGACTCCTGTCAACAACGTTTAGATACATACTCACTTGGCATAGTTTGCGCTGGAGTCAGATACGACGCAGTGGTGAGCTCTTGTTTACTGTGCGCTGAGCTGTTGAACCACCAGTGGTACAGCATCGACACCTGGGAACAACGTTTAGATACATACTCACTTGGCATAGTCTGCGCTGGAGTCAGATACGACGCAGTGGTGAGCTCTTGTTTACTGTGCGCTGAGCTGTTGAACCACCAGTGGTACAGCATCGACACCTGTCAACAACGTTTAGATACATACTCACTTGGCATAGTCTGCGCTGGAGTCAGATACGACGCAGTGGTGAGCTCTTGTTTACTGTGCGCTGAGCTGTTGAACCACCAGTGGTACAGCATCGACACCTGGGAACAACGTTTAGATATATACTCACTTGGCATAGTTTGCGCTGGAGTCAGATACGACGCAGTGGTGAGCTCCTGTTTACTGTGCGCTGAGCTGTTGAACCACCAGTGGTACAGCATCGACACCTGGGAACAACGTTTAGATACATACTCACTTGGCATGGTCTGCGCTGGAGTCAGATACGACGCAGTGGTGAGCTCTTGTTTACTGTGCGCTGAGCTGTTGAACCACCAGTGGTACAGCATCGACACCTGGGAACAACGTTTAGATACATACTCACTTGGCATAGTCTGCGCTGGAGTCAGATACGACGCAGCGGTGAGCTCTTGTTGACTGTGCGCTGAGCTGTTGAACCACCAGTGGTACAGCATCGACACCTGGGAACAACGTTTAGATCAACAAGGTTTAATAAAAAAAGACAAAGGCCACACCAACAAACAAACGTGTGAGGTGATAATTTGTGGTATCACACAGCTTCACCACAATAGACTGCGTTGTTATTTATTTTTCGTAAAAACTTAACAATGTGAACACGATTAATAAGGACGAGATCTTGCTGCGACGTGGTGGCCGATCGGCATAACACGGTGTGAGTGTGTGCTTGAATCTTGTGAGTACGATTGGTTCGGCATATCTTGGATGCTTCACTTTTGATTTGGCGGTGTGGTCTCCGTCTTTTTTTAAACTTTCTTGGCTTAGATTTAGATTTGCGAAGACAAGCAGAATTCTGATCTGATGAGATATTTACACGGCACGAAAATAAAAGTATTTGTACACCATCTCGGGGTCTCGAGTAGGTATTTTAATTTAAAGGGTCAATGATGAGGTTTCTTTTTCAGTTTTAGGTTTTACTATTTATTTCTGTTTACGACATATTTGTCTCTAAAGTGACCTTTTTAGCTTGAGTTGCATGTCGTCCTCCCGTGGCCATATTCATTCGAAAAAACTACTGGACCGATTGCAGTGCGGTTTTTACAGTTGGGTAGCTTCAGATCCTGGCTATGAAACCCTAAGTTTATGCATATCCGACACGCACAAGGCCGGTTTTTTTGTCAGTTATATTATTTTTACAGACATTATGCTTCTTATTGCTTTACTATATGTAAAAATAAAATATGCTCCTACAATGTTCTATAGTTCCTATCAACGGCGAAATAACTTCCCATTAGACGAGATGCCGGTTCTATTGTATACAAAGAGTGCGTTTCCCGAAGCACTACATATATATCACGGGGCATGTTCCTACCCTATTTCCCGCAACCCCTGAACACGCATGTATTTCATGAATAACATAATAACCCCGCTTATACGTATGACGTTTTTAACGTCAAATTATGAACCTGCCCTTGATTGCTCAGCTTCGAGTTTATTACCATAGAGTCAATTGGAAATAATCTCGAGATCACCGACATGACTTCCAGTACTGAAATTGATCATGAATTAGTAAACGGCTCTCGGCAGAACTCTCGCATCGCTGTCCCTTCGCTGCACTCGCACATGCGACCTTCACTCCGCTTTGGACGTCGCCGCCTTGCTTCGCTCGCCACTTCCTCCCTCGCAGGAACTCCTTGCGAGCTTCTGGCTCCACGTTTTGCGTTTCGTTTTGGCAACCGGGAGTAGGGCAAGGTCGGAACACTCGGGGGTCGGAGTGCTCCGATTCTTTTTCGTAAGCTTCTGTTTAATTTGTAGCTCTATGGTGACTAACATAAACTGACCAATCAGGAAAAGGTTTTACAATATAACAGGCGATTGAATCTGTAAATATCAGTGTAGAATAGCTAGGATTCATCACAATGTACAGCAATGAGCGAACGGCTGAATGAGGAGGAGTTAATGGACAAGTAAAGTTATTATAACACAAAAACCCGACTGCGAATAAAATTATTGAACACGAGCTGACCGCCCGCAAAAATGATCACACTAAAATTATAAAGGTGAAAGTTTGTATGTATGTAAGGGTGTCTTCACGCTTAAACGGCTGAACGGTTTGGATAAATTTTGGCGTGGAGGTAGTTTATACCCTGGATTACTTTTTATTCCGTAAAAGTGCACAGTTCCAGAGGGACGCGGGTGAAACCGTGGTGCGCAGCTAGTATTTATATAATTTTAATATACCTTTTGTTTGTTTTGTTTTTTATACTTATTTACTTAAATAGTTGTAATTGCACAAAACTATAGTATATATATTTGACTATAGTATTTACATTAACTTTAGTAATCTTATATTGAAAATTTTGTAAGAAGCTTAAAAGACAATTGCTACTGTTAAATTATTAGTATTATATATTTAGACCTTCATTATGATATCTCACTCGATAGGTTTTGATGATTTTTTGTTCCGTCGGAAATACAATATGGTACCTGTAAGCCGCCATATTAGTTTCTTGACACTTCATCTACACTAATATTATAAACAGGAAAGATTTGATTGTTTGTTGGTTTGTTTGTTTGTTTGTCTGTAATTGATAAACTCAAAAAATACTGAACCGATTTTAAAAATACTTTCGCCTTTATATATCTACATTATCAGTCAGTAATATAGGCAGTATTTTAATATTTTTTTAAAATAGCGATTCCTACTAAAATTGTAATAATGTAACTACGACCCTCGGTCGGGGTCGAGGGTTATAAAATTTTCATCATCATCATCATCATCATTATCCCTCACGCGGGTTAAGCCGCGGGGCGCAGCTTGTATATCATATAGCAATCTCGTTTTCAGGATGATTATAATGATACCTCATTTAACAAAATCCATTAAGTCGGGCTTCGGGCCTGTATTTTGGCAGTCGGATAAAAACACACATAGTAGTAGGAAGTGGTTACAGTTCACGGCATATTATATCCTGAACATTCCTGAACACCTGATTTCGACACTGCTCGCTTTAATTGTCCGCATTACTCGCCACTCCGGCAGCGCGGGTGCACTCATAACCATAACATAATAGTTGATGAAGCAGAGCGTAGATTGCGTGTTTTCTTCATCCATTCAGGGGCCTAATTCACTAATTTTAAGACGCCGATTCTACGCCAATTCCACGCCGCCTGCATGGAATTTGTTTGTGATTCCACGCAGGCAGCTTGGAATCGGCGTGGAATTCGCATGGAATTGGCGTGAGTGGTCCAGGCCCTGGTTTGGAATGCCAGTCTGACATGAATCTTCTATATAGTAAAGAGGTAAGTAACAAAAGTCTGTACAAGAATATAAATAAAAATCAATGAAAATAAGTCATCCTATAAGGATTCCATTATTTTTTTCAATCGGACTTACGGAGCTGTAAAAAAGATAACTGGTAAAGGCGTCTTAAAATAAGTTACTGATCAATGTGATATATTTAAAAATGATTTCTGCCTTTTTGATTGTCTGTTTTCTCATCACGTTAAAAATATTATACTTATTGAAATTCGGTTCTCATTTTTGGATAAATTTGAAGAAATGTAGCATTAGGTACTTTTGGTCCTCTAATAAAAAGTTAAAGGCTACTTTTAAATGAAATGACCACGCAGGCTAAGCCGCGGGAACAGCCAGGATTTAAATGAAATGACCACGCGGGCTAAGCCGCGGGAACAGACAGGATTTAAATGAAATGACCACGCGGGCTAAGCCGCGGGAACAGACAGGATTTAAATGAAATGACCACGCGGGCTAAGCCGCGGGAACAGACAGGATTTAAATGAAATGACCACGCGGGCTAAGCCGCGGGAACAGCCAGGATTTAAATTAAAGAAGAGGAATAAGACACAAAAAGTTTTGAATTGTGATCCAAAACTTTGTCCGACAGAAGAAAATGAAGATATTCTCAATTCGATGCGTATTGTTCATTATTTTAGAGTTTTTAATTTCTTTGAGATTTCTAGGCCGTTTTGGTTGGTTATTTGTTATTATTATATGAAAACTGGGTCCGTATTTTTAGTCAATCCTTTTGTTTTCGCTGTTCTGATGCATATACGTGTAAGTATTAAAAACGAAGATGCAGGTATTTAATTAACCCGGGATGAAAAATAAATGTTATTACCTATTTCAGCCGATTTGCTTGACCTAGGTCACTGCTAGTGCTTTCCACAGCTCTCTCATTACGTCATTGCCGTGGGAAACGTCAGTTATTTCGTCAAAGACCTGCCAGTTATTGTGCTCCTGATTATTTTAATTTGGACTTAACGCGGTGCGCTGATGACATACTCTCCCGGAAGCGGAGTGTCTGATTGCAATACCGGAATGAGGAGAAAAGTCGCTTGTAGTGACGTCATCGTAAGTGTCGACAGGTCAGTCGTACTCCGCAACAAGTACAAATATTGTACCTACACTTTGCGGCCGCAATATTGCGGTTGATTCAGTAGCGTGTCAAGCGTGTGCTCGATGAGTCGCGCGCCGTGTGCTTACGATATAGTACCTACTTACGTAAAGATTTTGTCAATTTTTATTCTTTTCTGAATTATGAGTACCAAGAAGAAACCTAGAATGTACTGCATAGAATTCGGTCTGACAAGTCTCGTAAAACACCTACATACTGTCATTTTATTACGTAGGTAGCCATTTCTTTTTCATTCATTATCACGCATGGAATTCAGACAGGCACCTTTTATTCATCATAGTGCAATACCTATTAAGTTATAATCAAATAATGAGGTACTAGGTCTATTCTGATAATAATGTCATTATATGTAGTTATTAGGACTATCAACATTTATAATAAAAAGTAAAAAAAAAAACATTATTACATAATTGTTTATTCTCTTACAATATCTAAGTCATATCATATCACAGAATAATGACTAGTGCAAGTACCTAGTTATATCTTGATACAACCCTGCCGTGCGAAAAAGTGACAGAGCGATTTTGAAACGGTTAGAGCAATGGAAGCTCTCGCTCGTTGTGATACGGTACATTCTAGCCTGCACGCAATGGGTGAGCGCCTTCTAGGTAAATATAATTGAAAGTTCGCAGCGCTGTGCGAGTTAAACTGCACTTTATAGCGTTGTAGCGAGAGTTGATATGTATTTAAATGTCTTTACTCAGTTATACTTCTGTACTTGTACTTTTATTTATTCTGTGGTGTCGTGTCGTCATCGTGAGTCGTAATGGAGTGAAAGTAAACGTGAATTAGGACTTAGTTTATTTAATGTTTTTAAATTAACTTACTTAGAAATTAACTTACTTATGCTCTGAATTCTGTAACGGAAACGGTGCAATGTTGTTTGAGGAAATGGCCTTTTGAACGCCTGCATGAATCATTGTTGACAGTTTGCCCAGCTGTGGGATAATAAGGCTGAGAACAACAACAAGACTCACATGCAGGAGTCCACCAGGAAGTAAATACCCTGTAAAGCTCTAATAATTATAGCTCTAACACAAAAACCACTATTATTTAGTACTAGCTACGCCCCGCGGTTTCATCCGAGTGGATTAAGATGATGCATGATGATGATGATGCCTATGTGTTAATCTAGGATATAAGCTATCCTGGTACCTTAATTAGTAATTTCATCTAAATCCTTTCGCTGTTTAAGCGTGAAGGAGTAACAAAAAAACACATACATACTTCAAAAGATGGGCGTAAATCGGTTTTTATGCATTTTATGACTTTTTGTATGGACTGTCAGTAATTCTAATGTATGGAGTTCTGCACGAAGTTTTCCGGTCGATGAGAGTATTCACTTTTAAAGCTCTAAGCACTGGCATGTTTTCGGCAGTGGCTGCACTTCTCTGATCTACACTAATATTATAAAGAGGAAAGATTTGATCTCTCTGTGGCATCGTAGCTCCAAAACGACCGATTTTGATGCGGTTTTTTTCGGGTTGAAATCTGATGTGATCCATGTCAAAGAACCTCGGGTGGGCTGACAAACTCTGACACCAGAGGCCAGCAATAATTCATACGACAAACAAACAAACAAGCAGGGTTGAGTAGCATTCAGCAAGCTTAGACAAGTCTTCTCGTCGTCCATACCACAGTGCCTGAAGACAATACTGATACTAACTGATCCGAAACTTGGACACTCACGGTCAGACTAGTCCACAAGTTTAAATTCACTCAGCGAGCTATGGAGTGCTATACTTGGAGTTTCTCTGCAGGACAAGATTCGTAATGAAGATATCCGACGGAGAACCAAGGTAACCGACACAGCTCTTAGGATAAGCTTAAATAAGTACCCCGAACTCAAATAAACATAAATGAAATAAAAATTAACTTTAAATAAAATATTAAAGTTATATTATAACCACCTAAATAAATTAAAACAAATAATATTCTTATAAATAAAATTCTTGAATATTCAGCTAAAAAAATTAAAGCAAATCCTCCTCTTCTATACTCAATATTAAACCCTGAAACTAATTCTCTTTCACCTTCAGCAAAATCAAAAGGAGTCCGATTTGTTTCTGCTATTCTAGAAGAAAGTCAACATAAAGACAAAGGAATTATAATAATTATAAATCAAATTAAATTTTGGTATTCTCTAAATTTAATTAAATTAAAATCCATAATTATAATAATTCTTGATATAAAAATTAATGCTAATCTAACTTCATAAGAAATAGTTTGAGCTACACAACGCAATCCTCCTAATAAAGCATAATTAGAATTAGACGATCAGCCTGCCACTATAACAGTATAAACTCCTAAACTAGTACAACAGATAAAAAATAAAATTCCTAAATTAAATCTAATTAAATTAAAATAATAAGGAATTAATATTCAAATTAATAACGATAAAATAAATCTAATAATAGGAGAAAAATAATAAGAAAAATAATTTGAATATAAAGGAAAAACTTGTTCTTTAGTAAATAATTTAATCCCATCTGAAAAAGGCTGTAAAATACCAATCAAACCAACTTTATTAGGACCTTTACGAATTTGAATATAACCCAAAACTTTACGCTCTAATAAAGTTAAAAAAGCAACACCAATTAAAATACCTAAAATTAAAATTAATAAACCAAAAATTATTAAAATAATATCATTAATAAACATATACTATCTATATAAATAATATTATACATTTATGAATTCTAAAATCATTACACTTTTCTGCCAAAATAGTTAAATTAATTATAATTTTATATAAATTAACAAAATAAATAAATTAATATTTTTAAAATTATTAATAAAATTCAATAAATAATAATTTAATTAAAATATCTGATCCTTTCGTACTAAAATATTTTATAAATTAAAAGATAGAAACCAACCTGGCTTACACCGGTTTGAACTCAGATCATGTAAGATTTTAATGATCGAACAGATCAAAAATTTTAAACTTTTGCATTTAAATTTTATCTTAATCCAACATCGAGGTCGCAAACTCTTTTTATTATTTGAACTAAAAAAAAAAATTACGCTGTTATCCCTAAGGTAATTTAATCTTTTAATCAATATTAATGGATCATTTATTCATTTATTTATGTTAAAAATTAAAAAAAGTTAATTTTATTTTTTTATCACCCCAATAAAATAAATAAAATCATAAAAATTTTTTAAATATAAATAATTAACTAATAATTTTAATTTATAAAACTCTATAGGGTCTTCTCGTCTTTTTAAATTATTTTAACTTTTTAAATAAAAAATTAAATTCTATATATTAATTAAGAGACAGTATATATTTCATCCAATCTTTCATACAAGTCACCAATTAAGAGACTAATGATTATGCTACCTTTGTACAGTCAAAATACTGCAGCCCTTTAATTTATAAATCAGTGGGCAGATTAGACTTTAAATTAAAAACAAAAAGACATGTTTTTGATAAACAAGTGAATATAAATATTTGCCGAATTCCTTTTAATTAATTAATTTAATAATTAAAAATATTTAAATTAATTTAATTAAATAAATAAAATAATAATAAAAATATACTAATTTTATCATTATTTTTAAATTTATTAAATTTAAAATTATTTTTTTATAAAAAATTAAAATTTAATTAAATTTTAATTTAATTAAAATTATTAGTAATAAAATAAAATTTATTAACAATATAAATTATAAAATTTTTAATTATAAAATTTATTTTTATAAAAATTTAATTTAAAGCTTATCCCCCAAAATATTTAAATTAATTTAATAAAAATTAATTAATTAATTTTTATTAAAAATTAATTTTAAAATTAAATTTTTTTCTAAAAAAACTAGATATATTTAAAAACGAATAACATTTCATTTCAAAATAATTATTAAAAATAATTTTACTACAATAACTTTTTTAATTATTTAGCTCTTTCAAATTCGAGAAATTAAAATAAATTAAAAATCTTTAATAAAGTCTGATACACAAGATACAATAAATAAAAATTACTTTTTAATAAATTTATTTTCAATTTATTTCAAAATTCTTTCACAATACTAATTTACTATAAAAATTATAATTTTTTCTTTTTATATACTTTAACCCCCATAAAAAATATATATATTAAAATTATTTTTATTAAATAATTAAATTAATTAATTTTTCCCCTCAAATTAATTAATTCAATTAATATCTTTTCAATGTAAATGAAATACTTACTCAAGCTCTAATTTGTTCTTTCTAGAAACACTTTCCAGTACCCCTACTTTGTTACGACTTATTTCAATTTATTAATGAAAGCGACGGGCAATATGTACATATCTTAATTTTTAATCATTAAATTAAAATAAATCAAATTACATTTAAATCCACCTTCAATTAATTTTTAAAAATTAAAATTCATAATAAATAAATTTATTGTAATCCATTATATTCTTAATTATAATCTGCATCTTGATTTGATTTAAATTTTATAATAAATTTAAAATATTAAAATTTTTAAAAAATATTTTTTTAACAACGATATACAAAATAATAAATTAAGTAAATTTATTCGTGGATTATCAATTAATAAACAGATTCCTCTAAATAAACTAAGATACCGCCAAAATATTTAAGTTTCAATAAATAATTATATACTATTTTAGTATTTTAAATTTAAATTTTAAATAATAGGGTATCTAATCCTAGTTTATTATTAAAATTTATTAAACTTTTAAAAATTTAAATAATTTATATTAAAATTAAAATTTCACTTAATAATATTAAATTTAAATTATATAAAAAAATAATTATTAATAACTAAAAAAATTTAATTTAATTTTTGTATAACCGCAACTGCTGGCACAAAATTTGTTAATAATTAATGTATTACTAAATCTTAATTTCTTAAATTTTTAATATTAATTACTATTTTAATTAAATATATTTTTTAAATATTAAATAATTAACACTAAAATTTATATGTAAAATAAACTTAAAATAAATTTTTTAAACTATATAAAATTTATTTAAATGTAAATTTTTTTACATAGAATTTTTTTTTTTTTTTTTTATATTAAAATTTAAATTTAAAATATATATATATATATATTAAATATTTAATATAATAATAATAATTAAATTATTAATATTAATATTTAATTAAAATATTAATTATAAAATTATTATAAACAATTAATATTTTTCTCTATTTTTTTTATAATATTATATTTAAATAAAAAATCATGAATAACAATTATTAATCATTTAAATTAATATATATTAATATAATAATTATCATTTATTTTACTATTAAATTATTATATTAAAATATATATATATATATTAAATATTTAATATAATAATAATAATTAAATTATTAATATTAATATTTAATTAAAATATTAATTATAAAATTATTATAAACAATTAATATTTTTCTCTATTTTTTTCATAATATTATATTTAAATAAAAAATCATGAATAACAATTATTAATCATTTAAATTAATATATATTAATATAATAATTATCATTTATTTTACTATTAAATTATTATATTAAAATATATATATATATATATTAAATATTTAATATAATAATAATAATTAAATTATTAATATTAATATTTAATTAAAATATTAATTATAAAATTATTATAAACAATTAATATTTTTCTCTATTTTTTTCATAATATTATATTTAAATAAAAAATCATGAATAACAATTATTAATCATTTAAATTAATATATATTAATATAATAATTATCATTTATTTTACTATTAAATTATTATATTAAAATATATATATATATATATTAAATATTTAATATAATAATAATAATTAAATTATTAATATTAATATTTAATTAAAATATTAATTATAAAATTATTATAAACAATTAATATTTTTCTCTATTTTTTTCATAATATTATATTTAAATAAAAAATCATGAATAACAATTATTAATCATTTAAATTAATATATATTAATATAATAATTATCATTTATTTTACTATTAAATTATTATATTAAAATATATATATATATATATTAAATATTTAATATAATAATAATAATTAAATTATTAATATTAATATTTAATTAAAATATTAATTATAAAATTATTATAAACAATTAATATTTTTCTCTATTTTTTTTCATAATATTATATTTAAATAAAAAATCATGAATAACAATTATTAATCATTTAAATTAATATATATTAATATAATAATTATCATTTATTTTACTATTAAATTATCATATTAAAATATATATATATATATATATATTTAACAAAATAATTTAAAAATAAATTTATTAAAACCATTTCTAAAAAAATTACATATAAAAAAAAAAATTAAAAATAAGCTAATTAAGCTTTTGGGTTCATACCCCAAATATAAAGGAAATACCTTTTTTTTAAAAATAAAGTGCCTGATTAAAGGATTATTTTGATAGAATAAATCATGTAGAAATCTACCTTTATTATTTATATCTTATAGAATTAAACTATATCTTTTAATATCAAAAATTAATGTGCATAAATACACTAAAATATAATATTTACTATAAAGAATTTACAATACTTTAAATTAATTTAATTAATATCTTATATTTTTACTTTTTTTAACTCAAATAAAATATTTTTTATTTTTATTTTATTTTTTAGAACAATAATTTCAATTTCATCAAATTCATGATTTGGTTGTTGAATTGGTTTAGAAATTAATCTTATAAGATTTATTCCCCTAATTTCTAAATCTAATAACTTATTAGCTTCAGAAGCATCATTAAAATATTTTTTAACTCAATCAATTGCCTCTATTAATTTTTTATTTTATATTATTATAAAAATAATTTTATTTAAAAATTTTGAAATTAATAATATTATTTCAATGATAATTAATTCTTCAATATTAATAAAAATAGGAGCTGCCCCATTCCATTTTTGATTCCCTAATATTGTTGAAGGATTATCTTGACTTAATAATTTTATTTTAATAACTTGACAAAAAATTACCCCCATAATTTTATTATCTTATTATTTTAATAAAAATTTATTAATTTTTAGAATTATATTAAATATTATTATTGGAGCTATTAGAGGTTTAAATCAAACATCACTACGAAAATTAATAGCTTTTTCATCAATTAATAATTTAGGATGAATAATTTCATCAATTATAATCAGAGAAAATTTATGAATTTTTTACTTAATAATATATTCATTTTTAATTAGCATTATATGTTTATTTTTTTATATTATAAATATATATTTTATTAATCAATTATTTATTTTAAATATAAAACCGATAATTAAAATTAATTTATTAATTAATTTAATATCTTTAGGAGGTTTACCTCCTTTTATAGGATTTTTCCCTAAATGAATTATTATTATTTTTTTAATAATAAATAACTACTACTTTTTAACATTTATTTTTATTATAATAAGATTAATTATATTATTCTTTTATATTCGAATTATTTATTCTTCATTTATATTAAATTATTTTAAAATAAAATGATTTATAATTAATTTTAAAAATAATTTATTTTCATTAATAAATTTTTTCTCAATTTTTTCTATTATAGGAATCATATTAAGAACTATATTTTTTTTATAAATTTGAAGGTTTTAAGTTAAAATAAACTAATAATCTTCAAAATTATTTATAAAGAAATATTATCTTTAAGCCTTAATAATATTAATTTATAACTTAAAATTTGCAATTTTATATCATTTTTTGAATATAAGACTTAATAAAAGAGAATAATTCTCGTTAATAAATTTACAATTTATCGCTTATAAATCTCAGCCATTTTGTTAATTTAATATATATATATATATATATATATATATATATAATTATTATTAAATATACAATATTTAATAATAGAGAAAATGACTTTATTCAACAAATCACAAAGATATTGGAACATTATATTTCATTTTTGGAATTTGAGCAGGAATAGTAGGAACTTCATTAAGATTATTAATTCGAGCCGAATTAGGAAACCCAGGATCATTAATTGGAGATGATCAAATTTATAATACTATTGTAACAGCCCATGCTTTTATTATAATTTTTTTTATAGTTATACCAATTATAATTGGTGGATTTGGTAATTGATTAGTACCTCTAATATTAGGAGCACCAGATATAGCTTTCCCTCGAATAAATAACATAAGATTTTGATTATTACCTCCTTCTCTAACTCTATTAATTTCAAGTAGAATTGTAGAAAATGGAGCTGGAACAGGATGAACAGTATATCCTCCTTTATCTTCTAATATTGCTCACGGAGGAAGAGCAGTAGATTTAGCTATTTTCTCTCTTCACTTAGCTGGAATTTCTTCTATTTTAGGTGCTATTAATTTTATTACAACAATTATTAATATACGATTAAATAATTTATCTTTTGACCAAATACCATTATTTATTTGATCTGTTGGAATTACAGCTTTTTTATTATTATTATCATTACCAGTATTAGCAGGAGCTATTACAATATTATTAACAGATCGAAATTTAAATACATCATTTTTCGATCCTGCAGGAGGAGGAGATCCTATTTTATATCAACATTTATTTTGATTTTTTGGGCATCCTGAAGTATATATTTTAATTTTACCAGGATTTGGAATAATTTCTCATATTATTTCCCAAGAAAGAGGAAAAAAAGAAACTTTTGGATGTTTAGGAATAATTTATGCTATAATAGCAATCGGCCTTTTAGGATTTATTGTTTGAGCTCATCATATATTCACAGTTGGAATAGATATTGATACTCGAGCATATTTTACATCAGCTACAATAATTATTGCTGTACCTACAGGAATTAAAATTTTTAGTTGATTAGCCACTCTTCATGGAACTCAAATTAATTATAGACCTTCAATTTTATGAAGATTAGGATTTATTTTTTTATTTACAGTAGGAGGATTAACAGGAGTAATTTTAGCAAATTCTTCTATTGATATTAGATTACATGATACTTATTATGTTGTAGCACATTTTCATTATGTATTGTCTATAGGAGCAGTATTTGCAATTTTAGGGGGATTTGTTCATTGATACCCATTATTTACAGGATTATCATTAAATCCTTATATATTAAAAATTCAATTTTTTATCATATTTATTGGAGTAAATTTAACATTTTTTCCTCAACATTTTTTAGGTTTAGCAGGAATACCTCGACGATATTCTGATTACCCAGATTCTTATATTTCATGAAATATTATTTCATCTTTAGGATCATATATTTCAATATTAGCAGTAATATTAATATTAATTATTATTTGAGAATCAATAATTAATCAACGATTAATCTTATTTACATTAAATATATCATCAAATATTGAATGATTACAAAATATACCACCTGCAGAACATTCATATAATGAATTACCTATTTTAAGATACTTCTAATATGGCAGATTATATGTAATGGATTTAAACCCCATTCATAAAGGAACTATCCTTTTTTTAGAAATAGCAACATGATCTAATTTTAATTTACAAAATGGAGCATCTCCTTTAATAGAACAAATTATTTTCTTTCATGATCATACTTTAATTATTTTAATTATAATTACTATTTTAATTAGATATTTAATAATTAATTTATTATTTAATAATTATATCAATCGATTTTTACTAGAAGGTCAAATAATTGAATTAATCTGAACTATTTTACCAGCAATTACTTTAATTTTTATTGCTTTACCATCATTACGATTACTTTATCTTTTAGATGAATTAAATAATCCATTAATTACATTAAAATCAATTGGACATCAATGATATTGAAGTTATGAATATTCAGATTTTAACAATATTGAATTTGATTCTTATATAATTAATTCAAATGATCTATTAATTAGAAATTTTCGATTATTAGATGTTGATAATCGTATTATTTTACCAATAAATAATCAAATTCGAATTATAGTAACAGCAACAGATGTTATTCACTCATGAACAATTCCTTCATTAGGAGTAAAAGTAGATGCTAATCCTGGACGTTTAAATCAAACTAATTTTTTTATTAATCGACCAGGAATTTACTATGGACAATGTTCTGAAATTTGTGGAGCTAATCACAGTTTTATACCTATTGTAATCGAAAGAATTTCAATTAAAAATTTTATTAATTGAATTAATAATTATTATTCATTAGATGACTGAAAGTAAGTATTGGTCTCTTAAACCATCCTATAGTAAATTAACATCTACTTCTAGTGAAAGAATTAGTTAAAAAATAACATAAATATGTCAAATTTAAATTATTAATAAAAATAATATTCTTTTATACCACAAATAATACCAATTAACTGAATATTATATTTTTTGTTTTTTATCTTAATTTTTCTAATTTTTAATATTATAAATTATTACATATTTTTAAATAATAAAAATATTAAAAATAAAATTATTAATATAAAAAAAAAAAAAAATTTTAATTGAAAATGATAACAAATTTATTTTCAATTTTTGACCCCTCAACTAATTTATTTAATTTATCTATTAATTGAATCAGAACATTATTAGGATTAATTTTTATTCCTTATAGATTTTGATTAATTCCTAATCGACACTACTACTTATGAAATTTTATTATTATTAAATTACACAATGAATTTAAAACATTATTAAAAAATAATTATTCCCAAGGATCTACTTTTATTTTTATATCTTTATTTTCATTTATCTTATTTAATAACTTTTTAAGATTATTTCCCTACATTTTTACTAGTACAAGACATTTAACTTTATCTTTATCTATATCTCTTCCTATATGATTAAGATTCATATTATATGGATGAATTAATAATAGTCAACATATATTTACTCATATAATTCCTCAAGGAACACCATCTATTTTAATACCTTTTATAGTTTTAATTGAAACAATTAGAAATATTATTCGACCTAGAACCTTAGCTATTCGATTAACAGCCAATATAATTGCAGGACATCTTTGAATAACATTATTAAGAGGAACTGGATCAAATATATCTACATTTATAACTATATTTTTAATTATTATTCAAATTTTTCTATTAATATTAGAATCAGCAGTTGCAGTAATTCAATCATATGTTATTGCAATTTTAAGAACTTTATACTCTAGTGAAGTTAATTAAATTAATTACTAATGAAAATTAATTTTAATCATCCATATCATTTAGTTAATTATAGTCCTTGACCTTTAACAGGAGCTATTGGAACTATAACTTTAGTAACAGGAATAGTAAAATGATTCCATAATTTTAATATAAATTTATTAATTGTTGGATACTTAATTATTATTATAACTATATATCAATGATGACGAGATATTTGTCGTGAAGGTACTTTCCAAGGTAAACATACCATCTTAGTTACCAAAGGTTTACGATGAGGAATAATTTTATTTATTATCTCTGAAATTTTTTTTTTTTATCATTTTTCTGAGCTTTTTTTCATAGAAGCTTAGCACCAAATATTGAAATTGGTTTAATTTGACCACCCATAGGAATCATTACATTTAATCCATTCCAAATCCCTTTATTAAATACCATTATTTTAATTAGATCAGGAATTTCAATTACATGAGCTCATCATGCAATAATAGAAGATAATTATTCACAATGCTCAAAAAGATTAATTTTAACTATTATCTTAGGAATTTACTTTACTATTTTACAAATATATGAATATTTAGAAGCATCTTTTACTATTGCAGATAGAATTTATGGTTCAACATTTTTTATAGCAACAGGATTCCATGGATTACATGTAATAATTGGAACTATATTTTTAATTATCTGTTTAATTCGACATTTAAATGAACATTTTTCCAAAAATCATCACTTTGGATTTGAAGCCGCAGCATGATATTGACATTTTGTTGATGTAGTATGATTATTTCTTTATATTTCAATTTATTGATGAGGTAATTAATTTATTTATATAATATAATAAAGTATATTTGATTTCCAATCAAAAAGTTTAAATAATTTAATATAAATAATTATTTTAATATCATTAATTTCAATAATAATTATATTAATTTCTAATATTATAATAATATTATCAATTATTTTATCAAAAAAATCATTTATAGACCGAGAAAAATGTTCTCCATTTGAATGTGGATTTGATCCAAAATCATCGGCTCGAATTCCATTTTCTCTACATTTTTTTCTAATTACAATAATTTTTTTAATTTTTGATGTAGAAATTGCATTAATTTTTCCAATTATTAAATTATTTAAATTAGTAAATTTTATTATTTGAATAAAAATTAGTTTTTTTTTTATTATTATTTTATTAATTGGGTTATATCATGAATGAAATCAAAACATATTAAATTGAACAAACTAAATAAAGGATTATAGTTTAATTAAAACATTTGATTTGCATTCAAAAAATATTGAAAATCAATTTATCTTTAATAAGAAGCAATCAATGCATTTAATTTCGACTTAAAAGAAAGAGTATAATATACTCCTTATTTATTAATTGAAACCAAATTAGAGGTATATTACTGTTAATGATAACATTGAATTATAAATTCCAATTAAAGAAATATAAAGAATAATATTAAGCTTCTAACTTAATTTTTAGTGGTTAAATTCCATTAATATTTCTATTTATATAGTTTAATTAATAAAAACATTACATTTTCACTGTAAAAATAAAAAATATTTTTTATAAATATTTAAAGATAAATTTATCTCCTTAATATCTTCAATATTAAACTCTAATATATAAGCTATTTAAACAAATTAATAATAATATAAATAAAAAAATTATAATCCATAAAACAAATCTAAATAAATAAATTTTAAAATTATTTATTTGATAAATAATATAAAAAATACTATAATTTTTAATAATATTAAATATACCTCAACCTCTATATAATTCTCTTCAACCAAAATCAATATTTTTTAATAATTTTTGACTATAATTTAAAAAATAATATCTTATACTATAAGTTCTTAAATTAGGTATAAATCATATAATACATAAAAAAGTTCTTAAATTATAAGTAAATAAATATTTATTTAAAGAATAAATACCCATATTACTAATAATATAACCTAAAATTAAACCCATTAAACTAACATAAATAACTATTATCTTTAAATTTAAAGGTAAATAAATTATAAAAGGATAATAAAAAATTAATCACATTAATATACTACCTCTAATAATTCTTATAAACAATAATACTAACATTCTTTTAATTATCAAATAATCTTCATCATATAAATTATAAATACTCAATAAATTATAATCATTAACTATTAAATATATTATTAAACGAATTCTATAACACATAGTTAACCCTGTAGAAAAATAATATAAAAAAAAAATTAAAAAATTTAAATTTCTAAATCTAATTATATCTAAAATTAAATCCTTTGAATAAAACCCAGCTAAAAAAGGAATCCCACATAAAGCCATATTAGAAATATTTATACATAAACAAGTTATAGGAATATATATACTAACTCTACCTATAAAACGAATATCTTGCATATCATTTATTAAATGAATAATAACCCCAGCACATATAAATAATAAAGCTTTAAATATAGCATGAGTTAATAAATGAAAAAATGCCAATAAAGGTAAACCTATTCTTAACACTCTTATTATTAAACCTAATTGACTTAAAGTAGATAAAGCAATAATTTTTTTTAAATCAAATTCATAATTAGCTGAAATACCTGATATAAATATTGTTAAACTAGAAAATAACAATAAAATCTTAAAAAATAACGTATCAACTAATAATAAATTAAAACGAATTAATAAATATACTCCTGCTGTAACTAAAGTTGAAGAATGAACTAAAGCAGAAACTGGAGTAGGAGCAGCTATAGCTGCTGGTAATCAAGAACTAAAAGGAATTTGAGCTCTCTTAGTTATAGCAGCTAAAATAATTATAATATTAATAAAAATTATATAATAATCATTTTTCATAAATTCTAAATAAAAAATATAATTTCAACTACCAAAATTTATTATTCAAGAAATAACCATTAAAATTAAAACATCCCCAATACGATTAGATAAAGCAGTTAAGATTATAAGATTTTAAATTTTGATAATAAATTACTAAACAATAAGAAACTAATCCTAATCCATCCCAACCTAATAAAATTCTAATTATATTAGGACTAATAATTAATAAAATTATAGAAAAAACAAATAACAAAACTAATATAATAAATCGTATTAAATTTAATTCAGAACTTATATAACTTTTTCTATAATAAATTACAACAGAAGAAATTAAAAAAACAAATATCATAAATAATAAAGATATTCAATCCAATAAAATAGATATTACAACTCTTAATGAATTAAAAGAAATAATTTCTCATTCTAAAAATAAAATTAAATTATTTATTAAAAAATAAAGTATAAAAAAAAAATTTAATAATATAAATATAAATAAAAAAAAAAAAAAAAAAAACAAATTGAAAAGTATTTTTTATTAATAATTTAAAATGATATTTATCATATTTTTGATACCAAAAATCAATATTTTTTTTAAATTATTTAAATAAAATCAAATTATTATATATTCAATTTTTATAATTAAAATATTTAAAGGAAATCAATGTAATAATAATATTAAATATTCTCGAGATACTCCAGTATAATATGTATACATACCATAATAATATCTACCATGTTGCGTATAAGAATATAAATAAAAACTATAACCAGCTCTAAAAAAAGAAATTAATATTAATATTAATATAGATAAAAAACTTCATCTAATTAAACTATTAATTAATATAATTTCACCTATTAAATTTAAAGATGGAGGAGCAGATATATTAGACGATAATAATAAAAATCACCATAAACTTATAGAAGGTATAAAATTAATTATACCTTTATTAATTAATAATCTTCGACTATTCATACGTTCATAATTAATATTTGCCAAACAAAATATACCAGAAGAACATAAACCATGACCAATCATTAATAAATAAGAACCTAAAAAACCTCAATAATTTATAATTATAATTCCACAAATAACAAACCTTATATGAGCAACTGAAGAATAAGCAATTAAAGATTTAATATCAACTTGACAAAAACATTTTAAACTAATATAAAAACCCCCCAATAAACTAATAATAATTCAAATATAATTTAATTTTATATTAATTTCTTGTAAAAAAATTATTACACGTAATAAACCATAACCACCTAATTTTAATATAATACCAGCTAAAATTATAGAACCTGAAACAGGAGCCTCTACATGAGCTTTAGGTAATCATAAATGAGTTATATATATAGGTATTTTAACTAAAAAAGCCAAAATTATACTGATATATAATAAATAAAAATTTATATTAAAAAATTTTAAAAAATAAATTATAATACAATTAACTTCATTAAAAATATAAAAAATACCCATTAATAAAGGTAAAGATACAAATAAAGTATAAAATAATAAATATATACCAGCTTGAATACGTTCAGGTTGATACCCTCATCCAATAATCAATATTAAAGTAGGAATTAAACTACCTTCAAAAAATAAATAAAATATAAATAAATTTATTACTCTAAAAGTCAAATATAATAACAATAATAAAATAATAATATTAAATAAAAAAAAAATATAATAAAAATTAACTTTATATAAATTTTCACTAGCTATAATCATTAAAATACAAATTCAAATTCTTAATAAAATTAAACCAAAAGACAAAATATCATAAGAATATATAAATCTAATATTAATAAAATTATTAATATTTAAAGTTAAATTTATAAAAATAAATATAATAAAAAATAATATTATTTGAACCATTCAAAACATATTTTTTTTAAAACATAAAGGAATTATAAAAATTATTATAAATAAAATTTTTATCATATTTTATAATAAATTAAATCTTTTAAAAAAATCATTTCCATGTGTACGAATTAAAGAGACTAAAATTGATAAACCTAAAGCACCCTCACAAACAGAAAAAACTAAAAAAACTATTAATATATAAATTTCATAATTTAATATTAATAAAAATATCAAAAAAAAAAAAAATACAATTAAAACTATGAACTCTAAACTTAATAAAATAATTAATAAATGTTTATATTTAGAAACAAAAATTAAATTACCAATAATAAATAAGAAAATAACAATTATATACATATATTTAAATATTATCATTTGTTTTTATAGTTTAATTAAAACATTGGTCTTGTAAATCAAAATTAAGAAAATTCTTTAAAAACTTCAAAGAAAAAGAAAAATCTTTATCTATAATCTCCAAAATTATAATTTTTATAAACTATTCTTTGATATAATAAAAATATTTATATCTACAACTTTAATTATAATTTCAATTATTATAATATTTATAAATCATCCTCTTTCTATTGGGTTAATAATTTTAATACAAACAATATTAATATGTTTATTATCAGGTATATTAATTAAAACTTATTGATTTTCATATATTTTATTTATTACTTTCTTAGGAGGATTACTAGTATTATTTATTTATGTATCAAGAATTGCTTCAAATGAACTTTTTAATTTAACATTTAATGTAAAAATAATTTTAATTACATTTTTAATTATATTAAGATTAAATCAATTATATTTATTTTTAAATGAAAATATAAATTGAATAAATTTAAGAAATAATTTGACAGATAATGATAATTTTTTTAAAATATTTTTTTTTAATAATGATAATAAAATTAACTTAAACAAACTTTATAACAATCATACTTATTTAATAATAATAATGTTAATAATCTATCTATTTATTTCATTAATTGCTATTGTAAAAATTACTAATATTTTCTATGGACCTATTCGATCTATAATATAAATATATATATATATATATATATATATACTAATGTTAAATAAAAAAATTTTAAATTTACGAAAAACCCACCCAATAATTAAAATTATTAATGGTTCATTAATTGACTTACCATCACCATCTAATATTTCAATTTGATGAAATTTTGGATCACTTCTAGCTTTATGTTTAATTATTCAAATTATTACAGGATTATTTTTAACTATATATTATACAGCTAATGTAGAATTAGCATTTTATAGAGTAAATTATATTTGCCGAAATGTAAATTATGGTTGATTAATTCGAACAATTCATGCTAACGGAGCTTCATTTTTTTTTATTTGTATTTATCTACATATTGGTCGAGGAATTTATTATGAATCATTTAATTTAAAATATACATGATTAATTGGAGTAATTATTTTATTTATATTAATAGCAACAGCATTTATAGGATATGTACTTCCATGAGGTCAAATATCTTTTTGAGGAGCAACAGTTATTACAAATTTATTTTCTGCAATTCCTTATTTAGGAACTATATTAGTAAATTGAATCTGAGGAGGATTTGCTGTTGATAATGCAACATTAACACGATTTTATACATTCCATTTTTTACTACCATTTATTATTTTAATAATAACTATAATTCATTTATTATTTTTACATCAAACTGGATCAAATAATCCTTTAGGATTAAATAGTAATTTAGATAAAATTCCATTCCACCCATTTTTTACATTTAAAGACTTAATTGGTTTCATTTTATTATTATTTTTATTAATTATATTAACATTAATTAATCCTAATATATTAGGAGATCCAGATAATTTTATTCCCGCTAATCCTTTAGTAACACCAGTTCATATTCAACCAGAATGATATTTTTTATTTGCTTATGCAATTCTACGATCAATCCCAAATAAATTAGGAGGAGTTATTGCATTAATAATATCAATTTTAATTTTAAATTATTTTACCTTTTACTTTTAATAAAAAAATTCAAGGAATACAATTTTACCCTATTAATCAAATTTTATTTTGATCTTTATTAACAATAATTATTTTATTAACATGAATTGGAGCACGACCAGTTGAAAATCCTTATATTATAGTAGGTCAACTACTAACATTTTTTTATTTTTTATATTTTATTATTAACCCTCTAATAAATAAATACTGAGATAACCTTTTATTTAATTAATTAATGAGCTTGTTAATAAAGCATTTGTTTTGAAAACTTAAGAAAAAATTTTAATTCTATTAATTTATACTAAAAATAATATAATAAAAATTGCTTACATCAAAATTTTAAACCCTATAAAAAATAATAAAAAATTTAAAGAAACTGGTAAATATCTTTTTCAAGATAAATATATTAATTTATCATAACGATAACGAGGTAAAGTACCCCGAACTCAAATAAACATAAATTAAATAAAAATTAACTTTAAATAAAATATTAAAGTTATATTATAACCACCTAAATAAATTAAAACAAATAATATTCTTATAAATAAAATTCTTGAATATTCAGCTAAAAAAATTAAAGCAAATCCTCCTCTTCTATACTCAATATTAAACCCTGAAACTAATTCTCTTTCACCTTCAGCAAAATCAAAAGGAGTCCGATTTGTTTCTGCTATTCTAGAAGAAAGTCAACATAAAGACAAAGGAATTATAATAATTATAAATCAAATTAAATTTTGGTATTCTCTAAATTTAATTAAATTAAAATCCATAATTATAATAATTCTTGATATAAAAATTAATGCTAATCTAACTTCATAAGAAATAGTTTGAGCTACACAACGCAATCCTCCTAATAAAGCATAATTAGAATTAGACGATCAGCCTGCCACTATAACAGTATAAACTCCTAAACTAGTACAACAGATAAAAAATAAAATTCCTAAATTAAATCTAATTAAATTAAAATAATAAGGAATTAATATTCAAATTAATAACGATAAAATAAATCTAATAATAGGAGAAAAATAATAAGAAAAATAATTTGAATATAAAGGAAAAACTTGTTCTTTAGTAAATAATTTAATCCCATCTGAAAAAGGCTGTAAAATACCAATCAAACCAACTTTATTAGGACCTTTACGAATTTGAATATAACCCAAAACTTTACGCTCTAATAAAGTTAAAAAAGCAACACCAATTAAAATACCTAAAATTAAAATTAATAAACCAAAAATTATTAAAATAATATCATTAATAAACATATACTATCTATATAATTAATATTATACATTTATGAATTCTAAAATCATTACACTTTTCTGCCAAAATAGTTAAATTAATTATAATTTTATATAAATTAACAAAATAAATAAATTAATATTTTTAAAATTATTAATAAAATTCAATAAATAATAATTTAATTAAAATATCTGATCCTTTCGTACTAAAATATTTTATAAATTAAAAGATAGAAACCAACCTGGCTTACACCGGTTTGAACTCAGATCATGTAAGATTTGAATGATCGAACAGATCAAAAATTTTAAACTTTTGCATTTAAATTTTATCTTAATCCAACATCGAGGTCGCAAACTCTTTTTATTATTTGAACTAAAAAAAAAAATTACGCTGTTATCCCTAAGGTAATTTAATCTTTTAATCAATATTAATGGATCATTTATTCATTTATTTATGTTAAAAATTAAAAAAAGTTAATTTTATTTTTTTATCACCCCAATAAAATAAATAAAATCATAAAAAATTTTTAAATATAAATAATTAACTAATAATTTTAATTTATAAAACTCTATAGGGTCTTCTCGTCTTTTTAAATTATTTTAACTTTTTAAATAAAAAATTAAATTCTATATATTAATTAAGAGACAGTATATATTTCATCCAATCTTTCATACAAGTCACCAATTAAGAGACTAATGATTATGCTACCTTTGTACAGTCAAAATACTGCAGCCCTTTAATTTATAAATCAGTGGGCAGATTAGACTTTAAATTAAAAACAAAAAGACATGTTTTTGATAAACAAGTGAATATAAATATTTGCCGAATTCCTTTTAATTAATTAATTTAATAATTAAAAATATTTAAATTAATTTAATTAAATAAATAAAATAATAATAAAAATATACTAATTTTATCATTATTTTTAAATTTATTAAATTTAAAATTATTTTTTTATAAAAAATTAAAATTTAATTAAATTTTAATTTAATTAAAATTATTAGTAATAAAATAAAATTTATTAACAATATAAATTATAAAATTTTTAATTATAAAATTTATTTTTATAAAAATTTAATTTAAAGCTTATCCCCCAAAATATTTAAATTAATTTAATAAAAATTAATTAATTAATTTTTATTAAAAATTAATTTTAAAATTAAATTTTTTTCTAAAAAAACTAGATATATTTAAAAACGAATAACATTTCATTTCAAAATAATTATTAAAAATAATTTTACTACAATAACTTTTTTAATTATTTAGCTCTTTCAAATTCGAGAAATTAAAATAAATTAAAAATCTTTAATAAACTCTGATACACAAGATACAATAAATAAAAATTACTTTTTAATAAATTTATTTTCAATTTATTTCAAAATTCTTTCACAATACTAATTTACTATAAAAATTATAATTTTTTCTTTTTATATACTTTAACCCCCATAAAATATATATATATTAAAATTATTTTTATTAAATAATTAAATTAATTAATTTTTCCCCTCAAATTAATTAATTCAATTAATATCTTTTCAATGTAAATGAAATACTTACTCAAGCTCTAATTTGTTCTTTCTAGAAACACTTTCCAGTACCCCTACTTTGTTACGACTTATTTCAATTTATTAATGAAAGCGACGGGCAATATGTACATATCTTAATTTTTAATCATTAAATTAAAATAAATCAAATTACATTTAAATCCACCTTCAATTAATTTTTAAAAATTAAAATTCATAATAAATAAATTTATTGTAATCCATTATATTCTTAATTATAATCTGCATCTTGATTTGATTTAAATTTTATAATAAATTTAAAATATTAAAATTTTTAAAAAATATTTTTTTAACAACGATATACAAAATAATAAATTAAGTTTATTTATTCGTGGATTATCAATTAATAAACAGATTCCTCTAAATAAACTAAGATACCGCCAAAATATTTAAGTTTCAATAAATAATTATATACTATTTTAGTATTTTAAATTTAAATTTTAAATAATAGGGTATCTAATCCTAGTTTATTATTAAAATTTATTAAACTTTTAAAAATTTAAATAATTTATATTAAAATTAAAATTTCACTTAATAATATTAAATTTAAATTATATAAAAAAATAATTATTAATAACTAAAAAAAATTAATTTAATTTTTGTATAACCGCAACTGCTGGCACAAAATTTGTTAATAATTAATGTATTACTAAATCTTAATTTCTTAAATTTTTAATATTAATTACTATTTTAATTAAATATATTTTTTAAATATTAAATAATTAACACTAAACTTAAAATAAATTTTTTAAACTATATAAAATTTATTTAAATGTAAATTTTTTTACATAGATTTTTTTTTTTTTTTTTTTATATTAAAATTTAAATTTAAAATATATATATATATATATTAAATATTTAATATAATAATAATAATTAAATTATTAATATTAATATTTAATTAAAATATTAATTATAAAATTATTATAAACAATTAATATTTTTCTCTATTTTTTTTATAATATTATATTTAAATAAAAAATCATGAATAACAATTATTAATCATTTAAATTAATATATATTAATATAATAATTATCATTTATTTTACTATTAAATTATTATATTAAAATATATATATATATATATATAAGCTTATTAAATATAGTATAATAAAAATATATCCACTATATAATATATATTTTTTTTTATATTAAAATTTTAATTTAAAATATATATATATATATATTAAATATTTAATATAATAATAATAATTAAATTATTAATATTAATATTTAATTAAAATATTAATTATAAAATTATTATAAACAATTAATATTTTTCTCTATTTTTTTCATAATATTATATTTAAATAAAAAATCATGAATAACAATTATTAATCATTTAAATTAATATATATTAATATAATAATTATCATTTATTTTACTATTAAATTATTATATTAAAATATATATATATATATATTAAATATTTAATATAATAATAATAATTAAATTATTAATATTAATATTTAATTAAAATATTAATTATAAAATTATTATAAACAATTAATATTTTTCTCTATTTTTTTCATAATATTATATTTAAATAAAAAATCATGAATAACAATTATTAATCATTTAAATTAATATATATTAATATAATAATTATCATTTATTTTACTATTAAATTATTATATTAAAATATATATATATATATATATATATTAAATATTTAATATAATAATAATAATTAAATTATTAATATTAATATTTAATTAAAATATTAATTATAAAATTATTATAAACAATTAATATTTTTCTCTATTTTTTTCATAATATTATATTTAAATAAAAAATCATGAATAACAATTATTAATCATTTAAATTAATATATATTAATATAATAATTATTATTTATTTTACTATTAAATTATTATATTAAAATATATATATATATATATATTAAATATTTAATATAATAATAATAATTAAATTATTAATATTAATATTTAATTAAAATATTAATTATAAAATTATTATAAACAATTAATATTTTTCTCTATTTTTTTTCATAATATTATATTTAAATAAAAAATCATGAATAACAATTATTAATCATTTAAATTAATATATATTAATATAATAATTATCATTTATTTTACTATTAAATTATTATATTAAAATATATATATATATATATATATATTTAACAAAATAATTTAAAAATAAATTTATTAAAACCATTTCTAAAAAAATTACATATAAAAAAAAAAATTAAAAATAAGCTAATTAAGCTTTTGGGTTCATACCCCAAATATAAAGGAAATACCTTTTTTTTAAAAATAAAGTGCCTGATTAAAGGTTTATTTTGATAGAATAAATCATGTAGAAATCTACCTTTATTATTTATATCTTATAGAATTAAACTATATCTTTTAATATCAAAAATTAATGTGCATAAATACACTAAAATATAATATTTACTATAAAGAATTTACAATACTTTAAATTAATTTAATTAATATCTTATATTTTTACTTTTTTTAACTCAAATAAAATATTTTTTATTTTTATTTTATTTTTTAGAACAATAATTTCAATTTCATCAAATTCATGATTTGGTTGTTGAATTGGTTTAGAAATTAATCTTATAAGATTTATTCCCCTAATTTCTAAATCTAATAACTTATTAGCTTCAGAAGCATCATTAAAATATTTTTTAACTCAATCAATTGCCTCTATTAATTTTTTATTTTATATTATTATAAAAATAATTTTATTTAAAAATTTTGAAATTAATAATATTATTTCAATGATAATTAATTCTTCAATATTAATAAAAATAGGAGCTGCCCCATTCCATTTTTGATTCCCTAATATTGTTGAAGGATTATCTTGACTTAATAATTTTATTTTAATAACTTGACAAAAAATTACCCCCATAATTTTATTATCTTATTATTTTAATAAAAATTTATTAATTTTTAGAATTATATTAAATATTATTATTGGAGCTATTAGAGGTTTAAATCAAACATCACTACGAAAATTAATAGCTTTTTCATCAATTAATAATTTAGGATGAATAATTTCATCAATTATAATCAGAGAAAATTTATGAATTTTTTACTTAATAATATATTCATTTTTAATTAGCATTATATGTTTATTTTTTTATATTATAAATATATATTTTATTAATCAATTATTTATTTTAAATATAAAACCGATAATTAAAATTAATTTATTAATTAATTTAATATCTTTAGGAGGTTTACCTCCTTTTATAGGATTTTTCCCTAAATGAATTATTATTAATTTTTTAATAATAAATAACTACTACTTTTTAACATTTATTTTTATTATAATAAGATTAATTATATTATTCTTTTATATTCGAATTATTTATTCTTAATTTATATTAAATTATTTTAAAATAAAATGATTTAAAATTAATTTTAAAAATAATTTATTTTCATTAATAAATTTTTTCTCAATTTTTTCTATTATAGGAATCATATTAAGAACTATATTTTTTTTATAAATTTGAAGGTTTTAAGTTAAAATAAACTAATAATCTTCAAAATTATTTATAAAGAAATATTATCTTTAAGCCTTAATAATATTAATTTATAACTTAAAATTTGCAATTTTTATATCATTTTTTGAATATAAGACTTAATAAAAGAGAATAATTCTCGTTAATAAATTTACAATTTATCGCTTATAAATCTCAGCCATTTTATTAATTTAATATATATATATATATATATATATATATAATTATTATTAAATATACAATATTTAATAATAGAGAAAATGACTTTATTCAACAAATCATAAAGATATTGGAACATTATATTTCATTTTTGGAATTTGAGCAGGAATAGTAGGAACTTCATTAAGATTATTAATTCGAGCCGAATTAGGAAACCCAGGATCATTAATTGGAGATGATCAAATTTATAATACTATTGTAACAGCCCATGCTTTTATTATATTTTTTTTTATAGTTATACCAATTATAATTGGTGGATTTGGTAATTGATTAGTACCTCTAATATTAGGAGCACCAGATATAGCTTTCCCTCGAATAAATAACATAAGATTTTGATTATTACCTCCTTCTCTAACTCTATTAATTTCAAGTAGAATTGTAGAAAATGGAGCTGGAACAGGATGAACAGTATATCCTCCTTTATCTTCTAATATTGCTCACGGAGGAAGAGCAGTAGATTTAGCTATTTTCTCTCTTCACTTAGCTGGAATTTCTTCTATTTTAGGTGCTATTAATTTTATTACAACAATTATTAATATACGATTAAATAATTTATCTTTTGACCAAATACCATTATTTATTTGATCTGTTGGAATTACAGCTTTTTTATTATTATTATCATTACCAGTATTAGCAGGAGCTATTACAATATTATTAACAGATCGAAATTTAAATACATCATTTTTCGATCCTGCAGGAGGAGGAGATCCTATTTTATATCAACATTTATTTTGATTTTTTGGGCATCCTGAAGTATATATTTTAATTTTACCAGGATTTGGAATAATTTCTCATATTATTTCCCAAGAAAGAGGAAAAAAAGAAACTTTTGGATGTTTAGGAATAATTTATGCTATAATAGCAATCGGCCTTTTAGGATTTATTGTTTGAGCTCATCATATATTCACAGTTGGAATAGATATTGATACTCGAGCATATTTTACATCAGCTACAATAATTATTGCTGTACCTACAGGAATTAAAATTTTTAGTTGATTAGCCACTCTTCATGGAACTCAAATTAATTATAGACCTTCAATTTTATGAAGATTAGGATTTATTTTTTTATTTACAGTAGGAGGATTAACAGGAGTAATTTTAGCAAATTCTTCTATTGATATTAGATTACATGATACTTATTATGTTGTAGCACATTTTCATTATGTATTGTCTATAGGAGCAGTATTTGCAATTTTAGGGGGATTTGTTCATTGATACCCATTATTTACAGGATTATCATTAAATCCTTATATATTAAAAATTCAATTTTTTATCATATTTATTGGAGTAAATTTAACATTTTTTCCTCAACATTTTTTAGGTTTAGCAGGAATACCTCGACGATATTCTGATTACCCAGATTCTTATATTTCATGAAATATTATTTCATCTTTAGGATCATATATTTCAATATTAGCAGTAATATTAATATTAATTATTATTTGAGAATCAATAATTAATCAACGATTAATCTTATTTACATTAAATATATCATCAAATATTGAATGATTACAAAATATACCACCTGCAGAACATTCATATAATGAATTACCTATTTTAAGATACTTCTAATATGGCAGATTATATGTAATGGATTTAAACCCCATTCATAAAGGAACTATCCTTTTTTTAGAAATAGCAACATGATCTAATTTTAATTTACAAAATGGAGCATCTCCTTTAATAGAACAAATTATTTTCTTTCATGATCATACTTTAATTATTTTAATTATAATTACTATTTTAATTAGATATTTAATAATTAATTTATTATTTAATAATTATATCAATCGATTTTTACTAGAAGGTCAAATAATTGAATTAATCTGAACTATTTTACCAGCAATTACTTTAATTTTTATTGCTTTACCATCATTACGATTACTTTATCTTTTAGATGAATTAAATAATCCATTAATTACATTAAAATCAATTGGACATCAATGATATTGAAGTTATGAATATTCAGATTTTAACAATATTGAATTTGATTCTTATATAATTAATTCAAATGATCTATTAATTAGAAATTTTCGATTATTAGATGTTGATAATCGTATTATTTTACCAATAAATAATCAAATTCGAATTATAGTAACAGCAACAGATGTTATTCACTCATGAACAATTCCTTCATTAGGAGTAAAAGTAGATGCTAATCCTGGACGTTTAAATCAAACTATTTTTTTTATTAATCGACCAGGAATTTACTATGGACAATGTTCTGAAATTTGTGGAGCTAATCACAGTTTTATACCTATTGTAATCGAAAGAATTTCAATTAAAAATTTTATTAATTGAATTAATAATTATTATTCATTAGATGACTGAAAGTAAGTATTGGTCTCTTAAACCATCCTATAGTAAATTAACATCTACTTCTAGTGAAAGAATTAGTTAAAAAATAACATAAATATGTCAAATTTAAATTATTAATAAAAATAATATTCTTTTATACCACAAATAATACCAATTAACTGAATATTATATTTTTTGTTTTTTATCTTAATTTTTCTAATTTTTAATATTATAAATTATTACATATTTTTAAATAATAAAAATATTAAAAATAAAATTATTAATATAAAAAAAATAAATAATTTTAATTGAAAATGATAACAAATTTATTTTCAATTTTTGACCCCTCAACTAATTTATTTAATTTATCTATTAATTGAATCAGAACATTATTAGGATTAATTTTTATTCCTTATAGATTTTGATTAATTCCTAATCAACACTACTACTTATGAAATTTTATTATTATTAAATTACACAATGAATTTAAAACATTATTAAAAAATAATTATTCCCAAGGATCTACTTTTATTTTTATATCTTTATTTTCATTTATCTTATTTAATAACTTTTTAAGATTATTTCCCTACATTTTTACTAGTACAAGACATTTAACTTTATCTTTATCTATATCTCTTCCTATATGATTAAGATTCATATTATATGGATGAATTAATAATAGTCAACATATATTTACTCATATAATTCCTCAAGGAACACCATCTATTTTAATACCTTTTATAGTTTTAATTGAAACAATTAGAAATATTATTCGACCTAGAACCTTAGCTATTCGATTAACAGCCAATATAATTGCAGGACATCTTTTAATAACATTATTAAGAGGAACTGGATCAAATATATCTACATTTATAACTATATTTTTAATTATTATTCAAATTTTTCTATTAATATTAGAATCAGCAGTTGCAGTAATTCAATCATATGTTATTGCAATTTTAAGAACTTTATACTCTAGTGAAGTTAATTAAATTAATTACTAATGAAAATTAATTTTAATCATCCATATCATTTAGTTAATTATAGTCCTTGACCTTTAACAGGAGCTATTGGAACTATAACTTTAGTAACAGGAATAGTAAAATGATTCCATAATTTTAATATAAATTTATTAATTGTTGGATACTTAATTATTATTATAACTATATATCAATGATGACGAGATATTTGTCGTGAAGGTACTTTCCAAGGTAAACATACCATCTTAGTTACCAAAGGTTTACGATGAGGAATAATTTTATTTATTATCTCTGAAATTTTTTTTTTTTTATCATTTTTCTGAGCTTTTTTTCATAGAAGCTTAGCACCAAATATTGAAATTGGTTTAATTTGACCACCCATAGGAATCATTACATTTAATCCATTCCAAATCCCTTTATTAAATACCATTATTTTAATTAGATCAGGAATTTCAATTACATGAGCTCATCATGCAATAATAGAAGATAATTATTCACAATGCTCAAAAAGATTAATTTTAACTATTATCTTAGGAATTTACTTTACTATTTTACAAATATATGAATATTTAGAAGCATCTTTTACTATTGCAGATAGAATTTATGGTTCAACATTTTTTATAGCAACAGGATTCCATGGATTACATGTAATAATTGGAACTATATTTTTAATTATCTGTTTAATTCGACATTTAAATGAACATTTTTCCAAAAATCATCACTTTGGATTTGAAGCCGCAGCATGATATTGACATTTTGTTGATGTAGTATGATTATTTCTTTATATTTCAATTTATTGATGAGGTAATTAATTTATTTATATAATATAATAAAGTATATTTGATTTCCAATCAAAAAGTTTAAATAATTTAATATAAATAATTATTTTAATATCATTAATTTCAATAATAATTATATTAATTTCTAATATTATAATAATATTATCAATTATTTTATCAAAAAAATCATTTATAGACCGAGAAAAATGTTCTCCATTTGAATGTGGATTTGATCCAAAATCATCGGCTCGAATTCCATTTTCTCTACATTTTTTTCTAATTACAATAATTTTTTTAATTTTTGATGTAGAAATTGCATTAATTTTTCCAATTATTAAATTATTTAAATTAGTAAATTTTATTATTTGAATAAAAATTAGTTTTTTTTTTATTATTATTTTATTAATTGGGTTATATCATGAATGAAATCAAAACATATTAAATTGAACAAACTAAATAAAGGATTATAGTTTAATTAAAACATTTGATTTGCATTCAAAAAATATTGAAAATCAATTTATCTTTAATAAGAAGCAATCAATGCATTTAATTTCGACTTAAAAGAAAGAGTATAATATACTCCTTATTTATTAATTGAAACCAAATTAGAGGTATATTACTGTTAATGATAACATTGAATTATAAATTCCAATTAAAGAAATATAAAGAATAATATTAAGCTTCTAACTTAATTTTTAGTGGTTAAATTCCATTAATATTTCTATTTATATAGTTTAATTAATAAAAACATTACATTTTCACTGTAAAAATAAAAAATATTTTTTATAAATATTTAAAGATAAATTTATCTCCTTAATATCTTCAATATTAAACTCTAATATATAAGCTATTTAAACAAATTAATAATAATATAAATAAAAAAATTATAATCCATAAAACAAATCTAAATAAATAAATTTTAAAATTATTTATTTGATAAATAATATAAAAAATACTATAATTTTTAATAATATTAAATATACCTCAACCTCTATATAATTCTCTTCAACCAAAATCAATATTTTTTAATAATTTTTGACTATAATTTAAAAAATAATATCTTATACTATAAGTTCTTAAATTAGGTATAAATCATATAATACATAAAAAAGTTCTTAAATTATAAGTAAATAAATATTTATTTAAAGAATAAATACCCATATTACTAATAATATAACCTAAAATTAAACCCATTAAACTAACATAAATAACTATTATCTTTAAATTTAAAGGTAAATAAATTATAAAAGGATAATAAAAAATTAATCACATTAATATACTACCTCTAATAATTCTTATAAACAATAATACTAACATTCTTTTAATTATCAAATAATCTTCATCATATAAATTATAAATACTCAATAAATTATAATCATTAACTATTAAATATATTATTAAACGAATTCTATAACACATAGTTAACCCTGTAGAAAAATAATATAAAAAAAAAATTAAAAAATTTAAATTTCTAAATCTAATTATATCTAAAATTAAATCCTTTGAATAAAACCCAGCTAAAAAAGGAATCCCACATAAAGCCATATTAGAAATATTTATACATAAACAAGTTATAGGAATATATATACTAACTCTACCTATAAAACGAATATCTTGCATATCATTTATTAAATGAATAATAACCCCAGCACATATAAATAATAAAGCTTTAAATATAGCATGAGTTAATAAATGAAAAAATGCCAATAAAGGTAAACCTATTCTTAACACTCTTATTATTAAACCTAATTGACTTAAAGTAGATAAAGCAATAATTTTTTTTAAATCAAATTCATAATTAGCTGAAATACCTGATATAAATATTGTTAAACTAGAAAATAACAATAAAATCTTAAAAAATAACGTATCAACTAATAATAAATTAAAACGAATTAATAAATATACTCCTGCTGTAACTAAAGTTGAAGAATGAACTAAAGCAGAAACTGGAGTAGGAGCAGCTATAGCTGCTGGTAATCAAGAACTAAAAGGAATTTGAGCTCTCTTAGTTATAGCAGCTAAAATAATTATAATATTAATAAAAATTATATAATAATCATTTTTCATAAATTCTAAATAAAAAATATAATTTCAACTACCAAAATTTATTATTCAAGAAATAACCATTAAAATTAAAACATCCCCAATACGATTAGATAAAGCAGTTAATATACCAGCATTATAAGATTTTAAATTTTGATAATAAATTACTAAACAATAAGAAACTAATCCTAATCCATCCCAACCTAATAAAATTCTAATTATATTAGGACTAATAATTAATAAAATTATAGAAAAAACAAATAACAAAACTAATATAATAAATCGTATTAAATTTAATTCAGAACTTATATAACTTTTTCTATAATAAATTACAACAGAAGAAATTAAAAAAACAAATATCATAAATAATAAAGATATTCAATCCAATAAAATAGATATTACAACTCTTAATGAATTAAAAGAAATAATTTCTCATTCTAAAAATAAAATTAAATTATTTATTAAAAAATAAAGTATAAAAAAAAAATTTAATAATATAAATATAAATAAAAAAAAAAAAAAAAAAAAACAAATTGAAAAGTATTTTTTATTAATAATTTAAAATGATATTTATCATATTTTTGATACCACAAATCAATATTTTTTTTAAATTATTTAAATAAAATCAAATTATTATATAATCAATTTTTATAATTAAAATATTTAAAGGAAATCAATGTAATAATAATAATAAATATTCTCGAGATACTCCAGTATAATATGTATACATACCATAATAATATCTACCATGTTGCGTATAAGAATATAAATAAAAACTATAACCAGCTCTAAAAAAAGAAATTAATATTAATATTAATATAGATAAAAAACTTCATCTAATTAAACTATTAATTAATATAATTTCACCTATTAAATTTAAAGATGGAGGAGCAGATATATTAGACGATAATAATAAAAATCACCATAAACTTATAGAAGGTATAAAATTAATTATACCTTTATTAATTAATAATCTTCGACTATTCATACGTTCATAATTAATATTTGCCAAACAAAATATACCAGAAGAACATAAACCATGACCAATCATTAATAAATAAGAACCTAAAAAACCTCAATAATTTATAATTATAATTCCACAAATAACAAACCTTATATGAGCAACTGAAGAATAAGCAATTAAAGATTTAATATCAACTTGACAAAAACATTTTAAACTAATATAAAAACCCCCCAATAAACTAATAATAATTCAAATATAATTTAATTTTATATTAATTTCTTGTAAAAAAATTATTACACGTAATAAACCATAACCACCTAATTTTAATATAATACCAGCTAAAATTATAGAACCTGAAACAGGAGCCTCTACATGAGCTTTAGGTAATCATAAATGAGTTATATATATAGGTATTTTAACTAAAAAAGCCAAAATTATACTGATATATAATAAATAAAAAATTATATTAAAAAATTTTAAAAAATAAATTATAATACAATTAACTTCATTAAAAATATAAAAAATACCCATTAATAAAGGTAAAGATACAAATAAAGTATAAAATAATAAATATATACCAGCTTGAATACGTTCAGGTTGATACCCTCATCCAATAATCAATATTAAAGTAGGAATTAAACTACCTTCAAAAAATAAATAAAATATAAATAAATTTATTACTCTAAAAGTCAAATATAATAACAATAATAAAATAATAATATTAAATAAAAAAAAATTATAATAAAAATTAACTTTATATAAATTTTCACTAGCTATAATCATTAAAATACAAATTCAAATTCTTAATAAAATTAAACCAAAAGACAAAATATCATAAGAATATATAAATCTAATATTAATAAAATTATTAATATTTAAAGTTAAATTTATAAAAATAAATATAATAAAAAATAATATTATTTGAACCATTCAAAACATATTTTTTTTAAAACATAAAGGAATTATAAAAATTATTATAAATAAAAATTTTATCATATTTTATAATAAATTAAATCTTTTAAAAAAATCATTTCCATGTGTACGAATTAAAGAGACTAAAATTGATAAACCTAAAGCACCCTCACAAACAGAAAAAACTAAAAAAACTATTAATATATAAATTTCATAATTTAATATTAATAAAAATATCAAAAAAAAAAAAAATGCAATTAAAACTATGAACTCTAAACTTAATAAAATAATTAATAAATGTTTATATTTAGAAACAAAAATTAAATTACCAATAATAAATAAGAAAATAACAATTATATACATATATTTAAATATTATCATTTGTTTTTATAGTTTAATTAAAACATTGGTCTTGTAAATCAAAATTAAGAAAATTCTTTAAAAACTTCAAAGAAAAAGAAAAATCTTTATCTATAATCTCCAAAATTATAATTTTTATAAACTATTCTTTGATATAATAAAAATATTTATATCTACAACTTTAATTATAATTTCAATTATTATAATATTTATAAATCATCCTCTTTCTATTGGGTTAATAATTTTAATACAAACAATATTAATATGTTTATTATCAGGTATATTAATTAAAACTTATTGATTTTCATATATTTTATTTATTACTTTCTTAGGAGGATTACTAGTATTATTTATTTATGTATCAAGAATTGCTTCAAATGAACTTTTTAATTTAACATTTAATGTAAAAATAATTTTAATTACATTTTTAATTATATTAAGATTAAATCAATTATATTTATTTTTAAATGAAAATATAAATTGAATAAATTTAAGAAATAATTTGACAGATAATGATAATTTTTTTAAAATATTTTTTTTTAATAATGATAATAAAATTAACTTAAACAAACTTTATAACAATCATACTTATTTAATAATAATAATGTTAATAATCTATCTATTTATTTCATTAATTGCTATTGTAAAAATTACTAATATTTTCTATGGACCTATTCGATCTATAATATAAATATATATATATATATATATATATATACTAATGTTAAATAAAAAAATTTTAAATTTACGAAAAACCCACCCAATAATTAAAATTATTAATGGTTCATTAATTGACTTACCATCACCATCTAATATTTCAATTTGATGAAATTTTGGATCACTTCTAGCTTTATGTTTAATTATTCAAATTATTACAGGATTATTTTTAACTATATATTATACAGCTAATGTAGAATTAGCATTTTATAGAGTAAATTATATTTGCCGAAATGTAAATTATGGTTGATTAATTCGAACAATTCATGCTAACGGAGCTTCATTTTTTTTTATTTGTATTTATCTACATATTGGTCGAGGAATTTATTATGAATCATTTAATTTAAAATATACATGATTAATTGGAGTAATTATTTTATTTATATTAATAGCAACAGCATTTATAGGATATGTACTTCCATGAGGTCAAATATCTTTTTGAGGAGCAACAGTTATTACAAATTTATTTTCTGCAATTCCTTATTTAGGAACTATATTAGTAAATTGAATCTGAGGAGGATTTGCTGTTGATAATGCAACATTAACACGATTTTATACATTCCATTTTTTACTACCATTTATTATTTTAATAATAACTATAATTCATTTATTATTTTTACATCAAACTGGATCAAATAATCCTTTAGGATTAAATAGTAATTTAGATAAAATTCCATTCCACCCATTTTTTACATTTAAAGACTTAATTGGTTTCATTTTATTATTATTTTTATTAATTATATTAACATTAATTAATCCTAATATATTAGGAGATCCAGATAATTTTATTCCCGCTAATCCTTTAGTAACACCAGTTCATATTCAACCAGAATGATATTTTTTATTTGCTTATGCAATTCTACGATCAATCCCAAATAAATTAGGAGGAGTTATTGCATTAATAATATCAATTTTAATTTTAAATTATTTTACCTTTTACTTTTAATAAAAAAATTCAAGGAATACAATTTTACCCTATTAATCAAATTTTATTTTGATCTTTATTAACAATAATTATTTTATTAACATGAATTGGAGCACGACCAGTTGAAAATCCTTATATTATAGTAGGTCAACTACTAACATTTTTTTATTTTTTATATTTTATTATTAACCCTCTAATAAATAAATACTGAGATAACCTTTTATTTAATTAATTAATGAGCTTGTTAATAAAGCATTTGTTTTGAAAACTTAAGAAAAAATTTTAATTCTATTAATTTATACTAAAAATAATATAATAAAAATTGCTTACATCAAAATTTTAAACCCTATAAAAAATAATAAAAAATTTAAAGAAACTGGTAAATATCTTTTTCAAGATAAATATATTAATTTATCATAACGATAACGAGGTAAAGTACCCCGAACTCAAATAAACATAAATTAAATAAAAATTAACTTTAAATAAAATATTAAAGTTATATTATAACCACCTAAATAAATTAAAACAAATAATATTCTTATAAATAAAATTCTTGAATATTCAGCTAAAAAAATTAAAGCAAATCCTCCTCTTCTATACTCAATATTAAACCCTGAAACTAATTCTCTTTCACCTTCAGCAAAATCAAAAGGAGTCCGATTTGTTTCTGCTATTCTAGAAGAAAGTCAACATAAAGACAAAGGAATTATAATAATTATAAATCAAATTAAATTTTGGTATTCTCTAAATTTAATTAAATTAAAATCCATAATTATAATAATTCTTGATATAAAAATTAATGCTAATCTAACTTCATAAGAAATAGTTTGAGCTACACAACGCAATCCTCCTAATAAAGCATAATTAGAATTAGACGATCAGCCTGCCACTATAACAGTATAAACTCCTAAACTAGTACAACAGATAAAAAATAAAATTCCTAAATTAAATCTAATTAAATTAAAATAATAAGGAATTAATATTCAAATTAATAACGATAAAATAAATCTAATAATAGGAGAAAAATAATAAGAAAAATAATTTGAATATAAAGGAAAAACTTGTTCTTTAGTAAATAATTTAATCCCATCTGAAAAAGGCTGTAAAATACCAATCAAACCAACTTTATTAGGACCTTTACGAATTTGAATATAACCCAAAACTTTACGCTCTAATAAAGTTAAAAAAGCAACACCAATTAAAATACCTAAAATTAAAATTAATAAACCAAAAATTATTAAAATAATATCATTAATAAACATATACTATCTATATAATTAATATTATACATTTATGAATTCTAAAATCATTACACTTTTCTGCCAAAATAGTTAAATTAATTATAATTTTATATAAATTAACAAAATAAATAAATTAATATTTTTAAAATTATTAATAAAATTCAATAAATAATAATTTAATTAAAATATCTGATCCTTTCGTACTAAAATATTTTATAAATTAAAAGATAGAAACCAACCTGGCTTACACCGGTTTGAACTCAGATCATGTAAGATTTTAATGATCGAACAGATCAAAAATTTTAAACTTTTGCATTTAAATTTTATCTTAATCCAACATCGAGGTCGCAAACTCTTTTTATTATTTGAACTAAAAAAAAAAATTACGCTGTTATCCCTAAGGTAATTTAATCTTTTAATCAATATTAATGGATCATTTATTCATTTATTTATGTTAAAAATTAAAAAAAGTTAATTTTATTTTTTTATCACCCCAATAAAATAAATAAAATCATAAAATTTTTTTAAATATAAATAATTAACTAATAATTTTAATTTATAAAACTCTATAGGGTCTTCTCGTCTTTTTAAATTATTTTAACTTTTTAAATAAAAAATTAAATTCTATATATTAATTAAGAGACAGTATATATTTCATCCAATCTTTCATACAAGTCACCAATTAAGAGACTAATGATTATGCTACCTTTGTACAGTCAAAATACTGCAGCCCTTTAATTTATAAATCAGTGGGCAGATTAGACTTTAAATTAAAAACAAAAAGACATGTTTTTGATAAACAAGTGAATATAAATATTTGCCGAATTCCTTTTAATTAATTAATTTAATAATTAAAAATATTTAAATTAATTTAATTAAATAAATAAAATAATAATAAAAATATACTAATTTTATCATTATTTTTAAATTTATTAAATTTAAAATTATTTTTTTATAAAAAATTAAAATTTAATTAAATTTTAATTTAATTAAAATTATTAGTAATAAAATAAAATTTATTAACAATATAAATTATAAAATTTTTAATTATAAAATTTATTTTTATAAAAATTTAATTTAAAGCTTATCCCCCAAAATATTTAAATTAATTTAATAAAAATTAATTAATTAATTTTTATTAAAAATTAATTTTAAAATTAATTTTTTTTCTAAAAAAACTAGATATATTTAAAAACGAATAACATTTCATTTCAAAATAATTATTAAAAATAATTTTACTACAATAACTTTTTTAATTATTTAGCTCTTTCAAATTCGAGAAATTAAAATAAATTAAAAATCTTTAATAAACTCTGATACACAAGATACAATAAATAAAAATTACTTTTTAATAAATTTATTTTCAATTTATTTCAAAATTCTTTCACAATACTAATTTACTATAAAAATTATATTTTTTTCTTTTTATATACTTTAACCCCCATAAAATATATATATATTAAAATTATTTTTATTAAATAATTAAATTAATTAATTTTTCCCCTCAAATTAATTAATTCAATTAATATCTTTTCAATGTAAATGAAATACTTACTCAAGCTCTAATTTGTTCTTTCTAGAAACACTTTCCAGTACCCCTACTTTGTTACGACTTATTTCAATTTATTAATGAAAGCGACGGGCAATATGTACATATCTTAATTTTTAATCATTAAATTAAAATAAATCAAATTACATTTAAATCCACCTTCAATTAATTTTTAAAAATTAAAATTCATAATAAATAAATTTATTGTAATCCATTATATTCTTAATTATAATCTGCATCTTGATTTGATTTAAATTTTATAATAAATTTAAAATATTAAATTTTTTAAAAAATATTTTTTTAACAACGATATACAAAATAATAAATTAAGTAAATTTATTCGTGGATTATCAATTAATAAACAGATTCCTCTAAATAAACTAAGATACCGCCAAAATATTTAAGTTTCAATAAATAATTATATACTATTTTAGTATTTTAAATTTAAATTTTAAATAATAGGGTATCTAATCCTAGTTTATTATTAAAATTTATTAAACTTTTAAAAATTTAAATAATTTATATTAAAATTAAAATTTCACTTAATAATATTAAATTTAAATTATATAAAAAAATAATTATTAATAACTAAAAAAATTTAATTTAATTTTTGTATAACCGCAACTGCTGGCACAAAATTTGTTAATAATTAATGTATTGCTAAATCTTAATTTCTTAAATTTTTAATATTAATTACTATTTTAATTAAATATATTTTTTAAATATTAAATAATTAACACTAAAATTTATATGTAAAATAAACTTAAAATAAATTTTTTAAACTATATAAAATTTATAGTATATATTTTTATATATAAATATAGTATATATTTTTATATATAAATATATATTGTATAGTGAAGTGGCAGTGGGCTGGTCACATTTCCCAAAGAACCGATAACCGTTAGGGTAGACGAGTCCTTGAGTGAAGACCAAGTCTAGGCAAACGTAGCGTAGGACGCCCTGTGGCCAGGCGGAGTAACGACGACTTGCGAAAAGCGGCTGGCAGATAACGGATCAGGAGAGCTGAAGACCAAGCTCAATGGCATCAGTTAGGAGAGGCCAACGTCCAGCAGTGGACAAGTTACCTGGTTAAGTTTAATACTACTAAAACGCAGGAGTGTTTATTTTCTGCTAAAAAGAGTCGTCTCTACCGATCTCCGTCTTTCCAAAGTGTAACAATACCAATAGGCGACCATCTGGAGCTTTTGGGTGTCGAACTCGCATCAAACCTGAATTTTGGGTCTTATATTGAATCCAAAGCCAAGGTAGCTGCAAAAAAACTTGGTATTTTGTCTAAGGTTACACTTCACACCGGGACAGCTTTTGAATCTTTATCAAGCACAATGCTCAGTAACCTCAATATTGTTTCCCAACAGGTAATTCTTAAAATGAACATGGGTTAGACGAACATCATGTAAAATGCCCATGTCGTATCCATGCCGGTTTGTGTTGGGAACGATATTATCGAAGCTGTTGATCACTATGTCTACTTAGGTCAGACGATCCAACTGGGTAGATCCAACTTCGACAAAGAGGTCAATCGACGAATCCAACTCGGATGGGCAGCGTTAGGGAAATTACGCCATATCTTCTCGTCGCAGATACCGCAGAGCCTCAAGACGAAAGTTTATAATCAGTGCGTGTTGCCAGTGATGACATACGGCACTGAGACGTGGTTGCTAACTAATGGTCTCATACACAAGCTCAGAGTTGCACAGCGTGCAATGGAGAGAGCTTTGCTCGGTGTTTCACTACGTGATAGAATCCAATATGAGGAAATATGTAGAAGAACCAAGGTTACCGACATAGCTCTCAGAATTTGCAAGTTGAAGTGGCAATGGGCAGACCATATAGTTCGCAAAACCGACAACCGCTGGGGAATAAAGGTTCTCGAATGGCGGCCACGAACAAGCAAGCGAAGTGTAGGGCGACCCCCCACACGATGGACCGACGACATTGTAGCCATCGCAGGAAGTCGGTGGATGGAGGTGGCACAAGATCTCTCGTCATGGCGCTCTTTGGGTGAGGCCTATGTTCAGCAGTGGACTTCTAAGGGCTGACATGATGATGATCAAGTACATGCCCGATCTTGTATGGAGTACTGCTGCCATCTCTGGTACGGTTCTGCCAAGTATCAGCTCGATTCTTTGGATTCAATTGAGAGACGTGCTACCAGGCTAATTGGGGATGACACTCTAGTAAAGAGTAAGCTTCAAAGTCTGGCGCATCGCCGTGAGTTAGCAAGCCTATCGGTATTCTACAGATTGCACTATGGAGAGTGTGAACAAGAAATGCACAACCTGATTCCCCCGTCACCTTTCCATCACCCTACGACTAGACGATCAGCAAAGCGCCACCTTTTTATGGTTGAAATACCTCGCACAAGAACGAAGCGTTACGCTTCTTCATTTATTATAAGAACAGCAAAGGAGTGGAATGCCCTGCCCTTGTCAGTGTTTCCGGTAAATTATAACCCAGGGTGTTCAAGTCAAGAGTGAATAGGTATCTACTAGGCAAACGTGCTACACCTTCGACCACATCATCGCTTTCCATCAGGTAAGATCGTGGTCAAACGATTGCCTAGTAAGTAAAAAAAAAGAAGTATAATCTGATGATGATAGAGCAAAACATAGTTGTAAGGTTGAATATTTAATTAGTGCGTTCTACCGGTAATAATTTACGGAGCTGTGACGTGGACACTTACGTCACGGCTTACCCACAGACTTAATGTCACTCTGCGGGCTATGGTAAAATCTGTGCTTGGAGTTTCTCCTAAGCACAGTTTTTTTTGAAGAGCAATAAATATTACTTTACTTTACTTTAAGGATCGAATCCAGAATAAGGTGATCCGGCAGAGAATCAAGGCTCAAAAAACGCATAGCTCTGAGAAGTTGTAAGTTGAAGTGGCAGTGGCTGGCCATATTAGCCACAGAACCGATAGCCGTTGGGGTAAACATTTTTTCGAGTGGAGACCGTGAATTGGCAAATGTATACGCCTATTACTAGCCAGATGGAGCGACCATCTGTGCAAGGTTGCTGGCAGAAAATGGATGAAAAGAGCCGTAGATTGGGTCAAGTCTACTGCTCGACTTCGATCTCTCCTACTCGTGAACGCTACAGAGCCCGATATTTGGCTCATCTCATTTAATGGCATAGAGCAGTAGATTTAAAAAAAAAGCAGCAAAGGAAAAATCTTGAAGGGAAATGGCTGTCCAATAACCTTAAAACTCAAGTACATGTGACATCCACCAGCACGCACTGGATCATGATGATGATGATGATAATTTATCCCAAAAGTAAAAATAACCCGCAAAATACGGTAACTAGACGGGCGACGCCGCGGGAGCATGTTTATAGTATTATTTCGGTTACTTTGCGTCTTATCTCGCAAAATGAAGCTTGCCCAGCAACCTCATTGTTTGTACATCGAAAGTGTTTAAACTTTCATTAGCCGAGTCTTCGGGAGTGCAAGATTAGAACTTTCAAAGAAAATTAACTTAAAAGTTCCAGATTTGGCAAGACTTAATGATAATTTGATGTCATTCAGTGTTTTATCTGAGATTTTGGCGATGAAGGAAAGATTTTGTTTTTAGGAAACAAGTTCGTTTTCAGAGTGTACCTTTTTATTAGATAGCATAATGTGGATGTCGTGTGTAGATATCAAAATCGATAGACACGAATATAAGGATGTCATCAATAATGTTTCCATAATGAACATTTAACATACATGTTCATTATGATAATTATCACAGTGAAAATGTTTAAAATTTGAGCTGCTCCAAAATCTTAACTTATTTATGGTTTAATAAACAAAACGACGTTAAGTTAGGCAAAATAACGAAAGGCGAGCCGAAAGTTTTATTTGAAAATTCCATTCGAAAAAATCACATATTTATAAACTACAATTTAAGCTACTTAAATTTTGAATTTATGTTGTAGTATTGTTGCAAACCCATATTTAACAGATTAAATATGGGTTTGCAACAATACTACAACATAAATTACTAAATATTACTTTACTTTACTTTAAGGATCGAATCCAGAATAAGGTGATCCGGAAGAGAACCAAGGCTCAAAAAACGCATAGCTACACTCACTCATAGCTACTTCACTCCGCCAAGCGGAGTTGAAGTTTATGACGTTGTGCTTTCGATGTACAATACAAAGAGTATACAAATACTACGTGTACAATAGTGCGCATTAAAGCTTGGCGGTTATGATGTCAAGAAAACGCCAGTGCGCACTATTGTACACATAGTATTTGTATACTCTTTGTATTGTACATCGAAAGCACAACGTCATAAACTTCAACTCCGCTTGGCGAAAAATCAAATTGTTTGAAATACACACGACATCCTCTAAGCGATTGCACCATACCTTAGGGTTAGCGTCCAAATCACACTCGATCTCGAGCACTTCCCCTCTTGCAGCCCTCATAACGTGGTGCTGCGGCGATCTGCAAGTCGGAGTAACTGTGGGGAAATAATAAAGCAATTAGTTTCAATTAATACAGGACTCATCAGCCTACAGACCACATAGCCTACCAAGACCGCGTGAGCTTCCACATCTACTGCAAGTAATGAAACAGGCCAGTGCTCGCAGTAGATGTAGAAACTCACACGGTGCTTGCTGCCGCCCATCCCCTGAGTTCCCCGCGCTGGTTCTCACAGCAACAGGAGTTGGAATGGATCTATTATCAAGCCATACCACACACGGTGTTTTATACTAAATTAAACAGATTGAATTGGGCATACATACATTCAAACCTGTACTATTTGCTCTAAGAGGTAGCTTCTCATACATATATATTCAGTGGCAGTGGGAAGTGATAGCAGTGGCTTAGAACAAAGATTTAGCCGGAAGAGCATCAAGTCGAAATAATATTGAAACCATAAACGTGACAGACAGATACCAGAGCAGATGTTTAAGATTTGACATTTTCTTTTAAGTATTTTTAACTTGAGTTTATTTAGCTTGTGCTTTTAGTTGTTGTGTTTTAGGTCAAATTTACTAATTTAATTTTTACCCCTTCCTCTTGACCTATCGATTTGGTACACACCTTTAGTTGTGACAATACGATAATTTATATTCAGTATCATTGTAAATCCAAGATGGCCGCGGCCATAAAATGTTAGATAATATATATTTTTCCAACACCCTCAATATGAAAATCTCAAATGAGTTTAACTAGTAGAATGCAGTACACCATGAAAATTAAAAATCCAAGATGACCGCCATCACAATATGGCGGGTTTTTCTTCATTCCCCTCAATATGGGTATCAAATGAAAGGGCTTGACAAATTGAACACAGTAACACTTTAGAAGTAACTAAATAAAAAACTAAAATCTTGAAATCAAAATAAGTAAAAAAAAAGTTTTTCCTTATTTTATTTTAAAGAAGATAAAAGTACAAAAAGCTAAAAATTAAAATAAAATCAGATTCGTAGCCGAGTCATAAAAATTCAACTCGCTCCACTTTTTTTTAGCTAAATTTCAGTAATTATATTATTTTCTTTACAAAAAAAACATTTAACTTAATTATTTTTTTACATATTTTATTTTTAGAATTAGTAGTTATGGATGTTACAACCATTTTGATATTCTTCTTCTTATTTAAGAGCCCAGCTCTTGTCGGTTTCCAGCGTTCCTTATCTTCGGCCAAAGGTTTGACTTCCATAATACGACATGACATTTATCTTCTCCTTTAGCTGATCTGTAAATTTCCTTCTAGGTCTGCTTCTTCCTCTCTTCCCTTGTATGATGCTTTTCATGAAACTGTTATGTCGTATAAGGTTGCCAAACATCTTGCCTCTGCTCCTTTCTATGGTCGCTATTAGGATTAGTTATTGGGTAGGTAAAATCATCAAAATTAAATTAAATTTGTTAAAATTAATAACGCTCAGGGAACCAGGAAATTAGAGTTTCCAGAAAATATAGTACAATAACAACAGTGAGTACATTATCGTTGATAACTTACACTTGACATCAAGTACCAAACTCTCACTAGACCCTTCTCCCAAGCTGTTCCGCGCTGAACAGACGTAAGGCCCAGCTGCCTTCCGGGAAACCTTCTGAAGAACCAGGCTCTGGTTGGCCAAGAGAACGCCTGCTCCAGGTTTGACAACCACACCCTACAATAAATGTAACCATTATAATAATTACTAGTAACTCGCCCTGGCTCCCCACGGGTAGCGCTCACACGGCGCCATTTTTCTTACTTTAAGCATGTTTATACTCGTCGTAACTTCTAAAAATAAACGCCTGTAAGCGTATTTTTAAATCTTTGGCAGCAACAGCCGTAGTGCCTTTTGACAGACTTGTTATTGTTTCGTTTTCACGGCAACATGTCATTCCGTTCCTTACAGCGAGTAATAATCATTTTTATAGGAAAATTGTTGTTACCTTGGGTCACATTATTGCTATTTTCGAAAAGATCTCAAATTTAAAACAAAATGTATCCCTTTATACTCGCTGATAATGCTGCTTTCTATAGGTGAATTAATTGTTAAAAACGGATCGGTTTTTTTTTATTTATCCGTTACAAACAAACATACAAAAAATCTAATCTTTCCTGTCTATAATATTACATCTACAAGATGAAAAAGTATAGACGTAATGTATGTAAAGTACTCAACAGAAGCCTCTCTAAAACCAAGAACCAAAGCATTCAAAGGTATGAGTTCAATGCCTGATGTTTATCAACTTCGGGATCTCTTATACTCACATTATGAATAAAATATATGTGGTTATGCCACGGGTTCGCTCGTACTCTGCAGTCAAGATACACGTCAGATCCTTCCACTACCTTGCTGGCGTCAAGGTTGGCTCCAAGCTCCAGCTTCACCTCAGGGAGATCTGATGGAGAACAGCATAAATAAGTCATTATGAGAATTTGTCCATTTCAAAACTGATAAAGGCCGATTAAAAATATCAACATCTAGTTTTCCCGCCCGCGACTTCGTCCGCGCGGACTACTGTTTATCGCGAAAAAGCATCCTATTTTCTTCTAGGATATTATAACCAATGCAAAATTAGGTATAGCACCAATGCCCTTGATGTTTTTTGACTTGTTATTTGTTTCCATGGCGACCACAGACCATTCTGTGATGGCAAACGTTCCTTACAGTGAGTAATCAACATTTTCTAATTTTCCCGAGGAAACTTAAAAAATTCTATGTTTTACTCCAGGGTATAAGCTATCGCAATTCTAAATTTCATCAAAATCCGTCAAGCCGTTATCGCGTGAAAGCTCCCCAAACAAACAAACAAACAGACAACATTTAACTTTTATATATTGGTATGGATTTATGTATACCGACATTGTTAGACAATAGAAATAACAAGAATCGAATAAAGAGTTTTTTTTTAAATATTTTTTAATATTTTTCTTTGTTTGTTTGGTGGAAAGTTACTGGCTACTTGAATGAAACGAAACGTTCTAGGCATTTTGAACCTCAAGCAGGCCAGTCGCACTCCGCAACAAGTACAAAATATTATACCTACACTTAGCGGCCGTAATATCGCGGTTCATTCAGTAGAGTGTCAAGCGTGCGCTCGACGAGTCGCGCGCCGTGTGCTTTCGATAAAGTACCTACTTACGTAAAGTTTTTGTCAAATTTTATTCTTTTCTTAGTTATGAGTACAACTTATGAGTACTTAGTGTGAGTCTGTTACAATATATAAGTCATATCATATAACAGAATAATTACTAGTACAAGTACCTAGTTATATCTTGATACAACCCTGCCGAGCGAAAAAGTGACAGACGATTCTGAAACGGTTAGAGCAATGGAAGCTCTCGCGCGTTGTGATACGGTACATTCTAGCCTGCACGCAATGGGTGAGCGCCTTCTAGGTAAATATAATTGAAAGTTCGCAGCGCTGTGCGAGTTAAATTGTACTTTATTGCGTTGTAGCGAGAGTTACTATGTATTTAAATGACATTACTCAGTTATCCTTCTGTACTTATACTATTATTTATTCTGTGCCTCAAGAACCAGCTTGCTTGCTTGAAGACTTCTTTTGACGTGGATACGTCTATAACTGTGCTTCCATAGGGAGGCAATCTAAAAACTTGATGATAAGAAAATCGTGGAATACAGTTAGGTGTTGCAGCTCCATATCGACATATTGCATATTGCATCGACATCGAAAGTTTAATTACACCACTCGATAGCTAAAAGATCAAAAAAACATTGCGTTGAGTGAGGACTGTGACGCGTCGCGCGCGGTGGAGGGAGAAGCGCCGCCATTTTGAGGTAATTTTGCAGCATCACATATTTTTATGACGGACTAGGCAATCGTTTTATCACGATAGAAAGCGACAATATGGTCAAAGATGTATGTAGCATGCCTGCCTTGCCTTGCATGTTGTGTAGCCTCTATGCTTCTTGTAGCTAATTTTTCTTAATAATTTAATATCTTTTCGTACTTTGTAATTTAGCATCTTTACTTCAGTTAGTCAGTACTTACGCTGTATTTCCATTTTCCAGCCATCCTCGTGAATGGAGTGCGGTATGCTCGGCTGCACCGCTCTGCAGGACATTACCCTGCCAGCGTCTTCTACAGCTGGCACGAAGGTCAGGATGCTGCTGGTCATGTTGCCGTCTGTCGACTGCTGGAGAACAGAATGCAGGCATTCATTTTTGGCTTCGAACAAACAGAACATGTATTATCCTGTTTCGTTTAAAACACAACGGTGGAAAATGGAAAAAACAAAAATTGGGAAAAGCAAAAATTCGTTCAAGAAACAGGACTTGAACCTTGAGATTTTCGGAATGCCGTTCCATCGCTCTCCAAAGTGAGCTACCTCGTACTCCAAATCTTTCCAACCCATTTACAGTCACGATTCACGAGCACTAATATATGTATAAACTTATTACAGAATTACTAATTAAAGTAAACATTATAATATTCCATAAAGAAGAAAATAAAGGAAATAAAGTAATCATTCAATTGCATCATTAAAAAATAAAATACTTACACAATTGTATGATTACTTTATTTTGAACAGATCTTCATCCACTTATTTATGAAATAAATAAGTTTTTTTTGTTTGTATTGTTTGTTGTTTCTCGTATGAGGTAGTACTGGTCTCTGGACTCTCTGGTATCCGAGTTAGTCAGGTCGCCAGAGTGCCTCTGACTTGGCTTAACTGCTATCCACATAATATATATATAAGTGAAACCTCAGTTTGTTTGTTTTTTGTTTGGGGAGCTTTCACACCAAAGCAACTGATCCGATTTGATGAAACTTTGTAAATAGGTACTGTACAATATAGAAGCCAACATAAGATACGTTTTATCCCGCAAAATTGTTAGTTGCAACGGAAAAGCTGGAAAATGTCGATTACTTGCTGTAAGGTACGGAATGACGTTGCCGTGGAAACGATATAATGACAAGTCTGTCAAAAAGCATCAAGCGCGGACGAAGTAGCGAACGAAAGCTAGTTAATCAATAAAATCCGAGACCGAAAGCTTAACGTGCCTTTCGAAGCACGCAGAAAAGGAAAATCGCACTTAACCTAGAAAAGTAACTGGTGCAAATCTGGTTTCGTTGGATTCTAAGTTGCAATATTGAACCGTTAAGCTGCCATAGCTCATGTTTGTATCGAAACCGGTATAAGAAGATTAGATTGCAGGCCGCAAATTCAGCTTTTTTTTTTCAAAATGTCTAACTTGTTTGTTTGTAAGGCTTCAGAGTAAAATGTTAGGAGCATTAAAGTATTTTCCAAAATATATAGAGTTTTCTCTCCTGCCTGCCGGCCCGCACAGCAGGCCTCTCTCCTGCCTGCCGGCCAGCACAGTAGTCTTCTCTCCTGCCTGCCGGCCCGCACAGCAGGCCTCTCTCCTGCCTGCCGGCCTGCACAGCAGTCCTCTCTCCTGCCAGCCGGCCTGCACAGCAGTTCTTTCTCCTGCCTGCTGGCTTGCACAGCTGTCCTCTCTCCTACTTGCTGGCCGGAACAGCGTCCTGAGTCTGTTTACACTGCTGCCCGCCAGATGGCAGCAGAAACAACAACTACGGTCGAACAATGGCGCTCGTAAACTATTTACAGCTGCTTTCAGCATCTGTTTTTAGAAACAATGGCAGATTGACGGTGCATTTACAATGTGATTGGTCTGGTTGGTAGAAATTAGTATGACACGAATTAGCGATAATATTTAGAGTTCAGTACACAATGAGTCTATCCAGAACCCTACAGGATTGCCTGAGAAAATACCTAACAAAACACCCAAAAAATTACGTCAATCCGTCGTGGCTTAGTAGCTGCGTGAAGAATGGACAAACACATTCATTTTTACATTTATAATATTAATGTACTCGTAAGTGTAGAGCGAGAGTAGCCTAGCGGAGCGGTTTACTATTGCGGCTTAGAATCCAACGATACCGGATTTGATCCTAGGCTCCACAACAATGATCTCTCTTAGTTATTTTCCGTTTTCCATCGCTCCTTGCTTCGGAGGGCACTTTTAACTGTCGGTCGCGGCTGTTATTGATTAATAGCAGTCATTGTAGGTCATCGGGCAGCCTGTAAAATTGTTGTTTTTAAGTTTAATTTTTCTCGTTTCGCGGCAATTCTGTTAATCGTTTTCTAATTCCAGATGACAATCAAATGGTAATGGGCAGATTTCCATTTTTTTTATATGTTGATTTTGACATTTAATTTATACGCCACTGACAGTTATTCGTTTTCAAATAATAATAAAAACGTACCATGATGTATGCACAATAAACATATTTCTTTAATAATACGAGTAAGATCGATTCAGGTTACTTTACCGGTAAACAGATTGGAGTATAGTGTTTTGAGAAGCGTCCCATCATAATTGACAATAATATTAAAATCTTTATTGTACACACAACAGCATTACTTCACAACATACACATCATCACGTAGGCCTCTCCTAATGCACGCCACTGAGCTCGGTCTTCAGCTCCCCTCATCCATTCTCTTCCAGCCGTTTTTAGCAGGTTGTCACTCCACCTAGCCACAGGGCGTCCTACACTACGTTTGCTTAAACATGGTCTTCACTTGAAAACTCGTCTACGCCAACGGTTATCGGTTCTTCTGGAAATGTGACCAGCTCTGCTCTGCGCGCGACCAGTGGGCGCTTGCCTCCTTGCAGTTACTTACTGTTTCTCTCACAGTCTTCAGCCTGGTGCATCCCTTCTACCAGGATATTGTCAGCTTAGGCCTGGTACCGACCACTTGGCAGACCAGCTCGGTGCTCTGCCCCGCTACCAGATGGCGTTTGCCTTCTTGCAGTTACTTCCTGTTTCTCTCACAGTCTTCAGCCTGGTGCCTCCCTTCCACCAGGATATGGTCGGCTTGTCCCTGGCACCGACCACTTGGCAGACCAGCTCAGTACTCTGCCCTGCTACCGGGGGCGCTAGCCTCCTTGCAGTTACTTACTGTTTCTCTCACAGTCTTCAGCCTGGTGCCTCCCTTCCACCAGGATATGGTCGGCTTGGGCCTGGCGCCGACCACTTGGCAGACCAGCTCGGTGCTCTGCCCCGCTACAAGGGGGCGCTTGCCTCCTTGCAGGCGGACCCAGAGGGGTCTCACTGTGGACACAGGGCAACATTAATTATTTTAGCCAAAAAATTACGTAAAATAGATTTACTTAAAACTATTAAACCAATTTTGTTGTAATGTATACATGACAACCCTGGAGGTAAATCCATACAAATAAAATAATGATCCAAATCAGCTAAGAAGTCCCGAATATAGGTACGCAGAACATACACACAAAAAAAAACAAGGATTTCCTTTTCGAAAAAGAAATAGCTGATACATAAGTAATTCAATAAAGAGGAAATTGACTCGCAAATCAAATATATCTCATTTATTTATTTTTTTCTTTCAATAAAGAGCTCATCCACCTATCTATCCACCTATCTATTTCTAGATCACCAACGCGACCGTGCGCAAAAATATAAGAAATAATACGTACTGTGATAACACCTACTTAAACAACCGACTTCAAAAAAATAAGGTTCTCAAGTTGATGTGTATATGTAATATTGTCAAAAATGCTTAATATTCAATGTATTATGTTAGTCTAATTAGTATCTAAACTAATATACCAAATTTCGTGAATGTACTCGTATGCATTTGTGTGTGTATGTATGTTTGTCCATGTATTTCTCGGAAACTACAATTCTGATTGCAATAATTCTTTTAGTTTCAGTATCGTTCAACTTAGGGTTTTAAGTTTTATCAATATGGACTGCTACATTTTTCCAGTATGGCTTTTTTCTTGGCGAATGGATTAAGTACTTCATTGTCTTAGGCCTACATGATCGAAACTAAAAAGTAAGATATTTATATTAATTTAAAATAAATTAAACCATAATTAAAAATAGGTCAAATGATAATATTAATGGGTAAATGTCCCAGTAAAAAATAGTAAGTTACCAGTATTATTAGTATTATTATTTACAATGTGTAAATTGATATAGTTATTCCTTTAGAAAGTCACCTATGGAATAAAAAGATTTTTCTAAAAGCCATCTTTTCAATTTCTTACGAAACATTCCAAAAGGGAGATCTTTGATTGATAATGGTATTTTATTATAAATTTTGATACTCGTACCATAACAGTTTTTATGAAACTAAGCGGTCTTCGGTACATGGTTGAGAACAAGTCTTTCGCCATTTCTCGTATTCCGCGGAAACAAGTCTTTGGCGAGGGTAAACAATTCAGGATGTTTTCGTACAAATATTCCTACTTCAAAGATGTACATGCTATGCAGTGTTAAAATTCCAAAATCTTTAAAGAAAGGCTTACAGGATACGTAAGGAGGAACGCCTACCATGGCACGTACACACCTTTTTTGCGACAAGAATGCTCTATTTAAGTCAGTCGAATTCCCTCAGAGATTAGAAGTCGGATTAATTTTTTCTAAAGACTTTTTTTACTGAAATGTTTTGTTTTTACGCGGAAACTTAGATGGGATAATTTGGTACAACATTTTTAGAAAGATAGATAGATAACACTTTATTGCACCAAAAGAAACACAAATAAAAATAAAGTTAAAATATAGCACAATCAGTGGCCTTATCGCTAAACAGCGATCTCTTCCAGTCAACCACAGGCTATATTGAGACATATGACTATATAATAGACATTGAGGTAGTTGTTGGTGTGCAACTTTTGAGAATAATAAACAAAAAAAAAGATAAAAAACAATTATAACAACATTAATTTGAATAAAATATAAATAGCAAGTTAGTACTAATAAATATGTAAATAACAAATACTACTAAATATATATACGATATTATAGAAGCTGTTGATCACAATCCCTACATAGGTCAGACGCTCCAACTGGGTAGATCCAACTTCGACAAAGAGGGCATTCGGGAAATTACGCCATATCTTCTCGTCGCAGATACCGCAGAGCTTCAAGACGAAAGTTTATAATCAGTGCGTGTTGCCAGTGATGACATACGGCACTGAGATGTCGTCGCTAACTATTGGTCTTATACACAAGCTCAGAGTTGCGCAGCGTGCAATGGAGAAAGCTATGCTCGGTGTTTCACTATGTGATAGAATCCGAAATGAGGAAATCCGTAGAAGAACCAAGATTACCGACATAGCTCTCAGAGTTTGCAAGTTGAAATGGCAATGGGCAGGCCATATAGTTCGCAGAACCGACAACCGCTGGGGAATAAAGGTTCTCGAATGGTGACCACGAACAAGCAAGCGAAGTGTGGGGAGATCCCCTACACGATGGACCGACGACATTGTAGCAATCGCAGGAAGCCGTTGGATGGAGGTGGCATAAGATCGCTCGTCATGGCGCTCTTTGGGGGAGGCCTATGTTCAGCAGTCGACTTCGAAAGGCTCAATGATGATGATGATGATGACTAAATATAAAACCAGTATAATAAACTAATAAATATTAAATGGTAGGTACATGTATATAATATACATCATATAGATAGTTTACATTAAAATACTTCCTCACTTAAACTCACTAATGTGTCCTATTGCTCCATCGAAATCTTCCTCTATTAAGAATAATCAAACTGAATTTAAACTATGACTGCATGACGTCTAACGATAACTTAACTTGGGTATATTAATACATTTGTTAATACTCTTGTAATGGATAGGGGTGTGAAATTATAATAGATTTAGACGGTTTTTTTGGGGTTCCATGTCCAAATAGTTTAAACTGAACCCTGCTGCGCTACCTATCTATATTATAAGCAACTAGCGACCCGCCCCGACATTGCACAGGTTTAGTTTAGAAAAAAAGAGGTAAAAAATTCGTTCCCCTCGCTACGTTCAGGTCGCGTATGCTCGAATTATCCATAATAATAAAAATCTCCGAAACGGCTGGATTGATTTTGACGGGATTTTCCCTGGCAAACAGCTCATGTTATAAGGAGTAAATTAGGCTACTTTTATTTTTGAAAAAAAAAAGGGTTCCGCGCTAAAAAAAAAACCCATGAGTTTTGACTACGCGGGCAAAGCTGAATATTTCATATGTATATGCGGGCACAGCATACATAAAATTTCCGTAAGTAAATGATGGTGAAAACCGAATTAAAATCTGTTGCATAGTTTAAAAGATTAAGCGTTACAGACAGACGGCGGAAAGCGTGTCTGTATTATAAATACTATGTATTGAGATGGAAAAAAAGGAAAGTTCTTTATTAATTATTTATTTCTCAGAAGAGAATGGCAAAGACACGCAAGTGAATTTTAGATACAAAATTGATAAATCTTTGATGTATCAATGAATGAATTCATTTCGGAAAGTCCTTTATAACGTAGTAACGGCAGATCAAAAACAAATTGTGTCTAAAGAATGGATAACAATAATGTTCCACGTTTAAAAACATAAACTTCAGTACTAAAACTGCTAAACTTTATGCAGTTGCTTTTTTTTAGTGAATAATATTTTAATATATTTTCAGCATTAGAACAACAAGACGTTGATAAAATTTACATAGACTTAATTATAATCATCTACAGCCGTAGCACAGAAGACATCAAACTTCATTCATCCGGTCCTTCATTCCCAATACACAAAGGCGTAAAACAAGGTGTCACGTGAACAGGATGCATCCCGAAAGATGGGCAAAGATCGCCACACAGGCGGCAAGGCCGTCCTCAGTGGCGTAACGATCTTGATACTTTTGAAGTAAATTGGCTTTGCTAACATCGATTGTGTGCGCGGCTAAGTTTCCGTACAATAGTGTAATAGTTTGTCAGGCCGCCCAAGGGCTTCTCACGAGGCTTAAAATGATCTCTATCAACTGTAAGCAACTGGTATATACGGCTTATCGAGCCCTCCAAAGCACAGAGTTATGGCAAAGTGCTAATAGCATTTTCAGATGTTCTTAAGTAAAAGTCTACATACCTTACTTACTAAAGTAGATCTGCATCCCAGCAAAATTATTCATAGGTATATAGTTATATTTATGGAGCTCCCCTCGACAAGTTAGCACCGGCCCAGCCCATAAATTTTTGCAGTGCAAAATGTCTAGCATGTTATTAACATCTACTGGCAATATAGTCAAAAATATTTTTACAATCGCACCAAATTTCAGATAACATGGATAGTACCAGAAAGAACAAACAAAAAATACAGCTGTGAGAGCAAGACCTGAAAAGACACCAGGATCTTTTATATCCTTTCTACCTTTGAGATGCGGAGCCCAAAAAGCAGCCCTTTTTTATGACCCATTAAGTTATGTCCTACTAGTTACAAATAAAAGCTTACGACAACTCAACCGGTTTCCGAGCCTCTTTTTGTGTACAAGGGGTACACAAAAAGAATTAACCGCACCCCTACCTAAGAATGAACCGCAGTATTTTTGTTTAAGTTCCGTTGGTTTGGTCCCCTTTTGAGGGTACCGTCTACTTTGGACTGAAACCGGAAGTGTGAGTTAATGTTGTTTTTAAGAAGTTTAATCGAGTATTTCCTCAAAGTTGGTTGAGTTTCCTTTTGTTTCATTATTTTTTTACGGAGATAGAAAATAATATTTTTTCGGTTTTAATATTTCTGTTTCCGCGTTTCTCTATCCGTGGCTTGCCGCGAGATAGACAGATCTATCTCAGTATATCTGATAGACTTACGCGTTAGAATGAGAGACGCATATAAAATGATACGCATCAAAGTCGTGCGAGCTGAATTAGACTTTATTGAGTGGAGGCAAGACTCGCTTTTTATTTAATTGTCTTAGCAGAGTGAGCTTTCTGTACGTTAGTACTATTATTTCTTCTGTGCTAAAACGTACAATTATTTTACATTAAGTACATCAAAATTCACACAGCCATCAAACAGTTTTTTACACGACTGTCTAAAAAGAGGAGTGTAATGTTTTATGGATTCATGTATGTTTGTATGTTTGAATAAAAACAATCTAGTGTAGGTAATAAAAAAAAATGTTGGATAACTGACGAAATTTTTTGATATTTGACATGCGAAAATTGACTTATAAATTCCCATCAAATCCAAATTTAGTGTTAAGAATAAATTAATTTCAAAATAAATATAATTTCTTACTTCAGCGTGAAAGAAACACGTATTACTGTAATTTAATTGGTGAATCGTCAAACGTTATCAAATCTATGTGAGAGGTGGAAAAATTTAAGACGGGTAAGTTGAGGACGACGAGAGACTACGAGTATACTGAGTCACTAACGCGACCGAAAAACGTCCGTCTTGCTGGGTCGAAATTTCCCACCAAGGCGGACGCCGTTGACGATGTGAACGCGTACTTTGTGGGTGCAGCCGAGACATGCGGCGCACTCGTCGCGGATGTAGCCACCGAGGCTCACGTGCTGGCAAAGGCGCGACCACCGGTAGATTGTTCGCTTAGACTGAAGCCATTTACTGCTCTCGAAGTATTTTGAATTCATACTACTGGCGTAGCACGTAAGACATCGACGTTTACGGTATTTCAATATCACTGCTTCACGCTACCTCTGTGCAGATATCACCCGTCTTGTCCTCCTTTTATAACAATTGCAGTAAAGAAGGTATTTATCTTTCATCCTTGAAATACGTGAAGGTCTCACCAATTTATAAAGGAAAAGGAAAACAGGATGACATTAATAGATTTGAATATGGCCTAAGTTCGCGACTCACAGAATATTTGACGGAGTGTAACGTTTTATCAGTTAGGCAATATGCTTACCGCAGTGGCCGCTCCTCAACTTCTTTAACTCGGGAATTGGTCCGGCATATTCTCGACGCCCATGAGGGACATCAGCAAGTCTCCGTGATCTTTTGCGACCTATCTAAGGCATCTGACATCGCGGACCATAATGTCTTAGCTGCAAATATGAGTTATTATGGTGTCGAAGGACCATCACTAAAGGTACTGACTGATTTTATGTCGGGTCGATGTCAGGTAGTTGTAGAAAACGACGGCACGGTAAAATCGCAGTCGCCAAAAACCGTAATTGGAGTAGCGCAGGGCTCATCACTCTCCAACATTATGTTCTCCCTTCTTCTCAACGACCTGCCAGAGAACGCTCATGGGGGTCACATACTAATGTATGCGGATGATGTCGCATCTATCGTCTCCGCTCCTACCGTAGACGAGCTGGAGCGAAGGTTGAATGAAGTGTCAAGTGAACTGAACCATGGGTTCAGAATTAATGGATTAATTCTAAACATAACCAAAACCCACTTTATGCACTTTAATCTGTCAGGCCGTTCATACAGGCAGCTCAGCGTCATGGTTGGAAACTCCGAGATGGACCAGTGGTAACTACCACATTTCTGGGATTTCAGCTCGATAGTGGGCTTACCTGGGAGGGCCACTTTGACAGGTTATGTGAAAAACTCGGCCGTGCCTGCTTTACGCTGTGGCGCGTATCCGCTATACTTCCTTATAGCATGGTCCGGAACTGCTATTTTGCATCTGTGCACTCCCTACTTCAATATGGCGACGAGCTCTGGGGACGCGCAGCCAATTGGCAGCACGTCTTCAGAATGCAAAAAAAAAGCGGTAAGGGCCATAGTGCGAGTAGCACAAGATGAATCAGCACTTCTTTTATTCCGGTCCATGAAGATACTGACCCTCCCATCCCTGATATGTCTTCAGACTGCTCTGTATGCCAGAGACCACCTGAGGGAATACTCGAGGCTCGGGGATGGGCACAAGTGTAGCACGCGGAACGCGCACCAGCTGCGAGCGGTGCCGCGACTGCTGAAAAAAACGTCCAAACTAGTGCACGTGATGGCGCCGGCGTTCTACAACCGGCTGCCAGATAATGTTAAAGGTGCACCTTCGAGGGAATCATTTAAATTGAAATTAAAATGTTGGCTTGTTGACCAGTCATTCTATGTGTTTGATGACATTTTAAAAATATAATTATTGTGACTATTTTAATTTACTTTTAATTTAATTTTGACTACATATGTACTCAATTATTATTATTATTATTTTTAATTACTTGTGTTTTAATTAAATTGTACTTTTAACAATCAATAATTCTTCAATTAAAGTTATGATTGTAAGGTACTTTAAATGTACTCGTACCTATTTATTGTTATTAGTCAGTCGAAATTGTATTCCATTATTTGATATTGTTACGCCGGTCGATTCTTAGAAAAACAGTAGATACTAAAATGACGCAATACCTACATTTAAAGGAACATTCTGGAACACACTAGTAGAGCGTAGGTACCTACAGAAGTTTCCAGAGCGCGCGGTAGGTATATACCTACGGGCGCGGCGACATCAAAGGTGCCGCCGGCCTTAAGTACCTACAGGCGCGGCGCAGCGCGGCAACTCAAAGGCGCCGCCGACCTTGAAAGTTCAAAGACCTACAGACTACCACTAGTACATACGATTAGTTATGAGTACATTCTGGAAACTTACGTCGCGGTATAAATAGGGCGCACATCGACTGCCTGGGACATTACTGATTTGGCTGACGAAACGAAACGATCAAAGTAATTCGAAGCGAGTATTCAGTGATAATTGATAAGAGTGTACAGTCAAGTTAAAGAGTGTTTGAGCATTATTTGTTGGATTAATTTCTTTTTGTGGTTTTCGAATAAAGGTGTTAATTTTTGGTGTAATTAGCGTACAATTATTTTATCCGAACCCCAGCTCGTAACAATATTATTATTGGTATTATTTGCCCTTTTGACATGTAACTTATATTGTTATGAATAAATAACTATGACTATGTAAGTTTCTTTATTCCAACATAACTTTTAAATGCCTGAACAGATTCAGTCGTGTTGGGTATGGTTAGAATCCTTACATCCCCCGAGTAACATAGGCTATATTAATTTCTGAAAAAAAACAATATGGCTGCAGCATGGCTCCAGTTTCTAAACAAAAAATAATTCTTCTTTAAATTTTACAATTTGGGTATTAAATTGAAGACCTTGATAAACAGTATTTATTAAGCACATTTCAACAGTATAATATAATTTATTGGCATAAATTCTTTTAGGCAGGCGTTTTTTTAATCTTTTAAGCTAGTTATTTTATCGATTGCTCGGCTTCTAAGTATCGGATTGAGATATTTGTATCTCAATCCGATAGTTAGAAGCCGAGCAATCGATAAAAATCATGATTAGATTAATGATTGCGCTTAGATTTTGATTCCAATTCAAAATCTGGTGTACAACTAGTTTTTTTATCGATTGCTCGGCTTGTAACTATCGGATTGAGTTACAATCGTATCTATTATTGATTTTAAGTCATAATCTAAGCTTTGCAACAGTGAAAACTGCATTTTAATCAGTCCAGTATTTTTTACGACATGCGCTAACAGAAAAACAGACAGAAATTAAAAAAAATAACTTGTTCCGTAGCTTTTTGATTTTCAAGGCCCAAGGTTTTTTTTAAATATCTTCTTTGTACAGAATTTTTGTTACCTAGTACTTTATAGAACTAGCTTTCCCGCCGCGACTTCGTCCACGCGGATTACAGTCTATCGCGAAAAAAGCATCCTACGTTCTTCTAGGATTTTAAAAACCAATGCAAAAGTAGACTTAGACTTTTTGGTTATGGCCTCTGTGGTTTGTTGTTGGTATAGCATCAGCTATTTAATCAGTGGCACCAACGCTCTTTATGATTTTTGAAAGACTTGTTATTAACGGCAACCGTTCCTTACAGCGAGTATTCAACATGTTCCAGTTTTCCCGTGGAAATTTCCACGGAATTTTTGGAATTTTCCGGGATAAAAAGTATCCTATGTTTTATTCTAGGGTATAAGGTATCTCTATTCCAAATTTCATACAAATCCGTCCAGTGGTTATCGCGTGAAAGCTCCCCAAACAAACAAAGAAACAAACAAACAGACAACGTATTTTACTTTTATATATTGGTATGGATAGATAGATATACCTACATACTTATTATAAGTAAGAAGACTTTTGCCCAGCAGTGGGACAGTATAGGTTAGAAAAGAAGAAAGAAGAAGAAGTATAGAGAGATAGGTCATACTCAGTGGAAAGGAGAAATACGCAGATTAACTAAAATTACCGGCAAAGCTGTCATTATTACTAAGTTGAAGTGGCAATGGTTAAGCCTATAATTATGACGTAGAACCGATAACTATTGGGGATGAAAGGTTCCCGAGTGGCGATCACGGGCTGGAATACGGAGCTCAGAACAACGGCCCCCACGAGGGGGGCTGACGACCTGGGGAGCCGCTGGATACGAAGAGCAAGCAACCGCTCGCCATGTTCAGCCGTGGACTAACAGAATTTTGCTTTGAAAGCATAGATCTAGTTAAATGGGGGTGGAGGGAGATACGGCACGCTTTGATATGACGAAAACAAGAACTGGACTAGTTACACCTACAGGCAAACACCCACACAGCTACATTCCCACCGTCGCGGTCGTGCACTTGTGCATCAACAACAAAGATACGAGAGACATACGCTGTAGTAGCGAACGATAGTCACTGCTAATCCGTGCTACACTAAGATCCACTCCGATTGTGGCTAAGGTCAATGAAGGCCAATTGTGTGTCTTACACCTAATTTGAGTGGTCCTCGTCCGTGGTGCTGGTGCCTTACCTTTTCACTTTTAGTTATGTATATGTTTGAAACTAACAGCATTATAGCTCGATAGAATAGCATCGATACTAAAAAAATACACATTTTAATCGCCAACAAGCCTCTCGCGCTATTGAACATTAAATGATCAAATATTCATTAAATCGTGAATTGTACGAAACAATTATTAATTAAAATTAGCTATCGGCTAATTGAATAAATCAATCTGCTGACCTCAGTCAAATAAATTAGCTTTATTGAATATGCCAATACAGTCCGCAATTGCTTGTTATGACGATTTTATTGAGTAAAATTAATAAATATGAAAGTGTGAGATGTAGTGCGAATTTTTGTTTTCTTGTGAAGCGTTCCGATTTACTTCATAGGAGTCAATAAAAACGGTGTTTTAAAAACTTCAAATGAACGAGTTTCTTTTTATAAACATTAGCGGGAAATGCGTTAAAATAAGGGTGGAAGAGAAACTGTGATGAAAGGGATAGATGGTATGTATATTCGTTATTTTGTGGTATTACTAGTGACTCGCCCCGGCTTTGCACGTGTAGTACTCACACCGCGTTTTATTTTTAGCATTTTTACATCCGTCGTAAGTTCTAGATAAAAAATATACGCCAGTATGTGTAATTCAAGGTAATCGCGTTCGGAGGAATCTCTCTTGTACGACCAGGATGACGGGCAGAAAATGCTGTCATAGATTAAGTCCTCCTCTGCACAATGTTTTTGTACAAAAACTATCAAATTAATATACAATGAAAACTTCGTGAGGATACCGCCATGTCCAAAATGTCTATGAACCTCAAAATGTTGGCGGTGGACTATACAAACCACAAATATCCGTTCGGATATCTGTGGTACTAACCATCAAATTAAATATATAGATCAGCAAATATTACGCATCTTGCCATAAATTACTACTAGTGGCTCTGTAAGCTGTAGACCTCGCGAGCACAAACTTTTTTGTAAACAATCAAGCGGTGCATAGCAGCGCCATCTAGTTATCTTATTGTAAAACTAACATTAATAACCAAGGTTCTCCATCAATCCGTACCTAGTAAAGGTATTCTCCATCAATCCGTACCTAGTAAAGGTAAAGGTCTGATTCCACTAAAAGAAACCTAAAAGTGAGAAATTTACTGCATTTTGAGAAAGCTATTCTGCTCATGACGCCGAAGATCCTCATTAGATCATCACTAAATTTACTGCATTTTGAGAAAGCTATTCTGCTCATGACGCCGAAGATCCTCATTAGATCTTCACTAAATTTACTGCATTTTGAGAAAGCTATTCTGCTCATGATGCCGAAGATCTTCATTAGATCTTCACTAAATTTACTGCCTTTTGAGAAAGCTATTCTACTCATGACGCCGAAGATCCTCATTAGATCTTCACTAAATTTACTGCCTTTTGAGAAAACTATTCTGCTCATGACGCCGAAGATCCTCATTAGATCTTCACTAAATTTACTGCATTTTGAGAAAGCTATTCTGCTCATGACGCCGAAGATCCTCATTAGATCTTCACTAAATTTACTGCATTTTGAGAAAGCTAGTCTTTTCATGACGCCGAAGATCCTCATTAGATCTTCACTAAATTTACTGCATTTTGAGAAAGCTATTCTGCTCATGACGCCGAAGATCCTCATTAGATCTTCACTAAATTTACTGCATTTTGAGAAAGCTATTCTGCTCATGACGCCGAAGATCCTCATTAGATCTTCACTAAATTTACTGCATTTTGAGAAAGCTATTCTGCTCATGACGCCGAAGATCCTCATTAGATCTTCACTAAATTTCTAGACCAACTTCAATTTACTACCATTCAAATAAAAAAAAAAACGAAACGAAAAAACTTTTTGCCCCTTTATGGGGGAGGTCCAACTTTCCCCCCGATCAAATATCCATTACGACAAAAAAAAAAGTTGAGAAATGCGACATGTAAAGAATACCCGGACATCCGGACATACGAAAGCATTTTTGTCCAAGCTGAAGCAGAGACGCTACTCTCGCTCTTCGCGCTCGCTCCGTCACTTATCTTCTGCATATTTTTAGACGAACAGAACCACGGGCAGCCCGTTGTGCAAAATAAATGAAATATGGAACAAGTTTGGAAAGTTCCGAGACTTGAAGGATGAGAATAGTGATGGGAAAAAACAGACTACGAACGAACCTATGTTATTGTATTATTATCATATTTATTTTGCTTTCTTTAATTTTGCTAAAGAAAGTCTGTGTGTTGTCTTATTAATAATAATTTATCTCTTGAAATAATGTTTTTTGCCGCTCTATAAAGAAGTGCATAAGAGATCGCTCTTTAGTGGTAAGATTGCCAAATTAATTATCATCATGAGCCATCAGTGCCCGATCTTTGGTTCTCTTAATTTAGTCGCTGCCAGCCTCTTTTCTCATGACATCACTCCACCTGTACTGGCGCGGTTTGGGCGCCCCACTGTACTTTGTCCTAAACGCAGTCTCTACTCTAGAACTCGTGTACTCCAACGGTTGTCGGTTCTTCGAGATATGTGACCGGCCCGTTGTACCTTCAGCTTGGTAATTCTTGGAGCTACTCGTATGTTATCGTTTAACTTGGTTTTCTGGCAGATATTTAATATTTACAATTTATATCCTTGGGGGCATTATTTTATGGTCTGCAATAAAGTATATTGTACTGAATTCATAGAAATCTACGAGCGGACTACGGATATACCCGGATAGATGCTCCACTTTTTAAAAGGGTGTATACTTAAAACTATTGATTTGCCAAGATTAATTCATATGAAAGTACCTAGTTTGTTCTCTTACCTTAAATTACTGCATGTTTTTGTTGACCTAACAATTAAAGATTCTGTTGAAATTGAGTTTGCCCCACCATGAAAATGCTAAGAAGGTGTAGGATAGATGCCCTATAGAATAAAAATGCTAAGAAGGTGTAGGATAGATGCCATATAGAATAAAATAAGTATAATACATATTCAATTTGTAGTCTTTAGAAGATAATTTTAATAAACAGCATAAGCATAATTTAAGTTTATCGTTTTTTCAATAAAAAACTAACAGCATTTAAGTTTTAACGTGCACAATCATATCTAATTTAACATGAGGTAGTAATTATATAAACTTTTCAAAAAAACAACACAATACAAAACCTATCCTATTTAATTTGAGCTGGAAACTGCTTTCTATTGGTCTTCATTTGCGCTGTTCGAACTGTAAATAATTTGTATTTTTCGTGTTTCTCGGCCTTCTAATTCTAATACTTTTAAATAATAATTTTATATTTGATTCCTTTGTTTGTTTTCTCAAGTCCAAGAAAGTATTCGAGTTCGTACTCCTTCCTTTCTTTTGTATCTTCGTAGCGTGGTTCACTTTAAAACAGTATGCATTAATAAAAAATACACTTATAGCACATACAAACATATCGGGGTATCGACGTCCCAACTTTTTTTTTATATATGTCTTGGAATCGATTGAAACAGCAATAAAAACTATAACAACAATTAAAAAACATTTCAATTATACGCTGACATACGTTAAGGGGTATAGGGGATAGATGCCCCTATACAAAGGCACCTATACCCCGAAAAATTGGGGTAACTATCCTTTTTGATACGGATAGATGCCCTTTCATTTATTTAACTAATCTTTATAAAAAAGAGCGATTAATGACACTTAGGTGTACTTAATAAACCAGTGAATTGATATAATTAAAATAGAACGGAATTTATTCCTACTTGTAAAGTTATGCAACAGTAAATACTTTGAAGCTTTCGTTGCGTTCGTCGCGGATATAATCACACGTACAAGCGAAACGCGTCTTTTTCGCACGACGGCTTACGGCGCCTGAGATGTGTGGCGCCCGCGCTTCCTAATTAAACTATTAATTCTTTGCTGCGATTATGGAAAGTTAGGTTTTTAATAACGAGGCGCCTATCCCACTGTGGCATCTATCTGGGCTTTACCCTAGAGATAGTCTTTGTGCAATACATAGAATGTATTTGTGCAAGACTTGATCTAGACGTAATAGACTTTCCCACCCCTAGTTGGAAGGGGAAGTTGGTCGGACATGAATCATACTTCATGTTGTAAACGCTAACAAGTTTCAGATCTTCGACCCGATTTACCCCAAAGTTGAAATTGGATAATTTCGAGAATGAATTCTCACCAATGGATTAAAGGAATTATGGATTTTGAAATTTGACGCATTTGAGCGACCTGCTCGACTCTTCACGCAAAGGAAGAAACTTAAAGGCTTAATAATGAGTGTCAGCAACTTCGCGCGGGCAAATAAGAAAATGTATCTTTAAAACTGCTGCCGACGTGTTCAACATGTACTTCTGAAACTGCTGCCGACGTGTTCAACATGTACTTCTTAAATACAAGCACAAATTAAAAATTGATATAACCCCCACTCCCTTCCCACTTCTAAATCCCCGTTATAGATAAGAAGTATCTCGATAACATCCATTTTCAAACATAAAAATCGTTCCATCCGTTTGAGAGCTATGGTCATCACCCCCATTCCCCCTTTTCTCGAGCCACCCCCCATATAGCTAAGAACCATTTCGATCACATCAGTTTGCACACCAATTACCTAGCCCCAAACTAGGATACCCTGTAATATGGGCACTAGATAACGGATAAACATACATAGATATAAATATTACATATATGACTCAGAAACAAACATTTCTGCGCATCACACAAATGGTTGCACCTTGCAGGATTCGAACCCGCGACCGTTTTATTGTGTACCTAGCACACTAGCTACTAAGCCAATCGGTCGTCATGATAGCCCACTTAACATAGTTCGTCGACTTTCAGTGGTGAGCTTCGACAACGCATGCAACTATCCATACCAATATATTAAAGTGATACGTTGTCTGTTTGTTTGTTTGTTTGTTTGTCTGTTCGGGGAGCTTTTACGCGATAACGGCTGGACGGATATTGATGAAACTTGGGATGGAGATAGCTTATACCCTGGAATAATTGTAAGTTTCCACGGGAAAACTGGAAAAACTGGGCAAAGGTTGATTACTCGCTGTAAGAAACGGTTGCCACGGAAACGGAATAACAAGTATGTCAGAAAACATCAAGAGTGATGATATACCTACTTTTGCATCGGTTTTTTAATGTCCTAGAAGAACATAGAATGCTTTTTTTGCGATAAACAGTAGTACGCGCGGACGAAGTCGCGGGCGGGAAATCTAGTATCTACATAAAACGCCAGAAGCGGCGGTCACACGATGTGATTCGGCAACGCGTATAACTGCATGAGACGAAACAAAAGAGAACCAAAAATGTGTATTCACATGGACTCAAAAACGTGAATCATGAAAATTTACTAAACCACCAGGAACAGAATCGAACCTTTATTGTTTATCCCCGATACTGTACATCTGATTCTGAACCCACCAACTTACACACACAGCTAATCATTCCCAAAAAAAACATCCCAGATAAAAAGATTGATCTATTTGTTGGCGGTACAATCGCGGACAAAAGTATATCAAACTGTCAATTAGACCTCCTCTAGATTATCATCTGGCGGGTCATGTGGCGATTGTATCACCGATGAGATGGGACTAGGGATGAGGGAGGCGTCTTTGAGATTGTCGATATTTTGGCTAAGAATATTTTTATAAACTTTCCCATAATTTTCCAGTACATCATCGGGTGGCGATATATCTACAGCGCGCACACTGCGCGTGCGCGTCGCGGTAAGCGACCGGTTATGTAAGTGTACACGCAAAAAAAAAACAATTATATAAGACTAGCTGTGCATGCGGCTTTGCCCGGGTGGTAATTTTTCTGGAATATACGGATCCTATGTATTATTATTATTTTCCTATGTGTACAAAAACAAAAGTATCAATATACCAAATTTCATGAAAGTTCTTTCAGACGTCAAAGAGATTTTTATAGATTGCTCGGCTTCTTCTCATCCGATTAAGATACGATTTACAACAGTTTTTAAGTCAAAACTAAGCTATCTAACAACGAAAACTGTATGGCAATCGGTCCAGTAGTGTTTTCGTGATGCGCGAAGAGACAGACCATTTTTTAAATTGTCTTATTCATGTTTAGTATCTTATTTTAAGATTAGTATCTTATTTTAAGATTAGTATCTTATTTTAAGATTAGAATCTTATTTTAAGATTAGTATCTTATTTTAAGATTAGTATCTTATTTTAAGATTAGTATCTTATTTTAAGATTACTATCTTATTTTAAGATTAGTATCTTCTTTTAAGATTAGTATCTTATTTTAAGATTAGTATCTAATTTTAAGATTTTTAACTATTTTCGCTGTAAAGACTTATGTTGCTTACTTCCTTACCTTTGTTTTGTTATTATAAGTATGGATGGTTGTGGAAGCTCGAAGAAACTATTTTTTTTATACAAACGAAGTTTCGTTTCCATTCAAATACTACAAGTAGAACCCATCGATTGATGGACTGTAGTAGGTATTGAATCAAACCTTTTGTTTGTTAGTAATTGATAAACGCTTAAAACTCTTAGGCTTCTCGATATCAACAACATTTTCTGAATCTGATACCCCATCACTACGTAGGCTTTTCGGCGCGCTTTAGAGATTTATGTACGCGTCCAATTTTTCTGTTGAAAGTCGGTCGCTCTGGCGCGTATATGTTTTATTTCGTTGGTTTTGCATAAAACTATGGGTCCATACTAACGAAGCCCGCATGTTCACATAAAAATGCATGACGGCTGATTGAAAAGTCGTAGAAGGGAAAGAAAAACATGTTATTAAGTAAATTGCTTCAGAAATATGTTGTGTTACGTGTTTATTTGTTGCTTTATTGTATGTTGGGTATCTTAATTTTGATTGTGCCAAAATATACAAAAATCTGCTGCCTAAGGTTTAGGTACTCGTAGAATATCGCTGACTATATACAAAAATCTGCTGCCTAAGGTTTAGGTACTCGTAGAATGTCGCTGACTATATACAAAAATCTGCTGCCTAAGGTTTAGGTACTCGTAGAATGTCGCTGACTATATACAAAAATCTGCTGCCTAAGGTTTAGGTACTCGTAGAATGTCGCTGACTATATACAAAAATCTGCTGCCTAAGGTTTAGGTACTCGTAGAATGTCGCTGACTATATACAAAAATCTGCTGCCTAAGGTTTAGGTACTCGTAGAATGTCGCTGACTATATACAAAAATCTGCTGCCTAAGGTTTAGGTACTCGTAGAATGTCGCTGACTATATACAAAAATCTGCTGCCTAAGGTTTAGGTACTCGTAGAATGTCGCTGACTATATACAAAAATCTGCTGCCTAAGGTTTAGGTACTCGTAGAATGTCGCTGACTATATACAAAAATCTGCTGCCTAAGGTTTAGGTACTCGTAGAATGTCGCTGACTATATACAAAAATCTGCTGCCTAAGGTTTAGGTACTCGTAGAATGTCGCTGACTATATACAAACTGCTAATATTTTCACTAAGTTAAATAAGCATAATAAGGTAAACTCCCTACACTTATGTTTTGTGTACAGCCTGCGTCTCGACCGAGACTGTTTTTTTATCCAAGTACGAGCGAACCAAGGGTAGGATTATGAGTTTAACAGACTATGTATGTTCCACCATAGCGTCGCCCCTATTGGTTCGATTTTGATCAATCGATTCGTCTTCATTTAAGTGACATTTAAAGTGTCTTATGCAAAAAAAATACGACTACGGCGAAATTAAGGAAGGGTTATGTGTTCAAACTAAAAACTTATCCGATTATGACAATCAATGTATCAATCGAGTATATTTATTTATTTTATTCATATATTATAAACGACCGTAGTCGGGTTTTAGTTTTTGAACTTATGATAAATACATAAATTAAAAAAAAACATAACTTTTGTATACTTGTACTATTATTTATTCTGTGCTTCTGTCTTGTTCCAACTTTGTTGCGAAAATTCGTCGTTGGGCTTATTTGTATTGTATTCTCATGAATGAACCTGCGCGTAGTTGAAAATTGTATTCAAATCCATTCAGTGGTTTTCGAGATGAGCGCAATGATACAGACAGACAGATGCACTTCGGGGACTTTGCTTCCTTTCCTCAGGTAGGTCCACGTACCTACCTGAGGAAAGGAAGCAAAGTACCTTTCTACATAGCATAAAAAGTTAACTTTATTTTGAAATGATGATGATGATGTTGATGATACGCAAGCGAAGCGCTTACCATCAAATGAGCTGTTCACAGTGCACAAAATTATTTAAAAAGTACAGTCACCACCATAAATCACTTCACCTTCAATTTCTCATACATTCTTCACACATGACAAATGACTATCTATACCTATCCCATCAGCAGCATTAGAAAAGGACGGAGCGATCTTCGGTAAGGAGTGACAGAGAAGGCATATAGCAATTGCAAGTCATGCACATAATGTATCTCCATTAATCAATCAGGGAGATGAGCAGTAATATTTTTAAACGATAAGGGTATACATACACTTACGAGCAATAATTTGGAGTCAAAGAAAGGCTCCACCAAAAACGCGCCGTAGTATATTTATCTAAAAAATACATAAGTAGGTATAAACATAACCAATGATAATGATAATGCCATCATCATTATTTTTAAAAGCTTTTATTTAACTTGCAATGCTTGTATTTTATGTATGTTTGTTCAGGTCAAATCTTGCAAGCTGAGTGGTTCTACACTTCCTCTTATCCTACGGCGTTGATTTTTGCATGGTGGTTGAATGCCAATGACAATGCATTTTTATGGTAAGCATGACTTGGATCGACATCCGATTTTTGCATGGTGGTTGAATGCCAATGACAATGCATTTTTATGGTAAGCATGACTTGGATCGACATCCAGAAACAGCTCCAGATAAAGAAACTCTTCAACGGTAAACAGCACTGTCATGAATTTTTGTGTACACATTCTATTGTAATAGCCGGTTTGAAGTCTTACCGTGATATGGCTGCAGCACTCCGTGTTGGCTCCTGACTTGGAAACTCCTCAACAGTTAACAGCACGGACACGAAATTTTGTGTACACTTCATATTATGCTAGCCGGTTTGAAGTTTTACCATGACATGGTTACTGCTCTCGGGGTTGGCTCCTGATTAGGGAATTCCTCAAAGGTTAACTGCATAGATACGAAATGTTGTAAACGCATTTAAATGTGATAGCCCGTTCTAAGCTTCATCGTGACATGGCTACTGCACAAAAGCCTTTTTTTTTAAGGTTTTAATTTAACTTATTTTAAATAAAATCTACGATACAAATACTCTATTTTTTTTAATTGAATGCTCGTACAGATTTTACAAATACATCCAAAGGCGGAAGTAACTTAATTAGCCTTTATATAAATGTCTCCGAAACTCAACGTAACTACGTCGACATTACGTAAGTAAAGTTACAATCAGAACGTGTCTCCGAGTTAACATGGATGTTCATGTGGGGACGATGTTGCGAGACTATTGAATGTTATGTTACTGCTTGTGGTCGGTGGACATCAACATAAGCTTAAATTACGTCTAGACAACTCGACTAGGGCTCGGTGCTGAGTGCGCCAGCTCTCAAAGTGAGATAGATAATATGGGATTAGCTACACCAAACTGTATCACATTATATCCACAAACTATATGATTCCATGTTTGGAAGGAATCGGCAACTACGAGAACCACCAGGAAAGGAAAAAAACTTTATTTTTGAAATAAAGCCGCTGGCTTGAAATTTACTTTTATAAAACCGTTTACGCAGTACTTGGATTGGCGCTAAGGCTACCAGCTGTGAGTAAGCGATTATGTTCAAATAATGGCTATACACCACGCTTGCAGTAGTTGCAGTGCATAATAGAACGAGATAGGAAAGATAAATCGATTCAGTATGTATCACTAAACAACTGTTAAGTGATTCGTACGGGACATTGTGTTGAATATTAGTTATGTATCCAGTTACCTCACGATGTTCACCTTTGCCGTTTTATTGAGATGATAGAATGTGCTTTATTGCATTGTCCTTTTAATCGATAGCAAACTCGCAATTATTTTATTTAATAATTTATTGGAGCAGAACCGAGACGAGATACAAACTTGAGTCGCATCATGAATGATTCGTAACATGTCCTGCAACAATGCTCCCCAGTGAATACCCAGCTTTAGTGCTTTATACAGTTGAGCGGAGACTCATTTTAATAGTAAGAATGAAGATTTGTGTAAGCTTGTTAAAGTAAAAAAGTTGAGACTCAGTGTTCGAACAAATAAAAGAGGAATACGAGAAAATTAATCTAATTCAGAGTTTTTACAAACAAGAGTAAGTTACGTATCTGCAGATGCTATTAATGCACTTTGTTGTTATAATTTACCGTCGTACAGTTTTAATCGAGAGTTAATTAGAATATAGTGAAGTTGCCAATTTTTTATGTTGTAAATAATTATTTACCCAACCTACGTTGAGAAAGAATTTCCGTTTTTATTTCAAAACTTAAAAAGTATAACATATTACAGCAGAGTTCAGATTTGAAAGAAAGCCTTTGAAATTGACTGACTATTGAAGTCGAGTATTTGTAAAAAAACCTGCCTACACTTCTCTATTTTTCGTTTTTTTGTTTCGGTCCCACCCTACGAGCAGTCCGTCCGACACGAACTTGTCCTGTTGTTTTTCTCCTCACGGTGACTAGAGCTTGCATTGCAGCACAAGGCTCTCTTTAAAAGAACTGGCGCTGAGACTGTCACATGCAGGTGTTCAGGTGTGGCACTTCTCATTTAAAAAACTACCTCGATCGACATTGTTTTGTTAAAAAGCAAGGAATGGTTGAAAGGTACTTACGGTTAACGTCGATGGATACGTTTTCAGTCACGGGCGCTATCGACGGGTCGGTGACTGCCTGAAAATAAATCACTGTGAGTAAACAATAACAACATAAGATTGAAAAGTTTATTAATAAATTGCAATTTTGTATAATAATATCATCATGGCCATTGCTCTGCTAAATGAGAATAAATGAGTCCGGCAAAGGTTATTTGAGCCATGTCTAAATTTGAACATCGTAGAAGGCAGCATTATTTAACATCCAGCACATAGCTGGCAAACGCAAAACCTATTGAAATAGTAGATTGTATTACTAGGGAGTGAAATAATATTTTGCCAGCGAGGGCGCTATGTTGAATCCAGAGCGGAGTGAAGGATTCTATAGGAAGTAATGCTTTCAAGTGCCAGAGCTCCCAATCTTCAGTTCTTCTTATCCAATATCAATTTCCAAAGTGTAACAATACCAATAGACGACCATTTGGAGCTTTTGGGTGTCGAACTCACATCAAACCTGAATTTTGGGTCTTATATTGAATCCAAAGCCAAGGTAGCTGCAAAAAAACTTGGTATTTTGTCTAAGGTTAGGCGGTACTTCACACCGGGACAGCTTTTGAATCTTTATCAAGCACAGGTCCGATCTTGTATGGAGTACTGTTGCCACCTCTGGGACGGTTCTGCCAAGTATCAGCTCGAGTCTTTGGATTCAATTGAGAGACGTGCCATCAGGCTCATTGGGGATGACACTCTGGGAAAGAGTAAGCTTCAAAGTCTGGCGCATCGACGTGAGGTAGCAAGCCTGGCGGTATTCTACAGATTGCACTATGGAGAGTGTGCACAAGAACTGCACAACCTGATTCCCCCATCACCTTTCCATCACCGTACGACTAGACGATCAGCAAAGCGCCACCCTTTCATGGTTGAAATACCTCGCACAAGAACGAAGCGTTACGCTTCTTCTTTTATTATAAGAACTGCAAAGGAGTGGAATGCCCTGCCCTCGTCAGTGTTTCCGGTAAATTATAACCCCGGTGTGTTCAAGTCAAGAGTGAATAGGTATCTACTAGGCAAGCGTGCTACACCTTCGACCACATCATCGCTTTCCATCAGGTGAGATCGTGGACAAACGATTGCCTAGTCCGTAATAAAAAAAAAAAAAAAAAAAAAAGCTTGCAGTTCATCACTCCGCCTGGCCGGTGGACATCCTACGCTAAGGTACTACGAAAATGACTGAAAAAAGTAGAATCCTGAACGTAGCAAAGGATTCAATATATGTCGCCCGAGGGAAAATAATTTTGCGCCCGATACATCCTACTTTTCATCCCCTTCTGTGAGAAAATGAAATAAAAGGCGCTTGTAGATTTTTACTGCCCATATATTTATTTACAAGCTCAAATTAAAAATGTATATAAAACCCCACCCATACATACATACATAAATACATACATACATACATACATACATACATACATACATGCATAGATTGTAGAACTCATTACCCTTCCCTTGCTTTGCTGTAGTCTGGTAAAAAGAGTGTAGAATTCACTCAATTGACGATTTGTACGGAATTCCCAAATAACATAAGTTTCTTTTTTAAGTTGATCGCTCTTTATAAGTGAACTAAAAGCTAAAAAAAATAGTTTAAAAAAACTAAATAACACTCTTTATATAGAAAACCAAACTAAAAAATTGAAAAAAATAATAATTAAATTTATAACTATTGACCCATGCACCCCACGATTTTTTTGAAATAAAACATTTTTTCTTATTTACACTATTATTATTTTTTTCTATTTTTTAGTTTGGTTTTCTATATAAAGCGTGTTTTTTAGTTTTTTAAACTATTATTTATTTTCTACATATTTTTTTTTTTTTCGAATTATTGCATTGTCATCGGTCTTTGACAGGTGAGCAACATTTTTTAATTTAAATGGTTTTATATGCACTAAAAGCTAACAAATAAAATAAAATAATGGGGCGAGTCAACTTTCCATTACTCAGGTTACGCTACAATTCCACTCACACCACGATTTTAATATATTTTTTAGATTTTAGTACAGTAGTCGCAGCCAATCTATGTGTTTGTGAAGTTAGGCTCTGTGAACAAATGCGCAGGTACTGCTGTGGGGATAAAACAGCATAAAGTAAGAAAAATAGCAGTTTGCGCAGCGACTAGCAGACGACTTCCGAGACACATACTGCCGCTGCGCGCACTATATTTTTTAGATTTTAGTACAGTAGTCGCAGCCAATCTATGTGTTTGTGAAGTTAGGCTCTGTGAACAAATGCGCAGGTACTGCTGTGGGGATAAAACAGCATAAAGTAAGAAAAATAGCAGTTTGCGCAGCGACTAGCAGACGACTTCCGAGACACATACTGCCGCTGCGCGCACTATATTTTTTAGATTTTAGTACAGTAGTCGCAGCCAATCTATGTGTTTGTGAAGTTAGGCTCTGTGAACACATGCGCAGGTACTGCTGTGGGGATAAAACAGCATAAAGTAAGAAAAATAGCAGTTTGCGCAGCGACTAGCAGACGACTTCCGAGACACATACTGCCGCTGCGCGCACTATATTTTTTAGATTTTAGTACAGTAGTCGCAGCCAATCTATGTGTTTGTGAAGTTAGGCTCTGTGAACAAATGCGCAGGTACTGCTGTGGGGATAAAACAGCATAAAGTAAGAAAAATAGCAGTTTGCGCAGCGACTAGCAGACGACTTCCGAGACACATACTTCCACTGCGACTACTGTACATACTAGTTTTCTCGCCCGCAACTTCGTCCGCGCGGACTACTGTTTATCGCGAAAAAAAACTTCCTTTGTCCTTCTGGTTATAAAAATTCAATGCAAAAGTAGGTATATAGCACCAATGCTCTTGAAGTTTATTGACAGACTTGTTATTTCGTTTCCATGCCAACTGTTCTTTGCAGCAAGTAATCGACATTTACCAGTTTCCCAGTGGATTTTCCGGGATAAAAAGTATTCTATATTTTATTCTAGGGTATAAACTAACTCCATTCCAAATTTCATCAAAATCCGTCCAGCCGTTATCGCGTGAAAGCTCCTCAAACAAACAAACAAACAAACAGACAACGTTTCACTTTTATATATTGGTATGGATAAAACCGTTTAACTCAAAACTTTTCTTTAATTATTTTTTTTTGTGTTTTTTTTTTTTTCTAAAGTTTAATTAATGTGTTCTACTGGTCAAGCTTTGATAGCCATATTGAGGAGATTGAAAACTATAAAAGTAATCCGGCATTATGAAAAAATACACGCTCGTGTTTGACAAGTTTCACACCTGATATACAGTGGTGATGCGGCCCTGACATGCTTGCTTGGTTCAGGTTCATAAAGTGGTGATGCGGCCCTGACATGCTTGCTTGGTTCAGGTTCATAAAGTGGTGATGCGGCCCTGACATGCTTGCTTGGTTCAGGTTCATAAAGTGGTGATGCGGCCCTGACATGCTTGCTTGGTTCAGGTTCATAAAGTGGTGATGCGGCCCTGACATGCTTGCTTGGTTCAGGTTCATAAAGTGGTGATGCGGCCCTGACATGCTTGCTTGGTTCAGGTTCATAAAGTGGTGATGCGGCCCTGACATGCTTTCTTGGTTCAGGTTCATAAAGTGGTGATGCGGCCCTGACATGCTTGCTTGGTTCAGGTTCATAAAGTGGTGATGCGGCCCTGACATGCTTGCTTGGTTCAGGTTCATAAAGTGGTGATGCGGCCCTGACATGCTTGCTTGGTTCAGGTTCATAAAGTGGTGATGCGGCCCTGACATGCTTGCTTGGTTCAGGTTCATAAAGTGGTGATGCGGCCCTGACATGCTTGCTTGGTTCAGGTTCATAAAGTGGTGATGCGGCTCTGACATGCTTGCTTGGTTCAGGTTCATAAAGTGGTGATGCGGCCCTGACGTGCTTGCTTGGTTCAGGTTCATAAAGTGGTGATGCGGCCCTGACATGCTTGCTTGGTTCAGGTTCATAAAGTGGTGATGCGGCCCTGACATGCTTGCTTGGTTCAGGTTCATAAAGTGGTGATGCGGCTCTGACATGCTTGCTTGGTTCAGGTTCATAAAGTGGTGATGCGGCCCTGACATGCTTGCTTGGTTCAGGTTCATAAAGTGGTGATGCGGCCCTTACATGCTTGCTTGGTTCAGGTTCATAAAGTGGTGATGCGGCCCTGACATGCTTGCTTGGTTCAGGTTCATAAAGTGGTGATGCGGCCCTGACATGCTTGCTTGGTTCAGGTTCATAAAGTGGTGATGCGGCCCTGACATGCTTGCTTGGTTCAGGTTCATAAAGTGCTGATGCGGCCCTGACATGCTTGCTTGGTTCAGGTTCATAAAGTGGTGATGCGGCCCTGACATGCTTGCTTGGTTCAGGTTCATAAAGTGGTGATGCGGCCCTGACATGTTTGCTTGGTTCAGGTTCATAAAGTGGTGATGCGGCCCTGACATGCTTGCTTGGTTCAGGTTCATAAAGTGGTGATGCGGCCCTGACATGCTTGCTTGGTTCAGGTTCATAAAGTGGTGATGCGGCCCTGACGTGCTTGCTTGGTTCAGGTTCATAAAGTGGTGATGCGGCCCTGACATGCTTTCTTGGTTCAGGTTCATAAAGTGGTGATGCGGCCCTGACATGCTTGCTTGGTTCAGGTTCATAAAGTAGTGATGCGGCCCTGACATGCTTGCTTGGTTCAGGTTCACTCTAAAGTCCAAGGTTCAAACTCTCACGTCAGATTATTGTAACAGAATAGGTATCTATCTCTGCCCTGAACATACAAGTAAATTTAATCAAAAACAATTAACATTATTTTTTTCTTTTTTTCCTTAATTTCAATATGTTTAAAAACAAACTGTAAATGCAAATAAATAAACGCTTAAGATAGCACACTTCAATTTCTAAAAAAGCTTCTGTATCAGGATGAAATTATAGCAAGTTTGTTTAGGGGTGCGGCCAACAATGATTGCCCATACAAACGTCCCTAAACCAAAATAATTAGTATTTTTTTTCTTTCAAAATATAGTTACTTTGCTTTCAAAATACTTATCTAAAACGAAATGAAAGCTGATATTACATTTTCCTTATTTTCACGACAAATATAAAATGCACTTAAATTTCATTTCAGGTTTAGAATTTTGAAAACGGAAAACAGTTTTGTTAACCTAGATAGGTACTATCCGAATCCGAAATATTAAGTTTAAGGTAGAAATATCTATTAAGCGGGGAAATGCTCTTTAGAGCGAAAATATCGGTAAAGTTATATATATAACTTTTTCTCTGAACAACTTTTACTCAATCCATCTACATGACATTAGCATTACTAAAGACAAAACACACACACTACTCAAAAGTATTAAAATCATAAATCAATAAAAAAAAACAAATATATACAAAAAAGGCCGCAACATCCTCCCCCTTTGTGGGAGTCCACAGTTAATTTATTCAGGGGATACTTGGGAAACTAGTCTGAGCAGGGGCACGAGTTTTACCAACGGCCGCCTCAACATACTAGCTATTGTTTGCACGTCAGCCACCCTTATTACGTTGTCACGGCCTGGGTGAAGTGCTACAACTCTTCCTTATGGCCACATTCCTGGTAATGCTCCATCCACAATCATGACTATGTCTCCATTCTTCAAGTCGGGACGGGCTCCCAAGCCAGCTTTTGGCAGCAATGTAGGTAGGTACTCTCTGCACCATTTGGACCAAAAGTAGTCAGCAAGATATTGTGACTTTCTCCAGTCGCTTCGTCCAAGTAATGCTCCAGCATCAACAGCTAGTGGGATGGGTCGATAACCAGATGATGACCCCTAAATGAAGTGAAATGGAGTTAATGCTTCTTCAAAGTTCGAGTCCGATGGAATATGGGTCAATGGGCGGCTATTAATCAGCGCCTCCGCTTCCAGTTTCCGCTTTTAGAGTTCGGTCATATGTGTAATAAATCCTAATAGTGAGTCAACTCGGCCGCTTGACAGGGCATCGATGAGGTGCGGTGTTAAGGAGAGCGGAGTCCCCCTCCTGCCCCCGACGCCTGCGGAGCGTACCGGCAGGCGTCTATTGAAAACCGGTACAGCGTATTATGTGTGTCAGGTAAACGAAATCGCTCGCACGTGTTTGCCAAAGTACATACCTACTATATCGTATCTTAAGTGTTCACGCAACGAGGCAATTTATTTATTTGTTTAAAATATGCGTACCACCTATGTGGTAATTAGTTGTGCCACAGAATAAATAATAGTACAAATACAGAAGGATAACTGAGTAAAATCATTTAAATACATATCAACTCTCGCTACAACGAAATAAAGTGCAATTTAACTCGCACAGCGCTGCGATCTTTCAATTATATTTACCTAGAAGGCGCTCATCCATTGCGTGCAGGCTAGAATGTATCGTATCGCTACGCGCGAGAGCTTCTATTGCTCTAATCGTTTCAGAATCGCTCTGTCACTTTTTCACTCAGCAGGGTTGTATCAAGATATGACTAGATACTTGTACTAGTAATTACTCTGTGATATAATATGACTTAGATATTGTAACAGAACAAAAAATTATGTAATAATGTATTATTCTGTTACATATTATTATAAATGTTGATAGTTCTATTAACTACATATAATGACATTCTTATCAGACCTAGTACCCCATTATTTGATTATATCATAATAGGTATTGCATTTTGATGAATAAAAGGTGTCTGTCTGTATTCAATGCTTAATAATTAATGAAAAATAAATGGCTATCTACGTAATAAAATGTGGGTATGTAGGTATTTTACGAGACTTGTCAGACCGAAAGCTATGCAGTACCTTCTAGGTTTCTTCTTGGTACTCATAATTAAGAAATGAATAAATTTTTACAAAAACTTTACGTAAGTAGGTAGTTTATCGTTAAAGCACACGGCGCGCAACTCATCGAGCTCACGCTTGACACCCTACTGATTTGACCTCAATATTGCGGCCCCGAAATTTAGGTATAATATTTAAACTTGTTGCAGAGTGCGACCGGCCTGGTTGTGCGTCAATATCAAACAAAAAAAGTGGAGAATTGCGATTTCATAAATTTCCAAAGGACGAGGAAACGTGAGAACTTACATAAATTAAATGGTTTGTTATAATTATCTACAACATTAGGTAGCTATTATAAAATTGATGTACCTACTTAGGTTCTTAGCAATAATTATGTAGGTCGGTCCTACTACTACCTACCTTTTAGAAGTTAAACTCTACAATGATACCTATATAAAGTTCCTTTCTGTTTAATTGCGTACGCATGCATTGGATATTCAATTTTTTTACAGGATTTTTGTTTTTGTAACTAGGTTAGGTACCTAGCTATTATACGTGATATTACTTTTGTAACTAGGTTAGGTACCTAGCTATTATACGTGATATTACTTTTGTAACTAGGTTAGGTACCTAGCTATTATACGTGATATTACTTTTGTAACTAGGTTAGGTACCTAGCTATTATACGTGATATTACTTTTGTAACTAGGTTAGGTACCTAGCTATTATACGTGATATTACTTTTGTAACTAGGTTAGGTATCTAGCTATTATACGTGATATTACTTTTGCCACACTCGGAGATAATTCTTAACATTAGCTACATCATTTAAGCAAAAAAACCGCTGCACACGGTCCCAACACCCTTAGTGTATAGTACATGTCTAGGTAGGTACTGGTACATACATATAAGACCGTGGGATCTCTACTAGGGATGTAAGTAAATCAGTAAAATTAGCTACTAAAGTTAGTAAAGATTTTATTCCACTAGTTTTCCCGCCCGCGACTTCGTCCGCGCGGACTACAGATTATCGCGAAAAAAAAGCATCCTATTTTCTTCTAGGTTATTAAAAACTAATGCAAAAGTAGGTACAGCACATAAATGCTCTTGATGATTTTTGACATACTTGTTATTTCGTTTCCATAGCAACCGTTTCTTACAGCGAGTAATCATAATTTTTGGGTGTGAGTTTGTGTGTATGTTTGTGGCATTGTAGCTCTCAAACCGAATCGATTTTGATGCGTTTTTTGTTGTTTGAAAGCAGAGGTAAGCGAGATGGTTCTTAGCTACAATGGGAGGGAGGAAGGGGAGGGGGGTTAGGATCTTAGCACCCAAACGAATGGACCGATTTTGATGCGTTTTATTATGTTTTATTATGTAAAACTGATGTGATCGAGATGGTTCTTAGCTATATGGGGGTGGGTGGGAAGGGGTTGAGAAAAGAGGGGTGAGAATCGTATATTCCAAACGAATGGAATAGGGGTTGGGGGTTACATACATTTTTAATTTGTGCTTGTTCTGTCCTACTATCTCATATTTTAAATGGAAAACTTTAGATGTTCCTTTGTTATATATGAAAAATAAATTATGAGGCGTATAAACTTTGACATAACATTATTTTGTAAGTAAAGATATTTTATATTTTTTGTGCCAACCCTAGCATATTTTTAACTACTAGTCGCTTGTCGGCTTTTTGCGCCGCGACAAAGGAGTTGACTCACTATTAGGATTTATTACACTTATGGTTCGATCCTTCATTGTGGCCTTCAGGGCTACCTTGACACTTCTTACAAGGCGTTCCCAAGATCCTCCCATGTGCGGAGATGCTGGTAGAATAAATTTCCAATTGATACCTTTATCACCTAATGCTCGGGCCATTTCTTGTCTATAAACTTGCTTGAGAATGTTATTGGCCCCAACAAATGAAGTACCATTGTCTGAAGTTATAGTATTTAGTGTTCCTAGGCGTGAAACGAATCGCCTTACGCCTAGATGTATTGCTCTCGAGGTCATGCAGGTGAATAGCGCAACATATCTCTTCTCACGTCTTCGGCCCACAGAAACTTAGATTAGACCCATGTAATCAAGCCCTACGTGTGTAAAAGGACGTTTATTAAAAACGAGACGCTCTGGTGGCAAATCTCTCATCGGTGGGTTGAATGGGTGTCTTTTTAATATCGCACATGTGGGACACGCATTTGTTACAGATCGGACAGCTCCCCTCAGACGAAGCAACCAGAAGCACTGACGAAGCTCATTTATTACGGTCTCATGGTTACCATGTGCTGATTTTCTGTGGTAAAACTCAATTAATAGCCGTGAAGTTCTGTCTCGTCTGTCCAAAATTACTGGGCGTTTCAGGCTCTCAGACACGTCCTGGGCAGCTCCTATCCGACCAGATAATCTAATCAGACCATCTGAATCTAAGACTGGAGACAATTTCCTTAATGGACTTCGGCGATGAACTGGTAACGACGCTCAAAGCTTTGCAAGTTCATCCGGAAAACTCTCCAACTGGCTTCTTCTTAAAATGTGCAATTCAGCCTCCATCAGATCAGAAGAGTTCAAATATGATTACAATGGGATTCTTGATTGATGAGCATGTGATGTTGATGGTTGATTTGGATCACAAGCCAAACGTTTGTTTTTTAATGTGGAATTTAAAATTTTGCCAAATTGGTGCGCGCGAGTGGTCGCAGGAACCATTCGCATCTATACACTAAAACGTGTTGGGTCTGGTGCGATTAGAATTCGTCTCCTTCCGATAGCACATTGATGACATTAGAATCGTTTTTAAATTCGTTGCGAAAGTTTTCGTCTTTTGGAAGATGCTGAACCTCTGAGAGCAACAAATCAGGTGAAGATTTTAGAAAATCGGCGCTTTAATCCAGCGTACACCACATTTAAACTGGTAGGAACCCAAATGCTACTTCTGAATCTAATTCTATTCTTCTATTCTAAAATCTCCCCAACCCTGTTAGATAATAATGGCTTCAAAGTTCGCGCATCCGTTCGTAACCAACCCAATACATTCATAGAATCAGTCCAAAAATATCGCTTTATTGGACTCCTGACATGTTCTGATTCTATGGTAACAGCTAAAAACATGCTAATTAAAGCTGCTTGAAGCTCAAGCCTCGGAATGGATACTGGCTTCAAAGGTGTTACCCTGGATTTGCTCGCAATGAGTGAAAGTTTCACGTTATCGTTGACGGTAAAACGCCAAAATGCTACGCATGTATATGCCAATTTACTTGCATTACTAAATATGTGAAGCTCTCGCTCATGATAAGAAGCAAATTGGTACCAACGTGGTATTATCAAATCCTTAATTTAGGACTCAAGCAACAGCCAAGCCGCCCACTGAACTTGTTGGTTCCTGGGTAGTGAATCATCCCAGCCTACACCTAACCGCCAGGCTTTCTGTAATAAAATTCTTCCGTTAATAGAAACAGGAGCCAAGAAACCCAAGGGATCAAATATTCTCATCACTAACGATAGAGCATTTCTTTTTGTCAAAATGGGAGGATTATTAGTATCCGTGTCCGACCGAAAACTTAAATCTCCTATTGGTACCGCTTTACTAGAGACTGCCCGCAATTCTGTAGGCATTTTACTAAGTGCTTCGGGGATATTAGATATCCAACCTCTCATTTCAAACTTGGCCTGCTGATGTAAGTTTGTTATGTTGATGGCAATTTGTGACGCCTTGTCAACATCGTCCACGCTTCCAATGTAATCGTCCATATAATGATTTTTACTAGTAGCTAGAGCCGCATCGGGATATAAGCGTGAAAATGCATTTGCATTATAGAATTACGTTTGTATGGGCAATTCATTGTTCACCGGCCATTTATGTAAATGTCATTAATTTATATCGGATTTAAGTTACCCTAATACTAAACAAAATATACTTTCATCTAGCTAGAATTTTGCAAAATGCCTTGTTTCTTTGCAGTATATATTCCCTTTTAATTTATTTTAATTTTGACCAGGCCTTACTTGACAAGTGACATCAGTTCCATAGTCAGACCGCTGCAGCTTGAAGGACACGGTAGCTCTTGCTTCGGAGTTGGCGAGCAGAGCGTGGCCCTTCCACCAGGAAACTTGAGCTGTGGGACGACCTGGAAGTATATTCACGATTATATTGAATTTTAATGATGACTTTATTAAAATTTTACAGTTGACTTTAAAATTAAATACTCCTTCCCGGAGTCTGCATTTCTTGATAGTTAAAACCAGGCCTATGTCCAGCAGTGGACTAACGCGAGTTGATGACGATGATGATGATGAAAACAGGGACTTCAAGTCACAAGTGAATACTTACTTATTGGTAAGCGTGTACCAACGTAGACCGCATCATCTCTTAACATCAGGAGGGCAAACACAAACTGAACAAATGCTTGCATTCTTCACCTTGTGACATTCGAAGCCTCAACATGTTTCGACGATAAGGCTTGATTCTTAACTAGTATTCTGTTACATAAACTTGAATGAAGTCACAGTTCAGAAAGCTAGTTTAAAATTAAAACAAATGAAAATGAACTATAAAAAATTACGGGAATCGCTTCTACAAAACAAAAACAGAACTACAAACCAAGCAATGCTAGTTAACACGGTAAAAATCGTTTGGTATTTTTCCGAAGCCGCAATACAACAGAAATGGTTATAAAATACTAACAACGGCTTGAATGGGAACAAAAAATCGTGTTAAAACAAAGGGTGCTCGTGGGATGCCCGACCCTTGTCACGGAGCGTTAAGTGTGAGTTAAGTGATGAGCAGATGCGAGAGCGATTAACTAGCTGAAAAAATGGGAAAGATTTAAGGCATGACCTTCATCATCATCATCATTAGCCTTCTCGTTCCCGCTGCTGGGACATTGGCCTGAATAAATCAACCAAGAGCAAGTGAGGGTATTTTGCATTCTTTTCCATCTCGACGTAGACGCCCTACACTTCCGTTTTCTCGTCAAAAACTTGATCAAAACTACAAGGTGATTCAAATGGTTATAAAAAATATTAATATGTGCGCAAATCAACCCATATTATATATAAACCATGAGGCCTACATAAAACCAACCTCAAAACATCTACACCTTCAAACATACTGACTGACTGACAGACAACGCACAGCCGAAACTAGTGGACTTAGAGATTAGAAATTTGGAGGGAGTATTCCTTGAGTACCCTAGGGGTGCTATGGTGATATTTTTTAAAATTCCGTTTCTAAAGTGTTGAATTGTGGCAAAGTTTGCACGCGGTCTAAGCTGTGGGATGCAGCAAATAAAATCGCTCCCGCTTTCACCCACAACTTACTCCACCCTTAATATGAGCATGAATCTTGCATTTTGCTTGTTGAAACTCCGTATGATAGGGGTTAAATGTTCGACTACTCGCGCGGTTTGCAAACAACTGATTTAATAAATTTGGTTAGAGTGCTTTTTGGCGTGTGTTTTGGAAAGAGAGAGTTAATGCGTAAATATATTGGCATAATGCAATAGCTCATTTGCTTTAAACTTTATGGTTCTTCAAAATTCCCAAAAATAAGTTTCGGTGTTGACTTTAAAGGTCTCGATATCAGGCATCAACGTTCAGGCATCAATTACGTTTTTTTCTGCTAAGTTAGAAATAATGTATGGCATTAACTACCACGTTGGCCAATAGCGAGTTATTTGATGACATATCCTAATGTTTCAAGTCCAACAAATAAATTCTAAATAATCACCCAGTACGTCCGTCTATCCGTCTGAAACCTCGCTATGTTCCACCGATATTTTTCAAATCTTGAAAAAATTCGTTAAACAATTGACACAAAAATATGGTCATACTATTATTTCTATGATATGCTCAAAGACAGCATATTGACTAATGACTTGACAGCAATCTTTGAGGTCCAATATCTCTGAAATGCGACACTTTATGGCACCAGTGTTCTATTTTTTTGTTTGCCTTGAAGTCTTGGTCTTTCTCTGTATGGCCCGTGTGTTGGTTGAATATCAATGTGCAACTTACCTCCAACAGCCACACAAGTGAGGTTGACTTCCGTCCCCTCGTCGTAAGGTCCTAGGACTCCTCCGGTGACCTCATTCCCTTCTTGATTAAGGATCATCAGTCGTTCTGGAGGCACTGGTGGGACAAAGAAACAAACATATAAATTATACTAAAGTCCACATTAGAAAAGGGATATTTACCATACATTTGTTTGGTTTTGAGTTTCTAACATTTCAACACTGTTGCAAGCGTCATGATAACGGATAAACTGCAGCAAATGCGGGTGGGTGCTATTTTTCTACGAGCAGAAAAAACGGACTACCCTCTTGCATGCTCGGTTTTTTTAGTGTTAGCATAGCTTAAAGATGAAGAGAAGACTTAAAATAAATAATAGTTAAAAAAAACTAAAAAAAACGCTTTATATAGAAAACCAAACTAAAAATAGAAAAAAAAATAGTGTATATAAAAAGAAAAGATTTATTTCAAAAAAATCGTGGGGTGCTTGGGTCAATAGTTATAAATATTTCATTGACAGATATGAGAAGCATCCAACGCTTTTTTTAAAATAAAACATTTTTTTCTTATTTACACTATTAAAATTTATTTTCTATTTTTTAGTTTGGTTTTCTATTTAAAGCGTGTTTTTTAGTTTTTTTTAACTATTATTTATTTTCTAATTTTTTTTATTTTTTTTTCGAATTATTGCATTGTCGTCGGTCTTTGACAGGTGTGCAAAATTTGAATGAAATCTGACCGTTTAAAGTGGGTCAAAATAGCGTCCAAAGGAGTCGGTTACAAACATACAAGTGAAGCTAATATAAAGCGTATAACAAGGGTACTTGGTATTTCAATCCGATCAGTAGAAGCCGAGCAATCGATAAAAATCTTTTTGCCGGCTGAAGGCGTTTTGTCTTGGAATAGCAAATAGAGTACTTTTAACCTAGAGAAATGACCACGTGTGCGAAGCCGCGGGCACAACTTGTACTAAATATAATCGTTAATAATGCAACAATGCTCAAATTCATCATTTTCAGTATGTCAGGTCATGTTATCTTCTGTTATCTATATTCTGTTTTACCTACTAGCTGCGCGCCGCGGTATCACCCGCGTGGGTGATGATGATGAAGATGATTATGATGATATGATGGAAAGTATCCTATGTGTTATTCCAGGGTATGAGCTATCTCCATTTCAAATTTCATCAAAATCCGCTTAGCCGTTTCATGGTAAAAGAGACTTTCTTTTTTGAATTTGTTGATATTCTGTTCCTACGGGGATGCCGGGGGAGGCAAGCTGCGGGGCGCTGCAGGGTACAAAGATAATGAATACTCCAACCTCATCTACTACTGGGGTATAAGGGGACACTCACACTACCTCAGTGCCGTATCACAGTGGCGTGCTTTAGTAGAGGCCTCTGTCCAGCAGTGGACCGACACGGGCTGAGGATAATAATGGAATGGACATTGCCCAAAACTTACTGGTAAAAATACAATACAATACAAAACAATAACACTTTATTGACACACAGTTAAACAAATTACAAAATAGAAATAACATAAACATTAGGTACAATGGGCGGTCTTATCGCTCATAGCGATCTCTTCCAGACAACCTTAGGATGGAAAGAAGTTTGCTAATAAGGGTCGGTAGTGTGGCAATATTAAATTTATATACAAATTTAATGTAAATAATAAGAAATAAATAAAATATAAAATAAACTACATAGTAATACTATGTTAAAATATATAGCTATAAGTAATTATAAACTTACATACATATAAGTGTACAATTATACATACATAAATACATCAAGTCAGTGCTAGTCAGGCAAGTTAAAGCCTGTGAGGAGCTGGAGAGGTAAAAATTACTAATTTTACGTAATACTTACTGAGTACAGTAAGATTGAGTCTTGCGTTCTTCGTTGGAGACTTTATGAAATCCACCCGGCATCTGTACTGGCCGCTGTCCTCAGGCCTGGAAATATACAACTTGATTAAGGTCTACTACAATAATGTTTAAAAATTACGGATTCCACACCGCCAAATAGAGAGTGAAGCACCTAAGAGCGGATGAAATGCCGATCCGCTCGTACGCACAAGCCTTTCGCACACTCTTACACCATGTCATTCCGATCGGCCGCCACATCGCAGTAAGAACTTTTTAAATCGCGTTATTTCTCACAGAAAATCAAAAACAATGTAGTAATTTGTGATGAAATTGAGTATCAACCACAAATTACGCATAAGTACCTTTCGACGCATAGTACCAGAAACGCAAATTCCCATGCGCGCAAACGACCATATTTTCATCAGCAAATGACCTGATACGTAAAGTACCGGAATATTCTTTTGCAAATGACCAATATTCTATCAATACGCATTTTACCTGAAAAGCATTGTACCTATAATCAAAGAGAATATTATCACTAAGTATATTATCCACTCACGCACAAATAGTCAGCCGCCATTTGCTATGCTTCACTCCTTTGTTTTGGTGGTGTAGATCCCGTCTTTTTTAAATCTCCGTGTTCTATTTGATTTTAGCAGTGACGCCTGCTAGCGTTTCTTTTTTCTGATCGAAGTATTTGGATTGCGGACAGGACTCGAACCTGCATAGTCCAAAAAAGGCAAAAGCATGCTGCATGTTTGCTTTTTACACGACTGCCTAAAAAAGGAGTGTTATGTCTTTAGCATTCATGTATGTATGTATGTATGTATGTTTGTATATGAGTTTCTTTATTCCACTGTAACTTTTAAGTGCCTGATCAGATTTAGTCGTATGGGGTATCGTTAGAATCCTTACATCCCCCCGAATAACCTATGCTATATTATTATTATGTTAAATTGAATGTGGCAGCAGTATGGCTCTAGTACTATAGTACTATGGAGTTTTTACAATATGGCTATCAAATGGAAGGCCTTAATAAGCACATTCCAACAGTAGGTATACAATTTATTGGCTTAAGTTCATTTTTGGCAGAGCAGGCGTGTTATTTTAGCTTTTAAGCTCGTTTTTTTTTTCTTGTTTATTTTTTACTTTTGCTTGCATTTGCATATGTATGTATACATGTGGATGTTTGCCAATTAAGCCACCAAATAAAGTCCAAATTCCCGTTTCAGTTTTTTATTATCACATCAATCAGCCGCACGGAGTAATCGATGTACAAAAGAGGCGAATTGAGAACCTTCTCTTTTTAGGGTTTCATAGTCAAACAAGGAACCCTTATTGTTTCACCAAGTCCGATATGTCTGTCTGTATGTCCGCCTGTATGTAATAGTCATTTAATTCAGAAATTTTTAACACTACAATGACAGATAAAAAAACTTTTATCTGTCATTGTAGCCTATTGGAGACGATCAAAAATATGGACCATATTACAGTTCAAACTCAGACACATATATTACTAATTTGGTCTGAGCGTCCGACCCTTCAAGATCAGATACAGAGCGGCCGCCTCTATCGCTTCAGCATCTTAGTTCGATCAACGAATGGCCCAATAGGGGGTGTAGAGTGCGTGAGCAGGTACCTAAGCAACTCCTTCAGAAACTTGTTCAGGGTGCTTAGGATGTGAACAAACTAAAAGTCCTGACGTCTAGGTGAGCCGGAGCGGGGTGGGGGGCACAAAGTTCCCACTTTTGGGCTTTTCACTTGTATCTCAAACCCAGTGCATTATAGGAAAAAGGTTTCTGGGATTAATTGAAAGCTAATAAAATTCTACGAATCTCAGCCTTCTTCTGAAGTAAGTTAATTACACAGCCTTAATTATAATTTGTATGGTAGCATCTATATAAACCGGAAATTTATTAAATTCGGGAAAAACTGGAAGTCCTTTTTGCGCGACTGCGGAGGGTAATGTGTTTGGGTTGTATGTATATTTGTTTGTTTGTACGTGTCTTTGGCGCGTCCTACAGCCTAAATGGCTTGATGGATTTTGATAAATGAAGTATCATTGGATTCGTCTTAACCATTAGAGTGCTATGGAATAGTGTGGAATGTCAATAAAACTAATATCGCGGCCCACAGGTGCCATATTGTAATTTAGACGGAACAAAATTTTACCAAAACCATAGAGTGAGGACCATAACTATATATAGAGTGAGGTATCAAAATGAACGAAAGAACATTCCAACAAAATGTAAGAGAAACTAAAAAAAAGCTGAAAACAACTAAAAACTGGCAAGCAAGCTTGATACTTGATTTTGAAAAATAAGGAACAGTCGGAGGCATGACGAGTAGCTCGCCAGGTTCTAGGTGATCCCGTCAAAGGAGCGTCCCGTTAATGCAGCATGCCTCCGATTGTACCTTTTATTTCAAATTCAAGAATCTAAAGCTTGTTGACCTCGTTTTAGTTATGTTCGCAGTCGGGTTGTTTGTTTATTTTTTTAATAATAATTTTTACTTGTTTCTATTGGACCTCAAACTTGATCTTGGAACTTCAGAAGTCAGAATTAACACAAAGGAATCAATAGAGATCCCGTAAATCAGAGATTCAAACCCATTTTTCTATGAGTAGAAAAATTGGGGACTAAAACCAGTTTGAAGAGCTGCTTCCGATTAGAATTAATCTGCTTAGTTCGGTAACTTAGTTTGAGGTTCCGCTTTCGCCTTAGAACTCACCATCGTCATCAGCCTATATCTGCTGGACGTAGGCCTCTCGTACGCCACTGAGTTCGGTCTACAGCTCCCTTCATGCATTCTCATCTGGCCACTTTTCTAAGGTCGTCACTCCACCTGGCCAAAAGGCGTCCTACAGTACGTTTGCCTCAACTTGGTCTCTACTCGAGAACTCGTCTACCCTAATGGTTATTGGTTCTTCTGGAAATGTGACCAGCCCATTGCCAGTTTAGCTTGCAGTTGCAGTTTTAAGAGCTATGTCGGTCACCTTGGTTCTCCGTCGGATATCTTCAATACGTATCCTGTCCTTCAGAGAAACTCCAAGCATAGCTCTCTGCATAGCTCGCTGAGCGACCTTACATTTGTGGACTAGTTTAACCGTGACTGTCCACGTTTTGCTCCGTAGGTCATGACTGGTAAGACACACTGATTGAAGACTTTTGTCTTCAAGCGCTGAGGTATGGACGACGAGAAGACTTGCCGAAGCTTGCCGAATGCTGCCCAACCCAGCCGAATTCTTCTGGGCGCTTATTCGCTATACCACAGGAAATTTCTCGCCGAAAACGTATGACGAACCCCACCCTCCCTAAGCGGGATTCGAACCTGCGACCACTATATCGTTTGTCGTGCCTCATTTGCCGAACTGTCAAAAAAAATGAACGGATTTCAAGTTCAAATCCTGCTTTGTCTTTGGCCCTTTTCCCGAATTCAACATAGTTCCATAGATATAAAGTCAACACTAGAAGCGGAATATATATGCTTTTCCGATATTTCGGCACTGTCGCGTTGCAAGCGCCGTGATCACGGATGCACTGAAGTATGCGGGTGGGAGTGATTTTTCTACAAGCAGACAAAACGTCGTGCGTGCTTGTTGTTTGTTCTGACAATGTTACTACAGACTAGTGTAATTTTTTACCTCAATTTAGTAAGCACCAGTACAGCAGGTCGGAGCTCGCTGCGTAAGGTGGCCCTCGTGCCCAGGGTGGCAGGGTCGGACCAGTGTGACGTCACGCCTTCTCGGGTGTCCAATCTGTAGACAAAATGGTGCTTTATTTTATTACAGAAGCAACAAAGAATTCAACGTATTACTTTGCTACCTAAACTTTGGTTAAAACTGAACCTAGGTGACCTAGGTTGAACAAAGTCAACGTTTCCAGATTACTTAGGAGGTCCATTATAATCCTTTATTATTACATACACTGTAAGAAATAGCTCAATTTTTTTACGTTCGCTTCGGAGATTGCTGTTTCAGAAGCAGTGTTGGGACCGCATTAAAAAAAAGAACTACAGTTTCCAAAATAATTGAATAAAATCCTCTTTTTTTTTAGAATTATTTTTACAAAGCAGGCAAAAAAAAAAAAAAATGAGCAAAATTATATTAAAACGTTGCACAAGTCCAAACACGATGGTCACATCTTACAGTCATCAGCAAATACCAATAAAAAAAAAATAGTATTAACAAATAAAAAAAAAACATAGAATTACAATAAAAGTCTGGTATCGAGTTACCAACCGATTATATATATATATATAGCAAACACACCGAAAATAAAATACATCTTCTTTTTATTAAAAACACCATTGACATTTTGGTATGACATTCTTATTGAAGGTTAAAACTTAAAGTTCAAAGCAAACCATTCATTCCGCCTCTAAACTCACAGAGGTGAATCTAAGAAGCTTTAACGAAATTAATTTTATGACACTCGTAAAGAGGACCTGTAACCGTTTACCTTATGATCTGTAACTTGAACAGGCTGTTCGGAATATTGACTGACGCGGCAACAACGAGAACTAAAATTATTGAACCAAAAAACCTACTTCGACGATTAATAATAGATTTATTAAAACAAACTTTTTCATGAAATTTATATAGAACTACCTCAAAAGTCTACCCTTTCAATTAAAAGCAGAATCATCCAAATCAGCTCGAAAATCACGAGGCTGTCGGTGCAAATATAAAGTATAATAGTCAAAGGTGATAGTAAAATCAGTAAACAAAAAGCGCATCGATCTGTGTTATAAAGTTAGTTTTTGAAGATAATTTTTGAAGTACCTTTTTTGATCCTTTTTTATCAATCTTTACGCGCAGTCAAATGTCTTGTAGGTAAATATATAAGCACAACCGTCAAAACTCCCAACATTTTAATAAATGTGCGATGATGTTTGTGTATGTGGCTTATCGAATCAGCATTGCAATTTAAAGGGGCAATGCTGCCTCCTTTTTGGTACCTGCCCCTGCCTGCCCCCTGGTGGTGGGAATGGTGGGATAGAATACTTGGGTTACCTATAGTCCTGTAATGGCATAAAGTTAGTCCTATTGTTTTATTTTATAGTTGTTTTCTGCAATAGATACTTGTAATGGATGTAAATGGAGAAAAATAATACAAACAAAATTCATGGGACGAGTCCTATTGCCGCTATAGTCTTGCACATTGCATTATATTGTTATTAAAAAACTGAAGACACTTAAAGTAATTTATTATATCAAAATAAATGAATCGTTTGCTGCTGCTTGTGATCCTAGCGCCTCCCCATACAGCGTCGGTGGTCTTAACGGACAATCAATAGAAATACTGTTGAGTACAAGCTTATTATGCTAATTTAAAATGCCTGTAAATAGTTTATTGGATATTATTGCATTAGAAAGAGAAAGTGTTTCAGCTTAGCGTACAAAATATTATTTTCTAGCATAGAAGTTGCCTATAAATATGTGTTTATGAAACACTAGTGACTCGCACCGGCTTTGCACGGATAGCTCTCACACCGCGGCATTTTTCTTACTTTTAGCATATTATACCCGTCGTAACTTCTAAAAAAAACGTTAGTAAGCGTAATTCAAAATCTTTGGCCGCAACGATCGTAGTTCTTTTTGACAGACTTGTTAGTATTTCGTTTCCTAGCCAAGATATCATTCCGTTCAGCGTGTAATCGACGTTATTATAGGCAAACTTTTGATACCTTATTGCAATTTTCGAAGGAATCACTATTTTTTTGCAAAATAAAAGTCGTCCCATGTTACTCTCTGATAATAAAGCTTTCTATAGATGAAATAATTTTTGAAATCGGCTCTGTATTTTTGAGTTTATCTATTACAAACAAACATGCAAGCATACAAAAAATCAAATTCTTTATTTCTTAGTGCAGATGTGTAGATTAATGTATTTTTGGTTTCTTTTTGGTATCCATCTAACTGTAACTATCTGCGCCCCAAGAACTTTCGTATGTTCTTACAATATGCATATGTCCTTCCTCATGATAGCCACTAATTCAATGTCAAATTTCACCAAAATCGGTTCAGCCCATTAGTTGTGGAAAGGTAACAAACAGACAGAGACAAAGCTACTTTTTCACTTATAATATAACTAGCTTTAACAGTTTATCGCGACGCACAGTACCCCATGTCCTTCTCCAGGGTTCAAATTATCTGCATACCAATCAATCAATAAAGCGGGAGGATTCAAAAGACACCCCATACATCCAAATCTGTACAGGCATTTAAAAGTTATGGTGGAATGAAATGAATCCTAAAAACATTACACTCCTTTTTTGGGTAGTCGTGTTACAAAATGATTGACAAAATTACTTTCGCTTTTATATTATAGTAGTATAGTTTTATATATTAGTAGTATTGTATAGTACAGTATAGGTATTGCCTACGATTGCCTGGAAGCTGCTTAGCGATAAGGCCGCCGATTGTACTATATATTTAAGTTTATTTTTGTTTGTAAGTGTTTCATTTGGTGCAATAAAGTGTTCTCTATCTATCTATCTATCATAGTGTGATGTGAAGTATTGGTATCATAGTGTGATGTAAAGTATAGGTATCATAGTGTGATGTGAAGTATAGGTATCATAGTGTGATGTGAAGTATATGTATCATAGTGTGATGTGAAGTATAGGTATCATAGTGTGATGTGAAGTATATGTATCATAGTGTGATGTGAAGTATAGGTATCATAGTGTGATGTGAAGTCATGTAAGGCTTTATTTCTACACATCACTTAGGTTATTTTTTACCCGACTGAGGAGGGTTATGTGCTTGGGTTGTATGTATGTTTGTACGTTTCTTAGGCGCATCCTACAACCTAAACGCCTTGACCAATTTTGATAAATGAGGTATCATTGAATTCTTTTTAATCACGAGAGTGCTATAGGATATATGAAATATCAAGAAAACTAATATGGCGACTTACAGCTGCCATATTGTATTTCCGACCATAGATTTTATAAGTACAACAAGATACCTAGTAGGTGTTTCGTACATACTTCCAATTGAATGAGTGGAAAATTTCTTCCATTGTTCGATCCTCCCGCGAGACGCTAATGAACATTTACTGGGAGAGTCAGTGCGATATCATTTAGAAAAACGAAACTGTTTATGCAGTGTAATCACATAAAAAATGTATTACATATAAAGAAAAGTGCACCAAAAACACATGTCTTAAAAAAGTAATCAACTTTCCCGTGCAATTCTTGGCGATAAGATAAAAAAACGAAAATTATTTTTTGTGCCACCATTACAGCTGTTTCGGGGCCAAGGTCATGAATGCTATTTAGTGCTACTATACTCATGTTTTTGCTACGCAAAAATGAGGGCTTATAAAAAGAGTTTCACTAACCACTACCACTTAGATTTCTACAAAGTAACGTCTAATTCTATTAAATCTTAGGAATCGATTGCAGTGTCATATGTTGTAAACTTGGCCCGATTTAAACGAGCTATCATTCGATTCGTCTTCATCGCAAGAGTGTCATAGGCTATTTTTTACCTGACTGTAGCAGGGTTTTAGAGTTTCAACTTATGTATTGTGTATGTTGAAGTGTTAATAAAATATTTTTCCAAAAAATATTAAATCGACTTCATAATAAAAATGTTATTTTGTAACAACCACTAAAAAGAATGAAATAATTAAAATTTGAGCAGAACAGTATCACTTTTTCGATATTACCAACAATAATAATACAAAAATACAACATAAGATAAGAAAGAGTTTTTTGAAGGCGTCCTTTTTTAAAGCAATCTTTTACATACACCACCAGTACCACTTTAGACCTGAGAACTGATCGAGACCAATCAATTTAGCCTAAACTCGAAGGGGTTTCATCATTTGATGATTGGGTCATGGGTTCCTATGACTCCATTTCCATCATCAGACCCTCGGTATCTCATTAGACTAGAGAACTTAGGAAAATAATTATTTGATTGAGTTCCTGTGACTAACTTTCGGCTCCCTCATCAGACTTTGGATATACCATAACTCCAGAGAATTTATCAAGACAGACCAAATGAGCCCAAAATTGAAGAGGGTTCCACATTTTGTTGTTGATTTCCTGTGACTACCTTCCTGCTCCATCATAAGACCTTGGATACCACATAAAACCAGAGATCTGAACAAGACAAACCAAATGAGCCCAAACTCGAAGGGATTCCATGATCCGATTGTTTAGTTCCTTTGACTACTACTACTACTACTGTAGTTGTATAATTGTCATCAGAACTACACCCAAGTGCAAATCTTCAGCATCTGTGGATGTCATTAAAATGTTCAAAATTGACTTGCAATCCAGTCCTAAACCTTATAATACAGTGAATTAAATTAAATCTTGTTTAAACCTAATAAACCAATTTTGATAAAATTTATACAGTACCACACTAGTGGTCTTCTTACTCAAGTAAAAATAATCATCTAATTCGGTTCAGAAATCCCAAAATATTAGAGAACATAAACTATAAAACAAATAGATTTTCTAATAAAACTACTTAGCCAATTTTGATGAAGGTTATATCGGACTACACACAAAGATTGCCCCTTTGAATAAAAAACAACCATTTAAATCGGTTTAGAAACCTTAGAGATAAACACAAAATCAAGGCAATATAAACACAAAATCGAATTGATTTACTCAAAAAACTATTTATTCTCGAAAAACTTCTGAACCAATTTTGATGCCATTTATATGGGACCACCTGAGTCTGAGTACACAAATTCAAACAAAAAAAAAGAATTTTTAAAATCGGTTCGCAATTGACGGAGATATCGAACGAAGTAAAAAAAACTTCGTTCGATATCTCCGTCAATTGCGAACATCCGTAAAAAAAACATACTTACAGCCGAACATATATATAACCGTCTCTTTTTCTGAAGTCGATTAAAAAGTGCCTGTGACTTAAATTAAATATTTATAGTACTCTTTACGTTTTGAAGGATTAAAATGCTTGCGCGTTTTTAAAGGAATCTACTATTTATAAGTCTTTTCAACTAATTTCTTTATGACTAGAGTCATCTCAGTAAACTGTAACTTAGCACTTGATGATAAACAATAATATCTGACTATAAGAGTTTATTTCTTGTCTGAAAAGTACACTCACAGGTTTATGCTCAAAACATAGTACAATACAGACCTACTCTAGAATCAAGGACTATTTCATAATCCTAAACTCTTCTCCATAAAACAAGTGACGTTCTATCTACAAATACCGAAACACAAAATGACGTACCGTTTAAAGGTGGGAGCGAGGAGCTCGTTACGCTTCACTCCCACCTTTGTCTTCTAATCTATCATGGCCTTCGTCGCCTTCGTCTTCTAACCTATCACGGCCATGTCGGGTCGCCACTGAAGGTTGTTGACAGCAATCTATCTGTGTTGCAATAGCGTTATGTGGAGATATATTTCCAAAATACGCCGCGCAAAATCTTAAATTTGAAACTACCTATACCCGATTTCAGCTCGGCCAGTGACGTCGTACGAAAGTATACCGTTACGGTATACTTTTAACGAATAAATTTTGCCTTTCTGGATTTTAAAACATACCCTGTGCCAACAAGGTCTCTGACGTCAAAAGGGTTGTGTAAGTAATGTATATTTTCGAAATACGCAACGACGTCTACCCTATTTTATTACTTTCAAATTAACATAACTTTATACTCGTCCCGCAGGAATCCTGTTTTTTTTTCGTGATAATAATTATCCTTGAGTTTAGCATATAATATAAACTTTGACTGTACCAAGTAACATCAAAATCCGTCCAGAAGTTTCAGCGTGATATGTGTTCTTTTAAATAACTTTCAACCCCTACCCTGCGTGAACTTTTGTTTTGTTCGAAGTATTTTTAATGTTAATCCATAACATTAAGCTATAATTGTGGCAAGTTGCATCAAAATCCGTCTGGTAGTTTCAGCGTGATGCTTGTTCAAAGAGACAGACAAACAGACAGGCAGTCTTTTCGGAGGAGTGCGACCACAAATTCCGTGACACGAGATTTATATATACTCGATGTAACTATATATAGAAAAAACGAGTATTTTTCTAGAAATAAAAACACATATTTTAAATCAATTTATCATACAAGTTTTATAGGTATGTTTTAAACACTTTATTTGATTCCTCGAGCACGGCGTGCATATTGCATAATGTAATTGTTCTGTTGTTCTAAACAATGAAAGGTTGCGGAAGGATAGTCTAATGTTTTTTTAACTAGGGTATGTATTACATGACTACATTTCCAATTATATTAAATTAAATAATTATGCTATTTTTTTTAGTCTCCGTGCTACCTAGGCGTGTTGTCATAATAACTCGGGAATTACCCGCTGATGGCCAAAGTAACTAAAAACGTTAAAATTACCGGTAATGCTGTATTATAGTCTGGTCTGGGGTAATCAATCCATGCTCAAACTTCAGAGTAGCTATAACAAGTGTTTACAATTTAGTTGTTTCACTTTTATTTTAGCGTTACGCTTGTGTTTTTGCCTTGTTCTAGAGCAATTAATTTCAGTAAAGTAACTATTATGAAATGTTGTATTATGTAGTGATGTTTTTTATATAATATGTTTAAACATTTTTAAAACAAAATATTTTAAATTGTGTTTTAAATAGGCGTGTTTTATCTCCAGTGTTTTAAACAGTGTTTTAAACACTTGTTTTAAACAAATGTATTAATATTGCCAACCCTGGTTATAGTCTCCTTGGGAGAGGAAATTACAACTTAGTTTGAACTAGTCTATTTTGGTTTGAATGAGCGACTGAAGTTTGCATACTTACTTTATTATTGACCGAGCGAGCGCGAAGCGCGAGCGAAGCGTTTCCGTTTCAGCTTGGGCAAAAATGCTTTCGTATGTCCTTCCGGATGTCAATCCGGGTCTCCGTTCTCTTCTACAGGTCGCATTTCTCCATCGATCTAGACGAAACTTGGTATACAGGTTAAACAAATATTAAGAATTTCTTAGTCGTCGGGGATTTTCGATTGGGGGGGGATACTTCCCAAAAAAGGTGCAAAAAGGGGGCTATTGAATATTTCCGCCTAATTATATCCGATTTCAATAGTTATTTTTTTTTATTTGAAAGGTAGTAACTTTAAATTGGTCTCATAAAAATTTGGTGAAGACCTGATGAGGATCTTCGGCGTGATGAGCAGGATAGCTCCTTAAAATGCAGTAAATTGCTCACTTTTAGGTTTCTACTAGTGGAATCAGCCCTTAGCCCATTAGGTAGGGATTGATGGAGCACTTTTTTTTTTATTACCACGATCTCACCTGATGGAAAGCGATGATGTGGTCGAAGGTGCAGCACGCTTGCCTAGTAGATACCTATTCACTCTTGACTTGAACACACCGGGGTTATAATTTACCGGAAACACTGACGAGGGCAGGGCATTCCACTCCTTTGCAGTTCTTTGGTTACTAATGTTAGTTTTACAATAATGTAACTAGATGGCGCTACTGTGCACCGCTAGATAGTTTGCAAAAAAGTTTGTAAGTGCGAGGTCTACAGCTCACAGAGCCACTAGTTATATTAGGTTTGCGTTTGACTGCTACCTGATAAAATCGCACCCACGTAACGCATCGCGTTACGATGTCTTCGTGGAATTGTTTGTGAATTATAGTAATGACGTCACACGTTTTCAGCGTGGAATTTTGTGTGGCATAGCGAATAGCCTTAATGTTAAGCGATGCGGTCTATGATGACACGTACAGTCCCGTCCGTTCGTTTATTCAAAAGTTGTGTAGAAAAAAGATTAGACTACCCCATTGTTAGTCTTATAATAACCGCACACTGCGTTTCTGTTACTTTTTTTTTGGCGTGTAACGTCTATTAAATCACACCGATACATACGGGTGACAGGACTAAAACATGAACCATAACGAAAAGGTCTCTGTCGTCTCGCTTTTATAACTCTGTAACTATAAGCTCCAGAAATCTAATTTTAATGTAATTTTTAAGCTTATAAAGACAGCTCGATGATGTAATCGCTTATCAATCTGCTGATCTCTGTTAATCTGGGCGTTAAATCTGATTTATGTTGCATATCGCTTACCATCAGGTGGACGGCCTGTTCGTCCTGTCCCATTCTTGTGATAATGATAAAAACTAAGAACATTAAAAATTATTACACCGCCAATTGTTTTCCACCAAAACTAAATAGACATAATCCACACTTTGCATATAACGCAACTGCTGTCTCCAAATACCGAAATAAATAAAATAAATATCCATAAATAACCAATAAAAATCCACGAAAAACGAATAAAACGAACCTTGAACGAATAAAAACGTTTCATCCGTTTCTAGTTCACAACAATATTCCGCACGCACGAACGTTTTTGCTTCAACATTTATCGCGGAAAACGAAGGAGCTAATCTTTATCGATATCTGTAAGTCTCGTCTCGATCAGTAAATTCGTGTTTACTGTTACGTCATTTGACATCAATGCGTCATTTGCCTGTGATACGTCATTTGCTTATACGTAATTTGCCATAAATATATCATTTGCCTTCGATACGTATTTGCCTTTGATACATAAACATGGAAACAAAGACGCATCAAAAGTTGCACATAGAGCCATAGAGCGTGCCATGTTAAGTGTAAACCTCAAAGGCCAAGTCCAAAATGAGGAAAGTCGACGAAGGACCAAAGTTCCAGACGCAGGAAGCCGTATTATTTGACTCAAGTGGCATTGGGCTGGACAATTGGCGAGGCATGGTGATGGCAGGTTGAGAAGAACTCTCATGGAATAGTTGCCGAGGGCAAATAAAAGAAGAGTTGGCAGACCACCTGCCAGATGGGTCAACGACATCGAGGCGGTCAAAGAAAAGACCTGGATGAGGTCAGCACAGTCCAGAGACTAATGGCACAAGGGAGAGGAGTCTTATACCCAGGTGGGTAGAAACAAGCTGACGATGGTGACAAAATTTAGATACGTCTCTTGTCTTCAATACGTAATGTTTTCTTTGGTACGTCATTTGCTTTCGTTACATCATGATACTCAATACGGCCATAAAGCTGCATGTACTTAAGTAGGTACTTCCTATTATTAATTCTGTTGTACTTCTAAGTCTATAAAACAATAAGATCTTTTTGGCCACCTAAATCTACCTCTGAAAAAACCCTTTAATGTAACATAACTACGTCTAAAAAGATTCGTGTAAATATTGCAGTGCGCGTGCGTCGTTTTTGTGAGAACTTGCGCATTCTCTGCAATTACAGCCCTTAGAAGGTGGTTCTCATTATGATGCTTTTTTTTTCAATTATGTATGTACTCTGTTTCTCCGGGATTTCTGAGACAATTTGAATGAAAGGGTAGGGGTACATTCGGGGTGGCCCCATGTACATTTCATGAAAACTGATTCAGTAATATTTTAGTAAATTTATTTGAAGACTGGTTTTTCAAGGAACTATTGTAGGCGAAACATTTGTTTCGTAATGAATCGAAGTTTAGAATCATCTGAATAATCAGCATTTATTTAGCAATAAATTAAAATAAGTCAATGCCAATACGATGCCCCTTAAAATAATTACAAAAGATAATTAGTGAAATTAATATTTAAAAAAAAACAAATAATAAACCCAAGTTCTGGCCGCACCTGGTTTGTAACTGTAATTAAATTTAACTACATTACATTAATATTTAAATATACTGATAAAGTATGCTCCATGTTTTCTTAATGATAAAGTTTTCAAAATATTTTTCAAATCCAAGAGCTATGAACGTTACGTAGAAAGGTCAGAAAATCTTTCCTGGCTTTACTTTTAAAGTTTAACTGCCGCACTCATAATCGTCAATTAATGCTAATCAAGCATTGAATAAGTCAAAATCTATACATATAATACTTATAATAAAGCAATAAAAACGAAAAAGTCTGTACAAAGAAGATAATTAAAAAAACATGGTCTAGGGTACTTAAAATAAGCTACTGAACAAGAATATAACATTTTTTAAATTCGTGACTGTCTGTGTGTTTGTCTGTATGTTTGTCTGTATATTTGTTCGCGCATTACGTAAAAACTACTGGACCGATTGCGATGCGGTTCACTGATAGATAGCTTAGGTTTTGACTAAAAAACTGGTGTACTTGATATCTCAATTTGATGTATAGAAGCCGAGCAATCGACAAAAACTTTTTGACGGCTGAAGGAATTTTGATCAAATGTTGGTATATTGGTATTTTAGGTCTTGGAATAGTACATAGAGTAATTTTAACTTAGAGAAATGACCAGCCGCGGGTACAGCTAGTCTTTCATAAAGAATGCGGCAGTAAGACTATCTTTAATGTTTTAGTAATTTACAGGTTTTCATTATTAATATGTAAAAAAAATAGTTGGTAAATTGGATAAGATGTCTAAAAGTTTTGTTTTGAATTGCCATTTTATTGTGGACAAATTAAGGAAGAAAGAAAACAATACTTGACTCTCTCACTTTGCAATAAACTAATAAATCAATCATTTTACTTTTTAATACATTTATAATCCAATCGCCACCAAGCATATGAACGTATTTTTTTTTTTTACTAAAAATGGTTATGAAATTAAAAGACAATTAAAAAACTACAAAGTAGCATTAATTCTTATACCTACGTTAATACGTTGAGTTGAAACAGACATCAACTCAACACAATACCACAGATTGTACGGGTAACTACATCACAGAATAACATCAACTCAACACAATACCACAGATTGTACGGGTAACTACATCACAGAATAACATCAACTCAACACAATACCACAGATTGTACGGGTAACTACATCACAGAATAACATCAACTCAACACAATACCACAGATTGTACGGGTCTACATCACAGAATAACATCAACTCAACACAATACCACAGATTGTACGGGTCTATATCACAGAATAACATCAACTCAACACAATACCACAGATTGTACGGGTAACTACATCACAGAATAACATCAACTCTACACAATACCACAGATTGTACGGGTAACTACATCACAGAATAACATCAACTCAACACATTACCACAGATTATACGGGTAACTACATCACAGAATAACATCAACTCAACACAATACCACAGATTGTACGGGTAACTACATCACAGAATAAATAATAGTACTACTTATAGCGAACTGTGTACAAACTCACATCCAACTCGTGCGGCGTAAATTACAGTAACAGTTACCTGGCAACATCGAAATTTAGTTCCCTGTCTTTTATTTTGGGGTTGCCAGAAGCAGAAGTCGTGAGTGTGGCTTCATTTGTTTACATAATTAGCTTATAGTTAATTTCCTACATGACCTACAGAATCATACTAAAAATATCAATACCTATCTAATCATTCTAATAAGTACCCGACTACGGCGAAGCAAGGGAAGGGTAATGAATTTAACAGTCTATATATGTATGTAAATATGTATATGGATATGTGGATGTTCCACCATAGCGTCGCACTATGGTCCGATTTTCATAAGCGAGGTGTCAATCGATTCTTCTTCAGGTATAGACTGTCATAGGCTATTTTTTACCCGACTACGGTGAAAAAAAGAAAGGATTTAGTGTTCAAACTCAAAACTTGGTCCGATTTTTCAGAAATAAAAATAATTAAAATTTTGAATTGATAACGATGTAACGTGTTCTCTGTATTGTAAATTTGAAATACATAATTATAATGAAGCAGTGACAACGCATTATTGAATGTAAAATATTAACGATTTTCTGCCGCAAAATCGTTAATTCCTATCTCGTTAACATATTTCTTCTTGCCTGAGATTAAATTGAAAATCAATAAAATTCTAATCAATCTAACACATATCATATCACCATCAGATATTTAGACGTCGTCAATGTAAATCTGCCGCTAAACATACGTTTCAATATGTCTTATAAATTCCATCAGCTCTCGGGAAAAGTTAACTTGGCAATACTAAATGTTTAGAATTAAAATGGATATTGGGTTAAAAGCGGCAGATCAATAGGATTAATTAAGAGGATACTTTAGTACGATGATTAACATATCCATCATATTTCGATTGGTAATGATGGGAATACGAGAAAGATATGACGTGTTATTGGCACAGAATAAATAATAGTACAAGCACAGAAGTTGCACTACTTTCATTTTGAAGAAAGCTGCCGATTTAATAGCCTACAAACGTAGGTACGTATTGCGTGGGTATTCATACATCGAGCGTGCATGCTAAATTGCACTTAATAGAGAGTTGATATTACTTTGTTCCGATTCTCGTCTATAAAATACCCACGCCGATCGCTCGATTGATAAGGTTGTCTGCATATATAAATGAAATACCGTACAAAGTATTTTAACATTTGTTAAATTAAAACTGTGACAATAGGTATAGGCGATAAATTCGCCCATGTGCGTACGACCGTCCGTATGTCCATGTATCGCAGAAAAATGTCGCGGCTGAGCCACGGGAGCGCCACTTTGCAAAAGTGCGATTGGTTTGCCCGATGTAAACAACTAACCACAAAAATAACGTATTTAATACGGAAACTATTGCTCATAAAACTAGTAAAATTTCTGCCTAAAAACGTTAAGACTTTTTTCCTACCAAGGCATCCCTTCACACAACAATTGTTATTTTTATTACGTTTCGCCATTACTAGCGAAAGTTCAAACAAGCAACACGATAAGCGTCTGAATGCAAGCGCGCGGCGGCCTCATCTGATTTGTGGCACCGGGGCGCAGCGCGCTGTAGGTTATTAACTCGCGTAAGTAAGTAGTGACGGATACCTGGTATTGGGCCGTGTGTGTGGTAGCTTAGCTGGGCCGCTAAATATTGGGTGGTATCGTAACCCTTTCAGTTGCGTGGAGCTCTACTTGTATATAGGCGTCTCATGTCCCTGCTTGTACCAAATGAGCAGGCCCATCTCGTCGCATAGCAACGCCAATGTGACGTCACAAGGCAGCTCTACCATGCCCCCTGAAAGTGTGTGGAGCTCTACTTGAGAAGTACTCACGAGTATATAGGCGTCTCATGTCCCTGCTTGTACCAAATGAGCAGGCCCATCTTGTCGCCTGGCAACGCCGGTGTAACGTCACAAGGCAGTTCTACTGCGCCCCCTTTAGGTGCGTGGAGCGACTCGATTTGAGCTGAAACAAGGAAAAGAAAATATTATTTTACACATCTTGAAGAGATACGAAAGGAACAAAAGATCAAGTCGGAAATTACATCAAGAGTATGCACGAAACCTGGTTGGAGCACCACTTTTGACTTTTACTCGTGAGGATACCTGTCAAGTATATTGATTTCATATCATTGGGCCCGATATTTGTTTTCAAATCTGACATTAAATACCTACCTCTTTCATCAACATCAGCCTATACTCGTCTCCTGCTGGACGTATCCCTCTCCAAGTGAACGCCACTGAGCCCGATCTTCGGCATTTCTCATCTCGGCCAGCTGTTTTTTTTGCAGGTCGTCTATTAAATAGACATTTGCAAAGTACGGTAGGTTCTTTACAAACGTCAACGTTGCAAGTATGTCAGAAGGTTTTATATTCCATTTGCAAAGTACGGTAGGTTCTTTACAAACGTCAACGTTGCAAGTATGTCACAAGGTTTTATATTCCATTTGTAAAGTACGGTAGGTTCTTTACAAACGTCAACGTTGCAAGTATGTCAGAAGGTTTTATATTCCATTTGCAAAGTACGGTAGGTTCTTTACAAACGTCAACGTTGCAAGTATGTCAGAAGGTTTTATATTCCATTTGCAAAGTACGGTAGGTTCTTTACAAACGTCAACGTTGCAAGTATGTCAGAAGGTTTTATATTCCATTTGTAAAGTACGGTACGTTCTTTACAAACGTCAACGTTACAAGTATGTCAGAAGGTTTTATATTCCATTTGCAAAGTACGGTACGTTCTTTACAAACGTCAACGTTACAAGTATGTCAGAAGGTTTTATATTCCATTTGCAAAGTACGGTAGGTTCTTTACAAACGTCAACGTTGCAAGTATGTCAGAAGGTTTTATATTCCATTTGTAAAGTACGGTACGTTCTTTACAAACGTCAACGTTACAAGTATGTCAGAAGGTTTTATATTCCATTTGCAAAGTACGGTAGGTTCTTTACAAACGTCAACGTTGCAAGTAAGTCAGAAGGTTTTATATTCCATTTGCAAAGTACGGTACGTTCTTTACAAACGTCAACTTTGCAAGTATGTCAGAAGGTTTTATATTCCATTTGTAAAGTACGGTACGTTCTTTACAAACGTCAACGTTACAAGTATGTCAGAAGGTTATATATTCCATTTGCAAAGTACGGTAGGTTCTTTACAAACGTCAACTTTGCAAGTATGTCAGAAGGTTTTATATTCCATTTGTAAAGTACGGTACGTTCTTTACAAACGTCAACGTTACAAGTATGTCAGAAGGTTTTATATTCCATTTGCAAAGTACGGTAGGTTCTTTACAAACGTCAACTTTGCAAGTATGTCAGAAGGTTTTATATTCCATTTGTAAAGTACGGTACGTTCTTTACAAACGTCAACGTTGCAAGTATGTCAGAAGGTTTTATATTCCATTTGGCTTAAATTATAACAGACTTTATATTTCACTTAGTTTTGAATATATTTCTTATTTCTACTACGACATACATATTCCCTTTTTTACCCGACTGCGCGGAGGTTATTGTGTTTATCAGCCTACATATGTATGTATGTCTGTTCTTTTCTGAACCAAATATACCAAACGCGTCGACTGATTTAGATGATTTTGACGTCAATCTATTTGTCTTAATCTTGCGAGTGTCACTAAAGGCATGACATAATCAAAATTTAATTGAGGGACAACCAGATGCCATATAGAGAAATAGAAAAAATAAGTCGACGAACTATGTTTAATCGGGTACCTATTACTGAATAGGCATTTGAAAATCATCTTTAGGTTTCTCTTATAATTTTTTCTTTTCGAATGACCATTTAGGATCTATAACGATTTAAAGTTCGCAGTCGAGTTTTTTCATTGTGCGTATATTTTCTTGTCGCTTAAGAGTACCTGTTGAAATAAAGACTTAATAAGTCTCATAGTAAAAGCAATCGCGTTATTTGTAGATTTCGACGATTCTGGAAACGGCATCATTATTTCGCAAGGAATCATTATTATCGCGATTGCTAATTCCGTATCAACCTATAGCGTTTCTGTGAAGTGTTTTTACGAAGATCTGGTCAGTAGTTTAAAAGCTACAATATTCACTAGTGTTATTATGTATTATTGTTTACATGCTCATCCATACTCCATACCAATATTATAAAAATAACTCTGTCGCTATCGGTCTGTTTGTTAACTTTTTACGACTAAACGGCTGAACCGATATTAACGAAATTTGGTATGGGAACAGTTTGAACCCTGAGGTATCTATGTAAAAGTATCCTATGTCGTTAAAGAGTTAAAGCGTCCACACGGACGAAATCACGGGCAAAAGCTAGTTCAGTCTAAAAATGAATCTGTGTATTCTGTGATGCGAAAACAGGATGACTACCAACTAGCAAATTGGTGAAAATTACAGCTCTTTTTAAAGCCTTAAGGTATAAAGGGATGGCATAAGGGGATCAGAATTAGGCAAAAGTTCAACAACAGGTAATATTAAGACTTATGACCGCAGCAAGAAACTAAGGTATTTTTGTGTCACCTTATGGCACCATTAACTGCTCAATAGTTAGAAATATATCTCTTTTGTCCCTCTCAGCCATATAATGGTTTTACGTAGTGTTTTCTACCATCATTGACTGCAAAATAGTTAGAATTATACACGGAGATGCCGCACTATTGTGGATGTTACCTTGGTCTCAGGTAACAATTTTGGCAGTGTTAAAAACTGGAGGGTATCAAATGAAATGTTCAGACCACAGGTGGATCCGTTTCCAACTGGAATTAAATATTGCACCACCAGCAAAAACACACAATCCGCTAGGAACGGACAAGGTAACTTTTTATAATTCTCTAAAACAACGCCTTAGTCCAGAAACTGCGGGATCACAGCTAACAAGTACATCCGATATAGAACAGGCGGTAGTACTTCTAACGGACAGTCTCACCAAAAGTCCAGAAACTGCGGGATCACAGCTAACAAGTACATCCGATATAGAACAGGCGGTAGTACTTCTAACGGACAGTCTCACCAAAAGTCCAGAAACTGCGGGATCACAGCTAACAAGTACATCCGATATAGAACAGGCGGTAGTACTTCTAACGGACAGTCTCACCAAAAGTCCAGAAACTGCGGGATCACAGCTAACAAGTACATCCGATATAGAACAGGCGGTAGTACTTCTAACGGACAGTCTCACCAAAAGTCCAGAAACTGCGGGATCACAGCTAACAAGTACATCCGATATAGAACAGGCGGTAGTACTTCTAACGGACAGTCTCACCAAAAGTCCAGAAACTGCGGGATCACAGCTAACAAGTACATCCGATATAGAACAGGCGGTAGTACTTCTAACGGACAGTCTCACCAAAAGCTTTGAAGACGCCTGCCCTCTATCTCCACCGTACGTAAGTAAAGGTAGGAATCAGGGTTGGTGCAAGGATTTGGAGAAGCTGAGAGCAAAGGTACATACACTTTTTAATAGAGCTATAAATACCTACAATGACGGGGACTGGAGCAATTACAAGAAGGCTTAAGCCGAATATAAAAAACGTGTACGCTCTAAGGGTCGAAGGTCATGGAGGAAATACAGTACTAGTATAGAAACGAATACGCAAGCGAATAGATTGTGACGAGGTCCAAACCTCTTTCATAATAATACTCTTTTGATATCTAAATTCTTTCATAATCCATTTCTTTTCATTTTGATAGTTCATTATTCATTTCTAAATACAAATAACCTGTCATTCTTAAATTGTCTTTCCGATATTGATTTTTAGCAGAACTACAATTTTACAAAATAATATGTTATAAAATATCTACATCAGTTTATTACAGATATATATGAGTCTTTTAAATATATATCACAATACCTACGTAAGTGGTTTTAATCCGTATCGTCGAAGTACAAAAAGTCTGTGATCATCTCCTCCTGTTCCTGTGCTCCTAATTGAATCCTGACACCTTTATGTTGTCCACTGAGGCTTGGTCCCTGGGCTGATGGAGCAAGCCCAAAGCCTAGGACCGCCTCGTGACAAGGGTAAGGAAAATCCTAGCGGCTGACCCTACTCGCGGTATCGGGTCCTTAAAGAAACAAGATAACACTTACACTTAAACATAATCGGAAACAAATAGCTTCCTTTTACAAACTCACTTCCCTGGGTGCCACATTAACGACAGCACCACTTGGGATGTTTTTGATGAGGTTATGCCTACAGTAGACTGATCAGGCGCACAGACAGTAGTAACAGGGGAGAGAGTTTAATGCTATAAATTCATTCCAACCTTTTAAAACTGCAGGACTAGATGGTATTTTCCCGGGGCTCTTACAATGGGGTGAGAGTTAAATAAACGATACACTGATACTCATCTTCAGGGCTTGTTTGGTCTAATGCAGTAGCTCTAGAACCATTTTGGGCACAATTTTATGTAGCCTTTAGTTATATTACAACTGCACAAGGATAGTAAAATGGTGCCGCAAGGGCTGCAACGGATGATTAACGCCACACTATATTCATATTTATTTATTTTATTAATGTATTGCATGTCAAAATAGTGAAGTGTATATAATATTGTAATCGGCCATTATTAAAATATTATTGTTAAGTAAATAATTCATATGTGCCTTATGATTTTGTTAAACATAAGCGGATAATAACACTTTCATGTTTAATGTGCTTTTCCCGTAAATTTTTAAGCGCTTTCGAAATCACATCACAATTTAAGAAATATTTGCTAAATCTTGCCTAAATTATGCAAGTAAAAAAATTCACTTTTCTTGAGAAATAGCGGATTGATTAAGTGTAGAACGGTGCAAATAATCTCTATTGTAATAATCAAGGTAGCTCTTTTTAAATTTTAAAGACCTCATGTAGATCTTTAGTTACATTGATTGTCTTTTTGGAACTTGAGTCTGTGTTAGAGTATATTATTACCCCTATTATGGAACTTCTAGTAGAACAAGAGTCGATTCAAACTGTCATATAACTACTTTATATGGCCTGCAATTAACTCTCTTATGCAGTTGAGCGGCATATAACAGTAACATAAGAAACCTCATAAAACTTGCAGTGACAAATGCTCTTCCTAACTCTCTATAAAAGGTGTGAGTGGAAAATTGGTTCTAGAATAAACAATTATATAGACAAGGGTGGTATTTGGTTCCGATACTGACACTTTTGGTACATTTTGTACCTACAGACATTTGCGGAAGCAGTTATGCAACATAAAACTGCTTCCTATACTCTAATGCCGCTATTATACATCTTAAAGTTACAAAATAGGCTGCATTATCCACTTGTGTGTTGTTTGGGTCGTATACCGCTCGGCTACCATCGCTCAAGGTGATTTAATAATAATAATAATAATAATAATATATTCGGGACATTTCCACACAGATAAAATTTATATACAGACTACTTATATTCAGACTTTTTTTTTTTTTCAGATTTAGCTCCGATGAAGTCAGAGTACAACCAGCTTGTTTTGCTTGCATGTTCAGTGTCAGCACTCGCCCGTCGGCGCCGCTATACTTGTAGCCAATCTGTAGTTTATTTATGGATACCAATAAATGAGAGATCGCAATAACGATGAAACAATTAAACAGTTACTGTTATATTACGATGTTCAGCCGGCTGCCAGCAAGAGGCATAGAACCGTCGAGCCTAGATTGCTTTAATTGAAACGGTGGCTTAACGACCAAACCTTATTCATTGTATGCAATATGAATTCTTATACAATCTATTGATATTGGTAAGTTATGATAATTTTTAGTTATTGTGATCTTGACTTTTTATCACCCGACTACGATGAAGCAAGGGAAGGGTAATAACTTTAACTGTCTATGTTAAATATATGTCTGTCTGTCTATTTATATGGATGTTCCACCATAGCGTTGCCTCTATTGTATGTAGGTATGTATTTATATGGATGTTCCACCATAGCGTTGCCTCTATTGTATGTAGGTATGTATTTATATGGATGTTCCACCATAGCGTTGCCTCTATTGGACAAGCTAGGTATCAATCGATTCGTCTTAATCGCAAGAGTGTCATACTTAGGCTATTTTGTACCAAACTGTAGTTGGGTTTAAATATTTGAACTTACTTATTGTTTTCGCATACGCGGAACACATGTTTGCCCTACCTATGACCTGTGACCTATGACCTGTCGCCATTTCATTCATTCTGCATATTTGATTTTACTAAATTCGCCTATTCGCCAGCGCTCTGTCTAAGTCATCTGTATAAGAGCTGTGTTAGCCTAACGGTTTAGTGCAACTTAAAATCCAACGATACCGGGTTTAGTCCTAGGCTCCCGTCAAAGTGTTTTCTACAATTAATAATTTAATTTATTTGATTACTTCCGTTTTATTACGATAAATTAAAATTAAAATTATTTTAGTTTTTTTTTTTCATTTATGTGCGGTTTTCTTCGGAGGGCAAGCTGTCCCGGTTGTTATTGATTAATAAGCAGTCGTTAAGCCATGTCAGAGGCCCTCGGGCGGCCTGACAATCTCTGACACCAGAGACCAGCACTACCTCGTCAAACAAAATTACTTACCTACCTTTTATTGATCTTAGAAAATGATTATGATTTCCCAAAACGAAAATCAGACCTCTGTATTGCGGATCACGTCAAAGGCTTTTTAATACCACAATATAAATAAGGGCACATCTAACGGCATCTGTCGGATTCGGTTTCATATTGCCCGATGTGAAACCGAATCCGACAGATGGTATTAAATCCTTTATTCGTACTAAAGAGGGAATATGCAAAAAGGGTTTTTACTATGTACTTTTGTTGGGCAAGGCGCAGTGAAAGGTCGGACGGAATCAAATCAACAGGGTAGGTATAGTGGCCCAAGATCGAAGATAAAGCGATCATAATATTTAAACAACAACTATACTAAAACACAAGTTGTGGACAAGGACACACGTCGTTTTTCTGCTCCTGCAAATGCATGGCTCCGCTATCGGAGCTATCTCAATAGTTAAAACTAGTGGCTCTGTGAGCTGTAGTAGACCTTGCGAGCGTCACACTACCGACCCTTGAAGTATAAGCGTCCTAATAACGGTAACAAACATTTTTTGTGTCATTTTTTAATATTTTTCGAAATGGCTGAGATGTGTTTTTACGTTTTCATCCCCCATATATCCGCTATTTTGTAACATTTCGAAAAACTGTAATGACAAAAAAACAGAATTATCGAACCTGCTCACAGAAATATTCACGAGAATGGGTTGAGAAAAGCGACATGTAGGTAGAGGAGAACAGCCAGACATCCGCCGGCCGGACATACGAAAGCATTTTTTCCCAAGCTGCAACGGAGACGCTTCGCTTGCGCTTCGCGCTCGCTCAGTCAATGAAACACCAAAAGGTTGTGCATAAACGAAAAACCCTTGGCCAGGATTCACCCGCCTTCTATTATCGATCTTTTTCTTCAGCACAGGATCCAGATGGGGATTTTTGAGTCTGACGTGCGTAAACTACTACAAGTGTTCTGCAAATATTCCATCATGTAGATTGTTCGTAATTATTTCGGTTTCACTGGTTTTTAGAAGCGTAGGATTGCAGCCGCTAATGTGCGCCCAAACTAAGTTGTTAAAGTTCTTGTGGCACGGTTGCGGCTCGGTTGCCGTACGGTTGCGGCACGATTACTGCACGGTTGTGGCACGATTGCGGCACGTTTGTGGCACGGCTGCGGTTTCTGGCAGGCAATTAGACTTATTAGCCCAAGTCCCTATACACTAAGAACTTAAGATTGTAAGAATAATATTGGGGCACTGCTTTGTGCTCTTCTCCTTGATGTGCGGAGGGTATTGTTTTTCAACCTATGCGTGTAAGGTACTTTGTGGCACTATATAGACCAAACGCGTGGATCGATTTTGATCATTTTTACGTTAATCGATTTGCCTTAATCTTGCGAGGGCTACTAAAGACATGAAAGTTCTCAAAATTCAATGTGGCGACAACACGACGCCAAATTATGAAAAAGAAAAAAAATGTATTAGAATAATAGGTATTAGAAAACCATCTTTAGGTTTCTCTTATCATTTTTAATTTAAAATCTATAACGATTTTAATTTAGTTAGTAACCATTCTTGCTTAAAATTTTGCGCCTTTTTTGTTTTGTTCGCAGTCGGGTTTATTAGCACTTTCGATTATTCTTGTTTTGCAGATGTTTCCAAAACCCGCTACGTCTCCTTACGTGAGCCGTAGAAAAAATGACACTGCCCGTCTAAGTAATAAGGATATAATCCGTAGACGCCTTACACGCCCTTTATTAAATAAGCATGCTCGGGATTAGATTAGAAGAAGCCTCTTCTGTAGTAAGTTAATTACATAGTAACCTTAATTATAAGTTGTATGGTAGCTCTGTTGTTAACCTTCGATGCATAAGGTTGAAACCCTTAATGATTATCCCTGGATTTAAAAATCCACTAAGACTTAGGGACAAAATTACGATTTTCATCAGATAATCACCCGACGTACTGGAAAACAACTATATTATCATACAGTTTAACTTTTGTTAGAATTATGCGCAAGTTACGAAAACAAACGTTTCAACAAAGTCTATCATAAATGACGAGTTCCCCACAACCGTTTCACGGCACAAACGATCAAGAACTCGTTCAAATCAAACCACGTAAAGTTGATACAACACGCGCCACCGGCATCAAGCATATTATTGGTGGTAATAATTTCCCATAACGCGCGATATTTGCATACAAGAAGCATTTGTGTCGGCAAGCGTCTTCTGGTCGTTAGGGTGGGTACAGACGCAGCTGCACAGTTGCAGAGTTTTATTATCAGGTAGGGCAGGTAGTGTAGGTACGTCCATAAGTGTGTCGTGTTATTAGGCCCTTTATTATTTATTCGGTAAGAGTGCGCTTTAACACTATATTTTATTTAGTCAATCAATACTTTATTTTATCGAATCGAGAGTAAGTACATTACATTTTAAGTCATAACCTAAGATAACCAAAAATTAAAACCGCACTTCATTCGGTTCTGTTTAATTGATGGAAAACCAAACAGAAAGACAGACATCATTTTTGAAATGTTATATTCTTGTTCACCAACTTATTTTAAGTTCCCAAGACTAACTTTACTTTTTAAATTATCTTTATTGTTTAGACTTTTTGTAATTTAACTTACCTACTTTTTAAAATAAGTAAAGATTACTCTTAACCTTCCATTAGTGCAAGTTACATAAGATGAGATGACTGAAAAGAATCAAATAACTAATCACTACGATACAAATAAGTTAAAATGTAGTTGATAGACTCAGGCGGTACTTTGCGGAAATCCATTAGTTTGGCGGCGTTATTTTTGAGTTAAAATGTGTTATTATCGACATGAATGTATGTTTTCTATTTAATAATGTCTACATTTATGAGGCAAAATATTAGGAAATTGCAATGTAATTGATCCTATTGAACAAGTAACAAGCCCAAGCCGCTGCGAAGAAGTCATATCGAACCAATATACAGAACTTTCAATAACGTTACGTTTCAATATACGTTGCTACGGCTGCACCCGCCTTAATTGCCAATTGCGTCGCAACTTCATGCCTTATAATGAAGTTTTAATATTCGTATACTTGGCTTTGTAAGTGTGTGTGTGCGTTTATTGTCTTATGAGAGGTAATAATGGATTACGCAGATTGTATACTGATTTTAATGGCTGTAGAGTGGATGGAAGGTATCGCGATTTTCGATAATGACTTTTGTGTTTTCACAGTATTAAAAGTACAATACAAGCAAAACGTAATCATAATGTTCATTGAGAATTATATTTTCTTTGTAAGAAAAAACCTAACTATAGTTTACTAAATGCGTAGAATAGTATTCTTATTTACAAACAAACCCAAGTAGATTGTTTACCATTACTATGATCGAGGCTTGTTGAATATAATTTTAATAATTATCCTTAACTGTCTCTGTTGTGGTCACTGGTCAAGCCAAATTTCCTCGATGGTCAAGTAGAAAATCCATTCATTAAACAACAACAAAATTGGAACATACGAGTAAGGTGCAGTCGGAGGCATTAGGAATAGCTTGCCAGCTAAATGAAATGCATTATGCCCTTATAAATTTGAGGAAAGGACTTTTATAGACCTATTTTTGGTCGTTTTTTGTTCCGTCGGAAATACAATATGGCAGCTGTTCTTGACACTTCATATATAAATGTCATTTCGTGATGAAGACGAATCTAATCATACCTCATTTACCAAATCCAATCCAATAATACAAACGAAACACAATGAGTGCGCCTAAAGCAGCTCATATCATTATCATGCAACATGGAGACGCCAGACAATTTTCTGAATCGTTGAGTGGAAATACAATCAAGTACAAGCAAATACAAGCCTATAAATATATAAATCTGTGTCATCTGAAGTCCGCGTTCTATGGGCAATGAGAAAGATTACTTCAGATCTTGTGCCAAAATGTTGGCTGAATATTCCAGAGCAAGGACTAGTAAGTAGTGTGTGGATAGTAGGTAGGTACTGGATAAAAAGTCTACACAGAAAAGTCCTGGATATATATAGTCTATAATTATATAGGATAGAACTGAGACCTCTTTATGTACCGTTTTTTCTTCTCCGATTTAAACGAAAAGCTACAGAACCAAAAATTAAAACGTATGGCTAATGCTACACGAAACTTAGTACATATAAAAACAACCATGAAATCATGGAAGTCCATTTATTGGCGGGCGGGACAGTTCATCCATATTTTTTGCGTCACTTTCTTCGTGAATTTAAATAGTGTTTTGGTTCTTCGCTTTGCGCCTTCTTTTTGTTTGCAATGCATTAATTTAAAATGAAGAACTATTGGTTAACTACTTTTTGAATTTGATCCATTCTTTTAGGGTGCCTTCTCGATTTTATGTATCTATTATATGTATATTCTACGTGTTCTGAGTCATCGTAAAGTAGGTAATCTCTTTCATACCGCCACATCAGAGGCCAAATAGCGTATGAAGTCGATGAATTACATAATGTATGAACATGAATGGCTGGTGAAGATAACTTTGACCGGTCAAAGTGTCATTTTGTCGTAAATTGTAAGTAATGGTAGCGTCGAGAAGGTTATTTATAAGTTCAGGTGGTAATAAATATTTTATTGGTATTTATCATGTATTATTCGTAGGATTTATGTTATTGTCACCGTGTCAATAAACGTTGGTACAAATGGTACAATACTTTGTAACGCAATAACACTGTTGATGTTCTTAGTAACATTGAAAATGTTTATATTAGGGACAACTATGTTTTTTTTTTTTTTATTTATTTGGATTCAATTGAGAGACGTGCTATCAGGCTCATTGGGGATGACACTCTGGTAAAGAGTAAGCTTCAAAGTCTGGCGCATCGACGTGAGGTAGCAAGTCTGGCGGTATTCTACAGATTGCACTATGGAGAGTGTGCACAAGAACTGCACAACCTGATTCCCCCATCTTCGTACGACTAGACGATCAGCAAAGCGCCACCCTTTCATGGTTGAAATACCTCGCACAAGAACGAAGCGTTACGCTTCTTCATTTATTATAAGAAGTGGAATGCCCTGCCCTCGTCAGTGTTTCCGGTAAATTTTAACCCCGGTGTGTTCAAGTCAAGAGTGAATAGGTATCTACTAGGCAAGCGTGCTACACCTTCGACCACATCATCGCTTTCCATCAGGTGAGATCGTGGTCAAACGATTGCCTAGTCCGTAATAAAAAAAATATATATGCTGTGACCTGTGATCACGAAATTCGCGTATAAAGCTTATAAATGCCCATAAATTCTATCAATACAATAAATGCGCCCCACAGCTTTGCCCACCTGTAATTTTTTCCATCGTTCAACCCCTTGAGGATAAAATTTCAAAAAACCCTTCTTAATGCACCATTAAGATACGGAATATATGCTCCAATTTTCCAATCTCTAGGTTTAGACTGTGCGTGTCTGTCAGTCGGTCAGTAACTAGCGATAACTATGTTACGTTATTTGACAGGTTGATACGATTCATCATCATCAGCCCGTGTTAGTCCACTGCTGGAAATAAGCCTCTCCCAAGGCACGCCACTGAGCCTGATCTTCGGCTCTTCCTTTCAAACCGCCGCCAGCCATCCTGCGTATGTCGTCGCTCCACCTAGCCGAGGGGCGCTCTACGTTTGCCGAGTCGCAGTCACCACTCAAGAACACGTCTACCCCAACGGTTATCGGTTCTTCAGCAAAATGACGGCTCGTCGTTAGAATCGGTATATGGTGTATCGGTGTACTTAGCGGAGGGAGAAAGAGAGCGGGGGGGGGGGGGATAACTCTCTGTAATCCCTTACAGGGAGAGGGTTATCCCACCTCACACTCCCTCCGGAATCTCATATAGACATATCTCCTTCTTCGTAGCTCCATCCCACTTTAGGTGGGGTCGGCTTTCCTAATTTTCTGGCGCCAAGACAATCTGTCCTGGGTTGTCGGGTCGGGCAGTTTTTCCTCCAATAGGAGTTTCGTCATGCTAGTCCACCACGTCCTCTACCTCTCTTTTATTCAGGTAGTTGCAATGCTTTCTTGACTACATATTCCTCGTCTCTTCGCATCACGTGACCATACCATCTGAGACGGCTCTCGCTTAGTTTCTCTGATATAGGAGCTACTTTGAAACTACCGCGGATATGCTGGTTTCGTACTTTGTCTAGTCTCGTCACACCTCCAGACCACCTCAGCATTTTCATCTTGGCAGTGCGATGCTTTTGTATATGCATCTTTTTCACTGGCCAGCATTCCGCTCCGTACATCATAGCCGGCCTCACCGCCGCTCTGTAGACCTTGCCTTTAGTTCTTATTGACCGCTCCGTACATCATAGCCGGCCTCACCGCCGTTCTGTAGACCTTGCCTTTAGTTCTTATTGGCATACGAGCATCACATAAGACTCCAGTTAGTGATCGCCACTTCAGCCATGCAACGCTCATTCTGTGTGCTATGTCGGCGTCGACGTCTCCTTGGTCTGTGATAACCGAGCCTAGGTATTTGCATTTATTTATCTTCGGCACAGGCATACGATCAGGATAGTAGATTGTGGCTGGGCTACTGTTGTTATTAAACTGGCATTGTAAATGTTCAGTCTTTGCTCTACTTACTTTAAGACCTGCATACTCTAGAGCTGTAATCCATGTGGTCAAGGTGGTCTGTAACTCGGTTGTTGATCTGGTTATTAGAACGATGTCATCTGCGTACAGGAGGCTCCAGGGCAGTGGCGCTTGGATATGTTTTGTAGTGAAGCCCATTACTAAGTTGAAAAACAGCGGGCTAAGGGCAGAACCCTGATGAACTCCTACCCCAACCTCGACCTCGTCTATCAGCCCTGCGGGACTTTTGACTCTAGAACGTCAGTGTACATATCTTGTACTAGTTTTATGTATAAATCTGGCAGATATTGGGCCCTCAAAGCTCGCCACACTAGTCTGCGTGGTACTCTATCAAACGCCTTTTCTAAGTCTATGAAGACGAGGTGCAGATCTTCTTTATTGAGCCGATGCTTCTCTGTCACAACCCTAACAGCCTGTATAGTCTCTGTTGTGGATTTGAGGGGGTAAAACCGAATTGATTTGGGCTCATGCAAGTTAAATGGGATATTCGGTTATTTATTACTCTTTCCCAGATTTTTATATTATGTGATGCTAACTTGGTACCCCTGTAGTTACCACATTCCGTTATATCGCCTTTATTTTTATAAAAAGGAATCAGGTGAATGAGTCGCCAAGAGTTTGGGATCTTTTTACTATAGAGGATAAGGTTAAAGAGTCTCGTAAGCTAGTCTACTCCTAGTTGGCGTAGTGATTTCCACACTTCAGCCGGAAATTCATCTGGGCCGACTGCTTTTCTGTTCTTCATTCTCTTCACTTCATTAGTTACCTCATATTGGCTTATGGCTTGTATCGGTCATTCTACTGGTGGTAGTGGTACCAGATCTTGACTGGGAAATTCTTCATTCATTAGTTCTTGGTGATATTCGTACCATCTTTTATTTATATCTTCATTATTTGTTAGTAGTTTTCTGTCTCCATTTTTAATGTATTTATTTGCTTTAATATCTTGTGCTGATTTACTTCTAAACTTTACAACTTAAAAAAAACAGATTCGAATTTGGAATTTTCCATTCTATTGTAAAACTCCTCTCTTGATCTGGCCCTAGACTGTACAACGCATTTCTTTGCGATAGACTTTGCCTCCTTATATTTATTGTGGTCTTCTTCAAGTCCTGAAGATTGCCAAGTTTTAAACTGGTTCTTTTTGTTCTGAACCATAGCTTTGACTCCTTCGTCCCACCAGGAGGGGTCTTTTCCGTTTCTCAGCCCTCCTTTCGAGATGCCTAAGATGGTACCGGCACTGCTCTTGCATTTTCCTCAAAGTTAGACCACATTCTTTCGAAGCTATCATAGGTGTTTTCCATATCCTGTGTTAGATAAACCCTTTAATTCTTTGAGAAGATTCTCGACCTTTGCACCGGAGAGCTCTTTCCATTTAATTCGGTGTGTTTTACTTGTACTAATTGGGTTAGGCAATTTGTATACTCCTACCAATAGCCTATGTTGAGAGGTAAAGTATGACTTTACAGTATTTGAAGTACTTCTTAAGTGGGTTATTGTATTATATGTATATTCTACGTGTTCTGAGTCATCGTAAAGTAGGTAATCTCTTTCATACCGCCACATCAGAGGCCAAATAGCGTATGAAGTCGATGAATTACATAATGTATGAACATGAATGGCTGGTGAAGATAACTTTGACCGGTCAAAGTGTCATTTTGTCGTAAATTGTAAGTAATGGTAGCGTCGAGAAGGTTATTTATAAGTTCAGGTGGTAATAAATATTTTATTGGTATTTATCATGTATTATTCGTAGGATTTATGTTATTGTCACCGTGTCAATAAACGTTGGTACAAATGGTACAATACTTTGTAACGCAATAACACTGTTGATGTTCTTAGTAACATTGAAAATGTTTATATTAGGGACAACTATGTTTTTTTTTTTTTTATTTATTTGGATTCAATTGAGAGACGTGCTATCAGGCTCATTGGGGATGACACTCTGGTAAAGAGTAAGCTTCAAAGTCTGGCGCATCGACGTGAGGTAGCAAGTCTGGCGGTATTCTACAGATTGCACTATGGAGAGTGTGCACAAGAACTGCACAACCTGATTCCCCCATCTTCGTACGACTAGACGATCAGCAAAGCGCCACCCTTTCATGGTTGAAATACCTCGCACAAGAACGAAGCGTTACGCTTCTTCATTTATTATAAGAAGTGGAATGCCCTGCCCTCGTCAGTGTTTCCGGTAAATTTTAACCCCGGTGTGTTCAAGTCAAGAGTGAATAGGTATCTACTAGGCAAGCGTGCTACACCTTCGACCACATCATCGCTTTCCATCAGGTGAGATCGTGGTCAAACGATTGCCTAGTCCGTAATAAAAAAAATATATATGCTGTGACCTGTGATCACGAAATTCGCGTATAAAGCTTATAAATGCCCATAAATTCTATCAATACAATAAATGCGCCCCACAGCTTTGCCCACCTGTAATTTTTTCCATCGTTCAACCCCTTGAGGATAAAATTTCAAAAAACCCTTCTTAATGCACCATTAAGATACGGAATATATGCTCCAATTTTCCAATCTCTAGGTTTAGACTGTGCGTGTCTGTCAGTCGGTCAGTAACTAGCGATAACTATGTTACGTTATTTGACAGGTTGATACGATTCATCATCATCAGCCCGTGTTAGTCCACTGCTGGAAATAAGCCTCTCCCAAGGCACGCCACTGAGCCTGATCTTCGGCTCTTCCTTTCAAACCGCCGCCAGCCATCCTGCGTATGTCGTCGCTCCACCTAGCCGAGGGGCGCTCTACGTTTGCCGAGTCGCAGTCACCACTCAAGAACACGTCTACCCCAACGGTTATCGGTTCTTCAGCAAAATGACGGCTCGTCGTTAGAATCGGTATATGGTGTATCGGTGTACTTAGCGGAGGGAGAAAGAGAGCGGGGGGGGGGGGGATAACTCTCTGTAATCCCTTACAGGGAGAGGGTTATCCCACCTCACACTCCCTCCGGAATCTCATATAGACATATCTCCTTCTTCGTAGCTCCATCCCACTTTAGGTGGGGTCGGCTTTCCTAATTTTCTGGCGCCAAGACAATCTGTCCTGGGTTGTCGGGTCGGGCAGTTTTTCCTCCAATAGGAGTTTCGTCATGCTAGTCCACCACGTCCTCTACCTCTCTTTTATTCAGGTAGTTGCAATGCTTTCTTGACTACATATTCCTCGTCTCTTCGCATCACGTGACCATACCATCTGAGACGGCTCTCGCTTAGTTTCTCTGATATAGGAGCTACTTTGAAACTACCGCGGATATGCTGGTTTCGTACTTTGTCTAGTCTCGTCACACCTCCAGACCACCTCAGCATTTTCATCTTGGCAGTGCGATGCTTTTGTATATGCATCTTTTTCACTGGCCAGCATTCCGCTCCGTACATCATAGCCGGCCTCACCGCCGCTCTGTAGACCTTGCCTTTAGTTCTTATTGACCGCTCCGTACATCATAGCCGGCCTCACCGCCGTTCTGTAGACCTTGCCTTTAGTTCTTATTGGCATACGAGCATCACATAAGACTCCAGTTAGTGATCGCCACTTCAGCCATGCAACGCTCATTCTGTGTGCTATGTCGGCGTCGACGTCTCCTTGGTCTGTGATAACCGAGCCTAGGTATTTGCATTTATTTATCTTCGGCACAGGCATACGATCAGGATAGTAGATTGTGGCTGGGCTACTGTTGTTATTAAACTGGCATTGTAAATGTTCAGTCTTTGCTCTACTTACTTTAAGACCTGCATACTCTAGAGCTGTAATCCATGTGGTCAAGGTGGTCTGTAACTCGGTTGTTGATCTGGTTATTAGAACGATGTCATCTGCGTACAGGAGGCTCCAGGGCAGTGGCGCTTGGATATGTTTTGTAGTGAAGCCCATTACTAAGTTGAAAAACAGCGGGCTAAGGGCAGAACCCTGATGAACTCCTACCCCAACCTCGACCTCGTCTATCAGCCCTGCGGGACTTTTGACTCTAGAACGTCAGTGTACATATCTTGTACTAGTTTTATGTATAAATCTGGCAGATATTGGGCCCTCAAAGCTCGCCACACTAGTCTGCGTGGTACTCTATCAAACGCCTTTTCTAAGTCTATGAAGACGAGGTGCAGATCTTCTTTATTGAGCCGATGCTTCTCTGTCACAACCCTAACAGCCTGTATAGTCTCTGTTGTGGATTTGAGGGGGTAAAACCGAATTGATTTGGGCTCATGCAAGTTAAATGGGATATTCGGTTATTTATTACTCTTTCCCAGATTTTTATATTATGTGATGCTAACTTGGTACCCCTGTAGTTACCACATTCCGTTATATCGCCTTTATTTTTATAAAAAGGAATCAGGTGAATGAGTCGCCAAGAGTTTGGGATCTTTTTACTATAGAGGATAAGGTTAAAGAGTCTCGTAAGCTAGTCTACTCCTAGTTGGCGTAGTGATTTCCACACTTCAGCCGGAAATTCATCTGGGCCGACTGCTTTTCTGTTCTTCATTCTCTTCACTTCATTAGTTACCTCATATTGGCTTATGGCTTGTATCGGTCATTCTACTGGTGGTAGTGGTACCAGATCTTGACTGGGAAATTCTTCATTCATTAGTTCTTGGTGATATTCGTACCATCTTTTATTTATATCTTCATTATTTGTTAGTAGTTTTCTGTCTCCATTTTTAATGTATTTATTTGCTTTAATATCTTGTGCTGATTTACTTCTAAACTTTACAACTTAAAAAAAACAGATTCGAATTTGGAATTTTCCATTCTATTGTAAAACTCCTCTCTTGATCTGGCCCTAGACTGTACAACGCATTTCTTTGCGATAGACTTTGCCTCCTTATATTTATTGTGGTCTTCTTCAAGTCCTGAAGATTGCCAAGTTTTAAACTGGTTCTTTTTGTTCTGAACCATAGCTTTGACTCCTTCGTCCCACCAGGAGGGGTCTTTTCCGTTTCTCAGCCCTCCTTTCGAGATGCCTAAGATGGTACCGGCACTGCTCTTGCATTTTCCTCAAAGTTAGACCACATTCTTTCGAAGCTATCATAGGTGTTTTCCATATCCTGTGTTAGATAAACCCTTTAATTCTTTGAGAAGATTCTCGACCTTTGCACCGGAGAGCTCTTTCCATTTAATTCGGTGTGTTTTACTTGTACTAATTGGGTTAGGCAATTTGTATACTCCTACCAATAGCCTATGTTGAGAGGTAAAGTATGACTTTACAGTATTTGAAGTACTTCTTAAGTGGGTTATTGCCCAGAATGAAGTCTATCTGTGATTTATATCCTCCACTTTTATATGTTATGAGGTGTTCAGATTTCTTTTGGAAGGTGGTATTTATAATGCTTATGTTATGTCTAGCAGCAAACTCCAAAACTCGTTCCCCCTCCTTGTTGAGACTACCATATCCAAAACCTTCATGTACGTGTTCATATGTGTCATTGAATTCACCTACATGTCCATTCAAATCACCCATGATGAATTTTGTTTACTCCCGTGGCACATTTACCACACACTCATCTAGATCCTCCCAGAACGCATCTTTCTCTTGTTTTCGACACCCAGTTTGGGGTGCGTATGCGCAAATGATGTTCATTATGCTTTGCCTATCCATGGCGAGTTTTACTGCGATGAGACGGTCCGACTTCCTTTCAATGTTCACTATTCTATCCTTAAGGTGATTACCAAGTACGACACCTGCTCCATTTTTCTTATTACTCGTCCCATGGTAGACCAGCTGGTATCCTAAAGCTAGGTCCCTCGATTTTGACCCCTACCAATGTACTTCTTGTATACAGCATATATTTATGTTTCTTCTTTTAAGAGTTTCTGCTAGTTCTTGGCTGCGTCCTGCGAGGGAGCCTAGGTTCCACGACGCCATCCTGATCATATAATTTATTTGCAAACATTTGTTTTTGTCAAAGCCCTCGATTGCGGAGGACGCCTTAATAGTATTCGCATTGCTCGTAATAATTTCGCCGTCGCTTCTGGGGAACGCCCTAGCTGTATGACCCTTTATCTTTTTGACTTTATTCATTAGGAGATATGGTTTTGGCTATGTAGTTTTACGGCCGGCTGCCGCCTGACGCTAAGGTTGGCCAATCCTCCTGGAGGGCTTGGGTGCCGCCGTTGACCATTGGTTCCTCCGCCGCCATCCCTTCTGAGTTCTCCAACCTAAGAGCTCAGTACACCAATGGTCTTAGCTTCAGATATGCCGGAGCAGCCCACTGGCGAGGTTTTTACGAAGTGTCCTTCTTCGGCCGTGTGGCCTTGTTTTTTATCGCGTCATCCCTGCTGACAGTGGAAGGCAAACAACTGCTGATCTGGCTCCTCTAATTTTCCGCAGAGCTCACTCCGCGAAGCCCGCCGGCGAGTGAAGGCAAAAGGTATTTTTGACTGAAACTCTTTCTTTAATGGATGGTGAGGACTGTTATACTCCTTTCCGTTCAGTTATTTCAGAGTCATTACGCTTTCGCAGTGGAAGGTGGCATAAGCGTGTACTTACGCTTTTAAGATTCTGTAGGAAAATGAAAAACCTTATCTCGTATAGGCTGACGTCCGGGATATCTTCGGTATAATGTCGGGTCGGCTCTTGCATCGCTAGTCGTGCCAGGAGGACTACGCGATGAGGTGTATAATTGTCCATAGAACTTCTTGAGCTCACTCAATATCTCTGGCTTAAGTAAATTAAGTTCTTAGGAAACATAAAATTAATGTTCTAACGAAAATATGATTAATCGAATATGCTTTTATTTTTATGGGTTTTACTAGCTAAAACACTTTTAGACTCATCAAAAGCGGACTTAAGCCTTATAAGCATTAACTTTTGTGTGACTTACTGTTTATTGTAACTAAAATTGAAATACTAAATTGAATTATTAATACTAAAAGAGCAAATTAGAAAAAATGTAGATTGCTCGCTTTAAGCAACGGAATGACATGTAGCCATGGAAACGAAATAATAACAAGTATTTCAAGGACGTGAGTAATAATGCAATAAAAATACCACGATCGTTGCTGCCAAAGATTTAGAATAACACTTTTTTATTATTATCAGCCCATATCGTCCCACTGCTGGGCAAAGGCCTCTCTTCCCTCCTTCCAATTTTTCCGGTCTATTGCTTTAGTTAGCCATTCTTTCTCGTACACGTCAAGTTCGTCTCGCCACCGTCGTCTAGGAAGTCCACGCTGCTGCTTGACGCCTTGCGGGATCCATTCCGTGATGGATTTAGCCCACAGCTCGTCTGACATACGACAGACGTGTCCAGCCCAGTCCCATTTAAGCATGGCTGTTTTTTGGGTTACATCGGCGATCTGGGTCTTGGAGCGCAGTATTGTATTTCTGATACGATCTGTCAGTTTTACTCCCAAGATACTGCGCTCCATCGCTCGCTGGCAAACCCCGAGCGTGGACCTTTGTTGAACAGTCAAAGACCAAGTCTGAGCGCCGTATGTGAGGATGGGGAGAATGCACATGTCCATGAGTTTACGTTTTAGGAACATGGGTAAGTTACCCTTCATTAAGTCCTTCATGGCCCAATAGCTCCTCCAGGAGTTTTCGGTGCGTCTAGCAACTTCTTTGTCTTGTCTTGCCTGGAAGGAAACTATTTGGCCAAGATATACGTACTCCTGGACATACTCAATCTCCACATCCTCTATGCATACCTTGAGATTGGTGCTGTTTGTCATGAGCTTGGTCTTTGACATGTTCATACTGAGTCCGACCTCGAGGCTTGCTTTGCTTAGGTCTTCAAGCATTTGTTGTAACTCTGTGGCTGTGGAAGAAAACAGAACAATGTCGTCAGCAAATCGGAGGTTGGTTAACCTCTTATTGCCAACAACAACGCTTCTTCAAGGGTGGCAGTGAAGAGTTTTGGGAAGAGTGGGTCGCCTTGCTTGACTCTTTTGCCAATAAGGAAAGATGGCTCAGGGTTTGGATTTTTACTGATGCTGTGCTGTTATGGTAAATATTCTGAATAAGTTTAATATATGTGACATCTATGTTTTGATTACTAAGTGCATTAAAGAGTGAAGAATGGGTGATACTGTCGAATGCCTTTGAATAGTCGACAAACGCTAGTTTACGGCAAAAAAAGGTAAAAACGTTAAAAACGTAGTAAACGGGAGTTTGTATTCATGGTACTTTTCTAATAATTGATTAAGAGAGTGAAGATGGTCTGTGGTGGAGAGGCCTCGGCGGAATCCTGCTTGTTCCGGAGGCTGATGTAAATCCAGCTTTCCGGATATGCGGTTTTCAATGACTTTGATAAATGCTTTGTAAAGATGGGGGACAAGGCTGATAGGGCGATAGTTGCTAATATCAGTCTTGTCACCCTTCTTGTGTAAAAGAATGATGTCAGAGTGGCAGAAATTATTAGGAAATGAACCAGTTTTAAGGATAATGTTGAAAAAATTGGTTATGTGTGGTAAGAGAGTAGGTTCCCCAATTTTCAAGGCCTCGGTAGTTATGCCATCTTGACCAGGACTCTTGTGATATTTCATGCTGCAGAGTGCGCGATGAACTTCGAAGCCTGTGATTGGTGCAACTGTATCAGGGCATGAATATTCGCTGGTGAGTATTGGGGAACCTATAGCGCTGGAATATAGGGATTTATAAAAGTTGGTACTTATTTCGAGGATTTTGCCCCTATCGCTGTGCTTCGTGCCGTCCTTGTCTTTAAGGCATGCTATCATTGGTCTTCCTTGTACCATCCCTTGTTTGGCTATCTTGAGTGACCTGTTTTTTTTTCTAGAGCTGCTTGAATGCTAGAATTACACTTACTGGCGTATTTTTTTTAGAAGTTACGACGGGTATGAAAATGCTTAAGTAAGAAAAATACCACCGTGTTAGTGCTACCCAGGCGAAGTCGGGACGAGTCACTAGTGTCATATAAAATAAAATGATCTACTATTGTAGTGCTGAAATAATACAGGTCCATTGTGAAAGTTAATCAATTCCGTGACGTCTCAGCACTGTCACTTAATTATAACCTGCGTGTATTGTTTAATTATGTCTGCTAATGTAGCTATTTGCAGAAATATTAATTAAAGTAAATTACACAAAAAAGAACTCGACTTACGATCACCACAATAAAAGCAATGCCTGCCCTTACGGAACATACACATTAAAATCTCGTACTAAGTTTTATATCGTCTATGGTAAGGTCACAAAATACGGCCATGACTACTCACCATTAAGAAGGCCGCTTCATATCCGAAACTTATCCTAAGCTGAATAAAAGGGTACAGTTACGGACACTAGATTAATTTCAGTACAGGCTGTGCCCGCGGCTTTGCCCGCGTGGTATTTTTTCTGGGATATAAGGATCCTATGTGTTATTTCAGAACCAGAAGTATCAATATCATCAAACTTCGTTCAAACGTCCAATGGTTTTTATCGATTGCTAACCTTCTACTCATCACATCATCCTGAGATACTAATTACTCCAGTTTTTGAGTCAAACCCTAAGCTATCCAACCGTGAAAACCCCATCGCAAACGATCCAGTATTTTTTACGTGATGCGTGAACAAACATACGGTAAAACTAAGAAACTAACAAACAAACAGACCGACACGATTTAAAAAAAAATGTTATATTATTTTTTAGTAGCTTATTTTAAGTACCCCAGATCTTTTTTTAAAATTATCTTCTTTGTACAGACCTTTTCGTTCTTAATGCTTTAATATAAGTATAGATAGATATAGTCGTGGATAACCGTAGCATCCTAAGTGCCAAGTATGTATCCATACGTATACATGTTTGTATACAAATGTGTACATGCAGCAATCACAGACTGCATTCGAGTTCACTCGAACTGATGTAATCATTGCAGAGTATCGGGTGTGTGTCTGTTGGAGCCACAGTTCTGGCGTTTATTGATATGAGAATAGTTTTAGGATTAGCAATCTCTATTGAAACTTTATATTCACCCGACTGCGGAGGGTTGTTTTTGGGACTTATGTATGTATGTTTATTTGTACCTTTCTTTGGCGCGTCCTACAGCATAAACAGCTTGATGGAATTTGATAACTATGAGGTATCATTGGATTTGTCTTATTTCAGAGAGTGACTGGATATATGAACTGTCAAGAAAACTAATGTGCGACTTACAACTGCCATATTGTATTTCATCATGTCAGCCTTTAGAAGTCCACGGCCTCCCCCAAAGAGCGCCATGACGAGCGATCCTGTGCCACCTCCATCCACCGACTTCCTGCGATGGCTACAATGTCGTCGATCCATCGTGTGGGGGGGTCTCCCCACACTTCGCTTGCTTGTTCGTGGTCGCCATTCGAGAATTCGCATCACTTGCATATTGTATTTAAACCGGTACAAAACAAGCCCGAATCCTATCAAATGAGGTCTTTTAAACACCTTCATTTTGATACCTTACTCGATAGGTTTTGGTAAATTTTATCCGTCAGAAATACAATATGGCAGCTATGCCACCATATTAGTAGTGTTGAGACTTTATCTATTCCATATTCTATCTATACTTATAATAAAGCAATAGGAACGAAAAAGTCTGTACAAAGAAGATAATTAAATAACTAACACGCCTGCCGTGCCTAAAATGAACTTATTCCAGTAAATTATACTATCGGAATATCAAGGCTTTTAATTTGATACCCAAATTGTAACTAGGGCGGTGTTAGCGGTGCCCTGGCACAGGGCGCAGAATCCATAGAACCGGTTATGATTAGAAAATATTTACAGCAGCTCGCACCGGGCGCATATAAGGCTAATTACGGCTGCGGTTTTAATATGGGCATCGAGAAGGTTTAAATAAAGACGGAGTTCACACCGCCAAATCAAGAGTGAATAGGAGCTTCACAGGCATGCCGAAACGCTCGTATGCACTACTACTACTACTAGCCTCAAGCACACACTTACACCATGTTATGCCGATTGGCCGCCACATCGCAGCAAGATTTCGACTCGTATAACACATAAGCTTTAAACCAAGAGAAATAACCACGCGGGCAAAGCCGCGGGCAAAGCTATTTAAACTTATTAAAGAGAAAAAAAATACTGAACATTGTGACATCCAGCAACTCTTTATTGCACAAATTAACAAATAAAAAAAAAAGAATTTAATAAAAAAAAATGAGGGAGGTAGATGTTAGATAAGCCCAAACACATAAAAAATACGCGCTCAAAATGACTCCGCAAAACGACTTATAAGTCCCCTTTACCACAGAACTAATAAGCATTTACTTCTTTTGTTTCTGCCCGCAGTCAACGTGAGGCAACCCGGCGTGTGCAGCATGTAGCGTGACGTGTGGCGTGACGTGTAGCGTGACGCGACGCACACGCACGCCAGCGCGCGTCCAAACACTGCTACAACTACGACGCATAAGCAAATAACAGGGGGTTTTAAAATTAGGTAATGGATTGTTGCGTGACCGAACTTGTAATCGTGTTTGACAATGATCCATTCCTAAATATATTTGGAAAATAATGT